>OY829109.1:13090766-18061030 GCA_963691645.1 Pelosia muscerda | reverse complement strand
GACGACTTTCGTCATACCGGCATCTGCCCCCCCTGTCCCTGCCTCGGCGCTTCCTCCCTCCGATTTTGAGGAAGCCATTTTAAACAAGCTAGGTGTGTATGAAAGTTTACTGAAAGAGAATGGAAGAATGATTAGGGAAATAAGAGAGAATGTGAGTAAAAAGGATGAAAGGGAGTGTGAGAGATTACTAAAAGAGAGTGTAAGTACGACGAAGGAAATAAAGGAGAGTATTGAGAGGCAGGATGAAAGAGAGAGAGAAAGGGAAAAGAAGGGGACGATGACTTACGCGGGTGCAGTGGCGGCCCGCCCGGGCCTTAAGCCTACGGGCGGTACGACACTGCACACCGTGGTGGTCACGTCCAAGAATGAAAGTGATACGGGAGAGCAGGTGATGGAAAGACTGAGGAAGATTGCAAGCGAAGATGAGGGATGGATAACAGTTGAGAAAGTAAGAAAGGCGAAAGACAGGAAGGTATTTATAGGATATAAGACAGAAGATGAAAGAAAGAGGGCACAGAAGAGGCTGCTGGAGAGGGAGTCTAACCTCGCCGTCGAGGAGGTCAAAAACAAAGACCCACTCCTCATACTGTACGGCGTCCTCAGAAGCCTCAAGGATGAGGACCTGCTCAGAGCCGTAAAGGCCCGGAACACTGATGTGTTCCGGAACTTGGCACCGGAGCAGGTGAGGATGGCCGTACTGTACCGGCGGACGGCGAGGAACCCCCACACGTGCCATGTGGTGCTGAGGGTCTCCCCGGCGATATGGGCCCGTGCCCTAGGCATAGGGAAGCTCCACGTCGATCTGCAGCCCATTAGGGTTGCAGATCAGTCACCGTTGGTGCAATGCTCCCTGTGCCTGGGTTACGGGCATACCAGGAAATTCTGCACCGGCACTGAGCCTAAGTGTAGCCACTGCGGCGAAGGGCATT
The DNA here is from genome assembly GCA_963691645.1 of Pelosia muscerda. NCBI lineage: Eukaryota > Metazoa > Arthropoda > Insecta > Lepidoptera > Erebidae > Pelosia > Pelosia muscerda. The sequence continues at coordinate 18,060,101 of OY829109.1, read as the reverse complement.
TAAAAGCCGCATGCCCGAGCTACAGTGCCGGTGCAGAGCCTACCTGCACCAATTGCCGGAGAGAGAGGCTCAGCGGCACATGTCACAGTGTGTTCAGCCATCTGTGCCCAGTGCGTCAGAGATGGGACGTGATAGCGAGGACCACCACTCAATACCAGTGCTAATGTTGATCCGAGGAATGTGACCCCACACAGGATGCTGCAGGCTAACCTCCAGAGGAGTAAGCTGGCAACCGAAACCTTCGTTCTCGAAGCCTCGAGGCGCAAGGCCACAGCCGCTCTAATTCAGGAGCCCTATACCGGCAATACCGGGAGAATGAAAGGATACCAGGGCGTAAGGGTCTTCCAGAACACTGGACAAGGAGGAGGGACTGTAAAGGCGTCCATTGCCGTCTTTGACCCAAATGTGGACGTCATACAGTACCCGCAACTCACCACCGACAACATCGCGGTGGTGGGGATCCGGACCAGTGCCTGGGAGATCACGCTGGTATCCTTTTACTTCGAACCGAGGCCAACGCCGTTGGCTCCTTACTTGGAGCGGCTCAAGGAGGTGAGACGAAGCCTAGGTTCCCGGCTTACTGTTCTGGGTGGGGACGCAAATGCGCATAGCACCTGGTGGGGGCACCCAACCGAAGACGACAGAGGCGAGTTATTGAGTGGGGTACTCGCTGAAATGGACCTCCATGTCCTGAACAGCGGGGATATTCCAACTTTCGACTGTGTGAGGGGTGGACATAGGTACTGCAGCTATGTAGACGTGACGACCTGCACGGACAACGCGTTTCCCTGGATCGACGCTTGGAGGGTGGACCCAAGCCTATGCCCGAGCTCAGACCACAACGGTGTGGTGTTCAACCTCAATTTAATAAAGGCGAGTGGTACCCAAATAAAAAGGACCACTCGGGCCTATAATACCAGAAAGGCCAACTGGGAGGCTTTCGGGGCTAGCATGGCCCGGCAGCTTCCGGATATTGCGATAGGCGAAACAAGGCATACCAACGAATTGGATGCCTTGGCCGAAGCATATACGGAGGCTGTTGGGAGCGCGTGCCGCGAAAGCATCCCAGTGAAAAAACCAGTGGGGTTGACCACTGCACCGTGGTGGTCGGAAAGACTCGCTGGCCTTAAAAAGGTAATGGTCACCTTCAAGCGTCGAATCAGGTACGCCGCACCGGTCCGCAGGTCGTTCGTTATAGCTCAGTACCTGGAACGAAAGGAGATGTATGAAAGTGAAGTAAAAAAGGCACAAGTCGAAAGTTGGAAGAACTTCTGCGGAAGGCAGGACATGGAGGGACTATGGGAGGGCATCTACCGGGTGATAGGTAGGGCCACGGTAAGGGAAGAGGATACTCTGCTTTCCGCCAATGGATCTTACCTGGACGCAAAAGGTTCGGCCGAGCTGTTAGCTCGGACCTTCTACCCGGAGGACCGGGAGGAGGAGGACAACGAAGGGCACCGAAGAGTTAGGGAAAAGGCTAAGGGTTTGGAGCGGGATGAGGGTCATCATGAGGATGACCCACCTTTTACGGTGGGAGAGCTCTTCGGTGCTCTTCGGAAGTTCAATCCGAAGAAAGCCCCGGGGGCGGATGGCTTCACAGCCGACATTTGCACCCACGCCATTAGGGCCGACCCCCCATTCTTCTTGGAGCTGCTGAATCGGTGCCTTCGCCACGGCTACTTTCCTAAAATATGGAAAGAAGCCGTGGTGGTGGCATTGAGGAAGCCCGGCAAGGACTCGTACGCCGTCCCCAAATCGTACAGACCTATTGGTCTGTTACCGGTTCTGGGGAAGGTGTACGAGAGGATGTTGGTAACTCGTCTCAACTTTTACTTAATGCCGAGGATTAGTACTCGCCAGTACGGCTTTATGCCCCAGAAAAGTACCGAAGACGCCCTCTATGACCTCATGGGCCACATAAGGGCTAGACTTGATGAGAAGAGGATAGTCCTTATGGTGTCCTTGGACATAGAGGGCGCCTTCGATAGCGCCTGGTGGCCGGCTATTAAGGTACGACTGGCTGAGGAAAGGTGTCCGGCAAATTTGAGACGAGTTATCAACAGCTACCTTAGCGACAGGAGAGTGAGGGTAAGGTATGCGGGCGAGGAGTGCGAACGCCCTACGGGGAAGGGTTGCGTTCAGGGTTCCATTGGCGGACCCTTACTGTGGAACCTCTTGTTGGATCCCTTACTGCGACGGTTGGAGGATGGGGCAGCTCGCGTCCAGGCATTTGCGGACGACGTGGTGCTTGTGTTCGATGGTGACAGCGCCTTGGAGATTGAGAGACAGGCCAATGCCTCTCTCGAGCATGTGCGGGAGTGGGGCATCGGAATGAAGCTGAAATTCGCACCGCACAAAACTTGTGCGATGGTAATCACGCGGAGGCTTAAGTACGATGTCCCACGCCTCAGCATGGGCGGGATAGACATTGGCATGTCCAAGGAAATCAAGATCCTGGGGCTCACCATCGACCACAAGCTAACCTTCAACACCCACGTCACCAACCAATGCAAAAAGGCTATCGCCATCTACCACAAGCTGGCGCGGATGGCCCGGATCGGTTGGGGACTACATCCCGAGGTGATCCGAACCATCTACACCGCAGCCGTGGAACCGACGGTGCTGTACGCAGCCAGCAGCTGGTGTCCAGCGGTGGAGAAGCTCGGTATCCAGAAGCAGTTAGCCGTGGTGCAGCGCGGGTTCGCGCAAAAACTTTGCAAGGGCTACCGGACGGTTTCTCTGCACTCAAGTCTAATCTTGGCTGGAATGCTCCCTCTGGACCTCAGAGTTCGCGAGGTGGCCTCACTTTATGAGGCCAAGAGAGGAGTGTCCCAGTCATGGTTGGGAGACAGAGAGGTCGAACGGATGGCCTCAGCAATGGAGGTACCTCACCCCGCGGAGCATATAAGTCTGGACTTCACCAGCCTGGTAGACGAGGAAGATTATCAGCGCACCAACACCATCCAGGTGCGCATCTTCACGGACGGGAGCAAGATTGAGGGTCGCGTCGGCGCTGCGCTATCCATTTGGAATAGCGACGCCGAAACAAAGACCCTCAAACTTGCTCTCGCCCCCCATTGTACCGTCTACCAGGCCGAACTCCTGGCTTTATGCAAAGCGACCAGTGAGGTCCTTAGGCGCGGCGCGGCCACGACGTTCGGCATCCTCAGCGACAGCAAAGCCGCTCTCCAAACGGTTGTCAACCCCCGTGCCCTCCACCCTCTGGCCGTTGAGGCCAGAGATAACATCAAGCGGGGCTTGATCCAGAACAAGGAAATATCCCTGTTCTGGATCAAGGCCCACGTAGGGTTGGAGGGCAACGAGCGAGCGGACCAGCTCGCTAAGGAGGCGGCTTTGAGGTCGAAGACGAGGCCGAACTATGACCTGTGTCCCGTCTCATTTGTCAAGCGTGGCCTGCGTCAGATCACGCTTGACAAGTGGAACGGACGCTATAAAACGGGTACGACTGCTTCTGGTACCAAGCTTTTCTTTCCGTGCGCTGTGGCTGCGTACAGAACCGTCCGTAAGATGGAGATAGCCGGCACCACGACCCAGCTATTAACGGGGCATGGTGGGTTCTCTGAATACTTGAGTCGCTTCAAGTGTAAGGAGGACCCATCATGCGCCTGCGAGCCAGGGGTCGTGGAATCGGTTGCGCACCTGGTCGCGGACTGTCCCATCTTCGCTAGGGATAGGTACGAGTTGGAGTGTCGGATCCAACTGGAGGTTTGCGTAGCAAACTTCCCAGTCCTGGTGACAAAGAACTACAGGCAGCACTTCCTAGAGTATTGGGAAAGGGTTATAAGGGTTGTTTTGAAAAGGAATAAGACGTGATCGGCCTCATACAGCTATTTTTAGAAATAGCTGAGAGAGGCCGATACAAGAGTGGGAAAATGGACTGGGAAGTGCTGTCTGTGGTTCCGAAGGAAGTTTGCTGATCACCCGGATGCCCCACGCCCCACGGGATGTATGATTCGTATGAGAGGGTTTTTAAAAGAGATGGTAAGAGAGTAATGGGATGGAAGCAAGGAAGGAAATGAAAGAGATAGAATGAAAGATCATAAGCACCTAGCTTAGTAGAGGAAATACCCTAGTATTTTGCGAAATTAGAATTTTTAAACTTTGTATTTAAATAACGGTAAATACCCGAGTGGGAATTTTTTTTAAAAATTTTTTGTTGAAAATGTATACATTATAACATTATTATAGATTAATAAATGGCTTCCTCGAAGTGCACAGCACGCAGAGGAAGGAGCTAGTATTAAAAAAAAAAAAAAAAAAAAAAACCTAACCTAACCTAACCTAACCTAACCTAACCTAACCTAACCTAACCTAACCTAACCTAACCTAACCTAACCTAACCTAACCTAACCTAACCTAACCTAACCTAACCTAACCTAACCTAACCTAACCTAACCTAACCTAACCTAACCTAACCTAACCTAACCTAACCTAACCTAACCTAACCTAACCTAACCTAACCTAACCTAACCTAACCTAACCTAACCTAACCTAACCTAACCTAACCTAACCTAACCTAACCTAACCTAACCTAACCTAACCTAACCTAACCTAACCTAACCTAACCTAACCTAACCTAACCTAACCTAACCTAACCTAACCTAACCTAACCTAACCTAACCTAACCTAACCTAACCTAACCTAACCTAACCTAACCTAACCTAACCTAACCTAACCTAACCTAACCTAACCTAACCTAACCTAACCTAACCTAACCTAACCTAACCTAACCTAACCTAACCTAACCTAACCTAACCTAACCTAACCTAACCTAACCTAACCTAACCTAACCTAACCTAACCTAACCTAACCTAACCTAACCTAACCTAACCTAACCTAACCTAACCTAACCTAACCTAACCTAACCTAACCTAACCTAACCTAACCTAACCTAACCTAACCTAACCTAACCTAACCTAACCTAACCTAACCTAACCTAACCTAACCTAACCTAACCTAACCTAACCTAACCTAACCTAACCTAACCTAACCTAACCTAACCTAACCTAACCTAACCTAACCTAACCTAACCTAACCTAACCTAACCTAACCTAACCTAACCTAACCTAACCTAACCTAACCTAACCTAACCTAACCTAACCTAACCTAACCTAACCTAACCTAACCTAACCTAACCTAACCTAACCTAACCTAACCTAACCTAACCTAACCTAACCTAACCTAACCTAACCTAACCTAACCTAACCTAACCTAACCTAACCTAACCTAACCTAACCTAACCTAACCTAACCTAACCTAACCTAACCTAACCTAACCTAACCTAACCTAACCTAACCTAACCTAACCTAACCTAACCTAACCTAACCTAACCTAACCTAACCTAACCTAACCTAACCTAACCTAACCTAACCTAACCTAACCTAACCTAACCTAACCTAACCTAACCTAACCTAACCTAACCTAACCTAACCTAACCTAACCTAACCTAACCTAACCTAACCTAACCTAACCTAACCTAACCTAACCTAACCTAACCTAACCTAACCTAACCTAACCTAACCTAACCTAACCTAACCTAACCTAACCTAACCTAACCTAACCTAACCTAACCTAACCTAACCTAACCTAACCTAACCTAACCTAACCTAACCTAACCTAACCTAACCTAACCTAACCTAACCTAACCTAACCTAACCTAACCTAACCTAACCTAACCTAACCTAACCTAACCTAACCTAACCTAACCTAACCTAACCTAACCTAACCTAACCTAACCTAACCTAACCTAACCTAACCTAACCTAACCTAACCTAACCTAACCTAACCTAACCTAACCTAACCTAACCTAACCTAACCTAACCTAACCTAACCTAACCTAACCTAACCTAACCTAACCTAACCTAACCTAACCTAACCTAACCTAACCTAACCTAACCTAACCTAACCTAACCTAACCTAACCTAACCTAACCTAACCTAACCTAACCTAACCTAACCTAACCTAACCTAACCTAACCTAACCTAACCTAACCTAACCTAACCTAACCTAACCTAACCTAACCTAACCTAACCTAACCTAACCTAACCTAACCTAACCTAACCTAACCTAACCTAACCTAACCTAACCTAACCTAACCTAACCTAACCTAACCTAACCTAACCTAACCTAACCTAACCTAACCTAACCTAACCTAACCTAACCTAACCTAACCTAACCTAACCTAACCTAACCTAACCTAACCTAACCTGGGGCGAGCCCCAAGTGAGTTCTGAGTACGTCCACGTCGTTCGCCCTGGACCCCGTCCTGACCACCGTAACGGAGTGGCAGGCGGGTGACTAAACCTCGAACTCGAAACTTGCGGGCAAATTTGCGAATTGTGCGAAATACTGTGCGATACATATGCTTACACGAGCCAAACTAGCTAACAGTCCTTTTAAGGACTCGGAGGAGATGGTGGCAGATCCCTCTGCCTCCTCCTCCAACAGTCCTTTTCAGGACTCAGCGGTGGTGGCAGCTCCGTCTGATAAAAGTCCTTTTCAGGACTGCGGGGAGATTGTGGCAGTTCCGTCTGCCTTGTCTGCGGATCAATCTCCTCTGATCCGAATGGAGGTGGAGCAACGAAGCCCTGCGGCTTCCGCGTCCCGCGCAGAGGCGGTTGTTTTGCTGGAGCGTCTGGACGCTGAACAGAGTGGGTCGCGCCCATCCTCCCCAGTAATGGGGAGACTGTGGCGCAAGCGCTCCAACTCTGCCACGGAGGCAGAGTTGGACGAAAGCGCAAAGAAGGTGAAGGCCCACTATGCCTACTTGGCCAAGGCGAAGGCCGAGTTAGCCGTGGCCAAGGAGAGAGACCTGGAGCATCGGGCTGAGGAGGAGCTGGCGGAGCAGCGGCGGAGGAGGGCTCTCTACCTCCGGGAGTCCCCCAGCCCAAAGCCGCAACCTAGCCCGTTGTCACGTGTTGGAGTGGCAGATACTGCGACCCAGCCCCTCAGCGCGGAGCAGCTGTCGGGCTCCATCGAGGCAGCGGTGGCGATGGTGCAATCCATCGCCACCAAGAGCTCAAATTTAAAGGGCCAGTACGTGCGGGACCTTAAGCAGGCATGTTGCTCCATCCTGGAGCACGTGCGTGTGCTGAGGTCCCGCACGGAATCGGAGGAGGTGGCCCAGCTCCAGACCGAGCTGGCTGCCGTGCGGGCCGAAATGCGGGCCTGGAAGCGGCAGGCGGAGACTGCGCCGCCCGCGATGAGTCGCGAAGAGATCGCATTCCTGATCGATGCGCGCATCGCGGGCATCCAGGACCGCCTGCTGCCCGAGACCCGCATCCGCCCACCTCTCCAGGCGGACAGCCGTAATGCCGCCCGCCTGGCTATGGAGCCCGAGCGCCAACCCTCGATCTCGTCCCTCCCTCCCTCGCCACCTCTTCCTCCGTCTCCTCCAACGCCTGATGGGAAGGCGGAGGAGGCATTGCGCCCCACTCCTCCAGGAGGTAAGGCCGCCAAGAAGAAGAGGCCGAAGAAGAAGACGGCCGCGGCGAGGGAGGCAGAAGCTGCCCGCCAGGTGCGACAGCCATCCTCGCTGACTCCCCAGTCGGCCCCAGCGCCAATGTCGTGGAGCACAGTGGCGGCGCGCCCAAAAGCGCCAAAGCCAGCACCAGCCCAGCCAGCTCCAGTAGCGCCAGCCACTAGCAGCAGGAAACGTGGCGCCCGTAGGCCTGGCAAATTGCGAGCGCCTAAGACCGCAGCGGTTACCCTAACGCTGCAGACGGGCGCCGCGGAGCAGGGGGTGACTTACGGAGAGGTGCTCGCCAAGGCCGAGAGGTCAATTGACCTCAAGGCCCTCGGCATAGACGGCCTGCGCCTCCGTCCCTCCGTGACAGGAGGTCGAATCCTGGAGGTGGCCGGCGCTGACAGAGCGCAGAAGGCCGACGCCCTGGCCACAAAATTGAAGGAAGTGCTGGAGGAGGTCCGCGTCGCTAGACCAGAGAGGTGCGTGGAGCTACGCATCTCTGGTCTGAGCGACTCGGCCTCCAAGGAGACCGTAGCGGCGTCGCTGGCAGCAGAGGGGGGCTGCTCTGCCAGCTCTATAAAGGTGGGCGACATTCAGCGCCCATCTGGCCGGCAGGGCTCTGCCTGGCTGCGGTGCCCGGTTGACGCGGCCAAAGTACTAACCGACGGACGCCGCATTGTGATCGGGTGGTCAGTGGTTAGGCTGACCACCCTGGAGCCCAGGCCGGCGCGGTGCTTCCGCTGCCTGGAGCCGGGGCATGTTGGGGTGAGGTGTACTGCGGGCATTGACCGCAGTGCACTATGCTTCCGTTGTGGGCAGGCGGGCCACAAGTCGGCCACCTGCTCCGCGGAACCCAAGTGCCCCGTCTGTGCGGCGGAAGGTGCACCGTCTGGCCACAAATTGGGGTCGGGCGAGTGCAAGGCGGCCTCCCGTAGCAGAGGCCGCCCTAAAAGGAGAGCCGCAGGTGGGGCTAACACTACGCCCTCCCCCACCCAGCCGCCAAACGCCGTGGAGGATATGGACACCGCCCATCAATAATGGCCCACATCTCCATACTGCAGGCCAACGTCAACCACTGCGTCACGGCCCAGGACCTTTTGGCCCAATCCATGGCGCAGTGGCAGACGACACTGGCAATAGTCGCCGAGCCGTACCACGTGCGCGAAACCCCTAACTGGGCCAGCGACCACAACGGCTTGGTGGCTATCGTCGCCCAGCGAACGTCTCCTCCTTTTGACCGAGTGCGGAAGGGTCGAGGTTGCGTCCTCGTCACGCTGGGCGGCGCTGCAGTGATTGGGGTGTACTGCCCCCCCAGTAGAAGCATCGCCGAGTTTGAGCAGCTGCTCGCTGAGGTCGGTGCCCTGCTGGCAGAAGTGCACCCCACCCCGGCCGTGGTGGCCGGAGATTTCAACGCTCACTCTCGGGCGTGGGGATCTCCGGCGACCGATGCCCGGGGGGAGATGTTGGAGGAATGGGCGGTGTCCCAAGACTTGGTGTTGCTTAACCAAGGGGCGGTCCACACCCTAGTGCGACCGCAGGGTAGGTCGATCGTCGATCTGTCGTTCGCCAGTTCTGGCCTGGCCCGACGGATCGGCAACTGGCGGGTCGTTGAGGGGGTGGAGACCGCGTCGGACCACCGGTACATCCGGTTCGACGTCGTCCCTGCCGCCTCGGCGGCTCGAGTCGACCTCGATCGTCCCTTGGTAGGAGAAGGTCCGCGGTGGCGACTCACCACACTGGACAAGGAACTGGCCCGAGAGGCGGCTATCGTCGAGCGATGGGCTGCGGGCGACAGTGGCCTGGACGCAGACGCGAGATGCGAGCGGCTCGCTGGAGCGCTGACTCGCGTCTGCGACGCGGCGATGCAAAGGGCGAGGCCTATCCCGCCTCGGAAATCGGTGTACTGGTGGCGTCCCCACCTAGCCGGGCTGCGTACAGCTAGTGACGCAGCCCAGAGGCAGTACTACCGGTGCCGAAGGCGGGCCGTGAGAGACCTCGCCCGAGAAGAACAGCTGCACGCCGCGTACCGGGCCGCCCGTGAGGCCCTTAGCTCGGCGGTCAAAGCCGCCAAGGAGGAGGCCTGGAAGGAGTGGCTCGAGAGTCTCAATCGAGATCCATGGGGGCGTCCGTACAAGACCGTGAGCCAGAAGCTCCGGCCTTGGGTGCCTCCCCTCACAAGGACCCTCGAGCCGAGCCTCCTCCACCGAGTGGTCAGTTCCCTCTTCCCTGCGAGGGAGGAGTGGGTCCCACCGCGGATGGCAACATCAAGCCGGGTGCCGGCAGACGAAGGGGCAATACCTCCCGTGTCCGAGGCCGAGTTAGGGGCTGCGATCCTGGCACTCAGATCCAGGAACCGCGCCCCGGGCCCGGACGGCGTCCCTGGGAAGGTCATTGCCACAGTCATGCCGGCACTGGAGGAGGAGACGCTGTCCCTCATGTCGGAGTGTTTGGCGTCGGGGAGAGTCCCGCGACGATGGAAGACTGGGAAGCTCGTGCTGCTTAAAAAGCACGGGCGTCCAGTCGACTCGCCGTCGGCCTACCGCCCCATCGTTTTGCTCGACGAGATGTGCAAGCTGTTTGAGCGGGTGCTCGCTGCGCGTCTCGTCGGCCACCTGGAGGGGGCGGGGCCCAACCTAAGTGACGGCCAGTTCGGCTTCCGTCGCGGGAGGTCAACCCTCGACGCCATATCCCGACTGCGGGGCAGCGTCGACGAAGCGGTCGCCGGGGGAGAGGTGTTGTTGGCTGTGTCGCTGGACATAGCCAACGCCTTCAACACCCTCCCCTGGGAAACTATCGCCGAGGCGCTGAGGTACCACAACGTCCCGTGGTACCTCAGGCGCGTCCTTGCGGACTACTTCGTGGACCGGGTCATCATCTACCCGGCCCAAAGCGGGGTGGTCCGCAGGGGCATGTCTTGTGGCGTTCCACAGGGGTCGGTCCTTGGGCCGCTCCTGTGGAACGTAGGGTACGATTGGGTCCTGCGCGGTGCTAATCTTCGGGGAGTCGGTGTACTATGTTACGCCGACGACACCCTAGTCACCGCGCGGGCCCCGACGTTTCGCGACGCCTCCGTCCTCGCTACGGCAGGCGTCGCCCATGTCGTGCGTCGCATCGGGGCACTAGGTTTGAAGGTGGCCCTCGAAAAGTCCGAGGCCCTATTCTTTCATGGGCCTCGGCAGACGCCGCCTCGAGATAGGTCAATTGTGGTGGGCGGCACCTCCATCGCTGTCGGGACCAGTCTGAAATACCTCGGGCTGGTTCTCGACAGTCGGTGGCGGTTTGCGGAGCATTTCCGGCAGCTGGCACCGAAATTGCTGGCGTTTGCCGGAATGCTCTCGCGGTTGCTGCCCAACAGCGGAGGCCCGGGGTCTGCCTGCCGCCGTCTCTACGACGGAGTGGTGCGCTCCAAGGCGCTCTACGGAGCGCCCATATGGGCGGAGGCCCTCTGCCCAGCAAATGTTGCGCTGCTGCGACGACCGCAGCGCGCCATCGCGCAGAGGGCCGCACGGGCGTACCACACCGTCTCTTACGAGGCGGCGTGTCTAATTGCGGGCAGTATCCCCTGGGATCTCGAGGCTGGCGTCCTAAAGAGGGTCTACGATGAGGGTGCCCTGATGCGGCGCAATCTGGGAGGTCGGCCGCTTCCGGAGGAGATCGATCGCTGGAGACAGGCGGCTCGCGACGATCTCTTCCGGAAATGGGCCGAAAGGCTGAGAGCGACCCGTAGTGGGTCGCTGCTCGTGGGGGCCGTCCGGCCCGTCCTGCGTCTTTTTGTGGAGAGGGGTCATGGGGCTCCAACGTACCACCTCACCCAACTTCTCACGGGTCATGGCTGTTTTGCCAAGTACCTGTGGGAAGTGGTGGGGATCGAACCGGAGCCCCGGTGCCGTCACTGCACCAGCGGCGACCCCGACACGGCCTACCACACCATGGCCGTGTGTGAGGCGTGGGACGGCCAAAGGACGGCCCTCGTAAGCTCCATTGGTGGAGACCTTTCGCTGTCGGCCGTGATTCCAGCCATGGCCGACAGCGAAGAGTGTTGGGCCGCCGTCGCCTCGTTCGCTAGCGAGGTGATGGCGGCAAAGAGAGAGGCTCTGCGGGAGCGGGAGCGAGCTGGTCTCACTCTTCCGCCCCGCAGGCCCCCGGCGAGGGGACGCCGGCGAGCGCAATTCGCCCGCGTCCCCGAATGAGCGAAGCCACGGGCGGTGGGTCGGGGGACCCGCCGCCCCATGCTAATGTGGCGGAATGCGCCCCTCAGTGTTCCTGGGGCGCATTCGTAAAGTGAGCTGGCCCCATCACCTGGAAAGTCTGTCCGGATGGTGGGGCCACCAAGAGGCGAGCCCAAACGGGCGTCCCTAGCCGAGTCGCGGTGAGAATTCTATCCCGCGGCTCGGATTAGGCGAAGGAGGAACACCGTGGTGGTTTAGTGGGTAGTCTGGCCTCCGTTTCGAGGTCAGGAGTCCCACACGAAGCGCGCCCCCTGCCCCCGCGGGGGGTGAGCGAAGTGCGTAAATGCATTCCACCACGTAAAAAAAAAAAAAAAAAAAAAAAAAAAAAACCTAACCTAACCTAACCTAACCTAACCTAACCTAACCTAACCTAACCTAACCTAACCTAACCTAACCTAACCTAACCTAACCTAACCTAACCTAACCTAACCTAACCTAACCTAACCTAACCTAACCTAACCTAACCTAACCTAACCTAACCTAACCTAACCTAACCTAACCTAACCTAACCTAACCTAACCTAACCTAACCTAACCTAACCTAACCTAACCTAACCTAACCTAACCTAACCTAACCTAACCTAACCTAACCTAACCTAACCTAACCTAACCTAACCTAACCTAACCTAACCTAACCTAACCCAACCGGGGCGAGCCCCAAGTGAGTTCTGAGTACGTCCTCGTCGTTCGCCCTGGACCCCGTCCTGACCACCGTAACGGAGTGGCAGGCGGGTGACTAAATCTCAAACTCGAAACTTGCGGGCAAATTTGCGAATTCTGCGAATTACTGTGCGATACCTATGCTTACACGAGCCAAACTAGCTAACAGTCCTTTTAAGGACTCGGAGGAGATGGTGGCAAATCCCTCTGCCTCCTCCTCCAACAGTCCTTTTCAGGACTCACCGGTGGTGGCAGCTCCGTCTGATAATAGTCCTTTTCAGGACTGCGGGGAGATTGTGGCAGTTCCCTCTGCCTTGTCTGCGGACCAATCTCCCCCATCCACCATGGAGGTGGAGCTCGAAAGCCCTGCGGCTTCTGTGCCCCGCGCGGAGGCGGTCGTCGTCCTGGAGCGCCTGGACGCTTCGGCCGAATTTAGTGTGTCGCGCCCATCCTCCCCAGTAATGGGGAGACTGTGGCGCAAGCGCTCCAACTCTGCCACGGAGGCAGAGTTGGACGAAAGCGCTAAGAAAACAAAGTGCCATTATGCCTACTTGGCCAAGGCTAAGGCCGAGTTAGCCGTGGCCAAGGAGAGAGAGGTGGAGCTCCGGGCTGAGGAGGAGCTCGCGGAGCAGCGGCGGAAGAGGGCTCTCTTCCTCCGGGAGTCCCCCAGCCCACAACCGCAGCCCAGCCCACTGTTACCAGCAGGAGTGGCAGATACTGCGACCCAGCCCCTCAGCGCGGAGCAGCTGTCGGGCTCCATCGAGGCAGCGGTGGCGATGGTACAATCCATCGCCACCAAGAGCTCCAATCTAAAGGGCCAGTACGTGCGGGACCTTAAGCAGGCATGTAGCTCCATCCTGGAGCACGTGCGTGTGCTGAGGTCCCGCACGCAGTCTGAGGAGGTGGCCCAGCTCCAGACCGAGCTGGCTGTCGTGCGGGCCGAAATGCGGGCCTGGAAGCGGCAGGCGGAGACTGCGCCGCCCGCGATGAGTCGCGAAGAGATCGCATTCCTGGTCGATGCGCGCATCGCGGGCATCCAGGACCGCCTGCTGCCCGAGACCCGCATCCGCCCACCTCTCCAGGCGGACATCCGTAATGCCGCCCGCCTGGCTATGGAGCCCGAGCGCCAACCCACGATCTCGTCCCTCCCTCCCTCGCCACCTCTTCCTCTGTCTCATCCAACGCCTGATGGGCAGGCGGAGGAGGCATTGCGCCCCACTCCTCCAGGAGGTAAGGCCGCCAAGAAGAAGAGGCCAAAGAAGAAGACGGCCGCAGCGAGGGAGGCAGAAGCTGCCCGCCAGGCGCGACAGCTATCTCAGCCACCCTCGCTGACCCCCCAGTCGGCCCCAGCGCCAACGTCGTGGAGCACAGTGGCGGCGCGTCCAAAAGCGCCAAAGCCAGTACCAGCCCAGCCAGCTCCAGTAGCGCCGGCCACTAGCAGCAGGAAACGTGGCGCCCGTAGGCCTCGCAAATTGCGAGCACCTAAGACCGCAGCGGTCACCCTAACGCTGCAGCCGGGCGCCGCGGAGCAGGGGGTGACCTACGGAGAGGTGCTCGCCAAGGCCGAGAGGTCAATTGACCTCAAGGCCCTCGGCATAGACGGCCTGCGCCTCCGTCCCTCCGTGACAGGAGGTCGAATCCTGGAGGTGGCCGGCGCTGACAGAGCGCAGAAGGCCGACGCTCTGGCCACAAAATTGAAGGAAGTGCTGGAGGAGGTCCGCGTCGCTAGACCAGAGAGGTGCGTGGAGCTACGCATCTCTGGTCTGAGCGACTCGGCCTCCAAGGAGACCGTAGCGGCGTCACTGGCAGCAGAGGTGGGCTGCTCTGCCAGCTCCATAAAGGTGGGCGACATCCAGCGCCCATCTGGCCGACAGGGCTCTGCCTGGCTGCGGTGCCCGGTTGACGCGGCCAAATTACTAACCGACGGACGCCGCATTGTGATCGGGTGGTCAGTGGTTAGGCTGACCACCCTGGAGCCCAGGCCGGCGCGGTGCTTCCGCTGCCTGGAGCCGGGGCATGTTGGGGTGAGGTGTACTGCGGGCATTGACCGCAGTGCACTCTGCTTCCGCTGTGGGCAGGCGGGCCACAAGTCGGCCACCTGCTCCGCGGAACCCAAGTGCCCCGTCTGTGCGGCGGAAGGTGCACCGTCTGGCCACAAATTGGGGTCGGGCGAGTGCAAGGCGGCCTCCCGTAGCAGAGGCCGCCCTAAAAGGAGAGCCGCAGGTGGGGCTAACACTACGCCCTCCCCCACCCAGCCGCCAAACGCCGTGGAGGATATGGACACCGCCCATCAATAATGGCCCACATCTCCATACTGCAGGCCAACGTCAACCACTGCGTCACGGCCCAGGACCTTTTGGCCCAATCCATGGCGCAGTGGCAGACGACACTGGCAGTAGTCGCCGAGCCGTACCACGTGCGCGAAACCCCTAACTGGGCCAGCGACCACAACGGCTTGGTGGCTATCGTCGCCCAGCGAACGGCTCCCCCCTTAGACCGAGTGCGGAGGGGTCGAGGGTGCGTCCTCGTCGCGCTGGGCGGCGCTGCAGTGATTGGGGTGTACTGCCCCCCCAGTAGAAGCATCGCCGAGTTCGAACAACTACTCTCGGAGGTCGGTGCTCTGCTGGCAGAAGTGCACCCCACCCCGGCCGTGGTGGCCGGAGATTTCAACGCTCACTCACGGGCGTGGGGATCTCCGGCGACCGATGCCCGGGGGGAGATGGTGGAAGAATGGGCGGTGTCCCAAGGCTTGGTGTTGCTGAACCAAGGGGCGGTCCACACCCTTGTGCGACCGCAGGGTAGGTCGATCGTCGATCTGTCGTTCGCCAGTTCTGACCTGGCCCGACGGATCGACAACTGGCGGGTCGTTGAGGGGGTGGAGACCGCGTCGGACCATCGGTACATCCGGTTCGACGTCGTCCCTGCCGCCTCGGTGGCTCGAGTCGACCTCGACCGCCCCTTGTTAGGAGAAGGTCCGCGGTGGCGACTCGGAACGTTGAATAGGGAACTGGCCCGAGAGGCGGCTATCGTCGAGCGATGGGCTGCGGGCGACAGTGGCCTGGACGCAGACGCGAGATGCGAGCGGCTCGCTGGAGCGCTGACTCGCGTCTGCGACGCGGCGATGCAAAGGGCGAGGCCTATCCCGCCTCGGAAATCGGTGTACTGGTGGCGTCCCCACCTAGCCGGACTGCGTACAGCTAGTGACGCAGCCCAGAGGCAGTACTACCGGTGCCGAAGGCGGGCCGTGAGAGACCTCGCCCGAGAAGAACAGCTGCACGCCGCGTACCGGGCCGCCCGTGAGGCCCTGAGCTCGGCGGTCAAAGCCGCCAAGGAGGAGGCCTGGAAGGAGTGGCTCGAGAGTCTCAATCGAGATCCATGGGGGCGTCCGTACAAGACCGTGAGCCAGAAGCTCCGGCCTTGGGCGCCTCCTCTCACAAGGACTCTCGAGCCGAGCCTCCTCCACCGAGTGGTCGGTTCCCTCTTCCCTGCGAGGGAGGAGTGGGTCCCACCGCGGATGGCAACACCGAGCCGGGTGCCGGCAGACGAAGGGGCAATACCTCCCGTGTCCGAGGCCGAGTTAGGGGCTGCGATCCTGGCACTCAGATCCAGGAACCGCGCCCCGGGCCCGGACGGCGTCCCTGGGAAGGTCATTGCCACAGCCATGCCGGCACTAGAGGAGGAGACGCTGTCCCTCATGTCGGAGTGTTTGGCGTCGGGGAGAGTCCCGCGACGATGGAAGACTGGGAAGCTCGTGCTGCTTAAAAAGCACGGGCGTCCAGTCGACTCGCCGTCGGCCTACCGCCCCATCGTTTTGCTCGACGAGATGTGCAAGCTGTTTGAGCGGGTGCTCGCTGCGCGTCTCGTCGGCCACCTGGAGGGGGCGGGGCCCAACCTAAGTGACGGCCAGTTCGGCTTCCGTCGCGGGAGGTCAACCCTCGACGCCGTATCCCGACTGCGGGGCAGCGTCGACGAAGCGGTCGCCGGGGGAGAGGTGTTGTTGGCTGTGTCGCTGGACATAGCCAACGCCTTCAACACCCTCCCCTGGGAAACTATCGCCGAGGCGCTGAGGTACCACAACGTCCCGTGGTACCTCAGGCGCGTCCTTGCGGACTACTTCGTGGACCGGGTCATCATCTACCCGGCCAAAAGCGAAGTGGTCCGCAGGGGCATGTCTTGTGGCGTTCCACAGGGGTCGGTCCTCGGGCCGCTCCTGTGGAACGTAGGTTATGATTGGGTCCTGCGCGGTGCTAATCTTCGGGGAGTCGGTGTACTCTGTTACGCCGACGACACCCTAGTCACCGCGCGGGCCCCGACGTTTCGCGACGCCTCCGTCCTCGCTACGGCAGGCGTCGCCCATGTCGTGCGTCGCATCGGGGCACTAGGTTTGAAGGTGGCCCTCGAAAAGTCCGAGGCCCTATTCTTTCATGGGCCTCGGCAGACGCCGCCTCGAGATAGGTCGATTGTGGTGGGCGGCACCCCCATCGCTGTCGGGACCAGTCTGAAATACCTCGGGCTGGTTCTCGACAGTCGGTGGCGGTTCGCGGAGCATTTCCGGCAGCTGGCACCGAAATTGCTGGCGTTTGCCGGAATGCTCTCGCGGTTGCTGCCCAACAGCGGAGGCCCGGGGTCTGCCTGCCGCCGTCTCTACGACGGAGTGGTGCGCTCCAAGGCGCTCTACGGAGCGCCCATATGGGCGGAGGCCCTCTGCCCAGCAAATGTTGCGCTGCTGCGGCGACCGCAGCGCGCCATCGCGCAGAGGGCCGCACGGGCGTACCACACCGTCTCTTACGAGGCGGCGTGTCTAATTGCGGGCAGTATCCCCTGGGATCTCGAGGCTGGCGTCCTAAAGAGGGTCTACGATGAGGGCGCCCTGATGCGGCGCAATCTGGGAGGTCGGCCGCTTCCGGAGGAGATCGATCGCTGGAGACAGGCGGCTCGCGACGATCTCTTCCGGAAATGGGCCGAAAGGCTGAGAGCGACCCGTAGTGGGTCGCTGCTCGTGGGGGCCGTCCGGCCCGTCCTGCGTCTTTTTGTGGAGAGGGGTCATGGGGCTCCGACGTACCACCTCACCCAACTTCTCACGGGTCATGGCTGTTTTGCCAAGTACCTGTGGGAAGTGGTGGGGATAGAGCCGGAGCCCCGGTGCCGTCACTGCACCAGCGGCGACCCCGACACGGCCTACCACACCATGGCCGTGTGTGAGGCGTGGGACGGCCAAAGGACGGCCCTCGTAAGCACCATTGGTGCAGACCTTTCGCTGTCGGCCGTGATTCCAGCCATGGCCGACAGCGAAGAGTGTTGGGCCGCCGTCGCCTCGTTCGCAAGCGAGGTGATGGCGGCAAAGAGAGAGGCTCTGCGGGAGCGGGAGCGAGCTGGTCTCACTCTTCCGCCCCGCAGGCCCCCAGCGAGGGGACGCCGGCGAGCGCAATTCGCCCGCGTCCCCGAATGAGCGAAGCCACGGGCGGTGGGTCGGGGGACCCGCCGCCCCATGCTAATGTGGCGGAATGCGCCCCTCAGTGTTCCTGGGACGCATTCGTAAAGTGAGCTGGCCCCATCACCTGGAAAGTCTGTCCGGATGGTGGGGCCACCAAGAGGCGAGCCCGAACGGGCGTCCCTAGCCGAGTCGCGGTGAGAATTCTATCCCGCGGCTCGGATTAGGCGAAGGAGGAACACCGTGGTGGTTTAGTGGGTAGTCTGGCCTCCGTTTCGAGGTCAGGAGTCCCACACGAAGCGAACCCCCTGCCCCCGCGGGGGGTGAGCGAAGTGCGTAAATGCTTTCCACCACGTAAAAAAAAAAAAAAAATAAAAAAAAAAAAAAAAAACCTAACCTAACCTGGGGCATAGTCGATCTGTCGTTCGCCAGTTCTGGCCTGGCCCGACGGATTGGCAACTGGCGGGTCGTTGAGGGGGTGGAGACCGCGTCGGACCACCGGTACATCCGGTTCGACGTCGTCCCTGCCGCCTTGGCGGCTCGAGTCGACCTCGACCGTCCCTTGGTAGGAGAAGGTCCGCGGTGGCGACTCACCACACTGGACAAGGAACTGGCCCGAGAGGCGGCTATCGTCGAGCGATGGGCTGCGGGCGACAGTGGCCTGGACGCAGACGCGAGATGCGAGCGGCTCGCTGGAGCGCTGACTCGCGTCTGCGACGCGGCGATGCAAAGGGCGAGGCCTATCCCGCCTCGGAAATCGGTGTACTGGTGGCGTCCCCACCTAGCCGGGCTGCGTACAGCTAGTGACGCAGCCCAGAGGCAGTACTACCGGTGCCGAAGGCGGGCCGTAAGAGACCTCGCCCGAGAAGAACAGCTGCACGCCGCGTACCGGGCCGCCCGTGAGGCCCTTAGCTCGGCGGTCAAAGCCGCCAAGGAGGAGGCCTGGAAGGAGTGGCTCGAGAGTCTCAATCGAGATCCATGGGGACGTCCGTACAAGACCGTGAGCCAGAAGCTCCGGCCTTGGGCGCCTCCTCTCACAAGGACTCTCGAGCCGAGCCTCCTCCACCGAGTGGTCAGTTCCCTCTTCCCTGCGAGGGAGGAGTGGGTCCCACCGCGGATGGCAACACCGAGCCGGGTGCCGGCAGACGAAGGGGCAATACCTCCCGTGTCCGAGGCCGAGTTAGGGGCTGCGATCCTGGCACTCAGGTCCAGGAACCGCGCCCCAGGCCCGGACGGCGTCCCTGGGAAGGTTATTGCCACAGTCATGCCGGCACTAGAGGAGGAGACGCTGTCCCTCATGTCCGAGTGTTTGGCGTCGGGGAGAGTCCCGCGACGATGGAAGACTGGGAAGCTCGTGCTTCTTAAAAAGCACGGGCGCCCAGTCGACTCGCCGTCGGCCTACCGCCCCATCGTTTTGCTCGACGAGATGTGCAAGCTGTTTGAGCGGGTGCTCGCTGCGCGTCTCGTCGGCCACCTGGAGGGGGCGGGGCCCAACTTAAGTGACGGCCAGTTCGGCTTCCGTCGCGGGAGGTCAACCCTCGACGCCATATCCCGACTGCGGGGCAGCGTCGACGAAGCGGTCGCCGGGGGAGAGGTGTTGTTGGCTGTGTCGCTGGACATAGCCAACGCCTTCAACACCCTCCCCTGGGAAACTATCGCCGAGGCGCTGAGGTACCACAACGTCCCGTGGTACCTCAGGCGCGTCCTTGCGGACTACTTCGTGGACCGGGTCATCATCTACCCAGCCCAAAGCGAGGTGGTCCGCAGGGGCATGTCTTGTGGCGTTCCACAGGGGTCGGTCCTCGGGCCGCTCCTGTGGAACGTAGGTTATGATTGGGTCCTGCGCGGTGCTAATCTTCGGGGAGTCGGTGTACTATGTTACGCCGACGACACCCTAGTCACCGCGCGGGCCCCCACGTTTCGCGACGCCTCCGTCCTCGCTACGGCAGGCGTCGCCCATGTCGTGCGTCGCATCGGGGCACTAGGTTTGAAGGTGGCCCTCGAAAAGTCCGAGGCCCTATTCTTTCATGGGCCTCGGCAGACGCCGCCTCGAGATAGGTCGATTGTAGTGGGCGGCACCTCCATCGCTGTCGGGACCAGTCTGAAATACCTCGGGCTGGTTCTCGACAGTCGGTGGCGGTTCGCGGAGCATTTCCGGCAGCTGGCACCGAAATTGCTGGCGTTTGCCGGAATGCTCTCGCGGTTGCTGCCCAACAGCGGAGGCCCGGGGTCTGCCTGCCGCCGTCTCTACGACGGAGTGGTGCGCTCAAAGGCGCTCTACGGAGCGCCCATATGGGCGGAGGCCCTCTGCCCTGCAAATGTTGCGCTGCTGCGACGACCGCAGCGCGCCATCGCGCAGAGGGCCGCACGGGCGTACCACACCGTCTCTTACGAGGCGGCGTGTCTAATTGCGGGCAGTATCCCCTGGGATCTCGAGGCTGGCGTCCTAAAGAGGGTCTACGATGAGGGTGCCCTGATGCGGCGCAATCTGGGAGGTCGGCCGCTTCCGGAGGAGATCGATCGCTGGAGACAGGCGGCTCGCGACGATCTCTTCCGGAAATGGGCCGAAAGGCTGAGAGCGACCCGTAGTGGGTCGCTGCTCGTGGGGGCCGTCCGGCCCGTCCTGCGTCTTTTTGTGGAGAGGGGTCATGGGGCTCCGACGTACCACCTCACCCAACTTCTCACGGGTCATGGCTGTTTTGCCAAGTACCTGTGGGAAGTGGTGGGGATCGAACCCGAGCCCCGGTGCCGTCACTGCACCAGCGGCGACCCCGACACGGCCTACCACACCATGGCCGTGTGCGAGGCGTGGGACGGCCAAAGGACGGCCCTCGTAAGCACCATTGGTGCAGACCTTTCGCTGTCGGCCGTGATTCCGGCCATGGCCGACAGCGAAGAGTGTTGGGCCGCCGTCGCCTCGTTCGCTAGCGAGGTGATGGCGGCAAAGAGAGAGGCTCTGCGGGAGCGGGAGCGAGCTGGTCTCACTCTTCCGCCCCGCAGGCCCCCGGCGAGGGGACGCCGGCGAGCGCAATTCGCCCGCGTCCCCGAATGAGCGAAGCCACGGGCGGTGGGTCGGGGGATCCGCCGCCCCATGCTAATGTGGCGGAATGCGCCCCTCAGTGTTCCTGGGGCGCATTCGTAAAGTGAGCTGGCCCCATCACCTGGAAAGTTTGTCCGGATGGTGGGGCCACCAAGAGGCGAGCCCAAACGGGCGTCCCTAGCCGAGTCGCGGTGAGAATTCTATCCCGCGGCTCGGATTAGGCGAAGGAGGAACACCGTGGTGGTTTAGTGGGTAGTCTGGCCTCTGTTTCGAGGTCAGGAGTCCCACACGAAGCGAACCCCCTGCCCCCGCGGGGGGTGAGCGAAGTGCGTAAATGCATTCCACCACGTAAAAAAAAAAAAAAAAAAAAAAAAAAAAAAACCTAACCTGGGGCGAGCCCCAAGTGAGTTCTGAGTACGTCCTCGTCGTTCGCCCTGGACCCCGTCCTGACCACCGTAACGGAGTGGCAGGCGGGTGACTAAATCTCAAACTCGAAACTTGCGGGCAAATTTGCGAATTCTGCGAATTACTGTGCGATACCTATGCTTACACGAGCCAAACTAGCTAACAGTCCTTTTAAGGACTCGGAGGAGATGGTGGCAAATCCCTCTGCCTCCTCCTCCAACAGTCCTTTTCAGGACTCAGCGGTGGTGGCAGCTCCGTCTGATAATAGTCCTTTTCAGGACTGCGGGGAGATTGTGGCAGTTCCGTCTGCCTTGTCTGCGGACCAATCTCCCCCATCCACCATGGAGGTGGAGCTCGAAAGCCCTGCGGCTTCTGTGCCCCGCGCGGAGGCGGTCGTCGTCCTGGAGCGCCTGGACGCTTCGGCCGAATTTAGTGTGTCGCGCCCATCCTCCCCAGTAATGGGGAGACTGTGGCGCAAGCGCTCCAACTCTGCCACGGAGGCAGAGTTGGACGAAAGCGCTAAGAAAACAAAGTGCCATTATGCCTACTTGGCCAAGGCTAAGGCCGAGTTAGCCGTGGCCAAGGAGAGAGAGGTGGAGCTCCGGGCTAAGGAGGAGCTCGCGGAGCAGCGGCGGAAGAGGGCTCTCTTCCTCCGGGAGACCCCCAGCCCACAACCGCAGCCCAGCCCACTGTTACCAGCAGGAGTGGCAGATACTGCGACCCAGCCCCTCAGCGCGGAGCAGCTGTCGGGCTCCATCGAGGCAGCGGTGGCGATGGTACAATCCATCGCCACCAAGAGCTCCAATCTAAAGGGCCAGTACGTGCGGGACCTTAAGCAGGCATGTAGCTCCATCCTGGAGCACGTGCGTGTGCTGAGGTCCCGCACGCAGTCTGAGGAGGTGGCCCAGCTCCAGACCGAGCTGGCTGTCGTGCGGGCCGAAATGCGGGCCTGGAAGCGGCAGGCGGAGACTGCGCCGCCCGCGATGAGTCGCGAAGAGATCGCATTCCTGGTCGATGCGCGCATCGCGGGCATCCAGGACCGCCTGCTGCCCGAGACCCGCATCCGCCCACCTCTCCAGGCGGACATCCGTAATGCCGCCCGCCTGGCTATGGAGCCCGAGCGCCAACCCACGATCTCGTCCCTCCCTCCCTCGCCACCTCTTCCTCTGTCTCATCCAACGCCTGATGGGCAGGCGGAGGAGGCATTGCGCCCCACTCCTCCAGGAGGTAAGGCCGCCAAGAAGAAGAGGCCAAAGAAGAAGACGGCCGCAGCGAGGGAGGCAGAAGCTGCCCGCCAGGCGCGACAGCTATCTCAGCCACCCTCGCTGACCCCCCAGTCGGCCCCAGCGCCAACGTCGTGGAGCACAATGGCGGCGCGCCCAAAAGCGCCAAAACCAGCCCAGCCAGCTCCAGTAGCGCCAGCCACTAGCAGCGGGAAACGTGGCGCCCGTAGGCCTCGCAAATTGCGAGCGCCTAAGACCGCAGCGGTCACCCTAACGCTGCAGCCGGGCGCCGCGGAGCAGGGGGTGACCTACGGAGAGGTGCTCGCCAAGGCCGAGAGGTCAATCGACCTCAAGGCCCTCGGCATCGACGGCCTCCGCCTCCGTCCCGCCGTGACTGGAGGTCGCATACTGGAGGTGGCCGGCGCTGACAGAGCGCAGAAGGCCGACGCCCTGGCCACAAAATTGCAGGAAGTGCTGCAGGAGGTCCGCGTCGCTAGACCAGAGAGGTGCGTGGAGCTACGCATCTCTGGTCTGAGCGACTCGGCCTCCAAGGAGACCGTAGCGGCGTCGCTGGCAGCAGAGGGGGGCTGCTCTGCCAGCGCAATAAAGGTCGGCGATATACAGCGCCCATCTGGCCGACAGGGCTCTGCCTGGCTGCGGTGCCCGGTTGACGCGGCCAAAGTACTAACCGACGGACGCCGCATTGTGATCGGGTGGTCAGTGGTTAGGCTGACCACCCTGGAGCCCAGGCCGGCGCGGTGCTTCCGCTGCCTGGAGCCGGGGCATGTTGGGGTGAGGTGTACTGCGGGCATTGACCGCAGTGCACTCTGCTTCCGCTGTGGGCAGGCGGGCCACAAGTCGGCCACCTGCTCCGCGGAGCCCAAGTGCCCCGTCTGTTCAGCGGCGGGCAAAGCGTCCGGCCACAAACTGGGCTCGTCTGAGTGCCAGGCGGCTTCCCGCAGCAGGGGCCGGGCCAAGGGCAAAGCTGCTAGTGGGGCTAAATCTACCCCCTCCCCCACCCAGCAGCCCACAGTGGAGGTTATGGACACCGCCCAACAATAATGGCCCACATCTCCATTCTGCAGGCCAACGTCAACCACTGCGTCACGGCCCAGGACCTTTTGGCCCAATCCATGGCGCAGTGGCAGACAACACTGGCAGTAGTCGCCGAGCCGTACTACGTGCGCGAAACCCCAAACTGGGCCAGCGACCACAACGGCTTGGTGGCTATCGTCGCCCGGCGAAACGCTCCCCCCTTCGACCGAGTGCGGAGGGGTCGAGGGTGCGTCCTCGTAGCGCTGGGCGGCGCTGCAGTAATTGGGGTGTACTGCCCCCCCAGCAGAAGCATCGCCGAGTTCGAACAACTACTCTCGGAGGTCGGTGCTCTGCTGGCAGAAGTGCACCCCACCCCGGCCGTGGTGGCCGGAGATTTCAACGCTCACTCACGGGCGTGGGGATCTCCGGCGACCGATGCCCGGGGGGAGATGGTGGAAGAATGGGCGGTGTCCCAAGGCTTGGTGTTGCTGAACCAAGGGGCGGTCCACACCCTTGTGCGACCGCAGGGTAGGTCGATCGTCGATCTGTCGTTCGCCAGTTCTGACCTGGCCCGACGGATCGACAACTGGCGGGTCGTTGAGGGGGTGGAGACCGCGTCGGACCATCGGTATATCCGATTCGACGTCGTCCCTGCCGCCTCGGTGGCTCGAGTCGACCTCGACCGCCCCTTGTTAGGAGAAGGTCCGCGGTGGCGACTCGGAACGTTGAATAGGGAACTGGCCCGAGAGGCGGCTATCGTCGAGCGATGGGCTGCGGGCGACAGTGGCCTGGACGCAGACGCGAGATGCGAGCGGCTCGCTGGAGCGCTGACTCGCGTCTGCGACGCGGCGATGCAAAGGGCGAGGCCTATCCCGCCTCGGAAATCGGTGTACTGGTGGCGTCCCCACCTAGCCGGGCTGCGTACAGCTAGTGACGCAGCCCAGAGGCAGTACTACCGGTGCCGAAGGCGGGCCGTAAGAGACCTCGTCCGAGAAGAACAGCTGCACGCCGCGTACCGGGCCGCCCGTGAGGCCCTTAGCTCGGCGGTCAAAGCCGCCAAGGAGGAGGCCTGGAAGGAGTGGCTCGAGAGTCTCAATCGAGATCCATGGGGGCGTCCGTACAAGACCGTGAGCCAGAAGCTCCGGCCTTGGGCGCCTCCTCTCACAAGGACTCTTGAGCCGAGCCTCCTCCACCGAGTGGTCAGTTCCCTCTTCCCTGCGAGGGAGGAGTGGGTCCCACCGCGGATGGCAACACCAAGCCGGGTGCCGGCAGACGAAGGGGCAATACCTCCCGTGTCCGAGGCCGAGTTAGGGGCTGCGATCCTGGCACTCAGATCCAGGAACCGCGCCCCGGGCCCGGACGGCGTCCCTGGGAAGGTCATTGCCACAGTCATGCCGGCACTAGAGGAGGAGACGCTGTCCCTCATGTCGGAGTGTTTGGCGTCGGGGAGAGTCCCGCGACGATGGAAGACTGGGAAGCTCGTGCTGCTTAAAAAGCACGGGCGTCCAGTCGACTCGCCGTCGGCCTACCGCCCCATCGTTTTGCTCGACGAGATGTGCAAGCTGTTTGAGCGGGTGCTCGCTGCGCGTCTCGTCGGCCACCTGGAGGGGGCGGGGCCCAACTTAAGTGACGGCCAGTTCGGCTTCCGTCGCGGGAGGTCAACCCTCGACGCCATATCCCGACTTCGGGGCAGCGTCGACGAAGCGGTCGCCGGGGGAGAGGTGTTGTTGGCTGTGTCGCTGGACATAGCCAACGCCTTCAACACCCTCCCCTGGGAAACTATCGCCGAGGCGCTGAGGTACCACAACGTCCCGTGGTACCTCAGGCGCGTCCTTGCGGACTACTTCGTGGACCGGGTCATCATCTACCCGGCCAAAAGCGAGGTGGTCCGCAGGGGCATGTCTTGTGGCGTTCCACAGGGGTCGGTCCTCGGGCCGCTCCTGTGGAACGTAGGGTACGATTGGGTCCTGCGCGGTGCTAATCTTCGGGGAGTCGGTGTACTCTGTTACGCCGACGACACCCTAGTCACCGCGCGGGCCCCGACGTTTCGCGACGCCTCCGTCCTCGCTACGGCAGGCGTCGCCCATGTCGTGCGTCGCATCGGGGCACTAGGTTTGAAGGTGGCCCTCGAAAAGTCCGAGGCCCTATTCTTTCATGGGCCTCGGCAGACGCCGCCTCGAGACAGGTCAATTGTGGTGGGCGGCACCTCCATCGCTGTCGGGACCAGTCTGAAATACCTCGGGCTGGTTCTCGACAGTCGGTGGCGGTTCGCGGAGCATTTCCGGCAGCTGGCACCGAAGTTGCTGGCGTTTGCCGGAATGCTCTCGCGGTTGCTGCCCAACAGCGGAGGCCCGGGGTCTGCCTGCCGCCGTCTCTACGACGGAGTGGTGCGCTCCAAGGCACTCTACGGAGCGCCCATATGGGCGGAGGCCCTCTGCCCTGCAAATATTGCGCTGCTGCGGCGACCGCAGCGCGCCATCGCGCAGAGGGCCGCACGGGCGTACCACACCGTCTCTTACGAGGCGGCGTGTCTAATTGCGGGCAGTATCCCCTGGGATCTCGAGGCTGGCGTCCTCAAGAGGGTCTACGATGAGGGCGCCCTGATGCGGCGCAATCTGGGAGGTCGGCCGCCTCCGGAAGAGATCGATCGCTGGAGACAGGCGGCTCGCGACGATCTCTTCCGGAAATGGGCCGAAAGGCTGAAAGCGACCCGTAGTGGGTCGCTGCTCGTGGGGGCCGTCCGGCCCGTCCTGCGTCTTTTTGTGGAGAGGGGTCATGGGGCTCCAACGTACCACCTCACCCAACTTCTCACGGGTCATGGCTGCTTTGCCAAGT
Organism: Pelosia muscerda; assembly: GCA_963691645.1. Classification (NCBI taxonomy): domain Eukaryota; kingdom Metazoa; phylum Arthropoda; class Insecta; order Lepidoptera; family Erebidae; genus Pelosia; species Pelosia muscerda. The sequence continues at coordinate 18,033,758 of OY829109.1, read as the reverse complement.
ACCTGTGGGAAGTGGTGGGGATCGAACCGGAGCCCCGGTGCCGTCACTGCACCAGCGGCGACCCCGACACGGCCTACCACACCATGGCCGTGTGTGAGGCGTGGGACGGCCAAAGGACGGCCCTCGTAAGCTCCATTGGTGGAGACCTTTCGCTGTCGGCCGTGATTCCAGCCATGGCCGACAGCGAAGAGTGTTGGGCCGCCGTCGCCTCGTTCGCTAGCGAGGTGATGGCGGCAAAGAGAGAGGCTCTGCGGGAGCGGGAGCGAGCTGGTCTCACTCTTCCGCCCCGCAGGCCCCCGGCGAGGGGACGCCGGCGAGCGCAATTCGCCCGCGTCCCCGAATGAGCGAAGCCACGGGCGGTGGGTCGGGGGACCCGCCGCCCCATGCTAATGTGGCGGAATGCGCCCCTCAGTGTTCCTGGGGCGCATTCGTAAAGTGAGCTGGCCCCATCACCTGGAAAGTCTGTCCGGATGGTGGGGCCACCAAGAGGCGAGCCCGAACGGGCGTCCCTAGCCGAGTCGCGGTGAGAATTCTATCCCGCGGCTCGGATTAGGCGAAGGAGGAACACCGTGGTGGTTTAGTGGGTAGTCTGGCCTCCGTTTCGAGGTCAGGAGTCCCACACGAAGCGAACCCCCTGCCCCCGCGGGGGGTGAGCGAAGTGCGTAAATGCATTCCACCACGTAAAAAAAAAAAAAAAAAAAACCCACCAGTCGTGGGGCGAGCCCCAAGTGAGTTCTGAGTACGTCCTCGTCGTTCGCCCTGGACCCCGTCCTGACCACCGTAACGGAGTGGCAGGCGGGTGACTAAACCTCGAACTCGAAACTTGCGGGCAAATTCTTGAGTGAACTACTGTGACATTGTGACATGCTAACACGCGCCAAAATAGCTAACAGTCCTTTTAAGGACTTGGAGGAGATGGTGGCAAATCCCTCTGCCTCCTCCTCCAACAGTCCTTTTCAGGACTCAGCGGTGGTGGCAGCTCCGTCTGTCAGTAAAAGTCCTTTTCAGGACTGCGAGGAGATTGCGGCAGCTCCATCTGCCTTGTCTGCGGACCAATCTCCTCCATCCACCATGGAGGTGGAGCTAGGAAGCCCTGCGGCTTCTGTGCCCCGCGCGGAGGCGGTCGTCGTCCTGGAGCGCCTGGACGCTTCGGCCGAATTTAGTGTGTCTCGCCCATCCTCCCCAGTAATGGGGAGACTGTGGCGCAAGCGCTCCAACTCTGCCACGGAGGCAGAGTTGGACGAAAGCGCAAAGAAGAGCAAGGCCCACTATGCCTACTTGGCCAAGGCGAAGGCCGAGTTAGCCGTGGCCAAAGAGAGGGATCTGGAGCACCGGGCTGAGGAGGAGCTCGCGGAGCAGCAGCGGAGGAGGGCTCTCTACCTCCGGGAGTCCCCTAGCCCAAAGCCGCAACCTAGCCCGTTGTCACGTGTAGGAGTGGCAGATACAGCGACCCAGCCCCTCAGCGCGGAGCAGCTGTCGGGCTCCATCGAGGCAGCGGTGGCGATGGTACAATCCATCGCCACCAAGAGCTCCAATTTAAAGGGCCAGTACGTGCGGGACCTTAAGCAGGCATGTAGCTCCATCCTGGAGCACGTGCGTGTGCTGAGGTCCCGCACGGAATCTGAGGAGGTGGCCCAGCTCCAGACCGAGCTAGCTGCCGTGCGGGCCGAAATGCGGGCCTGGAAGCGGCAGGCGGAGACTGCGCCGCCCGCGATGAGTCGCGAAGAGATCGCATTCCTGGTCGATGCGCGCATCGCGGGCATCCAGGACCGCCTGCTGCCCGAGACCCGCATCCGCCCACCTCTTCAGGCGGACAGCCGTAATGCCGCCCGCCTGGCTAGGGAGCCCGAGCGCCAAACCACGCTCTCATCCCTTCCTCCCTCGCCACCTCTTCCTCTGTCTCCTCCAACGCCCGATGAGCAGGTGGAGGAGGCATCGCGCCCCACTCCTCCGGGAGATAAGGCCAAGAGGAAGAGGCCGAAGAGGAAGACGGCCGCGGCGAGGGAGGCAGAAGCTGCCCGCCAGGTGCGACAGCCATCCTCGCTGACCCCCCAGTCGGCCCCAGCGCCAACATCGTGGAGCACAGTGGCGGCGCGCCCAAAAGCGCCAAAGCCAGCACCAGCCCAGCCAGCTCCAGTAGCGCCAGCCACTAGCAGCAGGAAACGTGGCGCCCGTAGGCCTCGCAAATTGCGAGCGCCTAAGACCGCAGCGGTCACCCTAACACTGCAGCCGGGCGCCGCGGAGCAGGGGGTGACTTACGGAGAGGTGCTCGCCAAGGCCGAGAGGTCAATTGACCTCAAGGCCCTCGGCATAGACGGCCTGCGCCTCCGTCCCTCCGTGACAGGAGGTCGAATCCTGGAGGTGGCCGGCGCTGACAGAGCGCAGAAGGCCGACGCCCTGGCCACAAAACTGAAGGAAGTGCTGGAGGAGGTCCGCGTCGCTAGACCAGAGAGGTGCGTGGATCTACGCATCTCTGGTCTGAGCGACTCGGCCTCCAAGGAGACCGTAGCGGCGTCGCTGGCAGCAGAGGGGGGCTGCTCTGCCAGCTCCATAAAGGTGGGCGACATCCAGCGCTCATCTGGCCGACAGGGCTCTGCCTGGCTGCGGTGCCCGGTTGACGCGGCCAAAGTCCTCACGGACGGGCGCCGCATCGTGATCGGGTGGTCAGTGGTTAGGCTGACCACCCTGGAGCCCAGGCCGGCGCGGTGCTTCCGCTGCCTGGAGCCGGGGCATGTTGGTGTAAGGTGCACTGCGGGCATTGACCGCAGTGCACTATGCTTCCGTTGTGGGCAGGCGGGCCACAAGTCGGCCACCTGCTCCGCGGAGCCCAGGTGCCCCGTCTGTTCAGCGGCGGGCAAAGCGTCCGGCCACAAGCTGGGCTCGTCTGAGTGCCAGGCGGCTTCCCGCAGCAGGGGCCGGGCCAAGAGCAAAGCTGCCAGTGGGGCAAAATGTACCCCCTCCCCCACCCAGCAGCCCACAGTGGAGGTTATGGACATCGCCGAACAATAATGGCCCACATCTCCATTCTGCAGGCCAACGTCAACCACTGCGTCACGGCCCAGGACCTTTTGGCCCAATCCATGGCGCAGTGGCAGACGACATTGGCAGTAGTCGCCGAGCCGTACTACGTGCGCGAAACCCCAAATTGGGCCAGCGACCACAACGGCTTGGTGGCTATCGTCGCCCGGCGAAACGCTCCCCCCTTCGATCGAGTGCGGAGGGGTCAAGGGTGCGTCCTCGTAGCGCTGGGCGGCGCTGCAGTAATTGGGGTGTACTGCCCCCCCAGCAGAAGCATCGCCGAGTTCGAACAACTACTCTCGGAGGTCGGTGCTCTGCTGGCAGAAGTGCACCCCACCCCGGCCGTGGTGGCCGGAGATTTCAACGCTCACTCACGGGCGTGGGGATCTCCGGCGACCGATGCCCGGGGGGAGATGGTGGAAGAATGGGCGGTGTCCCAAGGCTTGGTGTTGCTGAACCAAGGGGCGGTCCACACCCTTGTGCGACCGCAGGGTAGGTCGATCGTCGATCTGTCGTTCGCCAGTTCTGACCTGGCCCGACGGATCGACAACTGGCGGGTCGTTGGGGAGGTGGAGACCGCGTCGGACCATCGGTATATCCGGTTCGACGTCGTCCCTGCCGCCTCGGCGGCTCGAGTCGACCTCGACCGCCCCTTGTTAGGAGAAGGTCCGCGGTGGCGACTCGGAACGTTGAATAGGGAACTGGCCCGAGAGGCGGCTATCGTCGAGCGATGGGCTGCGGGCGACAGTGGCCTGGACGCAGACGCGAGATGCGAGCGGCTCGCTGGAGCGCTGACTCGCGTCTGCGACGCGGCGATGCAAAGGGCGAGGCCTATCCCGCCTCGGAAATCGGTGTACTGGTGGCGTCCCCACCTAGCCGGGCTGCGTACAGCTAGTGACGCAGCCCAGAGGCAGTACTACCGGTGCCGAAGGCGGGCCGTGAGAGACCTCGCCCGAGAAGAACAGCTGCACGCCGCGTACCGGGCCGCCCGTGAGGCCCTTAGCTCGGCGGTCAAAGCCGCCAAGGAGGAGGCCTGGAAGGAGTGGCTCGAGAGTCTCAATCGAGATCCATGGGGGCGTCCGTACAAGACCGTGAGCCAGAAGCTCCGGCCTTGGACGCCTCCTCTCACAAGGACTCTTGAGCCGAGCCTCCTCCACCGAGTGGTCAGTTCCCTCTTCCCTGCGAGGGAGGAGTGGGTCCCACCGCGGATGGCAACACCAAGCCGGGTGCCGGCAGACGAAGGGGCAATACCTCCCGTGTCTGAGGCCGAGTTAGGGGCTGCGATCCTGGCACTCAGATCCAGGAACCGCGCCCCGGGCCCGGAAGGCGTCCCTGGGAAGGTCATTGCCACAGTCATGCCGGCACTAGAGGAGGAGACGCTGTCCCTCATGTCGGAGTGTTTGGCGTCGGGGAGAGTCCCGCGACGATGGAAGACTGGGAAGCTCGTGCTGCTTAAAAAGCACGGGCGTCCAGTCGACTCGCCGTCGGCCTACCGCCCCATCGTTTTGCTCGACGAGATGTGCAAGCTGTTTGAGCGGGTGCTCGCTGCGCGTCTCGTCGGCCACCTGGAGGGGGCGGGGCCCAACTTAAGTGACGGCCAGTTCGGCTTCCGTCGCGGGAGGTCAACCCTCGACGCCATATCCCGACTGCGGGGCAGCGTCGACGAAGCGGTCGCCGGGGGAGAGGTGTTGTTGGCTGTATCGCTGGACATAGCCAACGCCTTCAACGCCCTCCCCTGGGAAACTATCGCCGAGGCGCTGAGGTACCACAACGTCCCGTGGTACCTCAGGCGCGTCCTTGCGGACTACTTCGTGGACCGGGTCATCATCTACCCGGCCCAAAGCGAGGTGGTCCGCAGGGGCATGTCATGTGGCGTTCCACAGGGGTCAGTCCTTGGGCCGCTCCTGTGGAACGTAGGGTACGATTGGGTCCTGCGCGGTGCTAATCTTCGGGGAGTCGGTGTACTATGTTACGCCGACGACACCCTAGTCACCGCGCGGGCCCCAACGTTTCGCGACGCCTCCGTCCTCGCTACGGCAGGCGTCGCCCATGTCGTGCGTCGCATCGGGGCACTAGGTTTGAAGGTGGCCCTCGAAAAGTCCGAGGCCCTATTCTTTCATGGGCCTCGGCAGACGCCGCCTCGAGATAGGTCGATTGTGGTGGGCGGCACCTCCATCGCTGTCGGGACCAGTCTGAAATACCTCGGGCTGGTTCTCGACAGTCGGTGGCGGTTCGCGGAGCATTTCCGGCAGCTGGCACCGAAATTGCTGGCGTTTGCCGGAATGCTCTCGCGGTTGCTGCCCAACAGTGGAGGCCCGGGGTCTGCCTGCCGCCGTCTCTACGACGGAGTGGTGCGCTCCAAGGCGCTCTACGGAGCGCCCATATGGGCGGAGGCCCTCTGCCCAGCAAATGTTGCGCTGCTGCGACGACCGCAGCGCGCCATCGCGCAGAGGGCCGCACGGGCGTACCACACCGTCTCTTACGAGGCGGCGTGTCTAATTGCGGGCAGTATCCCCTGGGATCTCGAGGCTGGCGTCCTAAAGAGGGTCTACGATGAGGGTGCCCTGATGCGGCGCAATCTGGGAGGTCGGCCGCTTCCGGAGGAGATCGATCGCTGGAGACAGGCGGCTCGCGACGATCTCTTCCGGAAATGGGCCGAAAGGCTGAGAGCGACCCGTAGTGGGTCGCTGCTCGTGGGGGCCGTCCTGCCCGTCCTGCGTCTTTTTGTGGAGAGGGGTCATGGGGCTCCGACGTACCACCTCACCCAACTTCTCACGGGTCATGGCTGTTTTGCCAAGTACCTGTGGGAAGTGGTGGGGATCGAACCGGAGCCCCGGTGCCGTCATTGCACCAGCGGCGACCCCGACACGGCCTACCACACCATGGCCGTGTGTGAGGCGTGGGACGGCCAAAGGACGGCCCTCGTAAGCTCCATTGGTGGAGACCTTTCGCTGTCGGCCGTGATTCCAGCCATGGCCGACAGCGAAGAGTGTTGGGCCGCCGTCGCCTCGTTCGCTAGCGAGGTGATGGCGGCAAAGAGAGAGGCTCTGCGGGAGCGGGAGCGAGCTGGGCTCACTCTTCCGCCCCGCAGGCCCCCGGCGAGGGGACGCCGGCGAGCGCAATTCGCCCGCGTCCCCGAATGAGCGAAGCCACGGGCGGTGGGTCGGGGGACCCGCCGCCCCATGCTAATGTGGCGGAATGCGCCCCTCAGTGTTCCTGGGGCGCATTTCTAAAGTGAGCTGGCCCCATCACCTGGAAAGTCTGTCCGGATGGTGGGGCCACCAAGAGGCGAGCCCAAACGGGCATCCCTAGCCGAGTCGCGGTGAGCACTCTATCCCGCGGCTCGGATTAGGCGAAGGAGGAACACCGTGGTGGTTTAGTGGGTAGTCTGGCCTCCGTTTCGAGGTCAGGAGTCCCACACGAAGCGAGCCCCCTGCCCCCGCGGGGGGTGAGCGAAGTGCGTAAATGCATTCCACCACGTAAAAAAAAAAAAAAAAAAAAAAAAAACCCACCAGTCGTCCGCCACTCCTAGAGCTGACCGGATCGTTTTTTCAAGTGCTCCGCGATTAAAAATTCATTTGAGTGGGATTTCTTGGTGCGATTTTAACGAGCCATATACCAAAAGTTGCGTCTCGGCGGCCCCCATCCGCCTGCAATCTATTAATCATCCGCACGATACCACCAAGCGTGAAATTAGTGTAAAAGTGCAATTTTAGAGGTTAGCCGACTTCTTTTCGGGCTAAAACACCGTGCGCGAGTGCCAGATCTCCAAGTGCAAGGTGTCCTCGGCAGCGGGCTGTTGAGCCCCACCCGCCGCGCTTGCCTTTTTCAGCCGGAAAACTCCGGAAAACGCTGAAAAAGGCAAAAAAACAAGTACCACGTGGCGGCGTGCACCCGGTTCCAGCCATCGGAGGACCCTGAAATTTTGCAGCCAGGAAGGGGCAAGAAGGAGCACCACTTTTCTGCAAGAAAAGGATTTTTCGGCCAGGTGGAAAATTTTTTATTAAACTTTAAAATTCATAAATTTACCAGCAATTTGCGGCGGAACCAGAATAAAATTGCGAATTCCGCAACTGCTATCTTTTGCGCGCTAGCGGGAAGACCAGATCCTGACTTTTTGAGATTTTTTGGACTTATTTTTTGGACACCAGAATTAAAAATTCAAAATTTTTATAATTTGTAAAATATTTGTACCATTTTGTCCTAAATTTAAGATTAAATTATTGCTGTAGATAGAGCTATATTTACCCTTAATTTTTCAATTTTTTGTACATTTTTATCTTTATTCAGCTCGGAGATAGCGAATTTTAAGTGTTTTTTCCAAATTAATTAATAAAGGGTAGATTTTCTTTGTTTCTGACGACGGGGTTGGGTTTAGACAAGCCATCTACACTTGTTTAAGCCCAAACAAGCCCCTTCTAGCGGCAGAAATAACGAAAATTGTAAATTCCGACATTTCATAAAAATTTTGTATGAAACTTTAACTTAAGTTTTCTCCGGACTGGATAGTCATATCTGAAAAATTTTTTCTTTGCTGTTCGTATTAGGGGGTAAATTTTAAGAAAAACGTGGTTTTGATCGATTTGAGGACTTTTTCCTCAAATTCGATTTTGACAACCTGGGGGGACAGAAGACGCCAGGCCCACCCCAGATATCGATTTTGGGCTCTCTGCGACCGGCGGTTTAGGAGTTACAGCTGGTCAAAGTTTGACCTTGGACGCGCGCGGCCATCTTGCCGAATTTCAAACACCCGTAGCTCCATAACCGGTGGTCGCAGGAAGACCGGGTTTCGACTGGGGGCGTCGGTAAAGGGCCATCTACCCAACCCTACAATTTTGGGAAATTCCCGGAAAATTTTTCCGGAAAATTTTCCAAATTTTCTTTTTTCAATTTTCTGTCTTGAGGCGGTAGGGGGTGCTGAGCTGACCAGGGAGAAACTTTTTCGGGATCGCTGGGACGTCTGGAACTCGAAATATACGTGCTCAAAGTTCGGCCAGTCGGCCATCTTGAATTTTTTCAAAGCCGTATATCTCGGGAACCGGGGGTCGTAGCGGGCCCTGGTTTTCTCTGGGGAGCTTGGCTCTCCTTCCCGCAGCCTTTAGGCCGGTCTGGGGGTGGACCCCACAAAGTTGGGGGGTCGATTTTTGGGGGTCACTTTTTTGACCCAAAAATCACGTCATAGGGTAGGGTTCGTCGGGGCTTTTTCGGGGAGCCTTCTCTCGCTTGGATCGGACTGGTGGTTCTCGGGATATCGGGGTTTGAAGTTTCATACAATTTTTTGTATGAAAACTTTTGGGCCCTGCTATCTCTGAACCAGTGGGCCTAGACCTGTCGAGTTTGGGCTCGTTGTGGAGGGCTCGGGGAGCTCTATCTGCTCGACCCCAAGGGGTGACTCTACATAGAGTTTTAACACTGTTGAATTGTAGAGCCATCATTTTTGGAGCCACATGGCCCAAATTTAATTTGTAAGCTCACTTTCTGTGGCAGAATCTGGTACGGACGATTGTTATAGATTTTCATTAGATTTAGTTAAATTAGGTTATTTTAAAAATAAGACCTTTGTATATAAATACATACATGTACAAGTAGCAGAGCTACTACAGACTTGTAGAACTGTTCTACCGCAATTTATTAGACCTGTAGCTGAGCTACAGTGGACGGGTAGAGTCAACTCTACGTCACTTTTAACCATTTTTGTATATTTTCGCTTTTTATTGTTTGTCTGACTATTGATTGTTCTCACGCCAGCTTCGCGATCGCTTCGGGCCTTATATACATACACTACACACATATACACATCACAAAACACTCCCAGGTTACACACACTCACAAACTCTTACACAATACTTACACACCACAACACACCGCATCACCTACACACGACACTATCCCAGGAGCGTTGCCCTTAGCGGATACCTGACGCCACGATTAGCCGCGGAGCTTGAACTGAACAGCGCTGGTTTATTGCCAGCCAGACGAATTTATTTTTATTTTTATTTTCTGTTGTTTTAATTAATTAATTTATTTTACTTTATTGACAGAATTATTTTTATTGACATATTTTATTAAATTCATTTACACTATTTTTAAATTTCAACGCGCACCTTCGCCAAGCTAAAATGAACACATTCCGCTCGCCTATTGAGAAAAGGAGCACTCCTGCAACCGAGGGCAACTCAACCTTCACACTAGAAGGCAGCCCCGAAAATAAGGCGGCGGGCCGCGTGTCGGGGACTGTTCGGAAGAGTATCGAGAGGATACAATCCAGGGCGGAACCCCTCTCACAAAATTCGAAGAAGGGAACTCTCCATCGGACCCCCCCGCCAAAGGCCGAACAGTCGTCGACCGCGCGCCTCGCCAACAACTGCTGCCAAACTATTCGGGAGCAAATAGCCGCCTCTCGAAATCTCAAGACAGAGATCAAGACAAAAATCGAGGAGGCGGTGACTGCTCTCGAAAATTATCTAAAGGCGCTCCCGGGTGAAGCGAGCGTGCAAAAGGGCCAGATAAGGCAGACCGCTGGGGCGGCTGGGATACCGGCCCCTGTCGCACCAGCCTCTGCCCCGAGTGCACACGGGCTAAAAGTCTTAAGAAAAATAGAGGAAAATGAAAGATTAATAAAAGAGAATGGCAGAATGATGAATGAAATAATGGAAAGAATGGAGAGATTGGATGAAAGGGAGAAAGAAAGAGAAAGAAAGCAGGTGACGACTTATGCGGGTGTAGTGGCGGGTCGCTCGAGTGTGCAGCCCCCCCCGGCACTGCACTCCATAGCCATCACCTCGAAGGATGAAAAGGATACGAGTGAGCAAATAATAGAACGACTACGAAAGGTAGCGAATGAAGATGATGGATGGGTTATGGTAGAAAAGGTAAGGAAGGCGAAGGATAGAAGGGTAATAGTAGGGTATAAGACAGAGAGTGAAAGGAAAAGGGCACAAGAACGACTAGAGTCAAGGGAGAAGGGCTTAGCCGTTGAGCGGATTAAGAATAAAGATCCGCTCCTCATCCTGTACAGCGTCCTTAGAACTCATACGGATGAGGACCTGCTAAGGGTCATTAAGTCTCGGAACCGTGATGTGTTCCGAGAGCTGACCGAAGAGCAGATCCGTATGGGGGTGCTGTACAGGAAGACGGCACGTAACCCACACACCTGTCATGTGGTGCTCAGGGTCTCCCCGGAGGTGTGGACCCGTGCTCTGGAAGCAGGGAGACTGCAGGTAGACCTGCAACCAATCAGGGTTGCAGACCAATCTCCCCTTGTGCAGTGCTCCCTGTGCCTAGGGTACGGACACACCAGGAGGTTCTGCACCGGCACCGAGCCCAGGTGTAGTCATTGTGGCGGGCTCCACCTGAGAGCCGATTGTCCGGACTACGCTGCCGGTGCTGAACCTACCTGCTGCAATTGCCAAAGGGAGAAACTGAGCGGCGCAGGACACGGTGCGTACAGCGACTTGTGTCCTGTGCGTGAAAAGTGGGATAACATAGCGAGGTCCACCACTCAGTACCGGTGCTAACGTTGTCCCGGGGAACACGACCCCAATCAGAGTGCTGCAGGCGAACCTTCAAAGGGGGAAGCTGGCAACCGACGACTTCATACTCGAAGCCTCGAGGCGTAAAGCCACGGTCGCTCTAATACAAGAGCCCTACGTAGGCAATTCGGCAAGTATGAAGGCATACCAGGGCGTTAGGGTCTTCCAGAACACTGGGCAAGGAGGAGGGACTGTGAAGGCGGCTATTGCCGTCTTCGATCCAAATTTGGATGTTGTGCAGTACCCGCAACTCACCACCGACAACATCATTGTGGTGGGGATCCGGACCAGTGCCTGGATGATCACGCTGGTATCCTTCTACTTCGAGCCGAAACCAGCACCACTGGGGCCCTACTTAGAGCGCCTCAAAGAGGTGAGGCGAAGTCTAGGTTCCCAGCCTGTCATCTTTGGGGGCGATGCTAATGCGAAGAGCACCTGGTGGGGTCACCAGTTCGAAGACAGCAGAGGCGAGCTACTGAGTGGGGTCCTCGCTGAGATGGACCTCCATGTCCTGAATAGTGGAAACATTCCGACTTTCGATACTGTGAGAGGCGGAAGGAGGTACTGCAGCTTTGTGGACGTGACGGCCTGCACGAGCAATGTGCTCGCCTGGATCGACGCTTGGAAGGTTGATACAAGCCTGGCGCCAGGATCAGACCACAACGGCGTGGTGTTCAACCTCAACCTAGTAAAAGCCAAAGGCATAGCGATTCAGCGCACAACGCGAATCTATAATACGCGAAAAGCCAACTGGGGCGCTTTCAAAACCAGCATGATCCGGCAGCTCTCGGATATAGCGATAGACGAAATAAGACACCACAACCAGATGGATGTCTTAGTCGAAGCGTACACGAGGGCTGTCGGGGACGCGTGTAGAGAAAGCGTCCCAGTCAAAAAACCGGGGGGGTTGGTCACTGCGCCGTGGTGGTCGGAAAACCTCGCCCAACTTAGAAAGGTTATGGTCACCTACAAGCGTCGCATCAGAAACGCAGCGCCGGTCCGCAGAGCGTTTGTGATAGGGCAGTACCTGGAACGAAAGGAGATGTATGAAAGCGAGGTAAAAAAGGCACAGGTCGAAAGTTGGAAGAATTTCTGCGGAAAGCAGGACAGGGAGGGCCTCTGGGAGGGGATTTATCGAGTGATAGGAAGGGCCACAGTAAGGGAAGAGGAAACCCTGCTTTCCGCCAATGGTTCATTCCTGGACGCGAAGGGTTCGGCCGAATTACTCGCCCGAACCTTTTATCCGGTGGACTGTAGGGAGGAGGACGATGAGGGGCACCGAAGAGTACGAGAAAAGGCCAGGGAATTGGATGGGGATACGGGTCATCATAATGATGACCCACCTTTTACATTAAATGAACTCTTCGATGCCCTTCATAAGTTCAACCCCAAGAAGGCTCCGGGGGCGGATGGCTTTACAGCCGATATCTGCACCCACGCCATTAGGGCCGACCCCTTATTTTTCCTGAAGCTGCTGAACCAATGCCTTCACCACGGCTACTTTCCTAAGATATGGAAGGAAGCAGTGGTGGTGGCATTGAAGAAGCCAGGAAAGGACTCATACGCCGTCCCCAAGTCGTATAGACCTATTGGTCTACTGCCCGTCTTGGGGAAGGTGTATGAGAGAATGCTGGTGGCTCGACTCAACTTTTATTTGTTGCCGGGGATTAGCCTCCGTCAATATGGCTTTATGCCACAGAAAGGCACCGAAGACGCCCTCTATGACCTCATGAGTCACATAAGGGCTAAACTTGATGAGAAGAGGATAGTCCTTATGGTGTCCCTGGACATAGAGGGCGCCTTCGATAGCGCATGGTGGCCGGCCATCAAAGTTAGACTGGCGGAGGAAAACTGTCCGGGTAATTTGAGGCGAGTCATCAGTAGCTACCTTAGCGACAGGGAGGTAAGGGTTAGGTATGCGGGCGAGGAGTGCAGACGCCCCACGGAGAAGGGGTGCGTCCAGGGCTCCATTGGCGGACCCTTGCTGTGGAACTTATTGTTAGATCCCTTGTTGCACGAGCTGAGTAGGTCGGTTCATGTTCAAGCTTTCGCGGACGATGTGGTGCTGGTGTTCGATGGGGACACCGCCCTGGAGATTGAGAGACAAGCCAATGCCTCTCTCGAGCATGTGCGGGAGTGGGGCATCCGAACGAAGCTGAAATTCGCACCGCACAAAACTTGTGCGATGGTAATAACGCGGAGGCTGAAGTACGATGCCCCTCGCCTCAGCATGGGCGGGATAGACATTGGATTGTCCGAACAAATCAAAATCCTGGGACTCACCATTGACCACCGGCTCACCTTCAACACCCACGTCTCAAATGTATGTAAGAAGGCGATCGCGATATATCACAAGTTAGCGAGGATGGCCCGGATCAGCTGGGGACTTCATCCCGAGGTGATCCGGACCATCTATACCGCGGCTGTGGAGCCGACGGTGCTGTACGCGGCATCTAGTTGGGGCGCGGCGGTGGACAAGCTTGGGATACGGAAGCAGTTGAACGTGGTGCAGCGCGGATTCGCACAAAAATTATGCAAAAGCTACCGGACGGTCTCCCTGCACTCGGGGCTGATCCTGGCTGGAATGCTCCCTCTGGACCTCAGAGTTCGCGAGGTGGCCTCGTTATACGAGGCCAAGAGAGGAGTGTTCCAGTCATGGTTGGGAGACAGGGAGATCGAACGGATGGCTCCGGCCATTGAAGCACCTCACCCCGCGGAGCATATGAGCCTGGAGTTCACCAGTCTGGTAGACGAGGAACAATATCAGAGCACCGATAATATCGAGGTACGCATCTTTACGGACGGGAGCAAGATTGAGGGTCGTGTCGGCGCCGCGTTATCCATTTGGAATAACGGGGCCGAAACTAAGACCCTCAAACTTGCTCTCGCACCGCACTGTACCGTCTACCAGGCCGAACTCTTGGCCATATGCAAAGCGACCAGTGAGGTCCTTAAACGCGGCGCGGCCACGTTCGGCGTTCTCAGCGACAGCAGAGCCGCACTCCAAACGGTGACGAACCACCGAGCCCTCCACCCACTGGCAGTTGAAGCCAGACTTAACATCAGGCGGGGCTTGGCCCAGGGCAAGGAAATTTCCTTGTTCTGGGTCAAGGCCCACGTCGGGTTGGAGGGCAATGAGCGGGCCGATGAGCTCGCCAAGGAGGCGGCTCTGCGGTCGAAGCGGGCGCCACATTACGGCCTGTGCCCGGTTTCATTCGTGAAGCGGGGTCTGCGTCAGATCACGCTTGGCGTGTGGAACGAGCGGTACAGGCTGGGCGAAACTGCTTCCGTGACCAAGTTGTTCCTCCCATGCGCAGTGGCGGCGTACAGCATCGTCCGCAAGATGGGGGTCGCCAGTACGACCACCCAATTGTTGACGGGACATGGTGGGTTCTCCGAATACTTGGCTCGTTTCAAGTGTAAGGAGGACCCATCATGTGCCTGTGAACCTGGGGTGGAGGAGACCGTTGTCCACCTCGTCGTGGACTGCCCGATTCACGCGAGGGATCGGTACAACCTGGAGCATAGGATAAAAATTAAAATAAATGTGCAAAATTTACCAACACTCCTAAATAAAAAATACAGAGGTCACTTTTTAGAGTATTGGGACAAAATTGTCAAAATAGTAAATATAAGGAACAAGAGCTAATGTGAACACCTGTGGATATTTGTACAAATATCCCACGGTATCACAACAAAATGTAGTTCAAAAGACCAATGTACCAACCGTAGAAGTATATTATATTATATCAATAGTAATAGTAAGCAAAACTATGAATTAGTGAATAAGTAATAAATGTAAAATTGAAGTAAATATTAGAAATGTTATAAGAGTAAGATGTAAATTGAAATAAAATAAATAAATAAAATATACCTACACCCCCCCCTAAAAATCCCTAAGTATGAAAGGTATGGCGTGGAAGTGCGAGAGGAATACGAGAGAGAACTGGAATGTTACTAGAGGCACGGAATGAATGCGAGATATAATATAAGAAAAACAAAAAAAGTAGATGTAGTTAAAAAGTTGTTAACCCTGAGTGGGTTTTTACTTCAGATAGTTTAGATAGCCCAGGGACAAAGTCCACACTGTACAGAATAGGCTCCCGCCTTGAGCAGGAGGTGTTAGAATAAAAAAAAAAAAAAAAAAAAAAAAAAAAAAAAAAAACCTAACCTCGACACTTGCGGGCAAATTTGCGAATTCTGCGAATTACTGTGCGATACCTATGCTTACACGAGCCAAATTAGCTAACAGTCCTTTTAAGGACTCGGAGGAGATGGTGGCAGTTCCCTCTGCCTCCTCCTCCAACAGTCCTTTTCAGGACTCAGCGGTGGTGGCAGCTCCGTCTGATAATAGTCCTTTTCAGGACTGCGGGGAGATTGTGGCAGTTCCGTCTGCCTTGTCTGCGGAACAATCTTCTCCATCCACCATGGAGGTGGAGCTCGGCAGCCCTGCGGCTTCTGTGCCGCGCGCGGAGGCGGTTGTTGTGCTGGAGCGCCTGGGCACTTCGACCGTACTGAGTGGGCCGCGCCCATCCTCCCCAGTAATGGGGAGACTGTGGCGCAAGCGCTCCAACTCTGCCACGGAGGCGGAGTTGGACGAGAGCGCGAAAAAGAGCAAGGCTCATTATGCCTACCTGGCCAAGGCGAAGGCCGAGCTAGCCGTGGCCAGGGAGAGAGAGGTGGAGCTCCGGGCTGAGGAGGAGCTCGCGGAGCAGCGGCGGAGGAGGGCTCTCTTCCTCCGGGAGTCCCCCAGCCCACAACCGCAGCCCAGCCCGATGGCATCAACAGGAGTGGCAGGTACTGCCACCCAGTCCCTCAGTGCCTCGGAGTTATCGGGCTCCATAGAGGCGGCGGTGGCGATGGTGCAATCCATCGCCACCAAGAGCTCAAATTTAAAGGGCCAGTACGTGCGGGACCTTAAGCAGGCATGTTGCTCCATCCTGGAGCACGTGCGTGTGCTGAGGTCCCGCACGGAATCTGAGGAGGTGGCCCAGCTCCAGACCGAGCTGGCCGTAGTGCGAGCTGAAATGCGGGCCTGGAAACAGCAGGCGGAGTCCGCACCGCCCGCGATGTCCCGCGATGAGATCGCGTTCCTTATCGACGCGCGCATCGCGGGCATCCAGGACCGCCTTCTGCCCGAGATCCGCATCCGCCCACCTCTCCAGGCGGACAGGCGTAATGCCATTCGCCAGGCTAAGGAAGCCGAGCCCGAGCGCCAACCCGAGCTCCCTTCCCTTCCTCCCTCGCCACCTCTTCCGCTATCCCCTCCAATGCCCGATGGGCAAGCGGAGGAAGCGTCGCGTCCCACTCCTCCAGTGGGAGATAAGGCCAAGAGGAAGAGGCCGAAGAAGAAGACGGCCGCGGCGAGGGAGGCAGAAGCTGCCCGCCAGGTGCGACAGCCATCCTCGCTGACCCCCCAGTCGGCCCCAGCGCCAACGTCGTGGAGCACAGTGGCGGCGCGCCCAAAAGCGCCAAAGCCAGCACCAGCCCAGCCAGCTCCAGTAGCGCCAGCCACCAGCAGCAGGAAACGTGGCGCCCGTAGGCCTCGCAAAATGCGAGCGCCTAAGACCGCAGCGGTTACCCTAACGCTGCAGCCGGGCGCCGCGGAGCAGGGGGTGACTTACGGAGAGGTGCTCGCCAAGGCCGAGAGGTCAATTGACCTCAAGGCCCTCGGCATAGACGGCCTGCGCCTCCGTCCCTCCGTGACAGGAGGTCGAATCCTGGAGGTGGCCGGCGCTGACAGAGCGCAGAAGGCCGACGCCCTGGCCACAAAATTGAAGGAAGTGCTGGAGGAGGTCCGCGTCGCTAGACCAGAGAGGTGCGTGGAGCTACGCATCTCTGGTCTGAGCGACTCGGCCTCCAAGGAGACCGTAGCGGCGTCGCTGGCAGCAGAGGGGGGCTGCTCTGCCAGCTCCATAAAGGTGGGCGACATCCAGCGCCCATCTGGCCGACAGGGCTCTGCCTGGCTGCGGTGCCCGGTTGACGCGGCCAAATTACTAACCGACGGACGCCGCATTGTGATCGGGTGGTCAGTGGTTAGGTTGACCACCCTGGAGCCCAGGCCGGCGCGGTGCTTCCGCTGCCTGGAGCCGGGGCATGTTGGGGTGAAGTGTACTGCGGGCATTGACCGCAGTGCACTCTGCTTCCGCTGTGGGCAGGCGGGCCACAAGTCGGCCACCTGCTCCGCGGAGCCCAAGTGCCCCGTCTGTGCGGCGGAAGGTGCATCGTCTGGCCACAAATTGGGGTCGGGCGAGTGCAAGGCGGCCTCCCGTAGCAGAGGCCGTCCTAAAAGGAGAGCCGCAGGTGGGGCTAACACTACGCCCTCCCCCACCCGGCAGCCCATAGTGGAGGAAATGGACACCGCCCATCAATAATGGCCCACATCTCCATTCTGCAGGCCAACGTCAACCACTGCGTCACGGCCCAGGACCTTTTGGCCCAATCCATGGCGCAGTGGCAGACGACACTGGCAGTGGTCGCCGAGCCGTACTACGTGCGCGAAACCCCTAACTGGGCCAGCGACCACAACGGCTTGGTGGCTATCGTCGCCCAGCGAACGGCTCCTCCTTTTGACCGAGTGCGGAAGGGTCGAGGTTGCGTCCTCGTCACGCTGGGCGGCGCTGCAGTGATTGGGGTGTACTGCCCCCCCAGTAGAAGCATCGCCGAGTTTGAGCAGCTGCTCGCTGAGGTCGGTGCCCTGCTGGCAGAAGTGCACCCCACCCCGGCCGTGGTGGCTGGAGATTTCAACGCTCACTCTCGGGCGTGGGGATCTCCGGCGACCGATGCCCGGGGGGAGATGTTGGAGGAATGGGCGGTGTCCCAAGGCTTGGTGTTGCTGAACCAAGGGGCGGTCCACACCCTAGTGCGACCGCAGGGTAGGTCGATCGTCGATCTGTCGTTCGCCAGTTCTGGCCTGGCCCGACGGATCGGCAACTGGCGGGTCGTTGAGGGGGTGGAGACCGCGTCGGACCACCGGTACATCCGGTTCGACGTCGTCCCTGCCGCCTCGGCGGCTCGAGTCGACCTCGACCGTCCCTTGGTAGGAGAAGGTCCGCGGTGGCGACTCACCACACTGGACAAGGAACTGGCCCGAGAGGCGGCTATCGTCGAGCGATGGGCTGCGGGCGACAGTGGCCTGGACGCAGACGCGAGATGCGAGCGGCTTGCTGGAGCGCTGACTCGCGTCTGCGACGCGGCGATGCAAAGGGCGAGGCCTATCCCGCCTCGGAAATCGGCGTACTGGTGGCGTCCCCACCTAGCCGGGCTGCGTACAGCTAGTGACGCAGCCCAGAGGCAGTACTACCGGTGCCGAAGGCGGGCCGTGAGAGACCCCGCCCGAGAAGAACAGCTGCACGCCGCGTACCGGGCCGCCCGTGAGGCCCTTAGCTCGGCGGTCAAAGCCGCCAAGGAGGAGGCCTGGAAGGAGTGGCTCGAGAGTCTCAATCGAGACCCATGGGGGCGTCCGTACAAGACCGTGAGCCAGAAGCTCCGGCCTTGGGCGCCTCCTCTCACAAGAACTCTCGAGCCGAGCCTCCTCCACCGAGTAGTCAGTTCCCTCTTCCCTGCGAGGGAGGAGTGGGTCCCACCGCGGATGGCAACACCAAGCCGGGTGCCGGCAGACGAAGGGGCAATACCTCCCGTGTCCGAGGCCGAGTTAGGGGCTGCGATCCTGGCACTCAGGTCCAGGAACCGCGCCCCGGGCCCGGACGGCGTCCCTGGGAAGGTCATTGCCACAGTCATGCCGGCACTAGAGGAGGAGACGCTGTCCCTCATGTCCGAGTGTTTGGCGTTGGGGAGGGTCCCGCGACGATGGAAGACTGGGAAGCTCGTGCTGCTTAAAAAGCACGGGCGCCCAGTCGACTCGCCGTCGGCCTACCGCCCCATCGTTTTGCTCGACGAGATGTGCAAGCTGTTTGAGCGGGTGCTCGCTGCGCGTCTCGTCGGCCACCTGGAGGGGGCGGGGCCCAACTTAAGTGACGGCCAGTTCGGCTTCCGTCGCGGGAGGTCAACCCTCGACGCCGTATCCCGACTGCGGGGCAGCGTCGACGAAGCGGTCGCCGGGGGAGAGGTGTTGTTGGCTGTGTCGCTGGACATAGCCAACGCCTTCAACACCCTCCCCTGGGAAACTATAGCCGAGGCGCTGAGGTACCACAACGTCCCGTGGTACCTCAGGCGCGTCCTTGCGGACTACTTCGTGGACCGGGTCATCATCTACCCGGCCCAAAGCGGAGTGGTCCGCAGGGGCATGTCTTGTGGCGTTCCACAGGGGTCGGTCCTCGGGCCGCTCCTGTGGAACGTAGGTTATGATTGGGTTCTGCGCGGTGCTAATCTTCGGGGAGTCGGTGTACTTTGTTACGCCGACGACACCCTAGTCACCGCGCGGGCCCCAACGTTTCGCGACGCCTCCGTCCTCGCTACGGCAGGCGTCGCCCATGTCGTGCGTCGCATCGGGGCACTAGGTTTGAAGGTGGCCCTCGAAAAGTCCGAGGCCCTATTCTTTCATGGGCCTCGGCAGACGCCGCCTCGAGATAGGTCGATTGTGGTGGGCGGCACCTCCATCGCTGTCGGGACCAGTCTGAAATACCTCGGGCTGGTTCTCGACAGTCGGTGGCGGTTCGCGGAGCATTTCCGGCAGCTGGCACCGAAATTGCTGGCGTTTGCCGGAATGCTCTCGCGGTTGCTGCCCAACAGCGGAGGCCCGGGGTCTGCCTGCCGCCGTCTCTACGACGGAGTGGTGCGTTCCAAGGCGCTCTACGGAGCGCCCATATGGGCGGAGGCCCTCTGCCCAGCAAACGTTGCGCTGCTGCGGCGACCGCAGCGCGCCATCGCGCAGAGGGCCGCACGGGCGTACCACACCGTCTCTTACGAGGCGGCGTGTCTAATTGCGGGCAGTATCCCCTGGGATCTCGAGGCAGGCGTCCTCAAGAGGGTCTACGATGAGGGTGCCCTGATGCGGCGCAATCTGGGAGGTCGGCCGCTTCCGGAGGAGATCGATCGCTGGAGACAGGCGGCTCGCGACGATCTCTTCCGGAAATGGGCCGAAAGGCTGAGGGCGACCCGTAGTGGGTCGCTGCTAGTGGGGGCCGTCCGGCCCGTCCTGCGTCTTTTTGTGGAGAGGGGTCATGGGGCTCCGACGTACCACCTCACCCAACTTCTCACAGGTCATGGCTGTTTTGCCAAGTACCTGTGGGAAGTGGTGGGGATCGAACCGGAGCCCCGGTGCCGTCACTGCACCAGCGGCGACCCCGACACGGCCTACCACACCATGGCCGTGTGTGAGGCGTGGGACGGCCAAAGGACGGCCCTCGTAAGCTCCATTGGTGGAGACCTTTCGCTGTCGGCCGTGATTCCAGCCATGGCCGACAGCGAAGAGTGTTGGGCCGCCGTCGCCTCGTTCGCTAGCGAGGTGATGGCGGCAAAGAGAGAGGCTCTGCGGGAGCGGGAGCGAGCTGGTCTCACTCTTCCGCCCCGCAGGCCCCCGGCGAGGGGACGCCGGCGAGCGCAATTCGCCCGCGTCCCCGAATGAGCGAAGCCACGGGCGGTGGGTCGGGGGACCCGCCGCCCCATGCTAATGTGGCGGAATGCGCCCCTCAGTGTTCCTGGGGCGCATTCGTAAAGTGAGCTGGCCCCATCACCTGGAAAGTCTGTCCGGATGGTGGGGCCACCAAGAGGCGAGCCCAAACGGGCGTCCCTAGCCGAGTCGCGGTGAGAATTCTATCCCGCGGCTCGGATTAGGCGAAGGAGGAACACCGTGGTGGTTTAGTGGGTAGTCTGGCCTCCGTTTCGAGGTCAGGAGTCCCACACGAAGCGAGCCCCCTGCCCCCGCGGGGGGCGAGCGAAGTGCGTAAATGCATTCCACCACGTAAAAAAAAAAAAAAAAAAAACCTAACCTAACCTAACCTAACCTAACCTAACCAGTTGTGAGTACCCCGGGCCCGGACGGCGTCCCTGGGAAGGTCATTGCCACAGTCATGCCGGCACTAGAGGAGGAGACGCTGTCCCTCATGTCCGAGTGTTTGGCGTCGGGGAGAGTCCCGCGACGATGGAAGACTGGGAGGCTCGTGCTTCTTAAAAAGCACGGGCGCCCAGTCGACTCGCCGTCGGCCTACCGTCCCATCGTTTTGCTCGACGAGATGTGCAAGCTGTTTGAGCGGGTGCTCGCTGCGCGTCTCGTCGGCCACCTGGAGGGGGCGGGGCCCAACCTAAGTGACGGCCAGTTCGGCTTCCGTCGCGGGAGGTCAACCCTCGACGCCATATCCCGACTGCGGGGCAGCGTCGACGAAGCGGTCGCCGGGGGAGAAGTGTTGTTGGCTGTGTCGCTGGACATAGCCAACGCCTTCAACACCCTCCCCTGGGAAACTATCGCCGAGGCGCTGAGGTACCACAACGTCCCGTGGTACCTCAGGCGCGTCCTTGCGGACTACTTCGTGGACCGGGTCATCATCTACCCGGCCCAAAGCGAGGTGGTCCGCAGGGGCATGTCTTGTGGCGTTCCACAGGGGTCGGTCCTTGGGCCGCTCCTGTGGAACGTAGGGTACGATTGGGTCCTGCGCGGTGCTAATCTTCGGGGAGTCGGTGTACTATGTTACGCCGACGACACCCTAGTCACCGCGCGGGCCCCGACGTTTCGCGACGCCTCCGTCCTCGCTACGGCAGGCGTCGCCCATGTCGTGCGTCGCATCGGGGCACTAGGTTTGAAGGTGGCCCTCGAAAAGTCCGAGGCCCTATTCTTTCATGGGCCTCGGCAGACGCCGCCTCGAGACAGGTCAATTGTGGTGGGCGGCACCTCCATCGCTGTCGGGACCAGTCTGAAATACCTCGGGCTGGTTCTCGACAGTCGGTGGCGGTTCGCGGAGCATTTCCGGCAGCTGGCACCGAAGTTGCTGGCGTTTGCCGGAATGCTCTCGCGGTTGCTGCCCAACAGCGGAGGCCCGGGGTCTGCCTGCCGCCGTCTCTACGACGGAGTGGTGCGCTCCAAGGCGCTCTACGGAGCGCCCATATGGGCGGAGGCCCTCTGCCCTGCAAATATTGCGCTGCTGCGGCGACCGCAGCGCGCCATCGCGCAGAGGGCCGCACGGGCGTACCACACCGTCTCTTACGAGGCGGCGTGTCTAATTGCGGGCAGTATCCCCTGGGATCTCGAGGCTGGCGTCCTCAAGAGGGTCTACGATGAGGGCGCCCTGATGCGGCGCAATCTGGGAGGTCGGCCGCCTCCGGAAGAGATCGATCGCTGGAGACAGGCGGCTCGCGACGATCTCTTCCGGAAATGGGCCGAAAGGCTGAGAGCGACCCGTAGTGGGTCGCTGCTCGTGGGGGCCGTCCGGCCCGTCCTGCGTCTTTTTGTGGAGAGGGGTCATGGGGCTCCAACGTACCACCTCACCCAACTTCTCACGGGTCATGGCTGCTTTGCCAAGTACCTGTGGGAAGTGGTGGGGATCGAACCGGAGCCCCGGTGCCGTCACTGCACCAGCGGCGACCCCGACACGGCCTACCACACCATGGCCGTGTGTGAGGCGTGGGACGGCCAAAGGACGGCCCTCGTAAGCTCCATTGGTGGAGACCTTTCGCTGTCGGCCGTGATTCCAGCCATGGCCGACAGCGAAGAGTGTTGGGCCGCCGTCGCCTCGTTCGCTAGCGAGGTGATGGCGGCAAAGAGAGAGGCTCTGCGGGAGCGGGAGCGAGCTGGTCTCACTCTTCCGCCCCGCAGGCCCCCGGCGAGGGGACGCCGGCGAGCGCAATTCGCCCGCGTCCCCGAATGAGCGAAGCCACGGGCGGTGGGTCGGGGGACCCGCCGCCCCATGCTAATGTGGCGGAATGCGCCCCTCAGTGTTCCTGGGGCGCATTCGTAAAGTGAGCTGGCCCCATCACCTGGAAAGTCTGTCCGGATGGTGGGGCCACCAAGAGGCGAGCCCGAACGGGCGTCCCTAGCCGAGTCGCGGTGAGAATTCTATCCCGCGGCTCGGATTAGGCGAAGGAGGAACACCGTGGTGGTTTAGTGGGTAGTCTGGCCTCCGTTTCGAGGTCAGGAGTCCCACACGAAGCGAACCCCCTGCCCCCGCGGGGGGTGAGCGAAGTGCGTAAATGCATTCCACCACGTAAAAAAAAAAAAAAAAAAAAAAAAACCAGTTGTGAGTACGTCCTCGTCGTTCGCCCTGGACCCCGTCCTGACCACCGTAACGGAGTGGCAGGCGGGTGACTAAATCTCGAACTCGACACTTGCGGGCAAATTTGCGAATTCTGCGAATTACTGTGCGATACCTATGCTTACACGAGCCAAATTAGCTAACAGTCCTTTTAAGGACTCGGAGGAGATGGTGGCAGTTCCCTCTGCCTCCTCCTCCAACAGTCCTTTTCAGGACTCAGCGGTGGTGGCAGCTCCGTCTGATAATAGTCCTCTTCAGGACTGCGGGGAGATTGTGGCAGTTCCGTCTGCCTTGTCTGCGGATCAATCTCCTCTGATCCGAATGGAGGTGGAGCAACGAAGCCCTGCGGCTTCCGCGTCCCGCGCAGAGGCGGTTGTTTTGCTGGAGCGTCTGGACGCTGAACAGAGTGGGTCGCGCCCATCCTCCCCAGTAATGGGGAGACTGTGGCGCAAGCGCTCCAACTCTGCCACGGAGGCAGAGTTGGACGAAAGCGCTAAGAAGACAAAGGGCCATTATGCCTACTTGGCAAAGGCTAAGGCCGAGTTAGCCGTGGCCAAGGAGAGAGAGGTGGAGCTCCGGGCTGAGGAGGAGCTCGCGGAGCAGCGGCGGAAGAGGGCTCTCTTCCTCCGGGAGTCCCCCAGCCCACAACCGCAGCCCAGCCCACTGTTACCAGCAGGAGTGGCAGATACTGCGACCCAGCCCCTCAGCGCGGAGCAGCTGTCGGGCTCCATCGAGGCAGCGGTGGCGATGGTACAATCCATCGCCACCAAGAGCTCCAATCTAAAGGGCCAGTACGTGCGGGACCTTAAGCAGGCATGTAGCTCCATCCTGGAGCACGTGCGTGTGCTGAGGTCCCGCACGCAGTCTGAGGAGGTGGCCCAGCTCCAGACCGAGCTGGCTGTCGTGCGGGCCGAAATGCGGGCCTGGAAGCGGCAGGCGGAGACTGCGCCGCCCGCGATGAGTCGCGAAGAGATCGCATTCCTGGTCGATGCGCGCATCGCGGGCATCCAGGACCGCCTGCTGCCCGAGACCCGCATCCGCCCACCTCTCCAGGCGGACATCCGTAATGCCGCCCGCCTGGCTATGGAGCCCCAGCGCCAACCCACGACCTCGTCCCTCCCTCCCTCGCCACCTCTTCCTCTGTCTCCTCCAACGCCTGATGGGCAGGCGGAGGAGGCATTGCGCCCCACTCCTCCAGGAGGTAAGGGCGCCAAGAAGAAGAGGCCAAAGAAGAAGACGGCCGCGGCGAGGGAGGCAGAAGCTGCCCGCCAGGCGCGACAGCTATCTCAGCCACCCTCGCTGACCCCCCAGTCGGCCCCAGCGCCAACGTCGTGGAGCACAGTGGCGGCGCGCCCAAAAGCGCCAAAGCCAGTACCAGCCCAGCCAGCTCCAGTAGCGCCGGCCACTAGCAGCGGGAAACGTGGCGCCCGTAGGCCTCGCAAATTGCGAGCACCTAAGACCGCAGCGGTCACCCTAACGCTGCAGCCGGGCGCCGCGGAGCAGGGGGTGACCTACGGAGAGGTGCTCGCCAAGGCCGAGAGGTCAATCGACCTCAAGGCCCTCGGCATCGACGGCCTCCGCCTCCGTCCCTCCGTGACTGGAGGTCGCATACTGGAGGTGGCCGGCGCTGACAGAGCGCAGAAGGCCGACGCCCTGGCCACAAAATTGAAGGAAGTGCTGGAGGAGGTCCGCGTCGCTAGACCAGAGAGGTGCGTGGAGCTACGCATCTCTGGTCTGAGCGACTCGGCCTCCAAGGAGACCGTAGCGGCGTCGCTGGCGGCAGAGGGGGGCTGCTCTGCCAGCTCCATAAAGGTGGGCGACATCCAGCGCCCATCTGGCCGACAGGGCTCTGCCTGGCTGCGGTGCCCTGTTGACGCGGCCAAATTACTAACCGACGGACGCCGCATTGTGATCGGGTGGTCAGTGGTTAGGCTGACCACCCTGGAGCCCAGGCCGGCGCGGTGCTTCCGCTGCCTGGAGCCGGGGCATGTTGGTGTAAGGTGCACTGCGGGCATTGACCGCAGTGCACTCTGCTTCCGCTGTGGGCAGGCGGGCCACAAGTCGGCCACCTGCTCCGCGGAGCCCAAGTGCCCCGTCTGTGCGGCGGAAGGTGCACCGTCTGGCCACAAATTGGGGTCAGGCGAGTGCAAGGCGGCCTCCCGTAGCAGAGGCCGTCCTAAAAGGAGAGCCGCAGGTGGGGCTAACACTACGCCCTCCCCCACCCAGCAGCCCATAGTGGAGGAAATGGACACCGCCCATCAATAATGGCCCACATCTCCATTCTGCAGGCCAACGTCAACCACTGCGTCACGGCCCAGGACCTTTTGGC
This sequence comes from Pelosia muscerda, assembly GCA_963691645.1. NCBI lineage: Eukaryota > Metazoa > Arthropoda > Insecta > Lepidoptera > Erebidae > Pelosia > Pelosia muscerda. Next base: position 18,008,736 of record OY829109.1, on the reverse strand, counting down.
CCAATCCATGGCGCAGTGGCAGACGACACTGGCAGTGGTCGCCGAGCCGTACTACGTGCGCGAAACCCCAAATTGGGCCAGCGACCAAAACGGCTTGGTGGCTATCGTCGCCCAGCAAACGGCTCCCCCCTTCGAAAGAGTGCAGAGGGGTCGAGGGTGCATCCTCGTCGCGCTGGGCGGCGCTGCAGTGATTGGGGTGTACTGCCCCCCCAGTAGAAGCATCGCCGAGTTTGAGCAGCTGCTCGCTGAGGTCGGTGCCCTGCTGGCGGAAGTGCACCCCACCCCGGCCGTGGTGGCCGGAGATTTCAACGCTCACTGTCGGGCGTGGGGATCTCCGGCGACCGATGCCCGGGGGGAGATGTTGGAGGAATGGGCGGTGTCCCAAGACTTGGTGTTGCTTAACCAAGGGGCGGTCCACACCCTAGTGCGACCGCAGGGTAGGTCGATCGTCGATCTGTCGTTCGCCAGTTCTGGCCTGGCCCGACGGATCGGCAACTGGCGGGTCGTTGAGGGGGTGGAGACCGCGTCGGACCACCGGTACATCCGGTTCGATGTCGTCCCTGCCGCCTCGGCGGCTCGAGTCGACCTCGACCGTCCCTTGGTAGGAGAAGGTCCGCGGTGGCGACTCACCACACTGGACAAGGAACTGGCCCGAGAGGCGGCTATCGTCGAGCGATGGGCTGCGGGCGACAGTGGCCTGGACGCAGACGCGAGATGCGAGCGGCTCGCTGGAGCGCTGACTCGCGTCTGCGACGCGGCGATGCAAAGGGCGAGGCCTATCCCGCCTCGGAAATCGGTGTACTGGTGGCGTCCCCACCTAGCCGGGCTGCGTACAGCTAGTGACGCAGCCCAGAGGCAGTACTACCGGTGCCGAAGGCGGGCCGTAAGAGACCTCGCCCGAGAAGAACAGCTGCACGCCGCGTACCGGGCCGCCCGTGTGGCCCTTAGCTCGGCGGTCAAAGCCGCCAAGGAGGAGGCCTGGAAGGAGTGGCTCGAGAGTCTCAATCGAGATCCATGGGGGCGTCCGTACAAGACCGTGAGCCAGAAGCTCCGGCCTTGGGCGCCTCCTCTCACAAGGACTCTCGAGCCGAGCCTCCTCCACCGAGTAGTCAGTTCCCTCTTCCCTGCGAGGGAGGAGTGGGTCCCACCGCGGATGGCAACGCCAAGCCGGGTGCCGGCAGACGAAGGGGCAATACCTCCCGTGTCCGAGGCCGAGTTAGGGGCTGCGATTCTGGCACTCAGGTCCAGGAACCGCGCCCCGGGCCCGGACGGCGTCCCTGGGAAGGTCATTGCCACAGTCATGCCGGCACTAGAGGAGGAGACGCTGTCCCTCATGTCCGAGTGTTTGGCGTCGGGGAGAGTCCCGCGACGATGGAAGACTGGGAGGCTCGTGCTTCTTAAAAAGCACGGGCGCCCAGTCGACTCGCCGTCGGCCTACCGTCCCATCGTTTTGCTCGACGAGATGTGCAAGCTGTTTGAGCGGGTGCTCGCTGCGCGTCTCGTCGGCCACCTGGAGGGGGCGGGGCCCAACCTAAGTGACGGCCAATTCGGCTTCCGTCGCGGGAGGTCAACCCTCGACGCCATATCCCGACTGCGGGGCAGCGTCGACGAAGCGGTCGCCGGGGGAGAAGTGTTGTTGGCTGTGTCGCTGGACATAGCCAACGCCTTCAACACCCTCCCCTGGGAAACTATCGCCGAGGCGCTGAGGTACCACAACGTCCCGTGGTACCTCAGGCGCGTCCTTGCGGACTACTTCGTGGACCGGGTCATCATCTACCCGGCCCAAAGCGGGGTGGTCCGCAGGGGCATGTCTTGTGGCGTTCCACAGGGGTCGGTCCTTGGGCCGCTCCTGTGGAACGTAGGGTACGATTGGGTCCTGCGCGGTGCTAATCTTCGGGGAGTCGGTGTACTATGTTACGCCGACGACACCCTAGTCACCGCGCGGGCCCCAACGTTTCGCGACGCCTCCGTCCTCGCTACGGCAGGCGTCGCCCATGTCGTGCGTCGCATCGGGGCACTAGGTTTGAAGGTGGCCCTCGAAAAGTCCGAGGCCCTATTCTTTCATGGGCCTCGGCAGACGCCGCCTCGAGATAGGTCAATTGTGGTGGGCGGCACCTCCATCACTGTCGGGACCAGTCTGAAATACCTCGGGCTGGTTCTCGACAGTCGGTGGCGGTTCGCGGAGCATTTCCGGCAGCTGGCACCGAAATTGCTGGCGTTTGCCGGAATGCTCTCGCGGTTGCTGCCCAACAGCGGAGGCCCGGGGTCTGCCTGCCGCCGTCTCTACGACGGAGTGGTGCGCTCCAAGGCGCTCTACGGAGCGCCCATATGGGCGGAGGCCCTCTGCCCAGCAAATGTTGCGCTGCTGCGACGACCGCAGCGCGCCATCGCGCAGAGGGCCGCACGGGCGTACCACACCGTCTCTTACGAGGCGGCGTGTCTAATTGCGGGCAGTATCCCCTGGGATCTCGAGGCTGGCGTCCTAAAGAGGGTCTACGATGAGGGTGCCCTGATGCGGCGCAATCTGGGAGGTCGGCCGCTTCCGGAGGAGATCGATCGCTGGAGACAGGCGGCTCGCGACGATCTCTTCCGGAAATGGGCCGAAAGGCTGAGAGCGACCCGTAGTGGGTCGCTGCTCGTGGGGGCCGTCCGGCCCGTCCTGCGTCTTTTTGTGGAGAGGGGTCATGGGGCTCCGACGTACCACCTCACCCAACTTCTCACGGGTCATGGCTGTTTTGCCAAGTACCTGTGGGAAGTGGTGGGGATCGAACCGGAGCCCCGGTGCCGTCACTGCACCAGCGGCGACCCCGACACGGCCTACCACACCATGGCCGTGTGTGAGGCGTGGGACGGCCAAAGGACGGCCCTCGTAAGCACTATTGGTGCAGACCTTTCGCTGTCGGCCGTGATTCCAGCCATGGCCGACAGCGAAGAGTGTTGGGCCGCCGTCGCCTCGTTCGCTAGCGAGGTGATGGCGGCAAAGAGAGAGGCTCTGCGGGAGCGGGAGCGAGCTGGTCTCACTCTTCCGCCCCGCAGGCCCCCGGCGAGGGGACGCCGGCGAGCGCAATTCGCCCGCGTCCCCGAATGAGCGAAGCCACGGGCGGTGGGTCGGGGGACCCGCCGCCCCATGCTAATGTGGCGGAATGCGCCCCTCAGTGTTCCTGGGGCGCATTCGTAAAGTGAGCTGGCCCCATCACCTGGAAAGTCTGTCCGGATGGTGGGGCCACCAAGAGGCGAGCCCGAACGGGCGTCCCTAGCCGAGTCGCGGTGAGAATTCTATCCCGCGGCTCGGATTAGGCGAAGGAGGAACACCGTGGTGGTTTAGTGGGTAGTCTGGCCTCCGTTTCGAGGTCAGGAGTCCCACACGAAGCGAACCCCCTGCCCCCGCGGGGGGTGAGCGAAGTGCGTAAATGCATTCCACCACGTAAAAAAAAAAAAAAAAAAAAAAATAAAAAAAAAAAAAAAAAAAAAAAAAAAAAAAAAAAAAAAACCTAACCTAACCTAACCTAACCTAACCTAGGGTATAAGACAGAGAGTGAAAGGAAAAGGGCACAAGAACGACTAGAATCAAGGGAGAAGGGCTTAGCCGTTGAGCGGATTAAGAACAAAGATCCGCTCCTCGTCCTGTACAGTGTCCTTAGAACTCATACGGATGAGGACCTGCTGAGGGTCATTAAGTCTCGGAACCGTGATGTGTTCCGAGAACTGACCGAAGAGCAGATCCGTATGGGGGTGCTGTACAGGAAGACGGCACGTAACCCACACACCTGTCATGTGGTGCTCAGGGTCTCCCCGGAGGTGTGGACCCGTGCTCTGGAAGCAGGGAGACTGCAGGTAGACCTGCAACCAATCAGGGTTGCAGACCAATCTCCCCTTGTGCAGTGCTCCCTGTGCCTAGGGTACGGACACACCAGGAGGTTCTGCACCGGCACCGAGCCCAGGTGTAGTCATTGTGGCGGGCTCCACCTGAGAGCCGATTGTCCGGACTACGCTGCCGGTGCTGAACCTACCTGCTGCAATTGCCAAAGGGAGAAACTGAGCGGCGCAGGACACGGTGCGTACAGCGACTTGTGTCCTGTGCGTGAAAAGTGGGATAACATAGCGAGGTCCACCACTCAGTACCGGTGCTAACGTTGTCCCGAGGAACACGACCCCAATCAGAGTGCTGCAGGCGAACCTTCAAAGGGGGAAGCTGGCAACCGACGACTTCATACTCGAAGCCTCGAGGCGTAAAGCCGCGGTCGCCCTAATACAAGAGCCCTACGTAGGCAATTCGGCAAGTATGAAGGCATACCAGGGCGTTAGGGTCTTCCAGAACACTGGGCAAGGAGGAGGGACTGTGAAGGCGGCTATTGCCGTCTTCGATCCAAATTTGGATGTTGTGCAGTACCCGCAACTCACCACCGACAACATCATAGTGGTGGGGATCCGGACCAGTGCCTGGATGATCACGCTGGTATCCTTCTACTTCGAGCCGAAACCAGCACCACTGGGGCCCTACTTAGAGCGCCTCAAAGAGGTGAGGCGAAGTCTAGGTTCCCAGCTTGTCATCTTTGGGGGCGACGCTAATGCGAAGAGCACCTGGTGGGGTCACCAGTTCGAAGACAGCAGAGGCGAGCTACTGAGTGGGGTCCTCGCTGAGATGGACCTCCATGTCCTGAATAGTGGAAACATTCCGACTTTCGATACTGTGAGAGGCGGAAGGAGGTACTGCAGCTTTGTGGACGTGACGGCCTGCACGAGCAATGTGCTCGCCTGGATCGACGCTTGGAAGGTTGACACAAGCCTGGCGCCAGGATCAGACCACAACGGCGTGGTGTTCAACCTCAACCTAGTAAAAGCCAAAGGCATAGCGATTCAGCGCACAACGCGAATCTATAATACGCGAAAAGCCAACTGGGGCGCTTTCAAAGCCAGCATGATCCGGCAGCTCTCGGATATAGCGATAGACGAAATAAGACACCACAACCAGATGGATGTCTTAGTCGAAGCGTACACGAGAGCTGTCGGGGACGCGTGTAGAGAAAGCGTCCCAGTCAAAAAACCGGGGGGGTTGGTCACTGCGCCGTGGTGGTCGGAAAACCTCGCCCAACTTAGAAAGGTTATGGTCACCTACAAGCGTCGCATCAGAAACGCAGCGCCGGTCCGCAGAGCGTTTGTGATAGGACAGTACCTGGAACGAAAGGAGATGTATGAGAGCGAGGTAAAAAAGGCACAGGTCGAAAGTTGGAAGAATTTCTGCGGAAAGCAGGACAGGGAGGGCCTCTGGGAGGGAATTTATCGAGTGATAGGAAGGGCCACAGTAAGGGAAGAGGAAACTCTGCTTTCCGCCAATGGTTCATTCCTGGACGCGAAGGGTTCGGCCGAATTACTCGCCCGAACCTTTTATCCGCCGGACTGTAGGGAAGGGGACGATGAGGGGCACCGAAGAGTACGAGAAAAGGCTAGGGAATTGGATGGGGATACGGGTCATCATAATGATGACCCACCTTTTACACTATATGAACTCTTCGATGCCCTTCATAAGTTCAACCCCAAGAAGGCTCCGGGGGCGGATGGCTTTACAGCCGATATCTGCACCCACGCCATTAGGGCCGACCCCTTATTTTTCCTGAAGCTGCTGAACCAATGCCTTCACCACGGCTACTTTCCTAAGATATGGAAGGAAGCAGTGGTGGTGGCATTGAAGAAGCCAGGAAAGGACTCGTACGCCGTCCCCAAGTCGTATAGACCTATTGGTCTACTGCCCGTCTTGGGGAAGGTGTATGAGAGGATGCTGGTGGCTCGACTCAACTTTTACTTGTTGCCGGGGATTAGCCTCCGTCAATATGGCTTTATGCCACAGAAAGGCACCGAAGACGCCCTCTATGACCTCATGAGTCACATAAGGGCTAAACTTGATGAGAAGAGGATAGTCCTTATGGTGTCCCTGGACATAGAGGGCGCCTTCGATAGCGCATGGTGGCCGGCCATCAAAGTTAGACTGGCGGAGGAAAACTGTCCGGGTAATTTGAGGCGAGTCATCAGTAGCTACCTTAGCGACAGGGAGGTAAGGGTTAGGTATGCGGGTGAGGAGTGCAGACGCCCCACGGAGAAGGGCTGCGTCCAGGGCTCCATTGGCGGACCCTTGCTGTGGAACTTATTGTTAGATCCCTTGTTGCACGAGCTGAGTAGGTCGGTTCATGTTCAAGCTTTCGCGGACGATGTGGTGCTGGTGTTCGATGGGGACACCGCCCTGGAGATTGAGAGACAAGCCAATGCCTCTCTCGAGCATGTGCGGGAGTGGGGCATCCGAACGAAGCTGAAATTCGCACCGCACAAAACATGTGCGATGGTAATAACGCGGAGGCTGAAGTACGATGCCCCTCGCCTCAGCATGGGCGGGATAGACATTGGATTGTCTGAACAAATCAAAATCCTGGGACTCACCATTGACCACCGGCTCACCTTCAACACCCACGTCTCAAATGTATGTAAGAAGGCGATCGCGATATATCACAAGTTAGCGAGGATGGCCCGGATCAGCTGGGGACTTCATCCCGAGGTGATCCGGACCATCTATACCGCGGCTGTGGAGCCGACGGTGCTGTACGCGGCATCTAGTTGGGGCGCGGCGGTGGACAAGCTTGGAATACGGAAGCAGTTGAACGTGGTGCAGCGCGGATTCGCACAAAAATTATGTAAAAGCTACCGGACGGTCTCCCTGCACTCGGGGCTGATCCTGGCTGGAATGCTCCCTCTGGACCTCAGAGTTCGCGAGGTGGCCTCGTTATACGAGGCCAAGAGAGGAGTGTTCCAGTCATGGTTGGGAGACAGGGAGATCGAACGGATGGCTCCGGCCATTGAAGCACCTCACCCCGCGGAGCATATGAGCCTGGAGTTCACCAGTCTGGTAGACGAGGAACAATATCAGAGCACTGATAATATCGAGGTACGCATCTTTACGGACGGGAGCAGGATTGAGGGTCGTGTCGGCGCCGCGTTATCCATTTGGCATAACGGGGCCGAAACTAAGACCCTCAAACTTGCTCTCGCACCGCACTGCACCGTCTACCAGGCCGAGCTCCTGGCCATATGCAAAGCGACCAGTGAGGTCCTTAAACGCGGCGCGGCCACGTTCGGCGTTCTCAGCGACAGCAGAGCCGCACTCCAAACGGTGACGAACCACCGTGCCCTCCACCCGCTGGCGGTTGAGGCCAGGCTTAACATCAAGCGGGGCTTGACCCAGGGCAAGGAAATCTCCTTGTTCTGGGTCAAGGCCCACGCAGGGTTGGAGGGCAACGAGCGAGCTGATGAGCTCGCCAAGGAGGCGGCTCTGCGGTCGAAGCGGGCGCCACATTACGGCCTGTGCCCGGTTTCATTCGTGAAGCGGGGTCTGCGTCAGATCACGCTTGGCGTGTGGAACGAGCGGTACAGGCTGGGCGAAACTGCTTCCGTGACCAAGTTGTTCCTCCCATGCGCGGTGGCGGCGTACAGCATCGTCCGCAAGATGGGGGTCGCCAGTACGACCACCCAATTGTTGACGGGACATGGTGGGTTCTCCGAATACTTGGCTCGTTTCAAGTGTAAGGAGGACCCATCATGTGCCTGTGAACCTGGGGTGGAGGAGACCGTTGTCCACCTCGTCGTGGACTGCCCGATTCACGCGAGGGATCGGTACAACCTCGAGCATAGGACGAAAATTAAAATAAGTGTACAAAACTTACCAACACTCCTGAACAAAAAATATAGAGCTCACTTTTTGGAGTATTGGGACAAAATTGTCAAAATAGTTAATATTAGAAACAAGAGTTAAGGTGAACACCAGTGGATATTTTTCATAAATATCCCACGGTATCACAACAAAATGTATATCAAAAAAGACCAATGTACCAAAAGTGGAAGTGTATTATATATATAGTAGTAATAAGCAAAAATGTGAACTAGTGAATAAGTAAGAAAAGTAAAATTTAAGTAAATATTAGTAAAGTTATAAGAAAAAGATGTTAATTGAGATAAAATAAATAAATAAAATATACCTACACCCCCCCCTAATAATCCCTAAGTATGAAAGGTATGGCGTGAAAGTACGAGAGGGATACAAGAGAGAACTAGAATGTTACTAGAGGCACGGAATGATAGCGAGAATAGTATATAATAGGAAATAGTTATTATAAAATACTTATGAACCCTGAGTGGGTTTCTCTATGCATAGACGAGACTAGCGTTAATTAATCTTTGCACAGAATAGGCTCCCGCCTTGAGCAGGAGGTGTTAGAAAAAAAAAAAAAAAAAAAAAAAAAAAAAAAAAAAAAAACCTAACCTAACCTAACCTAACCTAACCTAACCTAACCTAACCCTCTCTCTGTGACGGTCAGTTCGGCTTCCGTCGCGGGAGGTCAACCCTCGACGCCATATCCCGACTGCGGGGCAGCGTCGACGAAGCGGTCGCCGGGGGAGAGGTGTTGTTGGCTGTGTCGCTGGACATAGCCAACGCCTTCAACACCCTCCCCTGGGAAACTATCGCCGAGGCGCTGAGGTACCACAACGTCCCGTGGTACCTCAGGCGCGTCCTTGCGGACTACTTCGTGGACCGGGTCATCATCTATCCGGCCCAAAGCGAAGTGGTCCGCAGGGGCATGTCTTGTGGCGTTCCACAGGGGTCGGTCCTCGGGCCGCTCCTGTGGAACGTAGGTTATGATTGGGTCCTGCGCGGTGCTAATCTTCGGGGAGTCGGTGTACTTTGTTACGCCGACGACACCCTAGTCACCGCGCGGGCCCCAACGTTTCGCGACGCCTCCGTCCTCGCTACGGCAGGCGTCGCCCATGTCGTGCGTCGCATCGGGGCACTAGGTTTGAAGGTGGCCCTCGAAAAGTCCGAGGCCCTATTCTTTCATGGGCCTCGGCAGACGCCGCCTCGAGATAGGTCGATTGTGGTGGGCGGCACCTCCATCGCTGTCGGGACCAGTCTGAAATACCTCGGGCTGGTTCTCGACAGTCGGTGGCGGTTTGCGGAGCATTTCCGGCAGCTGGCACCGAAATTGCTGGCGTTTGCCGGAATGCTCTCGCGGTTGCTGCCCAACAGCGGAGGCCCGGGATCTGCCTGCCGCCGTCTCTACGACGGAGTGGTGCGCTCCAAGGCGCTCTACGGAGCGCCCATATGGGCGGAGGCCCTCTGCCCTGCAAATGTTGCGCTGCTGCGACGACCGCAGCGCGCCATCGCGCAGAGGGCCGCACGAGCGTACCACACCGTCTCTTACGAGGCGGCGTGTCTAATTGCGGGCAGTATCCCCTGGGATCTCGAGGCAGGCGTCCTCAAGAGGGTCTACGATGAGGGTGCCCTGATGCGGCGCAATCTGGGAGGTCGGCCGCTTCCGGAGGAGATCGATCGCTGGAGACAGGCGGCTCGCGACGATCTCTTCCGGAAATGGGCCGAAAGGCTGCGAGCGACCCGTAGTGGGTCGCTGCTAGTGGGGGCCGTCCGGCCCGTCCTGCGTCTTTTTGTGGAGAGGGGTCATGGGGCTCCGACGTACCACCTCACCCAACTTCTCACGGGTCATGGCTGTTTTGCCAAGTACCTGTGGGAAGTGGTGGGGATCGAACCGGAGCCCCGGTGCCGTCACTGCACCAGCGGCGACCCCGACACGGCCTATCACACCATGGCCGTGTGTGAGGCGTGGGACGGCCAAAGGACGGCCCTCGTAAGCTCCATTGGTGGAGACCTTTCGCTGTCGGCCGTGATTCCAGCCATGGCCGACAGCGAAGAGTGTTGGGCCGCCGTCGCCTCGTTCGCTAGCGAGGTGATGGCGGCAAAGAGAGAGGCTCTGCGGGAGCGGGAGCGAGCTGGTCTCACTCTTCCGCCCCGCAGGCCCCCGGCGAGGGGACGCCGGCGAGCGCAATTCGCCCGCGTCCCCGAATGAGCGAAGCCACGGGCGGTGGGTCGGGGGACCCGCCGCCCCATGCTAATGTGGCGGAATGCGCCCCTCAGTGTTCCTGGGGCGCATTCGTAAAGTGAGCTGGCCCCATCACCTGGAAAGTCTGTCCGGATGGTGGGGCCACCAAGAGGCGAGCCCGAACGGGCGTCCCTAGCCGAGTCGCGGTGAGAATTCTATCCCGCGGCTCGGATTAGGCGAAGGAGGAACACCGTGGTGGTTTAGTGGGTAGTCTGGCCTCCGTTTCGAGGTCAGGAGTCCCACACGAAGCGAGCCCCCTGCCCCCGCGGGGGGTGAGCGAAGTGCGTAAATGCATTCCACCACGTAAAAAAAAAAAAAAAAAAAAAAAACCTAACCCTCTCTGGGGCGAGCCCCAAGTGAGTTCTGAGTACGTCCACGTCGTTCGCCCTGGACCCCGTCCTGACCACCGTAACGGAGTGGCAGGCGGGTGACTAAATCTCGAACTCGACACTTGCGGGCAAATTCTTCTGTGAATTACTGTGACACTGTGACACGCTGTGATGCTAACACGCGCCAAAATTGCTAACAGTCCTTTTAAGGACTCGGAGGAGATGGTGGCAGTTCCCTCTGCCTCCTCCTCCAACAGTCCTTTTCAGGACTCGGCGGTGGTGGTCGCTTCGCCAGCGGAAAGTCCTTTTCAGGACTGTGAGGAGATTGCGGCAGCTCCATCTGCCCTGTCTGCGGACCAATCTCCTCCATTCAGCATGGAGGTGGAGCTACGAAGCCCTGCGGCTTCTGTGCCCCGCGCGGAGGCGGTTGTGTTGCTGGAGCGCCTGGACGCTTCGGCTGAATTTAGTGTGTCGCGCCCATCCTCCCCAGTAATGGGGAGACTGTGGCGCAAGCGCTCCAACTCTGCCACGGAGGCAGAGTTGGACGAAAGCGCTAAGAAGACAAAGGGCCATTATGCCTACTTGGCCAAGGCTAAGGCCGAGTTAGCCGTGGCCAAGGAGAGAGAGGTGGAGCTCCGGGCTGAGGAGGAGCTCGCGGAGCAGCGGCGGAAGAGGGCTCTCTTCCTCCGGGAGTCCCCCAGCCCACAACCGCAGCCCAGCCCACTGTTACCAGCAGGAGTGGCAGATACTGCGACCCAGCCCCTCAGCGCGGAGCAGCTGTCGGGCTCCATCGAGGCAGCGGTGGCGATGGTACAATCCATCGCCACCAAGAGCTCCAATTTAAAGGGCCAGTACGTGCGGGACCTTAAGCAGGCATGTAGCTCCATCCTGGAGCACGTGCGTGTGCTGAGGTCCCGCACGCAGTCTGAGGAGGTGGCCCAGCTCCAGACCGAGCTGGCTGTCGTGCGGGCCGAAATGCGGGCCTGGAAGCGGCAGGCGGAGACTGCGCCGCCCGCGATGAGTCGCGAAGAGATCGCATTCATGGTCGATGCGCGCATCGCGGGCATCCAGGACCGCCTGCTGCCCGAGACCCGCATCCGCCCACCTCTCCAGGCGGACATCCGTAATGCCGCCCGCCTGGCTATGGAGCCCCAGCGCCAACCCACGATCTCGTCCCTACCTCCCTCGCCACCTCTTCCTCTGTCTCCTCCAACGCCTGATGGGCAGGCGGAGGAGGCATTGCGCCCCACTCCTCCAGGAGGTAAGGCCGCCAAGAAGAAGAGGCCAAAGAAGAAGACGGCCGCGGCGAGGGAGGCAGAAGCTGCCCGCCAGGCGCGACAGCCATCTCAGCCACCCTCGCTGACCCCCCAGTCGGCCCCAGCGCCAACGTCGTGGAGCACAGTGGCGGCGCGCCCAAAAGCGCCAAAGCCAGTACCAGCCCAGCCAGCTCCAGTAGCGCCGGCCACTAGCAGCAGGAAACGTGGCGCCCGTAGGCCTCGCAAATTGCGAGCGCCTAAGACCGCAGCGGTTACCCTAACGCTGCAGCCGGGCGCCGCGGAGCAGGGGGTGACTTACGGAGAGGTGCTCGCCAAGGCCGAGAGGTCAATTGACCTCAAGGCCCTCGGCATAGACGGCCTGCGCCTCCGTCCCTCCGTGACAGGAGGTCGAATCCTGGAGGTGGCCGGCGCTGACAGAGCGCAGAAGGCCGACGCCCTGGCCACAAAATTGAAGGAAGTGCTGGAGGAGGTCCGCGTCGCTAGACCAGAGAGGTGCGTGGAGCTACGCATCTCTGGTCTGAGCGACTCGGCCTCCAAGGAGACCGTAGCGGCGTCGCTGGCGGCAGAGGGGGGCTGCTCTGCCAACTCTATAAAGGTGGGCGACATCCAGCGCCCATCTGGCCAACAGGGCTCTGCCTGGCTGCGGTGCCCGGTTGACGCGGCCAAATTACTAACTGACGGACGCCGCATTGTGATCGGGTGGTCAGTGGTTAGGCTGACCACCCTGGAGCCCAGGCCGGCGCGGTGCTTCCGCTGCCTGGAGCCGGGGCATGTTGGGGTGAGGTGTACTGCGGGCATTGACCGCAGTGCACTCTGCTTCCGCTGCGGGCAGGCGGGCCACAAGTCGGCCACCTGCTCCGCGGAACCCAAGTGCCCCGTCTGTGCGGCGGAAGGTGCACCGTCTGGCCACAAATTGGGGTCGGGCGAGTGCAAGGCGGCCTCCCGTAGCAGAGGCCGCCCTAAAAGGAGAGCCGCAGGTGGGGCTAACACTACGCCCTCCCCCACCCAGCAGCCAAACGCCGTGGAGGATATGGACACCGCCCATCAATAATGGCCCACATCTCCATACTGCAGGCCAACGTCAACCACTGCGTCACGGCCCAGGACCTTTTGGCCCAATCCATGGCGCAGTGGCAGACGACACTGGCAGTAGTCGCCGAGCCGTACTACGTGCGCGAAACCCCTAACTGGGCCAGCGACCACAACGGCTTGGTGGCTATCGTCGCCCAGCGAACGGCTCCTCCTTTTGACCGAGTGCGGAAGGGTCGAGGTTGCGTCCTCGTCACGCTGGGCGGCGCTGCAGTGATTGGGGTGTACTGCCCCCCCAGTAGAAGCATCGCCGAGTTTGAGCAGCTGCTCGCTGAGGTCGGTGCCCTGCTGGCAGAAGTGCACCCCACCCCGGCCGTGGTGGCCGGAGATTTCAACGCTCACTCACGGGCGTGGGGCTCTCCGGCGACCGATGCCCGGGGGGAGATGGTGGAAGAATGGGCGGTGTCCCAAGGCTTGGTGTTGCTGAACCAAGGGGCGGTCCACACCCTAGTGCGACCGCAGGGTAGGTCGATCGTCGATCTGTCATTCGCCAGTTCTGGCCTGGCCCGACGGATCGGCAACTGGCGGGTCGTTGAGGGGGTGGAGACCGCGTCGGACCACCGGTACATCCGGTTCGACGTCGTCCCTGCCGCCTCGGCGGCTCGAGTCGACCTCGACCGTCCCTTGGTAGGAGAAGGTCCGCGGTGGCGACTCACCACACTGGACAAGGAACTGGCCCGAGAGGCGGCTATCGTCGAGCGATGGGCTGTGGGCGACAGTGGCCTGGACGCAGATGCGAGATGCGAGCGGCTCGCTAGAGCGCTGACTCGCGTCTGCGACGCGGCGATGCAAAGGGCGAGGCCTATCCCGCCTCGGAAATCGGTGTACTGGTGGCGTCCCCACCTCGCCGGGCTGCGTACAGCTAGTGACGCAGCCCAGAGGCAGTACTACCGGTGCCGAAGGCGGGCCGTGAGAGACCTCGCCCGAGAAGAACAGCTGCACGCCGCGTACCGGGCCGCCCGTGAAGCCCTTAGCTCGGCGGTCAAAGCCGCCAAGGAGGAGGCCTGGAAGGAGTGGCTCGAGAGTCTCAATCGAGATCCATGGGGGCGTCCGTACAAGACCGTGAGCCAGAAGCTCCGGCCTTGGGCGCCTCCTCTCACAAGGACTCTCGAGCCGAGCCTCCTTCACCGAGTGGTCAGTTCCCTCTTCCCTGCGAGGGAGGAGTGGGTCCCACCGCGGATGGCAACACCAAGCCGGGTGCCGGCAGACGAAGGGGCAATACCTCCCGTGTCCGAGGCCGAGTTAGGGGCTGCGATCCTGGCACTCAGATCCAGGAACCGCGCCCCGGGCCCGGACGGCGTCCCTGGGAAGGTTATTGCCACAGTCATGCCGGCACTAGAGGAGGAGACGCTGTCCCTCATGTCCGAGTGTTTGGCGTCGGGGAGGGTCCCGCGACGATGGAAGACTGGGAAGCTCGTGCTTCTTAAAAAGCACGGGCGTCCAGTCGACTCGCCGTCGGCCTACCGCCCCATCGTTTTGCTCGACGAGATGTGCAAGCTGTTTGAGCGGGTGCTCGCTGCGCGTCTCGTCGGCCACCTGGAGGGGGCGGGGCCCAACCTAAGTGACGGCCAGTTCGGCTTCCGTCGCGGGAGGTCAACCCTCGACGCCATATCCCGACTGCGGGGCAGCGTCGACGAAGCGGTCGCCGGGGGAGAGGTGTTGTTGGCTGTGTCGCTGGACATAGCCAACGCCTTCAACACCCTCCCCTGGGAAACTATCGCCGAAGCGCTGAGGTACCACAACGTCCCGTGGTACCTCAGGCGCGTCCTTGCGGACTACTTCGTGGACCGGGTCATCATCTATCCGGCCCAAAACGAGGTCGTCCGCAGGGGCATGTCTTGTGGCGTTCCACAGGGGTCGGTCCTCGGGCCGCTCCTGTGGAACGTAGGTTATGATTGGGTCCTGCGCGGTGCTAATCTTCGGGGAGTCGGTGTACTATGTTACGCCGACGACACCCTAGTCACCGCGCGGGCCCCAACGTTTCGCGACGCCTCCGTCCTCGCTACGGCAGGCGTCGCCCATGTCGTGCGTCGCATCGGGGCACTAGGTTTGAAGGTGGCCCTCGAAAAGTCCGAGGCCCTATTCTTTCATGGGCCTCGGCAGACGCCACCTCGAGATAGGTCGATTGTAGTGGGCGGCACCTCCATCGCTGTCGGGACCAGTCTGAAATACCTCGGGCTGGTTCTCGACAGTCGGTGGCGGTTCGCGGAGCATTTCCGGCAGCTGGCACCGAAATTGCTGGCGTTTGCCGGAATGCTCTCGCGGTTGCTGCCCAACAGCGGAGGCCCGGGATCTGCCTGCCGCCGTCTCTACGACGGAGTGGTGCGCTCCAAGGCGCTCTACGGAGCGCCCATATGGGCGGAGGCCCTCTGCCCTGCAAATGTTGCGCTGCTGCGGCGACCGCAGCGCGCCATCGCGCAGAGGGCCGCACGGGCGTACCACACCGTCTCTTACGAGGCGGCGTGTCTAATTGCGGGCAGTATCCCCTGGGATCTCGAGGCTGGCGTCCTCAAGAGGGTCTATGATGAGGGCGCCCTGTTGCGGCGCAATCTGGGAGGTCGGCCGCCTCCGGAGGAGATCGATCGCTGGAGACAGGCGGCTCGCGACGATCTCTTCCGGAAATGGGCCGAAAGGCTGAGAGCGACCCGTAGTGGGTCGCTGCTCGTGGGGGCCGTCCGGCCCGTCCTGCGTCTTTTTGTGGAGAGGGGTCATGGGGCTCCGACGTACCACCTCACCCAACTTCTCACGGGTCATGGCTGTTTTGCCAAGTACCTGTGGGAAGTGGTGGGGATTGAACCGGAGCCCCGGTGCCGACACTGCACAAGCGGCGACACAGATACGGCCTACCACACAATGGCCGTGTGTGAGGCGTGGGACGGTCAAAGGACGGCCCTAACAAGCACCATTGGTGCGGACCTTTCGCTGTCGGCCGTGATTCCAGCCATGGCCGACAGCGAAGAGTGTTGGGCTGCCGTCGCCTCGTTCGCTAGCGAGGTGATGGCGGCTAAGAGAGAGGCTCTGCGGGAGCGGGAGCGAGCTGGGCTCACTCTTCCGCCCCGCAGGCCCCCGGCGAGGGGACGCCGGCGAGCACAATTCGCCCGCGTCCCCGAATGAGCGAAGCTAGGGGCGGTGGGTCGGGGGATCCATCGCCCCATGCTAATGTGGCGGAATGCGCCCCTCAGTGTTCCTGGGGCGCATTCGTAAGAAGAGAGCTGGCTCCATCATCTGGATTACTCTGTCCGGATGGTGGGGCCCCCAAGAGGAGAGCCCAATAGGGCGTCCCTAGCCGAGTCGCGGTGAGCATTCTATCCCGCGGCTCGGATTAGGCGAAGGAGGAACACCGTGGTGGTTTAGTGGGTAGTCTGGCCTCCGTTTCGAGGTCAGGAGTCCCACACGAAGCAAGCCCCTTGCCCCCGCGGGGGGTGAGCGAAGTGCGTAAATGCATTCCACCACGTACAAAAAAAAAAAAAAAACCTAACCTAACCTAACCTAACCTCGCCTTCAACAGGGGCGAGCCCCAAGTGAGTTCTGAGTACGTCCTCGTCGTTCGCCCTGGACCCCGTCCTGACCACCGTAACGGAGTGGCAGGCGGGTGACTAAATCTCAAACTCGAAACTTGCGGGCAAATTTGCGAATTCTGCGAATTACTGTGCGATACCTATGCTTACACGAGCCAAACTAGCTAACAGTCCTTTTCAGGACTCGGAGGAGATGGTGGCAGTTCCCTCTGCCTCCTCCTCCAACAGTCCTTTTCAGGACTCGGCGGTGGTGGCCGCTTCGCCAGCGGAAAGTCCTTTTCAGGACTGTGAGGAGATTGCGGCAGCTCCATCTGCCCTGTCTACGGACCAATCTCCTCCTTTCAGCATGGAGGTGGAGCTACGAAGCCCTGCGGCTTCTGTGCCCCGCGCGGAGGCGGTTGTGTTGCTGGAGCGCCTTCACGCTTCAGCCGACCTGAGTGGGTCGCGCCCATCCTCCCCAGTAATGGGGAGACTGTGGCGCAAGCGCTCCAACTCTGCCACGGAGGCAGAGTTGGACGAAAGCGCTAAGAAGGTCAAGGCCCACTATGCCTACTTGGCCAAGGCGAAGGCCGAGTTAGCCGTGGCCAAGGAGAGAGACCTGGAGCACCGGGCTGAGGAGGAGCTCGCGGAGCAGCGGCGGAGGAGGGCTCTCTTCCTCCGGGAGTCTCCCAGCCCACAACCGCAGTCTAGCCCGATGGCAACTGCAGGAGTGGCAGGTACTGCCACCCAGCCCCTCAGTGCCTCGGAGCTGTCGGGCTCCATAGAGGCGGCGGTGGCGATGGTACAATCCATCGCCACCAAGAGCAATAACTTGAAGGGCCAGTACGTGCGGGACCTTAAGCAGGCATGTAGCTCCATCCTGGAGCACGTGCGTGTGCTGAGGTCTCGCACGGAGTCTGAGGAGGTGGCCCAGCTGCAGACCGAGTTGGCTGTAGTGCGAGCTGAAATGCGGGCCTGGAAACAGCAGGCGGAGTCCGCACCACTCGCGATGTCCCGCGATGAGATCGCGTTTTTGATCGATGCGCGCATCGCGGGCATCCAGGACCGCCTGCTGCCCGAGACCCGCATCCGCCCACCTCTCCAGGCGGACAGCCGTAATGCCGCCCGCCTGGCTAAGGAGCCCAAGCGCCAGCCCGAGCTCCCTTCCATTCCTCCCTCGCCGCCTCTTCCGCTATCCCCTCCAATGCCCGATGGGCAAGCGGAGGACGCATCGCGTCCCACTCCTCCAGGAGGTAAGGCCGCCAAGAAGAAGAGGCCGAAGAAGAAGACGGCCGCGGCGAGGGAGGCAGAAGCTGCCCGCCAGGCGCGACAGCCATCTCAGCCATCCACGCTGACCCCCCAGTCGGTTCCAGCGCCAACTTCGTGGAGCACAGTGGCGGCGCGCCCAAAAGCGCCGAAGACGGCCCAAGCTCAGCCGGCTCCAGTGGCGCCAGCCACGCAAAAGAAGCGTAGTGGCCGTAAACCCCGCAAACTACGAGCGCCCAAAACTGCAGCGGTCACCCTCACGCTGCAGCCGGACGCCGCGGAGCGGGGCGTAACGTACGGCGAGGTGCTTGCCAAGGCCGAGAGATCGATAGACCTCAAGGCCCTCGGCATTGACGGCCTTCGCCTGCGCCCCGCTGTGACCGGAGGCCGAATTTTGGAGGTGGCTGGCGCCGATAGAGCCCTGAAGGCGGACCAGTTGGCCACAAAACTACGGGAGGCGCTGGAGGAGGTCCGCGTCGGTAGACCAGAGAGGTGCGTGGAGCTACGCATCTCTGGTCTGAGCGACTCGGCCTCCAAGGAGACCGTAGCGGCGTCGCTGGCAGCAGAGGGGGGCTGCTCTGCCAGTGCCATAAAGGTGGGTGACATCCAGCGCCCATCTGGCCGACAGGGCTCTGCCTGGCTGCGGTGCCCGGTTGACGCGGCCAAATTACTAACCGACGGACGCCGCATTGTGATCGGGTGGTCAGTGGTTAGGCTGACCACCCTGGAGCCCAGGCCGGCGCGGTGCTTCCGCTGCCTGGAGCCGGGGCATGTTGGGGTGAGGTGTACTGCGGGCATTGACCGCAGTGCACTCTGCTTCCGCTGTGGGCAGGCGGGCCACAAGTCGGCCACCTGCTCCGCGGAGCCCAAGTGCCCCGTCTGTGCGGCGGAAGGTGCACCGTCTGGCCACAAATTGGGGTCGGGCGAGTGCAAGGCGGCCTCCCGTAGCAGAGGCCGTCCTAAAAGGAGAGCTGCGGGTGGGGCTAACACTACGCCATCCCCCACCCAGCAGCCCATAGTGGAGGAAATGGACACCGCCCATCAATAATGGCCCACATCTCCATTCTGCAGGCCAACGTCAACCACTGCGTCACGGCCCAGGACCTTTTGGCCCAATCCATGGCGCAGTGGCAGACGACACTGGCAGTAGTCGCCGAGCCGTACTACGTGCGTGAAACCCCAAATTGGGCCAGCGACCACAACGGCTTGGTGGCTATCGTCGCCCGGCGAAACGCTCCCCCCTTCGATCGAGTGCGGAGGGGTCGAGGGTGCGTCCTCGTAGCGCTGGGCGGCGCTGCAGTAATTGGGGTGTACTGCCCCCCCAGCAGAAGCATCGCCGAGTTCGAACAACTACTCTCGGAGGTCGGTGCTCTGCTGGCAGAAGTGCACCCCACCCCGGCCGTGGTGGCCGGAGATTTCAACGCTCACTCACGGGCGTGGGGATCTCCGGCGACCGATGCCCGGGGGGAGATGGTGGAAGAATGGGCGGTGTCCCAAGGCTTGGTGTTGCTGAACCAAGGGGCGGTCCACACCCTTGTGCGACCGCAGGGTAGGTCGATCGTCGATCTGTCGTTCGCCAGTTCTGACCTGGCCCGACGGATCGACAACTGGCGGGTCGTTGAGGGGGTGGAGACCGCGTCGGACCACCGGTACATCCGGTTCGATGTCGTCCCTGCCGCCTCGGCGGCTCGAGTCGACCTCGACCGTCCCTTGGTAGGAGAAGGTCCGCGGTGGCGACTCACCACACTGGACAAGGAACTGGCCCGAGAGGCGGCTATCGTCGAGCGATGGGCTGCGGGCGACAGTGGCCTGGACGCAGACGCGAGATGCGAGCGGCTCGCTGGAGCGCTGACTCGCGTCTGCGACGCGGCGATGCAAAGGGCGAGGCCTATCCCGCCTCGGAAATCGGTGTACTGGTGGCGTCCCCACCTAGCCGGGCTGCGTACAGCTAGTGACGCAGCCCAGAGGCAGTACTACCGGTGCCGAAGGCGGGCCGTGAGAGACCTCGCCCGAGAAGAACAGCTGCACGCCGCGTACCGGGTTGCCCGTGAGGCCCTTAGCTCGGCGGTCAAAGCCGCCAAGGAGGAGGCCTGGAAGGAGTGGCTCGAGAGTCTCAATCGAGATCCATGGGGGCGTCCGTACAAGACCGTGAGCCAGAAGCTCCGGCCTTGGGCGCCTCCTCTCACAAGGACTCTCGAGCCGAGCCTCCTCCACCGAGTGGTCAGTTCCCTCTTCCCTGCGAGGGAGGAGTGGGTCCCACCGCGGATGGCAACACCAAGCCGGGTGCCGGCAGACGAAGGGGCAATACCTCCCGTGTCCGAGGCCGAGTTAGGGGCTGCGATCCTGGCACTCAGGTCCAGGAACCGCGCCCCGGGCCCGGACGGCGTCCCTGGGAAGGTTATTGCCACAGTCATGCCGGCACTAGAGGAGGAGACGCTGTCCCTCATGTCCGAGTGTCTGGCGTCGGGGAGAGTCCCGCGACGATGGAAGACTGGGAAGCTCGTGCTGCTTAAAAAGCACGGGCGTCCAGTCGACTCGCCGTCGGCCTACCGCCCCATCGTTTTGCTCGACGAGATGTGCAAGCTGTTTGAGCGGGTGCTCGCTGCGCGTCTCGTCGGCCACCTGGAGGGGGCGGGGCCCAACTTAAGTGACGGCCAGTTCGGCTTCCGTCGCGGGAGGTCAACCCTCGACGCCGTATCCCGACTGCGGGGCAGCGTCGACGAAGCGGTCGCCGGGGGAGAGGTGTTGTTGGCTGTGTCGCTGGACATAGCCAACGCTTTCAACACCCTCCCCTGGGAAACTATTGCCGAGGCGCTGAGGTACCACAACGTCCCGTGGTACCTCAGGCGCGTCCTTGCGGACTACTTCGTGGACCGGGTCATCATCTACCCGGCCCAAAGGGAAGTGGTCCGCAGGGGCATGTCTTGTGGCGTTCCACAGGGGTCGGTCCTCGGGCCGCTCCTGTGGAACGTAGGTTATGATTGGGTCCTGCGCGGTGCTAATCTTCGGGGAGTCGGTGTACTTTGTTACGCCGACGACACCCTAGTCACCGCGCGGGCCCCAACGTTTCGCGACGCCTCCGTCCTCGCTACGGCAGGCGTCGCCCATGTCGTGCGTCGCATCGGGGCACTAGGTTTGAAGGTGGCCCTCGAAAAGTCCGAGGCCCTATTCTTTCATGGGCCTCGGCAGACGCCGCCTCGAGATAGGTCAATTGTGGTGGGCGGCACCTCCATCACTGTCGGGACCAGTCTGAAATACCTCGGGCTGGTTCTCGACAGTCGGTGGCGGTTCGCGGAGCATTTCCGGCAGCTGGCACCAAAATTGCTGGCGTTTGCCGGAATGCTCTCGCGGTTGCTGCCCAACAGCGGAGGCCCGGGGTCTGCCTGCCGCCGTCTCTACGACGGAGTGGTGCGCTCCAAGGCGCTCTACGGAGCGCCCATATGGGCGGAGGCCCTCTGCCCAGCAAATGTTGCGCTGCTGCGACGACCGCAGCGCGCCATCGCGCAGAGGGCCGCAAGGGCGTACCACACCGTCTCTTACGAGGCGGCGTGTCTAATTGCGGGCAGTATCCCCTGGGATCTCGAGGCTGGCGTCCTCAAGAGGGTCTATGATGAGGGCGCCCTGATGCGGCGCAATCTGGGAGGTCGGCCGCCTCCGGAAGAGATCGATCGCTGGAGACAGGCGGCTCGCGACGATCTCTTCCGGAAGTGGGCCGAAAGGCTGCGAGCGACCCGTAGTGGGTTGCTGCTCGTGGGGGCCGTCCGGCCCGTCCTGCGTCTTTTTGTGGAGAGGGGTCATGGGGCTCCGACGTACCACCTCACCCAACTTCTCACGGGTCATGGCTGTTTTGCCAAGTACCTGTGGGAAGTGGTGGGGATCGAACCGGAGCCCCGGTGCCGTCACTGTACCAGCGGCGACCCCGACACGGCCTACCACACCATGGCCGTGTGTGAGGCGTGGGACGGCCAAAGGACGGCCCTCGTAAGCTCCATTGGTGGAGATCTTTCGCTGTCGGCCGTGATTCCAGCCATGGCCGACAGCGAAGAGTGTTGGGCCGCCGTCGCCTCGTTCGCTAGCGAGGTGATGGCGGCAAAGAGAGAGGCTCTGCGGGAGCGGGAGCGAGCTGGTCTCACTCTTCCGCCCCGCAGGCCCCCGGCGAGGGGACGCCGGCGAGCGCAATTCGCCCGCGTCCCCGAATGAGCGAAGCCACGGGCGGTGGGTCGGGGGACCTGCCGCCCCATGCTAATGTGGCGGAATGCGCCCCTCAGTGTTCCTGGGGCGCATTTCTAAAGTGAGCTGGCCCCATCACCTGGAAAGTCTGTCCGGATGGTGGGGCCACCAAGAGGCGAGCCCAAACGGGCGCCCCTAGCCGAGTCGCGGTGAGAATTCTATCCCGCGGCTCGGATTAGGCGAAGGAGGAACACCGTGGTGGTTTAGTGGGTAGTCTGGCCTCCGTTTCGAGGTCAGGAGTCCCACACGAAGCGAACCCCCTGCCCCCGCGGGGGGGTGAGCGAAGTGCGTAAATGCATTCCACCACGTAAAAAAAAAAAAAAAAAAAAACCTCGCCTTCAACACCCTCCCCTGGGAAACTATCGCCGAGGCGCTGAGGTACCACAACGTCCCGTGGTACCTCAGGCGCGTCCTTGCGGACTACTTCGTGGACCGGGTCATCATCTACCCGGCCCAAAGCGAGGTGGTCCGCAGGGGCATGTCTTGTGGCGTTCCACAGGGGTCGGTCCTTGGGCCGCTCCTGTGGAACGTAGGGTACGATTGGGTCCTGCGCGGTGCTAATCTTCGGGGAGTCGGTGTACTATGTTACGCCGACGACACCCTAGTCACCGCGCGGGCCCCGACGTTTCGCGACGCCTCCGTCCTCGCTACGGCAGGCGTCGCCCATGTCGTGCGTCGCATCGGGGCACTAGGTTTGAAGGTGGCCCTCGAAAAGTCCGAGGCCCTACTCTTTCATGGGCCTCGGCAGACGCCGCCTCGAGACAGGTCAATTGTGGTGGGCGGCACCTCCATCGCTGTCGGGACCAGTCTGAAATACCTCGGGCTGGTTCTCGACAGTCGGTGGCGGTTCGCGGAGCATTTCCGGCAGCTGGCACCGAAGTTGCTGGCGTTTGCCGGAATGCTCTCGCGGTTGCTGCCCAACAGCGGAGGCCCGGGGTCTGCCTGCCGCCGTCTCTACGACGGAGTGGTGCGCTCCAAGGCGCTCTACGGAGCGCCCATATGGGCGGAGGCCCTCTGCCCTGCAAATATTGCGCTGCTGCGGCGACCGCAGCGCGCCATCGCGCAGAGGGCCGCACGGGCGTACCACACCGTCTCTTACGAGGCGGCGTGTCTAATTGCGGGCAGTATCCCCTGGGATCTCGAGGCTGGCGTCCTCAAGAGGGTCTACGATGAGGGCGCCCTGATGCGGCGCAATCTGGGAGGTCGGCCGCCTCCGGAAGAGATCGATCGCTGGAGACAGGCGGCTCGCGACGATCTCTTCCGGAAATGGGCCGAAAGGCTGAGAGCGACCCGTAGTGGGTCGCTGCTCGTGGGGGCCGTCCGGCCCGTCCTGCGTCTTTTTGTGGAGAGGGGTCATGGGGCTCCAACGTACCACCTCACCCAACTTCTCACGGGTCATGGCTGCTTTGCCAAGTACCTGTGGGAAGTGGTGGGGATCGAACCGGAGCCCCGGTGCCGTCACTGCACCAGCGGCGACCCCGACACGGCCTACCACACCATGGCCGTGTGTGAGGCGTGGGACGGCCAAAGGACGGCCCTCGTAAGCTCCATTGGTGGAGACCTTTCGCTGTCGGCCGTGATTCCAGCCATGGCCGACAGCGAAGAGTGTTGGGCCGCCGTCGCCTCCTTCGCTAGCGAGGTGATGGCGGCAAAGAGAGAGGCTCTGCGGGAGCGGGAGCGAGCTGGTCTCACTCTTCCGCCCCGCAGGCCCCCGGCGAGGGGACGCCGGCGAGCGCAATTCGCCCGCGTCCCCGAATGAGCGAAGCCACGGGCGGTGGGTCGGGGGACCCGCCGCCCCATGCTAATGTGGCGGAATGCGCCCCTCAGTGTTCCTGGGGCGCATTCGTAAAGTGAGCTGGCCCCATCACCTGGAAAGTCTGTCCAGATGGTGGGGCCACCAAGAGGCGAGCCCAAACGGGCGTCCCTAGCCGAGTCGCGGTGAGAATTCTATCCCGCGGCTCGGATTAGGTGAAGGAGGAACACCGTGGTGGTTTAGTGGGTAGTCTGGCCTCCGTTTCGAGGTCAGGAGTCCCACACGAAGCGAACCCCCTGCCCCCGCGGGGGGTGAGCGAAGTGCGTAAATGCATTCCACCACGTAAAAAAAAAAAAAAAAAAAAAAAAAAACCTAACCTAACCTAACCTAACCTAACCTGGGGCGAGCCCCAAGTGAGTGGGGCGAGCCCCAAGTGAGTACAAGTACGTCCTCGTCGTCGCCCTGGACCCCGTCCTGACCACCGTAACGGAGTGGCAGGCGGGTGACTGAACCTTGTGCTCGACACTTGCGGCAAATCATTGTGCGAATCGAACTGTTCTTGTTGTCTAACTGCGATGTTAACACGAGCGAAGATGCTCAACAGTCCTTTTAAGGACTCGGAGGAGATGGTGGCAGTTCCCTCTGCCTCCTCCTCCAACAGTCCTTTTCAGGACTCAGCGGTGGTGGCAGCTCCGTCTGATAATAGTCCTTTTCAGGACTGCGGGGAGATTGTGGCAGTTCCGTCTGCCTTGTCTGCGGACCAATCTCCCCCATCCACCATGGAGGTGGAGCTCGAAAGCCCTGCGGCTTCTGTGCCCCGCGCGGAGGCGGTTGTTGTGCTGGAGCGCCTGGGCACTTCGGCCGTAGTGAGCGGGTCGCGCCCATCCTCCCCAGTAATGGGGAGACTGTGGCGCAAGCGCTCCAACTCTGCCACGGAGGCAGAGTTGGACGAAGAGAGCGCGAAGAAGAGCAAGGCTCATTATGCCTACCTGGCCAAGGCGAAGGCCGAGCTAGCCGTGGCCAGGGAGAGAGAGGTGGAGCTCCGGGCTGAGGAGGAGCTCGCGGAGCAGCGGCGGAAGAGGGCTCTCTTCCTCCGGGAGTCCCCCAGCCCACAACCGCAGCCCAGCCCACTGTTACCAGCAGGAGTGGCAGATACTGCGACCCAGCCCCTCAGCGCGGAGCAGCTGTCGGGCTCCATCGAGGCAGCGGTGGCGATGGTACAATCCATCGCCACCAAGAGCTCCAATTTAAAGGGCCAGTACGTGCGGGACCTTAAGCAGGCATGTTGCTCCATCCTGGAGCACGTGCGTGTGCTGAGGTCCCGCACGCAGTCTGAGGAGGTGGCCCAGCTCCAGACCGAGCTGGCTGTTGTGCGGGCCGAAATGCGGGCCTGGAAGCGGCAGGCGGAGACTGCGCCGCCCGCGATGAGTCGCGAAGAGATCGCATTCCTGGTCGATGCGCGCATCGCGGGCATCCAGGACCGCCTACTGCCCGAGACCCGCATCCGCCCACCTCTCCAGGCGGACAGGCGTAATGCCATCCGCCAGGCTAAGGAAGCCGAGCCCGAGCGTCAACCCGAGCTCCCTTCCCTTCCTCCCTCGCCGCCTTTTCAGCTATCCCCTCCAATGCCCGATGGGCAAGCGGAGGACGCGTCGCGTCCCACTCCTCCAGGAGGTAAGGCCGCCAAGAAGAAGAGGCCGAAGAAGAAGACGGCTGCGGCGAGGGAGGCAGAAGCTGCCCGCCAGCCGCGACAGCCATCTCAGCCATCCACGCTGACCCCCCAGTCGGTTCCAGCGCCAACGTCGTGGAGCACAGTGGCGGCGCGCCCAAAAGCGCCGAAGACGGCCCAAGCTCAGCCGCCTCCAGTGGCGCCAGCCACGCAAAAGAATCGCAGTGTCCGAAAACCCCGCAAACTACGAGCGCCCAAAACTGCAGCGGTCACCCTCACGCTGCAGCCGGACGCCGCGGAGCGGGGCGTAACGTACGGCGAGGTGCTTGCCAGGGCCGAGAGATCGATAGACCTCAAGGCCCTCGGCATTGACGGCCTTCGCCTGCGCCCCGCTGTGACCGGAGGCCGAATCCTCGAGGTGGCCGGCGCTGACAGAGCGCAGAAGGCCGACGCCCTAGCCACAAAATTGAAGGAAGTGCTGGAGGAGGTCCGCGTCGCTAGACCAGAGAGGTGCGTGGAGCTACGCATCTCTGGTCTGAGCGACTCGGCCTCCAAGGAGACCGTAGCGGCGTCGCTGGCAGCAGAGGGGGGCTGCTCTGCCAGCTCTATAAAGGTGGGCGACATTCAGCGCCCATCTGGCCGGCAGGGTTCTGCCTGGCTGCGGTGCCCTGTTGACGCGGCCAAAGTCCTCACGGACGGGCGCCGCATCGTGATCGGGTGGTCAGTGGTTAGGCTGACCACCCTGGAGCCCAGGCCGGCGCGGTGCTTCCGCTGCCTAGAGCCGGGGCATGTTGGGGTAAGGTGTACTGCGGGCATTGACCGCAGTGCACTCTGCTTCCGCTGTGGGCAGGCGGGCCATAAGTCGGCCACCTGCACCGCGGAGCCCAAGTGCCCCGTCTGTGCGGCGGAGGGTGCATCCTCTGGCCACAAATTGGGGTCGGGCGAGTGCAAGGCGGCCTCCCGTAGCAGAGGCCGTCCTAAAAGGAGAGCCGCAGGTGGGGCTAACACTACGCCCTCCCCCACCCAGCAGCCCATAGTGGAGGAAATGGACACCGCCCATCAATAATGGCCCACATCTCCATTCTGCAGGCCAACGTCAACCACTGCGTCACGGCCCAGGACCTTTTGGCCCAATCCATGGCGCAGTGGCAGACGACACTGGCAGTGGTCGCCGAGCCGTACTACGTGCGCGAAACCCCTAACTGGGCCAGCGACCACAACGGCTTGGTGGCTATCGTCGCCCAGCGAACGGCTCCTCCTTTTGACCGAGTGCGGAAGGGTCGAGGTTGCGTCCTCGTCACGCTGGGCGGCGCTGCAGTGATTGGGGTGTACTGCCCCCCCAGTAGAAGCATCGCCGAGTTTGAGCAGCTGCTCGCTGAGGTCGGTGCCCTGCTGGCGGAAGTGCACCCCACCCCGGCCGTGGTGGCTGGAGATTTCAACGCTCACTCTCGGGCGTGGGGATCTCCGGCGACAGATGCCCGGGGGGAGATGTTGGAGGAATGGGCGGTGTCCCAAGACTTGGTGTTGCTTAACCAAGGGGCGGTCCACACCCTTGTGCGGCCGCAGGGTAGGTCGATAGTCGATCTGTCGTTCGCCAGTTCTGGCCTGGCCCGACGGATCGGCAACTGGCGGGTCGTTGAGGGGGTGGAGACCGCGTCGGACCACCGGTACATCCGGTTCGACGTCGTCCCTGCCGCCTCGGCGGCTCGAGTCGACCTCGACCGTCCCTTGGTAGGAGAAGGTCCGCGGTGGCGACTCACCACACTGGACAAGGAACTGGCCCGAGAGGCGGCTATCGTCGAGCGATGGGCTGCGGGCGACAGTGGCCTGGACGCAGACGCGAGATGCGAGCGGCTCGCTGGAGCGCTGACTCGCGTCTGCGACGCGGCGATGCAAAGGGCGAGGCCTATCCCGCCTCGGAAATCGGTGTACTGGTGGCGTCCCCACCTAGCCGGGCTGCGTACAGCTAGTGACGCAGCCCAGAGGCAGTACTACCGGTGCCGAAGGCGGGCCGTAAGAGACCTCGCCCGAGAAGAACAGCTGCACGCCGCGTACCGGGCCGCCCGTGAGGCCCTTAGCTCGGCGGTCAAAGCCGCCAAGGAGGAGGCCTGGAAGGAGTGGCTCGAGAGTCTCAATCGAGATCCATGGGGGCGTCCGTACAAGACCGTGAGCCAGAAGCTCCGGCCTTGGGCGCCTCCTCTCACAAGGACTCTCGAGCCGAGCCTCCTCCACCGAGTGGTCAGTTCCCTCTTCCCTGCGAGGGAGGAGTGGGTCCCACCGCGGATGGCAACACCAAGCCGGGTGCCGGCAGACGAAGGGGCAATACCTCCCGTGTCCGAGGCCGAGTTAGGGGCTGCGATCCTGGCACTCAGGTCCAGGAACCGCGCCCCGGGCCCGGACGGCGTCCCTGGGAAGGTTATTGCCACAGTCATGCCGGCACTAGAGGAGGAGACGCTGTCCCTCATGTCCGAGTGTTTGGCGTCGGGGAGAGTCCCGCGACGATGGAAGACTGGGAAGCTCGTGCTGCTTAAAAAGCACGGGCGTCCAGTCGACTCGCCGTCGGCCTACCGCCCCATCGTTTTGCTCGACGAGATGTGCAAGCTGTTTGAGCGGGTGCTCGCTGCGCGTCTCGTCGGCCACCTGGAGGGGGCGGGGCCCAACCTAAGTGACGGCCAGTTCGGCTTCCGTCGCGGGAGGTCAACCCTCGACGCCATATCCCGACTGCGGGGCAGCGTCGACGAAGCGGTCGCCGGGGGAGAGGTGTTGTTGGCTGTGTCGCTGGACATAGCCAACGCCTTCAACACCCTCCCCTGGGAAACTATCGCCGAAGCGCTGAGGTACCACAACGTCCCGTGGTACCTCAGGCGCGTCCTTGCGGACTACTTCGTGGACCGGGTCATCATCTATCCGGCCCAAAGCGAGGTGGTCCGCAGGGGCATGTCTTGTGGCGTTCCACAGGGGTCGGTCCTCGGGCCGCTCCTGTGGAACGTAGGTTATGATTGGGTCCTGCGCGGTGCTAATCTTCGGGGAGTCGGTGTACTCTGTTACGCCGACGACACCCTAGTCACCGCGCGGGCCCCGACGTTTCGCGACGCCTCCGTCCTCGCTACGGCAGGCGTCGCCCATGTCGTGCGCCGCATCGGGGCGCTAGGTTTGAAGGTGGCCCTCGAAAAGTCCGAGGCCCTATTCTTTCATGGGCCTCGGCAGACGCCGCCTCGAGATAGATCGATTGTGGTGGGCGGCACCTCCATCGCTGTCGGGACCAGTCTGAAATACCTCGGGCTGGTTCTCGACAGTCGGTGGCGGTTTGCGGAGCATTTCCGGCAGCTGGCACCGAAGTTGCTGGCGTTTGCCGGAATGCTCTCGCGGTTGCTGCCCAACAGCGGAGGCCCGGGGTCTGCCTGCCGCCGTCTCTACGACGGAGTGGTGCGCTCCAAGGCGCTCTACGGAGCGCCCATATGGGCGGAGGCCCTCTGCCCAGCAAACGTTGCGCTTCTGCGACGACCGCAGCGCGCCATCGCGCAGAGGGCCGCACGGGCGTACCACACCGTCTCTTACGAGGCGGCGTGTCTAATTGCGGGCAGTATCCCCTGGGATCTCGAGGCAGGCGTCCTAAAGAGGGTCTACGACGAGGGTGCCCTGATGCGGCGCAATCTGGGAGGTCGGCCGCTTCCGGAGGAGATCGATCGCTGGAGACAGGCGGCTCGCGACGATCTCTTCCGGAAATGGGCCGAAAGGCTGAGAGCGACCCGTAGTGGGTCGTTGCTCGTGGGGGCCGTCCGGCCCGTCCTGCGTCTTTTTGTGGAGAGGGGTCATGGGGCTCCGACGTACCACCTCACCCAACTTCTCACGGGTCATGGCTGTTTTGCCAAGTACCTGTGGGAAGTGGTGGGGATCGAACCGGAGCCCCGGTGCCGTCATTGCACCAGCGGCGACCCCGACACGGCCTACCACACCATGGCCGTGTGTGAGGCGTGGGACGGCCAAAGGACGGCCCTCGTAAGCACCATCGGTGCAGACCTTTCGCTGTCGGCCGTGATTCCAGCCATGGCCGACAGCGAAGAGTGTTGGGCCGCCGTCGCCTCGTTCGCTAGCGAGGTGATGGCGGCAAAGAGAGAGGCTCTGCGGGAGCGGGAGCGAGCTGGTCTCACTCTTCCGCCCCGCAGGCCCCCGGCGAGGGGACGCTGGCGAGCGCAATTCGCCCGCGTCCCCGAATGAGCGAAGCCACGGGCGGTGGGTCGGGGGACCCGCCGCCCCATGCTAATGTGGCGGAATGCGCCCCTCAGTGTTCCTGGGGCGCATTTCTAAAGTGAGCTGGCCCCATCACCTGGATAAGTCTGTCCGGATGGTGGGGCCACCAAGAGGCGAGCCCAAACGGGTGCCCCTAGCCGAGTCGCGGTGAGAATTCTATCCCGCGGCTCGGATTAGGCGAAGGAGGAACACCGTGGTGGTTTAGTGGGTAGTCTGGCCTCCGTTTCGAGGTCAGGAGTCCCACACGAAGCGAGCCCCCTGCCCCCGCGGGGGGTGAGCGAAGTGCGTAAATGCATTCCACCACGTAAAAAAAAAAAAAAACTGCCCCCGCGGGGGGTGAGCGAAGTGCGTAAATGCATTCCACCACGTAAAAAAAAAAAAAAAAAAACCTAACCTAACCTAACCTAACCTGGGGCGAGCCCCAAGTGAGTACAAGTACGTCCTCGTCGTCGCCCTGGACCCCGTCCTGACCACCGTAACGGAGTGGCAGGCGGGTGACTGAACCTTGTGCTCGACACTTGCGGCTAATCATTGTGCGAATCGAACTGTTCTTGTTGTCTAACTGCGATGTTAACACGAGCGAAGATGCTCAACAGTCCTTTTAAGGACTCGGAGGAGATGGTGGCAGTTCCCTCTGCCTCCTCCTCCAACAGTCCTTTTCAGGACTCAGCGGTGGTGGCAGCTCCGTCTGATAATAGTCCTTTTCAGGACTGCGGGGAGATTGTGGCAGTTCCGTCTGCCTTGTCTGCGGACCAATCTCCTCCATCCACTATGGAGGTGGAGCTCGAAAGCCCTGCGGCTTCTGTGCCCCGCGCGGAGGCGGTTGTTGTGCTGGAGCGCTTGGGCACTTCGGCCGTACTGAGTGGGTCGCGCCCATCCTCCCCAGTAATGGGGAGACTGTGGCGCAAGCGCTCCAACTCTGCCACGGAGGCAGAGTTGGACGAGAGCGCGAAGAAGAGCAAGGCTCATTATGCCTACCTGGCCAAGGCGAAGGCCGAGCTAGCCGTGGCCAGGGAGAGAGAGGTGGAGCTCCGGGCCGAGGAGGAGCTCGCGGAGCAGCGGCGGAAGAGGGCTCTCTTCCTCCGGGAGTCCCCCAGCCCACAACCGCAGCCCAGCCCGATGGCATCAACAGGTGTGGCAGGTACTGCCACTCAGTCCCTCAGTGCCTCGGAGCTATCGGGCTCCATTGAGGCGGCGGTGGCGATGGTGCAATCCATCGCCACCAAGAGCTCGAATTTAAAGGGCCAGTACGTGCGGGACCTTAAGCAGGCATGTTGCTCCATCCTGGAGCACGTGCGTGTGCTGAGGTCCCGCACGGAATCTGAGGAGGTGGCCCAGCTCCAGACCGAGCTGGCTGCCGTGCGGGCCGAAATGCGGGCCTGGAAGCGGCAGGCGGAGACTGCGCCGCCCGCGATGAGTCGCGAAGAGATCGCATTCATGGTCGATGCGCGCATCGCGGGCATCCAGGACCGCCTGCTGCCCGAGACCCGCATCCGCCCACCTCTCCAGGCGGACAGGCGTAATGCCATTCGCCAGGCTAAGGAAGCCGAGCCCGAGCGCCAACCCGAGCTCCCTTACCTTCCTCCCTCGCCACCTCTTCCGCTATCCCCTCCAATGCCCGATGGGCAAGCGGAGGACGCGTCGCGTCCCACTCCTCCAGTGGGAGATAAGGCCAAGAGGAAGAGGCCCAAAAAGAAGACGGCCGCGGCGAGGGAGGCAGAAGCTGCCCGCCAGGCGCGACAGACATCGCAGCCCACCTCCCAGTCGGCCCCAGCGCCAATGTCGTGGAGCACAGTGGCGGCGCGCCCAAAAGCGCCGAAGCCAGCTCCAGCCCAGCCAGCTCCAGTAGCGAGCAGCAAGAAACGTGGCGCCCGTAGGCCTCGCAAACTGCGTGCGCCTAAGACCGCAGCAGTTACCATCACGCTGCAGCCGGGCGCCGCGGAGCAGGGCGTGACATACGGAGATGTGCTCGCCAAGGCTGAGAGGTCGATCGACCTCAAGGCCCTCGGCATCGACGGCCTGCGCCTCCGTCCCTCCGTGACTGGAGGTCGCATCTTGGAGGTGGCTGGCGCTGACAGAGCGCAGAAGGCGGACCAGTTGGCGAATAAGCTGCGGGAGGCGCTGGAGGAGGTCCGCGTCGCTAGACCGGAGAGGTGCGTGGAGTTACGTATCTCTGGCCTGAGCGACGCGGCCTCCAAAGAGACTGTGGCGGCGTCGCTGGCAGCAGAGGGGGGCTGCTCTGCCGACTCCATAAAGGTGGGCGACATCCAGCGCCCATCTGGCCGGCAGGGCTCTGCCTGGCTGCGGTGCCCGGTCGACGCGGCAAAAATACTAACAGACGGAAGGCGCATCGTGATCGGGTGGTCAGTGGTTAGGCTGACCACCCTGGAGCCCAGGCCGGCGCGGTGCTTCCGCTGCCTGGAGCCGGGGCATGTTGGTGTAAGGTGCACTGCGGGCATTGACCGCAGTGCACTATGCTTCCGTTGTGGGCAGGCGGGCCACAAGTCGGCCACCTGCTCCGCGGAGCCCAGGTGCCCCGTCTGTTCAGCGGCGGGCAAAGCGTCCGGCCACAAGCTGGGCTCGTCTGAGTGCCAGGCGGCTTCCCGCAGCAGGGGCCGGGCCAAGGGCAAAGCTGCTAGTGGGGCTAAATCTACCCCCTCCCCCACCCAGCAGCCCACAGTGGAGGTTATGGACACCGCCCAACAATAATGGCCCACATCTCCATACTGCAGGCCAACGTCAACCACTGCGTCACGGCCCAGGACCTTTTGGCCCAATCCATGGCGCAGTGGCAGACGACATTGGCAGTAGTCGCCGAGCCGTACTACGTGCGCGAAACCCCAATTTGGGCCAGCGACCACAACGGCTTGGTGGCTATCGTCGCCCGGCGAAACGCTCCCCCCTTCGATCGAGTGCGGAGGGGTCGAGGGTGCGTCCTCGTAGCGCTGGGCGGCGCTGCAGTAATTGGGGTGTACTGCCCCCCCAGCAGAAGCATCGCCGAGTTCGAACAACTACTCTCGGAGGTCGGTGCTCTGCTGGCAGAAGTGCACCCCACCCCGGCCGTGGTGGCCGGAGATTTCAACGCTCACTCTCGGGCGTGGGGATCTCCGGCGACCGATGCCCGGGGGGAGATGGTGGAAGAATGGGCGGTGTCCCAAGGCTTGGTGTTGCTGAATCAAGGGGCGGTCCACACCCTTGTGCGACCGCAGGGTAGGTCGATCGTCGATCT
Organism: Pelosia muscerda; assembly: GCA_963691645.1. NCBI lineage: Eukaryota > Metazoa > Arthropoda > Insecta > Lepidoptera > Erebidae > Pelosia > Pelosia muscerda. The sequence goes on along the minus strand of OY829109.1, from coordinate 17,976,214 downwards.
GTCGTTCGCCAGTTCTGACCTGGCCCGACGGATCGACAACTGGCGGGTCGTTGAGGGGGTGGAGACCGCGTCGGACCATCGGTATATCCGGTTCGACGTCGTCCCTGCCGCCTCGGTGGCTCGAGTCGACCTCGACCGCCCCTTGTTAGGAGAAGGTCCGCGGTGGCGACTCGGAACGTTGAATAGGGAACTGGCCCGAGAGGCGGCTATCGTCGAGCGATGGGCTGCGGGCGACAGTGGCCTGGACGCAGACGCGAGATGCGAGCGGCTCGCTGGAGCGCTGACTCGCGTCTGCGACGCGGCGATGCAAAGGGCGAGGCCTATCCCGCCTCGGAAATCGGTGTACTGGTGGCGTCCCCACCTAGCCGGGCTGCGTACAGCTAGTGACGCAGCCCAGAGGCAGTACTACCGGTGCCGAAGGCGGGCCGTGAGAGACCTCGCCCGAGAAGAACAGCTGCACGCCGCGTACCGGGCCGCCCGTGAGGCCCTTAGCTCGGCGGTCAAAGCCGCCAAGGAGGAGGCCTGGAAAGAGTGGCTCGAGAGTCTCAATCGAGATCCATGGGGGCGTCCGTACAAGACCGTGAGCCAGAAGCTCCGGCCTTGGGCGCCTCCTCTCACAAGGACTCTCGAGCCGAGCCTCCTCCACCGAGTGGTCGGTTCCCTCTTCCCTGCGAGGGAGGAGTGGGTCCCACCGCGGATGGCAACACCGAGCCGGGTGCCGGCAGACGAAGGGGCAATACCTCCCGTGTCCGAGGCCGAGTTAGGGGCTGCGATCCTGGCACTCAGGTCCAGGAACCGCGCCCCGGGCCCGGACGGCGTCCCTGGGAAGGTTATTGCCACAGTCATGCCGGCACTAGAGGAGGAGACGCTGTCCCTCATGTCCGAGTGTTTGGCGTCGGGGAGAGTCCCGCGACGATGGAAGACTGGGAAGCTCGTGCTGCTTAAAAAGCACGGGCGTCCAGTCGACTCGCCGTCGGCCTACCGCCCCATCGTTTTGCTCGACGAGATGTGCAAGCTGTTTGAGCGGGTGCTCGCTGCGCGTCTCGTCGGCCACCTGGAGGGGGCGGGGCCCAACTTAAGTGACGGCCAGTTCGGCTTCCGTCGCGGGAGGTCAACCCTCGACGCCATATCCCGACTGCGGGGCAGCGTCGACGAAGCGGTCGCCGGGGGAGAAGTGTTGTTGGCTGTGTCGCTGGACATAGCCAACGCCTTCAACACCCTCCCCTGGGAAACTATTGCCGAGGCGCTGAGGTACCACAACGTCCCGTGGTACCTCAGGCGCGTCCTTGCGGACTACTTCGTGGACCGGGTCATCATCTATCCGGCCCAAAGCGAAGTGGTCCGCAGGGGCATGTCTTGTGGCGTTCCACAGGGGTCGGTCCTCGGGCCGCTCCTGTGGAACGTAGGTTATGATTGGGTCCTGCGCGGTGCTAATCTTCGGGGAGTCGGTGTACTCTGTTACGCCGACGACACCCTAGTCACCGCGCGGGCCCCAACGTTTCGCGACGCCTCCGTCCTCGCTACGGCAGGCGTCGCACATGTCGTGCGTCGCATCGGGGCACTAGGTTTGAAGGTGGCCCTCGAAAAGTCCGAGGCCCTATTCTTTCATGGGCCTCGGCAGACGCCGCCTCGAGATAGGTCGATTGTGGTGGGCGGCACCTCCATCGCTGTCGGGACCAGTCTGAAATACCTCGGGCTGGTTCTCGACAGTCGGTGGCGGTTTGCGGAGCATTTCCGGCAGCTGGCACCGAAGTTGCTGGCGTTTGCCGGAATGCTCTCGCGGTTGCTGCCCAACAGCGGAGGCCCGGGGTCTGCCTGCCGCCGTCTCTACGACGGAGTGGTGCGCTCCAAGGCGCTCTACGGAGCGCCCATATGGGCGGAGGCCCTCTGCCCTGCAAATGTTGCGCTGCTGCGGCGACCGCAGCGCGCCATCGCGCAGAGGGCCGCACGGGCGTACCACACCGTCTCTTACGAGGCGGCATGTCTAATTGCGGGCAGTATCCCCTGGGATCTCGAGGCTGGCGTCCTCAAGAGGGTCTATGATGAGGGCGCCCTGATGCGGCGCAATCTGGGAGGTCGGCCGCCTCCGGAAGAGATCGATCGCTGGAGACAGGCGGCTCGCGACGATCTCTTCCGGAAATGGGCCGAAAGGCTGCGAGCGACCCGTAGTGGGTCGCTGCTCGTGGGGGCCGTCCGGCCCGTCCTGCGTCTTTTTGTGGAGAGGGGTCATGGGGCTCCGACGTACCACCTCACCCAACTTCTCACGGGTCATGGCTGTTTTGCCAAGTACCTGTGGGAAGTGGTGGGGATCGAACCGGAGCCCCGGTGCCGTCACTGCACCAGCGGCGACCCCGACACGGCCTACCACACCATGGCCGTGTGTGAGGCGTGGGACGGCCAAAGGACGGCCCTCGTAAGCACCATCGGTGCAGACCATTCGCTGTCGGCCGTGATTCCAGCCATGGCCGACAGCGAAGAGTGTTGGGCCGCCGTCGCCTCGTTCGCTAGCGAGGTGATGGCGGCAAAGAGAGAGGCTCTGCGGGAGCGGGAGCGAGCTGGGCTCACTCTTCCGCCCCGCAGGCCCCCGGCGAGGGGACGCCGGCGAGCGCAATTCGCCGGCGTCCCCGAATGAGCGAAGCCACGGGCGGTGGGTCGGGGGACCCGCCGCCCCATGCTAATGTGGCGGAATGCGCCCCTCAGTGTTCCTGGGGCGCATTTCTAAAGTGAGCTGGCCCCATCACCTGGAAAGTCTGTCCAGATGGTGGGGCCACCAAGAGGCGAGCCCAAACGGGCGTCCCTAGCCGAGTCGCGGTGAGAATTCTATCCCGCGGCTCGGATTAGGCGAAGGAGGAACACCGTGGTGGTTTAGTGGGTAGTCTGGCCTCCGTTTCGAGGTCAGGAGTCCCACACGAAGCGAGCCCCCTGCCCCCGCGGGGGGTGAGCGAAGTGCGTAAATGCATTCCACCACGTAAAAAAAAAAAAAAAAAAAACCTAACCTAACCTAACCTAACCTAACCTAACCTAACCTAACCTAACCTAACCTAACCTGTGGCGGCGCGGGGCGAGCCCCAAGTGAGTTGTGAGTACGTCCTCGTCGTTCGCCCTGGACCCCGTCCTGACCACCGTAACGGAGTGGCAGGCGGGTGACTAAATCTCGAACTCGACACTTGCGGGCAAATTCTTCTGTGAATTACTGTGACACTGTGACACGCTGTGATGCTAACACGCGCCAAAATTGCTAACAGTCCTTTTAAGGACTCGGAGGAGATGGTGGCAGTTCCCTCTGCCTCCTCCTCCAACAGTCCTTTTCAGGACTCAGCGGTGGTGGCAGCTCCGTCTGATAATAGTCCTTTTCAGGACTGCGGGGAGATTGTGGCAGTTCCGTCTGCCTTGTCTGCGGACCAATCTCCTCCATCCACTATGGAGGTGGAGCTCGAAAGCCCTGCGGCTTCTATGCCCCGCGCGGAGGCGGTTGTTGTGCTGGAGCGCCTGGGCACTTCGGCCGTACTGAGTGGGTCGCGCCCATCCTCCCCAGTAATGGGGAGACTGTGGCGCAAGCGCTCCAACTCTGCCACGGAGGCAGAGGAGGACGAGAGCGCGAAGAAGAGCAAGGCTCATTATGCCTACCTGGCCAAGGCTAAGGCCGAGTTAGCCGTGGCCAAGGAGAGAGAGGTGGAGCGCCGGGCTGAGGAGGAGCTCGCGGTGCAGCGGCGGAAGAGGGCTCTCTTCCTCCGGGAGTCCCCCAGCCCACAACCGCAGCCCAGCCCACTGTTACCAGCAGAACGTCTACGGTCTACGGTCTACGGTCTACGGTCTACGGTCTACGGTCTACGGTCTACGGTCTACGGTCTACGGTCTACGGTCTACGGTCTACGGTCTACGGTCTTCGGTCTATGGTCTACGGTCTAGGGTCTACGGTCTACGGTACGCAAAACCAATAACTGAAAATCGGAAGCCTATGTGGTACGAAGTTGTAAGGTTAGGTTTCGTTAGGTTAGGTTGGGTTAGAAAACGGTAAACCAAAAAGAGAAAACTGATAACCAAGAACCGAAAACTGAAATCCTATTATGAGGTTTGAAGTTGTTAGGTTACATTTGGTTAGGTTAGGTTCATCGACAACTGAACATTGCAAGAACTGAAACCGAAACTCGACAACCATTGACGTTCGAAATGGTTAGGTTAGGTTTACCAACAACTTGAAATTGAATAAGGAAAACCGAAAACCGAAAACCGGAAAACAATCTACGGTCTACGGTCTACGGTCTACGGTCTACGGTCTACGGTCTACGGTCTACGGTCTACGGTCTACGGTCAAGGTTCTACGGTCTACGAATTTCGGGCTACGGACTACGGTCTACGGTCTATGGTCTACGGTCTACGGTCTACGGTCTACGGTCTACGGTCTACGGTCTACGGTCTACGGTCAAGCTTCTACGGTCAAGGTTCTACGGTCTACGAATTTCGGTCTACGGTCTACGGTCTACGGTCTACGTTCTACGGTCTACGGTCTACGGTCTACGGTCAAGCTTCTACGGTCAAGGTTCTACGGTCTACGGTCAAGCTTCTACGGTCAAGGTTCTACGGTCTACGAATTTCGGTCTACGGTCTACGGTCTACGGTCTACGGTCTACGGTCTACGGTCTACGGTCTACGGTCTACGGTCTACGGTCTACGGTCTACGGTCTACGGTCTACGGTCTACGGTCTACGGTCTACGGTCTACGGTCTACGGTCTACGGTCTACGGTCTACGGTCTACGGTCTACGGTCTACGGTCTACGGTCTACGGTCTACGGTCTACGGTCTACGGTCTACGGTCTACGGTCTACGGTCTACGGTCTACGGTCTACGGTCTACGGTCTACGGTCTACGGTCTACGGTCTACGGTCTACGGTCTACGGTCTACGGTCTACGGTCTACGGTCTACGGTCTACGGTCTACGGTCTACGGTCTACGGTCTACGGTCTTCGGTCTACGGTCTACGGTCTACGGTCTACGGTCTACGGTCTACGGTCTACGGTCTACGGTCTACGGTCTACGGTCTACGGTCTACGGTCTACGGTCTACGGTCTACGGTCTACGGTCTACGGTCTACGGTCTTCGGTCTACGGTCTAGGGTCTACGGTCTACGGTCCGCAAAACCAATAACTGAAAATCGGAAGCCTATGTGGTACGAAGTTGTAAGGTTAGGTTTCGTTAGGTTAGGTTGGGTTAGAAAACGGTAAACCAAAAAGAGAAAACTGATAACCAAGAACCGAAAACTGAAATCCTATTAAGAGGTTTGAAGTTTGTCGATGACGTACGCCTTACGCCATCTGTCGGGCCGGCCTCGCACTCACAAGGAAAACAAACGTCGCAAACGTCGCGCGTCGGTATAACAGAAAACCAGCCAATCACGGAAGAGAGCACGGCGACTGGGTTCGCCGTTTTTCAAAATGTCGACGACTAATAAAACGTAAGAACTTGTAACTGCATCTAAACTCAATGTCTATTATTTAATAAACGTGTAAACGCACAAACCACGGTAAATTCGTTATTTTGAGAACCCGAAGATCCCCGTAACCAACATTTGGTCCTGTCAAGCCGGATTTTGCTGATTTGCTGCTTTTGCTGGGAGAAGAATCCAGGAGAGGTGCAAGTCAGAACACGCCGTTGCATCAAACTACATATTGAAGCATCACAATACATCAGTTTACGGTCAGGTCTTTGATCCCGTCTATACTTTCCCTATCCCAGTTTGTGCTAAAATCGTATCGTTGTGAAGTACCTACTTGCAACCAACCTCGTGTGCCGAAACAATCGTGAGTACCTATTCTTTACCTAAGGCTATTCATAATGGCTGGTGATAATTTAGTGATTCCCGTTCCGTCTACTACTCCACAAGCTTCGTCAACTGAGATGCGTGAAGACGAACTTGTTAACCTTAGACGACAGCGCGGTAATATAAAGGGGCGTTTGACCCAATTTCATAAATATATAAATTCTTTTCAAGTTAAAGGTCCTTCTGCATTACAAATAAAGGAAGTAAAGTTTAGAATGCAAGCCGTTCAAGATTGTTACAAAACCTTTAACGAAATAGAAAATAGGATTGAACTTTTAAGCTCGGATTCGGATATCGCTTCCAATAGTGAATACGTTGAATGTTTCGAATCCTTATATTTTAGTGCATTAGCAATAGCTGAAAGTTTAGTCGAAAGTACCGAGGCTGAAAACAAGATTTCGAAAATAAATAATAATATGTGTTCTAATCGGAAGAGTAGGTTGCCGGAAATAAAACTACCTACTTTTAATGGCGATTTTGATAGCTGGTTAGAATACAAACATGCGTACGTGACTATGATCCATACCTGTCCCGATTTATATGAAATTCAGAAATTTCATTACCTACGTTCTTCACTAAGTGGCATAGCGTTAGAGGTTATTAGCTCCTTTGAATTTACTCCAAAAAATTATACTCACGCGTGGGAACTTTTAGAAAATAGGTTTAATAACACTCGGCTTTTGGTACAAAATCATGTGAAAGCTTTGTTCAATATGTCACCTTTAAAGCAGGAGTCCTCGTCACAGATTAGGAAGCTGATAGATACCGTTCTGCGAAATATGCGTTCACTCACGTCCTTAGGCGAACCCACCGATACATGGGATACCCTAATTATCTATTTACTTCAATCTAAGCTTGATTCTGCTACGCAACGCGAGTGGGAGAACGAGAAAGGGTGTATTCAAGTTGATTCCGACATAAAGTTGAAGGTGGATCATATGCTCACGTTCTTGAAGAAAAAGGCAGACATGTTAGAGTCTCTAGGTCCTAGTAAATCTAATAATAATAAGCAATTGAATCACGAGTCTAAGGGTCATTCACAAAAGCACAATACGTCTGCACATAGTTACGTAACAACTAGCAGTTCTGTACCTAAAAATAAATCTAAGCCAAAGGGTACCTACACTTGTCCCTTATGTAATGGGAGTCATGCTATTTATACGTGTATACAATTTTTAAATTTATCTATAAAGGATAGAATTAAAGTTGTGGAGAATAAGCAGTTATGTAGGAATTGTTTACGTAGCGGTCATGCTTTAGTAGATTGCAAATTCGGGCCCTGTAAACAATGCCAACACAAACATAACTCGCTACTTCACTTAGCATCGGCTAGCGACACCGAGCAGGTGCAATCTTCACAGGCCGCTTCGGCGACTGCGCTGCATTCTACATCTATAGGTACCTACGTTAGTAGTATGAATGCATGCGCTGACGAGAGATCCGCGTTACGACACAATGTATTACAACCGGTGATATTATGTACAGCGTTAGTGGAAGTAGCCGATAGTAATAAACGTTTCCATACAGCCCGGGCGCTGTTGGATAACGGCAGCCAGCATTGTTTTATTTCAGATGCGTTTAGAAAACAAATTAATGTGCCTTTATTACAGTCCACGATTCGAATTACAGGTGTCGCACAGTCAGTGACACAAACAAATCATTCATGTAACTTATATATGCGTTCCAAATCATGCGATTATAGTACCAAAGTTCTATGTTTTGTATTGCAGCGTATAACAGCCAGTTTGCCCACTACAAATATAAATACAGAGGTCATACGCATCCCGGATAACATACGCCTTGCCGATCCCACCTTCCATATTCCTTCGGAAATCGATTTATTGATAGGTGCGGACCGGTTTTGGGAGTTATTAGACGGTAATAGAATTCGATTGGCAAACGGGCCATTTCTTCAAAATTCGAAGTTAGGATGGCTACTGTCGGGTCCTATAAAGGTATCTGCGCCTCGTAATAATAATATTGATAACATTCAATGTAATTTCACACAAAGCTTGAATGATCAACTTAAACGATTTTGGGAATTAGAAAACGTAACGCAAGTGAATAACATTCTCACTAAAGATGAAACCTTTTGTGAAGAATTGTTTACCACCACTACTAAGCGCGAGTCCGATGGTAGATTTTCAGTTCGCATCCCTTTAAAGGACCCTCCTAACGTGTTAGGAGATTCTTATAATTTAGCAAAAAATAGATTTTTGTCTTTGGAGCGTAAACTAGAACGTTCCCCAGACTATAAACGAATGTACGCCGACTTTATGAACGAGTACCTAACGTTAGGACACATGAGTCGGATCGACAAGGCCAATAACCCAAATTATTTTTTACCTCATCACGGAGTGCTTAAGGAAGATAGTTCTACTACTAAGTTACGCGTTGTATTTGATGCTAGTGCTGCAACAAGCTCAAACAAGTCGCTTAACGATATTCAATATCCGGGTCCAGCGCTGCAAAACGATATTTTTTCTATCTTGTTACGGTTTCGACAGTATAAGTACGTAGCATGCGCTGACGTGGAGAAAATGTTCCGACAAGTCTCTATTCAACCAGACCAACGATCGTTGCAACTCGTGGTCTGGCGCGATAAACCGGTAGACCCTCTAAGTATATACCAACTCAACACTATAACATACGGATGCACCTCGGCTCCGTACCTTAGCATGCGCTGTTTACGACAGTTGGCATTGGAGTGTAATGATGATGTAATAGCCAGGGTTATTTGTCAGGATTTCTTTGTTGATGATCTATGTACGGGTCATGATGACTATCAGGCATTGTTATCTATCTGTGAGAGAACGTCGCAAGTCTTACAGTCAGGGTGCTTCCCACTGCGTAAATGGACGTTTAACTGTGACGTCACTACTAGTACTCGTGCTCATACATTCGTCGGGGAGTACACGCAGAATAAAACATTAGGTATCGGTTGGCATAATGACTGTGATGAATTATATTTTTCTACAAAAATTGATAGGGATAAGGTTAATACACAGTTAACTAAACGAATAATGTTATCAGTCATATCTCAAATTTATGATCCCTTAGGTCTTCTTTCACCGGTAGTCATAAAGGCCAAAATACTTTTACAAAAACTATGGCTAGATAAACTAGAATGGGATACACCTGTATCACACGATCTCGTGATAATTTGGAACGATTTTATTAGTTCTTTAAGTTGTTTACATAAATTACGCATTCCGCGTCATTCATTCGGCGATAACGTGCAGCATAAAGAACTTCACATTTTTACGGACGCCTCCCAATACGCGTATGGTAGTTGTGCATATATACGATCCTACAGCGATCACTCCCCCGTAACAGTTAGGATATTATGTGCAAAAAGTAAGGTAGCCCCATTGCAATCTCTAACTATACCTAGACTTGAGCTATGCGGGGCCCTAGTGGGAGCGAGACTTTATAAAAGGATAACGGACTCATTACTATTGAATTTTTCTCGGGTTTATTTCTGGACTGACTCAACGATTGTCATAGGCTGGTTACGCATGTCTCCACACCTGTTGAAAACGTTTGTGCAGAATCGTGTCTCGGAAATAAATGAGTTAACTAATACCGCCGAGTGGCTGCATGTGAGTAGCAAAAGTAATCCAGCTGATCTATTGTCGAGGGGTTTGCAACTTGATTCATTACTTGAAAGTGAATTGTGGTGGAATGGCCCATCCTATTTACATGAAATAAATTATGATTGTTTATCTAACACATTATGTAATGAATCCGTTAATCTTTCTAATTTGCCAGAAATAAGGTCCCAATCAGTTAGTTTAGTATGTACCCTTTCTAATCAAGTGATTCAGTTTGATAAATATTCATCGTTTGTTAAACTGAAGCGCATAGGTGCATATGTTTTACGTTTCATTTTTAATTTGCGCGTGACAACAACAGATCGAAAAACCGGTTCCTTATCAGTAGCTGAGTTGAACGCGTCGCAAACGATGTTATTAAAGTTAGCACAGGTTGACTCCTTTCCCGAGATATACAATAGTTTATTGAATAATATACCACTTAAACGTAATAATAAACAAACAAATCGTGTTTCGAGTTTGAATATATTCCTTGATGAAAGTAACGTAATTAGAGTGGGAGGTCGACTATCCAACTCGTCTGAATTTAAGTACGAAAAGAAATATCCGATTTTACTGTGTAGTAGCCATCATTTCACAAAACTTTTAGTGCAAAGCGAACATAAACGCTTACTACATGGTGGACCTCAACTTCTTCTATCTAACTTACGTGAGGAATGGTGGCCGCTGGGCGCACGGAATTTAGTTCGCAAGGTGGTGCGTGAATGTATTATTTGTACTCGATTGCGAGGTAAAACTTTAACGCCAATCATGGGGAATTTGCCTTCCGACCGTTTAGACTCCGGATTTCCCTTTATTCGAACGGGTATGGATCTGGGCGGACCTGTGTACGTCCTAACTAGAAAGGGAAGGGGGGCACAGCTAACGAAATCGTACATATGTTTGTTCATTTGTTTTCTCACACGTGCTGTTCACATAGAACTTGTTTCCAGTTTAAGTACTGATGACTTCATTTTAGCCTTAAAACGTTTCATTAGTAGAAGAGGTAAACCTGATTGTCTATACTCAGACAATGGTAAAAACTTCGTAGGGGCTGAAAAGGAATTTTATTCGTTCATTTCTTCTAACTCTAAACAAATAATTGATTACACCGCTAACGAAGGAATTAAATTTAACTTTATACCACCCGCTTCACCCCATTTTGGTGGCCTTTGGGAAGGAGGGATCCGGTCATGTAAGTATCACTTACGACGCATAGTAGGTAACGCGAGACTCACTTACGAAGAGTTGAGTACCGTTTTAGCACAAATTGAATCTGTCCTCAACTCCCGACCTATGTCCCCTCTGTCAACGGATCCTACTGACTTAGCCCCACTGACCCCTGGTCATTTCCTTATCGGACGGCCGCTGACTGCTCCAGCCTGTGAAGACACCACTAGTATCCCGACGGCACGTCTGACACGATACCAACGAGCTGAACAACTACGTCAGCACTTCTGGCAGCGGTGGTCTAAGGAGTACGTATCGGAGCTACAACTTAGAACGAAGTGGAAATATCATCAGAACGATATACGCCTTGACAGTCTGGTGTTAATCAAGGAAGATAACCTTCCACCGCTCAAGTGGTGCTTGGGTCGCATTACGAAGGTGTTCCCCGGTCCAGATGGGGTGTCCCGAGTTGCCGAAATACGCACGGCGACCGGAACCCTGCGCAGAGCTTTCTCCAAAGTGTGCCCTTTGCCAGAGGAGTAATTGAAGCTCGTCTCATCATTGGAAGCTGGTGCTTCCAAGGCGGGCAGTATGTCGATGACGTACGCCTTACGCCATCCGTCGGGCCGGCCTCGCACTCACAAGGAAAACAAACGTCGCAAACGTCGCGCGTCGGTATAACAGAAAACCAGCCAATCACGGAAGAGAGCACGGCGACTGGGTTCGCCGTTTTTCAAAATGTCGACGACTAATAAAACGTAAGAACTTGTAACTGCATCTAAACTCAATGTCTATTATTTAATAAACGTGTAAACGCACAAACCACGGTAAATTCGTTATTTTGAGAACCCGAAGATCCCCGTAACCAACAAAGTTGTTAGGTTACATTTCTGTAGCTGAGAGGTAAAGAATAATAAGTCCACTTTTTTTGTAATTCGTTTTTATGTGGTTTTGAATTCCTAAATACATACTCTAGGGCATGGTAATAAGTAATAAGTCCTATTGGCAATACTTTTTATTTTACCAATAATAAAATAGTAATAAGTCAATTGATGACTTATTGGTAAACCGTAACAATAACCCTTATTATAGTTTACCTCGCTTACTGCGAAGGATCTTTACAAAACAGTAGATAATAAGTCCTATCGCGCTCTTTCAGCGCTACTCGCTTGAGCCGGACTAATTATTATTTACCCCGCAACGATTCGCGCGTTCATCTAAGATCAGAAAAAAGATTCAAAATTCAACAAAGTAAACAGCCTATTAAATATTAACAAATGTTAAAAAGTTTTGACTGTTGATTTACAAAAGTGCCTTCCAAAACCTTTGCTCACAAAGCTGCCATCATACGGACTCCCAAAGGGACTGTGCGAATGGATTGCCAGCTTTTTGTCCAACAGAAGCATCCAAGCCGTCGTCGATCGAGTTGCTCGGACCGTAAGGACATAAACGTTGGTGTCCCACAAGGCTCCGTCCTGTCCCCGACCCTGTTTCTGCTGCATATCAATGATATGCTGTCTGATGACGCTGATGCCATCCATTGCTATGCAGACTACAGTACCAGGGACGCATATAACACGGGCTGTGCAAACATCCCTCGCTCAGAAGTGGAGGAAAGTCGTGAACAACTTGTTTCGGAAATCGAGACTCACCAGAGTATCCGATTGGGGACGACTAAACCTGGTTCAATTCAACCCCACTAAGACACAAGTATGTGCATTCACCGCTAAGAAATCTCCATTTATTGTGGCGCCCCAATTTCTGAACACACCGCTCACCATCTCCTCGAGTATCGGGATCCTTGGTGTCGATATCTCCAGCGATGTCCAGTTCCGCAGTCACTTGGAGGACAAAGTTAGGATGGCATCAAAGAAACAAGCAGTGCTTAACAGGGTGAATCAGTACTTCACTGCGGGGCAAAGACTCCTTCTATATAAGGCACAGATTCGGCCCAACATGGAGTACTGGTGTCACCTCTTCGCCGGGGCGCCAGCATACCAACTTGACCCCTTTGACTCGGTACAACGGCGGGCGCTGAGGATCGTCAACAATCCCATACTCTCAGGCGGTGTGGAACCTCTGAAGATCGGGAGGGACTTCGCCTCACTGTGTGTGTTCTACCGCCTGTATAATGGCTTGTGTTCAGAAGAATTGTTTGACATGATGCCCACACCTTCTTTCTATCATCGCACCGCTCGCCATAGACAGGGAGTCCTCACACACTTCGACCGGAAACGGTGCGCACGCAAGACAGGAGTTTCATCCTGCGCACGCTCAATCTGTGGAATGAGCTCCCTGCCGTGGTTTTCCCAAGCGACTACAATATGGGGTTCTTCAAGAAGGGCATTAGAAGGTTTCGGGTAGGCAGCACGTGTGTGACGCCCCTAGTGTTGCAAACGTCCATAGGCCGCGGTGACCGCTTCCCATCAGGTGGGCCGTGTGCTTGTCTGCCACCTAAGTGGTATAAAAAAATCCTACAAATAGCAACTTGATTTATTATTTTTATAACATACACAACCATACACATCAACATCCACAACGGAATACGATGAATAGAAATACTGAGATTTGTAAGTGACTTATTGTTAAAATAATGTGATTAACAAAATAGAATTTGTACGATTTACATGGTAAATAATAATAAGTCCAGTATTTCTTATAACACAAATAATTATAATATGTTTATTTCATAAAATCAAAGTAGTAGTATTACTTAAATAATGTGCATTTATAATTTACACATTTTATTGAAACACTATCATTAAATAGCGTTTTACTTCATAAAATCACGCCGCCAGTCTTTTAAAAGCTCGCCCTGTAAAATTTTAGATTTGGTTCTTATTATTCTTTACCTCTCAGCTACAGATTTGGTTAGGTTAGGTTCATCGACAACTGAACATTGCAAGAACTGAAACCGAAACTCGACAACCATTGACGTTCGAAATGGTTAGGTTAGGTTTACCAACAACTTGAAATTGAATAAGGAAAACCGAAAACCGAAAACCGGAAAACAATCTACGGTCTACGGTCTACGGTCTACGGTCTACGTTCTACGGTCTACGGTCTACGGTCTACGTTCTACGGTCTACGGTCTACGGTCTACGGTCTACGGTCTACGGTCTACGGTCTACGGTCTACGTTCTACGGTCTACGGTCTACGGTCTACGGTCTACGGTCTACGGTCTACGGTCTACGTTCTACGGTCTACGGTCTACGGTCTACGGTCTACGGTCTACGGTCTACGGTCTACGGTCTACGTTCTTCGGTCTACGGTCTACGGTCTACGGTCTACGGTCTACGGTCAAGCTTCTACGGTCAAGGTTCTACGGTCTACGAATTTCGGTCTACGGTCTACGGTCTACGGTCTACGTTCTACGGTCTACGGTCTACGGTCTACGGTCTACGGTCTACGGTCTACGGTCTACGGTCTACGGTCTACGGTCTACGGTCTACGGTCTACGGTCTACGGTCTACGGTCTACGGTCAAGCTTCTACGGTCAAGGTTCTACGGTCTACGGTCAAGCTTCTACGGTCAAGGTTCTACGGTCTACGAATTTCGGTCTACGGTCTACGGTCTACGGTCTACGGTCTACGGTCTACGGTCTACGGTCTACGGTCTACGGTCTACGGTCTACGGTCTACGGTCTACGGTCTACGGTCTACGGTCTACGGTCTACGGTCTACGGTCTACGGTCTACGGTCTACGGTCTACGTTCTACGGTCTACGGTCTACGGTCTACGGTCTACGGTCTACGGTCTACGGTCTACGGTCTACGGTCTACGGTCTACGGTCTACGGTCTACGGTCTACGGTCTACGGTCTACGGTCTACGGTCTACGGTCTACGGTCTACGGTCTACGGTCTACGGTCTTCGGTCTACGGTCTACGGTCTACGGTCTACGGTCTACGGTCTTCGGTCTACGGTCTACGGTCCGCAAAACCAATAACTGAAAATCGGAAGCCTATGTGGTACGAAGTTGTAAGGTTAGGTTTCGTTAGGTTAGGTTGGGTTAGAAAACGGTAAACCAAAAAGAGAAAACTGATAACCAAGAACCGAAAACTGAAATCCTATTAAGAGGTTTGAAGTTGTTAGGTTACATTTGGTTAGGTTAGGTTCATCGACAACTGAACATTGCAAGAACTGAAACCGAAACTCGACAACCATTGACGTTCGAAATGGTTAGGTTAGGTTTACCAACAACTTGAAATTGAATAAGGAAAACCGAAAACCGAAAACCGGAAAACAATCTACGGTCTACGGTCTACGGTCTACGTTCTACGGTCTACGGTCTACGGTCTACGGTCTACGGTCTACGGTCTACGTTCTACGGTCTATGGTCTACGGTCTTCGGTCTACGGTCTACGGTCTAGGGTCTACGGTCTACGGTTCGCAAAACCAATAACTGAAAATCGGAAGCCTAAGTGGTACGAAGTTGTAAGGTTAGGTTTCGTTAAGTTAGGTTAGGTTGGGTTAGAAAACGGTAAACCAAAAACACGAAACTGATAACCAAGAATCGAAAACCGAGAACCGGAAAACAATCTACGGTCTACGGTCTACGGTCTACGTTCTACGGTCTACGGTCTACGGTCTACGGTCTACGTTCTACGGTCTACGGTCTACGGTCTACGGTCTACGGTCTACGGTCTACGGTCTACGGTCTACGGTCTACGGTCTACGGTCTACGGTCTACGGTCTACGGTCTACGGTCTACGGTCTACGGTCTACGGTCTACGTTCTTCGGTCTACGGTCTACGGTCTACGGTCTACGGTCTACGGTCTACGGTCTACGGTCTACGGTCTACGGTCTACGGTCTACGGTCTACGGTCTACGGTCTACGGTCTTCGGTCTACGACCTGTCTAGACCCTAGACCGTAGACCGTAGACCGAAGACCGTAGACCATAGACCGTAGAACGTAGACCGTAGACCGTAGAACGAAGACCGGAGACCGTAGACCGTAGACCGTAGACCGTAGACCGTAGACCGTAGACCGTAGACCGTAGACCGTAGAACGAAGACCGTTGGTCGTAGACCATGGACCGTAGACCAAAAACTGTCCACCGTAGACCGTAGACCGTAGACCGTAGACCGTAGACCGTAGACCGTAAACCGTAGACCGTAGACCGTAGACCGTAGACCGTAGACCGTAGACCGTAGACCGTAGACCGTAGACCGTAGACCGTAGACCGTAGACCGTAGACCGTAGACCGTAGACCGTAGACCGTAGACTCGGACAAAACTGCTCTCAACAAAGCAATCCTTGAACTGAGAAAATCATTAATTGAGTTTCAGAAGGAACAAATTCACATTTATGTAGAATCACTCAGTGCACATAAGGTTAACAATTACTCCCTCTAGAAGGCTACTAAACTTCTCAACCAACCCCAAGTCTCAAAACCACCTTTTAAAACTCCAGACAACAACTGGGCGCGCTCTAACTCAGAAAAAGCTGTGACCGACCGAACAACTATTAAATGAAGTACTAGAAGACACAAGTCCCCAATTAAGGCTCGCGACGCCACGAGAGGTGTACATAGTCATCGCAAATCTCAAAGACAAGTCAGCCCCTAGTTACGACCTGATAAGTCCAAGAATTTTATAGGACACCACTCCACAGTCGAACAAGTACACAGGGTCTACAATTTATACAGTAGGTACGTAACTCTGTTGAACAAAAGGAATACTGCTGTGCAGCTTTTCTTGACATCCCGCGGCTCACCTGGAGGAGTCACCTAAAAACGAAAAGACACGCCATGAATCTCAAATTTCGTAACTTTGACTGACTTTTGGGAAGGTCGTCAAATCTAACTATCGAAAATAAGCTACTGGTGTATAAAGTAGTCATTAAAGCATTCGGGACTAAAGCTGGACAAGAAATACTCCAGCTAAACCTCAATAAATAGAGTTACTGTTGTGACTCTTGCCTCGCAGGAGTTGTGATCTCAATGGAGATCATGCTCGCACGCCATTGACCACCCACACATCCGATTATAAGTACCAGTTTACTGATTGCAGATAAGCAGACCACCGATCTTCGCGCGTTCAATAATTACATACACATCCGACTTATCTGGCATCGCGCAGTAGACTGAACTGACCTCGAATCCACGCGTTTTGTGGGTCCAAGTACCTACCCGCGTTGGTTTGTGTTCTGTGCCAAATGCCATTTTCAATGCGAGGTGAAAGCAGTAAACTGATTTAAGTATGACAGACGTTTAATTATTAAACTAATATACAGGAATCAAATGTGCAGATATTTATTTTATGCATAGAGAAAATTGTTCTAAATGGCATAACCACTAAAAACTGGTATAGGATAATTAGCACAAATCATATACTTCCATTATACTTATTCAGGTAAGATTGATTCAAGCGACAGAGATAATGTTCAAATGTTCAAGGCAAAATGATTTAAGTTGCATACATTAATAAATCTGGTTGAAGCAAAATGAATTAACATCCACGTTAAATTATTTAGGATCAAGTTAAAACAATTCAAACGTCAAAATCATTTTATTTCATCCAGGGATTAAAGGTTTAAATATAGTAAGAAAAAACATTTTTTGATGGGTCTATATACATGCTTTGAAAAAAAGAACCAAAATTGCTACACTTGATATCTCGTAAATAGAAAAGATACCCAAATTTGTAATGGAGCCAAGTGCCAAAAAAGTGCTCAGATTAACCTCAAACCGGGCTAGAAAAATCCCACAATTCCAATGATGTTATAACTCAATATCGCCCAGGGTGGCGCTTGAATCAATTCGCCTTTCAACCGTCGATATTTGAAGACTAATTATTAGTGATTTTATGAATGTTACCTATGTTTACAGATACCTACTTAATTTTACGTAAATGAATAGATAAAAAGTTGTTACATAAAGCGTTGTTTTATTTTTATTTTGTTTCGTTTTACAAAATCGATTTTAAAGTCTTAAAAGTATGATTTAAGATACTTTTCTTAAAATTGACATGTCATTTCATTCGCTTTCCCTACATCATGAAATTTATTTTATAACCTTTGAGCTATTTTCCTCAATTCAGATTGAAATTAATCTTGCGATGAAAACAATTTGCTATGAGTAGTTATTGTATCACTTTGTAATTTGAGTCATTCCTCCTTAATCAATTACAACTCATTTATCCATGAACATTTGACAAATAGGAGAGTGATTTAAATCATGTATCCATGAACAGTTGACACAGGGGAAAGTGATTTAAGTCATTTATCCTTGATCTGTTCAGGAAGCAAGGAACACATAAACTATTTTGCTTTGAATACATATATCGTTATTGTGTACATAGACCTTTCTGCCCTGATCAAAGAATTGTGCAAAATGGCTTAAGTTACCAGTGATTTTTTTTTTCTTAAAAAATAAACTTCAAATACTCTCCTGTAAAGTTCTCAAAAAGGCGCTTAACCATCGATATAGCCTACTGCAGCCAGCGCACGATAATGAATCAACTGACACCTCGTTACAATGACTTCAGTGTGTCCGGGGCTCCAGTGGCGCCTACGTGAACACATACATAGTACTGATCACCTCACCCTCACCATACTGTATGCGCCATAACCTGGTGGAAGTGAGTTGTTATAATGGTAAGGGGGAAGATAATGTTACAATTTAAATTTTATGTACGAGATGGAAGGAGACATGACACATTTGATCCCAGAAACGGGTTCCTCTGAGGGACGGGGCACGCCCACACATCATCACGCGGGTGGAGTCGCGGGCATTAGCTAATATTTTATTATCTGAAAGTCTCTGTTAGTCGTAATTAGAACATTATTTTTCTGTCTGTAGTCTGTTAGGTACAACGCAAAATATTATCTAACTGTGTTATACCTAAGTCATAGCGGTAAATTACAGATATTTCTGATCGAAATATGTTTTGGAAACAAACGGAAAAATGAATCAAGTATTTGTTAAATCGGAAAGCATATTCGTGGGTAGAGCTTCGCGGGTAGAGAACGGTATGCGCACATTAATTTTTACTATACTGTTGTAGTTACTTCTAGATTTATAATCTTTACTGTACTCTGTACTCCATCATGATCGTGGTACGGCGCTGGGACTTCTCGGTTGCGACTTCACCCAGTCCCACGTTGGGCTCACCCGAAGAATATCGTGACCCCGAAGACCCTGTTGTATTATTCCGAACCAATTCGATGTGTGAGTGTGTGCACTAACGTAATGTACGAGTAAAGCCAACGCAGAATAGTAGCAAGCTAAGTTATCGTCGGTTCTATTTGCTAATTGCTTATGGAGATCGCTAATTGGTCGGAAGGTCGATCGGTTGGAAGGTCATATGGCAGTCGCGTCACTGAAAATAGCCAAGATAGGTATAGGCCGCATCACATGTGTCGACCCCACTGAATTGGGGCAAGGCTTATAGAATGATGGCCTCGATATTTATAATAAAGATAATTGGTTTGAAAAGAATAGACCATTCAGAATATTGTGAAACGTTTTATTTACCACACACAAGAACATTATTGAAGAACTATTTTTCAGACAGTCCTAGCATCATAATGAGATAGGCCCAGCACTATGAGACCGTGCGGTCAAATGATTAGATACGTGAATGTTTTGGTCACATGAGCGAGCAGGCATCTAGCTCGGCTTGACTCGAGCAGTGATTGATCTGTAGGTACCCACTAGTAGCAATCAGTGGTACAAACAACGAACAGCTACGCGCGCCGGCAGGTACCTTGTGATGGGTGAGGCCGCGCTAGTCTCTCATCTACCTCAGCGAGCGTCGCGAACACCAGTATCTGCGGGAAACATAATAGTTTTTCGATGAGAACAAGAACACCGGCGAGGTCGCCCACCGCCCAGTGCGAGCGTCACCATCAGATCATGTCGTTTATACACGGACTTGTTAAGTATATCAGATGTTCAAGTCATCACTCGGCCGACCCTCCCAGCGCCGCGTCACCTGACACCTTTCACTATACTCACGTGGTACTTGCAGGTCAGTTCCTCTTCGTCATTTTTTAATGGTTGAGCCAAATAGAAGAGCGTGCCACCATGTTCTTCGTGAGCCAGCCCGAGCAGCGCTCCAGGGGGCCTAGCCAAAATGCATTCGTTCCGAATCTACATTCGTCATCGCTCTGAAAATGCTAGGCCCCTGGTCACACGACGTGACGGCGCGGCGACGGGGCGCAGCGACTCGACTTTATCAACGTGGTTCATTTTGTTGAATTGTAGTTGTGAACCGTGCGGCTTCTCACTCTTTATATAGTAGTACCGTATCTTATCACTGCGGATTATATTTGCGATAGGTACTTCCTTAAAAGTAGATAGGTATATTTATATACTTTGAGATTAGCAAAAAGATAAAAATATGTAATGAAAAAAGATTTGACGATTAACGTATCGACTGGCTGCACCCTCTACTGGATGTTATTTACTTGTAATTGTTGTTCCAGAAAACCCGCCTCGCCAATGGGCGTAGATATTCATACAATGTTATTATAAGCAAGCATTCATTTATTCCTAACCAGATTGTGGTCTGCGTAGCGTACCGTCCATAGTCTATTGTTACCTTGTGTTGCCCGCGGTGTACCTGTGTGCTCCGCCTGCCTAGGTGGAACAGGAACTTATTTCTCCTTCGAGTAAGCACTAAAATATTGAAGAACGACTTACAAATATCTATTCATTGATTACTAACCAGACGCATGTGTGTCAAATTGTCTTGTTGTCATCTTTTTATTAGATAAAGTATAATTATAATAATATGCTCACGACGGGACTAGAACACACGACCAGTCCCTTACATTTCCCTCCTCTTTCTCGCTAATCTCGAAATATTATTATATTTTTTTAGAAATAATAAAATACTTCCATCACAAAGCCTATTGGACCCCCTCAATAGAACGCTGATGCTCGATTTTATTTAATGTTTCAGCGACTTTTAAGGACTGTGCTTTGTTTCTCACCTCGCGCAGCATATAGTACCTACCTATATACAAAATTATATTCACTTCTGTATATATAGACAGCCATCGTGGCGTGGCGGTGGTGCACGCGACTGCTACGCACGGGGCGCGGGTTCAATTCCCGCTCAGTGCAAAAAGTTGTATGCATGAATATGGCTGTATGCACTGGTCTGCTCGTGCCTCGAAGAGCATGTTAAGCCGTCGGTCCCGGTTGCCATACAAACATCTATGGCAGTCGTTACGGGTAGTTGGAGCCCTCAAAAGACCAACCGGTCTAACTTGGAACTTCGATATCGCCATTGGTCATTAGACCATTGGTTGTGGAGGTCAGATGGCAGTCGCTTCACGGTAAATATCGACGTTAGACTGGAAAGTCGACCCCAACTGAGCTGGGAAAAGGTTCAGTGAATGATTCACTTCTGTATATAAATTTATTTCTTAGTAGAGAAATTTTCAAACACCCTTCAATCTAAGACCAAGATATCCACTCGCAACATTTCAAGTTAGTAGCTTCGCTGCTTAGGCTGTTAATTTTTCAGTCAGAAAATCAGTCGAGATTCGTAATGAGGCTAGGTACCTACATAATATGAATCTACGAGCTAACTTTTGTCAAACGTTCACCATTGAGCACCATTCACTTTCTAAATCGATAGCAACAGTTAACATACCCACCTATTGCTCAAAAAATTCACCGTTTCCAATTTTGACGTCACTACCCCGAAGCACTGCCCAATGATACGCGGTAGTGTCAAGGGGAATTATTTTGTCCCCTTGACACTGCCAACGTGTCACTGCGTAGAGTCACGGGAAAGGCTCTAATTTTACTGACTTTTCTGATGAGAGAAAGAACTAAGAAGGTTTTCTTTAAGTATATTATCGGCTAACATCCCTGCGCCCTCTGCCGTCTGTTTGGTGTCGTCTTTCACCTCAAAAGGAAAGGACCGAACTTCGACATTTGCCCTGACATTTACAAGCCAGGGGTGACATTGAGGTCTCTAACCAGTAGACCACGCTGTCAAACTATTACGAGTTCAGTGCTAAAGTAGGTAAGTACTCAGTACCTAACATAATGCGAGATAACGACGTGCCACCTGCCTACTGCACAGCGCACCGTGGCACCGGGGCCGCGGTGTCCGCGAGTAATTAATTACAAATAATCAATGAGGTCATCTGTCTGTATCTGTATCGCTGACAGCTCGCGGATGTGTCGCTGATATCGCGCGGCCGAGCGAGGGCGGTGGCACACTGCAGCGAACTGCGACGCGCAAGGCCAGACACTTGCCCCGGCCTACAGCCACGATTGGCTCCGTCGCCTTCAGCGCGGCGCTGCTCTCGGTGGCGCTCGCATCCGAGGCGTACTTCGTCCAGTTACTCTTCGCCCTATTGATGTTTCTTATACTTACGACACGGTGTGAGGGGAAAACCGGCTCTAGAGCCTTGTCCCTCATTCAGCGGGTGTCCAGCTCGCACGTGAAGTTAGTCCAGCACCGAGTTGTTGGCGGGGCAACAGGGCGGATGCGCCCGCGGCTTTGTTATCGGTAATCGTGACCTTTGCCCTGAGGTCATACACTTATGCCTACCTAAATCCACTGGCGAGCAGTAGTCCTCCTGCACGCCGCGACCAGTACCTCCGTCCAGCTCAAAGAATTTCTCAAATATTCATCAAGGAGTGAGTGTGCTCGAGACTGCGTCATACTGAGTGCCATTGATTTCATGTGAGTGGCTTCATCGCTCACCGAAGATTTTGCCAATATGGAAGTGTAGTGTTTGATAGTTCTAGAGGCTATTGCCGGTTGCTATTATTGTTGGTTTAATAATAAGTGAGCGTCATGTTTGATTGCCCGATGAGGCTGCCGACAACAAAGTGGAGAGTAAAGTACCATCTTATTGGGCTTGTCTACTGAAAACAAACGGGTTTTACATGACATATAAATATATAGTTAAGACCGCGGGTCAGGACCACCACATGGAGTTCATGTTAGTGAACAATGGGGCAGGGGACAAAGGATTACTAGGCACACAGAACCTACCTATAGTTTGGTTTTGTTTAATATTTTGTAAAATGTTTTTACAAACGAGGTATAAACTAATTTAGTAAACAGACCAAAAAACAAAAAAGGAAAGCGCGCTGAGTATCATGCGAGAGTCTTCTGAGGCCGGGGCCGCGTTTCGAACCAGTGGTGGTCCATTTGCTAACTCCATTATAATATATTGTTGAGGTTGACGTTTTGTAAGTGTCGTTTAGTGATCTATACAGAATATAGGTATATATTTTTTATTTTGATAGTAGATAATTTAGATTAATAGGACGCAGGATCTTTTTTGGTAAAAGATTGTACATATGCGTACTTCTCAATCTCGAATAAGACAAGAAAATATGTTTGAGGCTTAGAATACAGTCCAGAGACCTCGAGTTGCCTCCAGGGTAGTCTCGAGAGGGGCCACTGTCACAGAGAGCGGTCACGAACACGGTTCCTAGGTAACAGTGCACTCAGAAGACCCAGTGGGAGGACATTTGTCGCAATGTAAGTAGTTGGTGTTAAGTTGGTTCTGTGTAAAGAGCCAAGGTGTCGCATGTCGCCGGGAGAGTGCAGAGGCGGGCGCGGGCGGGCTGAATGAAACACGGCGCGTTACATGAACAGATTTATTCGTTGAATCTTCGGCAAACTCAATTGGTCCACCTTTATTGCTTCTAACTAGACGCATCCGGCGCTCGGCGGAGACGGGCGGTGGACCAGCCAAGTGGCGCCGCTCCTACTCTCACACTTAACCTAGCTATGTACAAAATTAGTACCCGTTTAAGTGAACGTATATCGAGACTATTTACACGAGGCGGCGGCGGGCGCGGCGGGCGCGGCGGGCGCGGCGGGCGCGGGCGCCGCGCCGCCCTCCGCCGACAGCAGCGCCAGCGTCTTGAACAGCGGCGAGTTGACGAAGCGCGGGTACGAGTCGCGGTGCATCAGCGTGTAGATCTGCAGCTGCGCGTCGTCGAACGTGTGCGGCGTGGGCTCCACCATGTTGCGGTTGACCACCTCGCGCACGCGCGAGTCCAGCGACACCTGCGACACACGGACACACGGCGCGTCAGTGCCCGCCCGGCGCTCAGCCCTACAGCCCTACCTGCCGCCGGCCGGTCATCTCACCTCCTTGGGGGACAGGATGGAGATGTAGTCCTCGTAGATGAACCGCGCCTTCTCCTCGATGGCGTCGGGGTCGGTCTCGCGCTTGAGCTCCTCGCACGCGAGCCAGAACATGATGTTCTCCTCCGAGTACTCGCCGCGCAGAAAGTCGCGGAACACCTTTCGTCCGGCTGCAACAGCGTGACGTGCGAGTATGTAGGCCGGAGACCGAACGATCCAGGTGCATGCATTGTCTACTGGTTATCTGCCCAGGTTCTGCACGACTCAGTGATAACATATTTTTTCTACCGTAAGAATACAAATCTACGATTTGGTACACAACCTAAGTCATGTAAGAAAGTATGTTTATTCGCAATCTAAAACCCAATGATATTCTTTTTTACTATAACATCATTGCTAAAACCCATAACATAAGCTGTAACGATTAAATTGTGATCATTATAGCCCACCTCGAGTGAGTCACTGTGTTCCACTGTGGACTGTGGGGCTCGTGCCAGTCGCGGTCGAGCCCAACTACGTTACCGTGCAGGTGGGTACTAAGGAACCTTATGGTCCGTGAGTCCCTAGTGTCCCTACCGGACCGTGCGTGGCTCGTACGTACCGGCGCTGCGCATGAGGCGGTCGAACGACTGCCCCCAACTGTGGACCTCCTCCAGCGTCGGCCTGCAACACGTCAGTGGTGCTCTGGTGAACATCGGTGAACCAACCGACCAACACGTACATTAAACATTGCCTAATGGCGCACAATTAGAGGATGTAAATAAGTACACAGGCGAGAGTAGCGCCCCTCAGCACAGGCGGGAGTGCAATATTACTTCTGCCCCTTATTCACTAACATGACTAAGCAGTAGTATCCCCTGCTGTACTCAGCACTAGTAGAGTAGGCAGTAGGTAGCAGTCTGCGTACACTACATCTCGCGCCGCTGGCCAAACACGGTAATCACGGCAGCACGAGTGTGGTGCCTGTGGTCTCTGGTGCTGCAACCATCCATAGGCCACAGTGACCACCGTCCTGGGCCTACTAATTCTACTAATTCTAACTACAGTCCCGCGACTGAGATCACAAAAACTGCCGGCATTTTCGACTTAATCATCGTTGTCTTAAAGTTCAAAATGTAATGAAAATGTTTATCAAATCGTTTCATTCTCTCTATACAATGCCATTAAATTTTGAATTTTAAGAGTGCAAGAGTAGAGTCTTAAATTAAATGGCAGTTTTTCTAATCTCAGTTCCTTGACAATGGTTGACAATTAGTAGAATCGAGGCCCAGCTAGGTTCATGTGAATGTGTCGGGAGTGTCGGGACGCACAAGTAGATTCACATTAGTAGGTTGTGTTGTGTTGTGTTGTGTTGTGGCGCGTTCTGTCGCAGTTGAAACGGTCGACGCGACGACGCCCAGTCGCACCAGAGAGGTAATGGAGGATCTGTCGCGCCATACCAATGTGAATGTGTCAAACGACGCGTTATTGCGAGGGAACGGAATACAGATCAATCAATTATATTATTAAGTATCTGTTTTTCGTTCTTTATAATGTCCGATGAACTTTCTAATTCCCGAACAAGACAGTGAAACGCGCCTCTAGTCTCTCTTAATCTATTTAAGAAAAGGAAAAGGAGAATGATATTGAGAGAGTCATCAATACAAACAAATGAATAACTTGGCGCTCGTGAATAACTAAGACACTCACGCGGCATCTCCGTCGTTGAGCAGCGGCTCCTGCGTGCCGCCGACGTCGTTAGTCTTCTTGCCGGGGCCGCCGTCAGAGCCGCGCGCCGCCAGGCTGCAACAACACGAGTACCTAGTCCATCAGCAGGCCAGAGGGTCACAACGATAAACATTCATGCACTATTAATAAATACTAAACAAGAGAAATCACTTTTCTCTAACATTTCTTGGCAAAAACAACTTGAAAACCGTATTGAGGATCCGGCCACTGGCCGTTACTGTCCCACTCCGGTACGCCCCCGGCGCGGCCTTCTTCAACATAACTTTCTTTAACCTTGCGAATGTTAGGTATAAATGTGAAAATACCACTATCTGGTTCTATTACATACGTTTTCACGCCTATACCATTGAACTGATTTTCATGAATTTTGGTAGGTACAATGAGGTAAGCTCCTTGGGAAAGGACAGACATCGCGATCGCAATACGAGTAGCTAGCGTTTCATGAAAACCCTAGAAGTAAAATATAGAATTTCAATAGCTGCTACAAAAACAATTACCTACATAGGAACTACTTAGTCTCCTTATAGTGTGAAAGACAGCCGTAGGTAGGTACTAGCTTACATTAATGCGCGAGCCTATCTTATATACTACGGAGAGTAGCTCGTAACATGTATTGTGGCGTCACCGCTAAGCCTCCGCCCATCACCGTGTAGTGCTAGTACCACAGCGCACTTCGCCCCTTCTCCCCGAATAGCTCTAGCGCTCTCTCTGGTGTTATCTGTGGTGGTGTTGCCACGAGCGCGACGGGTGCGACCGCGGCACGACCACAGCCTGTGGTGTAAGCAAATAGTACCTATAGGTATCTATTTAAGAAAACGCGCGAGGCGAGCTGCGACAGCCCGCCTCGCGCCTTACTCGCACAACTCTCACAACTGCCCAACTCGACAGTCACAGTCATTGTGTAGTGCCGCGGCCGCCGCGGGGCGCGGCCCGAGGCAGAGGCCGAGGCAGGCGCGCGGTGTGTTTGGGGCGACACTCACCATTTGGCCCTGCAATAAAATACAATATTGGTAGTAAGACAGTTCACAAGAGACTGCTGTAATGGTCTTAGCACCTATGAAGATTTCTGTACGAACCTAATTACTTAAGTACTATAATACGTTACGCTTACGTCACAAAATAATATTTAACAAACAAAGCCCCAAGTTAAGCCTTCGAAGTGGTTTTATAACTTACTGCAATATTTAAAATCCCTCCCTGCAATTTACACGTTCTTGGGCGAGAGACAGCGAGGCGAGGCGAGCCGATGCCGGCCAGTGCCAGCCTTAGCGATACGGCGCGGGCGTGGCGTGTTCGACGACACGACAGTCACACGACACACATGTTTTATCGAATAGTTATTGTAAGTGTTTGAAACAATAAATAAATAAGTACACAGGTCGTTACATACTTATGAAATTGCCGGTTTGTTTGAAGAAATTGGAGGAAACCCAATTTTCAGTACTTACTAACATTTTTGTATTTTTTAGGAATCCAAATTTTATGATTTCTTTTTGTGTATTGAATGAGACAACATTAAGCATACAGCAGCTTTCATTTACATTATTGAATGGCGACAGTTGTAAAAAAGTAATAAGTACGAAATTTATAATCAAAATGGATAGCATTTAGGAAGTAGATCGAATTTAATTTATCGAGCTGGCAATAAAAGCAAAATTTAATACAAAGTTAAAATCTTGAAATCAACTTTCAAACAAAATGTAAATAGTGGAAATGGCTATTAAATTACAGGAATGACAAACTCGTGAATCTACGAGTATAAGAAAATTTTGGCAATTTCATATGTAAAGACTCTGAGAAGATTCTGTCGCATACTGACATTATACTGACATTATATTTTGCTTTATTTTATATTAATTTGTTACTTTATCTAATGATGGTACCCAAGTACACGAATATCTTATCTATTTAATTACAAAGACGAATTCGACTCATCAATTCATCATTGTACGCACATCGAGTCAAACCTTGTTACGAACTGGACACATTGACATTTGATTCATACATTCTTGGTACCTGGGTATACATTTTTTTTTAAAACCTACCTACGCTAAACGAAGGCCTTTCTGACCTTTCTTTTGATACCCAACACGGGTACTCTACGAAATGTTTTTGGTTATATATTATTTTGTATCTTTTGTAACTTTAAGTCCTCTAGAGGGTGCGGTATTATAACTATGCAATTAACTTATCGTTGGTCTATGCTATGCAACTATTATGACGTCAGCACCCATTTGTCAAGTTATGGTTAGTGGTTTAGAAGTTATCAGGGAACGAATTAACCATTTCACTGAGTACAACTGTAAGTAGGTAGTACTATATGTACTGTACCTACCTAATAATTTGTTTCATAGACACTTCGTATTAGTAACATACCGAGCAAAATCGTAATCGGGTGAAAACGGTAAGTACTTCAAAAATATATGTTAATTAATTTTACTAACTACAAATTTTTTAAATGTTTAGAAGTTCTTTTTATCGTGGGTAAAAATGGGATAGTCAACACTGCCTGTGCCACTGTCCGACTTCCGCATGTGGCACATAGGTACATAGAGGTACACTTCTGTGTTGCTACTCCCAGCGGGCGGCGGTGATCAGGTGGTGCGTGCGCGTGGGATAATTATATTATACAAAGTTAGTTGCAAATTAGGTTTGTGCACCAAATGTCAGTGCGCCAAGTGAACAAGTTCGATGTATTAGTTCATTTAGTTCAACAGTTCGTTTGCATCGTTTGGCTCTGTGAGACTGCGAGCTACTGAGTCAATTAGTTCACTAACTCTCTCAGCGGATTGTTTTAATCAATGAACTCGAATGAGTTAAAAATAGATGCATTGATTCAAACATTTTGAATTACCGTACCATATTACCTATACTTTTCCAGGCTTCTACAATATATTATATTTTTTCACTTTAAAAGTTGATCTATTTATGATAATCTTTTTGGCTATACCTATTTTTATTTTTTAGTTTTTTCGTGTGTTTTTTCATGTTTCCATGTTTGAGGTTACCCATTCTACCACCAGCGAGCGTGGTAAAACTATGCCAAGCAAGGCTGTCGCACGAAAGTAACGTGATGTTTATGGAGCCCACGCTGAGCTCGGACCTTCGACCTTACGGGTACCGGTGCACTGCACAGGCGATAGTACACCACTGCCCAACTAATTCGTTAATGTAACGCAATAAACCTTTAACTAATATGAATACGTTTTTATTTATACAGCGGTACTTCGCCAGTTCGTCATCCTAGACACGCGCACTATTCAACGTGGGTAAGTATGTAGCAATCGTTAGCGGTTACTACTCCTGGATGTACTCGCGCCTCACGAGAGGTTTGCAACAACTCCCGATCTATTGCTGACGATGCGCTGCGCTCAACGACAACTACTTACAACAAGTGAACGCACATGTTCGCGGTGCGAAAAACCGCTGTTTACCAATATGTAGGTCAGGGATGTAACCGAAAGTGTTCCACCATATACCATATATCATCAAGCTACTATCCAAGGGAGCCGAGCTGTAATTATAAATGTTTATAAATCCGGTAGATTTCCTTACATTATTTAAAATCTATTAAATCACGGTTAGGAAAATATAATGCGAGAGGGCGGGGTACCACTACTCGCCGGCGCGCGGCGGTTTAACGATCCCAACGATAGCAACAACAAAATATCACTAGTTGTCATACAAAGAAAACACTCCTTATCCGAGAAAATATGGTGTCGTATGTGCAATATTCCGCAAGTGCTAATAACAAACCTCGCCACTGCACTCGAATGAATGTATGTAAAATGTGAAAATGGTAATATTTTGCTATAGCTATCGTTGGGATTATTAAACCGTGTGTGAGTGGTTCCCCTCCCTTCCCCAATATATTTTCTCGTAATGGATTTCCGCCACGTAACACCGCGGCACCGGCCTCAAAATTTTATCTTAAATCATGGTTACATTACACCTATAAGGGTGAAACTTAAAGGAAGGAATGGGGGCTCTAAATATATCACGAGCGTAGCTGGGGAGGGGAAACAGAAGGTGCAGCGTGAGCGGGATCAGAATTACACGCGGGCTGAGTCACAAGGAACAGTTAGCATGTACTATATTAAATTCTTTTCAGGGTAATTGTATACGTTTTTTTAATAAGTCCCCTAATTAAATTAACGTCGCTAAAGTTTCAAAGTTTAGTTAAAAAAAGTTATGTTAAAAAAAATTATAATAGGCATAAAATCCATGATTATTTGGATGATAAACAAGCCTGGATGTGAGCTGTTCACTCAACTTGCTACTCAAGCAAATTTCTGTATCTAGACTAAGTGATGATTGTTAAAAGACGGAGGTAGGACACGACGGTATCTCCCGTCCGAAATGAGCTGTCCAACTGGGGAAGTACCTCCGCCCTACAGAAGACCGCAGTCATAATAACCATCGTGTTGTGTTCCCGCCGGTAAGTAGGGTAGCCAGAGCTCACTATACCCCTCCTTCCCCTCCCCTTCCTAGCCTCCCCACCCCTTCCCAACTCTCCCCCTTTCCCTTCAGGGTGGGCAGCGCGTGTGTGACACCCTTAGTGTTGCACACGTTCATAGGCCACGGTGGCCGCTTTCCATCAGGTGGGCCGTGTGCTTGTCTGCCACCTACGTAGTATAAAAAAAAAAAAAAAAAAAAAAAAAAAAAAAAAAAAAAAAAAAAAAAAAAAGAGTAAATAGAAAAGCCCGCTGAGTTTCTCGCCGGCGTCTTTTCAGGCCGGAGCCGCGTTCGAACCGTCGTTGGTCCATTTGCTCACTAATTCATAAAATGTTGTTGATATTGACGTTTTGTGAGTTTCGTTTAATAATCTATACAAAATAACTGATTTGTGAATTACTTTTTTTAATTTCGAATATGACTTTCGATCGACTTGCATCGTCACACTGTTCCCGCAACCGGTGGCACTAAGTGACCTCTTGCCTCAGTGACCTTTTGCCTAAGTGCTATTCGCAGCGCTACTCTATCACTGTGCCGTGTTCCAGCCAGATCCGTTCAGCCATTAGAGCGTGACTGAGTAACCAGCATCCAAACGTACAAACAGTAAAAATGTAACATATTGTGAAGGTGTAGCACTGAAACTTGGACAGGTGGCTTAGATGGACCTGCAGCCACCTAACTGTACTAAACTAGTTATAGTACTATTTCAACTCTTCCTGTCACATGCAACGAGTACAATTTATATGTGCTTGTCTACTTAGGTACTAGGTATTTTAGTTTGAAGATGCACCACGAGCTCTGAAGAGTGGTTCATTAGTGTAGTACAAATAATCTATGACTTAATGGGAATGAAACTACATGTGTTAAATACAACTCAATGTACAAGCGTTGAAGCTTGTGAAATCGACAGTGTTTCTAGGTTTAAGCATTGATCCCAAACTGCAGTGGAGCCGGGATCGCATATTTTAAAATAGCCAGTAGATTAAGTTTGGTCTCCTACGGAGTAAAAAAGGTTAGGACAGTTTTGACAGACGTGGATACGGCTACAATAGTTCATTTCAGTGATTTTCATAGCATTACGAGCTATGGGATTCTCCTTTGGGGTAAATCAACGAATTTAAACATAATATTTATTCTTCAAAAACGGCAAAAAGAGCCCGCGAGTTCCTTGCCGGAGTCTTCTCATATATTGATCATTCTGTTCTAATCTAAAAACCACGCACCACTTGCCTACCCGCCTAGAGAGGCAGTAGTCCTATAACAGAACTAGCGAATAGCACTACTGGCACACAGGCACACCATTCCAACCACGCTTTGAACCTGAAGCCTGTGCCGCTGCACTCACAGTGACGGAGACGTGCCTGCTGCGACCCTTCGCCTGCACAGAGCGCCACGTGGCGACACAGGACACAGGGCCCTCGCCACCCGCCACTCAGTTTATTATTGAATCTATTCAATATTATGTTTAGCGGAAGCTTCCCAAAAATTATTTAACAAACGGTACATATTACCTAGTTTCATTTGCACCATTGATGGTGCTAGCCAATGGTGCAAATGAAACCACATCCATAAAAAATCCATATAGGTATAGACTCATTAACGATCACACAATAACGCAATACTGCTGCCATCATTGGCATGTGAGCGCGGCCGCGGCTGTCAGCTGCATCACAAACAAACTCATGGGAGTGCCTGCATGTTATCATCCAACCCGGTTTAGTAGGTATAGCTGGGCGTTCAGGCTACCGAACACCTCTAATAGGAATGACTGGCCACGCCAGTCCCGTCCCGCAGTGGCCGTATTATAAACAAAGAGAAACTTCAGCGAAAGCGATATCAAATACAGGTTACGGGATCTACAATCTCGGATGTTTACTTCAGCGCAGCGTGCTAACGAAAGCGCGCGGCGGCCGCGCCGGGGCGCGGGTGGGATCTAATTCGCAGCTCGACTAAACATTACTGCGCAATGCGTGTCAGGAGGTGCGCTCAAACTTATGAGATAATATGAAACTCGGACTGAGGATCCCTTTAGTGCCGGCGGTCCACTTGCAGTGTACGCAGTACAAGGGCGGCTCTGAGGGAGAGGCGCGACGTACCAGGAGCAGGAGCAGCAGCAGCACCAGCATAGACAGCACGGCTTGGCGGCGGCGGCGACGGGCCGGCAGCCGCGCGCCAGCGCTGCCAGGCTGCACATCTGCAACACGCCAGAGCGTCAGTGGCGACGGCGACGGCGCTCCACGGCCGGGACTGGCGCGCATGGGGACCGGGCTCGGCGGTGGCGAGTGGATGCAGGACGAGCGTCGGACTCGCCGGCTCTGATCGCCTCTAGGGATTCAGGATATTATTCTAAGTATACATGGGCGTACTGTACGCGTACACGCGTACATAGCATCTTTTGTTTCTAGAGATTTACTATCGGTTCGGTAAACAGAACAAATCCATAAACGACGCTTCAGCTGAAGCTCGAACCGAGAATGCATCCACGATAGGAGTCGGTGGGAGACAGCGACGAGCGAGCGCGGCGCTTCGGAGGCGCGAAAGAGGTGCAGTGAGCGACGACGCGAAAATAAACAATGTTTGGAGGGTAGTAGGTGAGGGTCAGCGCGGCGCTCGGCGCGCGTATTTATAGCGCGCCCTCGGTCAGCGCGCGTCCACCGCGCGCGCTATATCGGTGCGCCGCGCCGCCGCCCGCCACTGTAAACAACGCGCCGCGCCGACAAACACTGCGCGCATTCGTTCCATTACGTACAGCACGAGAACACTCGACGGGCGGTCGATCCGCCCCGCGGTGACGCATCGGCCGCCGGGCTCCGGCCGCAGCGACCGGGAAGCCCCGGGCGGTCGATACGGGTGCACTCGGGGCGCCCCTCGCGCGTATCGACCGCGCACTCACCTGGGCGCGGGCGGGTGCGCGCGGCGGCTCGGCTCGCCGGCCACGCCGGCGCTAGCGCGGGCGCGGGCGCGGCATGCGGCGCCGGACGAGGCGAGGGCACGGGGACGCGCCGCGGTCGGGGCGCGACTGACGCCGGCCGAGCGCCGCGCCCCCGCCGCCCCGCCGCCCCGCCGCCCCGCCGCCGCTCCTCCGCGCCGGCCCCGCATGAATGGAAGCGGAAACGTGAATCGACTTGGCTCCGAGGAAATAAATAAAATCGTTGCTGACGAAACGAACCGAACGATCCGTTTCCGAGCACGAAGCTTTCTAACTTGGCCTATCGCTCACATTATACCTCGCCGCGTCTCATCCGAAACTACCTAAGTGGGTACTGGTAATATTGCCGCATAGCAGAGCTAGTTCTTTGCACAACTGTTGTGAGGAAACGTTTACCGAGCGCTTTCCTCTTTACCTATGCGAATGCGAACATAATTAAAATAAAATGGCCGGCTATTCCTACTCGGCAGTCAGTGGGTCGATTCATTCCCAAACAGCGTGTTATGTACAAGTACCCATCGATCTGGTTCATGCAGTTATGTCATGTTCTAATAGTACTGGCCATTGTAACTGTATAGACGTCCGAAGAGACCCGCGCGCGCAGACACAGGCCGCCCGTGGCGCGGCTGCAGGCTCTAGTAGTGAAGGAGGCTGCACTCTGGCGTGGCGGCGGCGCCGCACTTGTTATTGTTACTCGTATAAAAAAACTAAGAGTGTTAAACCACGCGCGGCCGCCGTCCACCGTCCATAACAGCAGCAAATCGACGCCGCGGTCGCCACCCAGAGCGCCTTTAAATATTGTATATTAGAGTTGACAGTGACGCTCGTATCATACATAACATACCACCAACACCGTCACGTGACGGCTGACCCGCACACCGCACAGGCTGGCGCGTGCCTACGCGGCTACAGCGGCGGGTCGCAGGGCTGCGCGTGCGCTGCGCTGTGTATTCGGAGCGCGTCGCGCGCTACGCCGCGCCGTAGCCATGTAGATACCTAATAATTCGTTAAAGTTTAGCTGACGACACAGACAGTGCACAAAGGACCTACGTCCTTCCAGAGTTCTGTATTCTGAGTTCGTGAGTAGGTAGGGTTTAAGCAGGGTATTTTATAAGTTAAACTAACTAATAATTAGTTAAGTAGGTAAGTCTCAAAAACAACGGAACACCACAAATTAGTCATTGTAATAACGTAGACAGAAAAAAACCGTCAAAAAGACTGAACTAACTGAGCCAGGCAAGCACATAGCGGTGCGATGGGTACTCGTAGCTCGGTTAACATTAATGTCAACCCTCGACCACACAGGCACGATATTACATTCTGTGCCGACAGACGGGCTCCTCATCGTGGGCTGTTGTCGCACAGAACTAACGAGACGCTACTGCTACATACTTAAGAACTAGCCATTTTACTGCAACTTATCGAAAGGATTTTATATATGCTACGACGTAGTCGTCTACGGAGCTACGCCGGGCCTCTGAGTCGTAGCCGTAGCGTCACTAAGTATCATCACGATATTGCCTACGTTAACCAGTGCGTAGCGCGTTGTGGACGAGCTCGCCCAGGACCACAGCACTGCCGGGAGGAATCTGCTCTCAGTAGTTATAATTAAAACGTTAGCTCTATAAGTACCTACTGTGTTGGTTCGTATGTACTGTAGGTACTCTAAATGTTTAGGGTTATATTATTAAAATCAAGAATTAATATTTACCACGCGAGGGTAGCGCGCGATCCCCTCGCCCCTCCCCCTGCACCCCACGCGGCGACGCATAGCGCCCCGGCTGTACGCCGGGCGCAGGTCTACTCTCTGTTGCTCTCGAAAGGGGACGCCGGGCTTGTGTGTTTCATCCCTATGTACACTATACTCGTTATCGTATAGTGACAACCTTACAACCTGCGCAATTATTGCATCTATCATAGCTGTACAGCCCACAGTGCGAGCGGGTATAGTTGTCGGGGCGTTGTTCGGTTATTTTGTTGGCACCAATATATCATCATCGGTACGGAAATGACTTTCTGTTGCAGAGTGATCATTTAAAAAACCCGTAACCACAAGTAATTACTTGTAGCATTTATTTAATTTCATAATTTTAAAATGATCGCCGTCGACGTGCTGTGGAGAGGAGGTGTAGTTAGCAGGTGCGGTAGTCGGCAGTACTTGGGCGCGAGCGTGCGGCCCACGCCAGTGCGTGTCGCTATATTTTGGTGCAAATGATTGCATCTGTTGAAAGTGTTGGAAGCAACGAGCTACGACAATTAGCTGGCGCGGGACACCTCGGAGAGCCACTCGCGCGGCTCTGGGGCCTCGGGCGGGGGACGGGGCGGAGGGTGGGGGCGCCGCGGCGTACGCTTGCAGCCACGCGCGGGTCAATACGGGCGCGGGCCCGTGAATGGATGAGAGAGGGCAAGAGGGCGGCGGGTGGCGGAGGCGGGTGGCGCGGATCGATGGGCGGCGGGTGGCGGCAGTCGCGGCCGGCGCGCCGCGCCGTGCTGAGGTGTCCCCCGCCGGAGCCGCCAGGTGAGCCCCCCGCCGGCCCCCGCCCCGCTTCCGCGCGATCGATACCACCCAGCCCCCGCCGCGCAACCGCCCCACCGCGGCGCCGTGTGCGAGTCGAACGAGTTTGATTAGTATCAGCTACTGCCCCTGATCGATATAGTGGGGCGGCAGGACCCATTCGCATGGCGACGTGGCGTTTCCTCTAGGACGGCCAGGTCCCGCGAGCAGCACCGAGCCGAGTCCCCGCGCGTAGAGACTATAGCTCGAGCCGCCCCGCCCCGCCTGGCGCCACCTTCATATATAATCGTCAGATAACTACTGTCGAGCTCGCCGTACCTGCTCTCCGATACGAGCGACGTTAGCAAGTGAGTACGGCGCTCGTCTCCGCGGATGTACGCAGCGCGGACCATTAGCGGTGATTAGCGGCAGGTGCGGGGCGGGGGCAGGTGCAGCTGCAGGGTGAGGCGCGGCCGGGCCCCGGGCGGCGCGCGTCGCCCCGTTCTAGCGCACGATATGTATCTGCGACGTACTCGAGTCCCTGTGCACGGCTGCACACCCACCGCCGGGCCGCGCTGCTGTACAGCGCCCAACGTCTACTTCAGTATATAGGCTGTTAAGTACATGTTGCTCTGGCGCTGCTGCCTTCCCACGGCAGCGCTGGCACAAAGAACCTCGCACAATCGCATTTAACTGATACTTGATACGTTATTGATGGGTAACGTTTTTGTAGACAGTACCTAGACACGCCGATAGTACTTAGTAGGTACGTACGAGCATGAAACCAGAGGGCTATTAGCACTGGTCTGTACGTCTCTGATGTTCCCAATATCGATTATCACTGTCCCCATAATACAGATACAAGTGGTACCTTACCTGTGTCCAGGCGACGTTTACATCATTTTTAAATAAATTGCGTTATTTTAAACTGATATGACATCTCTTCCCATTTGGAAACGACAGTAATAAAAAAAAATTTAAAAAAAGACCGCAACGTACTTATTGACAATTGGTAGTCCGAGTCCCCGCTACGCCGCCGGCAACCGGACAGAGGTGTTCACATTATACCGGATCCCACGAGAAAATCGGACAAAACGCTCGGTAAAACTGCCGGGCTCGGTATTTTTGCTGGACCAGAGATAATGTTTCACGTACTTAGCCCTTACGGCAGTTTTACCACCCTGACAAATCTGCCGGTCCGGCGCAGTCGGAATGCGGCCTTAGGTACTGTTGTCATAGTAAACGTAGGTATGGTGGGAGCCACAATATAGTGTCTATGTACCTACAAATTGAAACACTTGTATGATGAAGTTAAGTAGGTACTTCTATTAATGCTTTAGAGAATAATGACGAGAGTATTTTGTTACGATGCGCGCGCACACCGTCACTGAAAATGACACCGTGAAGTCAGCAGCATTGTGTTGCGCGCGCACGAACATGTTGTCATCAGCCTGAAGTTAGCGAACACTTGACGCCAAAGAAGTACAAACTTGAGGCTGAGCATACAACGCCTCTAACTTGTCTGTACTGTGAGGTAACTTTTTAGTTGTAATACTTACGTTTCTTCTTAGACATCAAAGTAATAAATGGGCTACATCATTTTTCTTCAATCAGTATGTACCTTGTATAGGTATTATTTGTCTTTTGTTTTGTCATCTGAAACTTCTTAAAGCGATAAAGAATACATTGTCTCGAGAGACTACTCGGATTCTCGGATACTTAGCCTTCAGTTTATCATCAGGCGAGGTGAAGTCAAATTGACGTGCCATAAAAAATTAAAAAAAATTACTCGGACTCGGACGTTTCATCATTTCCCACCCTCTCCTTTCCTACACAGGACAACACGAGCAGGACTTACGTGTCACTCGCATACGATGTATTGAAAGTAGGTATGTGAGAAATTTTCGCACAAGGTCTTGAACAGACGGATGCTCACCTCGTAGAAAACGTAGAATGTATATAGAACTGTAAAAAATATATAACTCATTCCGTTCATTCGCTCGTATCGTTCCAGGCGCGTAGGCCGCGGCGCTCGACCGTCCCCGGTGCCGACTGATCCGGAGCGATGGAGGGGGGCGCGGGCGTCGGCAGCGTGGCCTCGCTCACCATGGACTGCGAGGACATGTTCAAGGAGATCACCAAGAAGCTGTACGGCGAGGAGACCAGCGTGGGCGTGGGCGTGGTGGGCGTGGAGTTCCCCGCGGCCGAGCGCGACCTGGACGACGACCTGCGGCCCGAGGAGCACATCACGGCCTGGGGGCTCGCCGCGCTCATGCAGAACGGCTTCCCGCCGCCCGGCATCCTGCAGGTAGGCCCGCGCCGGACGCCTCGCCACTCGACCCACCGCGCCGCTCTCACCGCCCCGCCCCCCGCAGGCCAACTTCGCGCCGCGCATCGACCCGCACGCCGAGGACCGCTGGACGGCGGCGGAGGAGCCGCTGGCGTGGGCGCACTCGCGCATCGCGTCGTACAACCCGGCGCAGCGCCTGTTCAAGTGCGCCGACTGCGAGTGCGTGGGCTTCCTGGCGCGCGTGGCGGAGCACTGGCTGGGCACGCACTCGCAGGCGCGCGCCTTCGCGTGTCCGCTGGCGGGCTGCGGCTTCGCGTCGGGCTGGGCGCGCGGCGTGCGCTCGCACCTGGCGCGCGACCACCACAGCGACCCCGCCGCGGCCGACCAGCTGCTGCGCGACAACCCGGCGCTGGACGACCTCACGCGCTACCTGCAGCGCCTCAAGACCAAGGTCAGCCTCCCCACTGGGCGGCGCCGATTTTACTAATTGTCAACTAGTGTAAAACCACTGAGAATATAAAAGCTGCCATCGAATTTTTGACAGTACTGCTAATGTAAAAGTATAAAACGAAATAGCATCGCGAAGAGAGAATGGAACGATGTAACGAACCTTCATCGTTTCGCTTTAAACTTTAAGTGTATGCAAATAAATTGAATGGCCGTTTTTCTAATCTTGCGCTTGGTACTTATTTGAGTCTTTTCAAATTGTGATCTTAATCTTAGGCCATTGACAACATTTGGGGTTATATGTATGACTGACTGCAATTTTCTTTTTTAGTTATCAAGGGGGGAGGGGTGGGGGGGTTTGAGTTTAAACTTAAGAAAATGTAAAACACAAAATGTACCTAAGATTCAAAGACACGGTGTACTCATTCTGCGTAAATGCTTAATAACTTCAACTATTCATCATATTGTGGATAGAAAATATATAGAAAGTTTCCAAAAGAGAGAGAAAACCGCTTGGCTCTTGATGGAATATTCTGGTATATATATTCTAATAATACGGTGTGCTGGGGATATCTGAACCCCGCTAATAAGTTAATGTTAAAAAGTAATTGTAATTAATTTAAACATTCAAATATTCAAATATTTATGTAAACTGTTACGGTTTATTTATATTTACAATGAAACAACTAAAACTCCGAACTCCCAAACATCCAGTCCATGTTAAACTAAATGGACTGTATATCTATACCTATATATATACAGTCCACTTACCTTTAACATTTGCGCAGTAAGTATATTGTCGTGTGATGTCGCCAGGTGGAGAACATGCGCAGCGAGCGGCGCGGCGCGGGCGGCGCGGGTGTCGCGGGCGACGCGGGCGCAGCCGACGCGGGCGCGGCGAGCGGCGACGGCAAGCGCTACGCGTGCAACGCGTGCCCCTACGCCACCGACCGCCGCGACCTGTTCACGCGCCACGAGAACATCCACCGCGACGAGAAGCCCTTCCACTGCTATCTCTGTCAGAAGCAGTTCAATCGCGCCGACCACGTCAAGAAGCACTTCCTGCGAATGCACCGCGACCAACCGTACGACCTAAACCGCATCCGCCGCTCCAACGCGAAGCCCGCGGCGACGACGGCGGCGGTGACGGCCGCTCCCGTCCTGCACTACTACGCGAAGCCGCCGGCGGAGCCCCCGCCCGCCGCGGCGCCCGCCCCGGCCGCCGCGCCGCCCCCCGAGTACCGGCCGGCGCCCGCCGTGAAGCTGGAGCGGCCGCTGCTGGGCAAGGCCGAGCCGCCGGCGGGCGCGGCGCTGCACAAGCCCGCGCCGTCCCCGGGCGCGGCCGGCGCCGTCCGCCGCAAGGTCAACTCGGTAAGCGCGCGCCCTCGCGCCCTCGCCGCGCCCTCCGTCGGCCCGCACTGACCGGTCGCTTGTGGTCTGTCGCAGGGCGAGCGGCGCTACGCGTGCTGCTACTGCTCGTGGTCGGGCGTGGACAACTGGTGCCTCAAGCGGCACCTCAACACGCACCTGAAGCCGTTCGCGTGCGCGCTGTGCGAGTACAAGGCGGCGCGCGCCGAGCGCCTGGCCACGCACGTGCACAAGGTGCACAACAAGAAGGCGTGCGCCAAGTGCCCCTTCCTCGCCGACGACCAGCTGCAGCTGGCGCACCACCTGCGCGACGCCCAGTCAGTACCGACGCCACACTCTCTCTCACACACACACACACACACACACACACACACCATTGCCATACCTACCTTCAACTGTCACGTTATCAAAATACTTCTGTGCAATGAGTATGGCACCGCCTGTTCCCATATTATCGTATCTTACAACAAAGGACATGGGTCAGAACGTACCCAGTTTGTAGCAAGTTGAAATTGGTACCATTCGAAAGGTCTTTGAAAACGTAGATATTTTTTGTATTGGAGCAACTTTGTAACTTATGTAGGAAAAAAGATATTTGATGTTGAAAATACCGAAAATCCTTAGTAAAATCGACCCACGCACGTTCAATTTTTTTTTGATTTTATCGATTAGTTGGGTAGTTCGAACTATTTTGTGCTAGCGTCGGTGTGTCGTCAGTACTGTTAGGAACTGATTTTGAGCGCTCGCGCATATCTTAGTTTATTTTATTCTTACTTTTATTTACAATCTCGGCTTTCACAACGGACTTCAGTGTATTACTTAACGATTGGATTATTATTATTACTCATCTGCTTCAAAAAAATGGTAGGTGAACGCCGTATACAGTGTGTTACATGTACAAGATCAGTAATTCGTGACCGAAACCGGCATATACTGACGCGAACCTATTTGGAAGACAATCCAGGCTTAACAGAGTATGTGATGGCACGGATTAACATAAATGAGGTTAGTATAACAATAGCTTTTGATCATCGAGTACACGGTGTCTTTTTGTTCACTCTTTATTAAGTTATTTATTGTTTAAGTGTAACTTGAGGATTTGGTTTTTCTTGGATATGTCATCGTTGGCACGTGTCGAATAAAATATATTACACATATATTTTAATCAAGGTTAATGTCCAGGGCAGAGAAGCCATCGAAGCGTATTATTGCTCCTGCATGACGGGTATGAGAACTCTAGGTGCTTGTGCCCATACTATTAGCATAATATGGTACTTAGGTGTTGGCAGGCACCTAGATAACTTCGTAGGTCCGGCAAGTGCCTGGGATGATATAGTCATTGAAAGTAACAATACAATTGAATAAAACTGTGCTATTTAAGATTGATAGTTCTTATTTAATATTTTAGACCAAAAACCAACGATAGGAAGCTATATCACTCTCTTAAGACAGAAAAAATGACTGGTTACCTATTTATTTAGTCCAAAAAGCAGAAAAAGTGCGATTATTGGCAATTAAAAATGTTACACAGAAGTTATCATAACTTCGGTCTTTCATTCATTCATTCATTCGTTCACTTATTTTCGAGTTACTCAATTAGTCCTCTTCTAAATTACACCTAGTCTAAAATGCTACAAAGTGGGTACGGGTTCCATACAAAATTACCCATTGTTCTTTCCAAATTGCGCCTGTGCGGTGCCATCAGTTGGTCCATCGGTACCGGCGGCGCTATTACCATCATTTTTCTTTTCATCGTGAGGTAACACGGATACCCTAACGTAACACAGATAATTTAGAGTTTGGGAAAGCTCTAAACTGTCTACATACCAAAAAACATGGATTGCGATTGCGACGGCAAAAAACAAACAAGTTGTCGCAATCGCAATTAATAAAACAAACTCACTAATCCATTTTATTAGGTACTTAAATTAACTCGAGTCTCAAGTTTAAGGCCTAGCGGCCGTATAGGGGACCCTATACGGTTAGGTCTGCCTGCGTTGCCGCTCGAAAGTGTCCGCCGATCACAACGCCACGAAACGTATTGGCTTCCCTTCCAGCCACATCGAGAGCCGCAATTTGAAAGTGCCCGTGAGCGCGAGCCGCGCGGCGGCGGGCGGCGGCGCGTCGGGGGTCGCGTTCGCGGGCGCGGCGCCGGGCGGCGAGGCGGGCGCGGCGAGCGCGACGAGCGCTGCGGCGGGCGTGCGGCGGCGCGAGGCGCGGCCGGCGGGCGCGGCGCGGCTGTTCGGCTACCTGGAGGCGTCGGACGGCTCGGGCGACGAGTACGAGGCGCCCGCGCTGCCCGGCGAGTTCGCGCAGCCCGCGCCGCCCGCGCCGCACTACACGCGCGACAAGGAGAACGCCGCGCCGCTGCACCACGCGCTGGAGCACGTGCACTGCCTGCGCTACTAGCCTCCACTGGACGGGACGTAGGTACGAGCCCCGATTCGGCCCCGTGTGACACCTCTCAGTCTCAGGAGGGATGTGTGTTCCACCGTGTCGTGTCGCGTCTGAACAATACTTTGAACTATATTTGACATGATACCCCACGGCTACATTCATCCTCACACATCACGACCATCAGGAACGGTGCGCACTGTGCGGTATGAAAGGAACATCATTCCACGCACGCTCAAGCTGTAGAATCAACTCCCTGTTGTGGTTATACCAAGCGACCAAGAAAGAAAAAAAAAATTGGTTGCCTGTAAAGTCGGTATACGGGCGAAAGTTTTACGTGACAACGACTTTGAGTGGTAAAATAATTTTAATGTGAATATTCATTCGTATAGTAGGAAGAAGGATGAAATAATAGTAACAATTTAAAACCGAATTATGAACCGGTGTGTATGCCTATCTCTCTCACTCTCTCTCTCTCGCTCTGTCTCTCTCGCTCTTAGGCGGGCTAACTGTGCTCGAGTGGAAGGGACGCGTGCCTTTCACTTTTTATGTCTGTCTCTCTCGCTCTTAGGCGGGCTAACCATGCCCGAGTGGAAGGGACGCGTGCCTCTCACTCGCTCTCATTGTGAGCGCATAACGTGAGCGGAGCGTAACGCAGTTTCTTGAAGTGTCACCCGGCAAGCCAATTTATAAGACGTTGTCACGTCAATAGCATGTAACACTAGGGTTCTTCTAGAATCTGTGATTTGGGTCTATGTATAGCGCTGCGCTGTATAGAAAAAATGATATTCTACTGTGGCGATACCACATGTACCCAGCGCCATCTAGCGACAGGACGAGTAACTACTACGATACGTAACTACGACGTCACAACGAT
The DNA here is from genome assembly GCA_963691645.1 of Pelosia muscerda. Taxonomy (NCBI): domain Eukaryota; kingdom Metazoa; phylum Arthropoda; class Insecta; order Lepidoptera; family Erebidae; genus Pelosia; species Pelosia muscerda. Next base: position 17,933,567 of record OY829109.1, on the reverse strand, counting down.
CCTGCATCGCGAAAATGAAGTTCTCTCGCTAGTACAGTATATATACAACAACCCAACGACAACCGTTAAGGGCTTCGGCCCGCCAGGCGCGATCACCTTGCCTGGTCGGAGGATCCTCCCTTCGTGTTGGAGGGACATCACATCCCGTTCCTCCAAATTGGTGACCCTTGCCTGGTCGGAGGATCCTCCGTTCGTGTTGGAGGGACATCACATCCCGTTCCTCCAAACTACAATAATTCTAATAGTAGGTAGGAGACGCCGCGCCCCGCCGGTCGACGTCGCCGAGCGGCCGCTGGGCCCGGTCGTCGCGTCGTCGTCGCGTCGTCGTCGCGCGTCGCCGTGCATCCGACGCGACGCCTTTTCCCGACTATTGATTTTTGTCAATGAGAGTCAGTAGATACTCATTTGTTAAAATGTAAATTTATGCTTGTTCGATGATAATGTACAAAGAATAATAAAGTGAATCCCACCGAATGTGTCATTTTACTTTAGCCTCGATGCGCCCGCGACTTCGTCCACGTTGACGTACACTCGGACTCTACTATTTTTTGTAGTAGTAGGTACACAAGACAACAACGATAGCCTGTCTAGTGATATAAGTATTATACAGATCTTTATATTGATTTTGGCAAGCAGAAAAGGTCACCAGTGTTCGACATGTATGTGTGTGTAACAATAACTCGTTTCCTCACTCACACACACCTACACACTTGCAAATTACAATTGATTCAAAACCATTCGTATTTATTTATCTTCAATCATCAGTTTACATTTTCTTCAATAATAGTACTCATAAAATTCTTATTACTACTATATGAACGTGGTTTTTGATATCATATTAGTAAGACTTTGTGACCCCGGGGTTTACAGATACGCTTTTGAAAAGTTTAAACATCGTAAGGTTTTGAGTTCGATTCCCAGTCGAATTTTACTTTTTGAACTTTTAATATTTGTTTTTGTATATCTTTATGTTAATTATTTACCTATTAAGGGAATGTTTAGGTAACATCACAAAAGTATCTTGATATTTTAGTTATAATTTTATAGCAACTTGAATCAGTAGTATTTTTATTATTACTGAGCGAGTATTGTTGCACACACATGATTGCATGAATGTTTCTCGTATGTATTGGAATTTATGCTACCCTCATTCTCATGATTAAAATAACATGATAATTTTAATTTTATCTGTCAACAATTGGATTCGTTGTGCTTTCCACACGGTTAATAACAACTTTTTTATTTATAAAAATGAATCAACAACTTACAACTATTATGAGAGCGCATATTATTACTTTGCATGAGTAAAATATTTCAATACATGAAATATCTCGAAAATTGAACATATCGGTAAGTAGTATTTTCTGCAATTTATTATTATGAAAGTTATTTGATTTTATAATCCTGGATAATCTATTATTTCTTCCAATATTAATAATGAACAAAAATATATAAGTAGATAAATTTTACAGAATTTTAACAAGGAATTTTATTACTTTATTTTCATTACAGATGGAAGCTGTGCAGCAGTGGGTGCGCCGATATGGCGATTCAGGCACCATAGACCGTCTTCAGCCTGGCCCCAAAGCCTTTGCCTACACCGATGCGTGTTCTTTGCATAAAGAGGTGGTGGAAAAACATATAGGTAGAAAACCCCTTTATGTCCACCCGTGTTATGACCACCAAACACCATGTTACATTGCAAACCGTAAGGAACCATCTTCGGGCGGCTGGGATCAAATGTCGCAGACCGGCAAGAAAAATTTTGATGTCGGATCTTCATCGTCGAAGTAGGTTAAGTTTTGTCAGGGACTATTTAAATTTTGACTGGTGCAACAATATAGTAATATTTAGTGACGAAAAATGTTTTAAATCAGACAAGGATAGACGCAAAATTTTATGGAGAAAAGCAGGTGAGCGATATTGCCAAAAAATATTCTACCGTGCAGGTCTAGTGGTCATATTACTTTAGGGTACTGGAGTTGGATGTCCTCTTATTATTATTATCTCTGTTTAATTACATTGTAAGTCTGTATTTTAGTGGTTTCAATTATACTTAGGTATATATACTCCGGTATAGATAACTTGGAATAATTAAAACCTATATACTTATACCTATATACCTATTATATACTATATACTTATACCTATATACCTATTATATACTATATACTTATACCTATATACTTACTATCTAATATATAGGCAAATTTAAGCAAATAAATGACTATTATTACTATTTATAATAAAAGTTGGAATATGTTGCGCCATTTCTTCGCACTAGTGCCTAGGAACTAAAAGATGTAGGTAATTATGTGGCATCATTTTGACAAATAAAGAAATTGAACTGTAAATAAGTGAGTGATGTTATTGTTAACGAAATGAGAAGTTATTATATTTGCATATAGTATAATTTCTAAACGTTAACATGGTGATTCACTACACTTTAGTTACTGAAAGTTAATTAGTTTACCTGCGTCCATACTTGTCTGATTTAAACATCCAGAAGGATAATATTGAATAACCTCTTCATTATATAAAGAATGTTTAATGTATAAACCTAAACGTATTGCACTCGGCTACGCCCGCTTGGATTTCAATTATCCCGCACAATAGTATATGACTATTCTTAGGTCTACTAAATAAATAAATAACTAAATAAATAAATAAATAAATGATGTTGTTTTATTTTCCATATTATTATTATTTTTGAGATTACGGAACACTTAGTATAAAAGTCGACTGTATGGTTCTTTAATATCACAAACAAAATAAAGAACTAAAATAAAACTATTAATTAATCAGACCGCCTATGTCAATATAGCTGAGGTTCGAACTCGCAACCTTCGCATTGCCATTACGCCTATAATACCACTCAACTACGTGAGCCTGTGCTGTATTGGTGAAATTTACCTTCTCATTCGATGGCAGGCAAATCACTCACTAACACATATTCAATCGTTCACAATTCACTGGCACACATAAACACAAAAACGCACACATATGTGACTTCAAAGAAATGAGTTATTGTTATTGATATTGACTGTTCTCACACATATGTAAAACATACGGGTGCTTCTTCCACTTGACTCAAATCATAAATAGATTGTATTAGATGGTTAGGCTATCATTTTTGCTTTGTGTACCTAGTGCTACATCAATCAGGTTTTAAGCCTTCAATTCGGTCTACCGGTCGGGCTGACGTCAATAATGGGCGGAATCTAGGCTACTCTACTGTCCACTGTACTGTACTGTACCTACTGTCTCTATTACGTTCTACTGTCACGTCAAAATTTGCAAGTAAAAATCATTTCAAGCGTCTTGCACAATGAAATGCGTGGCTATAGGTTGCAAAATTGTTCAGGCAAACATCATATTATAATCATATCGTACAGTACAGGGCCTCAGTTCTACTAATTGTCAACCATTGTCAATTAACTGAGATAACAAAAAATGTCGTTTAATTTTAAAAAATTATTCATTTTATTACTAAACATATATATCTCGCCGCCAATGCAGTTAAATGCAGAACACATACGAAGAAAATGCGAGTGCTGCCCAAGATTAGTTCGAGCAGTCGGTGTTACAAGGTTATACATTGTGAAGACGGTAATCCACTAGGCCATTCACAACTTTATACAAGAATATAAGATCAGCGACATTGTGTCTTTGATGTGGTGAGGCAACGCTGTACTGATCCAGTCGTGCTTTATAGAAAGCAAACTCACGGCATTTGTTATCCGTAAAATATAAATGGTAAATCGCCTCTATACCCCTTCAAGCCGATCAATATGTGTTTTATAAGTAGGGCTCCATACGGGGTTACTGTACCTACTCTACTAAACTGCGAACATAACAATTAAAAAGTAGTATTGACACTGATGGATCTCTGAAAATCTTAGTTAGTCGAATAACGAAACCGGTGAGTCTGCTCCCCTTCTTAACAATATGATCTATGTGCTCCCGAAAGTCCGATCTTGTATCCATTATGACACCCAAATCTCTTATACTCGAAACCTAACTAAGTATTGTTCCATTGAGAAAATATCTTACAGGGGGGTAAGTTTTCTTTTGCGAGTGAATTTTATATGATGGCATTTTAAGACATTGAAAGAAACGCAGTTCGTTCGTTTATTCTATTTATATCATTTTGTAGTATTTGGGTATGGGATACATGCAATTGTCTTATTTTTGAGGTCATCTGCAATTAACTGAAACCTACACTCTACCTACTATTGACATAATTCGTTGGTAAAAATAATGGATAATAGCGGACCTAGGTTATGTATGTGGTAGTATAGTATTTATTTTTGGGTATTTCTAGTGCGTTTAACTTGAAAGTGGTGACATGCGCTGGGATAGTAGACGTCTATGTTAACTGAAGTATCGTCCGATTCTGAAAGATTAAATAGATGAACCTGCGTTTGTAAAAATTAAGTCTAGAGTTCTGTCTAGGTTATTCGTTACATTGTTCAGTTGCGAGACATTATTTTAAGAGATTGTATTCACGAACAGTTTTTCCTTTTCAGATGTACTTAGGGTTTAAGGGAGACAGTGCACCCGAGTCATCACCGCGTCGTCGTAGCCCCACTCTAGATGTGGCTGGTTTAATCACCAGCCACAAAGCTCTTCGAGTTGACATCTTTTCGCATATAGATGCGAGATTCGTATACACACGAATTCATACAGCTTATCCTTGGCAATTTTATGAATGTTCATATAGATGTAGATATAGAGATTTTATGAAACGTTATTAATACCCTGAGCGTTCATCTAGGCCTTTATTGTACCTATACCTAATATACCAATGTTTAAGGGTTTAGATATGAAAACAAGCCAATGCGCGTAATACTGCTTTATTAATATGAGATTACATCAGAGAGTAGAGCACTTTCGACAGGTTACAACGATACAATGTATAAGGTGCCCCGGACGAACGCCGCGGTCCGCCGGCCGCGCGGCGGCACGAAGGAACGTCAAAAAATACACACCGGCCTCTACTTACGTCTACGTCTGTACACACATACCCAGAGCGCGCCGACCGGCCGCGGCTCGAGGCCGAGCGTCGATCGGACGACGGACCGCCGCGTTCCTCCGCGGCACGTATAAAAAATAATACAGTTACATAGCATAGCTTCACAACATATACTCTAGCACGCGGGCCCGGGCGCGTCGGGCGCGTCGGGCGCGGCGGGCGCGGGCGCGGGCGACGCGGGCGGCGCGGGTTGGCGCGGCGCGTGCGGGTGCGGCGTGGGGCGGCGCAGCAGCGCGGGCTTGGCGGCGAGCGCGGGCTTGAGCGAGCCGCCCGTCAGCGTCAGCTCCGCGAACTTGGCGGCTACGCGCGCCGTGTTGCGCGCCGGCACGGGCGAGCCGGCGGGCGGCGCCGCGTCGGGCGCGGGCGGCGGCGCGTCGGCGCGGCGCGGCCGCTTCTTGAGCGTGTCGCGGTTGTGCGCGAACGTGTCGGCGGCGTCGGCGGCGCGCGCCGGCAGGTCCAGCACCAGATCGGGCGTGCTCTCGGCCAGGCGCCTGCACACACACGCGTTAGGGCCGCGGGGGCTGAGGGGGACGGCGGGGGGGGCGGGGGGCGGGAGGGTCGTTACCTGCACTGCGGCGAGGAGGCGGCGGCGGCGCCCGCGCTCTCGTCGGCTGCCGACTCCACCTGTGCGCAGGAACGTGTTCGTACAACAATACCGTTACTCCCGCCTCGTCGACAGACCGCTAACTGTCACCGTACAACGCAACGAGTCATTCGCAACACCGTGAGTGTGTTTAGTACGCACAATAGATAGTGTCAAAAATAAATAGTGTTGTTCTTTCCCTGACTCCAGTCGAATTCCAAAATTCCACAAATGACCAGTTTGGGCTGTCATTGAGTTCATCGATGAACAGTTACCGGCCGAGTCTTAGAGTAGAACTTTCACCTTGACTTTACTTCGGCAAACCTTGGATTATTACAAGCTGTACACTCTTCACTTAAACTCAGCTAATTACATTGTAAAAATTAAAGCACTACATCGTACCTTGACGCCACGGGGCGTGGAATGTAAGTTGCGTTTTTTAATGTAGGTAGCTCAGCTTAAATTATAGCTAAATAGCTAAGTTTATATTGAAGACAAACAAATTTTATTTGCACGAGATTTAAAGCTACACTTACCTACATTGTGGTAAAATCGAAAAACACTTATGAATGCCTATAAATACGAAAATCTTTTGATTTTGGCCATTTTCGGCAGGTTTTTTATGACTTCTTACGTTAGGTGACTATTAGGAAAGTTTGGAGAAATAACAATTTAAAAAATTGAAACTCCATAAATTGCACCTTTTCCTGTTCTCTATTTATTTGCAATTTAAATGATTTACCATTTGACAAAATATTAAAAAATATATTTGATATGTCCGTTTTTTCATTGCGTTTCCCGCCACTTTTTATACGAATTCGAAAAAGAACGTTTTCGTGGGACGATGTTATAATTTTGAAGCTGAGTGAAACTGAGTGCCAAAATAGACTTTTGATTGCATTTGTTGAACAGGCACCATCGCGTACAACAATTTTAGTTGAGAGACGACAGAAGTGGCCGTCCTACAACTTCTGTAACGTAAGAAAATATCGATGCGGTGATAAATTATACTGTACGACCCGAAAGCTACCTACAAAGAGATAGAATATATAAATAAACAATAAAAAGAATGTATAAAGCCGACAATAATCAATTAAATATTACATAGTCACCTTCAAATTAGGAAGCATTATTCGCACTGGGTTCATCATGCTTTGACCACTGAAGAAAAACAAAGGCTGGTGTCCTGGTGCCGGGACATGCTTCAAAAATTTGAAAATGAAGAGGGACGTGATGTTTTTAATATTTATACTGGAGACGAAATTTTCTTGAAAACCTTGACATTGGCGTCTCGCCATTAATAATTTTGTATTACATTTACATTGACATTGGCGAAATTGCGGCGAATTTGCTTGCAGAAGAAGCCATTTTAACAAGAAGAAGAAGACGCCTTACGTCAAAAGCGTTCAAAAATTGGATTACGAGGACTTTTTTGCATCTTGACAATGCATCGGGCAGCGCTCAAAGCAAATATTACCCAAAGAGCTTTTGAAGACCAGAGAAATTCATTTTTATTTATAATTATTGGCCTCATTTTGTGTAAAGACACAAGTGCCCGTTATTTGCCATTTTTTAGAAAATAGGATAAAACACTAGTACACCTGCGGAGTAACAACGAGCTTGTGCTCGAGGCTTAACAGTTAATTCTAAAAGAGATTGCAATTGAATTTTAATTTTACTGTGATTCAAATCAAGTCAGATTAAACCAAATCAAAAATCATTTATTCTGTATAGACCATTAAACGGAACTTACAAAACGTCAATATCAACAATATAAATTAGTGAGCAAATGGACCACCGCGGCACCGGTTCGAAACCCGTCCCGGCCTGAGAAGACCCCGGCAAGAAACGCAGCGGGCTTTTTGGTCTATTTACAATAATTACCTTAGTCTAGATACAGAAATTTGCTTGAGTAGCAAGTTGAGCTCATTTCCAGGCTTGTTTATCATCCAAATAATCCTGGATTTTATAATAAGCATTTTGATTTTGAATAGACCGATCCCAAATTTCATTAGGGAGCTTATTAAAAATGCGTATACAATTACCCCGAAAAGCATTGGATATTTTGTGGAGTCTACTATCACAGACAATGAGATTATTTTTGTGTCTGGTATTTAGGTTATGCCTATCACAAACTCTTGAAAAGTTTGTAATATTTTTTTTAACATACATCAAATTTTCTAATATAATATTGTGAGATTATACGGTAAGATTGTCTATTTCCTTAACTTATCTCCGAGAGAGAGGGTCCAAATTATAAATAGCTCGCACAGTCCGGTTTTGAAGAACAAATATTGCATTTAGATCCGCGGAATTACCCCAAAGGAGAATTCCGTAGCTCATAATGCTGTGAAAATAGCAGAAATAAACTATTTGAGCCGTATCCACGTCTGTTAAAGTCCTTATTATTTCATAGCACACGAAGCCGAACTTAACCTACTGGCTATTTTTTTCAATATGTGTTCCTTACTGCAGTTTAGCATCAATGCTAAAGCCTAGGAACACTGTCGATTCCACAAGGTTCAACACTTGTCCATTGAGCTGTACATTGGTTTCCACCTGTGTAACATTAGGTAGTGTAAATTTTATACGTTTAGTTTTGTTACCATTAAGGCAAAGATTATTTGTACTAAACAAATGAACCACTCTTATCTTGAGATTGCGCCATTCACTTCCGTCATAATTGTCTAACCTTTTAATTTTAGATATTAACGAAGTATCGTCAGCAAATAAAACAATATTAGGTCATTAATATACCGGTTGATTTTATAGTGGTTTTGGAAAAAAAGATTTTGGCCACAATTTCGATAGTAAAATCGTAAGGGAGTCCTAATTTGGCGAAAAAACTTTTTTTTTTACACTTCCCATACATTTTTCAGTTCACCTGTACATTATTGCCATACATAAAGTATTTTTTTTTTCTTTCAAAATTAAAACTTCCAGTCGAATTTGCTATCGAAACTGTGTATGAAACAAAATATTCTTTTTCCAAAACCACTATAAAATCACCGTGTATATTAAAAATAAAAATGGTCCCCTGCGGAACGCCCATCGAAACCACAGACCTTTTGTACTGAGTGTTTAAACAAAACAAATTAAAAAGACAGACCAAGATTGTTTACGTTCATTTAAGTACCTAAACTGAGGGACTATAGTGAAGTTTGACATTTCGACGACCTATATTGCTACTTTTGATACTTCTTTAAAATTTTCAAGCAAAAAATTCAAGACCTCTGCCATATCTTATCCAGCCGATTTAAGAACACCCTGCGAAGTAGATGTTCACCAGAGTAGCGCAAGTTGACGCAGGCCCCTTGGCTATTACGGGAGCGACTACCACCTGACCAACGTATACCTCGAAGAAAGCCTGGGGCACAACATCGCTTTTAATCAGCAGGTGTACTACTATTTTTCTTATTTTTTGTAATTTATTTAATATATTATATGAAAAAGTACAAGAAACTGGCTCTGTGACATGTGGCAAATGATGATAAAATGCTGTCTTAAAAAATTCAAACCGAAAATGGGCCAAAATCAAAAGAATTATTTAAAGGTTACTTCTCATACATTAAAATAAGTTCTTTTCGATTTTACCACAATGTAAGTTAGTTTTAAAACTCGTGCTAAAAAATTGTTTGTCTTCCATGTAGAAATCGGATGGCGAATGGCAAATTTAGTATCAATGCCACAGTGGACCGCTCCGACGGTGGGCCCGGTCCCAGTGTTACAATGACAAAGTTCCAGAGGTACAGCGGCACAGCGGGCTACTGTCGATGTCGTGCGAGCGATACAGAGCCGAGGAGTACTTGCGATGCGACCAAATTAAACACACACATGCATTTCAACATATTTATTAACTTGTAAATAGCCACCGCCCACCGCCATAGCGCCATAACACACACAACACAACACAACACTACTCAACACTGTACACCACTACTAAGGCACTGCGCGCCGCCGTGTCGCGCCACCGACCTTATATTGTTACTAGACCGGTTCAATTAAAGCCCTTCACAAAACAATTGCCCTTGCGAGTATTCGAACGTGTTCAAAATGAACGTGATCGGATTTGGCTAAAATCCGATATTTTCCGTGAAGCGACTACCATCTGACCCTCACAACCCTATGGCGATATCGAAGCATAGTCGTCGTTCTGTTTTTATAGGGCTTCAATTACTCGCCTGAATTTAGTGAACTCGGGCACTCGCGTACCCCGGGGGCGGCCCCGGGACACCGCCCTCAAACTACGCGCAATAGATGGCGGACGTCATACTATCACTTAACACGGTCCAGTTCGCTCCGCGACACAGCGGCGCGCCACAGCAAGCACCGCGCCCCCGCACGGGCACTACGCGACTACGTGGAGCTAGCAAGCGGTCTACACTATGCGAAGCGGCGTAGCGTGGAAGACAAAAGGCAACATTCAGTGAACCATCATCCGATCGTATGCCAGCGCCGCACCGGGCCGAGCGACACGAGCGATACGAGCGATACGAGCGGACGACGGCGGCGTGACGTCACACGCGCGTCGGCGCCCGTACCTGCGGCGCGCGGCGCTCGGCGCCCGCCTCCCTGCAACACACGGCGCCGTCAGCGGGCGGGCCACGGGGGGGGGGAGGGGGGGGGGGGGGGGGAGGGGAGGGGGGGCTACTCACCTGGGGTACTCCGCGGAGTCGCGCTCGCCCCAGTCGCCGCTCTCGCCGTCCTCGTCGGTGACGTCATCTGCAATGAGTCGGAGGCAATTGTCAGCACCGTTCGCTATAAGTGTTCCCCGGATTGGGGAGTTGAGTGGCTCTCTAACTATCGCCTCACAGAACGACGCGGTACGAGACCGCTACAGACCGAATGGTGAGCGGGGTCGCTGGAGTCCGTGCGGTCCGGAGTAGCCGATCGGGGAGGACTTCCTAGGCCAACTCGGCCCCACTGACACACGAGTTTGTGCATTTATTGTAGCGCCCCAATTCCTGGGCACACCGTTTACCATCACCACGAGTATCGATCGGGATCCTCGGCTCGATACTTCCAACGACGTCCAGTGCCATAGTTAGTTTAGTGGTACCGTTTTTTGTTTTTAAAATTCGAATCTATGAGGAACGTCGAGAAGTGCTCAGAGAAGTCTCGAGAAATCGGGGATTTAAATAAAATCAGAATTCTACCTTCGTCGTCGTCGTCGTCGTAGAGCGACAAGTCGTCGCCGATGTCGTGCTCCTCGTGGCTGTCGTGGAGCGGCTCCGGCGGCTCGCGCTCGTCGTGCGGCGCGGGCTCATCGCTCGGCGCGGCGGGCGCGGCCTCGCCCGAGTCCGTGTCGTCGGGCGCCGCGTCCTCGGGGCTGCGCGCATACACACACTTGTACAAACATAGCACACGACACAAAAACCCAACAAAAGTACTTCATTCGAGACACGCGCAATGTACTCAGACTCGCGTATGAATAGGTCTGGAGCATTGGTGCCCACACTGGGCCCGGTGCCGGTGCGGCGGGTACTCACGGGCGGCGCGTGTAGAGCGCGTGCGGCGCCACGTCCTGCGGGAACACGTCCAGGTGGTGCAGGATGATGCGCTTCACCAGCTCGTTGAGCAGATTCTGCTGCGCCACCTGCGCGCCGCCGTCGCCCCAGGCGGCCAGCAGCGTGGGCCCCAGGCAGATGGCCAGGTTCCACGCGTCCATCATGTTGTGCTCCGCGTGCTCCGCCAGGTGCGCCAGGAACGCGAACAGGTAGCGCAGCACCAGCAGCGCCGGCGCCGGCAGCGCGCCCAGCGTGTCGCGCATGCGCGCCGCCCACGCGCCGTCGTCCGGCAGCGCGGCCAGGCGCAGCAGGCGCTCCTGCAGCGCCGGCGGCAGCAGCGGCGGCCGCAGCTCGCGCAGGAACAGCTTCAGCAGCCCGCACACCGAGTTCATGTCGGACGCGTCGCGCACGCCCGCCAGCGGGTCCTCGCCGCGCTCGAAGGCGGCGCGCAGCGCCTGCATCTCCACCTGCGACCCCGACACGCGGAAGATGCCCTGGTGGCGCAGCCCGTAGCCCGCGATCACGCGCACGCACGACGTCAGCACCACGGGCAGGCGCGCCTCCAGCGGCGCCGCGAACTGCCCGCGCCGCAGCCGCGCCGCCGCGCGCCGGGGCGGCGTGGGCGGCGACGGCGGCCGCGCGCCCGCCTCGGCGCCGCCCGCGCCCGACAGCAGGCGCGCGCGCACGCCCGCCGCCTTGCCCTCCAGCCGCGCCAGGCGCCCCGCGCACGACACGTACGCGCGGAACTTCTGCACCGACACGGTCGGTTAGGTGAGGAGGAAGCGGGGTACACGAACAGAACAGATACTGCATTCAAAGATTCAGGTACGCACCGCCAGGTAGTAGTCCTCCTGGTCCTCGGGCGGCGGCGCGGGCGGCGCGGGCAGACCGGCGGCGCCCTGGCCGGCGGGCCCGAATGCGGCGCGCACGTCCCAGCGCGCGTCGCCGCCGTCCAGCTGGCGCAGCAGCTCGGCCTCGGCCGCGTCCAGCGTCTTGGCGCCCTCGCGGCACTCCAGGCGCAGCGTCTCGGCGCCCGCCTCCAGCTGCGCCAGGCGCTGCGCCAGCTCGCGCGCCGCGCGCTCGCCCGGCTCGTCCGCGCCGGCCGCCTCGCCCAGCAGGTCGCGCACGTCGGCGTCCTGCGCGGCGGGCGCGGCGCCGGCCCAGGCCAGCGGGCGCGGCGGCGCGAAGGCGGCGGCGTGCGCGTCCAGCAGGCGCTGGCGGTCGGCCAGCGCGTCCAGCGCGTCCGCCGCCTGGCGCAGCGCCGCGCCCGCGCCCGCCGCCGCCGCCGCGCGCGCGCCCTCCGCCTCGCCCGCCGTGCGCAGCGCGCGCCCCACCACCGCCTCGAAGCCCACCTCCATGCACTGCGGAAGGAGCTCGCATCACAACGCGCTCGTCGCGATTCCAGGATAAAAACGAATGGCTCGATTCGATCTGTTGTTCTGGAAGGAATCGAGTCTCTTGTCGTGTGCGTACCAGTATGATGTCGGCGACGTCGTCGAGGTAGTAGCGCTGCAGCGTGGCGTTGGCGGCCTCCAGCGCCAGCGCGTAGTCGGCGCGCGCCCGCAGCGCCCGCGAGCGCGCCTCGCCGTGCCGCACCCGCCGCTGCGCGACATAAACCCGCACTGTACTACGTTTGTATTTTACGCTAGACTGCACTTCCGCTTACCATCAAGCGGTGTGCAAGTAATTTGGCGACGTAAGTAATTAATGTTTTGTTAAGTTTGTTCGTTTATTATTTCGTTCATGTTAGGTTAGATTTATGGATTCATTATTTTCTCAATAAAAACATAAGTCACTTACTTGAGAAACAAGTTACTACATTTCATAAACAAGGAATTCATAAACAATGGATTGGGAAAGCCGAGTGAGAAGATAATTATTCTCAGCAGAGACAGAATCCGAAAAATAATTGGAGCGTTTACTGGCCACTGCTGCACAAAATACACCTTGAACAAGATTGGTATCATGGACGAAGAAACATGCAGACACTGCTACGAGGACGTGGAGACAATGAAGCACATACTGTGTGAATACCACGCTTTAGGAAGACATCGAATGGATTTACTCGGGAGGATGGATCTACCCCAAACCAGAGGATTACATGCACCTGCGATTAAGAGAAATAGTCACCTCGATAGAGAGGACTATCCCTCCGCTAAGGTAGGGGTCAGGGTGGGGTCGACACAAAGGAACCAATAGCGTCGAAGTGTCCGCGAAAGCACCAGAGCAGGCACCCCAATAAGATAAGATAAGATACTAACGATGCATCGTATTGAGCAATTAAAAATGGAAAAGGAGTTAAAGAAAGTCCATATATCTGTTCGCTTCGTACCTTGTCCAGCTCCTTGTCCAGCGCCTTGAGCTTCTTGGGGCGCGGCGGGTCGGCGGCGGCCAGGCGCGCGCGCGTGTCGTAGGCGTGGCGCAGCTTGAGCGCGGCGGCGCGCCAGTCGGCGGCGGCGGCGGCGTGCGCCTTGCCGGCCGCCGCCGCCTCGCCCAGCGCCGCGCCCACCTCCTCGTGGCGCTCGGCCAGCACGTCGCGGCACTTGCGGTGCAGGCGCAGCGCGTCCTCGGCGGCGCGCGCCAGGCGGGCGCTCAGCGCGCCGCCGTACAGCTCGGCCAGCGCGGCGTGGTCCCGCGCCAGCGCGCGCGCGCCGTCCAGCGCCGCCGTCCAGCCGGCCGTGGCGCCCAGCAGCGCCCAGGCGTCGCGCTTGTGGCGCTGGTCCTTGTGGCGCGCGGCGGCGCAGCGCGCCAGCTTGTCGAGCGCGCGCGCGTACTCGTGCTCCAGGTCGGCGCGGCGCCGGCAGTAGTCGTGCAGCTCGCCCGCCACGCCCGCCGCCGCCTCGGCGCGCGCCTCCAGCACGCGCGTCTGCTCCGCCAGCTGCAGGCGGATGTCTGCAACGCGAACGCACGAGCGGCGAGCTTAGCGACCTATTCCCATTGTTGACGACATTTTTTGAACGTTTTCCCTTTTCCCAGAATTCACCCTCAAGTGCAAATGGGAATTGAGTTTGAGTTCGAATTGCTAACGACAACCAAGTAATTCCATGAATGATTTGAGCTTATATAGTCGGATTATAATGAAAAGTGCTCGCTCAGGTCAAACTTGCAAGTACGTAATACTACTACACAAAAAAATAATAAACGGTTGATCTCGTGTGCGGTGTGCCGGTGCCGATACTAAACAATTAAAAGTGTGATTCTATACATGTTAAGTTAGTACCTATCACCTTTTGGAGAGCTCATTAAAGACCACAGTTTTCCCGTAATTTGTACGCTAACTGCCAAAGTAATTTTATGAGACAAAACAAGTGCGGTGTACCCATTTGAACACAGTAAACAGATAGATAGATAGATACATTAAGTATTGTCGTACTTTGTAAGATATCACTAGGACAGAAATATATAAGCAATGTGGAACTCAGTTAATGAATCACGAGTTTTGTTATTTTTTCCTGTTTTGTTTAAATATGGAATGACTGGCTGAACTAAGTAGGTACAAGTGCCAGAACCTCTGGGCGACGCTTATTCTCTGCCTCATTGTCGTCACCGAGTCACCGCATGAGTCAGGCACGGCGGCGATTTTACGTTTCGACCAGGACCCTGATTTTTTATTAATTATCAATCATTGTCAAACCACTAAGGTTGTGGAAAATGCCATTGAATTGAATATACTGTTATATTCTAAAATTAAAGGATATCGTGTAGAGTGAAGGAAACTATGTAATGAAGTCTTTTTCATATAATATTGAGCTGTTCAATGGTAATTTTTGTTATGTCAGTGGTTTGACGATGGTTAACCCAAGGAAAACATAAAACAAGTTGAAATGTGATGTAATCGGTGCACGCGTCTCACTGGTGTGCGTATTTACGCAACAAAAAATAAATTCGACAATAAGAACCTTTTTGTAAGCATACGTCTAAACTTATTCGTAAATATCCGCCAGGCCTGATCACCTTGCCTGGTCTGAGGATCCTTACTTTGTGTTGGAGGGATATCACATCCCGTTCCTCCACACAGGTTTATAAGTGCCCGGATAATGGCAATAGGCTCGCCACCTATTACATTAGGACCTAAACATAAACTGGCGAAATGTGGGTGCTACCACCTCTGCCTACCCCTTCGGGGATACAGGCGTGAGTTTATGTTATGTTATGCTATTCGTAAATATTCAAGCTTATTCGATTCAAAGTATGAAACGCCATACATACTTTTGTATCTATAGCAATGTAATCGCTATTTTGAACGGTTAAAATAAAGGTGGTGGCAATATAGTTAGCATTACCTTAATTAAAGAAAAACAAAAAACCCGACTGCCTAACTAACCTAACCTAACTAAAAAGAAAGAAACAAGCCCAGTAGTTAAAATTTCATACAATACTCACAGTCGGGGCCCCTTAGGAAGATGTGATTGGTAAAATTTAAATGGGCCCCGACTGTGAGTATTGTATGAAATTTTAACTACTGGGCTTGTTTCTTTCTTTTTAGTTAGGTTAGGTTAGTTAGGCAGTCGGGTTTTTTGTTTTTCTTTAAATTATTTTTTTTATTTTATACTTTTTAGTTACGATTCATTTAAAATATATTCTTTTATCAAAATATTATTTTTGTTTGTATATCGTTTATCCTTGAAGTAAGGAAATTAGCGAGAATTAATGTTTTGTTAAACAACTTTAAATCGTTATATATCCTAAACTATTAGTTAAAATGAAAAATGGTAAAAGGAACCTAAATATGATTTTAAAATACCTATTCAACGACACCCCACTTGACATAGTTCATCGAAATTTTTTTTTTTTCATTTTGACAATATGGCGTCTGGTGGTCGCTGTGGTGAATTTTGATTACTGTCATGTCTTTAGTGACACTCGCAAGGTTAAGACGAATCGATTGAGGTAAGAATCATCAAAATCGGTCTATGCGTTTAGGCTCTAGAACGCCACATAGAAACAAACATACATACATACATACATACATACATAGACTGGTAAACACAATACCCTCCTTTGCGTCGCGCAGTCGGGTAAAAAGGTACCTATAATGTGTTTTCGTTCTGTAGTACGTATGATTTGAGGTAATATGGCATTTAAGGTAGTATATAAATAGGTAGTGCGACCAATCAAAGCAATAACAAAAACAATAACAGAAAATACATATTCCGAAAAACCTAATGTTCTATTACAACATACTTTTGGATTCAAAACAAAACAACAAATCTCAAATCAATAGGTAAATTAAAATAAAGTTACAATTAAGGATAACTTAATAAGATAACCCTCGACAGTTTGCTTAGTTTTCAGTTAGGCAGCTATCCAGCAAGTGCGTCTGAAATCCCGGCAATGTCACAGTCAGTGGCAATACTTGTCGACAAAGCACGTAAGCGCTCGCACCAAAACAAATCTAAGTATATGTAACAATTAGCTAACCCGCGCAACTTCGTCTGCGTCACCCCGTTTTTGCAACATTTTTCACTTCTGCTTCGCACCAGTTGGTTGGAGTATGATGTTATATGCATATAAACCCTCCTCTTCAATCACTCTATTTATTAAAAAACCGCATCAAAATCCGTTGCGTAATTTTAAACATTTAAGCATACAAAGGGACATAAGGACATTTTGTTATACATACTATGTATATGTGTATACTATGTAGTGATGATGAATCGCGAAATATGTTGGTAAGCGCAAAATTCGAAGACGGCTAGACGAATTCGAGTATTCTTTTTTTATTTGTTCCTTGAACTCTACGGAAGTTTTTATCGAGCAGCGGGAACGGGATCAGAAGTGCACGCGGCCGGAGCTGCTGGCAACAGCTAGAACCTCATAAAAAAAATAACGTAACGCGTCGTTCAACTAGCCGAACTGTCAATGTGTGTGCGTTGTTGATGTCGATGGATGACAGACGAGGGGCACTGGCGGGCCGTGGGCCGTGGGCGGAGCGCCGCGAGGGGACGCACTACACTCGCTCGACTGTTTGTTGACCGACATCAATAGTACGCGATGCAGTATGCACCCTCGCTGCATACGAGTATCGGTTGGAGTACGATCGTACAATGATTGTTGATTCACATGCGGAGACTAATAATCTTCTCGGAACTCCCAACAGATGTGAAGATACCTGCCTGTATTATGACCGTATCTTTAAGCTTTTTGTTGAGTTTTATCTACGAGTAGTTAGGTTCTCTTACATAAAAAGTCTCCGACAGCTACCTGGTTCAAGTTGGATATTGAAAGTGTATTGTGTCTGTATCTGCGAGACAGGACATTGTGTAGGAGGTAGTGATGGTAAGTGCGACGTTGTTTCGTCTCAACATAGGAGCTACGAGCTTTTCAGTGTTGTCGAGCTTGTTTTGTTATTTGTTAGGAAATGAATCTCACGTATTACATTGACACATAACGTGCGTCGCCGTCGCCGCGGCATCGGCAGCTGCCCCGCTGTCATTACTATCGATATCACACGTAAACACCGACTCATTGGCTTTCACAGTTATAATGAGTGATTGGCCATTAGCACGCTACACACGATACGCGGTTATTAATAGACAACGGTCACAGCAGGCAGTACGTCGCCGGTCAGACGGCTCGTCGGCCTGGTGCGGTGTGTGGAGCTCGTACCGGGGAATGCATTGGCGAGGTCGGGCGGGCCCCAGTCGTGGCGCGGCTGCACAATACAGTGGAACATGGCGCCCGCCGCCGGTCGACTGGCGGTAGTGGCGGCCCGGCGCGCAGCCTCCGCGGGATGCGCCCTGTGCCCCGCGCCGCGCCCGCCCGCTCCCGCTGTCGCCTGTTTGCACCCTCCTACGTCACGACTCCACCGCAACCTCGCAGCGGTTCACTAACGTCGAACTGCACCACGACGTAGGAAAATATTAACTAAATAATTTACAGCACGTCATTTTTCTAATTTAGCAATAGCCAGTATGAGCAGTTACTTGCCACACGTAAACACTGAAACTGATTTACGAGTGAACGCGTTGAACGACATTTAAAATGTATTTGACAAATTGCCTACTGGCTGAGGTTAACCATTCCAAGTTTTTCCTGTATGTGTAGGTATGTATGACTGATACATATCATGCCAATTCGAGCGCGCTAACGAAATAGGTGCCTATTATGAGGTTCACAGGCTTGCCTGGTACATCGCGTCAGCGTGCATCAAGCTAATCTGTCAACGAGCGTCAACCTCGTCCAGAAAATAGTCTTCTACCTAGTTGTCCACTAATTAAAGCACAACAGATAGTATGTTACGACGTTGGCATGTCCTCGAGTTCCCCGACACTCATTTACTTAACTACATCTCGATCGCACAAGATCGGTGACGAGGAGCGAGCGACAAGCGGCACCCGCAGAGCGCGGGTAGTGTATGTGTATAAGACGTAATATATGATATCGGGAATATGCAGTGATAGCGGTCTGCATGCGCCTCTCTCTACGCAGCTCCAATCCAATTCTTAGGTGATAGTAATAGTTAGTTTGGCGTTCTGCAAGAATCCTAGTCAAGTTCTCCAAAATTCTAAATCTCTGAAAACTTTGAACTTACCTACATAACTAGCTTTACGATATTACGTGGATATACGAGTAGACCTACTGTGAATTTCATTTAGTATGACCGGCATGTCTAGATACAGTAGATACATTAGCATCTATAGGTACCGTGAAGAGGTCAGAAGGCGATCTCAGTGATAGGTCGTACCAGTAGGTATACGAGAAATCTGTACGCTACATCGGCTACATGTATCGATGTTGCAAGCTGGTTGCATCCAGCCGCCAGCGCGACAGATGAATATCCAAAGCATTCCGCAGCCGGCGGCGGCGCGGGGGCAGGGCGCGGCGCCCCGAAGCCCCGAACCGGTCGCCTCACTCGCCAGGTGAGCCGCGGCCCGAGGTAGCGGGTCGTGTGCGAAACAAAACAATGCGTCCTTAGCTACCAATGTACTAACTATTCACAGAAGATGAGGGAACGGTTAATGTTGCCAAGCTATTTGTTCTTTTTGTTTGTATTTATAGAACAGGCTCCGAAACTACTAGCCCGATTTGCAATTTTTTCCAACAATAGAAAGCCACATTATTTATCTGTGTCCTAATAGGCTTTATATCTTCACGTTATTGTCCAAGGGGGGACCAGTAACAATAAAGATCAAATAAATCCATTATATTCCCATACATTATCCAAAATCCATTAAATTAGGGTTAAAGGAGTGGAACCCAAAGTCAGGGTCAACAAATAATGTTTCATTTATTTGTAGCAAATATTGTAATGTATTTCCGCCATGTAACGCCTACTTCAATACCTTATTATTGATTTGTGCTCTTAATTCGTACTGCTGATGGGACAGGCACGGAAGTGCATATAGAATTATAGTTTGATTGATTGAGCTAATATACCTAATATAATTGATACTTCAGAGTCTGCAGTACCTACTTTAGATAGAGTAAGTATCAGTAGTAGCAAAAGTCTGCCTAACAACTTTCATATAAATGGTGACAGATCTAACATTTATCACAAAACTGCTAACTTTGATGTGTAAGTAACGATTCATGCAAGCCTGCACGTATCGTAATATTTTCAGCCTTTAGTAACAGCAGGATGATGCCAGGATGAGTCACATAAAAGGTATAATATGTTTATTACATCGTGTCCATTTATTGAGTGAATAAAACTGTAGACTTGCACTACACCATAATCATTCCACAAGGTACCTTTTTATATAGCACTTAGGTGGCAGACAAGCTCACGTCCCACCTAACGGAAAGTGATTACCGTGGCTTATGGACGTGTGCAACTTCAGGAGCGTTACACTCGCGCGGCCGACATTGCAGAAACCTTGTAATGCCGTTCTTGGAGTAGGTACCCAATTTAATAGCCCCTTGGGAAACCGCAGCAGGGAGTTCATTCCACAGTTTGAGCGTGCGTGAAATGAAGTTCCTTTCACACCGCACTTTGTGCACCGTTTCCGATCGCAATTCATCTGAGCACAAATCATTATACAGGCGGTGGAATACGAATAGCGAGCCGTCCTTCCTGAAGCTGAGAGGTTTCACACCGCCTGAGAGTATGGGATTGTCGTTCTTACCACCCGTCTTTATACTGAGTCGAAGGAGACAAGCTGCCAAGCTAGTGCTCCTACAAAGAGGTGATAGCAGTACTACATGGGGGGACGAACGTGTGCCTTATAAAGAAGGAGACGTTGCCTGCCTGCTGTGCCCTTCCTAGTTACTTTGAAGCCAGCTTGACTTTGTCTTCCAAATCACTAAGATACTGAACGTCGCTGGAGAGACCGACACCGAGGATCCCGACAGTTGAACTTATGTACTACGTCATATTATTGGAATCGAAAGTATATTGTTAGGCAGTCGGCCTTACGACCGAAAAGTCCCTGGTTTGAATCCTAACCTTTGCACTTCTGACGTGAAACCACTCCTAGCCCAAGAAATTTAACAGAACTGTATTCTGTATCCGAATCTCTAATGTAGCAAAACCTATGCTCGAGCCCTGTCTTCTCTGTGAGT
This sequence comes from Pelosia muscerda, assembly GCA_963691645.1. Lineage (NCBI taxonomy): Eukaryota > Metazoa > Arthropoda > Insecta > Lepidoptera > Erebidae > Pelosia > Pelosia muscerda. Next base: position 17,912,938 of record OY829109.1, on the reverse strand, counting down.
AGCGGCGCTACCGTGAAGCAAATAACAAAAATACAAAAATGCCGTCGATTCGACAGAAGAAGTATTTAATTTCGCTTAGTAGTACTTACTCTTCTTAGTTGAAAACATCGTCAGTAAACAATTTTGAGGTGTCCGCCCCAAAAACGATGCAACGAAGGAAGTCAAGGTAATGGATCATTCAGCGTCTCGTGCGTGGTGTGCTGCACCGTCTTGTTAGTTGTTCGTGGTCCGTGGGGCTTCAAGCAGAACAGAGGTCGATGGTTTTGATAACATCTTATTTCATTACCTACATTGTTTATAACAAAGTACTAGTTAAGTAATAATTGGCAAGAAATAGTCATTTCACTAACGATTCCCTCAGCCTCAGACGAGCTCGCGCGATTGTTGTTCTAGTGGGTGAAACTTGTTTGTTATTTTTTGCAGCCCCGTTGAAGCTTAGTCACACGTGTCATGTTGCCTTACATAATCTGTAGTAACCTTGGTGTGGCGATAACGGTCGCACGTCTTACCGCGTCACCACACGAGTCGACGTGTGTAAACATTGTCAACTTCGTGAACACGGTGCCGAGCTAGCATCATCAGTGCCATTCATGTCTACCATAAGAGACTTGCAACATACCCTGACGAGAAATTATTTCGGTTTTTCAGCCTTTTGGGTACGTGATTGTCCGTGCATAGGATGTCGTTGATCCAGTTCCAGCTTGTCCCTCTCTATAGATGTCGCTTCTGCGCGTACGCCAGGAGGCGCGATGCTTGCTAATGGATATCCATTAGCTCGCATCGCGCCCGGTGCTCGCGTCGGTTAAGTTCAGTTATTGTATTATCCAGCAGGTCTCATTTAGAGCTATATCTATCAGCCCAGCATATACGGAACGACCCCATTCGGGAGACAGCATCATGGAAAATATACTCAATACAACGACTTCTTGTTTTTTTTTATTCAGTCGTTTACAAAAAAGTGCTGAAATAATCTGGAATCCTATAAATTTAGAAAAATGAATTAGCGCTGACTGTATTGCAAACGAGCAAAGCGCGTGATCATGCGCTTAGCCTAGGCGAAGAGTGTATCGCAGAACGCAGGCTACCTGCCGCTGGATAGCGTGCGGCCCATTAGCTTGCGCGGCAGTGCCTCGCGCCGGAAGCTCGCGCGAGCGAGGTGTGCGCACGCACTGATTGTTCACCTCGACAACTATTGTATCTATTAAAACTGTTTCCAAGAACCACAGCCACGAGCTAAATGTGCAACAGCAAGTAGGCCGGAGGTGCATTTGTGAATCGAATTTATTTTCCTCGTGTCTCCAAAGTATACGTATATCGAATCAATATCAACTAACCTCACGAATTTTTCTGCTCGCTAGAAGCCCGCCTATAGGTACATTGTTATTTACACATTAGCTGATTAATTTCCACAGGATGGACATTTTACCAGTTTCACGTATACTTTTGGTGCTAAATCTATGACAGTGAGATGATATGTTGACAATGACAAAAACACAACACGAATTTAGAGTTTACTGAAAAAATTATGCATTTGAGAAAATGACTGAAAAAAACCATGTAAATGTTAAAATGTCAGCTCTGATCAATCCTGATATAGAGTCAAAATGAATTTATAGGGCAGTGTTTAGCTATAAATCACCCACATTCGAAATGGACTCTCACCCTGAGTGTTTCGTATACAACTGGCTAAGAACACACTAACGCTGAGTTATCAATATGTAACTCGCAGCAAACGGAGGTGACGATGGGCAGTGGGCTGGCTGCATGGGCCGAATTACGATACGGACAACCACTCATACAGGCATGCACGCCAAAATGAACCTCCTTTAGAAATCGGTTAAAAAGTCAAACAGGCAGCCGTACGAATTTGGTGATTTTAATTGTAACAACTGATTTTAACATTACTTTACAACTGGTTAATCAAAAATGTAGCGGTGAGTCCACTCCGCACGTTCGGTTGCGCTGTCGTCTTACTTTTTGGTCTGTTCTTTCTTGAATCAATTAGATGCAAACATGAAACCAGGCCGAGGTGCACCTACTTCGAGTCAAGAACAAGAAGAGTCCCTCAATCGAGGTAGTGGACTAGCAGACAGTATGATTGTATGAACTTGAACTACAGCGTAGTCCGGTGCAGGTCAGTACATAATCATATCGTCTAAATAGGAAGTGTAGGGACAAAAATGTTGCGCCGTACGATGCAAAACTTTTTCATAATAAATATGTGAACTGATCACACATAATTATCTACAATTTCCAATCATAGCTAAATACATTGTGTCATCATCATCATCATTTCAGCCACAAGACGTCCACTGCTGAACATAGGCCTCCCCCATCGACCTCCAATCCGACCGGTTGGAGGCGGTCTGCATCCAATGGGTACCCGCGACTTTGACTATGTCGTCCGCCCATCTCGCAGGAGGCCGTCCCACGCTTCGTCTACCGGTACGCGGTCTCCATTCAAGAACCTTTTGGCTCCAACGGCCATCTGTTCTTCTTGCTACGTGCCCCGCCCATTGCCACTTCAGCTTGCTAACCCTGTAGGCTATGTCGACCACTTTCGTTCGTCTGCGGATCTCCTCAATTCTGATTCGATCTAGCAGAGAGATTCCGAGCATAGCCCTTTCCATAGCTCGCTGTGCGACCTTGAGCTTTCTTATGAGGCCCATAGTGAGGGTCCACGTCTCGGCGCCATAGGTCATCACTGGCAACACGCACTGATTAAAGACTTTTGTCTTTAAGCACTGAGGTATTTTGGACGAGAAGACGCTGTGTAACTTCCCGAACGCTGCCCAGCCGAGTTGGATTCGACGATTGACCTCCGCCTCGAAGTTTGATCCGTCTAATCGGACCATCTGTCCAAGGTAGACGTACTTGTCTACAACTTCGAGGGTCGAGCCTTCAACTGACACTGGGGAGGGCCTTAGAATATGAGCATTCGCCATAACCTGGGTCTTGTCCATATTCATCTTGAGGCCCACCTGTTGAGAGACTCGGTTGAGGTCGTCGAGCATTGTGTTTAGATCCTCCAGCGATTCTGCCATGAGCACGATGTCGTCGGCAAAACGAAGGTGAGTGATGTATTCGCCATTAACATTAATGCCGAGACCTTTCCATTCCAGTAGCTTAAAGGCATCCTCCATTGCATTGGTGAAGAGCTTCGGAGATATTACATCTCCTTGTCTCACTCCCCTCTGCAACAGTATCGCCGCTGTGCTCTGATCTTGTACTCGGACTGACATGGTGGCGTTTTTATACAAGCACTTCAGCACTTCGATGTACCGGTAGTCTATATGACACCGCTGGAGAGATTGTAGCACTGCCCATGTCTCGATCGAATCAAAGGCTTTCTCGTAGTCCACAAACGCTAAACATAGTGGCAAGTTATACTCCTGAGTCTTCTGTATGACTTGCCGCAGCGTATGAATGTGGTCTACGGTACTATAACCTTTTCGGAAACCGGCTTGTTCGGGCGGCTGGAAGTCATCAAACCTGCGTTCGAGACGATTCGTGATAACCCTCGAAAACAGCTTATAAACATGGCTCAGAAGCGAGATGGGTCTGTAGTTCTTAAGAGAGGCTTTGTCACCTTTCTTGAAGAACAAGACCACCATGCTTCTGTTCCATGCTTCCGGCGTAGTACCTTCGAATAAGACGGAGTTGAAGAGCTTCTGAAGGACTTTAAGTATCGGTGTTCCACCCGCTTTCAGAAGTTCCGAAGTGATTCCGTCTTCTCCTGGTGCCTTGTTATTTTTAAGCTGCTTGAGGGCCACCCTAATCTCGTACAGGCTGATGTCCGGGATATCCTCGGTGTAGTGTCGGGTTAGCTTGGCTCTTGGATCTTTAACCGTATCAGTAGCAGGCTTAGTGACTGAGGTATAAAGCTGTCCATAAAACCCCTCGATCTCCCCCAAAACATCTGCCTTAGTCGACGCGACGCTGCCGTCCTTCCTCTTCAGCTTTGTCAACTGGCTCTGCCCAATAGACAAGTCTCTTGCGAACACTTTGGAGCCTTTATTTCGCTCAATCGTTTCTTTAATACATTGAGTATTAAAGGCGCGGATGTCGTGTCGCAAAGACTGCTGGATACGTCTATTGAGCTGCCGATGTGCTTCAGCGTCATTGGTAGACTGCAGCCTCATAGAGCGTCGTTCGGCCATGAGTTTGAGGGTGTGATCGGTGAGCTTCTGTGGTCTATCTCTTCGACGGGGCTTGAAGAATTTGGAACCCACTGAATGAACAGCTTCAACCAACCTGTTATTTATCTCGTCCACTGTACTGCATTCTTCTAGGCAAGAGAAGCGATTCGAAAGTTCGAGTTGAAAGCTCTCGGAGTACTGTATATGGGAAGCTCTAGGTCGGAGCGTAGACCTCATCAGACGGGATCTCTCCAGCTTAACATTAATATTCAAAGTGCCTCTAACCATTCGGTGATCACTTCCGGTTTTCACCCTATGGATCACTGAGACATCATTGAATATCCGTCTATGCGTCGTCATGATGAAGTCGATCTCATTTTTGGTACGACCACCGGGGCCCATCCAGGTCCATTTCCTGTGGGGCGGCTTCTTGAAGAAAGAGTTCATCATAAAGAGTCGCTCTTTCTCAAGAAAGTCGGCCAGCCTCCAACCCCTTCGGTTACGCCTCCCATACCCATATTGCCCCACTCTCAACTCGTTATCACCTCTCGTACCCAGTTTTGCGTTGAAGTCCCCCATAACAATAGTGAAGTGTGATTTAGAGGCATGTATGGCTCTACTAATGTCCTCATACATAGCCTCCACTTCATCATCTGGTCGTGTCGAGGTCGGTGCGTAAACCTGTATGACCTTCAGCAAGTATCTCTTGGACACTCTGAGTACCAGGTACGCGACCCTGTTCGACACACTCGTGATGGATATGATGTTGTTTATGAGGGACCTATGGACGATGAACCCGACACCACCTTGCGACTTCTCGTCGCCCTCCCGGTAGTAGAGCAGGTTGCCAGACTTCAGGGTTATTGTGTCCTCTCCCTCTCTTCGGACTTCGCATAACCCAACGATGTCCCAGCGCAACCTGCTCAATTCTTCTTCCAGCTCTGCTAGCTTCTCGTCTGTCCTCATTGTGCAGATGTTGTGTGTAACAACCGATGCAACCTACGTTTGCATCGGTTGTCCATTGTGCATGCTTTGGTCGTCTGACGGAGGGATCCCGCCCGGTGATTCTTAGCACCCCTGGCCCCAGCGCTCGACTGACGCCCGTCAGGCGCGTCAGTGTTGCGACTGGAGCCCCCGGGCACTTGGGGCCGTTTGGTGCACACCAACATCTTGGGGGGTTTTCGGACCGTATACCCGCCACGCTGGTCCAGTGCGGGTTGGCGGGTAGCCAGAGCCTCGTTCGTTGGTCGGCAGAGGGCACCACGGGCAGGTGAGGTTGGCTTGGGTCCCCAAGGTGGTGGAAGGGACCCCTTACCCTCCAATTGTGTATGTACATAATATATGTACAAATAACATTGTGTATGTACATAATATATGTACAATGAAACAACCAAACCGATGACATTTAGCACATGACACTATTCATGCATACATATTACAAATAATATTTGCACTGCGAAAGAATTGAAGCCGCGATGTCTGACGTAGCAGCAGCAGCAGCACGCTCGCACTACCGCCACACGGTACGGAGGTCGAAATGACGAAATTCGATCAAAATCGCACTGCTTACTTATTGTTTCACATCGTAAAACTTTCACATGCAGAGCTAATAAATGATTACTAAGCGATTTCCCATGTTTCCGTTGGCAAGCTATTGTCCTCGTCCTGGGTTGCGTTTGCGTGTCACACACAAGGGGCGAGGCGAGGGTGCACCGTAGCTTGGAGCAGGGGAGTAAGGAAACGTCTGTCGCGCCCTCTGTGCGCCGCGCTCGGGCACCAGCCGCCTGCGCCCCGCGACGCCAGAGGGCGGCAGGAGCGATCGCTCGGCTCCGGCCTGGCGGCGTGCGGCTCTAAATATAGCGCCGGCGCCGCCCGCGCCCACTGATTCACACATACCGAGACCGCGGCGACTGCGAACGACCACCGGCAGTCGGCACCGCCATCCTATACATACCCGTCTTAACTCATCTCTGTGTTTATTACAAACAAACCTACTACCCTACCTACCTATTAAAATAAATTAAGAAACAATAGAGATATATTAAGAGACAAATAAAAGAAACAAATAAGAGACATCAGATAATGATGATAATGTATAAGTAGTACATATTCTAATGATCACATGGAAATTTAATGTCGACGACATAAAAAGACATGACTCTTTATAGTGTCTTAGCAAACAAGATCCACATTGCATTTACCTACGAGTGCTATTTATTTTGATTTTATAAGAACACCGACCGGAAATAGTGAACCTTACATCGCCATTGTGTTTATAATAAAAAGTTCAGAGCTCAGGGTTCGTGGTGGTATCACTCAATCCTAATAGCGGGCGCATTTAAAGCTAGCTAGGTAACGACCAACAGCACCCTGAATCCCCAACTAACTTAGCGATTGCCATGGACAGTGGGCACTGAAAATCGGCCGATACATAAGTGTGTATGGCCGTGAGACGCGTACCTAACGTATTATTAATAGATCACGACATGAACATTTGCCTAACCGAGCGCGTGTTACGCGCTGATGGATTACTCGTTGAACATTGTCTAATCTGATCCTGTTTGAGTGATTTGTTCGTTAAACAGAGATTATAATAATATTATGCACATCCCCCATAGTTTGTGACGCGCCAAGACATTGACGATAGCGGCTAACTGGCTAAGTATATAATTTATGGTGATCTTGATATACTCGTAGGTACTCCGCCTCCGTAGGCCCCACAGCGACACAATCGCAGACGAGTTCAACGTGACCGTAGTCATGGTGCCTTGCGAAGACAATACAGGGAGTGATTATTTAGAAGTGGTTCTGTGACGCGCAGCCATTATGGCGCATTGTATGGGCTGTCCGCAGTATCCGCGCCTTATGGCGCTAATTATTATCAATTCATTAGAGCGAGTTTCGTTAGCATTTTAATGGCAGTGTACAATACAAAGAGTAATGGCGCCAATTGCGGTAGGTATACGTGAGTACAGTACACACAAAGAAGTTGAATTTCAGCTATCGAACGCGTTCAGTTAGGTAACTAAAACCTGAATACGCTTGCTACGAGTTGCTTTAAGCAGCAAAGTGAGGGTGGCGATGCGGTTTGGGTTTACGGCAACTACAAATTATGAGATCGGAAACATGCTTTTGGGTGAGACGGCTCAGCTCTAACCCGTTTATTGCGTCACTTGATGATTTTCAAGGGTGAAGATGAACCCTTTGATCTGAAATGAATAAGTTCTTTTCTCCAATAGCTTAAATAATATTCAAAATTGTATGTAACAAAAGACAGGAAATGTTCATCCTGATGAAGACATACAAATGTTTGATTTCTTCTCAAAAATGCCAGTCTACCTATAGATATCGAGGCTTTTATTCAGATGTTTTTCAGAATTATGCTAACCGAGTGCCATGTTAGTCGATGCAATAGGAAGGTGTAAAATGGTCAAGACTTTAGTTGAGACAGGCACAACACGAATGCCCGATACAAAAACGATCTTGTAGTCTGTGATAGAAGACTCCAAAAAAATTGTAATTCTTTCCAGGGTGTACACGATATTTTAAGAAGTACCCTAATGAAAATTAAGGATGACCTACACATGAATTTAAAAGTAAATTGTGCCATCGCAGCTATTTAACAGACCAAGATTATTTAGATAATAAACAAGCTTGGAAATAAGATAGTCACTCAACTTGCTACTCAAGCAAAACAACTTAGTAGACTAAAGTAAATGTTAGACAAAAAAAAGCCCGTTGAGTTTCTTGCCGAAGTTTTCTCAGACCGGGCCGCGTTTTGACTTGGTGATCCATTTGCTACTAACCTTCAATATAATATTTAATTTTGATGTTATGTAAGTTCCGTTATACTGAATACTTCAATGATTTTTTATTTGAATTATGATGATTAATTTTTATAAAAAAACAGTTATTATACTCACACCCTCAGACCACCATTTCATGAAATCAAACTTCGAAACTTCACGAAACCATTTCATGGACATTTGGAATGAAATACATTAGGAAGTATTTCATCCGTAATCTCCAATACGATACGACACCAGTTGTGCACCACATGTGCTACGGTTTGTTAATGGCTCTCATCGACCCAACTGTGCGACATAATTATGTACGGGAACTAGACATTAGGCAGTAGGCAGTAGGCAGCCAGGAACTGTCCGTGAGATATTGACGGAGCAGCACCTCATCTTTGAACTTAGAAACACCTATTCACCTAACGACTCCAGATAGTCTGTCAATTATCGTCGGTTTTTGCGTTGGCAAACAAGGACATGGTGCACTTTTTTGGTACACCATTGCTATTGACTTGACGCCAAAAGTGTCACAGAGAGGAAGAGCAGAGGGAAAGAAGACGATGATTACTCATTTTTGAATTACGAGTGAAAGAAAGGGAGATAAGATCTCCAAGTTGGCACTCTTACAATGTTACGTTTTTACGTTTGGTGTTTACTGCGTAATAGGTACGTTCACCTGGGCGATACGCGCAGTTCCAGTAACGTTTTAGCACATCATAAGTAAATACTAGGAGCAATGGAGAGAGAGAGAGAGCCGCCTATCTCAAATCTTTGGACAGCACTAACAAGAAAGATTCTTAAATATTGTCAAGAAAAATTGTAGGTAGGTATATTAAATATTTAATCTAATTTTTATCTCTCCTTTTACCCACGACCAGCCCCTGATCTAGAGGGTTAGGCGGCGAAATCAGACTTAGTCGGTTCTAGTCTGACGTAACCGCCCCCGCCGAGAGTTTGAAAAACACCAACATAAAAAATGCCTTCAAACAGTTAAAAATAGTAACACGTATAGACAACTACCTACTTTACAATCATGTGATAGGTACGTAGTTTACATTTGTAGGAATTGTAGGTAGAGAGTAGAGAGTAGAGATAGTAGAGATCCTCGGCGCAGCTGTAACGATAGCGGGTCACTAGCTAGAGATTTGTTCACTTATTGTATTGTGTTATTTATTACCTATCTAATCCGGTTACCAGTATACGCATTCGTAAACAGCTAATAATGCGTTTAAGTCGTAAGGCAGTAAGGAAACTGATTAACAAAATAGCTAATTAGGTCGTGGGTAGCGCACTACCACATAGCTTGGTACCACAATATAGCTCGGCGGGTAAATAAAGTTACGATCGAAGACTTCTATGGTATAAGCTATTTATTCATCTGTGGTATAAGTTCCTAAATACCATTAAGTAATTGCACTTTGTTGCTCTGTACAGGTCAAGAATAGCATGACAATTACACCACTTCTCATGATTAGAAGTATTATGTGTACACAAGAGGGAGCGCTGAGCGGAACAGGCAGGCGGCGCGCGCGGCGAGTCCCACCGGGCCGCCACACCTGTTCGATGAAAGTAATTATAAGTTTATAGGTATAGCTACCACAAGAAATTACATTTGCGCTGTGTCATTTTGAATCCCATGCGTTTAGTATATAGGAACAATAGATGCCTCCGAGTGGGGAACGCGTAGACCGTATCCACTTATTGAATATGCATTAAGTACTGGTTCACGCGAGAAGTTACATCTTATAACATAACAATTACTTTATTATGATAGTTAGTGTGAACCATCGCGTCGTAACGTAACACAACATAACAGTTAAAAAGTTTAACGACCTTAGATACCAGTTACTGAGCGGAAGTAAGGTCACTATTACTGCGGCTAGAGACAAAGACCTTTGACACCATATAAACGAATTGGTATCCGTAACTACCGGAGATTTGTCGATAACGACGCTCTTGTGCGCTAACATGCTTGTTGATATTATATATATATATATATATATATATATATATATATATATATATTGATAACGAACTTGTACTTCTCCACGATATTTATAATTGAACCTAACCGGTTTAAGCATAGATAGTTATTGATACAGCGTACAGCAGCTCGATCGACCGCTCGCCCGAGCAAAGCTAGCGATAAGAGAAGACAAAGGATCGACTAGCGCACAGATATGGAGACCGTTGCGTTTGGCTAACGATGGACGTAAGGGTCAGGAAATATGTCGTATAACGAAGGTGTGGGGGGCGTAAGTGCACGAGTGTGGGTGTCGGTGACTGCGCCCGGCCAAAGGAAGTCGTCAATGAACGAGCCTCGCGTGCGCGTCATGGCAAAATATTGCTAATGTGTCGCTTACATCATTTATAAGTACGTACAACAACCACCACTGGCCACTGGACTGTGACAGTGGCCGAAACGCCTTTACGATTGAATGAGAAAGTTACTTATAGAGACAATACGCAATCCCTCTCGGATGGACCATGTCGGAAACACTCAGCGGCAATTCTCAATGAAAATAAACGAAAGCAAAATGAAATGTTAAAAGCTCTATCGGAATTTTCCTCGATGGGTTGATTAGTCACTAGTCAGCGTATTTACGAAACTGTTATTGGTTTCGAGCTGAGAGAGCTGTGTGAGGGGCCAGTTAGTTACCAAGTACTTAATGTGTTAACATTTAATAATACATATAGTTACCAAGACACTGAATTTGTGTTTGTAGCAAACGGATTCAACTGCTAAATATCATTCAAGCGCGTACGACGTTCAACGCGATGCAGCTTCACTGTTTAGTGAACATGTTGGCAATATTAATGAGATTACAAATACTTTAGTATTGACATTCAAGTAATATCGTCGTAGTCGGAGCGCACAAGGCGAACATACACTAAATAAACACACAGCTATAATCAAAACGAATGTCTGTACTCTGCTCGTCCCCCATGTAATATTTGTGGTGTCCCTGACCCTGCCTCAGTAAGTGGAGTCTCCGCCGCCGTTCAGATTGGTTTATAAATTGTGCCAGTACCAGATATGCATCTTGTTATGTTACACTTACATGTACAGAACAAAGAACAGCGTGTTGTTGTTTGAAAGCGTTACAATTGGTGCAATGATGTATCTAACGTTCTAACTGTTGCAGAGACGTTGGCGTACTAAACAAGACAGTGATGCACGTCACTGCACTGTCTTGTACAGTACAGCACGCCTATGTCTTTAAAAATTATATTATTTAACTCCACGAAAACGTTAATGTGAAAAAATCACGAATATTAAAAAGGTCTGTAACGTCGTACATTTGATTACAAATGAATTTATTTCGAATAATACTTGATTTTTTGTAGCTTTGAATGTTTTGCCAATTTTTATCAGACATCAGACGGGCAAAATCCTTAAACATTTTCAAGAGATTGGTAAAAGAACATTACCCAACATGGTGTTAGCTCATAATCATAATTATGGTTGTGCTTGTGAGCTATGCTTTGAGTTTCTTTAATGGATAAAGTTCGAGTCGAGTAGACGAAAAACTCGCAGAACAAACGCATATTGTGAGAGGTCTACTGAGGTATTGAGGTGAGGGAGGGATTGATTGATTGATGGAATGTTCATATAAGAACCGCGCGAAACCGGGAGCAAGTCACCGGATAACATTGACTAAACTGTTAGAGAATAAATTATGGATAGAAAAAGGTAAATCTAAAATCATGGAAAGAACTAGAACTAGACTACAAGATGGTTTTTCTTCTCGCATTTATTGGACTCAAATTATACATAGCTCGCACAATGTATGGTGTTATTGTTTGCTGACCAAGGAATAACCACACCACTGCATCTGTCAAACTACAAAGGAACCGTAGACTAGCCTGCTTGGTGATGATTGGATGCATGAAGCCCCTGGCCTGGATATATTCATCCGTCAGGAAGCAACAGAAGCGGGTATGCGCCTAACGGCACTAAACCTAAGCTACTAAGACACGATGTTACTGGGAAATTATATCAGCAGCCGCTTTACCTCTGACACTCCGTCGAGTGTTGTGAGTTCGTAGGGCATCATAGCATAATGGCTATCGGGGGTGGGTTCAGTTCAGACGGCAGTAGCTCCCTGAAAAGTCGTATAAGCCAAATAAAAAGGGGAAGAGTAAGCGGTCGCCGAACTCCAAAGTGGTATAAAAATGCGAAGATGCGATCGCATACAGAATCGCTTTCTTTCAGTTTGTGGCCGTTATTTTATAATGTCGGTGAACAGTAGCGTCGGGATTAAGTTGTTTCGATCAGTAATATTGTCGAAATCAAGTCATTTCGGAGTTTTCATGCTGTCGAAGTAAAATCTTGTCGTAGAAGGATTTGTCGGAATTCAGTTTGGGACCCTGCCGCCATATTTTTTTTAGTGTCGGGACCACAATTCTTGGGCGCCACTTTATCCATTGCTCTATTTTTCCCTTTGGGAGTTAGTGGTACACATGGCACCCCATCAATTTTTCTCGAGTCCTTGATGAATCTTTCAAGATCTGGTCCACCTTGAAATGTGTCAGGTCAAGGGACACAGCAAAAATACACTGCACTATGGGGCACTGCAATGATGAGTTTGCTAGAAGAGGATCTGCTTTGTAGAGTACATGCCCATAATACCCATAGCCTTCACTTACTTATGCACCATATTAAGCAAACGAATGATGGATGACTATAACAGTCACTGGACAAACCTAATAGCCTCTGCAGAGCCTGCTTGAGAGAGGAAGAAACAGCGGAACTTGTGCTTCACTACACACTGTCTTGCTACTGCCATATACAGGACAAGTACTTCAAAAACCGGGTACAGCTGATGAAGTGGGGGGTTTGAATAAATTGGAGTATTTAACTTAAATACTGGGCTCACCTACTATGATGCAACCATTATCATTTTGTTAATAAGGAATTAAAAAGTAAGAGGATTGTAATTAAAGAAATCATCATCTTTTATGAATGCTTGCCTTGCTAGTTACATCACCAGTCATTAATTAGATATGCAATGCTCTAGTTACCTCTAATCAGTATTCATTAGAAATGAAAAGTAAGATCACACTTTTCCTACATGTAATATAAATAGACTATAACTGAATAATACTGTACATATATTGTGTAATTTCTACTAGTGATGAATGTGCATTTTTGTAATGACTCGCACAAACTAGATTTGTTCATTTCCAAAATATCAGGTGATAGCACACCTCTGGTGGATGTGCACATCAACAAGGAACAGAACATTGCCAGCCGCAGTGCGAGTCATGCTTATGATTACAACTTGTTGTGATATGTTGATGAATGGCTGACTGTCACTGATTGTTTGTTTTTTGTTTTAATAAACAAACATCTATATAATAAACAAAAATACACCAGATTTTTTAACAATAATAATTAATAATTCTTAAACAAGCCTTCAATAGTTTATAAGTCGATGCCAATAACTAATATAGTTTATGATGCAGGCTTGCAGGAAGTCCTTTAGAGTATAGAATTACATGCTACTGAATAAAATGTAATAGATTTTTATGATAGGTAAAGTAATATAGAACTTTTGAGGAAAATGAAATAATTCTGTTTTGATTGATCATTTTGTTCCTCCTTTCGCTGAGCATGGCACATGTAAGCCTTTGTTCAGCCTTACACTGAAACAGCCATAGTGGGGCAAAGTTGTAATAAATCTGTACACATGTGAAGTTACTTCAACTTCAAGTATGCAAACATTTTCCTTTTGTTCTGGCTCAGATGCACAGTTGGCCCAAACACCCTTTCACTTGACCTTCATAAGGGAAAGTTGTGTTTATCTGCACATTTTCTCATGAATATCAATTTTTAATACTATTTAGGTATGTTAATAATGAGTAGGCACTAGACACGGGGAAAACCAATTTATAGTTATTAAAATAAATAAAAGTTAACCACTTTTCTTAAAGCTATATATGATTGCAAATATTGCAACTAGACTGGTTTATGGCTTCTAGGCTTATATTCAAAATTATCTCGATGGACTACTAGACAGATAAAATATATAAATAATACTATATTATGTAGATAAAAACAAATTGCAGCACTCTGGAATGCCAACAGAAGTGAAAATAGTCTGTATACAAAGTTTTTACTTGAAAATGTTTAAATTTTAATGTTACAAAGTATGAATAATCTTCATTATACCCAAAGGAGTTGATAACATAATACAGACATGCTGTTTATGAGGTACATGCCATTGGGAGGCCTGATCACTGTGCTGTGTGGACATTTCTTACAGACAACCATGGGAAGAACAGAAGTATTTTGGAGAATAAAATGTTTCAAGGCAGTTTGACTTGATTGCTAACTTTTATATTTCAGGAATATGTTAAAACTATAAAATTGGGCTTGAATGTGAGACGTTTACGTTTACGAGCTAAGCAATGGATATAGTAACTAAGCACACCGCACTCTATGTACTTTTGGGCCTGAGTCCTCTTTTCTTTTCCCATAAAACAAAAGTGGAACTAAATTTATAAACCAAACAAATTGCACATGTCCAGTATTTCTGGGCAAAAGATTACTCACTGTTAAACGCAGCCAGCTTTCTGGTAGAGCCAAGCCGCTTCATCGGAGTGCGTGGTTCCACATCGCGATCGTCCAGCGGCGGTGCATCCACCGCCGTTGGCGTCGCAGCACCAGACATCTCGCCGAGAGTGCTCCCGACACTTTGTGAATCACACACTGTCCCGCAACAACATAACAAGCAATTATTACGATACGCTAGTTCTCTGAATTAAAAATATCGCATTGGCGCGTGATAAGTCTTCAGTCAAATAATAAAGCACAAAATATTCATAAAGTATGCACTCCAAAAGCTGAATTTGATTACGTCCGGCATCAACGATCTAAAGAAACAAAAATAACGTTCACCGCTTGGACTTCGGGAGTAACGACACGACTCCTTTCACGGCATCACTTTATTTACGTTTACACTTCAATGACTCTAATAGTGAAACAAAAATATTTACAATATTTATAAACAGATATTATTATGAGAAAAGTTACTCAGTATGTAATTTAATTTCGTGTGGTTATTTTAGAAGTTCGACTTCCGTCTCCGTCAATCGTTTACTTTACTCAACTCGCTTGCATGCGGACCCGGCGTGCGACATGCGTCTGCGAGTTATGTTATGGTGGTATGGCGTGGCGTTGGCGTTTGGCGTTTGGCGTTTCATTTTCATTTCATTGCACGTTTCGTTTGCGTCTTGCACTCTTGCCTTGCTAGAACGTTCACCGTTTTACAATGTAAATACAATAGTACAATGGTAAAACGTAACGTAGAATTTACATTATGAACTGTCAAATCTGTCAAATAAAATAAAGCATTCATTCTGCGTTAAAAGGAAAAAGGTAAAAAGCAAAAAGGCAGTAAAAATAAAAGTGAAAAGCACAGGCACAGAGTGACAGACATACTCTAACAATTTATCGTTAAATATTCGTTGAGTGAGTAAACCCTTGACCAGTTTTCCAGTAGGTAAATCAGTTGGTTTTTAAAATCATCAGATGGCGTTAACATAGTTTTTGGTACTTTTAGGTTACCTACTCTAGAAAGACGAACCCGGGAGATTTTGAAAAAATCCAGTTATGGGTGAAAGGTATGGCTTCAATGTACGAAAAAATGAAAAACAGTTTTTAATTTTTAAATTTATATTTATTTTGTTTAGTAGCAGCATTTATTATTCTTGATTTTTTTAGGAAAACTAAATTAAATGCTCATGCTGTTCCTTTCTTTGCTGCAAACCTGCTCTATCATAGCATCATCGCGCTCGCATGGAGTATCAGTATCAGGGGGGGGGGGGGGGGGGGGCACACTCAGAACAATGGAAATTTTCATAGTCGATTTTATACTAACGTCTTGTATGCATATTTATGTGTGTGTGTGTCATTCATTGTCAACTCTGGCCCTCTGAAGATTAATATATACATACTAGTTCGGATGTTAATTCGTTTTAGAAACCTCTAAGCTATGAAAACCTCTGAAAACAGGTTAATAATTGAACGACTATCATACTACCAATTGCAAATGTAATTTTATATATCTACATGGGCTTACTAAAGTTATTTATGCAGTTGGTAGTTTGACAGCCGTTCAATTATCTATGTGTTTAAGAGTACATGTTTGTATACATATAGTGATATAATGTATCTATCTATATAGCTATTGTTATCGTGCTTAGTTCATCCAACAATCGGGGGGCGGCAGCACTTTCCATACATTCATATTTAAGCATAGAGTTGCCACTCTTCTCCTATATATTACTTCGTCTTTGATCAGCATGAAAGGCTGGTATCTCGCCCACATTTTTACAGCCCGCGCGGTATGAAAACATGCGATAGGGCTGCCCACTAGCATTTTAATTACATCTGCCTATTTTGACTTTCTACCTTCGAATAGTTTTATGATTGTAAATGTACCTTTCAGTCGGTTTATTTTATAGAAAGTTGCCACAGGATCGTTTACCTTTATTTAAATACCTAATCAAATGGAGTATAGTAATTTATCTTTAACCTTCGACACGGTCTAATGGCGGCTGACCGAGTACGTCATAGTTTGTCGTAGCTTCGTCGGTGTCGCACGTAGAGAGAACGACACCTTACAATAGGTCATCGACGGCAGCGAGTTACATTCTAGATTCAACATTAGGTGCACAGTCACGGCGCGCACTAGTTCTCTGGGCGCGAAGGGGGAGGGGGGGTGGGGGTGGGGGGGGGGTGGTGTAGCTGAATGACAAGCCGGGAGCAGGCGCGGCAGTTTATTGTTCACGAGTACAGGCGCAGCGCGCCGTCCGCGCCCGCCGCCAGCAGCCACGGCTGCGTGGGGTGCCAGCGCAGCTCCAGCACGCACAGCTCGGCGGCGCGCGGCCCGGCGCGCAGCTGCTTCAGCGGCACCAGCAGCGGGTTCTGCAGCAGGTCGTTGTACACCATGCCGTGCGACACCACGATCACGTCGTCGTCGCCCGCCGACGCGAACAGCGGGTAGCGCCGGTGGAACGCCACGGAGCGGACGGCGCCGCCGTGCAGCCGCAGCGTCTGGTACGGCTTCGACGACAGCTCCAGGTCGAACCTGCGGCGGGCGAACGGCACGCGTTAGAGGGGCGACGCGGGACGCGCCGACGTGGCGGCCGGGCGGTACGCACCATATGCACTTGCGGTCGTAGGACGCGACGAGCAGGTTGTCGCCGGCCGGGTGCACGGCCATGTGGCTGATCCACTGCGCGCCCGTGAGCAGCTTGCGCACCAGCTCCTGCTTCACCAGGTCGTACACGCGCACCGCGCGCTGCGTGGCCACGAACAGCAGCGGCCGGCTCGGGTGGAACAGCGCGCACTGCACCAGGCCCTTGGCGCGCGCGAACGGCAGCTGCGAGCGGCGCCGCGACAGCTGGTGCACCACCACGGCGCGCGACGCCGCGTCCGCCAGCGTCACCGCCACGTAGTCGCCGCGCGCGTGCCACGCCACGTGCGTCACGGGCCGGAAGTGCGTCACGGCCAGCCGCACGCCGCGCGCCCAGTCCTCGGGCGCCACGCGCGTCCACTCGGCCGCCGCGGCCGTGCGCGCGTCCGCCTGCACGTCGTGCTGCGGCGGCGCGTCCTCCAGCAGCGCGTCGGTGCGCGCGGCCACGCGGTGCGCGCCCACGTCGGCGCCCGGGTTGAGCAGCAGCAGGCGCCGGCCCGCCGCCGCCGCCACCAGGCTCAGGCCCGGCGCCGGCGCCCACGCCACGCGCGTTACCGCCTCGCCCAGCGCCACGGAGCGCAGGCAGCGGCCCGTGGCCAGCTCCCACACGCGCAGCGTGCCGTCGTCGCCGCCCGACGCGGCGTACTGGCCGGCCGGGTCGAAGTCCACGCTGCGCACCAGGCCCGCGTGGCCGCGCATCACCAGCGCCTCGGCCGTGGGGAAGGGCTGCAGGTCGCGCGGCGACGGCAGCGCCGGCACCAGGTCCTCGGGGCTGATGGTGAGCTGCAAGGCGACGCGCCGTTACACACCCGCCGCGCGCCGGTCGGCCCGTCGGCGACCCGCGAGCGGCACTCACCCTCATCTTGATGGCCCTGGGCGCGAGGTACAGGTCCAGGCAGCGCAGGAAGCGCTCCCTGGTGAACCGCTCGTACGCCGGCACCTGGCGCAGGCTCGCGTACTGGGTGGGCAGGAACGTGTACTTCCGCTTCCACGGCGTCTCCGACAGCTTGTTCCATTCTTTCAGCTGTCACAACAGAGGATAGGAATCAGCGACGGTCCCCGCTATAGATCCGACCGCGGTGGGTGAGCCGGCGCGCACCTCCTTGGCGTCGAGCAGGTACTCGGGCGGCGGGTTGTAGCTCTCGGCGTGCGCGGGCAGCGCGCGGCGCGGCGCGGGGATGTGGCGCGACACGCCGCGGCTCTGCTCGTCGCCCGCGGAGCCCCACAGGTTGTAGAACTGCTTCTCCTGCGATGATAGATCATCAAATAAACTTTATTTGTTTCTTTCGATATGCTAAGCATACTTCTTCAGTTTGGTTTGGGAAGTGCCGGCGGGTCAAAGAGTAGATCCTGGATCACATTAAGTAGATCACCCTCGGTTGCGGCATCGGCGTAGTGAAAAGCATTCAGAGGCTGTAAGGAAGTGCCTACTTTTACGAACCTTTTTCTTCCTCCTCTCGTCGGCCAGCTGCTTCCTGGTCTTGGTCCAGCCCATCTTGAGCGCGTGCACGATGCGCGCCACGCGGCGCTGCTCGTCGCGCGAGGGCAGGAACGAGCGCTTGTGCTCCGGGAACGCGCGCAGCGGGGTGGCCATCACCGAGCGCGTGAACCACTCCACCCACGGCTGCGACAGGGAGCGGCGTTAACAACGGGCTGGGGTACGTCCCGGCCGGGCTACGTATGTGAAGCTAGGGTACCTGGTACTCGTCGTGTGTAGGATCCGGAACGTGTCCTTCCCTCAACCTGTGTATCAATTCTAAATCACTTTTGCTCAGGATGACATCCTGCCCTGTGCTGGGGTCCCGCACTGTGCGCCAGAACTCGGGGTCCTCGCACTTCCTGCCGAGGAAAAGTCTGATTACGAAAAGATTACGGAATTATACGGAAATACAGAACTACCACCTCAACCGTCGATTTCTACTTATGGGACCTGCATGAACTCTTACAACGATCAGCCTCATAACCGATACGCCCTTACTTGAGGAATTCGTCGATCTGGTCCCTCTGCGGCGGCTTGAGAAGGCGGCGGCCGTCGAGATCGTAGCCGACGTGCGGGTACTCGCTGTACCACCACATCGGCACGTCGCCCACCGTGTTGCGCCGATCCTCCTCATCAGACGTGTCACCCGACGAGTACTCATCTGACAATAATCACATCACAATCGATATTACAAACGAGGTAATGCCCGCGGCTCCGCCTGCTTCGATGTCCGTGTTCTTAGACCTATCTCTGTTTATACTAAAACATGTTTAGTTTTTGGCATAGCGGCAATGTCAACTGGAAGTGAAAACATACTAATAATAATCAAAAAAAAAATTGGTTGCCTGTAAAGTCGGTATACGGGCGAAAGTTTTACGTGACAACGACTTTGAGTGGTAAAATAATTTTAATGTGAATATTCATTCGTCGAGTGGAAGGGACGCGTGCCTTTCACTTTTTATGTCTGTCTCTCTCGCTCTTAGGCGGGCTAACCATGCCCGAGTGGAAGGGACGCGTGCCTCTCACTCGCTCTCATTGTGAGCGCATAACGTGAGCGGAGCGTAACGCAGTTTCTTGAAGTGTCACCCGGCAAGCCAATTTATTTATTATTATTATTATTTCCTTTATTTATTTTTAATACATATTGATTACATTTTTAAATACATTTATAAAAAAAAAAATCTAAATATATTTAAAAATATAAAAAATAGTAGCCCACCGGCATCGGGTACAGGGACCAAGCTACCGGTGGTTAGGGCTCCAGAGAAAGGAACTTCCTCACAATGCGTGCCGCGTCGAGGAGTACCGCCTTTTGCATCAGGCCCTTGACCCAGCTGCCTAACGAGAGCCTCTTAAGGTGTTGGTCGAGGCTCTTGGCTATCAGCCCATGGGCTGATACGACTATCGGGATAATGATTGCCGAATCAACATTCCACATGTCAACAACCTCATGAGCCAGATCCAAATATTTTATTTGTTTATCTTTTTCGGCTTTCATGAGGTTTTGGTCATGAGGAATGGTGACATCAACAATCATTGCAAGGCGCTCTAATCGATCTATTACCACTATATCGGGCTTATTGGCGACTATAGTCCTGTCAGTGATAATAGATCGATCCCAGTATAAAGTGGCACGACCATTTTCGAGAACTGGGTCGGGCACATACCTGTAGTATGGCACCTCTGAAGTCACAAGATTGTATTTGAGGGCGAGTTGCTGATGTACTATCTTGGCCACTTGGTTATGTCTGTGCAAATACTCGCCGTTGGCAAGACGAGAACAACCGGAAATAATGTGCCTGAGTGATTCTCCGGGGCGGTGGCATGCCCGACAGATGTCCACCGTACCGTCCTTCAGGATATACTTTCGGTAATTGTTCGTCATAACAACTTCGTCTGTAATTGCAAAGACAAAACCCTCGGTTTCTCCGAAAAGATCACCAAACCGTAGCCAAGATACGGACGCTTTTAAGTCTATATCGGGCCCATATAAGGCCCGATAAAACCGTCCATGTAGCTCTTTGCCCATCCATACCTCCCTGCGATCTGCAGTACTAAGTACTACAGGTTTGCGCCAGTTCTCTTTAGCCAACGCAAGAGGGGTTAAACCATTGTCCACTGCAACCACATCACGGTGCATATCCGTGTTGGTATGTAAAAAATATTCTCTGAGGTTGTATATCTCACGGTTATGGAGGGTCTTGACATTCAAAAAGCCACGTCCCCCCAATTTCCGTGGGATATACAATCTCATCACGGAAGATCTGGGGTGATGCATCCGAAATGTGGTTAACAGTAAACGAACTCTTCTATCCAGGGCATCAAGTTCCGTCTGAGTCCATCTGAGTATGCCGAAGGAATACGTTAGAACTGGCATGACCCATCCATTATAGGCGCGCACCTTATTACCGCCCGAAAGAAAGCTTTTTAGGACTTTCTTCAGGCGGCCAAAGAAACGCTCCCGCAATGCCTGTTTCATGCCAGTCTCAGGTATCCCTAAAGCCTGCGACATACCCAAATATTTATAGGTTTCGGTTGAAGAAAGAGATTTAAGCTTAATGGAATCCGAAAGAATCAGGCTCTCGGATTCCACTATTCCACCTTTTTCTACATGCATGACCGCACACTTGTCCAAGCCAAATTCCATCTTGATAGAATTACTAAAGCTTTCAGTCATCTTTAGTAGTTTTATCAATTGCGTATTGTTTGCAGCAAGTAATTTGAGGTCATCCATGTAAAGGAGGTGGGATATAACTCGACCCTCTTTCTGCAATCGATAGCCTAGCCCTGAATTCTCCAGTATTGTACTTAAAGGATTCAGTGCTAGACAAAACCATAGGGGACTCAGACTGTCACCCTGGAATATACCCCTCTCAATTTTTATGGGTGCATCGTTTGTCTGGCAACATCCTGGATAGCGAAGTACCGTCTTCCATTGCCCCATACATGACCCTAAGAAGTTCGCTAGAGTTGTATCAATTTTATACAACTCTAGGACTCTCAGTAGCCACGTATGCGGCACAGAATCATAGGCCTTCTTATAGTCTATCCAGGATGTTGCCAAATTCTTGCGTTTACGACGCACCTGTTGACTAATGGTCATGTCAACTAAAAGGAGCTCTTTAGTACCACGGCTCCCCTTCCTACATCCATTCTGAGAGATAGAGATTATTGAATTTTGTTCTAAATGAGAATTAATTTTGACTCTCAGAATGGATGTTAGAAGTTTATAGACCGTCGGTAAGCAAGTAATTGGTCTATAATTTTTGGGGTCCGCAGCACTGCCGGATTTATAGAGTAAGTGGGATATACCAGTTGTTAAGAAGTTAGGTAGTGAACCCGAATCGAGAGCTGACTGGAATTGAGATGCCAAACAAGCATGTGAGCTACGGAGCCACTTCAGCCAAAAGTTTTGCAGTCCGTCCGGACCTGCCGACTTCCAATTCGGTAGCGAACGGACTGCACTAGCAACATCATCAGATGTTATAATTATTGGCTCCATAGTCTGTATATTCTCACACGCTTGCTTAACCTCTCTCATCCAGCCATCTTCTGTGTGGATGACAGGTGTCGACCAGATGCTACGCCAGAATGTATTCGTAGCGTCAGCATCCGGTCGAGCAGTGTCATCCACATTCAACTCCGGTTGTTCCCATTTTCGGTACACCCACTTCTCATCCTTTTGGAAGATGCGATTCTGACAATATCTATCAACGCGTTTTTTATAGCGACGGATTCGATTTGCCCATGCATAAACTTTCTGTTTCAGAAAGTCGATGCGCTCTGTGACACATGCCGCATATTGTTGAGGATTGACATTGGTTCCTAAAAATGCCTGTGTCACAAAGCGCATCACCCTCGGGCGCGTGTTGCCCGATCTGAAACAGATTAGCTTACCAATAAGTGTCCTAGCCTTGGCAATACGACATTCTATCCTATACTGCCAGGCCGGTACTACAGGTCTAGGACGGGTAACAGATCTGTCAGTAACAAATTTGACACCCGCCACTCGACATGCTGCAACGGCCGCACAATACAAAACCAAATGCGTATTACCAAGGTCTTCGCTATTTTCTAAATAATTAGATAATAGCGAATCTAAGGCACATACCAGCGCAATATTGCGTTTATGCATAGGCAAACGGGGTAAGCGAGGTCGATTGCTTGGAATCATAGATCGATATTCCAGCATCGCATCTTCCAAAGCGCTCCTTAATAGTTCATTATACTGGGTACTTACTGATATAGTCTCACGTTCCTCCACATCATCAGCAAGAACGAGCTGTGGTGTGCCTACACTCATAGCCACACCGTTTTCTATTGGAGTAACAGCTTGCGATGAAGTAGGTAGAGCAAGACTATTCTGTATGTCAGAGCGCAGCCTCTCAAGTACGGAGTCATCCAACAAATGACATCGCTGGATGGCCCGCACCTGATCCGATAACCGTTGCGTCGATACATTGACAGCCGGTTCAAGTTCCTGGAACAAAGGCAGCATGCGATCACGGTACGCAGTGAGGTTGGTTCCTCCCTCTGTAGCCGCAAAATATGCCCGCATGACATTTTCATTCATGGATGAAGTCCATCGCATGCGGCGCACATTACCACCGGTAGCGGGGGCCCTATTTGAGGCAGGTGGGCCTCGGGACCCCAAGCTGGACGGCGGTCGGCCTCTCCCCGGCCGACGCACAGGTGTTGGCGACGTCGGTGGGGAGAAATACTCGTCGGAGCTCGACGCTTCAGCAGCAGATGGTCTTGTAGTGACGTTCTCTAGTGGTTGCGAAGCGGAGCTGCACGACGAGTCCGTGGTGGTTGTTTGTGCTATGTCTTGAGCTTGCTTTTTTGATCGAGTCAACATTATTAGATCTTGTATTTATTGTTTGACATTTTTGTTATGTCATGTCATTCTCTTTTTTGTGGTTTTTCCTTAGGAAGTATTTTATAGAATTCATGTTTTATCTTTTATTGTATAATTTCAATGATTTAAACGTTTTTATAATTTGTATGTTACACTGCTTTTTTGTTATATTTAAATTATGTAAAATATGATGCGAGATAATGCGTGACTCTTTGAGTTCAGTGTTGCAAGTTATTATTATTATTATTATTATTTATTATTATTATTTATTAGCAGGCAGGCAGTTGAGACAACTGTTAGTTGCCTGTATCCAGTTATCCATTATTGGTTTTTTGTTTTTTTTTTATCAGTTGTAAGTTTATCCAGTTTGTTTTTAAATTGGTTTGTGGATTTAGCATTTACAACATCTTCTGGCAATTTGTTCCAAGCCTCCACCACCCTATTGCTCAAAAAGTGCTTTCTTGGGTTGTTATTTGCTCTCGTCTTGGAAAGTTTGAAATTGTGGCCCCTTAAATGTGGGTTTTGTGTGGGTTGAAATATTTTGTCAAACGTCTGTATGTCATAGTGGCCGTTCAGGATTTTAAATGTTTCTATTAAGTCCCCACGCTCTCTGCGTTCTTTAAGGGTAGTAAGTTTCAATTTTGTTAATCTCTCCTCATAAGACAAGCTTTTCAGTTGTTTGGGCAGCTTAGTAAATTTGCGTTGCACTTTTTCCAGTAGGTCTATATCCTTCGCAAAATACGGGCTCCACACCTGGAACGCATACTCCAACAAGGGCCTGACATAGGTTTTATGAATTTTTAAAACCATATATGGAGTCAACATACCAAACGCTTTCCTTATGAGGTATACAAAGCTGTTGGCTCTCTTCACAATGTTCTCAATGTGATCCGCCCATTTGAGATCTTCGGTGATTTTGATTCCTAAGTCAGTTTGTGTTTTGACCTCTTTTAGCTCAACATTGTGTAGATGGTATTTCTTCTTAGGGTTTTTTTGGCCTATGTGGAGGACGGTGCACTTTTCAGCATTTAGATTTATAAGCCATTCCTTAGACCAGTTTGCCACCCTATTTAGATCTGCTTGCAGGCGATCAAAATCAACTAGGGGGTTTGCAAAGATCTTCGTGTCGTCTGCAAATATGCTTACGTGTGATTCGAGACAGCGTGGTAAATCAAAGGAGAATATAATGTAGAGCACAGGACCCAGCACAGATCCCTGGGGCACACCGCTGTAGATCAGTCTTTGCTTGGATAACGTATCTCCAACTCTAACACAAAAAGTTCTTTGGCGCAGGAATGCTTCAATCCATTTTAGAAGTTTGCCGCGAATTCCTACATAGTCCAGCTTGTGCAAAAGACGGGTAGTTGGAACTTTGTCGAATGCTTTCTCGTAATCAAGATAAATGACGTCAAGGGGGTTGCCGTCATTATAGCTCACTGTCCAGGAGTCCAGGCAAGATAACAGATTGGATACCGTAGAGCGACGTGGGCAAAACCCGTGCTGATGGTCGCTTATCACCTTGTTCTTAGATAGAAAATCCCGGATGTGCTTAACTATGACCTTTTCCATCACCTTACATATTACGCTCGTCAGGCTAATAGGTCTGTAGTTCGCAGGTTCTAGCTTATCTCCTTTTTTAAAGATTGGTGTTACAGTCGCTGTTTTCCATGGTTCAGGTAGTATTCCTGTGTCATATGAAGCCTGCATTAACTCCGCAAGGGTGTCAGCCATATCACAATTTTGTAACAGTATAGCTGGGATTTCATCAGGACCAGGTGAGGAATCAGTTTTTATTTCCTTAATTGCCTTTTGCACCTTCTGTTTGGTGAATTCGATCTCTGTTATTGAATCCTTTACCTGCAGGTTGGGGTCTAAGCATGGCAGGGGTCCGTCGGGTTCCTTTTGAAAAACACTTTCAAACTGGTCTGCAAAGGTCTCTGCTACACTCTCGCTACTTGTAACAATTTGTCCTAGTTTATTGCGAAGTACAGTTGGGATGCTCACTTTCGATGTTATCTGTTTCCTGATATATGAGTAAAACTTTTTTGGTCCACATTCGAGTAAGTTTGTTTCATATTTAACTCGCCGGTTTCGACAGATGTTTATCAATCTGTTGTTCAGCTTTCTATACTCCTTATATATGCTGTCCAGTCCAGTAAGTATGTACCTGTCCCATAAAGCTTGTTTATCTCTGATCATTATCTTGATTTCTTTCTCTACCCATGGCTTTTTTGAGGTGAAAGGACTTAGCTTTACTTGAGGAACATACAATTTTCTAGCTTCTTGAAATGTGCCTAATATGATGTCGTACTTCTTCGCTACATTTTGAATTGTAGTACTCTGGGGTGTTGTTGTTGATAGTTTCTCACAAATTTTTTCAAAGTCTGCTTTGTTATAGTTCCATTTTAGGTTTGTATTTTTTGGGGTATGGTTATCCACCTCCAGCTGCATTGTTAGGATTATACAGGTGTGGTCGCTTTTTCCTATTCCAGCTTGGTATTCAACTTTTGCTATAAGTGTTTCATCATTTGTTAGGACAAGATCCAGAAAAGAGGGCTCATTTCCCTGTCGAAACCTAGTATGCTTTGTCACTAGCTGCTGGAGGTTGCTATCCGAATACCATTGTACAAAATTGGTTTCTCTCGGGTTAAGGTAGCCACAATTTTCTAAAGGCCATTTCACACCTCGAAAATTAAAATCTCCCATTATAATCGTCGTAGTAGACTCTGATGCAGTTGTTATTTGTTGTAGCAGTAAGTTATCTTGGTCTTGGGTAGATTCTTGCCCTCTGTATAAACCACACAGTGAAAACCTGGTATTTGCAATCTGTATGTCTATCCAAAGCGATTCGGTTGCATCATGTTTCATGTTTAAGTTGGTATTCAATTTTGTTGTCAAGCCTGCATTTTTTGCTGCATAAATAGCGACTCCTCCACTACGTCTGCTGAAGCGATCATCTCTGTAAATATCATATCCAGGTATTGTTATTAAGCTGTCAGGTATATCCGGTTTTAGCCATGTTTCTGTCACTACTATTACTGCGGGCCTGACACTATTCACTCTGGCTATGAATACGTCCATTTTTGGAGTCAGTGATTGGATGTTTGTGCAAAGTACGGTAAGTGTATATAATACGGGTGAAAGTTTGTATATCCCAAGAGACGACCCATAGCAGTCCACAGCTGGGCTATTTTGTGGACCACCAAGTTGAGAACTTAGTTTTTTTTTGGTGTGGAAGCCGATACAATTTTCGGCTGACCCTGCACATACTTAATGGTAAGGCCTTTTTCACCAGCTTTTGTGCGATTATCCAGTTCTTCACGCAGGTACTTTAGATATTCTCTTTGTAGGGGGGTCAGATCAGACTTAATTTTCCTAGGATCCGACAACTTAATCTTGTGTTTAAGTACTTCAATTGCATCAGCCTTGCTTTTAAGAATAACTTTTAGTGGGCGGGGCACAGTGTTTTTAGTCTTGACCAAGCCCAGACGGAAGGTCTTAATGTTTCTACAGTCTACATTGTTGGTTATATTTCCTATAATCTTGGTACTTTCCTCTTTATCATGTTCCTTGCGCTGGACTGGTTCATCAGATGTTGACTCCGGTACATCATATATAATGATGTTGGTGCTGCGGTTAGCTCGGTCCACCATTTCCTGTATAGCTGTCTCCGTGGAAAGCATATTTTGACGCACACGTAACTGTTTGACTTCTTCAGTCAAGTCATCGAGCTTCTTCATGATAGTAGGAAGCTGCGTCAACATGCGCCTACAATCGCCACAGAGAAAGGTCATGGCGCGTGCAACGGTCTTTAGTTCAAGTACACGAATTTCTGTAGGTGACAATCCATGACAATCCCCACACAACAGAATTTTGCAACAATCACAAGTTGCAGATGTTTTTTTATCACTGCATTTTTTATTGCACTTTGAGCATTTGTCAGGGGTAGGTGTTATGGGGGGCATTTTTGTAGTTTTATCGAGAAATCCACAGAGATTTTACGAATTTTCCGTTAAAGTTCACTTTTTTTATTTTTTTTGAGGGTACTTTTAAGTCACTTTGCTTGCTGAGATTTTAATTTGCTTTTCCACTAAGTATTAGGTTTTATTTTGGCGAGATAACACTTTCACAGGTGAATCACACTGTAATTTACACTGTTAGACACTTTTCATTTGGTTTTCACTACTTGTTCTATATTTTTGTGATTTTAGATTCGAGAGCAGGTTAGTCTCAGTTGACAGTTTAGACAGTTAATCAGTTTAGACATTTATAAGACGTTGTCACGTCAAAAAGTCTATACATACTATACTCTATTAATTAATAAACCTTTTGGCCCGGGAGGATATTCACTGTTCAGAATAGAACCATATTTCAAACTAGAGAGCACAAACCCAAGTAATTGTTTATCACTTAAGTCTCACACTAATCACATCCATTTAGCATCATATCATTATCCACGTTGTGTGAGGTGCGAGCATGTACGATGCAGGCATTGCGTATAGTCAGTGCTTTAGACCAATCTGCAATACTTCAGTATTACATTCAATCAGCATTATTACAACAGGCAACTAGTTTGGGTGTACGCAGTATTATCAATTATAGCATGGCATATCATTTAAGATTATATTTGATAATATTCATTCAGCAACATACAATCATATTTATAACTATATACAAAATATTTACACACCTATACTAATTATAATATAAATACAGAAATAAAATACAAAAGGTAGAGAGACTGCAACTTTAGGCATCAAAATATTCCTCCCCATCGAACTCTACCGGAAACGTGAAATCTAAGGATTATGTTGTGGCAATATCAGACAGTGTCCCCGCTAGTAATAATAATGCTATGCAGATGAGTCAGAGGGAAGACATACATAAAGTACACTCATAGGCACACATATCCAGAATACTGCTACCTTTTTGTCCCACGGGCTGTAACTGGCTCAGGGTAGCTTTGTTTATAGCGTCAGTCAATTTTTTTACGCTGCTAGGCCTTTTCTGATCACCCTCTGAGTCACTAGCCCCAGAGTGTGTCTGTATGGGTCCTGACTCGGCCCCACTGTCCGTGCTGCTTTTACCAGACTCGTCACTTTCAGACTCGTCTTCTGTTGCCTCATCAGCTTCTGAATCTGTGATATCCTGAAATGACAAAGGATTTATGAAATTAAAAATCATTAACTGGAGATCAGAGGCAGTTGCTTTATTGAAGGTCAGTCTCATCACTAACTGGAATAAGCACATTTTAGAACTCATAACACAATCTAGTCAAGCTATGCTCACTATGACCTATGGAAAGCTGTGTAGAATATCACAAAATATTTATTTAAGTACTAACAATATGATTTCATCCAAAATTTTAATTCCTAGAACACTCTTTACACTTACCGAGGATTCTTCTGATGCATTTGAATCAAACAGCACCTCCTGAAAAACACATTTTATTACAATATACAAATGGTCAAACATGAGATGAGTACAAGTTGCAAGAATTAAGAATTATTTTATTCTAAAGTGATCAAATTGTAATAATAGACCATGGGTTAGCTTATGGTGGTCCACAAGTCAATATTTTGGACATTTTGTGTATGGTGTTACCAATATTCATGTGGGTGTCACCAACTATTATGACTGGCTAAAAGCCAAGTGGGCATGACTGTAATAAAGGATAATACAGGCTTCTACTGGAGCAGTGCAAAGGAATTAAATTACTGGACTGGAAATTCATCTTACGTCTTGTTCACGGTCTGAAACTTCCTCCTCGTGCTCAGAATCGGAGTCGTCCCCAGAATCTACGTCCAGTTGCCCGATTGTTAAGTTGTCATGTGACTGAAATAAAAATACAACAGTATAGCACGGAATGCATTGTTCTAGCTTGGCAAAACTGACTAAATTTATTTATTTATAATTAAGAACGAAGGGACAATTTTAGGCTTTGAAATGGAGATTCTGGTTTCTGGATTTCATTCGAGACATTTTCACCGGTTGATACGTACTTCGTGCGATATCTCGTCAGACCCATTTTCTTTGAGTTGTATGGATTCAGCTTTTCGTTTGAGCAATCCTTTTCTAAACGGAGGCATTTTGCACTAGTTCCACTAACATAACATTGCAAATTAAACTTAAAAGTAACACGTGCTTTTGACTTATCACGCTATAACAACACAAACTGACACAAACACAAACTGACTGTTGACACTTGCTTGACAGCATTTTCTCTGTGGTTGAACCATTGATGTATAAGGGGGGGGATGGGCCCTACCTACAAAACGCTGTGTCCTACCTATGTTCCATTTTTATGAATGGACGTTTTACTACGTTAGTGCTGTGCCTTCTACTATTGCAGAAGTGGTCGATTTACGTATACTAATACGATTGGGTTTACTTATCTTTTAACGTGTATTAACTTAACAAGACCGGTAACATGCTACACTCATGAGATAATATTATAATTCTTATTTTTATTATAATTTATAGATTTCTTACTATTCCAAATGACTTTTATTTTTTAATGAATCATACACGTAAACACAACAAAACACAACCGGAACCGAGATAAATGCAATTCTCTTGCACTTCATGCATTTGCACTACTTACTAAGAAGTCATGCCGTCACTCACACAAAAACCGTTTTCTAGCTGCTCGTTTCAATTTTCAAAATCAAATTTCTTCAAAACTACATATTTGTGTTAAGAAAATTCACTTTAGCAATTCTTCATAATCATTATGGATATTAAATTTCAAATAAGCAGTCATCGGCCCATCGTTCGTCGATAAATCTTTTTTTTGAAGTACGTCACTAGTATGCTAGTTGTAGTAAAAGACTAGAAAAAATTATGAATGACGGGGCTCAAAGCATTCATATATTTTGGTAACCTTGGCACGCTGTCCTTCCTTATAATAGTGCGTTAGGGCCGCCCTGTGGGTTGAACTGACACCAGCTGGGTTGGGATGGCTATGGTCTAAATTCCCTACAAACCTGTCTGAAAGTCCCCAATTTGGGTGTTAGAATCAATATGTTGTAATTTTCGCAAGGAAAAAGAAAGTTAACATATACTGACTGGGTAATTTTTAGTAATTTCGGAAAGAAATATTTTTGGCACAGTTGCGATAGCAATTAATCAACCAATCAATCAGCATATTGCCGTCCACTGCTGGACATAGGCCTCTCCCAATGCGCACCACTGCTCCCTATACTCATCTCTCCACAACTAGTATGTCCCTGCCCCCCCTTCAGGTCGTCACTCCATCTGGCTAAGAAGCGTCCTACTTTCGTTAGCAAAATCGTCTGGAAGTATTGATATAACTCAAAAAAAAAATACATGTCTAATGCATTCTTCTGTTCACTGTACACATTATTCCCATACATTAAGTAAAACAAAATTTGACTTTGCGTCAAAATTCACTGTCACCTTGTGTATGGTTCAATCGGCTGGGCGAATTGCAATAGTTGACGCATAAACTATCATGTTATTTGTGTTATTACATTATACATATTATAGACTACACGCGTTAAATTGTTAGTCGTCAGTCATTTTTATATTCTGTATTTCAAAAAGCAAAAAACAGAACCTTTATTACTTTATTGTACGTCTGTCTGACTTACTGACACACTGTTTTCACAGGAGTGCATGAAGGTATCAAGCGAAAATTAGCATAATAATACTCTGCAATTTCATGCAGCTGTAAAAATGCAAACTTCTAGGTCTACTACAAAAATGCATATTAACCTAAATGCAAGGTGGTATGTCCACTCGCGAAGTGGCAACGGAATCAAGACTTATTGAGATGTATAGTTTGATCGCTCATAAATAATAGCATATAAACAATAAATCACTACTTTTATTGCTTACCACGTATTACTTCTGAGTTTAGGTCTACAGTAAATGTTAAAATTCTTTCCTATTTGCCCCACACAAGCACATCGCAGTAATTCAACTAATTTTTTCTCCTATAAGTGGGGCGTGCAAAAGTAACTGTCAAGACCCGTCGGGGTAAGGACCACCGTTATAGGGACCATATTGGATTGAAAGTCCCCAGAGTTTCGGGAATCCTCCTCACATTGGTAGCCCTCGACACACCCCATTAGCCATAGATAGTGAAAATTTTGACTGACAGTGATCCTGACGGAATCACAGCTGTCAGTAATGATAATAGATATCACAGATTAATAGTTATGTACTATAGATATAGTTCATTCAGTTCATTCATATCTTTTATTTTTATTCTAAGGTTATATTGCAAATTACGATATTTATCACAAATTAAAATACAATACTGCGACCTACCTACCTGTTTGGGTTTAATTGAATTAAGGGCTTAATACTCGGTTATCAGTTTAAAACATGTCGTATTAGGGAAATTGTTAATTTCACCTGTGCTTCCAATTTCACAATAATTTGTTAGGACTTAAATTACATAAAAATGTTTCGTAACATAATAAAGATGTTTGAACCTGTACGAAATACTCTTGTGAGTAATATTCTAGAGCTTTTATAACACTTCTCTAATGCTGATACAACATAACAGTTGTATTGTGGCCTTTAATGTTAAGCACTAGTTTTTGGGTATTCCAGTTTCTTCGTACTGCGGTTGGCAGTACCGGGGGTGCAAGCAATGGGACTGCATTTGAGCGGAACAGTGTGACAAAGGAACAGCAGCTGTCTGATGTGCTGAAACAATCACTGCCAGGCATCACCTACATCAGCGTACAAGACATTTCGGGAGGTTGTGGTGCCATGTTTGAGGTATTTATTTATTTATTTTGCCTATGATTTAGCTGTTTGTTTATTAATTAATTCTACAGTACTTAACTACTGAAAAGTATCTGCTGAGACCGTCAAGTTGAGTGCCACCATTGTGACACTGTGTGTTTGTAATGGTGACCCTCTTTCCTGAGACTGCCTTCAGATAACCATCAGGTGAAGTGAAGTCAAATTGACGTGCGTATGTGATGTAAATAAAAAATTAATAATAAAATAACTTTATAAGTTGTTGCCTAAAACAACTTAACCGTAGTGTTACAGCAATTTGCTTCTGTTCCAGGTTAGTGTAGAAGCTAAGGAGTTTGTTGGCCTGACTCGTATTAAACAACATCGATTAGTGACAGATTCTTTGAAAACTGAGATTGCAGAGATGCATGGCATCCGCATACACACTACACCGTCACCAGAGAATAAATGAATATGTAAAGTAACTAAATAATGCACTGTAAATAGTTAAAATATAGGAAGTGAATTTGACGAAGACATTGTTTATATATTGTAGGTTGTACTGCATGTTTGCTACAATGTTCAAAAATAACTAGATGCATTGTTGTAGGGTTTGTTGAAATGTACCTATATGTTAAATTTTCATTATAGCACTACAACAGTATGATTAACTAACTAACTTAACTTAGATGATAGACTTGAACTAACTTAGATGATAGACTGGTTTTAATAAGTGATATCGCCTTATGTACCCAAATTAAAAGAACTAAATTATATATTAGTTGACTGTTGATGCAATCTATTATTACTTATAAAATTTTCAAGAAAACTAAATAAATCTTCCACTCCTCTATTAGTAAAGGAAGGATTCTACCACATATATCTCTATGCCTTGAGCTTTTATCAGCAAAAATATTTTTAAGACTTGTCAAGCGACCATACCCCAGCCTCCTCTATTTCACGTGGTCAAATTCACAGGCATAATTACAATATTAGTAAATACAAACAAGAATTTTTCATTTCATCAATGATTCTGATTTTCATTATAATAATTTATGGCTTGAAAAAAAAAATCTTATTTGTATTTACAACTCGTTATGCCTGTGAATTTGTCTGCCTGTTGGACCCCTTCGATTTTGAACTGCGTTTTTATTTACCGCTAAGTCACGCCACACATCCTTACCTACATACTTTTTTGGCTTATTGGCTGTTGTATTGCCAATAAACTTGCCAATAAACAAAAAACCACGGCGATGGCACATAATGCCACACCATACCCAGGGGCTAGATGGGGACACCATGGTCCCCACATTAGGGGAAGAGGGTCATCTCAACAGAGATGTCCCCGGGTCTGCCGGGGTGCGAGAGATATGTCTTGTATAATCTCACCTCCGGCAATCAAGGACCCATGGACGGCGTGCGTTTTGGTCGGTTCGAGTCCGACATAATCACCTCCATCGGTTTTGGTGGAGGTGGTAACCGTGGGGATTTTGCGCACGATAAAAAAAAAAAGGATGAAAGGACTCAATGTGCGTTTAAAAAGGACTATGTGTAAAAGTAGGTACTGTTTCCGATGAAATCAAAAATAGATGCCGTCACGTGTCCTTCTAATTTTTAACATTCACGCGGGCGAAGCCGCCGGCCGCAGCTAGTTAGTAAATATTACGACTC
The DNA here is from genome assembly GCA_963691645.1 of Pelosia muscerda. Lineage (NCBI taxonomy): Eukaryota > Metazoa > Arthropoda > Insecta > Lepidoptera > Erebidae > Pelosia > Pelosia muscerda. The sequence goes on along the minus strand of OY829109.1, from coordinate 17,879,069 downwards.
GGTCTTGTTTTTATTATTTTTCATTTGAAATAAAAAATATTTGAAATTTTATATGCTAGCCATTTATAAAACCTTGCTTTAATGCACCAGCTTATAAAATAAATAATCAATCACTTGACGTTGGCATATTGATATGATAAACATGCCATAAAAAAACGTCCTAGTATGTATATATTAATCTATGAAAACGTCATTCGTTTCGGTCAACAATGAAATGAAATATTGTATTTGCCTTTGCCAGAATGCAGGTAAACCATATGGTTGTATCTTATAATTTTACAATGGCCCATTTGCATCCTACCATTATGGTGTGCAAATATTTAAATGATCGAAGCACTTCAAACGATCGAATTACTACATATTTCAACATGCACAAACATGCAGTACATTCTCTAGTATGTATATTAATCTATGATGTACATATGCTATGCAATATTATTTATTTGAATGAGCCATAGATAAATATATACATGGATGAACGCGATGAACCCTTTTTGAGCTGCGTCTTGTTTTATCTGTGGCTGTTGGTATGCGTATCAGCGTTGCCAATTTGTGAGGAATTCCCCAAACTGTGGGAATTTTCAATCCTATTGGGAGATTTGTTCGGATTGCGCTTAGGTAGTTATGTGCGAAAAGGCGAAGAATGCAGACGTTTGCTCTAAATCTGAAGTTAGATAGAAGAATAGTGTCTTTAGGAACGCTATAAATACCTACTAGAAAACTGCCCATTGTATTATAATTGTAAGTCCCTATTAATACTAATGTCTCTTGAACGACACTGACAGCGTAATGGACAGTTTTGTCATATAAAATCAAAACAAAATACCAATTTCATATCTTATAAGTTATAAGATTTAGAAGAAAACCTCAGTTCAAAACTAAAATTCTGACGGACGGACGAGTGGATTTGAAAATAGATAAACTATGTACTTTAATATTATTTCTATCTTGAATCATGAGATATATAAGTACCGTTATTGATCAATATACTTTCCGGTATTAAATTTCTCGTAATGGTACCACGGTAAACAAATAATTCCATAACGTAATGTAACGGGAAGCGGGTTTCGGGATTGGAAGTAAACAACCTCGAGCGATTTTTACACTTTATTCAAGCCACCAACTCACAACAGTCTTTAGCGTATACACAGTCTATTGTCCGAGGCACTCGTACACACTTAGAGGACTGTACTGCAACGCACTGTCTTTACACACAGTCTCTAGAACGTCCACGTTCACTGAGCGTTTTTTAGTTCACAGCACATGCAGTATTGCACATGCACCACTAGCACTTTCACTTGTACTTTTCACTTTACTTCTTCTTCTTGTTTCCACTTCAACCACTGAGACTGAACTGCCCTTTTGGCGCTCATTGTGCTGTTTATATACCATGCAGAATCTTCTGGAAATCCTAATTTCGCTAGTCTTTTCGATCGTCATTACGATCGTAATTTCGATTCTCTTTATTTACAATTATTCTAGTTGAAATTGTCAAACGCTTCAATCATTGACGGCTTACGTCATGAGTGGTGACATTCGTAACACTGCCCCCTCCTAAGACATGCTCGTCCCGAGCATCGTTAGAACCGTAGTAACGAGCCAGTCTGTCGACGTGAACCACTTTAGCGGAGCTTCTTGGCGTCTTTTGGATTCTATAAGTGACATCATTAATTCTTGTTATCACTTTGTAAGGTCCTTCCCAACTCGGCTGAAGTTTCGGTGATAATCCTTGCTTCCGTACCGGGTTATGAAGCCATACTGACGACCCTTCCTCAAAACACCTTAAATTGGCACTTCTGTCATAACGTGTTTTCATTCGTTCACTGGCTTGTAAATTTGCTTCTCTCATATATCTGTGAACTTTATCCATTTTTCTCCTTAACCCATCAGCGTAATCTGTTCTTATGACTCGTATAAATGTGTCTTCTTTTCCCCTCATTGGCACCTCTGTTGTTCCACATTTAATGACTCCGTTTACGATATCAATTTCGCACTGATGATTTTTCATAAAGTCCAAACCGATTATGCAGTCATCTACTATATCAGCTACTACCACTTTCTGCCAAAAGAGTTTATCGCCCATCTTAATTGCCACTACCCGTTCTCCTTTAACAGGTATACGTTGACCGGTAGCTGTAGTTAAATGTATAGCTTCTGTCTGGTCCTTTATCTTTCCACAGTCCTTCAAAATCCGTAGCCCAACTACCGTACGCGATGCTCCAGTATCCAAAGTTAATTGACATTCATTTCCGTTTACTCTTCCACTGACAGTTAGACTATTTCCATTTGTGCTTTGATAGATCTTAACTTTTGACGCTTCACGACTACCGGCCAATGTCCACCCCTTGAACTTGACCGGAATTAGTTTTCCGCCGTCTCCGACGTTTGTATTCATGCGGTTCGGACAAGTATTCCTGAGATGACCTCTTTTCCTACATTGATAACAGCGAGGAGCAAAGTTCCTCCGTCCATTTTCTTGCTCGGATGTCATTAACCTTCGCAAGCGCCCACTCCCATATTCACCACGGACGGCCTCCACTTCAAGTGCGTGCGCCATAGCTTCTTTGACTTCCGGATGATGGGCCAAACGTACAGCGGTTCTTACTTCCTTATCACGTATTCCATCGATAAAGGTTTGCAGCAGCATCTTATCAATGAACGTCGGAGGAGAGGACTGATATGCTTTCCTCACAAGCTTCTCTACTTCTAAAGCCCATTGTTGCAATGTCTCTGTAGACTTTTGAACCCTGTCCCGAAGCTGGGCTCGGAATACATGCTCCAGATGTGCATCTCCGAACCTTGACTCTAAAGCATCAAGGAGCTCTTGATAAGAAGCCTCAATCTCTATGGCCTCTAACACCGTTGCTGCTTGATTTCTTAGGGCTAAGGTGAGGCCAGTCCTCGCTTGTTCTTCACTCCAGCCGTTTAATTGCACTATAGCTTGAAACTGTCTCTTATATGCATTCCAGGACGATGTTCCGTCGTATGGAGGCACCTTGAAGCCTTCTCTTGAAGAGACTACGGCAACCGGCGCTGTTGTACCTGAAGCCTTGATTTTTCGTAGTTCGCCCTCTACTGTTATGATGCGCGCTTGAAGGTCCACCAGCATGCTTTCATGACTTTCTACCGTTTTCTGCACCTCCTCCACTTTCTTAATAGTCTCCGTGACTACTGAGAGTACTCGGTCTCCCATCGCTTGTAGTTGCTCCTCCTGGCGGCGCGCTTGTTCCTCCTGGCGGCGTGCTTGCTCCTCCTGTATGGCGCGCAGTTGTTCCTCCTGGCGGCGCGCCTGCTCCTCTTGACGGCGCGCTTGCTCCTCCTGGCGGCGCGCTTGTTCCTCTTGCATTGCGCGCAGTTGTTGGAAGAGTGCACTTATGTCCATCGGCGAAGGTGCACTTAGAGGTTCCTGAGTAGCTGAACCATGTGCGGGGACAGCAGAGGGTCCTTCGCCAGCATCACGCCGATCACTAGGGCCTTCGACATGTGAGACCGCTGGGTCGGGTTCACCTTGTTCCCGTCCCGTAGTTCTGGACCGTGTGTTGGGTCGCTCTGGATGGTCTCTTGGTGTGAACGGCATCGTTTCTTCCAATCCCACTTCTGACACCAATGTAACGGGAAGCGGGTTTCGGGATTGGAAGTAAACAACCTCGAGCGATTTTTACACTTTATTCAAGCCACCAACTCACAACAGTCTTTAGCGTATACACAGTCTATTGTCCGAGGCACTCGTACACACTTAGAGGACTGTACTGCAACGCACTGTCTTTACACACAGTCTCTAGAACGTCCACGTTCACTGAGCGTTTTTTAGTTCACAGCACATGCAGTATTGCACATGCACCACTAGCACTTTCACTTGTACTTTTCACTTTACTTCTTCTTCTTGTTTCCACTTCAACCACTGAGACTGAACTGCCCTTTTGGCGCTCATGGTGCTGTTTATATACCATGCAGAATCTTCTGGAAATCCTAATTTCGCTAGTCTTTTCGATCGTCATTACGATCGTAATTTCGATTCTCTTTATTTACAATTATTCTAGTTGAAATTGTCAAACGCTTCAATCATTGACGGCTTACGTCATGAGTGGTGACATTCGTAACAGTACCATCAAATGTACTACGGCAAAAATCAGAAATCCGTCATACCATTACTGGTATCACCGCAAATCATCCATAGTGCCATTAATGGTACCACGGCGGTAAACAAACTTTTTCAGTCAGGTTTGTGGGGAATTCAAATCGCGTGGACGTAGTATCTCTTAATAGTCTGTGGTCTGTAAATTCTGTCTGTGATCTCTTGTTTCCAACATGGCGCTTAACTTAAGTGTCAAGATTCATCCCGTAGTATTATTTCAAATTGTAGACGCATACGAGCGACGAAATGCAGATTCACATAGAGTTATTGGTACTTTGCTGGGTAAATATTGTTTGCTTATCTTTTAATATCCATAAAAATAACAAATACTACGAAAACAAGCAAGTAGTTGCCGCTGTCATGTGTTCAGTCATTTTGTAATAATTAGTCAGTATCATGTTTATTCTGTGCTTTCTGTAGTGTACGGTAAAACATGTTGAAGACTATTAATTTTGGCAGTCTTGTTATTGGTAGTAAATAGTGAACACTTCTGTTTGAGGTTATGAAATGATGTTATGACTGATCATGCACAGGCACCTGCGACAAAGGGGTTGTGGAGGTAACAAACTGCTTCTGTGTGCCGCACAAGGAACATGCGGACCAGGTGGAGGCCGAGCTAAACTACGCGATGGATGTATACGAGCTGAATAGACGCGTGAACGCATCAGAAAACATCGTCGGTAAGATGTCACACGTTGATATGTTTGTTATTGTTGTTGTTGTCAGTTCACCTGTCTAAAGTATGTTGCGGGCCTATCTCAATCTTTCAGGGCTCACAAATAAAACTTTAACTCAGCAAACCCTTCACCTGTACAAGTTATATCTTACTTGTACCACTATGTGCACAGCAGATCCCATTCATTTTAATTTAAAATATCAGAAAACCTATTCCAAAAATTTAAGGTGCATTACCCATTGCATTTTAATTTTAATGTGAGATATTTATTGCCATACGTGCCCATGTACTTCTGAATATGTAATCAACTATGAAATAACATAAAATAAACTCCCGCCTATATCCCCGAAGTGGAAGGCAGAAGTGTGCTAGCACCATCATTTCGCCAGTTTAATGTTTTAGGTCCCAATGTAATAGATGGCACGTCTATTGCCATTACCTGACACTAATAAACCTGCGATAAACAAACACATAACTTTGAAAAGCATCAAAGTCACTGGTGTGTGCCATGGTAAAGCATGGGATCAAACCAGAGGCCTTAGCAGTTCATTACCCATACTACTAGGCTACCACTGTTATTATGTTATCTGTCAAATATTATTTTATTTTCTTTTTCTTCTTAAGAAGACTTCTTTTGCAAGCAGATTCGCTGATATGTTATATTATTATAAATTTGTCATCATATGTCCTGCCATTGTCACTGCGTCAATCCCAGTTACATCTGAGACCTGCACCTTGGAGTCCAGGTTCCACTACATGTAATATATTTCCCTTAAAGACATTATCAAGTTCAAAACTCATCATCCTTGTGTTAGTCCCAGTCACAACCATGGTGACTTGGTTTTTTCAGTGATATATTTTGATGTGACAACGTCTTATAAATTGGCTTGCCGGGTGACACTTCAAGAAACTGCGTTACGCTCCGCTCACGTTATGCGCTCACAATGAGAGCGAGTGAGAGGCACGCGTCCCTTCCAGTCGGGCATGGTTAGCCCGCCTAAGAGCGAGAGAGACAGACATAAAAAGTGAAAGGCACGCGTCCTTACCACTCAAAGTCGTTGTCACGTAAAACTTTCGCCCGTATACCGACTTTACAGGCAACCAATTTTTTTTAAATTCATTTTATATTAATTTGGTATTACATGCAAGTTGACAAGAATAAAAAGAACTACAACCAATAACTTGTTCGGTAATTTAAAAATGCTCATAAATATTAGTTATGCCATGGAAATTTATTGTTTATTTTGTGAAATTAGTATTATTGAAATGTTTCAATAAAAGCCAGCATAAAATCTACATTTTAAAAGATTGTCAATAATTGATTTCAGCCAATCACAGCCAATGAAACCAGCCATTCCTAACTTGTCATTTTGACAGACCACAGAATACTTTATAACAGTTCTGAGGCGCTGCGCAAACGTAGACACTTTTGTTTCTTGTGTCAGATACAAGCTACCGATGAATATTTGAATTCTATAAAACAAGTATGGAATCATTCAACTCCCTGCGCATACGTGAGTCCAGTTGCTTCCACTTAACACTATATTCAGGACGATCAAAAAGTGTTCGGTGTCGGTAACTGGAAACTAAAAGTCGTCAGTTGAAGACACAAGCAACATTTACAAATTTCCTACAATAGCACTGAGCTGCGCAAACGAAGGAGGTGCATTCGGTGTGTGGATACAGCAACAGTTTACTGAACCGGTAACTGTGTCCGATTGTCGATACGGGACACAGCAACTACGGTTTCCTGTGGCGGTGTGCCGTGTCGGCAACAAAAGTGTCTACGTTTGCGCAGCGCCTGACATGTCAATTTAACCACCCAGAACTCTGACCGAGAAACACTCCAGTAGATTACTTAATACTGTAGTCACCATGGAATTTGAAGATTATAATTATGACAACATAATCTAACAATCAAAAAACAATACTCTTTATTTGAAAGAAGGCTTTCTCAATGGACAATGAATTTACTAATGGAATTAATTAGTGAAGCTGAAATATTCGAGTTATTTTCGATTTACTTGTGTCTTTCGTGTCGGACAATCGCTAGTGAGGGAAACTGCCGTTCTTTCAGTGGAAAAAAATATTCTCCTTGTAAACGGGGATAGGTCACACAATGGGTTATCACCCAGTAATAAGACACGGCTCGCGTGCGTCCGCAGGGTGGTGGGCGACGGGCAACGAGGTGACCAACCACTCGTCCGTGATCCACGAGTACTACGGGCGCGAGTGCCGCGAGCCGGTGCACGTGACGCTGGACACGTCGCTGCAGGGCGCGCGCATGGGGCTGCGCGCCTACGTGTGCGTGGCGCTGGGCGTGCCGCGCGGCAAGCTGGGCTGCATGTTCACGCCCATCGACGTGGCGCTCACCTGCTACGAGCCCGAGGTCTGTAGCGCTGTCCGACGGCTCGCTGTGGCGCTAGGCCGACACTGACCGCTCGTCCGCTCGCAGATCGTGGGCCTCAACCTCTGCCAGAAGACCATGGGCGGCGGCGGGCGCTCGCGCCAGGTGCAGCCCATGCTGGACCTGGCGCAGGTGGCGGAGGCGGCGGCCAAGCTGTCGTCGCTGCTGGAGCAGGTGCTGGGCTACGTGGAGGACGTGCTGGCCGAGCGCGCCGAGCCCAACAGCGCCGCCGGCCGCCAGCTGCTGGAGCTGGTCGACTCCGTGCCCAACCTGTCGGCCGACACCTTCGCCGACGCTTTCGCGTCCAGCGTCAAGGACTTGCTTATGGTACCCGCTCGTTTTGTTTTGCGCTGCTTGTTTCCACCAGTATTTAAATGTTAGTCGTATCAGTAGCAGAAAAATCTGATGGTTGCGAAAGAATAAATTAAAGTATCATTCCCATCGTAAAGGTCAGCTTTAACTTGAAATAGTACAAAAGGAATACACTTCCGCTGATTGTTGACTCAGATCTAAATACACCATGGATTTTCTTATAGATGTGATTAATAAAATATTGTGATGTAATTAAGCTTCAAAAATCGAAAATTCAAGCACATGTCTGAAGTCTGTCAAAACGTTGGAGATGATGTTGTCAAATTGGAGTTGGTGTATTTCAACAATCAAACAGCTGTTTTTTTTTTACTACCAAGAACGGCCTCTTAAGGAGAGACACTGGTTCCTACGCCCGAAGCCATCTCGGGCCGTACTTTGTGTTCGTGGATGTTCGCTAATGACCTGGACGTTCCGCAGGTGGTGACGCTGGCGCAGCTGATCAAGACGCAGTTGCAGCTGAACGAGAAGCTCACGCTGCTGACGTCACAGTGAGGCTGCACGACCCGCGCCGATATTATTTGTTAATATGAATATATTTGTATAATATCAACGTCGACTATCATTACAATACCGGCGTGTGGACCTCCCTAAATGGAGATAGAGAGCGAGGCGTGAATGGGATGAATTTTAAAATGTTAAGATAATGGACTCAAAGCTCACTCAATTTGCAGAGAAATGACGTTTCTATATCTGTAAATTAGTACAGCTTAAAAGTTGTCGATTTTAATATTTTCAGATTGTCAGATAGCCTCTTCTCCTGGATGCGAGAGCCCTTTCGGTGCTGTATCGGTATCGAAAGGAGGCGCGGGAGCGGGGACATGAACCCGAGCCTAGTGAGCTCCGGGCTGTGAAGTCCCAGCTCCACGGGGACATGGTAGCCGAGTGGGAACGACGACTTGGGCAATCACGCGCAGGGCACGCTGTATTAGCGGCGGTAAGACCCATCATGGGGGACTAGCTAGAGAGGCCACACGGTAGCCTCTCGTACCGGCTGACGCAGGTGATCACCGGGCACGGGTGCTTTGGGGATTACCTGCGTCGGATCCAGAAGGAGCCAACGTCCGAGTGCCATCACTGTGATGCGAGCGAGGACTCGGGGCTGCACACGTTGACCGAGTGCCCGGCGTGGGAGACGCCAAGGCGGGTCCTAGTGACAGCCCTAGGGGTGGGAGTTATCTCGCTCGCCATCTTGCTCACGGTGATGGTACGATGCGCGAGTGCTTGGGCAGCCGCCGCCTCCTTCTGCGAGCAAGTAATGCTCGAAAAGGAGGTGGCGGAGCGAGTCCGGAGAAGACTCCGGGCCCGCACTGCCCGCGATGAGCGGAGGCGACTCGGACGTCGGAGGTCGCAGAATGACCTCCGTCCCCCATGAGCGCGGGCCTGGGGGTGACGGGTGGAGCCGCCGGTCACCCTAGCAGAAGCAGGCCACGGCGATGGCGCAAAATGCCACCCCATACCCAGGGGCTATATGGGGACACCATGGTCCCCACATTGGGGGAAGAGGGGCATCTCAATAGAGATGTCCCCGGGTCTGCCGGGGTGCGAGAGATATGTCTTGTATAATCTCACCTCCGGCAATCAAGGACCCATGGACGGCGTGCGTTTTGGTCGGTTCGAGTCCGACATAATCACCTCCATCGGCTTTGGTGGAGGTGGTATCCGTGGGGATTTTGCGCACGATAAAAAAAAAAAAAAAAGATAGCCTCTTCTCACCCACGTCCTTAAATGTGTGTTTAGGGGCTTTTCAAACGGTCCCACTGAGATAGAATTTTTCTCATTCCTCATTACCGGTTCGTATTATATACAAAAAAAAAGGAACAAATACAGCGGTGGGCAGACCGCCCGAAATACAAAAAGAAAGTTCAAGTGGTTTATAGTTAAAACAGTTTATTGTGCGCGTCACGAGCGCGCGTCGGGCGGCAGCAGTCGCCCCGCCGCGTGGCAGGCGCCGAGCCAGCGCGCCGACACGCGCGCCGCCCCCGCCGTGCCGCCGCACGCCGCCCCGCACACCACGAAGTCCACGGCGCTGTGCTCGGCCAGCTCCTCCGGCTGCAACACACATTTTAACTAAATTATTGTACCTAAACTGTAACTCGACTGAACGCTTCGGGATTCGAACCTGCGATCCCGCAGGGGGGCCGCTCTGACCCGCCGAGTCACAGAGCGACGTCTGCGGCGTTCGAAATTTTCTATACGACGTTTTACGGCTCAGCGGTTAGAGCGTGCCCCCTGTACGATTACGGGTTCGAGTTCCGTCAGTTGATATTTTTGGCTCATCTGACTAAGACTACCCACAATTTAATAAGACTTACATATTTAGTAAGATTCACAAAAAGAAACATAACAAGATTATAACAGGAAAGTTATTTAATATCCCTTTATATAAGCCCATGAAAACGCATCATGAACGATTTGTCTACAGGCAGTTTTCAATTATAGACTATATGCTACATGCGACTTATGGACATAAATAAATTGTGGACGATTTGCTTCCAGGACTATCTCTTCTTGTGGTCAACATTGGTTATATAGACTACGTAGTGTGTGTCCAAGTTTAGTCAACCTAAAAAAAACAAGAAGCACAACAAGATGTACAATTTCCAATATGTGTGCAAGTGCGCGTGCGAGTACCTGCAGCACGAGCCCCCCGTAGGCGATGACGTAGCGCGCCAGGCGCGGCGCGTCGCGGTGCGCGCCCAGCACGAACGTGTAGCCGTCGAAGAAGTGGGGCAGCGCGCCGCCCCGCCCGCCCCCCTCCCCCGCCCGCTCCCCCCCCTGCTCCCCCGCGCCGTCCTCGTCGGTGGAGGCGCCGTCCGACGAGCGCGCGCCGCCCCGCGCCTTCAGCTTCTGGACCACTCTGTCGATCTCGTCGTCGGTGTCGCACTCTATAGATATTGAAGGATCCCGTTAGCGACGCCATTTTGAGAGTAACACGAGTGCCGCCGCGACTAGTGGCGGGTGGTCGCCGTGCATGGGCCAATTTTTACTTTCAAATGCATTCAGCGGTAGTGCACGCGACTGCTACGCACGGGGCGCAGGTTCAATCCCTGCTCGGTGCAAAAAATTGTATGCATGAATATAGATGTTTGCACTGGTCTGGTCGTGCCTCGGGAGAGCACGTTAAGCCGTCGGTCCCGGTCGCCATACAAACATCTATGGCAGTCGTTACAGGTAGTCAAAAGTCTAACCGGTCTAACTTGGAATTTCGATATCGCCATCGGTCGTGGAGGTTAGACAGCAGTCGCTTCACGGAAAATATCGTAGTTCAGCCTCTGCAGCACCCAGTCCGCGTCGCCAATAGATTACACTGTTATAATTACCGGTGTCGGAGCGCGCGGGTGTCGGTGCAGGTGCGGGTGGTGCGGGTGGGTCGGGGCGCTCGGTGGCGAACCTGCGCCACGGCAGGCGCCGGCGCCGCGCCGCGCTCTGCAGCACCCAGTCCGCCCGCACCACCGGCACGAGCGGGTTCGTAGCACGCGCCGCGCGCATCTTGGGCGTGCCCGGGAACGCGCAACTGGGGGAGAGCACTCGTTACAGTTACAACTTGCAACCCAGGCGACAGTCCCCCGCCCCCACTCACACGAGGTGCGTGCAGCCGGCCCCCCAGTCCCGCTCCACGCGCGCGCCCAGCGCCAGCGCGGTGTTGCGCTGAGGGCACCACAGTGTGCCCCCAGGCGACAGTCCCCCGCCCCCACTCACACGAGGTGCGTGCAGCCGGCCCCCCAGTCCCGCTCCACGCGCGCGCCCAGCGCCAGCGCGGTGTTGCGCTGAGGGCACCACAGTGTGCCCCCGGGCGACAGGCCCCCGCCCCACTCACACGAGGTGCGTGCAGCCGGCCCCCCAGTCCCGCTCCACGCGCGCGCCCAGCGCCAGCGCGGTGTTGCGCTGAGGGCACCACAGTGTGCCCCCAGGCGACAGTCCCCCGCCCCCACTCACACGAGGTGCGTGCAGCCGGCCCCCCAGTCCCGCTCCACGCGCGCGCCCAGCGCCAGCGCGGTGTTGCGCTGAGGGCACCACAGTGTGCCCCCGGGCGACAGGCCCCCGCCCCACTCACACGAGGTGCGTGCAGCCGGCCCCCCAGTCCCGCTCCACGCGCGCGCCCAGCGCCAGCGCGGTGTTGCGCTGAGGGCACCACAGTGTGCCCCCAGGCGACAGTCCCCCGCCCCCACTCACACGAGGTGCGTGCAGCCGGCCCCCCAGTCCCGCTCCACGCGCGCGCCCAGCGCCAGCGCGGTGTTGCGCTGAGGGCACCACAGTGTGCCCCCGGGCGACAGGCCCCCGCCCCACTCACACGAGGTGCGTGCAGCCGGCCCCCCAGTCCCGCTCCACGCGCGCGCCCAGCGCCAGCGCGGTGTTGCGCTGAGGGCACCACAGTGTGCCCCCGGGCGACAGGCCCCCGCCCCACTCACACGAGGTGCGTGCAGCCGGCCCCCCAGTCCCGCTCCACGCGCGCGCCCAGCGCCAGCGCGGTGTTGCGCACGTGCGCGCGCTGCGGGTTCTCGTAGCCGCTCAGCACCAGCACCACGCCGCGCAGGATCGTGTGCGGCTCCGCCGACTCGCCCTCTGGAACACATATACGACGTATAGCAACTACACCGTCTACGCTTAAGCCGTTCTTACACTAAACGACTAGAAAAATATTGAAATTTCGAACTCCAATTACACCGACCCCGCTATCGTGCCGTCGCTTCATGAGAATTAAAAAAAAACTTACATCTAAATCAGTAGTGAAGGGTGAATAGAGGTTTTGGCGGGAACGCGAAAAGTGTTATAACGCTCCTGTGTTGCTTTTTCTATATTTCGTGTAAATTCGAGTTATTACGTGTAAAAATGGTGGAGTTTTAGACAACGATAACAGCTTAGACAAACCGCACAAGTGTAGGAAAGTGGAATATTGTAGTGAATTGTGATTTTTCGTGTGGGTGTCAAAATCTCCCTGAGAAAAGCTTCTAGTAAAGTCTCCACTACTTTACTAGGGCAACTATCATCCGTCATCGTCATCATCATCATCATCATCAACAATCATTCCAACTATACTTATCACAAAATAAAAGGAAATTCCCAACTCGACACAGCCAAGATTGTCCCCTAAATTGGGTTGATATGTTGCCATCTAAGAAAAAAAAGAAGAAGAAGAAGGGTGAATATGCTCAAATGAAAAGCCAATGGCAAAAAACTTTCCTCCTATAGAACATCCATAGTCATTTTATATAGAATTCTGAGTGTGAAACCACCGGAGAAGGTGAGCTTTTCAAATTTTTGCAGGACATATATACTTTACCAGTATTGATACAAAATGTACCTCAGTTTTTTCATAATGATCACCACTTTCCATTAAAGGTGGGCCAAAAAATATCTCAGATCAACACCACTTCGGCTACCAAAAGTATAAACTATAAAATGAACTATTCTGGCATCAATTAAAATGATTTAAATACCTTCTTCATTTTCATCACTACTTGCTTGACGTTTCGTTCTCTTGTCATCTCTTTTGTTCTTCTGGTCACCAGAGTTATCACCAGATTGTTTATGCGGTCGCTTGCTCGGTGGCGTATCTCTCGCGGGGGGAGACGAACTCATTCTTCGTTTAGGAGTCCGCTTCTCTTCCTTGGGTCTGTGACTCCGTTCGTCTGGCCTTTCCTTTTTCTCGGGGGCTACTTGGGCTTTGCCCTTGTCCTCCTTCTCTCTGTGGTGTTTGTGTCGCTCCACCACCTGGTCTATCCGGGCGTGCGGCCTCTCGTCGTCGTCGGTGTACAGCAGTGTGTCGCGCCCCCGGTCTGCCCGCTCGCCCGCCGTCGAGCTCTGCTGTGATTCTCGTGAGGAGTTCGGCTTGCTGATGGGCGTCTTTACCAGCTTCGTCGACGACTCAGGTATGTTTTTAAGAGCTTTAGACGTGGCCTGTCTTATTTGTGCACCTGAAATGGTAATTTCGATTTCAGTACAACCAATCAACTAGCAGGAAACATAAGTTAAGAGGGCCAGGACAGTTAAATTGACAGTAAGTAGCAGGTTGCATAATTTTGAATCGCTTTAAAGCAAGGACGTGGATTCTATAGAGTAAAAAAGACGCTCCATACCCTATCCATTTCAGACAAACCTTAACCATTTGAGTTTTAATCACTGCTTTGGAGAATGTTGCAAATGGGGCAAAGAAATGTAATATGGTAACCACTAACTGTTTGTCATTGTTTATTCCCAATGCACCCGACTCGCAGAAAATATAGGATGAGCGCTACACACCAGTATCAGAGGAGCTGCTCTGCGAGTCGCTGTTCTTGAGCAGGTGCTTGGCGAACAGCTCCCCGGGGCGGAACTCGTCCTCGTCCGACAGCGCGTCCAGCGCCAGAGACACGCGCGGGGGCGGCGCCTCGCCCGCCTCGTCCGACTCCATGTGGACGAACGACAGCCCGAACTGGGGGACAGGACGTCATAAGTGCCGCGGGAACTCTCTGCTTGTTACAGAATTCTCAATAGAAGCACATAGCGACGGTAACAGGCTTCGCTACCTATTGCATGGGACCAGAAGTACGGTAAACGATTACAAGTGTAGCTATGCAAAAGTGATATTTGAGGAGGCTGCCTATTTACGTTAACGTTTTTACGTGTTTACCCCTTTGTCATATTTAATATTCTTGATTGTAATTACTCTGAGTCTTTTCACAACTCAGTCAGGATTAGCTTTCAGTCTACCCACAAAATGACTAAATCTCAACATTCGAACGAATATGTCATATTTAATTTGGTGAGTGTATTTAGATAAACAGCATTATACTTAAATATACTTTAATCCATAATTGTAAGATGCATGTCACACGTTGGAAGAGAATATGAGGTACTATAAAGAACCTTCTACCAAAAAGTCTGTGGACATTCCCACTTGCCCTAGGACTCCCGTGGGTCACCTCTGTCGCTATGTGCACATGAGTCACAGTACAGCTAGAAGTGTGTGACGTGTGTTGGATTAGTTCCATTGTTAGCCCAGCAGCGCAGGGTCAGGCCTACTTAGAAGAGCTACCTTGCAGTGCTTGTTGTAGGGCTGCGAGCACACGACGCGCACGCGGTCCCAGCGCTGCGAGCGCGCGCCCTCGGCCAGCTGCTCGGCGCGGAACGACCGCACGCGCTCCACCGGCGTGTCCCGCCGCGCCTCGCCCGGAGACACGAACACGCAGCTCGGCACCAGCACCTGCACCCAAGTGTATTAGTACTGCAATGTGTACTAGCAGCTATGACTGGTGTTATCCACTAATGTTTGGTTAGATGTTAGTTATCACATTTTAATGGCAAATCGGATTATTCACTTCAGGTTGGTGGATAATGATCACGGTTAATCTGAAATATTTCAGGTACCAGTTTTCTCTATAGGCATAATGATAGCACTTGCAGTCCTTCTTAAAAAACAAAATTAAGCAAATATACAACATACCTGAAATTGATTGTTAGCCTTCTCTGAGCGGGCCACCAGCACTTCGACGAGAGCAGAATGGTAAGCACCGATATGGACTGAAGATATCTACAAAAAAACTGTTCTGTTCACTCATTCTCCATCTACATAATTTAACAACAACTTTTAGTAAATTGTCTAGTTCAAATATCAACATCATATATCATTACATCACAGAGAGCTACGGATGTGTTGGGGGTTTTCACAAGAATGATAATAATGATGAGTTATATATATATGGTAGAGTTAGTTTTTGAAATATTAGAGTTAAATATTTCAAAAATCTTGGAACTATCAGTACGTATTTTAACTTTCAAAGTATGGCCTGTATTGTACGGGAAAAGTTTGTATCATATTGTTTTAGTTACCTTGACTGCTTTAGCCAATTGTAGGACAACAGAACAGGAGGACTCTCCTTTCTTACACAACCATTTCTTCTTGCTCACTTCCCATGCTAATAGATTGCTGGCTGGGTGCTCCTGAACCAATACATGTACACAACATTGAAACACTAATAAGTTATTTCACGTAATGCGGATAGTGTAGATAATATTATATGACTCAACATATTAGCACTGGATTGGATATGTAATACCGCGAAATTTATCAATTTTTGAACTTTTGACTTACAAGGCTCTCTATCTTGTTCTTTGTAATAAACATCAAGCAAAACACATGGGGGGAGGCTAATTCTTATTACGTTGGTTGTAGTTGTACATGTAAATAAATAAAATATCCAATGAATTATTTCAGCGCTGTTTCCGAAGACATTACAACAAGGTAGAACTTACAGGATCTTCGCTGCTAAAACTAACAACGTAGTCTATTTTCACTCGTGGCATTCTTTAGTATTAAAATTAAAATGTTCAATAAGTTCTGTTTGATAATAAATTGTGATTTAAGAAATAATTGCAATGTGTATTATTTTATTTGCCGCTATTTTGATTTCGTAGTGACATGACATGAACTTGACATTTGACACTTTGACAATTGTCAAATGATGAGCAATGTTGAGACTGGCAAAATTGCGGCTATTCTGCTGCACTGCTGCAGAAGCCATTTCACAAGAAGAAGAAGACGGCTTATCAAGAATCCACATAAATTATCTTTGCAAATTCATCGAAATCTCTGTTTAAAACACACGAATCTCCAAAATCATAGATTAGTTTTTACATACTAGAGATCCAAAATATTTCGGTCATTGGCAAAATTGTAGCCCCAACACTTACCTTATAAAAAAATTGACTTTATTTACGTACTTGGAAATTGTGTTAAGAAATTAGGTCATCTGTAAATAATAAATTACGACATATTAATAATCTAAGTAGGTAAATTAAGAAAAAGCCAGGCTATTTACGGGAATGAAGGCCCCAGTGCGGCGGGCCTATTATAGTTAGGACTATTTATTTAGCTCATCTGTAGCATCGTGCTTAGGTCGGTAGATTTCGGCATTACAATGGTTTAACCAATAAAGATATTATTACTAGCAATAGAGCAACAGTCTCCAACTTTATTTTATGCTTAGTGAAATGCCCTGTCTACGCACGGGGGGTGTAATGTATATTCAGTATTGTATGTAAAGATGTAGTGTCATTATGAACTTGTGAAGTATTCCAATTACTCCATCCCCGTTCCCATTCCCTGCGGTTGAATAACAGCTTATTTTATATGACTGGGGATAATCACTGGTTCTCTACGTGATTTGAGTTTTAGTAATATATTTACCAAGGCGATGTAGACGAAACCTCGCTTCAACTGCGGTAACGCCATCTAGGGACTACAAGTGAAAGTACAACACGCGCCGGGATATTTACCATGTCTAGGTGGTTTTAGATACACTACAAATAAACATCAGGACAATTTATTTATTTATTTATGTATTTATTTATTTATTTATTAAGGTACATCAACAGCATACACTATATCTCATTTTACAATCTACTTATATTCATATAATATTCCTAGATGTAGGTATACCTATTATAGACTGTAACGGCGTAAAATTTTATAATAGGGTTTTTTAGCTGTAATGAATGTGAGTTTATAAGCACTGTGAAATTGTAAATTTAAATTACGTTAAATTGCTGGCTAGCTGAACAAGAGATAAATAAAATGATTATTGCAATTAATACAATATAATCCGAATAATAATGCGTTACATAAATTTATATTAAAGGTAGTTAAATCTCAAGGCGGGATTCGCATAGTATAATCTGTCGTGGCGTTGCTTGGTCCGTGTGCAAGATGGTCGATGCACTTAGCTGGGTTGACTCCGGGGCTGATGATGACCGGCGTTCCAGGGACTCCGCTGGGCGTGCCTCGCAACCATTATACCGGCGCGAAGCCCGGTGCGAAGACCCTGGAATTAGAAAGAAGTGCGGGTCAGTACGTCACTAGATAATAATATCTTTGTGACCCGCTGAAAAATAGCAGGTGAAGAGTAATCTCCCCAGCGGCAAGGCAGCGTAGCTAAAGGCTAAACAAAATAAAAGAAAATTAAGAAGGTAAGCAGCGCATGCCAAGTACGTGACCTTTGACCGTAGGGTCATCGGCCTTGTGGCAATACGCAGTAGATATGCTGAAATGAGCACATAAAGTAACAAAATTAAAATAATAAGGCCCTGCATAGTAGCAGGCAATAAGCTGCACCGCTGAGAAGTCTTCACCTGTAGAAAGAAGAGGAAATGTTGATCTCAAGACTTACCCGGAGACGACGGCAAGGTAGCCCGGGGTCAAAGCGACCTTCCTCGGCGAAGGATGCCGAGAAAAGGGAAGGTGTCAGGGCAGATATTAAGCACCTGAACAGTGATGTGCAATTTCGTTCACTCACCCACAGATAATTAAAGTTGACATATCGATACCTCACTAAAGTATCGAATAAAATACAAAAATTATTTAATTTAAAATAACGAAAAATCCACAACGTTACAAGACGTACACAACATTCGCTACATCTAAAATAGTAAGACAGATAGAATTAAAAATACATTGATTCATCGATTGATTGATAATTGATTGCATTGATTATTGAGTAATTTACTTATTTGATTTATTCACAACATCAATGGCTTGACGACATTCGATTGAAGTTAGTGACGTCAGAATCTTGTCCGAGA
The DNA here is from genome assembly GCA_963691645.1 of Pelosia muscerda. Taxonomy (NCBI): domain Eukaryota; kingdom Metazoa; phylum Arthropoda; class Insecta; order Lepidoptera; family Erebidae; genus Pelosia; species Pelosia muscerda. The sequence continues at coordinate 17,860,922 of OY829109.1, read as the reverse complement.
TGGAACGATGAAACTTCCGTTAACAAACAGCGTTACGTTTTACTTCATTTGAACTTCCCTCTCAACTTGCACCTCTTTTAATCTATCTTCGCCCCCTACCACTCGCCACCTATAACTCACTAGGAGCGAGCCGTGTGGGCGCTTAACACATACTTAAGTGAGAGGATTCAATGTGGTTTTAATCAACTCTCTATACACAGTGTCATCATCATTCCCTGAACCTTTTTCCCAACTCAGTTGGGTCGGCTTTCCAGTCTAACTGTGATGCGGCTGAACTTCGATATTTTCCGTGAAGCGACTGCCATCTGACCTCCACAACCAATGGTCTAATGACCAATGGCGATATCGAAGTTCCAAGTTAGGCTGGTTGGACTTTTGAGGGCTCCAACTACCCGTAACGACTGCCATAGATGTTTGTATGGCAACCGGGACCGACGGCTTAACGTGCTCTCCGAGGCACTTATAAACCTGCGATAAATACACACATAACTTCGAAAAGCATCGAAAAGTCATTGGTGTGTGCCATGGTAAACCTGGGATCGAACTCGAGACCTCGTCTCAGCAGTCCATTACCCATACCACTAGGCTACCGCGGCTTTTCTCTATACCTACACAGTGTATCATAGGACTTACATGCAAATGCCCAAAGCATAACTTGCATGTCGCACAGAGGTCACCGGTCGTTACAAAATGCGTTCTAACTTTTACAAACTGCTTTTGGCTACAAATAAATTAGTTAAGTGCCGGCACTCGGTGACAAAATTATATATTTTTTTTAATTTTGACTTCACCCCGCCTGATAGTAAGCTCAAGGCAAAGTCGCAGGTACGGTCACCATTACAAACACGTAAAGTGTTATAATGGTGGCACTTAGTTTGATGGCCTTATCAGATGCTTTTTCACGCCCCGCTTAAAGGACCCCGGACTGTAGGAAGAAGGAAACACGCGAGCTGGCAAGGAGTTCCAAGACTTAATGGTGCGGCAGAGGAAAGACTCACCGAACCACTTGGTTCTTGATGGAATATTCCGCACAGTGTGCGGGTGACATGTAAGCCCTGCACGTGTTGTCCTGTGTAGGAAAGGAGTGGGTGGGATTCATTGGAAGAGCTCATACACGCTTGAGCATGAGCGCTATGGACGCTTGCAACATCGGGGGCGGCACGTGCTGCTGACCCGATAGATTGAAGGAAGAGTTGGGGAGGGGTGGGGGGATGGTTAAGAGTATTTCTTTGCTGATAATACTAAAGACAAAGTAGGAGAATGGCTACCGTACTCGACCCCGGAAACACAATACAAGGTTATTAGTACTCCAAAGAGCCAAGGTACTCTCCCAGTTGGACTGCTCAATTGCAACGGGTGACACCGTCATGCCCTACCTCTTGTAAAAGTACTTGTACTTCCCCTTCACTGTTACTTTTAGCACAGTAGGTAGGTACTTGTAGGTACAGTGTGTCGTCAATAACATTAGGTACAAAGTACTTACCCTATACGCGTGTACTAATGTGGTCCAAAGAGACTGAATGACAGATAAAAGTAGTGTCGGCCTCTTCTGAAACTGAGACGCTTTGCTCGCTGCCCGCTCAAGCCAAGCAAGTGTGCGATTGTGCAAGCGGACTTCATTAATGATTATCTTATGATTAACTAGCCTAAGTCTGCGACTCCGCCTACGTGGATGTGTATCGCGACTTTCAGTAATATCAATCGTAAGATGTTAAGATCAGTTTGTATTTATTTCAGCAATTATCACATTATGTAACGAGTAAATGAAAATTTTATGAGTTGTTTTATTACTTAGAATGGAGACCTACTGGTAGACAAGGCTTAGGACGGCCGCGAAATGGACGGACGACATAGTCAAGGTCGCGGGTATCCGTTGGATGCAGACCTCCTCCAACCGGTCGGATTGGAGGTCTTTGGGTGGCCTATGTGCAGCAGTTTACGTCCTGTGGCTGAAATGATGATGATGATGATGATGATGATGTATTACTTTACACAATTGTGTAGATATGTAAATATAATTACTATTTACTTACATAGTTGATCTAATATTTTATTAAATGTCGGATACAATGAGTTATTAAAATCCTTCGAAAATAATTTCAAGCAAAAAGGTAAGTAATAGCCCAATCTCACTGAAATTCAACCTCGATTTTTGTATTATTTATTTTTATTTTTTTTAATCGATTTAAAATTATTACACATTTACTTCTACCATAAATGTGACGTGAATATTCATAATATATCCGGTTCTACTCAACCTCGGAGCAATAAATCAACCAATTTATTGCTCGAATAGGTACTCAACTGATTATGAACAAATAAACGTATTATTTATAGTCTAATCAAGCCCTCTCTTACTAAAAAACTGCTTCAAAATTCAGTATTTCATTCAGTAGTTTTGGCATACATCGCGGTTCAAACAGACTGATAAAAAAATAACATTTACGTGTTCAGTATCGTTAGTATACGTATATCAAGTTTTATTATGTCTCCTATGTGTACGTACAGGGGCGGACAATCGTATTTTTCTTGTACCAATATGTAGCGTACCTTCCCGCAGTACCTAAGTACTACCATGTGTCTTCGGCTACAGAAGCGTTTCTTTAACAGCCTGTATAATAGTAAATTAAACAAATAAGCAATAAACTGACATGGTTACTACATTGAGACTATTTTAATATTGCTATTTATATCACTCATTCATTAATATCTAAATTTTAGATAAACATCTCCGATTTTAATCTTATGTAAGATATCTTATCTAAGAATTGCAAATGTTTCAAAGTAAACGCTGTTTGCTTATATTTTAGAAACGCGATATTTGCATGAGGCGTCTTTCAAAATATAAATTAAAAATTCCATTTCGAAATATGCATCGATTACTAAAGTGGACCAACTATATACAAATTTATTGATTCAATATTGAACTTCCTCATTAAATATACATAGAGCCGCTTTGCTTGACTACAAGGCTAACGAAGGTCTGGTTACTACAATACGAACTACACACACACACATAATATATACAGACACATCAATTGATAATGATGAGTATCTATATTAATGAATGAGTTTATCAATCCCGGTCATCCGTTATTGCAGTCTGGGATCCGCTTTCCAACTCTTCCTTTTCACAATTTATTTTTGTTTCTGCAGTCGCTTACTAAAATCGATTGGCCCAATAAACAACAACCTGACCCCTTCATTTGAAGTGGGATAGTCTCCTATCTATTAAGGTGGCGATTCCTCAGAATTATAGGTGCAAGTAATGCTCCGCTTTGCGGTTGTCCTTCCCGAGAAGATCCATCCGCTGTCTTCCAAAGGCGTGACACTCGTAATAATGTGTTTCAACGTTTTCATTGCAGTGTCTGCCCTTTGCGGACTCTGTCACCCACCGTGATCGGTCTATGAGGAGCAGGGTACCATATTACGAGCGTTTTACTTACCTAGTAGTAGGTACAAAAAAGTTTAGTATGATACATATTAACGGTTTTTGTTGCCTCACCCACTCCGATTGCACATGCACTGCCAGATGTAGATTCTGTTACAGCGAAGTGAATGGATGTTCTCGGCGTTGCGCGGGCGCCGATGAGCCTCACGCCGCGCCGCTGTACGAACGCAGTACGTCACACGAACCCTCAGTTACTGTGAGTCACGTGATTAATGAATTATTCTACGCGATCACCCGCGATGCCCCCCTCCCTCACCCCGATCAACTGCGAATGGTTATATTTAATTATAATAAGACACGAGTTTTGCAACTAACGCAAAGATTTTGCTCAATTTTGTAACTTGTCACCGCAGTGCGTATATAACGGCGCGGGGCCCGGCCCTCGACACCAGTCCTCTGAGCCGGCCACTCCACACCACCACCCACTGTCATCAACATGAAGGCTTTCGTGAGTACCTATCGGCGTGCGCCATCCGCTAAACTTGTCATCTAAATCCTACTAATATTATAAAGGCGAAAGTTTGTTTGGATGGATGTATGGATGGATGTTTGTTCCTCTTTCACGCATAAACGGCTGGACTGATTTGGTTGAAATTTGGTACAGGGGTAGATTAGAACCTGGAATAACACATAGGCTACTTTTTATCCCGGGAAAAGGTTCCCAAGGGTTGCGGGAACGGGAACAAAATTCCACGCGGGCGAAGCCGTGGGCATCAGCTAGTTATTTATAATTCTAGAGCAAATATTGATCTTGAACACAATAAAACATCACTTCTCAACTGAGTTTTTTTAGTAGCAACATTTTTCAAAACTGTATTATAACTTGGCAGCTGTGCGTATGTCTCCTGGCCGCCGCGGCGATGGCCGCTCCTGAAGGCAAGCGCGACAAGCGTGGCTTCCTGTCGTCCGGTTGGCTGGACTCGGGCTACAGCTATGGAGGCGCCTTCGCGCCCAGCTACGGAGGCGCCTTAGCGCCCAACTACGGAGGCGCCTTCGCGCCCAGCTACGGCGGCGCCTACTCCTTGGGCGAGCCCCTCATCTCACACTCCGTCATCGCCAAGCCCGCCATAGTGCACGAGCCCGCTATCATCAACGAGCCCGCGATAGTGTCCGTGAAGAAGATTGTAGAAGTCCCCAAGGTAAACATATTGTGAAATTTTGTCTATAGCTTAACACCAATTGTTGTATTAGATAAGGTTAACCGTTTCAAGATACGGATAGGCATAATTTGATTAATTTTTATTGTATAAATACACATATAGGAATGCTTAACGATTGTCTAATGCAAAATTGATATTCATGCACACAAATATTTGCAATGGGCGGGAATCAAACCCATGAACTCCAACTCAGCAGTCGAATGCTCTGCCGCTACGAGTGCTACGACAAACGTTGTCAGGAACCAGGACGTTTCAAATTTACTGTACTTTTGAAATAAGTTCTACAGAAATAGTATCACCAATGAAGTAGGCGATGGAGACACTCAGTTCAACACACGTCGCGGTACTTACATACTAATGACTCTCGTAGACTATTGGTCAAAGCTCGAAGCGACTCACATTTAGAGTTAAGTACTGTATTTATGCCCGCGATAGGCTTTTGATGTAGCTATTAAAGCATGCGCTCGAGGTAAATTAAGTAGGTAGGTACGTGGACGGGTTTTATATCGACACACTGATGAAGATTTGGATGCGAGAAGAGAACAAACTGCCGATAAGCTTGAGGCTGATAGGCTTACCGTTAGGTGATGTAACCATCTTATTGGTTACTAGCTGTACGTAGCCAACATGAATTTAGTTACAGAATCCTAATAAATCAAATCAAATTTAGTTAGGAAAAAGTGAATGCTCCAACGAGATTCGAACCCGCGATCTTTACCTTACAGGGCGAACACTCTGAACAGGGGGAACAGTCAGCTTACTATTGCTTTTCAAAATTTTCAGTACAAACCCTGATACTCTTTGGAAATACAAGTCGCCTAAGTTACGCCTTATAACATCACCTACCTCCTATACAAAAAATCACCGGAATCTGCCCAACCACTTCGGATATTACATGTTACAAACAGACAGACAAACAAATTATAGAGGTTTCGTGTATACATTCATATGCATTCCATAAAAAGCTGTTATTTTACCATTACAAACGGACTGATTATTTATTTGCCCAGATGTACAGATGTTATCCTACAGGTTGTAAGAGTGTGTAGTAATCCAACATGTCCGTGGTCGCAGGTGGTCTCCGTGAACAAGTTCGTGTCGGTCCCGCGCGTGGTCTCCGTGCCGCACGTGACGAGCCACCTGTCCGGCCTCGCCTACGAGCCCTCCATCTCCGCGGGCTGGTGGTGAGCGGTGACGTCATGCCAAATTTGTATATAAGTACCTGTTAATAATAAACTAATTGTGATACCTTACCAGTTTGTTTTGATATTTCTTGGAACTAAGTTTAGTAGTAGGTGCTTTACTATTGTTTTTTTTAACCCCCGACCGACGTAAAAACGACGGGGTGGATCGTTCCGAAAACTTTGTAAACGTAAATCGTACGGCTCGTGGGTCAGCACGAGACCTTTCCATTCTAATAGTCTTTTGGTTTCTCAGATGGCGATAGAAGTATTTTTTTCAAGTTCAGTAACTTAATAGATCTGTCTGAAATTTGGTACCGATGGTCTGGAATGGAATGATATATTTTATTCCGAGACTAGGTTCCCAAGAGGCATGCGAGCGGGGACGAGAGCAATAGCTAATTTAAACTTCTACGCGTCCTTGACTAAAATAACTAGACAGACCGTCATTTGAAGTATTAAGTCCTAAACACTACTGAGTAAAAGTATCCGAGTTGAAGGTCTACAATCAACTTAGGTAGATACAGTTATAAAAAATTTGTATGAGGCATTCCACGAATCAACTAGGTACCTTTTTGATAGGGTTACACTCTTAGATTAAATATTGAGCAAGTGTATATAATTAACTGATCGTTGCGTACACCCGCTCGTAAACATAGGTCGGAACATCTACACAACATACCGATGTTAAGTGAAACATTCTAATCTAAATACTTAACCTTGCAGAAAATCAAATCAATACCAATAACTTTATTCATGAAGGTCACAAACCACGTAAAGATTATATCTAACAAGTGCTGTGCTGTGCTGTGAGAAAAGATTCTGTACTCATCATTCTCTGAGTCCCTTTCCCAACTCAGTTAGAGTCGGCTTTTCAGTATTCTTCTTCTTCTTCGTGTCAGTGGCAACAATAAGAATAACGTTAGATACGCCCAGCCCAAAACTAGACGGCATTAACCGCACTTTCCGTGGTTTCATTCAGGTCGGCACCACACACAGTCTAACTGTGATGGTCAATGTCGATATTTTCCGTGAATTACTGCCATCTCCATCTGCATCTGTATCTCTACCGAAGTTCTTTAGTTAGACTAATCGGAATTTTGAGAGTTTCAACAACCCGTAACGACTGCCATAGATGTTCAATCATATGATAGAATTCATGTGTAGCAAAATTTGCACTGAACGGGAATGACGTTGTGGATTCCGTTTAATCACACCTCTGCCCAACCGAGCAGTAGGCTTACGGTTCAGAACAAAAAAGTGACTAACAGTATAGATTTGTAAGGATGGCATACAAAATGAGCGCAAATATATCAAATGTCACATCAGTAATCAATCGAGTGGTGATCTGGCGCAAGTCGCGTCGCTTGCGCAAGCCGCGCGCGATATCACTGCTATCAATTACACTGATCACCGGCCAGTGGTGAAATCCTCCAATCGTAAGTGTTTAGATTAAGATGGTCCACCGTGACCGAGAGTGATGGAGTGGCCGTCTAGCTTCGTGACGTCACACCCCAGGGAAAGTATGTCTGGTTAGTACTAACTTTTAAACTTTCAATCAATTCAAACAATCATTCAGCGTATCCCAGTCTAATGTTGGACTAATGCTTTCACTGTATGCGACATTGCTCCTGATCCTCAGCCTTCTGCATCCAGTCTACCCCGGCCACCTTTTTCAGGTCATCAGCTCATCTGGCTGACGGGCGTCTTCCCACATTCCGATGGCCATCTCGCGGTCTCCACTCTATAACTAGTTTGCTCCAACGGCCGCTGGTCCTTCGACACTTTGTAACCATCACGTAAGAATTTTTTGATGGTCTCTATGGCGCATCAGTAGAAAGATCTAGGTCTAAGTTTAAGGTCTCAGGTTCGATTCAGGTTTAGAGCAAATATTTGTATTCATGAATATGTTGCATTGGTCTGGGTGTTTTCTTTTGTTTATATTATGTGTGTACCTACCTATGTATTTAAAAAAAGTTTTATTTGACGTGGAATAAATATCTATGAAGCTTAATTTGAAAAACGTATTGAAAATTGTCCGATACCCTATTCTATGCAAGTGTTCGACAACTGTCCAAGCGGCAACTAAGCAAACTGATCATGGCTCTTCTAATAAACATTTCTTTCGTTTTTGGGAACATCATCGATAGCCCTCTCTATAGAACCTGCATGAGAGAGGAAAAAACAGCGGCTCATTTGCTTCTACAATGTCCTCAGCGTTGAATTCACGCCGGAAAATAAAAATAATATAAAAATAACTCGCCATATAATACAAATCAATGCGCCTGACCAATCTGCCACCGCAATGATACACACCCGTTCGGTGGTCAGATTACTTTTAAGTAGGTACTTGTACGAAAACACGTGCGTGCGTGTGTATTGTGTATTTTTTGTGTTGGAGATTTTTTAAGTTTATTCAGTACTTAGCTAACGACCACAGCTCCAGCTGTGGACATGAGTTATCGTTTCTTTTGGTCTAATACATCCGGTTCTACACATCCAATTGTAATCAAGCATACGGCATATCTTAACGACTGATCAAAACCTTTCCACTAAAAAGCAGTACCAAAATTCATACAGTGTCTAATGCGTATATCGTGAACAGACAAAAGTAAAAACAAAATGTGTTCTAGTTCTTTTTACCCGACTGCGCGACGCAAAGGAGGGTATTATGTTTATCAGTCTATGTATGTATGTATGTATGTATGTATGTATGTATCTATGTATGTATGTATGTATGTATGTATGTATGTATGTTTGTTTCTATGTGGCGTTCTAGAGATCAAACGCGTAGGCCGATTTTGATCATTCTTACGTCAATCGATTCGTCTTAACCTTGCGAGTGTCACTAAAGACATGACAGTAATCAAAATTCACCACAGCGACAACAAGACGCCATATTGTCAAAATGAAAAAAAAAAAGTCGATGAACTATGTCAAGTGGGGTGTCGTTGAATAGGTAATTTTAAATCATATTTAGGTTTATTTTACCATTTTTCATTTTAAATAATAGTTTAGGATATATAACGATTTAAAGTTGCTTAACAAAACATTCATTCTTGCTAATTTTCTTACTTATTGATTTAAGTTTATATTTTAAGTATAAACGATATACAAATAAAAATATTTTTAATAAAAAAAAATAACTTTTCAATGAATCGTAGGTAACTTAAAAGTATAAAATAAAAAAAATATTTAAAGAAAAACAAAAAACCCGACTGCGTAAACTAAAAAGAATGAAACAAGCCCAGTAGTTTGATATTCATACAATACTCACAGTCGGGGCCCATTCAAATTTTACCAATTAAATCTTCCAAGGGGCCCCGACTGTGAGTATTGTATGAATATCAAACTACTGGGCTTGTTTCATTCTTTTTAGTTTACGCAGTCGGGTTTTTTGTTTTTCTTTAAATAATTGAAATATTTCGTTATTAAATAAACGGTTTTTTATGAGGAAAGTTTCACGCTTGACATAATCTAACGCATTGGGTTTGTCAACCCTGAATGATTAACTGTAGAAGTAGGCACTTTGTAGCAGAGCAACACTAAATATGTAAAGTGCCAATTATTAGGAAACTCGATAGACTAGACTAGATGGCAAAAAATACATGAAGTGTAGTTTTTTAGAGCAGGTAGTGTAAGTAATTGCATTGAACGGCTATTTTACACATTCTGTCCTGTCGCACGCACCGCGCGTGCGCACGCGGAAGGAACTGCCGACGCCGCCACACGCGCCGGGCATAGCATAGAGCTGCACATTCTGAACAATTCATTCGATTCACATTCAATTCATGTGATATACATGAATCGACGTGGTAGGAGAGCCCTAGATAGGATAATTAAGTAGTTAAGTAGAAGTATAATCTCCTTCTCTCTCTATAACCTACCTTAATATAGAAAAGTACGTCCAGCCGGGCTAGGTTAAGTACTCAACTTATGGGTGTGTGCCAAAATTGCTCATGGGACCTGCCAACTATTCTTTCAATTTAATCAAAATTGATAGACTAGATGTGTATAATCCGATCTGGTTTCCACGTCCCTCGAGTAACTACAAGTTTAGCATAGGTACTCAACACCCCCCTAGGTACTTATATTAATTCGGGTTGCGATGAGTACCTAGCGAGAGAGACTAAGTAGGTATTCTAGGTATGTTTCGTATCAATCGTACCACCGACTATACCACTGGTGGTATAGTGGGTCCAAAACCATACTACTAAATAGAGTTGGTGTAGAGTGTCATCTGGGGGACTCGAGATATTTATTAAGTTAATAAAGGCCGATAAAGGAGCACCATGTGTACTTCAACAGCAGCTTATTGGTTACTAGCTGACCCGCGCGACTTCGTCTGCGTCACCCCGTTTTTGCAACATTTTTCATTCCTGCTCCGCACCTGTTAGTCGTAGCATGATGTTATATACATATAAACCTTCCTCTTTAACCATTCTATCTATTGAAACAAACCGCATCAAAATCCGTTGCGTAGTTCTAAAGATTTAAGCATACAAAGGGACAAGAAAAATAGGGACAGAAAACGCGACTTTATTTTATACTATGTAGTGATTATAGAAGTAAAATGATGTGATGAATTCATCGTATTTTACTTAGTGTTATTTATTATTTACACGGAACCCCTCATTTCGATTGTTTTTCAGCACACCTGGTCACGGGCACTGAACTCGAGCAGGCATTGACAAATGTATCAATACGAAATTCTAAAACAAAAAAGTATTTATGTGGCAGGAAGTGTGACAGCGGGCACACTTGTACAGCTCTATATGAGGTGCTGTGGGTGGCGGCGCCGTCTCCTGCTGAAACTGAAGTGCAGCGGGTGCTTGCGCGAGCGCAGTATAGTGCACGACACGCGCCGCGGACGACATGAACGCGCTCGTGAGTTTACTACACCTACTTACTACTATAAACATAACCTAACTTTGTCCTTGTTTACTATTCGTGTTTTATAAAACAATAGTTAAATAATATTTTATAAAATTCCCATCAAGTGTGAAAATCAAGTGAAAAATAATATTATATCGTATTCTAGTAAACAACATAATTTTCAAAATTCCTTTCAGACGCAACTGGTGTTGTTATCTCTATGCGTGTGCGCGCACAGCTCGGCACTGAACGAAGCGCCCCCGCGCGGCCCGTGGCTCGGCGGCTACGGCGACGGTTACCACGGCAACCAGCAGAGCCCCGACCCTCAGCCTTACATCTACGCCGCCATACCGCTACACAAGCCCCTGCCTGTGCTACAAGTGCTGTCCCGGAGGCCGCTGTCCAACGATCGCACTCACGAGTCCTCGGCCCCGCGGCCCGTGTTCGTGCGAGCCCCCGACGAGGACAACGAGTATGCCCCATCTGTATACAACGAATACGAGTACGACGACCGCGCGCCCGACGACGTCCCCTACAACAGTCCGTACGGGAGACAACCGCATCCTTACGCGCCGCCTTCAGCATCGGCCTCTCAGGACGACGTGACTGTTATATACGCTCGTCCGAACCCGCAAGGAGGCTTCATCTACCGCAGACGACCGATGAAGAGCGTGCCAAAAAGATCGCCGACAGTGTCGACCACCGAGTCGCCGGTCGTGCTGCGAGTGCACAAGTACAGGATCGTCCGGGACCGGTAGACTGATAGGCATATTACGTAGGTTAGTTTGTACGCATCTATTACCAGTTACCAAATTACGTAATCATGTAAATATTCAGTACTGAAATAATTAATTTAGTTTCTTGTTGATTTATTATTTTAATAGAATAATATATGTATAACTACCTACCGTCAAATAACATGGTAAAGAGGTTGTATACCTGAACTGTTAGGTCAGAATCCTAGGCGATAGGGCTGTGGATGCAATATTACTTACGAAGACCCTCCTTGAACCTACGACAGCTGCTGGTTAGAAGGCCTCAGCTACAATAATGGTGTGGACGAATCTGACTCGCTATCGCTGTAGAACAGATACACCAGAACCCTGGTGATCCACAAGAGCCATGGCCGTCCACGAGCCGAGGAGTTGTAACTGTGTCCTTACTGAATAATGATTACATGTAGCTATAATTTCCTACTCGTATTCCCTATGACGTATTAGGTACATACGCACGTGTAATCGGAAGTGTATTTTGTTTGGTTACATAATTAACTAGTAATATTATTCGTATAGGTAAGACTTATATAAATTATAGATTGATATATTAATATTATTAAGTATTATACAATGTTCGTATACATGTTTGTTAGTAACCTTTCTTTGTCGTACGATAAAGAAATGGAATGCTTCACCCACATCCACATCCGTATTCCTTACTTCCCAAGGGGTGGGAGGCGTCAAGCGGAGCCCCTGTTTTAGGGATAGCATCTGAGATGTGGCGTTTACATTTTAGACCTCACCTCGGTTTACCATCAGGCGGAGTGCTGGCTAATTAACGAATCAAGCAATAGATTGAATGTGACTTTTTTTTTTATCGTGCGCAAAATCCCCACGGATACCACCTACACCAAAACCGATGGAGGTGATTATGTCGGACTCGAACCGACCAAAACGCACGCCGTTCATGGGTCCTCGATTGCCAGAGGTGAGATTATACAAGACATATCTCTCGCACCCCGGCAGACCCGGGGACATCTCTGTTGAGATGACCCTCTTCCCTAAATGTGGGGATCTAAATGTGAGTCAGCCGGTACGAGAGGCTACCGTGTGGCCTCTCTAGCCAGTCCCCCATGATGGGTCTTACCGCCGCTAGTACAGCGTGCCCTAGATTGAATGTGACTGGCATCACATTTGATTCGTTAAGGCGTGGTTGAGGCACCAAAAACATTCATTTTGAACTTCTTCTTTCACGCTACACAATGCCATTTAATTGTAATAACAGTGTAAGAGTAGAGTCCAAAATTAAATGTCATTTTTTGTAATCTCAGTAGCTTGACAATAGTTAACAATTAGTATAATAGAGGCCTTGTGCCCCAGTCAGTGACTGTGGAGATGTTTATGTATAAATATTCCATTAGTAGAAAACTTTCATTCATTCGAACAGAGAGAACCTTAGTCCTCAACTATATTTTGAGTCTGTACAGTTAGTATCAACTTCTCTCTCATATGTAATATGCAATAGCGCCATCTTTCGTGATCTATTTGAGCTAAGTGTTTGAGGTAATAGAGTTCATAGAATAGTCAAGGTACCGCCATCTATGAGACAATGTTCGAAGTACTCATTTAAAAATTATTCAATCGAGAAAATATGTAGAATAATCATCATTTATTGAACACAAAATAATTCTCTAGCGTCTGGAGTGGGTGGCTTATTATATCTATTTAATTTTTAAATTGAGTTTCGGTTTATTCACGGAATAATTATTATAATAATCTAGGATTGTCATAATAATCCCACGCAGTTACGTGTCTACGGCTCGGCCTGGGAATTGAAGTGAGGACCTAATCACGATACCTTATATCTGTGGGACGAGACTAAACGAGATAGAAATAAGTATCGTTAGATATTGTTTTTTCTTATACCACTTTGGTAACCACTTTCCGTTTCCATCAGGAGGGCCGCGTGCTTATCTGTAGGAATGTGGTTACCGTGGCGTAAGGACGTTTGCAACACCAGGGGCGTCACATTCGTGCTGCCGACCATATAGAGAAAAGTCCGGTAGCGGAAGGAGGGGAGTGTAGAAGGTTAAGAGAGTCTCTGTGCAGAAGACAAAGAAGGGTTTATCGGTCTTCCCACTGACAACACAAAACCTCTCCAGTGAGCTGTACCAGTGTATCTCTGTGTGGCAGTGGAGTGTCATGAAATATAATTCTTTGGTAATTATGCTGTTACAAGTGCTGTGCCAGATATGTCACAGAATGACAGATATATGAACCTGCATGTACTCGTAAGTACCTACTTACTATTGTTGAAAGAACATCGGCTAAAATGGACCTGAGCAGGTACAGATATACCATATTTATAAGAAAATCCGTCATTTTTCCGGGTTATAAAAACAGCAATTAATTTCTCATTAAAAAGCCAGGAAAAATTATTATAATAGTTAAAAAATAGTGTTACTTTTATTACATTTATTTGCAAATAATCAAGTTGATATAGCTTCAGAACGCACATAGTGACGTTTCAAGTCACTGATAAAATGAATGAAAAATCAATTTATTATTTATGATTATTACTCGTAAGTTTTTTTCGTTATTAGTTGTTATTTGATTTATGAATTATGTGAAACAAACAACAAATGAATCATAGCTAGTTATATCAAATTATTATTTTCATAAGATAATAATTATGTATTTATAAGAGTTTAACACTAATTCGTAAAATGGAACGTCATTTACGGAGTGGTGCTACTGTTGACACTTTGGCTATGTTGACAGCAGTTGACAGGCACTGTTCAGCTAATTTCAGTTTACTTCAAATTGTGTGGCCCCCTAAAATCCAACCACACGTCCTGATCGTCTACCTGATCTCGTGGGGGGCGGACACACGGAAACGAATTTACTGGCGTGGCTAACGTGGCTCTGGAAGACTTTTTTTAAAACTTGAAACTTGACATTGGCGTCTCGCCATTAATTTTATAAAACGTTTACATTTACTAGAGACTGGCAAAATTGCGGCTATGCTGCAGAAGCCATCTTAAAAAAAGAAGAAGAAGAAGAAATTGTGTGTGTTTTTTATTTATTTTCGATTTTGGCTTGCTTTGTTATATGGATTGACGATACCTCCTACCGTTTATTACGATTATTCTGTGCTTTGGTTTCTTGGACACCGATTTTACTTGTGATTTGGACTTGTATTTTTCTAATCGTTCTATTGTGAGGAATAAGAATGCCGACGACACAAGCAGTCCTACGAATCCTACGATTGCTTTGTGTTATACTTTGTAAAATATAGCTTGGGTCCTATGACAGATGTCAAAATCAGGTTCATAGGGATGTCCAAAATTCTATGAAAATATCGATACTACCAGTTATTATAGATGCATGTTACTTATAATTAGGTTTAATTTAACTGTATGTATGTATTTAATTGTAATGAGAACGGAATATACGTAGCATACAAGGCGTCGGCACTCGTACTGATGAGAATGAGTGGAGTGAATCAGTGGAAGTTCATATCAAACAAGATGTTGGCGCGTGTATCTTATGCCTATATCATGACTCAAGAGCCAAACGCGGCGTGTCTTCTTACAAAATCCAAAAACAGGTTCAGGGCGTTGATGGATTGAATGTAGGATTTTATTTACTCAATATTATTTAGGATCAAGTATATTGAAATATAAATATTATTATGATATTAAAATACCTAAGCAATAAGATTGAATTCTAATTATTTTTTTCTTATATTAATTTCAATTTTAAATTAAGCTTTATACAAAATATGGATAGTTCATAGTATGTGGTCACGATGATTCATCGCCCATCACTAATTAGCTCGGTACGCCCATAAAGTATGACATTGACAGCTATTACATTCAATAATAGAAAATTCAAGACTTCATGTGCGGGATTTCACTGACAGCTGTCATAGGACCCAAGCTACATTTTACAAAGTATAATTGAAATATTCGCATTAACTCAATTCGCCACCATCATGTCTTTGAGTTGGGAACAAGAGTGATTTCAATGATCTGCGAGTGGAATTCATCAATAATAGGTAGCAAGTATATATTTACGTAATACCAATATACTTCTTTATTGTACCTGTACGAATAAAATATTTTTCTCATAATACTGTCTATTATTATACCTCACCACGTTCGTTGTTTTGTTATAACGTAAGTAGAAACTAGAAGATCTCTAAAAAACTGAAGTTAATCTATCTTTATACCGTATTATTTTTATTCTATCCTCAAAATATTTTTAAAATAAAATTAAAGTATCTTGGCCTCTTGGACAATTTTTTCACTTGTGATGGTGTTTACTACATGAAAATTAACTAATCTAACTATAGTTTGTTTCTGTACACGGAAAAGACGGTCAAGTTCAGCGCCTATGGAAATTTGGCCGGTGTTCTTTACGCGAATATTTCGCACGACAGAATAAATTGTGCCGCAGTTTTAATACTAGGTAGTTTTATTAATGTTTTGTTTCGTTATTCGTCAACAAGTGTGTTCCCTTCTTCTTGCAGGACTTGGTTTGTTAAGTAGTAGACTTGACCTCGCCAAGATTTTCGGAGTCAAGTCAACCACTTGACCCCGAAAGTTTTGGTGGGGCCCGGTGATGACGGAGAAGTCAGTGATGACCCTCAGTTTTATTGTGGAGTTCTGATGTCTCAACTGACGTGTCACCTACTCACGTAATCAAAACATTTTGAAGAATAAATTCATTAAACATAGTGTACATACTTCGAGGGGGATTTAAATGGAAAAAAATGTTTTACAATACTGTTTTTTACTTTACATAATTTACAATATATACACAGAGCGTGCTCGTTGACTAGAGTGTTCACCACCAACCGCTGCCGGATCCGCTGGAGTATCCACCGCTAGATCCACCGTAACCGCCGGAGTATCCGCCGGAGAGTCCGCTGCTGTATCCGCCGGAGTAGCCGCTGGAGACGGGCACGACTTTCTTGACGGTGATGACGCGGGGCTCGGAGATGACCTTGCGCACTTGGATCACCTGCGGCACGCTCACCTCGCGCTGCACGTTCACCACCTTCTTGACGGCGACGATCTGCGCAGAGGGCTCGGAGTAGCCGCCGCTCCAGCCGCCGCTGCCGGAGCTCAGTCCCCCGCCGTACCCGCCGCCGTACCCGCCACCGTACCCGCCGCCCAGTCCCCCGGCGCTCCAACCGCCGCCGCCGGAGCTCAGGCCGCTGCTCCAGCCGCCGCCGGAGCTCAGGCCGCTGCTCCAGCCGCTGCTGTAGCCGCGCTTCTCGCGTATCGCGCCAGCAGTGCAGGCAGCGACCAGGGCGCACAGTACCAGCTAAACACAGAACATTCACAATAACTGATCACATATTACTCATGATAACTGTTAGCTCAGACAAATGGAAATAAATATAACCAAAAACTAAAAAAAAAACAATAATTTTGTATAACTTATTTTGTACAATAAAATACCTATACAAATTTATTGGTTACACTAATAAAACAAATAATTCTTATAGGACTGTACACGATGACGACTAGACCCATGGCAAGCATAGCGCAAATAGATGGATTATAGAATGCGGATAAACATACTTAGATAAAATTATTTGAATGTTAGGTAGATGCAAAAAGTGTTAGAGATTTAAAATTGTTTGTTGACTTTTGAAATGGGCATCGAACCCACAAAATCGACGCAGTCGCAATTGGTGATGAACTATCCCTACATCCCTTCGAGGTTTTTTTGTTATGATATTGTTAGATACTCACGAAGGATTTCATGTTGATGTGGTTGTGAGTGGTAGTGGTGTGATGTAGTGTCGACGCTCCTGCGGTATATTTATATGAGCGGCGCGGCGCGTTGCGCAAGCGCGTCCTCGAGACTAAAGAACATTACTTTAGCTAACTTGCAGTTACTCACATACAATAAATAACATATTTTGACAAAATTAGATTAAAAAAAAGAACTAACACGTGTTCTTAATATCGTAGTGGCGTTCGTTTGTAGCTTTTAGTACTATTAGAGACGCATCTCTCATCAGACATACATGGATGGGTAATTTGTTTGGGTGTATGATTATTACCTACCTACTGTATGACAGTGTATGACTTAACATTTTGAAGGGATATTGATAGGTAAATACATTTAAACTCAGCTCTGTAACTCTTAGGTTTTTGGTTTATAATTTCTTGTATTATGTGCTGCAGCTAATTAATAATAAACGCATTTTTATTTCTTTCTTCTTTCTTTCTATTTTGGTCTTTGGTGACTACAATTAATAAAAACCAAGTTCACAAATCACTGACTATTGAAGTGCATATATTGCAACAGGTCGAGTTGCGCTCCAGCCGTAATGGGCAGCTGTTAAACTGAAAGGTTTCAGCGCAATGTTTCAGCGCAGTTGTGGGACATACGTGAACATTATATTCATCCTTGTGTAAAGAGTATTATATTTAACAACTGACCATTCAAGTGGATAGTTTCAGTTTTACAGCAAAAATACGAAAATTTTCTTAAATATTTGTTACCTTTACCGGTACTCGGTTTCACAAGTGTTGCGTCCAGATTTGTGGCATGAACAGCGGACCGGACAGCGTGACATCAAGACAAAACGTTGAGTGTGGACGTTGGATGTAATAACTTGTAGCAAATGGATACATAAACTAAAGTTGTGATGACACGACCACCAGTCGATCGATGGTTTCATTTAAACTTAGCTATTACGCAGCTGAATACGCGACGGACACGCACTTCTGACACGATCACGGCAAAATGCTACGTAAATGTAGACGCAGCAGTACATTATTTACTTTTTTTTTTATACTACGTAGGTGGCAGACAAGCACACGGCCCACCTGATGGAAAGCGGCCACCGTGGCCTATGAACGTGTGCAACACTAAGGGTGTCACACACGCGCTGCCCACCCTGAAGGGAAAGGGGGAGAGCTGGGAAGGGGTGGGGAGGCTAGGAAGGGGAGGGGAAGGAGGGGTATAGTGAGCTCTGGCTACCCTACTTACCGGCGGGAAGACAACACGATGGTTATTGTGACCGCGGTCTTCTGTAGGGCGGAGGTACTTCCCCAGTTGGACAGCTCATTTCGGACGGGAGATACCGTCGTGTCCTACCTCCGTCAATTCATTTTAACCTTCTGTTGGGGTTGCCACTATGTGTATCAAGATTGATGACATGAATTTGTATATACGAATTGATACATATGTCACATTTATAATATCTACTCTTATTAATCTAATTAATCGGATCTTCTCTGATAAAATAATTATTTGCTGTGGCAATCACTCGTTTTATCGATGCACTTTAGGAACGAGTAAAAAACAGCTCTCACACGTCTACGGCAGAATCTAATATACATCGAGGTCGACAATCTGAATACCAGCACTTTAACATAAATCATAGCAGGCATCTATAGTGGAGGCCTTCCTTTAGGCTGCACTTACAGCTTTTTGCAATCAGGCGGCGAACTATAGAAACAAATATTCGAACTTACATATCAATCTACATAGTAGTTCACAAGACATATACTTAAGTTAGAAAGAGCAGACCAAGATACCATAATAACTAGATAGGTCATTAAATATCAGTGCGGCAGTGGACTGGCCACTTGTACTTAGAAAGTCACGTTCTAGACGTGAGGCAATCATTTATTGCTCCGAACTGTGGTACGATTCCACGGCCTGCGAAATATTGGGATCGGCCCGAGCGCATTCTTCTTTTGTACGCACCGCCTAGATTCGAGGCATTCCTTAGGCATAAAGTAGCCTAGCCACTTAAATGTACACGGACCTACTATATTTTGCAAAAGTTATATAAAATTGGTAAATAGAGCAAAAAAGAGAAAATATGTTTTGTGTGTTTCTCTACTGCATATAGAATAAATACACATATACGAGTATATAAAGCCATATCCCATGATGAGACATTTTAAGGGTGGCGATGGTTTACAGTGAAATACAAGTAGGTATAACAGGTAGGACATAACCGTTTCTCCCATCCTAATGGAGCAGTCCGATTGTGGAAG
Organism: Pelosia muscerda; assembly: GCA_963691645.1. NCBI lineage: Eukaryota > Metazoa > Arthropoda > Insecta > Lepidoptera > Erebidae > Pelosia > Pelosia muscerda. The sequence goes on along the minus strand of OY829109.1, from coordinate 17,841,503 downwards.
TACCTTCGCCCTATAGACTACCGAGGCTAATAATAACCTTGTGCCGTGTTTCCGGTATATGGTAGTGTTGTAAACGTGTTAGGCGACGGTAACCATTTTACATCAGGTAGGCCGCGTGCTTGTCTGTCACCTAAGTGCTATGAAAAGAACCAGCATTCTTGAGCCCAAGTAGCGAGAGTAACGATTCCGAATCTATGATTAGTGGATTCGAGCTCCTTCAGCGTCGTAGCAGCCCGTACTGTCACTTATGACATGACTTAGATGGTGTAAAGATATACTTATATAGGCATATACTGTTCCCCACGAGTCAGAGTCATGGGTACATCTTGGATGCAGGCTGCCTCCAACCGGTCAGATTGTAGTTTGATAGAGATGTAGTGTGATTGTAGTTTGAAATGATGATGATGCTACCGGTGGGTACAAAAGTATGCAGTGAGGCACGATTGAGTAGGTATCAGAATTTTGGCAAAGAAATCGTGACTTAACATCATTGTGTGAATACCTTCATGATGATGAGTTACAGTTGCAAATCTGATCACGTCTCGTGTCTGGTTACTGTACCGCGTACTGGGGACAATACCACTAGCCACTAGATGCCGCTGTGCCCTGGGGCTTTATATGCGGATTATTTTTAATAATCCCATTCCTGTCTTCACGGTAATTCCCCAGTTCCTGCGTTTCTAACCAGTGGTTCATGTGCTAAACTAGTCGAAATTTTGATTCTTTGTAGGTACCATTTTAATGGTCTATTACTTTTGTAGCCTTATCACAGTCAAGGGGCCCCTTCACGTACTCCACCGGCAGATACGGTCTCATTTCAATTCGAGCTAATTGCGCGCAATGCTCACTTAAGTCTTTTGTAACTTTGTCTATGATGTGGCCTGCAACGGAAGCCATAACGAATCGCGGAACATAACCGCTCGCAAATTATATTGCTGCATAAGTGGCGGTGGAAGCTGTTGTGAAAGTGTTTTTAAAATAATGTTAGCCACCGAAAATACTAATATGGTACCTTCTAATCCTGTAAACCCTGTAGCTGAGCTAAATCACTTGCATTTGGAGTCGGTTCACGCTGGTAGTGTAATGGCCAGGAATTGAATCTGAGGTCTATCAGTCGTAAGGGCCACATCTTAATCAGTTCAGTCGTCTATTTCTACCTGTATCTGTTTGCAGAACATTTCAATCTGAGCGTTAAAGTTTTCATTAAGAACTAAGATTTAAAAATCTAGTACGTAATACAAAAGGTTAGGAAGGTCAACCCGCAGTGTCACCCACTTGACGCTGCTCCCGTTCTGCGACCCACATAAATCTATTTTCAGGGTAGTAAAAAAGTGGTCTAATGTATCTACTACTACTATTCCAGACTATAACTATCTCTGTTCTAAATTATATTCAAATCCGTTCCGGCCCTTCTAGCATGATTTACACACTATGATAATTAAAAGTAAATTATGGCAAAGAGGCTATTGTGAAATCCAAGATTAAACAGATAATAGACGGGTCTGGAAATGAGCTGTTCATTCAACTTGCTACTCAAGCAAATTATGATATCTAGACATTCAAATATTTGTAAACAGATACAATAAGAAAAGCTCGATGAATTTTTTCCGGAGACTTATCAGAACAGAAACTTTCAGATCAGTGGTTCATATGCTAAACTAACTTTTAATATATTTTTTATTGTGACGTTTTGTAAGAACCACTTGGTAAAAAAAAGAAATTTGTAATTGGAATTTTTGAAAGTTGAACAACATTATTGATAATAATTATTTTAGTCTCTATAGTCTCACTAGTGTACGTTTCGGAAACACTCAGACAGGGATCTCCATCTTTCCCCTCCACCTTACTTTCCCATCTCCACTCTTTGCCTGAAGCCTAGTTACGATTTTATGTTGCAATATATTCTGTTTGCTAAGCTTTTGCATTTATGAAGTTAAAAAATAATTGAAAGTCACTTGCGACTTGCTAAACATATTTGAGTATTTCTATTTTGTAAATTAGTTATTTTTATACTAATGTGCCACAGTTTTCAACCAATTATTCTTATCGTTTAGTGTATCTTATTTAATTATATAATTAATTAGTAAAAACTTTATAATTTGTATGTTTATATTAAGACAACATTGTATTATTAATTGTGGCCTTATGATACAGCTTAAGACCCCGGCTGCGCCTCCGTGACCTTCAGGTCCCATTCCTGCAACCTATTTGGGAACCTGCTCTAGGGTTAAAGTGTCCTATTTATCATTTTACTGGTCGCACACATCAACCATAACCTACCTATGACCTAGATCCAGACTATAATCTATCCCTGTACCAAACATTAGTTCGCTCCACTTTAGCTATACCTTTACGTTACGTATTCGATAGATTTTCGTTCTCACGACACATCAGTTCACCCGTTAGAGTGTAAATAACAAACAACCGAAAATCTCAAATTTTCAAATTGCATAGTTGGATTTTATCTGTCGGTGTCTATGGCGTAGCGGTGAAGCGTCCGACTGCTACGCAGGGGGCGCGATTTCGATTTCCGCTCAGTGCAAATGTTTGTATGCATGTATGCATGTCTATCTATTATTATTAATAATATTTCTCTTTATTGTATTACACAGAGAATGGATACAGTAAAATACAATAAATATAGTTTTGCGGCATATACGATTGGCGGCCCTTCGCACAAGGCAATCTCCAGACCACCATGGAATGGAGATATACAGACTAGACGTATATTGTGTATCACCAGATGAAGATCTAACTGATTGATCATGTCATATGTACACTGTACACTGAGTGAAAATAGTTCCTTCGTTATGAACAAAGATAAATGGAGCTCGTACAGTATACGGTTGATATCTTCCTAATTTAATCTGCAGTACATTAATTAATGTCGCGGTCGTCGTAATATTTGCAAGCGACGCTCTGCGCGCATGCGCGTATACTTTCATTGTTTCTTAATTGTACTCACACTGATTACTACACGATAACAAGCCACTGAACACAGCCTTCGTTCAGCGTTATCATAACTCGATCAGCCGCTGACGAAATAATATAATTACATTCCTAAAAAAGAACCGTCTTTAACTTATTTAATTCCGATAAATGGTGTTCTTGAGAAACGACTGATATTCGAGCTAATCTATAGCTGTGTTGCGCACGCGCCGCCACCAGCCAGCCTTCCTTTCGACTCACTCAACCTTGCGGCTACATCTCTAGGCCTTTATTTTTTTTATTCTTCTTAATAAACATCGTAATAAAAATACAAAAACTGAAATATTGAATTTTGCATTAATGTCATTAGCCTCATTAAATTAATGACGTTTGATGACTGCGCACACGCCTCTGTAATGACGCGTAGAGGCCACTGCTCTGCGCTAGTGGAGAGTGGTTAGTTTGCTGATTGTCGACGTACTGATGGCCAGAGGAACCTCCCCCGCCTACAATGGTATTTTATGTAGAATTTTTTTCTTTACAGCCCTCGAAGAGATCGATCACCGTTCAGGGTTGCAAAGATTGCATTATAAGGTCATTTTAAATATTTCATTTATAGGTGAAATCCGGAATCCTGGTCCCAAGAGCCTCACGACCCATTTTAACAGTTCATTTAAAAATGATAAATATTTGCTACGGCGTGGTCCCTGCGTAGGCTACAAAACTTCCTACCCACTGCCACGAAAACTGCGCTCGCACAATCTCTTCTTCTGCCTATTCTTGACTATGCTGATGCCAGCTATCTAGATCTCACTGAAGACCAACTTAACAAACTTGAGAGACTCCAAAATCTTTGTATACGATTTATATTTGGATTACGCAAATATGATCATGTTTCTGAATTTCGCAAAAAGCTCAAGTGGTTACCTATACGTCTTCGCCGGAATGCTCATGTTCTGTCCTTATTGTTTAACATTTTATTCAACCCACTAACTCCTTCTTATTTGAGACAGCGCTTTGAGTTCTTGCACAACACGCACTCAAAAGTTTTGAGATCATCGGAGAATCTAAGGTTAAAATTGCCGAGTCACTCCACCAACTTTGCCGACAAATCCTTCACAATTCAAGCGGCTCGTTTGTGGAATGCTCTGCCGGTGGCTATTAGACGGGCTCAGTCTTTGCCAGTATTTAAAAAACAAGTGAAGGATTATTACTTATCGCTATAAGGAGGTGCAATGGTTCAGACATTTATTGTATTATTGTATTGTATTGTATTATTGTATTGTATTGTATTATTGTATTGTATTGTATTATTGTATTGTATTGTATTGTATTGTATTGTATTGTATTGTATTGTATTGTATTGTATTGTATTGTATTGTATTGTATTGTATTGTATTGTATTGTATTGTATTGTATTGTATTGTATTGTATTGTATTGTATTGTATTGTATTGTATTGTATTGTATTGTATTGTATTGTATTGTATTGTATTGTATTGTATTGTATTGTATTGTATTGTATTGTATTGTATTGTATTGTATTGTATTGTATTGTATTGTATTGTATTGTATTGTATTATTGTATTGTATTATTGTATTGTATTGTATGGTATTGTATCGTATCGTATCGTATCGTATCGTATCGTATCGTATCGTATCGTATCGTATCGTATCGTATCGTATCGTATCGTATCGTATCGTATCGTATCGTATCGTATCGTATCGTATCGTATCGTATCGTATCGTATCGTATCGTATCGTATCGTATCGTATCGTATCGTATCGTATCGTATCGTATCGTATCGTATCGTATCGTATCGTATCGTATCGTATCGTATCGTATCGTATCGTATCGTATCGTATCGTATCGTATCGTATCGTATCGTATCGTATCGTATCGTATCGTATCGTATCGTATCGTATCGTATCGTATCGTATCGTATCGTATCGTATCGTATCGTATCGTATCGTATCGTATCGTATCGTATCGTATCGTATCGTATCGTATCGTATCGTATCGTATCGTATCGTATCGTATCGTATCGTATCGTATCGTATCGTATCGTATCGTATCGTATCGTATCGTATCGTATCGTATCGTATCGTATCGTATCGTATCGTATCGTATCGTATCGTATCGTATCGTATCGTATCGTATCGTATCGTATCGTATCGTATCGTATCGTATCGTATCGTATCGTATCGTATCGTATCGTATCGTATCGTATCGTATCGTATCGTATCGTATCGTATCGTATCGTATCGTATCGTATCGTATCGTATCGTATCGTATCGTATCGTATCGTATCGTATCGTATCGTATCGTATCGTATCGTATCGTATCGTATCGTATCGTATCGTATCGTATCGTATCGTATCGTATCGTATCGTATCGTATCGTATCGTATCGTATCGTATCGTATCGTATCGTATCGTATCGTATCGTATCGTATCGTATCGTATCGTATCGTATCGTATCGTATCGTATCGTATCGTATCGTATCGTATCGTATCGTATCGTATCGTATCGTATCGTATCGTATCGTATCGTATCGTATCGTATCGTATTGCATTGTATTGTATTGTATTGTATTGTATTGTATTGTATATGTGTGTTGTGTTGTATTTATATATACCTATGCTTAGGGAGTTATTATGTTAATGTATATTCCAAATATGAATGCTTATATCTACCAAATATTTGAGTGCACCAAATGGCCCCGAATTTTTTATCTCCAAATACTTCTCTCCATCCCATGGTTGCCTGTAAGAGATTGCCACAGAGCGATAAGGCCGCCCATTGTATGTACCTAAAAATCTGCATGTCCATAACATGATGTAATTCTTTGGTGTACAATAAAGACATATTATTATTATTATTATTATTATAAAAGGAAAAAAAGGAAATTAGGTTAATATTCAAATCAACCCCATCCTCATTTATCATTTATTGCACTACTATATAGGTATATATTAGAAAAGCTACTAAGTCGTATAAATAAATATTAAATATATACAATACGAAGGTAACTTGCCCTTGACACAAGTAAATTCTAAAAATAAAAGTTTTTAAATACGCACGTAAGGACACGCATGACACAATGTCAAACACATGAATTTAGGATTAAGTAACAATAACATGAATATCAAGTACATCATAATATTAGAATAACCGCTGATGGATAACATTGGACAGCGTCTGTGGCGTGGTGTAGTGAACGTGACCGCTACGCAAGGAGCGCGGGTTCGATCCCTTCAATGCAAATATTTGTATGCATGAATATTGGTATTTGCATTGGTCTGCTTGTGCCTCGGAGAGCACGTAAAGCCGTCGATCCTGGTTGTCATACGTACATCATACAAACACTTCAACAACTGGTCTAACTGAAATGCTTAGTATAATATTATCAATGGTTGTCGTGGTCAGATGGATAGTCATTTCACATAAAATAGGAAAGTTCGGTCATACCTGTATTTATACTGACCAAAGTGAGCCCCAGACTCAGAGGTACAAGCTTTCGGTAGCGACTGGGATTATTGCTAGGATGAAGAAGAAGAAGTGACGTATGAGATCCAGTAAGATGTAAAAGACTCAGACAAATATAAAAGTGTAAATGGCGCCGTGTGGGTACCTGTGTACTGTGCCCTCGTTAACATACGAGGATCATAATTTAAATCAGTATATTTGTTAGACGATAGTAAATAGTTTTTATTAGGATTGTAAACTGCCGTTTCGGGCTGAAATGAAAAAAAAAGGGTTTACAGTTGTGTGTGTCTTATCATAAAACAATTCGTTATCTGCTATCAATCATGCACAAGCTCATTGAAAGAGAACGCTGACATTAAGGTACCTACTTCATCAGACATTTACAATCATGAATAGAATATTTTAGAAAAGATAATCTTGCAACTTGTTAAATATGTAAAAAATTGGTAATGATGACATTCGAAGGGAGTACTTACTATTGATACTCCCGCAAAAGTTTGTAATTGAAGATCGGTAAACTCGCAGACGTCAAACTGTTGCGACTGCAAACCATCAATGTAGTTACGTCCGGAGTGTCGCACCGCACGGGCAAACCTGTGCTTGTGTAAGTGTGTGAAATATGTCATCATATCAATGGGTTGAGATCATAAACCTTTACTTTAGTTAGTTAACATATTATACTTTTTATAATATTATATCATAAATATATCCCCATTTCCTTGTTGTGTACCTAAACTATCTAATGTATCATCTGGTGTAAGTGGAGGTAATATTCTTCAGGCTCGAGGACGCGCTTGCGCAACGCGTCGCACCGCTCATATAAATATACCGCAGGAGCGCCGACACTACATCACACCACTACCACTCACAACCACATCAACATGAAATCCTTCGTGAGTATCTAACAATATCATGATAAGTAACGAACATATAAATTCAATTATATAGAAGGTTCAAGTGATCACCATAGCATCGAGCCCTATTGGACAATTATAGACGCCGTGTATCTACTGTGTATAACTAACATAAATATCGTTTAAAAACAAAAAAATACAGTCACCATCATATATTCTATTTAAAAATAAGTTTAACTTTACCAGTCACAATCGAGTGATTCAATCCATTCTAGTGACAGAGTCGCGTGTTCGAACTCGGCAATAGGGATAGTCTCTATCTCATGTCTATATCTGCTTCATTATACGTTGGTAATTATTTAATATGAATGTTCTGTGTTCAGCTGGTACTGTGCGCCCTGGTCGCTGCCTGCACTGCTGGCGCGATACGCGAGAAGCGCGGCTACAGCAGCGGCTGGAGCAGCGGCCTGAGCTCCGGCGGCGGCTGGAGCAGCGGCCTGAGCTCCGGCGGCGGCGGTTGGAGCGCCGGGGGACTGGGCGGCGGGTACGGTGGCGGGTACGGCGGCGGGTACGGCGGGGGACTGAGCTCCGGCAGCGGCGGCTGGAGCGGCGGCTACTCCGAGCCCTCTGCGCAGATCGTCGCCGTCAAGAAGGTGGTGAACGTGCAGCGCGAGGTGAGCGTGCCGCAGGTGATCCAAGTGCGCAAGGTCATCTCCGAGCCCCGCGTCATCACCGTCAAGAAAGTCGTGCCCGTCTCCAGCGGCTACTCCGGCGGATACAGCAGCGGACTCTCCGGCGGTTACTCCGGCGGTTACTCCGGCGGTTACGGAGGATCTAGCGGTGGTTACTCCAGCGGATCCGGCAGCGGTTGGTGGTGAACACTCTAGTCAACGAGCACGCTCTGTGTATATATTGTAAATTATGTAAAGTAAAAAACAGTATTGTGAAACATTTTTTTTCTATTTATATCCCATTACCAAACATTGTAGTGAATCCGAACTCACTGAACCATCGGCAAGAGTTGAGAACAGTCGTAACAAACTATGTTAACATAACAACTTTACCGCTGCTAGATAATCACTGTAATAATGTAATATTAACAAAAAATATAATAAAATAACTTACAGTGTTATAGGAGGCATCAGCGGTAGCTAATCTGATACAGTAGCTTTATAGACGTCTAATTATGTCGTAATGCAATCTCTATGACATTCGAATTGAAATGTAATAGTGATCATATCTACGCTAATACCACAATTAATTAGCCCATCGCAGCCCACTGCTGGACATAGGATTCACCCAATCGCCATGACACCCAATTCTTATCCTTCCGTTAATACCATTGGGAAACAGAAAATCAAAGTATAGTCTTTTTTTTAAACTATCATGTTTTGAAAACTGTCAATTTGTTCGCAATTAATATGATGCCACTGATGTAAGTACGTTGATGAAAATGCGTGTGCAATGATTATGTATATGGAGTATATTTCTGAATTTAAATAAATTAGAAGTTATATTGAGTGTATGTCCGATTTTTTTTCGCAATTTATAGTTAAGTAATATTGCATTAGTATCCTGTTCTGATTTTGTGCTAAAACTTGCTGAACGGTAAGATGTTGATGCTTGCTATTACCATAAGTGTTCTGTGGCTATTACTAACTTTTCTAAAAGTAACCTAATATCCGTCGCAATGCAATGCAACATTTGACAGTTGTCATAAATATGACATTATGCAATAGGGTTTTTATTACTGACGTGAATAGAGAAACAATCTCCTCATTACGCACTTACCGAATTCAAATGTCGGTGGCAGTAACTTGTGACTTTGTACAGGGACATTGACGTCGATGCAATATCCATTTCTGTACCTAAATTAAAGTAAAGTACTGTTCTGTAAAGTCTGTGTGAAAAGTTGATCATAGTCCATAAAAAAGCATTGATGCCAAAAATCTTGTGAGCGAATTAGGGCGCAGGTTGAGGGACAAAACCGGTGACTCCCGCTCCGGCTCGTACCTGGCGCAACGGTTGGCCATAGCTATTCAACGGGGCAATGCCGCCAGCGTCATGGGCACCTTTGCGCCAGGTACGATGAGGGGCGGGTTAATGGATTAGACTTCATTGGATTAGGTATAATTGTGTATAATTATGTAAAAATTGTGTAATTCTGGATAATACTGGTGGTAGAAATTTGATGGCACAAATTTGTCACAAATTTCGACCGGGTTGGTACCACCGTGCACATATGCGCAAAACCCTTCATAGTAATCCAATCTCGGTTGGATTGCGTTCAGGGATCAGCAAGTGCATAGCCGGGCAGAGGTGATGGTGGTCGCAGTACTAGTGGGACCAGTGGGTCTTGGCGTAGTCTAGTGAGAGTGGCGCGGGGCGTTCCGCCGACCAGGGAGACCCGTAGAAACGGTGGTGCCGCTGGCCGCCCGCGGTATAGTACAGGGGCCCAACCGGGGCTAACCACCCCGGGAGGCTGCCTCACCAGGCCGCGCATAATCTCGATATGGTTCGTCGTGCCGGTTGGTGACCGGACGTGGGACTCCGGCGACCATATTCGGGGGGGTACGGGGGCCCTTCCGATCGGCGCGTCGGCTCTCGCCACTCCTCACATTCATAGACAAAACCAATCTCCCGCGCTTTGTCACGCGGTACTGTAGCGACCATCATCTCTTTTCACGCCTCCTCTTACCCCCTCCATGGCAGTGCAAAATAGAGAATATGGCAACACAGCGGCTCTTCGTTTTCCCACAAATTCGCTATTTGAGGTGGAGTCCACGAACATCTGTGGGCTCCATGCAAACCTCAACGCCGTCCACAAACATCTAGAGACGGCGAAACCAGCCATGCTTTTTCTCACGGAGACACAAATATACCGCCCTGATGACACGACCTACCTGCTCTATCCCGGCTATGTTTTAGAGGAAAATTTCCGTGCCAAAGCCGGGGTATGTGTGTTTGTTAGGGCGGATGTTTGTTGTCGCCGTTTGCGCTGCCTTGAGGACCCATCCTTTTCTGTCCTGTGGGTACACGTAGACCATGGCTGTACTAGTCAAATCTATGTGTGCCTTTACCGTTCCCATACTGGAGATGCCGAGACAACTCGACTCTTCGAATATCTGAACGCAGAATTGGTATTTTTGGGGGACTTTAACGCCCACCACGAGATCTGGTTGGGCTCCTCCAAAACAGACCATGCGGGAAGAGCCGCCCACGCGTTCGCTCTGGCTCACGGCCTGACCCAACTGGTACGCGAGGCCACCAGAATACCAAGAGGGTCAGCCCAAGCACCCTCTTTGCTAGACCTTCAGCTGACGAGCCACCCAGACCAGTACAATGTTTCGGTGCATGCTGCCTTAGGCAACTCCGACCATTGTCTGGTCTGTTCCAAGGTGCCTATGATAGCGCCCCCACGACCAGTGCAGGGAAATCGGCGTCTCTGGCACTACTCGTCAGCGGACTGGGATGGACTGCGAGACTATCTTGCGTCCATCCCGTGGGTTGAGCGCTGCTTTGAAGGTAAGGACCCATCGGATAGTGCAACTGCTGTCGTCGGTGAGATCAGTCTGGGTATGGAGTACTATATCCCATACACTGATGTCACCGGTGCCCGTGGAGTGCGCCCATGGTTCGGGCGCGAATGCGCAGAGGCTGTTCGCCAAAAACAGTCTGCGTATCGTGCTTGGGTAAGGGCGCGGGCTACGCACGATTCCAACCTAGGGTACTTCAAGGCAGCGTACAACAAAGCCACTAGGGTCTGCAAGAGGGCTTACGTCAGAGCGGATGCCCAGCGCATAGCACGGGTTGGTCAAGAGCTGGTGGCGCATCCCACGGGCAGCCGTGGCTACTGGCGACTGGCCAAAGCCGTGCAAGCCAACTTCTGCCAGCCTTCGCTGCCCCCCCTGCGTAACCCTGATGGATCCCTGGCCCATGAGCCGCAAGAGAAAGCAAATTTGCTGGTTAATCTCTTTGCGGCCAACTCCCGAATCGACGACTGTGGTATGCAGCCTCCGACACTACCCAACAGTGGCCACGCAATGCCTGATATTCGTATCAGGCAACGCGATGTCCGAGCAGTGCTGCAGTCACTCGATGTCCGGAAAGCCAGTGGTCCGGATGGTATACCAGCGGTGGTTCTTCAAAAATGTGCAGCGGAGTTGTCTCCAATGCTCACGCGGCTGTACCGACTTTCCTACATTTCGGGTACAGTGCCGACGGCGTGGAAAGAGGCGAATGTACAGCCGATTCCCAAGAAGGGAGATCGCTCAGACCCAGCCAACTATCGGCCCATAGCCGTCACCTCAGTGCTGTGCAAGGTCTTCGAGCACCTTATCAACACACAGCTCATGCGCCACCTAGAGGATCACTCCCTGATTAATGACCGACAATATGGTTTTAGGCCGAAACGGTCAACGGGTGATCTTCTGGCGTATGTTACCCATCTTTGGGGTGAGGCTATGGACAAGCATGGTGAGTCACTGGCTATTAGCCTAGACATCGCCAAAGCGTTCGATAGAGTCTGGCACAAATCGCTTCTTTCCAAACTACCAGCCTTCGGTCTGCCTCTTAGACTGTGCAATTGGGTTGCTAGCTTCCTGCAGGGGCGCCGTATTCGCGTTCTCTGTGATGGACGAGCATCGGAGTTCCTGCAGGTAAATGCTGGTGTGCCGCAGGGGTCCGTCTTATCACCCACTCTCTTTCTTCTGCATATCAATGACATGCTGTCCACCGGCAGCATCCACTGCTATGCAGACGATAGCACTGTACACGGGAGCTACCACGGACATTCTGCGGCCAAGCAGTCCGATATAGCGGAAAAGAGGCGACTTCTTGTCACTGGGCTTGACCGGATCCTCAATCACGTTTCCCAATGGGGATCTGAGAACCTGGTCGAGTTCAATGCCAAGAAGACGCAGGCATGCGCGTTTTCAGCAAAGACATCTCCTTTCCTTCCTCCTCCCACTCTTCAGAGCACACCACTGCCATTACAGGATAACCTCAATATACTCGGTATGGACGTGCGCTGCAAACTGAACAACAAGAACTATATCGAGAGCATCATCAAAACAGCTTCGCGTAAACTCGGAGTCCTGAACAGAGTGAGACGTTTTTTCACGCCGGAGCAGCGGTGTCTTCTTTATAAGACACAAATTCGCTCCTGCGTGGAATACTGCTCGCATCTCTGGGATGGCTCCGCAAAGTACTTATTAGATGCTCTCGACAGGTTGCAGCGACGTGCGGTCCGCATTATTGGGAGTCCTGAGGTCACAGAGTCCCTCGAGCCTTTGCAGATGCGTAGAGATGTTGCGTCCTTGGCAGTATTTTACCGTCTCTACCATGGTGAATGTTCTGATGAGCTCTTCCAACTAATCCCACCCTCCCCTTTCCTACACAGGACAACGCGTGCAGGGCTTAGGTGTCACTCGCATACGGTACAGAATATTCCATCAAGAACCAAGCGGTTCGGTGAGTCTTTTCTCTGCCGTACCATTAAGTCCTGGAATTCCTTGCCGGCGCACGTGTTTCCTTCTTCCTACAGTCCCGGGTCCTTTAAGCGGGGCGTGAAAAAGCATCTGATGAGGCCGTCAAGCTGAGCGCCACCATTGTAGCACTGAACGTGTTTGCAATGGTGACCCTCTTTCATGGGACTTTGCCTTCAGCTTAACATCAGGCGAGGTGAAGTCAAATTGACGTGACATAGATAAAAAAAAAAAAAATAAAAAAAAATAATAAAGATTGGATTTAAAAAAGCATTTCACGAATCATATACTCTGTCACTCTCTCAGCTAGGTTTTGATATTAGGATAACTTTATGCATTATGCAGACGGATGGGCGTCACCACTCCGCCCGAGCGAACGAGCTTCGATTGTTTACTTAAAAAAAGTAAACAATCTTTGTGTGTCTTCTTAATATGTTTCGTTTAAAAACTTATTATAAAAATACTTTTCTACCTAGTAACGCATTTTGAAGACGCCTGTATCGAACCACTAGTTAGTCAGTTAGTTAGTCTAGTTCATTTGTTTAATATATGTTTTCATAAAAAGTTGCCACAACATTGTTTACCTTTATTCAAGTACCTAAACAAATGGAGTATAGTGAGCCAATTGAAACCGAAAATCACTGACTATGCGTTTGTATTGGTTCTTACCTTAGAGGTACGAATAAATATTATTCGTAGCATTAGAGTATACATAGCTTTATGAATTGTCTAAGGTTCTTACAGGGTTGCATTGGCAGCACTACGACGCACACTTGTCACACACGGCCATAGGTCCACGACACAGCACACATTCGGTATAAGGTTGAACACTTCCCATCAGTAGGGCTAGCATGGCGCGAAGACAAAAGTCCCCGGGGAGTGGAGAAAAATTTGTCTTTCCCTCCTTCTCTCTCCCTTTAGCTAGCATGGCGTCGAGGAGAGACTAGTTTGTCACCGGGGAGAACGTTTGTCCACTCAATGCTGCCTTTACCGTTCCCATACTGGAGATGCCGAGACAACTCGACTCTTCGAATATCTGAGTCAGGCGGCAGATGATGCGCAGGAGCGGTTTCCGAACGCAGAATTGGTATTTTTGGGGGACTTTAACGCCCACCACGAGATCTGGTTGGGCTCCTCCAAAACAGACCATGCGGGAAGAGCCGCCCACGCGTTCGCTCTGGCTCACGGCCTGACCCAACTGGTACACGAGGCCACCAGAATACCAAGAGGGTCAGCCCAAGCACCCTCTTTGCTAGACCTTCAGCTGACGAGCCACCCAGACCAGTACAATGTTTCGGTGCATGCTGCCTTAGGCAACTCCGACCATTGTCTGGTCTGTTCCAAGGTGCCTATGATAGCGCCCCCACGACCAGTGCAGGGAAATCGGCGTCTCTGGCACTACTCGTCAGCGGACTGGGATGGACTGCGTGACTATTTTGCGTCCATCCCGTGGGTTGAGCGCTGCTTTGAAGGTAAGGACCCATCGGATAGTGCAACTGCTGTCGTCGGTGAGATCAGTCTGGGTATGGAGTACTATATCCCATACACTGATGTCACCGGTGCCCGTGGAGTGCGCCCATGGTTCGGGCGCGAATGCGCAGAGGCTGTTCGCCAAAAACAGTCTGCGTATCGTGCTTGGGTAAGGGCGCGGGCTACGCACGATTCCAACCTAGGGTACTTCAAGGCAGCGTACAACAAAGCCACTAGGGTCTGCAAGAGGGCTTACGTCAGAGCGGATGCCCAGCGCATAGCACGGGTTGGTCAAGAGCTGGTGGCGCATCCCACGGGCAGCCGTGGCTACTGGCGACTGGCCAAAGCCGTGCAAGCCAACTTCTGCCAGCCTTCGCTGCCCCCCCTGCGTAACCCTGATGGATCCCTGGCCCATGAGCCGCAAGAGAAAGCAAATTTGCTGGTTAATCTCTTTGCGGCCAACTCCCGAATCGACGACTGTGGTATGCAGCCTCCGACACTACCCAACAGTGGCCACGCAATGCCTGATATTTGTATCAGGCAACGCGATGTCCGAGCAGTGCTGCAGTCACTCGATGTCCGGAAAGCCAGTGGTCCGGATGGTATACCAGCGGTGGTTCTTCAAAAATGTGCAGCGGAGTTGTCTCCAATGCTCACGCGGCTGTACCGACTTTCCTACATTTCGGGTACAGTGCCGACGGCGTGGAAAGAGGCGAATGTACAGCCGATTCCCAAGAAGGGAGATCGCTCAGACCCAGCCAACTATCGGCCCATAGCCGTCACCTCAGTGCTGTGCAAGGTCTTCGAGCACCTTATCAACACACAGCTCATGCGCCACCTAGAGGATCACTCCCTGATTAATGACCGACAATATGGTTTTAGGCCGAAACGGTCAACGGGTGATCTTCTGGCGTATGTTACCCATCTTTGGGGTGAGGCTATGGACAAGCATGGTGAGTCACTGGCTATTAGCCTAGACATCGCCAAAGCGTTCGATAGAGTCTGGCACAAATCGCTTCTTTCCAAACTACCAGCCTTCGGTCTGCCTCTTAGACTGTGCAATTGGGTTGCTAGCTTCCTGCAGGGGCGCCGTATTCGCGTTCTCTGTGATGGACGAGCATCGGAGTTCCTGCAGGTAAATGCTGGTGTGCCGCAGGGGTCCGTCTTATCACCCACTCTCTTTCTTCTGCATATCAATGACATGCTGTCCACCGGCAGCATCCACTGCTATGCAGACGATAGCACTGTACACGGGAGCTACCACGGACATTCTGCGGCCAAGCAGTCCGATATAGCGGAAAAGAGGCGACTTCTTGTCACTGGGCTTGACCGGATCCTCAATCACGTTTCCCAATGGGGATCTGAGAACCTGGTCGAGTTCAATGCCAAGAAGACGCAGGCATGCGCGTTTTCAGCAAAGACATCTCCTTTCCTTCCTCCTCCCACTCTTCAGAGCACACCACTGCCATTACAGGATAACCTCAATATACTCGGTATGGACGTGCGCTGCAAACTGAACAACAAGAACTATATCGAGAGCATCATCAAAACAGCTTCGCGTAAACTCGGAGTCCTGAACAGAGTGAGACGTTTTTTCACGCCGGAGCAGCGGTGTCTTCTTTATAAGACACAAATTCGCTCCTGCGTGGAATACTGCTCGCATCTCTGGGATGGCTCCGCAAAGTACTTATTAGATGCTCTCGACAGGTTGCAGCGACGTGCGGTCCGCATTATTGGGAGTCCTGAGGTCACAGAGTCCCTCGAGCCTTTGCAGATGCGTAGAGATGTTGCGTCCTTGGCAGTATTTTACCGTCTCTACCATGGTGAATGTTCTGATGAGCTCTTCCAACTAATCCCACCCTCCCCTTTCCTACACAGGACAACGCGTGCAGGGCTTAGGTGTCACTCGCATACGGTACAGAATATTCCATCAAGAACCAAGCGGTTCGGTGAGTCTTTTCTCTGCCGTACCATTAAGTCCTGGAATTCCTTGCCGGCGCACGTGTTTCCTTCTTCCTACAGTCCCGGGTCCTTTAAGCGGGGCGTGAAAAAGCATCTGATGAGGCCGTCAAGCTGAGCGCCACCATTGTAGCACTGAACGTGTTTGCAATGGTGACCCTCTTTCATGGGACTTTGCCTTCAGCTTAACATCAGGCGAGGTGAAGTCAAATTGACGTGCCATAGATAAAAAAAAAAAAAAAAAAAAAAAAAAAAAATATACGAAAAAGTATTATTCGACCAAATTGATAAAACCTAGCAACGTGCATATTTTATAAGTGCAACATTAACTTTTTAAATTGTCGGTGTTATTTTAATTTCATATAATGTAGATATAGCTAAGTTAGTAAGTAGGTATTATTACCTTGTAATGGGATGTATTGTGTTACGTAATGTGTCGTAATAATATAGGATTATATGTTTGGATATTTTTTATACAACTTATATACAATACAATAATTATATACATACATATACATACATACAAATATTAATACTTTATTACTGGATTTTAAATATTGAAGGTCAAAATTATTTGAGAAAAATATTTAAATCCCCATATATATACATATATATATGGGGATATATATATAGATATGTTATATATATATTAAAATTTTTATTCATTAATTAATTAATCAAATTCAATGTATGTATGTATTTTTCGGTTACGATTTTTGTCCCCACCTCAATAGTTCGGAGACTAATATCTCTCTATAACCTGTCAAAAAGAGACATATCTTGTCCACTTTACGGCCGCCGTGCTAAGCAAGTGGAGAAAAAGTCCCTTGTCTACGTCACAGCGAGGGACATAAGTTATCTCCTTCGACGCCATGCTAGCAATTAGGGACAAACGCGTCTCGTACATTGCATTTAGACGCAACCAGTAGTCTGGATGTTATCGCGAGCTGCACGGGGCGGCGCACAAGACTTGTTTTAGGCCTCGCTAAGCTGACTTCCGTGATCTATGACTCACTTATTCAGAACCTCTTACATTAGGCAACGAAGTACCTATTCATGGTATGATAAAAGATGTGAAAATCAGACTGTTCAAGTAGGCTATTGGGCACTTATACACAATATCGTACTTGTACAAACATTTGCCAATCACTTTGAACTAGTCGGAAAGCTCGCACAATGTGCCCTATAGGAACTAATAAGAGAACAGGTCAGATCAATCATCGCGCACCAAACCCAAACCAAACCAAACAACAAATGTTACTGCCTCATACCTTGTTATTAAATATAAAGTTAACTGATAGTTCACTCTCAATAATGCACCTAATGAATATCTCTCTTCACCACCTTTGATTTATTGGTAGAGAATGCCTACGGCATTAAGTCCGCCTATGTACGTGCATAAAGTTCAATGAATTAAAAAAAAATAAACAAATGAAATGCCTACACCTAAAACTAAAACTAGAATAATATAATACCAATAGGTACATTGTCAAGTTATGAGGTCTTGAAGGTGTAATTCATACTCCATGTGAACGGTCATACTCCACACAACAAATACTTAGTGAGATTGGCGCGAGTATAATGTATGTAAATGTACAGTGTAATGGTAACACCATGTTGCTATTTAATTATATCGTTATTATAAATATTCATTCATTCATTATCGCATAACATATCTACGTAACATGTTAATTAGTTGGTTATTGTGCCAAATATAATTGTTTTTAGTTTTGGCATGAGTACTAGTAACCTCTATACATATTCGTATTTAGGTACCGTACCTACTTGTATTAGGAGTAGGTACACGTGGATAGTTTGGAGGTCGGGATGGAAATATCTTCTTTAAATTGTCTTACACTTTTATTTATTGTGTGTAAAATCTCCACTGATACTGGGTCTTAAGTTGCCAGAGGTGAGCCGCTATATCCCTCTTTCGAGATGACCTCCGTCAGGAATAGGGACCACAGTGTTACCGTCTAGCCTACGGGTATGGAGAGGCACTTTGCACCGCTGCCATGGCCCGCTTCTGCTAGCGTGACAGGCAGGTCCATTTATCATCCTCAGGCCCGCGCTCATGAAGGACGGAATCAATCTGTAACCTCCGACGTCCGAGTCACCCTGGCTAATTGATATGCACCTGGGTGCCGTATCTCCAAATTAAATGGTAGAAAAAATACAGTTTAGCACTAAATTGGGCTTACCCTGTAGACTCGATTACGTATTTGGCCGCGGGGCCCACTTGGTCAGTTTTCTGTAGCGTAGCCATGGAGCCTTCGCCAGCTCGATGCCCGCTCAATGCAAATGTAATTAACGACCAGACTGCGAAAATAAGCTAGTAATATGGTTGGTATAATATCATTAATTACATATTATTTAATTTACCTATACCACAGTTTATGATTATTAACCACCTCATATCGTGCGAAAAGATTTGGATACAATACGATGTCAAGGTTAAAAAATGCACTCCATCAATGAGAGTATGAATGAATATGAATATTTCTCCAATGTCATCAATAGTATTGATAATCAAAGATTGGAAACTCAAAGTAATATATTCTGGAGTAGTGGTCTTTTATTATGGATGGTCAAGACTGAGCGATGTGAAGAGGAGGAACAGCCAAAAGGTGAACTCAGTTCAAGTGCGATTAGGATCCGCGCTCCTAGGGGTTTCGTACAAACTTTTACTGCATTTCATTTTATTAAACGGAGGATACGAGTACACTCGGTAAAAATTAATGTAGCATTTTTTTTCTTATTTGCATTATAATGACAACCTTTAATTAATTTCCAATTATAATATAGTCGTAGATAGAAGATGGAGTCGTGGTTACCGTGTTGCATACATTTGCCACAAATCTAGGTATATCTTTTGATTGCATTTAAGTGGAAAATTATTTTTTAACAGCTTTAAGGTCAGTCTTGAGCATTTGGTATAAATTTCAACTTGATACCTCTACGCATTCCTGAGAAAAATGTCTCGACATGCAGACAGACAGATGGACAACGCAATGATCCTGACGACGATGATGATGATTAAAGAGTAGTAGTAATAAAATGTATTACATACCAAAATGTACCCACTACAACGGTAATTGGATTACTTCATTGTATTAGTTTATTATTTCACAATACTGTTATTTTTAATGAATAATGCTGAAATATTAATTCTTCAGGATCGAGGGCGCACTTGCACAAGTCACTTATATAAATATACGCAGGAGAATCTACAGAACATCACACGATAACCAGTCAACATTACATCGACATGAAATCCTTCGTAAGTATCCAACACTACAATGATACAACATCAAATATTAACATTCAATATTCTGCACTACCCGTCCGCGTAGTCAAGCGGCACGTGTCCGCATGGGGCATCATGTAAATTGTTTGTCCAGTGTTGTAGGTGTTTTTGTTTCCTTTAACTCCCATTGACACAAAGTCACCATAACGCCGAGGTTATGGACTTCCAAAGTCATTTCAAAATGTTCAGCGTTGCTGTAACCTCTCAATGCTTCCTTAGTACTTATTAATCTCACACCTGCTTGCTTTGTATCTTTGACTACAATGTTATTAATTTCCTGACTACTACGTAGTATATACATGCATCCTTCCCTGTTTCATAAGCGACCGGAAGCCTATATTAGATAACTAACTAGTGATTTTAAAACCCTAAAATTAATATAAATTTGACGTGTTTAGCTGGTACTGTGCGCGGTGGTAGCCGCCTGCTCCGGTGGTGCGGTGCGTGAGAAGCGCTACAACAGTGGACTGAGCTCCGGCAACAACGGTTGGAGTGGCGGATACAGTGGTGGTCAGAGCGGCGGTAATATTGGTTGGACTGGTGGAAGCAATGGCGGCCAGAGCGACAACAGCAACGGGTGGAATGGCGGATACAAGGGTGGTCAGAGCGGTGGTAGCAACGGTTGGACAAGTGGATACAACGGTGGTCAGAACAGTGGTAGCAATGGTTGGAGTGGCGGATACAACGGTGGCCAGAGCGGCGGTAGCAAAGGTTTGACTGGCGGATACAATGGTGGCCAGAACGACAATAACAATGGTTGGACTGGCGGATACAACGGTGGTCAGAGTGGTGGATACACCAGTGAACAGAGCAGTGGTTGGAGTAGTGGATCCAGTAGTGGCCAGAAAGGTGGGTGGAATGGTGGATACAGCAATGGACTCTCAGGTGGAAACAATGGTGGTTATTCCAGTGGATCCAACAACGGTTGGTAGTCGAGTCAAGCACCCTCTTTATAACTAATGTAAAATATAGAAATAAATAAGTCAATTCCTATGCTGAAACTGCTTTAATAGGTTTTTAAAATCCTCATTTGAAGGCAGATCTATTTCTCCGCCAAAGTTGAGAACTGGAAGTGGTGAACTGGAACTAACCGATGAAAACCATCTTAGGCTTCAATTACCGGTAGGTATGTAAGATTACAGGCACCAACCTAAGCACATGACATGACATTTATATTGCCTAGAAGAGATCGCTTCTAGCGATGAGGCCGCCCATTGTACATACTTACAATTATTCACGTATACATTTAAAATATACCTGTAATTTGTAATTGTAATTTTATGTTTTTGATGTACATACAATAAAGAGTTATCTATCTATCTTTCTTTTACATTTTTCCCTACCTACTCGGATTTGAGGACTTCGTGCAGGTAACGCTATCGTACCTGGATTCCTGAGAAGTCTGTTTTGTAGCCTATATTCTATCTTCTACATATTTTCTCTATCTGAGAAGGTACCTTCTTTCTTGCTATCTTGTATCTTCTCTCAGTGGCTGTGATGTGTCTCAAAGGCCTACCCTTTGAGACCCATAACTAAAACTGCAGAATAACCTTAGAAACGATAGCATCATCAAAACAGGCCTCAAGAACTCTGACGTTGAATGAAATTGAATTTAATTTATTGCGATGTGCGGGCACAATTTACTTGCAATTTTATACCAGTTAGGTGGCGGAGTAAGCACATAACTTACCTGATGGAAAGCGGTTTCCATGGCCATGGACTAGTGTGTTTTTCACGTTCGAGTAGTAGAGTTTTCAGTGTGAGTAAGACATAGGTCTTTTCCTAAATGAAACACTGCTTTCAAAGTATCACAATGACGACTTTTTGTTTATGTGAATGTGTATATTCAGTTCAGAGGTAGTACCTAAGTACGATTCTCGATACGATGCAGTAGTTATGCATGCAACATACAACAGCAAATAGTTATGCATGTTCGCATCGGTCTGCGTGTCTCTATGTAAAGTTGTTATTTATTTTAAAAAAAATATTATAATTTTTTAACACACCCAAAAATTACCTGTTGTTAACAAAGAACACAGCTCTTACAACAATCAACTGGGACAGTTTTTACAAAGGAATTTGTTATTTGAAAATCATATTGTGCGTAAATACGTAATATTTTTTTCACGTAATTTTCAAAATTAGTTTTTACGCAGTCGGGTCTTTGTTTTTCTTTAAAATTATTTTTTTTCTCTTTTTTGTTTTTTCTGCAGCTTCCGCGGCGTGGCGGTATTGCACGCGACTGCTACCCACGGGGCGCGGGTTGGATCGCCGCTCAGTGCAAAAAGTTGTATGCATGAATATGGCGGTTCGCACTGGTCTGGTCGTACTTCGGAGAGCACGTTAAGCCGTCGGTCCCGGTTGCCATACAAACATCTGTGGCAGTCGTTACGGGTAATTGGAGCCCTCAAAAGTCCAACCAGTATAACTTGCAACTTCGATATCGCAATTGGTCATTGGACCATTGGTTGTGGAGGTCAGATGGCAGTCGCTTCACGGAAAATATCAAGGTACAGCCGCATCTCAGTTAGACTGGAAAGCTGACCCAAACTGAGTTGGGAAAAGGTTCAGAGAATGACTATATTTCTTCAGCATTTTTTATAGCTCGAATTTAACCCCCAACGTAAAACGACGGGGTAAAAATGTGTGATGTAAATAATGCAAAGTTTGACAAGTAGAACACCATAAACTATGACAGATTTCAAATCCAAGATGGTTGCCACCACAAAATAGCGAATTACCATTTTCTATTTCACTAGGTAATCCCTTACATGAAAGGACTTGACTAAGAGATTAATTTAAAAAGTAGATGATAATAATTAAATAGCTCGGAAAAGTAAAGAAGAAATTATTCAAACGTTGTCGTGTCGGGGATCTTAGGTCGTTTCGAAAACTTGTGGGAGAGTTTTACCTATCGGTTAGGGGCTCCCGGACTAGACATGCTTGAATCATTTATTTTTTACTTTACTTTTAATAGTCACACCTTAAGATATAGATATTTCAATATTAAAAATGTTATAAACACAGGAGTTGATTTATTTATTTCTATATTTTACATTAGTTACAAAGAGAGTGCTCGACTCGACTACCAACCGTTGTTGGATCCACGGGAATAACCACCATTGTTTCCACCTGAGAGTCCATTGCTGTATCCACCATTCCAACCACCGTTCTGGCCACTACCGGATCCACTATTCCAACCACCACTCTGTTCACTGCCGTATCCACTCTGGCCACCGTTGTATCCGCCAGTCCAACCATTGTTACCGCCGTTCTGACCTCCATTGTATCCGTCAGTCCAACCGTTGCTGCCGCCGTTCTGGCCACCGTTGTATCCATCAGCCCATCCCTTGCTACCACCGTTCTGGCCACCATTGTATCCGTCAGTCCATCCTTTGCTATCAGCATTGTATCCGCCAGTCCAACCTTTGCTGCCGCCGCTCTGGCCACCGTTGTATCCGCCAGTCCAACCGTTGCTACCACCGTTCTGACCACCGTTGTATCCACTTGTCCAACCGTTGCTAGCACCGTTCTGACCGCCCTTGTATCCTCCATTCCATCCGTTGTTGTTGTCGCTCTGGCCACCATTGTATTCACCAGTCCAACCATAATTACCGCCGCTCTGGCCACCACTGTATCCGCCACTCCAACCGTCGTTGCCGGAGCTCAGTCCACTGTTGTAGCGCTTCTCACGCACCGCACCACCGGAGCAGGCGGCTACCACCGCGCACAGTACCAGCTGAACACATAAAATTTATATTAAACACTAATATACATATATAATAAATGTACTTAATTAATTTCAACTTTTGGGATAATTACTAATTAATTATTAAGGCTACTGGTTGCATAAGTTACAGAGAATTACATTAGAAACAAAAACAAGTGCTATAAGTACTAATATACACAACAAGTGGGAAGTACAAATTAAATCCCACACAGAACCTACTCCGAACTTTTCTGTATGACCTGGAAGTTCCATAATGTCAGTATTTGAGGACTTTATGGCAATAGCTGCCATTGCCATAAACCATCGACACAAAACACTCAGAACCTGGACAAATAACTCAAATAATCACCCCATGCGGACCTATATTGAGTCATTGCACGGACGAATGGTGGACATATTCAATGTTAATATTTGATATTATTTTATTGGATACTTACGAAGGATTTCATGTCGATGTGCTGATGGCTGGTTGTCGTGTGGAGTTTAATCGACTCCTGCGTATATTTATATAAGTGACTTGTGCAAGTGCGTCCTCGATCCTGAAGAAATACTACAACATTATTCATACACAACATATAACATAATATTATGACAAAAAAATGTTACACACAATTTTTGTGAAATAATCCAATAAACGATTACAGTGGTAGCTTTAGTCTATAATAGGTACAGACTATTGCCACTAATCTACACATATGTATTAGCTGCGATCATTTCTGCTCTCGCTAAAATCATGAGTTATCAATAGAAATTTGTGTTTAATTTAGTATTTACCGTAGATACCGCGGTAGCCTAGTGATTTGGGTAATGGACTGCTGAGACGAGGACTTGGGTTCGATCACAGGTTTAACCATGGCACACACCAATGATTTTTCGATGCTTTTCGAAGTTATGTGTGTATTTATCGCAGGTTTATGAGTGCCCGGTTAATGGCAATAGGCTCATCGCCACCTATTACATTGGGACCTAAACATAAACTGTCGCAATGTGGGTGCTAGCACCTCTGCCTACCTTTTCGTGGATAAAGGCGTGAGTTTATATTATGTCATGTTACGTTAGTACTTTAGAAAGGAAAAAATCTGTGTTATTATTTTCAATGTGAAGTGATTTTGACTATCGCAAATAGATTTGCTTAAGCTCGTGGCCCGTGGCTACAGCCGCGCATACAGGCTACCTTCCTGTGACCCATAAGAATCTATTTCTGCGAGAAAATGTAGCAATCTGCCAGTATGCAAAACTTCAGTCTAATTCATCAAACCAACTTCGTGTGTGTGAAGTATGGAATTGATTAGTGTGATTGGATTTAGTTTTCCTACATTCAAAGTTACGGCACTCTATGATGGCCGTTTTGACACGACTGGACTGGACTTGTTAGTCTGTTAGTTGAGAATCTATAGGGTTTGAAATATATGACTTTTAGAAGAGATCTGTGTGCTCTTTCGAGATCAAGAAAGTTTGTGTTGTTAATACCAATGCTCCAAACTATGCCATTCAATTTAAACAATATCATATAAATATGGATATCTATACTTATAATAAAACTGTAGAGAGGTCAATTCTGTACATTGAATATATTTACAAAATAATTATTGGGGGATGATTGGTGATCGATACTAATGCAAAAAATGCAATCAGTAATTTTTTTGTCTTTCTGTCTGTCTGTCTGTCTGTCTGTCTGTATGTGCACGCATGGATCAAAAACTACTGGAGGGATTTTGATCAAACTTGGTACGATTATAGTTCATAGTTCTGGGCAACATATAGGCTACTTTTTATACAAGCTGATACCCGTGGCTTTGCCTGCGCTTCATTTATAGGTTGTTTTTGGTCATATCTCCGGTTCTACTTAACCAATTACAACCAAATATACGGCAAATTTTGAGTCTAAGCAAGACCTTTGTAATAAAAAAAACCGCATCAAAATCCGTTCGGTAGTTTTTGCGACCAAGGCGTGCAAATACTGCAGTAAAAAAATTGCGTTCCAACACTTCCAACCCAAATAGCGTTATACCATTATCATAATGAAATTCCAACATTTATCAATAGATGACGCTCCTCAAGTGACGTCATTTTACAACACTCGGTGTTAAAATTCTCCGTAAGATAGTCATTACTTGCAGTTGTAATAGGTGTTGTATGCGATCTTATTATTAATGCGAATATATTAGTTACATCCTTACTGAACTGCAGATTATTCTGAGAATTGATTGTTGATGTTGTTCTCAATTAATCTCAATGGTTTCTTTTCTTTCTTATCTTAATATAATACATTTAAAAAAATTAACTTAAATGCTTTGCTTCTCTTGCTTAACAGTTAACACAATTACCTTTACAGAATAGAATAGGAATACAGAGAGATCCAGAAGTATCCGTTTGCCTTGCTTTCAAATCGTGCTTTTCAGCGCGATCATTCATCGTAAATCACTAATTCTAAATTATTGTATTTCCATTCCATACTTATAGTACTTATACTTTACTTACTTATCCTTATACTTCCAATCAAAATAAATCCCTACCTAAATAACAGGCTTCTGATAAATACTACAATAACATAATTTTTTCGACTGTAAGCAGTCGAAACGAAACGAACGTACTTTTTAGCTCGACATCGCATCATTCATTCATAGATCATTAATTATTCTTTTAATCCATACTTACTCATTTTCTTCTTTATATATATAGCAGGCTTTTGATATATATATATTATATTAACATGCCACCTAAAAAAAGAACTTCTTTATCCCAAAATTCAAGAAACTCTAAAAGAATGAGATATGCGCGTTCTCAAGAATCGACAGAGGAAAGAGCTCATCGGTTGAACTCTATGAGAGTTAATAATGCAACTGCACGAGCGCAGGAAAGTGCCTTAGAAAGAGAGCTGCGTTCAACAGTAGAAAGGCAAAGGAAAGCTAGATCACGAGTATCTGAAACTTCTTCTCAACGAGATCTAAGGCTTACAGTTGATAGTGAACGACACGCTTTTGCCCGTGAGTCCGAAACGTACAATGAACAAGAGTTACGGCTTGCAGCTGATCGTGAACGAGATACTGTATCCCGAGAATCTGAAACCGCTACTCAACGAGAGGTACGACTCACAGCTGACCGCGAACGGCATATATTATCCCGAGAGTCGAAAACATACACCGAACGAGACTTACGGCTTACAGCTGACCGCGAACGACATGCATTATCCCGAGAGTCGGAAACGTACACCAAACGAGATTTACGGCTCACACTTGACCGGGAATGACATGCATTATCCCGAGAGTCCGAAACGTACACCGAACGAGATTTACGACTCACACTTGACCGTGAACGACATGTATTATCCCGGGAGTCCGAAACCTACACTGAACGAGAGTTACGTCTTACAGCTGACCGCTAACGACACGTTCTATCTCAAGAATCTGAGATTTACACTCAATATCATGACCTTTTTACAGCCGATAGGATACGCCATGCTATTTGAACTGTTTACTCTCTAACCATACTACTCAAAACAAAACATTTCAATTAGAATAAGTAAATCTTTATAAATAGACCAAAAAACAGCCCGCTAAATTTCTTACCAGAGTCTTCTCAGAACAGGGCCGCGTTTCAAACTGTAATTGGTAATGGTAATTTGCTAAACCTAAATTTCATATTTTTTTACGTTTTCTAAGTGTCGCTTTAATGGTCTATACAAAATAAGTAAATGATTTTGACCTTTATTTCATTAGGTACTACTAAAATTGAATACAAATCTATGTAGGTATAATATATTTTTACAGTAATGTATGCTATAAAAATATGATGTAGAGCGTTTTCGACCTAAAGCGATGACACGCGCGATCCGACTTTCACGCAGGCGGAGCCGCGGGCAACAGCTAGTATATCATAAATTTCTTGATCGTCACTAATTTGCTTGAGTGTGTTGTGAGCTGGTGGAGCAGTCCATTTACGCTTAGACATCTACACACGGCATCTATACATAGCGCTCGCGCTGGCCGATAACAAAAAATTAGGTTTTAATAATTTTTAAATATGGAATGCTTGAAATGCGTTTCTACGCAGCCTTATAGAGAAAAATGGAGTACTTAGCGATGTTCGAGTAGCATTGTTTTGCTACATAACATAACGTGTGCACCTTTAGATCGCATAGACGTAGGTGTTAGATTTATCACAGCTTCAAGGACCTGAGTTTTCGGTATGAATTATAGCTTGATAAATATTATTATAAATTACGTATTACTGAGAAAAAAAGGTCTTGACATACAGACGGACCGACGGACAACGAAGTGATCCCATAAAAATGTGTCGATCATAAGTTTTCTTCAGTTTGTTTTTAGGTTTGTCAACCCACTTAACGGTCAGAAGCTAGGTGAAGTCCATAAGATACGGTTCATAATTCGATTTCTTAGTTGACAGTTAGTCTCAACGGATGGCAGATTTCTCATACCCCAAAAATAGCCTGGCATTGTAAGGGGAAAGAAAGGTTCCTTACGAGTCCGAGAGTTCTTCCAATTAGTCCCACCCTCTCCTTTGCTACACAGAACAACACGTGCAGGACTTAGATATCACCCGTAAAACGGTGCGGAATATTGTACTAAGCGGTTCGGTTAGTCTTTCCTCTATCACACCACTAAGTCTTGGAATATTCCTTACCAGCTCACGTGTTTCGTTTCTCCTACAGTCCCGGTTCCTTTAAGCGGGGCGTGAAAAGCATCTGATGAGGCCGTCAAGCTGAGCGCCACCATTGTAACACTGTACGTGTTTGTAATGGTGACCCTCTTTCCTGAGACTTTACCTTTAGCTAACCATCAGGCAAGATGAAGTCAAATTGACGAGTCCTTGAAAAATAAAATTGTATTATTGCGTATAGACATTAGCGTCTGGAACTGTTCAGTGAAATCGTTTCATCTCATTGATAATATTGTAAGTTTTTATTAAAAGTTTTGTTCTAAATTTTATTTTTGTACCTGTTTTGTTTATTACAGAATCTACTTTGTGCAATGTCCCACAGTGTAGGACGTAACGTATCATATTTCAGAAAATACATAAAAAATCCACAATACATAATTAATGTATTGAGGCTTTTTGTCTTTGGGATATCTGTTTGCCTAAATATAATGACGGGTAGAGACAAATAACGAATTCTGATAGGTAAAGAGTTAAGTCGATAAAAGTTCAAATGAAAAACATTCTAGCAGTGTCCGTTCTGACTTCTGGTCCTAATGGTGGTCCTAGACCAAAACTGCATATCTCAAATTAAAGACAAATATATGGAAGGAAAGCTATGAAAGCGTAAAAATAGTTTTGAGTTTTCAAGTAAGCCTACAGATTTCTAAATTAAATCATTGATGACAACACTGTTTCGTTATTGTTTCATTAAAACATTAAAGAAAACGAATCGGTCGTATAGAGTGACTCTATGGGCTTAAGTTGCATGTATGGAGTTGTGTGCAAATAAATATATTTTCATTCTTTCTTTCTTAAGTAACTCTGTGTTAATTATTGTCAACATATAAGCTGTGATATCTTTAGGTACGTGAAGTTAATCTACCTGATAAAGAGCTAATTTTAAATTATATTTTGATTGATGTGGTTATTGCTTGATGAGCTTTTGAAAATCAGCATGTCCAAGTCGGTGACAGCATCAATGAAATCTGGATTATTGTTTCTTTGGTATATTTATGACATAGTAACTGGCAACTCATCAATTTTGCAGGAAATGCAACTCCTAATTATAAATCAATGGAATGTTATTATAAGTAGGTATTATAATTATAATACAGTGCCTTGAGCTGCCTGCCCTTTGCCCTGCCCTGGCCCAGTAGGTACCTACCTATATGCTGACCGGCTGAAAGATAAAGTAATGACCTAACATTTAGAAATATCCATTTCGAATGGTTAACTACCGAGTTGCATTTTTGTTTATGAAGGAAATAAAAACAAAAGTAATGTATAAAAAATAAAAATAATGTTTATTTCAATAATTAAAACTTTTCACCGACTAGAGTGCTCACCACCAACCGTTGCCGTATCCACCAGAATATCCGCTGGAGTAACCGCCATAGTATCCGCCGGAGAGTCCGCTACTGTATCCGGAGTATCCGATGGAGACGGGTACGACTTTCTTGACAGTGATGACGCGGGGCTCAGAGATGACCTTGCGAACTTGCACGACCTGGGGCACGCTCACCTCGCGCTGGACGTTCACGACCTTGTTGACCGCGATGACCTTGGCGGCGGGTTCCACGTAGCCCGTGTTCCAGCCGGAGCTCAGGCTGTCGTAGCCGCCCCAGCCGTAGCCGCGCTTCTCGCGGATGGCGCCACCAGCGCAGACGGCCACCAGCGCGCAGAGGACCAACTGTTCAAGTAAACACTTTTTGTGAGTCTCTTGTTATAGTTGACGTGAAACTAAACTAGCTTAATACAATAAAGCTTGACTAGCTTCGGATGGAACCTTAGGTCTAGGAGTAGGGCATAGTACCTAGCAGTGCCTAATACATTTAACTTGAAAACTACTGTTTATATAATTTAAGAATTAATATTTAAAAAACATGAATAATGATAAAATATTTGTTAACCTTTTTAATGTTTATTATTGCAATGTGTTAGTATTAACGTATACAGGCACTTGGGTAATTGAACTAGTAATTATGCATGATAAAAAAAAAACTTTCTACAATATACTACTACTACGTACGATCGCGTGACCTAATGAAAATTTACTAGTGAGTATGTTTTTATACCACCACCGCTTATCGTTTTGATTATGTACACAGATTGAACGAAACAATGAATTTATTAACACATTTCAAACACAGAACGTAAAGATAATTCCACTTCGTTATCCCTATGATGTTCACACTGGTTTATTCCTGATGAGCCGTTAACCGTTGTTCGAATTAGTTTCCTTGGTATACACCCATAAATACTTTTCCACTATTAATAGCACGTATTTAACCCGAGCAAGTCTATTGTATTATAGGTTGTGAAATTTGTTAAAGCACTGAAGATCTAACACTGATACTCACGAAGGATTTCATGTTGATGTGGTAGTGAGAGGTCGTGGTGTGATGCTGTGGTGAGTCTCCTGCGGCTTATTTATATGAGCGGCGTGGTCCGTTGCGCAAGTGCGTCCTCGCGACAAAACAACCGGAGGCATTTGGAGTCGCTACCAATGTTCTACTTTAGTAAAACTTGATTTTGAATGAGATTATACTAGAAATTAAATAACTACTGATTTATTGAAAATCGTGTTTACGAAATAGTCTCTTAGGACATATATAGGCATAACATTTGCTAATTTGAAAAAAATATCTTAGTGTTTTGAGTGGCGCAGCGGTAGCGATCCCTGAGCATGGGGTGTCAAGTTCAATCATCAAATCAGACAGTGTTAATGGATTTTTCAGTTGCGAAATTCATGTGCCTACAGTCTCTTATTGCAACGGGTAATTATTCTGTTGATCATGAGAGGCTCCTCGTAAAAGCATGACTGTTATAGGTACTGCCATATACCTTGAACCAAGTTGCGACATACACGAGATCCTGGTGCGCGCTGATTGTTTTAACATAAATTCTAATTCTATGGTTGGGTGATTTAAGCTCTTCCACCGCCGAAGCACTATTCTCGGTAAAGTAATTAAGTAATCTTTTAAGAAGGCAGGTTTTGACGGTATCCCCTGTCCTAATTGAGCAGGCCGCCTGAGGGAGTACCTTCCCTATATACATAGAATACCGCAGCTAATAGTAACCTTGTGTTGTTGCCGGCGGGGAGTAGGTGAGCCAGATCTCACTGGAGAGGTGCTGTGTTATAGTAAGAGGACCGAGAAACTTTTCTCTGTCTCCTGCGCTGACAGCACAGTGTTGCAAACATTTATAGGCCACGGTAACCATTTTCTGCCCATAGACCGTGTGCTTGTCTGCCACCTAAGTGGTATAAAAGGTGTGTCCTAGCAAGCTGTTGGCAGTACGGTTGTAGGTATCTGTGCCTCTGGGAATCAGTTCACGAGTAGTTGACGAAATATTACAGACGAGTGGCTAAGATCACTGTGAACATGAGTATAACCTGTTATAAGAAGTAAGTCTGGAACCTGTTATAGGTATCAACGAACGCTCTTTTCCTAAGGTCAGGCTTGTTCCTTCCGCACTTAGGTAGGACCCTGCGGTCAGGCTAGGTGACCTATCCTTGCGGGTTAGATATTATGTTCTGGCATGTGGCCTATGGCCGTTTCCGACACTTCTGTTAGTTTTTGTCATGCGAAATATCTCCACGGGTACCCCTCCCTCTCCCATGCCGGAGCCGGTTGGGGAGGTTATGTCGGACCAGACCCTTTCGAAAATGACCCCCTTCGGGTGTAGGGACCACGGTGTCCCCGTCTAACCTCCGGGTATGGGACGCACTATGGGCTGCACTTAGCGCTGTCGCCTCAGCCTGCTTCTGCTAGCGTGACAGGCGGCTCCACCCGTCATTCTCAGGCCAACGTTTGCGACACTGAGGCAAGACTAAGGTAAAGCTTATATTGAGAGTAAATGCACGTAGTACTAAACAGGTACTAGGTAGGTAAGCTGGGCGGAGTTTGAACCTATGACCTTTTCGATTAATTACATACAAATTTGATGTTGTGGTTATTACAGCCACCTACTGCGTTCTTACCTAGTAAATATGCGTCGTAGCTTGTACATAAAACGTTCAATGAGATCTGAACTCGACGAGAATTTATATGCAGATGTTCATAAGCGGCGAGCCTGTTTGCACTCAGTGAGTACATCTTTATGTATGGTATTATCATGCTATCGTTCCTTATCCTTTAGTCACCTTGCAGGACTCCTGAAGGTAAGGTTAGGTGGAATCTATGTGGTAATCCATGTGAACCAACACATGATACAAATAGCTTTTTATGCTGTGACATGTAACGACTCGTTATCTGGGACCAGGGTCCAGTCAGGATCGGATCTCGGGCCTCTTTATATGTAAACCTATTAAGTATCTACTACTACTTGCGCATAACTGATTGCGATGAAACTTTAGTACCTACCAAATAACGGGAAGGTTTCTTACTAAAAAGTAAAATTAATAGGCGTTGCAACGCATGACAAGCGTTACGTAGTATAATGAAAAAAAAACTATTAATGCAGATGGTTTGTTTATGCGGCAATTGCGACGAAAAACGCCTGCGGTAAACTCATTCCGTTTCCTGTTTCACCGCTTTGTAAAGCGCTTCGTGAAACTTGAAACTATTAGGAATAAGTTTGTGTTATGCGGACAACGCCGCACTATTCGTAGCTTGCACAAAAGTTTATTCGTGGTAATTATCATGTCGAAAAGCACGAGTTTTGTTGAGAACAAAAAAGGTGACTCAATTAAGAACATTATTCTGACTTGAAATAATGTACAACTGACATTTTTTTTGTAAGTAAAATGTGGAGGTAATGGGTCCTGCAGTAGAAAAAGGATACCTTCATACGAATATTATAACGTTCATTTTCTTTTTCTGAGTAGTTGCAAACTAATTGATCTATTTTATCTTTATTATGCACCTAGTTTCTGTGTGTAAGTATACTACTTATGTGACGTAGACTCGTATGCTAGAATGTTACCTAGGACAGTTGTATAGATAATTATCTATGGAATGGGATGACAGATTATAATTTATCTAATCTGTCGATCCGTCTATACAACTCAGATACATGGCAATTTAGAACTGAGTGCCATTCTAGAATACAGGCCATAATGTGGTTAGCGGTCAGATCATTGCCCTTGTAAGGGAATGAATGGTACCCGCTACCACCGGATATTAGGAGAGGGCCTTGTGCAACAGTGAGTGGACTACCATAGGGCAATATAGTATATTCAAATTATAATAAGAGATACCACAAACGCCTAACGCTGCGTACGCCGCAGAAATCAATGTCGCGCGTAAAATTAAAACCAGTTCAATTACTTGACCAATTCGCAACACATGGGAACTTGACCTCTGAGTGTCGGCGGGTGGTGCCCGAATAAGGACATTATGCATGTTGTGTATTGCGTTCGGTGATTAGATAATTACCGAATAGCTCAAGGTGAAATGCCGACATCAATACCAGCCCCCCTAGATATGTGGTCGTCGTTTCGTTAAATAGAATAGAATAGAATAGAATAGAATATTCAACAGAGAGATTAGTTAAACTAAAATGCAAAGTAGGGAATTTTATGTAGACTTCCATTGCTTGCATTGTATTCTAAACTGTTAAAGTTGTGTGTTGAAACAGCTATGAATAGGTACCACCATAACGGCATCGCAGGGGTACGGCGGAATGCTTTGTGGGAATTGAACCAATTATAGCCACACCATGTTCGGTAGTGAGAGCTCAAGGCTATAGGGAACCGTAACATGCCCTTCAATGTGGATACACTTGACCGATCTTTAGGCTGGGGCGATGGTTGAATATCAATAAAATCCTGTGGAGAATCGAAATCGCGACTTTTGACGACGTCACGGAGGTCGTCAAAAATCTTTGACATTATTTTACTAAACAATATATAGCACTACTATTAAAACTATCGAATTAAAGACCTTGTGGTTGGGTTCCCTAACAATGGATGGACCGCGTGAAAAAGGTAAAAAGTTCTGCGGAGATGACGTTAAGAATATTTTATGGACGTAATGCAATCTGTGTATAACATGTTGTGCCGACCGCAAATATTGCAACAAGGGCAGGCAGAAGATGATGGTGAACCTGTTATGAAAAGTTCTGACTCACTCCAATATTTACTACTAATCTTTGATTATAAGTCTTGGATAGTGTGTTTGTGACGCCATTAACAGTTTCTGCCGTTTCAGAGTCATTGTTGTTACCTTAATGTGGGACATTACATGACACTTGCTTTCCGTTTCAAATGGAAGCTGAGGACAGGCGCAGAATGACGCGCAGTTGGGCAATATTGTGATTTTTGAAAGAGATTTATAAGTCGTACTGCAGGTTTAGCAGTACACATCAACGACGACATAATTCATTTTAATACATAAACTGGTTTGACCACTTTCCTTAGGTACTTACTCCATAACACTTAAGTTCTTGTACACACGAAAAGATTCAAATAGTAAAAAAATATTTATTTAAATAAGTGGTTGTTTCGATAATAACCTTTGACTAGAGTGTTCACCACCAGCCCGCGGACCAGCCAGGGCTGTACACGGGGGCGTGTCCGTGGTAGGTGGTGGTAGGCACCACCTTCTTGACGGTGACGACGCGCGGCTCCGAGATGATCTTGCGCATCTGCACGAGCTTCGGCACGGTGACCTCGCGCTGCACGTTCACCACTTTGTTGACCGCGATGACCTTCGCCGAGGGCGCGTATTGCCCGCTCCAGCCACTGTTAACACCCCTCCAGCCACCGGTAGCACCGCTCCAGCCACTGTTAGCACCCTTCCAACCACCGGTAGCACCGCTCCAGCCGCCGGTAGCACCGCTCCAGTCACTGTTAACACCCCTCCAGCCGCCGGTAGCACCGTTCCAGCCGCTGCTGCGGGGAACCACGCCACCGTCCCATCCGCTGTCGTCCCAACCAAAGGAGCTGATGCACTGGGACATCAATGCATTATTTATGTTCTAAATTAAAACGTTGAGTTGCTTATCATTTTTGGCATTTAAAATTAAATATTTATTTACGAAGGTGGTTTTGCGAGAAATACAAGTCAAGTTGGAGTCATAAATCTCATAATACTGGAGTACTACCTACTCATCTCAAAGTGAGGAAATCAAACTGTATTACAACTATGTTACATTACCATAGACCATTTACAAATTTTCACCTGTAAGTAACAGTAGACACTAGTCAGTTTCATATACCTAATGTTTGAGATCAAATTTTGAGAAACAAAAGCCACAATAGAAAATAAACATACAATGCGAGGTGCGGCAGTGAGCACCTAGCGAGTCCATTCAAACCCAGAGATCACTGCTATATTTTTATATTTAGTATGATTCGTGTTACAAGTTTTCAGAATACTCAGACAGTTTGGGCAGATATAGGGAAGAAAGAGAAAATGCCAAATCTCTGCATCATCTTAAGGTTGACCGGTAGAAAATGCCCATGGCTGCCTTTGTACATTATTTTTATATCTTGTGCAAAAAGTTTAAATAAGAAAAAAAAAGAGTTACTTCTGTAATTAGCAACACTGCGGGGTATATGGAGAGGAAAAGCTTTACGCACTGATCTGGTCGCGACCCTTAGGAGTACCACGGAGTATAGAGTGTGTGAGGTGCAGTTTTATATTACCGCGCGGTGTGCGGGAATGCTGTGTTCTAAATAGTTGTACACTTTATAGTTATGTTAAAGTTGTATACTTTATCCCTGCTGTGGTTTTTCGATAGAAGGTTGGCAGCACGAGTGTGACGCCTCTGGTGTTGCAAACGTCCATGGGCCACGGTAATCATTTTCCATCAAGCTGGCCAAGTGCTTGTCTGCCATCTAAGTAATATAACTTGTAAATTGTTTGAACGGATAAGATGCGGCATCAGTCAGCAACACTTCGGATCACATTTTTAATTCTTATTAAATGTTATTTTGAACACTATTTTTATTTTAATTAATGATTTTTTAATTTTCGTTCGTCATTACCGTCATTGTAGTATCATTGTTATTATAGTGATAAACCGGTATTACAAATATGGCTCTGCTCGCTGTTCTGTTCAGAGGCTGAATTAATATAAAACCATTTTAGTGATAATATTTGTGTATTCAATGACATTACACTTTGCTATGAGTGTTATTAATTATTGCAGTGAGTAACAGTTAAACAATATTTTAAATTTTGAGAGTTTAATTTCTACCTGTTATTGCTAAGCAATATACAACAACCAGGCTTCACTTGAATAAGGCACTAAACCGGAACACTTCTTCACAGGAAGGTGAAAAATTAGGTACATAAATATAAAAAGTATTTATTTTAATAGTTTTTTTTTACATTAACTCGTTTTTTAAAATGTTCACCACCAACCGGAGGAGTAACCTCTACCATAGTAGCCGGTGGAAATGGGTACAACATTCTTAACTGTAACGACCCGCGGTGCGTAGTATCCGTTCCACCCGCCACTGTAGCCGCCCCAACCGCCGCTGTACCCGCCCCATCCGCGGCCGTACCCGCCGTTCCAACCAGTCCATCCGCTGCTGACAGGGTACAATCCGCCGTTCCACCCGCTGCTCCAACCGCGCTTCTGGCGCACTGCTTCGCCAGCACAGACGGCCACTAGGGCGCAGAGAAGCACCTGATGGAATAAAAGTATAGACTAAGATTGTGTTGGACACTTGAAGACTTGAGGTTGGAGATCCGACCATACAAGAACATAAAGTTAAAAACATTGTGTCACTTTATTTTGCAGGGGATTTTCGAAGGGCGTGAGTCTTGCACGACTTTACATATCCACTCGTCACCCCCAGGCGCCCATAAGTACTTAGCTGCTGGTGGTTATGAAAAAGAACACGATAAGAAACACTTCAATTGAACGCACTAACAGTAATCGAATATACACTCGTAATTAAGCACTAACACCATTTTCCAACAAGATGAAGATTTGATAGAATATAGAACTATGTCTATTCAGGATACTCACTAAGAGTTTCATGTTGCTGTGGTTGTGAGTGGTTCTTGTGTGATGTTGTGTCCACTCGGTGGCGACATATTTATACTAGCAGAGCTGCGGGCTGTCGCGACGGCATTTTGAATATTTAATATATACACATTAAATTGGAGCATTAGACCATTTATAGCGTTAAAATGGAATTATTATTTAAAATAGGTAGTTGAGGATGTAGCGGAAATCCGGCGAAATTTGAAGGATTTATAACAGTAGATTACTGCCCAAAAAATTATGTGTTTTGGGTGACCACCTGTAAGCTCTCGAGGGCTTGCAAGGCGATATCTTCTTATATATATAAATATGGGACTCCCTTTAATGTTTGCAGTAGAGCCAGAAATTCGTTCTATAGATACTTTTCCGATTTTGACATGTGACTGATTTTGAATAAGGTCATAATTGCGGTTTCTCATTGAGGAAACATTTCGCCAAAATAAGCTGTCAATGTCTATGGGAACTTATCTCTAGCAATGCCTTGTAATAGAGTTGAGATCTAGTCCGACAGATCCGGTATAACTGATTTTTCATTGTCGTTTTGTTTGGAAACAACCTGTGTGTTTGATAACAGTAAAATCTATACAAATTGAAACAGAAATGTACCCGCTAATTGAGACACTGGAAAAAACAAAATGATGCCTTGCAACGTGTAGATCAGTCTAGCCTGGGCAGAATATTAGCCGACAGCTGCCACACCACCTCTGAAGAGATGATGAGCGAGAATGTTAAATAAGTATATAACATGTCTATCTTCGTGTTTTGGTATCGTTATGTGTTTGCAGACGGAGTAAGAATATCACCACAACATCTCATCTGAAAGGTATCGTAAGAGGCAACAAACGGAACAACATGCAGACGATATCAGTACGAGAGAAGGATAGATAGATAGATAGATAATTCTTTATTGTACACCTTAGAACAATGTTAGCGGTACAGTAGTAAACGTAAAGTTGCATGTACAATGGGCGGCCTTATCGCCAAAGGCGATCTCTTCCAGGCAACCTTAGGATGGACAGGAAAGTACAGAATGATCAGTAGTGTGATTATGTGGTGTAGATTGCATATACATCAAATATAATAAATAGATACACATACATATAATACTTACACTATTATAATTATATAAATGAGAAGATAAACGTGAACCAGGAACATCATAATGGCTAGAGTATAACAGACATAACAATTAATTAGATACATAAACATTAAATACGCAGTACATACCAAATATCTAAATGAAAGAAAACATATCTCTATGCACAAGATGAAAAGTAATACTTCATCACCATCCTCTTGAACACCCCCAACGATTTCGCTTGCCTTACCTCTAGTGGCAATGCATTCCATAACCGCACGGCTAGTACAGTAAAGGACTTGTCAGCGTAGTCCGTAGAATGCATCGGCATCTTTAGTCTCAGATTACCGGACGACCGCAGGGACTTTGAATGTGTGTCATGGAGGAACTGGAAACGTTCTTTAAGGTAAACGGGGGTGGCAGGGTTAAACAATACATTATATAATAACGTAAGAATATGCGCATTCCTGCGAAGCCGAATTAGGAGCCACTTGAGTCGTCGTCGAAAATCTGAAACGTGATCGTATTTGCGTAGGCCAAATATGAATCTGATGCAGAAATTTTAGAGTCGCTCAAGTTTATCAAGTTGCTCCTCCGTGAGATCAGGATAGCTGACATCGGCGTAATCGAGAAGAGAAGAGAGAGAAGAGAGAAGGAAAGCTTAAAACCAGCCCGCCCGCCGCATTTGTTTCCTACTGTGATCAAAGTTGCAATTAAGGTCGCACAGGCTGTCTGGACGGGATCTTAAGTAGGACAACTTTTTCTATTCTATCAAAATCTTATTTTCTAATCTTATGACAATATGCAAACGACCTGAATCTTGTCATAGGAAGCAACACTGCAAACTGGACGAAAAGGACAGGTGACAGAAATACATCATTATAATAAATTGTAGGTAAATCAATTATAAATATGTTGAAAAAATCGAGCTAGATTTTTATTGCCATTTTTGGTGCAAGATTCTAATTTAAAGTATAAATTATTTTTTATGTTTATAGGTCCCATATCCTCCGGTGGCGAGGACACGCTTGCGCAACGGACGCACCACTCGTATAAATATGCCGCAGGGGACTCGAACGAAATCATACAGCTACCACTCACAACACAAACAAGTCAACATGAAATCCTTTGCTTTAGTGAGTACCAGCTTTTTAAGCTTTTTTCACGAAACGCGGCGGTTAAACTCTAGTTTTAAAAATAGGGCTAATAAACCTTATAATAAACTTCTACAAGTAATCAACTTTTTTGAGGTATTCTGGACGCGTTGCTTGCAATAAATAGGACTTAATTGTAAAAATAATACAAGGGTGGGGTGAATTTATGCGATAAAAATTTGCCAGCCTTTAACCACTAAAAACTGCTCTTGTATTCTGGATGCATTTATTAAGTTATACTTTTATTGTATCAGGTGATCTTGTGCGCCCTAGTGGCCATTTGCTCCGGAGCTGCAGTCCGCCAGAAGCGCGGCTGGACGGGCGGCTGGGACGGCGGGGTGTATTCTGGCATCGGCGCGTGGAATGGCGGCTGGACCGGCGCGTACGGTGGTGGATGGGGCGGGTACGGCAGAGGCTGGGGCGGGTACACACCGATCGTTAACAAAGTTGTGCCCGTCTACTACGGTGGGTACTCCGGCGGATACGGCGGTGCGTACTCCTCGGGTTGGTGGTGAAGTATGGTTGCTTTAATCTCCAAATAAATATTTTATTCTTATACCCATTTGTTCTTTTATTACGCGAGCTTCCTGAAATATGTAACGTAGTTAGCTACTAATAACATCGTCAAATAACGTCATAATTTATTATCAGATACGATGCAATTTGTATATCATGTGGCGAATGTAGTTAACTGTAGTTCAAGTGAAGTTTCTACCTAGTGTATTTAAGTATTATATTTTTTATACATTCAGTAGGATCAGATGACACGGCCCATCCATTAGTATTATAGCCTTTAAGCTGCTAAGGACAATTATTACAGAAATGTGGTAACTAATAGATGCTGTTATATTACGCAAATTATAGCAAGAAAGGATATAAAAAACGGAATTTCGCAGAATATTTATTCATGTCATCTTTGTAGGCCCACGAACTCTTGCCCTTTTCGGTTTTATTAAAATCTCCCTAAGGTAGAATGTAATTGTTCAAATCTAGTGTGTTCTGTAAACTTCAAGTTCAAGTGCTAGCACCCACCTTTCGCCAGTTTATGTTTAGGTTCCAATGTAATAGGTGCCTATTGCCATTGACCGGGAACTTATAAACCTGCGATAAATACACAAATAACTTCGAAAAGCATTGAATAGTCATTGGAGTGTGCTATGGTAAAACCTAGGACCTGGGATCGAACCCGGGACCTCGTCTCAGCAGTCCATTACCCATACCACTAGGCTACCACGGTTTGTTTCTCAAGTATTTTTCTTTAAACGGATATCTTTATCAGACACGATCACTTTACAATGATATAATAGTATAAATAGATGTAATTGGTGATACTTTCCCTATGATACCACCATTGTCATAGGAAAAGTATAGAATCAAAATCAAAAATCATTTATTCTGCATAGACCAGTAAACGGCACTTACAAAACGTCAATATCAACAATATTTTATCAAATGCAAATGGACTACCGATTCGAAACGCGGCCCCGACCTGAGAAGACTCCGGCAAGAAACTCAGCTGACTTTTCTTTTTTTTGGTCTATTTACAATAATTTACTTAGTCTAGATACAAAATTTAGCTGAGTAGCAAGTTGAGTGAATAGCTCATTTCCAGGCTGGTTAATCATACAAATAATCCTGGATTTTATAATAAGCTTTTTGACATAACTTTTTTTTAATAAATTTTTAAACTTATTGATGGGCAAATCCCTTATTTCATTAGGGAGCTTATTAAAAAAGCTTATACAATTATCCTGAAAAGAATTTGAAATTTTGTGGAGTCTGCTATCATAGACAACGAGATTATTTTTGAGTCTGGTATTTAGGTTATGCCTATCACAAACTCTTGGAAAAAAATTGTTTTCTAACATATGTACATCAAGTTTTCGAATATACGTGTATATTGTGAGATTACGGCAAGAATGTCCACTTCCTTAAACTTATCTCGGAGGGAGACTCTTGGGCCCAAATTAGAAAATTGCTCGCACAGCCCGTTTTTGAAGAAAAAATATATAAGTAATAGTTCCATACAACCTGCTGCCATACTGCCTTGGAGCAAGTTCGGCTACCAACGCCGTGACACGGGATATCGACATAAGCAGGTATAGATTAGATAAATAAATAAATAAATATTCTAGGATAATCTATACAACACCACCTATACCCATGGTAAACATAGCTTCACTAGCTTATATTATGGGGTCTAATGCGGTTAAACATACTTAGATATTATTTTTTTTGTAAGTACATACATATTACATATACAAACACCCAGATCAATGTTAATATTCATATTCATGCACACAAATATTTGCACTGAGCGAGGATCGAACCCGCGGCTCCTATGTAGCAATCGCGTTCACTACCACCACGCCCACAGAGGTCGTCGAGATATGTAAACAATGACACTGACATTCGAAATTAATGTGAGCTGTCTGCGACTGTAGCAGCCATGAGCATGAGTCACGTACCTCACAGACAGTCACGGGTGAGTTTATAATAATGCTTGCTGACCCGCGGAACTTCGTCTGCGTCACCCCGTTTTTGCAACATTTTTCATTCCTGCTCCGTACCTGTTGGTTGTACCATGATATTATATACATATAAACCTTCCTCTTTAACCATTCTATCTATTAAAATAAACCGCATCAAAATCCATTGCGTAGTTTTAAAGATTTAAGCATACAAAGGGACATAGGGACAGAGAACGCGACTTTATGTTATACTATGTAGTGATTACTTCTATCTATACTATTAAATAATTGTATAAAGTTAATGTTTGTCCGCGATGGACGCAAAAACTGCTGAACGGATTTCAATGCGGTTTTTTTATTTGAAGGGGTTGGCTCCAACTTAAAATCTTTCATTTGTTTGATTGCAATCGGTTTCGCAGAACCAGAGTTGTGATTAGTAATATAGAATTTAAGTTGCACAGATGGCGCTTAGCTCGATAACCGATAGATACGCGAGCGGAGCTGCGGGCATAGGCTAGTGTGTTTATAAGATAGTTTCATTTACCAGGCTGTTCCTCTGATCTCGGTTTATTTGAAACGGAGATTGTATGAAGTGATGCCATTACATAACTACTAGTCTTATAACCTACTTATAAATGTAATTAAATTTAGGATACTTTTTGCAAGGGTTTACTTATTTTCTTATAAAGAATCTAATTTTATTTTATTTGATTTATTTGTATTTTACAATTTTATTAGAATTTGTGTCTGACATTTAAATTTTTCCAATTTATCTAAAATTTTGTGTTTAATCTATAGTATTTGCATGCCTATATAATAATTAATTTTGACATTATGTATGTGCCCTTTTTGACATATCTTCCCTAAGAAAATATATAATGAAGGAGCGGGTCGAGGGGTATGGTTTGATATTTCTTTTTATTGCAATTACTAATACTTTAATATTATTGGATGCGGAGGGCGGAAGATTGGGAAAAGTGGCGACATTTCGAGAGGCCTATGTCCAGCAGTGGACTGCGATAGGCTGACTGATTGATTGATTGGGATTGTGTTGTTAAACCGTGGGTGAGTGATGGGCAACCACCCCCTTCTCATAACATACTTTCTCATAATATATTCCATTCTTTAATATATTCAAATACCAATATATTCATACTTCGCATTTTTTTTCTTTTCGCTAAACTTTGAGTGTAAAATTAAATATTTAAATGTACAATAAAATATTTATTTAAATAGTTTCGATAAATAAATCATTAAGTAGAGTGTTTACCACCAGCCCGCGGACCAGCCAGGGCTGTACACGGGAGCGGGTTGGTAGGTGGTGGTGGGCACCAGCGGCACCACCTTCTTGACGGTGACGACGCGCGGCTCCGAGATGATCTTGCGCACTTGTACGAGCTTCGGCACGGTGACCTCGCGCTGCACGTTCACCACTTTGTTGACCGCGATGACCTTCGCCGAGGGCGCGTATTGCCCGCTCCAGCCGCCGGTAGCACCGCTCCAGCCACTGTTAGCACCCTTCCAACCACCGGTAGCACCGCTCCAGCCACTGTTAGCACCCTTCCAACCACCGGTAGCACCGCTCCAGCCACTGTTAGCACCCTTCCAACCACCGGTAGCACCGCTCCAACCACCGGTAGCACCGCTCCAGCCACTGTTAGCACCCTTCCAACCACCGGTAGCACCGCTCCAGCCGCCGGTAGCACCGTTCCAGCCGCTGCTCCAGCCGGTGCTGCCGGAGACCAGGCCGCTGTCCCAGCCACTGTTCCAGCCGCGCTTTTCACGCACTGCTGCTCCGGCGGAGACGGCCACAAGAGCGCACAGGACCATCTGATGGAATAACAGTTTAATAATTTCATCCTTCCTGTACAAGGCCTGTAAAAGAGGATTTTGCTAAGGGCGACTAAGTCTATCGGCAAGAAGATTAATTTCGATTTTCGGAATACTTACGAAGGATTTCATGTTGACTTAGTGGCGAGTGGTTGTTGTGTGATGCTGTGTCAAGTTTTTCGCGATATATTTATACAAGCGGCGGCTTGGTGAGTTGCGCAAGCTTATCCTTGCGATTAAAGGAGTTGATGCGCTAAGACATCAGTTATTATTTACATTTTTAATGAGCCAACACCTTAATTTTATAATATATGATATACAATACAAGACGGAGTTACATGACGGAAATTCAATACAAAAAACTATATTGGAGAAGGGAGGGGTACCCACCATCACCCACGGTTTTCACAGGGCCAGCGATAGCAATAGTAATGTATTTATTACTAATTGTCATAGAAAGGAATACCAAAGTACTCCTCCAAATACCAAACCAAAGTACCAAAATACCCCTCAAAGCATGTAAAAAGACTTCTTACCCAAGGAGATATGATGTTGTATGTGTGCAATATTCCGAAAGGGCGAAGAACATTTTCACTTTTATTATTGGTATGATAATACACATATATTGTTTAATATATGGAAATTATTTGCAAGCGCAAAATAGGAGAATAAGACTTAACTACTACTGTTTTGGGCAAAGGGGAAGTAAGTAATACCATAGATAACATAATACTAAAAGGGTAGGTCTCAACGCGGAGCAATCGACTGATGCCTACATCAAGCAAATATTAACGTTGCTAATAATAATAAGGAACTAGGAAAACCAGTTAGAGTTCGAGAGAAAAAATGTGTGCAGCGATTGCGTACGCGCAGCCCACTAATAATAATAACCTCACAGAGACAATCCCTAAAAAGTTCTAAAACTTGTCTAACTGCAATAATTCGATATCATCAATGGATTGTGCAGGTCAGATGGCAGTCGCTTCATTGAAAATATCGAAGTTCAGCCAAACTCGCAGTTAGATTGGTGAAAGCTGTCTGCTTTCACCAGACTCCAAGGTGACCGCTTCGAAT
This sequence comes from Pelosia muscerda, assembly GCA_963691645.1. Classification (NCBI taxonomy): domain Eukaryota; kingdom Metazoa; phylum Arthropoda; class Insecta; order Lepidoptera; family Erebidae; genus Pelosia; species Pelosia muscerda. The sequence goes on along the minus strand of OY829109.1, from coordinate 17,797,071 downwards.
GCGATTGGGTTTGACGCCAAGATGAAGAATAAGAAACCTACGTGATATAAATACGGTCGTGTGACTCTCGTATAATGCTGTCTATTTCTCTTACCCAATGAATAAATAATAAATATTCTAGGACAACACAACGCCACCTAGATCCATGATAAACTAAGGTTTAAGATTAACCAATTTGTGTTATGGGCTAGAACCCATGAGGATAAACATACTTAGATATTTTTTTGGAAATGGATATTTGCAGATTTGTATTGATCTCGGGGTTTGTACGTACACAGTGCAAATATTTGCACAGAGTGGGATTCAAACCCTTCCACCTACGTAGCAGTCGTGTTCACTACCGCCACACCACAGAGATCGTCGTCAGGAAAAAATGGCAATTTTCGTTACTGCTTTGTATTTTGTTTTTTTTTAATTTACAGACATTATTTAGTAGGTGGTTTATGTAAACGTGCATGCAAAATAAGATCGTAAAATTACAAATTTCGAGGTTGTCATGCTGACATGCTGTGCATGCTGGGCCCTGGTGTAACAATACCCAAGCACTGAACTTGAGCCACGAACTTTGCTCTTTGTCTTATAACATTGCACCTCATCATAACAACATATTTATGATACATTTAATTTTATATTTAAATATGTAAGTAGTCGATAACTAATTCATATTTAAATTAATTTGTTTATTTTATTATTTACCCCGCCGCGGTAGCCTAGTGGTATGGGTAATGGACTGCTGAGACGAGGTCTCGAGTTCGATCCCAGGTTTACCATGGCACACACCAATGACTTTTGGATGCTTTTCGAAGTTATGTGTGTATTTATCGCAGGTTTATAAGTGCCTCGGAGAGCACGTTAAGCCGTCGGTCCCGGTTGCCATACAAACATCTATGGCAGTCGTTACGGGTAGTTGGAGCCCTCAAAAGTCCAACCAGCCTAACTTGGAACTTCGATATCGCCATTGGTCATTAGACCATTGGTTGTGGAGGTCAGATGGCAGTCGCTTCACGGAAAATGTCGAAGTTCAGCCGCATCACAGTTAGACTGTAAAGCCGACCCCAACTGAGTTGGGAAAAAGGTTCAGGGAATGATGATGATCAAGAAAAATCATAATCTCTTTAAAGGGTCAAGTAATTAAATACTATGGCAAGAAATAAACAATATTAAGAACAAAAGGATCCCACTTTATAATATAAACTGTAGCTTCCAAATAATTTGACATTATCATTATTTCCGATATCGCACGAGGCATGTTCATCCAGACCGCTCTATCGCTGTTGTGTTCAACCATGAAAATATGCTTTTCACCACAGCAGCTCAAACAAGTGAGTTTTGCTGCGTAAAAACAGTGTGCAAAATGCGATTTTGCTCACTCAGTGAGACAAAGTAGCTTTTTAATTATTTTTTTTTAATTTTCAATAAAGAGTGCCAACCATAGATTCAAAAAGAATTGTTCCGCTAATAACTTTCGAACTACATACACTGCACTCTGTCTCTTGGCCGTCCATAAAAAAGTTCGAGTGACAAACACAAGTATTTTGAAGGTTTTTTTTTAATTTATGGCACGTCAAAGGTCCTATTTCGAAATTCTAAATTTGAAAGATATTTGTAAAAGAATAACCATGTATTTTATTTACATTATTTAATAATTATGTAATGTTATTGAATACCAAAATAAGTAATGCATAAGTATTTATAATGATTACTTTTATCAACATTTGAAAAATAAAATGTCACGTACGCCGGCTGTTTCTGAACACACCTTAAAAATAACGGGTATAAAATTTAACTTTCAACTTTCAACTTTAAATTTGCAGAACAGCAATAAGTAATTAGATTAATTATTAACTTTTAAAATTTTCAGCATTATTTTAATTAATAATAGGTGTTCTGTTCTGTTAATAAGTGTTGCATTATCTTCTAAGTAATATTTCTTATGTGTTCTCGCTGCTGAAGTGAAAAGTAATGTGTGCCACACGAGAGCAAAAATATTTGCATCTCGTGCATTTGAATCCCTCACTACGCTCAGGATTCTACAGTAGAATCACTCGCTACGCTCGTGATTCAATCCTAGAATCCCTCGCTTGCTCAGGATTCAAAATCAGCACTCGCAGCAAAAAACAGTTTTGCTCTCTTGTTGCACAAATAACTATTTTCCGCTTGCCCCGTTTCGTTCCCGCTGCCCTGCCTCGCCCTACTGTAATTTCACACTTAGGGTTGCCAACATGTAACGTAGACATTATAATATTAAGTTTTGTGAATAACCCGAAATTATAATTTCTAGGTTGACATAACAACGTGAAGTGACGTAATGCCTAGATTTAGAAACTGAGCTGTGCCGATGAACCTTGCTCTTTTGTAATATTGTAATCATAACATAATAGGAATTTATATTTATATACATTGTTAAGACGTCCTTAACAGTCAATTATTTTTATCATTTTGAACTTATGATATAATTCACATCCGAATTATCAAATAACTACACGTGCAGGGCTTAGATGTTACCCGCATACGGTGCAGAATATTCCATCAAGAATCAAGCGGTTCGGTGAGTCTTTTCTCTGCCGCACCATTAAGTCTTGGAATTCCTTACCAGCGCACGTGTTTCCTTCTACCTACAGTCCCGGGTCCTTTAAGCGGGGCGTGAAAAAGTATCTGATGAGGCCGTCAAGCGGAACGCCACCATTATGGTACTGTACGTGATTGTAATGGTGGCCCTCTTTCCTGAGACTTTGTCTTCAGCTGACCATCATGCGAAGTGAAGTCAAATGGACGTGCTATAAATAATAATAAAAAAATTAACCCCGAAGGATTATTCTAACCGTGTGGGGTGGATAGTACGGGGATAGATCTATATAATAAGTTACAGGTATTTATCTCTAAACGACGAATAACGTAGACCACAGGTTCAATGAATAGAAAACATTTTTGAAGTTCAGGATTTTGATCCGTAATCGAACACTCGTATCACAAGTAATTTAACTCAGCTGGAGGCGCTGACGGGAACACCAGTAGTCTCAGTTACTAATATTAACATTATATAAGTAACAGTTACTTATATTAATAACATTTAATAAAATCATTTACATATGTAATATATATTGATGTCCTAGCGAGTCAGCTCTTTGGATCGCGAGGACAACTCATCGCGTCGTTCATATAAATATGCCTCAAGAAATTCGACACAGCATCACACAACGATCAATCATCACTAGAGCAACATGAAATCCTTTGTGAGTATCCACGTGGGGATGTATGGATTTTTTTCTGATTTTGAGCAACTAGACTAATGTCATCATATCGCCCTCATTAAGAGAGAAAATATCTTTTTACGATAAAACATGTTTATCACTTTTTTTTCATCAGATTGTCCTGTGCACCCTAGTGGCCGTCTGCGCTGCAGGAGCAGTGCGTGAGAAGCGTGGCTGGAGCAGCGGCTGGAACGGCGGTGTGGTCCCCCGCAGCAGCGGCTGGAGCGGGGCTACCGGCGGCTGGAGCGGTGCTACTGGCGGTTGGAACGGTGCTACCGGCGGTTGGAAGGGTGCTAACAGTGGCTGGAGCGGTGCTACCGGCGGCTGGAGCGGGGCTACCGGCGGCTGGAGCGGGGCTACCGGCGGCTGGAGCGGTGCTACCGGCGGCTGGAGCGGTGCTACCGGCGGCTGGAGCGGTGCCACCGGCGGTTGGAAGGGTGCTAACAGTGGCTGGAGCGGTGCCACCGGCGGCTGGAGCGGGGCTACCGGCGGCTGGAGCGGGGCTTCCAGCGGCTGGAGCGGGCAATATGCGCCCTCGGCGAAGGTCATCGCGGTCAAAAAAGTGGTGAACGTGCAGCGCGAGGTCACCGTGCCGAAGCTCGTGCAAGTGCGCAAGATCATCTCGGAGCCGCGCGTCGTCACCGTCAAGAAGGTGGTGCCCACCACCACCTACCACGGACACGCCCCCGTGTACAGCCCTGGCTGGTCCGCGGGCTGGTGGTGAACACTCTTTTTAATGATTTATTTATGGAAATAACTATTTAAATAAATATTTTTTTAACATTTGACTATTTTATTATCTACGTATAAGCATAAGTTATTAATATAATAGCCTTAGGCGAATAGCTATTACAATTAAAATAACGTGTGATGATTTAAACGATTGTTAATCGTATCGTTATGTAAAATACTTCATAAAAACTGTATAGAGATTGGATTTCTCGCATTCCCGAAATATTAATAAGTGCGAAGAACATTTTCACTTTTAATAATATTGTTTAATATTATGGAAATTATTTGCAAGCGCAAAATAGGAGAAGAAGACTTAACTACTACTGTTTTGGGCAAAGGGGAAGTAAAGTTATACGATAAATAACATTTTTCTTTTTTTTTTATTTATGGCACGTCAATTTGACTTCACCTCGCCTGATGTTAAGCTGAAGACAAGGTCTCATGAAAATAGGGTCACCATTGCTCATCACGTTCAGTGTTACAATGGTGGCGCTCAGCTTGACGGCCTCATCAGATGCTTTTTCACGCCCCGCTTAAAGGACCCGGGACTGTAGGAAGAAGGAAACACGTGCGCCGGCAAGGAATTCCAGAACTTAAGAGGAAACACTAGGGCTGATTTCCCATACAAACGTAGTCCCCTGTTTTCTCCCTGGATAATACTAGTAGAGCAATATTTTTTTTTTCTAAAAATCTATGGCCACTATTATCATGTTCCTATGTTTTCATTTTTTTCATAAATTATTTATTAAAAGAGTTATGAACCTTCAAATACCTAAAAAATTGGCCAGATTTTCCGCTGTGTTCAAACATTCAGTAAACAAATTCAAATAGATTTTATAAAAAAAGGAAAACATAGGAACACGCCCAAAGCCTTTCTTTAATTTTTAATGATAGAAGTAGCTGAATCGGTTAAGTTTTGGAGAAGAAATCAGGGGAGTACGAAACGTTGATTGCACGCACTTTTTATAGGTATTTTCGGTCCAAGCTGCAGTTGTCTCTATCGCACTCTGCGGAGGAAGGGTTGAGGTTGGGGACGCGCGGACTAATACATATACAAACACTCTTGTGACGTGAAGCTTAGTCGATAATTTTATCGATATCTTAGTGTTGTTCATCGATATCGATATTTTGCGTGAAGTGCATTTATCAGATTATTGTGCTGTTCTATTGTTGAAAGGTAATAAGTAACTGATGAACTTTTTCTAGATAATTTTTTATCAATATTTCAAAATTGTTACATAGTGTGTAAATCACTACATAGTATAAAATAACGTCGCGTTCTCTGTCCCTATTTTTCTTGTCCCTTTGTATGTTTAAATCTTCAAAACTATGCGACGGATTCTGATGCGGTTTGTTTTATTAGATAGAATGGTTAAAGAGGAAGGTTTATATATGTATATAACATCATGCTACGACCAACAGGAATGAAAAATGTTGCAAAAACGGGGTGACGCAGACGAAGTTGCGCGGGTCAGCTAGTATATAAAAAAAAAAAAATAAAAAAAAAAGATCAAAATCAGACTCTGAAGATGTGCTTGCATTTTCTTCAAATAATTCTCGATTTTTATTGGAAGCTTTTTTTTATACCACTTAGGTGGCAGGCAAGCACACGGCCCACCAGATGGGAAGAGGTCACCGTGGCCTATGGACGTTTGCAACACCAGAGGCGTGCACACGTGCTGCCTACCCTGAAGAAAGCGTCTAATGCCCTTCTTGAAGAACCCCATATTGTAGTCGCTTGGGAAAACCACGGCAGGGAGCTCATTCCACAGCTTGAGCGTGCGCGGGATGAAACTCCTTTCATACCGCACAGTGCGCACCGTTTCCGGTTGTAGTGTGTGAGGATGAACTCCCTCTCTATGGCGAGCGGTGCGATGATAAAAAGTTGGTGTGGGCATCATGTCAAACAATTCTTCTGAACACAGGCCATTATAATAATAATAATAATCATTTATTTCAGGCAACATGAGAAAAGTTACAGTTGTTATAAACTTATTCTACGGCCCATAGATATATACCTTAAAACTAAGAATACATAGAAATATATTACAAAACTTGTTAGTACACTTCCTACACACTAAGTCTTTGTGCGTTCCTGTGGCACTGGTCCGCGGAAGCGACGGAACACCACCCCCTGTGGCCAAAAGTTCTCGTTCATAACGAGGTCCAAGTAACAATTGGGTACTCGCACCACGAACGATAAAAAGTTAACGTTGCGGCGCGACTCCAACAGCTGCACTCTCGGCGTGTATTTGAGCTTTTGGCGCACGTACTCCACGATGCTCTTTGCCGTCGTCGTGTAGTGTAGACGGGAGATATACACCGGGGTATTTGGCTTAGCGGCCTGCAGCGAAAGGTTGGGCATCGCAGGTGCAGTGCCGCATCGGTTCTGTTCTGTTCATTATACAGGCGGTAGAACACACACAGTGAGGCGAAGTCCCTTCTGATGTTCAAAGGTTCCACACCACCTGAGAGTATGGGATTGTCGACGATCCTCAGCGCCCGCCGTTGTACCGAGTCAAATGGGTCAAGCTGGCATGCAGGCGCCCCGGCAAAGAGGTGACAGCAGTACTCCATGTGGGGCCGAATCTGTGCCTTATAAAGAAGGAGTCTTTGCTCCGCAGTGAAGTACTCCTAGTTTCTTTGATGCCAGCCTAACCTTGTCCTCCAAGTGACTGCGGAACTGGACATCGCTGGAGATATCGACACCAAGGATCCCGATACTCGAGGAGATGGTGAGCGGTGTGTTCAGGAATTAGGGCGCCACAATAAATGGGGTTTTCTTAGCGGTGAATGCACATACTTGTGTCTTAGTGGGGTTGAATTGGACCAGGTTTAGTCGTCCCCAGTCGGATACTCTGGTGAGAGTAGTCTCGATTTCAGACACAAGTTGTTCGCGACTTTCCTCCACCTCAGAGCGAGGGATGTTTGCACGGCCCGGCTTTACTCAAGAAATTGTGCTCGAGTTTGTAGCCAGGGTACATTAGATATCCCGTATCGGTAGGGCATGATATTTGAGTCTCCGTCAGAAAGAGCAACGTCGGTTTCGCGACTTCTAGATGGTGGTGGACCTCGTGTAGGTTAGAGTGTAGACCCCTGATGTTGCAAAAGTCCACTTGCATATTGGAGTCAATAGCTGGAGGAACGTTTCTCTTTATTGATTTGACCATTTTTGTGAAGGAGTGGGAGTGGGGGGGGGGTGGGTGAAGGTTAAGGGAGCCTCTGTGCTGGCAGCGCAGGAGACAAAGGCAAGGCTTCGCGCCACCGCTGACATATTAGGGTTATGTGACTGGCTGGCGCGGCGGGCGGAAGGGCCCCCGGTCCCCTCCCGGGTACTGCAGCCGGGTCCACTCCGGTCTCCTTCTCCGGCACGACTACAGCACCGGGAACTTTACACAGGCTGCTGGTTCAGCCTCCTGGGGCGGAGATTAAGTAATCCCCAGGTTCGGGAACCGTACAGCCTGCGGGCGGCCAGCGGTTAGCCGTTTCACCGGGTCTCCCTGACCACCACGTCAACATTTCACGCCCGCACAAGTCAGCCTTTGGTCTTCCCGCTGACAACACAAAACCTCCCCAGTGAGCTCTGGCTACCCTACTTACCGCCGGAAACACAACACAAAGTTATTATTAGCCGCGGTTTTCTGCAGGGCGGAGGGCGGGCAGGACTTCCCCAGTCGGACTGCTCAATTAGGGCGGGAGAGACCGTCATGTCCTACCTCCCTTAGCACTTCACGCATTTGCGATAAAATACTTGAATTATCTTTGTTTTCATCACTGTAGAAATAATAAATTTATTTATTATTTTATTAAAAACACTGGGCTTAGCATACTTAGATACTAGTGAGACTACAATAGCTAGACTACTTATTATTATGCAAAATGGACGTAAAGAGTGAATAAATTTCACAATGCAATTTTTATCATTGAAATTTAAGTATTGATAAAAAACGACCTGTCTCACACCTAGCTCTGATGGAATTCGAACCCACGATCGTTTACTTTTGTTCACTGTTCAAATAAATTATTGTGAATGCAAAAAAGTAAAAGTAATAGAATAGATAAATAGCAATTATTTCATCTTCATCGATTGTCAAAGATTTGGGAAGACATTGCATTGCGTGTGAGGGTGGTAATGTCTTCACATTGATGAAATATAGGCTGGCTATACAGCGCGTAAGAGGTAGGTATTGGATAAATTCGACGCTTCTTGTAACGACTCCTTGGCTCAGTGATTAGAGCATTAGTCCGGACGACGCGGGACGGTGAAAGAAAGACTTGGTGGCGAGCGCAGTGCGCACAGGCACAGGAGGGCGCGGGACGTGGGTGCGGCGTACCACGCACACATTGACAGTCCCACTCACACATTGATAGCTCGGTTGTTCGGGCACTGCGCGACAGCAATAGATTTTACAAATACCTATTTTTCAATTCTCTCGCCCTTAGTGTTTCCTCTTAATGGTACGGCAGAGAAAAGACTCACCGAACCGCTTGGTTCTTGATGGAATATTCAGTACCGTATGCGTTCAATGGTTTATACATAGGTTAGTTTAACAAATAGCAGTCGCATTCACTACCGCCACACCACAGAGATCGTCGTCAGGAAAAAATGTCAATTTTCGTTACTGCTTTGTATTTTGTTTTTTTAATTTACAGACATTATTTAGTAAGTGGTTTATGTAAACGTGCATGTAAAATAAGATCGTAAAATTAAAAATTTCGAGGTTGTCATGCTGCGCGTAGATGTGACATGTCAATGCGGTACTGGTGCAACAATACCCAAACACTGAACTTGAGCCACGAACTTTGCTCTTTGTCTTACGACATTGCAGCTCATCATAACAACATATTTATGATACATTTATATTTAAATAGTCGATGACTTATTCAAATTTAGATTAATTTGTTTATTTATTATTTACTAGCTGTTGCCAGTGGCTCCACCCGCGTGGACTTCTGATCTAATTCCCGCTGCTTGGACTACTGATACCGTTCCCACTGCTCCATAAAAATCTTTTGTAGAGTTCAAGGAACATATAAAAAAAGAATTACTGGAACTGGTCCAGCCGTCTTCGAGTTATGCGCTTACCAACATATTTCGTGATTCATTTTTATATATTTAGATACCTCGGTAGGTAGGTATACATAAATACAGATTTCACGAAAGCTTACATCAGGGTGTATATAGCTATATATTAAATATAGCTAGGGGGCAATATCATCTCAAAAGAGAAGACCCCGGTTCTGCCAGGGTGCGAGGGATATGCTCGCTGCTATATCACCTCCGGCAACAAAAGACAAAAGGCGGCGTGCGTTTTAGACATAATCTCCCTCATCGGCTCCGGTGGGATTGGCATCCATGGGGATATCGCCCAAGGGAAAAAAGGAATAAAAAGAAAACAGTAATAAATATATGAAAAGAAAAAAGAAAAAATAATTTATTTTCAACATGCTGCAGCACACACAAAACAACATTTCGGCTTACACGTAACTGACTTCGTAAACTTAGTCTATGAATGACATCATGATTATTATATAATCTATGGATTATGGATCCATTTTGTAAACAATAGACATAAACAAACAAATACGCGTATAAAATTTAGTGGCCCATTGTTTACAAAATTTACCTGTTAGTCGCCTAAGTTTCAAGTACAATGGTTGTATTTTTTATTATATGCGCTGCAGCTGCCAAAACTGGTCGCCGCTCAGCTATGTGCTGTGATGTAGTCAACAAAGTGTAGACTACACCAAGCGCTGGTTTTCGTTAGCGCTGGTTCGTATCATATATCGCTTCCCATTTTTACCAAAGACCCTTTGCCCAAAACCAGTAGAGGAACGGAGTGTAGTAACGTGCCCGCTAAGCAAAATTTTACTTAATGTTGAGCGCCTTCACAGATGTGTATTATTGTTGGTTTTCTAAGTTTAGTTTTGACGTCACCGGTGAATGGCTAGGCACTGACTCTTTGCATTCGATAACAAGAAAACATCATAATCTCTATAATTACAGGGCCCTATCGATTGAAGTTCAAGTCGACCTCCCTTACATGTCGGTGCATTTGCTAAACTAAAGAGGCCTGGTGGAGGCTCTGCTGTTAGTGTGAAATTACAGTGGTGGCGGGGCGAGCAGCGGAGTCCGCTGGTGGGTAACGCAAACACATAGTTTTTGACGAGGAGACATAGTTTTTGCACCAATTGCGGGCGGGGCGGGTGAGTGGAAATCGCATAAACGGGTGTCGTACGCGGGTGGGGGGACACAAGTCAGCTTGCGTTTCCAGTTCGATATGTTCGGACATGCCGCTGACGACTGAGGTTTCGAAGAAGGAATCTACAAGCAATTAAAAAACTATGGCAAGAAATAAACAATAACAAAAACGAAAGGGTACTACTTTGTATAAACTCTTGCTTCCAAATAATTTGACATTATCATTAGTTCCAATATCGCACGAGGCAGGTTCATCCTGACCGCTCAATCGCTGTCGTGCTCAACCATGAAAATATGCTTTTCCCGCTTGCCCCGCTTCACTCCCGCTGCCCCGCCTCGCCCTACTGTAATTTCATACTTAGTGTTGCCAAAATGTAAAATAGACACTATTATATGAAGTTTTACCGCGGTAGCCTAGTGGTATGGGTAATGGACTGCTGAGGCGAGGTGTCGGGTTCGATCCCAGGTTTACCATGGCACACACCAATGACTGCGATGCTTTTCGAAGTTATGTGTGTATTTATCGCAGGTTTATAAGTGCCCGGTTAATGGCAATAGGCTCGCCACCATTGGGACCTAAATATAAACTGGCGAAATGTGGGTGCTAGCATCTCTGCCTACCCCTTCGGGGATATAGGCGTTATTATATAAAAAAAATAAGTTTTATGAACAATCCGAAATTATAATTTCTAGGTTGACATAACAACGTGAAGTGACGTAATGCCTAGATTTAGAAACTGAACTGTGCCGATGAACCTTGCTCTTTTGTAATATTGTAATCATAACATAATAGGAATTTATTTATATTTAAATACATTGTTAAGACGTCCTTAACAGTCAATTAATTTTATCATTTTGAACTTATGACGGATGTGCATTATCAAATAACCACACGTGCAGGGCTTAGATATCACCCGCATACGGTGCAGAATATTCCATCAAGAACCAAGCGGTTCGGTGAGTCTTTTCTCTGCCGAACCATTAAGTCTTGGAATTCCTTACCGGCGCACGTGTTTCCTTCTTCCTGCAGTGCCGCTTCCTTTAAGCGGGGCGTGAAAAAGCATCTGATGAGGCCGTCAAGCTGAACGCCACCATTATGATACTGTACGTGTTTGTAATAATGACCCTCTTTCCTGAGACTTTGCCTTCAGCTTACCATCAGGCGAAGTGAAGTCAAATGAACGTGCCATAAATGATAAAAAAAATTTTTACCCCGAAGGATTATTCTAACCGTGTGGGGTGGATAGTACGGGGATAGATCTATATAATAAGTTACAGGTATTTATCTCTAAACGACGAATAACGTAGACCACAGGTTTAATGAATAGGAAACATTTTTGAAGTTCAGGATTTTGATCCGTAATCGAACACTCGTATCACAAGCAATTTAACTCAGCTGGAGGGGCTGACGGGAACACCAGTAGTCTCAGTTACTTATATTAACATTATATAAGTAACAGTTACTTATATTAATAACATTTAATAAAATCATTTACATAAGTAATATATATTGATGTCCTAGCGAGTCAGCTCTTTGGATCGCGAGGACAACTCATCGCGTCGTTCATATAAATATGCCTCAAGAAATTCGACACAGCATCACACAACGATCAATCATCACCAGAGCAACATGAAATCCTTTGTGAGTATCCACGTGGGGATGTACGGATTTTTTTCTGATTTTGATCAACTAGACTAAGAGAGAAATTATATTTTTGCGATTAAACATGTTTATCACTCTTGTTTCATCAGATTGTCCTGTGCGCCCTTGTGGCCGTCTGCGCTGCAGGAGCAGTGCGTGAGAAGCGTGGCTGGAGCAGCGGCTGGAACAGCGGCTGGAACGGCGGTGTGGTCCCCCGCAGCAGCGGCTGGAGCGGTACTACCGGCGGCTGGAGCGGTGCTACCGGCGGTTGGAAGGGTGCTAACAGTGGCTGGAGCGGTGCTACCGGCGGTTGGAGCGGGGCTACCGGCGGTTGGAAGGGTGCTAACAGTGGCTGGAGCGGTGCTACCGGCGGTTGGAAGGGTGCTAACAGTGGCTGGAGCGGGGCTACCGGCGGTTGGAAGGGTGCTAACAGTGGCTGGAGCGGTGCTACCGGCGGTTGGAGCGGGGCTACCGGCGGTTGGAAGGGTGCTAACAGTGGCTGGAGCGGTGCTACCGGCGGTTGGAAGGGTGCTAACAGTGGCTGGAGCGGGGCTACCGGCGGTTGGAAGGGTGCTAACAGTGGCTGGAGCGGTGCTACCGGCGGTTGGAAGGGTGCTAACAGTGGCTGGAGCGGTGCTACCGGCGGCGGCTGGAGCGGGGCTACCGGCGGCTGGAGCGGGGCTTCCAGCGGCTGGAGCGGTGCTACCGGTGGCTGGAGCGGTGCCACCGGCGGTTGGAAGGGTGCTAACAGTGGCTGGAGCGGTGCCACCGGGGGCTGGAGCGGTGCTACCGGCGGTTGGAAGGGTGCTAACAGTGGCTGGAGCGGTGCCACCGGGGGCTGGAGCGGGCAATACGCGCCCTCGGCGAAGGTCATCGCGGTCAAAAAAGTGGTGAACGTGCAGCGCGAGGTCAGCGTGCCGAAGCTCGTGCAAGTGCGCAAGATCATCTCGGAGCCGCGCGTCGTCACCGTCAAGAAGGTGGTGCCCACCACCACCTACCACGGACACGCCCCCGTGTACAGCCCTGGCTGGTCCGCGGGCTGGTGGTGAACACTCTTCTCAATGATTTATTTATGGAAATAACTATTTAAATAAATATTTTTTTAACATTTGACTATTTTATTATCTACGTATAAGCATAAGTTATTAATATAATAGCCTTAGGCGAATAGCTATTACAATTAAAATAACGTGTGATGATTTAAACGATTGTTAATCGTATCGTTATGTAAAATACTTCATAAAAATTGTATAGAGATTGGATTTCTCGCATTCCCGAAATTATTGTGACCGTTGACGTTCGTTCGTTGTTTGTAGCCAGTCAGACCTCTACCAAAATCCTCACTTCCACTTTGAGTGTTTACAACGAATATTCCCGAGAAACCCTACTTTGTTTGAAACCAAATCTTCTATCTTCACATTCTTCTTTTCAGCTGCGTTATGAGGGCGCCGTGGACGTCCGGCTTTTGAACGTTTTTTGGGCACCGGAAGTCAGTCACTGATGTTACCGGAAGCCTACGCACTTGGGCTTTGGCTACTTTTATTTTAGGATATCATATCATAAATTAGAACTCACATCTTAGTTCACGGCACGGCTCGTATGTAAATAAATGATCTAAGATACTCTATATATCGTTACTCAGATGCAAAGGAAGCAAAGCTTAACTGTTGAGTTCAATAATTCAAATCATCTAAGAACCAATTAAAACGGAGTCTGTTATGCGAAAAACATGAAGAGCTGCTCCCCAGGAAGACGAAGTGAGATGCCTCAGTAGATTGTTTGTAAACGTTATAAAAATATTCAATAAAATGTAATTGATAAAGATTTCTTCCTTAATTAATTCAGAAAATCAAAATCCGTACCAGACTGTTATTCTCTTCAATGCGATGGTACGTAAGCAAGTAATTCTCGAAAAGGAGGCGGCGGAGCGGGTCCAGATCCGTGCCCGCACAGCCTAAGGCGACTCGGGTGTCCAAGGTCGCAGAATGATCTCCGTCCTCTATGAGTGAGGTGGAGCCGCCTGTCACACTAGGAGAATTAGTGTGCGTCTCCCCATATTAAGGGTCTAGCCCTTAATATGGGGAAGCTATGGTTTCCACATTACGGGAAGGGGGTCATCACAAAGAGATGTCCCTGGGTCTGCCAGGGTGCAAGAGAAATGTCCTGTATAATCTCACCTCCGGCAATCAAAGACCCATAAACGGCGTGCGTTTTAGTCGGTTTGAGTCCGACATAATCTTCTCCACCGACTTTGGTCACTGAGGTGGCACCCGTGGGGATTTTGCGCACAATAAAAAAAAACACTGTCATTCCTTCTCAGTCCAGAGATTTTATAGGGACAATTTTATCCAATCCCCCAACAATCGCACATCCTTGGCATAGTGAGGTCGCTCCGCGAAGCCTGTGAAGTCCCCAGTAAGCTTCTGCGTTTCTGGGCGGAGCTAGGCTGGCTGCTCTGGCCAGTAACTCTGTACGCACAATGACCCAAAAAGGGAGACTAGGTGTGGACACGAGTATGGAAAGTGAAATTTTATTACCGCCCTAAATAAACGCATACAAAGAAAAGGATGAACACTAAAAAGATCTAACACTCACGGGTTACCAGGAGGTGTGAACTTGTATGCAACAACAAACACTGAACTTGAACCGATGACTTGACCTTGCTCTTTGTCTCGTAACATTGTACATAATTATAACATCTTATGTTATTTATTATGCATATATTTGCAATACGATATGTCTAAATCATAATTATGTCGGTTACTCTGTTCACAGTAGCTGCTGCAGAATTCGAATCCTATTCCCGTAACACATGTGGATATATAAGAAGTAACACAGAAATAAGAAGTAAGGCCTCTTTAAACCTGACTATGATCTATTCATATACGCAATTTCATCCAGGTCCCGAGAGCTGTTTGAGTGTAATCTGTATGATTGAAAAACAGACATCAAATGAAATTTTCACAGTTAAGATATTAGTTGCAACATGTCTCTGTCTTCAGATCTACTGTCATGAATGGCGGTATGCTTACGGGTCGTCTGTCATCAACCTCAATCGCAATTTCCTTGAATAGAGGCTGAAAAGACACCTTAGGTATAAAGCGGTTCATTTTGGTGACAGCAGCTTTGACCTCACACACACACAGTTATTCGCACACTGCGATATCACAATAGAATTGTGAGTATTTGTTATAATATCGAACAAATGTACCACAATAAGGGTAAAGGAGGCAAGTGGTACAAAAAGGGATGAGTGAAGAGTGACGAGGAGCGTGTCCCTATAGGCCGGTCTGCTGTACATAGTTAATGGGATCACAAAAACATTGTGTAGACTGTATAACGTCTAGACGGTAGGTACTTCACCAGTCAGGAGCCCCGGGTTGAGCAAAATTTTCACTTGCTACCTCCACTTGCATCATAGGTAGGTCGATGCATCTTTCCGTAGTGCGAGATCACACTTAGGAGTAGGTACGAACGCCACTTCTTAATACCTTGATTCATGTAAAAATTCAAAAATTAGAGGCCAGTTAAAAAAATCATTTAATATACTAGTACGTCCACTTCTTTGACCACGAGGACGCGCTTGCGCAACGCATAGTGTGTCGGTTGTATAAATATGGCGCAGGATAATCGACACAGCATCACACAACAAACACCCATCACTACATCAACATGAAATCTTTAGTGAGTATCCGGAAACGATTTGCCGTATAAATTATAATAAATAATATTAAAAAAGTATAGTCTATACTTTTTAATATTATTATTACAGACACATGCTTTAATGTTGTTGAAGTTCTAGAGTAGAAGTATTCTTGGAAACCCCTACGAGTATCACTTCTTTTTAATGCTTATACTTCTTAGGTGGCAGAAAAGCACACCGTCCATCTGATGGATAGCGGTTACATTGGCCTATGGGTGTGTGCAACACCAGAGGCATCAAACTCGTTCTGCCTACCAGCTGTAAAGGGGTAGAGGGAGTTGGTTAGGGGTGAAGGTTAAGAGAATTCCTGTGCTGTCAGTGCAGTAGATAAAGCAAAGTTTCCCGGTCTTCCCACTGACAACACAAAACATGTCTAGTTACCGCGTTGAATCCACCGAGATGTTACAACACAACGTACGTACAAGTGCTTATTTTGAATTGTAGCGACTATACATTTTTATCACTTTTGTTTATCCTTGTTTCATCAGATGATCCTGTGCGCCCTTGTGGCCGTCTGCGCCGGAGCAGCAGTGCGCGAGAAGCGCGGCTGGAACAGTGGCTGGGACAGCGGCCTGGTCACCGGCAACAGCGGTTGGAGCAGCGGCTGGGACAGTGGCGTGGTCCCCCGCAGCAGCGGCTGGAGCAGCGGCTGGAACGGCGGTGTGGTCCCCCGCAGTAGCGGTTGGAGCGGTGCAACCGGCGGTTGGAGCGGTGCTACCGGCGGCTGGAGCGGTGCTACCGGCGGCTGGAGCGGGCAATACGCGCCCTCGGCGAAGGTCATCGCAGTCAACAAAGTGGTGAACGTGCAGCGCGAGGTCACCGTGCCGAAGCTCGTGCAGGTGCGCAAGATCATCTCGGAGCCGCGCGTCGTCACCGTCAAGAAGGTGGTGCCCACCACCACCTACGAACCCGCTCCCGTGTACAGCCCTGGCTGGTCCGCGGGCTGGTGGTGAACGGTCTAGTCAATGAATTTATGTCTACATACCTATTTAAATAAATATTTATACCTGCGTACTTTATTCTTTCACTTGATAACTTTTTCATTTGCATAAACGTTGTCTGATTAATGGGTAGTGACTCAGAAGTGACCCATAACCAGAGTGCTGAGTGCAGTGTAAATCCATTCCAAAAGAACTATTGACTGGTTTGATTACAGAACTTTGACATCACCAGTGGATTGAGGAAGTCAAAGTACCTTCTGAGAAAATATCGAAGTTCAGCAGCTTCGTGACCACTTCACACAAAGTGACACTATTCGAATAGAAGGGCTGAAAAAACTAAAGTGCTCAATTACCTGTCTGTTCTGGTATCAGTACATACCTACCTACATATTTTATTCTATTTTGAACTGATAATGAGCTCTACGTCGAGTTATGACAGTAACAAAGCTTTAATTCCTGAAACAATACCTATAGTGGCTTGCAACATCGTACAAAACCACGAAACCCCGGGTCAAATATTTTCTCATTGAAAGGGGATAAAAAGTAAAATGTCAAATAACTCGAAGCACGTTCGAGCACGAGCTTCTCATAGAAAGAACATAGGTACACCCGTACACACACAAACTTTTTTCCTTTCGTCATAGACTTTGCTCGATATGAGTGCCGGGGAGCCGCGATTCCGAATACTCGTCTGAATTATTTTTCGTATTGTAACACAATTTACCTGTTTAAGTAGTTTTTGAACTGTTTTTATTACTTTAGGTTAGTTTAGTGGCATCTACGAAATAAATTGAGTTAATTCTGACTCTGCACATTTTTTTATTCGCACTTGAAGGCTGAATTTTGGTTTAATATGAAAATAAAACAAAATCTTAAAAATTTAGAAAATCATTAATTTTCAGCAATAGGTACGTATGTCTAGATTGTAGCATTTTGGGTCCTTTAACACCCCTAGGAATAAAACGCGTTACCAGTAACCCTGAGGATCTTATGGAAAATCATTTTCCGTCCGGGCATCGCGTCTTGTTTAACTTTTTTATACCACTTAGGTGGCAGACAAGCACTCAGTTCCCTTGATGGAAAGTGGTGGTCTATGGGCGTTCGTAACACCAGAGGCGTCACTTGTGCAGCTTACTCCTGATTATCAAATTGCCCAATTGTCAAGTAGCGGTATAATAATAACCATACAATGTTATAAAGAATGAAGATATAGATAGTAATTAATCATTTAGCATGACAGAGCTGAGGGAGCAAAGGGTAAGTTAGAGTGAAGAACGAATTACTTACTGAGCGAAAATACACCAGCCCCTGGATATGGGGCAATTCGTTTATCATCGTTTTGTAGAATAGAACGCTCGACGAATGAGACTGACTCATACTTTGACGGTTGTGGCATTTATGACAGTCGTCAACATCAAAATACGTGTCAATCATATACATTGAACAGAATCTCTATTCCACAAGCGCCCTAAACGCCAAAAACACGTCCTGATCGACTACCCTGATCTCGTGTGGGGCGGACACACGGAAACTAATTCACTGGATGGCGCGGTTAACGTGACTCTTTTAGAGTTTCTTGAAAAATTTGACATTGAAAAGAAAATGTATAATTAAATAAAATCAGTTCTTATTTAATTAACTTTTGGTGACAGAAATTTCATTTATTATAACGTTTATGTGATCGAAAATCATAACGTTTAATAATATAAAACAAGTATTATAGTACCCCGACTCGAGTAGTAACACTAAGGCGGGAGCACAACGGAGTTGAGTTCCAGATAGGAGCTATCCATTAATAGGAGAGGGCTTACGCGCAAAGAATAACATGTTCTAAAGTAAAAGGAAGAATACTGTATAAATATTTATTTAAATAGTTATATAGACGTGAACTCTTTGACTAGAGTGTTCACCACCAGCCCGCGGACCAGCCAGGGCTGTACACGGGAGCGGGTTGGTAGGTGGTGATGGGCACCACCTTCTTGACGGTGACGACGCGCGGCTCCGAGATGATCTTGCGCACCTGCACGACCTTCGGCACGGTGACCTCGCGCTGCACGTTCACCACTTTATTGACCGCGATGACCTTCGCCGAGGGCGCGTATTGCCCGCTCCAGCCGCCGGTAGCACCGCTCCAGCCGCCAGTAGCACCGCTCCAGCCACTGCTGCGGGGGACCACGCCGGCATCCCAGCCGCTGTTCCAGCCGCTGCTGCCGGTGACCAGGCCGCTGTCCCAGCCGCTGTTCCAGCCACTGTTCCAGCCGCGCTTCTCGCGCACTGCTGCTCCGGCGCAGACGGCCACTAGGGCGCACAAGACCACCTGATGGAACAAGGGAATAGATCAGCAAATATACCCGGGCTTAAAAGAAGCGATATAACATTCAAGCACAACGTCACCGAGACGTCTTCATTTATTCACTATACACTTTTTGGTACACCAAGTAAAAATCCATAATTAAAATCTATCAGAATACGGAAGTACCATCACGCCACACAGGTCGTCATATGTTTATGTTAATAGTTTGCTGAATAAAGACATTCAGGCGATTTATATAGTGGAAGTGCATTATATGTACGATCTGACAGGACAGGCAATTATTCGTACTTTGTTCAGCTTAGCTATCAAAACCAGTTTGAAACCACGAGTTAAGTATGATACGCCTCTCGAATAATATTGATATCTTCGTTTTATTCAGTCAGACTTTTCCTGAATTACGCCTACGCATTTAACCACAGAAATCTACACTTTATGGGCTGCTCACTATGATTCAGACATATTGGGTTAAGTAAGCTTTAAAGTTTTTGACACTAAAGTGTTATTAATGACATCCCTAACAAAACTGTGCTCACAAACTGAGAACAGTCTGGAAGGTATTATCACTTTTGATAGTATATGTACAGGTACTCACGAAGGATTTCATGTTGATGTGGTGGTTAATGGTTGTTGTGTGATGCTGCATCGAATCTCCTGAGGCATATTTATATACAAAGATTGCGCAAGCGCGTCCTCGCGACCAAAGGAGCTACGCGCTGGGAAATTAATGTATTATTTATATTTACTTTGCATTAATTAAAAGTTAATATGATTTATTGGCGTGGCGGATATACTACTTAGACCGCAACCGAAGGCGATCATTGAGGAAGTATAGTTTCTTTATTATTGGTTTTGTTACCGCTTTGGGTGGCTTTAGGTTAGGATGACTAAAAATTAAAGGTATCGCTCTGAGGTCTACCTTAATCCACTGTAGTACACTAGCAGAAATGACTGCTGATGCTGATGAAGCACCTTACTATACATTTTCAGATTCAGGTCAGTCACCAGATTTATCCTCATCACCTCGTAATGTAAGTGTTCTTCGTCGTCATTCTTAAATGCCCCTTTATTCCTAAAGGTAAGGCCGCTCGCTTCCTTTATTGTCTGGTGCCTTTTTTGTTGCCTTGGAAACTCGTTTTTACTAAGAGACTTTTGCGAAAGTGTCAATCCCAGATCTGTGAGAATCGATAAACGGGGAATGGGATACTCATAAGACGCTGACGGCGAAAGAATATCACCACCTCGTCTCACCTGAAGGGCATCGTAAAAGGCGACGATAGGAAATATACCTACCTATGCAGACAATATCACCGTCATATAAGGAAAACGCTAAATAAAATCCAGTGATACCCACCTGGGCAGCGGGGAAACAGTAGGACAAAGCTTCCCAACATTAAGTATTGGACTCCGAATTCCGATACGCTAATTGATTGATTGATTGTCAATAACTCCTGATGGCATCTTGTTTCATATGCATAAGGTAATTAGTCAATTATACTAATGTGGTTTTACTATAGATTTTAAGCTAATGACCCCTGCTGCATAATGTCAAGTAGTATTTCACGTGTGAATAAGTTGCTCCTAGGCGAGCGTGTTTTATTATCTATCCATGAACAGGTAGTGATAGTAGTCAAATACTGCTCTATCAGTGATAAAAGTACTCCTGCGTTACACTCAAAGTCAAACCACAAAAGAGGTAAATTCTAGTGCAATACAAGTTTTTTAAATCAGCAGTGCAATTTTCTAAGTTTCAATCGATGAACTCGTCAACGAACCCAACGTAGAGCACAGCCTAGAACTGACGTTTAGTGAATTACTGCGTAAAACTCGATGCTGTATGCTTAGAGAATTGCATTATTGCAGTCATAGGTTGCTTGCGTTAGTTCTGGGTTCGGCTGGGCTTTAAGTCGATAACGATAAGTTTGACTACTTATCTACAAATGGTGTTTCAAATAAAATAATGTTTTTATTTCAAGTTAATTAATATTTTCCAAAAATTTATTTGATCGGAATTGGGAAATATCTCAATTAGATCAACCAAATGATTCAGTTGTGAATATCTCCAGTTAACAAGCCGCATTTCTGAGGGCGGAGGATATGCCAGAGTCTACCTCAACCTCCCCAACTGATGGCCCGAGACGGCCGTGCGGTTTTAGATGCTTCAAGTCCGACATAACGACCGAAATTAAGGTATTATCGTGACATTTATCTGAAGTGCAGAGTTGTTTCGTGATGGACGCTGTCCGGTAGTCATTGTGAAATGCATACATAGACGATATCGCATGTAGGTATATGTATTTTTTATGTTTAAGTATATGAAAGTTTTCTTTAGTCCTTAATGAAACAAAGTCATCCTTCTTTAATCCGCGCCTACCTCGAACTAGCTTTGCACCACCCTATGGTAGACCGGTAGAGGTTGCCTATGGCACTGAGTCCACCAATGTACATCGTCGATAAATTATAAATAAATAAATGTAAAGCGAATGCATATAAAATGAATGAAAAATTTGACACAATGATCTACTCATATGTGGAACTAGATGCAAATATTTGAGAGATGCAACAATAAACACCGAACTTGAGCCAGTGAACCTTGCTCTTTATCTGTTAACATTGAACTCAAAATATAATATATTGTAATATAAAATATATCCATTATATTATTATACATATTTAATGTGTCTCAGGAGATAGTGAATGAAGAACGACGTCACACAAGCGATCAAAACGTATAATTACTTGAACACACAACTTCGGATATCCCATACAATGGCAATAATAAAATCAAAGAAAAGAGAAAATCTGTGAACTTCTTCATCATTAAAGATAAGATTTAGTATCAGACACGTGTCGGCCTACTAATATGTACTCGTATGTCTCATGTTGTATTGTCTAATGTATGTTGTAGATATTAATATGCAGTGACTTGGGGCTTGTAGAATAGAAATATTGATGTCACTGCTATATTTATTTCGAAAAGGTGGATAATGATGACTATAACTAATCACTACATGTAGAAATGTGACAGTGTATGAAGATGTTCCTTACTCTATCACACTCAAACGGCTTAACCGATCAAGTTGAAATTTGTAACAGAGATAGATTGTGTGGTGATGCGTGATCTATTTTTGTAACTGATTTTTGATACCATTTTTGGCTATAAAACTGGTTTCCATAGTACAGTGTAAAATACAGGTATTCCAAAAAAATACTATATCATTTTAATTCAAAGTCAAATGTATCAATTTATTTTCAATAAATCAAATAGCTCAACCTCCAAAAAAGTTATAAAATAAACGAGTATATTAAAAAATTGTGACCAAATATATTTATGGACGGGTTTGTTTTGTAGATTAGGAATCTGCAAAATTAATTCACTTCATTTAGATTTTGTTAGATTTTGAAGACGCTACTATTAGTTTTGAATTTGTATGTTTGTTTGTATGTAATGTTATCTTTGTAGTCAGCCTCTGTTTGATATTGACTTGCTAAGTAGGAACTCATAATGATCTGAATATCAAAAGTCCAATTTTATACAGGCCACCATAGTGACTTAAGAATGGTGATAGCATTTTAGGAATTATCATGTTATTATCATTATATCAGCATTATATAGGCCGCAGTGGTGAGTGGTTCTTATAACACGTTTCCTGTCGGCTTACCAAACTAGTTCGGGGTTCCTTTTTCATCACTGATAGGCCGTCCACTTAGTGGTCCCGGGCGTGCTGTGGCACATTTCGTAACTAGATCGGTACCGAATGATGCAGTAGATTGAAATGTTGAATCATTGTCATGAACTTGAATGAGTCGACCTTCTACGGTTAATGTTATGTGCGGGCGTAGTATTTCTACAAAGTTGTACTGCGCCGGTGACCTAGAAAAGAGAATTTGGCAAAACTTGATCATTGATATTGATTATTTTTATGATAGTCATAATTCAATAATAACGAAAAAACCAATATTATACAACCAGAATAATATCCTTGTGTTACTGATTACCTTAGTCTGATGATTTTCTAATGAAACCTACTGACAATTACGTTTATTCAATCGAATAAATTCGTTGAACGTTTTTAAAAATAAATATATTAAATTGGAATTATTTTTTTAAGATTAAATTGTATTTACAAGAAATTCGTTACATAAAATTTGAAATATACGATTGATTTATCAAGTGATGCGCGGCCGGCGCAGAGTCAGCGCGTTGATGTCTTTTGTTTGAATAATGAATGAAGTATAAAATGAAACACTGCGCTTCGATTATTTTAAGACCTTATTGTTACAGACAGCTTCCAGTACCTACTATTGTGAAAGTCGGGATTTTTAAAAAGTTTTTTTTTCTCAATTGAACTGAAACATGGTACCTACCTAAATTTCCCGTAGACTCTTATAATATTATATACATTCATTCCATCTAGGTTATAAATTTAATTTACTAGACAAGCTAGATAATAGATACATTAAATAAATAAGAAAAGTAAAAAATAACACCAAAAAATCTAAATCCCATTAAAAAAAAAAATTAGTTAAAAACAAATGGTATTAGGAGTCTCGTGTCCGATGAAAACGAAAATTAAAAAAACTGCAAGCAACTGCCATAAGCCAAATAATTTTGACGTCTGTTATAAATATCTACATACATCCAAGTAAGACTTCTAGATTGTATAATATTGTTTGCTCATAGATCTACCTACATGGGTACTCAAATAAAGGAAAATCTCATTTAGTACATAGGTATTTGAAATCTAGGACTTGGTACTGAACTCTCTCAGTGGGGGCGTGAAGGAGACGCCAGAGTCAACCTCACTTCCCGCAAGTGATGACCCGATACAGCAGTGTCCATGTCAACCTAACCATCCTCGGTGAAAAGTCCGAAGTCTAAAAGAATAAGATTGCATTCCCCATTATATTCACCTACAATCTACTACATTGTAACTGTATGCACTAAGATATACTACATTTCATATATTATGTACCTACATATCACAGACTACTTACGAGTTCGTTTACCACCTAATGATTAAAATAAAAAGTGATAATTTGATAAGTAATCGATGAACTTTGATGAGTAATGATATTAGATGATTTTGTAATACCATTCATAAAGAAATAAATCATTTTATGAGGACGAGGTCCTTAGTTGAAGCGAGGCCGCACTACTGCCTACTGCCTATATAAGAGACGTCGCAGCGAACGACATCTATTACTTGTACGCATTCAATGTGAGACAGTCGCCATGTATGCCTTGTGTATAATTGCAGGCGCTCAAAATAACTTATTCTTCTATGGTGGCCTCCGTAGCACTGGTCTACAAGGGTCGCAGGAAGTGCGCCCTTACAAATGTGCTGTACAAAACCGTCCCAGAGTTGGAAAAAAAACTCTTTTTCTCAACAAGATACAATACATCTGTTCACTGTCCCGTCGAGTCTTCTATAATACTTTTGCAAAAGTTAAGACTAACTTCAACACTCTTAAATAAAATTCCGATGGGTAATCTGTGTCTGAGTTTTGGAATAAGGCAGCAATATAACCTTCAACTTTCTTTAATTTCTTCAATCTGTTATAGACCATGCAATTTTTATAAAAAATCTGACTAAACTAAAAGTAGTCAGTCAAAAAATAGAATCAAACTGAACTGAAAAGTTCTCAGTTATTGTTAGAATTTTTCCGCTAAGGTTCTGGCAGACAGGTAGCGGTCAGGCATTCAAGCGTCCCGCGTTCGTTATAAATGTGATAGAAAAAGATACAACATTTGATGCAGAACTGGTTTCTTAATGTGTTCAAGCGGTCATTTTTGCATAAAATTCTCCCTTTCTGTCTAAGAGATCAGGGCTTTTGCATTGGTCTGGGTCTTTTTATGTATAATATGTTTGTATTTACAAAAAAAATGTATATAAGTATGTTTATTAGCATTCTTGAACCCATAACACATTCTAGCTAAGCTATGTTTTTGACGAGTCTAGGTGACGTTGTGTAGATTGTTCTAGAATATTTATTTATTTTATTATTTATCGCTAAAAATATAACCGATTCAAGAATTCGTTGATGCCCGCGTTTGTTGCACACAATAACCACTTTCCATAAGGTGGGCCACATGCTTCTCTGAAACCTAAATAGTGTAAAATACTGGTCGACTGCTTCTACTTCTTGCTAACCTAAGCACAATGCTGTTATGTAGGTACTCATTATTTTATGACCACAAGACACGATTAAGAAATTTTAGAAAACCTACAATGCCTTATAATCTTTTAACTTTGTCGCGCAATGAGCATATTTTATTTTTGACAGAAAAAGATAGCTGATCCATGCTTTTCGGTACCTATTCTCACTCTGCAGTTATGTAATAGATGTTGCTTTGAATGCAAATTACATAGATGTTCCATTAATGCAAATTGTACAGATATTATCTCAATATATTAAGCTCACACATAACGTAGATATAAAAATAGCTTCCATTACAAACCAGTTTTGTTATGAAATGTATCTGTTCACTCTCAATGTTCTAGTTCATACGATCGCTAGCAATTTGATATTTGGAGTATCGATACCACAATCACCGAGGAATTTGCGTAATGTCAATAATACCTGTTCCTAACTGGTTGGCCGCTAGCTATCCTGGGTTTAGGTGATAAAGAAGAATAATAACATAGTTTATCCCCTACATACAAGTAACACACGTGTAGTGTGTGCTGTAAAACGTTTACGACATGATATTATTGTATTGCTACATGAAGTAAACAGTCTTTTCAAAGATAAAAGTCTGCTGATGATATTTATTAGATGTCGTGTGCTGGCATCTGGAACCACTGCGCCAATTAGCTCGAACTACTTATGCTTCATTATAAAAATGAAGACGTCGTATATTTAAAAAAATAATATATGGTATATAATACAATATTTACCAGTTGTACAATAACGTGGATACTAAGGCGATCATGGTGGTTATCTCAGGAAACGCGACATTTTAAAAGTTAGAATTATCATTTGGCAATCTTCTGTCTTTATTAAGGTCCTCAAATTGACTTTATGGTCAGCAGGGGTGCCGTTTAAAACAAAAAGCAAATGTATACTTATCTACATTAATTACTTAATTATACCGTCTTAAATATAAACAGAAGTTATAACCTAAATATTGACTATAGGTACTGTCTCCTAAATGGCCTCCATTGGCATTTAAGTGATACGTACCTACATCCGTGGTCAACTTTAAGACCAATTTACACTAGAATGACTTTTTGATTCCGTTTATGTCCAAAAGATTACAATAGGTAACAAGTAGGGTTAGCAAATATATTGAGAAAATTTACTCATTTAGTATTTATACTTGTATTATTTATTCGTTTAATTTAATAGGTCACAACATTTTGTACTTTTTATTCATTACATTATGAAACATCTCTACAACTTATTTTAAGCAAAGAAACAGTCAGTAGCATAACTATTATAATTATTTATAAGGAGACTAGACACTAATAGGTGCTACTGCTACTGCTAATGACACCGGTGTTAGACACGCTGCTGGAGGCACTAGCTCCTGAGGTCAAACTGGACACGGAGGAAGAAGATAAACTGCTGACAGTCGGGGCACCGGAGTTCCAACTAGATGAGCCGCTGTTAGACACAGTGGAGGCAGACAAACTGCTGCTGGTGGGGACGCCGGAGTTCCAACTAGATGAGTCACTTTTAGACACAGAGGATGCAAACCAACTGCTGGCGGTGGGGATACCGGAGTTCCAAATAGATTGACCGCTGCTGTACACCGAAGAGCCAGCAACAGGAATAGTAGAGCTCTGTGTAGCTGACGAAAATGCGTTGTTATTGCTAGTGGAAGCTGAAGTGATTTCTCGATTACCAGTAAAAGTGCTGGCGCTGTTAGCGTATTTATTTGAGAAACCATTACTGTATCCATTATAGTATCCGGTCTCTACCGGCACAACCTGTTGTACAGTGACAACCTTGGGCTCTGTGATCACTTTTTTGACTTGGACGACTTGAGGAACTACAACCTCACGTTGTACGTTTACGACCTTCTTCACGTCGATGACTTTGTAAGCAGGTTGTTGGACGTACGATTGACTTGGTAGACTGTAGCTCACTGACGGAGCCCAAGATACTGCGGGACCAGAGTACCGTGGTGTAACGGAGTAGCTCTCAACCGGGACAGTGTATATGCTTGAGTAGTCCTTTGTCGCTGTAGAGAAGCCATATCCAGGTGAGGGAACGACGTACGTGTTTTCTGACGCTGGGTAAATATACCTGTATCTGTACGTAGGCACAGGGTAGTTGTATCGATACGAAGGAGCGGGGCCATACTCGTAGGAGGGTCCAGAGTAGCCGTAGCTGGTTAAGGGGGCGGGATACACGTATGCAGTTTTGATGACACCTTTGCCGTAACCATAGTTAGAGGCGTAGTTGGAGCCCCAGCCGGACCCTGAACCGTATCCGGAGGCGTAGACCCCATTACCGCCTTTGTACAGGCTCTTGTCAATTGAGTATGCTCTGCCAGTACCGTAGGAACCGAAGAGTCCGTCGAGGCCCCAGTAGGCCCCGGTGCCGGGCCAGAAGCTGCGCTTGTTGCGGTCTTCTTTGTTTTCAGAATCCGTCGCAACTGCCACAGTCACGAGGGCACAGAGTATCACCTAGAAATAATATTACATAATTGTTAATATTTGTGTTATACAGATCAATATTTTCGACTACTTTGTGTTATTTAAATTGTTCGTTAAACACATCAGAGCCATGGAGTAAACTAAGATAATAATTATGCGCCATTTATTTAAATTACACGACACTATATTTAAAGATGCCAAAGAATGAGAAAACGCATTTCATCACTTAAGGCTTACAAATTCATAAACATGTTACACACTTATTAAAACTAGAGTTGAATGGTATTTTAGCCCTAGCTACTCGTATTTTACCTTTTAACATTTATGATAAAAGGTAAAATAGTACTATCGTTCTAACTAATTCAGAGAGTTGTGTCAAAGTCGTAAAATGTTTAGACGCCCAGGCCTCGGAAAAACCAGGTAGCAGAGGTCAGAGACGTCTTAGAATGATCAGATAGTAATTATGGCTTACGAACATAAAATTGTCATCGCGAAAATCTAATCTTATAAATGATTGAATTAGGCCTAACCACAGTTGATAAAACGAAATGATATAATTAATGACAATACTCACGAAGGCTTTCATGTTGAATGTGGCGGTGACGGCTGACACTGAGTCCTGTCCAAGGACTCCGCGACATATATACGAGTACCACACCGCTCGGGGCCCGTTGGCGGCGTAGCCAGCGGACACCCATCGCGCTCGACGGAAAACATATACTGTTATGGGTCGTGAACTTTACACCATCGGTATGGTAAGAATGTTACATATAAACTTATGAACACATTTATTTTTTAAGTGGCAGATACAGGCCCGTCATTTGTTTCGGTAACTGCAAATTTCTCGCGCTTCTGAACCGACCATTATTCAACTAGTAATGTATGTTACACAGTGTTAAATTTCACGAGTCAATCCCAGCAAGCCAGTTTGCTTACATGGGACTTATATGCTGTGTCGTTGGTTTATGTGGCCAAACCACTTCTCTTGTAAATCTGTAATGTAATCGTTATGTAGTAAAAATTTAAGTAGTGCCTATGTAAGGCCTTTTGTATTCAAAGCTTGCCCATTGGAGCTCAAGGTCTGTTCTTCTACTTTTAATTTCCTTACGTTATTTTTTTGTGATGAGTCTCTTTGAAGTATAAAATTCACAATGAGGTCTTCCGAAAAAGAACCGAATAACCGACATAGCACGAAGAATAAACAAGTTAAAGTGACTGTGGACTGGCCACATCTGCCGAAATATGACCGCAGGAGCAAACGAGTCCTTGAGTGAAGACAGTAAGAAAGCCAACGGA
This sequence comes from Pelosia muscerda, assembly GCA_963691645.1. NCBI lineage: Eukaryota > Metazoa > Arthropoda > Insecta > Lepidoptera > Erebidae > Pelosia > Pelosia muscerda. The sequence goes on along the minus strand of OY829109.1, from coordinate 17,768,384 downwards.
ATGTATAACGAGTCCTTACCAGATGGACTGAAGCCGTGAGAAAGACGGTTGGGACAGACTGGATGCGGAGGGCAGAGGATAGGGAGCAGTGGCGTACATTGCGAGAGGTCTATGTCCGGTAGTGGAATGCATTAAACTAATATTAATACAGTTTTATAGCAGTTTGCTGACTGTGAGCTTTTCTATCAAGATTGGGTGCTAAAAGCAAGAGTATTTTGCTTATTCTGAAGATTTCTTCTCGTCTACCAAAACAGCGGGCTCAGAATAAATGATACTTACCGATAAATATATAACGACAGAAACCGTCAAAAAAAGTTTTATTTTAATAGTCAACTTATTTTATTTTCAAAACAAATCCAATTTGCCGCCTAATTTGAAATTATAATACGTTGTTCTGCACATACAGTATGTTGTTTTAATGGCTTGTGTATTGTATTTTTAATGAATGTCGTTAAATGTGGATAAATAAAAATAGTTTAAATAAAAATCACATCAAGTAAGTTCATAATTCTACTGCCAATTCAGTGAACACATTATTTGAAAAGTCGTTCGAGAGTCAAGAGATATTTTGCACAATTTTGTCACCTTAGAGTCTTACACAGAGATTCAAAATGTATAATCTTCTGCCTGTATATAGCATACACAAACCCTGGGATACAAACGAAGAATGCGTGATGTCATCCTTCTACAAAATAATTATACTAAAACTAGTTCACTTGGAGCCGGTTTCAAACGAAATTAAAAATAGTCCATCAAATGTTAGGTCGTTAAATTTATGTTATATCACTTGTATCCTGTAATATTACGTAAGGTATTTACAAAATCTATAACAGTCTGCACAGAGCAAGCGCTACTAGTTTACTTTGAATCTATATAACTAGATTGAACGTAAGCATAGCTTGATTAGCTTGTGTTATTGGATCTAGAATTAGAAATACATATTTGTATTCAGACTACTCTTCCAGTTAACTATCAGGCGAGACGAAGACTCTTCCAATTTACCATGACCATATCTAATAATTCGTTTGCTAAAATATAAGAACCAAAGCTCAAAAGGATATAGATAAAGTTCATGGTGTTCAAATAGTTCGTAAAGTTGCCGATATTACAACTGTTTGCGGTCGACGTTGTTTGACTGTTTGACTTTGACAGAATTAGCCGTTGAGGATGTGTGTTTGAGACGCTTTTCTTACGCAATTTTTTTAGTTCGGAAATTCCTAAGAAGTAAATAGCATTAGGTACATTTAAAACAAAGTATTGACAACGTTAACGAACTGCTAATTGGAAAATGGATGTTTTAGTCTGCAGTAGTTTTTGAGTGATTGAGATCGATGATTTAAAACACCGCCGTGTGTTATACTAGTGATAGGTGACTCACTAAATAGACCCTCTAAGATCGTCCAGGATGCTCCGTTTAAGTTGGGAATTTAGGAAAAGGGAGGAAAGGGTAGGATTCGAATTTATTTTGCTGAAGAAATCGTAGAGGTATCTGCAAAACACACACTAACAAAAGACACAGTAGTGTTAATAGTTTCCTGAAGTACCCTGTGTTAGAGCGAGAGCCGGTGAAGAAACTAAAACGGAGGCAGTAAAATATCTGAAAGATGTTACTTTCTCTTTCAGAGTTTTTATCCTCTGTTTGACGCTCTTTTTTATCGTGCGCGTAATTCTCACGGATACCGACTCCGTCAAAGTCGATAAAGCTGTCTATGGGTAGAAGAATGACGAATGAGATTCCACAAATCCACAAAAGATATCCAAAAAAGCGCACGCAGCGCATATAGAGTTGGTACATTTTAATACGTGGTTGGGGTCAAGATATGTACCGATAACTATATTATCATTTAATTACAATAATTACAAATTGTGTTCATAAGCAAGAATCTGCAACTAACTACAGCACACGCATTTGTTATATACTATTAAGATAATTATTAATTAAATAACGACATACACAAAGTTAATATAGCCTTCACTAGTAATGGCGCCATGTAGACATCTAGTTACTTAGGAATAGTAATAAAGCTGAAGAGATTGCTTATATGAACATATTAATATCTGAAACAAAATTATGTGCGATTTAGAAAAATCGTGTGCGCTAGTGGCGATTTTTTGGGAAAGGTTAGGCTATTTAACATCACACTATAATTCTTCAGAGCGAAGCAATAAGAAAAATTCACAACGACTGGTGGGCAGCAGCCCGAATAGAACCGAGCGTGGCATACGAAACTGCGGTGTGCTGTTGGAAGTCGAGAATCGGCAAAAGCCACGATAAAACCACAAACAAGTACTTAATTTATTATAAGTTCAAAGTCATGGAAAGGATAACACAAAATTTATCATTTAGATGGCAGACAACACACGGTTCACCTTATGGAACGTGATTAGGTACTGCAACTTTTGCGATCCAAGAATCTCCTCGGGGCCCGCTCCGCCGTCTTCTTCTTAAGCATTATTTTATTGTGGGTCGTGTGCTTGCCTGCCAACTGATTTTTTTTTATTTATGGCACGTCTCAATTTGACTTCACCTCGCCTGATGTTAAGCTGAAGGCAAAGTCTCATGAAAGAGGGTCACCATTGCAAACACGTTCAGTGCTACAATGGTGGCGCTCAGCTTGACGGCCTCATCAGATGCTTTTTCACGCCCCGCTTAAAGGACCCGGGACTGTAGGAAGAAGAAACCATTTGTAAAATATTTTTCAGTATATCGGATATTATATATTATCTATTCTTTCATCATTGAGAGAGCGGAGAGCATCCGCGGGGAGAATGATTACGAGTGTCCTCAAGGTCGGACCTAGTGCAGAAACTAGGTAACGACTCGGCGTGAGGCAACGAGCTGTGAGCACGTGTGTTTGCTCACCAAACAGGTATTAAGTGGTCCGTGTTATTGCTGTTGCATCATCAAGTTGTTTGTTTGTTCGTCTGTTAGCAAGAATGTGTTTGTTTCGTAGTAGTTAGTAGGTACTTTAATCAATTAATTAAATGTAGACACATAACAAAGATTAAGAATAATTTTTGAGCGGGCTTTAATTGTCGATGGACCGGTTTCTCCCGCGTACTTAAACGATTGTCGCTAACACAACACGTGAATTACCCAGATTTAATACTAACGGTTTGATGTGCAGAATGTAGATCCGGTCTAATTGCTACCGTTGTAAACGTGTTGTAAATTTATAAATTGTGAAATTGATGTTACATTTTTATGAAATGATTCAACAACCGCTGAGCGGATGATGAAGAAACTAAGTAATTCAATCGGGCGAATGTAACACCGAGTACGAATACGCCTAAAACTTTCCTTGAAATCTGATATTATTTCAAATGGCTACTGATTCATAGTTTTATATAACTCAATTTGACTGACATCTATTTGTAATGTTCAACAATTATTGCGGATGAACAAAGAGAATAAAACAAGATGTTTCCAGAAACAGTTCGTGCGTATCTTGAGCTGAATATCATAATATATTTAATTCAATGCTATATTGCCTTTGTGCTTTCTTTTTAGAAGGAGAATTTCAGGAAATTAAATATTCATTTGCATTAATGTCTCACTTGATTTAGAACTATTTTAGATTTATCTTTACAAGGAACTTTAAATAAAGTTCAACATCTAAGGCCAACTATTCGAGGACTGTCAGTTATTTAATTAAACGACCGATGCTAAATCAAAATACATAATTACGTCTCTATTGGGCGTTGCCGTGATGTATCTGTAGCGAAAATAAACAACCTCATTATGTAAAGTTCAAGGCCGAACCATTGACGATCTGTTCGCTCGCATATTTTCAAGACAAGAAATTTTGAGCTAAAACATTGAACTACGAACTTCTGGCTCATAGACTGACATCGTCTTTAGTCTGAGGCATAGGTTCGAGATTTTATGCATACCTACATATTTGGAGGCGATCAAAACAGATACTTCTTTTTTTTATCGTGCGTAAAATTCCTACGGATCCGGAGCCGGTTGGGTAGGCTGTGTCAGCCTCGAACCGATCAAAACGCACGCCCTCTTTGGTTGCCGGAGGTGAGGTAGTAGTCAACCTATCCCTCGCACCCCGGCAAACCCGGGGCCTTCTCTTCGAGATGACCCCCGTCGAATCAAAACAGATACCTACTGGATTTCATTATCAGGTCAAACTAAGTATTTTTTGGTTTATCGGTGTTGGTCTAGTAAGGCTCATTCTATATTAATTAGCTTTAGATATTAGCTATGTAATTAGAACTACAGCTTAGTGTATAAAGTAATGCCAAATTTCAGATACAGTGGGCATTTATGTGGGTCAAAGATTATGAAAGCATTTAACGTTTCTGGTTACCAAACACTTGTTTTAAAAACAGCTGCTACAGATTATCATAATAACACATGACTTTTAAAGAATATATCAATTAAAATACGGCGATTAAAAATTATTAAAGTGCCAAATAAGGGCCGCCACACACGGTCGATAATTTTGAAAAATCGTTAAAATAACTGCGTCAAGTGGTTAATATGAGTTTAAAGTTCACACATTTAGCCTTTACGGGGCTCGTGTGTGGCGGTAAATACCAGCGTGTGCGCACTCCGTGTTGGTACGTACGTACACATCATTATCTTTTATGTGTGTATGTACACATTAACCTATAAGTAACAAGCTATATTTGATTATGACTAAATGTGCCAAAATCACCTATCAGTGAAGTAGAGAAAACATTTTAAAAATTAAAGCCGGTGGGATAAATTTTACCTCGACTTGTCATGCGCCATGTGAACCATTGGGAAGAGTGCAGGAATTATAGGGACCACTCGCAACTGCCACCTGTTCAATTTGAAAAAGAAAGTATACTGATACACGAAAAACTATTTTAAACGGTTTTATTTAGCTCACCCCGTTTGTTTTATTATTTATTCTTGGGTCAAATTTAGTAATTCAAATTTCACCCTCTTCCTGTCAACCGATTAATCTGAAATTTTGTATACACTTTGGATTTTGGTGACAATACAATTATGTTTATTCATTATCATTATAAATTCAAGATGGCCGCCGCTACAAAATGGCGGATAATTTATGTTTTATTAATCCCATCAATATGGGTATCAAATGAAAGGGCTCAACAAGCAGAATACAATATACTATAAAAATTGAAATCCAAGATGGCGGCCGCTACAAAATGGCGGATAACGTAGGTTTTATCAATCTCATAAATATGGGTATCAAATGAAAGGGCTCAACAAGCAGAATACAATATACTATAAAAAATTGAAATCCAAGATGGCGGCCGCTACAAAATGGCGGATAACCTATATTTTATCAATCCCATCAATATGGGTATCAAATGAAAGTGCTCAACCAGTAGAATACAATGTAGGTACTACATAAAATTAAAATACAAGATGGCGGCCTCTATAAAATGGCGGATAACTTAGGTTATATCAATTCCATCAACATGGGTATCAAATGAAAGGTCTCAACAAGTAGAATACAAATGCAGGGCAGCACTGTGGATCACGCAGTCGTATACTTAGGTGCGAAACTGTTTGAATAAGGTCAAGCCTACGTGGCTCTTAGTAGAGTAAGATCTTTGCAGGGACTACGTATAGAGGAGTTGGACTGCAATAAACTAACGGGCAAGAAACCTTGCAATAATGAAGCACTAAATGAATTAAACAGAATGTGAAATAAAAACTAATAACTAGAAAATAAAACTAGGTAAAAAAACTTTTTAAGTTAAACGGTTTTATGTTAAACATACATTGCAATGTTTAAGATAAATGTACTAAAAACCAAAAAATAATAAAATAGATACAGTCGTGGCAATTATAAACATATGCATAGACTAGACTAAAATAAAACCGTGGGGCACGTCAATTGTCTACAAATTATCGACTTAATGTGTGATAGAAGAATCGTTTAATTCGTCGTTAGGCAGTTGGCCCGCAGGCTGTGAGGAAATTACTTACTATTTTCTTGCTCATGGAAATACGAATAGAATAAAATTTGTAGACAATTGACGTGCCCCACGGTTTTATTTTAGTCTAGTCTATGCATATGTTTATAATTCCCACGACTTTATCTATTTTATTATTCTTTGGTTTTTAGTACATTTATCTTAAACATTGCAATGTATGTTTAACATAAAACCGTTTAACTTAAAAAGTTTTTTTACCTAGTTTTATTTTGAAAGAGAACACGTGGTTTATTGCGAAAAATGTGCACTGGGCCAATTTGTTACATTGACTAAGGGAAGATAGTAGAATCTAACCTTTTATAGTAGATAATACATAAGTAGTACTAGTACTAGTAAGATAATAAAGTTTATTGAATTAACGTCAATAAGAAGTGGGAAGGTGGGTGGGATGATGATGGGTCTAGTCATCTATTCAAGATACATATTACCTACAACTGTTTGTTTTCAGTAAAAATAAAAATGACCAAGATGTATCGGAGATGAAGGTCAGTGGCCGCAGCAAGTGTTAACACAAACAACAAAAGCATTCAAAGTGTTACGAGTAATCCATTAAACATTATATAGTACATAATAATATACATAAGTGCGGTTTCTAAGTACCTAATGATGTCAAGGACTTTTCAACGTCAGATACGTCAGATAAATAGGTAGCCCCTTTGGAGTTAAGCCGCATACGATGCTCTGGTGCGTCTCAATGAACATGAGCAAACCTCCTTTTTTCCCTCCTTCCTCTTCCTCTTTTTTTACTGCTTAGTTTGCCGCTAAGCGCATGGTTGATAGAAGTAGATACCGTGGTCTATAGACGTGTGCAACCCAGAACTGTCACACTCGTACTGACGACCCTTAAGACCAAACGTCCATAGGCCACGGTGACCGCTTCCCATCAGGTGGGCCGTGTGCTTGTCTGCCACCTAAGTGGTATAAAAAAAAGACCTTCTAAATGTTCTTCTAGAAGAACTCCATTTTTGGTCGTTTGGGAAAACCACAGTAGGGAGATTATTCCACATGCAAACAAGGCAACGGGCCTCTACCAGTGTCGTTGCTGAATCGAGATCCATTCGCACCCCAGGTTTTCAACTGGAAGGCTTTCACTTTTTTGATTATACTCCTGTCAACTTTTGGTTAACTACTTCCACCACACCACACAGGGCAACACATAACCGTCTATAATCGTTACATGGGTTAGGAGAAAATGGCTAAGAAAACGCGCATAGCAACCAACAGTGATATAAGACTTGTCTGACGGGACTTTCTCCTTCCCACTTCGCTGAGGCGCGCGGCGCCACCTTGGCCTTGGCAGTGATCTGCGCGTGCGCAGCGTGAGCGGCGTGCGGCGCACACGCCATCTATGTGCGGACTTATGTAACTCTTGAACATTCGTGGTGATTGTTTTACATTTATGGAGTCGTTGAACCCAGCGTTTAGTGCTGGTAAACAAAATATTATAGGATTTGTTAAACGACGTTAATATACGAACTTAACTTCATTATATTAATAGATTTAAATAGGTAGGCTTAAAATATATGAAAGGATGTGTAGGTATTCGAGTTAGGGAGTTATCATCAAGAATCCGTTGAAAAAATATTGTACGTATCAAACAGTTCCAGGGTTACAACGTGCGTCGGGGGTCGCAGAATGACCTCCATCCTCCATGACCGTGGGCCTGAGGATGACGGCTTAGGCTTAGCTGGAGGTGTTAGAGGGAATATAAGTAAGTATGTAATTTCAGTTGCGGTTTTATCCTTCAGACTTCTAATAGATTAGGTGAAGTCATGTGTCTAAGATAAACAATAAAGAAATGCGCATACAAGAGGTAGTTTCACCATCCTCCATAAGGCGAAGGTCGCTAACAACAACGACTACTGATGAGCTCTTCGCTCCATGTGCGTATTGTTCGGCAATAGATCTTATATTGGGAAGAGTTTCTACATACATACATACATATATGCTCACGCCCGTAATCCCCGAAGGGGTAGGCAGAACTATGATTTTTGGTCCCACGTCATAGGGAGCGAGTCTATTGTCACCAATCGGGCACTTTGTGAAAAATGGTTATGCCGAAAATACATTCCTAACCAAAAATGTCCTAGCTAAATAATGACCCGATTCCGTGCCATGCGGTGTAAATCGCAAGGAAATTAATGACGTGCTGGGCCTTAGAGTATCAGACGAGAGGAGGAGAGATTCTGTTTGGAAAAATGACTCCTGCCTACTCTATATACTTAGATCACTACTCTATAAGTATATACTTAGATTACTTTTAGTGCAGTCCTCTGAACTATTGCTATAATACTCTAACTCAATAAGTAATTTCAAACACGCGCCGTTTATTTAATAACTGAGGACCGTCGTTGATGGGTAAATGTCAACATTGCCCAACACCCGTCGTTAACGACAGGCGAACTACGTCGTCTCATCTCATCATGCTGCTCCGCACTTTGCGGGTATGTATACCTACTATTATAGGTATAGGTAGTTTGTGGCGATTTAAAAGGAAATCTATGTTTAATAACACTGTTGAAGTCGGCTATTTTGGGCTCCGTACGTGCGAACTGACAGAACCACATAGAATCTGTTATATTTTCATTAGCGGAGTTTATCTCAAAAACCGCTCTGCCACCGACTGCCATCAAACTGGTGAGCGCGGCTTGCAGTAAATTACAATGTGCTATGCTACCTTTGTCACCAACTGTTTTGTCGTCAGTTCCACCAATAAATAATATTGAAAAGAAACCACTTCTTACGAATTCTGTTGCGATAATTCATGCGACATTCGCGTAAAGTAGGTATCATATATTATATATAACATTGTCATTGTGACATTTAGGAATGTAGGTAGGTAACGGTATAACGGGGTGGATAGAGATTGAAGGGTGAATAGAAATAAAATGGTCACTGGTCAGCTAAATTATTTAGTTACTATCTTTCAAGCGAAAATTTGGCTTTGGACTTGTTCATTGTAATAACAGAATCACGAAATATCTGTTATTGGGCTTAGTTAATATTCTAATGACCTTTTTATTTCAATCCATCCCTGGATTCCTATTCACCCCGTTTTACGGTATGACATTTAATACAAAATATTATGTAACAGTACATTTCATATCCTTCAATTGAAATTAAGCATTTATTCGCATTCGGTCGGATTCGCAAATGGTCGTATTCTCATTCCATCGTATTTCAATTAAGAAGAAAAATCGTAATTTAAATGATTTATTAAAAAACGTCTAATGTACAAATCTTTCGTCTGTATATCACTACATAGTATAAAATAAAGTCGCGTTCTCTGTCCCTATTTTTCTTGTCCCTTGCTATTTAACGGACTTTGATGCGGTTTGTTTTAATAGATAGAATGGTTAAAGAGGAAGGTTTATATGTATATAACATCATGCTACAACAAACAGGTGCGGAGCAGGAATGAAAAATGTTGCAAAAACGGGGTGACGCAGACGAAGTTGCGCGGGTCAGCATCATATTCATATTATATTTTTAGAATATTTTCAGTACGGCCATACCGGTAGTAGGTGAAAGTGTCCATGAGAGGTGACTGTCATTGTAAAATCAATGTAAGAAATGTTTATTACACTTGTGTCTTATGTTTATGTACACAAAGCTAAATTTTGTCTTGTGTACCTGTTTTATAAACTTATATCAATAAGCTTTAGTATTTATTAAGCTCATAACAACCTAAGTCTGTTTACATTTCATTAACATAATAAGCGCATTTATACGGCGATTTGCATCGAAAATTTGAATGGAATATGTAATGATTGTTTACGAAATCTATCAAATTTTGTCTTCAGAATTTGTAAAAGAAAAGGGAACACTGAAAATATCAATGTTCATATCCGAACGTTCAGACACTCCTCGTGTTCAGTGAACAGTAAGTAGATCACTTTGACAGGAAAGTCTCTTGCGTAGACTTTCTTGTCAGGCCTGGTCAATGAGAAGACAGTTCTCACTCCCTTAGTAGTCAATTTAAGTCAAATAAAAATGGGCAGAGGACTAAACTGGACTCTGGGTTCCTAAATACAAACCTCCGATGGCATCGAAGACATCGCTAAGATGTTAATGATGATGACGTTATTAGTATTCTTGTTGTGAATTCTCCGGTAAAGAAGATAGTAGGTGAATTTAATTAAATTCTTCTAAAATATTTCGAATAATATATTTTCATTAAAAGTATTAATAATATCACGTTTTAATTGTCAAACATCGTTTTTTGGCGACGGACATTTATGGTGCTGTCATTATTTCTATTATCTACCACCATCCCCCACTGCGCCAACCATTGCCGTAGTTCCATCCACTGGGTCTGTTCCAACCGCTACTTCCATATCGCCATCCACCGCTCGGGTACCCATTCCAGCCGTTACCGCCAGACCATCCTTGGCCACCATTCCACCCATTGTTCCAGCCGGAGGGATAGTTCCAGCCTCCGACGTAGCCGGCAGAAGCAACCGCCAGCAAAACGGCAAGGGAGACGATTGTGATCTGGAAGTTAGTTATCAAATGAGATTCATAATGATATAGTCATATTCAGTTTCTGAATGACTGCACTGGGTGGTTAGGAGCTGAACTAAAGATCGAAAAAACGGACCTTCCTTCCAGATGCTAACAAACAGCAATGCAATAAACTTAAAATGGTGGTCTCTACGTTGACGGCCCCGATCGATTCTTTTCCACGTCCCGTTTAAAGAGACTATGTTTGCAAGAAGTAGAAAACACAAACGCAGGTAGAATATTCCAGTTCTTTAAGTTTCGGATTGCTTGGTTCAGTCCCACACGTTTTATTATTCTGGGTAGGAAACACTACCTTAACATCCCGTGAATTGATTCCTGTAACTTTCTATCATTGCACGGCCACAGTTAGTGAGTTCATCCTCACACATTACGACCGAAAACGGTGCGCACTGTGTTGTGCTGTGGAATGAACTCCCTGCGAAGGTTTTCCCTAACAACTACAATATGGGATTCTTCTAGAAGGTCGACAGCATGAGTGTGACGTCTCTGGTCTTGCAAACGTTTGTAGGTCACGGTGAGCACATGCCATTAGGAGAACTATATACTTGTCTTCCACCTGAGTGGTGTAAAAAAAGTGAATGTGATCAGAGTCACAGGCAACAGCTAGTGTACTATCAGGCACTATAGATGTCACAAAAGATAAAATCGAATTATCGTTACGATAGCGTGCATTTCATGTGATCGACTCGTGCGGTTTGTACCGCGCGTCGGCTCACCGCATCCTATAGGTGTTGTAATAAGTGGTTATGGATGTGAACTAGGTGATGCCTTCGGTGATTCACTGCTGGTTTGGCAATGGGAGTGGCCACCAGTTCGCACCGACCGTTATGGGTATGTGTGAATAGGGATTTGTTTACAATTTTGTATTGTACGGGAACATTACAGGTCGTTAAAATATGTCATTATAAGTAAGTTTAGTTTTGTGTTGGTTCGAGTTTTGTTATTTTTACGACTCTTGTGTGGTCATGGTACGAAGTGCGGACTGGGAAGGTTAACTGTTACAAGTTCATTAGCCAGGCCAAACAAATATTGATGTACAAAACAGTAAAATGGTATTATACCGTCTGAGAGCAACTAGTAATTTTGAAGGCAGGCTAATAATCGAACAAAATGTAATGCAATTTACTCTAAAATTTGATGAAACAAACTACTCCGGTAACCGGTACTATCTCATTTGACCCTAGCATCAGATTAAATGTATCGTAACAAAATTAAATTAAAAATTTAAAAACTCCCGACAAAAAATACCTCGAAAAAGTATGAAATAAATATTTTGCCATACATTCTGCGACTATTGATATACAACCAAAGCTTGTGTCGCACGCGGCTGGTCCTCGTCCGTAGGCGAATTTTAATGACCGGCCATTTATCAGGTGTAAGTACACTTATATCTGAGGTGAGCTACTCGTTAATTTTATTGAAGTGTGCAATTCCGAAATTCAGCAATATATACATATAGAAATGTAGTTCTAGATCTGTACCCTTTGATATTTGATATAGTGTGGCTCGGTGGCATTGACGTGACACCTACAAAGGTATTCAGGGCCCGAGCAATATCCATAACGTTCAAATCAAATCTGTTCACTCGGGCATTAACGGACGAGACGCTGGCTTTTTCTTCTGTGGGTTGGGAGGGTCAATCACTTCTAAAAAAATGTAGCACCTATCAAAAGTATACAGCGGACCTCCGACTCCGTAGCGAAAACTTCGGACGTAAGGGGGAATATCTGTGAGGTTAATGGATGATGTTTCCAATGATAAGGAGATAAATACATTTGTGTCGTGTCTTTTTTGCATTGCCATTGTCCTTAGTCAGGTTTTTGAAATAGAGCTCGTCCCGTAAAAACTACTCCAAAGCAAAGTGTGACACCTTTTTTCCATAGAATGACAAGCGGCTGTACCCTCAGGCCCACACTCTTGGAGGACGGAGGTCTTAGGTTTCTCTGCGATGATGCCCGAGGCACCACCGCTCGAAGCGGGTCAAGAGTTTCTTCCAGCCCTGGTACGCCGTCTCCTTCTCGAGAACTACTTGCTCGTAGAAAGAGACGGCTGCAGCTCAAGCTGTGTGACTCCTGACACTGAGGCCAGGTTATGCTGGAGTTGATAGTGATGATGGCTTTCGTTAAAACCCTAATCTGACAATAACCTCGGGTGTCAATTCAAAATTAGTTAGTTAGTTTACACAAAGTAAAAAAACATAGACGGGCTGAATTAAAGAAAACATGATGAATAATCCTTTTGTTTTTAGGTAATCGTCACAGATTTAATAAAGTGGAACAAAAAATTATATTTTGTTTGATAACTGTATCATAGTCAAAAATATCCAAATTTAAATGAGCTTGCATTGTACTCGTATCAATCTCAGTAAAAGATTATAAAATATAGACAATGCGTACCTCAGTAATTGTTAGTTCAACATGAATTCTTCATCAGATTACGTTAGTCATACGCGTTACCTAATGAATAACAACAATAAACACTTACTAAGAGCTTCATGTTTAAGTCCAAGTGAGGAAAACACTGCACTGCATGCATAGATGTGCATCCTCTACCTTATATACAAGCAGCACTCCCTTGGAGACGAGCCCACGTCACAGAGTGGTTCGCATTGTGGAGCGCAGCAGTGCAACCTGTTGTACAACTGCATGTTCTTGCGAAACGTCCATCAATTATTTTACTCTGTAACTGTAAAGGACATCCCGTCATCTATCGTAGAAAATGGATGAATTTATTATTACAATATGTCGTACCTCTCTCCTTTTGTACACACAGAGCATTCGACGTCCTAAAGCAAAGCGGTGATGTATGCTCGACGAGAAGTTATCTATCGCAATTATTTTGATGTGCTGAATTAATAGCCTCACCTAATGTGGTCATTTTTGAAATTTTGATTTAAGGTGGTTTTTGTAGCAGTGAATTGGTTCACCGATTATCACCTGCCTTATTTGATTAATCGATTCCCGTATCATAATAATAATAAATTACCCACACTTCTGTTTTTCCGGCTACGTTTGCCACACTTTGTCATTCTGTTTCTTCCATTACTTTTATATTGCTGACAAATAACAAATTAGCACTATAAAGAGAGAAGAAAAAGGGCTAACAAAGTGCCAGGAAAAAAAATACTAAAGATGATGCTCGTTTCGACAGGACTCGGTCCGAGTACTATTAATAGTATCTATTATAATCCGCATTATCTAATTTATTGGTATCATTTAGGAGTCACAACTTAAATACGTTATTGGCAACAAAGTATTCAGAATACAATCTGCTGACGAAACTAAAGGGTAATATCACTTGACAACAGAACTTCTGTTGTCGTCTTCCGGACAAACCATGCAAAACAGTAGCTAAACGCAGCAACACGAAGGGAATATTAAAATAGACAAAAAAAGAAGTACTTAAACAGAAAATAGTATAGTCTGTTTTACTTTGTGTGAGGGATTCGCCTCTGTTTTACTTTGTGTGAGGGATTCGCCTACTCGAAATTTTTATTTTGTTTGATCGCGTGTTTGTACGAACAACGATATACTCGTAGTCGCGTGCTATTGGACTACGCAGACAAACAAACTTTTTATTATATAATTATAAAAAGTTTGTTTGTCTGCGATGGATGCAAAAACTACTGAACGTGTGTCGATGCGTTTTTTTTGTTTGAAGGGGTTTGGTCCAAATCTTGGTGGTTAAAATCTTACGTTTGTTTCATTTCAACAGGTTAAGTATAATCAATATAGAAATTAAGTTGCACAGATAGCGATTAGGTCGCGATACTCGACAGCCACGCGGGCGGAGCTGCGGGCACAGGCTAGTTATACAATAAAAGCGAATTTAAGGCGACTGCGATCGCGTAGTAGAATGTTTATTGCGTCTCATAATATGTAAGCATATCAAGACATTAACAGTAATCAAATCAATTAAACAATAATCCTATCGCAGTCCACTACTGGACATAGGCCTCACCCAATGTTGAATTTATTCCCAAATCATCACATTTCCTTTACATCAGGAGTAATACATCCTGTATAAAAAACGGCCCGTGGAATGATCTTGTATTAAACTTGTATTCACATAATATTGCATCTAGTTAGCGGCAAGTAATCGCTAAAGATAATTATATCTACTTCATAATAAAATTGACAATTTGAACATTATAACCAACTTATTTCGGTTACAACTATGAATAATAATCTAGATGTAACATAATCTAGTTTATTCTTCGTAGGGTTCCAAGTAGCTTTTAATAATGGCTGCCTCAGGAGTGCTAGCAATCGCTAAGACTGTGGATGAGGTCTTGGGTTCTTTTATTCCGTAGTTCGGAATGACATAATAGATATCTGAATGGAGAGATTCAGAGCCCCGATTCAGATACGCCATGTTTGCAAAAGGCGTGATTTCAATTCAGAACCCTTTTCATTTCAATACTATGGTAATTAACGCAAATATTACCATTATACAACTATGCATTCATTTGTTAGGTGTTATTGGCCAAAATTGGAGGCACATCCGAGCCGAGGTGGGCACAGGACAGGCCAATTGTCTTGTTCATCTATCTTACTCACCTGTGAATATTAACATTATTTACCGACATTACAGAAAATAATAAGTCAATTTAAATTACGACACAGCCAGTGTAATTTGCCATTATTATCTACATCTACACTTCTATACTAATAAAATTTGTATTTTTGTGTGTGTGTACGTTTATAATGAATAAACTCAAAAACTACTATGCTGATTTCAAAAATTTTTCACCATTGGAAATTTTTTTAGAGAACATAGGCTCAGATGCATGGCTCTAGACAAAGCCAGGTCCCGGTGTATCACAAAGGGCTAACCCCGAACCGGATACAATGATTGGTGAATTTCCTACACTTTTATTTTTAGTGCGCGATATCCCCATGGATACCAATCCCACTGGAGCCGATGAAAGAGGTTATGTCGGACTCGAACCGACCAAAACGCACGCCATCTTTCGGTCTTAGTTGCTGTAAGTGAGATAGTAGCGAACATATCCCTCGCACCCCGGCAGACCCAGGGCCCTCTCTTTCGAGATGACCCCCTTCGGGTGTAGTGACCACGGTGTCCCCGTCTAGCCCCCAAGTGTGGGGGCCCTTTGGTTCACACGGGTTCTGCTAGGGTGACAGGCGGCTCCACCCATGACCCCCAGCCCTGCGTTCATGTGGGGACATGCCCTCGCCACAGACAATTCATGAGTCGGTAGTATCTGTGGCTAGTTAACAACAAGACACACCTTAGGGGAGCAGTCGCGTCCTCGTGTAAACACGCTTATTACCGATTACGATGGTGATCAATGATTTATTGCGCACCTTGAGTGTTCCGAACATAATGAGCTCGTTATTGGCGTTGCGGGTAAACTGCCAATTGAGGACCAATCGAGAATTACTTATGAATACAGAAATTCCTTGACTAAATAAATATTCCAGGATAATTTGGAGCCATGAAAAGCATTGCTTAACTGGCTTGTGTTATGGGTTCTGGAATGTGAATAAACATAATTATATACATTTTTTTATAAACACATTTTAATATGTATGTTTTTTATATTATGTATAAGTAATTTCTATTAATAAATTATATTATGTATAATATGTATGTACGTGTTTACAAAAAAAAAGACCAATTCAAATATTCATGTTAATGCACATAAATATTTGGACTGAGCGGGAATCGAACCCGCGCCTCCTGCGTTACAGTCGCGTTCGCTACCACTAAGCCACATAGGTCGTAACTTTGTGGTATCTGCCTGGGTGATACACACTTCCGACGTGAACCCACTCCGAACACAAACATTAAACTTAGCCGGCGGGACTGTGAGCAACTGAAATTACTAATAATAATAATATATTCACTATATTAGTAACTAGCTGACCCGCGCAACTTCTTCTGCGTCACCCCGTTTTTGCAACATTTTTCATTCCTGCTCCGCACCTGTTTGTTGTAGCATGATGTTATATACATATAAACTTTCCTCTTTAACCATTCTATCTATTAAAACAAACCGCATTAAAATCCGTTGCATAGTTTTGAAGATTTAAGCATACAAAGGGACAAGAAAAATAGGGACAGAGAACGCGACTTTATTTTATACTATGTAGTGATTTCAGTTGCTGATATTCATATAAAACCAAAATTAGATTTGCATTAAATCAAAATTAACGATTTTGAAGTAGTTATTATTGTTTTTCGTTCTTGTTTGGACGGCGGCCATTATTAACACGCTTTTATTTTTATCAGAAAGGATTCATGGTAGGTAACTAGTGAAGTTAAGGAGTGCAATATGATTAAAATCTTCATATAAATTGATAAATATGCAAATGGCTTGTTTTACTCGATTTCCATCGAATTCTTAATTCAAATAAATTATAAGGGGGAACGATGATATATATAGTTATATTATTATAATTAATAAATATAGATTATATTATATAGATTGCCTACTCTGTCGTGTTAGGGCGTACCCTGTAAAGATAGATGTAGAAGAGATAAAATAAATAGGTAAATAAAAAATAAAAAAATATTCGTGTAGAATAAAGAAATAAGATTGTAGAAAAGTTTACAGCGAGCTAAGCGAGTATTTTCATTTTGTCACTATTTTTAATTTGCACCGCATCATCTGTATCGTCAGTGTCAGCGTAAGTACAAATTAACCGACACTCATTACAAGAGCGAGTACGCCGCCGCCGCCGCCGACGTTGTCGATCGCCAGTCGCCACTCGATGTCGATACCTACTCACGTCTTTATAATTAACTAGCGAACAGGATCCCGGAGCTCTAGACTAGTGGCAATCTTTTTTTAGAATAGTAGGTATATAATAGATTGATCAATGTATTAGACTGACATTCGTTCACGTCTGTCATAATTGTCATAAACGTCAAAATACGTGGTAATCCAATACATTGAACATTCTATTCTATTCCATTCTACGAAACGACTAACAACGAATTGCGACTTGTCAAGGTCCCTGGTTACGTCCCGGAATAAATTCATTAACCAAGGTAAATTGGGGTGGCAGCGCCACCTATCGAAGACAAAAATGTCATATAGTTCGCGGTATATATCTTGACCCCAATTTGCACTGCGTACCCTACTCACCGCCGCACACAACACAAGGTTAATATTAGCCGTGGTATTCTGTAGGCCGGAGGTACTTCACCAGTCGGACTGCTCAATTAGGACGGCCGATACCGTCATGTCCTACCTCCGTCAAAAGTTCCCTTAAAAAATCTGAGCTCCTCCGCTTCTTTAGTTGTAAGATATGCCACAGAATAGATATGGCTATGCTTACCATAGATCTAAGTGGCGTTGTGCAGCTTGTTCTAGAATATCTATTTATTATCTTAGTGAATTATGAAAACAAAAACATAAACATACAGCGTATGACGTTGACAAATATCACGAAAGGTCGGGGTTCAACTTAATTGAGGCAAAACTTGTCGTAGTTGGGCAAATTCGGCTGTAGAACCTACCAACCTTTAAACTGTAACGATCGGCAAAGTTCAACGATATTTAAGTAATCAAATTTTATTAACCTCAGTACACACAACACAGAGCTAATTGTACGTTGATTGCTTTACGATCGCTGTTCGTGTTCACTGTACATACAGTTTTACACACTGAATAAGTGCACTGGCACAAGCCTTGAACTTCTCTTTAACAAAATTGTTAATATGTGACCACCTACCTATATAATGTCGCCTTTTAATACTTTTTCGTTATGTGAGGTATTTTTTAAATATACAATTTTCCTTGCAGCGGTCAAAATGGTGTCCTCGGCTATTATGACCTTAACTATTTAGTGTTTTTAATTTGAAATGTGCGAGAAGTATAAAAAGCATCTGATGAGGCCGTCAAGCTGAGCGCCACCATTGTAGCACTGAACGTGTTTGCAATGGTGACCCTCTTTCATGGGACTTTGCCTTCAGCTTAACATCAGGCGAGGTGAAGTCAAATTGACGTGCCATAGATAAAAAAAAAATAGTGGAACTATTTAAGGGTTACTAGTATTGGGCCTTGAGATTTCCCAAATGTTCCAGTACGCTGTTCTTTTACGACATACTCTACTTTTTAGAACATTTAAGGGCAAGTGCGACACTTTAAGTTTGTTTTTAAATTGACAGATGTACAAACAAATAAACATGGTAAATATGCGGTTGATTCTTATAACACTTTAAGGTCGTTTCACTTCTGAGCGAAACAGATCACGTCTGTATAATTAATATTGATGTGATGTTATTTAAATGAGATGGACTATTCGTATGTGATTGGAATATTGATTAGACATACTTAATTACACTCTCGTGCAAAGGTTTGGTCATACTGTGATCTTGTTAACTGTGATATCAAACAGCCATAAAGGGGCCTTAGGTAGCTCGACGGCCGCGATTAGTTTATGAATGTTCAGATTTTAATATTGATTTAATAATTAATAATTTTCTTTTTATATTAGTGGCACGTCAATTTGACTTCACCTCACTTGATTGTAAGTTGAGAATAAAGTTTCAGGAAAATGGGTCAGCATTACAAACACGTACAGTGTTGCAATGGTGGCGCTCAGCTTGACGGTCTCATCAGATGCTTTTTCACGCCCCGCATAAAGTACCCACTGTAGGAAGAAGGAAACACGTGCGCCGGTAAGGAATTCCAAGACATAATGGAGCGGCAGAGGAAAGACTCACCGAACCACTTAGTTCTTGATGGAGTATTCTGCACTTTATGTGGGTGACATCTAAGCCCTGCACGTGTTGTCCTGTGTTTATGATTGTCCGTAGATGGCTCTCACCATCGCCCCAAAGATGGTTGCATAGGAGAATAACGAATGATTTAGACGAGGCTTCGTGGCTCCTTGTAAAGGAAAGATTGCGGGTTCGAATCCCGTCGAAACATTTTTTTTTTTTATTTATGGCACATCAATTTGACTTCACCTCGCCTGATGTTAAGCTGAAGGCAAAGTCTCATGAAAGAGGGTCACCATTGCAAACACGTTCAGTGCTACAATGGTGGCGCTCAGCTTGACGGCTTCTTCAAATGCTTTTTCACGTCCCGCTTAAAGGACCCGGGACTGTAGGAAGAAGGAAACACTCACTTTTAAACTTTTAAACTTCACTTTTTCATTCACTTTTAAAATAAAATTAAATAAAAAACTCGCGTCTACTGAAAAAGTAAAGATGAGAAAAATACTAGAAGCAGATAGATAATATAATAATGGGTTATTCCCAGAGGTCCACGAATCTATTGTTTTCATAAATTTTAAGTTCATACATTTATTCCCAACGGGTCCATGGCATTTGAAATTAAATGTATTTTTAGTTCCCACTGGGTCCATGACGTATTTTGGTACAGTCAGCAAAGCAGCATTGATTTTTAAATCGAAATGTAGTATCAGAAGTATCATGCAAGTGTTTGAGTATTCAAAATTAGTACTTCAAATATGCCTAACAATGTTTTTTTAAATGAACTTTCTGGTAATAACAACAATTTTTAAGCAAGCAACTGGTCTTGTGAGTTTATCCTCTGTGGACGAATAAATTGGGTTACACCTAATAAGTTATTTATTGTATGTAACTGCATAGTTTGAAGGATGCACAACGCATATAAAGTATTCAGTGGATAAGGAATGGATTGCTAAAAATATAACTAAAATGATACATTGTTTTTGTGTAATCTGTAAAAGATAAAAATTGGTTGCCTGTAAAGTCGGTATACGGGCGAAAGTTTTACGTGACAACGACTTTGAGGTGTAAACTTGTATGCAGGAGCCTAAGCGAAATAGAAGCGTAAGACATGAACCGGTGTGTATGCCTATCTCTCTCACTCTCTCTCTCTCGCTCTGTCTCTCTCGCTCTTAGGCGGGCTAACTGTGCTCGAGTGGAAGGGACGCGTGCCTTTCACTTTTTATGTCTGTCTCTCTCGCTCTTAGGCGGGCTAACCATGCCCGAGTGGAAGGCACGCGTGCCTCTCACTCGCTCTCATTGTGAGCGCATAACGTGAGCGGAGCGTAACGCAGTTTCTTGAAGTGTCACCCGGCAAGCCAATTTATAAGACGTTGTCACGTCAAAAAATGGTTATCCTAAAGAGATATATGCTAATTTATTGATATTTTTAAGGTACACATTTCTGTGTCACATTATTTTGATCTGCCTCGTGGGTTTCAGCCAGCGTATGCAATGAAAGTCCAAATAGGTGTTTATTGGCAACATCAGATTAAGAACATCTGAAATGAGTAGTGTTTCTCTACTAAAATGTGCATTTATTATACATATAAAATTTTCTCTCGAGTCATTCTATATATTAAGAAAAACTGTATCAAAATCCGTTGCGAAGTTTTAAAGACACACATAGGGTGTCTTCGCACACATAGGGATATGATGGAAAGATGAGAAAGACTTTGTTTTATACTATGTAGTCAACTGATTAGCATAAATACTAGAAATAAAAGAAAATTTAATAGATAAATAAGAACTCTTTATCAACAATAACGAACAATTATTATAGTGTAATGCAATATATCTTACGCGACAATAAACTTAAACTTTAATAAAATCTCAGATGCAGAATAATCACAGTAAATCAGTTCAAGCTTGGGTTAATATAATACCATCTAGCCTTTAAAAATAAGTCACAGTATCAGAATAATCACAGTTTTAGTACAATAATTCAGTTCAAGCTTAGACTAAAATACACTACTACGTAACATGTAAAAACCATAGTTTCGGAATAATCATAGTTATCATCGCGAAACTTTTCTCTCAGTTACAATGCAAAATTTTATTTCGGGCCTCGGCGTCCGCTGCATTTTTTGATGTTTTAATTTGATAATAACGGCAATAAGTTTATTATTTTTTATAAAATAATGTAAATGTAAAAAAAAAACAGCAAAAGGTCATCACAATAAATCACATTTCAATCACAATCACAAACCGCCATCAAGCGCCATGACAAATTTTGTTTATAACTTATACTATTATTGCAGTATTAATATAGATTAGAATATTTTTAGTTTTATTCAGTCATATTGAATAATGTGTTTAGTGTATTTTATATATAATAAGTTAATTTTATAGTAAAAATTAGAAAAGTTTGCTAAAACATTGTCGCCATCTAGTTACAATGAATGCGAATAAACATTGCGTGCCTCAACTGTTTTTTAAAATCATGTCAAAAAAAATTGCCACACTGAAATAAAAATAAATAGAATACTTATTTATAGTTTTTACCTATTCAAGGTTATTAAACGCGAATCATTTCATTTTTCTTTTGTTTTTGGAAACAGGTAAAAATTTAAAGAACATGATACTCGTAACTACCGTTTTACGCTGTATTAATGGCAAAATCTTAATTTAGTAAACACTGCACAACGGATTCAGCGCGTCTCTACTCGTATATTGATTTTTGCTGTAGCGACATCAAGTAGAATATGAACATATTGCAAATTAAATATTATAAATATCGCCATTTTATGGTCTTAATTTTTTCTCCTACTGATCTGCAAATGAACATATTATTTTAGATGAGAAATCCAAAAGGGCCCTTTTAGACCTGCTGTTCTGACATTTAGTAAATAAAATGATTTGACTAGACAGTCAAATACCCAATTGATATAGACATTTTGACCGGCGGACCTAAAATACCTGGCATGCCTTTTAAGTTCTGTCGTTTCTATATTTCCCGGCAATTTCAAATTTGAAACTGTTCTATATTCGAATGTGTATGAATTTTGAATCTTAAAACAGTTAAAACTATTAGGATTAATGCTATTGTTTAATCACAACGTCGATTGGAATCTGTCAGGTCACGTACGAAAATGAATCTTTCTAAGGAAAATGTTCTTGCAATAATTTTCAACAATTTTAAAAGAGGCCTGACACGGCTTCACTGTTATGAAGAGCTCACATCTGTGTTCAGTAATGAAACCCCATGTTTGCGGACTGTCGAACGGTAGTATTTAGAGTTCCAGCGTGGAAATACTAGTGTTAGTGACAAATCTCGTGAAGGACGCCCAAAATCCGCCTTCACTGAAGATGACATCATTGCTGTGAGACAGCTAATTCTCGAAGATCGTCATGTGACATATCTAGAGATAGAGGCTCTATTAGGCATTTCAGGGACAACCATTCAGAAGATCTTGCATGAAGCACTTGGTGTGAGAAAGCTAGTTTGCCGTTGGATACCGCATCTGCTTTCTGATGATCACAAGGCGGCCCGTGTCACATGGTGTAAAAGAACTCTGCAAAGGTTTAACCGAGGAGAGTCAAACCACGTCTACGACATCATCAGTGATGACGGATCTTGGATCTATGCCTACGATCCTGACTCCAAACAACAATCTACAGTCTGGGTCTTTCAAAACGAACCAAAGTCGACTAAAGTTGTTCGCTCTCAAAGCAGTTCAAAGAAAATGGTGGCCACGTTCGTAGGAAAAACCAGTCACATTGCAACTATTGTACTTGAAGATCGTAGAACAGTTAACGCAGAGTAGTATAAAACAGTTTGTTTACCACAAGTCATCGCCGAACTTCGAAAAATGGATTCAAAGCAACGCATCATCCTTCACCACGACAACGCAAGCTCACACAGCGCTCGTCAAACGATTGAGTATTTGAAGCAGGAAAAAGTAGAATTACTTGACTATCCTCCATACAGTCCTGACCTAAGGCCTAACGAATTTTTTACGTTTCCTAAAATTAAGAAAATTCTTCGTGGTCAAAGGTTCTAGTCCGGTGAAGAAGCAGTCGACGCTTCAAGCCAGCCATATTGAACACCCCCACCTCAGAGTGGAATAAATGTTATAATAACTGGTTTGAGCGAATGGAAAAGTGTATTAAGCTACGTGGTGAATACTTTGAAAAACAATAAATAGTGCTTCGAGGTCCTAGTGGCGTTTTTTTCTTCAAACGACAAAACTTAAAAGGCATCCCTCGTATAACCAATTCATGTCTACTTAATTATACTACTTAATAATGTCTACTAGTCTCGAGTTCGATCCCAGGTTTACCATGGCACACACCAATGACTTCTCGATGCTTTTCGAAGTTATGTGTGTATTTATCGCAGGTTTATAAGTGCCTCGGAGAGCACGTTAAGCCGTCGGTCCCGGTTGCCATACAAACATCTATGGCAGTCGTTACGGGTAGTTGGAGCCCTCAAAAGTCCAACCAGCCTAACTTGGAACTTCGATATCGGTCATTAGACCATTGGTTGTGGAGGTCAGATGGCAGTCGCTTCACGGAAAATATCGAAGTTCAGCCGCATCACAGTTAGACTGGAAAGCCGACCCCAACTGAGTTGGGAAAAAGGTTCAGGGAATGATGAAAAATGTCTACTACTTCATAATTTACACACCTCTTTTCATTTGTAGTGCTGACTGTACTTTTGACAAACTTCATGGACCCGCTGGGAATGAATGTATGGACATTTAAAAATGCATATTATTATCTCATGGACCCGGACGGGAAATAACAAACAAAAGAATCGTGGACCTCTGGGAATAACCCTTATAAAAAGATGCAGAATCAATCCATAATCCACATATGGCTCATTTTATGGACCTATAATCATATTTATCTTAATCGATATTATTGAAGGAACCTCCCACTTATATATTAAATCTATAAAGGTCAGGTGTAACTAATTGAAGAATTATTAAATGTACCTGCCTTTTCTAATCTATAAATATAACATAACAGCATATAAACTCACGCCTGTATCCCCGTAAGGGTAGGCAGAGTTTATTAGAGGTGCTAGCACCCACATTTCACCTGTTTATGTTTAGGCCAAATGTAATAGGTGGTGAGCCTAATGCCATTAACCGGGCACTTATAAACCTGCGATAAATACACACATAACTTCGAAATGTTACTAATGTTAACCATGTAAAACCTGGGATCGAACCCCAGACCTCGTCTCAGCAGTCCATTACCCATTCAACTAGGCTACCGGGGCTTTATCTACTCTGTTATTTATACTCTATTATATCTTATAACTACACATTATTTTGTTTGCCTGTTTGTTTGTGTGTTCAAGTAGAAATCACAGTAAAACTACTGACCCAGATTAAAGACCTTCAAATGTTCATGAGCTATTATATTTATTATGGAGCCATGATGGAAGCCGTAGATATAACTAAACGAATTAATTTCTAAACAGTGTAAGACCCTTTCGCAACACGTGTTGTTCTGATGTTATCAAGCAATGATGGGTCAAGATGTGATGGGCCATAAACTTTATGACCGCTACTAGTATTTAATTATTTAGTGTCATGTCTAGGCAAGTTACAAATAATTGTAAACGTAAAATAAATGCCATTAGTTCCCGCTGTCAAGGAAATAATATTTTTATTTTATTATTATTTTATACCATGTAGGAGGCAGATAAACCCACGGTTAACTGGATGGCAATCAGAAGTTTTAGACTAGTGCTGTCGACACTGTGAGAACCTTCTAATATTCTTCTTGAAGAACCTCATTAGGCGCTTGGGAAAATCACAGTGAGAAACTCGTGCCTTTTCTCCACAAAATCGCCATACTTGTACCTGCTTACGAGGTTTTGGCGCAAGCCCTCCTCTCGCAGTTGGAAGATCAGAGAGCAGTCGTTTTCATAAAAGTCAAGACAAGACAAATAAAAAGTATGAGGAAGAGCATATGGTCCCTGGGCGCGGGGTAACAGATTCGGATGCCAATGAAAGTACAGTTAAAGTGTAAGAAATGGTGATGGTACTCAGGATCAACAGCTGTAGAAAGAATTTGGAATACCCAGAGGGATTGAGATAAGCGGTCTCAAATTAAATGTGCAGGGTTTAGGTGTAACCCGCATACAGGTAAGCAATTCCATTAAGAACCAAGCGATTCGGTGGCTCATTTTCTTACTGCACAAAAAACTCTTGGAATTCTTTACGTGCTGGCATAGAATTTGAGGATCTTTGAATGTATGTGTCTCCCTTTTTCCTAAAGTTCCAGGTCCTTTAAGACGGGCATGAAAAGGTATCTGATGAGGCCATCAAACTGAGGGCTGCCATCGTAATATCGTTGATGGTGCTACTCGTTCCTGGAACTTCACTTTCAGCTGAAGTAAATTGACGAGTCCCATATAAAGAGTCTTCATCAAAATCAAAAGTCAGAGCAAAACCAAAACCAAATTTTGTGTAGGTACCTGCGTTCGAGTTTCATTACCTAAGGAACCATTATGTGTCTACACATCCTCCGGTGAGAACATTGCTTCACCTAACTGGTGTAATGTCCTCCAAATATATCTCACGTACTTCAAAAACGTAATTCCGACTACCTAAACGCGATGTTGTCACCACTGGCCACTCCTTATATGTATCATTTTGGTCGTGTCTACTAAGGCTGTCATTGACGAGGTCCTTGCGCAACCCGAGACGTTTTTATGTAAATATACATATTCATAAGTATACGGTGGTATAGCGAGGTGAGTTGTGTAATAGATCCTGTCGCAGAGTCCAGCTGACTCGCTGCTGTCAATGACCCTTTTGTTTTTGTTCTCGAATGTAGGCGTGTGATCGTCAAGTCGCGTAAGTATCGCATGAATGTTGTGTTTTGAATATATTACAGAATTATCCTACCTAACTTTGATACTAAGTTCGAATGGTTTATTTTATCACCTTTAAGGCTTAGTGCAAATATTTGTGAGCATGATTCCTTCAGATGTATGTACTAAAACGAATTGAGTGGTCTTCGCAGTCACTTGTATGAAGAGCATGGGAATTATATCTCGCACGTTAAATCTTAATGACACTCTTTTTATTTAAACTTTTTTCAAACATTATAAACAGCAAATAAGTGGTACGTAAGTGAGTGAACAATAATTACAGCCACTAAGGTTGCTAAAAAGTAACTGATTAAAGGACGGTCCCCATCTATTCGAAGGTATATGTCAAACTGTATTTACCTTGGAAAAGTATGTTCTATCAATATTATAAACTCCTTCATCTCAAAATAAGACAACTCTTGTTATTTATACATTTATTTAGTCAATTCTTCACCACCAACCAGACGCATATCTTGACGGTAACCCTTTAATCACTTTGAGAACGGGACCATGTGACGGTAGTGAGGGACTATACGTAAGAGGATAGGAGGGTAGAGCTGGCGAGGAATGGTACACTGATAACGGGAGAGGGGGAGCTAAGCTGAGGGGTGCCGGAGAGAGCGATAAGGGTAATGGAGCCGCGTGGCTTAAGGGTAAAGGTAAGGCAGGACTCAGATGTGCAGAGTGGCTTAATGGAATACATCCAGCGCATTCGAGTGGTGTTCCAATGTGTAGAGGCTTTGCATGACCAGTGAGTAGTGGAGAAGAGTGAGCAAGAAGAGCGTCAGAGTTCAGCCAAGGTGCAGGTGCCGGGTAGCGCAGCGGTGCGGCGTATAGTGCAGGTGCGGAGAGAAGCGCTGGCGAGCTGAGCGGAGCGTAGGGCAGTGCGCTTGGTGCGTGCAGGCTCGGGGACAGCAGACCATCCAGCTCACCGTAAATTCCGCGCTTCTGACGCGCTGCCGACGTGCTGGCTACCAGCAAAACTGTGCATACCTGAACAGAAAAAGTTTATATTATAAATTAAGGCGATTAAATGGCTGCTTGTGTTCTCCAAAGGTATGCCACGTGGGAAGCTGTTACTGTGGCTTATGGACCTTTGCAACACTAAGGGCGTCACACTCATGCACCCGACCGTGTAGAAGTATTATTATACTTTTTTAGAAGAACTCCATATTATAGTTGCTTAAAAAAACTGTAGCAGGTGTTCCGACAAATAGGTGAGGTTGACTTAGAATCTGAAAATCTTAATGGGTCCTCATAGAGACACTGTTCTAGACATCTTCTGTTACATATACTGTATTTTTGTATGTAAGAAGAAATCTTCTTCTTCTAAATTGCCAGTGCGCTGCCACTTGGATTGCGTTTTGGAAGCGCTCATAAGGTCCTCCGGTGTACAGGATATCTCACTATTGACAGGCACACTACAGACTATATACACTCACTACAAACAGGTTTCCGAATGACTCGTACCCTTACAACATACCCGTACACTTACTAACGAGTGTGTGTATAAATTCTTCTTGCCATTGTCGTAGGAGCTCATTTGATAAGAAGATTATAGGCAGAGTAGCCGACAAAACCTAGATAAATATATAATTCAGTTAAATTAAATGACACACTCGAGGTCTATAATTATAGTTTAATAACATCGGATGTCATATTTTATCATATATTAAGGCTATTTGGCAATGAGTTGATTTAGCACCGAGTTGCACAACGCACCGGTGTCTCGGAACTATATTAATATGTATTTACTGGGTCGGATTATATATTTAATTTTAAATCTACATAATAATATAGTTTAAAGTATGAGGATGGTTCGGTAGTGCTCGCTGGAGGCCACGTATAATTATAGATGTAGGCGTTGGAATATGGTCACAGAATCCATCATAATTATTTTGATATATCTATTTATCTATGCATATATAATGAGTTATTAAGCAGAGACCGGCCCTATCTACGGGTTGTTAGACTATAAAAAAAGTAATAGAGCAATAGCTTCACATACACGAGATGAAGATGCTGAAATAGGCAGGTATTCGTAATGAACATAATAGAGGAATTTACGGAATAACCCCTGTCTTAGACAAAATAAAGGAGATAGGCGTACGTTGGTATGGCCATATCCTAAGACGCGAGGATGAGTACTCGTCAAAAATTTTTTTAACTTACCCAAAGGAACCAGAGGAAAGGGAAGATCATACGCCACTTGATGAAATAACATTAGAAAGGAGATGGACCAGGACAACTGATCCAGAAAATAATACTTTTCGCAGATGTAAGGAAACCCGACCCCAGATAAACTGGGAACATGGTTTGGACAAAGAAGAAGAAGAGGTACATCGGGCTCCCAAAGTTCCTGGACACCTTAAGATCTATAATCCTTTAACAGCCTAAGTATAATTAAGTCAAACGTAACATGGAACCTAGATCCTCGTTTCTTTTTAAGAAAATAAGTGAAGTCATGCAAGTAGTACCCCAAATTTTATTACATTAATGAGCAGATATATTACCCAGTAGCTTTTAAGACTAGTAGTTGTGTAGTGGCATCACTTAATACAATTTTAGTTCCAAATTAGAAAAACATTTCATTACTTAAAATTACTTTGAACAAATGAATCAAAATTTCAGTAAGTAAAATAATTCACCAATATTCTTTGTGGCATTACCCTAGAGAACAATATTTCACAAATCAATCATACAAATTAAAAATAAAATAGGACCTAGAATAGTTCCCTGCAGTACACCGCCTAGACGCACTATATTTTACACTATATTTTATGAGTTTTCAGTCGCACCTCATCATAACTAGTTTTGACAAAAATTGCATCTACTCCACTGTTTCCACTAGTAAATAAAAACAGTTTAGCAGATCTCTTTCGTCGATTAACACCGTTTAGTTGCAATTAGCCTATTTTAATTTACGATACGCACATTCACACTTGAAGAAGTACATAGTCGCTGTTGCAAGCGCGTTTCAAAGGAGACGTGTGCATTCTGCATCATCTAGACTGCGCACTATCAAAATTCCTTTCCATTACCAACATTTTTAGAATCAAATTATAATACTTAGTTGACTATTGCTACTAAAAGTTTGTTGATTTTTTATATTTTTTATATAACCTACATCTCAACAGATGGTATTTATATGATGATGTGATTTACAAGAAACTGGAATATCACCTAATTCCAAAATACCGCGCTTAATTCCAAAATACAGGCCGCGTGTAGAAGAGATCGTAATGCAGCACTCAATAACATCTGTGAAGAGCTGGAGAGGCATTCGCAAAAACTGGAAACTAAAGACCTGCACATGAAAGTAAGATCTATCACACGCCAACTTAAGCCAAGAACCTGGGCTATTGAGAATGCGGAGGGTGTAATAGTCACGGAGATTGAGAAAATTGTCGACACATGGAAGGATTACTGCCAGTCACTGTTCTCTGATGGATCCTCATTACAAGTTTCGGCTTTGTATTCAGCGCCATCGGTCCTGGAACCCTCGCTGTTGAAGAGCGAAATTAGAGCTGCGATAAATCACTTGAAGCCTAACAAAGCAATCGGCGTCGACGAGATACCGATCGAAATAATAAAAACAATGGGAGATGATGGAGTAGATATAATACACACGATCTGTTCTGAAATTTGGAAGAGCGGCAACTGGCCAAAAGACTGGTCTAGCTCACTTTTTATTCCCTTACATAAAAAAGGCTCCACCAAAAAGTGCAACAACTTTAGATTGATCTCTCTCATATCCCACGCAAGCAAAGTGCTTCTTAGTGTGATCAACAATCGGCTGCAGTCATACCTATCCCGCGAAATTGCACCGGAACAGGCTGGATTTGTCAAGGGAAGAGGAACGAGGGAACAAATTCTCATCCTACGTCAAATCATAGAGAAAGCTCGTGAATTTGGCAATCCCCTCTTTATATGTTTTGTCGACTTCCGAAAAGCATTCGACACGGTGCAATGGAGAAAGCTGTGGGAAATCCTCTCGGTGATGGGTGTACCAGATCATCTGGTATACCTTATCCGAAGGCTGTACGAAGATGGCACAGCGGCGGTTCGCGTGGACGGGGTTGACTCGGGTCCTTTCAAGGCAGAGGCTGGTGTTAGACAGGGTTGCATTCTCTCTCCGCTGCTCTTTAACATCTACACGGAGTACATCATGCGAATCGTTTTAGAGAACTGGGACAAAGGGGTTTCTGTGGGAGGTCGAAAAATTAGCAATCTAAGATATGCTGACGACACCACCCTTCTAACAACATCCAAAGAGGACATGGAACAGCTATTGAAACAACTGGAAATAAACAGCATGGCATTTGGTCTCACCATCAACAGAGACAAAACAAAAATGATGATAGTGGACAGAGCTCACGATAACCAACCCACCGTCAAAAGTATAGCCAACTGTGATGTTGTCCAGAGCTATATATATTTGGGCTCCAACATAACCAACACAGGAGGTTGCGAGGACGAGATACGAAGACGTTGTGCTATAACACGATCTGCGGTGGAGAGACTCTCCAAGATATGGAAAGACAGAAGAATCACCAAAGCCACCAAGGTGCGACTAATGCGAAGTCTTGTCTTTCCAATATTTCTATATGGGGCTGAGACGTGGACCTCACGACAAAAAGAAAGGAGAAAAATCGATGCACTGGAAATGTGGTGTTGGAGACGACTGCTTAGGATCCCTTGGACTGCCCACCGTACCAATATATCCATCCTAAAAGAACTTAACGTTAAGGAACGATTATCTTCCACCGTTCAAATACGAGTTCTGAAGTTCTTTGGGCACATCACCAGGAAGGAAGACTCAATGGAGCGGCTTGTGGTACAAGGCAAAGTGGACGGCAAGAGATCCCGTGGACGTTCTCCAACCAGATGGACGGATCTTATAAAGTCGCTGACTGCCTCCACACTAAACGATTGCTCCCACAAAGCCTCCAATAGAGAGGAATGGCGACGCATCGCGAGAGCTGCCGTTCGTGAGGACTCGACGTGATCACGACCACTCTGCCAAGAGTGTCCGACTAAGAAGAAGAGGAATATCACCTAAATAATCAAGATTTATTCATTGTAATCTTAGATCAATGTTTCCTGAAATCGCAATCACCAAATATATTCGTACTTTGACATATTTTGTAAGAGACGGACACCTTCCTATTCGGAAAACGTATAGTTACAAAAAGATTTCAGAAACAAATTCGGAAGTAACTGTGTTGCTTAACTATTTTCCATAATTGGAAATTCCCATGCAGGGCGGAACTTAGGCAAAAAGAGTTTTACAGAACAACTATGTTCAACCCAATATAATCACTTCCACGCATTGAACGTAGTTTCCAAGAAAAGAAATTATCCGTAGATGCAACGGACCTGTTCCGCGGCTGGACCTAATTTGTGAAGCGACGGTGAGGTCAACCTACCTACACTAGTAGGCCGCCTGTCCAAATATCGAACAAATTGAATGAACTGATGATAAGGGAAGGATAAGCCATTAATACCCGCAATAAACAAGGTAACGAGAAGGAATATGTCAGCTGGGATCGTAGCAAACGGAAAGATGTCTTTCAATAACTTATACATAGACAAAGCTGGCTATATTACGTTTGTGTATATCGACGACTAAAAACTAAAAGATAAAGGCACACTGAGTACTCACAAATAGCTTCATATCTCCGTGTGTGCGGTGGATCACAATAGTAACACAGGTTTGATCCTCAGCTTCAGTTCCGGAGACAATATATACGAAAAGCGCCGAATTATTGATCGATATTACATAAGTGCCCTTGCCAAGAACCCTATTGGTGCAATGCGTTACACAATTAATTTTAATTTTAACTTAATCCATTAAAAAGTGAATAGTTAATGATAGACTTATGAATAAGCGATAAGGTTACTAATGTTACCATAATATATCACTATATAAACCCTTTTTGAAGGTCTTAATGTACCTAGGACAAAAGGAAATACCATTAATCTGCCCCCACTCTGCTAACAATTGTGCTATAAGCCTGAATATCGACGCCTGACTGGGCTACTTTTTTAGTCATGATAATCGACATGCACGCGGGCGAAGCCGCGGGTGTCAGTTTAGTTAACTAGTGAGCCTCACAAACAATACATTTCCCACGATACATTTTTAATTACAAGGGGAAAATATTGTATCCATTCACATACATAATCACGATCAACTTTCGATACTTCATTATAACGTATTTCATTCTAAGTTGGTGGTGTATTATAATTAATTTATAATGTGGTTATAATTTCAATTTAGGCCAATGTCGCCTTATATTATTCATCCATTTATTTTTTATATATATCGTCGATCAATAATGTTGTGTGACATATTTAGTTATTAATATTGTATGCTATTTTTATTATGCATCTAATACTTAGTTTACTGTTAGTTCTGGTACCTAATGATATTAATTTTATTGTTCACATTACACTAATACTACCGTGAATTGCTTTTAGAACTCACCATAGGTAAGTACTCAATGACCTAACACAGGCCGTTTAACTTAGCTGGAGGGATTAGATAAAATATGCATTCGTAACTTCGGTTGCTAATATCCTTTTTTTTAAGTTTACAGGAAAAGTAAGCAAACAGTTCCTGATCAAAATTTATAGCAATCTGTAGATAGTCACTTTAGTTTACCTAGCACTAAATTACACTGATATGATATACTACTAAGATAGCAAAATGCTGCCTTTAGGATACTCGTATGCTCATAGGAAATGACAATAGATTTTTTTTATTCTATTTAGGTGGCAAACAAGCAGTGCGCTTTTTTGTCATGTTATCTATTGTGGTCTATGGAAGTTTGCAACATCAGGAGCGTTACGCTTCTCGAAAAAGATGTTTCTGAGTTTGCCTGGGTGCGAGGGATATGCTGTTTACTATCTCACCGCCGGCAACTATGGACCCAAAGTTCCCAACTGGCTCCGGCGGAGGGGTATTTGAGGGGTTGCTGTCTACCCATTACATGTGAGTGTTGGTTAAGAGACTGACAATATAAACCTCTCCAGTGAGCCCTGGCTACTTGGTTCTGTAGAGCGGAGGCAGAATAGTGTGTTATTTGTGTGACAATATACCGTAGTATCACAAGATACTTAGTTACCAAATGGTTAGAAACTTTGTAGCTTGCATTTATGGTTTTCAGGTTGATTAATAAAAATGCGCCAGCGTCCTCAGCGCGCCTGTCAAAATAATAAAGCAATACACTTAAATAAAAAAATATAAACAATTAAATAAAATATGTCAATTTGTATTTGTAACGTTAAATTAATAGCTTTATGTTGAATGCATAGACATAACAAGGAAAACACACGACTTGAGTCAAAACAGTATTAGTATTGAAATTCACAATAAACTACTCTACGAGACTAAAAGTGTTATAAGTGAATCAATGATCACAAGACCGGAAAAAGTAAATTAGACGGGATTCGAACCCGCAATCTTTAAATATGATTTGAATAGTTAGCATACGAGTACTAATTGCTCTACACAATTTTCAGTTAATTAAATGTTATGAAAGAATAAAAATACATAGAAACTAAACTAACTTACTTTTATTTAATTGTAGTACCTAAATGTAGGAATTATAAACATAACAACTAATGAATTCCTAAATAAGAGAAAGATAGATCTAAAAAAAATATATGATGTACAGTCAGAGCTCATAAGTGCTTTAGCACATCAAGGCTCAAAATGGTTTAGCGTGCGGCCGGCGCGCTTATATGTGTGTGTAATGTTACTATGCAATACGAGGCGACGCTGGCTTGTCTTAAAAGAAAAAGGTCACAAGTAGCGTTAGAATGTTGACGCTATAGTTGCGTAGGATTGCTACTGCACTTTTGAGTTCTACTGTACATTGCTATGCAAACATCCACCGAAAATTGTTTTGAATGAGATCTCTTGATTAGTTTCTTTTAATACGTCATAAAAGCAATTTTCGCCTTTCTTTTAATTAACTCAAAAAAGGAATAAGGCTACGCGTCTGATCGGAGCTGCTAATGGTACTTGTTGCTACGAAACCCTTCATGGGTGAGTCTCTAGCACTTGGCCGGTTTTTGACCTACATGGTGTCGTACTAACACACCCTTAGTGTCGTAACACTAAGGGTGTCACACACGCGCTGCCCACCTTG
The DNA here is from genome assembly GCA_963691645.1 of Pelosia muscerda. Taxonomy (NCBI): domain Eukaryota; kingdom Metazoa; phylum Arthropoda; class Insecta; order Lepidoptera; family Erebidae; genus Pelosia; species Pelosia muscerda. The sequence goes on along the minus strand of OY829109.1, from coordinate 17,734,184 downwards.
AAGGGAAAGGGGAAGAGCTGGGAAGGGGTGGCGAGGCTAGGAAGGGGAGCGGAAGGACGGGTACAGTGAGCTCTGGCTACCCTACTTACCGGCGGGAACACAACACGATGGTTACTATGACCGCGGTCTTCTGTAGGGCGGAGGTACTTCCCCAGTTGGACAGCTCATTTCGGACGGGAGATACCGTCGTGTCCTACCTCCGTTGACGTCCGTCATATTTGCTATTTGCACCATGTTATAAAAAGTTAGATATATTCGTATGATCTGAATGTCATCGGAGAGAGCGTGCCCCGTGTCCTTGTCCCCTGACACAGCCCCACGGCGCTTCTGCACCACTCTCGACTAATCAGTCAGTCGCTGGCCTTATTCACAGGCGCTACCTGCTAAAACGTATTAGATAAAAAAATGATCTTTCTAATAATACCGAATAGCAAACAAAACGAATTGTATAGTACATGTATAAATATGTAATGTAGATACAGGCAGCGTCGTTCGATTCCCAGGTCGCGCTAAATTCCAAGTAGCAATAGCCTGGAAAAAATACAGAATATACGTACGTAATACGTTTTATAATTAATATAAGTATACGGTTGACTGGTAGAGGATGCCTGAGGCATTAAGTCCGCCTGTGTACATGTGCAGAAAGTTTTAATTAATAAATAACGCATAGTTAATAATTTACGTTACACATATCTCAGTAAAGTTTCACAATGCTGTGCCTGGCTCCAAGCAGGTGTGGTGTAGAACCTAAGTGTTCTAGGTGGCCGTGGAACAGATTGTGCTAGACAACTCGTAGATACAGTACGTACGTGGTCGGCTCAGTGTCGCAACGAGCACGGGAACGCGAAATGACCTGTGTTTTTGTACTACTCGGTACAAAATCTTAATCTAGGGCTACTATTGCACGACATAGAAACACATAATTTTTTGTAAGTAGAGCATCAGGCTCATATTGAGATGTCTTTGGTAAAAAAATAATAATATTGAGCAAGCACGATATCGATATGTCTATACCGCAGTCTTCACTTCACTTCACTCACCCTTCACCCAGCTTCCTAGGGCCAGCGAAGGCCGTCTCGAGTGTAGTACTACGTTGTCCATGTCTTTCCCCAGATAGGGAGGCGCACGCATCACACTGATTCACGCTACCGCTGCAGCCTGCTCCTGCTAGGGTGACAGGTGGCTACCCTGGCTGTCACCCCCATTAGCTCATGGAGAACAGAGGTCATTCTATGACCTGATATGCTAGTCCCAGTAGCTTATTCTGGAACACAGTTTCATCTAGATCTAAGCTAGAGTAAAAAATCGAAGTCTTAACCTGACTGCGTGGTCTAGATCTAGGTGTCCATGCCAATTCGTTTCTAGAAAGCAGTTTAGCTCAGTTTTGGAACTACGACAAGTGTAATTCACGTTACGACTGTGACGTGAGTTCATTTCTCGCTCAGTGCCAAAATGCAGGAGCGCCATGTCCGCTGGTGTGGTTATTTTACCAAATAGGTTTGTAACAAATCTACCGGGCCCCGGTAAATCGCGGAGGTGACTGTGGAAAGCCGACGAAACGGAAGTTGGCGAAGTCTGAACTACACTTTGTTATGCTCCATCGTCCTTAGGGATGAAGCCGAAGCATCCTTTTCCTTGCCGATGTCGCTAATGTGCGCTGGACCTTAACATTAGGAAACTTTTATTTCGATATGAGTCGAGCCGGGTGACATCAAGAACAGTACCAACGAAACTGCATTAAATTCACAGAGTTAAACGCCGTAAATGTAGCAATTATGTCGGTAATTACAGTGTTTACATATCTGACTTATATGCATGGCAGTGCTGCTAATTTTCTGCGTAGGTATTTACGTAAATAGGAGACAGTGCTGCAAATAAATTGTGCTATTCCGTGTTTAGCGCTTTTCTATATGTGGTACTGTTATATGAATCAAATTACTTTTATTCCTGTTGTTTTTTTGATTTTATTTTAGCAGTTACTTTCTATTTATTTGGAGTGTTAAAGGTACACCACTAAGAGTCTTGCAGCCTATGTCGATCACACCTGCTGGCTGGTGAGCCTTCTGACCAAAGAACGGGGCTCTGATGAAGATTAAAAATCAATTATTCCCGGTCGATCTTTGGAGGTCAGACGGCAGTCGTTCTCAGAATATCACCGCCTCGTTTCGTCCAAAAGGTGTCAGAGGCGACAAACGGAAAATTACGCAGACGATATCATTGTGAGAAAAGGAAAACTCGAAATAAAGCTCTGTACTAACAGTAGGTCAAAGCCTTCGAATATTGGAAGATGCCTATAGGCTGCGATAATTGGCTAGCTATTGACTGATTGATTATAATGCTTTGTAGCACTGGCATGAACTCCTATCGAATTCGTAATGTAAAGGATTCGAGAGAACGGAGCATTGTGATTGGCAGTCTGCCTCTTGTGAACCTGTGTGCGTGTGCAGCCAGCCAATCGCAATCCTTCGTTCTGTCGATACTTTTACATTACGAATTCGATAGTATTTCATGCTAAGTCTACTGATATCATTGTCTGGAATTTTCTAAACAATATAATTAGTAACAAACAAATGTTTTTTTCCTAAAAGTACCTTCTCGGGTTACATCCTACTACCTATACATTAATCACAACCTCGCTAGTTCTTAGAAGGAAATTCTACTCGCATATTGAGACACATGTGGTCGTATTATGAAACTGTATGCAATGGACAGTGCTCTATATAGAACGAGTGTGGCCGGGCCTATGAGGAAACTGCTAACTGGATCGAGCGAAGAATGGACTAGGTATATGTATTATCTGGGCGTGTCCAGTATGACCCTAATTCCGGATACAAGAATAGGGGATATTGAAAGTGTATATTGAAGTGATAGTTATAGGTACCTAATCACTTCTGTTAGAATAAATTCCAGACAAAATCATCGGGGACATGAACCCGAGCCTAGTGAGCTCCGGGCTGTGAAGTCCCAGCTCCACGGGGACATGGTAGCCGAGTGGGAACGACGACTTGGGCAATCACGCGCAGGGCACGCTGTAGTAGCGGCGGTAAGACCCATCATGGGGGACTGGCTAGAGAGGCCACATGGTAGCCTCTCGTACCGGCTGACGCAGGTGATCACCGGGCACGGGTGCTTCGGGGATTACCTGCGTCGGATCCAGAAGGAGCCAACGTCCGAGTGCCATCACTGTGATGCGAGCGAGGACTCGGGGCTGCACACGTTGACCGAGTGCCCGGCGTGGGAGACGCCAAGGCGGGTCCTAGTGACAGCCCTAGGGGTGGGAGTTATCTCGCTCGCCACCTTGCTCACGGTGATGGTACGATGCGCGAGTGCTTGGGCAGCCGCCGCCTCCTTCTGCGAGCAAGTAATGCTCGAAAAGGAGGTGGCGGAGCGAGTCCGGAGAAGACTCCGGGCCCGCACTGCCCGCGATGAGCGGAGGCGACTCGGACGTCGGAGGTCGCAGAATGACCTCCGTCCCCCATGAGCGCGGGCCTGGGGGTGACGGGTGGAGCCGCCGGTCACCCTAGCAGAAGCAGGCCACGGCGATGGCGAAAAAATGCCACCCCATACCCAGGGGCTAAATCGGGACACCATGGTCCCCACATTGGGGGAAGAGGGGCATCTCAACAGAGATGTCCCCGGGTCTGCCGGGGTGCGAGAGATATGTCTTGTATAATCTCACCTCCGGCAATCAAGGACCCATGGACGGCGTGCGTTTTGGTCGGTTCGAGTCCGACATAATCACCTCCATCGGCTTTGGTGGAGGTGGTATCCGTGGGGATTTTGCGCACGATAAAAAAAAAAAAAAAAAAAAAGACAAAATCATCGATGTAAACACTAAACTAAATAATTATGAAATCACTGTTTTATTTGAGCAATAAAAACTGAACATTTTTTTATGGATTGTTGGTCAATTTTAATGAAACAAAAACGAAACCTTTATTTTATATTCACTTGAATTGAACTACTGATTGATTGAATTGAATTGAACTAGCTTTTCCGTGCGTTTTCGCGCGCATGTTGTAATACATATTGGAAGTGATATCTTTTATGATTTTAGTGTACATTTTTCTGTGATTAAAACGCCATATACGTACTAAAAGTTTTGCATAAGTGACTTTGTACCTGTACCTACACATAACGCTGGGCTACTAGGATATTTGCATTTATTCATATTTGCACTGAGCAGAAATCGAACCTACGCCTGCGTAGCACTCGAGCGCTATACTGCTACGCCACAGAGGCTGCCTTGTAGGCGTGGTGCGTGATTATACGTAGGTACGTCGCGCCATAATTTAAGGTCACTGACTCATTTGCAAATAAGTACTAATCAAAGGATAGGTAGGTACTACTGGATGTTGTGTGGAAGTTTCGCAAACTTCCGTCGGCGCCAGCGCAGCTTCCGGTTGCGACAACATCTAGCGAATGCCATGTTATTTATAAATCAGGAAAATATCTGATTTTAATCTGAAAATTGGGGTCAGTAGCTCCGTGACCGCCGAGCCGAAGACATAAAGAGTGCAGCATTGCGGGAATTGATTGGTAGTGTAGTGCAATCAGTCCACCGTTTATACGCTATATACACATACGAGTAGATAAGCCGCACTCTAGTATTTGCCCGGCGGGGTTGATACACGGTATGGTAAATTTAGACTCTGTCATAGTATTTTTTAAAAGTAACTGTACGGGTATACAGGTATATTACTATGGGAATCTGGGACCGGACTAATGATGTTTTTTACTACGGGTTACATCCGGATCATTAGTCCACGTAGATACAAACAAACCATAAAATAACTAAAGTCCACATCCAATGTTGTATACCCGGTATGCGATATTCCGCGCACCATTCTGCGAACGCGAACCGCATGTGTTTGGTACGCGGAATGAGGTTACCTGCAAGTGCAGTGTGCCTAAACTAGGTGGTAATACTTGTTATAATTTTTTTTGAGGAATGGTGCAACACATCGTATTTATTATGTGTAATGTAGTACAGAGTAGTGACCAGTGTAGAGGTGGAGAAATTAATATGTACACAAACTAGAAGTCCTTAAACTAACTATAACATATAGTAAGACCGCTGGTGCTACAGTAGAGAAAGTAAAATAAACTGCGAGTATATATAAAAAATAAATTTAATCCGAAATAATTCATACAGGTAGTTACTCGAAACTTACTAATTTGGCACTAAGAGGCACTGCCAGTCACTCAATGCCAGCCCCCATGACCCAGGCCGAGCAGCGGGGCGCCGCCGTAGTGCAGAGGGGCCGAGTAGCCGACTCCATGGCCGTACCCTGGGAAGAAAGATACAATTTGTAGAATATTCTAAAACATATCTTAAATCAACTTTAAATTGAGCCACCAAATTAAAAAAAATAAACTATTTTTTTTTATTTGGCTCGTCAACCACCAGCTTCACTCGAACGTGACCAGTTTCTTTTTAAATATCCTTACCGAGTCCATAACCGCCGAGTCCTCCGTATCCACCGTATCCATGGCCGAGTCCTAGGCCGTATCCATGACCGAGGCCGTAGCCGTGGCTGACAAGCGGCGCGCTGTAGCTAACCACGGGTGCGCTGTGCGAGTACAGGCCCAGACCGTGGCCATAGTACCCATGACCCCCGAGTCCACCAAGACCATAGCCGAGACCCAAAAGTCCACGTTTCTCGTTCTTCTTTTCTTCAGCAGCTGAAACCGTAGCGACGGCCAGGAGGAGAACACACAGCTGCAAGAATATTTTAAGTTGTAAGAGACGTAATAAAGTTGTTACTATGTATGACTGACTCCAAAAGATATCGGTTGTGAAGATCAGATGGCAGTCGCTTCTCAAAAAATATCAAAATTCAGTCTTTCTAAACTGAAAACGGACCAAAAATTGTTGACTTATCTCGAGTTTTATGTGCGTGCCAATTGACCTACCAACTCTGCAAGGAAAACCCGCTCCGGAGTCTAGTTCTTGCATCAGCAGAAGTACCGAAAAGCAGGTGAGATAGACTTAGACATGGACTCTTGTGATAAATTGTTGTTTCGTGATTTTTCCTATGGAATTGCGACCGGCGAATATCTAAAATATACTTCCTATGTGGAAATTGGAATTGTAAGTAAATTTTTAGTAGAAGAGGGTTCCGCATGTACAAGGAAAAACCGAAAAAAGTCACGGGCAAATACTGCCAATATTGATTTCGCACTTTGCATGAAATATATTTTAATTAAATAATACACAAAATAATTTACTCACAGCAGCCTTCATATTTGTGGTTTATTGTATGGTCAGAGGAACACTAATCCCGCCTGTGCGCCTGCGCACTTTATATGTGGTCCTAGCGAGCCCCGCTAGTAGCACGCGCGGACACACCCGCCACCGCGCGGGGCTGCAGTACCTTCGTTACGACACTGATATTAAATTACTGATCAGTACTACCGATATATTTGACCCAGAACCACTGTGTGTGGCGAACAGTAGCGACGTCAGCTCACCCCAAGTGATAAGGGGTTTGATTGGACTCGCTTGGTTTGGAGTTACTCTTTATTGTTACACTGAAATTATTAATAAAAATACTCTTAATAGAAGCTTTTCTTTAAAAAGTATATTTTTTTCTTAATAATAATTTTATACAAGGCTTTAAATCAAAAACTTCAAATCAACGGCAAGGAAAATCAAAAGTTCTTTCTCTATTTTCTGTTCACGCTTTTAAAGGTACTCGATAGTTTTATCTTGTTTCGTGTAAGAGTTCCTAGACAATAATATCATGAAACATTCAAACAAAGAGTTTGTAATATTTTTTGCAAAATGCAGACACCATAAAGACGACGATGAAACGAAGAAACACATGTGTGAGTGTCACTCCCTAAGAAGACAACGAATGGATCTTCTCGGGAAGGACTACGCCAAACCCTTAATCCCAGGTCTTCACTTTTCCAATTTTGCATATGGCAAATTTTTCATAAACTCAGATGTCTACTTTCTCTAGAGAGAGATTACAATTAAGAGAAATATCCACCCCAAAAGGGTAGGCTATTTCTCCACAAACGTGTGGTCCAGGTTGGGGTTGAAATAAAGCCTCCAACAGAGTCGAAGTGTCCGCGGTACTTCTAGAGCACTCACCCCAAAATACAAGATAAGTTAATAAAAACTTGTAATCTAAAGATTTATGTCATAAACTGCATAAAACATTAGGTTAAGTTAGGCAATCGCGTTTGCCGTTATTTATCTGTTACCAATCATTTTTTCTCGATAACCAGTGGTAACGAATGCATGTGATTATTTCGAGTTCGTTTCCCGGACCAAACATTCGTTTGACGCAGCGGTACGTAGTGCGTTCGATAGCTACGCAGGAGCCATGGGTTCAGTTCCCTCACAGTGCTAATTTTAGATAGAGTAAATAATGTTAAATATACGATGTAATAAATTAAAAAAACGTATTTATGCTAATATGTAGAGTACCCACAGTACTACCAGGTGCTTTCGGTTTCGGGAGCTTTTCCCTAACACCCAGTAATTACATTGATTTAGGTATTTCTACGTATAAAAAGGTAGGTATTTCTACTATATATTCGGTATTATATGAAATAATTAATTGATTGCATGCATGGCATGAGCTGTATAATTGACTTTATTTTCTTTATTATGAGTTATTATTGTGCATATTTGACATTTTTATCTATATTGTTAATTTATTATTGTGAAACTTAATATTTCTACACCTATTATGGTAGAATATGTTAGAACCACTGTATTAATAAGAAGACCTCGATGTACCATATTCTTGGAAATCAATATTGTCTATATATCTGTCGTCTGATATACCACGCCCGTGGGGAAAACCTACGCCTCGCACATAATTCAGCAGGTGTACCAGCTTGGTGGGGGTAATTTCTTATAGCTCAAAACGTCTAAATACCACAAGTTTCCCTTTCAAGTTTCAACCATACTCGTGTGCTAATTTAAAATCTAGATATTATGAATAATACGCTACCCACAACATGCTACAACTGCAGTCCATTTAAATTCGCCAATATAATTAAAACTCCACATAGCCCACGTTGGGTTTTTAGATGCATGTCATGTTCGGCTTTAGTCATGTTCTACCTTTGGTCATGAAATTGTCAAATTTGCATTTTGTCATATTCAGATTTAGTCATATTCCGATTTAGTCATATTCCGATTTTGTCATGTTCTGATTTAGTCATGTTCTGCTTATGTCATGTTCTGCTTATGTCATGTTCTGCTTATGTCATATTACGATTAGGTCATGTTTGTCCTGTTCTGGCGGGGTCGGTGCCGCTGCTGCTATTAAGCTACTTTGTACAGTATATTAATCAAAACACAACCAATAATCTTATGATTTATGTAATTTAATAGTTATCCAACCAATGTTAGTTATCCAATCAACATTCACTTGAATATAATCTAAGCCTAACGTGACATTCATGTAACATCCCGATCTGTATTAACAGTAAGTGTTACCTAAAAGTAAAATTTTAACTTAAAAATATCAATCGCAGTAAACTTAACAGAAAAATAATTCCTAGCACGCTGAGTTTAGTCTAATAACTTTTTTTTAAAATAAAAAGTCAGTTTCGTAAATTTCACCAAGGCTTCAGCAGCCGTTATTTTGTGGCGATTCAATTTGCGAAGGGTAGCCTTAATTTTTGCATCGAATCTTTTTTTATGTAAATTACGCCGAGTTTTAAAGATATGATATTTACTTTGGTGAATTTTGATGTCATAATGGGTAGCTTCCTTTTTCAGCAATGTTGTAAATTTGCATATATTTGGTTTTGATCCAAATCTGGTCTTTATTCGCCGATGCCATCCTTCTAACGCACTCGTCGTTCGGTGGTCGTCATTAGCGACACTTAGGCAACCGACCCCAATAATTTTGAACCATTGCTTCTCGAAGTAGTCTTGAAATTTGTTAAAGTTTGCAATATCTCTGGCTTTCGATACTATATATAACCACCCCTCTGTTAAGCAATGACTAGGGAGCAACGGTAGCGACATACATAAATTTATAATTTTTCGGCCTTCATGACTTTCTTCAATAGACAAATTTTTCATTTTTTTTGAGATTGCCTTTTTGTAATGGAATAAGCAACCAGTTACTCTTGCCTCGGGATAACATTTTCGTATAGCATTAATTGCTGCCAGTTCATAATCTAATTTCATGTAGACTACATTCATGGTTAGTTTTTCTTTTAGTATTTCAAATAACTTTGTGTAAATATGTTCTGTTTTACCCGGCAATAAACAAAAAATAACTGGTATCATGGTAAATGCCGGAGAAGTACCGACTACAGTATGTATCGTATACAATTGTTGAAAGGGTCGAGGGGTAATATAAAATGTCCCATCCGCAAAGAAAATGGTTTGTTTTGTTACTAATTTTCTTGCCGATTGCGAAGAAAATATCAATATCTTCTCTCCATCTAAAATTTCTTCACATAATAAAAAATCACGGGCCAAAATCGGGGGAATAATGAGATCGGCGGTCTTATGAAACGTCGTCTTGGGCACATTCAGTTCCTTATTTCTTACTTTATATAATGAATCTTTGACAGATTTAAAATCGGGAATGTCAACAATATCTACGTCTTTGTCTTTTGACATTTTTTCAACAATATAATCAAAAATAGTTGGTATTGGATGATATACTTCTTTAACCATTTCTTTACAGAGATCGAGATGTTCTCTCACTCTGTTTTTTGAGACATCACGCTCACAAATATGCGGTATATTTACCTTTGTCACTACTTTTCTGTCCTTGTCTAAGGTCACTGATCCGTTACAAATACTTCTCTTTGAGCAACGCCAGTATGATGAACCACTTTTATTATTTAAACTCAATGTATACTTGTAGCCATCACGTAACAAAATCTTTTTCCCTTTTCCGCTTTCAATGAATGTCAAACAGCCACTTGTACTCGTTGGTTCTACCATTATAAAACTAATTGATAATACACCTTCTTCTTCTTCTCTTATTTTGTGGACTCTTGGGATAGTTTCCACAAGTTCGCAAATAACCGTCAAGTTTACTATAATTATTTTATAAAATTATAAAAATGGCGAGACGTTTCAATCATTAATAATACATACGACAACAGGAAATTATAACTAGAAGTATATATGACACATGACAATAATAAATGACATGTAATTAGAAAAAGAATTTTAAAGTCTGCCATAGTGAAACTTATGCATTGTTATTAAAAAAGTTTAAATACTTGAAACTTTTAAAAATCAGTCAATAAAATATTGACCAACGGTTCATGGACCAATCGACTGTTGGTAAACCGTTACAGAATCACTAGCATATGATAAGTATGACTAATCATGAACATGACTAAAGGATAATATGACCAAATTAGAACATGACTAAAATATAATATGACCTACACAAACTGCAATTATGGCTATACAAGAACATGACTAATCCAGAACTTGACCAAAGCAGAATATGACCAAGGGTAGATCATGACTAAAGCCGAACATGACATGCATCTAAAAACCCCCCACGTTAACCTTTAAACAATAGCAACAAGTAGATACCAGTCATACAATCGGTATAGGTTCTGCAGGTCCCACAATAGAGCGCCCAGTGTTCGTGAGAATTATATCGTAACTATTGTGTTTTATAGGCTGGTGAGTCATTAATCAGATTCGTGATTGACCTGTTCAATAACTCTGAATAACTAGATCCTTGTAATTTACAGTTCAGACGACCGGCTCTGGCGGGAGGGAGTCCTTGGGTAAAAAAGATAATATATTAGTTGTGCAGTGGTAATGTTTACCAAATCATTTTATTTTTAATAGTAAAAAAAATCCCCACGAATACCAGTGGGGCGGTTACATCGGACTCGTACAGACTAAAACGCAGGCCGTCTTTGGGTCCTTAGTTGCCGGAGGTGAGATAGTAACCAACATATCCCTCGCACCCCGGCAGACCCCGGCCAACTCTTTCGAGATAACCGCCTTCAGGTGTAGGGACCACGGTGTCCCAGTCTAACCCCTGAATGTGGGGAGGAGCATTTTTGCACCGCCACCGCGGCCTGCTTCTGCTAGGGGACAGGCGGCCACCCGTCACCCCCAGACCTGCGCTCCTCCATGAGCGGAGGTCATTCTGCGACCTCCGATGATCTTTTATTTTGACAGGTAGTCTTTGTAGTTTCACCTTGTCACTTTGTATTGCGATTTTCAGTTAGAAAATATATTCTATGCGAATTGAGCGAATAATTTAATACACAGCTGCCGCTATACAACCCAGTTTTAGTACACTTACCGAATCGGGACCCTGAATGCAACAACGTGGGCAGTGTTATTCAACTTCTAATTAATTCTACGCAATGTGAGGCGCAATATAGTGATAATGAAATCAAAGAACAAGATCTGATCAATAAAACAAATAAAGATCTATGTGAAACTATCAGAATTAAGAAATGTACCTATTGGTAAGTTTACAAAGTTGAGAAAGAAGGCTTACCTACACGTCCGTAGCGCGCGATTTACCTGGGAATATTTATATGATGTGATACTGATAGGCGGTTGAAGATCAGGTTTGGCATGAAGCTCATTATAAGTGGATTATCGTAACTATTTAGCTACCTACCTACAGAGCTTTAGATTGATGAACACGTAGAGTGATTCTTTGTGATGAAAATCTATGTTATAGGAGGTTGATGCAAAAATGGGGTATGTTAGCACATCAAAGTTCAAGTTCTACATTTGGCAGTATCTGATTATGGACTACGTAAAATTTAGACACTGCCAAGAGGACGATGAAACGTACAAACACAATGTGCAAGTGTCACTCCCTAGCAAGAAAACCAATGGATCTTATTGGAAAGGGTCGACGCAAAGGATCCAATATGGTCGAAGTGACCGCGTAAGATTAGAGTGCGTGTATGTATGAATTAATCTCCAGATCATTTATTTGCCCAGGCAGGTGGAGTACTACCGGTTCTTCGATCTTGTTGTTTTTGACTAATTTAGTCAAGTCGAAAGTGTGTCTTAATGATACCATTTACGTTTGATATTTTCAATTTCACCTGGTAAGTAAGAGACGGGTTATAGGGTTCTTTCTTAGTTTGCACTGTTCCATTGCGATTTGTCCAGTTGTGTACCTACGATGTCAGTTCGCCGCGCGTGTTATGGTCCAGCGGCGTTACTGAATCGCGACCTAGTACAAGTTGTGTGGGAACTATCTTGTTTACTTTTTCTATTTAGCAACTCAGTGCGCAATTCACGACGCGACACTTTAATAGGCATGTTTTGCACGAATTAGTCAAAGCAAGTGCTTGAAGAATGTCTACAAGAGCCTAAATCCACTTTATAAGGCATTGATTTCCGATACTCCTAATGATTGGTAAATGACACCAATACGAGCTATATTGAGACGTTTCTACATTAACAAATATAAACACATCTATCATTTAAATGTTACACTTTATATGCTGCAACTTCCTCATTAGACTATCGCATGATCGAAGATGTTTTACGCCTTCTTTGGAAGCGCATCTAGATATTGGTTGGCAGTCGGCACTGGATGGCGATTCCTTTCATGACATGCCCTTTGTCAAAGGACGTGACTTTTTGTAGCTACTTAAATGATTACCCAATTAAAAACCAGCTTTTAGCGACATTTATTCACTCAACACCATCTCGTAGTGGCCCTTTCAACAAGGTCTCGTATTAACTGTATTATAATTATATTTACAAGTGCTAAAAATATTTGTACCGCCTTGGACAATCGCGCTGTAACCCTGTAATGTAGTAATGGCGTGTACAACCTACCTAAACAGACCAGTGCGATATAACCTTGTATTTAATAACATATGCCGTATGTCAAATTTCGAACGTGTCCCTTTCTAATGTGTCACTATATCCTGGCAGGATACGGTGCGCACGAGTGCCCTCGTGCACCGGACAACTGCAGTCGGTGACATTCGGAGGTGGTCGGCTCGATTCGCGAATAATTTGCATACACTGCCTGTATCTTTTGTGACTCCAATCCTTACTTTAATTGTAGTACTAACGTCAGGTTTCTTAACACTCTTTTAATAAAAATAGGCTTTTAGTTCCATATTTGGAAAGTAGACCCTTTCACACAATGCGTATGAAACACTCATAGTGTTAGGTACTCTTTAAACACACACATGTTATAATCTATGTTTTACTCGTAAATACAAAATTAAAAGTGGTGATCGAATTTCAACTTTGCTTACTATTTCATAGCGAGTAATTATAAAGTTGTGGCCGGTACTTAAAAGCATCAGTAGTTTAGTGGTTGGCATGACTATAATACCTGTCATTATAGTACCTATAGTGGGTACCTATTTTAGCGATTATTATGAAGTAGGTTAGTGGTTTCCAACCCAACTAATTAATGAGTTACTAATTATATTAGAACGTATAGTATCAATGTAACTATTGTAGTTAAAAACTACTAGCAATAAGTAAATCGCACGTGAATGTTGCTCGCACTATTCATACAGGCACCAGTATATGACCATTGGCTAACCGCTATTGAGTAAAACATAATAACATAACATAAACTCATGCCGAAGGGGTAGACAGAGGTGTTAGCACCCACATTTCGCCACTTTATGTTTAGGTCAATGTAATAGGTGGCACGCCTATTTGCCGGGCACTTATAAACCTGCGATAAGTAGGTACACACATAACTTCGAAAAGCATCGAAAAATCGTTGGTGTGTGCCATGGTAAAACCTGGGATCGAACCCGAGACCTCGTCTCAGCAGTTCGTCACCCATACCACTAGGCTACCGCAAATTGTAAAAAATAGGGAAGTAAGTGCCATGCTGGCTATAGGTATATATTAAAAAGCTAGTTGTAATCGAGAACATTTTATTTACAAAAATAGAAATAAATAATAACCTTCCATAATCTACGTTAGACTTACATAATTTAATGTTAAAGGCAACATATCTACATACATTTAATCTTACATATACACAGCAACACACGTAGGTACGTCATTATGTACATACCTATCTCACCTAAAGCTTTCACAGACCATTTCATTAACTAACTACGAGTAAAGTGCGATAGAGGTTCGTAAATTAGTTTTTTCGAAGAAATACTAATATCTGCACACACACTCTGACTTATAATATCGTTGAGGTAAATTTATAAATACTGCTAAACATCTCTGACTACAAATAGGTCAGACTATCTCTGGAAATGTTCAAGCGCTTTGTCAAGAGGAGGCTGAAGCTTTAAAGGAATATGATTGTGGTATTCCTCGTCCCCTTCCGAACTTCGCCCCTCAGCGTTTTGCGGGACACCATATTCTGCAGCAGGCTGATGCTGATTAAAATCCTGACCATGACCGAAATCTTGACCATGCTGGTTAAAGTCACCTTGTCCAAAATTTTGACCATTTTGATTGAAATTCTGTCCTTGTCCAAAGTTCTGGTCGTTATGTCCAAAATCTTGGTTTGGCTGCCCATAATCTTGGTTCAAGATTGGGACTCCATACGAGTCATGAGGCACGCTGGATTGCTGATGTTGATTGTTAAACTGTTGGTCATACTGCGCTTGCTCAAGCTGCTGTTGAATATGATGCTGCAACTCGTTCTGATAATTATACTGTTCATCACCACTGTGATGCTCATAAACTTGCGTACCATGCTCCTGTGAAAACTGGGGATGACCGCTTTGACCGAAGTTGCCTTCTTGGCCGAATTGACCAGCCTGTCCAAAGTGGTTGCCTTGTTCAATTTGATTGCCCTGACCAAATTGGCTTTCGGGTACGAACTGAGCACCGTGGCCAAAGTGTGCATCCTGACCAAAGTGAGCTCCTTGAGATACTCCTATATCATGAGAAGTTGGCTGTACTGGAGACCATCCGTCATGTTCAAGTGGGACCTGATGGATGTTTGGCTGAGTAGGCTGTACATGGACTGTAGGCTGTGTCGGTTGTAGAAGTCCAGGCTGAGTAGAGTGAAGGTGAATATCAGGTTGACCAGGATGAATGTGTACCTCGGGCTGTCCTGAATGTAAATGGAAATCAGGCTGTAGATGTACGTCAGGTTGCAAGTGTACTGTCGGCTGTGTCGGCTGCAGGTGAACGGTGGGTTGCGTTGGTTGCAGATGAAGTGCCGGCTGTGTCGGCTGCAAGTGAACGTGGGGGACATCTGGCTGCAGATGATGCAGTAATGTAGTCGGTTCAACAGGACCATGAACACCTGGTTGCTCAACTACTACTCCATTCTGACCGCCGGCCTGTGGAATCAAATTTAAGTGTGGATGCAAATGAGGTATCTGGGGCTGTTCAAAGAAAACTTGATTAACCGATGGAGGAGCAGCCGCTTGAGCTAATGGGTAGAATGGAGACTGGTAGTTTAAGAACGGATATCTAGGATAATTTGCAAAGTAAGATGATTGTACCGCATTGCCATGACGGAGAACATACGGGAATTGCGATTGTATAGGTAGTAGAGGAGTAAATGGAGCAAATGCTGGTGCCGGTGCAATAGGTGCCGGAGCAGGTACGACTGGCCGAAGGTGAACTTGTTCTTGGGGTACGAGATGAGCTGTAGGAGCTATAGCGGGGGCTGGGAATACAGGTGCAGGCGCTGGGATTGGTTCTGGTTGAATAAGTACAGGTGGGGAAGGAACTGGAACTGGATGTGTATGCACGGTCGCTGTGGGCGGTTCAATGGGTACTAACGGAGTTGCGGGAACGTGTACATGTCCAGGTGATACTGGAATCAATGGCTTAGGCTCTACATGATGATGGTGATGATGGAAGTGGTTATCTGTCTGAGGCACTACCACAGTTTTCGTATGATGAGGAAAATGAAGACCATAGTGGGGATGAGGCACTGGAACTCTATGTCCTACTGGTACAGGATAGCGGGAAGCCAAAGGATTTGTTAGAGGAACTTTGACTGCTGTGACAGCAGCCGCCGGTGGGTATGAAACGACGAAAGGTTTAACCACAGAATGGGTCACTACAGGGATATCATATCCGAGTTTATAGGGTGGTATAGCCGATAGCACGCCTCTCTTGTGATGTTTAGCACGCACTATCCTTCCGAGGAACTTATGCTTCGCTGACTTCAGGTGAGAGGCATCTCCTGCCGTCATCCACACGCAAGCGCACAACACCAACGCTATCTGAAACACACCACGCACCATTATAAGCATTAAGCGTCTCACTTATCACTGAATCACTTCACACATTCCACTTGTCAGTTGGTACGTACTACTTTAAGTTTCATGTCGATGCGGTCGCCCGGTCACCGCGACAACTACTGAGATACCGATGGGCAGCGAGTCCCACCACCCATACTTATAATTTAAAATATATCTAATTAGTATGTAGCCGGTGTCCAGGTTTCACTTGGGGGTAGCCGGACGTGCCTACCGCGAACTTCGTCCTTACGCGATAATGCTTTCGATTGTACGTAAATGAATGCAGTTAAATTCTTCTTCCGACTAGAAATCAGTCAAATTTGCATTGTATCCCGAGTGAATAGAGCTGAAATTAAAATTGTCATTGTTTGTTTATGTGGCACGTAGGTGGCTACCGTCATTCCCGTGTAACAAGCGTGTTGATGTGCATACTAATCGATTAAGAAACGTAATCGAGAGAAAACTGTACCAAACGACACAGGTACGAATTTGAAAAGTGATAACGTAATAATAAAAGTAGGTTTAATTTCACGTAGGTAAGTAGGCATATATCTAGACCTAAAATAACCTATGTTGGGGTCGGAAGGAGTGGGCCACGCATGAGGTCATGCGTGGCCCACTCCTTCCGACCCCGGCACCAGGTATTTGAGTTTGATTTTCTTCGATGATAACAATAATATGGAAGTCTAGTCGTATGTCTAGTCCCCGGTTATGATCTATCGGGTATCTGGTCCTCGCTCACCGCCGCGGCCTGCTTCTATTAGGGTGACAGGTGGCTCCACCAGTCACCGCCAGGCTCGCGCTCATGGAGAACGAAGGTCATTTTGCTACCTCCGACGCACGATTGCGACGCGCAGTCTTCTTCTCGAGGCCTGCTCTTTACTTGCCAGGAGGCGGCGCAGACGAAATTATTCTATGAACTATGAACTATGTGCTTATTGCTTTATATCATTTGCAGATTTTTAGGTTTGGTTTAAGTAGGTACCTAACGTCTAGACTAGGTAAGTACCTGCTTACATTATTCTCGATAGAACTATGAGTTGGTTAATTCCCAAGTGCGTCTCTGTACGCCAGGACTTCATTAAGCCAACACATGTTCAGCGGTTACCAAATACACCACGATCACTTTCCTTGGCTCTCACTGCGCGTACGCACCTGCTGCAGATCACTACACACCGACATTAGCCGAGCCTTACCGAGCACACGCTTACGTAAGCTGTCTAACAACACGAACGAACACGAATACACGAATCCGAAGGAATACCTACTTGTGGATTTTAAACATGCAATGATCGATTTTACTTCTGCTGGGAAACAAGTTCTTCCGTAGCTACCTATTGTTTAAAATTCAAGTTAGGTATTTGTTAGGTAGCCTTAGCTTTTTATTTTTCGGCCTATGTCATTTAGGTTAAATTTTATATATTCAATAGAGTTTCGATTGAATTGTCGAAAGAAAACTGGTGTTGAAAGCCTCAGTAAAAGCAAACCAAACAACTAACTTCGGATGGAACCGAAATTAGCATTATGAGGATATTAGGTATGTGCTGATAAATATCTCTCTTTATTTTTATCAGCATATATTATTTTGACGACCTCCCTGGCGCATGGCGTGGCGGTAGTGAACTCGACTGCTACGCAGGAGGCGCGGGTTTGATTCTCGCTCAGTGCAAATATTCTGGGTCTGGGTGTAGCTTAGGTATTATTTAGGGCGGAAGTGGTCTCCCATTCAAATTCCATTATTTGCTAAATAGTTTCGTTTTTGTCAAAAGTACAATACGTAGGTACCTGATAATACTTAACCCATACCTACTTTAAGAAATATATTTAGCACCAATAAGAGGTCGAAGGGTCGACGTAAAGAAACGAGATACCCTGCTAAAATTTCTGAACGAAAATGTTAAAGCAATCAAAATACATCAAAAGCAAGAAAAATATTGGCGAGGGGAAGATGGTAGCAGTGTTTATATATTATTGAATAATATAATAAACTAGACAATTTTCCCTGGTTAAATAAACAGCATAAAACTATCAAGTTGTTGGTAGTTAACTGTAATAATTTCTGAAAAGTTGGTGCTATGTCAAATAATATCAAGTGTCTCCGTGTGTCAAAGCTGTCAAAGTCAAAGTTTAATGTTTTCTTTTCTAATCTAATCGGCGGAGACTGCAAAATAAATGCATTAGGAATTTGAAAATTACGTACCCAAAATAAACACAAACAAGAATATTATTAATTTTAACAATGGATAAATTCGCAGACGAAAATACTTGCAGGATATGTTTGAAGAAACAAGATACGGTCTACTCATTATTCCGTAAACAAAAAGGTATATATCCTCGCGAGAAACTCAAGAAAATAGGTATAAACGTCAATGTTAACGACGCTGGTCCACCATGCATATGTTCTGAATGCCTGACGGAACTGGAAATCACGCTAAACTTTCTGGAAAAATGTGAGAAATCTAATCAAATTTTCGCGGTACAACTACATCGCGAACTCGAGTGCTCTGAGCAAAACTTTAGTTTCAAAGGTGATGTGAACATAGATCATGAGAATAATGCTTTCTATCCCGACAATAATCCAGTGGATATTGACCAGGAGACAAATGTGGATAGCATAACGGAAAAAATAATAAACTGTAATGATGATATTACTTTGCGTCTGGAGGAGGCGCGGTGTGGAGAGTGTGGGTCCAAGAGACGCTGCCGGCATTGGGCGCCACCCACTACACACACTTGTCCTTATTGTCAGAAAGTGTTCACTAGAAAATTTAATTTTAAGCTGCACCTGTGAGTATTACTTGGATAAACACATTTTTATTTTTTTTAACTCTCTGTGCTATATAGGGTAAATAGAAAGCTTCTGTGGCATAGCAACAGTGAAGGTGATTGCTATGCAGGGTGAATGGGTGCAATACCTGTTCAGTGAAAATATTTGCACGCATTAATATGGATATTCCCACTGGTCTGGTGGTGACTTGTAGAGCCTGTTAAGCCATCGGTCCCAGATCTCATACGAATATCTATTAAAGTAGTCTACAAAAGAGGGCTGACCATCCATCCAGTCAATGGCATCCCCACATCAAGTAGTAATACATGGGGTACCTTGGTCATAACCTACCCTTTGTAGCTGGAGCTCTTTCATTACCAGACCTAGTCATACTCTACCACTATAGCCTAGAATAATGACTTTACTAATACTGGTATACTGGTTATGGGTATACCGTTTTGTTTCACAGTTTTAAACAACTGTGACCAAATAGGTTTGTGAAAGATTTTTGCCAGTATTCATAAATAAAATGTGAAACAAGTCATTAGATGCACATAATTACACAATATTGTTCTGATTTCAAATTGAAAATTTAACATGGCAACATACTTTTTATTTATCACTACTTATGCAAATTTTATTTCAACCATATTTTCAAGAAACAATTGAATTAGCCAGTTTTTTTCTGCCGTGCTTAGTACTATATAAAAACCATAAAAATTAAATTAAAGCATCTTAGAGTAAGTTTACTGTACCACCGAGGATGCCCTTGGTGCTGTGACAGTGGCCTGGCATTAGAAAACATGTGATGCAACTATGAGTGTCCTTCAAAGTGAAAGTGATCACAGACTGCATATCAATTAGTGGACTTGCATGCATTAGTCATGCTGTGGGAGTTATCTATGAAATCATTGGTTAGCTAGTTGGCCATGAATTTTTGTCCAAACATTAGTTAATAGCTGCATGTGTAATGATATCATGTTCTAGATATAAAATGTGAAAGCTTGCACTTTGTATGATCCTTCCTGTGCTTGCAAATGATTATGAACTTTATTCTCTCCTGTATACTGTGCAGATTCATAACGGTTTGTAATATTTTACCGCTGCCGGTCACTACTCTTTCAGTGGGAATTGCCAGTAAAGGATCACTCACCACAACAACTAGCACATTGCAAAAGCAACCTATATTGACTTATATTATTATTCTGAGAATTCTTTCAGTGCTAAATATTAAGAAGTATATGTAGTGGACATACGCACAATGGCCGAAAAAGGGAGGTTAGGTGTGGACAAAAGAGTCCAAAATCAGTGTAGTGTACATATAATATGTCAATATAGGAGTATTTACTGTGTGCATATTGCTATGATGTGTCCGTGGTGTAGCGCGCGGCACAGCGGCGCGGTCTTGTGTCGGCGCGGGGCGGGGGCGCGGCGCTTGTGCCCGGTGGCGGGCTGCGGCAAGTCGTACACCAGCCGCACCAACCTCAACACTCACCTCCGGACACACACCGGTCAGTCCTACACTACTTTATACATTCTGTAAGGGCTCATTTTATAAGCAGATATTTGAAGGGATGCTTCACGTGTTAGGCATGCCCTGACATTGCTAGGCTGCCCTCCTTTTATTTTCTCTCATTGGCTTTCTCAGGTGTGCAGTCTTTTTAACTAATTGTAATATTGTAATATTTTGTCTGTCTGGTTCCTAATTGATTTCCGAGCCTCTACGCTAATCTATACTGGTGGTGGGTGATCAACCTGACCAGTACCTAATCTGTATTATATAAGACCATAATTTGTACCTGTATTCTCCAATAAATATTAATTATGATTATGAGATTTGCTTAAAAGCCACCTATTCACAGTAGACTTGAAGACACCCTAGTAATAGCTTTTGTTTAGCTATCTTTAAACTGTCATCTGACTTCCGAACCCTGGGACGAAAGTCTGCATTGGAATTTCATCTGTCAATTAGCAAATGTACTGGCTCGCAAAGGAGGTTGGCTCGATTTCATAGGTGTCAGCAAGTCGTCGATTTTGTCTCATTTAACATTTAAATTAAATATGCATCTGACACCAGCT
Organism: Pelosia muscerda; assembly: GCA_963691645.1. Classification (NCBI taxonomy): domain Eukaryota; kingdom Metazoa; phylum Arthropoda; class Insecta; order Lepidoptera; family Erebidae; genus Pelosia; species Pelosia muscerda. The sequence continues at coordinate 17,713,183 of OY829109.1, read as the reverse complement.
CCCTCTATTTGAAATCCGCGGTATCTCTCTTCGGCAGATCAGTTCCGTGGTAAAGGTCTTTTTCTAATACTTAGTTCAGTAGCAATATTGGACTTCAGCTCCATATCAGGATACCTACCTATTGAGGGATTTAATAAACTGTAAAAGAGAAACATGAAAAGAAATTATTAAAATTGCAGGTGAGAGACCTTTTGAGTGCAGCGAGTGTGGGAAGAAATTCACAAGCAAAAATACATTAAATGACCATATAAGGATACACACGGGTAATTTGTATTTTGACTCTACCTACTCTACTAGGATATGTAAAATAATACAACCTTTTGGGCTAACGTAAATTCACCTGTAAACCGGTACCAGCAACAGATGGACGTATGAGACTAAGTCGCATAAGCTAAATCTGAATAAGGAGTGAGCAGATCTCTTGGTATGATACGAAAGCCTTTTTCTGTGAAACGCATATATTCTCACAACTAAAGATCGGAAGATACTTGTCTTACTTGTTTGAAGCAACTGCCCTCGCCCTGCACAGGCGCCCTGCCGTACATCTGCGCGGTGTGCGGCAAGCGCTTCCGCACCAACAAGCTGTCGGCGCACATGGCCACGCACGCGGGCGCGCGCCTGTCGTGCGGCCGCGCGGGCTGCACGCTGCGCTTCGCTTCTCGCCGCGCGCTCACCCGCCACCGCGCTGCGCAGCACTCGGCCGCGCAGCACTGCGAAGCGCCCGCGCGGGCGGCGCCGGCGCACGCGTGCTCGCTGTGCGCGGCGCGGTACCGCCACCGGCAGTCGCTCAACAAGCACGTGAAGAAGCAACATCAGCAGGTCAGCACCACATTACTACATAGTATAAAATAAAGTCGCATTATCTGTCCCTATATCCCTAGGTGCCCATGTTTAAATATTTAAAATTACGCAACGGATTTTGACACGATTTTTTTAATAGATAGATTGATTGAAGAGGAATGTTCATATGTATATAACATCATGCTACCTACAACCAACTGGTGCGAAGTAGAAATTGAAAATGTTGCAAAATTGAGGTGACGCAGACGAAGTTGCGCAGGTCAGCTAGTTATTTATAACGGTCACAGTAATACAACTGGTGTAATGAGGACCTGCGGGTTGACGGACGTGGTTCTTGTGTATCTTTCAGTTGGGGTTAGGAAGTCAAACGGTTACCAAGTCGAGTTGCCAGTAAAAACCTTAGAACCTAGGCTTTAAAGTGGAAAATAGCTAGAAGGATCTTGACAAAAGCAATACTTAAGAGTTCCTCGGCCTCTCGCAGTCTTCGCGCTTTATGTTCCCTAATTCGTGTGTTTTCTTTGTTACAGAAACCGTTGTCCGCAGACATTAACCGCAGCGATCAAGCCAAAGAGATACAGTGATATGTAGACTGTCGAGTACACTCGATTATTCTCTAAGTCAGTACATTTACTCATTAAATTATTGAATTCTAATGGTTTTCTTGTTTATGAACTTTAATCTGATCGTCAAATATTACTTATTATTATAGCAACTACTTAAACATCCGAACACCAATACCGATTGCCTTTAAAGCTTGCTGTTTCGTACTTTTCATATATGGTTTCTTGACTTTTCCCTTTTGCTCCCTCCCCTCTTCCCCATCCCAACCATAAATTCTACGAAATCGTTCTCCATCAATTGTGGATAGATCAATGACACGTGGAACCCATATCTCCCTTTGAACGTGGAGGTGGAAACACGACATCCGTACTATGTGTGGATGTTTACTTTTTCCAATCTGTACTACAGCGAAACATTTACCTCTCAATCAAATAATAAGAACTTCCTTTTACTTGACCGAATAGGTTGTGTAATTCAGACAGTCGTGATACTGCAAGAGATGTAATCGTCGAATGTTGGACCTAGGCGGTCGTGCTTGCTGTTTGCTACTGGTCCATGTTTCATAACTTTCAGACTAAACGCAGCACTCTTTTTTAAGAGCAAGTGCCTAACTTGAAGATTGAACACGCAATTATTTAGCGAGTAGTTTGGAAGAGTTTTATTACGTTGTATTGAATTACTCGATCGATAACCGTCAAATGACAAGTAGTTTTGACTGCGCCTGGGTTTCTTTTTTATACCACTTAGTTGTCAGACAAGCCCACGGCCCACCTGAAGGAAAGTAGTTACCGTGGCGTATGGTCGTTTGAAACGTTAGAGGCGTTGCACTCGCACTGCCGACCCTAATACCATTCTTGAAGAACCCCATATTGTAGGCGCTTGGGAAAATCAAACGCGTAATGCTCATATGGAGTAGGTACCTATACCTACATTTTGTGATGTGTTTAGGGTCAAGTTACATGTCGGTAACTAAGTATACCGAATTCCGTTCTCTAAGCGTGGCGTTAAAAGACCCCCGTTTAAGCACTGTGGCTAAATCAACACTGGCTTTTAATTAATTAATTGTTGCGTTTATTCTTTACATTTAGAACTTACCATCAGGCGGTTTACGTGGCGCAGTCGGTTAAAAAGAGTTCGAAAACCTTCGAAAATAGATCGTTTCATGATCATGAGACTTTACTTTCAGCTTGCCATCACTCGAAGTGAATTCAAATTGATGGTCCTAAATAATAAACCTAGACACCCACTATTGAACAAAGTACCTGGGTACAGGAAGGTTCAGGTAGGTACATAGGTTACGCCTATTAGAAACTTATATTGTTTTTGTCAGAGGAAGTTATGCCATTGACCTATCACTGAAGCTCTAGAAGAATCCAGTTATTGTCACAAATTAACTGGTACCTTGTTACAGATTCATATTTTTTAGCACTGAGATAACTGAAGTTTTTGCCAAGTCAATCTTGTGGTTTGGTGAAATCTGGCCAATGGCCCTCGGTCAAGGCCTTCCTCGTAGGTCATACCGAATTTCACAGATCATTATAATAGGTAGGTACTTCTTTTAACAGCACTAAACTTGTTCTTGTGATATCATTCTAATTACCTTGGCTAAGTAATCATATTAGTTTAAGTAAACACGTACCTAATATAGCTAAGAGTAGTGCCTATACGATATGAGAGAGAGAATCTGCAGCTACAAAATATGCAGTAGGCATACTTAAGTGAAAGTGCTGCAGATGCAAAAACGTCATCCGGAAACTGTTACCAGGGATGCAATGATCGATTGCTCTCGAAGCAACTAAGGCTTGCAACTTTGCGAAAATCAATTAGGTCATTGCACTTGTCTCGAAACGACGCGGCCTTTTCTGTTCGTTTTCTAGACGCCGGACCTTCACCCAGTTAGCTGTGACGGTCCCCGACCTGCACTGATTTCACACAAATTCGACTCGCCATCTTAAAGAAATCAATCCTTTACGAAACTGTTTATTTAGAAATTTATTAGGTACAATTCGCTTAGATCTAAATATAAAAATAACAAGACTATCGTATAGAACATGTTCAGGTGCCTTACATCTATACCATCACAGACAATCGCTTCTGCGATTCGTAAGTCTTAACGATTATATAACACTGGTTTTGTCGGTCATGGCCAACGAGCGCACCTTCCTTCAAATAAATAATAATTACAATTATGGCGTGTTTTTCGGCGCGGTTCACGTCTTCCCTTGCCTAACTTTGGCCCTCCGGTTGACGAGGGCGATGGGCGGCGGGTTGGGGTCGTCTACTTGCACGTTCGACGCTTGAATGTACTTATTCTGATAGCCCGTCTCTCGCACCCGCGCGTTAGGGCTCAGTTTATCTGAACGCTCATTTTCACCAGCTCGTTCGTCTTCAGCGCTGCGTTCAGCTGAGGTTGCGCGTTCGGACGAGCCTGAACGTTCTGACTCGTCTGTCTCTTCTTCGTCGCTTTTGTCATCGTTATCCGGGATTCGATGCTTTGGGTCCTCTCGCAGACGTTCGTGATCTTCTAAAAAGTAACCGCTTTTGACAGGCGACTCGTGACGGGCTACATCAGCGTCTACAGTTGGAGGGGGCACCGTCAATTCCATGTAAAATTTTTCTTCTGCCGATATGGGCCTTTTATTACCAAAATAATCGTATTCTGTGTATCGCTCATTCTCACTTTCGTCGTTGCTTTCTTCTACGGATCGTGTTTTACGGGTCTGCTTGCGGCGACGCCTACGTCTGGGTCGTTCGGTCTGAAATGTAAAAGAACTATCATATCCATGGCTATCCTCGCCTCCTCTCTCGCTACTATAGTTGTCGGAAGCATAATGTTCTTCATCATCTTCGTCTCTGTCTGGGGCCTCAGGTTGCTCGCGGTGCAATTTCTTGGGTCGTTTTTCCCTATAAATAGGCGGTACTCGCACGGTTACTGTGTCTATTTGATTCGGGTTGTGTTCTGTAGGCGGTAGAACGCGGGGCTTTAACTTCTTTTTGGGATCTTCCGTAGTTGTTGTCACTTCATATTCATCCTCGGCATCTGGAAGAAGCAGCGGAGTCCTATTAGAAGGTGGACGCTCACGTTGAAGACTTTGATGTGATTCGCCACGTGGGTGTACTTGATCTGCAAGCTTACGATCTCCAAAATGAACATTTTGGTAATGATTGTCTGGTAGTTGAGAAGAACGGGGTTGAGCCTTTTGTATTGTAAATGGTCTCTGCGGTTGCTGTTTTTGATCCCAGAAACGATCCACAGCGTGTCCAAACTGCCGCACAGCAGCCTCGCGATCCCGGGACTCCTGAACATCCGCATAGTCGTCGTCTAACTGTTGCTGCGTATTCTCATCATCGTAAGCCAGATAATCGTCGTTATTATCGCTTATATTGTTTAACCGTTTGGCATCTATGGTATCCACTCGTTTCGCTATTCCATTTTGAACTACGAATGCGTCCACATATACTCGCGGGGTTCGCGGTTCCTCTAAGGGCAATTTCGCTGCTTGTGGTTGGATAGCGATTGGAAGAAATTGGTCTAAGTCATCTTGGGCTTCAACTTGCTCTTCGGCTGCGGCCTGGGCCTGGGCAGCGGCGGCAGGTGCCGGTGATACAGGATTTCGGTTGAAGTTGAAGTTTAACCGAAGGTTCGACGTAATCCTTTCTAGATTATTGTCCGCCTGTATTTTCGGGGGAGGTGGTGGTGGAGCGCAAGGAGGTGGCGTGGCCGGGTTCGCTCGAGGCTTAGCGCATGGTGGTGGTGGTGGTGGAGGCGGCGGTGGTGGTGGAGGCGGCGGTGGTCTGGGCTTTTTAGGCCTTGGTGCGGCTCTTGGTCGTGCACAAGGTGGCACTGCCTTTGGGGCAGGAGGTGGCGGCGGCGGTGCTGCTCTGCAAGGTGGCGGCGCCGCCCTGGGCTGGCCACACGGTGCTGTCGCTGGCGCAGCTGCGGCTGCAGCAGGTGCAGCCAGAGGTATATCGATCCCGGCCACCGGTGCCACCGGAGGCGGGAAATCAAAAGCCTGCGGCGGCTTCCTGGCCACGTTGTATCCGAGCACGTCAGCTATTCCTCTAAACACTATGTCGCCGAAGGTTCTTTTCTTGCGCACAATCTCCGCTTGGTCGGAGTCCAGCTCGATGATGGTCCCGTTGTTGTCGCGAAGGACGACCGTCCCGTTGGCGTCATCGATGGTAATCCTGTCGTTGGCATCGTCGATGACGAAAGTGTCTGTGAGTTGGCTGGCGGCGGTGTCGTTGCGTTGGGCGGCCGCTGCGGCCAGTAGCGCCAGTAGCAGGAGTGGCGCGGCGCGGCGCATGGCGCGAGTACTGTCGCGCGGGAGGGCGCGCGCTCCGTTTTGTCGCGCCCGCCGTTGCTCAAACACGGTCACGCTCCGTCGACCAGCGTCTTATTTACAATTATTGTAATATTAATTTGTTAATGAACCGCGGAATGCATTCAGATGTAGTTAATTCGTTTCCATACCTAGTAAGCCTATTTATTGTGGTGTCCTTTATTAGTTTCTAGAACCCAGTCGTTTCAATATTCTTAACAGTCAGTCGTTTAATCGATCGGTTTCACAGTGTTGCACTTTATTTTTTTGTAACATTCAGTGGGTATTTAATAATTAATTGCTTTTTATACTCAGTAGATAGACAATCGAGAAAAATACTGATGGTACACTGATGCTAAAATGATGGGTGTTTGGTCGGGATCCTCCACACATTGTAATCCCGGAGAACAGAGATGGCTCTCTACGTAGTAGATACATCCTGGAGGACAGAAACGGCAGCGCCTTTCTCCATGTCTCATGTCACCCAAATCCGAGCGAGACAGGCCTGTCACATTGGAAAAAAATATTCAATTCGATAATGGCTTATTATTAAAATCGCACGGCTTCCGAACATTGCCAATCTGCGTACTATTTATAGTATCTTAATAATTTCCGTTTCGACACAATACGTCTATTATGTGGTTTTTAATATTGACCAACCTTTTATTTGCACGTTCATTCATATCATACCGCATGCAGTCGGTGTTGCCACATCACGGTATACAGAAATTCAATTAATATGGCAAAAAAATATACTTACGATAAAATGAATGCCGTAGTCTCAATTTAGGTCGGTTTATTAATTGTAGACCATTCGACAAAGAATTGTGTTTGTGAAACATGATGTTATTGTAGAGCCTATAAGTAATGTAAGTACCATATTTGTAAATGAAGTTGCTCCGTTGCTCTATTATATTGCATCTGTGTAGTGTAGATGCTAATAATTGCTGTTTGGAAAATTACTGAAATTTCAAAATTTCTACGGCGACAGAAGAGGAAAATACATTTTTTTTTTATTTATTTATGGCACGTCAATTGACTTTACCTCGCCTGATGTTAAGCTGAAGGCAAAGTCTACAATGGTGGCATTCAGCTTGACGGCCTCATCAGATGCTTTTTCACGCCCCGCTTAAAGGACCCGGGACTGTAGGAAGAAGGAAATACGTGCGCCGGCAAGGAACTCCAGGACTTAATGGTACGGCAGAGAAAAGACTCACCGAACCGCTTTTACTTTTACCGCATTACTTTTGAACTTCTTTTGAAAGACTTTTAAGGTTACGTCTATACGCATGGCTCCTGGCTTATCAAATCACTGGTTTATTTGTTGAAGTGTCATCACCAGAATCACTTGAGTCACTCACAGCTCAATTCTGTTCCGACCCAGTGATCTTCGAATGTAATGTTGTACCCACACCAATCATTTATTTACTTTGTTTAGTTACATAAGCCAGCTTGCTACAACAGTGAGCTTCTGATTTTACATGAAGGTAAGTAACGGGAAACATCACCCGCCTCCCGCCCCAGTACGTACAGCATAAGCCTACTACTATTGTTTTCCTGTGGCATAGCTTCCAAGGATAGTGGTCCAGTTATAAAGTGTTTATTACTGAGTACCGAAGGTTTTAAAAAGCAATTAGTATGCTGACTTATATATAAAAAAATAAATCAAATTTAGATAGGAAAAATTTACGAGATTCGATCCCTGGATCTTTCTCTTAAAAGGGAAGAAATACCGGACTCCGCCTGATGGTAAGTTAGGGTAAGCGAATGATCGCGGGTAGTCGTTCGTATCCCTACGTGGCATAAAAAAGGTTATCTATGGTTCGATGTGACTGAAACTATTCGGTTTTCTGTAAGCGGGTCAAGGCGTCCACCGTGAATATTCGTCTTTAACAAGTTAAACTAAGCAATACACCGACTTTATGGCAGTTGGCGTATGATAATAGTGGAAAATCTACAAAAAATACCTGAATAGCGCTAAGTTATATACTTATATATGTACTACGCTAAGTTTTTACATTGTTTCTAATAAAAAAAACTTAACGAATCCATAGAAATATGGGTTTTACAGTGTCACCACGACTAGGGCATTGTTATCAATAAAGCTACTATGGTACTGATACAATTAAAAAATAAATAGCAATCTCTTGATAGATAAATTGCTGTACGTTTTTTTTAAGGCGTTTTGTAACGACTAACTTGTGTGGTCTTATAGTTGAGTTTGCTTATTTATTAATCATTTCAGCCGTAGGACGTCCACTACTGAACATAAACCTCCCCCATCGACCTCCAATCCCGCCGGTTGGAGGCGGTCTGCATCCAACGGGTACCCGCGACCCAGACTATGTGGTTCACCCATTTCACGGGGCATCCATCTCATTATACACATATAATAACTCGCATACAAAGATTATGTTACTAGCAGTTTCTTTACCATTGCCAATCAAACTTTAGATTTGATGATGAAACCAGGAGGTATGTATATATGTATAAGCAGTTCTTCAATATGGGGTTCTTCAAGAAGAGCATTAGAAGGTTCCTACAGGGTAGGCAGCATGTGTGTGACGCCCCTGGTGTTGCAAACGTCCAAAGGTCACGGTGACTGCTTTCCATCAGGTGGGCCGTGTGCTTGTCTGCCATCTTCTGCTAGGTATCTATTTACGTAAGCCGCACGAGTTTGAACTCATTCATTTGTACACGTGTCTTTCAGAACTCATTACCTATCTTATTAAGAGTGTCAAACTTGCTCGTCTCACACGTGACTCTCAATGTCAGACAAAAGAGGACAAAGCGGCATCCACGCAAATCTCATTAGGCTGGCGCGAGAAATTGGATCGTTCACCCGCCGATGATCGGTTTTAATAGGATCAGCGTTTTAATTAAATTGATTAAGGATTGTCCACTCACATTACAGATAATTAGATGTTAGCATTAAAGTTTCCACGAAGAGTGGACAGCCTGAAGTGCTTTGAAGAGCTAAGTTAACAATGACCATCACCTGTGTAAGTACCATTGCTGCAGCAAAGAATAGATGCTTGCACTTAGCAGAAAAGTGGGCCATTGGTTACAAAATATTCGCATTCGGAATGAATGAGACCCATACTAGGTAAGTTCCAAATATTAACCGAAATGTAAGAAGAGATTCAAGAGATATATTTATGAGTACAAGGGCTATTTCAATCCACTGAAACATTGAAGGACCCTCAGATTAAGCGCTCGCAGAATAAGCATCAGCGATGATCTTGCTCCCGTATTGGACTGTAGGTACGGGTATTCGACGGTCTGTACTAGGGGTGCTGTTTAAATAATCTAAATGTTGAAGATGGATAAGTATATTACTACGTATGGCATGACGTAAAACTGTGGCAGCGCACGACTCTCACCAGCTCCGGTGGGTATTTTGAAACTTGTTGCGTAAAACCTATTTTCATAACATAACATAACATAACATAACATAAACTCACGCCTTTATCTCCGAAAGGTTAGGCAGAGGTGCTAGCACCCACATTTCGCCAGTTTATGTTTAGGTCCCAATGTAATAGGTGGCGAGCCTATTGCCATTAACCGGGTACTTATAAACCTGCTATAAATACACACATAACTTCGAAAAGCATCGAAAAGTCATTGGTGTGTGCCATGGTAAGCGGTGATCGAACCCGAGACCTCGTCTCAGCAGTCCATTACCCATACCACTAGGCTACCGCAGTTTCTATTACTACACACACACACACTAGGCTATTTTCATTTAAGGACATTTATTGCTGCTTTAGTTCAAGATGCAGTTTCAGAACATGCATAGGTGTTCCATTTTACAAAATGTAATGTTTTTTGTGCAGCAAAACTTACCACAATGTACCTTGTTATAACAGATATGAAAGATCCAGTTATTTGACCAACAATGCAATTATTCACGATTTGATCCCATTGTGCGGCTCATTTGAAGCGAACAAATGGTGTGAAACAACATTTAACGCAGTGCTTAACCAAACAATGACCTTAGGTACTGGTCGCGACTACTACGCAGAAGTCTTGGGCTCGATTTCCACTCAATGCAAATATTTGTATGCATAAATATGAATATTTGCATTGGTCTATGTGTTCCTATGTATGTATGTATTTACAAGAAAAAAATATCTAAGTATGTTTATCCGCATTCTAGAACCCATAACACAAACTAGTTAAACTATGCTTACCATGGGTCTAGGTGGCGTTGTGTAGATTGTCCTAGAATATTTATTTATTTATTTAAATGGTCTTTATCGTACTGTGCACTTTACGTGTAGGTTCTAGGATTTCCTCTTCCAGCTGAGTGACCCTGACCTGGAACTAGTTCTTTTTTATATCACTTAGGTGGCAGACAAGCACGCGACCCACCTGATTAAAAACAAAATGATTTGTTAATCACTACATAGTATAAAATAAAGTCGCGTTCTCAGTTCCTATGTCCCTTTGTATGCTTAAATCATTAAAAGTACGCAAAAAAAATTGATGCGGTTTTATTAATAGATAGAATGGTTAAAGAGGAAGGTTTACATGTATATAACATCATGCTATAACCAACTGGCGCGGAGCAGAAGTGAAAAATGTTGCAAAAACGGGGTGAAGCAGACGAAGTTACGCGGCTCAGCTAGTTATGACTAAAAATAAATATCAATAGTATTCGAAACTTTTCCACACCACCTAACAGGGCTAGTAGTTAGTAGTAGAGTCATAGTTTAAATAGTTAGAATACATCTCTAAGTCACAGAATACCTCATTTATGTAGGCTAATTGAATTTGTAAGTCTGTCTGTCACGTCACGGCGCTCGGGTGTCCGCAGACGTCACGAGGAACGTCCGTTTTAATTGGATTTTGGCATGTCTTTACACGACGGGATTATGACGACCTACAGTTCAATCAACTCAACACCATGCCACTTTGTTACCGTGCGAAAAATCCCCTCCGATAACTCCCCGCTTGAGCCGGTTGGGGAGGTTACATCGAATTCAAACTGATTAAAAAGTACGGTACAGTCGCGGTAGACTAGTGGTATGGGTAATGGACTGCTGAGACGATGTCTCGGGTTCGATCCCAGGTTACCATGGCACACACCAATGACTTTTCGATGCTTTTCGAAGTTATGTGTGTATTTATCGCAGGCTTATAAGTGCCCGGTTAATGGTAATAGACTCGCCACCTATTAAATTGGAACCTATACATAAACTGGCGAAATGTGGGTGATAGCACCTCTGCCTACCCCTTCGGGGATAAAGGCGTGAGTTTATGTTATGTTATGTTATGTAAAAAGTACGCCGTCTTTGGGTTTGTAGTTGTCGGACGTGAGATGCACCCCGGCAGACCCGGAGTCATCTCTTTCGAGATGGCTCTCTTCGGGTGTGGAGTTCACTGTGTCTTCAACTGTCCCCCGGGTAAGGGGAGGCGCATTTCACTCCACTCTCGCTAGAAATGGTCATGTCGTCAGGGTTTACCATCTATGTCAATGGCGAGCGGTCCCTATAACCCAATTCCAGCCAGCTTCCCAATCGGTTGCATTCATGAGTTTCATGACAAACTAGATCGAGATAAGTTTTCAGCGGTTTCTCTTTTAAAAATGTACACCCTTCACTACGGATAATGTAATCATAGTTGCAAAATCTACTCAAATCAGTGTCGTGTCCATTTACGAACCTTTGTATTTACCATGGAAAACAAAAAGCAAATGGAAGTGTGATGTAGTCGGTGCACGCGTGTCATTGCTTAGCGTATTTACCTACCTACGCAATGATGGATAAATTCGACAATATATGAACCATTTTGATAAGAATGCGTCTTTTGTTCGTAAGTATTCAAGTTGGTGTGACCCAAAATATGAAAATACCATATTTACTTTTTTATCTATAGCAAAGTAATCGCTATTTTGAACGGTTAAAAAAGGTGGTAGCAATTTAGTTACCACTACCATAAAAAAGGGTAGTGTTTTCGTTTTGTACTACGTATCATTTGAGTATATAAATAGGTACCACATAAGTAATTGTTTACTAGTAGTGCACGGTTATTTTGTGAGTTTGGCGACATCGGTTCCGCTGCTAAAACTAGGTATGGTGTCGCATTTCTACTAGGTTTTTATGTTCTATGGTATTTACAGTTTTATTGTCGTGAATGAATTACCTATCTATGCTAGTATTTTGACATACCTATTTCTACGGTTGTTACACCACGAAACACTCAAGCCTCAAAGCGTAGACACAATAAGATTCGAGCGTTTATTCAATAACCCAACACGCAAATACTTAGTACAAACTACTGCATTATCGTGATGACTGTTATTACTGACAATAACATTCACCCATCATAACCATGTCAAAGGCGACTTGATTGTTGACAGAGCGGTTACGTGATGCGAGTGCGTGTGAATCTTGGCCTCTTGGCTTGAACGTTGGAGCGGCTTTAGAGATGCTAATCGTCGTTTCCTCGTAACTCACTTCTCCTGTTTATGTAGTCACGGATTTACTTATATACTTACAGAAAAAGGAATCAAGGAAGGAATAAATGAAGCAACCATGTAGTTTATAAGGTAGTATAGTTGCCAGTATACCTAGATATTTTGACGTGACAACGTCTTATAAATTGGCTTGCCGGGTGACACTTCAAGAAACTGCGTTACGCTCCGCTCACGTTATGCGCTCACAATGAGAGCGAGTGAGAGGCACGCGTCCCTTCCACTCGGGCATGGTTAGCCCGCCTAAGAGCGAGAGAGACAGACATAAAAAGTGAAAGGCACGCGTCCTTACCACTCAAAGTCGTTGTCAGGTAAAACGTTCGCCCGTATACCGACTTTACAGGCAACCAATTTTTTACCCCAAAATGTACTCAAACCGTACCTAGGTACTTTGGATGTCTTTTGCTCACAGTACAAGTTGCTACAGCGGCGGTGGAGCAGATCAAATCCACCAATCACATATTTGTTAGCCTCAATGTGCAATACTACTATATCAGGCCACATAAATACTCTTTGATATTCTCTATTACGTCTGTTATCTATTGTATATTTTACCACCTAAAAAACAAAACACTATCGCGCACTTTTTGTTTTTCTTCGTGTTGAGCAAATATAATATGATTATTATATAATTGAAATTAGTGCATAAAATGATTAAATATAATACCGTAATAATAATAATAATGAGGAATTAATATAATATTTAAAAATTCATTGTCATGTGCATGTAAGAAACGATTGTTTTCCGTAATATGTAGTTATGTACTGCTTAAGATGAATTAGGAAAAGGAATTGAAGAAAGATCGTTTCTGATATGATGAAAGGGTTCTTATTGATAACTGTCCCGAAATGTAGCTAATACATTAATATCAAAGCAGTCCATGAGCGACAGACCTTCGATTCTGTCGTGGCATGTGTGTGATATATGCAGGTACCGATGAATATAATGGTAGTTACGAATTCCGTAGGCATTAATGTTATAGAGCTTTAAACGTCCAGGAATAGCCCAAGTACTTAACACGTCGATCACTTATCACCATCTTCACATTCATCCGGATCCACGTTCTTAACGGTAATTTGGAGTATCGGGCAGAGAAAGTGTTATAGAGATGACCTCCGCAATGCCTGCAATGCAAACCTCTGTAATTAGTGAAATAACCAATTAGCTTCGATACAAAGACCGGCTGATGAGCTCAAACAATGATGTGTGATTTATAGTCTGTCTGGAGTAAAATATTCTTGATTAATGATTACAACCAGCATAGAATAAAAACGTTCGCTTAAAAGTCTAGTTTATGAAATAAAGAAAAAGAAATTTAAAAGACGCACTGTACCAAAATCAAGAAAAAAAAAACAAAAGCATAATATATATAATAAAAGAGGGTACACACTTTTAAGTACCTTGGGCACGTACTGACGACTAGTCTCAAAGGTGATGATGATATTGAGCGTGAGCGGAGGGCGCTGTCGGTGAGGGCGAATATGATTGCCCGCAGGTTCGCACGTGCTTCTCTTGGTGTGAAAATAACACTTTTCAAAGCTTACTGCAGTTCCTTCTACACTAGTAACCTGTGGGTAAAATTTACGCAGAAATCGTACAGCGCCCTTCGCGTTCAGTACAATGACGCTTTCAGGGTGCTGTTGCAGCTGCCTCGATATTGTAGTGCATCAGAGATGTTTGCAGAAAACCAAGTCGACTGTTTTTATGCGCTGATGCGAAAAAGATGCGCATCCTTGGTACGCAGGGTTCGAGGCAGCTCCAATGGTATACTGGAAATGATTGCAAATAGACTGGACTGCTGTATCATGAATCGTTGCTCCAGAATTGCAGGTGGCTTGAGTAGTGGCAAGTGATTATCTCGATTGACAATTTATAATAGGTAAATATTTGAAATCTGATTGAATTTAAAAACTCATACCCACAGTAATAATTTAAATAATAAATAATTTAATAAATAATCGAATTTAATTATATATAGATCTTATTACATATATCTTGAATTATCTTAATCTATTTTATATCAATATGAATAATAATTGCATTTAATAATTTATTATAAATTGGACATTTAATTATCAATACCTATTATTGTTGTTACAGAGTTCATGCCATTTGAATTGTTTTAATTTTGAATCCAAATACATTATCTTACTAACATAACTATAAATTTAATAAATTGTTACTAACATCATGAGTCTTAGTTACTTGCAAATAAAGAGATTATTATTATTATTATTTCACTTTATTCACACTTTTCATATTTTTTTACATTTTTAAATATAAATATACAACAATGAAAAACAATATATACATTTAAAAATATAAAAAAACAGAGTGCCACCGGTATCGGATACAGGGATCAAGCTACCGGTGGTTAGGGCTCCAGAGAAAGGAACCTCCTCACGATGCGCGCCGTATCTAGTAGCACAGCCTTCTGCATCTGGCCCTTGACCCAACCGTCTAACCCGAAAAATAACACTTTTCAAAGCTTACTGCAGTTCCTTCTACACTAGTAACCTGTGGGTAAAATTTACGCAGAAATCGTACAGCGCCCTTCGCGTTCAGTACAATGACGCTTTCAGGGTGCTGTTGCAGCTGCCTCGATATTGTAGTGCATCAGAGATGTTTGCAGAAAACCAAGTCGACTGTTTTTATGCGCTGATGCGAAAAAGATGCGCATCCTTGGTACGCAGGGTTCGAGGCAGCTCCAATGGTATACTGGAAATGATTGCAAATAGACTGGACTGCTGTATCATGAATCGTTGCTCCAGAATTGCAGGTGGCTTGAGTAGTGGCAAGTGATTATCTCGATTGACAATTTATAATAAATATTTGAAATCTGATTGAATTTAAAAACTCATACCCACAGTAATAATTTAAATAATAAATAATTTAATAAATAATCGAATTTAATTATATATAGATCTTATTACATATATCTTGAATTATCTTAATCTATTTTATATCAATATGAATAATAATTGCATTTAATAATTTATTATAAATTGGACATTTAATTATCAATACCTATTATTGTTGTTACAGAGTTCATGCCATTTGAATTGTTTTAATTTTGAATCCAAATACATTATCTTACTAACATAACTATAAATTTAATAAATTGTTACTAACATCATGAGTCTTAGTTACTTGCAAATAAAGAGATTATTATTATTATTATTTCACTTTATTCACACTTTTCATATTTTTTTACATTTTTAAATATAAATATACAACAATGAAAAACAATATATACATTTAAAAATATAAAAAAACAGAGTGCCACCGGTATCGGATACAGGGATCAAGCTACCGGTGGTTAGGGCTCCAGAGAAAGGAACCTCCTCACGATGCGCGCCGTATCTAGTAGCACAGCCTTCTGCATCTGGCCCTTGACCCAACCGTCTAACCCGAGCCTCTTTAGGTGTTGATCGAGGCTCTTCGCTATCAGTCCATTGACTGACACGACTATCGGCACAATGATTGCTGAGTCAACACTCCACATGTCGACAATCTCGCGAGCTAAGTCCAAGTACTTAACCTGTTTATCTTTCTCAGCTTTCACGAGATTCTCGTCATGAGGAATGGTAACATCAACAATCAATGCTCGGCGCTCGGATCGGTCTATCACCACAATGTCAGGCTTGTTGGCTACAACAGTCCTATCAGTGATGATAGATCGATCCCAGTACAATGTGATATGACTATTTTCCAGAACTGGCTCAGGAACATATCTATAATACGGTACCTCAACTTCCACAAGGTTATATTTCAGAGCAAGCCGTTGGTGGATTATCCTGGCTACTTGATTATGTCTGTGCAAGTACTCACCGTTAGCAAGACGAGAACAACCGGAAGTAATATGCCTGAGGGATTCACCAGGTTGGTGGCACGCTCGACATATGTCGACTGTGCCATCCCTCATGATATACTTCCGGTAATTATTCGTCTTGATAACTTCGTCTGCAATTGCACAGACAAAACCTTCAGTTTCCCCAAAAAGGTCACTGAAACGTAGCCAGGATACGGATGCCAGTAGGTCTACTTCGGGCCTGTGGAGGGCCCGATAAAACCTACCATGTAACTCCTTGCTCTGCCATATCTCCCTGCGGTCGTCAGCACCAACTACTATAGGCCTGCGCCAGTTCAGCTTAGCCAAGCCGAGCGGGGTGAGCCCAGTATCTACGTTGACTACATCTCGATGCATATCCACGTTGGATCTAAGAAAATAGTCTCTGAGATTGCACACCTCGCGATTATGAAGGGTCTTAGCATTTAAAAATCCTCGACCCCCACATTTTCGCGGGATGTACAATCTCATGACAGATGAACGTGGATGATGCATTCGAAATGCAGTCAACTGAGTCCGGACTTTTCTGTCGATGGCATCGAGTTCAGTTTGAGTCCACTTGAGTATGCCAAAGGAGTACACCAAGAGGGGCATGACCCAACTGTTACAGGCACGCACCTTGTTACCACCTGATAAAAGACTGTTAAGTACTTTTTTCAGGCGGCCAAAGAAACGCTCCTGCAACATTTGTTTCATACCAGCCTCATTGATGCATAACGCCTGTGACATACCCAAGTACTTATAGGTCTCAGTTACGAGGAGTGATCTCAGGTAAGTGGACTCAGAAAGTAGTATACCTTCTGACTCCACCACCCGTCCTCGCTTTACATGAATGACTGCACATTTGTCCACGCCAAACCCCATCTTAATAGAATTACTAAAGGTTTCCGTTACCTTTAGTAAAGCCATTAGTTGAGGACCATTATTATAATGATTTCGAACATTTTGATTATTATTTGAATGTAACGTCAATTTGCGAATTAAAAAAAACATCTCTTGATTTCCGCAGTCATTTTGACATCTCCATTTGTTTTCTTTTTTTAAGTGTGGTCAATTTGATTGCACCCTGTACACTGAAATACAACTTACATAACTTAAGCTGAAAAATCAAATAAAAGGACCTGCCAGTCAGCATATTAAAGTAATCACAAAGCAGTGAAAGCACACGAAAGTGCTTAGGTAATGATAACACAGAATAAGGAATTGCAAGAGAGAATGTGTAAACCACATACTACTAGGTACCTACCTCCTATAAGGTCCTATATTAATAAAAAAGAAAAAGCAACTGTATCAACGCGTAGACGACAGGGAGGCTCCTACGAATGTGGAGTGATGACGTCGGCATTGTTACATTTCAACTCAGTCCTTCAGACTTAATATAATATGTACCTAGGTATGACGATAATTTTACAACATGCATAATTTTTGTAAACGTTTATCATTCGATGTAGTGCCAATGATAACATGTTGCAAAATACTAATAATTATATGCTAATAAACAAAACACTAAACAAAGTGAAAGAGGTGACAGACTCGTGGCGCCATTGGCTCGTCGACCGACATTCTTATTGATGGACATTTTTATTATTGGACATTCTTATTGTTGGACATTGCTATTCTTGGACATTCTTATTATTGTACATTGACTTTTTTTCCTTTTGGAATATATGTCGTGCAAAGGTTTTTTATACCACTTAGGTGGAAGAGAAGCACACGGCCAACCAGTTGGAGTATGGTTACCGTGGCCTATGGACGTTTGCGACAATAGAGGTGTCACACTCATGCTGCCGACACTGTTGAAGCCTTCTAAGGCCCATCTTGAAGTCGTGTTGTAGTCGCTTGGCCACCACCTCAGCAGGGAGTTCATGTAACAGCGTGCGCGGGATGAAGTCCCTTTCATAACTCCCTGCCTGTGGCAAACTTTGACTGTGAACTCTAAACACTTATGTGGGTACAATAAACGAATTGTCCCAACTCCACATGACTTAGGTAGGATAAGTTAGGAGGACAATGGACCTCCTAGTCTAGGCCTAGGAGGGCAAGGAGGACCGAAATGAGCTGTCCAACTGGGAAAGTACCTCCGCCCTACAGAAGACCGCGATCATAATAACCATCGTGTTGTGTTCCCGCCGGTAAGTAGGGTAGCCAGAGCTCACTATACCCCTCCTTCCCCTCCCCTTCCCAGCTCTCCCCCTTTCCCCTCAGGGTGGGCAGCGCGTGTGTGACACCCTTAGTGTTGCACACGTTCATAGGCCACGGTGGCCGCTTTCCATCAGGTGGGCCGTGTGCTTGTCTGCCACCTACGTAGTATATAAAAAAAAAACGCGTAAAAGTGATTGTTTTGCCGATAAAAAAAAGACTTAGTATAAATGATAATAATGAGTCCTGCGACCGGCGCGGAGGTTACCTAACAGTTGAACTCTCAATACATAATATTCGTGAAAGTGTGCGACCGTTATCAATAAAACTGTAGTTTCGATTCAGAAAGTTGCACCAGCCGACCGCCCGCGCCCGGGCAAATCCGAAGTCCCCGCCGGTGATGCATCTTGTACGTGAGCCCGCCTTTCTTTAAGAGGACCTGCCCAAATATTTCGAGTAGATTCTCTCTAAAAATTCTCTCTGTGAATTCCAATTTTTACAGCTTTGATGTTTGACTAATCAAATATATCCATTTATCTTTTCTTCTCGTGACCAGAAGACTGGCTTCTTAATAGGACAGAGAATAAGCAAATTGGTAATGCTGCCCGTCTTCTGGCAACGCTTACGCAAAAGGCATACGATGCGGAGAAATTCCACGATACATTTTGGCTACAGTTATTTTTATTTGTTTAAAGTAGTTTTAGGTTGTTTTTAATATATTGCTCTTTTAATGTAAAATAAATGTTCTTTTTATCTTTTTAATCATTGGTTTTAACCCTAGATGCCATGTTGCGTGATGAAGAAACAAAAACTAGGAAATAAGAAGTATTTCATCGTTTCTCTTTCGCGTCGACATCTTCAGTCCTGACTGAAAGTAGAGATGGTGCATTAAGCATTAGTACCGCACGTTTGCTCTCCGCTTTCTCATCGAATTACATGGCGGATCCGGGAAAACGGCTGGTCAATAAAACTGCACGAAATACCCGCTGGAAACTATCATTTTGTTGCTTAGTTTTCTCTCAAAATACGTAAATGTTCACATTTGATAAGATTTTTGAAGAGTTAAGTGACAAATTACAGATTGATTTCAAATCCAAATTAAGTCTCTAAAACTGGATTACAAAGTGCATAGGATTATGTTTGAGGGTTGAAGGTATGAAAACTATATAGACATTGCAGACTGAAGTGACCTGAATTAAACTCAACCTCTATAAACGACGACTGTAACGATGGTTAAGTTTATCTTTGACCCCTTCTTCAGAAGCCGATAGTTTGTGCTGTTGAAAAGTATTCGACATGACCAGACAAGACGCTTTAAGTTTATAGGTCGGCTACCACAGAGTGTTGCTACCCAAGGTCCTTCTGTTGTAATCAAGATATATTTCTTGAACAATCGACATAATGCAAATTATCGCTCTCTGTAATTCTATTGTCTTGAACAAACATATTGATACTCGCATTTACCTGTACATAGTTTCCAGAAACAATTACTTCTGGAAATAATGTGTTGTTAAACCGGATGCGACACAAGTCATACTAAAGCACCCGTACCCGGACATCACCAGCTTCAGCCAGTACTCTTTAGCCAGTCCTCCATGATGGGTTTTACCACCGCTATCATGGCGTGCCATAACCTCTAGACTACAAGTAGCTGTGTGATCTCTTGAATCGGTGCTAAATTTTGCGTGTACCAACGTATTAATTTCCTAAACAGATAGGTAGGCCAACTAGCTAATTAAGTCAGTTTATTTGTCATTTATGGGGCATCGACGCCGTGTTGTTAATGTTTTATCATGCGCAAAATCTCCACGGATTCCACCCTCACCAAAGCCGATAGAGGAAGTTACATCCCTTCGACCAGATTGGAAACCAAGGTTTGGAAACTGGTTTCCATTACAGAATTATTTTTGTATTAACGAAAATTCTGTGTTCGAAACTGATTTCCAAAACAGAAAGTTTGATATTCGTTCGAAATGAAAACTCTGTTCATCAAGCTATAATTTCCTGGTTGGAATACAAAAAGAAATGAAAAGCCCGCTGAGTTTCTTGCCGGAGTCTTCTCAGGTCGGGGCCGCGTTTCGAACCGGTGGTCCATTTGCATTTGATAAAATATTGTTGATATTGACGTTTTGTAAGTGCCGTTTACTGGTCTATGCAGAATAAATGATTTTCGATTTGATTTGATTTGGCCACTTACAAGCGTGCGTTTTTGGGTCTTTGAATGCCGGAGGCGAGATAATACAAGACATCTTTCGCACCTCGGCAGACCGGCGATTTCTTTGGAGTTGGCCCCCTTCCCCTGATATAGCAACCACAGCGTCTCTATCTAGTTATGTTATGTTATTAGTGTTTGTGCTAGGGTGACATACGACTACACTCGTCACCCCAAGGCCCGCACTCTTCCGACGCCCGAGTCACCTCTGCTCATCTTTCATACGTGTTGCTACTGAAAACATACACTCACTACCGTTACTCGTTATATAATATCATTAAGATTAATATTGTGATCAATATGCATAACTTCTCTTGAAGTGCTTATCTATCGCATTTATTTCCAATTAAATATCGACTTTTATCTATATAAAGTCTGAAGATGAAAGGTGGCATACTCATATTTACACTCTTACATATAAACTAGAAGTGCGCACACCCAGAATGAAAGCGCTATGACTAAATGTTGATTATAGGTAAGTACCTAATGAATAGTTTACTTATGTAAACAGTTCGTACTCGTAATCGTCTGTTTGTTTGTTCGATGAGTCGCGCCAGACGTGAAAAACATAACTACATTATTTTTAATTACATTCAAACCAGTAAGAGCTTTATTAATACTTAGGTATATATATTTTTGAGATTTTTTGACGTTTTCTTTTTCGTGTGTAGAACCCCCACGGATATCAATCTCACTGGAGCCGGTAAGAGAGGTTATGTCAGACTCGAACCGACTAAAACGCACGCCGTCTTTGAGTCTTTAGCTGCCGGAGGTGAGATAGTAGCGAACATGGAGGAGAGGACATAATAGGTGCGGTACCCACTGCTCTGCTGTAGGAATATTGGTAATACTTAAAGCATTACGTTATGAGCTTATAAGTATTCAGTGTGTGAAGCAAGTGACTTAATACACTTTCAATTATTTAGCACAGCGAGAGAAAGTCATTGCATACCTCCATACTGTTGGTCGGACCACCTGCAATCTGCCAGTGGATGTTGCCATTGATGTCAAACCCTTTCTCATTGCTATATTGTATTACAGCACTAAGTTTCCTTGCGAACTGACGTTTTCCTGTCCTCTAAAAATTGTTATATCAAAAATGATAATTTGAATATCTCCTAGATGATAATAAATATGACTAACCAATGATGACTTTTACATTGTAATTTTCATAAATTTGTAAGTGACAATATTAGTAGCTTGTAGGTACAATAGGTAGATATTTCAAAGAGCTTACCTAAAAATCGTGGAAGTGCTTTCCATAGAAACAAATAGACCTGCATACCCTACACAAAGAGATTCAGACTCAGTCTAGTCAACAATAGGCTCTAGTCAACAATAGTGCTCGGAATACGGCAATAGGCTCACCCCTCCATGACTTGGGAGGAATACAATGAGTAGTGTAAAACTAAAAAAAACTATTTGAGATATTTTTTATTTTCATTATTAAAATTTGAGTGCCTTAGTTTAGGCTGCACCTTTTTCAGATTATTAGCAGTGGGCAAAGAGTAGGAGTGAAAGGGAGACATGACCCAATAGAGTCCCGTAGTTTACGGATGCACTTTGAGTAATTTGGCAAATACTCGCAAATATTTGTCACCACAATGACTGGCCGCAGCCGCAGGTGCAGCTGTCCAAACACACGCGTGCGTGAGTCACGGCCTGCGCGGCCGCCGCTCGCGACCTCAACTATGTATGTTATATTCGATTGCGGTATACTTTCTCTTATATAAGTGATTCACCTCCATAGCATAAAGCTCATCTTGACATGATGGCCTATTCATGACGCGATTGATAAGGACTAAGGGCCAATAGGAGTTATAGTCCTTGAGAAGAATTCAAGGACATTCTTATAGTACTTACACACGCGCCTAAAGAGAGATGGAACAGTACGGAGTAGGTGGTCTAACTACACACCTTATTTGGATTTTGCAGAAAACCTGTAACGAAGACGTACGAAAGTGCGTTTTACATGTACAGTTTTAATAAATATTATCATTATTTAGCGTTCGTCACAGGTTCAAATAAGAGTCTCCTCCGGTCTCGAGTATTACTTGCGCGCAGATGGAATCTTCCGCGGACAATGACAACACTATGAGCAACAGACCCATGAGTAATTTAACTAGCTACTAGTCGACAACGAGTTGCCAACACGAACGCCATAACGTGTTATGTTTACTGTTATAGTTAACAGTGTACTGTAAGATGGGTAGGCAATTAACAAGACTGAGGTACAATTAAGTACTACAGTAGAAATTATTACCTACCATACAAAACATCTTTATGCTTAATCCACCACCGCTACTTTCCAATCCTAAGATGGCCGCTGAGATAAGAGTAATTTGAAACAACTCAATCTTGATCACTCCATTTGAGATGCGTGCTTAAGATTAGCGAATACGCAGCTTTGAGAATATCGTTTTCAATCACTTTTACGACGCGGGAGCAGGTTGATCTCTCTGGGAGTACCTATATCATATCTTGAAAAATTCAGAATAAGTTTTCTTCTATTAGAGATGAAGATTCGGAACAAGTTTATCTCGAATTGCAAACTTTTAGCTTTTTAAGGATTTGGTATGAAGTTTTGCTTTATGACCTCATTTCTGACACCAATTACATCACTTCTATTAAGGCTATCGTCAACCTAAAGCCGCAAACACATTCGAATCAAGACGAAAAATTTACAAAATGAATTATTTAGTGACTTTTTATGAGTTCATCTAAACCGATTTAAACCTTCAACTTTAACACCAAAATTCACACAAAAGTTACTAAAAAAGCAACAGTTGATGGGGTCGCCCTGACAGGCGTAGGTCTCCGCGTGCGCCTCGTCACGCAACACTTTTTGCGTGTAGTCGACATTGCGGTACATGGGCAGGGTTGCCAACCGACTAGTGGTTATATTTATTACTAGCTGACCCGCGCAACTTCGTCTGCGACTGCGTCTGTTGGTCGTAGCATGATGTTATATACATATAAACCTTCCTCTTTAACCATTCTATCTATTGAAACAAACCATATCAAAATCTAAATAGTTTCAAAGATTTACGCATACAAAGGGACATAGGGACAGAGAACGCGGCTTTGTTTTATACTATGTAGTGATTAGGTAAGGTTCGTGTTAAGTGGTGGCTGCTGGATATGTTATATCCAACATTATGGGTTTGTAAAGGAGCGAGGCTCAGAAAAAAAGAATAAGAATCTAGTCTGAGTTTGCTCCAAAACAATATCTGCAATATTCTATGATCATGATGATGACCATAGATTGTATATTCCGAGACAATATTCTATAGTCAAGTTAACTACTGCTTCTTGCCTTAATGATCACAGTATTACAGAGCTCAATCTCTGTTATCAAATCATATCAAATCAAATCAAATCAAATTTATTTCATAATAATCATTGTACAATTTTTTTTTACATAGTTCTTAATCTATCGTGCGTTGTTACATTGTGCATGAGTAGTTATCTTATATAAAGTAATATATTTAAGTATGTATATAATAATCTTTGTGCAGTTAAGTGTCTTACATAGGTCATTGCTAAAGGGATAATTTATTAGTTGTTGCTGGTGGACTGTTGTTTAATTAATTGTATGGTGAGAATTTTCATAACACGTTATAGGTAATAGGTAAGGTGTACGTAATTTAAAGACGAATGATCTCTGGTGATCTTCACTGATTCTGCATCCCTCTGCAAATAGTAAAATACAGCAGTTTCTATCTAGACCTCCATTAAAACTGGGCAAAAATATAATTAGAACCTTGTGACTCTATTACTCCATTATCAAACTGAACCAATAGAGTAGATAACTGTTACAGTAGGTACATATGAATTCTATATGTTGATGGACCTCACTGAAGGAGTTATACATGCACCGTTGAAGTTTTATGACTCTGGGTACATTTAAATCATAACAGTGTGCCATCACAATGGCTCGGCGCCCCCGCGGGTCCTCTGTGAATGGAACTAACGCGATGACCACGGCGGCAATTACACGCTTGTCGGCTATACATGCGCGCACGCAATATACGTCTCGTCGCCGCTCCGTAGTAATTGGATATAAACGTTCAATGAAATCTCCACGATCCATAGCGATAGCGACACTGTAGCTGTAGAGCGTTGACTGTCAGAGTTCACTACGCCCCGCTATGCCCGGTTCGAATCACGTTCAGTACAAATGCTTTTTGAGTGGTTGCTATTACTTATAATCCCAAATATTGCTTTCTTCTGTCGACGGCATTTTTGAGTTGCCATCGTCGTGTAGTAATTTGTTTGACGGCATCGCCGCTACTCAGGGAGAGGCCCTGAGCATAAGTTTCGCTCTTCGGGAAGGCTTACTACGTCCCTTACTACGTTACTACGTCATTATTTTCAATTTTAAATTCTCTTTATTTCAATTTACATAATATTCTTCAAGGCGTCAAGGTAGCCTAGTGGTATGGGTAATGGACTGCTTAGACGAGGTTTCGGGTTCGATCCCAGGTTTACCATGGCACACACCAATGACTCGATACTTTTCGAAGTTGTGTGTGTATTTATCGCAGGTTTATAAGTGCCCGGTTAATGGCAACAGGCTCGCCACCTATTACATTGGGACCTAAATATAAAATGGCGAAATGTGGGTGCTAGCACCTCTGCCTACCCCTTCGGGGATATAGGCGTGATATAATAAAAAAAAAATAAAAAAAAAAGTCATCAAAGCGCACGCGTTTGTTGCTTACTGGCTTAGCGAGCTAATACAAGCCATTTGAAAATCCAAACCTCATGAGGAGACTATAAGTGCCAACTTTGTAGATTCCTCTAGTTGTTTCATTTTGTGATCAAAGCCTGTAACTTGTAAATTTAGCTTTTATTCCCTCAGAGTTGACAAAAATTTAAATTCTTGCCGCACTGGTGACCGCAATGCACTGGTTAGCGTAAGTTTTGAGAAGTTTTTAGGTGCTAACCGCTTGACAACTATAATAAGGCGTGCATGTGAGACACAAAGTTTTACAAGCTACATATAAAGGAATAATAATGATTTTAATAGATACTACTAGATGATTTCGACAGAATGCAACGACGTGCGGTCCGCATTATTAAGAATCCTGAGGTCACGAACTCCCTCTAGTCTCTGCAGATGCGTATTATTTTGCCGTCTCTACCATGGTGAATGCTCAGTTGAGCTCTTACAATTAGTTCCACCCTCTCCTTTCCGATACAGGACAATACGTGACGGGCTTAGATGTCACCCACATCCGTGCAGTATATACCATCAAGAAGCAAGCGGTTGTGAGTCTTTTCTTTGCTGCACCATTAAGTCTTGGAATACCTTACCAACGCACGTGTTTCGTTGTCCCTTTAAACTTTAAGCGGGGCGTGAAAAAGTATCTGATGAGGCCGTCAAGCTGAGCGCCACCATTGTAATATTGTACGTGTTTGTTAATTGAAATCCTCTTTCCTGAGACGTTGCCTTGAATTTTACAAATTGAAGTGTTGAAAATAAAAAAGTCACCATGATTTTCTCAGCACTTTTTTAATGAGTAGCAAAGAATGGAAGTAGACTATCGCATACTAGTAGTATCACCGCATTCCTGATGTCCAAGGTGGAAGAGAAGATGGTCGGGGTAATTGAAGCGAAGAGAGTATGTGGCATTTTGTACACTTTGAAGATCTTACATCTCTTATTTAGTTCTTTACTTCAATTCTTTCTTTCCTCTCCTTTTACTGCATAAGTGATTGTTTAGAAGTTTGGTCCCAATTATGAACCCTGTCGGGTACAGCACAATGTTTGGAGAGAGGAAGACATTGTTTTTCTCAGTTTATCTTATTGTGTTCTTATTGTTTTGTTCATTTTATAAAATTATATTATCGTGCATTACACTTTGAAGACTTTAGTATTGGAAATCAGCTTTCTATTGGATGGGCAATGCGGTTATTCGTTGCCTACCGCTTCGTATTAACAAATAAAAAATGTTTCTTACAATGTCAAGCTAGCGACACTATAAGAATCGTGACAAAGATAATAATCTCGAGTAATATTCTGTTCTAAAGAAGTTACCGCGATTGCGAGTGTGGATCGGATGAATCTATCAATTGTGGTTTAAGGCTTGCCCCATTTCCCTCCCTTCGCCTTCGTAGCCAAAACCAATTTTGCTAATATTTTCGTTTTTTTTTATGCTTAGATCGTCAAATTACCTCACCACCACACCACACTGATGGGAAGTAGTGGCGCAGTCCAGAACATAGTGGCAGCAATTATGCGGTTGCAGGTGCTGTCCCTGCAATGGTGGTCGCAACCCTGACGGTCTCGACAGTTGTTTTTTCTCGCCCCGCTTGAAGGACCCGAGACTGTAGGATGATGGAAACACGTGTGCTGGCAGAGTATTCCAGGATTTAATGGTGCGACATAGAAAAGGGTCGCCGAACCAAAAATAAAAATGATGTAGTAAGCGACATATATGTTACCTACTTGACCTGCTACTGTTTAGACCATGTTTTTGTGTGTCCTTTGAGGATAGCACAGGGTACTACGGCTAAGAAATAGTTCAAATCAATCTTGTAACTTGAGGTCAAGACGCTATAGCCGGTAACTGAGACGAAAGAATAAGAAATGTTATCTTTGATCTGAGGTTGCTAACTCTACGCACAATGATATTCAGCAAGTGGACCATGGTTCACCAAGTTAACTAATGCCGGTTCCACATTTACCTTATCCGAAGCAGGTGTCAGTCCGATAATGTGGATGCATTTAACTGCGTACGGCTGCTGAACTTCAATGAAACCATGGATTGGTATTTGTGCTGATTCCGTTCACACTTAACATCGTGTCCTGTACCAATTATCGCATTCCGGTCCGTTGTTCGCGTCACAAATGTGGACCCGCCTGATACAACCGGAGCTATTGATAAGATGATAATGATGGCGGTGAAATTGACTAAGCTATTCTCGATTCTTGTGAGAATGTTAGGTAACATTTAGTTAGTAGTAATGGCATTGTTATATCTACTCATAACTTACACTCAAGATTTTATATAGACAATTATTGATTCTACGAATCTCTTAATTAGTAAACGAATAGTTCCGCGATATGAAGAGAATATTTTATTGTGGTATACCAATAAGTCTTACTTTTTATAGGGGCAGTTCGATGAATATTAATAGCATTGCAGTGCTACTTATGAGTCTGTTCAATAGTTACGAAAAATATCGAATTCGTAATGTAAAAGATATCGAGCTCTGCTGTGTGTCTGCTTGTGTGTATGTAAAAATTCACATATTTATATTCATTTTTTGTGAACGTGCAATACTCCGCTATCTCGATATATTCACACTATGAATTCGACAGTTTTCCCTGATACAGGCACTGATAATAATTCAAAGGTCTTTCAGGAGTCTATTGTCAAGCGGGCACCTTATATAGACTTCAGACACCTTAACACTACTAAAATATCCTAACCAAGAACTGTTATGAACCTTTTATAGAAATTGCTCGATCGGGGATAGAACTACAGACTGTCATCGTCTGCCTGTGGGCCAATCTTACGAAGTAATAAAATTTGAGTCAATGACCTGGCATTTCTTTTTTTAATGTTTAAGTCTTAGCATGTATTTTGTTTTGGTGCCACTACGAAACTCCATAGTTTGTTGAATGTATAAAACATGAACTAATTTTTGCATATTGATTACAAGCCACGTATCTTTGTATTACATACTAGTAATCGAAAAGGTATCGTAAACTGTGTTAATCTCGTGGTATATTATCTGTGAAATGTATCTGAGTATGTGCGCAATCCTCCAGATAGCTCTGTAATTTAGCACTCAGGCAAATTGTGCGGCCACGTAAGGCCCGGTTTTAGTATTCAATCACCGTCTGATACTTCCGATGCTGGACGTAATAATAGATCGAAATAATAATATAACTGGAATAGGGTACTAATAGTGCTATCCAGTAATAGTATTTTTTCGATCTAGGAAGTGAACCTATAAGCTCACGATCGCTAGCAAACATAAGAGCATTTTATACTCTGGTATATACAAATAACCTTTGGGTCAAAGAGCCATTATATCAATATTATATCACGGTATAACTATTGTGGAATGTGGAACGAATATAACTCAACATGGCTACAAATGATCCTAAATACCAAACATAAAGGTGAGCAGTGTCATAGGTTACCAGCGAGATAATTAAGATATTAACCGTGACAAAGAGATGGTCACCGCGACAATTAGCACACAGGTGACAGGCGTGACGCGGCGGGTCGCGCGCTCGTTACAGCGTGGGAAGTGGGCGATGGCGATGGGCGATCTATCCACCGACCATTAGTATCAGACGCGGGAGATTATACGTAACTTGGGGCCCTAGACAAGTAACATCGTTGCTAGTCGTTTTGTAGAATAGAATAGTACATAATGTTCACTGTATGACCGTCCAACCTGTTATGATCCACAGTGCCGAAACGTGGACACTAACGGTTGAGTTAGTCCACAAATTGAAAGTCGCTGAGCGGGCCATGGAGCGAACTATGCTTGGGTTCTCTTTTAAGGATAATATCTGCAATGAGGTCATCTGACAAAGAACTAAAGCTACAGAAATAGCTCGTAGAATAACTAGTAGTACCTAACAGTGGGCTGGCCACATCTGCCGAAGGAACAATGGCCGCTGGAGCAAACGAGTGAAGACCGTGAGAAGGCAAACGGGTGGTAGGACTCCCCCTAGTCAGATTGAGGTGATGATCTGAAATAGGCGGCTGGGATAGACTGGATGCGGAGGGCGGAGGATAGGGAGCAGTGGCGCACATTAGGAGAGGCCTATGTCAAGTAGTGGACTGCTATATATATAAGATGTACTTAGCCGAAGAAATTGAGCGTTCCTATTGTATTATATTTCACTTGGAACCAAACGGCAACCTACTTCCAAAAAATGACATTTTAAATTACCGTCTCGTAAATAAAGACATCCGCAGTTTTTCATTATATATCTATCATTGTTACGTAATACTCATAATTATATAAGACATATAAAATTGCTAATTATATTTTTGAACGACATGAGGAAGTGAAGAAAACAATAGCAGATGATTTAGATTCCGTGGTGACGTAACGTGGAGGACTCTTGGCCCACAGGTCGCGTTGCATGACCTCTCCATCTCACTTTTTGTGGGAAAGTGAAAAGAAATCATTAAAACTAAACACGCATACTATACGCAATAGTTATAATCATCAGCATAAGCCGGTTGAATTTAAAACACCAGATACAACGCATAGATTGTTATTAATATATGTTTTTGTGATTTAGTTGGGTTATCGCTTGTTTATGTTCAGCTCTAATGACTAAAATGATCTTTATATTTTAGGGTCTCGTATTTAAGAAGTAAAAAGAACCCTGTGTTTTTTATCTGTTATCTACTCGATTTAGGTCTATTCCTTTTTCAGAAACATCGTACATTTTTTTATTATTGGTAAGATAGGTTGGTAGGATTCTATCTCCCAACTACGCCCCCTAAGACATGAAGAAAAATTTCATATAATATGGTCTAGTAGCTCAAATGGTCAGAGTTTGTGAGTCGCGGGTTAAAATCCCGTCTAGATTTTCATTTATTTCAATTTTAAATCGATTTGAGAAAGTGAGTAAGTATATTAATCCCTCAAAATTTCAGAAATAAAAATTTAGTAAATAGTTACTTAACTTTGATATGGAATCATCTAGGTACTTTGGTAATGAGTAAATTCTCCTAACCCAAACGAGTGAATATACCCATTCAAAAAGTATTTAAACACAAATCTATGTTCAATAAGTTTATTTTTCCTATTTATTATATACTTACTTTATTGTTCGCCAATAATATTCATACGATTATTTTTTTGCAATACATACCTACTTTCCAATCATTACATTCACAGTTAAAAATGGACCTTGCCTTATAAAATTATCCTTCAAATCCTTCGATCTGCATATTCTAACTGTAGATAACTACATTACGAACTTCGATAATGTCGCTGCTCTTTGAGACACCTACACACAAAGTAGTACAGAACCCTTGAAACGCGAGTGAGACTCACAATTGTCCAGATTTTTTGCTTTAATTTGTCAATTCATGTACGTTATTATGCCACTTGAAAGTTAGCGGATGTTATCTGAACACAGCGGTTACCTAAGAACTGGGGAAACATTCTCACTAATAATATTATAAGTGTGACCTATCATTACTTAATGTGATTGTCTGTTATTGCTCACTCGAGCACTAGAGCCTAGACCGAAATCCAGCAATAAAGCCTGTCTAGTTTCTGTTACCGAAAAGTAAGAAGCATCACTAATATTTCTAGTGTTTATTGAAGAAACAAAGATTCTGCGCGTAGAATGGATCTAGATTAAATGTGCTGTACGCCCTGGGGCACCATAGACCTTATTTGAATCTGTGTCAGTTGTGATACAGCTATCAGCATACAGCCATACTTTTTAGGTCGATTGTGCAAGTACCAACTTTAAATTAGCGCTAGTTTCTTCAGAGACTAGAGTCTGTACACCTTGGCGAAGGTATCACAACATAATCCAAGGAAGAGTCGGCCATTTCTTCCAAAATAGCTGATGTAAACCAAATGAGTTAATATGTATAATTAAATCACGTAAACATCACTAATAGCCTTGTTTTACCGTTGCCTCAGTGGCATTAGAGCATATCAAATAAGACATTGTAATGACAGTACATCACTACACTTGTCAGTACTTTCGCCCATTGTGGCACACATATGCCTTGTTTCCCAGATTTGTTTTTACCCTACTGCCGAAGAAAGGAGGGTAATGTTTTCCGAGATTATGTATGTATTTTGCACGCCCTACAGCCTGAATGACTTGACGAGTATTGACATGCGAGGTGTCATTTGATTCGCTGTGTAAATGAAAGCAGATATAAAAATCAAAATGGCGGACTTTTGGCGCTCAAATGAAAATTATCGAGTATGCAGCGTATCATAATGAAGGGAACTATTACATTACAAAGATGTAAGCCATATTATAGCTAAAAATATATACCTAATAAAATAAATGATCACAAATAAATAACCCGATTGCTGTTGAAAAGACAAAGTGCCGGTTATATTACCGACTGAAAATCAATGGTTACTGCCTGATATCAAACTTGTTTCAATTTTTTCAACAGTAAGTAGTCGGGATTTTTATGTTCAATCAAGTTTTTTATTAATAAACTGATGTCAGTCCTCGATACCTCCGGCGCGCCCTCATTATTGTCTGGTT
Organism: Pelosia muscerda; assembly: GCA_963691645.1. Taxonomy (NCBI): domain Eukaryota; kingdom Metazoa; phylum Arthropoda; class Insecta; order Lepidoptera; family Erebidae; genus Pelosia; species Pelosia muscerda. The sequence continues at coordinate 17,681,580 of OY829109.1, read as the reverse complement.
TAAGTTTAGTATCTTTATTATTGCAGTGTAGTTCTTTACGTTCATAGAGCTTATGGGGTAGGTTTTGTGACAACACTTTTTCAGTCCATCTTCACGCTTTTTAGGCCTACGAATCGAAACGAGTCTATAATTTACTTTATGACATAAAAAATCTGTATATTGAAATTCTCGCTATTAAATAATCAATCAATTAGAATATTTCAGTAAACTGTTGGACATAGGGCTCTCTCTCTACGACACCTACTCTACGTCGGTAGCGTAGTGGCTAAAGAGTGGTATGTAGTAGGCACCTACTTTGAATCCGGAGGTCCATGGTTCTAACCCTCACTATTACAGTCATTTTTAAATAAGTAATTTCACTTTTCTGGAAGGGGGGTGCTCTCAAGGTATGACAATGTTTAACACTTAACATTTCTTCCTTTCTATCAACAGAAAGATGTATTGTTTTACATGCAACATTTGTTTAGACAAAAAGATATTTTATATTCCATGGCCACTACTATGTTAGGTTACGATTTAAATTTTCCCAAAATAATTGGTGGCCGAATGAAAACAAACACAAGTGTTAATTTAACGATTTTGATTTCGCAATAAGGTTTTTATTTAATGGCGGAACATATTTTATTTCAGATTTAGTACCACGGACGGAATCGAAGTGAAAGTACTTTTATTTATTTATTTATTTATTTCATACACTACACTACTACTACTATACTACATTATTATTGTCAGTTTGTGAATATTTGTGTTGAAAGTTCATGCGGTAAGTTTATATCTGGCGAATCTGGATTACCTCTTGTCAGTACCAAACCTGGTAGGTACAAACCAATGCAATATTTACGTGTTCAGTTATAATAGGACAGCTTGTGCCACTAGTCGGGTTTGGTACAATATTAAACAACTCTAACAAACATGTAGCTGCATTTGGTCTGGTGTTTATATCCTCATTCCTCACCTCCCAATATAACAACTTCGCCTATGACAGCGCTAACAGATTTGTAATGAAAGAGTTGGTACTTGTACCGTGGCCATAGTAGTGTAGTCGGCGTGTGCGCATTAGACTGATCTACAGTTGATCCTAACTGTGCATCAATTTACTATTTAACACGTTATTTGCATTACTAAATAAATCAGATACCATTCATTTATAAGATCTTATTTATACAGGTATGTAATATTAGTTAAGCTCTACCACTCTTTAGTGCATGTTAATATGACTTCACCGCCTGATGGTAAGTTGACTAAGGACTGAAGGCAAAGTCCCAGGAAAAAGGGTCACTATTACTGACACCAGTAATAGTCACCATAATTCTCAGTTTGACGACCTCATCAGATGTTTTAACACGACTCTGCTTAAAGTACCCGGGACTGTAGAAAAAGGAGAGTTGTCTGCTGTTAATAAAAATGGTTAACCAATTATCATGAGTTTTTATTTTATTTTATTTATGGCACTTCAATTTGACTTCACCTCGCCTGATGTTAAGCTAAAGGCAAAGTCTCATGAAAGAGGGTCACCATTTCAAATACGTTCAGTGCTACAATGGTGACGCTCAACTTGACGGCCTCATCAGATGCTTTTTCACGCCCCGCTTAAAGGACCCGGGACTGTAGGAAGAAGGAAACACGTGCGCCGGTAAGGTATTCCAGGACTTAATGGTGCGGCAGAGAAAACACTCACCGACCGTTATGAGCTTGATTCTTAAGTGTAAAAAAAAAAATACTTTTGTACCCGTGGGTATCATCTCAAACAATTAAGTCGTTTGTAGCGGAATGTTGTGACGTTTCATTAATAAATGTACAATTTTAAGCAGAAAAGAAAGTGCAGTGGCTAATTACGCAGTTCGCTTCACACGCGCGGTGCCAACAGGCCGACGGCCCGACCTTTGTGCTGAAATACCACCAATTATAGTTATATAACAGTCAGCTACCGTAGCTCCCATGGCGTGGACCATGCCATGCACGTGCGACTGCCGTATGTAGACTATCCGTATCGAAGAACAAATGTTTTCTTCATTCTTATAACGATTCCATAGTTCCGTGCGAGGTGTACTCTTTGGAGTCCAGGGTCTACCTATTATTTTATTGGAATATATTCCGAATGCTCACGTAAAAATTAGGCTAAATGATATTATAGAATGATGCGTAGAGATGCGTAAAGATTTTGCGTCCCTGGCAGTATTTTACCGTCTCTACCATGGTGAATGTTCTCATGAGCTCTTCCAATTAATATCACCCTCTCCTTTCCTACACAGGACAACACGTGCAGGGCTTAGATGTCACCCGCATACGGTGCCGAATATTTCATTAAGAACCAATAAGTCTTGGAATTCCTTACCGGCGCACGTGTTCCCTTCTTCCTACAGTCCCGGGTCCTTCAAGCGGGCCACCGGGGGGAGGGGGGAGAGGAGCGCCATCATTGCAGCACGTACAGTTGTAACAGAAGGGTTACAAAGTGTTCCCGGGAATGGCGATCAAATGAAGACGGTGTCGCTGAAAATACACTACGGAACCTCATTTCTAAAGATGACGATGCGTCCGAAATTAAATCTAAGAGGAAGAATATAGAAGAACCACATTCCAAAATTGAACAGTATATTCTGTTATATTAATCTGAATAATCACTAGAACCTATAAGTAAGATATCCTTTTTATTTTTAACCAGTACCATCAAACAAAGCCTTTCAAAGTTATATAATGAATTGAATAATGCGTGTAGATTTAGTGGACATCATGTAATACTTACATGTAATTTTATCTCCAGATGATGTAAAAACACATCGCCATTTTGTAAACGAAACCTCTCGTTTAGACATTATATTGTAGCTAATGATAAAATGATTGGGGTCGATTGGACACACATCGCGTTCGCTGTGATTGTCTTGTAGGTTAATATGTGATTGGTGAAATACGATGATTATGCAAGCGTATAGCTTCATGTCATGAGTAAGAGTAGGTACATAAGATTTTTGTGACGGGGTGGGTAATCTATCTACGTATTTTACGTACATCTACACAGACGGGAATTAGTTTTGCCTGTACAGTGGGCTACAAAAGTTCCTGGTTAGTTTGAAACTAAAATTGTACTGATCTTAGAAGCTACTGGACAATAGATCTACTTATTAATGTAATAAAGTTTAGAATACTACTTGTATGAGTTTACTTATTTTCTTATAAGAAATAAATACTTCGATCTAGTTTATTTGATTAACGTTATCTATAACCCACTGTTTTTCTATGTTCAATTAACGAAAGTGCAGTTTTAAAGTGCAGATTATATATTGTTAAGGAAGTCTTGTCTGTTTGTTCGCAATTAAGTAATGCAAAAAGTAATGAACGGATTTTAAAGCAGTGTTTAGGTATGGTGATCAATGCCTTTCTGATACTACCGTATATTTAATGGCACTTGGTCACACAATCGAAATTATTATAATCTCTTTTGGGTCCTGACCGTCTCGAATAGACTCTTGTTTGCTTTTTATAAATCCTCAAGTTATTAAATCGGTGGTCTCTTATTGATGGATCAACTTTAGTTGCAGTAGCAGTCGACAGTGAAAGTATATCGAAATGTGATGTGTCTATTTGTTTGGTTCTGTTTCATTGGGAACTATTGTTATACCATATATAATTGATAATGTACAAAATAGTTACCTAAATGTCGTGAAAGTTGTTTAATTTGGGATAACATTGTTGCTGGTTAGGGATAATATTGGAATGTTTGCAATCTATAATTTGACGATTACCATTCTCAACCTCAAACCTCTCGGCTTGATTTTATTACCGTATCTTAAAACATCTAAATTCAAATAAATATGTTGATTTCTTGTAACAAATATTTTATGGTGTAGTTACAATGTTATAATTGTTTTGACGTTTGCTTCTATGAAGTTTTTGACTTTGAAAATCCATAGATTTAACCAGATATAACAGTAGCGGAATTATTCTTGTGTAAGTAGTTACTTTACATAATATAAAGAAACAATACAAAGTAATATCTACATTTATCGAAAAATCCTCCGAATAAAATTGTTTGAACGTCATGTAGTTAGTTATGTTCTTAATGACTTAGGTAGTGAACGATGTTAATAAAACTCGGTTAGGTTCCTGGAAGTCCGTGGTATATCAATCAGTATAAAAATCCATTACGCGATTCAGAACCAGTCATTTTGTAGATTCACCTGAGCGTCGCTAGATGGCGTTCGTAGTTGATCTTTTTTAGCTTTACAACTGTTTAATCAAAATCAATGGAATAACAAAATGTGACTGCTTGTTAAGTAATGACAATTAAATCTTAACTGTGAAGATTTAATTGTCTTTACTTACATCTGTTATGTCTGCAATTATGTACCTACGCAATTTGTTAGATTCTTCCTCATTTTAAAATTCATCTTTAGGTAATATTTTGATCCGTCTGTCACGCAGGCTTCGACGGTGGCGCAAAGGGCGCCTCCCCATATCCGGGGGCTAGATGGGGACACCATGGTTCCCACATTAGGGGAAGGGGGTCATTTCAAAGAGATGTCCCGGGTCTGCCGGGGTGCGAGAGATATTTCTTGTATAATCTCACCTCCGGCAATCAAAGACTCATGGACGGCGTACGTTTTGGTCGGTTCGAGTCCGACAGAATCACCTCCACCGACTATTGGTGGGGTGGTATCCGTGGGGATTTTGCGCATGGAAAAAAAGGTAACATTTTGATTAATTGATTGAACCTGTGTGTGTGTAGATTGCTTAAGGGAATGGGTTGCTTGTGGATTCATGTTTAGCGTGCTTCATCCCCAACCACACCACGCACCTGCGTCATCACACTCATCAGTTACCAACAGGTGAGAGGTGAGAGGTCAAACGCGGCCCTACTCAATATAAAAAAGTACAAACACTACATTGTCGCACGTCTGTGGTGCCACATGAGTGTACAAAACAGCGTATCAGCGAGTGTATTTAGTAGCTGTGATATGCGTTACCCGCATTACCATGACAATACGTGCGGACATACCTCCGCGTCTGCGGTAACAAAGTGGCCGACAGTCAAACTTTATTATAGAGTAACTATATAAATTTCTAAGTGAATGATACCAGAGATTTATTATTTTTGTTCATCACTTCTTGCACCTACTTATTATAAATAAACAGAACTATATATTAAAAAGAAAATAAAGCACAATGATAATCTACTTACCTTTTTTTTTTATCGTGCGCTAAATCCCCACGGATACCACCTCCACCAAAACCGATGGAGGTGATTATGTCGGACTTGAACCGACCAAAACGCATGCCGTCCATGGGTCCTTGATTGCCGGAGGTGAGATTATACTAGACATATCTCTCGCAAATGATAATCTACCTGAGTTTCTTGCTGGTCTCTTCTCAGTAGATTTAACTACCGAACCAGCGAAAGAATCATTATAAACTATAATATTTTTGATAAATGTAGATACATAATTTTTATTGTAAAACTTTGACATTTATAAGTGCTCTTTATGTGCCTAAGCTGAATAAACGAAATTGATTCTTTTGATTCTTTGATTGATCATCATCTGCCTTGTACGAATCATTTGAGGTCAGTGCTAAATATCATTCTCTCACATTCTTTTTTTTTCACATTATATTCTGGTCAGATGTTATCGCTTACGTAATGTAACTGTAGAAAATATATTAACTAAAAATTACTCCCTTCTTTGATATATCTACTTTTAAGCAATCCACAGGGGATGTAGTAAGCCTGTGTATCAGTTTCATTTTTTTGTTTTGATAAGTTTAGGATACTACTTGTTCTTCCTTGACATCTATCTAGTTTATTTTATTAACTCTATCTGTGTTGCTTTCGGTCAAAGGTCAATCAAAGGATTATAGATCTTGAGATGTCCAGGGACTTTTGGAGCCCACTGTATCTAATAAAAATTCTAGGTAGTTCTTTACGTTGCTATTTAGATCCAAACTTTCTTACCTCGAATAGGCATTGCAATTCAACGTGTTTAGTCTCTAAAATCTTACAGTCGTCTCGCGTAGTCCACGTTTTATTATAGTTCTTAGGTCTGGTCTGAATACTGATCTCCATTCTATATTAACTCTGTGTTAGCGTCTGTATTAGAGTTGATGCTTATTTTGGACTTTATGTAAGAGAGAATCGTCGACAATCCCATACTCTCAAGCGATGTGGAATCTTTCAATCTCAGGAGGGACTTTGCCACACTGTGTGTGTTTTACCGTTTGTATTATATTCAAAAGAATTGTTCGACATGAAGTTCATCCGCACACATTACTACCGGAAATATGGAAACGGAGTACGGTATGAAAGGAGCTTTATCCCACGGACGCTGTGGAATCAACTCCCTGCTGTGGTTTGTCCAAGCGACTACAATATGGGGTTCTTCAAGAATGGCATTAGAAGATTTATACAGGGTAGGCAGCACCGAAGTGGTACAAAAGTAAATATCTCACAGTTTGAAATCCCACTAAATTTTACATATTTTTCTCATAATCGTATTGTAAGTGATGACTGTAAATGAACAAATGAATGTGGTTCGTACAGAGTACGGGCAAGGTCCTTCGACCAGATGCATTGTGGAGTTTGAGTCACACTCAGACGTCTGCTAACAATGAGGGATGAATTATTCAAAGCGGCTGCTAAGAATGTTATTCCAAATGGAGGGACCACTGTTTAGTTTTGTTTTGTTACATTTTGACACACTGTACGGAATGTGGTGTTTGTTCAACTGTTACTAATACATTTTTATGTTGATTAATGAGTTTGGTGGTTCCCTACATCAGCGATAACATTTTTTTTTAATTCCAATGACCTGTAGAGTAGAAATCGGACGTATACTTTCTGAAGTCAACACGTTCAATCATTTAGAATTCAGATACGATGATATAATGCATTCTGTCTTACTTACATTAGCAGCGCCTGTCAATCCCGGTCATTAAGTCGAAGCATGCGCTTGTTGCGATGTAACTGATGACGATAGAATGTAAATGCGCTTCTTTGTAATTCAGTGTTGGTGCTAGTTGTCGTCACGTGGTACTGTTTACGTTCGGCGTCGTCATCGTGAAGGTGACTGCCGCAGAATGTTAACTATATGTTACAGTTTACTTCTTCTTCAAATCAATGAGTTCAGCACTCAGTACTTCTTCTATTCTATAACGACCTGCACGGTGTAGCGGTAGTGAACGCGACTGCTACGCAGGAGGCGCGGGTTCGATTCCCGCTCAGTGCAAATATTTGTGTGCTTGAATATGAATATCTGCACCGGTCTGGGTGTTTCTATGTATAATATGTATGTATTTACAAAAAAAAATGTATCTATGCATGTTTATCCGCATTCTAGAACCCGTAACACAAGCTAGTTAAACTATGCTTACCATGGGTCTAGGTGATGTTGTGTAGATTGTCCTAGAATATTTAATTATTTATTTATTCACTGGGAGTTTTTAGAACTAGAAAGCTACATTTGAATAATATCTGACAATATTACACACAGTACTAATTCTAAACCGAAGATAGCTGCTGTGTTATGTATTCTTGAATGCAGTAGGTATACATACTTACTTAAATATTTACAGAACTCATTCATAGTATACATAGAGACACCCAGGACAATGCTAAATATACGTAGGTATTTATGCGTTTAAAAACTTGCACTATACATATAGACATCGAACCCACCACAACTGACTTAGCAGTCGCTCGTTCTACGCTCTGCCCTGCCCGAATTTGTTTCCTCTTCAAGACTAAAGTGTAGGTTACACCGTCGACCACATCATCACTTGATAGTGGTAAAACGTGAGTGTATGAAAAAAAAATTATGCGACCTTAGCAACTAACTCCTAGCTGTCACCCCAAATCAGCACTATGCAAATTCGATTAAGGGCGTGACACACTCGGCTGCTACCGAGCAACGGATCGGTTCTCAAGCAATTCGTCATTGTATGTTTTTGTCGCCGCCTCCTCGGATTATCAACAGTTTCCTAATTGTAATTTTGCAAACTTTGATGTTTACTTGCGGATCATTGCGCAAGCTGGCCACGGTGGCCACTAACCGGACCAGTGTCAGTGAACCACTAGTTCATTGGCAAGTGGCCTTTGAATGTTTTTTTGTAGTTTTGGAAGTATTTTTTAAGGTAATTTAATATTTTTACGAGCAAAAATGTCGGTAGTTACACGTTAGAATCCTGTTCTGGGTGTTATCTTCTGATTTAAAATAATAATATTATTACAGTCGAATGAACTGTTTCTATTATGGCGTTACCTACTATTGCGTCTATCTTCTTCACTGGAAGGTAATCCGATATTCAATATTCTAACTATTCCCATTGGTCGTTATGCTCCTGTGATTGCGTTCATTTTCATGCCTTTTTAGCAATCTCTCATTAACTACTATATTTATAGTAAAGTAAGATATGGATTCGAACCTAAGCATAATATTTTAATACCCCCTTGCAATTGCCTCAATAATTGTGTTGTTGAGTTGAAATCAGATCCATGAATAGAATCAACTAGAATATCACTGAGAGCAAAGTATTTTATTTTATTTTTATTACGATGCAGTTTCTAATGAGTCACGTTTCGTCAGATCTTAATTACAATTACGTGTAACGGCCTTGCTTGCCGGCAGCGGGGCGCTTCGCAGAGATACCGGTATTCAGTCCTCTGCAACTTCGCTAAGTGCCTGACGGTCACAAGTTCTCGGTAACGCTAGGAGACACGGAAGTGTAAAGACCCGGATTAATTTACATACCCAAATGATGTGACTATGTAGACTAACTATAGCTGACCATAGCTTACCACAACCCGACCACTGGCTTTCTGTAGCAGTATTACTAAAAGCCGCGCTATGGTTATACAGATTAGTTTCAAAATAGTGCCTTCTTCTGTCGAATGGACGGCATTTTTGGGTTGCTATCGTGGTGTAGTAATTTGTTTCACGGCAGCGCCGCTACTCACGGAGAGGGCCCGTGTAGGTTTCGCTCTTCGGGAAGCTCAGCTGATTTGTCTAGTTTCTGCATCCCATTTCAACGATCGAAATTTAAAATTAATTTCCATTTCACCCAGAATATCAATCATACTAAAAAAAGTTCCAAATTCAATCTCAGTCTAACCTCAATCTATCAATAGTCAAAAACTATATTCTATTACCATTTTTTTTAAATATCAACAACTAAAATTACTAGTAGGTATTCTTTCCAGTTAAGTCTAATAGCTTATGTTAGGAGTAGATTCATGTCGCCGTTGGTAGTGTAATGGAGTGAATTCGAAACTTTTCATCCTGAGGTCGACTTCTTACCCATAAAGCTATCAAGCCTATCGATGCTTATTGTTTGGGAATTGACAATTGGGTAATTGAGGTTACATAGAAACAAAATGTTGATTATTTTTTCATTATGACAGTTGGCATTCAGGAATGTTACGTTGGAACTAACTTATGCATCGGTGACCATTTTCCTTCAGGGGGGCTGTTTGCTTATCTGCCACCTAAGTCGTATAAAAAACCGTGACACAATTTTCATTCTTAAGAGACTATCATTGTAAACACATACAATTCTTTATTAAATTTCTAAGGCACTTTAAAAATCAGATGGCCTTTCACAATAGTTGGCAACACAACAGACACGCAACTCACCTCAACAATAACATTTCCTGGTCATCAAACCTCACACCATAAACCCATTACTGGTGCCAGTATCTTATGTCAACGTATAGCGTCCCACCAAGCCGTTATGGGGTCGTTTGTGTCCCAAACAAACTGGGTCACGATGGGCTCGTCCGGCCTCGGGGTGACCTTACGCCTTGTGCATGAACAGGTATGGGGACTAAAGGGGCTTGTGATTTGATAGATAGCTTGTTCGTAATGGTGTGTCCTATGGTGTGTTTAGACATAGTTTTTAGACGGTTACAATCATGGGTAATTTGAAGATAAAATATTTGGAGTAGTAAGCTGTAATATTGATGGGTACAGCTTCCGTGGCGTAGCGGTAGTGCACGCGACTGCTACGCACGGGGCGCAGGTTTGATCCCGCTCAGTTCAAAAAGTTGTATGCATGAATATGGCTGTTTGCACTGGTCTGGTCGTGCCTCGGAGAGCACGTTAAGCCGTCGGTCCCGGTTGCCATACAAACATCTATGACAGTCGTTACGGATAGTTGGAGCCCTCAAAAGTCCAACCTATCTAACTTGGAACTTCGATATCGCCATTGGTCATTGGACCATTGGTTGTGGAGGTCGGATGGCAGTCTCTTCACGTAAAATATCGAAGTTCAGCCGCATCACAGTTAGACTGGAAAGCCGACCCCAACTGAGTTGGGAAAACGTTCAGAGAATGATGAAGCTGTAATATTGAAAGACAGGTGGGGCTGACTGTCACGCTAGCGGCCACTTATTACCCAGGGGTTATATGAAGACACTGTGAAAACTTCGAATAACACTGCTATGTGAAGATTATGAAACTCTGCTTTGTCTTCTGCACTAACAACACAGGAACTCTCTTAACGTTGAGGCTCGGTAGCACATGTGTATACCTTTGGTGTTGCAAACAGCCATAGACCATCCGTTACCGTGTGCTTGTCTACCACCTAAGTGGTGTAAAAAATCGTATCGACTTATTTGCACGAGCTACTGCATAAATAACCTAGATTTCTCTAGAATTTTCACCGTTTCGACTGAAGATTATTATTTAAATTATTTCGACATATAAAATATCTAAAAGTTAACTGTTTAAACATATAGTTCGCTCACAAATAAAGTATTGACTTATTATTTCAAGATCACGTATCTACTCGTCACTCGAGTCAATGACCACATAATTATCGCCAATGATTTGCGACAATTACAACCAGTCATCATTTGCTTACAAAGCTAACTGAATATGCCGGCCACAGTTTCTACGGGTCACTTGGCAAAATTAAAGATTTATGATAATAGAGTAACAAGTCGTCAATAATTAGAGATGTTTAGCAATATCCGATTACCGGAGCCCCCGTGTTACTATATTCATTAAAATAAGGAAAAAAAACACGAATTTATTTTATAAAAATGACTTGGCAAACGATTACCTATTAGCTATAATTTATTTGTAATTTATTCATTTTTAATTCAAACCATTAAGTAATTATAATACACATTTCAGAATTAATTAAGCATTTATTAAATGTATCCACACTGCAATTTTATTTATTTGTTTGTAATTAATTTGTGAAATCTGTGTAATAATCTAAAAGCAATTAATTAAATAACACCTAGTTTAAAATAATTTCATTCCCAAATAGGTATAAATACTGATTTTCTAGCAAATGGCAAAGTGTTATTGAGGTTTTTTAGATTAAGAGAGATTCTACTGTTCTTTTATTTTGAGCTCTACTGTTGCTCTGACCGGTGTGGGGCTATCCGAGTGGTGTAAACACGAAACAGTTGGTTGTGGTAGTAAGGAGTATGAATAAAATATTGTATTCAGTAAAAATGCATTTAATCAAACGTGAGTCCCCTGCAGGACGCAGGTCTCTCCCAATGAGCAATAGCACTCAATATTCCACCTTGTGCATCCAATCTGTGTATGAAGCATAAAACCAATCATTGTAACTTTATTGTCTGCAGTGAACTCTGGCTACCCTACTAACCACTGGAAACACAACACAAGGTTATTACTAGCCGCAGTATTCTGTAAGACGGAGGTACTTCCCCAGTCGAAATGCTTTTCCACAACAACAACAACATCTTGTTACTACACAATACATATAAAAATAACAGATTGCCGGATAAATACCCGGACATTCATGGCACCTCTAGTCAATATACCGTCATTGTAGCTAATGATTTCGTTAAAATATTGGTCCGTGTGCTAGCTGTAACGTATAATTGACTTAAAAATATCTACTGATTAATGATTAAGATAGTTAGTAGTAACCTATTTGCTATTTTGAATGTTTATTGATTTCCAGCTGTGACCTGCTCCCTAGACAAGTAGCAATTCGTTGGTCGATTTGTGGAATAAAATGGAACAGAATGTTCTATAGGGAGCTATAGGATGACGTGTATTTTAACGTTTGTGATATTGTTTGACGCTTGTCGTAAACGTCATAACCGTTAAAATATGTGTCAAACCCACACATTGAACGATCTATTCTATTCCGATTACTAACCACGAAAGAGATGCGAAAATGAAGTTAGAATCTGAAGCACTGACTTTTCACCATTGGCCGTGTGAGTACTAGAATGTATTCTCAATATTTACAGAAAGTAATATGGGAAAAATAGTTGAATCAAGTTTAGTTGCCTTGTACCTCTCTCTTCTTCTTGGTGTCAAGAGATCTCCATTTTATCATATTATGTAAACCTTCCCATGTCTTCGTATTCTGCTTAACCGGGAATCGTCATCATAACGGTTCCAAGATTAGTCCAAACTCCGCACTTTGGGTCCCGCATACCGCTTATTATATTTCACTTAAACTGCCTCCATGAACTCCAAGCCTAAGAGGAAAACCCAGAGGATTGCGTTATTATTTATTGTGCAATTTATACTATTACGAGTGGTTTAAAGAAGTCAAGTTTGTGCGTTTGTAAATTGTGCGATTGTAGGGGGTAATATCTGAATTCACTGAACTCATTTTGAAAATTATTTTACCCATAGAAAGGGACATTAATCGTGAGCGTACTAGGTTGTTATTATGGAAGGTGAGAAGCGCGAACGGAATCAGAAGTCCAAGCGAGCGAAGCCACTGTAGCGCCCAACAGCTAGTACCGAACCAAATAATGCAGTAAACGCAAGCAACTAAATACGTCTAAGTAACTTTGTACGCTGGTGCTCGATAAATATTTACGACTAGTTACAGTCGTGTTCCAGTCGTAGGTTGTGGACGTGGTTGAGACGCACGTCGACGCCGCGTCACCGGCGACGCTAATTGATTATTGTTCCGCTACACTTGGACTCTGGCCCAAGTCACTGTCAAAAGCTAAAGCTTGAGGTGTTTACAACAATGAATGGTTATGTCCTACCGTGGCAGTATCTTTGGGATCATTATTCTTGTCAGGTACGCAGTATTACTTTAAAAAAATAACCCATAACGACTCTTTGACTCTACAGGTAGCTTCAAGGGTATTACTCAATTCTATCAATTAACAGAGGTAGGACCGGATGGCATCCCCGTCCGATTGAGCTCCACGACTGTTGGAAACACAACCTTTGTAGGGTAGCCAGAGCTCAGTGGATAAGTTTTGTGCTGTATGTCAGTAGGAATACTGAGAAACTTTCCTTTGTCTCCTGAACTGACAGCACAGAAGTTCTTATCATTCACCCCTCTTGCCTCTCCTCGGCATGGTTGGTAACATGGATGTGACGCCCCTGGTATTACAAACGTCCATATAGGCCATGATAACCACCATCCATCAGGTGGGCCGTATGCTTGTCTGCCACCCCACTCCACCGGTGCTGTCAAGAGTATTTATTCCATCCCGTGAGACCTTTCAATAAAAGATGCAGGCATTCAACCCGGTAGATGACGTTGAACGCGATTTCTCTCACCTGCACGCTGCACGCGCTCGCTTGTAACTTGTGACCACAGTCAATCGACATCTCGGTTGTCCGTGGTGAATGTTATGTATGAGTCGCGTACGAAACGATATGGCACTTGCCTGTGCGATGCTGTAAGTGCCGAGATGTTCACGTACTCTAATATTACGGTACCTACTTAATGAAAGCGTAGTTATACTCGTATCACTACATAGTATAAAATAAAGTCGCGCTCTCTCTCCCTATGTCCCTTTGTATGCTTCAATCTTTGAAACAACGCAACGGATTTTGATGCGGTTTGTTTTAATAGATAGAATGGTTGAAGAGGAAGGTTTATATGTATATAACATCATGCTACAACCAACAGGTGCGGAGCAGGAATGAAAAATGTTGCAAAAACGGTATGACGCAGATGAAGTTGCGCGGGTCAGCTAGTTAAATATAAAATATAGTTATATACTTAGTTATATTTAAGGACATACAGCTGAGCTATTATTGTTTATACATCTATGTATTTGGATCTAAATAGACCCCGTTCATAATTCGAATACCAATCTTACTAGGAAGAAGAATCATCATCATAGAAAAACTTGAGAAGGCTTTTCTGATGATGATGATGTTGATTATTCTTATTCACATACTTCCAGGGTTGGTGCACATAAATCGAAGAGGGTCATCTCGAAAGATCTCCAGAGTGTAAGAGATTATGTTTGCTCCGGCAACTAGAGACCCAAAGACGGCGTGTGTTTTGGTCGGTTCGAGTCCGACATAACCTTTCTCACCAGCTACGGTGAGATTAGTATCCGTGGGGATTTCATACTCGGGTTTCATACAGGGTTACTGCACATATAGGACATATCTTATAAATAACTAGTTGACCCACGCGACTTCGTCGGCGTCACCCCGTTTTTGCGACATTTTTCATTACTGCTCCGCACCTGTTAGTCGTAGCATTATGTTATATACATATAAACCTTCCTCTTTAACCATTCTATTTATTGAAATAAACGGCATCAAAATCCGTTGCGTAGTTCTAAAGATTTAAGCATACAAAGGGACAAGAAAAATAGGGACAGAAAACGCGACTTTATTTTATACTATGTAGTGCTATTAACATAATTAAATATTAATCTTCATATATATAAAAATGAATAGCTGTTTGCTAGTCTCGCTAAAACTCAGGAACGAATGGACCGATTTGGCTAATTTTGGTCTAGAATTATTTGTGGGAGTCCAGAGAAGGTAAATATGAAAATGCTCGAAATGGAGGAACGGGAACGGAGTAAAAAGACTACGGGGTAGGGGAGACTTTATTAATTATATCCTACTCGTAGTTTTTTCATACCTACGCATTGTTCTAATACAATAGCAATAAATAGAGCACTTTAAGTACCAGTTCATTATTATTGTGAGCAGGTATAGATATCATTTGATATGACCGTGACTCACCAGCAGTTGATAGTGCTGATATCTACTGATAACACCCTTATCAACAACTGAACTTGTGCCTTTAATTGGAATCAATATTGTTATGTGGCAAATACTTTTATGATACAGTTATCGCGGAGTATATTGAAGGCAACACCTGAAACAAATAAAGCAGTATAGAAGAGAGGGAATTCAATGACGTAGCCTCCAATATACGATATAGATGTAGGCGTTACCTGGCGGAAATCCATTATAAAAAGATATATATTGGGAGAGTGAGGAGGGCCCACCGCTCACCCGCGGTTCAACACTCCAATAATATATATTGGAATGTCAAACCACCCTCTTCAAAGTAAGAAAAAACAAAAAATCTTACCAGAGAGGAGATTGGTACCTTGTGCAGTATTCCGCTAGTGCGAAGGACTTAAACCTCGACACGTGTTTCGCCTCTACACGAGGCATCTTCAGGAGCACTCTCAAGCAAATGATCATTTGCTTGAGAGTGCTCCTGTCTTCTTCTTCTTTTTATCTTTTTCTCTTTTTTCTTTTCTCTTTTTATAGTAGCCTACAATATACTCAAATTAAACTGTAAAGTAACAAATGTCAAATTGATAGCACAAGTGACCTTAAAACTAATTTATAATTTTTATATTTTTTTAAAAAGAATATTAGCAACCCAAATTACTAATATTTCCTCTAACCCCTCCAACTAAGCTCAATGGCTTGTGATAGGAGTGGGTCCACGTCGGTAATGTATTGGCCAGGATTCGAAGGCATAGACCTCTTGATCGTAAAGCCGACTCCTTAACCAGTAAGCTACGCTTAACTAGATAAATATTCTTGCCAGCGCAAGTGTTTCCTTCTTCCTACAGTCCCGGGTCCTCTAAGGGGGGCGTGAAAAAGCATGTGATGAGGCCGTCAAGCTGAGCGCCACCATTGTAGCACTGAACGTGTTTGCAATGGTGACCCTCTTTCCTGACACTTTACCCTGAACGTACCATCAGGCGAGGTGAAGTCAAATTGACGTGCCAATTAAAAAAATGTAGTAATGAATGTCAGTATGTCAATACATCAAATACTCCTGATCGCTACCGGTGCAAAAGTTACACATTTTTTTACTTAAGTCGTCAAATTTACTGCACTTCGTCTGATGTAAGCTGGGGTGCAGTCTAAAACATGGTGAATTGTAGTATTTCGAGTAGGTACTTTCCCTTCAGGTACTGTTCAATAATTCCACCCTGTATATGCAAATCTTAATCATTCTTAGCAGGGACTAAACTATCACATTTTTGATAACTTTGATAAGCCGGGGCTTATCAAAAATGCAGTAATTGCATGGAAGACGATAAAATGATGAAACACATATCTACTAGGAACGCGCTAGGAATAGCCTAGGAAGGCAATGAATCGATCTTCTACCTACAATTGAAAGAAATAGCCGACATATTTCAACTTATATAAGTGATATAAGAAGTATTTAATGAACAGCATGATAAGAAAATTTCAAACCATTATCTATTAAATATAATTATTTTATTAGGTCGGCATCGCGCCTGTACATAGACTACTGTGCCGCTCACCACGTTGTTTTGTCTATGGTTTCATTTCATTTCACAATAGGCACGATGTTACCGCATATAATTATTAACTTACGTAAACATTTCGTTGAAGAAATATAATTTGAACAAAATATGAATGCCAATTATCGTAACATCAGTTAGGCAGCCATTATCGTCTTGCACCAGAAACGCTACAATTGTGAAATAACGTTTTGCAGGCTTATATTCTTATTTTTAAACCTGATATGTATGTCAGCATGTTTTGGTCAGATCAGAACGAAATGGAGATGTGTTTTCCTGATCTGAGGCCGAAATGAACTATAAGCTCGGAGGCCGCCTTCCGGCTAGCTAATTTTGTATAAGATATTTTATTATTTGCACTGAGCCCAACGTTTTTCTACAACCATTATAAGATTCCGACAGAATCATGGATGACATAGAACCCATGACTATAATATGTTATTGTATTAAAAATACTTATTTAACGGTAACCAGAAGGTAGTTCTCAAGTACCAAATTACTAAACGGAATTTAAATAAACTACTAAATTTATGAAAGGCAATACGGTAGTAGGACATGACGGTATTTTCGTCTTAATTGAGCAGTTCGACTGGGGTAGTACCTCCGCCCTACAGAATACCGCGACTAATAATAACTTTTAATTGTGTTGCATTTCCGGCGGTGAGTAGGGTAGCCAGAGCTCACTGGAGAGGTTTTGTGTTGTCAGTGGGAAGACCGAGAAACCTTTTGTCACCTGCACTGACAAAGACTCTCTTAACCTTCTCCCCTTCCCCTTCCACCCTCTTCTCTATATGGTCTAGTCCACGGTAACCACTTTCCGCCAGGTGGGCCGCGTGCTTGTCTACCATCTAAGTAGTAATAAAAATACCAATGGGAATAAAAGCTCAAAGGTGTCGCTAGCATCAAGCAATATCACTTTGCTGTTGGTCTGTATTTTTTTATGGACCAAACAGAGATTATAGAATATTCTATGTCAGACTGAGATTATTGCGGACGAAACATAAAAGACTTCTGTGAAAGCTCACCAAAATAGTGAAGACACATCAACATGCCCTATAAATAAAAACACCTTCATAAAACTTTAACCTTGTATTGCGAACCGTGACCTATTTGCGAGTGCCATCCTGTTATCGTGACACTATCTTTCTTTTATCTACATTTTTTTGTTGATGTGCATGTTAACACTCCAAAATTATATTATTTTTTAAATGTGGCGACAGATAAGCAAACGACCGACCTGATCTATGGACGTTTGCAACACCAGGGGCGTTACACTCGACCCTGTAGAAACCTTCAATTGCCCTTTTTGCAGAATTCCATAGTCGCTTAGGAATACCTTCGTATAGTAGCGAAACGAAAACTCCTTGAAAAATCTATAAGTAGATCTCTTGTCCATATTAAGAAAGTTAGTAAATATGTTAGACTAAATTAGGATATATCTTCTTAATGGCAGTTGTTAAGTGACCCAATTTCAGTAAATTATAAATGATTCTTCAGTCAATTCACTGAATATTCTACTTAAATAATTATCAAGCCGCACGTCTACTCCTATAACCTAAACTTGTTTTATTTCAGTAGACTGTTAACCTTCTAAACATTGTTGGTACCAAAATGTAATGGCGTAGGTATATCGTTATAATAATTGATTAACTTTTAATTATGTTCCACAGAGTGATTCAGAGGAACTTCCTAAGGTATTTCTCGTGTAACTGAATAAGAGAATAGGTCGTTTACTTTTTATACTATTTACGGCATAATGAGATGATGCATGACCTTCACAACACAAATAAAGCCAAAATACGAGTAAATACGAGTATTTTAGTTTCAACATTAAATTCTACGACTCAATAGTACGACCATAATTACCATCCAAAGGTTGCCTGGAAGAGATCGCTTAAAGCGATAAGGCCGCCCACTGTACTGCTTCCATGGTCTTATAGATTTTAACTATGCATTTTTACACAAAAAAATAAAGTACAATAAAGTGCATAATAAAAAAAATAAAAAAATTGACATTTGAAGGCATATGCTTAGGTACTTTTTCAAATCGATTGAAAATTGTTTGTCACCCCCTAAGATGTGAAGGAGAATTTTGATGCTTCAGAGTCTAGTAGCTGGTCGCAGAATGACCTCCGTCCGTCCTCCAAGAGAACGGGCCTGGGGGTGACGGATGGAGCCGCCTGTCACCCTAGCAGCGCCTCCCCATATGCGGGGGTTATACGGTGACACCACGGTTCCCACATTAGAGGAGGGGGTCTTCTCAAAGAGATATCCGTCAGGTCTGCCAGGGGTGCGATGCGAGAGATATGTCTTGTATAATTTTACCTCCGGCAAAGGCCCATAGACGGCGTACGTTGTAGTCGGTTCGAGTCCGACATAATCATCTCCACCGACTTTGGTTCAATTTTATATTTAATCCAAGTACGATAGGTCGTACGTGGTCTACCTATCTACAGCTGCAGGCTTATGACAAACGTTTCAAGAACTAAATGAAATATGTATTTCTGAAGACATATTTACATTCCAATTAACATATTTTTCCAAGGCTCTATAGTTATGAGAACACAGCTGATTCACGTTACACAAAAATAATAAAGTGATGTGAAAATATCTATCCATATTGTTATCGAAAGGCGATCGATCAGCTGATTAATATAACGCACACATATATTGACATAATGTAAGTATTATACACACAAGCAAACCGCCAAGATAGTATGCAACATTTCGGTGAATATTCTAGATACCCTGTTATCGCAAGGATTAATTCATTTTTATTGATAGGCTCGCATACTTTTGTAATATTCGTAACACTTATCCATTTACGTAATAACTAATAGCACAAATTATAATAATTACATGAAGCTTATTATTTCACAGAAAACTTGAAGGTAATGCGATTACCAGAGACGGAATGGAAGTGAGTTGAAACATCTCCCTGAAGAAGTTTTGGGTTGACAGTGGGAAGACCAAGGGCTTAGTTTGAAACTGCTAAGTGCTATGTGGCGGTAATAAAGCCTGTTTTGTGTTCTGCACTGACAGAGCTGTTTCTTTCTCTTTCTCCTCCCCTCTACAGGGTCGGCAGCACAACTGTGACCTCACTGGTGTTTTTTGTATACCACTTAGGTGGCAGACAAGCACGTGGCCCACCTGTTGGAAAATGGTCACCGTAATCTATGGACGTTTGCAACACCAGGGGCGCCATATAGAGAAGAGGGTGGAAGGGGAAAAGGGTAGGGGAGAAGGTTAAGAAAGTTTCTGTGCTGTCAGAGAAGAAGATTAAGAGTTTCTCGGTCTCCCTACTGATAACACAAAACCTCTCCAGTGAGCTCTGGTTACCCTACTCACCGTCGGAAATACAACACAAGGTTATTATTAGTCGCGGTATTCTGTAGGGCGGTGGTACTTCCTCAGTCGGACTGCTCAATTAGGGCGGGAGATACCGTCATGTCCTGTCCGTCAAACCTTCATAGACTACGGTATAACCACTTTCCATAAGGCGGGCTATGTAGGTGGTGTAAAAAAAACAATTTTATGATTTGTGGCGTATATTTATGAGACTCCTTAGCTTTCCATTCACTGCCTATAATTTGTTAAATACTTGAAGTCGTTTTAAGCTGTTTATTGTGGTTGATATGTGCTTAAGGATACGGACCGACATTGTTATAACTATCAGTTAAAAGCACTTATAGTTATCTAACATTAACATCCAATCAACACCAGGAATCTCAAGTATTGCACATTCTTAGCACGTGAGGTCTTGAAGACACCTATACGGGCAGAATGACGTAAGTTTGATTTTACCTTCCAATAAAATGCTTGAGGGAAAATCCATCTGATAAAGTAGGCTTTTAGAAATAACCGAATCCGATGTATAGGGGAATTTACTTGATTATTAAAATTTAAGAGTATGAATAATACGTGGGTATAGTTGCCGGATGTCAGTGATAATAGTTGGTCCTCGATACTGCCTGGATAGATAGGTAGGTACGTAAGAAATGTCTGGCCATAGAGGTCCAGGCAGAATGCAGTAACATCGTAAAAATATTATAAATTATTACGTTATACAGAAACCAACATAGGAATCCTTCTTAAATTTTATTCTTCAGTGCGCAAGAGTCTTGATATTTTATTTTTATTTTTAAAATATGTGAGACTTTTATAATCTTCTTTAAAAGTAGACAAACCACAATAATAATACCCGAAATTATAATATCGGTCTGTAGCCTGCATAACCTGAAGACAGTTGCGTTTGCGCAGGTGTTCCAACTAACAACTGTTGGACATTCCTTACCAGTTTCCAGAGGCTCTGGACAGTGCCCTGTGTAACAGTCTATATAAAGGTGACATATGACTTCATTGTTTGCACTCAACCTGTTTTGACACCATATAGACATTACTAGTAGAATTAATCTAGGGTGGTGTGATACCATCAAAGTGTTTTGTTACTACTAGTACTTTGTTTTATCTACACTAAGAGGATAAAGGAAATATTATAAAGAGGAGTACTTATATTATAGAGCTTTGTTTCCTTGTTTTTTGTTTTATTTGTATTTTTGTTTGTTTGTAACGAATAGGGTCCGAAGCACTGGACTGATTTCAATATTTTTTTAACTTATGAAAAGCTACAATATCAGGCGTAATATACTTATCTACCTAGGCTATATATCATCTCACTACCATCTAAGTGAGCGGGGTAATAATCATAAATCTTAATAGATCCGTTAGGTTTCTATACATTGGCGCTAATATCGCTAATTATGTCCGTTGTCATGACACCAACGAGAAATATTATATAGAGGCAAGTAGAGAATCGAGTAGAGTCGTACAATACAACGCGATTATCGGCATCGCGGGCAACAGCTAGTTTCCTATAAAATTGCGTTTTAAATAAGGGCTAGTAGACACGACGTGATCGCTATCATACTTGCCATACTTCTAGTAGGGGGCAAAGGTGGCTGCATACTTGAAACTAATATAATAAACTAGACGTGAACCCACCCCTAATAAGTACAATTAATTTAGCTTAACTGGAGGTTTACAGGGAAAATTCTTTACAAAAAAACCTAAATAAAAATATAATATTGAGCATGGACATCATATTTCTACTAGTATTAATTATAAGTACAGGTATGGGATATATATGCATTCCGGTGAGAGTAAATCCTCCTGCTGCTTGCAGCGACCACTTTCCTTACACGGCGAGGTCCGGACGAGATGCCGAATAGTCCAACTAGTCTAATGGGCTCCAAGTGTGTATGGGCATATGGTTCTAATACCGCGCTCCATATGTCGGCGTCAGTGCCGACGGATTAAAATTGAAAGTAAAGTAATAATGAATTAGTTTATCTTGGATGTTCGACTTGTTATGTCTTTATTTATTTTAATCTATGTTTTATTTTTAACAATATGATCACTATGAAAATATGCATATAAGTAAGGTACCTATATATAATGCAAAAGTTAACCGGACTAGGCTAACTAAGAACACTCTCGACTAATTTAGCTTTCAAATAAAAAAAAACTAGATCCAAATCGGATCATCCGTTCGGGAGCTACGATGCTACAGACATACACACACACACACACACACAGAGACACGTGAAACTTATAACACCATTTCGTTTTACGTCGGGGTTTAAAAAAGAGAAAATAAGGTCCACAGTTTGTACTTTTGTGGCTCTCAAACATGCATTCATTTATTCATTTGCAGGAAATTAACTCCCTAATCCTGTACCTACATCTTATGATTCTGAACTTACAATGTAAAAAGCATCAAGTACTGCCAGTTTCGTAGCTCCAGCACTTAAGGAACAGCATTAACAAATCAGTCAATCAATGTGTCAATCAATCAGTCAATCACGACAATATGTGTATATATTTTAGTTGGCATTTCATTAAAAATATAATAGTGTACAAATAATACCTATTTATTACTCCGACGTACAGCGTTTTGTCCATTGCACCTCGTCAAGCGAACTGGTTTGTACATTTGTACGGAGTTGACACAGCTCGCCAATAGATATTGTCTCGTCGGAATGTTCGTGGGTCGGCCGGTGTGACAGCATCGCGGAACTGATCTTGGCTTGACGCAGATCACGCTTGACTCAAAGCTGACACACAGGGAATTAAACAAACATTAGAAGAGTTGAAACTGCATTTTACTAATCATTTTATTCGGTACCATGCCTATTGCTGTATTCCGGACATACATACATACATATGCTTACGCACGTAATCCTCCAAGGGGTAGGCAGAGGTGTATTAAACACCCACATTTCGCCAACTATGATTTTCGGTCCTACGTAATAGGGAGCGAGCCCATTGCCGCCAATCGGGGACTTTGTAAAAAAAAGAATATGCTGAAAATAAGCTCCTAATCGAAAGTGTTGCAGTTAAATAAATTAGTAAAAAAACATTTCGCAAGGAAACCAATTTCTAATCTTTTCTAATGCATCAATCAGCTGTAGGGCTAGCATGGCGCGAAGACAAAAGTCCCCGGGGAGTGGAGAAAAATTTGTCTTTCCCTCCTTCTCTCTCCCTTTAGCTAGCATGGCGTCGAGGAGAGACTAGTTTGTCACCGGGGAGAACGTTTGTCCACCCAATGCTACCAATATACGAAAAAGTATTATTCGACCAAATTGATAAAACCTAGCAACGTGCATATTTTATAAGTGCAACATTGACTTTTTAAATTGTCGGTGTTATTTTAATTTCATATAATGTAGATATAGCTAAGTTAGTAAGTAGGTATTATTACCTTGTAATGGAATGTATTGTGTTACGTAATGTGTCGTAATAATATAGGATTATATGTTTGGATTTACAACACAACTTAGGTGGCAGACGAGCACACGGCCCACCTGTTGGATATATATATGGATATATATTTGTATGTATGTATATGTATGTATATAATAATATATATATATATATTTATATATATATATATATTTATATACATACATATACATACAAATATTAATACTTTATTCCTGGATTTTAAATATTGAAGGTCAAAATATTTAAATCCCCCATTCCCCATATATATATGTGTATATATATATATAGATATGTTATATACATATATTAAAATTTTAATTCTTTAATTACTTAATCTGATTCAATGTATTTATTTTTCGGTTACGATTTTTGTCCCCACCTCAATAGTTCGGAGACTAATATCTCTCTATAATCTGTCAAAAAGAGACATATCTTGTCCACTTTACGGCCGCCGTGCTAAGTAAGTGGAGAAAAAGTCCCTTGTCTACGTCACAGCGAGGGACATAAGTTATCTCCTTCGACGCCATGCTAGCAAATAGGGACAAACGCGTTTGTCCCCGTCAATTTGACATAAGCGGTGGAGAGAGATATTTGTCCCGCGCCCGTGTTAGGCCTGCAGGTGTACTTTTTTATACCACATGATGCAAGGTGGTTATTGTTGCCTATGGACGTCACACTCGTGCTACCAACCCCATAGGAACCTTAAAATGCTCACTTGAAGAGGTAGGGAGGACAGGGAGGGTGAAGGTTAAAGAGCTTCTGACAGTTCAAAACTGTCCAGTGAGCTTTAGCCACCTTACTTACCGCCTGAAACACAATACAAAGGTTATTATTAGCTGCGGTATTCTGTAGAGTAGAGGTACTCGTACTTCCCCAGTCGGACCGCTTAATTGGGACGGGCGATGACGTTGCATCCTGTCTTCGTACTGACTTGTAGACAAGGTTGACTTGACCCTGAAGGTCTTGGAACCCCCACACCCACTACAGTAAGTACCTATATCCTTGTAATAAGGAACTGAAGAAAATGAATTTGTGGAACTTTATAGAAAGGGAGGCCTCCTAAACTGCACAGAGTGCAATAGTTCGCCCTAACTATTTGTACGCCTACTTGATCAATCAGAAGCCATTGTACAGTCATGATATCCTGTCGACAAAGTACCGATGTCTTCCGGACACGTCCTACATACATCCATACTCATACATACATATGCAGTGCTGTTTTACAAAACGAGAATAGGAACTAATATTATGTGCCATGTGTGTCAACGTACAGTAATATAGTTACACTTCATATTAGAACGCAATTCTAATCGACAGCGCCTATAAAGGTAATCTTTTTCACGCATATATGTACGTACTATATTTTTTTTTTTTAAATAAGAACCAAAATTCCTTTTATTACCTCTAATCCCTTATGTATGTATGGATGTATGTGGGTTTTTCTTCTATAAAGGCTTAATGTCTGAACAGATTTAGATGAGGTCCCAAATGAAATGTATTTAACTCCCGAGTGTCATACGGTACATGAAATGTGTAAAAATCTATTCTATAACGTGTTATGTCATAAAAGTCACTCAGGCTTATCGAGTAGAGTATCAATATGAAGATAATAAGAAAAATATCGTATCTTAGCATAATTAAAAGTAAAAAACGATTAAGAAATAAAAATATATCCAATAAAAAAATTATCCAGTTCGGGGTGAACTAGATAAATTGAGCCACCTGTTTCAGGTAGTCAGTCCATCTGACTGAGGGCACAGATTAATAAATAGTTACTACTAAGGGCGTGCCACCATTCCATTTATCTTCTCGCGGTCTCCTCTCTAAGACTCGTATGCCCCAGCGTCCATCGGTCCTTCGACAGATGTGACCAGCCCACTGACATTTCAGTTTACTTATTTCGCAAGCTATGTCGATGACTTCTTTGTTGGATAAATTTATTATAAACTTTACTCTCCAAAGAAACACCAAGTATAGCTCGCTCCATGATCCGCTGCGTGACTTTCAATTTGTGAACTAATCCCACCTTCACTGTCCACGTTTCGGCACCGTAGGTCATCATAACTGGCAAGATGCACTGGTCGAAGATCCAAATGCTGCTTAACCTAACTTAATCCTTCTATCGAGTTCTTTTTCAAAGTTGCAAGTTATAGCTTGGTAGAAACTAAATAACCTACCCAAGGTAGACCTATTCTTGGGCAACTTTGAGTGTTGAACCTTCGACGTCAATCGATCTCGGTACGACAAATTTATGTTCCCTCTGAATGTATCTAATAGTTAAACCTTGCATTACCGAAGCCTTATGGACTGTTTGTGAACCCATCGTGTCCTTGACCACGGTTTAATTGATTAACCTCGCAGATTTTAGGTGGCAACACTTGATCACGGCACTGTCTAACTCATAACTCATTGTTCGTTTGTACAAGGCTGACACTAATTAGATTATACTTAGATTATAAAACCGCACCGGACACTCTCAGTCTTTCGGTACAATCACCAAGAGGCTTAATCATACTGTAATTTGCTTATTTATATCATCTGTATGTATCTATAGTCGTGGATTTTTTTTCCGTGCGTAAAATCCCCACTGATACCGCCCCCACCAAAATCAGTGGAAGTGATTATGGCGGACTAGAACCGACTAAAACGCACGCCGTCTATAGGACTTTGATTGCCGAAGGTGAGATTATACAAGACATATCTCTCACCCCGGCAGATCCGGGGACATTTCTCATGACTCCCTTCCCCTGATGTGTGAACCATGGTGTCCCCATTTACTCCTCGGATATGGGGAGGCGTATATATAGTCGTGGTCTGGTGAACCGATGTAATAGGTATTCAGTAAGTATAACAAATTTCCAAGATATTATTTTTACTGACATTTGAACTCTTGAAATTTGCTTCATGTGACCACGACTGCAACCTAACGTAGTCAAATTAAATGGGTGTTCCCTCTATTCTCATATCTCTTATCTTTGCTATATGAGTGTAAAAAGAATCATAGGTCCTCATTGCCCCTTAAACTATGTGCCATACAAAATCTTGATCCAGTGCTCCTAAAAGAATACAAACCAACTTACAACTACACTTTCACATATTATAAAACGGTAAAAATAACCACATTGAAAATACCTATACTAAAATGCACAAAATATGTTTCCACTGTCCCCACACAGAACTGCCAAAACATTTATTGTGCGCACGTGTGACAGAGAGCGACAT
The DNA here is from genome assembly GCA_963691645.1 of Pelosia muscerda. NCBI lineage: Eukaryota > Metazoa > Arthropoda > Insecta > Lepidoptera > Erebidae > Pelosia > Pelosia muscerda. The sequence goes on along the minus strand of OY829109.1, from coordinate 17,655,071 downwards.
AACATGTACCGTAATAAAAGATGTGAACCGAAAACTGAATTCTCGTGGCCGACAACAACGTTCTTTCTGCTTGCCTACCGAGGTAATGGCAGGTCTAACTGGTCCTCCTCAGTATCCTGAGGTTTTTTCCTGAGGAGTCTTTTCTCTGCCGCACCAATAAGTCCTGGAATTCCTTGCCGGCGCACGTGTTTCCTTCTTCCTGCAGTGCCGCGTCCTTTCAGTGGGGCGTGAAAAAGCATTTGATGAGGCCGTCAAGCTGAACGCCACCATTGTAGCACTGAACGTGTTTGCAATGTTGACCCTCTTTCATGAGACTTTACCTTCAGCTTAACATCAGGCGAGGTGAAGTCAAATTGACGTGCCATAAATAAAAAAAGAAAATGTAGTAATTAGATCCAGAGGCAAGTCAGGGTTTTCTAGTTTATTAAGCAGAGTTAAAGCAGGGGTTATCCGTGTAGTGACGGAGAATGAATATCAGTACTCCATAAGATTCGAAGGGTGTCGGATGATATGGGATGGATGAATGAAAAAATACTCTACGATGTCACTGTGAAAGACGGAAAATTTGAAATAAAACCCTGTACCAATCCGCCTGGAGAGCATGAAAATAGTAGACCAAAACCTCCAAACATTCTGAGAGACTTATGCCCAGTAGTGGACTGTGAAAGGCTAATTGATAGAGGGTTTCTGAAAGTGGGACATGCCAGTTGATTGTAGGGAGCAAATACCCTCAAATATTTGCACTGAAACCACAGTCACTGTCGAGCCCCGTACAGTTGCCCAGTACCTACAGATCGTCTTTGACTAGCGAAGTACTCAAAAAGGTCTTAACAGTGCTGGTCAAGATCGATCTGATGCTGACTACGGACATCGACTCATCATTCGTCACACAGTCGTCAAGTTGGTAGAAGTATTTATAAAATGTAGTCCAGTGCCAAAGCGACCACACCATACATATTGTATGAGTGGAGTGTGAACTGGGACATCACTTCACATCTGTCGACTTTACTGTTTAATACTGTTGCTTTATTGAACGACAATGTCGACGCATTACATCACCTGTCGCAATTATACCTATATACTTTTTCTTCGTATCATCTGTGCTACTAAATGAAAATACATAACATAACATAAACTCACGCCTATACCCCGAAGGGGTAGGCAGAGGTGCTAGCAACCACATTTCGCCAGTTTATGTTTAAGTTCTAATATAATAGGTGGCGAGCCTATTGCCATTAACCGGACACATAGTAGAGTAGAAATATCAATGAATGAAATACGTCTTCAAGGTCATAGCCCTTTATATATGTTTAGTATCGAATACCTATAACCTCATCAAATCTATGGTGATTAAAAACTATTCGTGTATAACCACTGTGAGCGGCTAGGCCTACACCTTTACAGGATATACTATACACCCTTTTTATTAGGTGCGGTATTTTGTAAGGTAGGTACCTACTTCCCCAGTTTGACTGCTCAGTTGGGACGGGCGATACCGTCGCATTCTACCTGGAAGGATTTGGCTAATTTATTATATTATTTCTATTCCTAATGTATCAGTACTGTACATAATTAAGAAATGTGAGGTTAATAAACCTTTGCCGATTAATTCAGAGATATACAGACATGAATTTATGAGTACCTACCTATGTATCAAAATTGAAATTTAGGATTTGTTAACCCAAAGTTCTTTAGGCCCAAAACAACCTCACCTGCTCCTCGGTGCACTTACTATTTGACGCATAAGGCTCTATGCTGGATTTCCTTTCAGGGTTGGGAGCTGCTTTAACTCCCAATATAGTCGTATAAACCAAACCAAAGCAAGAAAATGGAGTAAGCGTACCTTGGATTTTGAAATCAAGGGAAAAATCAGGCAAAAATGTTAGTAAATATAATGACTAAGGTAAAGTAAGGCAATAGGTAAGTTAGTAAGTCATGCGCTCAGACCACATAGTGACGTCATGCGCCCCGTACAGTATAAACATCCACAACTTCCATCACTCTCATCAGACATGACACCACATAATAGCACTGACTGTACAACGCACGCAGTTACCTCGCAAGGATATCTCCTGGTGACGAAACTCACGTCACTACTATGATGCTACAAGTATAACAGTCTGACTGTACGAATCAAAAAATTGAATTGTAATTTTCAACTTCCTCTTCTTCTTTTTAACTTCTTCTTTTGCAGCAGAATCTCCGCAATTTCGCCAATGTCTAGTGGTAAATGTTAATGGCGAGACGCCAATGTTGACTTTTTCAAGAAAATATACCAGAACCACGTAGTCTCGCCAGTAAATTGGATTTCGTGTGTCCGCCCCCAAATAGATCGCGTAGTCGAAGTATGGTTGGATTTTTGAGGGCAATTTGAATTGTAAAAGACCACTAATAGACATCAACAATGTGCAACTTTTTGTACCTAGTTGTTTGATGACATCGTATGTATCTACGTGATCTATACTGGGTGTGAGGGCCACACACCCAAAGCCGAAAGCCCCTGGTAGTACTCCTCGTACACAACATATTGGCATGAAAAAAATGATGGTTAAATATAGGGCAAATAAAAAGTTTTTAAAATTTACTAGCTAATTTTTTTATAGTTTATGGGTACGAGATACAAAATACGACTTATATAAAATATTTCGGTCTGTCATGGTCATGACCACACCATACTTAGGAATGGTAACGCATGTGACACGTGTTAAAATGTTAAAATCCTGCAATCCGGCTGAAAACTGCTTACGGCTTGACAAAATCTAACTCTAAAATAATTTCAGTTATTGTACTTGTAGCACAAATAGGCAGTCTTAAGCGTTAATAATTTTGAGCTCATAGTCATAGTACCTAATTTGTTTCGTTTGTTTATTTGTACTCGCATAATTCACAATGGCGAGCGCGTCTCGACTTCTAATAACTAATTATGCAGTGAGTGAACAGTGAAATTATAATCGTCTCACTGTTATTTGCACTTATTAATAAACTGCATAGTTGCATAATACTTATCATTGGCTGTAATAGTAGAATCTCAATACAGTCGTGAATAAATTACTCGTATATCGCCCTAACATCTCATAGGGATGGGCATACATATATTGACAATATTTTACCCGATACCAACAAAGACAAAGCCAAAATTGTCAACGTAATTGTCAAGGCTATGTTATGGTTCATCTGTTCTCTCATAGATCATCAACACAAACACTAAACTATCGAGGCTTGATACCTTCTAGTCGTTCCTGAAAATCTCTTGACAGATAGATCAGTTCCGACCGATAGACAAACAAACAGACGCGTGGCGAAATGGTTCTATAATAAGGGTCTTGTATTTTTCTATTATAGCTACGGAATCCGAAAAAGAGAAAATAATAACTCGTAGCAACGGAATCTTAAATGGAGAAAACAATATTATTCAATATGACGCGCGTGCGCTAGATTCATAACCCATTATTATACCTGTAGACATCATCCAGTCGTGTACTTCTGATTTCCATAACGCACAATGATGGCCGCCGTACGATGTTATTAAATAAACAATTACCGGCGCGTTGTTTGTTATGGCTGCAGCGGCGGCGCGGCGTGTGCGCATCTCATAATAATTATAACAATAAATTAACGTTACTATCAGGTACCAACCACAAACACTTTCTTTCCGCATTCTGTTTCGCCAAAAATGTTACACGTCATTTATGTATTTGAAATGGGCCCAAAGAAGGCAGAAGCCGTATCAGAAGTCTGGGGACTTTTATTTTTTTATTTATGAAGGCAAAGTCTCATAAAAGAGGTTCACCATTGCAAACACGTACAGTACTACAATGGTGGCGCTCAGCTTGACGGCCTCATCAGATGCTTTTTCACGCCCCGCTTGAAGGACTCGAGACTGTAGGAAGAAGGAAACACGTGCGCCGGTAAGGAATTACAAGACTTAACGGTGTGGCAGAGGAAAAACTCAACGAAGCGCTTGGTTATTGATGGAATATTCTGCACCGTATACGGGTGACATCTAAGCCTTGCACGTGTTGTCCTGTGTAGGAAAGGGGAGGGTGGAATTAATTGGAAGAGCTCATCAGAACACATTCACCATGGTATAGACGGTAAAATACTGCCAAAGACGGTAAAACACTGCCAGATTTTTGAAGAGTCTACTGTCTATTGAAGCCCTAATTATTACTGTAGAACTTAAGTAGATGATTGCGTATCTTATCATAGTTTTCAGTTAGGATATAAAATAGTTCATAATAATGTACTTACCCATGAGTCTATAGAATGAAATTTACCGTCAATCTGCCGTAGATCATTACGTGAAGAAGATATGTTCGTGTTGACATTCATACGCTGGTTTACGGAGCCCTCACGCCTCCACTACCTGGGTGGGCTATAATGCCGTAGTTCCGGTGGTCCACTTATTTTCGGCGTAGAGTATGGCACATAGTAAGTACATTTTAATTGTAGTGAAAGCCTCACATTGCCCTGCGGTTTCTTTGCAATACGTGGTATGTGGACAATACCTATTTCTATGCGATAAAAAGGGTAGGTTTGGTTGATAAACTATTGTTCTAGCAAACATAACACACATAACACAACATAAGTTCATGCCCATATCCCCGAAGGGATAGGCTGAGGTGCTAGCACTCACATTTCGCCAGTTTATGTTTAGGTCCCAATGGTGGCGAGCCTCTAGCAAAAGCATAGTTTTTTTACCCGTACCGACTAAAACCGCATGTCATCTTAGGTCATAAATCGCCAAATGAGAGAAGGGTCCCTCGGGAGTAAAAGCAGGCTGGTACCGTGTTGTCTGCTTGCTATTACTAAGAGCCAGTAAACATTTCTCAGCAACATTTTTTCTATAAGCCACATTCGCTTACAACTCACGTAACGGTAGTCATTAACAATGCGCCCGCGCATCATACGATCATACAATGTTGACGACCACTTACCGACCTCGTACAGAATCGTTAATTGAGAACAATGTCGATGGCAGGGCTTTATCGACAATACGCACGTCTAAGCTATCAAAAGATTATGTTTAATGAATTTAAATTTGTTAACCTGTTGAAAGTAAAATGTTAGGAGATTTAGAGGCAGAGGTACGAGGCATTTGGCAAAGTAAAAAATAACTTTAGAGATGACGTCTAATAAGAAAGTACCTATCAGTCAAGTAGCATATCATGTCGCAGAATGATCTCCGTTCTCAATGAGCGTGGGCCTAGGGGTGACGGGTGGCCGCCTGTCACCCTAGCAAAAGGAGGCCGCGGTGGCGGCGCAAAGTGCGCCTCCCCATTCAGGGGTAAAGCTGGGACACTGTGGTCCCTACACCTGAAGGCGGTTATCTCGAAAGAGATGGTCGAAGTCTGCCGGGGTGCGAGAGATATGTTGGTTACTATCTCACCTCCAGCAACTAAGGACCCAAAGACGGCGTACGTTTTGGTCGGTTCGACTCCGACATAACCTCCCCGCCGGTTTTGGCGGTGGGTATCCGTGGCGATTTGTCGCACAATAAAAAAAATCAAGTAGCCTATCGTAGTTCACAGTTGGACATAGGCCTCTCCCAATCATATGTGAACCTCCGCTTTCCGTATTCAATGCGTCTGCGTCGTTACAGGAATGTGTAGAAATAGAGTGCAGGGGGCCTAAAAAGGCCACTAACGACGAATCGTATCCGCATTGAAATACGAAGCGGATTTAATTTCGTAAAATGGTCACACACAGCGCAATTCGCCGCGCGATTCGTTTTTGGCAATTCGTTTCTTGATATATTTCCATTTCCATTTCAAGCCATTTCTAGAAACGAATCGGATTGCAGTGCGTCTTTTCGTTTGTTTGATGTCATTTGATAGGAAATAAGTTTATACAATGGATATCTAATTTCGACGCTTACTATTCAAAACCGATTCCCAAGAAGGGAGATCGCTCAGACCCAGCCAACTATCGGCCCATAGCCGTCACCTCAGTGCTGTGCAAGGTCTTCGAGCACCTTATCAACACACAGCTCATGCGCCACCTAGAGGATCACTCCCTAATTAATGACCGACAATATGGTTTCAGGCCGAAACGGTCAACGGGTGATCTTCTGGCGTATGTTGCCCATCTTTGGGGTGAGGCTATGGACAAGCATGGTGAGTCACTGGCAATTAGCCTGGACATCGCCAAAGCGTTCGATAGAGTCTGGCACAAATCGCTTCTTTCCAAACTACCAGCCTTCGGTCTGCCTCTTAGACTGTGCAATTGGGTTGCTAGCTTCCTGCAGGGGCGCCGTATTCGCGTTCTCTGTGATGGACGAGCATCGGAGTTCCTGCAGGTAAATGCTGGTGTGCCGCAGGGGTCCGTCTTATCACCCACTCTCTTTCTTCTGCATATCAATGACATGCTGTCCACCGGCAGCATCCACTGCTATGCAGACGATAGCACTGTACACGGGAGCTACCACGGACATTCTGCGGCCAAGCAGTCCGATATAGCGGAAAAGAGGCGACTTCTTGTCACTGGGCTGGACCGGATCCTCAATCACGTTTCCCAATGGGGATCTAAGAACCTGGTCGAGTTCAATGCCAAGAAGACGCAGGCATGCGCGTTTTCAGCAAAGACATCTCCTTTCCTTCCTCCTCCCACTCTTCAGAGCACACCACTGCCATTACAGGATAACCTCAATATACTCGGTATGAACGTGCGCTGCAAACTGAACAACAAGAACTATATCGAGAGCATCATCAAAACAGCTTCGCGTAAACTCGGAGTCCTGAACAGAGTGAGACGTTTTTTCACGCCGGAGCAGCGGTGTCTTCTTTATAAGACACAAATTCCCTCCTGCGTGGAATACTGCTCGCATCTCTGGGATGGCTCCGCAAAGTACTTATTAGATGCTCTCGACAGGTTGCAGCGACGTGCGGTCCGCATTATTGGGAGTCCTGAGGTCACAGAGTCCCTCGAGCCTTTGCAGATGCGTAGAGATGTTGCGTCCTTGGCAGTATTTTACCGTCTCTACCATGGTGAATGTTCTGATGAGCTCTTCCAACTAATCCCACCCTCCCCTTTCCTACACAGGACAACGCGTGCAGGGCTTAGGTGTCACTCGCATACGGTGCAGAATATTCCATCAAGAACCAAGCGGTTCGGTGAGTCTTTTCTCTGCCGTACCATTAAGTCCTGGAATTCCTTGCCGGTGCACGTGTTTCCTTTTTCCTACAGTCCCGGGTCCTTTAAGCGGGGCGTGAAAAAGCATCTGATGAGGCCGTCAAGCTGAGCGCCACCATAGTAGCACTGAACGTGTTTGCAATGGTGACCCTCTTTCATGGGACTTTGCCTTCAGCTTAACATCAGGCGAGGTGAAGTCAAATTGACGTGCCATAGATAAAAAAAAAAAAAAAAAAAAAACCATAATCTGGTTCTGTCAACAAAACAACCGTTAGAACGTAATTGTAGCCTTTCTAATTGATAATCCATCATTCACTCTACAAACTACTGATAAACATAGAAAGTAATCTATATTCGTTCCTGCATAGAGCATAGTTTTAAAGACCCGGTGTTAATGCCATCATTCAAAATATTTATTAAAAAGTAAAATCTAACTGTCAACAATTTAATTTAAAGTTTGTTTTTGATTGTTGAGTTCTGGTGTCGTCCGATTAATCGCATGATCAGTCGGTGGACATAATTGGAAGAATCAGTGCGTTAATTATCGGTAGGTAATTCTAGTGTGTGACCAGTAATTCCACGGTGTGCCAGGAAGAGTTAGTGTCTAGTAGGTAACTGAGTCTTTTGTTCAGCTAATGAAAGTCGTCCGGAATGTTAATTGCTGTTTTGATTTGCAATGTTAATTATAATCTAATTGACTTGTGAGTCTTTTTATCAACGTTTATTAATTTATTGTTGATTTGACAGAGAGTCTGTATATACCTGCTGTGTACTGAGAGCTTATATTGCTAATAATAACACAAGTAAATGGATAGATAAAATGAATACAAATTGAAAATTAGCGATTTTGAGGAGTCTAAGCATTGTCGACCATCTCAAGGTCATAAACAGCATTTAATGACTTGCGTACATCCCTTGATCATCGGTTCTGCGACTTTTAGAGCATAAGCTTGCGTGTAGTGAGGTGGTGTAGAAAGAATATCCAGCCCATCTTGAATTATGAAGCGAGAAACTAAAAAAATACAAATCAATCACTGCGAGAGAAGGAAATCTCGAGATAAAACCCTGTACAGGTATCGGCAAGTAACATGGCAACATCTGAGACCATTTTTAGGTCTCTTTAGCGGCAAAGCAGACATGATTCAAAATAAATGATGGCATTCTGGTATATGAATAGAATAATGACAAGCTTACACTTACACTTTTTGTGCCTCTAAGTGTAGGTACGATGCGCGAACTTACCCCGACTACTACAAAACCTTGCCAAGTTAGATGCCGTGTACTGTACCAACCTGTCTGGCTCAAGCTTCCCAACAATTAGAAGTTTATGTCCAGCATTAGACTGCGATAGACTAATTCCTTGAAGCTTTCCTACTGGAGGTATACTTGGGTTCTTTCTGACGCAGGCTTTTATGACAAGTATGGTGGTCAGAAAATAACTAGTATAGACTGCTAATACAATAATGTAAGGAGGCTCCACTTGTGGCTCTCTTGACGTCATCAATTCAATGTTTATCGTGTGAATTCTCTCACGATGAGACGCGACCCGATCTTGTACAATTTACGTTAATAACACGGATTTTACCTCAGTTCTGTTGTGAAATTGTAACAGACGGACGTCCAGTCCTCCTTGAACTTTATCCATATACGATCGTATTATGTATGTATTAATAAATGTCTAATAAAATTAATTACCCCAATCAAGCTCGTCCGTCTCTTTTGGTAATAGTTCAAGACACAACCGATTGGGACCATTTAATGATTTGATATAGTTTAATAGGTTGACCCTCATACAAAATTTATTGATGCAACGTATTTGCAAATCAAAAGAATCGATTAAAGGTAAAAAAAGAACATATAAAACTAGCACATTCTATTTAACAGGCGGTTTGTTACTTGTCAAAATACAGTTTTAATACTTAATTGGTAGCTAGTAGATAAATACTTATTATTAAACTTTTTAAATTTTATCAAATAGCCTTCATTTTAGAAGATCACTATTCTGAAATGGAGGCTTATTTGAATAAATTAATCCATCAATAAATTAGTCTGTCGCGGTCCACTGCTAGACATAGGCCTCTCCCTGTGTACACCACTGGTCCCTATACTCCCCTATACTCTGGCCTCCGGATGTAGTATGTCCCAGCTATCTTTGTCAGGTCATCAGTCCATCTAGCTAGAGGGCGTCCTACCTTCCGTTTGCCTTCTCGCGCTCCACTCAAGGACTCGTTTGCTCAGCAGCCGTCGTAACATCGGTCATTCGCATAAATTACTAAATTGTTTACACAATCTGGTACTCTCCAAGACGTTAATTGGTAGTGTTTTTGCGGCTAAGCATGCAATTAATTTCCATAGCAAGGAATTGGGTCAAAAACATTAGCTGCAACGTTTTCGGTTAGGAATTTATTTTTCGCATACCTATTTTTTTACGAAGTGCCCGATTGGCGGTAATAAGTACGCCCCCTATTACGTGGGACCGAAATTCATAGTTGGCAAAATGTGAGTGGTTAATACGCCTCTGCCTACCCCTTCGGTGATTACCGGTGTGAGCATAATATGTATGTATTGATTACACGAATACAATATGTCGCAATATGTGGTATACTCGGAGTACTACCAGATGCCTTCGGCTTTCCCTAACACTCGTATAAAAGCGTATTTCTTAGATTGAACTAAAATTTTTAGAACAAATTATATCAAATTAACATTATTTTATTTTTGAACTGTCACTGACTCCAGAATTTTAAAATTGAAACCATACTGTCATCTCGCACTCAACATAAAAATTCTGTTGATACCCACCTCGTACTCTTGATGACATTTGAAAATTATTGTGAAATAAGCAAATAAACGAACACAGAGAAACACAGCTAAGTGTGGTGCTGTTGTTCTTCTTCTTCTTCTTCTGTCGACGTTATTTTTGAGTTGCCATCGTGGTGTAGTTATTTGTTTCATGGCAGCGCCGCTACTCACGGAGAGGGCCCGAGCATAGGTTTCCCTCTACGCAAAGATTTACTACATCCCATCCGTTTAAAATGTAATAAATAATAACACACATGAATAAAAAGACAGCCGTTTAAAAGATGACAGGCCTTGACTTAGACTCATCGCTGAAGCTGACCTTTTCAAAATTGTAATTAGAGCTTGTCATATTAAATGTTCAACGTAAGTAATAAAGTAGGAGCCTCCTCGAGTGGCACTCTGTGGCCAATTCAGCACGTTTCATAACGTAACACGACACGATGAAACCTTCACAATCCAATTTCAATCAAAATGCTAATTGCCGCATTTTGTAGGCTTATGTGTTACAGTTAAGGATAAGTGTTTGATGCTCTTGCTCCACTTATTCAAAGGGAATCTATACTAGGTAATATTATAAAGAGGAAAGATTTGTTTGTTTGTTTGTAACGAATAGGCTCCGAAACTACTGGACCGATATCCATCATTCTTTCACCACTAAAAATCTCAATTGATCCGGTAAATTTCCATACATTGGCGCTAATATCGACAGCAAGGAAAAGTAGTATAGAGAGGCAAGTAGAGAATCGAGTAGAGTCCTATAACGCGATATTCGATATCCACGCGGGCGGAGTCATGTTTGATAATGCTTGTTTTTGATAAGTTGACTGGTAGAGAATGCCTACGGTATTAAGTCAGCCTATGTAATAAATGTGCATAAAATTCAGTAAATAAAAATTTAAAAAAAGTATTGCATGTATGCACAATGAGAGGATAATTACATTCATAGATTATCTTTATTTCTTAGGATAGAGCGTAGTGAGTTACAATTTTCACAATATCGTCGCGGGAGCAGAGAGAGTGACAGCTGTCAGTGTTGCCACATATTGAATAATCCGTTCCGAAACTGGGCATTGCTGAACGCAACAAGAGCGTATTTCGAATGTTTGTAATTAAAAATAATACCTAAACGTCGATAGGTACCTCGCAAAACAAGCAAGCTGAAGTGGGTAATTCGTCATCTCGCACGAAAAATGTCGCCCGATTCGGGCGGGTTGGCACCTACAGTGTGCTGGCCACATCTGTTGAAGCAACGATGGCCGTTGGAGCATACGAATCCTAACGGAAGGTAGGATTGCCCTTACCCAGACGGGCTGGCGACCTGAAAAATATGCCTGGGGTGGACTGGATGTGGGAGGTTTTTAGTGAGCAATGGTGAATATAAAGAGTCATGTCCAGTAGTTGACTGCGATAGGCTAATTGATTGATGATTGACCTAACCCTTTATAATACCTACTACATATAAACGTGAATGTATATCCTCATGTAACCGTTCTCTGGGTTGCGGATGAGCAGCTTGTCAGGATTTCCTGTTCAATCATTACTGTACAATGGAATGCGGTCCAATAAACGAAATATAATTAGTTTTATAATCAAATTTCTAGGTTATGACATTATCAGGCTGATATTTATGACTAATATATAATCTTATCCAAACCGTGAATATTTTATTAATGCCGATTAAGTTATGGATAACGTAATATTGCTCATTTTAAGGAAAATTAAATGTTTGTAGTAATATAATAAATTTACATTTACCGTAATACCGTTTAATGCGGCAGTCATTAAGAACATTCAATGCTTACTGTATTGTACGTGTACCTAAGCGCAAGGGAACTACCTAATATATAGAATCACTATTTTTTTTAATAAATATTCTAGGACAACTTACACAATACTCCCTAGACCGAAGCATAACTAGCTTGTGATATAGGTTCTAGAGTGAAGATAAACATACATAGATATTTTTAATAAATACATACATAATCTAATATTATAACAAATTCTCGTGTCACAGTTTTCGTTGACATGCTCCTCCGAAACAGCTGGACCGATTTTGATGAAATTTTGTGAGCATATTGGGTAGGTCTGAGAATCGGCCAACATCTACTTTTCATACCCAGCGGAGCAGCGGGAACGGGATCAGAAGTTCACGGGGGCGGAGCCGCGGGCAACAGCTAGTTATACCTATATAGAAACACCCAGATCAATGCAGATACTCATATTCATGTACGCAAATATTTGCACTGAGCGGAGATCGAGCCCGCGCGCCTAGAGAGTTTAAGACTCAGTTATATTAAAACCCCATTTTATCCACGGGTGACGTAAAAGTCTCTTCCTCTACCAGTGATTTTGGCAGACGTAAATTCACGTTTGCATAGGTGGGATTTCTCACACAGTGAAAGTTATTCTCACATTTTAGTCAATGGAATTATGTTTAGTAATAAAAATATTAAATGATTTTTTTATCTCCCACGATAAAACATTTCAAAGTTTACATTATACACATTTCTAAGAACAGTTTAGCGAAGATTTCACTTCAAGAATTGTGATCATTTCAAAGCAAAGTGCATTTATCCCGTCATAATCAATGAAAGAAGAATAGTGCGATCTCAAGGCTGAGCGTAGTTCAATCTTAAATCAGAATCCAATCGTTGTAACTATTGGATAAATTTCGTAATACTATAATATCACGAAATTTTCGTATTATTATAATAAGGGCGAGTTTCGATGATGGTAACTTCACTCTAGGCGACATGAATAAGGCGCAGTCGCGTTTTATGTTAGATACAGTACGATTCATACGATAGTTAGAAAAGAAAGAAAATTATTTTTAATTCGGATCTCATATGCACATAAGGATGAAAAAAAATCAAAAGGACAAAAATATAATAAACATAACAGCAACAGAAAATAACAATAATAATAACAACAATAGAGCACACTAATGCAATAGCTAATGCATGAGTTCAATCGTGTGCGGGCATGCCAAATCTGTGCCGAATAATTCACGCCTAAAGGACACACTCGTAATCCTTACATGATTACTACATAAAATTCTGACATCTATCTATGTCAATGAATTAAACATCTTTGACTAAAGACTAATATGAACACATTCAAGTGCGTAGAAAATCATCGTCGTCGCGCAGAAAAAATGCACTTGGTGTCATCAAAACCACGTTCTTTCATAAAAGTGTATATTATATTGTGTAATATTACCTGAATTATTCAAAAGTTATTAGATAACATTAAGATCTATAAGAATATTCTTGAAATTAAGTGTAAACTTTCAAATTATTATTTACGATCAATTTTAACGCTTCACAAAAGAGGATTATTAATATGAGACACGATATGAGAACATTTTGACATGGTTAACATTTTGTCAATATTTCATAATCAATTATTATTCTGACATTAATCATTTCTTGCTTTATTAACGACGAAGATTTGCATGCACATACATTATTATTTATCTATTTTCTATCGTGATTTAATGTCAAAGTATGGAATGCCTTTGACCGAATAAATCTTTTCTGTATCATATGTTTCACGAAATAAATTAATTTGAATTAAAAAAAAATACTTTGAAAAGGAATCCGTAACTGTAAGTAATTATTGCAAAATACCTCCACTGTTATAACAACTAAGAGGCTTAACCCAACTTACAGAGCCTACATACCCTTAAGGAACGCGCGGGTAATCCCATTAGCGGCTTCTTCCTTGCCTCACCTACATTTCCCTAATAGGGGGCGTGCGTGTCGTGTTTGCCTGCTCGCTTACCTGATTGTGAGGTTTATTACATAAATTCTTAAATTATATAGGGCAAGTGTGCTACATTTTCCCGAATTTGATACCGATGGTTAAAGAAGGGTAAAAGCGACGGCGTTGAAAAGAAAATTACTGTTTGTAGTCGTTTAAGGTTCTTTTTCTGTGAATATTGTATGCTGCTTTTCGCACATTTATGCGCCTGAGTATAGGCTACAACCAATGTTGTTTTCCCACATTAACATTATAAAATATGAGTAATAATATCACTCATAGACTGTACTGCGTAGTTGCGCTTACGCACGTTGCTATGTATTAGGATGACTGCATTGAATACCTTGTGTTTCATAAAATATTCCTTCCAATGATTAATAGGCGTAAATTACTTTTTTTTCATGCAAGCAACAATATGGCAGTTAGTACGACCGATAAGCGTATGCGCGAGTCGACGAAAGTCAACGTCACTTTACAGGAAGTCAGTTGCTTCACACTGTTTGCTCTCTAACGCCAAAGCTCGAGCTAAGAATAAACATTCATAATAACAACATAAAAAACAATTGTCTTACTTAACAAAAATCTGTTACAATATCAATTTCAGTTCAATATCAATATACACTGTTAGCATGATCGTTTTCGACTTTAGATCGTTATTGAATTAACTTTTAACACATTGTTATAGCGAGAATTGGGCGTTAGTTTCAATTTCTACCTGCTCTACTGGAACTAGTTGAACTTCTGGACACTCTGGCCGATTTCGTCCATCGATATTTGTGTACTGTATCTTGTAATACAATTGTAAATTCTAACAAATTAAACAAATAAATGTATCCAGTACAGAAATACGAGTAGATACTGACCCATATTGACCAGTTCGCCCTAGTATCGTGTGTATCTGGACTTACGTTTTCGATCTGAATCTCACTATGGAAGTAATGTAAGATTGAAATAATCTTACTTTTAAGAGGTGCTAGTTAAGCGGGTTAAACGGGTACACCATAGTTCCCACATTAGAGGAAGGTATCATATTATAGAGATGTCCCCGGGTGCGAGAGATATGTCTTGTATTATTTCACTCCCGGTAATCAAAGAATCAAAATCAAAGTCTTTGGTTACCGGGAGTGAAGTTGAGTTTGATTACCGTCTATGAAGACGGTGTGCGTTTTCGTCGGTTCTAGTCCGACATAATCACCTCTGATAAATTGTGCCTAAATGTTTTCCATGTTCTAAATTATAATAAATTTAAACTCGAAAGAATAAGTGTGTAGTATACATTTTATGGACATGAAATAACTCTTCCGCGTCGTAAACGAACGGAGCCAGCGGACTGGCAACATCGTCATTACAATAATTATATATTTTATATTAGGTACAAATTGTCCCGAGTTGATGTAAGACGTGGTGCAGTGACATTCACGCTTCGTGCTTTTACTGCTACTTGCTTCCGAAGAATTCCTAAAGTAATCCTTCAACCTGGTTCTGAATAAAAAGCCATGCAATTGCCAACAGGACTAGACATCCAAATCCTCAACTCTTGTGGAGTGGAAGGCCTGGTTACACTTTGGAGGACAAGGTTTGCTTTCCTGGGGGAAAGGTGAGGCCGCCTACATCCTTAGCAGACGCAGACGTCTTCAGAACAGTCCATAGAGACTTTTTTCTGGGGCAAGATCCTGCCGGTGGTTCGCACCTGCGTTCCACTTTCGTCACTGATTTTAGATAACCAGTTACCAACATGTAATTTCTTTATTGTATTATAACCAACTCTGAAAGAGGTATTAAAGTGTCGTTTTCATAACCAAATGTGTAGCCGGCTATGAAATAAATTTTGTTTTATCAGGTGCTCGAAATGGAAATGGTTTGGTCGAAAATGAAAATGCGACAGCTTTTAAAAAAAAAAAAAAAGGTGGATGCCGTGGGAACTTTTGCACAAAAGAACAGGTTCGCTCTTACTCTTTCTCTTGGGTCATCTCAGTGGAGGCGTCTGCCGACTGTCTGAGGGTATAGCCTGTAAAAGTGCCACATTGATAAAATTAGTAGGTCTATCGATATATATATATCGACCGGAAAATATCGGCCGAACCATACTCAGTTTGACCATCTTGACAAATTGTCACGTCTTTGGTAGTCCTGACGTCACTAACAGCTCTACGATTAGAGGAGTTCACAGACGGTGTCAGTACTGAGGTTAAGCGCCATATTGTGCAATAGAAGCGAACCTACCTGTAGCGGGACGCTGCGTGACGCGCCACCGGCCCCAAGGTGAACCACTCTTGACTCCG
Organism: Pelosia muscerda; assembly: GCA_963691645.1. Lineage (NCBI taxonomy): Eukaryota > Metazoa > Arthropoda > Insecta > Lepidoptera > Erebidae > Pelosia > Pelosia muscerda. The sequence continues at coordinate 17,639,094 of OY829109.1, read as the reverse complement.
AACTTGACATTAGGTACCAGTGCCATTGCGTAGGCGCCGTGATAGCTATCTATATTACGTATCGTGAGTTACATTGTGTACGGCAGCTGTCAAACATGCCCCTGGTTGTAAGATACGCGGGTAAATAGTTTTCGCTTATTTACAGAAATATAATATTAATAATAGTGTAGTGTTTAGATAACTCTGATTTTTTTTATGGCACGTTAATTTGACTTCACCTCGTCTGATGTTAAGCTGAAGGCAAATTCTCATGAAAGATGGTCACCATTGCAAAACACGTTCAGTGCTACAATGGTGGCGCTTAGCTTGACGGCCTCATCAGATGTTTTTTCACGCTCCGCTTAAAGGACCCGGGACTGTAGGAAGAAGGAAACACGTGCGCCGGCAAGGAATTCCAGGACTTAAAGGTGCGGCAGAGAAAAGACTCACCGAACCGTTTGGTTCTTGGTGGAATATTCTGTACCGTATGCGAGTGACATCTAAGCCCTGCACGCGTTGTCCTGTTTAGGTGCTATAAGTTTCAGAATCCTGAAAAGCTATGTTTGGGTCACATAAAATGTCTTACCCTCAGTAGTTACACGCTCAACCCCTGTGTACTGTTCCCAGGTCTTCTGAGTTGCAGCTGTATTGGGGGTGCGCTAATTTATCGCAACCCGTCCAACATTGGGAGAGGCCTATGTCCAGCAGTGTACTGCGATAGGCTTATTATTGATTGATTGATTTAATAAAATACAATATTGGTTATCAGCTATAGAGCTCTAATAAAATTCGGGTCCAAGTCATCCTCAGCAGCAGGTAGGCACATCTGGTGATTGACGGCTGAGGTTCTAGTAAAGGCTTTCATTTCGGGATTCGGTCGGATTATAGTCGTTATGACTTTCTGATGAGGATTTTTATACGGCTGAGGTACACAAATCACCTGACAAAAAATTAAATGTATAAAGGAAGGATACTCTGTGGGTACCGTGTCCTTTGGATATGTGCAACCACAATATCTCTTTCCAATACGCTTGTGAATATCTGAGGGGTTAGCTAGAAGTATGCAAACACCCACATTTCATCTAGTATATAAACCCCTGCCTTAAGCCCAGACCAATCTGAAGTACAGTATCTTAAGCCACAAAACAGACTGATATATTGAGGTACTAACTTCGTTCCAAGTCGTTAATTATTGCGGTTTATGGACCAGCGCTGGGCCCCACGGACCTTCGAGTTCTTGATTGATTCATTACAGACAGCACTAGTCGTTCGACTTAAACCTAATTGTGAATAGAAGGAATTTCTTGCTAGACATGGCGGCCCTAGAGCAATTATAATAAATCGCTCAACGTACTTTTTGCACTCAGAGTTGACGATTCATTGCAAAAGAAAATCTTTTTATTTGAGTTTAGGTACCTACACTGCCAATTTCAATTTCATATTCTTAGGCTTTACTAAATACTCTACAACTAAATAACAAATATTTTAATCATCTACCACTTAGAAACATCGGTTTGTCTTCTGCACCGATAGTACATAAACTCTCTTAACTTAACCTTCACCCTTCTTCTCCCCTCCTCTCTACATGGAAGGCAGCCCAAGTTTGAAGCCTCTGTAGTAGCAATCGTCCATAGGCCATGGTAACCAACAATCCCAGAAGGCGGGCCATGTGCTTGTGTGGAAAAAAAATTACTTCGATATATCATACTCCGATGAACGGCCGGTATGATAACAGAGAATACACATACAAACAAACACTGATTTTTACTATCATACAGCATATTTTGAACGAGCTTATAACTGTACAAAGTTTCACCACAATTGGGTGAATGGTTATGGAAACATAAGGTAAATACATACTTACAATAAAATAATCAGATTAGTGTAATGATGCCTCAATACTCTCAATGTGCCGTTTTGTCAGAAAGCAGTTATAAACTTCGATATTCAGTGGGACGTCGTCCAAACCTGTTCGTCATTATTTCTTGCTGTTTTTTAATGATCGCGGGTACTGATTTCGAATGATATTTGATGATGACTTTACATATATTTATTGAGAATTACGGTAAATACGGTATTATGCACATACCTACGTATACTTACAGTTCATGCCTTATTCCCGAAAAAGATAAATATATAAAGAAAGAAAGTACAACAACATGCGTGTGTCATGTATGTGACTGAAAAATGGTTTTAGGCTGTGTAACGTTTTATTTTACAAAAATAATGTATTTTATTGCATAATTTAAAAGTAATATTAGGCTTATGCTCCTCTCTTTCGTATAAACTATCCACATGCCAAATCTCACCCTCCTACGGCCCCCTCAATTTTCGTAAATAGGGATCCATAATTTTCGTATCACGTATAACTTGGTTCATTAAAGAAAGGTTTTATAAATGGCGGACGTTATCACTTCCTCTCGCTCGCACACTAGCACTGTCTATACTCACTCACGCGCGTACCGTCAACACAATAAAAATATTGATCTTTATTTTCTTCCACGCTCTGTGCTCTTGATGCGATGCATAAAAGAAAGGATTCTTAAATGTCGGCTTGTACTTGCGTTGACAGATAGTACACCTAGCATACAAAATTTCATTTTTTTTTCAGTTTAAAAAAAATATAGACAAGACCGTTGTTCATAATAATGTTAGTTCTTTATTTTAACCAACATCATGATCTTGCATGATCCTCCTTATAGAATGTGATATACGTTCTTTTTTCAGGATGAAAGGACTCAATGTGCGTTTAAAAGGACTCTATGTGTAAAAGTAGGTACTGTTTCCGATGAAAACAAAAATAGATGCCGTCACGTGTCGCGGGCGAAGCCGCCGGCCGCAGCTAGTTGGAAATTATTACGACCCGGTCTTGTTTTTATTATTTTTCATATGAAAAAAAAATATTTGAAATTTTATATGCTAACTGTACTTTCCGTCAACGCAAGTACAAGCCGCCATTTATAAAACCTTTCTTTAATGCACCAGCTTATACCAATTAATATATAGATGATGATTGGGCTTATGGAGGAAGTAAAGCTTTTGATCGAATCTATTCTAGTAATATAGATTTGAACTCTTTGGGTGGTAGCCATTTCTTATAGACACCTAACCCTATCATCGCCCGGACAGATTAGCTCAAAGACAATATTTGTTCCTTTTACGGTTTTTACATGGTGGTGTTGCTAACGATAATATTTGTTTAGGACTAGTTTTGGACCATGTTAGTGGTGTGTTATCTGTTTTTCGACATTATTTGGATCACACGCTCCTGAAATGACGTCACACGTTTTAAGGTTCTCTTTTTAAATTTATCTCTTGTTTGTCCAACCCATTATGTTCCCACATTATGTGTACATAATGAAAATTTTGGTCTTGACTGGTTGAGTTTGACAGAGATTTTTATATAAATTTAATCTTTACAGTAATATAATATCGCTGAGATAAATTTCCATGATGGAGTAGGCATTTTGGCAGCATTTATATAAATGTAATCTTTCAGTTTGGATGAAGTGGCTCGCATGTGTCATTGGTGGATCATCCGTCCGGTATCCGGTGACCCTTATAGAAATAATAATAAATAATCTTTCTAGAAAGTGCAACAAACAAAATATTTTAATATTTTATTATTTATGTACAAATGTCTCCAGTGCTCTTCACGGCTAATGGCGTGTTTTAAAAACTGTGTCAGCGATTGTTCGACTCCGGCGCTATTTGTTACAAGTATTATTATAAAAACGTCCTCATTAAAGTCATCGTTTCTGTGTACAGCCATTGTCCCATTATTTTAATTGAATTCTGTATTATGAAGGCAATGAACAAGGCTAAGCGTTTGAGCCAGCCATCCGCGACGATCTCTAGACAATATCTCGACTACTGATGTAATTCTATTGTATTTATTATTGAATAGCTCTATTTCACTAAGATTACCTCATTAGAAAACAAATCTAGATTTTAAAGAATTGAAGTTTTATTGATCTGAGTCTGAACAGGCGCCCTTTCTTCGCAGTCGAATGCACTACCGCCAAACAAGATTGTTCGAAGGGGCGCGTGTTCGATTCGCGCTCAATGTGGTACTTGTTAAGTATACAGGGTGATAGGGAAACGCTCTCGAAGCCAAAAGCCCCTGGTAGTACTACTGGTATACTACACATTCCATAAAAATAATTACGACTTGGTATTTATAAATCACGGTTTTGTATAATTAAAATTTGGTATTTTTTTTAGTTCTTTTTGCATTATGGCGACATTGTTTCTTTTTGTAGTGATATTTTTATGTAATTATCGCGTCATTTAGGCCTGATACCCTCCAAAGATACTTCATTATTAGCTTGCTCCATTTCTATATGCCCATACGATTACTTTAAAAAAAGAAAATTTTAACTATAGGTACTTAGATAAAGAAGCATAAACAACATGAATGTTTAACATGATTATTTTCTGTGGTTAATTTTTTCTTCAATTTGTTCTAGCGTAATGAAATAACAGAACAGGAAGTTTTAAATCTAAACAACTAGCTCAAAGGAGTGTTGAATCGATGCAACTTCCGTACATCACTGGAAACAAGTACTAAAATTAGTACTAAATTATTGAGGATACTTTTATTGACGTGGTGATGAAATTTATGAACATATCGGTAACGGTATGCCGATCCTTTGGATGACTTTTAAAACATCTACAATGCCTTTCATTTCTACATTGACGATTGGCATACAAAATTGCTGGTAGCTTAGTGTTTAAGGCCTAGGATCGAGAGGTCCCACGTTCCAATCCTGATCATCACACTACCGACGAGAACACACTCTTAACACAACTTAAAAAAAAGAAGAACAGTTTAGGATATATGGCCTATGAATGCTTGATCACCATGGCAGACCAATGGTATTATCTACGTACTATATTAAAATGGATGTTACCAAGCAACTCCAGAGGGGCTAGACGTATTCGGTTTATTTATTTTTAACGTGTTACCTTAAGCTTTATTGTGTACCTATAACACCAAATTTCATGGGAACGGGAACAGAATTCCAACTTAGTGAAGCCGCGGGAGTTAGTTAGTTACTATATATTTCTAGTAGGTGAGGTTAGGTTAGAAAGGGACTACTTATTGTGGATTAAAATCGAGTGCTAGATGTTCAGTGCTTTTTCCAAATAAAACAAACGTAACATAGTAAATACTTAATATAAAAAAATCATTCATTATTTTATCTAAGTTTCTTACCTGACAACTTATACCCTCGCCCGTCTAACATCAGGCAACTGGAAGAAATCCGACCAATCCCTGGAATCCGCCATCTTGCTGATACTTTTTGAAAGCTGCTGTTTGGTTGTTGAGACGACAAACTCTAGTTGCGTCAACTCGAGTTTCGTTTGAATTACCTAATGTAAGAATACTTAAAAATAAAATTTTTATGGCAGTTTATTATGAGAAAATTTCTAATGCAGCAGTTTCGCTAGTTTTGTATAAAAAACAATAGTATGTTATATAAATTATTCATCCTATAAAATGTATACAACGCTGGAATTAGAAATTTTGAAACACCAGATGCCCGATAGTCCTTGAACATTAATAAACAGATACACATATAAAAAAGTTCATTCACAAAACCGAAGAAGTATTGCGAACGTATTCTTTACCGTACATTACACTTCCGATTCGACAGAAATGGACACATTTCCCGTTAAAAAATTTTATTAAGATTTTTTAATAGTTTTTTATATCGAAACATGACACTCAAATTTAGAATAGGTAAGTATATGCGAAAGAAAGAAGGCGAGGTGTGGTGGCGGTGACTTTATCCTTCCCACTGCTACTGGTACATTATTTTCATTTATTGATTGTTGCATGTAATCGAAAAATAAATAGATCAAAATATTACTTACCTTGCAATTGCGACACTCAGGTAGTAGGAAAGTGACACCAAATGGTGGACGAGCTAATTTGCGACTCACGTTTATTATATGTTTTCGTAATAATTTATTTATGTGTTATTATCCGTTTACGTTCCTATGGAATCGAGGTCATTTTTGAGTTGCCATCGTAGTAATTTGTTTCACGGTAGCGAGAAACCTATGCTTGGACCTACGAATAATGTATCCTAGTATTCATTATTCGTCACCAGGCTCGGCCCCAGAGGTTTCGCTCTTCGGGAAGGCTTACTACGTCCCCTTCTACTACATATTGTAAGTAGCCTTGATAAGCACCTCCACTTTCGGCTAATTTGCCAAGCATTATTTTCATTTTCCTATAGACTTTTCCATCATCAGAGATTTTTATCTTGGTTTATTGCATTACTGAACATGAAAGTTCATTAAATTTCAATGAGTTCCATTCTTTGCAAAACATTTAATCAAAGTTACAGATAAATAGCTCTATACGGGCGTTTTCGTCGGTAGGGTTAGACATAGGATAGGATTGACGTTGTACTAATATTCTCAGTACCACGTATGCCTAAGGTCGTGTGAAGTGGAGGAGAAAAAGAAGGCTGGCGAACCCTGAGCTCCGAATTCACCTTGTCCTCGAATGCAATCAGGAAAACACCTTTACATAAAGATGATGATGAGTTTACTCTTTATTGTTTTTTTTATAATATCACGCCTATATCCCCGAAGGGGTAGGCAAACGTGCTAGCACATTTCGCCAGGTTTTATATTTAGGTCCCAATGTAATAGGTGGCGAGCCTATTGCCATTAACCGGGCACTTATAAACCTGCGATAAAAACACATAACTTCGAAAAGCATCGAAAAGTCATTGGTGTGTGCCTTGGTAAAACCTGGTACCGAACCCGAGACCTCGTCCCAGCAGTTCATTTACCCATACCACTAGGTTACCGCGGTCAGTCAGGGAAACACTTCTACATAATACTAATGATGAGATAACTCTACAACAAGAAATTTACAGTAAAGACAAGTAGTGGGACATAAAAACTTAGGTACAGTTTTGTAACAGATTATAGGAGTGCGTAAATATGAATGCGAACCAGGCAAATTGATGACCTTTTAGAATGTCACCGTTCTAGCCGAAAGGTGAAAACGGAATAGAAAACAAAAACAGTTCCCGGGAAATATTGCGCAATGCGACAGCGTAATAAAAAAGGAATAGAATGAAACGTGTTTAGTTAGATTTTTACAGATTTTATTTCGAAAAATTCTTAAATAAACATAAATTAACATCTGATATCTAATATGGACAGTATAGGTACCTTTTGTAAAGTTTGCGAGTAGGTAGCTAGGTAGTTACACATAATGTGATTATTATCATACTATAGATAATATATAATAATAATATAATACCTATAACATTTTAAGGCAATTTTATATCACAATCGTTTAGATGCTCTAAAATGCTTTATTACACCTTTATTTTCGTGTAAATATATGATTTGTATTTTCAAGGCCTTTTTATATCATAAATAATTTATTTTATCATAGATTTATTATTATCTAGACGAGAAACCAATTCAATAACGGATGGCTGAGACAGAACCGATAAGACTATTTCTTTATAACACGCTTGTGCAGTGTCGTAAAGCCTATAAAGACCATTTAAAAAAAAATGCTGATAATTGTGTAGGTTTATGACACTTCTGATCTACATATAATAAATCTATGGGTTTCATACCATGTGGCACAGATTATAAATAGAAACAAACTTAAAATTACTACTTAAAAATATTGCAACAATTTATCTCTATCAATCTCAGTAAATTATTATTTTGATCTATTTTCTACACCGTTAAATTGAATTGACTAATTTTATTATTATGCTAAAGGAAAACTTTCGATAAGTACTCTATAAAATAATTTATACATTTAGTACTAGTGACGTAGTGTTGCTAGTGCTAATATATACTTACTATTGATAAAGTTGCCCTACCACGCGTTACGAGAGCAATGCGATACAATACTTTACGAAGATGTCAATGATATTCATAAAAAAAATAACAAATAAGATAAATAGTGGGTACCCTGAATTTTTTAACAACATTTAAAAAAACACACCCCTTTTTGCGTAAGATACCTATATCAAATGATATATTTCCCAAATATAGTATATTCACGAAATCTATAAAATATAGTTTTGTCATTTTTTTCAAATACACAGGGTATGCACTTCTTTAGCTAAATCTTTAGACTTGTGCAAAATTCTACAGTAATTTTAAGGCACAGTTTGACACTTCTAATATTTACTAATATTAATTCATTTTATATTTAAATCAAAACCATTTATAACAGTTATAGTTCACTGACCGGTCCGACAATTCTCAAGGTAGCCTATTAATAGTTTTGTCATTTCGTGAGACGCTCAATTCATAATATTACAAAATCGAAATATTATCAAAATGTAGCTGCAACGGCTGATATCAGCTATATTTTCTAAGGGCAGTTGAAAATATTCTATCAGACTTTTAAAATAAATAAGTCGAATATAACATTGTGTAGTAGGTATATTGGCTTTACCAAAATAAAACGTTTCTACAAAAAGAATATAAAATCTTTACAATGTACGAAGTCAAGCTTCGACTAGTTCGCAACCTGCTGCGGTGTCTGAGCGACGTCGCAAACGCGTCGCCGTCTGTCCTCAAGTGTTGAGAGTCGCAACACAGATCCACACAGACATTATTAATATGGAGGAATTCCAAACGACGACGATAAATCATGCAACCGCAACTACCGCAAGGCATAGTGAATGCAATAAACGAAAGTACAACAGATAAGAACAATCATACTGTTTCATCTCGCTCGCCATCTTAAGTTAAAATCGAAAGTACCTAGTACCTAGATAAGTTACAAGAAAATATACTTTGAAGTGTTTACGAAAAGTGCTAACATGCAAGTGTTCAATGATTACAAACCAAACCGGAAACACATTGTAATGGGACATAAATCTACGTGAGTGCGATATCTCCACAATACTGAGAGCCGATTTCAAGGTGATTTTTTTCACTCGATAAATGTTCCCACATTCGCACAAAGAGTAAGGCTTGTCAGAGTGCGCGACACAGCACCGGCACTAGCGCCGGGAAAGCGCACACACCGAAAAACTCCAATCAAGTTTTTCAGTGCACAGGAGTGACGCGAACAATAGGAAGAAATCATTTTACTCACACTTAAGAGACGAGCGAGCGTCGTGTGTCGCCGCTTTCCAACTGCGCGAGCGCAGCGCACGTAATTGCTGTTACCGATAACCATCATTTGCATTGTTTGCAATATGGAGAAAATTAATAGCTCCATCGATTGGCTGACGAAAGACAAGCAAAACATTACCGCAACGCGCACTCGAGGAATTTTAGCGTATACGTGAAACTCTTAACATGACAGTCATTACGAGAGGATTTCAGTCAAAACTGAACTGCACTCACTTCAAAACAGTCTGCATATTGACTGTTGACACTTTCGATATTACGTAAATTTCACTATGCGCTTCCAAACGCGACGCTTGACAGTGGGCGGCCGCGCCCATTATAAACATATTTGAACCAGTTAGCCTTTTCGAACATTCATTATAGTCTTATGCAGCGCCGGCTTCTTGCTTCTGCTGTATAAAAGACTCCCACTTCGCTATGAGCCGCGTGGAGCTGGGAGCGAGGAACTCTTCACCAGGCGCTAGTACGCATAATTCTGCTAAAGATTTGGCCGGCTTCAGACTGCCGATGGACTCTTGACCTGAACTATTCCTTGGCGACGGCGACCGCAGTTCCTCGTTTAGTGCTTCATAAAGCTCTCCTATCGACTTGGTTGCCTTTAATTTGCCAGGCATAGGTATTTCCTCGTCTTCAGACTCGGAGCTGGTTTCATTTTCGCTCAGCTCCAAGTCAAATGGTTTCTGTTTTTTTCTCATTTTCTTTAACTCGTGTTCCCTGTCCTTCATCTCCTGTAACTCTTTCTGTATTTTCTCCTCTACGGGCACGTAACCTTTTCTGACAGGTTTACCCTCAGGCGTACGAGAAATAACAGGTGGAGAAACCACTGGAGTGATCACCGGCAATGTTGGGAATATAAGAGGTGGGGCCATCGCGAGCGGTGCGGAAGGCGCCTGGGGCCCTGGTACGCCTCCTGGTGTGTTTGGTAATTTACCCTTATTGGCTATAAACCGCTGCATGATGCCTTTGGTCCCAGTCTGGGGCGTGAAACGACGAGTGTATCCATTCGTGTTGAGTAGTGAGGGCGTCACGGGGGGCGAAGGCGCGATAGGGCCGAGCAGGTGTGACGTGGAGACCGCTCTATTGAGGGCCTTATGAGGTACTGGATCGGAGTCACCGTTAACGTGTCCATTTTGGTGATTCACATCAATGGTGGACTCGGATAAGAGTCTGTTAATGCGAAAGTGTCCTTCCTTGAACTCGCGCTCCCTCTCTGTGACCTCGATGATCTCCCGCTGGATGCGAGAGAGAGGATCCTCTTTCAGCAACGACTGAAACAGAAAGAATATATTTTAAAATATAGTTCTATTTCATACATTATGTGCGTTGGACCTACCTACAGACAAATGATGATATGGGGAGCGACGATTTTTGCAGTCGGTTATTATGAGAGAAATAAATTGTTTCATATTATTAGGATATTTAATTATTGTTGCATGTTAATATTATAATACTTGATCAAATATTTTATTTGTGCTATATTGAATGTATATTACCTTTTCTTATGGGTGTTTTGTTGATTTTTAGTTTATTAAATTTAGAAATTCGTGAATTAATGATGAATTATGCGGGATAGATTTGTGGTTTATTATATTAGATAAATGTTTTATAGATTATAGCAATGCGGGGCTATAACTGCCATTGCGGGTTGGCCGCCTTATCGTTATGTGGCGGTCAGGTTTATCGTACAGGTTTTTCAATATCGCAAGTTTAGTGCGGCGCACAAGTGTCTCTCGGCCGTGTCAGCAATCGCATCCATATATCGACTTGTATCGACCTTCGAGATACGATCGAGCTGTTGATATCAGACCAGTTTTAGTTTTTATCAACAATTATGTAAGTAAATAAATATTGCACATTTATATGTTTTGAGAAGGTTACAACGAATTTAGTCATCGAAGAAGCCCTATTGTTTTCAATGCTAGTTTGGTCGAGAGATGGCATTAGAGTAATTATGCGAGGGTCTGCCAGGGTGCGAGGTACCTGTATGTTGGTTACTATCTAACCTCCGCTTAACAGCTAAAAACGATGTGCGTTTTAGTCGGTTCGAGTCCGACGTAACCTCCCCTACTGGCTCCTTGAGGAAGTATCCGTGGGGCTTTCTCGCACGAGAAAACAAAAACTAATTATGCGGCGCTGTTCTTAAAATTCTTCATCTTTAAAAAGTTTCCTAATCGAATTCTAAAAACAGTACGTGGACAAATGGCGAAATTAGTAACGACATCGTTAATGGTAGTGAAAGTAAGCACATCATTATATTACATTACTCTACAATTGCTAGGCGGGTCAACATGGCTACAAATAGCAGCATCCCATAATGTATTATCAAAAATTATTATTGGTAAGTATATTCAAATTATGTTCTATAGAAAGTATACATATGGAATGCCACGGTGGCGCAACGGTTAGGTACCTATTAGAGTCTCAGTAGTTCTCAGTAGTCAGAGTTCAATTCCGGAGTCAGGCAAGGTGTTATTGCGTGTTAAGTCAAAAAGTTTTCAGTAGCAGTAGCTTTTGCAGAAAGTGCTCGAATGACAACAATAGACTCGCCCCTTAATGTCCATTACGTACGTACTAAGTACATATATAGCAGATGCATAGCGCTTGCCCAATGTCAGTATCAATACACCTCTGACTACCTCCAAACCTACATAGGCGAGAATAGGATTGTTTTAAAAAAATCCGGCAATGAGAATTGACAACTGAAAACATTTACTTAGATATATTAATTCTTACTTGATGTCTTCATCATGAAATGAAGGAATTTTAATGTTCCTTCCATCGCAATTATATTTTAATCCAACCCACACTGAACCGCTAATTATCCGCACACGTGAACCTATGGACAGGTCAAATGGCCTTAGACCTCGTCACAAATTGACACTTCCTGAGTCGGTCTATAAGACAACAATTTTTAATAGGTAAGTTTAAAATTTAAACACAATGCCATAGACAAAGACTTATTACACATTCTACATTTAATTTTAAGCAGAAGAAATCTTAGATAACGACCTTTTCGTCTGGTTCTCGATGAAACTGATTAACCATATTTTTAATTCCCCTCATTATACTGAAGTGACAGGGCACACTTAATTAGTACTGAATTATTTATCTATAGACTGGCTATATTATAATAAGTCTAGATATATTTCTTGTCTCAATTTGCAATCAATTTAGGTATGCGATAAGGTCAACAAAAAATAAGTAAAATAAGACCACGGTGTTCATTGTTCTGCTTATCTTTTGTTTAATATCAGCGATAGATAGAATCGAAAGATTAATAATTACTTTCAACAATAAAACCTTATTTTATATCAACATGTTATGATAAATATGTTTAATACGTGGACAGTACAACGTGACTTGGAAAAGAACTCTCAAATCGTGCCTTAGAGCTTAATATACGGAATGATTTCAAGTTTTAGTAAATATATTTCCTTATTTTATGAAAAGAAATTGTCATCTTGTAGGTATATAAGTTAGTAATTCGATTTTAATCAGAATATCTAGAACTTTAACTCCAGACTAGACCAGTCCCATTCTACGGCAACATAATCGGGAGAATTGAGCTTTCTGGAGCTTCCTGCGTGCACACAATTTTCTCCCGATTTGGGTTGTTACTATCCTCTGAACCATGAGGAGGTTCCATGAGGACATGGTGCCTCCTTCAAACCTGAGAAGAAGGTCAAACGCCTACGCCAGAGCTTGAGAATTCCATGGTAACCCCTACAATATTATACAAGCTTTGTCTCTTTCTCCACTAACTACACCTAAACTAAACTACAAATTTTGATACGGTTTTCATTGTCAATTAGATAATTTGGTATTAATGGTAATATAGCACCCATGTGAACCCAGGGCTCGGTACCAAGATATAAAATAAAAGAATAAGTAAACCTCATGACCTCCTTGGAAACGTTTTGAATAACGTCTACAGGATGCTCCTAATTTGCAGGAAATGGATTGGTTGGTTCGGCTTCGTTTGTAGGCCAAAACCACACGGCGTATACAGTAATTTAATACCATAGTATCTACTTAACCCATATTTTTATAACATTTTTATATCAGAATGTAGAAGGCATAAATTATTCGAATTTTAAGTATTGTAGGTTATAACGATGCACATTTATTTAGCGCCAAAAAAATCACCTTATACTTCAAATGACATTGACAGTAATATTATTGTCTAATAGCCGGCTTTACATAACTACAAGTTAAACACATAACTCTCCTATTTTAATTTCGCTGCAGTTGGATAAAAAGGGCACGTCATCAACACACATTTAATTTTGTCATAAAATTCATTTGAATAGATCTTTAGTGAAATGAAATCTTTGTAGCGTCAGCAAATTACGAAACAACAAATTTCGATTACTCAGTAGGTGCTTAGGTAAGTAGGTGAGTACTTACTTTAATTTCGTGCAAGCTGTAGCAAAAAGTAAAAATAGAATACCTATCTACCAAGCTGAGTAATTTTCTATACATTAAAGACTTTCTCGGTTATGTTGTTTATAGTTTCACTTTTCAAACATTACCAAATTATAATCACATAAACCTTCTCGTAGCGAGCCATCTTCAATTATTTTTATGTTAATGTTTGAAAACACATTGAATACTTAGTATGTGGGATATTTTTTCTATTTTAGTACTGATGTATATTTCTCTGACCTCCATTACAAAGATGTTTTAACAGTTATGTGTGTCAACCTTGCCAATCCGCATGCTATGCTAATGTCTCGACAGCAGCATTTTGTTATAGAAACGTAAGTAATTCTGTTGACAATATCAGTATTATTGTACCGATTTAGCCATTCCATATGTTTGTTATTTGAAAAGAGGTCACGACATAAGGCAGCTGACATCCAGTGCGATATTCACGCTGACCTACGCATTGCCATATTCAGTTTCACCGGTCGGTCCACTCCGCCCCACTGACGGTTAAGCTATATACCTAAGTAGGTATTAAGTTAATAGCATCAGATTCCTGACCTGACTTTATGAAGTGTCTAATTGATTTTATGCTACGCAGACAATGATTTTATATCTTTTCCAAGTACCGGCAATCGTGACTTTTTACACGTATAAGTGTTCTTCATAGATTAACGCAATAACTTACACGTAGGCTATTAATTCCTACAGATAAGACATTGCCCAGTCGTTAGTTATTGCACGATTGCGCGAGACCAATATGTAAAAATCGAACCGTATCGATGATAGTATATCGGCGCGTTATCAGATGTGTAACAGTACTTCTGCAGTGCCGAATACTTTTACCCTGGCTATGTAGTCCGCGACACCTCGCCGGAGCTTTCTACCGGTCTTAGTCCACACAGCACACATCGCCAAACTCACATACCATTATTCTCGACAGTATGAAAGCGTTAATTAATCTGGTAGCAGCGAGAGGCGACCCACGGCACACAGCGCCGCACGCGCTGTAGACTGTACCGCTCCAGCCTCACAACTGTACCTCATGCCGACGACCTACGAACCTACGATTACGATCTGGACTAGCCCCTCGACCACTATCCAAACTAGAGCACATTCGCATTCCGTACATCTAAAACCAATAGTAATAACTGTACTCACTTCACCCATCGTGCAACGCGAAGGTATCCGACAATCCGTTCAAAGTAAGAGTAAGTCCAGCACACACGAACTGTTCACACAGTTTAAACCATCACGGCACCGACACCTGCCACGGTAATAGTGCCGTCGTGGAGCGATACGTGCGCTGCGGCGAACGGTCGCGGGCTAACGTCCTCTACGCGAGTCCACCACGGCGAGCGAAGCCTCCGTATCACTCACCTGGCTACATAATTGGCGCGGGAACGAGACGGCGCGACCGTGACGTACAATCGAAAGAGAAAGGTATAACAACTTGAAACACCTGAGGCTGTTTTGCCGACCGTACGACTGTTTTACCGAGTTAGTACGAGGGCGCGCGTTTGAAATTCGAGCGCGGATTTCCGCGCCATTGGCTCGGGCGGGAGGGTCTGTCTGTCCGTCTGTCGGCGCGCTCCCCTACTGTCAGACAGGAAGAGGGCATTAATTAAGAAACCTGTTCATAATTTCTGTAACGGAACGCAGCTGATTAAAATATCTTTTTATATGTGAGTACCATTCAGATGATTCAATTACCTACTTAACCAATAGCGGAAATATTATGTTTAATTTGTTTTATATCGATATTGCACAGAGTAATTAAGTAAGATTGCTTTTTAGTGTAGTCAGAGTAACATACCTGTTTAAATTAGGTAAAATATCAGGTATAGGTACTTTTATAAGATAGACATTATTGATAACACACGTAGGTAGGATAACACACCTATACCTAATAATAAGTTCGACAAAGAGTCATCAATCCACAGTAAGTATAAATATTTTTATAAGAGAACCTGGATTTGACTCCTCGCCATTGTAGGAACATGAACAATTTAGTTGGAGTTATCAACAGTAATAATTTCTCGGATATTAGTAGTGTTATTTAAAAAAAAAAGCAACGCCTTTTTTGAAGAACCCTAAATTGTAGTCGCATGAACATGAACTAAGTAGGTATATAATCAAACGATAAAGTTGTTATTTTTTATACCACTTGGTTGGCAGAGGAACACACGGCCCACCTGATGGAAAGTGGTCAATGGACGTATGCAACATCAATAGCGAACCTATAGAAACCATCCAATGCCTTCTTGAAGAACCCCATTTTATTATATTTGCTTGGATATCACAGCAGGGAGGAGTTCCTTTCATACCGCACAGTGCGCACCGTTTCCGGTAGTAATGTGTGGTGAGGATGGACTCCCCGCCTGTGGCGAGATATTAAAGATACATAATAATAACTTAAAGTTTTTCCATGTTCTAAATAGATCGAGATGGGCAGTGTAAGTGTGACGTCACTTCCACGGGCCACGTGTAATTCTTTTAGTCAAAGGGGCCACGGTAATCGCTGCTCACGAGGGCTACGTGCTTGTTTGCCATCTGCCATCTAAGTGGAGTAAAAAATGTAATAGATTGATCTACACTAATATTATATAGAAGGAAAATATATATTTTTGTACGTGTGTGTTTTCAATGAATAAACTCAAAAACTAATGAGCCGATTAAAAAAATTCTTTAACCATTGGAAGGAAAGCTACATTCTGAGTAACATACATCCACGCGGGCGGAGCCGCGGTCAACAGCTAGTTGCTAATAAATTAAACAACAAATTAATCAAAATACAATTTATTTTAATACTTATGTAATGACTAGAATAACAACAAAATTAAATATAATTACACTCTAATCTGAGAATTTAAGTGTCCCCACCGAATGTTACTTACCCTAACCTTCTTACGCCTGGGACCTGTATCTACGTACTAATTGTATCTACAAATTGTTGAACTACCATTGTAAAACCACTGAGATTACAAAAAACGCCATTGAATTTCAAACTTTACCACCATGCTGTTAAAGTTTAAAATGAAATAGCATCGAATAAAGCGAATGAAACGAAATGAATTCTTTCTCATTTACTTTCAAACTTTTCAGTGTGAGTATTTGATTAAGCTGAAAATTTTATGGCAGTTTTTGTAATCTCAGTGGTTTGACAATAGTTAACAATTAGTAGAATAGGGATACTCTTGGAAAGCGGTCTCCATGGCCTATGGGCGTGTACAACACCAGGGGCGTAACACTCGTGCTGTCAACCTTGTAGTAACCTAATCTTAATTTATTAACAACTATAAATATTAATACGTAGTTCGTACACCACACAGAAAGTACTAGATCAATATTGATGAATATTTTTGGGTGTAGATTATAATTGTGACATGCGGTCGAGAGGTCACTGGTTCGATTCAAACACCAGATATGAACCTACTCTTAATACAAAGTTGGAGTTAACAAGAATACTGTATGTAGGTACTGTAATTTTTGACGTAACTATATTCAACGGGAACAGTTGCCCTGTAGGCCTAAGTTCCTATAGGTAATATGCCGGTATATTTGGGCTATCGAATGGTAATAGAACTAGAATTTGTTCCGTATTATTTTCAGAATAAATGATGGTTGAAACCAAACCTCCAGCCAGCGGGATTTTTTTTTGTTATGAATTTGACCACGCTGAAATGTAGTTCTATAATTAGGGCTATGCTATGTGAACACATAAAAGCCAAAACAGACATGGGTTTCATTCATGAAATACAGAAAATACAGTTTAGAATAAAAAATTAAAAAAATAATAATAATCTCCATTCAGCGGAAAAAAAATTATTTAAGTCGAAAACAATATTGAAATGCAAATCATTAATTAGTGCTATTCCTTTACTTACACTTTTCAAACTTGCTTTTGTATTATAGCAGATTACAACTTTATAATATAATAATATAATATAGTCAGTTAAACGGCGGCGGCGCAGTGGCGGTAAAAATGTAATTTAATGTTATAATTTTTATGATTTATATTATTTATATGATTTAAATGATTAGCACTAATTAATGATTTGCATTTCAATATTGTTTTCGACTTAAATAATTTTTTTTCCGCTGAATGGAGATAATTTTTTTTTTTAATTTTTTATTCTAAACTGTATTTTCTGTATTTCATGAATGAAACCCATGTCTGTTTTGGCTTTTATGTGTTCACATAGCATAGCCCTAATTATAGAACTACATTTCAGCGTGACCAAATTCATAATAAAAAAAAATCCCGCTGGCTGGAGGTTTGGTTTCAACCATCATTTATTCTGAAAATAATACGGAACAAATTCTAGTTCTATTACCATTCGATAGCCCAAATATACCGGCATATTACCTATAGGAACTTAGGCCTACAGGGCAACTGTTCCCGTTGAATATAGTCACGTTAATTTTTGGCAGTAAAAAGTAAAAAAAAAATACATTAGGCAACTCATTTGAAACTCGAGTTTGACGTCTCAGCGACCAATCAGCAGCACTCAAAAAATATGAGCAAGATGGCGGATTCCGGAGTTTCCCTCCAAAACAGGCTTATGTAGAACATTCTTTACGTGATTACGAAGTCTTTTAAGTGAAAAAAATACTGAGATATATACTAATACTAATACTAATAGAACTAAAATTTATATTTAAAAATAAATTAAAAGTTAATAATATTCTGAACCTGCCTGTTTATACACAAAAAGGATTTAAAGATTCTTTCCGATTGGAAATACAACATACAACAATAGTTACAACTGCAGAATAGACTAGGTATAAACACCTTTCCATGTATTTTTTTGGACTTTATTGCAACTCTGATTGTATTCCAATAGTTATTCTCAATATAAAATGTACAGTCTTTATCATCAACAATATCTTATTTGACTATTTTTCTTCAGAAACGACTTTACCTAAGTAGTGTCTGAAGCTATTTTTTTTTGTAGTTTACTTTACCTAGGTACAATACAGTGGAGTGAATATTTTTTTTTAATTTCCGTAGGGATTTGCCATAAAGCGTCAATATATTCCTCTTTCAAAATTTGTAGCAGCCATAGTCTGTATGGTTGTTGCAGTGGCCCAAAAGAAATGATCCCAAATTTTCATAATATCATTTTGTTTTCATCTCAATTCACTTCATTTTAGCAAGTACTTGAAAAGTATATCCATTATTAGACTGTTACCTTTAGAAACATATTTTTCCTGCATACATAATCTAAAATATCAAAATAAGAACCAGGTATTGACTAATCATCTAAATGAGTATCAGTAGGTACTAGTGTATTTGTACTTAATACTTCAGAGTTCAGACTACAACGTCTTTCCCGGCAGCTCTAACAGTATCCATATGACTTACTCTGAGGTGACGAGAAAGATCACTAGTTCGGTAAAACCCTCTAGAACAATGATGACAGATATATGGAGTATGATTGGTGTGATGTTTCAGCAAATGGAACTCTAACATCATTGCCGTAGGGAATGTTTTTGTACATTCTCCTATAGAACACTTGAATTTTGAAGCATTTTCATGCCTGAACCCTACGTGGTTTGACAAACTCCGTTTACTCACAAACCGTTGGTTACACATCTTACAGGCATATGGTTTCTCTCCAGTATGCTTATACATATGCGATGCTAGATCCGAAAAGGATTTTCGACACTGTGTACATTCTCCAGACTTTTCCGAGTGTATCCTTTTTATGTGAACTTGGAGGTTACCTTTCAAAGAAAATGTCATGCCACAGTAGCTACATATGTTGTGTTTCTCATTAGAATGAGTTCTCATGTGTGTTTTCAGAGCGTTTCTAGTTTTAACAGACTTGTTGCACAAATGACAAGTGAAATTTTTCTCATTGCTGTGGACAACCTGGTGTCTGTTCATATGACTCTTGTCTGTGAACTTTTTGAAACAGACTGGACATGTGAATGGGCGCTCCCCGGTGTGCATACGTTTGTGCCGGATCATTGAAGCTATCTGTCTAAATGCTTTCGGGCAAAACGAGCAGCTGTATGGTCGTTCATCTGTGTGCACTCTCATGTGTGTAATAATACTATTTCGGCTTAAAAAGCTATTGCCGCAGGTTTCGCAGATAAATTTCCTTTCTCTCTCCATATGATGGGTAGCTATATGCCGTTTGAGTGAACCCTTGAGGTTGAACCTAGCATCACAATAGTGGCATATAAAAGGTTTTTCCCCGGTGTGAGTTCTCATATGGCTCTCCATCGCTGAGCGGCTGGCAGCAAGATGGCCACAGACAACACATCTGATTGGTTCCATTGTAGGCTTTCTTCTCCTCCGAACTCCCTCTTTAAATTTCTTTGTTTTTGTATATTTTCTTTTAGCTTTTGGAGCATCATAGGCATAGGAGACTCTATGATCTTCGTCATCTAATGTGTAATCGTCAAAATTGTCATCATCACCCACAGCAATTTCTAGCTTAATATCTTCAACCTTGATATCGGGCTCAGATTTAGGAACCACATCGACATAAAGGTCAGTTATTTTAGTGTCTCGGAGTGCTTTATCCGATGCTTCACACTTATTGACAAATTCGTAGGACGTGCACAGTTCAGCGGCACAATTCACACATATTGCATCTGGTAAACCATCACCTTCAACAATAACTACGCTAACACACCTCATGATCTTCGTGCTGTATTGTATATCATCCTGCTTCTCGAATATAGATATTAATGCAGTTTTTTTAAGACAAACTCGACATATTTTTGGGTCCATTTTTTGTAGTCGTAATTTACGTGAGCGAAGCAAAATAAAATTACGATTTAAGTTAAGGACGCTTTAAACTGTGGTATGTCGGAATAGCCATTCTTCAAATAAAATATTTTGAGTCTAGTTTACAGGTATTTAGTGTAATAATGAAATTAAATTAGTATTAAATTTTGTGTTTACGATTTTGCTATGCTACGTTGACATTTGACATGACGTGACATTTATGCTTTCGTCATTGTGTTTAATGGCCATAGGTAAAAGGTCCTTTAAGCCTAAGCGTGACACTAATACTTATATTTATCTATTCTATAAATAAAAATTATTATTCTATAAATTAATATTTTAGAACAATCTACACAACGGCACCTAGACTCAGACCCATTTATTTCAAGAAGGGGACACCGAACGGCGAACTACCCAGACCCATGGTAGACAAAGCTTAACTATATAGCAATAGTTATGGATTCTAGAATGCAGATAAACACATTTAGATACAATTTCTTTTTGGAAATACAACATACCTACATAATTATACATAGAAACACATCATATCAATGGAAACTATAATTTATCACCATAATATGAAGCAGTAGGTAGGTACTCATCAGCACTCAGCAGATTTAAACCCAAAAGTTGTACCTAAGTAGTTAGGCATACAACTGCTGCTTGCAAAGAAAAATAAAATTATTCTTTGGCGATTCTCGCCAAGGCACAAGAAATAGTTTAGAATTATAAAAATAAAATATAAAATATTTACCTATAGGTACTTAGGTACTCCATTTGTTTATTGTACTTAAATAAAGGTTTACCTTTATATAAGTACAATAATAAATTGTTTACAATCTTGTGGCAACTTTTTATAAAAATACACACGGATGTAAATAAACTAGGCTAACTAAATGACTAACTAGTAGTTCGGTACTTGTTTTGTCTTTAAGCAGAAAAGTATTACTGTAGGTAGGTACTGAGTTTTTAAACAAAACGTATTAAAAAGACAGCCCAAGATTGTTTACATTTATTTAAGTACCTAAGTATCCTAAACAAAGGCCATATAGTTTTTAATAGAATACTTTACAGTATATACTAGCTGACCCATGCAACTTCGTCTGTGTCACCCCGTTTATGCAAAATTTGCACTTATGCTCAGCACCAGTTGGTTGTAGGATGATGATGTTATGTAGGTACATTTACCTAAATCAATCACTCTATCTATTAAAAACCCGCATCAAAATCCGTTGTGTAATTTTAAACATTTAAGCATACAAAAGGACAGAGAACGCAACTTTGTTTTATGCTATTTTAGTTAATTTACAGCTGTCAACTACCGGGCTACCAATGTATGGGGAATTCCACGGATTGTGGGGATTTTTTATTCGATTGGGGAATTTGTTGGGATGGTGCTTGTAAGGGGAAATTGCGGGGAATTCAGATATTTACTCCAGACCTGAACTCAGAAGTAATACCATTTATTATTAGTGTAAATATGTATTGTTTATGTATTATTATACTGTTTATATATATATAAACTATACACCCAAATAATAGGTCTTGATTCCTTTGCAACTTCAGGAGTGCTTAAACAGCCTACCATGTAGGCATATTATTATATTTTTATGGCAGTGCAGTAGGAAGTTGCAAATTCTCTACGCACTCCTGTGGAAAAGGCTAGATAAATAACAAAGTGATAAAAGGGTCTGTTTCTTTTCTTTTTGAGGTAGAGAACGAAACCGTTAGCCATTTTTATATGAATAGTAGATAAATACCTATTCTCATATACTTTAGTGCCTATACTTAATCAGTCATTCTGTTTTTCAATATTCCTGCCAAAGTTTACTTAGGTTTTAAGATAAATCGAATGATACCTTATGCCATAAGTGATCGTGCAATTCACCCAGCCGATTGGAACATCCAAGGTGATAATTAATTTTCCAAACACACCTATACAAGATAATATGAGAAAAAGTCTTCCTGACAAATATGTTTGACTTGAATATTGATTTTAGGAATTCCCTAATTGGAAATTATCAGTCGGTTTGTGCGGAATCCGGGGAATCCAGGCCGTAGACATCGGCAACCCTGAACTCAACTGTCACTAAAATAAACTAGAAAAAAAAACATGTGACCAAGTGAAATAAACCAAAATAAACATAAACATTGAAAAAAAACGGATAAATTCAAAAAATACTATGGCTTATTAAATTTTATTTTGAGTAATAAGTAGTGGATATAATGGAAAATAAGCTATGTAGACTATGTTGTGAAAATGAAGCTAATTCATTTATTTTTCTCAAAGATCTCGACGGCATTCAATTATGTACAAAAATAATGTATTGTGCGAATATTAATATTGAAGAAAATGATGGACTACCGTCCTTTATCTGTGAAAACTGCGAGGCACAACTGAACGCTTGTTACAAATTTATATTAAAATGCAAGGAGTCTGATAAACATCTCCGTTTGCAGTCTAATTGTATGTATTCAGCAAATACAGAAAAGTCTGAAAACTGCGCCAGTCCTGTTGACATTAAAAATGAACCAAAGAGCCCTAGTGACGATGACTACGAGAATTCTCACAGTGATGACATTCCTTTAGAAGACTTGAAACAAAATCCAGCTGGTATAAAGTTAGAAGACCCTAAGATCAAAATTTCAAAACGTAAATCTTACAGAATAAGAAATAAAATTAGAAATAAAGAATTAACAAAATGTACTATATGTGGCCGACAATGCACTAATCAGTCAGCTTTAGGAACACATATGAGATCACACACTAACGAGTATTCATTCCCCTGTTCCTTGTGTGACAAAAAGTATAAAGACAGTGGCAATCTAAAACGCCATGTGAATAGAAATCATTCTGAACACAGGAAACGTAATTTTATATGTGTAAGCTGCGGTAAAGGCTTCTATAGCAAGAGTGATGTGGAAATCCACATGCGGACTCACACTGGAGAAACCCCATATGCATGTACGGAATGTTCAGCTAGGTTCACTCAACTAGGTGCTATGCTCCGTCACAAAAAACGGCACTCTGGCGAGAAGGACCATTTGTGTTCAACATGTTCAAAAAGATTTTGTACTAAACAAGAATTAAAAATGCATCTCACAGTGCACTCCACAGAGAAAAAATACACATGTTCACTATGTAATACATCGTTCAAGTACCAATCAAATCTAACTAAACACAGACGTCTTCACTCTGAATCATACAGTTTCATTTGTAACTACTGTGGACGTAATTTCAAATTTAAAGGAAATTTGAAATTACACATCAGTCGTCAGCACTCGGAAAAATCTGGATACTGCGAGTTATGTTCTAGACACGCAGCTAATATCGAGGTTCATATGTGGCGCCACACTGGTGAAAGGCCATTAAAATGTGAACTGTGCTCCAGTAGCTTCTTTGAATTGAAGTCACTTGCTCGCCACATTAACTTTAAACATACACAGACGGATAAGCACAAATGTGAAGTGAAAGGTTGTTTATTGTCGTTTCCTTCTCGGCCAATGCTCGATTTCCATGTAGCTAAATTGCACGGTACACATATACCATTTCCATGTGATCGTTGTACAAGAGCGTTTTACAGGAAGAACGATCTTGCTAGACATAAGATTGGTACTCATAAGGAAAGGCTTACATAAATAATACACAGGTAATTGCATTATTACTTTCTGAGCAAGTGATAGTATGTAGTTATGTGGAACTAATAGTACACATATTTGCTAATATATAGTAAACTGAAAAGATATATAGATTTAAGAAAATGTGTATAATTAGGCCAACTACACACACAAATAATATTGATAAACTACATACTGTGTTTGCAGTGAGCCTAGTGTGGATGTCCTGTATATTGTAACCAGACCAAATTTTGTACTTGTCAGTAAATATCTAGTCAAAAATAGTTGTTTTATTTGAATAGGCTCGGAAACTATTGGACCAATTGTGATCGTGACTCGTAAAACACTAAGCCAATGGCCCTAGTTGGCATACAAACACCTATGGCAGTTGGTATGGGTAATGAGTCCCTAAAAAGTTCACAACTGGTCTAACTGCGATACTTCAATACCTTCTGATGCGACCGTAATTAGTGCAGAGATGATGATGATAATAAGTGCATACCTGCGTAACAATCGCGTTGGAAATTGGAATCGCACAGGGCATGTTATTGCGTGTCGGCTGGATAGTCGGTGTAGTTCCGTCGAGCTCAAACCGATTAAAACCGCACGCTCTCAGACTAACTACCGAACATACCAAAAAGGTTACCCAATAAGAAATTTTCTTCGTCATCCACGGTTCTGAGATGAGACTTCTGATGAAGATTATCCACTATACGGCGTCCATATATTGCCCTAGTCTCTTTCAGAGCCTGCTCCTTGCAAGGCCGCTATTAGCAGGTATCACACAAAGACAAAATGCAGAATAATGTTATATATTTATTTTTAGTGCTGATGAATATTTGTATCTATGATTCAAAAACAAACCATATCACAGTCCGCTACAGATTAGTAACTAAAGCTTGTGAACACAGAAGTGAGAATGTCAACAGAGTAACTTGAGAAAGAAGGGAAACAATAAATAAATACCTGTACATCGGCCATACGCCGTAGGGAAGCGGGCCGCGTCGCCAGACGCCTCATAAATAACACAATATTCATCTCATCTTTAATAGTACATTTCATTTCATTATATATTATTTCTGTCATCGACACGTTTGTACAAAACAATAACCCTTACAAATACAACGAACCAGTGCAGTTCACTTATTTACATCAATTCTATACATTATCATAATATAGATAAATTATTGCGATAATAAAAAATAATAAATTGCACATATTACAATCAGATTTTTGATCCAGTCAAAATATTAATTGTTGAATATAAAATATTCCATTATACTAAAATAATAATTAAAAACAATACAATAAACAACTTGCGAACATTATAAATTATGCGCACATCAGTCAACAACATTTATATATAACTAGCTCACGTCGACGTTACGCGACGACTACGGGACGCGTCAGTGATCGCTCACAGTATCATCTGTAACATCATAGTCAACAACATAGAACGAACCCGGGGCTCGGCGGCCCGGGCCGGTCACTTCACACAACAGTTATATATCCACACAAAGTACGCGACTATAACAATTACTAATTAACCTAGCTACACTATACGGCTAACTACAACTTAAACTCGCATAAATTAGCACCAGAGAAATTTAGGATACAATTAGATGTATACGATACCGAGTCGATGTCACCGATTTACACTAGCACTATCAATATAACATATACCTAGTATCCAGCGGGAATATATAGTACATACTGCTCTGTGACAAAAATGCTTCGTTCAAAGGATGATTCGTTATAAAAAGCTAACGTTCTCCCTATCTAGTCATAATTTGTTCGCGTCGTCACGCGGACGTCCGTCGACGCCTACAGGAATTTCTCTAGCTACTCGCGCGTACCCGCGGGGCCGACGGGCGAGCGAGGACACTCACTCGTTCCGTCGCCACTCACCGAAACGCACCGCCGAGGGAGGCAGTTCTGCCGGGGTCCAATAAAAAGGCGGAGGACCGTCGGAGTGCCGGCGGAGCGCCGTCGCGACCGGCGAGCGCTCGGGGCCGCCGTCCGAGCGCCGGGGGAGGAACATCCGTCGATTTGACGCGGGGCCGTCAAAATGACGGGCGGGCGGCAGTCAGTCGATGGCGTGCTCCGTCATCTGCAGGCACAGCGCGTCCAGCGACGAGTAGTCCTCGGGCGACGCGAGCGGCGGGCGCGGCGGCGGCGCGGGCCCGGCGGGCGGCGCGCGCGGCGCGTGCGGCGGGTACGAGTGCGACTTGGGCCGCGCCGCCGGCCCCGCGCACCCCGCGCTGCCCCACGCGCGCTTCTGCATCGGCTTCTGGTAGCCGTTGTGCGGGTTGATACGCCACCTGGACACGGTCGCGAACGTCAAACCTCCGAGGTCTAATACTCCCTGACGATTAGGCGATTAGGTCAGTCGGCTACGGTAGTGCTCGGGGTCGAGCGCGTTACCTGGGCTTGGGGCAGCGCCGGCTCAGGGGCATGTCGCTGACGTGGTGGAAGAACTGTCGCGGCGGCAGGCGGTGGCGCAGGCCGCGCAGCGCCTCGCGCAGGTCGGCGCGCGCGAAGGCCTCGTGGTGCAGCGCGCGCTCCACCAGCCAGCAGTGCAGCGACAGCGGCTCCACCGGCGCCTCGCCCGCCTCCTCGCTCGGCGCCGCCGCCGCGCCCGCCGCGCCCGCCAGGCACTTGGACGCTGTGGGTCGAGGCCGCGGGTTACGTGGCGTTCGGGTCGACCGAGCGCGGCTCGCGAGTCACGCTCGGACTTACCGCTCGCGAACCGTGGAGACGAATTTGAAAGTTTGCGGACGTGACTCGAGAGCCGAGATCGCAATTTGAGAATTCACTTCGAACTTTATTATATTCGTCCACACAGCGCGAGGCGCGAGCAGCTCAGACTGAGCCGCCTTTGAACATAGCCAAAAACTAACAATATTTAGTTCGAAACGACGTTGAACCCGCGAATTCGGCTCGCGAGTCACGTTCGGTCCCGGGACCCGAACTCGTGACGTGTTGTCGCGTCGTCGAGCGGCTCGGTACGCACCCAGGTGCAGCGCGCGCACGACGGCGGGCGGCAGGTCGCTGCCGGGCAGCATGGGGCTGAGCAGCACGCCGCGCAGGCGCTCCAGCGCGCGCCCCGCCGCGCCCGCGCGCAGCTCCGCCTCCACGCTCTCCAGCACGGCGCTGCGCTCGCTCAGCTTCTTGATCGACAGCAGCAGCTTGTGGCGCGCGCCCTTCGTCACTCCTGCCGGACAGTGCGACACTCCTTAGACCTGACCGAGACCCTCGACCGGTGCGGAGTTAAACTAAAACTAAGATTTTCCACACGTGCTGTTACCGGAAAACTTCGTGAACGAACGTCGAGAGTCGAGTTCATGCATGTGTACAACGGGTTAATCGAAAAACTAGTAAATAGACATCCCTTTAAGCGCGGCATCGGTTTCATATAATCTATGATTAGTTAAAAATTGCACCGCCTCAGCTGGCTCGGGACCGGCTCGACTATAATAATATGGTCACTCCGAGACTGAACAGAAGACCGTTCATTTCATGACATCTGACCTTCCGGGGACCAGTATTAATGAATACAGACGCAGTATAGTTATAGCTCATAAATGTATGCAAAGTACTATTCATACAAAAACCATAATTAAAGGAAAAACCCTTTGTGAACTAGAGATGAATGAAAACAACTACAAAACAATGAGTCATGACCGCTCACACACTTTCCTGTTCCTTCGCATTGAGACAAGGCTTAATAAGTAGGTCGATACCTTGCAGCGAAGGGATGAGTCAACCAGATATTCAAGCAATGACACATCATTTTATATTATGTCGTTAAATCAAGACTATTCCTAAAGTAATTTGCTCTAAAGTCAGCCTGTATGTTATTGCAATTTTAAATTAAGCCATGTCTTTGCCTAGAATTCTTCGTGAAGTCTAAATTCGTCGACGTCTCAAAAATAAGTACGGTCGGTCGGTCTAAAGTAGAATATTGTAAGCTTACGATCTGTCAGTAAATTTTGGAAAAATAGATGTATAGCATATAAACTGAATGAATAGTCTAAATCTAAGAGTCGTTTTGTATAAAATAAATCAGAAACTCACCTAATTTTTCGAGGTATTTCTCATCCATCGCCATCATCTGCTCGTAAGTCATATTTGTGAACAGCCATACATATTTATGTAGCCTCAAACTCTTCAGCCATTGCGCCACCATTGACATACCCGGATATTCTCCAAAATTATGTGATCTTAGGTCATCTAAGCGCGTTTCGCTCCCCGTCGTCCCATACATTATACTAATCGGCCTAATTTGACTCAGACTATGTTCACTCGAGAGCGAAAAGCTTCTAGGTTTTTGTACAAAGGGCTCATCACTCAGATTCTCTGCAGAGGAAGACATATGTATAATATTTGTCGACGGAGGCGTTAAACTATTCGACCTTTGCGATTTAGGCTGGGTTATCGCCGGTTCGAAGTTCAGTTTGTCGTCTTCTAGACTAATGTCAACATCTCTACCGTTTTTCGAGAACGATTCCTGCAATAAATCTGTTCCGTTGAAGTCTATGGAGTCTAGAATGCCTCTGAAATCGACGTTTTTGCCAATGGTCCGTCTGAACGTACTGTTCGTGCTCCATATATTGCTGTCTGGTACCATACATGTGTCTATCCTTTGCTGCCATACACTCTCTGTGTTTCTGTTGCCGCATATGTGGTTTTCTAGGTATCTTAACCATTGTGTCAACATTCTGAAATTGAATTTGCACAATATGTAAAATAAATGTCGTGTTGGTTTAACCACGATCCAAGTGTGTGCGCTGTGCATTCATTCCGTATTGGATTGTGGATAAACGCAAAAGTGCAAAGCAAAAGATTGGTTTTGGGCCAAACTCGCCTATTCTGAGATTTGGCAATTAACAATTAAAAACTATATCTGAAACAATAATGAAGCATATTTCAGAAACCTAGAAATTCGTCACACGGATACAGATGTCTCCTCTATTATCGCTCTTCGTGTGAAGTCGATCGCCTGTACAGTCAGAGCTCATAAGTGCATTAGCACATCAAGGCTCAAAATGGTTTAGCGTGCGGCCGGCGCGCTTATATGTGTGTGTAATGTTACTATGCAATACGAGGCGACGCTGGCTTGTCTTAAAAGAAAAAGGTCACAAGTAGCGTTAGAATGTTGACGCTATAGTTGCGTAGGATTGCTACTGCACTTTTGAGTTCTACTGTACCTATATATTTTGTGGTTTGATATCGCCAAACCGCTTACGATAAGGAGACGTTGGAAACCTACAGTTTGGCTACTTACCTTTGGTCATTGTGTGTCAGAGCTGGGTGCACTAGCAGGTACGATAGTAGCTGTCGGCACAGGTCATGAGTGACGGAAGACCGTCGAGGCGCATCCACGCATTGCTGCACTAACGCAGGAGCGGCTGTCACGTATATATCTTTGCCACGGTCATTGTCCATCCTCAGGAGCGGCAGTAAAGTCAACAGACGACGGAAGCGTTCTCCACCTGACAACGAATAAATAGAAACCATTTTCTTCATATAATTTTACCTTCACTAATTACGCAGCTTCAGAATGATGTTATACGTGAAATAAGTAATATGGTCTGAAATGTAATGATAAATTATATAGGTCTGTATGTCGGAACTGCTGAACTAGTTTCCACGAAGCTCCACAACTCACTTTAATTTATTTCAATTGTGTGCAATATTTTTGTAGGCTCGAATCCAAAAAGACTCAGGCTGTTTTCCAGTTTTCAAGTACTGGGGTTGAGACAGCCAGAAACATATCTCTTACACCCCGCTGACCTAGGGGACTTAAACCTTTTGGGTATCGGGACTACGGTGTCCCCATCTAGCCTACAGGTGCGGGGAGGCATGCTTTGCGCTTAGTCACACTCATATGGCCGTCCTGAAAAACCCTATGCTGTAAACACTTGTGGAAACTATAGCAGGGAGTCTAAAGTCTGAAGATGTGCCAGATCCATTTATAGAATATTATAATTTTTTCATACTGCACAGTGTGCACTTTTTCTACTTGCAATGTGTAAGGATAAAATCCCTGCTGATTGGTGTTGTAATAGTGCCTGCCATGTTTGACATAATTGTCAAACAATTCCTTTGAACACAAACCATTGTGAAGGCAGTAGAACACACCAGTGAGGCAAAGTCCCTCTTGAAGCTGTGAGGTTCCATACTGACTGTGAGTGTGTATGGGATAGTTGACGATCCTCAGAGTCCATCTTTGCAGCGAGTCATAAGTTTATTTGGATGGTTATTTGTTAATAAATCAATTCAAAATGACTGTGGATCCAGATGAAATCTGTTGCGGAGTTTGCATTGTAGTCTCTGGCTGTCATGCAAGCCGAGCTGCTGACTATAGCTATACTCCATGGTTGGGTTCGTAACTAAAGATAAGCAATATTGATGTACAGACAACAAAAGAGATACAGTTACCACTTTTTGATATAATGTTGCATGAAATGTATATTTAACATATTAAACAACATAGATAAGTTATAAGTTAAAATAATTGTTTGATTTTGATTTTTAGTCACCTATATTTTCAAATATAAGTTTTCAAAATACGATGTGAAAAAACCAGATACATGCATATAAATATTTGCCCTGAGTGGTGATCGAGCCCCAGGGACCGTGTCACTGCCCAGCGGTAGCATTCACTACCACGACACCATAGATTATTTTAATTTATTGTCTAGTAATAATTTAATAGAATCCTGATGTATGTATGATTTTAGATTGACATGGTCATTTACACATTCACTATTAAATTCATCGGGATATTTACCATGTTTGTCTATTTTGTTGAATAACCGATATTTCGGCGCTGTTGCAAGCGCCATGATCACGGTGTACTGATGACCGCCGAGCTAGTTGTTATTGAGGCCAACCGTATCGGTCTACCCTCTTTCTTACTCGTTTACTACGCGCGTCACCACTACCACTGTCCGCGTTCTCACATTGCACTCGATCACGACACACAACACTCACTGTATCGGCTCGCACGGTTTTTGGAGATGGCGTTTGTTGTTGGTTAAGTTGGTTATAAGTTTGAGTTGTATTTTAGTCTATGCACATACAAGAAATTTTATTAACTTAAGTTGTTTAAACTAAAGAAAACGTTGACCCTCATATGAATGCTGTTTAATAACGTACTGTATAAATTAGCGAACTTTCCTTTACAATTAGTGATGGGAAAACAAGGTACAAAATAAGGTAGTTTTTTCGACTTACCGTCTTCGTCCTCATCATCTCGGGTTGTGAGCAGGTTGGAGAGCAAAACTTCATCATTAGCTTCGCGCTCCAGACGTTCATCCTCGACGTGGCTGCGCAGGGCCGCTTCAACAGCCCGTTGCACCAGCTTCAGGCCTGGCCAAGGTACCCGCCTAGCTAGCGTACATGCCACTACCGTCTGTTCGCAGGCACCCCAATGCTCGAACACTCCGGCTACGGCTCCGAGCTGGTCATAAAACGTACTATTCATAGTGAAAACAGCATAGCAGACTCAAAATATCAGATTTGTTTGTGTTCTACACGTCAGAAGTACGTGACAGCTGATCGTTGAGCCACAATTTAACTGGTTCGGAGGCGTGGGACGCACGAGGCAGCAATGGTGACGAAAGGGCGGCGATTTTGTCACGTAATGAAAACGATTATATATTATTTAAATTACAGGTAGATTAAAAACATTAAAATTGTTTCGACGGTCAATCAGATTATCACAATCCAAAATGGCCGACCACAGATAATAAATTAATAATACCCGTTCCCGTTTCATGAAATTGGATTTGGGAATGACAATCATACATATATAAATAAATTAAAATTAAAATTTTATTGTTATGTACTTAATGTGATAAAGTTGTACATAATGTGTTGAGTAAGTATGTCAATATGTCATCTAAGGTGTTTAGTGACAATAAATTAGAAGTGAATCTGTTTCAACACAATATTATGATAAATGGTAATACTGTCATGAGTGACATCTACTGTTCAATGGAAAAAGTTTTAAAGCTGTTTAGAGTTCATTCAACTTCTGGATATCTATCTATTGATCGCTAGATGTCGGGCACAGTCACAATTAAGACATTATATTACCTTAAAACTTTAGCTAGGACTTCAAAAAAAATTATGTAGTCCAAATTGAGCTCTCGCACTGAAAAAAATAATTGATTATGATTAAGGAACGAACTTATGCTATGTAAAGACCGCCAAAATATTATTGCGTGAAAAAATCAAACTTATTAGAAATTTATTTTTTCACAGCATACAGCACACATTGAAAATAGGTAACTACCTATATGATACCTAATTAATTTCAACGCAATACCTTATTGCATTGATGCGAAAATGGTGTAGGTAGTGTAGTTAGACAAACACCTTTCAGCCACCTATATAATTGTGTTTTGTAACAACAGAAGAAAATGTTTTCTATTTTCGTTACCAAGATACAAATTTATTTTTAAATAGGTAGTTACCGTGCACCTACGATTTTTTTATGATGTGGGTAGCTACATACATTCTGATTTCGGACTTTTTCTCTTTACTGATGCTATAAGATCTTGCTTCTAGCAACTTTTCATATTATTCTAGAAATACGGGAAGGCTCATACTCCATTTGTTTAGGTACTTAAATAAAGGTAAACAATCTTGTGGCAACTTTTTATAAAAACACATGTTAAACAAATAAACTAGACTAGCTAACTGACTAACTAGTGGTTCGACTCAGGTTTTTAGTCTTCAAAATACGTTACTAAGCAGCAAAGTTTTTTTATACTGCGTTTTTAAACAAAACATTAAAAGACACGCTAAGATTGTTCACGTTATTTTAAATAAGTACCTAACCAAATGGACTATCTAGGTACAATAAAGGTGATGAAGCTATTTTTTCACAGAATCTAGTATCCTTGCTACTGTCAAAAAATCTGCTGTGCTATAACCCTGATTCAGATGCCCGAGAATAGGTAAGGTTTTGAAGTAGGTAAAGATAAATAGACGGATTAATCAGTGATCCAATTAAAGGGTATCGTTATTTTTCTTTTCGAGGTAGGTAGGTACGGCAGTAGTTAAAAAGGAAGGAAAGGAAAAGACAGATAAAAAGGGTAGATTTGTAGATATTAATTTAAAAACAAAAACACAAGAGTATGGATGAACTGCCATTAACTATACCATAGAACAGCGCTTCAAAATGCACGACGGTAGGTACTTAAGTAATTAATTTCATTTGAAAAGGAACAACCCGCATTGCACCAACCATTGCATTCGGATACTATTGTTGACTCGAGCCATGCATCTAAGGCTGAGGCTGGCCTATTTTTTTAATTTAGACGCGTCAATTTGACTGCACCTCGCTTGAAGCTGAAGGCAAAGTCTCAGGAAAGAGGGTCACCATTACAAACACATTACGATGTTTGCGCTCAGCTTGACAGCCTCATCATGAATGTTTTTTTACAGACTCGGGGCCGTAAGAAGAAGGAAACACGTCACCTGGTAAGGAATTCCAATATACCTATCTGCTTAACCGTCCCTTAGTATTCCTTGTACCGCAGGGGAAAAGGTAGAATGGCCCTAAATCTACACTGCCAGGAGCCCAGAATAATGGCTGCATTGCTGCGCTGTACCGCACTCCAAGTCATCAGTTACCAGTTAAAAGCAAAAAACTGCCTGTGGTTTCGATTTATTATTACAATATCTATTTTATGCTTACAATATCTGATGGGTGAAATGGAACGTTACTCGTTTCTGGCTGTGTGGTGATTGGTTCTTTTTCTTTATTATGGAACGGACACAGTGATATCAACTTCGGAGGTTTCTCCCTTAATTCAGGGAAATAAATATGCATGGGGGTGTATTAAAAACCGTTTTATGAGTAAAGAAATAATTATATTTACATAAAGAAGTCACAATAAAATATTAGGATATACATAAAAATAAATAAATATTAGAAAACAAAAAAAAACATTTTCTTTCTGGAACAGTTTTCACGTCCTTCCTTCTTCTCACATTTTTGGGCTATTGGAGATATGTGGGGCGTGATATAGCATTTATTGAATCTGTCAAGATGGGGTCCACCATTCTGGGACTGCATTAAGAGTAGTAGCCACTACTTTTATCTCTTCTTTCTATTTTTTTTAATTGCATGCACATTACAATCAGTCAGAGTACTACCGATTGCTATATTTATATCTATGACAGTCGTTACGCGTAGTTTTTATTTTATTTATGGCACGTCAATTTGACTTCATCTCGCCTGATGTTAAGCTGAAATCAAAGTCTCATGAATGGTTGAAATGAAGGTTGGAGGCCTAAATTCAATTTCAAATTCCTATATTATTTGCAGGCCTAATGTCGTTAGTAACAATTTATTTGTCTTCTATCTATAGAATTCATTATTTTTATTATAAATTTATATTATTTTCATATTATTATATTGAATCGCATGTCAAATAAAAATAAAATCTAACTGACAAACGTTATTTAATTAAAATAAAACAGTCATTAATAATGTAAATAAGAATAACGAAAAATAATAATAACTAATAATGTCAATTCATAGCATTTATTAATAAAGTCCAGGAACTGGTCTAACTACAGAACTTCGATATTGTAGCGGTCAGTGGTAGTCGCCTCTCAGCAAGTTCAGCGGCTTCACAGTTAGTCTGGGAATGCGGACACCGAACTCTCTGAGGCTTCGTATATAACCGGGACTAAGGCAAGGATGATGATGATGCGGTGATATTAGGGGTAATCTCATAAACTTTTTAATTTACTATAGGGGAAAACGTTCCTTGGCGTTGGCAACATTGATAACGACACGTATCTAATTTCCGCCTCATCCATTTCTTTAGCCATTATGTTCACACGAAGCTCACTTACTCCAGAAAAGTAGTTCGTTACGTACGCATTACGCGCTAAAATTGTTAAAAATACCGAAATATTTTCTAGTATTCAGTATTTAATTATTTAAATTTGCATAGAAGATAATTTTGACCATTAGTGTTAACTAAACTATATTTAAAAACTTCACCACGTAATAAGAATGTGTACCATTTATAAAATAATTCAATGTGGGTAGGTAGGTCTATACTCGGTAAATTTGGTTCATCATTTCTTTTATTCGTAAAATAAGTGGTTAAAAGTATTTTAGTATCATTTTGAGGCATATGAAAGTAAAAATTGAAAAAATTTCACCTGAGTGAAAAAAATTAAAATTGAAAACGTTTGGAAGTGGTTTATATTTTCTGTTCTGCGTTGAATCAAATTTTGGACAATTTGGTCTGTTCTAGAAAAAGTGTTGTGCAGGATCTTCCATGATTCTTTGGTTTTCTTCTTAAAATGTTTTTTTTTAAGGATTTTTACTTTTTAAGGTGAACAAGATAGATATATTTTTTAAATGTGAGGGTAAACAGTTCTTTTATAGAGAAATGGAAATTTAATCAAAAAATTCAGAAGTTGTTTTTAATTTTTTGTTGCGTAGGTATTTGTCTCCATTGGTATTTAACTGAACGAGATATATTTTTCAAATGTGAAGGTAAACAGTTCTTTTATGAAGAAATAAAAATGTATTGGCAATACAAAAAATAAAGGATGTTGCGTTGAAGATGAAAGTTTCGTGAAAGTAGGTGGCCTGGATTATTTTAATTTGTCACTAAAAATTCAGAAGATTGTTCTGAGGCATACCTATATGTACCTATTGGTTTTGTCTTGTTAAAATTAATTCTTTACCTAAAGGAGATATTTTTCAAATGTGAAGGTAAACAGTTCTTTTATGAAGAAATATAAATTAATGAATAGTAAAAAAATTATAAAAAGGTATTGCGTTGAAGACATTACAAGTAGGTGGGTCCGTATATTGGTTCGTCACTAGGCATAAAATAAAAGATTTTTTTTTAATTTTGTTCTGTAGGTGTTTGTATCTATTGGTTTTGTCTTGTTTAAAAATAAAGTTAATTTGTTTCATCTACTAATCTGAATAGAAAAACTTCACCTAAACGAGATATTTTTCAAATGTGAAGGTAAACAGTTCTTTTATAAAGAAATATAAATTTACTTGCAGTAAAAAAATAATATAAAATAAAAATTAAATGTTGCGTTGAAGAAAAAGTTTCGCTTTGTATATTTGTTTTTCACTGGTTACGTCCATAGGCCACGGTGACCGCTGAGGTTGGCCGTGTGCTTGTTTGCCACCTAAGTGGCAGCATCCTTGGTTTTCTTCACCCAAATATTAATCTGATCTGAACAATATGGATTTACAAAAATACAAATAGTATTAAGACCTAATAAAATATTAACGGCTTTAGCCTATTTCTCTCTGAGCTAGTATTAAACAAAACATAATCTCTCATAAATTACGTAATGTAATAAGCTCGTCAAATTACTCTAAATTCAATACAATGACTTAGTATACTGTGTTATGTGATAATAAAACATAAAAAAAACAAAATAAATTAAAAAACGGCATATTACACAAATTCTTCTATGTGACCATTTTTGTAGATAAAAAGATTTTTTCGGTGAAAACTTAAAGCCCGAATATAGTTCGAGGCAAAAAGCATAAAATTACTATGTGCGTTTAATCTGTATGTGCGTTTAATATCCATATAATACAATATGGGCTCATAAAAAATTACTACCCACAAACTTTTAATAATTTTGCGTCTGAGTGAGGTGATCTTAAATATTTT
Source organism: Pelosia muscerda (assembly GCA_963691645.1). Lineage (NCBI taxonomy): Eukaryota > Metazoa > Arthropoda > Insecta > Lepidoptera > Erebidae > Pelosia > Pelosia muscerda. The sequence continues at coordinate 17,602,491 of OY829109.1, read as the reverse complement.
TCTGATATTCGTGTTCAACTTCTGTTGGTACTGAAAATTGTTATCTGTAACATAATCACAAGTTGCCCACTCTAGGTTTATGCAAAGTGATTTCTTCAGCTGTTTATTTTTTTGAATGAGTAGTCCAGTATTCATTATCATCATAATTTTAGTCACTGGCGAATATAGGTCTCGCCCATCGACCTCAAATCCGTTGGAGGCGGTCTGCATCCAACGGGTCATCCATCCATGTACGGCCATTCTACGCTTCTTATATCAGTAGGCATTCTCTATTCGAGAACCTTTCGGTCATATTGTTTTCTGCCCATGTGCACCTACTGCTACATCAGCTTGTTGTATGGTAATAAATTATATATTAATAGCCGCCATAGACCTAAAAAGATTTCTTTCGGTTAACATTAGGACAAAGGATTGGAGTAATTAAAGACTACCCGCATAAACAGTATTAAAAACAAATTAAAATATTTCTATGGTGACTTCTGCAACGTTTTAATTCAATTTTTTTGTACAACTTCCACGATGATGAAAATTGTTGATTGTGAAATAATCAAGTAATGCATACATTTTTCGTTGTTCGCCTTTAAAAACTAGTTTGTCCTTTATAAACAAATTCATTGATAAGTTCAGACTGGGTTATACGTTCTGTTTTTCACCTTAAAAATCTATCATACCCTAATAGACAGCATTGAGTTCAGTGTTTCCGGCAGTTTTTACCTCATCCTGGAAGGCGATACGTATCAAAATTTGGGCTAAAATTGTATTAGTAAGGATCATATATGTGCCTGCAGAGACTAAATAAAGTTTCGTAGTTCCAAAACCCTTTGTAACACAATGTATGGCAACCATTGGACCATGTTTGACATGTGTAGTGTTTTGAGTATGTGGGGTTGATCTTTCATATCGCTTATGCCAGGTAACCGATCGTGCAGATCGCATAGGGGAACAAATGAACTTCTAATTACGTCAAGTTTTAATTCTCCAAGAAGTTGTGCTGTAATTCTAGATCGTCCCCCTAGAGTAAACAGTTTCGTGATGTTCTTCATTAAGGTGGCTAGCAAATACCTTATCGTGTACTTGATCTTCGAGAAGATCCTCAATTGCTATATGATTGTTATCTTTATTTATTTGAACTTTTGAACACAATCATTTTTGTACTGAAAATCTTAAGAATTTTGACATGTGTAGTGTTTTGAGTATGTGGGGTTGATCTTTCATATCGCTTATGCTCGGTAACCGATCGTGCAGATCGCCCCGAGTGAGAAGTCTTGTCTTTTCTTAATCATATATCATTATGGTCAGAAGGAACCCGTTCTGGTAAGACTACCGCTTTGCGCTTAGGGGAACAAAATAAACTTCTAATTACGTCATCAAGTTGCTAAATTCTCCAAGAAGTTGTGCTGTAATTCTAGGTCATTCCCCTAGAGTAAAAAGTTTCGCGATGTTCCTCATTAAGGTGGCTAGCAAATACCTCATCGTGTACTTGATCTTCGAGAAGATCCTCAATTGCTATATGATTTTTATCTTTAACTTTTGAACACAATCTTTTTTGTACTGAAAATCTTAAGAATTTTGACATGTGTAGTGTTTTGAGTATGTGGGGTTGATCTTTCATATCGCTTATGCTCGGTAACCGATCGTGCAGATCGCCCCGACAAGCTGCCGACCCTATAGAAACCTAATGCAAAAGGCAAGAATACCTAATATTGCGACGGGACCTTATACTAAAGTTTATCAGAAGTTAGGAGAGAAAAGTAAGTGCGTATATAAAAACCTATTAAATAACCTTCACTCTTTCATATAATTCCCCATAATTCGTAAGACTATCGGCTCCCGAAGCCGGTGTCCTGGATTATATACCTAAGTGGATTTTTACCCTTATTATTTACCTATGAAGTATTTACATACATGCGTCGTTACTCGTTCCATTCCTCCGCATCATCACATTCAGTACATAGAATGAATACCTAGAACAATGTCTGACTCTGGTAGGCTCTTCTCATAATTCGAGGTCCATGTGTATGTTGTCTATGAGTGAACTGCGGGCACTGATGTTTGGTACTTTTTGTGACAGTCGTCTAGTATGAGCATCGTGGCTATGGTGCTATATATAATTGTTAAATTTCATTGTAGTAACATTAGGCGCCACTCACTTGGGAGTTACCCTTGTCTATATAATGTTAACCGGCAACTTTCCCAGCATTCTGGGGACAGCATCTGTTATGGCGAATTCCTTACATTTTCACTTCGTTAGTCGTTTTCAGTTCCAGTTACTTTCTTAGCTACGCTTATTAAGTCCATTGACCTCATTGTGCGTACATCTACTCTAAGTTTTTGCCTCATTCTGGAAGGTGATCACGAAATATAGCTTTCAGGTTACCTTTGTGATACAATGTGTGGCAACCATTGGACCATGTTTGATATGTGTAGTGTTTTAAGTATGTGGGGTTGATCTTTCATATCGCTAATGCTCGGTAACCGGTCCTGCAGATCGCCCCGAGTGAGACGTCTTGTCTTTTCTCAATCATAATATCTCGAATTTCAATAATACAGTCGTGGTTTCACATTTTAATATGTGGATTGTGCGTATACTATCACAAGTACTCCATCATATGGATCTGTTTGAGAGAATCAGACCTGTATTTTCACGTTCTTGACGCCATCGAATTTCCATAATCGAGTTGTAGTACTTCATTTTGATATTATGCTTGATATTGTGTTTCATTGTGCGTATTATCATAAGTAAGTACTCCATCATGTGGATCTGTTGGAGGGAGCCAGACCTGTATTTTTACGTTCTTGGGTACGTTATCAAGACTGTCGCCATCAAATTTCCATAATCGTGTCGTTGTGCTTCACATTTTAATATGTGGATTGTGCGTATACTATCACAAGTACCTACTCCGTCATATGGATCTGCTTGAGAGAATCAGACCTGTATTTTCACGTTCTTGGATACGTTATCAAGACTGTCGCCATCAAATTTCCATAATCGAGTCGTAGTGCTTCATTTTAATATGTGGATTGTGCGTCTACTATCATAAGTAGTCCATCATATGGATCTGTTTGAGGGAATCAGACCTGTATTTTTACGTTATTGGGTACGTTATCAAGACTGTCGCCATCAAATTTCCATAATCGAGTCGTAGTGCTATATTTTAATATGTAGATTGAGCGTATACTATCACAAGTAGTCCATCATATGGATCTGCTTGAGAGAATCAGACCTGTATTTTCACGTTCTTGGATACGTTATCAAGACTGTGGCCATCAAATTTCCATAATCGAGTCGTAGTGCTTCATTTTAATATGTGGATTGTGCGTCTACTATCATAAGTACTCTATCATGTGGATCTGCTTGAGAGAATCAGATCTGTATTTTCATGTTCTTGGATACGTTATCAAGACTGTCGCCATCGAATTTCCATAATCATGTCGTTGTGTTTCACATTTTAATATGTGGATTGTGCGTACTCGCAATTATGAAATTTGTAATTTTCTCAATAATAAGGGGCCGTTGCGAGGCGCGAGAGGTACCCACGGATAGGTCCCGACGTACTCCACAAGGTGGTGTAAGCAGTTGTACAGGCCTCCTTGGAAAAATTTGGTCACAAGTAGTCCATCATATGGATCTGTTTGAGGGAGCCAGACCTGTATTTTTACGTCCTTGGGTACGTTATCAAGACTGTCGCCATCAAATTTCCATAATCGAGTCATAGTGCTTCATTTTAATATGTGGATTGTGCATATTATCATAAGTACCTACTCCGTCATATGGATCTGTTTGCGTCTACTATCATAAGTACTCTATCATGTGGATCTGCTGGAGAGAATCAGACCTGTATTTTCACGTTCTTGGATACGTTATCAAGACTGTGGCCATCAAATTTCCATAATCGAGTCGTAGTGCTTCATTTTAATATGTGGATTGTGCGTACTCGCAATTATGAAATTTGTAATTTTCTCAATAATAAGGGGCCGTTGCGAGGCGCGAGAGGTACCCACGGATAGGTCCCGACGTACTCCACAAGGTGGTGTAAGCAGTTGTACAGGCCTCCTTGGAAAAATTTGGTCACAAGTAGTCCATCATATGGATCTGTTTGAGAGAATCAGACCTGTTTTTTTACGTTCTTGGATACGTTATCAAGACTGTCGCCATCAAATTTCCATAATCGAGTCGTAGTGCTTCATTTTAATATGTGGATTGTGCGTATGCTATCACAAGTACCTACTCCGTCATATGGATCTGTTTGAGGGAGCCAGACCTGTATTTTTACGTTCTTGGGTACGTTATCAACACCGTCGCCATTGAATTTCCATAATCGTGTACAGTGCTTCATTTTAATATGTGGATTGTGCGTCTACTATCATAAGTACTCTATCATGTGGATCTGCTTGAGATAATCAGATCTGTATTTTCACGTTCTTGGATACGTTATCAAGACTGTGGCCATCAAATTTCCATAAACGAGTCGTAGTGCTTCATTTTAATATGTCGATTGTGCATATTATCATAAGTACCTACTCCGTCATATGGATCTGTTTGAGAGAATCAGACCTGTATTTTCACGTTCTTGGATACGTTATCAAGACTGTCGCCATCAAATTTCCATAATCGAGTCGTAGTGCTTCATTTTAATATGTCGATTGTGCATATTATCATAAGTACCTACTCCGTCATATGGATCTGTTTGAGGGAGATTGTTTTTTTTTTTTTATCTATGGCACGTCAATTTGACTTTACCTCGCCTGATGTTAAGCTGAAGGCAAAGAAAAAATATGTGGATTGTGCGTACTCGCAATTATGAAATTTGTAATTTTCTCAATAATTAGGGACCGTAGCGAGGCGCGAGAGGTACCCACGGATAGGTCCCGACGTACTCCACAAGGTGGTGTAAGCAGTTGTACAGGCCTCCTTGGAAAAAATTGGTCATAAGTAGTCCATCATATGGATCTGTTTGAGGGAATCAGACCTGTATCTTCACGTTATTGGATACGTTATCAACACTGTCGCTATCGAATTTCCATAATCGAGTCGTAGTGTTTCATTTTAATATGTGGATTGTGCGTATACTATCATAAGTACTCCATCATGTGGATCTGTTGGAGGGAGCCAGACCTGTATTTTTACGTTCTTGGGTACGTTATCAAGATTGTCGCCATCGAATTTCAATAATCGTGTCGTAGTGCTTCATTATCAAATAAAATTTTGCCCTAATTCCACTATCTGTTGCACTGGTACTGGTCGACTGTTTTCAAATGCCGGGTTTAAATTAACAATTTATTATTGAAAATTGTTGGGGTCCCTGGTCTATAACGTAGTTGAACTTAATTGTTGTCATATTATTCAATATTTTCTCCTCGAAATAGAAAGCTCAAGAGACTCGCTCTTGAACTTTCTCCCAGAGCTTAAAACAACCGCACCAACGGACCTGCATGGAGCTTTTTAATATATTTGTTACTAGGTAATTTTCATCTGGTTCTATGAAAATAACATTTTCGACATCATGCATTATTCCTTTTTAAAACAATGTTGTTAATTCGATTGGTATGATATTAGTTCCGATATGCCTTTATCTGCGTGGTCAGTTAGAGCTGAATCAACGTCATGCATTGTTCCTTCCTTTAACGAAATGTTGTCATTGAGCTGCGTCATAAATATTAGCCAGAAGTTGATCAACTGCCCGCGTATTAATTCCTATGATGTTGGCCGGAGATCTTCTTTAGATCTACTAGTATCACTACTCAATGTCCATTGTTAACCAGTTCTTTCATTAAGACTGTCGAATACTAAACGATGTGCGACCATTATGTTTTTGGTATTATTCGTAATTTTATCATATTTTTATGAGTGACTTTTGCGTACACAATTATAGTTATTTAATTAATGACTATATGGGAACCAGCCCTGTAGTTTTACGTTTTTGGATACGTTATCAAGACTGTCGCCATCAAATTTCTATAATCGTGTCGTAGTACTTCAAAAGGATGCATAAATGATTTGAGATTTTTGTACCACCATGACGGTCGAAGCCGACATGTACCATACATCGGTTAGAGCTATCTAGGTAAGTTTTTAGTTCCTGCAAATGCATCACAAAACATTAATGAAAATATAACAAATGCAAACACAAAGTAGATGATACGAGTTATTTTTTCATTGGCGTGAAAATCCAATTTTATTTAATAGGTTTATTTTATGTTTCTCAAATAAAATATTTGCCTTCAATAATTTTTTTTCGTTCCGTTATGCTTTTACCTACAAGACCAATTGAAGCTGTTTCAACATCATGCATTAGTTCCCCATTTAACACAATGTCATCAATTTAATTGGTACGATATTAGTTCCGATATGCTGTTATCTGCATGACCAGCTAGAACTGTTTCAACATCAAACATCAGTCCTTCTTTAACACAATGTTGTTGAATGAAAATTCTTGATTAATTGGTACGATATTAGTTCCGATATACTGTTATCTGCATGACCAGCTAGAACTGTTTCAACATCGAACATCAGTCCTTCTTTAACACAATGTTGTTGAATGAAAATTCTCGATTAATTAGTACGATATTAGTTCCGATATGCTGTTATCTGCATGACCAGCTAGAACTGTTTCAACATCGAACATCAGTCCTTCTTTAACACAATGTTGTTGAATGAAAATTCTTGATTAATTGGTACGATATTAGTTCCGATATGCTGTTATCTGCATGACCAGCTAGAACTGTTTCAACATCGAACATCAGTCCTTCTTTAACACAATGTTGTTGAATGAAAATTCTCGATTAATTAGTACGATATTAGTTCCGATATGCTGTTATCTGCATGACCAGCTAGAACTGTTTCAACATCGAACATCAGTCCTTCTTTAACACAATGTTGTTGAATGAAAATTCTTGATTAATTGGTACGATATTAGTTCCGATATGCTGTTATCTGCATGACCAGCTAGAACTGTTTCAACATCGAACATCAGTCCTTCTTTAACACAATGTTGTTGAATGAAAATTCTTGATTAATTGGTACGATATTAGTTCCAATATGCTGTTATCTGCATGACCAGCTAGAACTGTTTCAACATCGAACATCAGTCCTTCTTTAACACAATGTTGTTGAATGAAAATTCTTGATTAATTGGTACGATATTAGTTCCGATATGCTGTTATCTGCATGACCAGCTAGAACTGTTTCAACATCGAACATCAGTCCTTCTTTAACACAATGTTGTTGAATGAAAATTCTTGATTAATTGGTACGATATTAGTTCCGATATGCTGTTATCTGCATGACCAGCTAGAACTGTTTCAACATCAAACATCAGTCCTTCTTTAACACAATGTTGTTGAATGAAATTTCTTGATGTTGTCCGGAGATCTTTTCAGATCACTGCTTAATGTCCATTGTCAACCAGCTCTTGCATTAATAGTCTGAATACAATTTGATGACTTATAACTGTTACAGGAGATACTCAGAATATTCCAGGACCTATCTCATCCAGTTTGCAATGTAACACAGAATTCAGTTGAAAGAAATAACGTAGGTAATATTTTATTCCTCTGTCGAATACGATGTGCGACAAGTATGGTTTTGTTTTTTTTTTAATTTCAATGTGTAACTTTTGTACATACTATCATACTTACTTAATAAATCCCTTGGAGGGAACCAGACCTGTAGTTTCTCGTTCTTGGTTACGGCGTGTCCTGCGTGGGTTCGCTTTACTCGTAAATCCTGTTCCACTACCATGTACGCTACCATGTGAAGCTGAGACTCACACCCCGGATCTCGTCAGGTTGGAGCGTAATGTCACTGGTAATGTCTTCCACTGAGAGATGGGGTACTCACAAAGTACTTAAAGCCTAGGTTTTATGCAGAGGCACCTCGAAACCCAGTCGCTAATTGGGGTGTCCTGAAAATATCGCGGTCGGTTTCTCAATCTGTATCGATCGCTATTTATTATTGTTATTTACATTTAGACCGAAATGCTTCATTTTAATATGTGGATTGTGCGTATACTATCATAAGTTCTCCATCCTATGGATCTGTTTGAGAGAATCAGACCTGTATTTTTACGTTCTTGGATACGTTATCGTATGGAAGTGCTTCAAAAGCATTTATAAATTATTTAAGATTTAAGGAGCTTTTAATATATTTATTACTAAGTTGTATTAGAATTTTTGTAACGAAATAGAAAGTGACACTGTAAAAAGTATAATTATCAATGTTTTGCTGGTCTAGCGGTGAGATGAGATTAATAAAAAATGGATTGATAATAAAGGGGCTTTAAGAGTGTGCACTGTAAAAAATATAATTAATAATGTTTGGGCTGTCTAACGGTGAGTTGAGATATAAGTTGTAGTATCGATATTTATTATATGAAACTATTTTTAAAAAATATATTTGTTACTACGTAATTTTCAATTGCTTCTATGAAAAAATCAAACTTCTGAATTTTGTGTTTTCAAATGATTCCAGCTAACCTAATTAGTTCCGATACGCCTTCACCTTCGTGACCAGTAAGAGCCGGATGAACGTCATGCACTATGTAGTCCTTGATTTAAGACAAGTTGTCAGCTTCGTCTTGAAACTTAGTCATAAATTGATAAACTACGCTCGTGTCAATTTCAGTGATATTGTCAGGAGATATTCCTTTACATCTACGATCTAATGAACGTCATGCACTTAAGACAAGTTGTCAGCTTCGTCTTGAAACTTAGTCATAAATTGATAAACTACGCTCGTATCAATTTCAGTGATATTGTCAGGAGATATTCCTTTAGATCTACGATCTAATGAACGTCATGCACTATACATTCTGTGTACTAAGTATCGGGAATTTGTCAATAAAACAAAAAATACAAATTATTCATCTAAATTTATTTTATCACCTTCAAAGTAGGCTCCATCGCTTGCAATAGAACATCTCCACCGCTTCACCCAGTCTTCCATACATTTTCCATAGGCTATTTGTGGTATGGCCTTTAGCTCATTCAGCGAATTTGCTTTTATGACTCAAATTTGGGTTTCAGCTCGTTTTCGAGACGCCATTCTGAAGACTGTTGGCTTGTTTGCATGTCATACTCATAAACCCATGTCTCGTCGTCAGTTATTATACGTTTCATAAAGGTCGGATCCGTAGAAGCTCGGGAAACCATGTCTGCAGCGACATGCTTTCGCTGCACTTTTTGAACAAAATTGAGCTCTTTTGGAACAAGTCGAGCGGCGACGCGTTTCATGCCTAAAATATCAATGAGAATGTTGTGGATGGACTTAAAAAGTATGTTCACCTCACTAGCCAACTCTCTCAGACTCATACGTCGATTTTCGAGCACTAGCTTCTTGATTTCTTTGGTCGTAGTGGTTGAAGGGCTACCAGAACGAGGCAAGTCTACTACTACTTCTCGGCCTTTTTTAAAAGCCTTATACCATTCATAAACCCTTGTTTTCGATATACACGATTCGCCGTAGGTATTTCGCAACATTTTTAGTGATTCACCACATGAAATAACATTCGAAACACAAAATTTGAGGCACACTTTTTGTTCAACAATATTTTCCATTGTAAAAATCGCCGAGGACTCAAAACTATGACCAACAAAAAGTGTAGTTTAAAACAAATTAGATGACAGATCCCGCTCTAATTTTGCGCGCTAAATCAGTACAGTGCTAGCAACATGCAGTAAAAAAATTAGAACGACCTCTTTTACGCGGGTCTTTTTATTGACATATTCCCGATACTTTTTACACAGAGTAGTATAGTCCTTGATTTAAGACAAGTTGTCAGCTTCGTCTTGAAACTTAGTCATAAATTGATAAACTACGCTCGTATCAATTTCAGTGATGTTGTCAGGAGATATTCCTTTAGATCTACGATCTAATGAACGTCATGCACTATAGTCCTTGATTTAAGACAAGTTGTCAGCTTCGTCTTGAAACTTAGTCATAAATTGATAAACTACGCTCGTGTCAATTTCAGTGATATTGTCAGGAGATATTCCTTTACATCTACGATCTAATGAACGTCATGCACTTAAGACAAGTTGTCAGCTTCGTCTTGAAACTTAGTCATAAATTGATAAACTACGCTTGTATCAATTTCAGTGATATTGTCAGGAGATATTCCTTTAGATCTACGATCTAATGAACGTCATGCACTATATAGTCCTTGATTTAAGACAAGTTGTCAGCTTCGTCTTGAAACTTAGTCATAAATTGATAAACTACGCTCGTATCAATTTCAGTGATGTTGTCAGGAGATATTCCTTTAGATCTACGATCTAATGAACGTCATGCACTATATAGTCCTTGATTTAAGACAAGTTGTCAGCTTCGTCTTGAAACTTAGTCATAAATTGATAAACTACGCTCGTGTCAATTTCAGTGATATTGTCAGGAGATATTCCTTTACATCTACGATCTAATGAACGTCATGCACTTAAGACAAGTTGTCAGCTTCGTCTTGAAACTTAGTCATAAATTGATAAACTACGCTTGTATCAATTTCAGTGATATTGTCAGGAGATATTCCTTTAGATCTACGATCTAATGAACGTCATGCACTATATAGTCCTTGATTTAAGACAAGTTGTCAGCTTCGTCTTGAAACTTAGTCATAAATTGATAAACTACGCTCGTATCAATTTCAGTGATGTTGTCAGGAGATATTCCTTTAGATCTACGATCTAATGAACGTCATGCACTTAAGACAAGTTGTCAGCTTCGTCTTGAAACTTAGTCATAAATTGATAAACTACGCTTGTATCAATTTCAGTGATATTGTCAGGAGATATTCCTTTAGATCTACGATCTAATGAACGTCATGCACTATATAGTCCTTGATTTAAGACAAGTTGTCAGCTTCGTCTTGAAACTTAGTCATAAATTGATAAACTACGCTCGTGTCAATTTCAGTGATATTGTCAGGAGATATTCCTTTAGATCTACGATCTAATGAACGTCATGCACTTAAGACAAGTTGTCAGCTTCGTCTTGAAACTTAGTCATAAATTGATAAACTACGCTTGTATCAATTTCAGTGATATTGTCAGGAGATATTCCTTTAAATCTACGATCTAATGAACGTCATGTACTATACAGTCCTTGATTTAAAACAAGTTGTCAGCTTCGTCTTGAAACTTAGTCATAAATTGATAAACTACGCTCGTATCAATTTCAGTGATATTGTCAGGAGATATTCCTTTAGATCTACGATCTAATGAACGTCATGCACTTAAGACAAGTTGTCAGCTTCGTCTTGAAACTTAGTCATAAATTGATAAACTACGCTTGTATCAATTTCAGTGATATTGTCAGGAGATATTCCTTTAAATCTACGATCTAATGAACGTCATGCACTATACAGTCCTTGATTTAAAACAAGTTGTCAGCTTCGTCTTGAAACTTAGTCATAAATTGATAAACTACGCTCGTATCAATTTCAGTGATATTGTCAGGAGATATTCCTTTAGATCTACGATCTACTGAACGTCATGCACTTAAGACAAGTTGTCAGCTTCGTCTTGAAACTTAGTCATAAATTGATAAACTACGCTTGTATCAATTTCAGTGATATTGTCAGGAGATATTCCTTTAGATCAACGATCTAATGACCGTCATGCACTATATAGTCCTTGATTTAAGACAAATTGTCAGCTTCGTCTTGAAACTTAGTCATAAATTGATAAACTACGCTTGTATCAATTTCAGTGATATTGTCAGGAGATATTCCTTTAGATCTACGATCTAATGAACGTCATGCACTATATAGTCCTTGATTTAAGACAAGTTGTCAGCTTCGTCTTGAAACTTAGTCATAAATTGATAAACTACGCTCGTATCAATTTCAGTGATGTTGTCAGGAGATATTCCTTTACATCTACGATCTAATGAACGTCATGCACTTAAGACAAGTTGTCAGCTTCGTCTTGAAACTTAGTCATAAATTGATAAACTACGCTTGTATCAATTTCAGTGATATTGTCAGGAGATATTCCTTTAAATCTACGATCTAATGAACGTCATGCACTATACAGTCCTTGATTTAAAACAAGTTGTCAGCTTCGTCTTGAAACTTAGTCATAAATTGATAAACTACGCTCGTATCAATTTCAGTGATATTGTCAGGACATATTCCTTTAGATCTACGATCTACTGAACGTCATGCACTTAAGACAAGTTGTCAGCTTCGTCTTGAAACTTAGTCATAAATTGATAAACTACGCTTGTATCAATTTCAGTGATATTGTCAGGAGATATTCCTTTAGATCTACGATCTAATGAACGTCATGCACTATATAGTCCTTGATTTAAGACAAGTTGTCAGCTTCGTCTTGAAACTTAGTCATAAATTGATAAACTACGCTCGTGTCAATTTCAGTGATATTGTCAGGAGATATTCCTTTACATCTACGATCTAATGAACGTCATGCACTATATAGTCCTTGATTTAAGACAAATTGTCAGCTTCGTCTTGAAACTTAGTCATAAATTGATAAACTACGCTTGTATCAATTTCAGTGATATTGTCAGGAGATATTCCTTTAGATCTACGATCTAATGAACGTCATGCACTATATAGTCCTTGATTTAAGACAAGCTGTCAGCTTCGTCTTGAAACTTAGTCATAAATTGATAAACTACGCTCGTATCAATTTCAGTGATGTTGTCAGGAGATATTCCTTTACATCTACGATCTAATGAACGTCATGCTCTTAAGACAAGTTGTCAGCTTCGTCTTGAAACTTAGTCATAAATTGATAAACTACGCTCGTATCAATTTCAGTGATATTGTCAGGAGATATTCCTTTAGATCTACGATCTACTGAACGTCATGCACTTAAGACAAGTTGTCAGCTTCGTCTTGAAACTTAGTCATAAATTGATAAACTACGCTTGTATCAATTTCAGTGATATTGTCAGGAGATATTCCTTTAAATCTACGATCTAATGAACGTCATGCACTATATAGTCCTTGATTTAAGACAAGTTGTCAGCTTCGTCTTGAAACTTAGTCATAAATTGATAAACTACGCTCGTGTCAATTTCAGTGATATTGTCAGGAGATATTCCTTTACATCTACGATCTAATGAACGTCATGCACTATATAGTCCTTGATTTAAGACAAATTGTCAGCTTCGTCTTGAAACTTAGTCATAAATTGATAAACTACGCTTGTATCAATTTCAGTGATATTGTCAGGAGATATTCCTTTAGATCTACGATCTAATGAACGTCATGCACTATATAGTCCTTGATTTAAGACAAGTTGTCAGCTTCGTCTTGAAACTTAGTCATAAATTGATAAACTACGCTCGTATCAATTTCAGTGATGTTGTCAGGAGATATTCCTTTAGATCTACGATCTACTGAACGTCATGCACTTAAGACAAGTTGTCAGCTTCGTCTTGAAACTTAGTCATAAATTGATAAACTACGCTTGTATCAATTTCAGTGATATTGTCAGGAGATATTCCTTTAGATCTACGATCTAATGAACGTCATGCACTATATAGTCCTTGATTTAAGACAAGTTGTCAGCTTCGTCTTGAAACTTAGTCATAAATTGATAAACTACGCTCGTATCAATTTCAGTGATGTTGTCAGGAGATATTCCTTTAGGTCTCCGATCTATTATCTCGTAACAGGGTTTGGTTTATATCACCATGTCATGTTCATTGTTAGCCAGTTCTGGCGTTAAGAGTCTTAAAACAATTTGATTACATATCGATGGTATCGGAAATACTCCAAATATTCTGGGACCAGCAATCTCATCCAGCTTGCAGTGTAACACAATACAAAAGAAAGAGTTAATAAGTGCCAGGCAAATACCTGAAATTCAAAGGTTGATGCTTTGAATTTGAGCGTACCTACTGATTGCTAGCAAGGTTATGCTACATAATATGTCTGCACTTATTGATGCGTGTATATTTTTTATAATGGTGTGACGCGTCTGGTGTTGCATACGTCCATAGGCCCTGGTGACCAATTTCCATCAGGTGGGCCGTGAGATTGGCAGCCACCTAAGTGGTACAGAAAAAATATTACTCAGATATATCTACGATCCCTTGTATAACAAATGATTATTACGTTTCACATCTCTTTCTAATGCGGAAGTATTACCACCATGAACACATCCAAGGAGTTACGGCTCGGAAGTATTTAGAATTAAAAAAAAACCCTGGGACAAAAAGTAGTCAGAGAAACGACAGTTGCGACATTATTGACGCTTCGACGGGCGACATGAGAAACCTCCGTGGAAGTTATTATAGCTTTCATCACATTATTCATGGTTCCTGAATAGGCCATGTGTATATTGTGTGAGCCAAATGCTCGCCAAATGGTATTTAGTAAAAGACACTGTTATTCAAAAAGTCCATCGTAAAATACTAGGAATATGGTTAACAATGGAAAGATTATGTCGCTAATCTTTAGCTTCCAGTCAAGTATTGCGTCTACTATTATCTCTTTTCGTAACAAATGAACACGCGCGATTTGATTACGTAAAAGGAAAGGATTTAGAGGTACCTGCGGATACACTGTACAGAGCCGCCACTAGAGACGTCGGCGGCGTCACCAACCGACAAGACGACACTCTTCAATTGTACAATCACAAAGCAAAGACCACCTACATTCTGTATCTACGCTGACAAGGCTTTTTTTTTGCAAGAGAATCGTAGATATTTTTGCAAACAGGGTGAACCGAACCCTAGCAGTGGTGAGTCCCTGTGACTCGATTCCTGCATTTCTATTTCTTTGCGTCCACCTGTGAAATAGATACTACAAATTCTAAATGATAATGATTGACTGATTGCCTCGTATCTAAGCTGTAAATAATTTTAAACCGTTTTAGTATTAGTTAGTCGTAATGCCCAGCCATGGCAATAACGCGAGCAATGAATGTAGGTATCAAGATATTAAAATGTGAAGGTTAGGCGAAATGAATATCATATCATATTCTTTGCCTTACTGTAAGGTGTAATTCATACGTTTTGGCTACGATGATAGGTCACAGTTCCATTCTAACCAATTTAAAATTTAACTAACTCGCTAGTGAAAACGCTTTAAATCTAAAACCAACATTTTGTGGTCTCGCACCTGCACTTCTCAGGGGGGTCAGACGACAGTCGCTTCTATAAAAGTCGTATAAGCGAACCCAAAAGGAGGAAAATTCGTCTCCTCTCCTCTTTCAACGTTGTTGTTTATTGGTACAAGTGTATGTGTATATGTTCCGGGATATTCTAGGTATAATATGAACTAAATTAGATATATTTACAGATGACATATCATACAGATTAACTTATTAAAAATCTACGAAGGCATCTGTACTCAGACTTTAGACTCACAGTAGTTAATGATGTAACTCTTGAGGCATGCACGTTTGACTTAAGGGGTTAAACTAGTGAATGCATCATGCTTTACGTTACGGATGTTATGATTTTTTGTAAAGTCAAGTGAAATACTTTTTTGTTTAAAATTAGATTGTTGTGGCTTATGGTGTTTTTTATATTCGTTACGGCCAGTTGTAGCTATTTGATTAACTGTATAGAAAAAAGATAGAACTACCATGTCCGCGTCCATGTTCGACAACAATATGTATATGAATTTCATGGGGGGCGGACAAACGTAAGCAGATTGGCGTCTCGCCATTAACTATTATATATTTCATTTACGATATTTACTTGATATTGGCGAAATGGCGGCGAATTAAACCTTTCGTAGATACCTATATCTTTGTTTAATTAACAAGAGCAAACAGGCTTGCAAAAATAAGTAAACCAAAATTTGTATTGTTGTATTGTATTGTTTAGAAATTATTGAAAAAAGGGAAAAAATGGACCTAATTATTGCTAAGTGTACCATAATTTATGGTTTGTTTTCTTGACGGCTTTTATGAAATTAGGGGAACATAAATAGTTGCGCTAGCGCATTAGCATTGGTTGCGCAAGTTCACAGGCCCGCCTTCATTTACTGAGGCGTGGCGTTTTGCACAATACATTACAGGCTTGCCGGAGTCTCATTGGTTCAATTTTATATAACCTCTTACCTACATACTAAGTAGGTATTTAGTAGTTGTAATGTAGCTAGCATGAAATTTCTTTGATTTCAGCAATGGAATGTCCAGTGCTGATCTTTGCCCTTTATTGAAGCTGTATTCTGTACCTAATAGCCAACCACACAGCGCGGAGCAGTTCCGTTATGTTTTCTAATTATAGATATATGTATAACACATGATGAGACTATAGATAGGCAGGTTATTAAAGCTGAAGGATCTGAAGCTCTGGTCCTCTAATAATAAAAACTAAGCTTTTGTCTTGTAAGTATAGGTACCAGCTTTACAGTTGGGAAGTAATATTGACACTCATCACGAATAACTTCCATTCAGTAGTCGATCTATCACTCATTGTCCAACATTGACACGCAACCCATTCACACGGTCAGCGGGCAGCCCCATGGTCAGCGGGCAGCGCGTCAGTAGATTGATGAACTGAGTTCCGCTTGTTCACTGACAGCTACACAGCGCGCAGGAAGCTCCATGGCAACAGTTATTGATTGATTATATTAGACTCATGATAATGTAAATATAGAATTTTATGTCGCTATGGTGGTCTCTGCATGGGTTGATTTGTAATGGTTAGCGGTAGGTAAGTCTGCCATTCTGCCATCCACACATGCCGTTTTTTACATTCTGCTGGCCCGCTGTTATGATACGTGATAGTATTATCCCCCATTTCGTTTATCATATACGAGTAGTAAAAAAAAAATAACGATACTCGCATTGCAGGGTTATCAACGCTACATTTAAATATTTTTTTATTGTTCCGTTTGAATCGTAAAATGTTATTATATCTTTGCCTTCAGCTTAACATCAGGCGAGGTGAAGTCAAATTGACGTGCCATAGATAAAAAAAAAATAAAAAAATATCCGATTCATTTAGCCCCATCGGACACCGGCATGTTGCACGCACCTGACGGTCAAACAAGCACAGTGACTGGTCAGACTATTATATTAATAACAATATCACAAAATGTCCATTTCCGTGGCGTCTCAGTTCTGCGCCACTCATGCGCATGTCCACAACTAATCGTCGGCAAACCAGCCATGCGGCAATAATTTCGTAACCGCCATCCGTCTGTTATAAAATACAATTACTTATTATTTCGTAATGGCTTTCTGAAAAGGATTGAACATTTCAGATATGTGTTTATTAAAAGGTACCGTTATTTGATGGTCCCCTAGTGAAAAAAAGGGTCTGTTACTATTGAATCTTAATAATCTTATCTATATCGATGTATCTCTTAAAATTTCTATAGAACAATGGAGAGAAGTGAATGGGTGTTGTCACTGTTGTTAGTCGACAGTGGCCAATTCGAGCAAACCCTGCTGAGGTAGTAAAAATATTGGGCCCCTTGTAAAAGTTTAATTGTTTCAAGAAAATAGTAAAATTAGCAACCTTTTTAGAGATTAAGTTGTAAAACATTTGAATAGGAACTATTCGTCTGACTTTAGCTGTATTCATGTGAATATTTATTTATTTAGGATAGCCATTACTTAATGCAATAATACTATACTTAACATATTTTTTGCTTAAACAAGTACGTTCTAAGGCATGCTCAGTTTATTGGTCGAGTACGAGGTAAGGCAGTAATGAAATTCAGGTTGTCTTAAAAGTCAATTCAACCATTTCAACTAAGCAAAAAAGAAAAATCTATACTATATCTACAGAATTACAAAATAAATAAAAATGAATACATGTCCTTATTTTAATCAAAAATGATGTTAAATAAGTTGAATCAATTCTAGAAAATAAATCTAGACAAGTACAATACAATGTCAAATATTATAATTTACATGTTCCGCTTATAGCCTAAAAAAAAAATTTGCGTAAGCTTCTAACAATATCAATGTCAAACAATAACAAAGGCAATCATAAAATAAACAATAATTTTGAGTACGCGGAATGGTTGTATAGGTATACAACGAGCTAGTAGCCAATCAATTTGGATATTCAACAGGTATTCTATATTTCTATGACAGTACGCTGCATACTATGATACAAATGAAACCCTTGGCAGATCTTCCCAGTATTTTCAGCCCGTTTTCTTAATATAATATTTAGTGCTCTTAGAATAGGTATATATTCTAAAACCCATGAATCCCTTTGAACTATCAAGACAGAAGTTAACTAGGACAGTAGCCACAAGTTACCTGCGGTTTATTTATATATACTTTTTATTGCTAAAGCTTGTTGTGAAAACTTGTATCAACTTCCTGAATATTGCCGATAAAATGAAGTTACATCTTACTGTAGTCGTATTTGTAATTATTCCTTCCACTACATTACTATCTAAAAATCCATCAAACGATGACAGTTTTATTGAAGTTGCAGTTGCACTGCGTGTGGTCAGTGGGCAGGCGGAACAGTTCATCAATCTGCCCCTGTCCCCGTGAATGGGTTGCGTCTCAGTGTTGGACAACTAGTGATCGATTGACTGTTGAATGAAAATATATCCGTGATGTGTGTGTCAACTAATAATTACTTTCCAATTGTAAAACTTGCAGCTTCACCTGGTGAGACAAAATTGTGAACTCGCTCGTCTCATACAATAATTGAACATAATACAACTAACTTAATTATTATAATAGCAATGTCTTCCTATTCTTAATTATCGTAGCTTCAAGAATATTTCGCTGGATTACTTGAAACTCTCGTCTCCCGACTATGATTCAGTGTTATTCTAAGCAGCTTGTTGTGTCTGTAAACGTTGCAATTGCAAAATTTGCAAAAGCGCCATTAAAAATGCAATCTGACTCATAATAGCATAAAATTGCCTAAGTCAATGATTCATCGCTGTCAGTAACTAGTAGTTCCAACTATAAACTGTTACCCCTTTGCCCGCCCCACTTGCCTTTATTTACACACGTTATATTCCACCCCCGCTGCTCAAGCGATGAAGGGTATCGCAATCAATTGCAATAGAACATAGTTATTTGAAAATACACTTAGACTCAGTTGCATTAGATTGAGTTTTGTATAAAAATGTTAGACGTGTGCAGCTGTGCAGATTTATTGATCTGATAGATGATAGATTTAGGTATTGGTAGTTGGTAGTGTGTAGTGGATGTTACATCACGCCTCCTCTGCTCGGGTGTAACAATAAGATGATATTGTGACATCTGTAATAATTATGGCAAGCAAAACCTTAGAACTACGAAGTAATGCGAGCCTGAAACATAACATAACCTTAAAATTTTATATAATGGTAACATCTATTGAATTTACAACCCATTTTCGCTCATTAGTTTTACTTAACGTAACATCTCCCCAAATAACTGCCTAAGTTCGCTGAAATGTAAACAGAGAATCGTATACCATCGGCTTATAGTAACGGTACATTATGCCAAGGTTGTCTTCTATTGTGAAACATTCGCAAAGGATTAATTCTCAGTCTTGCAGTAAAAAGAAAGAATCTGCTATGGTATTCCAAACGTTGAAATAGATAAACAAAAGAGCGAATAACTTTGTTAAAACTATGAAATTACTTTCGAAATTACCTTTTCTAACATCTTTTCCTTGACTACATTACTATCTTTTCATAACTTATATAGATTCTTAGGGAGTTATGACAAGACTACAAAAGGCAACTTGAAGATTAAAAAAAATCTATAACAGACTTCGACTTACAAACAAGACAACTATCGACTTGGGTTGGTACCTATTCTAAATCAAACCAATGAGAGTTCGTGATGGCTACATCACTGCATGTATTGCACAATTCGGGTGTCCGGGAGCTTGCAAAATCAATACATTCGCATAAGGGTATATACATAACTATTAGGTCATTTGTACTGCATGTTCATAGAACTGGTCATAAATTTCCACATACGAATAATTTTTTACTTGCTAAAGTTCCTAACGTTATTCCTAAAGTTGGAAATAAAGTGTACGTCGGATAGTCTATACTATGTAGGTATAACACATCCCAATTCCAACAAATGTTATCGTCAACCCTTTACTGCTCAAGTCACGATGCACGAAGGGTGCAATGTTAATTGAGTTGAGGTTCCCCTTTACAGAACAATGAGTGGTATATATAAACCCTTGCGTTGCCATCACCTTATGGCACATTCTTGATATTTATCGATTTATAGATAATTCGGGTGGGTCAGACAATATTCAAGTAAGTTCAACTGTCTTGAATTGACAGATGAGCGAGGAGATATTGGTACTTACCAATACCATCCAAAATGTAAATAATCGGTGCGCTATGTCGCCCGGTAAATTCGGTGATAAAGCATTTTCAATAAGTTTTTGGAGTTTTGTTTTGGTCTATTTACATACATTTACTTAGTCTATATACAGCAGTTTGCTTGAGTAGCAAGTTGAGTGAAGCTGTTGGCTCAGCTTGCTACGCAAGCATTTCCAGGCTTGTTTTATCCTTGGCATAATTTCCTTTTATTTCTTAATTTATATAGGTACACGAAGACAACTTAATGTTTTCCATACTATAATTTTATTCAAATTAGAAGTAGAGCAAGATAGATTATTGAATTTTCTAGATATATCTAATGACAATGGTCACAAGTTTGAAATATTTCGTAAGCTTACTTACACGGACACCCTCATATATCAGAACTAGTGGCTACACTGGCTATGGTCCAAAATGAAACCAATAACCCAATCGCTGAATACATATCAATATAATAGTAGTGATAGTCAATATCCTATGGCCACGACAAATGGCTGCCAGTTCTCTCGATCGTCCCGCTATTTCCGAATCCTGGAGCTGTGGTTATGCTAAGAATCTTCAGGTTACTGTAGTCTACCACCGACAACTACAGTTAGCACAAAATAAATAGTATGTACTTGGGCTGGTCCATTACCTCACCACACTCGAGGTAGAACTAGGTTGGAATGGAATTGTCTTTCTTATTTCTTTATTTTTTTTAGTTAGTTTGACTTTTTTCTTATTTGGTATATTTTTATTTTTTAGATATATATTAGTTTAAGATTTACTAAAGGGCTTTCTTCTTCTGTTGAATAAATTGTATAAATAAATAACATGTTTACTGTGATTTTGTCAATATTTTTAGTTTAGACTTAGTTCTGTTATAAAAATATTTCAATTTTTTTAAGAGTTTGTATGCACAATATTAATAATTCATTTCTGGGCGACAGTATACGCTTCTACAACAAGTTCCCTAATCGAATTAAGGTTATTTAATAGGTATATAAAAATCTCATTAATTGTAAACTGTCTAAATTTGTCCTTAGATGAAATCGGGACACAACGTTATGGTATCATAATGTACCATGTCTTAAACCTCACTTAAATCAAAATGGTAATAGATATTATTTTAGTTTTATTTAATAGTTGTAATGTAGTTATGTACAATTGTATTATAGAATTAGTATATTATTAACATAGGTAAGTAATAATATAGTCATTCATTTTGTGAAGGTAATTAGAGTAATATAATTGATATAAAAATGATCCGTTCGTCTCTGCAGAAGAAGTAGTTGCAAAAACCAAGACATCAAGAATTGAGGCGCGCGCAGGGTTTTTAATACCTATTTGTACATAAATGTACCTAACCCATTACCTAATACCTCCTTAGCGATATTAATTTAAATATATCTGCCTATTATGTAGGCTCTATTTACTTAGTAGTATAGATTACTTTTATTGGTGATTAGTGACCTAAGATGATGTGTATACCTACGAGACTAGTAACCTATTCTAAAATGGTTGTCACTTTTACTATCTTCAAACTCAACTTCTACAGGTGCCCTAATCATCTTTCCCAGTGTCTCTGTATAGTTTGTCCACCGGTCGCTGTGCCTGAGCGTACTCATTCATTACTTTCCATTGTTCTAGAAAAGTTTGGAATTAAAGATGGTTTACTAAGACGAGATGAATCTCTCAGGTGCAACCGGGAACAACGTAACGTAGCAATGAATCAATGATTACCTGTTACCTGATTTGTTCATCTATCGGCCTAGTCCAATTTAAAATTAATTATAAACAATCGTGATCATTAATATTAAGTAGATATAGGTATTAGTTATAGTCGAAGTGTTGCGTCAAGACACTGAATTAGAATAAGGTTGGTCAAAACAAATACACAATTGTGATAACTCTTCATTTGTCAAAACATTTTCCAAAAAGCGTGTTCCGTTTACAAATTGTCATAAACAAAGTTCCGTTTCTTTTTCAACCACACTCGCTTGCCAAAATGTTACATCAGTCTTAGTCTGCATTTCCAGCTAATAAGTTCTATTCCGGAAACACCTGGACACCTGGAATACCCCACATCACACCTGCCCTGATTGCTATACGAATATTACCTGATACTACCGAATCCTATTCGCCGACTTCTTCAGCGTCGGGTCTCCAAGACACTGATAACAAATCTGTAAGCGGAGACCCAGGGAACCAGGCCTTCGAAGAATCTTCATTTCAAGGCCTGACAGTAAAGAATGGCGAGTCTTTTCTAGTGAAACTCGTACCGTAAACAACATTATAAGAAGCTGCAAAACAGTGTAAAGATAGGCGAAAGTTAGGAGGAATGAGATTGGCTTTTCAGGCGAGTCATTTCAAAAAGGGGGTAGCCAAGATGAAAGTCATTATGGCTGCAGGCGTGTGTGGGCGGTGTGGACAGAACTATAATATCGCCCACAGGCTAAGCTAATCATTTTACATAGGGTGAACCGTGATCTTCTCTGCCTAAGTGGTATAAAAGTATAATGAACAAAACTGTAGTGTAGTAGCACGAAATTAGTAGCAGTGTTTAGTATATAAAGTAGGCAGTAAGTGATTATATTGGATATCGTTTCAGTTCAAATAGTATATACATATATTACCTACGTATTATTTTTAATATTAATTCACCTAATAGCTATGGTAGTGTATATTACAACATATCTGTAACTCTACAAAACTTCAATTATTGTAAATATTGGTTAAATTTGAATACGAGTAATAATGTAATTGTAAATATTCTTCATTAGTTAATTTAATAATAATAAAATTGTTCTATAACTTGACATAGTTAATATTACAGACCAGTAGCGCTAATTTAAAATATACCTTTTTTATTTTGAAACCTGTCTCTTATACTAGGGGATCCTGTATCATAAGAGACAGTGTACGCGTCAATATAAATGATATAAATGAATATAAATGAAGTACAATGAGCTTTTCAATTATTTGTGAACCTGTGCCTGTACTCTGTGTCCAGTGTAAATTAAATTTAATATTACATAAATGAACAATATTTACAAAATTATCGATATTCCATGTTTGTTCGATAGTGTTCGAAGACGAGAGAAGACCCGATGAATTCTCGTAATTATGTCAACCAAGCTAAGTAATCTACTGAAGGTAAACGTATTCACAAATAATTCCTTGAAATGAAGATTCGTCGAAGGAACACTTCTAGAAAAAATAAATAATAATAATAATAACGGTTCACTGGGTCTCCGCTTACAGATTTGTATACTTTGATATATAATTTCCTTTAATAGGCGTCAATAAGATATTACTATTTTGTACTATTGTAGAAAATTTAATAACTTGGTATGAACACATTGGACAAAAGCAAAGTTATGTTTAACAAGCATGTTTCACCAATATCGATTGACGTCTAAGGGTCACACACATAGTTGTCCAAGAATACGTTTACCTTCAGTAGGTTACTCAGCTTGGTTGATATAATTACGAGAATTCATCGGGTCTTCTCTCTTCTTCGAACACTATCGAACAAACTTGGAGTATCGATAATTTCGTAAATATTGTTCATTTATGTAATGATCTCGTAATAGATACATTAGTTACATTTTTGTTGTTGTCTATACTAGTTAGTTACATTTTTATTGTTGTTCTATATTTACTAGGTATCCTTAACTACCTTTGTTTATTAGACTATAGTAAATTAATAAACATTTTGAATAAACTACCATCACTTTTCTTATTTTCTTTTTCTGTTCCGTATCGGGTCATTAGATGGATGCCTAAGATATATCAATCGTACCCTGGCTAACCCAGGGCCATTCCCGTTGGTAATGATCCCATCCCCATCTTGACTAGGAAAGAAGTTTCCCAGGGACGAGTTTATACTATGTTATGTGAGTAGATATCTACTGATAGGTACAGGCTGCGTTCGATCGACCAAATGGTCAGTAAACCCGCAGTCTGAGATGGTAACATAACACAAACTCACACCAAATCCCCGAAGGGGTAGGCAGAGGTGCTGGCATCCACATTTCGCCAGGTCCCAATGTAATAGGTGAGATAGTAAGCAGTAACTAAATATCCATCTGTCTGCATTTGTATCTTTTACTTCCTAGTAAACAAGTGTTAAACTATTCAGAAGTGCAACAATTCTACCGGACACCATCATTACTAGCGACTGGTGACACCATTGTAATATTGCTAACAATAATAAGTATACAAATGTCCATTTCCGTGACGTCTCAGTTCTGCGCCACTCATGCGCATGTCCTCAACTAATCATCTGTAAAGTCAGCAACAATTACGTCTCGTCCTTCGTCGTCCGACTGTTATATTGTGCGTACGCGCAACTCTTTACTGCAATTATTATGTCACGGTGGTTCGGTAAAAAGGATTGAATTTTGAGATTAAGTCTTGTGAAAAGGTACCGCTGCAATCTTTGAAACTGATGACAGTTAAAAGGTTTTCTACTCTTTTTGAAAAGTCTCATGGGAGCATTTGGCTGAACCTTTTGACTTTTAGTCGATTTTCTTTGGATGCAGTTTTGATTCTTTTTGAAAACAACTGAATGTGTTTTTGAGTGAAATCCGCAATCTCTTGTGTTTAGAGTACTTTCCATCAAGATACGGTCGAATATTTCCACTTGATATACTTTTAACAACATTGCATATACTTGTATACATACATAGATACATACATGTCATAAACCCGTAAGGCCCGAAGGGGTACGCAGAGGTGTATTTAACAGTCACAATTTACCAACTATGATTTTCGGTCCCACGTAATTTTGGGCGAGCCTATTGGCATCAGGCACTTTGTACAAAAAAAAGGGCTTAGTCGCACAAGCACTACCAATTAATGTTGGGGAGTATCAGACCAGATAGGGAGACCACACAACATAAAATTACATTCATTGAACCCGTTCGAAAAATATTGGTAAAGACAAAGTACAGTTACTTCTCAAAATCAAGTAACACTACCCCTTGTTTGTACTGACCCTACCGCTGTCCAGTACGTAATCCGTGTCCACGCGGAAGGGTTTCTAAATGACAGGCGTGACAATCTTTCACAAACATTATTGGATTAGTTGTTTCGAATGTAGTTCTTATTCTAGAAGCGTTAAAGAATACAGTTGCGTGTTTAGTACATGACTGCAGCTGCAATAAGACACAGATGTCGATCGTTGTCAATATTTGACAGTTATGTGCAATTTCCTATATATTGGGTAATGATATTATCAACAGCTGTGCTTTCGTGGCACTGAAATAAAGTCTGAGATTCTTCGCCTGATTAGGGAAGAATGCTGTGTTTCGTTCGGGATGGGACAATCTCAGAGGTTTTGCTATTCTCTTGTGACTATTTTACACGTTTTTCACAAACTGTAACAGCAGTTTCAATTTGAAGTTGATTGAGTGCAAAGATATTTCCAACAGTCATGTTTATGTTGAGGAGGTTATATTGGACTCGAACCGACTAAAACATACGCCGTTTTTGAGTCTTTAGTTGCACAAGGTGGGATAGTTGAAAGTTGGCGGTTAATTAGTAGAACCGAATTATTAAAAGTGATAATATCCAACGAATTATTAAAGTAAAGATTGTTAAGATTGAGGTAAAATTATTAGCTTCAGGGTGTTTCAAGAAAATAGAGATTCTGTTAATACGGAATCATTAAGAAAATGAAATCTATAAAAAATTATAAGTTAAATAGTTGCATAGCGCACAATAAAATTAGGCGATGGCTACTCCATGGGCTCACTCTGAAGTGGCATCGCACCAAACTTTGCATGAAAAGTTGTCCATAGGAAAATATTCATATGGATAAAATAAAGCAGACTTTACTCGCGTAAAAGTATTAAAGTAAAGATTGTTAAGATTGAGGTAAAATTATTAGCTTCAGGGTGTTTCAAGAAAATAGAGATTCTGTTAATACGGAATCATTAAGAAAATGAAATCTATAAAAAATTATAAGTTAAATAGTTGCATAGCGCACAATAAAATTAGGCGATGGCTACTCCATGGGCTCACTCTGAAGTGGCATCGCACCAAACTTTGCATGAAAAGTTGTCCATAGGAAAATATTCATATGGATAAAATAAAGCAGACTTTACTCGCGTAAAAGCAAAGCCATGCTGGAAGGAACTTCTCACTACCCGCATGTATCCGACGTTGTACCATCAATGAAAATTTAGTATCAGCTGGGCATATAATATTAGCATATAATACTAACATTATACTCCAACTACAAAAATATAGGTAACCGCCTCGGATTCATGCAGCCAATGAGCCACCTGAAGTAAAATATAAATTAGCACACTGTAAAGCCACAATTGCTCACCGAAAGTTCTGCCACAAGTAGGATCTGCCACGGTCGGAGGAAAAAAGCCGGGTTCTCATCTTCCATAGATATAAAATATACACAACATTTAGGTTCGTACACGCCAATTACAAGCTTCCACAGTTATATCAACCAGTTATATAAAGCAAAATTGTTAACAGCTGAGCGCACTATGACAGGAATAAGATTGAGCCAATAGAAATATCAACATACACTTTCAACAAAACACTTCGTTAGCCAAGATCTAGCAGAATGTTTACCGGTATTAAAGAGATCTAGGTTACTGTCCACATTCAATTGGTTAAATTCGCCCGCAGACACTTTCAAAACGTTCTTCTCAATTTCCTCGAAACATTTTCTAATTACGATGTAATGTGATCTTTGCAAAAAGTTTTTATCCTTTTACAAGCTTCCATCATCCTCATCAGCCGTTGTACAGTCAGTACCAAACGAAGCTCATATAGGACATTTGAAACATTGTCCTGATATAAAGAAAACTGATTGGTCGGATAAAATTCATCTTACATCTTCACTCAATCAACATTAAATTGCAGCTAAGAGAACAAGGATATTTTGATTTTGACCATCTTGTACATACATCTCACTTTAGAGTAGGCGGTACAAAACTTGACTCCTAATGTTTCTTCGTTTTGAAATTGGTGAAGTCACAAATATGTTATGTACATGAATCTATCATAGAAATAAACACCACCATCTTGTACGTCCTTGATACGTGATTGGATACAGTCCTGGTGCACATGTAAACGTCTGAGACGTGAAAACCCGATTCTGTTGAGGAATGTGGGTTTGGATGTATGAGACAGCAGTTTACTGTACAGTCCGGCGATACCGTCCATGCCGCGGCATAAGGTCAAGCTGACACGATGTAGGTGTACTGCAAGTGTAGAGTACGGCGTGGCAGGCTGGTAGATGTACCTGTGGAAATGCCTACGGTTCGGATATGTTGCGTAGTATTCGGCGACGGCTCCTTACACTAGTGGTTGTAGCTCAGGGCTATTAAACCAGAGGCACAGTGAAACTTAGTCAAACCTGGGCGCATTTTAAGTCTAGAGCTTGGTCAACTTGGGCCTACGGTGTCTACAAGACCATCGTTAGTGGTGACTGATATCAGTTGTTACTAATGTTTGTTGTGTTATGTATTTCTCTCAGGAGGCCTATACTTGTGTTCGTTAGATTTTTATATGAAATTACTATATAACTACGTAGTCGTGGGATAATATCACCACCAAACGCAGCCCACTGCGTTAATAACTGTCTGCCGACCTGCAATTTTTTGCAAGTACTTCTTCTGCAGAGACAAACGAATCTCGCTTATTTTCATTTTAAGTCTGATGATATTTGCTGTAACGTGGTTTATAGCCTACAGGTACGCGCTGT
The DNA here is from genome assembly GCA_963691645.1 of Pelosia muscerda. Taxonomy (NCBI): domain Eukaryota; kingdom Metazoa; phylum Arthropoda; class Insecta; order Lepidoptera; family Erebidae; genus Pelosia; species Pelosia muscerda. The sequence continues at coordinate 17,574,531 of OY829109.1, read as the reverse complement.
AGTATGCCCTGCAGTGATTGAATAAACTGCCCAGACAACGTCTCCCTTTCAAAGGCCAAGTTATGTGAGAGAGCGGATGATGATGATGATGATGGTCTGTAGTTTTGATGGGCGTTCCACAGGGTTCGACACTTGGACCATTTTATTTTTATTATAAATATTAATGAATTCTCTTTCTACGTAAGGAATAAGAATAATATTGTTTTATTTACTAACTTATACTTCGTTAAATTAGACAATTGTGACGAATCATTAGTTAAGTAAAATTAATCTTTGTTTTAATGGGAATAAAACGTAATGTATTAAATTTACACTACATACACTAATGTTATACAACTAACTAAAATTTATAGTTTGTTTAGTGAGTAGTAGTAGAAAAAATAAGGTAGTGTATAATCATAAGGTTACTGAGTAGGTAGTAGTAGAAAAAAGTATAAAAAATATATAAAGTTAAATAAATTTATTTCTAAGTCACAAAAACAGATAAGAAATTTAAAAATGGGTATCTACAAATATAGGAGGGTGTGTAAATCTAATGTTTAATTGAGGCAGCTTATAAAAGTAGGTAAAACACAATTGAACTCCCAGGCAGACAAGTATGAGTCTAATCTATATCAGTTACAGTTAGAAGTTAATCAGTTAAACAATTTCTTAGACTCTATAACATTGAAGTACCAAATATCACAGAAAGAAATTGGGGATAACATCAATGCCTTAAATAGCTTAGTTGAGACGTGTCACAGCAATGAGGAAAGGTTTTATTCACTGGAGAAATTATACAGACAAACATCCGACTGTGAAGGATCCTTACCTTGTACCACCCTGCCCGTCATGTCTCGGGAAGAGTTAACCATTCTAACACCTCACTCTATGGGTAGCCCTTGTGACAATACCTCAAAACGAAATACATCCACCGGTGCTTGCCCTGTAAGAACAGATACACACACTTTGAATAAGGGCAAGACAGTTGTTTATTGTGATGAGATCGGTAGGGGTCTGGGCTGTCATTTGGGGAACCAATTTGGTAATTCAGTCATGACTCATTCGTTTCCTGGGGCCTCCTACTCCCAAATAATTGATAGGGTTCTGTCTAGTACACATTGTCCACATACTACACTGGTAATATTTATTGGCAGAAGAGGTGCTGCAAATATAACCAATTTCATTAGATTCTATGATCAACTGACAAAACTACAAGTCAAACAGGTAATATTGTGTGCACTACCTTATAGTGAGCGTCTTACAGATGCAGAAAACAATGTCAGATCTATATAATATAAACAGGAAACTGCATACACTGACTACCTAGGAACATTTATTTTACGACTACTATGATTTATTTAACTGTAACTTTGTATTACAGAATAATTTTATTTTGACAAGAGATAGTTTTTCACTATCAAAATTTTTACAGCGACAGGTTGCAAAATTTATTGGGCAACTTTTTATTTAACATAGCCAATTTGGCTAATATAACAGCTCCTATTGAGCTTAACAATTATTGTGACGTTGACGTTACTGACAGTATGGATAGGGATATCCAAAAAAAAAACTAAATCACTTGACAACAGATAAAAAACATTGTAATGTTGTAAACGTTGTAATGTAATGATGTTACAACAAACGTAGATGACGTGATTTCGTGACTAGGTACACCCATAAGTACCTAAGTAGTCACTAACAATATCCACCACGCTAATAAACAATCAACAAGTTAAACCTAAACATTAAAATTATCAGTCATGAGGAGTATTTTTGTGTCGTTTTATAAACGTTTGAAAATCAATACAAAAAGCAGTATCACCTGCTCTGGTTGCTACACCCAATTCGACTGACACAACACAGGCCAATTTACCTTCTTCATCTACAAGACCATGATGACGAATCACTAAGCGGAGTACCCGCGTACCAAGCCTTCGAAAAAGCTGCATTCCAAGGCCTAGTTGAAAAGAAGAGGTAGTAGAACGAGAAGGAAGTAAGCTATTATTGTAAATATTAGTTATCATTTTAAATATTAATAAATTAGATATAAGTTCATATTATATGTGTAAATATTACTTCTTCTTTTAAATATCCACCTTGTACCTACGGTACGAAACGGGATTTAAAATATCGGTAATTCCACAATTCTTATCGCAAAGATTAGTAATTATTGTAAATATTGGTTATTAATTTAAAATATTAATAAATTAGATATAAGTTCTTATTATATAAATATTACTTCTTCTTTTAAATATCCACCTTGTACCTACGGTACGAAGCGGGATTTAAAATATCGGTCATTCCACAATTCTTATCGCAAAGATTAATAATTATTGTAAATATTGGTTATTAATATTATCCGACGATCATTTAATAGACGTCAATAAGATAAACTATGTTATACTATAATATAGAAAAATTTATAACATTTGTGTGGAACACAACATTTGTTATACTAATGGGCATTTATTAGAAATTAATAGTTATAATTGTAAATATTGGTCATTACTATGAAAGAGCAAATTGATATCATTTCTAAATAATATTTTAACGATAGATGCTATTTCATGCTGTTTTTACTTCAGCAACATGTATGTAGATAAATAAAATGTAGAATTGTTTATTGAAATATAGCCATTATCGATTGTACGGTATTTTGTTTGTTCGTGTGCAGTAAAATCCAAATAAAAGGAGAAATTAAATTATTATAATTTGTATTTTATACATATTAATTTATTCACTGTTAAATCTATCGTGATATTTACCATATTTGTTGATTTCATTGCGTAACCGATATTTCGGCGCTGTTGCAAGCGCCATGATCACGGTATACTCTATGTAAATGTGGTATATGTAACGTAAACAAACATGGTAAATATCCCGATAGATTTAACAGTGAATATGTAAATGAACATGTCAATCTAAAATCATACATATTAATTTATATTATACACGTAATATTTTAAGTCCGTATTAATAAGTCAGTATCAATAAATGAATGTAAGTAGTTTGAAATTAATTTTGTGGCCATGTGCAATCAAGATTGCTATTCAAGCAATTTTTTTAGTAAATGATTGTAAATAGACCAAAAAAAGAAAAGCCGGCTGAATTACCTGCCGGGGTCTTCTCAGGCCGGAGCCGCGATTCGAACCGGCAGGTACTCCATTTGCTCACTAATTTATAAAATATTATTGATATTTACGTTTTGTAAGTGGCGTTTAATGGTCTATACAGAATAAATGATTTTTGAATTTGAATGATTAAATAACAGATTTATGTGATAAAATTCTATTTTTATTACAAAAATTTGTTATTTACTCGGTAGGTACCGGGTTAAGGTTAAGTTAAACATATTGAATAAACTACCATCATTATCAAACAATTCTGTTCTTATTTTATTTTCCAGTTCCGTTTCAGCTCATCAGATTTACCCCATCTGAGATAGAACCCTGTCTGACTCAAGGGCCAATTCTGGCTTTGAGGCCGACTAAACTATATTGTGCATATGCACTCATTAAGTACCTACTACAGTTACTAAGCCACGGTGGTTCAGTAAAAATAATTGAATTTGAGAATTGAGTCTTGTGAAAGTCTTGACAAAAGGTATCATTTCATTACACATATTGAGAACTCACTTGTACTTTTCCACAGTATTTTTATTTTTTATTTTATAATAGACCTGACCGGTTTCGCCTTACGGCATCCTCAAAGGTTTACAATGACATGCATTCACGTATCATTTCATTAAGTTTCAATTTTATATGTACGAGCTTGTTATGTCACTCATGTATATGCCAGGCCATGCCATCTTTCATAGGCCTAGTACTCCAAGCCTTCGCTTACAGATTTGTTATCATCGCCATTGAGACCCGAACGATCTTGAAGATAGCAGGTTCGACAAGTGATATCCTCGTTTAAGCATACAACGCATAGGTACCTACAACGGAACATTCGCAATTTGGAAAGCTTCTTAGAAATTCCCCAATATCACCCTTTTATAGCAGGGAGAGTGCCCTATCTCCTAGGGCTCCTAGGCGTAATACCTACATGCCCTAATGGTGAATGTTGTGATGAGCTCTTACAATTAATTTCACCCTCCCCGTTCCTACACAGGACAACACGTACAGGACTTAGATGTCATCCGCATACGGTGCAGAATATTCCATCAAAAACCAACCAATGAAGTCCTGGTATTCCTTACCGGCGCACGTGTTTCCTTCTTGCGTGTGGGGCGTGAAAAAGCATCTCATAAGGCCGTCAAGCTGAGCGCCACCATTGTAGCACTGAACGTGTTTGCAATGGTGACCCCTCTTTCATGAGACTTTGCCTTCAGCTTAACATCAGGCGAGGAGAAGTCAAATTGACGTGCCATAAAAAAAATGCGTCGTAATTAATAAAAAAGTGATATGTTTGTACAAGAATATAAAATATTGCCTGCAATTTGAACTGACCTGAATAACTAGAATCATAGTGGCTGCTTTTATGTACCAAAGTATCTACTTACAATGAAAGGGACTTTAAGTATATTGTGTGAGCGCATTGGTTGCGCAAGCTCTCGGGCTGCCTTTATTGACTCAGGCGCAAGGCGTGGCGTGTTATAACAGTACAAGGGTTCGCGAGTTCTCATTGGTTCAAATTTGAATTAGGGATTCGTTTTTTATCACCATTCTGACTCGTGTAAAAAAGGCGATGTGGTAAACTAGTGATGTACTTAAACTAGTAATGGGTAGTTATTGTAGAACACAGTGCGTAAACAGTTATTTGAGTAAAAATAATGTCGAAAGTTTTCCTTGGAAGGCCTCGTCTTTTCATATTTGTCTGCTGTTCAGTAACTGGGACGGCTTTATTTCTCTTTTGTTCGTGCAGACGCTCGTAGAGTTAATCCTTTGCGAATGTTTCACAATATAAAACTGTATAGAATGTACCGTTACTATAAGCTGGTGTTTTATGACTCTCTGTTTACATTTGAGCGAAGTTTCGGCCAAATAACCTGTGAAATGTTACATTAATTCAAACAAAAATTAACTATAAGTCCGTTATATATATGAAATTATAACAAGAAAATATATTGGGTGAGGGAAGTGAACCCACCACTCATCCACGGTTTAACAATTCCAACGATAGCAATAACAAAATATAACTAATTTTCATAAAAACTAATGCCGAACCGCAATGGCGACTGTTTGTCCCGCCATTTCTGTATCCTTGTTCACTAGAAGTGCAGATAGAGACTGATGGCGACTGCTTTTCCCGCCAAACCCGCGAACTTGTTTACTAGAAGTGCCTATACCTAGCACATACCTTATCTTGTCACCAAGCTGCATGAGAATCAGTGATTGATGGATTTCAGCTCTTAACTACCACTATAAAACCCCGTGCTATCGTTGAAAGACACCCAAAAAGAGTATATTCTACGACACTTGCGACATGAGCCGTTACTCATTTGATTTGCGAGCATAGCCCGTCTCATCGTCTGTTAGGTCTTGAAAATAACTTTTAACTAGTCTAGTACTTCATGTCATCGCATAGAAATTCTGTACCGCATCAGAATACGTGGAACGTAGGGTATTCCAGATAGATGGCCGTTTAGTTGGTACCTAGTAGAGTGGGGTATACGGGTACGCTGTCAAATCAAATCAAATCAAAAACCATTTATTCTGCATAGACCAGTAAACGGCACTTACAAAACGTCAATATCAATGATATTTTATCAAATGCAAATGGACCACCGGTTCGAAACGCGGCCCCGACCTGAGAAGACTCCGGCAAGAAACTCAGCGGGCTTTTCTTTTTTTTTTTGGTCTATTTACAATAGTTTACTTAGTCTAGATACAAAATTTAGCTGAGTAGCAAGTGGAGTGAACAGCTCATTTCCAGGCTGGTTTATCATCCCAATAAACCTGGATTTTATAATAAGCTTTTTGACATAACTTATTTTTTACTAAATTTTTAAACTTATTGATGGGCAAATCTCTAATTTCATAGGGGAGCTTATTAAAAAAGCGTATACAATTACCCTGAAAAGAATTTGAAATTTTGTGGAGTGTGTGTGTAATATTATGGCCCGTTTGATAGCTCCAGGCTGATAAACGTGGGATCTGACTTAAAAAGCAAGCAAGTCTAGAGCCTTCATGTCGAACATCTTCGAACTTACTGATGGTGCTGGTTCTTTCTTCTTTACAGAAGGAAGGATACGGCAGCATAGCAGGACCACGCTGTTGTTCCGCTGGTACCTCAGTTTACTGAAGTCTGTAGGTGTTCCGTAAATATAGTTTCTACGAAGACATTACACCATGGAATATAGTAAAGTGACTTGAAAGTGCTACGAGTATAATATGCAGTATTCGTATTACGAATGTTTTTTGGCTATTACCTACTATAAAATGTGATACTGAGGAGAGAAGTTTTCGATCTGCGTCGCAATTGACAAAAACATAACGTCAGTAGAAATTAACGACATGTTTGAATTGAAGAATCGAGAATATTAAAAAAAAATCTGTGATATAAACGACCTGAGTAACTATACCTGTAACAACCTTTGGTTTCAGTATGGTTACTAAGAAAACCCTTATAAAATGTTTTTTTCAAGAGATAATCCCTACACAAGTATTGTGTGAAAACTATGCCATTAATGCTAACTGTTATGCAGAAGTCACTAAAGTTTGAATAGGACAGGTGATAAATACACATTGTAACGCAGGATTAACCCATTTACTGGAAATCGCCAAACAGAAAAAACCGTTGCAGGAATATAACGACGCTGCGCATGCAAAATCCGCTATGTTTAAAAACCCAATTTTTCAGGAGAAGCAAAAAACTGATTATTTGATAAACCAATTATGACATTTAAAAAGTGAGTATACAGAAAATTCATGCTTGTATGGATTCAACTAAATATATTTATATTTTCCACCTCTTACTAGGATTGGAGATGATATAAATTTTTTTTTAGATTTTTGGCACATAGCTGTTTATTTTTGTGCCTCAAATACCTCTATGTGAAGTTTTATGACATAGCGGATTTTTTCTTCTAGAAGAGTGTTCATTAATTTGGTATGAATTAGACACATAGCGTGCTTAACATATTATTTTGAGAATAATAAAATAGATTTTCATTTATTATCACTTATATCTTCCATTCTTTAAATTGAACTTAAAAAAACAATAATCTCCACTGAAGACCGTAAAACAAAAATTCTAGAAATATAGAAATCAGCAACTTAACTGAGTAGATAATAGGTACCTACTAATCATAAAAAATATAGAAACATAGAAATCAGCATCTTAACCTAATAAGTAAACTGATTAATAATTATTTTAAAGAAACATAAATAAACATTAATTATAAGATTAATGAAACTACAGAAAATCACATGTAATTTGGTTCTTAATATTTTGAGATCAAATAGTTTTTCTTAAACCGATAAATTGTCATAGAAATAATGGTAGTCATCATCGATTCATCAACGATTGCAAATTATCAAATTTAGATTTTTCAATTTTCCTTGGTGTCGTATATAAGGAGGAGTCTTTGCTCCGCAGTGAAGTACTGCTTCGCCCTGTTAAGCACTCCTAGTTTCTTTGATGCCAGCCTAACCTTGTCCTCCAAGTGACTGCGGAACTGGACATCGCTGGAGATATCGACACCAAGGATCCCGATACTCGAGGAGATGGTGAGCGGTGTGTTCAGGAATTGGGGCGCCACAATAAATGGGGTTTTCTTAGCGGCACATACTTGTGTCTTAGTGAGGTTGAATTGGACCAGGTTTAGTCGTCCCCAATCAGATACTCTGGTGAGAGTAGTCTCGATTTCAGACAAGTTGTTCGCGACTTTCCTCCACCTTAGAGCGAGGGATGTTTGCACGGCCCGTGTAATATGCGTCCCCGGTACTGTCGTCCGCATAGCAATGAATGGCGTCATCAGACAGCACATCATTGATATGCAGCAGAAACAGGGTCGGGGACAGGACGGAGCCTTGTGAGACACCAGCGTTTATGTCCATACGGTCAACTGCCAATAACGATGGTTTGGACGCTTCTGTTGGACAAAAAGCTGGCAATCCATTCGCATAATCCCTCTGGGAGTCCGTACGATGGCAGCTTCGCTAGGAGACCTCTGTGCCAAACCCGAACGAAGGCCTTCGCTATGTCAAGACTGACAGTCAGTGCCTCACCCTGACTCTCGATTGCGCCCAGCGGTTTGTGAGATACACAAGAAGGTCACCGGTTGAGCGACTATGACGGAAGCCGTACTGACGGTCGCTCAATAAATCGTTACCTTCAGGTATCTCAGGAGCTGAGTGTTTATAACACGCTCCATTACCTTCGAGAGGAGGGAGGTTATAGCGATAGGCCTGTAATGGGACGGGTCTGTTCTGTCGCCTTTCTTAGGGACATGGTGCACGAATGCTGTCTTCCACGAAGCCGGGACTCGTCTCTTGGAGTAAGAAAGCGCAAAAAGTCGTGTAAGTACTAGGCACAACTCAGGAGCGCACTGCTTGAGCACTATTGCCGGTATACCATCCGGCCCACTCGACTTCCGAATGCCTAGGAACTTTAATTCCCACCGAACCACCCGTTGTGTGAATTTAACATCTGGCATGGTTGTACCACACCAGGGAATAACAGATGGTTCGGCACTCCCCTCATTCATGGTCGAGTTTGACGCAAAGAGTTGGCCTAAGAGATCGGCTTTCTCCTTAGCGCCATGGGCTAAATTACCGTCGGGTTTTTGCAACGGTGGCAGACTGACTCCTCTTTTTACAACATGAAAGCAGAGTATGGTACTGACACAGTTATCCTACACATCCACCCTATCTATTTTGGTACTACAAGATGTAGGACACGACGGTATCTCCCGTCCGAAATGAGCTGTCCGACTGGGGTAGTACCTCCGCCCTACAGAACACCGCGGCCATAATAAGTAGGGTAGCCAGAGCTCACTATACCCCTACTTCCCCCATTACTTCATAGTCACCCCGCCCCTGCCCAGCCTTCCCCCCTTCCCTTCAGGGTAGGCAGCGCGTCTGTGACACCCTTAGTGTTGCACACGTTCATAGGCCACGGTGTCCACTTCCCATCAGGTGGGCCGTGTGCTTTTCTGCCACCTACGTAGTATAAAAAAAAGTACCAACTTGACCTAATCGTACCGATGATATGCACGTAGCTATCGCCTGCAATTATTCAATACTCAGATCGATTTAATTATAATGCAAATGAGACACCTAGGTAGTTATTATCCCAAACCTGGTATTTCACACAATTGTATCTTTATTTATCAATAATGTATTATTTTATTTACTTAAACACTTAAATCTTTATTAATTATAATAACAAAGACGAGATTTATGAAACATTACCACGTGCACGCGTGTTATGATTGCATTTTGCGTACGTTCCGACTTGTTCACTCGTGTGAAAAAACGCTATGTGATGATGGTAGCCGCAACTCTGCGAACCTAGCTCAGGAGTAAATTTGGTCTATGTGCCTGATATCCACATATAGGAACTTGCATTGCTAAATTTGAACCAAAATTACATAGCTGATAATGTTATCTCTTAAACTAACAGGGATATCACAAAACGGGTTTTACAGGCAGAAGCGCATTTAAAAATTGATCAAAATGGCATTAAAAACAGAAATTCAAAAAAAATCACATAGCGGATTTTGCATGCGCAACGACGATAAGCTTTAATGACATTGAAATAAAGCACACTCGTCTTGATTTTAGAGTGTTCACAAATGATCAAAACAAAACAGTTATGAGGAAGGTTTTAAGGTGTTCTCGCAATTCACATTGTATCAGTTGCGGACATTGTGTGCGCTTGCGATTCAATTCGCATAAGTCAACTGTTGTGTACCTAGCGTAGGCGCATAACGGGACTCGAATGATATGGCAATGTCTCTGGCCAGTTTGTGGTTCTATATGGAGAATGTACAAAAAATATGATAAATGCAATCAATTGAATAAGGAATCCGTGTGACCCAAAGTTGAAGACTGAAGCAATTTTATCAATACAGTTCGTCGTCTGACTAATAAAATATTGGAAGACGTTAAAATTATAGCCCATGTTAATAAGCATTTTCACGGAAACATTTGATTGTGTAAAAATTAAATTTTTGCGAAAGAGCATTTGAGAGTATTTGCATAAACTTAGAATAACAAATGGAACCGCAACTGTTGGTCACGTAGAGGACAGTGCAGTTGTGCTGTTATTTTTTTATCTGAACGTCCCTTGGGATTATGATTTACAAGCTTGCATCTGCTAACGCAAGCAAATATGACGATATAGGGTACAAGAGATAAACTGTTAGTGATGATGATGGTTTTATCCTAAAATATGTCAATTTCAAATTTTAAACAATCATCAATGAGTTAAGTTTATCCGCATTATTATAAATTCTGTAGTACTTTTGATTGAGTGTTAATAAAGCCATTACCCGCTATGTTGTACTTGCAATGTTTCCATATTCTGTGTTGCTATTCAGAATTAGTTACCTGACAGTCTAAAATCAAAGACAATATAATTTCAAATACACCACGTGTGTGATGCAAAAATGCATAACAAGTACCAATATGCTTGATTCTCATAACTTATACCCCGCACGTGACAGTACCTGCACTTCTTGCGGATTATAATCCGTTAATAGTGGGCCATTGTCCGTAGATGACGGACACACAAACTTAATGCCGTTCTTTGACAACGAACTCAAGTTGCAATAAAAAAAAGTTCTGCATAATAGGCAAGAGTTAACCCGTATATTTCTTCCCAGAATAATAAATCATATTTGTAAAAGTTACATTGCTAGCTGGTAATGATAACAATTTCCAAGTTGGGGATATGTGCAAGACCCTGGACATTTCCTAAGCCACCGGGCACCCAGGCACCATGTGCAGCCCGAAGTCATTTTAGGTACCTAATATGTATCGAAGTCTCGCTCGCATCACAATGATGGCAGTCGGATGTTGGTTCCTTCTGGATTTGACACAAATAATTCCCGAAGCTTAGAAGGTTAGATACCATTTTCTCCAAAATACTCATTTTGAAATGTTGGAAATTAGATCGGTTTGATTACGACCTTCTTGTACACTTCACTTTGGAAGAGGTGATATTATTTTTGAGTCATAATGTTTCTTCACCAACTTGTCATAATATTGCACATCTCCATCAGGTATGTACATCGCTTCATGAGTTGTCACAGGACACAGTCGAGGTGCACACTTAAGTTTCTCATACGTCATTTTTCGTAGTATTGTTAGTACTATTTTTAATCAATAATACTTTTGAAATAGATGCTTAGACTAGGTACAAAAGTATCCTATTGAGGCCTTGCAACTCAGGCAGGTATTTTCAAATTGTTTTTTGCGACCTTTATCAGAAAACAAATCAGAATGAGTTGCCAGTGTTGCCACACATGTCTAGCACAAGCTGAATTACTAATTAGCTGTTGGTCCGCCTACATGTATTTATTATCCCATTCGCGTTGCTGAGCTTCTCCGATAGCGTGATGATTAATGGGGCTTTCTATTATTTCTTAAACAGTCGTCTTCACTCAAGCTTTGAAATTTTCTGCACCAACTATCGGCTGTGCGTATTTATTAGCCTCATCCACTACATAAGACGAATTGTGGAACCAACACCTGTAGGAAGGAGGTCTACGCGATCGGATTCCTGTACCCGTGAGCCTGGAGAGACCACTAACTTACTTATGAGTTCTCCAAACAAAACCTATTGCTCAAAAAAAACTGGAAATGGACTTGCATATGACTGTCAATTATATGGATGTTTTCTCTGTCGTTAATCATTGGTTGAAAGATATATAACTTCAAAGATCTTCCAAATTTCAAGGTTCATGAGTTGTCCCAGGACACAGTCGAGGTGCACACTTTAGTTCTTAATAATTGCTGTATTGTTGGTACTATTTTAATCAATAATACTTTTAAAATAGATGCTTAGACTAGATACAAAACTATCCTATTGAGGCCTCGTAACTCAGGCAGGTATTTTCAAATTGTTTTTTGCGACTTTTATTAGAAAACAAATCAGAATGAGTGGCCAGTGTCACCACACATCCAGCACAAACTGAACGTAGGAGTTCATTTTTGTTTAATTAATAATTAGTTGTTGCTCCGCCTACATGTATAGGTATATTATCCCATTCGCGCTGCTGAGTCTCTCCGATAGCGTGATGATTATTGAGGTTCAATTGCAAATTCAGTTTGTGTGTATTGTGAAAGCTGTTGGTTCTTCTTTATTGGCGATAAATCCCCAAAGGGCAGCTGGAGCCAGTTGAGGAGGTTATATCGACAAAGTTTATTGCATCTTGTGATGTACTACCTCCATTTGAATAGTTTAGTAAACAAATATGATGTTTAGTGAAGTGAAAACATTCATGTTCTTTGTTTGCACTGAATCTTGATATCGAAATGAAAACCGACAGGAATAATTCCAATGTGAGTATTTTTATTATATACTCCAGCGTATAAACTAAATTATTTAGAAACTCAGAGAAGAAAAATGAGCAATCGGTCTCGGGTATCACATATATGAATATGATGATCATATGAAAGCCTTGCATAGAGATGGGATATAGACTTTAACTATAAAACTTTCAGAAATTTCTTGTCAATAGTACCAACGTACTACACGATACACCTACCAAGTAGGTTTTTCGGCACATAAATTTAGACCATAATAGTTCAGTGGGTTTTATTTGTTTGTTTATTTGTTTGTTTGAACTGGGGTTTTCCGCACTTAGCCTCTTCAGTTCAGTGGGTGTACCAACACTTGTTTTATGCAATTGTGTCTTGCGCCACGACCCAGAGGAGGCGAGAGAGAACTTTATTGAGTGAGACAGATCCATTTAGTCGTTAGCGTCTTATTGAATAACGAACATCTTCACAAATATTAGGAGTAGGATCTCATGTTAAATATTTAATCTTACTCAAAGTTCCGCCCGCATTCCACGTACTGATTCTAAGCAAAAACGTTATTTCATACTGTATTCGATTCCAAAACTTCTCTAGAACAATGGAAGGCAATGAATGGGCGCTGACGCAGCGGCCGGTGGTCAATTTGAACAAAAAAGAGGCAGCAGGTAAATGGATTAGGACGCCTTGGTGTTAAACTTGAATTGTTCTAACCATTATAAATAACAAACTTTTTAGATTAGGTTGTAAAATAGTATTGTTGAGAAAAAGGTTGTGTTAAGGTTCCAAATTACTTATGGCAAGTAAAGACAATGACTCGCCACCGGTGATTGACGGTAAGAGGAATTCGAAAAGGTGCCTCGTTAAAATTATTCCACATAGAATAAGTTAGCATTCCTGTCGAAACAACGGCATTTTTTAAGTAGCCATCGCAGTGTAGTAATTTGTTTCACGGCAGCGCCGCTACTCACGGAGAGGGTAAGAGGCCCGAGCATAGGTTTCGTTATTTGGGAAGGCTTACTATGTACGTTTGTGGTAGAAGTCTCAAATCGATGAATTAGCCCTGAAATCACGTTGCAATATTTATCTCTATCTATATGATAAACTCCATGGCATGTATCCTGATCTAGGTACACATAACTCGAACGACTTTATGCCGAAGCGAAGGTGGGCAGCACGAGTGTGACGCCCCTGGTGTTGAAAACGTCCATATGCCACGGTGACCGCTTCCCATCAGATGGGCCGTGTGCTTGTCTGCCATTTAAGTGACATAAAAAAGCGAGTCATTTAGTCCAGAATGCAATAAAGTTTCATCCAAGCAAGCTGAAAGGTGTACGGATTCACTTGTGAATTCAATCGAGCACATTTCCGTTACATACCTAAAACTAATTCAAAATAACAATAACTAACGCTAGTTATAGCATAAACAACAGTGTTACTAACACTATGGATAATTTGCCAAAATAAGTGATTTAATAATAATAATAAAGCTATTAATGATAACCTTGACAATTATCGCAACATATTCAAACCTAACTACACACTTATTTAATTATCGTTGAGATGTTTGTGTCGTAACGTCGTTAGGGCTCCCTGCAGGTACACACGCCCCTTTGTTTAGACTCCCCACTCCCAGGACTCTCTCCACACTATAAAAGGGTGATAATTATTGCTAAAAAGCTCATTCGTCACAGAACTTTAACTCAACGCAAAATGTCACTGTGGAGACCGTATATCACCGAAGTCGAACAGGCTTCAGTAAACCCCGCCGCAGATAGGCAGGGTCAACCGCGTAGTCTGAGTCCTTCCTTCTGTAAAGAAGGAGCATCGGACGCCTCGGGCTACAGTGTGGAGGCGACAGGCCAATCACGATCATTAGTGCCATCCGTCATGGTGGATCCAGGCGAAGACCTGTGCGAAGACGCGCACTATTTACATTTTGAGAAGGAGATATTGTCTGCAATGGCGACGGAGAACGGCGGTGCATTATTGGGCAGTAATCCACAAATGCGCCGCGCTGTTCGACAAACCACGGCAGGAGAAGACAGCGCCTACTGCCAAAGGAGGGCCAAGAACAATGTGGCTGCCAAAATCAGCAGAGACAAGCGTAAATTGAGGGAGATCCGCTTGTCTCTGCAGAAGAAATATCTACAGAAACAAATTGCTGCTCTGCAGGCGGCCATGAAGACGACAGTTTGTGGCCGATGTCGTCAAAATTGTTTGTGCTGAACAACAATTCTGTTGAGACACCGCCTACGTTTGGAGTCAGCTGCCTGTATGGATCTCCCTCCACAGCACACAGCGCGTTATGGAGAATGCCGTGTGCTGCAAGAATTCTACAAGAAAGTGTTATTGGACAAAAGTGATTTGAATTAGAATTTATAATTTTGCTGAAATTTATGTTATAGCATAGTTAATATAGTTAGTTATTAAGAAGTTTGTTAAGGTAGTTTGTAATTTTTGTAATCTTTGGTTGCCGATAGTTTGATAATGTAAATATTCTATGAATGTAAGATAAAGAAAGTAATATAATTAGAATCTATAGCAATCCGTTTAGCAGTTAGTTCAGTTGTGTCTATATAATCGCAGTAAAGTTTATTGCGCTTCTTTTTCTCCACAAGTACTTAGAGGGTGAGGTAGTAAACTTAAGTTAAGTAAAATTCATTTCCATATGTACTTTATTGACAAATAAAAAATCTTAAACAATCTTGTATAAATGAACTTCCTACATTTATTTGGGTTATTCCCAGAGGTCCACGATTCTTTTGTTTGTTATTTCCCGTCCGGGTCCATGAGATAATAATATGCATTTTTAAATGTCCATACATTCATTCCCAGCGGGTCCATGAAGTTTGTCAAAAGTACAGTCAGCACTACAAATGAAAAGAAGTGTGTAAATTATGAAGTAGTATAATTAAGTAGACATGAATTGGTTATATTTTAGGTCCGCCGGTCAAAATGTCTATATCAATGGGGTATTTGACTGTCTAGTCAAATCATTTTATTTACTAAATGTCAGAACAGCAGGTCTAAAATGGCCATTTTGGATTTCTCATCTAAAATATGTTCATTTGCAGATCAGTAGGAGAAAAAATTAAGACCATAAAATGGCGATATTTATAATATTTCATTTGCAATATGTTCATATTCTACTTGATGTCGCTACAGCAAAAATCAATATACGAGTAGAGACGCGCTGAATCCGTTGTGCAGTGTTTACTAAATTAAGATTTTGCCATTAATACAGCGTAAAACGGTAGTTACGAGTATTATGTTCTTTAAATTTTTACCTGTTTCCAAAAACAAAAGAAAAATGAAATGATTCGCGTTTAAAAAACCTGAAGAGGTAAAAACTATAAATAAGTTTTCTATTTCTTTTTATTTCAGTGTGGCAATTTTTTTCGACATGATTTTAAAAAACAGTTGAGGCTCGCAATGTTTATTCGCATTCATTGTAACTAGATGGCGACAATGTTTTAGCAAACTTTTCTAATTTTTACTATAAAATTAACTTATTATATATAAAAATACACTAAACACATTATTCAATATGACGAATAAAACTAACTGATAACTATGATTATTCCGAAACTATGGTTTTTACATGTTACGTAGTAGTGTATTTTAGTCTAAGCTTGAACTGAATTATTGTACTAAAACTGTGATTATTCTGATACTGTGACTTATTTTTAAAGGCTAGATGGTATTATATTAACCTAAGCTTGAAACTGATTTACTGTGATTATTCTGCATCTGTGATTTTATTAAAGTTTAAGTTTATTGTAGCGTAAAATATATTGCATTACACTATAATAATTGTTCATTATTGTTGATAAAGAGTTTTTATTTATCTATTAAATTTTCTTTTATTTCTAGTATTTATGCTAATCAGTTGACTACATAGTATAAAACAAAGTCTTTCTCATCTTTCCATCATATCCCTATGTGTGCTAAGACACCCTATGTGTGTCTTTAAAACTTCGCAACGGATTTTGATACAGTTTTTATTAATATATAGAATGGCTCGAGAGAAAAATTTATATGTATAATAAATGCACATTTTAGTAGAGAAACACTACTCATTTTAGATGTTCTTAATCTGATGTTGCTAATAAACACCTATTTGGACTTTCATTGCATACACTGGCTGAAACCCACGAGGCAGATCAAAATAATGTGACAAAGAAATGTGTACCTTAAAAAGATCAATAAATTAGCATATATCTCTTTAGGATATCCATTTTTATCTTTTACAGATTACACAAAAACAAGGTATCATTTTAGAAAATTTTTAGCAATCCATTCCTTATCCATTGAATACTTTATATGCGTTGTGCATCCTTCAAACTATGCAGTTACATACAATAAATAACTTAAAAGTTATCGCAAAGGGAAAATTAGATATGCGTGATGAATAAAAACAGCCAAAGCAAAAAATTAGGTGTAACCCAATTTATTCGTCCACAGAGGATAAACTCACAAGACCAGTTGCTTGCTTAAAAATTGTTGTTATTACCAGAAAGTTCATTTAAAAAAACCATTGTTAGACATATTTGAAGTACTAATTTTGAATACTCAAACACTTGTATGATACTTCTGATACTACATTTCGATTTAAAAATCAATGCTGCTTTGCTGACTGTACCAAAATACCTCATGGACCCGGTGGGAACTAAAAATACATTTAATTTAAAATGCCATGGACCCGTTGGGAATAAATGTATGAACTTATAATTTTTGAAAACAATAGATTCATGGACCTCTGGGAATAACCCATTTATTTCTTGCACCCAGTGAAAGCATAACTTAAACTTGCAATACAATACCATATAATATTCAACATATACCTAAACTAGTACATGGGATTCTCGGTTTAGTGTTCAGCGTGTCCTGTGACACAGACTTCTTTTGACTGTTTCTATTCTTTCTATAGCTGGCTGTTCTTGACCAGGTTATATTTCTGAGTCTCTCACTCTGTTCATCTTCTTACCTGTCTACATTTGTTTCTTTTATATTTGTATCACGCGGTTGCAACTCTGTCAAGACTATAGTTTTGTTATCTCGATGTCTCTTCTGATGTGCCCTGTCACCCCCTTCATCATTTTTATATCTTTAATGTATCTTGTAATTTGGTTTGCTTCTCCCCTTGGACCCACTTTTTCACGATAAAAGGTAGTCTTTGTGTTTGATAAAATACTCTCCACCGAGCGGCATTTCTATCCCTACATTGTGCAATCAAATTAAAGGGAATGGACTATAAACTTTCTACTGTATTCATTTATTGAGACTTTCGTATTTAAAAAATACATCGTACAATAAGCGCACAATATTTGTGACAAAATACCGGATTATATACCTTAGATACCATCACTCAGCAGTTAGAGGATTTACTTCTAGTATTCTACACTACTGTGGTATTTCGCTTATCGGCCTTGAACACTAGCATATCCAGATTACCCTTAACATGACGTAGGTGGTAAATCTAAAGTCTGAAGTAAAGATGCCTTCATAGATTTTTAAACGTAGCTACCGTAAAAAGACTGAAAATGTGGTCATTTACTACTACGTACTATTATTTAAAAAAAAAATCTACCTATTTTGTTTGCTAAAGCCTGTTATTTAGTAAAATAGAATAAGTAAAAGATATGAAATAGATATTATGAAGTTGTTGCTTTGATTTAGTTTAGTTCGTCGTTATGTAAGTTTTTTTAACTAGCTAGTTTAGTTTTGTGTAACAATGTAAGGGCACTCTTATTGACTCATGTCTTTTCACACATTATCCCTGAAATGCAAATGACATCCTGGAGATTATATATCCTAAGAAAGTAGATTTTGAAGTGTGATACCCGCTTTACAATGCGTAAAAGTGCCTATCTGCATTTTTCTGAACGATTATACAAAATGTACCAATCACTAATGGAACAAAGGAAGTTCTATGTGCATACTAATATAAATTAAGAGAACATATTTTTTTGTAAAAGCGTATTGGCACAGGCATTATGCAAACTCTCGGACCCGCCTTCCTTGAGTAGGGCGGAGCGCGTTGCACAATATTTCACAACACGGAGGTTTCACGCGATGTCATTGGTGCAATTTTGAAGTAGGTAGGTCCTTATTTGTATCACCATTATGACCTTTGAATGAAAAAGGTGATCTAAATTACTACAGAGCTATTACGAATTCGAATAACTACAGAGTTATGTAATTTAAAAAGTGTCGAAAGTTCCCCATCGTTTCGCCATCTTGTTTACTGTTTGTTCGCAGAAACGATAGAATGAGTACTTTGAGAATGTTCTACAATATAAAACACAAGAGAGTTATAGAATGTGCCGTTACTTTAAGCCGATGTTTTACGACTCTGTTTATATTTGAGCGAAGATTGGGCGGTATTTGGTGAAATGTTATATGATTTTAGACACTGTCAATAATTATAGGTAGGTACATCAGGAATTATTTCACGGAATTGGCTGACAGAGAACTCAACTTTGAGTTAATCTCATCTGTGTATAATATAATATTACCTTAAGATGTCATTTATTGCAACAAAAAAATGACGCACGTTGAAATAAAGATAAAGAATTTATTCTAAACACTCGCAATGTGCAGAGGATCAAATAAAAAAATAACAATAATAAGGTACATCCAATGCAAATCGTGAGCTCTTAAATGGGTCACATCTCAGCATGAATACTTCGCACACCAGGGTATGCGAAACGCGGGTTTTCAGATGGCGTAGCCGCCATGCAAACCGAGTCGGAATCTGTGGTTGAATGCTTCCGTGATATAATCGTGTCATGGGCCATGACACAATTGACATTCTTGACAAGGCTGCCTATGTATCCATAACTCATCTTCACATCACTGTTAATTAAGTAACATTTGTAATGCATGCGTTGTGTAGATTTGCGTAACAAACGCAACAATCATAATAAGACAAACAAGAACCAACGGAAACATTACCTACGAATACCATATCTTATTGTGCCTTGCACCAATATATTTTGGCCTTTACAATTAAATACAATTTAGTGTAATCAGATATTCTCAGCCACGCCTCATTCTTTTTCAGGTAACGCACTTGAAAAGTCATTCTTAAGTCCCTTATCTTTCGCCTACCCCCGCGGTTTCGCAGTGTGACTGTTCCTATCACGCTGCTTACGATACGAGTCGCTGCATTGGCTACTCTCTTAACCCTGCACAACCCGTCTCAATCGTTTCTGCCAGGCCACAGAATGCAGTTTCTTCGAAGGCCTGATACTCTGTGTCTCAGTTCACCAAGATTTATCCAGGTAAACTATTGAATTGATACCCGCCACAACAAAGTTTTCTCACGCTGCTTGCAGTATGACTCGTTACTGTCTCTCTCATTCCTTTTCATGAAACTTGAAAAGTCATTCTTAACTCCCTTATCTTTCGCCTATCCCTGCTCTGTTTAGCAGTGTGACTGTTCCTATCACGCTGCTTACGGTATGAGTCGCTGCACTGGACATTAACATGACCTTGCACAACCCGTCTCAATCTCGGGTGATTCCCGAGAAGAGACCCGCCATTTTTTCTGCCAGGCCATGGAATGCAGTATTCTCGAAGGCCTGATACTCTGTGTCTCCGCTTAACGATTTGTTATCACGGTCTTGGAGGACCGATGCAGACGAAAGAGGCAAGTTGGTCTGTGTTGTGTCAGGGGAACTAGGTGTAGAAACTAGCGGTGGTTCCATTTCAGATGAGTATAGGCGCTGGTACTTCTTCGAAAGAATATAGGTGGTGATTCTTCGATGGCCTGGCCGATAGGCCTCTCCCAGTGTTGGGAGGCTTTGATC
The DNA here is from genome assembly GCA_963691645.1 of Pelosia muscerda. Classification (NCBI taxonomy): domain Eukaryota; kingdom Metazoa; phylum Arthropoda; class Insecta; order Lepidoptera; family Erebidae; genus Pelosia; species Pelosia muscerda. The sequence continues at coordinate 17,554,301 of OY829109.1, read as the reverse complement.
TACTGCTTCCACGCTGGCCGTATGTGTCGATATAGGATTTCTTTCTATAGGCCTTATTGTACCTACTCGTAGTAGTAATATGCACTTTGCACTGAAGCACCTCTTTGAGATTTACTTCTCATCATATTTAGGAATATTCCTCTCAATTAATTCATGTATACTTTGCAAATAGCAAATATTCTAATTAATTATGACGTCACCTACACATAAAATCTCAGGTTCATACAATAACCGACAAGAAGTCATTCTAGACTCCACCAATAATCGTCGTCAGGTGTCAGAAAAATAGATATTGCTTTTTAAAAGTTGTTTAGGATATCATACGAATCGCTTTGTTCACAAAATTACAAACAAATTACTTGAATTATCTTTCAACAAATCGCTATAAGCGACAGAACTTTCGAAGAGAAATGGTCACGAACGATTTCATAAAGACTTCACAGCACAGCTATTTTCCTGTCTAACTGTCTGTCTCTTGAACTCTGTTGCCTTTCAACTATCAATTTAACTATTTTATTCCAATTTAGCTAATTATGACTAAACTGTATTTTAGAAATATGCTTATTTGCTTAGCCGCTTTTCACGGTTCTTAATACGCTTAGTACCTGATTTATTATATTTTACTGCGTTATATTTTAATTATGACAGTGGACTTTAAGCCCTCTAGAGACAATCGCCCTTCTTAACATTTCACTCGCAATCTCTCCTCATTGTGCTTTATGGACCACAACTCGGGCATGTGTCGGCGGTGTGACACAGCCGGAGTACCTAGTGTATGTTGGGTAATATTCACATTGCACTGGCGGCACCTCAGTGCCACTAAACAGGGATTCCTTCTCGCAGTCATGGAGTAAAAGACAGTAGGTTCGACCGAGGTGGTTATGTCGGACTCGAACTGGCTTAAATAGATAGTCTTTGGTTCTTTCCACTCTCACAACATGTCCTGGTAGGCAGAAAACCGTTTGGTCTGATACCTTTTTCTCCGCAAATGACTACTGACTAGACTACTCATTTTGAAATGTTGGCAATTAGATCGTTTTGATTATGAGCATCTAATACACTGCACTTTAGAATAGATAATATTATGGTACTCATCAATGTTACTACTGACATAAAGAAAAATATATATATTGGGGGAGCTCACCCGCGGTTCAACACTCCAACAATATATTTTGGAATGTCAAACCACCCTCTTCAAAGTAAGTAAAACAAAAAATCTTACCAGAGAGATGTTGTACCATGTGTAGTACATCAGTATTATTTTTTAATATTTCTAAATTTTCTAACACTCCTAATTTAATACCTTTATCGCAACAATGTAGTATCTCGAACGTGTGGCTATCATTTAAACTATGTCCCGTCTCTAATACACTGACATAATTTATCTAGAGGAGAATTTATTAAAGGGCCATTTGTGAATCCTTATGTTTCTGTGGGATAAATCTAGCGAAATCACTTGTGATGTCCGCATCAACCTGTCGTAGTTCTGAGCTCCATCATCACGTATATAGCCCCCTGAGACATTACTGGACGCAGTCCATGTGCACATTTTAATTCCTCATAGGCCGTTTTAGCTTGGTTAGCAGAAAGACTTCGATTCACTTTTGCTTTTAAAATAGACACTTAAATTAGGTACAAAAGTATCCTATTGTGGTCTAGTAATGTAGGTAAGTAATTTCAATCTTACACCATCCTTCCCCCGTTTTTTTATCGTGCGAAGAATCCCTCTCACCGGAGCTGGTTGGTAGGTTATGTCGAACTCGAACCGACTAAAACGCACGCCGTCTTTGGGTCTTCAGTTGCCGGAGGTGAGGTAGTAGCCAACATATCCTTCGCACCCCGGCAGACCCGGGGCCTTCTCTTTGAGATGACCCCTGACGGGTGTAGGGACCACGGTGTCCCCAACTAGCTCCCGGGTATGTGGAGACGCACTTTGCCGCCGCGGCCTGCTTCTACTAGGGTGACAGGCGGCTCCACCCATCACCCCCAGGTCCGCGCTCATTGAGGACGGAGGTCATTCTGCGACATCCGACGTCCGAGTCGCCTCCGCTCATCGCGGGTTGTGCGGGTCCGGAGTCTTCTCCGAACTCGTTCCGCCGTCTCACGTACGAGTACATAGCCCCCTGAGACATTACTAAACGCAGTCCATGTTCACATTTTAATTCCTCGTAGGCCGTCTTAGCTTGGTTGTCAGAAAGACATTGATTTACTTTTGCTTTTAAAATAGATACATAGGTTAGGTACAAAAGTATTCTCCGAACTCGAAACTTCGGAGACTGAACGCAATCCATGTGCACATTTTAATTCCTCGTAGGCCGTTTTAGCTTGGTTGTCAGAAAGACATTGATTCACTTTTGCTTTTAAAATAGATACATAGGTTAGGTACAAAAGTATTCTCCGAACTCGAAACTTCGGAGACTGAACGCAATCCATGTGCACATTTTAATTCCTCGTAGGCCGTTTTAGCTTGGTTGTCAGAAAGACATTGATTCATTTTTGCTTTTAAAATAGATACATAGGTTAGGTACAAAAGTATTCTCCTAACTCGAAACTTCGGAGACTGAACGCAATCCATGTGCACATTTTAATTCCTCGTAGGCCGTCTTAGCTTGGTTGTCAGAAAGACTTCGATTCACTTTTGCTTTTAAAATAGATACTTAGATTAGGTACAAAAGTATTCTACTGAGGTCTAGTAACGTAGGCAAGTAATTTCAATCTTACTTTTTAAAAGCCTATGTTACACCATCCTTCCCCCTGATAGTATTACTTGCGGACAAGATACACAAGGAATACACCACAAAACACAAGCAAACAAAAGTCTGTCTACCAACAAGGCATAGTATTTTAAACTCCAAAATGAAATAAAAGTACTGGGAAATTTACCTAGAAACTATAATTGCCACCGACTCTCATTACTACTGTAATGAGTATACAAGTCGTAATGCCTTAAGAAATAACAAGAAAGAAAGCTCCTCCTGCTAAAATCATTTGCAATGCAACTATAGAGAAAATGTAGATGAGCAATAAACACTCGATGAGGTGAACCTAATGATTAATAGTATGTCCCATTCGAGGACACGCCCAAGCTACAAAGTCATAACTTCATCGAGTCGCGGTAATGTAAGCAGAAAACATAATGTTACGGAATTGAAATAGCGGTGAAAAGTAATTCTTAACTCCCTTATCTTTCGCCTATCCCTGCTCTGTTTCGCAGTGTGACTGTTTCTATCACGCTGCTTACGGTATGAGTACCTGCACTGGGTACTCGCCTGACCCTGCACAAGCCGTCTCAATCTCGGGTGATTCCCGAGAAGAGACCCGCCGTTCTTTTCTGCCAGGCCATGAAATGCAGTTTTTTCAAAAGCCTGGTGCCTCTGTGTCTCCCCTCATGTCATTTCAGATGAATATAGTTGCTTCGAAGGCCTGATACTCTGTTTCTTTGCTCAACGATTCAACGGTCTTGAGGACCCTATGCGGAGGTAGACGGCAAGATGACATGTGTTGTGGCAAGGACCTAGTACTCCATGTCTTCACTCGGTGATTCCGTATTGTAGTCATGTAGACTCGATGCTGTCAACTGACGAAATCGACAGGTTTCACTGTTTGGTGTCCAGCGATATTCGAGTCTAAGTCAGAGCAGGCGTGATGTGGGGTATTGCGGGTCTTTGGTTCGTTGGCTAGTAGTGGTAACAGGGTGTACGGATATGTTGCAAAGTATTTTCCTCGTTTTGTTATTATTCGATCAAGTGCAAATCGAGACTCAATCAATCGAGTCCACTGCTGGACATAGGCCTCTCCGAATGTTGTGAGGCTTTGGCCTATTACTTTCACGCTGGGCATACGGTTTCCATATTTAGAAATAATTTACTTGCAATCTCTCCTCATTGTGTTTTATAGACCACAACTCTGGTATGTGTTACGGTGATGTGACATGATGTTACTATTTTTTATCGTGCGCAAAATCCCTACTAGTTTAAAGGTTTCTTCTTCTTGGTAGCGTGCACAAGGCTATGATGACATATACCTGTTGTTGTAAAATTGAACTGGTTCACTAGAAATGCACCATTTTGAGTACACCCGCCAGAGACATAGTGGATACCATTATGTAGCACTGCTTGGACACCGGTACCCAAGGGGTCTCACATACACAGAGGCTTTTACAGTTGGTCCAAACATATAACAGCTGCATGATCGTTAGTAAACCTTTCAACTAAAACCCTGTTCATGTCGGTTTACCTTTGAAATTTTATAATTTCACTTTGCTGTAAACAATGTGTAATGATAAGCTTCTAGTTTGTACGAACAAATATGTTTCTGTTCTTATGTTTCTGTGGGATAAATCTAGCGAAATCACTTGTGATGTCCGCATCAACCTGTCGTAGTTCTAAGCTCCATCATCACGTACCTAGCCCCCTGAGACATTACTGGACGCAGTCCATGTGCACATTTTAATTCCTCGTAGGCCGTCTTAGCTTGGTTGTCAGAAAGACATTGATTCACTTTTGCTTTTAAAATAGATACATAGGTTAGGTACAAAAGTATTCTCCGAACTCGAAACTTCGGAGACTGAACGCAATCCATGTGCACATTTTAATTCCTCGTAGGCCGTTTTAGCTTGGTTGTCAGAAAGACATTGATTCACTTTTGCTTTTAAAATAGATACATAGGTTAGGTACAAAAGTATTCTCCGAACTCGAAACTTCGGAGACTGAACGCAATCCATGTGCACATTTTAATTCCTCGTAGGCCGTTTTAGCTTGGTTGTCAGAAAGACATTGATTCATTTTTGCTTTTAAAATAGATACATAGGTTAGGTACAAAAGTATTCTCCTAACTCGAAACTTCGGAGACTGAACGCAATCCATGTGCACATTTTAATTCCTCGTAGGCCGTCTTAGCTTGGTTGTCAGAAAGACTTCGATTCACTTTTGCTTTTAAAATAGATACTTAGATTAGGTACAAAAGTATTCTACTGAGGTCTAGTAACGTAGGCAAGTAATTTCAATCTTACTTTTTAAAAGCCTATGTTACACCATCCTTCCCCCTGATAGTATTACTTGCGGACAAGATACACAAGGAATACACCACAAAACACAAGCAAACAAAAGTCTGTCTACCAACAAGGCATAGTATTTTAAACTCCAAAATGAAATAAAAGTACTGGGAAATTTACCTAGAAACTATAATTGCCACCGACTCTCATTACTACTGTAATGAGTATACAAGTCGTAATGCCTTAAGAAATAACAAGAAAGAAAGCTCCTCCTGCTAAAATCATTTGCAATGCAACTATAGAGAAAATGTAGATGAGCAATAAACACTCGATGAGGTGAACCTAATGATTAATAGTATGTCCCATTCGAGGACACGCCCAAGCTACAGGGTGATTATTTCATTTCGTGCACATTACGCGGCGGACGATAAAGAATACATTAAACGTTAAAGAAATCTTAACTTGATATTTTTTTCATTTAGTTAACGTAGCAGTGTATTAGGCGCAACCCTGAAAACATCTTGTATTTTATTAGAAATACTCGAAATTTAAAAAACTAAACCGAAAATCTAATTACCATCGGTGTCCCTTTCTCCAGATTTTAATAAATTAGTACATCCTGGTTAAAAATCTGTTGGAAGAACGAATTTTTATATACGTTTTCGGTTAATAGATTAACTAATCTAATATTGCATAGGATATATTGTTTACGAAAGAACAAATTTAACTAGTTTAATACGACTTTGAAAAATGTCCCTAGTCTCACCCATAATTACCATTCGACGATATTCTAGATCCGATATTTTCGAATTTAAGCGTCGCTATGCACTGAACTGAACATAAATTCCTCGGCGGCAGTCACCGCTATACTACCAACCCAAACTCACGCATCAAAAAGCGAGTGAAGCTATTTAATTTAAAGTTCTCCTGTTCGCAAAGTGAAGTGGTTCAAAATATTTCTATATACCATTCGTATTTTCAAAGGTAATTAAATTACAACTTCTATATAATTATTTGTCAGGTGTATCCAATATAGATCTTCTATACGCTGGTAAAGTCATCAGGTCTTTATCTATCAAAAACTGGTCTATTTAAATAAAAAATTTTCTAAATCTAATTACTGTTCTTCTAATTACCATTTTTTACCATTCTAGGCCGCAAAGAAATTAACCAGCAAATTTGCTTTCTCTTGCGGCTCATGGGCCAGGGATCCATCAGGTTTACGCAGGGAGGGGGGGGGGGCAGCGAACGCGCGAGCGAATGGGATATGGTACTCCATACCCAGACTGATCTCACCGACGACAGCAGTTGCACTATCCGATGGGTCCTTACGTTCAAAGCAGCGCTCAACCCACGGGGTGGACGCAAAATAGTCACGCAGTCCATCCCAGTCCGCTGACGAGTAGTGCCAGAGACGCCGATTTCCCTGCACTGGTCGTGGGGGCGCTAAGATAGGCACCTTGGAACAGACCAGACAATGGACGGAGTTGCCTAAAGCGGCTTGCACCGAAACATTGTACTGGTCTGGGTGGCTCGTCAGCTGAAGGTCTAGCAAAGAGTTTGCTAGGCCCGACCCTCTTGGTATTCTAGTGACCTCGTGTACCAGTTGGGTCAGGCCGTGAGCGAGAGCAAACGCGTGGGCGGCTCTTCCCGCATGGTCTGTTTTGGAGGAGCCCAACCCAGATCTCGTGGTGGGCGTTAAAGTCCGCCAATTCCAATTCCAATTCAGCGTTCGGAAACCGCTCCTACGCATCATCTGCCGCCTGACTCAGATATTCGAAGAGTCGAGTTGTCTTGGCATCTTCAGTATGGAAACGGTAAAGTCACACATAGATTTGTCTCGTACAGCCATGGTCTACGTGTACCCACAGGACAGAAAAGGATGGGTCCTCAAGGTCAAACATCCGCCCTAACAAACACGCATACCTCGGCTTTGGGACGGAAATTTTCCTCTAGAATATAGCCGGGGTACAGCAGGTAGATCGTGTCATCAGAGCGGTATATTTGGGTCACCGTGAGAAAGAGCAAGGCTGGTTTCACCGTCTCTAGATGTTGGTGGACGGCGTTGAGGTTTGCATGGAGCCCACAGATGTTCGTTGACTCCATCTCAAATAGCGAACTTGTGAGAAAACGAAGAGCACTGCCATGGAGAGGTAAGAGGAGGCGTGAAAAGAGATGATGGTCGTCGCAGTACCGCGTGACAAAGCGCAGGAGATTGGTTTTGTCTATGAATGTGAGGAGTGGCGAGAGCCGACGCGCCGATGTGAAGGGCCCCCGTACCTCCCCGAATATGGTCGCCGGGTTCCCACGTCCAGTCACCAACCGGCACGCCGAACCATATCGGGATTATGCGCTAGGCATCCTCCCAGGGTGGTTAGCCCCGTTTCTACGGGTCTCCCTGGTCGGCGGATCGCCCCGACCACTCTCACTAGACTACGCCAAGACCCACTGGTCCCACTAGTAGTCACCAACCGGCACGCCGAACCATATTGGGATTATGCGCTAGGCATCCTCCCAGGGTGGTTAGCCCCGTTTCTACGGGTCTCCCTGGTCGGCGGATCGCCCCGACCACTCTCACTAGACTACGCCAAGACCCACTGGTCCCACTAGTACTGCGACCACCATCACCTCTGCCCGGCTATGCACTTGCTGATCCCTGAACGCAATCCAACCGAAATTGGATTACTATGAAGCTTTATATCAGACTCCGAACCGACTAAACTGCACGGTCGCCTGTGTGGGTCGTTTGGATGCTGGAGGTGAGGTTGGCTTGCATATCCCTCGCACCCCGGCCAACCCAGGGCCATCTCAGCGCTCTGCCCACGCATCTGCGCAGCAAACCATCATTACCATATCCTGAAATCTAATTACCGTACTTGTAAAATCTCATTACCGTTTTCACAAAAAATAGAAACGTCGAAATCTCAAAGGATAAAAGAGTTATTGCTGTCCCTTCAACATAATTCAAAAGTAACGTTTAAATACTTTACAAAAAATATATAAAGAACATATTTTGGAACTAATTTTTTTTTTTTTTTCAAAACTTCAAATATGCTCGAAATGAAATATTCACCCGCTAAGTCATAACTTCATCGAGTCGCGGTAATGTAAGCAGAAAACATAATGTTACGGAATTGAAATAGCGGTGAAAAGTAATTCTTAACTCCCTTATCTTTCGCCTATCCCTGCTCTGTTTCGCAGTGTGACTGTTTCTATCACGCTGCTTACGGTATGAGTACCTGCACTGGGTACTCGCCTGACCCTGCACAAGCCGTCTCAATCTCGGGTGATTCCCGAGAAGAGACCCGCCGTTCTTTTCTGCCAGGCCATGAAATGCAGTTTTTTCAAAAGCCTGGTGCCTCTGTGTCTCCCCTCATGTCATTTCAGATGAATATAGGTGCTTCGAAGGCCTGATACTCTGTTTCTTTGCTCAACGATTCAACGGTCTTGAGGACCCTATGCGGAGGTAGACGGCAAGATGACATGTGTTGTGGCAAGGACCTAGTACTCCATGTCTTCACTCGGTGATTCCGTATTGTAGTCATGTAGACTCGATGCTGTCAACTGACGAAATCGACAGGTTTCACTGTTTGGTGTCCAGCGATATTCGAGTCTAAGTCAGAGCAGGCGTGATGTGGGGTATTGCGGGTCTTTGGTTCGTTGGCTAGTAGTGGTAACAGGGTGTACGGATATGTTGCAAAGTATTTTCCTCGTTTTGTTATTATTCGATCAAGTGCAAATCGAGACTCAATCAATCGAGTCCACTGCTGGACATAGGCCTCTCCGAATGTTGTGAGGCTTTGGCCTATTACTTTCACGCTGGGCATACGGTTTCCATATTTAGAAATAATTTACTTGCAATCTCTCCTCATTGTGTTTTATAGACCACAACTCTGGTATGTGTTACGGTGATGTGACATGATGTTACTATTTTTTATCGTGCGCAAAATCCCTACTAGTTTAAAGGTTTCTTCTTCTTGGTAGCGTGCACAAGGCTATGATGACATATACCTGTTGTTGTAAAATTGAACTGGTTCACTAGAAATGCACCATTTTGAGTACACCCGCCAGAGACATAGTGGATACCATTATGTAGCACTGCTTGGACACCGGTACCCAAGGGGTCTCACATACACAGAGGCTTTTACAGTTGGTCCAAACATATAACAGCTGCATGATCGTTAGTAAACCTTTCAACTAAAACCCTGTTCATGTCGGTTTACCTTTGAAATTTTATAATTTCACTTTGCTGTAAACAATGTGTAATGATAAGCTTCTAGTTTGTACGAACAAATATGTTTCTGTTCTTATGTTTCTGTGGGATAAATCTAGCGAAATCACTTGTGATGTCCGCATCAACCTGTCGTAGTTCTAAGCTCCATCATCACGTACCTAGCCCCCTGAGACATTACTGGACGCAGTCCATGTGCACATTTTAATTCCTCGTAGGCCGTCTTAGCTTGGTTGTCAGAAAGACATTGATTCACTTTTGCTTTTAAAATAGATACATAGGTTAGGTACAAAAGTATTCTCCGAACTCGAAACTTCGGAGACTGAACGCAATCCATGTGCACATTTTAATTCCTCGTAGGCCGTTTTAGCTTGGTTGTCAGAAAGACATTGATTCACTTTTGCTTTTTAAATAGATACATAGGTTAGGTACAAAAGTATTCTCCGAACTCGAAACTTCGGAGACTGAACGCAATCCATGTGCACATTTTAATTCCTCGTAGGCCGTTTTAGCTTGGTTGTCAGAAAGACATTGATTCGCTTTTGCTTTTTAAATAGATACATAGGTTAGGTACAAAAGTATTCTCCGAACTCGAAACTTCGGAGACTGAACGCAATCCATGTGCACATTTTAATTCCTCGTAGGCCGTTTTAGCTTGGTTGTCAGAAAGACATTGATTCACTTTTGCTTTTAAAATAGATACATAGGTTAGGTACAAAAGTATTCTCCGAACTCGAAACTTCGGAGACTGAACGCAATCCATGTGCACATTTTAATTCCTCGTAGGCCGTTTTAGCTTGGTTGTCAGAAAGACTTCGATTCACTTTTGCTTTTAAAATAGATACTTAGATTAGGTACAAAAGTATCCTATTGTGGTCTAGTAACGTAGGTAAGTAATTTCAATCTTACTTTTAAAAAGCCTATGTTACACCATCCTTCCCCCTGATAGTATTACTTGCGGACAAGATACACAAGGAATACACCACAAAACACAAGCAAACAAAAGTCTGTCTACCAACAAGACATAGTATTTCAAACTCCAAAATAAAATAAAAGTACTGGGAAATTTACCAAGAAACTATAATTGCCACTGACTCTCTTACTACTGTATATCCATAGTATACAAGTCGTAATGCCTTAAGAAATAACAAGAAAGAAAGCTCCTCCTGCTAGAATCATTTGCAATGCAACTATAAATAGAGATAATGTAGATGAACAATAAACACTCGATGAGGTGTACTTAATGATTAATAGTATGTCCCATTCGAGGACACGCCCAAGCTACAGCTAGGTCATAACTTCATCGAGTCGCGGTAATGTAAGCAGAAAACATAATGTTACGGAATTGAAATAGCGGTGAAAAGTCATTCTTTATTCCTTTATCTTTCGCCTATCCCTGCTCTGTTTCGCAGTGTGACTGTTCCTATCACGCTGCTTACGGTATGAGTCGCTGCACTGGGTACTCTCCTGACCCTGCACAAGCCGTCTCAATCTCGGGTGATTCCCGAGAAGAGACCCGCCGTTCTTTTCTGCCAGGCCATGAAATGCAGTTTTTTCGAAAGCCTGTTGCCTCTGTGTCTCCCCTCAACGATTCGTTGTCAGGGGAATTCAAAACCAGGGCAGATGTCATTTCAGATGAATATAGGTGCTTCGAAGGCCTGATACACTGTGTCTCTGCTCAACGATTCAGCGGTCTTGAAGACCCGATGCGGACGTAGACGGCAAGATGACATGTTGTGGCAAGGACCTAGTACTCCATGTCTTCACTCAGTGATTCCGTATTGCAGTCATGTAGACTCGATACTGTCAACTGAAGAAAACAACAGTTTCCACTGTATGGTGCCCGGCGATATTCGAGTCTAAGTCAGCGCAGGCGTGATGTGGGGTATTGCGGGTCTTTGGTTCGTTGGCTAGTAGTGGTAACAGGGTGTACGGATATGTTGCAAAGTATTTTCCTCGCAATTGTTATTATTCGATCAAAGTGCAAATCGAGCCTCAATCAATCGAGTCCACTGCTGGACATAGGCCTCTCCGAATGTTGTGAGGCTTTAGCCTATTACTTTCACGCTGGGCATACGGTTTCTATATTTAGAAATAATTTACTCGCAATCTCTCCTCATTGTGTTTTATGGACCACAACTCTGGTATATGTTACGGTGACGTGACATGATGTTAATATTTTTTTATTGTGCGTTAAATCCCTACTAGTTTAAAGGTTTCTTCTTCTTGGTAGCGTGCACAAGGCTATGATGACATATACCTGTTGTTGTAAAATTGAACTGGTTCACTAGAAGTGCACCATTTTGAGTACACCCGCCACAGACATGGTGGATACCATTAGGTAGGTAGCACTGCTTGGACACCGGTACCCAAGGGGTCTCACATACACAGAGGCTTTTACAGTTGGTCCAAACATATAACAGCTGCATGATCGTTAGTAAACCTTTCAACTAAAACCCTGTTCATGTCGGTTTACCTTTGAAATTTTATAATTTCACTTTGCTGTAAACAATGTGTAATGATAAGCTTCTAGTTTGTACGAACAAATGTTTCTGTTCTTATGTTTCTGTGGGATAAATCTAGCGAAATCACTTGTGATATCCGCATCAACCTGTCGTAGTTCTAAGCTCCATCATCACGTACCTAGCCCCCTGAGACATTACTAAACGCAGTCCATGTGCACATTTTAATTCCTCTTAGGCCGTCTTAGCTTGGTTGTCAGAAAGACATTGATTCACTTTTGCTTTTAAAATAGATACATAGGTTAGGTACAAAAGTATTCTCCGAACTCGAAACTTCGGAGACTGAACGCAATCCATGTGCACATTTTAATTCCTCGTAGGCCGTTTTAGCTTGGTTGTCAGAAAGACATTGATTCACTTTTGCTTTTAAAATAGATACATAGGTTAGGTACAAAAGTATTCTCCGAACTCGAAACTTCGGAGACTGAACGCAATCCATGTGCACATTTTAATTCCTCGTAGGCCGTTTTAGCTTGGTTGTCAGAAAGACATTGATTCACTTTTGCTTTTAAAATAGATACATAGGTTAGGTACAAAAGTATTCTCCGAACTCGAAACTTCGGAGACTGAACGCAATCCATGTGCACATTTTAATTCCTCGTAGGCCGTCTTAGCTTGGTTGTCAGAAAGACTTCGATTCACTTTTGCTTTTAAAATAGATACTTAGATTAGGTACAAAAGTATTCTATTGAGGTCTGGTAACGTAGGCAAGTAATTTCAATCTTACTTTTTAAAAGCCTATGTTACACCATCCTTCCCCCTGATAGTATTACTTGCGGACAAGATACACAAGGAATACACCACAAAACACAAGCAAACAAAAGTCTGTCTACCAACAAGACATAGTATTTCGTACTCCAAAATGAAATAAAAGAACTGGGAAATTTACCTAGAAACTATAATTGCCACCGACTCTCTTACTACTGTATATCCAGAGTATACAAGTCGTAATGCCTTAAGAAATAACAAGAAAGAAAGCTCCTCCTGCCAAAATCATTTGCAATGCAACTATAGAGAAAATGTAGATGAGTAACAAACACTCGATGAGGTGAACCTAATGATTAATAGTATGTCCCATTCGAGGACACGCCCAAGCTACGGCTAGGTCATAACTTCATCGAGTCGCGGTAATGTAAGCAGAAAACATAATGTTACGGAATTGAAATAGCGGTGAAAAGTCATTCTTTATTCCTTTATCTTTCGCCTATCCCTGCTCTGTTTCGCAGTGTGACTGTTTCTATCACGCTGCTTACGGTATGAGTCCCTGCACTGGGTACTCGCCTGACCCTGCACAAGCCGTCTCAATCTTGGGTGATTCCAGAGAAGAGACCCGCCGTTCTTTTCTGCCAGGCCATGAAATGCAGTTTTTTCGAAAGCCTGTTGCCTCTGTGTCTCCCCTCATGTCATTTCAGATGAATATAGGTGCTTCGAAGACCTGATACTCTGTTTCTTTGCTCAACGATTCAACGGTCTTGAGGACCCTATGCGGACGTAGACGGCAAGATGACATGTGTTGTGGCAAGGACCTAGTACTCCATATCTTCACTCAGTGATTCCGTATTGTAGTCATGTAGACTCGATACTGTCAACTGACGAAATCGACAGGTTTCACTGTTTGGCGTCCAGCGATATTCGAGTCTAAGTCAGAGCAGGCGTGATGTGGGGTATTGCGGGTCTTTGGTTCGTTGGCTAGTAGTGGTAACAGGGTGTACGGATATGTTGCAAAGTATTTTCCTCGCAATTGTTATTATTCGATCAAAGTGCAAATCGAGCCTCAATCAATCGAGTCCACTGCTGGACATAGGCCTCTCCGAATGTTGTGAGGCTTTAGCCTATTACTTTCACGCTGGGCATACGGTTTCTATATTTAGAAATAATTTACTCGCAATCTCTCCTCATTGTGTTTTATGGACCACAACTCTGGTATATGTTACGGTGACGTGACATGATGTTACTATTTTTTATCGTGCGCAAAATCCCTACTAGTTTAAAGGTTTCTTCTTCTTGGTAGCGTGCACAAGGCTATGATGACATATATACCTGTTGTTGTAAAATTAAAATGGTTCACTAGAAGTGCACCATTTTGAGTACACCCGCCACAGACATGGTGGATACCATTAGGTAGGTAGCATTGCTTGGACACCGGTACCCAAGGGGTCTCACATACACAGAGCATACGGAGGCTTTTACAGTTGGTCCAAACATATAACAGCTGCGTGATGGTTAGTACACCTTGCAACTAAAAACCCTGTTCATGTCGGTTTACCTTTGAAGTTTTATAATTTCACTTTGCTGTAAACAATGTGTGATGATAAGCTTCTAGTTTGTACGAACAAATATGTTTATTACTCAACATTTTGTCGTAAACCGTAACAAGAGACAATACACCAATGAGGTACACACACACAAACACATACACACACATATACACTCACGACACTTTGTCCGCATGCCCATTCTGACAGTAGGTGGGTACCAGCTTTCACAAAGGTATAACTTAATGATAAAATAAAAAGAATTTCGGAACTGAACGTGTGTGGCAACACATCGGGGTTGATTCCTTCGAGAGTTTTAGGTGTTTTGTGGCCTGCGTGGTATTTATTAGCTAATGAGCTTGTCTGTGCAAATCTGTTTTATTTTTTGTGAGACCCGTGGTGGTGACAAATATCAAGCAATGTCTGGTCCTACTTAATGTTGTGTATTTAGCGAGCACCCAACTGTTGCGAATCAAATATCAAATGGCATATTTTCACATACAGTAGAGTTCAACGAGTCTTGTTGTTCGTTATAAACGATTGCATAGTGTTTATAATAGGCAATTTGATTACTTTTATAATAACTTCGAGACATTTTCACGTGAATATTATATTATAACAACACATTCGCGTGTCTGTTTTGTAGCATCGTGAGTACAGCGATGTTTGTTCGACGGAATGATTCGTGTTTATACGTACCTATCGAGTGGAGAGGTACCAAACCAAAACAAGCCTGAAACATGCAGTAGTAACTAGTACATTGTGTGCTTGGAGATGGTGCAAACAGTCGTAGTAACACTGTTAACTAAACCTTTTCCAGAAGGTCAGGTAGGCAATTTACCAAACAATTTTAACTGCATTCAAAATGATTTAGATTTTGCCAATTACAAACATAAAAATAACGGTTCTTATAATGAATAGAATTTTTTTTTGAGAAATTCCAAACGAAACAGTTTTGTCTTTGCTTTGAATAAAAGTACTTCTTCCGCAACCCTAGAAGGCCTTCGCTGACCTGCAAAAAAGCAATTTTAGCTTGGCTGGCGGTTACGTAGCTCTGCTGAATGCGGTGGTGACATGCAAATTGTATAATCCCTATTATTTTTTCTGAGAACAGTTCTTTTATTCTCTCGCTCTGGGTCAGCCGGAGCGTGAGAGATCAAGATTATAGACTACCTCACTCTCGGCCTCTTTTGGTTGGTTCGAGTCCGACATAACCATCTTCGCGGACTTCTGTGGGGGGCGGGGGGTGCATATTCGTGGTTTTTCTTTAGAGACAAACGCATCTCCTTCATTTTACGCTTGACTCTGCTGATTTTTGCTGCAACTTACTTCATGGTCTTTTTCTGCCTGTACGCGCTGTCTTGACCTGCAGTGATTGATTAAACTGTCCGGTGCATTTGGACGCTGTCCCCTAGTATTACACCAACCATAAAACTAAGCCACCATTCTACCACCAACGTTCTCCGCCACCATTCGCCGACAACCCTTTCAAAGGTCAAGAAATGCGGAAGGAGAAAGACCGCGCGGTTGATCCTCCGGAATTGCGGCGGTGTTTACTGAGTGTATGTGTGACTTCAGTGGGATGTGGATGGGTGTCCACAGCGACATTATTGACAAGATTGGAACGTTTATGTGATGCTTATAGTCAGTATTCGAATTGCGAATGAGTATTTCAGTAACTCTGTTGAATGCAGTGGTGTTTGCTGAAGTCAGCATAATACAAATAAAAATAAATCAAAGAAGAAGAATCAAAGAATCAATTTCATTTATTCAGTTTAGGCACATAAAGGGCACTTATGAATGTCAAAGTTTTACAATAATTATGTACCTACATTTGTCAAAAATATTATAATTCATAATAAATTAGGATACTTAGTAAGTAAATCATTAGAAAATGATTCTTTCGCTGGTTCGGTAGTTAAATCTCCTCAGAAGAGACCAGCAAGAAACTCAGGTAGATTATCGTTATTCTTCATTTTCTTTTTAATATTTAGTTGTTTATTTATAATAACTGGGTGCAGGAGCAAGAGATTATTATGACGGTGACAAATCCTGAGGAATTTTATTATATATTTTTATACATTTGCCCACAAACAAAATACTGACTTTATCAAACTCAAACTCAAACTCAAACTTTATTTCATGGAATATGGTATACAGTAGATTTTGTGAAACATATATATAAGAACGTCATATTCTGCCGTGTGGCGTTGAAATACATATAACATGTTTACTTGATAATGTTAAAATTAATGTGCAAACAATACCTAAATAATTAGTAATAACATTCTTAAGGGCTCCGGCCAGTCATTATAATAATATATATATGGAATGTCATAGTATTGAAAATAATCAACAATTAATATGATACAAAAAAAAAATATAGTCAATAGTAATAGTAATAAGTACCTAATATAATATTTTGAGGATTCCAAACCATAGTCATGATTAAATAAATGTCACTAATACACAAATGAAGTCAAAAGCGAACGAGTCAGTCATTGGGATTTAATTAAAATAAATAACAATGTCAATTAAAATTTGAAAATATGAAATTAAATTTAGAAATTATTCATTCTCAAAAGTTATTTTGTCTCTTAAATATTCATCTATCCCATAGTAACCCTTTTCGCTTAGGATTCCGTACAGTTTCCTGCGGAATGGAGCTCCTTCATTTTTTTATGAAGCCTTACTTTCGGTATCGCAAGTTTATTTTTATTTCACGTATTTAAGTTGTGCCTTTCCGATTTTTTTTGGAAGAGGTCTAGGTTCTTCCTTACATATAAGGCGTTGTCGTAAATGTATTGTGAGGCAACTGTTAAGATATTAATTTCTTTAAACACTTTCAGCGAGTCACGGGGTCCGAGGCAATAGATTGCTCGTATAGCTCGTTTTTTGGATTATAAATATAGGTTCAATATCGGTAACTGAACCCCACAGCAGCAGACCATATATTGACATAATGCTATGATACAATAGATCTATGATATAACTCAAGATTGTTAAGTAAATGATCTATATATAATTAAACTGTATAGTTCGATTACGTTATCTAGGTAACCATCGCTTATTTAATAATATTTATCTTCTTTTTGTACGTCGGTAATAAGCTAAGCACTTTGTTAGCTCATTTATGTTTGTAATGATGTTACAACAAAAGAAAGATGACTTGATTACGTGACTAGGTACCTACACCACTAATAATAAACTTGTTGATTGTTTATTAGTTTGTTTGCATCAACCTAAACATCTCAGATAATCAGTAATGATGATTTATTTTTTGTATCAATTTAGAAACGTTTCAAACTCGATACAAAAAAACAACCACGCAAATCATCGCTCACAGAGCCGTTAGGGCGGCTACCTGCTTAACCCTTCCCCGGACGGGTACGGTTGTTTACGCCCCGCCTCTTTTTCAACCCCGTTCGCTTGCCATAAAATGTTACATCAGTCTCGGTCTGCACTCTCAGCGAGCAAGTTCTACTCTACCATCACTCGTAATATTGACAACATGGCATTGTGGAGGCCGTTCGCAGAACACGAAAACGAACCAACCGACTTGAGCAGAAATGCTCCGATTGCAGAGGAGTCTCCACCGCAAGCCTTCTACAGACCTTTGGTATTACCGGTCGCGCCAGGATACTATGTACAGTACCCTTATGCACCGGTATACCACCAGCACCAGCATATATACTACTCACCTGGGAGGCAACCTGCTCTGGTTGGGATACCCGTATCGCCTGACACCACCCAAGCCAACATACCATCTACGTCTGCATCCGCCCTCGATGATGATGAAGAATCACTAAGCGGAGACCCGGACTACCAGGCCTTTGAAAATGCCGCTTTTCAAGGCCTGGCTGAGAAGAATGGCGGGTGCCTTTTAGGTAATAACCCGAGAATGCGGCGGGCCGTGCAGAGTCAGGCGACTTCAGAGTGTAACGATTCCTATCGCAAGCAGCGTGATAGAAATAATCACGCTGCTAAACAGAGTAGGGATCGCCGAAAGATTCGCGAAATGCGTTTAGCGTTTCAAGTGAGTTACCTCACTAAGAAGGTTGCGGAAGCGAAAGCCAAGATAGCTGCCGGAGTGTGTGGGCAGTGCGGAAAATAATGTGATAAATAGTGAAATTTGTCGGACTAGTGCAGTGACATTTTAATAGTATTGTCATTAGTGTAATTAATAAGTAGGAAGTAAGCTATTATTGTAAATATTGCATATAGTTTTAAATATTAATAATTAGTTATAAGTTCATATTGTACATATTACTTTTTTTTAAATATTAGGTAGTTCTTATCGGAATTATTGTAAATATTGATTATTAATTTAAACGCGTGCAATAATTTGTAAATATTCTTTATAAATTTAATAGACGTCAATAAGATTAACCATGTTATACTATAATATAGAAAAATAGATAAAATTTATGTTAACATTACAATAATGGGTTATATATTACGTGTTAAAAGTTATACTTAATTTAAGTATTGGTCATTACTGTGAAAGAACAAATTCATATTATTTAGTTTAACAATTTCATGCTGTTTTCACTTCAGCGACATGTAAATAAATTGCCTATCTATATAAATTAAATATAGAATTGTTTCTTGTTTAAATGTAGAATTGTCTAATTGTTTAAATCGGTTTTAGGGTATTATGTTTGATTGTGCAATGTATACCAAATGTATGGATAAATTAAATTATTTAGTTAAATCACCAGTCATATCGATAAACTTTGAGTGTCAATAAAAATGTTCCTTAGGTAACTGTAAATTTGGGTAATTCATATTACCTATATACTTTATAGGTAGATGTTATAAGTCCATGATAAATTATCGTGCTACGTCTTGCCTTCGTCTAGTCTATTCTAATTAGTCAGTACCATTATATGAATGTAGTTTTAAATTAATTTTGTGATATGTGCAATTTTGTTAAATAAACTTAGATTTTATTTCAAAAATTTAAGTGTTATTATTTTTGACATTAAAATCTCAAGAATCTATTATATTATTCACTAGGTTTCTTTAACTATTTTATTTAATAGAATATGTTTAAGTTAAACATATTGAATAAACTACCATCAAATCAAAAATTTTTGTTTTTATTTTAATTTTCTATTCCGTCTTCCGTCCGGTCGGAGGTCAATGGGGGACGCCTATGTTCAGTAGTGGACGTCTTGTAGCTAAAATGATGATGATGATGATGATTCCGTCTAAGGTTAGATGGGTGTAAGATTGCCATCTGGCTCATCCAGGGTTATTTCTGACATTGAGATCTCACCCTTGGGAGTAGGGAATGATTTTGACTAGGAAAGGCATTTTCCAGAAAGTATTTAGCTTATAACGGGTCGCACGATGGAGTTTTCATTTGATACTCGCTACGCATATTATATCTGTATGTATGAGTTGGCCTGTCCGCATTTGTTCGAGCATTTTTACAAAATACATCAAAGTAGATCATTAGCTCTTAAATGATTAAATAGAAAGCATGTTGTATTTGTACCGTGTACCTAGTGTTCTGGCGGTTCTATACAGCTGCGATGTGTTTGATATAATATATGGATAATATTTAATGATGCAGTTCTGAATAGTTTGACACTTTGTTTTTTTTTTTTTGCCAACTATGAATATTTTTAACAGTATTGTTGCAACCAAATATTTTTCATTTTTACTACGCAACTGGTCTGAATAATTCATTCTTTCACTGTGTTTCGGGGTCAGAAGAGCACAGCTGGGCTTGAGGTGTCGGTGGTCGTAGCCGTCACCTCACAAGGCCGTTGAAGTAAGGATCGCCATTTTGGAAGCTTTGTGATCCTAAATGGCGGTCCTTGCTCGCTTGGACTACACCAGCGCTTATCACCAGGTGGGTTGTGGTTAATTTGACGACCTACGATAAAAAAAATATTTGAGCAGTAATAAATACGAAAATCCAGTTTACTTCTTGGTTGCGTTGCCAGAAAATAAAAATATATTTAGTAACTGGTTGTGAAACTTAGTTGTCATGGTGGAAAATGGATTACATATTCGCAACTGGTTGCATATTAAGACAAAATATTCTTTATTCACAACTGGTTGCCAATAGAGGAGGAAAATTCCACCTTTGCAACTGGTTGCGAAACATGGTTGCGATGGCGGCCGAAGGGGGTTTACAAGGAATTAAAATATGCCAAGACATATTGTTACTAGGTATTTACCATCACATAATTGATAACACACTTGTCCACTATTTATTATTACTGTACCTAACTGGTTTCGCAGCAACGCGATTCTCAAGGTTAACATTTAAACAAGGCTTAATATTTAAACATGTCAATTAAATGTATGATTTTAGATTGACATGGTCATTTACACATTCACTATTAAATTCATCGGGATATTTACCATGTTTGTCTATTTTGTTGAATAACCGATATTTCGGCGCTGTTGCAAGCGCCATGATCACGGTGTACTGATGACCGCCGAGCTAGTTGTTATTGAGGCCAACCGTATCGGTCTACCCTCTTTCTTACTCGTTTACTACGCGCGTCACCACTACCACTGTCCGCGTTCTCACATTGCACTCGATCACGACACACAACACTCACTGTATCGGCTCGCACGGTTTTTGGAGATGGCGTTTGTTTGGGTTTTGTGAACTTACGAATCACCGGGTGCCAGACACTCGCCAGTTGAAAACCATCTTCCCGGTTGAAGTTTTTGTGCTTTTTTATTTCAATAGCTTCCTTCACCATTCTGGGTATATAGTGGCGTTCAGTCGACAGAATCTGTGGGTTATGCAACTCGATCCAGTGATTCGTCCCTTCCTCCAATAGGTGTTGTGCGATAGCCGATTTCTGTGGCTCGTTGTTTTTGACCGCCCTGATGTGCTCCTTAATCCGGCTTGACACTGTCCGTTTGGTCTGGCCTATATAGGAGCTCCCACAGCTGCAGTCAACCTTGTAAACACCTGGATGTTCCAGTGGAAACCTGTCTTTGAGTGTGCGTAGGTACTGTGACAGCTTTTTGAAAGGAGTGAAGATAGTTTTTACTGCGAATTTGTTTAAAATATTTGCAACCTTATCTGTCACTCCCTTCACGTATGGTAAATACGCGGGTTGTCTTTCAACCTTATAATCCAGGTGTTTAGGTGATGGTGTGCTTCTCGGTGGTATGATCCGCTCCTTGTAACCGTTTCTACGCAGAACGCCCCTTAAATGTGCGAGTAAAAAAACCGTGCGAGCCGATACAGTGAGTGTTGTGTGTCGTGATCGAGTGCAATGTGAGAACGCGGACAGTGGTAGTGGTGACGCGCGTAGTAAACGAGTAAGAAAGAGGGTAGACCGATACGGTTGGCCTCAATAACAACTAGCTCGGCGGTCATCAGTACACCGTGATCATGGCGCTTGCAACAGCGCCGAAATATCGGTTATTCAACAAAATAGACAAACATGGTAGATATCCCGATGAATTTAATAGTGAATATGTCAATTAAATAACAAGTAAAGACAAAAATTTTATTGTAAAGGCAAAAAAGCTACGTGGGCGATTTTATTTTTTCAAATAAATAGCATTCATAAGTACAATACCTACAATTAATTAAATATTCAGTACAAAGACGTACTTAGATAAAAGTTGGGTGGCCTTACATAATTCACTGAATAGTCTAAATCAATATATAGGTAATTATTTTCCAAATAACCGCCCCAGCTTCACTTAAATATAAACAGACAGTCGTAAAACATCGGCTTATAGTAACGGTACATTCTGTACAGTATTATATTGTGAAACATTCGCAAAGGATTAACTCTACGAGCGTCTGCACGAACAAAAGAGAAACAAAGCCTTCCTAGTAACTGAATAACATACAAGATATCACTATCCTGATGCCTACTAGGCATCGTTTTACACGATGTCTAAAAGGCATCTATTTTGCAGCGTGATCAAACCCAATCTCAGACAAATTTCAAATCTATCAGGAATTATGCCACTGGATTTGCTGACAGAACTTAACCATAAGTTATTCTCGTCTTTGACGAAAAATTTCATCATATTGTACGATTGTATTGAATTGCACATTTAAATGCCATTGCTTTTGTCCTTTATAATTAAGTCCACTTTTAGGTTTATGAATCGCATAAGGATCACTTGTGAGCTATCTTCGAAGCGAGACATTCAGTTGAATGGTGGATCTTTAGATACATGCTAATGTAGATAGAATATTAGGTACTTTACATATGCCCAAAGTGATCAGTGAACCGACAGTCTGTGATGATAAGCAGTAACTAACAATCTATCTGGCTACCTTCGCATCTTTCAATCCCTTGTAAACAAGCCTCAAACTATTCAGAAGTACATAATTAAATATTACCCTTCTATTATATGAAACTAATTATGTATACGGAACACCGCCCTTAAGTCCTAGGGATTGGTCAAACCATTATAATATTGCTAACAATAATACGTATACAAATGTCCATTTCCGTGACGTCTCAGTTCTGTGCCACTCATGCGCATGTCCACAAATAATCGTCGGTAAAGCCGCCCACGCGACAATAAGTTATTGTCAATACCGTCACATACTTCGTCGTCCGACTGTTATATTGTGCGTACGCGCAACTCTTTACTACAATTATTATGTCACGGTGGTTCGGTAAAAAGGATTGAATTTGTGAAAAGGTACCGTTGCAATCTTATAAAAAACTAACACGCAGATAATAATGATGACAGCAGTTAGAATATTTATGTCTTTAAATTCATTTCGAAGAGTCTCTTGGACCCAAAGTACTAAATGCTCATATAGGTCATACTCTGTCTATGGACTGTTTGTAAGCAAAATGGTGTAATGTAATGTATATAAATAAATAGAAAATTGGCGCAAATTTAACCCACCTCCTCCATCTACAATGTATGAAAGGATCGTTAGGTATGAAGTGCTAGAAGCATAATAACGACAATTGGAATGATAAAGACCAGATTGAAAGAAGATTAATACACTATACGTAATATAGATAAGCATTATTGAACCCTGCGAAGGTTATGCTCTTAGGATACTAGCTAGTAACGAGAAAGCGAACATAGGCTTTGAAATCAAGTCGAAGGTGTCAGTAAAACAAAAAAGCACTTGGAATAACAAACTGACTCTTGGTCACGCAGTGGGCAGCGAGTTGCGCTGTTATTTTTTTATCTGAACGTCTCTAGGGATTATGATGGGTATTGACAAGCTTGCATCTGCTAACGCAAGGAAATATATATGACGATATAGGGTACAAGACATAAGTTGTTAGCGACTATGACAGTTTTAATCAAAAATATATAAATACTGTGGTAAGTTTATCTACTTTACCATAGATTCTGTAGTATCTTTTGATTATGTCTAATAAACCTATTGCATACACCACTAATACGTTTCCAAATTCGGCATCTTTAGTTGGGCGTACTAAATCGAAGAACCCGAAAAGACTCTGCACAAAACGAAAAACGTGTGTGATGTGAAAATGCACAACAAGTACCAATATGCTCGATTCTCATAACTTGCACCCCGCACGCGACAGTACCTGCACTTCTTGCGGATTATAATCCGTTAATAGAGGGCATTGTCCGCAGATGACGGACACAAACTTAATGCCGTTCTTTGACAACGGACTCCAGTTTCACTAAAAAAAATCCCGTACAATAGGCAAGAGTTAATGCGCATTTTCGTTTCCAGAATAATAAATCATATTTGTGTAAGAATAACATTACTAACTGGTAGTGATAACAATCTCGAAGTCGGCGAAATGTGCAAAATTCTGAACATTGTTAATGCAATTTTACTGTTTAGAAATAAGTAATTTCTTGAATGACATGTTAAAGATTTATTCGAACAACTACGACGGGAAGATAACGGTTAAACTAATCACAAAGTATTTTTACTGTTGATTGATGACACTTGGTGGAATATACTGTTTTACATTATTGATAACACACTTGTACTTCTCCAAGATATTTATTATTATTGTACCTAACCAGTAACCTGAATATGCCGCAAGGAGAAACCGGTTAGGCACTATATACTAAGCATACACACAAGTGACCAATAAGGGTACAATAAGTGATAAATTGTGGATCTAAATATCAAAATACTAAACCTCCAACATAGATACGTTTGAATTATTCAAGTTCAAATTCTTAACGTTATCTAAAGCTTTTGCAAAATGTAACAATAAATAATTCTAGAGCTGACAATATTATTATAGATGCAAAACCAAAGCTATTGTAAAAACACAGCCCTTTGCAATTGTCGTTCATTTTAATAAAGACGCAACAAATAACAAGAATGTATCCCGGGTTGGTAATCCTTAGGAGACTTTGTACTGATTTCATATTTTCCCAGAAGGACATGTTATGATTATAGTCAATTTAATTACAAAGGGCTATTTTGAGACTTCTGTATACATAATGAACACCCATTTCTTCTGAATGAAAATACTTAATACCCTCAAATTTTAGTTCCAAATAGAATCAGTATCTGAGTTAAAAATATATCATGTGGTATACGTGATAGAACATGTAAAAATGCATTATGGTTGCCTGTAAAGAGATTGCAGCCGAGCGATAAAGCCGCCAATTGTATTTACTATGTGCAAACATGTATTTGTTCCGTATCTTTTTATATTTGGTGTACAATAAAGGCATTTATCATTATACCTATTATTATTATTATTATGCAACAATTGCAATAAACCCCAAACAAAGTTTTGAACAGATAAGAATTTTCTTTGAATTGCTTCTAGTCTATTAATAAAGGTATAACAAAAAGGGTGAAACACAGAAATATCTATCCAGAAGAATTGTTCGTCATGATGTCCACACCTACTTGATCATCCACAGCAGGGAGTTCATTTCCCACTGCGGTCGTTACATTAGACGTTTATGATTTTTTTTTGTCATTAGACGTTTTGCGCTATTGGACATTTAGCTACTTAGACATTCTGATCGTGACCCAATTTGGCATATTAGATAGGCAGAAATTTCCTTCGACAGCTTTAGCAAGCTAACCATTTTCCATCAGGTGGATCGTGTGCTTGTCTGCCACCTAAGTGGTATAGCGAAAAAGAAGGATTGCCATTAGCTAAGGTAAATACAATTGCATGACACCCTACAAGGCAGATTTTAGTTGGAATTCTTTCAACATTCAGAGATTGATTGAATTGTTTGCGATAAAGACGCATTGTGAATAAATAAAGAAATGTAATCACGATCGGACTAGCGGACACGAGCACAATGGTGTAGTGTGAATGGGCGAATTTCGGTGAATATGCATGCGGTCAGCAATGTATTGCTGACTCATTGCAACCCTTCAGTATAAATAGTATAGGAACAGTTCGCAGAAAAATTTCATAAATTTTATGGCCATTGAAAATTTAATTACAACTTAAATAAGACTTATTCAAATATCACACAGTGGTGGGTTTAAAAGGCAGCCTATCACAAAACAACAGAAAATTTTAAAATAAAAATAGCATAACCTAATATATTCGAATGTAGCGATAAGGCCGCCAATTGTATTTACCATGTGCAAACATCTCTGCGCTGCATAATTTCATCGTTGGTGTACAATAAAGACGTATATTATTATTATTTCATATATAAATTAATACTACACTTAAACTTCTCCACTGTATTTATTAATGTACCTACCTAACCGGTTTCGTCTTGAGGCGTTCTCGAAGGTTTACCTTTACGGTATAAATAATAACCTAATATTGTTAAGAGATAAAAATAAATATTGAACTTGTAAAGCTGAACCTGAAATCGCTAAACCAAATATTGTCAAAAACCCTACATACAGTTACTTCTCAAAACCAAGTAACACTATCCACTGTTTGTGCTGACCCTACCGCCCTCCAGGACGTAATCCGTGTCCACGCGGAAGGGTTCTCAAATGACAGGCGCGTGACAATCTATCACAAACAATTTTGTATTATTTCGTTCGAATGTAGTTCTTATTACATTAGTGTTTGAGGATATAGTTGCGTGTGCAGTTGTGACTGCAGCTGCAGTAAGACACAGATGTCGATTGCTGTCAGTATTTGCAATTTCCTATATATTGGGTAATGATATTATCAAGTAGCTCTAGCCTTATGAAATATAAATACCGGCTGCTCTTTATCTGCAAGATAAAGGTACCTAGTGGAATCCACGTTCTTTGCCTGACCAGGAAAGACTGCTGTCTTTCATTGGCATGCAACCGTTTCTCTTACTCCTATTTTTCTTGTTCCTAACATACTCGTATGTATGTTTAATGTAAGTTTTAAACTATCGCGGCGTTTGCTCATAGTGTAATTTTCGGGACTTCACGCGATATATTTTTGAACACTTACTTTTGCCGACGTTTCGAGTGCATTGCAGCACCCGTAGTCACGACTTGACTGGCCTGCGAGCGTCGCGCTGTGTGCATAAAGCATTTTTTTGTGTGCCTACCCTCCATTACTTTCATATTGAATGTAAGGCTGGCGACACACCACACTCACTATGTCAGTTTTAGACGGCTTCGGCGGCACTGTGTTTTTGGGTTTCACTATTATAATCACTGGATTCCAGGTCCCGGATAATTTGAATCCATCTTTCCTATTGAATTTTATATATTTCTTAATTTCAATAGCTTCACGCACAATCCGTGGATTGTAGTGGCGATCAGTGGAGAGGACTTTGGGTTGATGAAGTTCAATCCAGTGATTGGTTTAAGTTTTTATGTTGTGTCTGTTCCTTAGAGTATTGTGTTATTCACATCTGAAATATTTTCAGTCATCTTGTTGCATATTTTCTGTTAAAAAATTGTCAACTTAGAGACAGAACGTTGCTGGTTCTTGCTTTGTGACTGTTATATTGAAGAGAGTTGTCGTCTGGTGCGACGCGCCGCCGACGTCTAAAGCAGAATAGATTAGCTGCTTAATCTTTTCGTTATCCTTATTAATGACTTAGGAAATAATTTGCGTTTAAGTCACTATCACTATCCTTTGTTTATTGAGTAACTTTTGGTTGTTCTTGCTTTGGGATTGTAACATTGAAGAGAGTTGTCGTTTGGTGTGACGCGCCGCCGACGTCTAAAGCAGAATAGATTAGCTGCTTAATCTTTTCGTTATCCTTATTAATGACTTAGGAAATAATTTGCGTTTAAGTCACTATCACTATCCTTTGTTTATTGAGTAACTTTTGGTTGTTCTTGCTTTGTGATTGTAACATTGAAGAGAGTTGTCGTTTGGTGTGACGCGCCGCCGACGTCTAAAGCAGAATAGATTAGCTGCTTAATCTTTTCGTTATTCTCATTTATGACTTAGGAAATGATTTGCGTGAAATTAAGTCACTATCTTCCTTTGTTTATTGAGTAACTTCAATGATTTTGAAAAGTATCACAGGACTTGATTAATGGATACCCAGCTACATGACGCACCTTAAGGGGAACTGTTGTGATCTCATGTAGGCGAAGCTGATTTAAATAAATGTTTCAGAATATTTTTCTTTATTTTAAGCGTAAGTGAAAAACCACTTTATAACTGAGTAGTTTCAATTACAAATACATAAATATCAAAAATTCAAATTTCAAAAATATTTTTTTCTACATAGATCATTACACGTCACTTTCATAAAGGCAGTTTGTTGTAATTTGCCAATCAGTGTTTCATTGCCTGCTCTGGGATATTCTCACGCGAATCCTGCTATAATAACACATTCGCGTGTCGCCTTGTGGCGCCTGAGTCAACAGCGATGTTTGTTCGATGAAAGGATTCGTGTTATTTCAGCGCACGCGTCTCTTTGACGTTACTTATATTATGAATCAATCAATTTCTATGTATTGACTAAGACAGGCCTGAAACTTGCCGAAGTTCTTTCAATTTTAAGTAAATTGTATGCTTGGAGCAAACAGCTATATCTAACTAGGCAAGTCTGAAAGTAACATTATTACCCAACTAAAACGAGGCAATTGTCTAGAAGGTCACGTAGTCAATATACTAATACACTGAAACTATTTTAACGACATTCAAAAGAAGCCTTTGACAGTTACAATTATTGTTACGGAAAAATAACGGTTCTTATAATGAGGAAAGATTTTGAATAGATAAGGTTATTTAAGTTCGCAAACTGGCAAAATACACTATTGTCTCTGCTTTGAGTACAAGGGTTGTTCAACGAGAGGGCTTATACAATTTGCATGTTGCGATTTCACGTCACTTCTGGGAATATTCCAAGATCAATTTATTTGTATCGAGTAACCACGCAATAAGACATTCCTGAAACATGCAGGAGTTTTTTCTATTATAACTAGATATATTATTTGCTTGGAGACGGCGAAAACAATCATATCCACTTAACAACAAACACTAAACTAAAACATTCTAGAAGGCCACACCACGTAGGCAATTTACGACAACAATGAAACAATTTAAACAATGTTTTGCCTTTGCCAATTACAGATACCTAGGCAAATAACGGTTCTTATAATGACTAGAAACTTTAAATGGACAGTTTTATCTTCGTTTTGAATAAAAGGGTTGTACTAATAATGGGGATTATACAATTTGCATGCTACTTCTGCGAATATAGATAACAAATGACTTGCATTAATTGTAATGGCGTCTCTGCGTGCGTTCGTATTACATTTTTTGTTTCAAAGAAGAGATTTGTTGTTTATGAAAACGCACCAGACGACTTTAATTAGTCACTATAATTTCTCATCGGGTGAGGTCAGTGCGAAATGAATCGCATCCAGTTCGAAACTGACATTCAAAACACCGCCTTGGTTAGCAGAAAACCGATGGTTCAGAAATCATTCTCTCCATAAATGGCAACTCTTTGTTTACATAATGGAAATAAGGACATTTTGATTTCAACATCCTCGAACATACCTATCACTGGAAACAAATCGTAGGTAGGTACTATTTTATAATGACAATTAAATATTCCTTTTCAATAAATTGCGATACACCCATCTATCATAGTAATAAACACCGTCATCTTGTATATAGCTCCCTGAGACATGGCTGGATATACCTAATCCATAGGCACATTTTAATTCCTCATAAGCCAGTTGTGCTTGAGTGGGATAAAGCTTTCATTCACTTTTGCTTTTAAAGTAAATACTTAGGTATACCTAATTATCCCTTTCAGCTCTTGTAAATCGAACAAATATTTTTAAACTTATCTTTTACGAGATTGGTTTAAAAAAAATACAGAATGTGTAGCTACACACGTTTAGTCCCCTACAAGCTTCTGTCGGCGTTTCTTTTTGTTACCCGACTGCGCGACGCAAAGGAGGGTATTGTGTTTATCGGTCTATGTATGTATGTATGTATGTATGTTTGTTTCTATGTGGCGTTCTAGAGGCTAAACGCATAGGCCGATTTTGATGATTCTTACGTCAATCGATTCGTCTTAACCTTGCGAGTGTCACTAAAGACATGACAGTAATCAAAAATCAGCACAGCGACAACCAGACGCCATATTGTCAAAATGAAAAAAAAAAAATTCGACGAACTATGTCAAGTGGGGTGTCGTTGAATAGGTATTTTAAAATCATCTTGAGGTTCCTTTTACTATTTTTCATTTTAACTAATAGTTTAGGATTTATAACGATTTAAAGTTGTTTACCAAAACATTCATTCTCGCAAATTTTCTTACTTCAAGGATAAACGATATACAAACAAAAATAATATTTTGTTAAAAAAATAACTTTTAAATGAATCGTAACTAAAAAGTATAAAATAAAAAAAATAATTAAGAAAAACAAACAACCCGACTGCGTAAACCAAAGAACTAAAAAGAAAGAAACAAGCCCTGGAGTTAAGATTTCATACAATACTCACAGTCGGGGCCCATTTAAATTTTACCAATCACATCTTCCTAAGGGGCCCCGACTGTGAGTATTGTATGAAATCTTAACTCCAGGGCTTGTTTCTTTCTTTTTAGTTCTTTGGTTTACGCAGTCGGGTTGTTTGTTTTTCTTAATTATTTTTTTTTTTAAACACTTATAGATAACTATGAAAGGTGTACACATTCTTGGGTATGTCAATAGCAATGTTTAAAAAGCGTAGTTACACGTTATTGTCAAAAGGACAGTGTATTGTCTCTAATGGGATACGTCCATGAATCTTATCATCACATTCATTGTTTAAAGCGAAATGTAATAATAGATATTACTTCAAAGGAAGACCGACATGAATAGGGTTATATAGGATTCGATGTGAGTTTGTTTATTAGACATCGCGCAAAACTGTATAGCCGTAGCTGAAATTCTGCTTATAAATAGGTAGTATGGGTTCAAATTATACCAAATCTTTGTGTCGTAGGTAGGTAGGGGATAAATTTAAAGAATTCACCATTCCAGCTATCATTGGCGTCGCATATGCGCACAGGCCACAATAAATACCTACTTCTCATTAAGTGATTCGTGTGTTCGTCTATCACCTAAAAGGTATTTAAAAATATCATCTTCTTAATGTAACAACATTGCTGTGGTTTTTTTCACCATTAAAAATTCAAGCCTTTTTTACCGAATCGCCACTCAAATCTGCACTCAAGAGCCTTAATGCATCGGCTTGTAGTAACTGTATTCTATAACAAGGTAGTCCTCTGTTCTGGTACATTCACAAACTATTAACTCTACGAGCGTCTCTGCGAACAACAGAGAAACAAAAGTGTTCGTAACTGAATAGACAAGGAGGTCTTGTCTTCCAAGGAGAACTTTCAACATTTATTTTATTATTAATGTAATATTCAGTTACACTCCGTAGTTCAAATTTGCCCATCGCTAGTTTGCCAGATTGCATACTTTACGTACATAAGATAGAATCGTAATAAAACTAAGACCCCGCTTCAAACTTGGACCAATGAGCGTGCGATTGTGCAATACGCCACGCCTGAGTCAATAAAGGCGGACCCGTGAGATTGCGCAACCAATGCGCTCGCGCAGTGCGTTCGTACCTACTGCCAAAAAAAATTCAGTCAGTGAAAAATCTTCTCAGATCGGTGCGTTTCGAATCGGTGGTCCATTTGCTCACTGATCTATAAAATGTTGTTGATATTGACGTTTTGTAAGTGTCGTTTACTGGTTATACAGAATAAATGATTTTTGATTTGATTTGATTCGATATCATTGATTGTAGGTATTAAATATATAGGAGCAGTCAATTTATTTTTTTAATTGTAGTGAGCATACGTATGAAATGCAACACACGGTATTTATAATACGGATTCTAATTCGTAACCTTACTCAAATTTAATTTTGTAAAACATTCAAATAAATGCAAACATGTACCTATGTTCATGTTCATAATAACGTTAGCAAAACAGATATCAAACCCGTACATCCTGTACTGAGGTCTATCGAACGTATACATACCTAAACTCAACCCTAAACACGTCGCCATCAACCCTTCAATAGTGACGTCGTGTTGCGAGGAGGGTGCAACACTAATTGTGTTGAGGTTTCCCCTGCATGGAGCGCAATATAAGTTATATAGGAACCCTGGCGTGCGTGCAAACTTCATCAGCCATTATTCTTTGCAATTATCGATTCGTGGTTATTCGCAAGGGTTGAGTCACATGAGTCTGTAAATAATAAATCGGGGCTTACTGTTGTTACGATTTTATATAAGTTTTCTACACTGAATATATTTAAATGCGGTATGCGGTAGCTTGCTTACATGAATTAAAATAGATGGCCTCCGTGGCGTGGCGATAGTGAACGCGACTACTACACACGGGGCGCGGGTTCGATCCTCGTTCAGTGCAACATGTTGTATGCATGAATATGTTTGTTTGCATTGGTCTGGTCGTGCCTCGGAGAGCACGTTAAGCCGTCGGTCCCGGCCATACAAACATCTGTGGCAGTCGTTCCGGGTAGTTGGAGCCCTCAAAAGTCCAACCAGTCTAACTTGGAACTTCGATATCGCCATTTGGTCATACAGATTTTAGAAGTGTTTGACTGAAAACAAAGTATGAAAATTTTAGAAAATCTATGAAAAGTCGAATTTTCAATATGGAAACTGTCAGAGATTTTTATCGCGTCGTGTAGGCGACGGCGTTACGCTTCCAATGATATAGCACACGTGGTATATATTTATAGGTTTTATTGCTGTAATTACGTATTTGATATTGTTATCAGTCGGGTTGTGGAGGTTAGATGGTAGTCGCTTCACGGAAAATATCGAAGTTCAGCCGCATCTCAGTCAGACTGGAAAGTCCACCCTAACTGACTTGGGAAAAGGTTCAGAGAATGATGACCTCCTCTATAGGTCATTAATGGAAAATATAGTTGATACCTATAAAGAGGTACAGAGGCCAATTGGCATTTACAATGCAGTAGGGAATTAGCTATAAATGTAATTTGAGACTCCCCCGCACCTGCAGTCAAACTGTGAAGACATTTTTACAGAACTAATTACTAAAGTCTGTATAAGTTGTATTATGTTTAATACATAAATAAAAATATGTATGCAAAATGGCTCGAGTTTAACTTTCGAGATTTGATGCAGGTAAGCCACCCAGGTACCAAAGTAGGAATCAAATAAACTTCATATATGAGAGAGATCATATTAAATGAAACAAAGGTAAAAACAGGCAGAATTGTTTTGATGGTTGTTTATTCAATATGTTTTATTTATGAAACACAAGTAAAATATAAACAGAACTAAACGTGAATCATAAAAATATGTTAGGTGATACGTAACTTAACAGTAATGGGGGGGGGGGGGGATCTGGGGCTGCGACCCAGAGGAAGAGTGTTGGAAGTATATGCCATGCTTATAGGGCAACAGTCCGCTCAGCTGTTAGAGCGACATTTAATAAAAAACATTCTCACAAACTTTCAAATCTTAATAGGAAGAAGGATCTCATGTTAATTTGTCTAAATTCTTCCACGTCTAACTATTATAATTCTAATTACCAGGTACTAGTAAGAAAAAAAAAATTGATATTGCATATCTTATCCAATTTCTACTGTCTTTGATTCCAATACTTCTCTAGAGCAATACTGGGCGCTGATGCAATGACCGGTGGCCAATTCGAGCAAACTCTTCACTCCTTGCAGAGACATTGTATATAAGAGGGTTAGGGCACCTGTAACTAATAACTAATTCAACTTATAGAAATATAGAACGGAGGTAGGACACGACGGTATCTCCCGTCCGAAATGAGCTGTCCAACTGGGGAAGTACCTCCGCCCTACAGAAGACCGCGGTCATAATAACCATCGTGTTGTGTTCCCGCCGGTAAGTAGGGTAGCCAGAGCTCACTATACCCCTCCTTACCCCTCCCCTTCCTAGCCTCCCCACCCCTTCCCAGCTCTCCCCCTTTCCCTTCAGGGTGGGCAGCGCGTGTGTGACACCCTTAGTGTTGCACACGTTCATAGGCCACGGTGGCCGCTTACCATCAGGTGGGCATCGGCGTTACGCTTCCAATGATATAGCACACGTGGTATATATTTATAGGTTTTATTGCTGTAATTACGTATTTGATATTGTTATCAGTCGGGTTGTGGAGGTTAGATGGTAGTCGCTTCACGGAAAATATCGAAGTTCAGCCGCATCTCAGTCAGACTGGAAAGTCCACCCTAACTGACTTGGGAAAAGGTTCAGAGAATGATGACCTCCTCTATAGGTCATTAATGGAAAATATAGTTGATACCTATAAAGAGGTACAGAGGCCAATTGGCATTTACAATGCAGTAGGGAATTAGCTATAAATGTAATTTGAGACTCCCCCGCACCTGCAGTCAAACTGTGAAGACATTTTTACAGAACTAATTACTAAAGTCTGTATAAGTTGTATTATGTTTAATACATAAATAAAAATATGTATGCAAAATGGCTCGAGTTTAACTTTCGAGATTTGATGCAGGTAAGCCACCCAGGTACCAAAGTAGGAATCAAATAAACTTCATATATGAGAGAGATCATATTAAATGAAACAAAGGTAAAAACAGGCAGAATTGTTTTGATGGTTGTTTATTCAATATGTTTTATTTATGAAACACAAGTAAAATATAAACAGAACTAAACGTGAATCATAAAAATATGTTAGGTGATACGTAACTTAACAGTAATGGGGGGGGGGGGGGGGATCTGGGGCTGCGACCCAGAGGAAGAGTGTTGGAAGTATATGCCATGCTTATAGGGCAACAGTCCGCTCAGCTGTTAGAGCGACATTTAATAAAAAACATTCTCACAAACTTTCAAATCTTAATAGGAAGAAGGATCTCATGTTAATTTGTCTAAATTCTTCCACGTCTAACTATTATAATTCTAATTACCAGGTACTAGTAAGAAAAAAAAAATTGATATTGCATATCTTATCCAATTTCTACTGTCTTTGATTCCAATACTTCTCTAGAGCAATACTGGGCGCTGATGCAATGACCGGTGGCCAATTCGAGCAAACTCTTCACTCCTTGCAGAGACATTGTATATAAGAGGGTTAGGGCACCTGTAACTAATAACTAATTCAACTTATAGAAATATAGAACGGAGGTAGGACACGACGGTATCTCCCGTCCGAAATGAGCTGTCCAACTGGGGAAGTACCTCCGCCCTACAGAAGACCGCGGTCATAATAACCATCGTGTTGTGTTCCCGCCGGTAAGTAGGGTAGCCAGAGCTCACTATACCCCTCCTTACCCCTCCCCTTCCTAGCCTCCCCACCCCTTCCCAGCTCTCCCCCTTTCCCTTCAGGGTGGGCAGCGCGTGTGTGACACCCTTAGTGTTGCACACGTTCATAGGCCACGGTGGCCGCTTACCATCAGGTGGGCCGTGTGCTTGTCTGCCACCTACGTAGTATAAAAAAAAACGACAAACATTTTGAGACCCGCATCATTCTGAATTGTGAAAAAAGTTCCAAATTTTTTATGAGTAATAAAAACAATGGCTGCGTCGACGCAGGTGCCACGTAGCTTTATATTATCATGTGGTTATTTTCTTATAAGTGACGACTCCCGCACGATTTGGGCAATTACCTATGAGATAGCTCAATTCCCTTTTGACCTGGGTATGTGCTCCTAGGTGGCTGCGCTTCACCGGGATATTTTGAATACTTAAGTTTACATAGGGTAAAAGCCGGATAGTTGCGCCACTTTTCAACAAAGCTATATAATTAAGAAATATGTGCTTAATAAGAATATTGCAAGGTGTATATCAAATTATAGGTCTTTGAGCTACTATAGAACCCTATTGTTAAGAACATAGTTATTATAGGTTTTGAGTAAAACCTGTTTTATTTGACCTCTCAAAGAGAGGATAGTTGCCCACTCTAGCGGATAGTTGCCTAACGTAAATAATACTTGAGAGGATACTTGCCTCATGCGGGGTAGACGCCTCACAATGACTTTTGATGAAAAACAAATTCATATCGATTTACTCAACCAGTCTTTATTATTTATTGCAATCTTTTATTAAGTTCTAATCAACGTTATACAAAATATTACAAAAATAGCCAAAAATTATACCCCGTATCCCGTGGTATCCTGTATATTCGCGATATTTAGTTGATTCCTTTTTTTTATCCAACTCTTGGAATGCAAGACCTAAACTTTCCTCTGTCCAGCTTATGTGACGCGACACCAAGCCGGCTTTACGCTGATACTTACGAGAAATTTTGCTCACCTAAAAAGTTAATTAATTATTAATTTTATTTTATTAACGGGTACGTCCATAGGCCACGGCAACCTCTTTCCATTAGGTGCATATCTGCCACTTTAAGTGGTATAAAAATTAAAATAATAAATAATCTGAAAAAGTACTGATACGGGTGGGCCTAGAGCACACGACCTAAATACTTATAGTATTCTAGCTAAGTTACAGCCACAATGAATAAAAAAACACAAATAGAAAATATTTGCCTTTGTTCGTGAAAGAATTTATAGTTGCGAATAGTTGCCCCCAGAGCAACTATCCGCACAAGTTTCTAGGGCAACTATCCTTTTTGATACGGATACTTGCCCTTTTCATTTGCGAAATAAATAATAATTATTTTACAAAAATATATAATAAACTTTGCAATGTAAAGCCTAATGCACGCAAAGAAATAAAAGGTGGATTGAAACCACAATTAGTAATAAAAATATTCAACAGAAATAACTTACCAATATAAGTTCGACACCTGTCGAAGATTCACCGCGGAAGATTTTCGCTTGCACAAGTGAAACGCTTGCGTCTATGGTGACGGTTAACGTGGCCCGGAGGTCTATGGGAGGTGTACTTACAACTATAGTAAAACGCTAATGCCACTTACATCTGTAACATAGTGTATTCGAAACCGTGGCAAGTATCCCACTGGCGCAACTATCCGGCTTTTACCCTACCTACTTACATTATTGAAATGATTAGCTAAGTTGTTTACATGTAGGTACTCAGATTGTTTATTATCGTGGTGGACATCGTTAACAACCACTTGGTTGATGTCACGTAATCATTCATCTCATTTACTAAATGCCTGCATTTTTACATCGTTAAGAGT
Organism: Pelosia muscerda; assembly: GCA_963691645.1. Classification (NCBI taxonomy): domain Eukaryota; kingdom Metazoa; phylum Arthropoda; class Insecta; order Lepidoptera; family Erebidae; genus Pelosia; species Pelosia muscerda. The sequence continues at coordinate 17,517,836 of OY829109.1, read as the reverse complement.
CACAATGATGTACAAAACAAAGTGATTAGTTAGTTACAGCTTACCTAATTTATATTCTTATTATTCGAATAATTTATGACATTGAGTTCTTTTGGGCGTTCTAGACTAATCAGAAAAAATGTTTGATTTAAAATCTTCTATAGTCCATTTATTTAGGTACCTACTTATATAAAACTTAATAATCTTGTGGCAACTTTTTTATAAAAACAAATAAACTATACTAGTGGTTCGATATCCCGACGGAGGTCATCTTGAAGAGAAGGCTAAGGCCGGGTCTACCGGGGTGCGAAGAATATGTTGGCTACTACCTCACCTCCGGCAACTGAAGACCCAAAGACGGCGTGCGTTTAAGTCGGTTCGACTCCGACATAACCTACCCAACCGGCTCCGGTCGGGGGGTATCCGTGGGGATTTTTCGCACGATAACAAAAAAAAGAGTGGTTCGATACAGGTTTTAGATAGTATTTTTATACTTTTTAAACAGACACATCAAGATTGTTACCTTTATTTAAGTACCTAAACAAAAGAACTATAGCGAAAATTATTATCTCGTAAGAATTATTTGAAACGTCTTGATGTCTTTGTTTCCTTAACTTTTTTGCTTATAAATTTTTAGATATAATCAAGGTACACTTGGCTCTTCACAACGATTGTACCTATAAAAATTACTCCATATTTGCTTACCGTTATGCATCCAGAGAGTGACAGAATTTGAAATGGCAGGTGTTACACATTACACAGGATTAACCCATTTATTTGAAATTACCAAATATAAAAATTGACACAAGCTGTTTGAGAATATTCGCAAAAGGAGTAAAAACAGTTATAAGGAAGGCTTTGAGGCGTTCTCGTAATTCACATTATATCAATTGTGGATATTGTGCGCTTGCTATTCGATACGCATAAATCTATAACTTGCATGGGCGCATAGCGGGGCTTGATTGACGTGTCAATACCTCTGGCCGGTTTATGGATCTTTATTGAGAAAGAATGAGGAAAATATGCTAAATGCAATGAATTAAACAAGGATTTTCCTTGTGTGATAGAAGTAGAACATTGAATAAAGCTGCAATTAGTCCTTAGACTAATCAATCAGAAGATGATAAAATTATAGCCTTAATCACTTTCTAAGGACATATTACACTGACAGTGTAATTATTATTATTTGCGAACGTGAATTTGGTAGTGTTTGTATAAACTTAGAATAACAAACGCGACTGCAACTGGCTGTTGGTCACGTAGAGGACAGTAACTTGTACTGTTATTGTTTGGTGTCTGAACATCCCGGGGGATTATGATGGGTATTGACAGGTTTGCATCTGCTAACGCAAGGAAATATGACGACATGGGGTAGAAGATGTAAGCGGCAAGCGACGATGATAATTAAAAGAATATTTAAAATATAATATTAAAATTCTAAAGAATCATAAACGTGTAGTGACTTTATTTATACTATAAGTAATTCTGTAGTATTTTTTGATTATGTATAAGGAAACCTATTGCTGAGTACCCATTTTGTTTCCAAATTCGTCATATCTACTCAGAATTACCTAAAAGAAGAACCCGAAAAGACTGCCTAACCAAAGATAATACAAGTTCAAATGCACCACGTGTGTGATGTGAAATTCCATAACAAGCACCAATATGCTTGATTCTCATAACTTGCACCCCGCACGCGACAGTACCTGCACTTCTTGCGGATTATAATCTGTTAATAGTGGGCATTGTCCGCAGATGACGGACACACAAACTTAATGCCGTTCTTTGACAACGGACTCCAGTTTCACTAAAAAAAATTGTCCCACACAATGGGCAAGAGTTAATGCGCATTTTCGTTTCCAGAATAATAAATCATATTTGTGTAAGAATAACATTACTAACTGGTAATGATAACAATCTCGAAGTTGGCGAAATGTGCAAAACCCTGGACATTGTGAATGCAATTTTACTGTTTAGAAATGAGAATAGTTTATTGACAGAAATGTTAGAGATTTACAAGGCTTATAACGATGGGATTATAACAGTAAAAACTATAGTCACAAAGTTTATACTAGCTACTTTTACAGGTACTGTCGAATTGGTTTTACATTCATTTGAAAGTTTCAAAAAATATTTCAGACCTAGAAATATATAAGTTCCAAACAAAAACCAAAGTAGTGATTAAATGAAATGAAACATCGTTTGTTCATATGACAATAGGCTTGTTGAGTACTATACGCTTAGTAGGTATACACTGAAAGCAGACACTCAAGAATACAATGAGTACCTATCCGTGGATTTAAATATTTCAATACTGAAGTCCTATAAAAGTTTGAAATATTCTATGTTCACATTCTTAACGATATCCAATTGCCGTTGTGAAATGTAACACAATAATTCAAAACTGATAATAGATGCAACACCAAAGCTATTGTCGAAACACAGCCTTTTGCAATTGTCGTTCATTTTAGTAAAGACGCAACAAATACGAATGTATCTCGAGGTGGTAATCCTTGCGAGACTTTGTACTGATTTCATATTTTTCCCAGAAGGACATGTTATGATTTTAGTTAAGCTGTCTCGTATTATAGTTGTTATGATATTTTGAACCCTTTGTAGGGCTATTTCGAGACTTTTGTAATCATAGTGGACACCCGTTTCTTCTGAATGAAAATTCTGAATACCTCCAAATTTAATCTCAAATAGTCTCAATATTTGAAATACTTTCAAAATCAGAATAGGATAAAATTATACCATGTGACAGACATTATAGAACTGTGTATTATGTAACAAGATGAAAAATGCAATATTTTATTTAAAAATCGATTATGCATAAATTGCAAAAAACTTTCTCTGTGAAAGTTTTGCACTGATGTTATAAAGATAACGAAATAATTTTCTTCGAATTGCTTCTAGCCTTTAAATATAATTTATCATAAACAGGGAAAAAAACATACACATGTGTCCAGAAGAATTATTCGACGATATGCCCATGCTAACTTTTTATCAATCGCAGCAGGAAGTACATCTACTGCTTCTTTCGCTTTCCTCCTTCACTTCTTTAAGAAGGGCTTTAGAAGGTTTCTATAAGGTCGGCAGTACGAGTGTTACTGTGAATATTCATACGTGGGCCCTGTGCTTGTCTGTCACGTAAGTGGTATATAAAAAATGAAAGATTACCACTCGTAAGTAAATTTAAATTCATATCATTTATTTTGTGAAATATAGGTTACAGAATAGATGTTATAAAGATGATGCAGTACAGCTATGTTACGCCAAGGGCATACAAAATTATGTAGTCTATTTTACAAATTATAAAATACATAGGAACATAATAAATCAAGATATAGTAAGTACTTATCTAGCAAAATACAATGTCAAAATAATCAAGTCCAAATAAAATCTCAAAATATTAGGCATGTCAAGTGTTATCGTATTTGGAATCATTATAAATCGTAAACAGAATTCAAAGGTAATATGAAATACAAAAATTGTATATAAGTCAGTTTTTAGTTGGATTCTTTCAAAACTCGGAGCAATATTGATTTGTATGTGATGAAGATGCAGTGTGAATAAACATAGTAATACAATCGCGATCGGAGTGGCGATGGTGGACATGAGCACAGCGGTGAAGTGTGAATGGCGAACTTCAGTTGCGGTCAGCAATGTACTGCTGACTCACTGCAACCCTTCAGTGTTAATAGTATAGGAACGGTTCGCAAAGAATATTCATAGAATTCATGGCTATCGAAAATTGAATAACGATTTAAGACTTAATATGTTTCCATAGCGGTGGATTAAAAAAGCGGTCTGTCAGATGTACTGAAAAGTAAATTATAACGTAACCCAATAGTACTAGAATATGCAAATAAATATTGCATTACCAACTTATAAAATTAAACCCGTAATCGCTGTACCAAATATTGGTAAAAACATTAACTCCCGCCTATATGAGGGATAGGCAGAGATGCTAGCACCCACATTTCGCTAGTATATGTTTAGGTCCCAATGTAATAGGTGGTGAGCCTATTGCCATTTAAACCTGTGATAAATACACACATAACTTTGAAAAGCATCGAAAAGTCATTGGTGTGTGCCATGATAAAACCTGGAATTGAACCCGAGACCTCGTCTCAGCAGTCCATACCCATACCACTAGGCTATCGCGGTGGTAAAAACAAAGTACAGTTAGTTCTTTACCCCGTAACACTATCCACTGTTTGTACTGACCCTACTGCTTTCTAGGACGTAATCCGTGTCCACGCGGAAGGGTTCTCAAATGACAGGCGCGTGACAATCTTCCACAAACAATTTTATATTATTTTTAACCAATGTAGTTCTTATTACATTAGCTTTTGAGGATATAGTTGCGTGTGCGGTTGTGGCTGCAGCTGCAGTAAGGCACAGATGTCGATCGTTGTCAGTATTTGACAGTTATGTGCAATTTCCTATATATTGGGTAATGATGTTATCAACTGGCTCTGGCCTTTAAATATTTACCGGCTGCTCTAGTGGTACTAAGAAAAAGGTAGTGAAGTCCGGGGTTTTTGCCTGATTAGGACAGAATTCTGTGTTTCTTCACAATACATGTATTTATGTTTTGTATGTGTTTGACGAGTATTGTGTTTTTCACACCAGTTATAGTCATCTGGAAATTTTCTGCTAGCCATTTGTGTCCAAAACTTGTCATCTTAGAGACAAGACTGTTGGTGGTCTTTGCATTGTGATTGTACAACTAAAGAGTGTCGCCTTGTCGTTTGGTGCAACGCCGCCGACGTCTAGTGGCGGTCCTGTATAGTGTAAAGCCAAAGGTACTCCGAAAAAAAATCTTTTTGAGTGATCAAATCATGCGTGTTCATTTGTTGATAAGATAATGGTAGATGCAAAAATAAAAAAAAGACTTTCCTAAAGACTTTGTACAATGATAACAGAGAAGCTGAACAGATTAGCTTCTTAATCTTTTCGTTATTGTCATTTATGGCATTGGAATTTATGATATTATTGCTTTGAGGGGAATCCAGAAATATAATGTAAAACTAGTTTTGGAGTTTGTGTAGTTAGGTAATATTTTGTGGGTAACTTTATTACTATTAAAAAGTACCACGGGACTTTTAATGATCGATTCGCTACTTCCTAACGCACCTTAAGGTGGGACCGGACATCGTGGGATTTAAATATGGCGTTGAGTGTGGACGTAAAAACTTATAGCACATGGGCATACAAACTCGAGTTTTGCTGAAATGGCCACCAGTCGATCGATGGTTTCATTTAAGCTCACCTATCACGCGGCTGAATACGCGACGGACACGCACTTCGCACACAGTCACGGTAAAATGTTACGTAAATGTAGACGCGACTTCAACGAAAACTGAACTTACAGCATTTGTCCATTATTTTTATAGCGTTAGCCAAAATCTACCTTATAACTGATATGTTGCTATTAAAGAGAAATACATGAAAATAATAAAGGTACTTTATTACATCGGGAATTTGCAACCATTGTCTATAACGCTATGTGAGCTAAACTGTCAAGCCTATTAATATTATCAGAGGTATTGGGAAATTTATCGTGTGTTGTGTAACATACAATAGCAGTAGTAGCTTTAAAATATGTAAGTACAACACCGTTGATCCTAAGTGAAGACCATGTCTGTGTCTGTGTCTACCTAGGTATTAGCTTGCGAAAAAGAGATCGAGACCAAAGGAGGCAATTTGTTGCAATTTGCCAATGTATTTGATTGCCAATTCTGCGACATTCGCACGCGAATCCTGCTATAATAACACATTCGCGTGTCGGTGTCAGGCGCCTGAATCAACAGTGAAGTTTGTTCGAGTCTAGAATTCGTGTTATTTTTGCGCACGCGTCTCTTTCATGTAATTAATATTATGAACCAATCAACTTATATGTATTGACTAAGACAGGCCTGTAACATGCAGAGGTTCCTTTAGATCAACAATACTATGTATAATTTTAATTTTATTATCCAAAATTTGCATAGACGGCCACACCATGTTCGTAATATATAAAAACACTGACACAATATATACTGTATTGAAAAGAATTTTGCCTTTGCCAACTAGGTACCTACAAACAGAAAAGTAACGGTTTTTATAACGAATAGCAATTTTAAATGGACAGTTTTGTCTGTGTTTTGAGTAAAAGGGTTGTTCTAACAAAGGGGATTATACAATTTGCATGTCGCGACTTCACGTCACTTCTGCGAATATAGTCATAGAGCCTCAATAGATAACAGATGACTTGCACTAACTGTAATGGCGTCTCTACGCCCGCTTGGAATTTTTTTTGTCTTTTTATGCAAAGACGAGATTCGTGGTTTTCCACCAGAACATATTTGACAAGACACAGAATAAGAAAATATGAAAGATGTAAGAGTATATCCCTTATAGACTGTACATTGCTCAGTAAATAAGTTACAGAGACTTGAAATTAACACCTTATACAATCAGCATACCATCGCAAATTGCTTGAATTTCAGTGGACATCTTTACACGGTTGTTCTTAGTTTTCTTTAAACATTTCCTGAATTGTCTGGACACAATATGATTTAAACAATAAAAATATTCCAAACACTTTCCTGGTAGGTAGATCATTCTCTCCGTAAACAGCAACTCGAAATGTTGATTTTGATTTTTGATTTCGACCATCTTGGACAATTTACTTTACAGGTTTACAATAAAATCTGAATGTGTAGCCACACACGGTTAGCTACCTACACGCTATCTGCCGTGGTATCTTTTTGTTCAATTACTAATAGATATTAGTTGTGAAAACTCGTACCTGGGTATATTATTAACAATGTCGAAAAAGTGTAGTTACACATCATTGACAGAGGGACAGTGTATTGTCTCTAATGGGATAGTTCGATGAATGTTATCATCGCATTCATTGTTTAAAGTAAATTGCAATAATAGATACATCTTCAAAGGAACACCGACATGAATAGAGTTATGGTATGTTTCAATAAAGTGTGAGTTTGTTTAGTAGAGTTCGTGCTAAACGGCTGTATCTCGACTGAAATTTAGCCCCTAAGTAGTACCTATGGGTTCAAATTATTCGAAAAATCTATCTGTCGTAGATAGCTTAAAGAATTAAATATTTCAACTATCATAGGCGTTGTAAATGTGCACAGGTCACAGTAACCTCTTTTCATCAAGTGGGGCGTGTGTTCGTCTATCGACCTCTTAGGAGGTATTTAATATATCATCTTTAATATATCATCTTCGCATTAGTTTTTATTGTAATAAAATTTGCAGTGGTACTTTTTCATCATTAAATCACCCAATTTTGCTCAAATTTAAACAGAGAACCATAAAAGATCGACTAGTAGTAACTGTACACTATACCAAGTTCGTCCTGTGTACTGGAACATTCGAAAACGAGCGTCTCTGCGAACAACAGAGAAACAAAGGTGCAGTCAAGCAGTCTTGTCTTCCAAGGAGATCTATCAATATTTATTTTTTCATTAGAACTGTAATATTTAGTTACAATAGTTCAATAATTTTGCCCATTGCTAATTTGCCAAATTGCATATTTTTGTACGGCAGTATGGTAATAAAAAGTCCCCGTTTCAAACTTGAACCAATGAGCGTGCGATTGTGCAATAGGTACGCCACGCCTGAGTCAGCAAAGGCGGACCCGTGAGATTGCGCAACCAATGCGCTCGCGCAGTTTGTTGGTACAGGAATTGTGCCTTAGGCTTAGCACGCACTACGATTAAACGCCCGCGTTTAACCGCAGGTCTGAAATCGCAAAAAAATGTAACACATAGCTTTCTATACAAGCGCACGCATTAGTGACTTTTTTCAGTGACTGATTTTAAAAACGCAACTTGTTACGTTTTAACCGCGGTTCGAAAACGCGCGGTTTTTTTGTGTCCCATAAGAACAGTATTGTGGCGCACGCACGGCGGTTAATCGCATTCGGTTTTTATTCAGTCTCGACTGTGCGAGTGCGGAGGATAGACGTTTTTGCAGAGGTCGTCCGACTCAGAAACATCGAATGTAGACTACGACAATTTATCAAAAAACATTATTATTGAAGTGGAAAAAAGGCCGGCTTTATATGACAAATTGTATCCTTAAAAAGTATCCTTTCAAATGTCTTTGATCAGTTAGTGGATGTACCCAGTACCTATGGCGGCGGCGTTGTTTATGCTTTCTATTTTTTAATTTCAATATCAAAGCACAACACATGCTGCTCGCCAGAAAACCATGGTGAAATGAAATAATTTTAAGTAAAACGCTAGCCGCAGTGCGTGTTGATGCCCGTTTTTGCGTTTTCAGCTTTTCCTAAACCGCGCGCGTTTAATCGCAGTGCGTGCTAAGCCTTAGTACATATATAAGAGCGGTCATGATTTTTTTAATATTACGGTGAGCATGCTCAGAATTTAATCCAATATGTGTTCTGAGATACAACACACGGTATTTATTATTATGGGTTCTAATTCTTAGCTTCGCAATTTTGTAAAAACATCCAAACAACAGACCACAAGTAGGACGTATGTTCGTCTGTCACTTTAGAACTATTTAAAATATCATTATGTAATGTTAGCAAAACGGATAACAAATCCGCAAATACTGTATAGGTACATATACCGCCGTCGATGAATGTATAAAATAAACTCAATCCAGAAAGCGTCGCCATCAACCCTTCAATGGTGGCGTTGCGCGGAGGGTGCAACACTAATCGTGTTGAGGTCCCCTTGCATGGCACCCAATATAAATTATATAGGATGTGAACTCCTGCCAATATTCTTTACAAATTATCGATTTGTGGACATTAGGGAGTGTTCGGCAATATTTTGTGAGATATACCTAGATATGAAGACCCGATTCAGCTGAAGAAGGCTGGTCGGGTTGTTTCAGACAGCAGCTTTCTGAGCAGTCCGACGATACAATCGCCGTAGAGAAGGGTGAGCAGGCATGACATAGAGTATGGGAGGTGGAACGTACGCTACGAGTGACGTGGCAGGCTGGGAGAAGAATCAGTCTGTATGTTGATACGCATACCTACAAATATCTAAGCGGTGATGTTTGGCTACAATACTACCCGACGGGGGTCATCTCGAAGGCCCCGGGTCTGCCGGGTGTGCGGGATATGTTGGCTACTACCTCACCTCCGGCAACTGAAGACCCAAAAACGGCGGCGTGCGTTTTCGTCCGACATAACCTTCCCCACCGGCTCCGGTCGGGGTGTATCTGTAGGGATTTCTCGCGTGATAAAAAAGGGCTACGATACTAGCCGATACTATGGCTATGATACAAGGCCATAGTGAGTGGTGACGGTATAATTGAGAAGAATTTGGAACTCTGATTTGCCAGTTACCCTATTTTCGACGTAACTTAGTGATATTAAATATTAATATAGCGTCGGTGGCTTAGTGGTTAAGGAGTCGGCCTTACGATTGAAAGGTCCCGAGTTCGAATTCTGGTTATAACACTACCGATGTGAACCCACTCCTTGCACAAGCAATTTAGCTTAGTTGGAGGGGTTAGAGGGGAGAAACCCAACTAAAATAACAAAAATAAAATAAATTAGCTAATATATTAGGCTAATATATTATTAGCTTATATATAGCATAGAAAAAAATGCATATTATAATCACATAAAAATTAATTTAATTCATTGCTTCAGATAGAATACAACAGTCTAAATTTAAGTAACGTATCTATTACGAGAATATGACCTTCATTTCATTCACATTTATAGTTGCCATCACAAGCACTGATGCACTGTATGGGATGCAAGTGATGATGATTTCATTTATTTCATTATTTCATTCACTACTTATTGCCTAATATTTATAAACTATCATAATACTTAACTAAAAATAACATCACCAACTAATATTTACAATAAAACCCTATAATAACAATAATAAGTAATATTACAATAACTACACTAGGTACATAATATTAAAAAAAAATACAAATTAATATAGGTACTATTTACACTTATCATTTGAACTACCTATACCAGCGACATACCTGCAGCCATTCTGCTCTTTAGCGCCGCCAGTTCCCTATCCAGGAAGCTCACTTGAAAAGCCAGTCTAAGCTCTCTCAGTTCCCTCCAACCCCGGCTCTGTTTTGCCGCCATAACCGAGCCATGGGTGCTGCCGGCGATAGGTTTCATTAGACTGGCTTGTCTGCACAGCCTGTCTTATCCGTAGGTTGCCACCAACCAATAACCCACATTCCTTGCTGCGAGACCTTGAAAGGACTAGCTTTCGAACACTTGGTACTCCATATCTCCGCTCAGTGACTCTGAATCTGAGACATGGAGACCTGATTCTGTTGAAGAAGGCGGGTTAGGCTTTTGCAGACAGTTTCTCTGTTCTCGTTCTCGTTCTCGGCGATAGAATTCATTAGACTGACTTGTCTGCACAGCCCGTCTCATGGGTTGTTACTCACCTGACTTTTAAACATTTGGTACTCCATATCTCCGCTTAGTGATTCTGAGTCTAAGACTCATATTTACAATAATATCAAATATAACAATTATAAGTAATATTACGATAACAACTACATTTAACGACTACAATTAACAAAGAAAATCAATATTTACACTTAACTTACAAAATTCATTACACTATAAGATATTATTACACTTAACACTAAAACTATATTACATTTACCAAATTTACACTGTGACCAAATTGTTCTTTTCGCGTTGCCGGCGATAGAATTCATTAGACTGGTTTGTCTACACAGCCCGTCTTATCCGTGGGCCCACATTTGACTCCCCAGTCCTCGGCGCGAGACCTTGAAAGATCTGGCTTTCAAACTCTTGGTACTCCATATTAGGGACTTTGAGTCTGAGACATGGAAACCCGATTCTGTTGAAGAAAGTGGGTTAGGCTGTTGCAGACAGTAGCTTCCAGAACAGTCTGGCTATACCTGCACCCATCTTGATTTTCTTTATCGTCACTTTCTTCTTTTTTCAGAAAGCTCACTTGAAAAACTGCCGGTGCTTAAATCTCTCAGTTCCCTCCTCCTCTTCGTCTCTGTTTTATCGCCAAAACCGAGCCATGGGCGTTGCCAGCGATAGGATTCATTAGACAGGCTTTGCTACCCATCCCGTCTCATCGGTGGGGTAATACACTTGATAACCACCAATGACCCACCATTCTTTGCTGCGAGGCCTTGAAAGACCTGGCTTTCAAACACTTAGTACTTCATACCTCCGTTTTTCTTGTAAGTTTGAACTTAACATCTAAAACATAACATCATATTTATATATTATAAAAAAGACAAAATCATCATTTTATAATTATTATCAACCCAATTATAAAATAAAGGGACCGCGGTAGCCTAATGGTATGGGTAATGGACTGCTGAGACGAGATCTCGGGTTCGATCCCAGGTTTACCATGGCACACAAAAATGACTGCGATGCTTTTCGAAGTTATGTGTGTATTTATCGCAGGTTTATAGTGCCCGGTTAATGGCAATAGGCTCGCCACCTATTACATTGGGACCTAAATATAAACTGGCGAAATGTGTGTGCTAGCACCTCTGCCCTACACCTTCGGGGATATAGGCGTGATATTAAAAAAAAAGGAAAAAAAAAATCTACCCAATTACTGTCATAGATTCCAAATCTTTTCTAGAACAATGGAAGGCAAAGAATGGGCGCAGCAGTGGTTTGTAATTTAAGCAAGCCTTATATTCATACATATACATATTATGTCAAAACTAACTAAGCAGCTCGTCCCTAATCGCTCCCGGTGGAAAAGTGCCCATCACACTCGCCGCGTTTCCGCGCTGGTAACTACATTCATATAATATCTAGATAAGTGTATGTTTCGGAATGACTGCGGATCACCAATCCATTTTTTGTATACTTAGGTATATCTACATACCTGCATTGATTTGATATTACTGTGATGGATATCGTTAGTGATTACTTAAGAAATGAACCTTATTGTGCATTCAATAAATGCCTTATTTTCACATTAAGCATGTATAAGGAGTTGCAAAAGGTACATAGTGATTAGTTACTTACAGTGTAATATGTTATTAAAAAAATAAGTGAAATTATGTTATGTTGTTAGATAGGTTTACTGACGTTTGGCAAAAAACGTTTCCCAAAGTGACACTTGCCAAAGTATGTTTCCCAAATTTTCATTTGGCAAAAAAACATTTCGCAAAACCATCTTTTCGCAATTTCGCAGTTAGCAAAACTACTTTTAGCAATTTATTGTTTAGCAAATAATTACATGACAATGTTTCATTTTACCAAATATTATGTAGTCAAATATGGTTTGGCAAATATACTAACTGTAATATATTATATATCATATGATTTACTGTCTGTCCCGATCTATGCTGCATGCACACTGCTGCGTGGATGTTTGTTTCACCTTGGACAATATTAAAGTGCACGGAAGGAAATAATTTACAGGTAAGAACTTCTATAATAATTATATTGTTTAAGATATACAATTCAATTCTGGCGCTTCGCCGGCCGCTGCCGCGGCACGCTCGCTTCGCTCGCTCGGCTCGCGCTCTGTTGGGATCACAGTTCTAACCTAACCTAACCAACTTTTCTAGCAGTTCAAATCTAACCTACGTAACTACAATTTTTCACCCATATTAAAATTTGAACGAACTTCCTTTGTAATATATTTTTTTACAAAATAAAGCATTTGCTTAATGTATTTTTGAGTTTGACTAAATGAAATTTGAGCAAGTAAAAATTTGCCAAATGAATATTTGACCAAGTGAATAAAATGTGAAATGTAAATTTGCTAAGCACTCTTTTGGAAAATGAAACTTTGCGATAAGTGTTTTGGGAAGTGAAATTTGACGAAACATATTTTGCCAAACGGCAGGACCCCTGTTAGATAACTAATATGTTTGATGAAAAAAATTAATTAAAGGTTAGTAAAATACATGTACAGATTATTTACGTGTTATTCAAAACCCTCTTGATTTTCATCCTCTTCAATTTACACTTTTTTATTTAGCACACGTCAATTTGACTTCTCCCCGCCTGATGGTAAACTGAAGTCAAAGTTTCAGGAAAGAGGGTCACCATTACAAACACGTAGTATAATGGTGGCGCTCAGCTTGGCGACCTCATCAGATGCTTTTCCACGTTTAAAGGACCCGGCACTGTAGCAAGAAGGAAACACGTGAGCTGGTAAGTAGGTCCAAGACTTAAATAACTTTTCTGTGTTTTTATATCTTCAGGTATAATCAAGGTATGTATATTACATACTTAACTAATGAATTTATACAACGTATACAAGATCTTTAGCTTTCTTAAAATGGCCATAATATTTTCACAATTATCGTGTGAAAACTACACTATTCGCATTTACCGTTACACACCCTGAAGTGACTGTGTTTAAAAAGGACAGGTGTTAAATACACATTGTAGCATAGGATTAACCCATTTATTAAAAAAAAATTGTTACGGGAATATAGTCCTTAAATTTATTGTCATAAAGGATACAGGTAGTGATTGGGAAATATTCCCAAAAGGGCTAAACACAGTTATGAGGAAGGTTTTGCGGTGTTCCCGCAATTCATATTGTATCAATTGTGGACATTGTGTAAACGATTCGATCCGCATATGTCCACCATTTACGTGGGTGCATAGCAGGGCTTGATTGACGTGTCAATATCTTTGGCCAGTTTGTGGTTCTTTATTGAGAAAGTACAAAAGAAAAATATGATAAATGCAATGAAATAAACAAGGGATGCGTGTGATTCAAACTTGAAAGTACTTAAAGAATTTTAAATAGCATAACACTGAGTATCAATGCAGTTCGTCTTCCGACCAATCAAGTACTGGAAAACATTAAAATTATTATGAAATAATAAATACGAAATATTTTTTTCTCCAAATACTTACCTACTTCTCTCTCTAAGGCTTAGCACGCACTGCGATTAAACGCGCGCGGTTTAGGAAAAGCTGAAAACGCAAAAACGGGCATCAACACGCACTGCGGCTAGCGTTTTACTTAAATTTATTTCATTTCACCATGGATTTCTGGCGAGCAGCATGTGTTGTAGCTATGATATTGAAATTAAAAAATAGAAAGCATAAACATAACTTCGACAAGCTAGTCCAATTTCTGCACACATTTTGATACACCTCCTGCCAAAGCCGGGCTTTAATATTTCTGTCTCTGTATTGATTTAACGATTTGTCATATAATGCGGGCCTTTCTTCCACTTCAATAATAATGTTTTTTGATAAATTGTCGTAGTCTACATTCGATGTTTCTGAGTCGGACGACATGACTTAACCTCTGCAAAAACGTCTATCCTCCGCACTTGCACAGTCGAGACTGAATAAAAACCGAATGCGATTAACCGCCGTGCGTGCGCCACAATACTGTTCTTATGGGACACAAAAAAACCGCGCGTTTTCGAACCGCGGTTAAAACGTAACAAGTTGCGTTTTTAAAATCAGTCACTGAAAAAAGTCACTAATGCGTGCGCTTGTATAGAAAGCTATGTGTTACATTTTTTTGCGATTTCAGACCTGCGGTTAAACGCGGGCGTTTAATCGTAGTGCGTGCTAAGCCTAAGAGATTGCCACAGGGATAAGATTGCCAATTTTATGTACTTATACTGATTTTTCATATTAAGTTTTCCTCTCCTTGGTGTACAATAATGACATAGGTATATTATTATTATAATATAAACCTCATGTAGGTACTCTTCATAGAAACATTGTGTAAAATTTACATAACTATCATCTTTACAAATTAGTGCAAATTGCAATCATATAATCATGTAAAATATTATTATTTGAATTTAAATTATCTGTTATTGTGACTCATTGATTTAGAATTTTCCTGTACCTATTATTTGGTACGAAGGGGGCACTTCATTTTACCACTTGATACAAAATATTGTCCACTCAGATTTCACTTTTTTGCATCCCTGAATTCTTTAGCTGTTTGTGTAACACTGTATTTCACGTTTAGACACTGATTTTAAGTTTTTGCAACTGATTTCAGAGTTCGTTTCCCTATTGTGTAGGTATATCAAAATCTTTGATAACTTACGCACTTCATATATTCATATATAGCTTATAATTAAGTAGTAATTATACAACGTATTGGAATTAAATATGAACTTGAAACTATTTTTAAAAGTTAATAAATTACGGAGCGAATTAAGTTATATGGTGTTAAAACTACCCACATATAAGAGCGACTGCACATTGCCGTCAGATGGCGGTAGATGGGTATTCATAAGTATTCATAGGCGATATAGACTAGAAGTGATAAGCGGCAAGCGATAATCGTAGTTTTGAGCTAAAATTATGTAAATATTCAAATTCTAAATAATCATATTTGTATTAAGTATTTAGTTAGTTATATTTAAATTAATTACTGACTTTATTGTTATTCATATCTTGCATGGATTTCTAATACTAATATTGTGTTTTAAATAATGTAACATATGACTCGTAAAATTGCTTGATATAAATGAATTAACTATTATTATTATATTATAAATGTGGTTAGTTTAGATAAACGTTCACTAATGATATTTGTTTTGGCATAACAACACCAACTTTTATAAAATCTTTAGTTTTCTTAAAATGGCCATAACTTCTCCACAATTATCGTGTGAAAACTACACCATTCGCATTTACCGCTGCGCATGAAGCGATCATGCATAAAACTGTAATATATCATGCACAAAATGTGTATTATTGCAAAAGAGTTGTCCTGTTTAAGATCATTTGGACGTGGACGATCCAAACTTCCGTTAGGACATCCTTTACAAATAAATATTTGCAAAAACGATTCTCTATAAGCCGATGGATGACACAATGATAGAAACTTTCTATGAGAAAGTAGCACAGGGGGAGGTCCCACGTTACGCCTTTATAATCAATGTGATTAATACCGCTATCGATGTTATGAAAAGAGAAACATAAGAAGAATAAACACAAACAACTAATGTTTTTTAAAAAAAATTGACGCTGGGTCTATTGATTCAATCATCAGTCACAGTCTATGGCAATCCACTGCTGGACATAAGACAATATTTGGAGGCTTTGGCAATTCCCAGGCTGGTCAGACGCGTTCTCGAAATGAATGCCTGTACCAATCCGTTAGATAACTTATCCGATGGGTTGGTACAGGGATTCATTTAGAGATGTCCTTATCTCGAAGTGACATCGTCTGAGTTTTCTGTTAGTAGTTAGTAGTTTACGACCCTTCGGAGACCAAGTGGTGGTCCTTCTCCGTCACCATAAGGAAGGATACTGGATACCGGATGGTATGTAAAATTTATAAAAATAGGATAAACAATACGTAATGGATATCGTTTAGTACTCAAAATTAATAAATGGCCACTTGTGGCGAATTAATACTATATATTCCGCATTTATTGGCAAATAGCAATTTATTTGGTGTAAAAAATAAACATTATTAATAGATAATTATTTTGCTAAAGCCCTATAGCCGGTAGAGAATACTGATGAATTAGAATTTTTCCTAACTCACAGCAAAAGTGGGTTTTTTTTTTGCGACAAAGAGACAGTGTGATTAAGTTTTAAAATATAATCACGATTAGTTTAGCACACGAACAAATGGAGAAGTATAAATAGGCGAACTTAAGTTGCGGTTAGCAATGTATTGCTGACTCACTGCAACCCTTCAATCCTAAGAAAAACATCATGAATTAGAAAATGAAAGAAAAACAAGGTATTAAATATCTGTAAATATTTCCATCCCTAAATCAATTCTCAAATTGTGATCCTTAAATTAAATACAGGTGAAAACAAAATAGGTACAGTTACTTCCCTAAATCGCGTAATACGGTTTGTGCGACAGATATCCGTGGTTTGTGCTGATCTGTTTTTTTTTTCTGTAATACTGACGCTTTCTGGGGACATAGTTCGTGTCCATGCGGAAGGGTTCCTAAAAGTATTAAATGATTATTTCTTTCGAATGTCGTTCTTATTCTATTAGTGTTTGAGGATATAGTTGCGTGTGCGGTTGTGGCTGCAGCTGCAGTAAGGCACAGATGTCGATCGTTGTCAGTGTTTGACAATTATGTGCAATTTCCTATATATTGGGTAATGATGTTATCAACTGGTTCTAGTTTTATAGAATATTATTATATGCCAGCGAGTGTGCTCTCGTGGTATGAAATTTTATCCTTTTTTACCGAGACTTTATAATATATCTACTTTATTTAGTACTTATGCGTGTTGTAAGTTAAAGTAGATATGATACCGACCCATGTACCAACTTACGGATATCATTTCTTTGATTTGGTTAGGGTGTGGAGTGTTTGCACGCGCCTGCTTTTTCATTAGTTTTCGGTTTAATTTTTTTTAATACAATTGTGTTTTGTTAGCAGACAACTTGTGTTGTTATTAAAAAGTACCACGAGACTTAATTAGTTGCCGATACCCAGCTACCTGAGGCACATAACGGGAACTGGTGTGGACTCGTGTAAGTATGAAATTAACACATCTGTTCATTATTTTGACATGGTAAGCGAAAAACAACCTTACTCGTGAGTAAATACAGATAATATACATACTTGTGTGTGTAGGAAGGTATCTGCGGGTAAATATGAAGTACCCAGAGTATGCAACTACTTTGGGGACAGAACACTAGATAATTGAGTACCGTACCTGCTCAATAGTTTGCCCGCAGATATCAGAATTGAAACTAATAAAGGCAAATTTGCCAAATTAGTACGAGAGCACTTATTAGAACAAATTTAATGAATATGATATGAAAAAATGTCCGCCATGTTAAATAGTATTTAGTGAATTTATGTTACCAAACCATGTTAAATAATATTAAGTGAATTTATAGTCCTGTTCCCACAGTCAAACCGTGGAAACGGTTTTGTGGGGCCATGTTTAATATTAAATTTTATTTAATAAATATACATACATACATACATACAATCCTCTAGCCGTCGATATGCTTTGTTACATCGCAACCCTGTTCCTAGTTGAGTCTATTATATAGTGTGAGTCTAACTGTAACTAACCAAGCCGTTTAGTTTAAAGTAATTTCCAAGATAATAAACCTAAATTTATTCGAGAAAACTTGTATAAAATACATTTGTGGTGGGTGAGCCATTGTTATTAGCTATTATAAGTATGCAATATGTTGAAGCTTCATTCAGTGTTTCATCACTAACTCTGACATTGACACAATCTCACGCGAATCCTGTAACAATAAATTCGCGTGTCGACTTTTGGTAGTTTGAATCAACAGAGTGATGTTTATTCGACGAAAGGAGTCGTGTTATCTTAACGCACGCGTCTCTCTCACGTAACTAATATTGTGTACAAATTAATTTATGTGTATCGACTAGCCACGTACTAAGACAAGCCTGAAACATGCAGTAGTTACTACAATATAAGTATGTTATGTGCTTGGAAACATGCAAACAGTTGTATCCAACTATGCAAGTCTGTAAGTAACATTGTTACCTATTCAAAACTTTTCTAGAAGGTCACGTAGGCAATATACCAAAACATTGAAACAATTTAATCTGCATTCAAAAGAAAACTTTCGTCATTTACAATTGTTACAAATAGAAAAATAACGGTTCTTATAATGGAGAAAGGTTTTAAATACTTAACTAAGGTTATTTCAATTTTGCAAAATGGCAGAATACACAATTGTCTCCGCTTTGAGTAAAAAGGGTTGTTCTACGAAAAGGAATTATTATACAATTTGCATGTTGCGACTTCACGTCACTTCTGCGAATATTCTGAGAGCTACCTATAGATAACAAATGACTTGCACTAAATCTGAAATTCTAAATGAGTTACTGTGCAGTTTGTATTTCATGTGTATTTTTAGGTAAATAAGAGATTTGCATAGGTACCTTTAGTATAAGTACCTAGGATCAGCGACAGTAATTTATAATTTTAACCCTAACGTCTCCCTTCGAGGAAAGTTTAATAAGCGGAGTCATAAAATATCAGACCTGTATTATGCTAAGGTGTTGTGAAACATTCGCAAAGGATTAAGTAACTCTACGAACGTTTTTGCAAACAAAAGAAAGAAAAAAAGGGGCCCGTGACTGATCCACAGACAAGATGGCGAGACGATGTTTTCACGGCAAACTCTTTTCGACTCGACATTTTTATTCATTACAGTAATAACTACCAATTTACACTCAGTGATTTTACTTTATTATACTTAAGTTACAATGGCAGTAAAAAATAAGGCTCCATATTCTTCAAAAGTAAAAGGACCAATGAGAGCGCGCCAGACTCTCGTATTGTATTGTGCAACCAGCCACGCCCGATTTAGGACCCGTGAGCTTGCGCTCGCGTATTCTGTAGGTAAGTATTTATGAGAGGTCACGATTTTTTAAACTTCAGCGAGTGTATCAATGTAAACCATTGAAAATACGCCTGAGTCAATAAAGGTAAACCCGTGAGCTTGCACAACCAATGTGCGCGTATGTAACTGCTATTCATTCTATAGATAAGTATATAGGAGTGATCAAAGATTTTTGAAATTTCAATGAGTAGGTTCACAATTTACAATGACAAATAAGTAACAGAATACTTTCCCTTGAAGTATTTCGGCATATGGTTAGCGAAACCCGGGCATTAACGCGATCATAATAGGTATATTATGGTAGGTAAATACAATACCTTTGGACTTGCTTGTCGGTCACAAGCTGACTCAAAGTGTCTGTTGACAACGATAGAGGCCGTCAGGGTGGCCCTTGCAGAGACAGCACGTGTAACAGCGGCCACCATGTTCTGGAATGCGCCTCTACTTACCATCAGGTGTGGTGCAGTCTATTTGAACACCTAAGTATAAAAACAATCTTGGCATAGGTGGCACCTATGCTGAGATACTTCTTCGTCCTAGCGTTGCTCCCAGTCGTATCCGAACCTTTCACCTCGGAGTCTAGGAACCGTTGTTACCATTCTGACTTCGGACTTCGCCGATATAGCCAGAGCTCACTGGAGAGTTTTTGTGTGGTCAGTGAGAAGACCGAGAAACCCTTCTTTGTCTTCTGCATTGACAGCACGGAGACTCTCTTAACCTTCTTCTCTGCCCGCCTACCCCCTTCCTCTTATCACCTCGTCTCTATATGGTCGGCAGCACGAATGTGACGCCCCTGGGGTTGCTAACGTCCATAGTACCACAGTAACCACTTTCCATGAGGTGAACCGCGTGCTTGTCTACCGCCTGTCCCTTTTGCATTCCATTGTATTAAACTTATTGGAGTTTTAATGCAACTTGCACTGAGTGGGCATCGAACCAGCGTGCCCTGCATAGCGGTCGCGCTAACTACTGACCATTACTGGAGGTATGCTGAAATACACTATTCATTGTGTGGTTTCTAGTTCGTAGATGCTATTTCGTAAAAACATCCAAATAGGTTTATAGAAATTTTTGCACAGCGGATATCGAACCCGCAATACTGCAGTCGATCGAACGTAATATGAAAGCGTCGCCATCAACCCTTCACTGCTCACGTCACGTTGCGTGGAGGGTGCAACCAGGCAACACAATTGTATTAGGGCGCCCCTGCACGAAGGGTGCAGCCATGCAACAGGGGCGTCCCCTACCCAATATAGTAATACGAAAACCCTTGCGTGGGTGCGAACTTCATCAGTCATTATTCTGCGTAATTATCGATCTGTTGGCGGATTCGGGAGGCGACATTTTGAGAGCACATAATACAACCAGCGTTTACTGTTTCCATTTTTATAGGACATTGCTACGCGCTCATACATCATTCGCGACTGAACCAATAGGAAAAGGCTTGTTGAGTTAGTTATGTGGTTTCTTTTTATTCGTATTGCATTGTAATATTAAGACGGACCAAACCAGCGTCTAAGGCGCAGATTCGACAATTTCCTTTCTAAACTCGAATAATATATTAATACAATATATCTACATATTACATACCTACTTACTAACTTACATTTTTTGCACATAGTATTTGGAATTGGCAAATTTCAAAATATTTGTAAATTATTTAACTGAAAATATCTGATCGACGTCCGAATCAGATATTTTAGGACCGGGTTGCCCCCTAAGCCCACACACAGTCAAATAAAAGAAGTACCCAGAACAATTAATGCTGTTTTTTATACCTATGGTAAGCTTAACTGAACTAGCCTGTATTGTGGGTTCTAGATTATGGATAAATAAATTTAAATACATCGAAACACCCAGACCAATGCAAATATTCATATTCATGCACACAATAATATTTACACGGAGTGGGAATCCAATCCGCACCTTTCGAGATTTGTTTCATAGCTAGTAGGTACCAACTAAAGAAGGTCAGGTTTAGAAAATAAAATAAAAAGTAGGCAGAATTGATGGTTATTTATTCAATATGATTCATTTTAGTACCATATTGTGTTATGTGAGGTATGTTTGAATACCTAATAAAATGTATCTTTTGACAATTAATAAGATTGCACAGAAACCCAAAAATATTTTAAAATTACATTATAATGGCTACAGACAGACAAATAGACTTATATATAGTAGTTATTAGAAGTGTATTGCATACACAATAATTAAAGGAAAAAGATAATATTGGGTATAAGTATACATTCTTATGTATATTCTATGACAAAAATAATTTCATTCGTGTACATAAATACACGTGTTAATTAAAAATTGAGATATTTGATTTTTGTCTTACATAATGCAAAATATTATACAAATTAAGTAAAACTAATATTTTATATAAATAACAGATACCTATTTACAATAATCAATGACTAATGCTATTATAATATCTTATAGCTAATATTAAAAAATTATGTTACAATAAAAACCTATAATAACTTTAATTTATTTATAATACAATAACAACTAGATCATATTTACAAAGATAACCAATATTTACACTTAACTAATAAAGTTCATTTTACTTAATATCTAAATATCTTATTACACTGACTAAATATCTAACACTTATTAAATATCTTACACTTAAATATCTAACACTTTACACTTAACTTTGTACACTACATTGGGCCAGCACATCGCGCACATGCCTCTGAAGCCATCCTGGATTTTAATGTCGCCAACTTCTTCTTGAGGAAACTGACTTGGAAAGCCAGTCTCATCTCTCGTATCTTCCGCCGGTCTCTGCTTTGTTTCGCAGCTAAATTGTTCTTCTCCCGTTGGCGGCGATACGAGTCATCGGACTGGCTAGTCTGAACAGCCCGTCTCATTCGTGGATTGTTAGCGACTAAAGACCCACCATTCCTTACAGAAAGACCTTGAAAGGCCTGACTCTCAAAAATTTGGTACTCCATATCCTCACTTAAGGATTCTGTGTCGGAAATATGGAGACCCGATTCTGTTGAATGAGACGGGTTTGGCTGTTTCTGACACCAGTTTCCTGTAGAGTCTGGCGATATTCTAGGCGTAGAATGTGTTGAGGTAGGCGCGAAGAACGACATGGCTGGCGAAATTTGTTGCGCGGCTGGCTGGTGGTAGAACTCGTAGGGATGGTCCGGATACATGGTATAATACCCGGCGGCTGCTCCTTGCACTGGCGGTGGTAACTCCGGACTACCAAACCAGGGGCGCGGCGAAACTTCCTCCGATTTGAGAGCATTGCTGCTCAAATCTAAAGGCTCTTCTTGGATGTATGGTGTCCACAAGGCCATGGTGAAAAGTGACGATGCAGTGGTAAACTGACTTAGATGGAGAAGTGATTTGTTCGCTTGAAGTGCAGAACACGACTGATGCAACATTTTGGCAAGCGAGCGGGGTTGAAAAAGAGGCGGGGCGTAAATTGCCGTACCCGGTAGTGGAAGGGTTGCGCAGGTAGCCGCCCTAACGGGTCTGGGAGCGATGACTTGTGTGATTTTTTCCCGGTTTGGTTGGAGTGGCATCGATGGATAACGGGGATCGTTATGTTAATAAGTAATTGTTTTGAAAATATCTATAATGGGTGTGCTAATTCATTACTGTTTCATTTATCTAGTTATAAATCAGCATCTTGAAACAATATTGGAAAATAGCTAGTTAAGCTATAATTTATTAACTACTTTACCTTCTTAATGATCTTATGGTACACGAGACGCTGTTTTCTTTAATTCAAAAATATTGCTAAGCAGATTTGTAATGTCATTCTTTTTAAAACAATGCATTTATGACTCGCATCAATTTCAACATTCACTTACTTTTCAACTCACTTGGAAAGCCAGTCTCATTTCTCGTATTTTTCGCCTGTCTTTGCTCTGCTTCGCAGCTAAATTGTTTTTCTCCCGTTTCCAATATACGCATAGAATGAATGTTAGAACCTACCCGACCGCATGGGTTGCGTAAGCTCACGGGTCCACCCTTATTGATTTTATAATAACCAATATTTACAATAATAACATTATGGGCTCTTAACTTTGCTATAAGTTGAAATTCGCTATGAAGTGGGACAATATTTTACAACAATAACTAATCATCATCATCTTTGAGTTAGTCCCGGTCGCATCAGAAGCTTTCACCTCAGAGTCCGGGGTCCCTCTTCCGGCTTTTTCTCTTCCTGAGCTATGTGTAAGTAGCAGCAGAACCAAGATATCACGCGGGTGAAGTCGCAGGCATCAGCTACTAAAAAATAAAAATGAAACTCGAATTTTTTGTGATAATATGTTGTACCTACACCCGGAGTACTCCCAGGAACTACGGGTGTACTAACTTCGGGAGCATTTCCGTAGCACTCTGTATGATGTAAGATTTACTTACAGATATTCTAAAGTCGGCGCTGAGACACTAAGTGCGTAAATGCCATACCAGTATTACCGTAAGTATGGGAAGGCGCCAATATTCCGATATTTTTAGATTTTTTACTGTGCCTTTTTGCAGCACTACATACGTAGTAAGAAATAAACACTAGGTACATACGTACCAACCTATATATATAGGGTATATAATGTCCATTTGATTTGACATCAAATAAAACATTATGTATGTACGAAAGTATTTATTATGTACTTTACTTAGTATGTATTTAATAAAGTAAGTAAAATATGTATAAGTACTTTAATAAATGTATATAATGTACATTCGTGGTGGTTGTTATTGGCTTTCACAAGACCTAATTCATATTTTTGTCTAAAAAGTAGGCAATATGTTGAAGTTTCTCAACTTTGAGTTAAGCTTGCCTTTGTACATCTCGTCTCACTATTTTGTATAAATATTATTTATGTGTACATGCAGAATAAATAAATAAATAAATAAGTTTCATTCAGTGTTTCATTATTAATTCTGACACACTCTCACGCGAATGCTGCTATAACAACACATTCGCGTGTCGGCTTGTGGCGCCTGAGTCAACAGTGATGTTTGTTCGACGAAAGGATTCGTGTTATCTTAGCGCACGCGTCTCTTTCACGTAACTAATATAGTGAACATTTTAATTTATATGTATCGACTATCCACATACTAAGACAAGTCTGAAACATGCAGTAGTTCCTACAATAGTAAGTAAGTACATTAACTGCTTGCAACTAAGCAAGTACCTATGTAAGTATCTACTAAAACTTTTCTAGAAGGTCACGTAGGCCACCAAAACATTGAAACAATTTAATCTGCATTCAAAAGAAAACCTTTGTCATATACAATTGTTACTAATAGAAAAATAACGGTTCTTATAATGGAGAAATATTTATAATACTAAGATAAGGTGATTTAAATTTTGCAAAATGGAAGAATACTGTCTGAATAATGTCTGTGTTTTGAGTAAAAGGGTTGTTCTACGAAAAGGGATTATACAATTTGCATGTTGCGACTTCACGTCACTTCTGCGAATATTCTAAGAGCCTCCATAGATAACAGATGACTTGCACAAAAGTAAAATTCTAAAGGTGTCATTGTGCAGTTTGTATTTCATAGGTCTTTTTGTGCGAAGAGATTTCCTTATAGTATTTCAAGACCAGCGACAGTAATTTACAATTTTAACCCAAGCGTCTCCCTTCGAGGAAAGTTTAAGAAGCAGAGTCATAAAATATCAGAACTGTACATTACGTTAAGGTCATCTTGTCGCAAAGGATTAAGTAGGTAGTCATACCTATACGAGCATTTCTGCGAACAAAAGAGATACAGCGACGTCCCTGTCACCACAGTAATATTATACATACATATACATGTATAGTATTACCGTGCTGTACCTAACTGAGCCACTAACTCAGACAAGATGGCGAGATGATTGTCTTCCACGGCAAACTTTCGAGATATTTGTTTATTACAGCAATAACTATTTACATTATTTATTTGGTTGGTTTGTCTTTTTATACGTACTTAATAGAAGGATAATAAACAGTAAGTCCCCAGATACTTCAAAATAAATAGGACCAATGAGAGCGCGCGGAACTCCCGTATTGTATTGTGCAACACGGCACGCCTGAGTCAGCAAAGGTGGGCCCTTGATTGCCCGTACGCCTGCGCAACCAATGCGGTCGTTTAGGTACCTACTACCATTTATTCTATGGGTATATAGGAGAGGTCACGCATTTTTTAAACTTCAGTGATTGGGTTCATAATTTACAATGACTATAAGTATCTATACTCGCTCTGGTTATACACAGCATCTTCCATTAACTACGGATCAGTGGCCAAGAACTTCGCCTGAGGGTGACAGTTGGAGCCACCTGTCCCCCTAGCAGAAGCTGGCCGCGGCGGCGACGCAAAACGCGCCTCCCCATGCCCGGGGACTGGACGGGGACACTGTGGTCCCTACACCCGACGGGGGTCATCTTGAAAGAGACGGTTGAAACGTTGGCGGTTTATTAGTACTACCGAATAATCAAAATGAAATTATCCAACGAATTCATCAAATTAAGATAGAGAGAATTACTAGCTTGAGGGTGTTTCAAGAAATAGAGTTTATGTTAATTCAATCTGTATATTAATAATCACAGGGGTGGGTCATAATTATATATAAATTTTACAGCAAATGTAGGTATTCCATCCGTGGGAACTGCTGATTCCAAGTGTGGGAACAGCTTAGTCCAAGTGTGGGGGCATCCTTCGCCGAGGAAGGTCGCTTTGACCGCGGGCTACCTTGCCGTCGTCTCCGGGGTCTTCGCACCGGGCTTCGCGCCGGAATAATGGTTGCGAGGCACGCCCAGCGGAGTCCCTGGAACGCCGGTTATCATCCAGCCCGGAGACAACCAGCTAAGTGCACGACCATCTTGCACACAGACCAAGCAACGCCACGACAGATTATCTTATACGAATCCCGCCTTGAGACTACCTTTTATAAATTCATGTAACGACAACTTTAACCGGATTATATTGATCTTGTTATCATCAATCCGATTTTTATTCCTCTCATGTTCAGCTAGCCAGCAATTTAACTTAATCTAATTTATAATTTTACAGTGCTATATGCCACCAATTAACTTAAATTCATTCCAGATATAAAACCCTATTAAGAAAACTTTTACGCCGTTACACGGTCCCGGGTCTGCCGGGGTGCGAGGGATATGTTGACTACTATCTCACCTCCGGCAATTAAAGACCCAAAGATGGCGTGCGTTTTAGTTCGAGTCCGACATAACCTCTCCAACCGCCCCCGGCACGAAAAAAGAAAAAAAGTGGCCGAAACATCATTGACCACGGTCAAAACTAAACTTCAAAGCCTGCAACGTCTAGCTAGTGACGCTACTAGGTACTGGATGTATGAAAACAACTCCATCTGCTGCCTTAGAATACTTACTGAACCTAAGACCCCTCTTTTCTCGTGCGCAAAATCCCACGGATACCACCTCTGCCAAAGTTGATGGAGGTGATTATTTCGATTGCGATTTTTATAATGCCAATATGTTGTGTACCAGGAGTATGAGTACTACCATGGGCCTTCGGCTTCGGGAGTGTTTCCCTTACATCCTGTATATTAGCACAGTAGGTATCAAAACCACAATACTGCAATGGATCGTCCGTAATATGAACTTCAGCATCAATCCTTCACTATCACTGTTCTGTTGCGCGGAGCGGTACATTAAATGTATTGGGACCATGCACAGTGCGCAATATAGGAATACAAAATCGCT
This sequence comes from Pelosia muscerda, assembly GCA_963691645.1. NCBI lineage: Eukaryota > Metazoa > Arthropoda > Insecta > Lepidoptera > Erebidae > Pelosia > Pelosia muscerda. Next base: position 17,490,826 of record OY829109.1, on the reverse strand, counting down.
TACGTGTGGGTGCCAGATTCATCTATATTTTTTTATATACCTACCACTTAGGTGGCAAACGAGTAGACGGCCCTCTAGATGGAATGTGGTCATGATAACCGTGGTACCTACCTATGCACATTGGCAACACCAGTGGCGTCACCCAGTAATAACTTCTAATGCCCTTCTTGAAGTACCCCATATTGTAGTCACTTGGGAAAACCATTAGGTACCAATCCCTGGACATTCGGTACGGTTCGGCAACATTTTGTGAATACTTTTAATGGAAGGAGCACCATAGAGTTTCTTTATTTCTTTACGTCATCTCTTCAACTAACGAAGTTTAGGTGTGCCAAATAAAATAAAAGTATGTGTTGTTTTGATGGTTATTTATTCAGTATGTTTTACTTTAGTACTACTGAATACCTAATATAATGTGGCTTTTGAAAATTAACAAAATTGCACATAAACACAAAAATTGCTCTTAAAATATCATTAATAATTAATTACAAACAGACAAATATATAGATAGCAGATACAAAATTTAATGTGTATTACATACACAAATGAAGCGAAGGGATATAAATCCATTGATACATTTTAATGCATCTCATAGGACGACAAAGTAAAATTTCATTCATAAACATAAAATAACACGTGTTTATAAAAATGGTTTTCGATTTTTAACTTCCGAAATGTACAATGTTATACAGTTATGTAAAACTAATATTTTACATAAATAATCGATATTTACAATAACATTTGGGTCCAAAGTTGGCCATTGCTATGCAGAGGAGCAATATTTACAATAATACGACTAATATTTATCACAATAGCTAATATTAACAATAGATAATTTATGTTACTAACTAATATTTACAATAAAAAATTATAATGACTTTAATAAGTAATAAATACCTACAATAACAACTAGATCATATTTACAAAGATAACCAATATTTACAATAATTAATTAATAAAGTTCATTTTAATGATTTTACTTTATAGCTAAATATCTTACACTTACTAAATATCTTACACTTACTAAATATCTAACACTTATCAAATATCTAACACTTATCAAATATTATACACTTTACACTAAACTACACTACAGTTCACTGCATTTGTCCAGCACAAGCACACCGCGCACATACACCTGTAGCCATTCTGGATTGCAAGGACGCCAACTTCTTCTTGAGGAAACTGACTTGAAAAGCCAGTCTCATCTCTCGTATCTTCCGCCTGTCTCTGCTTTGTTTCGCAGCTAAATTATTCTTCTCCCGTTGGCGGCGATACGAGTCATCGGACTGGCTAGTCTGAACAGCCCGCCTCATTCGTGGATTGTTTGCCACTAAAGACCCGCCATTCCTTTCAGAAAGACCTTGAAAGGCCTGACTTTCAAAGATCTGGTACTCCATATCTCCACTGAGAGATTCTGTGTCCGAGATATGGAGACCCGATTCTGAAGAAGAAGGCGGGTTTGGCTGTGTCTGATACCAGTTTCCTGTGGAGTCAGGCGATATCCTTGTCGGTGGATGTATTGAGGAAGGCACGACGTACGACATGGCTGGTGATATTTGTGGCGCGGCAGGCACGACGTACGACATTGCAGGTAAGATATGAGGCGCGGCAAGCTGGTGGTAGTATTCGCTGGGATGGTGAGTGTCCGGATACACTGCGTAGTATCCGGCGGCTGCTCCTTGCATTGGCGGTGGTAACTCAGGACTACCAAACCAGGGGCGCGGCGAAACTTCCTCCGATTTAACGGCATTATTGCTCAAATCGAGAGGCTCTTCTTGTGAGTATGGTCTCCAAAAGGCCATGGTAACGATGCAGATGTAGAATAAGACTTGTTCGCTCGAAATGCAGAACACGACTGATGCAACATTTTGGCAAGCGATCGGGGTTGAAAAGAGGCGGGGCGTAAATGGCCGTACTCGGTAGTGGAAGGGTTGCGCAGGTAGCCGCCCTAACGGGTCTGAGAGCGATGATATATGTTTTTTTTGTCGATTGGGCTTGTGTGTTAACGACATCGGTGGATAACGGGGTTCGTTAAGTTTATTGAAAGTGATTGTTTTGAAGATATGGATAATAAGTATGCTAACTTCATTTGCCTAATTATAAATCAGCATCTTTGGATGAATTTCTTATGAGGAATCGCAAAGTGAAAATTATGCTTGTTGCAAAAAAAAATTATATGGGGTTCTTCAAGAAGGACCTTAGAAGGTTTTTACAGGGTAGGCAGCAATAGTGTAACGCCAGCTTACAGGGTAGGAAGCAATAGACCACGGTGACTGCTTTCCATCAGGTGGGCCGTGTACTTGTCTGTCATCTAAGTGGTATCAATATCGCAACGACGGCAGTGAACTCATTTAACGAAGTGATTTCAAGCTATATGGCATTAATCCTTATCCAATTAAGTGCCTTACACATATAGGTACTTTAGACTCGTATTATAAATGAGAAAGAGAAAAAAGTTTGGGACGAAGTTAGGATGTTGGTTACTCGATCATCCTTTAATGATTACATGGATCTGGCTGAAATTTATTAAGGGATAGATTAGAGATACAGAAGGATAGTTAACATATAGGCTACATTTATCCTGGAATACGGTTCCCATTTGTTGCGGGAACGGGATCAAAATACCTATCACGCGGGCACGCCGCCTGCATCAGCTAGTAAAAAAATTAAATCGTATTTCATATGCCAATTATGTAGTATGCCTTGAGTACTACTACTACTAGGGCCTGGCTGACTTCGGGACCGCTTCCCTAACACAATCAACGTAAGTACCTATAGGGTAACAATCAGAATCAAATCAGAAATTATATGTAGGTAGATACCTAAAGTTTTTCTGTAGGTGTAAAGAATTTTTTTTGTACGTATGCTGTAAAGTACCTACATGTAAGTCATCTGAATTGGGTGACTCGCAATTATATACATATAAGTACTTTATTATACCTACTTTATTATATTAAAGAACATTTATATCTTTTTGATTTGGGTCGAGTGCATTCGTCTATTTTATTTGTTCTGTTTCATTTTATTTTATTAAAATGTTCTTTCGGTAGTAGATAAATTGTGTCGCTGCGCGCTGTTGAAAAGTACCACGAGACTTAATTAGACGCCAGCTACCTGAGGCACCTTCATACATAACAGGAACTGAGGTGGACTCATGTAAATACGAAATTAACGCACATGTTTTTATTTTGAGATGGTAGGCGAAAAACAACCTTATTTGTAGGTGGATACATGTAGAAACACAAAAATAATCCCGTGGCCATAGATAGGTACCTATGCTTTTTCACTTCGCAACACTTTTGTTCTAGTAGAATCTAGAATCTATTGTGTAGTGTGAACCGAACTAACTGTAACAACATAAGTTTGAAATAATTTTTGAGATAATTATCTAAATTTATTCAAGAGAACTTGTATAACATACATCGTGGCGGTTGTTATTAGTTACCACAGGACTTAATTGATGTGTTTTTATAAAAAATACAGAAACAATAATTTCAACTTTTATGACTAGGTATACCTACTTATTGTGTGCATGAAGACGGTGCAAACAGTCATATCCAACTAGTCCAGTCTGTCAGTAACATTGTTAACTAAAACTTTTCTAGAAGGTCACGTAGACCACCAAAACATTGAAACAATTTAATCTGCCTTCAAAAGAAAACTTTTGTCAGTTACAATTGTAGAAAAATAACGGTTCTTATAATGAGAAAGGTTTTAACTACTTAGATAAGGTGATTTAAATTTTGCAAAATGGAAGAATACGCCATTGTCTCCGCTTTGAGTAAAGGGTTGTTCTACGAAAAGGAATTATACAATTTGCATGTTGCGATTTCACGTCACTTCTGCGCATATTCTAAGAGCGTCTATAGACAACAAATGACTTGCACTAAAAAGGAAATTCTGTAGGAGTCAATGTGCGCGTTTCATAGGTCTTTTTGTGCGCAGAAGAGATTTGCTTAAACTATTAGTAGGATCAGAGACAGTAATTTATAATTTTAACCCAAGCGTCTCCCTTCGAGGAAAGTCTAAGAAGCAGAGTCATAAAATATCAGAACTGTACATTACCTACGCTGAGGTCATCTTGAGTTGTGAAACATTCGCAAAGGATTAAGTACTTACCTCTACGAGCGTTTCTGCCAATGAGCGAGACACAACGACGACGTCCCCGTAACTGAATTACGGACAACTACTTATATGGCAAGTCGAAGCTTTCCATGACAAACTTTCAAGATTTTTGTTTATTACAGCAATAACTATTCACATTTCCTGATTTTATTTTGCCCCTGTTTTGCCTTTTTTATACGTAACTTAGAATAGTAATAAAAACTAAGTCCACAGATACTGCGAATTTAAAAGGACCAATGGGAGCGCGCGGGACTCCCGTATTGTATTGTGCAACACGCCACGCCTGAGTTAATAAAGGTGGACCCGTGAGCTTGCACAACCAATGCGCTCGCGTATTCTATAGGTAAGTATATAGGAGATGTCACGAATTTTTACAGCTTTTTTTTTATTTATGGAACGCCAATTTGACTTCACCTCGCCTGATGTTAAGCGGCAGGCAAAGTCTCATGAAAGAGGGTCACCATTGCAAACACGTCCAGTGCCACAATGGTGGCGCTCAGCTTGACGGACTCTATCGTTGGGGTCGCCTTTAGCAAAGGTATGATACCTTAGAGCGTGCTATGGCATCCCATTTATCTCGCTCGGGGCAGTCCGTGCTAAATGCGTGATGCTCTGCATTGCCGGGTTTTGTTTTTTGAGTTTTGGTGCAGTTCCTGCAGGATGGTGGTTTCCCCTCTTTCCTGTCGGGGCACTCTTCCCACCCATGTTGGTTCCCACAGAAGCTGCAGCGTTGTCTCTCTTCTTGACACAAGGCTTTTGTGTGCCCGAAGCCCAGACATTTGGTGCATTGTACCAGCGGCGAGTGGTCAGCAACCGGTCTCCGCTGCAGGTCTATGTATAATTTGCCGGCGTCCAGAATGTTTTTGTGGAGCAGTGGCGATACCTCCAGCACTACATGGCATTCGTGCTGATTCCTCGCTCGCTTCCTGTACCGCACTCTGATTGTCCGGTCCTTGGTTTCCGTGTTGTTCATGATGTGGCTGTTTTGGGCCACGATGTGGTCTATTATGGCGGTGTCCGTATGGTATGATAGGACGTCTCGCACGATAAGTTGCGGATTCGAACTTTTTGCTACTTCTGTTTTCAAGTTTTTGTTCTGTTTAATCCGACTTAGGATGAGGTGTAGGTCTTCTTTGTCGTTGCAACTTATTAGTACTTTTTGATTGCGAACTTTCCTCACCCTATCTACCCTGGCTCCCGTGTTCTTAACGTCCAGGGTGTTCCTGATGTCTGCTATGACGTGATCGCCGGATTTTGACGCGTCTGTTGACGACACTATTATGCTGTGATTGGGTCGTCTCTGGACTGGTGGTCTTTTAGTTACTTGTTGAGCGTAAGTTGGCCTTTGCTGAGCTTGGTTTTTGATTAGGGTGAATTTCAACATCTACGAAATTTTACCTAATTTTGGTGTTTTTTTTTGTTACTATATATATGGATAATATTATTCTATAATCAGGTAGAATACGCATAATAGATGCTTGAAAAGCTAGAAAAGTCTAATTAAGCCCGAAAATTACAAAAATATTATCGACACCTAAATTGTCAATACACCAAAATTGGTATTTTAGCACCAAAATTAGATAAGTCAAATTATGAAGAACTTCTGAGGTGAAATTTTCTTTAATTATCTCATTATTTTTCAAAGATAAAACTAATAAGTCCTTGTTAGTATGCGGTTTGCACAAGCATGTGTCATGAGACTGTGAGCTAGGTCGTACAATCCAAAAAGGGTCGTAATCTCCACCATTACCGGTGAAATTCACGTCCAAGCCAGGGTTGAGTTCAACGGGCACTGGCAGTATCATACCCAGGATATTAGGGATACCCAGGACTTGCTCACCAGCCGCAAGAGCTAGTTAACTTGCTGGCTAATCTCTTCGCGGCCAACTCCCGGCTCGATGACTGTGGTGTGCAGCCGCCAATCATTACCAGCTGTGGCCACTCAATGACTGATATTTGTATCAGGCAACGCGACGTTCGTATCACACTGCATACTCGACGTCCGCAAAGCCAGTGGCCCCAATGGTATTCCAGCGGTAGTCTTGAGAAAATGCGCAGCTGAGTTGTCTCCAGCGCTAACACGGCTGTATCGCCTCTTTTATTGCTCAGGATCGGTCCCACGGGTTTAGAAGGAAGCGAACGTTCAACGAGTCCCCAAGAAGGGGGACTGCTCTGAACCCGGAAACTATCGACTCATAGCTGTAACCTTATACATTTGCAAGGTGTTAAGCAGATCATCAACGTACAACTCATACGCTATCTAGAGGATCACTCCATAATTCACGACCATGAGTACGGATTCAGGCCAAAACGTTCAACGGGTGATCTGGCGTACGTCACACATCTCTGGGGTGAGGCCATGGACAAGCAGGGCGAGTCACTGGCCATCAGTTTTGATTTCGCCAAAGCTTTCGATAGGGTCTGGCACAGTTCGCTTCTTTCCAAGCTCCCGGCTTACTCTATATAGGCAGCATCCACTGCTATGCAGATGTCAGCACCCTGCATGGGTGATATTTCGGACAACCCACGGCCAAGCGGGCTGACACTGAGGAGCAAAGAAGGCAACTTCTCTCTGAGCTTGACCGAAACCTGGATCACATTTCCCAATGGGGCTCCGCGGGAGCAGAGATGTCTTCTGTACAAGACACAAGTTCGTCCTTGCGTGGAATACTGTTCTCATCTCTGGGATAGCTCCGCACAGTATCTACTAGACGCTCTCGATAGACTGCAGCGGCGTTCAATCCGAATCATAGATAGTCCCGAGGTCACCAAAAGTCTTAAACCTCTACAGCTACGAAGAGATGTAGCTTCATTGGCAGTCCTCTATCGGCTGTACCATGGTGAGTGTCCTGATGAGCTCTTCCAACTGGTCCCACCGTCTCCCTTTCTACACAGGACAACGCGCGCAGGATTTAGATGTTACCCACATACGGTACAAACAATTCCATCAAGAACCAAGCGGTTCGGCGACTCTTTTCTACGTCACACCATTAAGTCCTGAAATGCTCTGCCAGCACACGTGTTTTGCGGTAGATGCACCGGAACAGCATTCCGGTAGACGTAGGTTGGAATCCTGTTTCGAGCATGAATTCGTTTTCTACATTAATTTAATGAAAATATACATAGAATCGCTAAAATAACCCCCAGAAATTATAAATCTAATTTTGGTGTAACTGAGCAATTTTGGTGATTAGTCAAATACCACCAAAATCACCAAAATTAGGCCACCAAAATTAGATTTGTGCAAAATAAGTTGATTTGCCAAAATACTATACAGAATATTATATTTACATTACTATTATTTTGAACAAATACCGGACTCTTACGCTATACATTATGTATTTAAACAAATAACGAGCTTCAAACGTTTTAAATTATCAACACAAAAATTACCGAAATGTTGTCCGAGGGGCTTACGAGAGTATTACTTTCGTTTTTAGCGGGTTATCGGAGCAAGCTGGTACACCACTGGGACTGGTGCGTGACAGTACATAACTAAATGATTCGAACGATGATAGTAACGTCCCAGTATCTATTTTCAGTCCGATTCACGGTATGATTTTATTTTTGACACCAAAATTTGCAACTTATCGCGGACGGACCTTATACATTTTTTATAAGATAAAATATAGCACTAAATACTTGACTTAAATACTCAAGGGGTAGAAAAGCTAATACATAATAAAAATAAAAATAGGTATATCCTGTAAACTGACGGTGTGATGATTGGGATGTGATTTTTCTTTATAAAACAGGTTGTGGACGCGCCACCAAACTTATATTTTATGTGGGAAATCATTTTTTTAATAATTATTAAAACAATTTCTTGTAACTTAATGTGTATGACTTTAATAAGATAATTAATTGCTTTCTTACACAAAAAAAAGATTTGCCGTATCTGAACTTTAAGGTATGATTTTCAGTGCCGCCGCCTCATTTTTACGTTTGAGAAATTCACCCATTAGCTCCGTCAGCGCCAGCTCTGCTCCGATACTCATCGCGCTCGATGGTGGTGGAGGGGCTTCCGCCTTTTCTTTTCTGATTTGGTTTAGTTCGGTGCTTACCGCTTTCAGCTTCTCGTTAATAGGCTTGAGATGTTTGCCAATATCCAGCTCAGGTATTAATTGCGGTGTAGGCCGAGCCTCGGCCACACTTCTACTCAATGCCTTGAGTTCCTCCCTTACGGATGCCAGGTGATGGTCCAGCTGGTGGTGATCTCCCTCGGGAAGTGGCATTTCAGACACCTTTCTGGTCAGGTCCGTGGTTTTGGTCTCCACCCTGCGGATGTCCATTTTTACCGCCTCTACCTGTGCCTGTATTTCTTTTGTTGTTGTAGAAACTGAGGCTATATCTCGCTGAACTGCATCCATGCTCCCGGTCGCACTGCCTTTGGTGGTCGCCTTCCTCAGTTCTTCTTGAAGAAGGTCTAACCGTTTCTGTAGTGCTGCTATGCCGTTTGCACTCTCCTTGGCGTGGCGGTGAGGATCTCGGGTCTCGAACTCAAGCCATTTTCTTGTTTTCCTGGCTTCTTCCAGGTTTTCTTCGACGCTCTTTTTGTTTTGTAGGAGCTCCGTGGTGAGGGCCGTGATTGTCCTGGAGTGCGCTCTCTCGACTCTAAGCAGCTCCCTTGCGTGTCTCGACCTCTCTTTTTCCAGGTTATTTTTGTGTCTAGACCTGGAGTCAGAGAGGGAGAGCACAGTTTCGTAGAGGGCCTGTAGTGAGTCAAGTGCAAGAAGGAAACACGTGCGCCGGCAAGGAATTCCAGGACTTAATGGTGCGGCAGAGGAAAGAAGGCAGAGCTTCAGTGAGTGGGTCTACAATTCACAATAACAAGAAGTAGGTACGTATGCTGAGATACCTACTACTTTATCGTGGCGTTTATCCTAGTCCCAACCGAAGCTTTCACCTTGGCACAGATTACCAAATCCTATCCTATCTAGGATCGGCTTTTACCAGTCTGGCTGCGGGTTCAACTAAACTTCGATATTTTCGGTGATGCGACTGCTCTCTGACACAACCAAAGGGAAATAATGAAGTTTTGCAGTTCAATTGCAGTGTTCTGATTCTTAGACTTGTTTAGATGCTATTTCGTTAAGACATCAGAGTGGTACTGTCATTATATCATGATTATTTTTGCTTGAATATATGTAGGTATGTACAAATACACCTAGGTATTACATATACATATAGGTACAATTATTAGAAATTATTTAAGTCAAACTATTCTATTTTATTCATTCATTACATCATCACATTATTACATTACATTAAATACATTCATTTTTTATCTTTACTGCATTTAATTTTGGTCAATTTAGGTCCCCTCATCCGATTGTGCCCATTAGGCTGGCAGCATTTCCCCTCTGTATGGCCCGAGAAATATTTTGCGTTAAATGTTGACCCTCCCTCCGCAGTCGGACCCCCAAGTCAGTCACAAATCTCCTGGCCTCGATGCCACTTGGACCCGCTGTCTCCACCGCGAACTCCCGTATTGTACCTACGCACTGTACACTGTACGCACTATTGTGGCACTACGCGAAGGTACACACACACGTAGCGTCCCAGATTATAGAACGACCTCTCTTCCATGGTACGAGTGTGAGCCCGTGAGTGATTCTCTTATTTTATTCTAGAAGAACCTACACAACGCTATCTAGACCCAATTCTAGATCTAGAAGACGGGTTCAAGAACAACGTTATACTACCTATTTAGGTACATTTTAGTATATCCATACATGTATAACATAGATAGAAACACCCAGACCGATGCAAATATTCATATTCATGCTTTTTATGCACATCATACACACAAAAGCCGCGGTAGCCTAGTGGTATAGGTAATGGACTGCTGAGACGAGGTCTCGGGTTCGATCCCAGGTTTACCATGGCACACACCAATGACTGCGATGCTTTTCGAAGTTATGTGTGTATTTATCGCAGGTTTATAAGTGCCATTAAGCAATAGGCTCGCCACCTATTACATTGGGACCTTAATATAAACTATCGAAATGTGGGTGCTAGCACCTCTGCCTACCCCTTCGGGGATATAGGCGTGATATTATGAAAAAATTAAAAAAATATTTTCAGTGAGTGAGAATCGAACCGCGCCCCCTTCTTCCTACTAGGTAACTTTTGAGATTTATTTCATAGCTACCTAGGTAGCAACTAACGAAGTTTAGGGTGTATCAAATAAAGTAAAAAGTAGACAGAATTATTTTAATGGTCATTTATTTAGTATGTTTCATTTTGTACTAGTACCTACCTATCTAATAAAATGAAGCAATTAACAAGATTGCACATAAATAAAAAAATAATATCTAATCTTGAAATTAAATCAATTAATTGCTACAGACAGACAAATAGACTAGAAAAAGATAGTAGATATAATATGTGTATTGCATAGGTCCACAAAGCAAAAATGATAGCCTAACCATCTAATACAATCTATTTATGATTTGAGTCAAGTGGAAGAAGCACCCGTATGTTTTACATATGTGTGAGAACAGTCAATATCAATAACAATAACTCATTTCTTTGAAGTCACATATGTGTGCGTTTTTGTGTTTATGTGTGCCAGTGAATTGTGAACGATTGAATATGTGTTAGTGAGTGATTTGCCCGCCATCGAATGAGAAGGTAAATTTCACCAATACAACACAGGCTCACGTAGTTGAGTGGTATTATAGGCGTAATGGCAATGCGAAGGTTGCGAGTTCGAACCGCAGCTATATTGATATAGGCGGTTTGATTAATTAATAGTTTTATTTTAGTTCTTTATTTTGTTTGTGATATTAAAGAACCATACAGTCGACTTTTATACTAAGTGTTCCGTAATCTCAAAAATAATAATAGGTAATATGGAAAATAAAACAACATCATTGTTTCAATGATATAATTGTTCAGTAAATAAATAATTTAGTTGTGTTGTGTCGTAGAACTATATATATATATATTTAAAAGTATCTCAAAAATTCGAGTCACAATGTTTGTAACTAAACTAATTCTAAACAGTTAAACAGATTTATTTAGTAGACCTAAGAATAGTCATTTACTATTGTGCGGGATAATTGAAATCCAAGCGGGCGTAGCCGAGTGCAATACGTTTAGGTTTATACATTAAACATTCTTTATATAATGAATAGGTTATTCAATATTATCCTTCTGGATGTTTAAATCAGACAAGTATGGACGCAGGTAAACTAATTAACTTTCAGTAACTAAAGTGTAGTGAATCACCATGTTAACGTTTAGAAATTATACTAAGTATATGCAAATATAATAACTTCTCATTTCGTTAACAATAACATCACTCACTTATTTACAGTTCAATTTCTTTATTTCTCAAAATGATGCCACATAATTACCTACATCTTTTAGTTCCTAGGCACTAGTGCGAAGAAATGGCGCAACATATTCCAACTTTTGTTATAAATAGTAATAATAGTCATTTATTTGCTTAAATTTGCCTATATATTAGATAGTAAGTATATAGATATAAGTATATAGTATATAATAGGTATATAGGTATAAGTATATAGTATATAATAGGTATATAGGTATAAGTATATAGGTTTTAATTATTCCAAGTTATCTATACCGGAGTATATATACCTAAGTATAATTGAAACCACTAAAATACAGACTTACAATGTAATTAAACAGAGATAATAATAATAAGAGCACCTACTTCAACCAACCCACCAGGACCCATCGAGGGCATCCAACCCCAGTACCCTAAAGTAATATGACCACTAGACCTGCACGGTAGAATATATTTTGGCAATATCGCTCACCTGCTTCTCTCCATAAAATTTTGCGTCCAGCCTTGTCTGATTTAAAACATTTTTCGTCACTAAATATTACTATATTGTTGCACCAGTCAAAATTTAAATAGTCCCTGACAAAACTTAACCTACTTCGACGATGAAGATCCGACATCAAAATTTTTCTTGCCGGTCTGCGACATTTGATCCCAGCCGCCCGAAGATGGTTCCTTACTGTTTGCAATGTAACATGGTGTTTGGTGGTCATAATACGGGTGGACATAAAGGGGTTTTCTACCTATATGTTTTTCCACCACCTCTTTATGCAAAGAACACGCATCGGTGTAGGCAAAGGCTTTGGGGCCAGGCTGAAGACGGTCTATGGTGCCTGAATCGCCATATCGGGGCACCCACCGCTGCACAGCTTCCATCTGTAATGAAAATAAAGTAATAAAATTCCTTGTTAAAATTCTGTAAAATTTATCTACTTATATATTTTTGTTCATTATTAGTATTGGAAGAAATAATAGATTATCCAGGATTATAAAATCAAATAACTTTCATAATAATAAATTGCAGAAAATACTACTTACCGATATGTTTTGCGTCCATCCCGTGGGTTGAGCGCTGCTTTGAAGGTAAGGACCCATCGGATAGTGCAACTGCTGTCGTCGGTGAGATCAGTCTGGGTATGGAGTACTATATCCCATACACTGATGTCACCGGTGCCCGCGGAGTGCGCCCTTGGTTTGGGCGCGAATGCGCAGAGGCTGTTCAGCATAAACAGTCTGCGTATCGCGCTTGGGTAAGGGCGCGCGCTACGCACGATTCCAACATCGGGTACTTTAAGGCAGCGTACAACAAAGCCACTAGTGTCTGCAAGAGGGCTTTTGTCAGAGCAGATGCTCAGCGCATAGCACGGGTTGGTCAAGAACTAGTAGCGCATCCCACGGGCAGCCGTGGCTACTGGCGACTGGCCAAAGCCGTGCAAGCTAACTTCTGCCAGCCTTCGCTGCCCCCCCTGCGTAACCCTGATGGATCCCTGGCACATGAGCCGCAAGAGAAAGCAAATTTGCTGGTTAATCTCTTTGCGGCCAACTCCCGAATCGACGACTGTGGTATGCAGCCACCGACTCTACCCAATAGTGACCACGCAATGCCTGATATTCGTATCAGGCAACGCGATGTCCGCGCAGTACTGCAGTCACTCGATGTCCGGAAAGCCAGTGGTCCGGATGGTATACCAGCGGTGGTTCTTCAAAAATGTGCAGCGGAGTTGTCTCCAATACTCACGCGGCTGTACCGACTTTCCTACATTTCGGGTACAGTGCCGACGGCGTGGAAAGAGGCGAATGTACAGCCGATTCCCAAGAAGGGAGATCGCTCAGACCCAGCCAACTATCGGCCCATAGCCGTCACCTCAGTGCTGTGCAAGGTCTTCGAGCACCTTATCAACACACAGCTCATGCGCCACCTAGAGGATCACTCCCTAATTAATGACCGACAATATGGTTTCAGGCCGAAACGGTCAACGGGTGATCTTCTGGCGTATGTTACCCATCTTTGGGGTGAGGCTATGGACAAGCATGGTGAGTCACTGGCTATTAGCCTAGACATCGCCAAAGCGTTCGATAGAGTCTGGCACAAATCGCTTCTTTCCAAACTACCAGCCTTCGGTCTGCCTCTTAGACTGTGCAATTGGGTTGCTAGCTTCCTGCAGGGGCGCCGTATTCGCGTTCTCTGTGATGGACGAGCATCGGAGTTCCTGCAGGTAAATGCTGGTGTGCCGCAGGGGTCCGTCTTATCACCCACTCTCTTTCTTCTGCATATCAATGACATGCTGTCCACCGGCAGCATCCACTGCTATGCAGACGATAGCACTGTACACGGGAGCTACCACGGACATTCTGCGGCCAAGCAGTCCGATATAGCGGAAAAGAGACGACTTCTTGTCACTGGGCTTGACCGGATCCTCAATCACGTTTCCCAATGGGGATCTGAGAACCTGGTCGAGTTCAATGCCAAGAAGACGCAGGCATGCGCGTTTTCAGCAAAGACATCTCCTTTCCTTCCTCCTCCCACTCTTCAGAGCACACCACTGCCATTACAGGATAACCTCAATATACTCGGTATGGACGTGCGCTGCAAACTGAACAACAAGAACTATATCGAGAGCATCATCAAAACAGCTTCGCGTAAACTCGGAGTCCTGAACAGAGTGAGACGTTTTTTCACGCCGGAGCAGCGGTGTCTTCTTTATAAGACACAAATTCGCTCCTGCGTGGAATACTGCTCGCATCTCTGGGATGGCTCCGCAAAGTACTTATTAGATGCTCTCGACAGGTTGCAGCGACGTGCGGTCCGCATTATTGGGAGTCCCGAGGTCACAGAGTCCCTCGAGCCTTTGCAGATGCGTAGAGATGTTGCGTCCTTGGCAGTATTTTACCGTCTCTACCATGGTGAATGTTCTGATGAGCTCTTCCAACTAATCCCACCCTCCCCTTTCCTACACAGGACAACGCGTGCAGGGCTTAGGTGTCACTCGCATACGGTACAGAATATTCCATCAAGAACCAAGCGGTTCGGTGAGTCTTTTCTCTGCCGTACCATTAAGTCCTGGAATTCCTTGCCGGCGCACGTGTTTCCTTCTTCCTACAGTCCCGGGTCCTTTAAGCGGGGCGTGAAAAAGCATCTGATGAGGCCGTCAAGCTGAGCGCCACCATTGTAGCACTGAACGTGTTTGCAATGGTGATCCTCTTTCATGGGACTTTGCCTTCAGCTTAACATCAGGCGAGGTGAAGTCAAATTGACGTGCCATAGATAAAAAAAAAAAAAAAAAAATGTTCAATTTTCGAGATATTTCATGTATTGAAATATTTTACTCATGCAAAGTAATAATATGCGCTCTCATAATAGTTGTAAGTTGTTGATTCATTTTTATAAATAAAAAAGTTGTTATTAACCGTGTGGAAAGCACAACGAATCCAATTGTTGACAGGTAAAATTAAAATTATCATGTTATTTTAATCATGAGAATGAGGGTAGCATAAATTCCAATACATACGAGAAACATTCATGCAATCATGTGTGTGCAACAATACTCGCTCAGTAATAATAAAAATACTACAGATTTAAGTTGCTATAAAATTATAACTAAAATATCAAGATACTTTTGTGATGTTACCTAAACATTCCCTTAATCTATACTAATATTATAAAGCTGAAGAGTTTGTTTGTTTGTTTGTTTGAACGCGCTAATCTCAGGGACTACTAATTGGAATTGGAAAATTCTTTTAGTGTTGGATAGTCCATTTCTTGAGGAAGGCTATAGGCTATATAACATCACGCTACGACCAACAGGTGCTTAGCAGCGAGGGTGAAACCGCGGGGAACAGCTAGTAGCTAAATAATTAACATAAAGATATACAAATATTAAAAGTTCAAAAAGTAAAATTCGACTGGGAATCGAACTCAAAACTAAACTTTTCAAAAGCGTATCTGTAAGCCCCGTGGTCACAAAGGCTTACTAACATAGCGTCAAAAACCACGTTCATATACTAGTAATAAGAATTTTATGAGTTATTCTTATTATTGCAGAAAATGTAAACTGATGATTGAAGATAAATAAATACGAATGGTTTTGAATCAATTGTAATTTGCAAGTGTGTAGGTGTGTGTGAGTGAGGAAACGAGTTATTGTTACACACACATACATGTCGAAAACTGGTGACCTTTTCTGCTTGCCAAAATCAATATAAAGATCTGTATAATACTTATATCACTAGACAGGCTATCGTTGTTGTCTTGTGTACACAAATGAAAGAAAAAGTTAAAAATATAGGTATTTGTAATGTCTCTCATACGACAAATGGAAATTTCATTCGGGAACATAAAACAACACGTGTTTGTAAAAATTGTATTCGACTTCCATAATGCAACATGTTATACAAATATATTATGTAAAACTGTCAATTTCATATAAATAACCGATATTTACCAAAACATTTGGGTCAAAACTTGGTCATTGAACATTATCAATGACCAATATTTATCATAATACTTAGCTACTATTAATAAATTATTGTTACCTAAGAATATTTAGGTACAATAAAACTTTAATAACTTTAAAACTTTAATTAGTAATATATACCTACAATAACAACTAGATCATATTTACAAAGATAACCAATATTTACACTTAACTAATAAAGTTAAATTTACTTAATATCTCAATATCTGACACTGTATAAATATCTAACACTTATCAAATAGGTACCTAGCACTTATCAAATATCTAACACTTATGAAACATCTAACATTCATCAAATATCTAACACTTATCAAATACCTAACACTTATCAAATATCTAACACTTATGAAACATCTAACATTTATCAATAACACTTTACACTAGACTACACTACAGTTCACTGCATTTGTCCAGCAGAAGCACACCGCGCACAGACACCTGCAGCCATTCTGGATTGCAAGGACGCCAACTTCTTTTTGAGGAAACTGACTTGAAAAGCCAGTCTCATCTCTCGTATCTTCCGCCTGTCTCTGCTTTGTTTCGCAGCTAAATTATTCTTCTCCCGTTGGCGGCGATACGAGTCATCGGACTGGCTAGTCTGAACAGCCCGTCTCATTCGTGGATTGTTTCCCACTAGAGACCCGCCATTCCTTTCAGAAAGACCTTGAAAGGCCTGACTTTCAAAAATCTGGTACTCCATATCTCCACTGAGAGATTCTGTGTCCGAGATATGGAGACCCGATTCCGTAGAAGAAGGCGGGTTTGGCTGTGTCTGATACCAGTTTTCTGTGGAGTCAGGCGATATCCTTGTCGGTGGATGTGTTGAGGAAGGCACGACGTACGACATGGCTGGTGATATTTGTGGCGCGGCAGGCACGACGTACGACATTGCAGGTAAGATATGAGGCGCGGCAAGCTGGTGGTAGTATTCGCTGGGATGGTGAGTGTCCGGATACGCTGCGTAGTATCCGGCGGCTGCTCCTTGCATTGGCGGTGGTAACTCAGGACTACCAAACCAGGGGCGCGGCGAAACTTCCTCCGATTTGATGGCATTATTGCTCAAATCGAGAGGCTCGTCTTGTGAGTATGGTCTCCAAAAGGCCATGGTAACGATGCAGATGTAGAATAAGACTTGTTCGCTCGAAATGCAGAACACGACTGATGCAACATTTTTGCAAGCGAACGGGGTTGAAAATAGGCGGGGCGTAAATGGCCGTACCCGGTAGTGGAAGGGTTGCGCAGGTAGCCGCCCTAACGGGTCTGAGAGCGATGATTTATGTAATTTTTTTTGTCGATTGGGCTCGTGTGGTAACGACATCGGTGGATAACGGGGTTCGTTAAGTTTATTGAAAGTGATTGTTTTGAATATATTGATAATAAGTATGCTAACTCATTACTATTTCATTTGCCTAATTATAAATCAGCATCTTCGGATGAATGGCTTATGAGGAATCGCAAAGTGAAAATTATGCGTGTTGCAAAAAAAACTATATTAAGGGGTTCTTAAAGGAGGGTCATAGAAGGTTTTTACAGCAAAAGTGTAACGCCCCTGGTGTTCCATAGGCTACGGTGACTGCTTTCCATCATGTGGGTCGTGTGCTAGTCTGTCATCTAAGTGGTACCTATTAAAAAATACAATCGCAACGACGGCAGTGAACTCATTTATAACGAAGTGATTTCAAGCTATAAGTATGGCAGTATTCTCTATATACAATTAAGTGCCTTATATATACTTTAGACTCGTAATATAAATGAGAAAGTTAGTGACGAAGTTAGGATGTTGGTTACTCGATCATCCTCTAATAACTAAATGGATCTGGCTGAAATTTATTCAGGGATAGATTAGAGCCTGGGTTAACACATAGGCTACATTTATCCTGGAATATGGTTCCCATTAGTTGCGGGAACGGGATCAAAATATCACGCGGGCACGCGCCGCCTGTATCATATAGTAAAAAAATAAATCGTATTTTAAATGCCAATTATGTAGTATGCCTTGAGTACTGTACTACTACTACTAGGGCCTGGCTGACTTCGGGACCGCTTCCCTAACACAATCAACGTATGTACCTATAGGGTAACAATCAGAATCAAATCAGAAATTATATGTAGGCACCTAAAGTTTTTTTGTAGGTGTAAAGATTTTTTTTGTACGTATAAAGTACCTACATGTAACTCATCTGAATTGGGTAACTCGCAATTATATACATATAAGTACTTTATTATATGTATTAAAGAACAAATATATCTTTTTGATTTGGGTCGAGTGCATGCGTCTATTTTATTTGTTCTTTTTCATTTTTTTTATTAAAATGTTCTTTCGGTAGTAGATAAATTGTGTCGCTGTTGAAAAGTACCACGAGACTTAATTAGACGCCAGCTACCTGAGGCACCTTCATACATAACAGGAACTGAGGTGGACTCATGTAAATACGAAATTAACGCACATCTTTTTATTTTGACATGGTAGGCGAAAAACAACCTTATTTGTAGATGGATACATGTAGAAACAAAAATAATCCTGTGGTCATAGATAGGTACCTATGCTTTTTCACTTCGCAACACTTTTGTTCTAGTAGAATCTATTGTGTAGTGTGAACCGAACTAACTGTAACAACATAAGTTTGAAATAATTTTTGAGATCTAAATTTATTCAAGAGAATTTGTATAACATCGTGGTGGTTGTTATTAGTTACCACAGGACTTAATTGGTGTGTTTTTATAAAAAATACATAAACAATAATTTCAACTATTATGACTAGGTATACTTATTGTGTGCTTGGAGACGGTGCAAACAGTCACATCCAACTAGTCCACTCTGTCAGTAACATTGTTAACTAAAACTTTTCTAGAAGGTCACGTAGACCACCAAAACATTGAAACAATTTAATCTGCCTTCAAAAGAAAACTTTTGTCAGTTACAATTGTAGAAAAATAACGGTTCTTATAATGAGAAAGGTTTTAAATACTTAGATAAGGTGATTTAAATTTTGCAAAATGGAAGAATACGCCATTGTCTCCGCTTTGAGTAAAGGGTTGTTCTACGAAAAGGAATTATACAATTTGCATGTTGCGACTTCACGTCACTTCTGCGAATATTCTAAGAGCCTCCATAGATAACAGATGACTTGCACTAAAAAGGAAATTCTGTAGGAGTCAATGTGCGCGTTTGTATTTCATGGGTTTTTTTATGCGAAGAAGAGATTTGTTAAGTAATTTGTAATATTAACTCAAGCGTCTCCCTTCGAGGAAAGTATAAGAAGCAGAGTCATAAAATATCAGACCTGTACAATACCTACGCTGAGGTCATCTTGTATTGTGAAACATTCGCAAAGGATTAAGTACGAGCGTTTCTGCTAACGAAAGAGACACAACGACGAACTAAGCTACGAACAACTATTGGCGAGGCGATGTTTTCTACAGCAATCTTTCAAGATTTTTGTTTATTACAGCAATAACTATTCAAATATTCTGATTTTATTTTGCCCCTGTTTTGCCTTTTTATACGTAACTTAGAATAGTAATAAAAACTAAGTCCGCAGATACTTCGAAATTAAAAGGACCAATGGGAACGCTAAACTCCCGTAGGTATTGTAGGTATAATGTAGGTATTGTGCAACACGCCACGCCTGAGTCAATAAAGGTGGACCCGTGAACTTGCACAACCAATGCGCTCGCGTATTCTATAGGTAGGTAAGTATATATAGGAGAGGTCACGAATTTTTACAGCTTTTTTTTTTATTTATGGCAGGTCAATTTGACTTCACCTCGCCTGATGTTAAGCGGCAGGCAAAGTCTCATGAAAGAGGGTCACCATTGCAAACACGTTCAGTGCCACAATGGTGGCGCTCAGCTTGACGGCCTCATCAGATGCTTTTTCACGCCGCGCTTAAAGGACCCGGGATTGTAGCAAGAAGGAAACACGTGCGCCGGCAAGGAATTCCAGGACTTAATGGTGCGGCAGGGAAAAGAAGGCAGAGCTTCAGTGAGTGAGTCTACAATTGACAATAACAATAAGTAGGTACGTATGCTGAGATCCCTACTACTTTATCGTGGCGTTTATCCTAGTCCCATCCGAAGCTTTGACCTTGGGGTCTAGGGCACAGATTACCAAATCCAATCCTATCTAGGATCGGCTTTTACCAGTCTGACTGTGGGTTCAGCCAAACTTCGATATTTTCCGTGATGCGACTGCCCTCTGACCACAACCAAATGGAAATATTGAAGTTCTGCAGTTCAATTGCAGTGTTCTAATTCTTAGACTTGTTTAGATGCTATTTCGTTAAGACATCAGAGTGGTTACTGTCATTTTATCATGATTATTTTTGCTTGAATATATATACAAATACACCTATAAGTTTTAGAAATTATTCAAGTTAAACTATTCTATTTTGTTCATTCATTACATTATCACATTATTACATTACATTAAATACATTCATTTTTTTATCTTTACTACATTTAATTTTGGTCAATTTAGGTCCCCTCATCCGATTGTGCCCATTAGGCTGGCAGCATTTCCCCACTGTACGGCCAGAGAAATATTTTGCGTTAAATATTGACCCTCCCTCCGCAGTCGGACCCCCAAGTCAGTCACAAATCTCCTGGCCTCGATGCCACATGGACCCGCTGTCTCCACCGCGAACTCCCGTATTGTACCTACGCACTGTACACTGTACGCACTATTGTGGCACGACGCGAAGGTACACACACACGTAGCGTCCCAGATTATAGAACGACCTCTCTTCCATGGTACGAGTGTGAGCCCGTGAGTGATTCTATTATTTTATTCTAGAACAACCTACACAACGCAATCTAGACCCAATTCTAGATCTGTAAGACGGGTTCAAGAATAACGTTAAACCCATTGTGTACATTTTAGTACATCCATACATGTATAACATAGGTAGAAACACCCAGATCGATGCAAATATTCATATTCATGCGTTTCATGCACACAAATATTTTCACTGAGCGAGAATCGAACCGCGCCCCCTTATTCCTACTAGGTAACTTTCGAGATTTATTTCATAGCTACCTAGGTAGCAACTAACGAAGTTTAGTTTGTATCAAATAAAGTAAAAAGTAGACAGAATTATTTTAATGGTCATTTATTTAGTATGTTTCATTTTGTACTAATACATACCTATCTAATAAAATGAAGCAATTAACAAGATTGCACATAAATAAAAAAATATCTAATCTTGAAATTAAATTAATTAATTGCTACAGACAGACAAATAGACTAGAAATAGATAGTAGATATAATATATGTGTATTGCATACACAAATGAAAGAAAAAATTGAAAATATAGGTACCTATACATTGTAATGTCTCTCATACGACAAATGGAAATTTCATTCGGGAACATAAAACAACACGTGTTTATAAAAATTGTATTCGACTTCCATAATGCAACATGTTATACAATTATGTAAAACTGTCAATTTCATATAAATAACCGATATTCACCAAAACATTTAGGTCAAAACTTGGTCATTGAACATCAATCAATCAATGACCGATATTTATCATAATAGCTAATATTAATAAATTAATGTTACCTACTAATATTTACAATAAAAACCTATGATAACTAGAAATATTTACAATAACAACTAGATCATATTTACACAGATAACCAATATTTACACTTAACTAATAAAGTTAAATTTACTTATATACATCTCAATATCTTACACTTACTAAATATCTAACACATATGAAACATCTAACATTATTTATCAAATATCAAACACTTATCAAATACCTAACACTTATCAAATATCGAACACTTATGAAACATCTAACATTTATCAATAACACTTTACACTAAACTACACTAAAGTTCACTACATTTGATGAGCACAAGCACACCGCGCACAGACACTTGCAGCCATTCGAGATTTCAAGGTCGCCAACTTCTTTTTGAGGAAACTGACTTGAAAAGCCAGTCTCATCTCTCGTATCTTCCGCCGGTCCCTGCTTTGTTTTGCAGCTAAATTATTCTTCTCCCGTTGGCGGCGATACGAGTCATCAGACTGGCTAGTCTGAACAGCCCGTCTCATTCGTGGATTGTTGGCCACTAACGACCCGCCGTTTCTTTCAGTGAGACCTTGAAGGGCCTGACTTTCAAAGACCTGGTACTCCATATCTCCGCTGAGAGATTCTGTGTCCGAGATATGGAGGTCCGATTCTGTAGAACAAGGCGGGTTGGACTGTGTCAGACTCCAGTTTCCAGTAGAGTCAGGCGATATCCTAGCTGGAGGATCGGTTGACGAAGGCACGACGTACGACATAGCTGGTGATATTTGTGGCGCGGCAGGCACCATGTACAACATTGCTGGTGGAATTAGTGGCGCGGCGTGGTAGTTCTCGTAGGGATGCTGAGTGTCCGGATACACTGTGTAGTATCCGGCGGCTGCTCCTTGCACTGGCGGTGACAATTCCGGACTACCAAACCAGGGGCGCGGTGAAACTTCCTCCGATTTGACGGCATTATTGCTCAAATCTAGAGGCTCTTCTTGAGAGAATTGTCTCCAAAAGGCCATGGCGACGATGCAGTGGTAAACTGATTTGGATGTAGTGGTGACTTGTTCGCTCGAAGGGCAGAACACGACTGATGCACCAATTTGGCAAGCGGACAAGGTTTGAAAAAAAGGCGGGGCCTAAACGAATGTACCCGGCAATGGAAGGGTTGTGCAGGTAGCCGCCCTAACGGGTCTAAGAGCGATGATTTATGTGATTTTTTTTGTCGGATGGGCTTGTGTGGCAACGGCATGGGTGGATAACGGGGTTCGTTAAGTTTATTGTAAGTGATTGTTTTGAAAATATTGATAGTACGTACGTAAGTATTCTATTTCATTTGCCTAATTATAAATCAGCATCTTGGACAATAGCTATTTAAGCTTAAGTTAACTACTTAATAGGTACTAATGGTCCTATGGTAAATGAGACGCTGTTTTCTTTAATGTAGCTAAATATTGCTAAGCAGTTGTAATACCATTATGTTTGCCAAAAAAATGTATGTGTGACTAACGTTTTAGTATTCTATTTTAACGTTGTTAATGTTTAAAAATACAGATGCCAATCATTAAGACTAATATCAAAGCGAACACTTCATTCGTTGATTTTGAAAGATTCGTTAGAATCTTTGTTACTATTACACACTACTAATTACTTAGCAAACGAGTCCTCAAGTGGAGACCGGGAGAAGGCAAAGGGAAGGTAGGACGCCCCCTAGCCAGATGGTCTGATAACCTGAAATAGGCGGCTGGGACAGACTGGATGCGGAAGGCGGAGGATAGGGAGCAGTGGCGCACATTGGAAGAGGCCTATGTCCAGCAGTGGAGTGCTGATTGATTGATTGATTGAATTACTTAAAATATAATTATTTTTTCAGCTGATCTGTTTTATAACGAATGTTAAATTGCACTCTATCTGTAAAGGAACAAATACCTATACTTTTTTTTTTTTTTAAATAGAATATTAAGTTTTATATTAAAAAGAATATTTTTAAAAAGAATACTGATACCTTATCAGCATCCTCGTTACCTTAACGTTGTTTTCGGTTCCATCCAAGATTTTCACCTCTCAGTCCGAAGTCCGAAGTCAGATTTAGCTTTCCCCTGCTTTAGGTACCTACTCCTCAGCCGCAAAGGGCAAGACTGCGTCGGTAAGTACCAACCTCGTCTGACAAACATTTTTGAACAATGGAAGGCAATAAATGCGCGCTGGAGCCGCGGTGGTTTACAGTTTTAGCACACCTTGCAGAGGCAGTAGCTGGAACGATTATAGCCCCCTAAAACTTGAATTATATTAAGTAGAAAAAACTGCAACCTTTTTAAGGTTGTAAAATATTAAGTTACCCCATTATTCGGGGTTGTAAAGTTTCAAATGATATTTATTTATGGCAGCCGAACATAATGACAGCACCGGCGCAGACCGGAAAGCAAACAAGTTGCTCTTCTCTTTAACATGGATGGACCTGCAAACACTTAGGCGTTTTTTTTTATAATATCACGCCTATATCCCCTAAGGGGTAGGCAGAGGTGCTAGCACCCACATTTCGCCGGTTTATATTTCGGTCCCAATGTAATAGGTGGCGAGCCTATTGCCATTATCCGGGCACTTGTAAACCTGCGATAAATACACACATAGGTAATTCATTACACTTACTTACCCTAGTCATACATAACGGACATAGGTACCTAATCAATGTGTAGAACAAAATTCCTCCAGTTCATCCTTCACACTCCTGAAGTAGGTTCAAAGTTATGTTTTAAATGCTTTTTCTTACTGTGCGAAAAATCCCCACGGATCCCTTCCCCACCGGAGCCGGTTGGGTAGGTTATGTCGGACTCGAACCGACTTAATCGCACGCCGTCTTTGGGTCTTTAGTGGCCGTGGTCATAGGCTGATATGTCCAGTGAAGCACCATCGCCGTCGTAGTGTCCGTGAGTATGTACATACCTACATTCAACAATACCTACATCTGATATATTTTTCTTATTTTGAACTATCAAATGTGCCGTAATATTGTGATTTAAAAACACGAAACTAATTAACTTACCTGTGGAATGTAATCACCTGATTTTTCCTATCGAGACTGCTATAGTTTAAACAGGGTTTAATTACGAAAGACGACGTATTTACGATTTAATTCTTTAGTACTTTATATCAACTTGACGAAGGTTAGCGTATTTCCTCCGTCCCCCATGAGCGTAGGGCTGGGAGTGACGAGTGACGTGTGGAGCCTTGTGTCACCCTAGTAGAAGCAGGCCGCGACGGGCGGCGCAAAGTGCACCTCCCCATATCCGGGAGCTATATGGGGACACCATGGTTCCCACATTAGGGGCATGGGGTCATCTCAAAGAGATGTCCCCGGGTCTGCCGGGGTGCGAGAGATATGTCTTGAGTAAACTCACCTCCGACGATCAAGACGGCCTGCGTTTTAGTCGGTTCGAGTCCAACATAATCACTTCTACCGATTTTGGTGGAGGAGGTATTCATGGGGATTTTGCACACGGAAAATAAGTTTAGCGCATTATTGACAACCGCGTGGTGTCGAGCACACTTTTGGTAAAAATGTGTTTCGTGTATGGACAGGTTCGACATTCCGACAGGCAGTCAGACAGACAGACAGACGCCGTCCTTATCTTTCTTTGCGTCTATGGGTAGGATCACTCCCGACAAATACACTTTTGAAACAAAAAAATCTACATCAAAATCGGTTCATGCGTTCGGCAGTTACGATGCCGAAGACAGATACATACACATAGACGTTAAACTTATAATACCCCATTATTTTAACGTCGGGTATTAAAAAGAGGCCTTCTGCATCCGGGGCGTGAGGGATATACAAGAGGCTACCTCACTCTAGGCGGGCGTGCGGTTTTGGTCGGTTTAAGTCGACATAACCACCCTCACTGACTTCGGCGGGAGGTATCAATGAGGATTTCCGCATAGAAAAGAAAGGGACTTAAACACTACCTCTGTTCTCCGTCACCGTCACCCTCTCCCCTATCGAAGAGTGATTCGTGTAGAAATGTGGTATAGCTGTATAACTATTAAAGGCATACAAATAAAACATAGCGAAAACTTAAACTATCAAATATATTGTACTAAGGGCACAGCATCACATCACTAGAACACATCAGACCTTCTGCTTGACCACGTGCGGCAGGTCGTACTTGCCGCGCACGCACTTCAGCTTCACTCCGGGACAATCCTTTAGCCTGGAACAATGCCAACATGTTATTAATAAGGGCCAAAACCCGCCGGGAGGCAGGGTATGGGGTGAGACCTAGGTCTAAGGGAAGCCTGGGAGCGATGGGAAACCGAGGCAAGAGGAAGTCAGGCAGCGAGGGAAAAAATTAGGGCTTGAGGGGAAAGTGAGGTGTGAGGAAAGCCCGGGTGCGAGGGTAAACCGGGCGAGAGTAGACGGAGGGGGTGAGGGGAAGTGGGGCGTGAGGGGAAGCCTGGGTGCGAGGGTAAACCGGGGCGAGAGGAGAAAGTGGGGTGTGAGGAGTCCGGGTGCGAAGGTAAACCAGGGCTAGAGGGGGCAAAGGGAAACCGCAGTGCAAGGGAAAATGCCTTATTAGGCCCTTATTAACCATAGGGGCTAGCTGTCACCCTAGAAGGGTCAGGGTTAGATGTTTTTCTTAATTTTTTTTATACAACTTAGGTCGCAGACAAGCACGCGGCCCACCTGATGGTAAGTGGTTACCGTGGCCTCTGGGCGAGTGTATCACCAGAGTAACAACACTCGTGCCGCAACCCCTGTAGGAACAGAGATATTGTCATGAGGCGACTTTTTACGATATAGTCATCGTGATAAGGCGTTTATCCCTCTTTAAGTCTAACGTATATTATTCACTAGTTATTTCTCGCGAATCAGCGCGCTTGGAATTTCCTCATCAAATACATAAGAGAGGTATAACGCGACGGTATCTCCCGTCCCAATTGACCAGTCCGACTGGTTGAGTACCTCCGAGTAAAAATGTTCCCGACAGTGAGTAGGGTCGCCAGAGCTAACTGGTAAGGCTTTTTGCTTTCAGTGCGCTGGCGGCACAAAAGTTCTCTTAACCTTCACCACCTCCCTCCTCTCCTCACCACCACCTCTTAAAGAAGGGCATTAGAAAATTTTCAATAGGATCAGCAGCACGAGTGTGACGCACCTGTTGTTTCAAACATTCTTAGGTAAACGGTAAACATTTTAAGTCGTGTGCTTGTCTGCCACGTAAGTAGTATAAAAAACATAGCGACCAAACAAAGCCTAGTATTTTCCCAAGGTTTAAACTATCTCTGCAGTACCAAATCTAATCCAAATCGGTTCAGTGGTTTAGTTTCGCATTTATAATAGTCTTGATTAACCTTCTTATTCCGACAACTGTCTCCGACACATCTATTTATAACTGAAGTGAATTTCGACCACTTCTTTTTTTTATAATGGCACGTCAATTTGATTTCACCTCGCCTGATGTTAAGCTGAAGGCAAAGTCTCATAAAAGATAGTCACCATTGCAAACACGTTCAGTTCTACAATGGCGGCGCTCAGCTTGACGGTCTCATTAGATGCTTTTCCCCACCCCGCTTAAAGGACCCGGGACTGTAGGAAGAAGAAAACACGTGCGCCGGCAAGGAATTCCAAACTTCGCGACCAATAGTAACAAGTAAATCCACGACGGCGCCTCGGGGCCTTGTGGAGCCAGTTTCCCAGTCCCTGAGCTTGCTGCCAAGAGAAATGGCCTGCAGACACCGACCTGCCGACCCTGACGAGCACGATGTTGTGTTCCTGCAGGTTGTGGCCGATGCCGGGCACGTACGCGACCATCTCCTTGCCGTTCGACAAGCGCACCAGTACGCACTTGCGGTTGGCCGAGTTGGGCTTCTTAGGTTTCTTGATAAGGGTCTTTAGTACTACGCCCTGAAACAGACAAACGTCACACAAGTCATGGCCACCATTATAATCAATAGTGAAAATGGTCGGCTGCAGTTTTCTCGTCGTAATAGATGAAACTCCATTTGTTTAGGTACTTAAATAAAGGTAAACAATCTTGTGGCAACTTTTTATAAAAATACATGTTAAACAAATAAACTAGACTAACTAACTGACTAACTAGTCTAGGCTTCCTAACACAGGTAGTTCACTTTGGAGTGCCTTTAACACTGTATTGTAATTAGCTTGTAAGAAAAGGATAACTAATTGTTTTTTTGGTTTTGAACTAGTGGTTCGACACAGGTATTTAATCTTCGAAATGCGTTACTAAGTAGAAAATTATTTTTAAACTGAGTTTTTAAACAATACATATTAAATGGACACGCTAAGATTGTTTACCTTCTTATAAGCACTTAACAAATAGACTATAGGTCGTCATAAAAGTGCACATTGAAACTTATTTGACATTTTAAATTAGGTATACCACTTTTCTCATTACCGCGTGTAATGAGAAAAGTGTTGCTCTCTTTGCGCTAGTACTGATAATTTAAATTAAAAGCTCAATTCTGTTAATTTGATGTCATAGTAAAATGTAAATGTAAATTTTATTAATATAGTTTAAGTTCAAAATGAAATGAAAAGACTTGATAAAATTTTCGTAATCTATTTAAAAAAATGCCATTTCATTTTAGACTACAAAGGCATTCCAATAAAGTTTAAAATAAAAAGGCATTTTTACAGTGTCAGTGGTAGGTATGATAGTGGCATAATATGATATAAGATAGCAGATACCTGGTATGGTGGAACCAAGAAAAGAGGTGCTGAAACCTTTACTTACTGCTTACAATTAGATACACGTGCTTTTTAGCTACTTTACATCAAGGTATTGCAAGAGACTGCTAAGTAGATATATAGCTCAACATAACATGGCATACCTTAGCAAAAGGGTTCCCGTTTAGCGGATTTCTGGACTTCCTGGACTTCACGTGTGGGCCGGTCACGTGCATCTGATTCAATGAGGCCATCGCTCTTGACAGCAAGCTCAGGGACTGGGAAACTGGCTCCACAAGGCCCCGAGGCGCCGTCGTGGAGTGTATGGCTGGAACTGGAGTTAGAAATAGGTAATGTAGTAAGGGTTTTATGCAAAGTCTGAATGAGTGTTTCTGAACGCATTTATATAATTTGAGCTGCGAAATATACCGGATCTTTTTAAGATAAGGTGGCAGACAAGAACACGACCACCTGATGGAATATGGTTACCGTCTATGGACGTTTGCAACACCGACCCTACAGAGGGGAGAAGGGAAGGGGGAAAGTTATGAGTTTCTCTGCTGCCAGCGCAGAAGACAAAGCAGGACTTATAACGTAAGTACTTATAAAGTAAGTAAACACAGAGTAGTGTCAACTTTAGCTCTTGGTCTTCCTACTGACAACACAAAAACTCTCATGTGAGCTCTGGCTATCCGACTCACACAACACAAGGTTATTATTATTAGTCGAGGTAATCTCGAACGTTATAAAATAAGAATATCTCTATAGCGTGTGCCATTTCTCAAAACATAATCCCTTCACACGAATTGTATGAAACCACAAGTATTTGTGCTTACCGTTATGCACCCAGAAATGACAAAGTTTGAAAAGGACAGGTGCTAAATACACATTATAACACAGGATTAACTCCATTTTTGGAATCGCCAAGTACACCCGAATATGAGCTTTAAGTTATGGACATAAAATGCAGGCTTTGCTTTTGGAATATCCGCAAAATGGCTAAAATAAATCACTTATGAGAAAAGTTTCGAGGCGTTACCGTACATTATTGTATCAATTGTGGGCATTGTAAGGTTTTGCGATTCGTTTCGCATAAGTGTACAATTTGCGTGGGACGGACGGACAGCGGTGTTTGATTGAAATGTCAATATAACTGGCAGTTTGTGGCTCTTTCTAAAGATATTGTAAACGAAATATGATAAATGCATTGGACGGTAACAGTTATTACTTACGAATGTGGTGTGAAAAAATGAAATATTAGCTCGATTTTATTTTACTTCAAATTCATTTTTTTATGTATATACCTACTGCGGTAGCCTAGTGGTATGGGTAATGGACTGCTGAGACGAGGTCTCGGGTGTTACAATGGCACACACCAATGACTTTCCGATGCTTTCCGAAGTTATGTGTGTATTTATCGCAGGTTTATAAGTGCCCGGTTAATGGCAATAGGCTCGCCACCTATTACAATAGGATCTAAACATAAACTGGCGAAATGAGGGTGCTAGCACCTCTACCTACCCCTTCGGGGATATAGGCGTGAGTTTATGTTATGTTATGGCATTTTTTTATAAGCGCATGCGGCCTACCTGATGGAAAGAAGAACCCAGGGCTATGGACGTTTGCATCCCAAGGGGCGTCACATTCGTGCTGCCGACCATACAGAGAAGAGGGGGGACGGGTAAGGGGGGAGGGAAGAAGGTTAAGAGTCTCTGTGCTGTCAGTGCAGAAGATAAAGAAGGGTTTCTCGGTCTATTATTTATCTATTATCAAATTTAACGAAAAGAAAGTAATGTCAAAAAGTTTATTATAAAACCCAAGCCTGGAAATGACCTGTTCTCAACTTGCTACTCAAGAACTGTATCTAGGCAAAGTACCTACCTAAATATTTGTAAATAGACCAAAAAAGAAAAACCCGCTTTCTTGTCTGAGTCTCCTCAGGCCGGGAGCGCGGTTCGAACCGGCGGTGCACGGTGGTCTATTTGTTAAACTAGCCTTTAACATAATACCTATAACAAATTTTGAAGTTTTGTAAATTTCGTTCAATGGTGAATAAATATTTTTTTTAAATATAAATATTTTAGGACAATCTACACAACGTCACCTAGACCCATGGTAAGCATAGTTTAACTAGCTTGTTTTACGGGTTCTAGAATGCGGATAAACATACATAGATACATTTTTTTTTGTAAATACATAGGTACATATTATACATAGAAACACCCAGACCAATGCAAATATTCATATTCAAGTACACAAATATTTGCACTGAGCGGGAATCGAACCCGCGCCTCCTGCGTATCAGTTGCGTTCACTACCGCTACGCCACGGAGGTCGTCTAGTGAATGAATGAATGAAATGATTTTTGAATTAAATTTTAAATTGTAATAAGTTGGAGCATAATTTCCTTGAACACTTTAAGCAAACAGTTTGTGGAAATTAAATTTCTCTGAAGACGTAATGAAAAACTCAACTGCCTCTGTTAGTCATGTAGTGGACAGTCCGGTGTACTGTGTACTGTTATT
Source organism: Pelosia muscerda (assembly GCA_963691645.1). NCBI lineage: Eukaryota > Metazoa > Arthropoda > Insecta > Lepidoptera > Erebidae > Pelosia > Pelosia muscerda. The sequence continues at coordinate 17,460,168 of OY829109.1, read as the reverse complement.
GTTTGCAATCTCAATATCCCATGTCCCATGGGATTATGATGGACATTGACAAGCTTGCATCTGCTAATATAATGACGTAGGGTACAAGAGATAAGCGGATAGCGAATAATAATTTGATGAAATTTATTAACTAATGATAAACTCTTCAGTTTATGTAACATGCTTACGGGTTTTATTTCAATGTGCCTACATATTGAAGAAGGGAAAAAGAAGGTTTCTACAGGATCGGCGATACGAGGGTGACGCGGTAAGACCGCCAATTGTGCATTAGAACAACTGTAACTCTCACTATTTGTCATTGGTGTTGTTTGTTTTTGGTGTACATTAAAGTGTTATCTATCTATTTATGTATACCGATCTACCTACCCTATTTCGTTTTCTTTTTCTATGACTATCAGTAAGTGAAACCAGTGTGAGTCCCTGGTTCCACTTCACTATAAACTCGAATTCGATTCCGATCACGTACGAAATTGGATTAAGTTTCAAATAAAACCCGTGTGTGATAGGGTCTATCGAGGCATATCAAGACCTGATATGCAAGTCTCGATATGCTTTATTCTCATAACTTGCACCCCGCACGTGACAGTACCTGCACTTCTTGCGGATTATAATCCGTTAATAGTGGGCATTGTCCGCAGATGACGGACACACAAACTTAATGCCGTTCTTTGACAACGGACTCCAGTTTCACTAAAAAAATTGGCCCACACAATGGGCAAGAGTTAGCCAGTGTTCCCGTTCCCAGAATAATAAATCATATTTGTATAAAAGTTACACAAATAATGGCAATATTTAAAATGACGAAATGTGCAAGACACAGCATCGAGGATATTGTCTGGTTCTGAATGCAATTTTACTGTTTAGAAGTAACTTTAACTATAGTAGTGAATGAATATCGAATGATTATGTAAGCGAATAAGTTTCTGAAATAATATGAAAACATGTCAAAAGGTGATGTTGGAAAATCATTTTTTTCAAACTTTATTGCTGTGGAGAACCGCGGTAGCCTAGTGGTACGGACTGCTGAGAAGAGGTCTCGGCTTCGATCCCAGGTTTTACCATGGCACACACCAATAACTTTTGGATGCTTGTCGAAGTTGTGTGTATTTATCGCAGGTTTAACTGCCCTGTTAATGGCAATAGGCTCGCCACCTATTACATTTGGACCTAAAAATAAAATGGCGAAATGTGGGTGCTAGCACCTTCGCCGTGACGAGCCTATTGCCATTAACCGGGCACTTATAAACCTGTGATAAATACACACATAACTTCGAGAGTATCGAAAAGTCATTGGTGTGTGCCAGGGTAAAACGTGGGATCGAACCCGAAACCTCGTCACAGCAGTGCATCACCCATACCACTAGGCTACTGCTATCCATATACTAACAATAATATCTTTTTATTTGTTTAAAACACACAATGTCATAGCATAACATCTCATAACTATTATATTTAATAAATGTAATTTAGTGTTCAATAAAGAATGAAATGAAGAAATGAATATATAGCATGCAATACAGAAAATTGCATTGAATATTCATAAGTCCAATCATGTTTTGCCACACATTGTGTCATACAAATATTGGTTCCAAGTTGTCCATGATCAGACAAATATATTCCACAAGGACTCAATATTAAGCCCTTGTGGAATACATCAATTGTCTTATATGAATCTGACCTTATATTTCGTAATTGATTGTGCATCAATACCAATAATTAATAGAAAGGATTCTAATCTCCAATATGTTTACTTATGTAATCCCAATCTCTGTTAGGGTGTAACAGAGATAGGGATTTTGGAAAGAGAAATAATTATTTGCAAGAAAGACTATATATCTTTGAGCTGAAGGACCACACAATGATGGATACTTTTTTTCAGATAGTAGAACACAGGGAGGTTAACAGATTTCTATTTCATGAAACAATACTTCAGAATTTCATCTAATAGATAAAAAAAGTAATATGGCACTTAAAATTTGAGATATTTTTTTAACATTAACTTTAATGGAGATTTTAATAAAATGTCAGACACTTTCCAATTTTTTTTATTTTATTTTTATTATTGATTATTTAGTATTTAGTAGTATTGTTTGTAATAGTTTGTTTGATATTTCAACACTTGAAATTTTTTGTTCAGTAATAAATTGATTTCGAATTTAATTCAATTCATAACTCACTAATAGTTCCAATGAAGAAAGTTGTATTCTTATCGGAATCGGGAAGGCCAGTATCACCCGTTCCAATCCAGCAGAGAACCACAGCTACTATTAAACTGGTGAGTATGTATTACTGGCTCTGACTAAGGTAGCCAGAGCTCACTGGAGAGGTAGCCAGAGCTCACTGGACAGTTGTCAGTGGGAACACTGAGGTGTTAAGTTAACACTGCTATATAAGGGTTTGAAACATTATAGATATTTCTTATTTGATATCATGAGGTCGAGAACTAATGCGCATATTTTGAAATTTTAATAATGTTAATAGCCTTGTTAATTTTATATGGTGTGGTATTTGTATTATTTTTAATATAGGTATATATATGGTATTTACAAACCATAGTGGCCCTCAGTTTCTCTGATAACTAATAACTAGTTGTATAGGTATATTATGACTATTATAGGAGCGACTGCCATCTGACCACCTAACCTTGAGATGAAAGTCTGTTCTAGAGCTTCATCTGTCAATCAGCAGGTATACTGTGTTACAGGTAATGTTGGCTTGGACCTCAAACGCACCTAAAGTTGAGAATATATGCTGTGATAAAGCCGCCAGTTTGTTTACTACTTTATGTGAATATTAATTAAAAAAATAAATACTACTACATACTTTTTTGACGTAGGATTCTAACCTAAAATTTCTACTACATTTAAATTTGTATATTTTTTAAGTCTTTCTGTAATATAAGCATAAAATCTTACCCCGATTTTGTATGCATTGTGCCTTAATACTTGTAGAAATTAGTGATAAGCCTCTCCGTAGGAAGTTCATCTAAAATAAAATAAATATTATGATAATAAAACTGTTGGTCTGTATGATAATTTGTATCTGAATACTAAGAGTTTGTAGGTTTTTACCTCAACAAATTAAGGACTGTTTGTGTTTGTAGATAACGCAAACTGAGATTTATTTAAACTAATAATTTTAAAACATAACAATTGAATTTTATAACCTTAATTTTCTGACAGGGACATCAATAAAATAAGTGACATTCAAAATAAGAATGTTGCAAGATAAAAGAATATTCTAGTAGTATTGTTTATCACTGTGTACATGTGTTAGTTAGGGGACCTATTGTATATTGTACATTTTGTTATTTTTATTTATCGTAATTAATTTTGGAAAAGTAATTATTTTACTACAATCATGTAAATATTTCATATAGCAATATAGCCTAATAGTGTCATCTAGTGGCGAGTAGTATAACTATACCCATAGAAAGATACTTTCAATTAATTATAGATGTCGCTTTGCACAATTACTAGTTGTAATGAACTTTATAAAAATAAAAATAAAAATATTGACTGTTTTATTGAATAGTATTATATTACGAAAAGCTTGCCAAAATTGATATCTGTTTAATACTATACGAATGACGGACGAGGCTGTCAAACTTGCTTGCGCAGGCATTTTGTTCGTGGTTTGCAGAGTAAATTGACAGTCGCCCTAGTAAAAGCCAAGAAAAGGTAAAATCAGAGTAAGATAGCTCCAAAGTTCAAGACAGAATTGGAATGTAACCGGAACTAGCCCTGTGATGATGCAGATACTCTAACCTCAGTACAGTCACCTGCAATAATAATATTATGTATACGTTTTAGAACTTTTTCACATTAAACTTGTCGAATTTTACCGTTTCATCTCATAATGTTGACTTGTCATTTATTATTGTGACCAGGTTCCAAAGTGTTGTGTTCCCGCCGGTAAGTAGGGCAGCCAGAGCTCACGGTACCCTTCCTTCCCCTCCCCTTCCTAGCCTCCCCACCCCTTCCCAGCTCTCCCCCTTTCCCTTCAGGGTAGGCAGCGCATGTGTGACACCCTTAGTGTTGCACACGTTCATAGGCCACGGTGGCCGCTTTCCATCAGGTGGGCCGTGTGCTAGTCTGCCACCTACGTAGTATAAAAAAAAAGTGTATACATATTATTACAGGTGACCGTACATACAACATTTCGGGTAAGTAATTACCTAACTTACTCATAATATACTTACACTGTGTATGTCGTGACCTTTGATAATTACACTCTCAGCTGTCAATAGGGGGGAGGGAGGGTGTAGAGGGGTTTGGTTTAATGTCTGCGAGGCACTTTGTCATCTTGGCGCGAGATTTTTTATGATTGGAGGCTATAATAAATGTGAGGAGAAACGGCAGCTACTTATGTCTCGAACTGTTGCGATCGAAGTATTACATTAATTTATTATAACGCATAGGTAGGTAACTGTTTTGGTTATGATATAGATATTAGATACCTAGTTATACTTTGGAAAAAGAGTGTGGTATAACTATCGGCACGAATCTTAATCCAAATTCGCAAAAGAAACGAGGCCATGACGCGCAGAGAAAGAAAAAGATGTAGGTAGGTAGGTACTATGTCAATTGATTACGAAAAAAAAATCCTTTTTCGTAAATTTTTTTCTTGGCTTGATCCAAGAAGAAAAGTTGCTCGTAACTAGTTATTAAAAATCAGTAACGACCGTGGACGAACCCATTACTTTTAGTGACGGTACCTTCGGTATACCAACGTGGGAATAAAATTGATAATAATACCTACTCCTATCAGATTTGAATAGCATCATAACATGATTCGTTATTATTAAAGGCGCTATATATTTTTTTTTATTTAGTACCTACACGTCAATTTGACTACACCTCGCCTGATGGTAAGCTGAAGACAAAGTCTCAGGAAAGAAGGTCACCATAACCAACACGCACAGTTACAATGGTGGCGCTCATGCTTGATTTAAGTTTTAAAGATACATCAATATGACTTTATATCACTTAGTAAGCCGAAGGAAAATTCTCAGCAAACAGGGTCACACCTACAATCTTGCAATGGTGCCAAAGAGTATAAGTAAAAGGTGGCACTCAGCTTGACGGCCTCATCAGATGCTTCACGCCCCGCTTAATAGACCCGGTACTGTACTTTACTTCGGTAGGTACTTTGATAATTTACGTAGGTAGGTAGGTAGGTAGGTTGTGCTTTTAAGTAAATTGTGCACGTATCAGGCACGGTCTCCAGGGGGAAGTCACTATAGACGTATCTTCGGCAAGAAACTCAGCGTGTTTCCCTTTTTCTTACCTAATAAGCAGCCAATGTTATAAGTATTGTAGTTAAAAACAAAATAAAATTGTCTGTCTACATTTATATAGTTAATTCGTGGATAATTGTGTTGGTTGCATGCATAAATAAGTGTACTAGTTTTAAGATTACTTATGGATAAGACATTATCATGTAACTGTTTTTGTCTCTAATAAATAAATAAATGTCCCCGCGCCCAATCAGAAAGATAATTGTCTAAATTCATCCTCCATTGTATCCTGGTATCATCAGAAGCTTTTAATCTAGAAATACAGGGTCTAAGCTCCATTTGACTACTTCGACACTTTCCGTGCAGCAACTGCTATCTGACCTGAACAACACAATGGCGATATCGTATTGCAGTTAGACCGGTTGTTGAACTTTTGAGGGCTCCAACTACTCGTAAAGACTGCCATAAATGTTCGTTTGACTTCCTGGGACCGACGCCTTCTTTTTAAATTATTTTCCTTTCAAATTCTCTCCTATTGTGGAAGTTCTTGAAATCGAAAGAAACAGTTGAAATACTCCTTGCGCTGTACCGACGTACACTAAGTTATTACTTACTTGGAACTTGGCGCGAACAAAGTTGAATTGCTTCCAGGCTCACTGGCCACTTAACTTTTCCGCTCACATACTTATATTACACTACATAATGCCCGCAAGGAATTCCAGTTCCCGTAACTCATGGGAACGTTTTCCCGGGATAAAATATACTATGTGTTATTACAGGGTCTTTTTTTTTTTTTTTTTTTTTTTATCTACGGCACGTCAATATGACTTTACCTCGCCTGATGTTAAGCTGAAGGCAAAGTCCCATGAAAGAGGGTCACCATTGCAAACACGTTCAGTGCTACAATGGTGGCGCTCAGCTTGACGGCCTCATCAGATGCTTTTTCACGCCCCGCTTAAAGGACCCGGGACTGTAGGAAGAAGGAAACACGTGCGCCGGCAAGGAATTCCAGGACTTAATGGTACGGCAGAGAAAAGACTCACCGAACCGCTTGGTTCTTGATGGAATATTCTGTACCGTATGCGAGTGACACCTAAGCCCTGCACGCGTTGTCCTGTGTAGGAAAGGGGAGGGTGGGATTAGTTGGAAGAGCTCATCAGAACATTCACCATGGTAGAGACGGTAAAATACTGCCAAGGACGCAACATCTCTACGCATCTGCAAAGGCTCGAGGGACTCTGTGACCTCAGGACTCCCAATAATGCGGACCGCACGTCGCTGCAACCTGTCGAGAGCATCTAATAAGTACTTTGCGGAGCCATCCCAGAGATGCGAGCAGTATTCCACGCAGGAGCGAATTTGTGTCTTATAAAGAAGACACCGCTGCTCCGGCGTGAAAAAACGTCTCACTCTGTTCAGGACTCCGAGTTTACGCGAAGCTGTTTTGATGATGCTCTCGATATAGTTCTTGTTGTTCAGTTTGCAGCGCACGTCCATACCGAGTATATTGTCTAATCTATGCCTATACCAAATTTCAGCCAGATTCATTTAGCCATTAGAGTGTTGTTTCACATTTATAATATTAGTAGAATATAATTTGGACCACCCCAACTCTTCCCATGCGGTGTCGTACAAGGCGATTGGGATAGGGCTGTTTATCATTAGACAGATATATACCTACAGCCCAAATTTAGACTCAGATACATGGTTCGAGTTAACAATTCTGTTCGGAATACGGCCTGTAGTCTCAGACCATATTGTGTGGTACCGAATACCTACAATGATACTTGTAATGTGATGATTCCCCTCTGCCTAACTCATCATTCTCTGAGCCTATTTCCAATTCAGATGGGGTCGGCTTTCTAGTCTAACTAAGATGTAGCTGAACTTCGATACTTTCCTTGCAGCGACTGCCATCGGACATCCACAACCAAATTGGCGATATCGGATTTCTTTAGTTACTACCCTATGCCTAATTCTCCGGGGATAAAGGTATGACAATTCACCTATCACGATTTTCGTTTACCAAATAATATGGAGCAAGCTTATTACCGCGAAGCACCCTCTCTCTAGCACATGTACTGAGTAGTAGGTGAATTTGGCTTGGGATTCCAACGTGTTGGTTGGTACCTGTACTGTACACCTCTCGGCCTACGCGTCTGCCGATTGCCAACCACTGTCGTATCACAGGTAGCGTAATCACAACATAAACGTAAAGTTTAAAATTAATTGACACTTTTGTAGTGTCTGTGGTATAGAGTTGACAATTAGCAGACTCGGGGTCTTCAATTAGAATGTTCAACGAAATCAAATCGATATGAGTGGTGATCATTTACTTTAATAATAATAATAATTATCACTGTAAATCACACTTTATCTTCATACCTCATTGGATTTGAACTAATTGGGTAATTCAATCTTAACTTACAAATACTAGGACAAAGACTCAATGAGATAACAGGGGACTATCGATCCAGCTCGTTCCTGGTGCAAAGGCTGGCCATCGCAATCCAGTGTGGAAACGCGGCGAGTCGAAAAGAGCCCATCATCTTTTGCACCGGGAGCGATCAGAGACGGGCTGCTTAATTCATTTTGACATGATATGTATAATATATATGAATTGTAAATATATTGATGAAAAATTATGTAAAGGAAATGAAAATAAAACCATTTAGTGTTTGAGAAAAAACTTATAAATGTACGCCGAATTATTATTGAAGTGAGGAATTATTAGCATAATGTTAACTTCTGTCGTAAACAAGATAATTAGTTACGTTTGATCAATTGTGTCAAATGGTAGGCGCTCCCGTAAAAAAAATATAAGAGAAAGAAATTATACAGAAAGTAAGGAACGAAATTCAAATTAACCAAGTCAAAGAAAATTACTTTATGTACAAATAGAAGGATATAATAAGTGTCACATCACCAAGATACATTATTGGATGATCTTGGCATGTGAATGTATAATATAAGATAACACGCTCAGCTCAGCTACTTACCTAACTTTTATTTCGGATACATTCGGGATTGAATTTAAAACTTCTGTCGCAATCCCGCCAAGTTTTATTAGGCCGCGCGGTGAATGTTCGACTTTTAACATTTATATTGGTATTTTAACATAATCCGAACGAAATTCATTCTTGTTCACACTTTTGTGACCTTTGACAATTACTTTCTTGGCGGTGGCGGTTTAATGCTTGCTCGCGTATCCTTATTATTATAGGAGGGGTGCACACCGACCGAAAGGAAATTATCTTCAACTATCCAGTGTGTTATAAATATCAAGAATTTGAATCTCGCCAATGGCAATAGGCTCGCCACCTATTACATTGGGACCTAAACATAAACTGGCGAAATGTGGTTTATGTTATGTGTGAAAGATAGAAGAGCAGACTTCGCCATTATACCCCGTCAACTAAATGAATATTATTGGGATCCAATATTGAACGAATAGCATTTGTTTTATTACATACAATACATACATAAATGCTCACGCCCGTAATCTCCGAAGGGCCGAGTTTTTATTTATGGCACGTCAATTTGACTTCACCTCGCCTGATGGTAAGCTGAAGTCAAAGTCTCAGGAAAGAGGCTCACCATTACAAACACGTACAGTATTACAATGTTGGCGCTAAGTTTGAGGCCCTATCAAATTCTTTTGTCAGATGTATTAAACACCCACATTTCGCCAACTATGATTTTCGGTCCCACGTTATAGAAGGCGAGTCTACTGCCGACAATCGGCTACTTTGTAAAAAAATAATTGGTGATATTATCAGTCGCTTCACGGAAAATATCGAAGTTCAGCCGCATCACAGTTAGACTTGGAAAGCCGACCCCAACAGATTTGGGAAAAGGTTCAGAGAATGATGATTATTTATGTGAAAATGAACACTATTGATCCCTGATAAATATTAACAAATATAACTAAATGTCTATCTGTTGTTCGAATGGTTGACCACCATGTCTTTGGTTGACTTAATTGATTCGAATCGACTACCTATCAGTTACTTTTTGCTAGCGGTGTACTCATAGGAAATGTGTGCAATGAATTTCTGTTTAGTTATAGATATTTATGAATGTCATAAGTAAAGAAATATTTACATATTTATAATCTAAACACTGTCGACTGATTTCTCGCAGACGAACGGCTGTTGTCTATGGCACCAATAATCCCTTAGACCAGGGTTGGCGGAGTCTATGCCCACGCAGTGAGGTTCAGCAGGGTTGTCACTGTTGGGAAGAGAATTGTATGTACTGTATTTGTAGTTTAGTATACGACTTTTAGGTAGTTGTGGTAGTAAACACTACTGCTACGTAAAAGGCGCGGGTTCGATTCCCGTTCAGTGTATATATTTTGTGTGCTTGAATATGAATAAATATTCAACGGAATATCTGGTAATTAAAATTATTTGAAAGAAATTATTTAAAATATTCCGTTGACTATTTTATCTCTATCCGCCCTTAGATCCCTATTCACCCCGTTTTACGGTATACAAATATTTCCCATAGCTATTGAGCAGTCCAAATAGGGAAATATCTCCTCCTTCAGAATGCCGCGACTAATAATCACCTTGTATTGTGTTTCCGGCGGTGAGTAGGGTAGCCAGGGCTCAGAACTTTTGTGCTGTCAATCGGCACAGAGGCTTTTAACATTCACCCGTCTTACAATACCGCCTCTTCAAGGGGTGCAATAGAGAGTTTCGATAGGATCATAGTGTTGCAAACGTATGTAGGCCGCGTTAACTTTCCATCAGGTGCGCCGTGTACTTATCTGTCATTTAAGTGGTAAAAAAAATCACAATCATGTCCATTTCTGGTGGCATTACAATTAGCTAATATCAGTATAGTTTGTTAATGGTACCTGCCTACCTGAAACCTTTGCCGTTGTTCCCGGAAAACGTGTGGAATCCGGTACTTTCTATATCCTCACCTGCACATAAAATAAGAAATTAATTATTACATTCTCTATAAGAGATATTCACACACGCTGGGTATCACGAAAGTCTCTAAAATCTTGATATTCAGGTAAGTAAGTTAAAAAATCGAAATAAATAAAAACCCTGACGGATACCCTCCCGCCGAAGTCAGCTCGGTTGGTCATAATTATGTCGGAGTTGAACCGACCAACACCGCATGGCCGTTTCGTGCTATCAGTTGTTGAGAGTGAGGTAGCCTCTGGCTGTATACCTCATGCCAGCTGACCCAGGGCCATCGAAGGCTCTCTCTCGAGTCCATATCTTCACTCGCATGCGCTGACGCCGCACCCTGTTCCTGCTAGGTTGACAGGTGGCATCACTTGCCACCCCCTAATCCCGCGCTCATGGGTCTTTCTGCGGCCTCAACACTACACAATACGGTACAGAATATTCCATCAAGAAACAAGCGTTTCGGTGAGTCTTTTCTCTGCCGTACCATTAAGTCCTGGAATTCCTTGCCGGCTCACGTGTTTCCTTCTTCCTACACTCGCGGGTCCTTTAAGCGGGGCATGAAAAAGCATCTGATGAGGCCGTCAAGCTGAGCGTCACTATAATATTGTAGCACTGAACGTGTTTGCAATGGTGACCCTCTTTCATGAGACTTTGCCTTCAGCTTAACATCAGGCGAGGTGAAGTCAAATTGACGTGCCATAAATAAAATAATAATAATAAAAAAACAATCTAAACCTAAAAATAACTGTTCTAACAGGAAATGTACCCTCACAGTTCCTATCGTTAGAGAAATTCAACCTAACTCACACAATGAACATAATTATAAGCACGTATGTGACGGTGTAATCAAAAAGTTAGCTCATAATGTTCGCGCCCGTCGAGTCAGCGATTAATCTAAATTACGCGTGCGTGCTTCAATTATGTGTACACCTGATGGTATATCCTCGCGACGGGAACGTGTGGAGATAAGTTTAAAATAAAGCTTTGTATCCTTTAACTCATTTCCATTATGTATGATAAATGCTAATGGTTAAGTTCGGATTCCATTAGTTATGAGAATATAATATAACATAACATAAATTCACGCCTATATCCCCGAAGGGGTAGGCAGAGGTGCTAGCACTCACCTTTCGCCAGTTTATGTTTAGGTCCCAATGTAATAGGTGGCGAGCCTATTGTTATTAACCGGGCACTTATAAACCTGCAATAAATACACATATAACTTCGAAAGCATTGAAAAGTCATTGGTGTGTACCATGATAAAACCTGGGATGGAACCCAAGACCTTGTCTCAGAAGTCCATTACCCATACCACTAGGCTACCGCGGCTACTTTACTTTACGGTTTAGCAATAGTGAAATAATACTAATTGTCATAGAAAGGAATGCCGAATCGAACCCCTCAAAGCTATTTGATATTTTTCGAATATTTATCGCAGGTTTATATGTCCCGTTTGTGGCAATAGGCTCGCTACCTATAACATTGGGACCTAAACATAAACTGGCGAAAGGTGGGTGCCAGTACCTCTACCTACCCCTACGGAGGTATAGACGTGAGTTTATGTTATGTTATGTAAACCGTAAGTGAGGGATGGGTATCCTCCCATATATATTCTTATAAATCCCCAGTATCCCCTTGACCGGTGGCGTGGTCATATTCTCAACTTACCGTCGACGTTCTTCCAAACTCTGTAGTCTTCAAGGTTGTTGATACCGACCCACACCAGTAACTTGTATGTAGTGCCAGTGATAAACTTGTACTGCATACCATGAACTAGACTCTGGATGAACTGGAATTCTTCCTGAAATCAGACGGATGTACATTTTAGGTATGACGCTCTTCAGTTTTCTATCTTTGAGTTTTCTTTTAAGCGTTGCACATGGCCATAAACCTCGGAAACGGATTTCCATCAGATGGGCCCTTTAGTTGGATAGCCTTTAGGGATTTTTTTTTATAATATCACGCCTATATCCCCGAAGGGGTAGGCAGAGGTGCTAGCACCCACATTTCGCCAGTTTATATTTAGGTCCCAATGTAATAGGTGGCGAGCCTATTGCCATCAACCGGGCACTTATAAACCAGCGATAAATACACACATAACTTCGAAAAGCATGACCTCGTCTCAGCAGTCCACCACCCATACCACTAGGCTACCGCGGTTTAGGCCTTTAGGGATGCTTTTTCATAACCTGCCAAAAGGACGAGGCACACTTTTCATCAGGGGTGAATTTCTCATCTAACCTGGTTCTTTGGCACAGCCAGCTTGGCACCATCTCGTATGCAGACCTGCTTCGCCGCGTTCCAAGAACGAGACTCGTATACCAACTTGTATGATTTATTACCAGCTTCGTTCACCACATAATCTGAAATATCAAAAATAAAATTGTGCTGTCAATGAATTCCTTCTTATTACACAATGAGGTTTCTGATAAATGGTTATTGTGATAATATAATGATTTTAATCGTGCGAAAAATACCCACGGAATACCACCACGCCACAGATACGACGGAGCCAGTTGGAAACGTTATGTCGGACTCGAACCGACTAAAACACATGCCCTCTTTGAGTCTTTAGTTGCCGGAGGTGAGATTGTAGCCAACGTAACCTCGCACCCCAGCAGGCGTGACAGGTGGCTCCACCCGTCACCCCCAGGCCCAATAATTGTTAATACCGCTCAGTGCCTATTGAAGGATTCTCAAGAAAAAAAGAGTTTTATTTTTCATCAAACCCAGTATCTAAAATCGTTAAAATGGGTTCATTTCAATTCATCTGATATTACTTTGTTGGTTCGAGTGTATGAAGCGTAACTAAGATCAACTATCCAAGCTAATCTCACTCTAATATCCGGTGGCTACACCTGCTAAATGACAGATAAGGCTTTCCACTTAATGTTAATGGAGTTAGGCAGCAGATCCGGATCAGGAGAAGAGTAATATCGGGCTCCAAAATGCAAACTTTAGATCCAGCACACGAATGTTGATATGACCTTTTTTATTTTAAAATCAACATTCTGCATTTATTTTATTATTTTACAATTATTTTACAGAAGACTAAAGAAATATTATGCAATTTATAAGACTATGGAATGGATCTAGACTTACCATTACTAGTTTGGGATTGTACGCAGGCTATTGTTGCGATGAACGTGAGTACAATGTACGTTCTGTAAATAAATTGAAGATTTTAGGTTTATTCGAATCTAATTCAAATATCTTTAAAAGTAAGTTTGAAGACTACTATTGTGATTTTACATCTCTTTTCATAGGCGTTGAGCCAGAGGACTCCCATTTCGAGGGCCGCCATACTACACCTGCTTCTTCGTGTACCAATTCCGACCATAATACACTGTATGACATATACTGACTCTAACTCCTAGAGAAATTAGTTTTTTGGATGTACTGGGATGCTTTTATAGTTCTGTATATAAAGATTTACCTCATCTTGGAAGATTTATCTCAATCTGATGCACGATCACTGATGTTTGAGTACTGATTCTGAAAGAACAATAGGTTTGATTAAATTTTACGATAACGGTCTTACTGATAGCCTTATAGCTCTTTAACCGTCATTGTTTTTGAAACACCTTATTATAACTAGAATTACGGCATTTATTTTTATTTTATGCAGCGCCAGCTTCATCACAGATGTACGACACGTTTTGTGTACCGACGAATAAACTGATAGTAATGCATCTCCTAATAAGGTTATCATTCAGATGAAAAAGTTCCGTACCTAAATCTGCGTTGAATATATTATTATTTGAAAACGAACGTTTCAAACCATATTCCTCCATACATTGAATTTCCCTAGCGTGTCTTTGGCAAAAACTACACACCAATAAATACAGGGTGTAAGGGGAACACTCCCGAAGCCGAAGGCCCCTGGTTGAACTTCTACACAACATAATATATTGGTAGAAAAAAATTACGATATGGCAATATATTTTTCGCATTATTCACTCTCCAATGTACCTATCAGTAAATCTGAATGAAATGATAATTTCATTAAAAAAATGTTACTGTAAAAAAACTAATGGCGCCATAATGCGAGTTCAAGTTTTTTTCATTAAATTTTTGTTTCATTTTGCTTTACTAACACGATGGAGAGTGAATAACGCAAGTTGAACGGTATAAAATTATCTAAATCGTAATTTTTAATGCCAATATGTACTATACCATGAGTACTACCAGGGGCCTTCGACTTCGGAAGTGTTCCCCTTACACACCGTATATTCTGAAACTAATTTCAATATCTTAGTTTGTTTATCGCCTTAATTTGCACATTAGTGCTATACGAGTTTATACATAAGATAACCAGTTAGTTAAAACTTATTTAAATATATTAAACTTACCTAGACGTTGTAAAAAAACACAAAGTAATTTCAGCCTATCTGCAAATGCACTGTGCGAGACACACTCACGTGTATAAGTGTATAAGTACTTGTCAGATTAGGTGTTTGTAATATATACCTATTTCGCTATATTATGAGGGCAGAGTGGTTTTTAGATCTTCTCTCTGATTGCGTTTATTGCTTGCTGATAAAAGCCCGCATGCATTTACGTTGCATGCATTCGTATCTATATGGTGTTTACCATGGGAAAGATAAAAAAAACAAGTGGAAGTGTGGTGTAGTCGGTGCACGCGTGTCATTGGTGTGCGTATTTACACAATGAAGAATAAATTCGACAATATGAACCTTTTTGATAAGAATACGTCTAAACTTTTTCGTAAATATTTAAGCATGTTCGATTCAAAGTATGAAATACCATAAATACTTTCTTTTTGAACGGTTAAAAAAAGGTGGTAACAATATAGTTATCACAGCTAATATGGCAATAAAGGTAGTAAATAAATAGTGACGACCAATCAAAGCAATTATTTACTAGTAATGCACGGTATTATTAACGGTTATATGTGTGAGTTTGGTGTCATCGGTTCCGCTACTGAAACTTTTGTGACGCATTTCTACTAATTTTTACTATTCTGTGGTATTAACAAATGATCACTAGGAACTTTGTCATATTTCAGTGTATTTATTGGAACTTTGTAATCTGTGTAATAATTTTTTAAGGAATTAGTACGATAACCATTTATTTAATGTAGGAAAATTTCAAATGTTCAAGAGGTGGATCATGTAATTCAGTTGGTCCGAGTGTTCTCCCTGTAAAAGACCGGTCGCGAATTCAAGTAGCGTATTGGACGTTTCACTATTCCAATCTAAATCTATATTTACTACTCTATCACAAGTCCATCACAAGTTACAAGTAACTAGGGCCTCGATTCTACTAATTGGTAACCATAATCTGAGATTACAAAAAGTGTCATTTATTTTTTGCTTTAACGCTTACATAGTTTAAGTTCAAAATTAGATGGCACCGTTTAGAGTGAATGAAACGATGTAATAAACTATTTCTCATATAATTTTGTACTTTAATCTTATGAAAATAAAGCCGAAAAATCCATGACAGTTTATGTAATCTCAGTCGTCTGATTATGGATAAAAATTAGTAGAATTGGCGTCCTAATCGGGAGCCCGTTGTATATTAGAACAACTTTAACTCTCACTACTAATTGTCTTTGATATCAATTTATTAGTGTACAGTTAAGATCTTTAGATATCTATCTATTTAAATTCGAAATTTGAACTTTATGGGCTCATTTTCACATAACACTATTCAAAATCTAATTGATTACGTGAAAGTCAATTTCCATATAAGTAGATAGCCTAAATGCATATGTATGAACTATAATAAGCATACATTTTAAATGATAAATACGTTTATGAGTAACCACAATACCTAAAACATAATCGTGTAAACGGCATTTTGGAAAAAAAGCATTATCATCTCACGACCTTTACTATTATTTTACTAACATCTCCCGGTATTTAGAATTCAACTTCTCATTCCAACGAATCTCACCTAAGTTCCTAAGGTTCAAATGCAAATCTGAAAGGTACTTAGGTATATGAATACGAAAATAAAAATATCTGTATCACTGCAAGAAGTAAGACTCAAATATGTACTAGACTACACTTCGCTATAGTGTTTATAATGTTCGGGACTTCACGTGATATATTTTTGAACACTTACTTTTGCCGACGTTTCGGGTGCGTTGCAGCACCCGTGGTCACGACTTGACTTGCTTGCTTTGCTGCAACGCACCCGAAACGTCGGCAACAGTAAGTGTTCAAAAATATGTTGCGTGAAGTCCCGAACATTATAAACACTATGAGTGAACGCCGCGATAGTTTAAAAGTTACACTTGGCTATTCAGAAATAGTTACACTCTTCTTATAGTATACTATTAAGCGTATTTATATGAACTTGTTCGTGGTCCACTACGTCATACATTATCACTGTTTACTTAGCTATAGATATTATCAAAACATTCTTCATTTCAGGGTTATATCTAAGAGCTTGTTCAGATGATACGACGTCTATACCTACAGGAATTTAAGACCCATTCGATTTAGCGGCAAGTGTGTATCGCTCGACTTTGTCAACTTTTTATGGATGACGTAATATTATCATCATCTCCCTACTCTTGTCATAATTATTTGGGGTAGATGCAACATGTCAGACTCCTCGTGAGCTCTGGCTACCCTACTCACCGCCGGAAACACAACACAAAGTTATTATTAGCCGCGGTATTCTGTAGGGCGGAGGTACTTCCCCAGTCGGACTGCTCAATTAGGACGGGAGATACCGTCATGTCCTACATCCGTTTATTAATAGCTTTCCGTGCCATTCTTGACCTTGGCATTCCTTGTCAGCTAACGTGTTTCCTCCTTCCTAAAGTCCCGGGTCCTTTAAGCGGGGCGTGAAAAAGCATCTGATGAGGCCGTCAAGCTGAGTGCCACCATTGTATCACTTTACGTGTTTGTAATGGTGACCCTCGTTCCTGAGACTTTCTCTTGAGCTTACCATCAGGCGGGGTGAAGTCCAAAAAGTTGTATTGTTATTATTGCCGTTCTTATTCTTATGTCGAATCTATGACCTTTTTGGGTTGCCATCGTGGTGTTGTATTTTGTTTGAAGGCAGCGCCGCTACTCACGGAGAGAGATGGTTTATTTCTTGCCCTTAGATATGTGTTTAGATGTGTTCACAATAAATAAGTTGCTTCCTTTTATACATTTTCTGCTTATGTTACATTTCGCATCGTAACGCTAGTCAGTACAAATCTTAAGACAGCTGTCTCAGTCAGTCAGTCAGTCAGTCTGGTCCGTAATGTGTTAAGTACTTACTCGTATCTAGATAACGTTCATTGCATGCAGAGATAAACGCAATCATGACCTAGTGCTAGAGGATACAACCGGATGTTACATGACTGAAGACACAAGGACAGAAAGATTAAAAAATGTCATTGCCTTTTGGGGATTTAGATCGGAAAAAGTAAATGGTTCGACGGGTCTCGAACACACTTTTTCCTTACATGGGTAATGTGCTAAGCGCTGAACCACGGAGGCACGATTTGAGCACTCAACATTTTCCTATGCAACCATCTTGGGGCGATCAAGGAGAATTTCGGAAAACATCAAGCTCCTTTGTCCTCTAAATAATCTTGAAATTTATAATACATAGGTGTTTACATATGAAAATGCCGACATTTTCTTACAGATTCATGAGTTCTTATTGCCTATAATTTAATTTATTCCATTATTTATATTTAGTTTGAAAGTTGATTTCAAGATTTTACAACTGTGTCTTAAATTTAATCTTTATTGGTCGCTTGATACATTAAATTCGATCTATAAAGACAGTTACTTCCTAAATGCTATCCTTTTTGATGATAAATTTCGTATTACTTATTTACAGCTGTCACTTTTCAAAAATGTAATGAAAGTAACTGTGCTGCTTAATGTTGTCTCATTCATACATAAAAAAACCATGAAATTTGAATTTGTCATTCCTGAAAAAAATGTAAAAATGTAAGTACTGAAAATTGGGTTTCCTCCAATTTCTTCGAACAAAACGGCAATTTCATATTTAACGACCTAAATTACCTACCTACCTAATAATTTTCTTTTAATTATTATAGGCCGTTTTAGCCTGCAATAGTAAGGCCGAGTTAAAACAATGCTATTATGATATTAAATATATAGTAATAATATAATATGCTGCTACCGTAAAAAGTATAAGTACTCTTATTGCTTCTATTATCACCAAAGACTAGAAATAACAAAATGTTTCGGTTTAATTTGGAGCTTCTAGCGAGGGAAGTCGGTGCAGTTTACAGTAACACTAATTACACAATATTGTGTTTCTTGTATTGGTCTGTAGCGTTGCCAGAGCCCATTAGTGAGAAGGATAATACAACTTTAATAAGAAATTGTACTCATATGACACCAGGTAAGGTTTGATTGTTTGTTCACTCATCACTACATAGTATAAAATAAAGTCGCGTTCTCTGTCCCTATATCCCTTTGTATGCTTAAATCTTTAAAACTACGCAACGGATTTTGATGCGGTTTGTTTTTATAGATAGAATGGTTAAAGAGGAAGGTTCATACGTATATAACATCATGCTACGACCAACAGGTGTGGAGCAGGAATAAAAAAGGTTGCAAAAACGGGGTGACGCAGGTCAGCTAGTTTTGTGATATTAAAAAGAAATGACAACACTCTAATATATACGGAACCTTACATTTCAAGTTCTGTCGAAGTTTAAAATATAACAGATGCGTTAGTTTATATACTCGTAATAGATAATTTAGCATCAATGTCGAATTTATAAATGAAAATCTTTACCGTGACGGAGAAAAAGTAGACCAAAGCCTCCCAATATTGGGAGAAAATAAACTGAGTTAAGTAATTGGCTAACTAGTGTTTCGATATCGGTTTTTAGTCTTATAACGAGATTCTAAGCTGAACAGTATTTTTATAACTTTACCTATAAGCAAAACCTTTCAAAGAGACACGCCATGATTGTTTACGATTATTTAAGTACCTAAACAAATGGAATTACATTTTCTGCCATGTACTGGGTTAAAATATATGCTGGTAACTGTTTAATATTGTTAGTTAATTGTTACTATTCATAAGTATTAGTCACTATTAGTAATAAACGTGTTCTTACCGGTAGCTGTTCGCTGAATGAACCGTACGACACAGTATGACAACTGGAACACAACTGAATGTTTCTCACACAGCAATTGTGTAGAAATGCTAATATTTTCCTTATCGATTTATTTTTAAACTTTTAGCTACGCTCAAAAAATACCGTTAATTAGAAACCGGTACAAAAACGCTAACATTACCGTGTTTATATTGTAAAATAAATTACACAGATTTGTATAAACAGCTGTAAAATTAAAATCAATTTCACTTAGCACAGTATTTTGACACTTTTGATTATCCAAACGTCAGCAATATTTATGTGTTCTGTGCTATCAAATAAATACACGACTTCTAACATCGTCGTTGTCATTTATTTACGTTCGTTGAACTTGTATATTTGACCTGTGTCTACAGCAATCAAACTTGCGACCGATATCTCTCGACGGGGTTAGACCGTTGACTGAGAAACAGAGAAAGTCATGTCCGCGGTGAACAACGTGACAAGCATACAAATGAGAATATGGTAAATAAGGTGTAACTATGTTGTGTCGGTTGGGTTTTAGGGTAATACGTCAGTTTATTACGGAACTCTGTCTTAACCGTTGAGTAGCAGAAGGACTTCTTTTTGTTTATTCAGGTCTCGCTTAGAACTGAAATTGATTAGTTGCATAAATTTATATAATAACATAACAATACTTGATAAATACTGAAATTGAATATTATATTTTTAATTTTGCCAACCGTGCTGTTGGTTTTCAGAGCTAGAATACACTTGTAAGTAGGTATGTATTTAAATTCTATAATTCTATAATATAAAAATTCTAAAAAAAATTGGAGATCCAGGGAATAAAAGTATGGATATGAAAGATTTAAAACGTTAAATTATTCCCCTGACGTTATAGGTTTCCTCTTCTTAAATATTATTTTAATTTTATCTTGAAACGCCAGGAAACAAATTCAGCTGACTAATGCATGATGCTACAATAATTTGAAATACATTGTTTTTAAATTATTTCGCTAGAAGTTCACACGCTTGCAACAAATCATATTCAGTAGTTCATTAATCATAGTTAGAGCCAGCAACGCAACACGAAAACTTTCCGAAATATGCAACACTGCGCTAATTTATGTGAATTGAACCAACAAATAACTTTTCACAACTCCGATGTACTTGTAAACACCAAGAGTTAATGTTACTTATACATTCATAGTTAATTATTGGTATCGGCTCATTTAAGGACACCATAACTGTATTACCATATCATACTACCATTGTTTATCATCATATCCATCATAATATTAACGGTTACATCAGATGCTTTGACCTCGAAATAAAGGTTCCCCTTATTCCTTCCCAATCCTTTTAGTTGTTTTCATACGGCTTTTAAGAGTGGAATTTGGATACCAACATCAATAGGGATACTTGAGTAAGAGTATCAGCTGTTAATCAATACGGGTTCCAGAATGCGGATGAGGTTGAGCGGAGGTGACTCGGACTTCGAAGGTCGCAGAATGACCTCTGTCCCCCATGAGCACAGGCCTGGGGGTGACGGATGGAGCCGCCTATCAGACTAGCAGAAGTAGGCCGCGGCAGTGACTACTATCTTACCTCCGGCAACTAAAGATGTTAGACGACGTTTAAGTAGCTTCGAGTCCGACATAACCTCTCTCCGGTAGGATTTGAACCCCTGGGGATTTCGTGCACGAAAAAAAGTATGCGGATTAGGTTGGGTAGTTCGTGAGTCTTCGTGCAATCCTAAATACTGATAGATCCTAACATACAGTATCCATAGCAGTAAGTTTCACAACGGGATTGGGATTATAATCGGAATTGGGACACAGAATGTCTCTGTTCTTACAGGGGTTGCGGCACGAGTGTTATTCCTCTGGTGTTACACTCGTCCATAGGCCACGGTAACCACTTACCATCAGGTGGGCCGCGTGCTTGTCTGCGACCTAAGTTGTATAAAAAGAATAAAAATATATTAACGACTGAAGTTTACACTGGTTACCATTTATTAACAGATAAAATAAAACCACTACTGCAATATACTAAAATAATTTATTAAACATACATTTACCTAACATAATTACTAGCCAAATATATGGAACCCATGGCCTGCTCCTTGCCCCCCGAAATATAACCCTGGTCCAAAACCACCGTAGATCGTTCTCAATATATTCACTGGTTCATCCTGCACATGGTGTTCTTCTATCTTCTCCATAATCCTATATTGCCCCGTCTTCGTGTCTAATTTGTGAATAGTATGCAAACTTTTTTGTAGTGGTATCACTGATAAATCGTGAAGCGGTACGACATTATGTGTGTACGGAATTAAAATTGGAATTGATGGTGTTGGGTGGGTGATATTGGCAGCACTGTGAGATACAGTTTGCGATATTATTGGAATTTTGACGTTGTTATTACTGACAACGTGTTGGATATCGGTGTGGATAGTGCTGTGCTGGACGTTGGAATGCGACAACGGTATTACGTGAAGGTTCGGTACCAATATCTGTGTTATCGGTAACGATATGATATTGAGGCTTTTCTTTAATCTTGGTGTTACTATTATGTGGGTGTTAGGTATATTTTGCGTGTGGTGCTGTATCAGTAGAGGTACTCCGTGGGCTGCTTTTGGTTCCTTAAACTGTCTCAGAGGTGCGTTGTTAGCGCGATGCAGGTATATGAAGACCAGTAGGATTGTTAGTTTTGTCACCATCTGAAATCAATATTCGAGAATTTTAATATCCGCGAGTTAGAAAAACATTTTTATACCACTTATATGGCAGGCAAGCACACGGTCCACTTGATGGATAGTGGTTACCATGGCCTTTGGGCGTTTGCAACACCAGAAGCACCAGAGGCGTACTGTCGACCATATAGAAACTTTCTAATGCAGTTTTTGGAGAACCCCTAGTAGTAGTAACTTGGAAAAATACACTGAAACAGTTCATTTCAGAACTCCCTTTCATACTACACAGTGCGCACCGATTCCAGTCGTAATGTGAGAGGATGAACTCACTGCCTGTGGCGAGCAGTGCAATAATAGAAAGTAAGCATGGACATCATGTCGTAATTTAACTTTGCAATGGTTTGGTGGTGATTTATAGATTGACTAGCTGTTGCCCGCGACTCGGCCAGTGTAAATTTCAGATTCCATTCCCGCCGCCGAGCATTTTCATATTTATTTACATTTTAAACCTTCCCTGGACTTCCACAAATAATTCAAAACCAAAATCAGCCAAATCAGCACATGAAGAGCACTTATAAATGTCAATGCTTTACAATTACATTTGTCAAAAATATTATAATTTATAAGTAATTCACATTTTGACTAATTTCAAGTTAATCGATCGATTCGATAATATCGAATCGATCGATTAACTCCTTGAAACGGCTGACATCTCGCCGCATCTGGCATCGGTAATGGTTTCAGGTAGTGATATCGGTTATTATACGGTGATATAATTAGTTGCGGTAACGTTACGCGACCGCAACGGCGTACGTCACTATCCGGTATGTAATCTGACCACCGATGAACCGTGCACATGATACAGCAATGAGTTATCGGCCTCAATCAATATCACCAGCTATAAAATTAGTCCATTAGGAAACTGCACTAATTAAACGTTTTATTATACTTCTAATTAATTCTCTACGATCAATTCGATTGTCAAGCTTCATTTAAAATTGCAAAAATATGGTGTTTGAACGCGTGAAAAGGTTCTCTTATATTATTTTCTGTTCTGGAGCTCGTTGATAGAACCCCGAAGGGGTAGGCAGAGGTGCTAGCATCCACATTTATGTTTAGGTCCCAATGTGGCGAGTCTATTACCATTAACCGGGTACTTATAAACCTGCGATAAGTACACACATAACTTCGAAAGGCATGTAAAGTCATTGGTGTGTGCCATGGTAAAACCTGGGATCGAACCCGAGACCTCGTCTCAGCAGTCCATAACCCATACCACTAGGCTACTACGGTATATATCTCGTCATGTTGCTCATTGTGGCACAACTGAGATATTTGTCCACACCTAGCAATCATGTAACAAGGAACAGCGTCAGCTTGTAATTGCATAGCATTGTCAGAGTGGTTGAACAACCGCAGTTGTGTTGTTGCCATAGGAACATCTATGGCAGTCGTTATAGGCTCCACCCTCAAAAGTCCGACTAGCCTAAATACAGAACTTCAATATCGACAATTTGGTTCTGGAGATCCAATGGCAGTCACTTCACGGAAAATATCGAAGTTCAGCCGCATCTTAGTTAGATAAAAAAGCCAACCCCAACTGAGTTGGGAGTAAGGCTCAGAGAATGATGAACTAACTACATAATAATTAATAATTTTAACTCTCTCAACTTCATCATGCTCTAGAGCAGAGTAACAACATAGAACAACATCACTCGAAGGACCGATATTTGCTAAAGTCCTATATATAAAGTCCTAAGTCGCGAGTCCTAAAGTGGACAAATGGGAAGGTAAACTAAAGTGTGACATGAAATGGACTGACAACCTGAAAAAGGAAACAGGGGTGGATTGGATACCGAGCGCGAAGAATTGATAGCGTATATTTAATAAGGCATATGTCCAGCAGTGGTCTGCGATAGACTTTTTTTTTATTTAGACAGTACACGTAAATTTGACTTCACCTCGCCTGGTAGTAGACTGAAGGCAAAATCTCAGTAAAGAGGGCACCATTACAAACCCATACAATGTCACAACGCCCACCATTGTAACTTGAAGGCCTCGTCAGGTGCTTTTTCACGACCCACTTAAAATACCCAGGACTGTTGGAAGAAGGAAATACATGAGCTGGAAAGAAATTCCAAGGCCAATTGATTGATTGATTGATACTCTTAATAAGAAAAGTAATATCTGTAAATAAAACGTGCGTCTCTTCGTGAAATATTTCTGACATCAAATCTGAAGTCGCCTTTTTATTAGTAAGTAGGGATGGGTAAATGAAAGGCGTCCTCTATACATAGCTACACGTAATGCCGGCGATCAAAGCCTCCTTATAACGGTGATGGAATTCCAATAAACAAATCTCCGCCTCCGTTTATTCAGACATTGTCTAACTTGAATATTTAAATGTGCTGACGTCGATTTTGATTAATTTCTATATTTGATAGATGACTGAAAGATTTTAGCTTAAATACTTAATATTTAAATTTGTTAATACACCTTTAATTTGTCTATGTCATTCCTCCATCGCACCTCGTCTATACATGGTCTCCATTCGAGAACCTTTGCCCGTAACCCATTTCTTTCAACTCTAGTGAACCGTTTTGCGACGGTGCGGCGCCCTTTTCCTGACATTTTTCCTACTCGATCTTTCCATTTTTTAGCTTTTTGAACTTTTGTGGAAGCAACTGCTGTCTGTCCCCCCAATCTCGAAATGAAACCCTACGTTAGAGCCCGTTCGTTAGATAGTAGGTGAGGTGAGTAGGAAAGGTTGACTTAGGACCCCAAAGCACTCGACGACCTCATTTTTATGTGTTCCGCTCACTGCCACTTATGCTGTATCTGCCACTGAAGTCTGCGATCGAGTACGGATTCATACCTTTACCGTATACCTCCGTACGAACCTCGAACGTTTCTTATTTGTATAGCAGTATACTATATAATTCTCTGATTTTCTCGACAGGATTAGTTAGAATGTATTTACTTTTATGCTTACTACAACACTTTCATCGCAGCAAAATGAGGCAGTAAGTATTCGATTATAGGTTGTAATCAGGCAAATTGCCAGAATAAAGAAATATACTTTACTTACTGCCAGTTTGTGCCAGTTTTGTAGTGTCCGAATTTGTCAATCTTTGCAAAAGGGATACCGAATCGTCTTTATTTACTACTGCTGCTGCTAAAAGAAATATTCTCAGTTTCTCAGCGGGCATAATATCCGAAAAATATAAATCATTTATTCTTTAAAGACCATTAAACGGAACTTACAAAACGCTCAATTGCTTGCAATATGCTTCCCATGGGTCTAGGTGACGTTGTGTAGATTGTCCTAGTTTATGTACACACACGCCTGTAATCCCCGAAGGGGAAGGCAGAGGTGTACTAAACACCCACATTTCGGCAACTATGATTTTCGGCCACACGTTATAGGGGGCGAGTCTATTGCTGCCATTCGGGCACTTTGTACAAAAAGTGGGTATGCCAAAAATAAATTCCTAACCGAAAATAGCAGCAGCTAATTAAATTTGGAAAAAAAAATCGACCCGATGCGATGCTATGCGGTGTAAATCGCAAGGAAATTAATTACGTGCCGCACAAGCACTAGCAATTAACGTCTAGGAGAGTATCAAACGGAATTAGATTATTTATATCACTACATAGTATAAAATAAAGTCGCTATTTTTCTTGTCCCTTTGAATGCTTGAATCTTTAGAACTACGCAACGGATTTTAGGACTAACAGGTGCGGAGCAGGAATGAAAAATGTTGCAAAAACGGGGTGACGCAGACGAAGTCGCGCGGGTCATCTAGTTTTTATTTATAAAAAAAAAGTCCTCATTTGCCGCTGATTATCCTTTCTAGGAAAGATAGTCTAAAAGTACTATTCACATAAAAAAGTGGAGAATAATTTAGAGGATGCGCTCGGGCTTACCATCGTAATTCTCTATTAAAAGAGGTTTAAACTTTTCCAATATAGTGAAGTGGGGTAAGTGACGCATAGCCTGCAGCTAAAAGGGTTAGTACAATATTGAACCCTACGCTTAAGCATTAAGGTAGATAGTACTTTGTAGAGGCATGTGATTTACAAGCGCTTACTATCAAGGTAGGTACATACTTTTTGTTCATACTTAATTAGATTGGTTCAATTAGTAGATGAGTATGTATAGGTACAATTATTTATTGGTAGATGCAATGCGATCCGTGCGCCGGAGAGTACGTTTAGCACTTGTTGATGATTTTTACGGGTAGTTGAAGAATAAAAGAAAAATAATTTGATTACGAGTGAGAGTATTTAAGTACCTCTGTCACAATTTTAATAAAATTTGACAAAAAGATAAGCTAAAGCAACTCACCCATACAGTGGGTGGATAAAACACTAAGAATTTCTAAAAATTGGCAATTAACCTATAGCTGAGATTTTTATAGGGTGAATTGTCACCTAAGCCAAGCAAAGACGTAGGCTGGGTCTGCCAGGGTGCGAGGGATATGTTGGCAACTACCTCACCTCCGGCAACTGAAGACCCAAAGATGGCGTGCGTTTTAGTCGGTTCGAGTCCGACATAACCTAACCAACCGGCTCCGGTAGGGGGAGGGTATCCATGGGGATATTTCGCACGATAAAAAAAGGCAAGGATGTAGGCTATATTTGTTTGTAATAACCGTCATACATACCGCGGGCAACAGCTAATATAAATAAAAACTGTGCACGGATGTGCAATAGAGTTATCTTACACTAAGTAACTTCTTCACTTTCATTAAGTATACAAAGATTTTTTTAATTATTCTACCTTTATCTAATGCAATAGTACGGCTACGGGTCGCCGGCGATCCCAAACAATCAGGGTATTCCCCAGGTAAAAAACAAAAGAGGTTGGATTTTGCCGTCATTATTTGCGGTCCGGTTTCGTAATAAGGCCACGTGTGGCCACGTAGAGGGATTATTAGCAGGGTAGTTCTTTGATGAGATTTTGATAGGAGACATGTTGGAATTTCTTTTTGAAATATTCCTTTGGGTTAAAGGTTATATTTGCGTAGATATTAGGTATTGAATATTTTGCTTAATATGATTCGACAGATAGGTACAATTTTTTTTTATTTGGGTCGTCAGACGATAGTCTCTTTGGTGTGGTGGTAGTGAACGCGACTGCTATGCAGGGAGGAGCGAGTTCGATACCCGCTCACTATAAATATTTGTATGCATGAGTAATTATCCGCAACGGTTTTGATCAGTTTCAGATCTTCTTGAGATTCTTGAGTTTTATTAAAAAAATTCAAGAAGTAGATTTACACGTTTTTACGTGAATGAGTACCAAACATTTTTTTTTAATACAAATAATATTCAGAATACAAAAGATATTCGCAGAAAATAATTAAATTAGCACGACAGTTTGAACTCATCACTATGTATTAGTGACAGAGATCGTTCATCAATTTCTAGAAACTAGATATTTATGATACCTTTCTAAATAGGTATAATTAAGGATACTGTTTTACCTCATTTAATAAATAAAGATGCCTTCATAAAAGGTTTTTATGAAGCTTGGAGTAAATTTGAGTACGTAGCATAATTAACCCTAACTTTCAGACAGTATTGAAGTAGGCGTTACATGGCGGAAATCCATTACAAGAAAGATTGCGGGATTATAACCTCAACGATAGCAAAAATTTACAACACCAAGGGTTTCTTGGTCTTTCCACTGACAACACAAAACCTCTCCAGTGAGCTCTGGCTACCGTACTCGCTACTGTACCGCTGAAAACCACAACACAAGGTTATTATTAGCCGTGGTATTCTGTAGGGCGAAGGTACTTCCCCAGTCAGAGTGTTCAATTAGGACGGGAGATACCATCATGTCCCACCTTCGTGTCCGTAATTATCATCACAGACCGCTCTGTAGTGGTCCTGAAGATGAGGCATCTTAAGGTGTATAAGAGAAACATATGTCGAGGTTTGTACTTCGCGCTTGCGGAATATTGCACATACGAAATTATATCTCCTTAGGTAAGAAGTCATTTTACTTTATTATGATGAGTGCGGTTTGGCGGCACTCCTTTCTATGACAATTAGTAATATTTTACTATTGCTATCGTTAGGATTTAATATAACCCAGAATCTCTTAAACTCTTATAAATTTGAGCCTTAAACGGAGCCAATGTACCAATAACAAATTTTCGTAATAGATAAGTAGAATAAAAGAAAGTTATAACAAATGTGAATGACCTATGACAGCTAAGAATTATATTAGAATAACGTTGCATCCTTAATGATCATATTTCTAAAGCAAATTACCGTAAATAAATAAAAAACGAACGTTGCGGTATAATTGGTCGTTTCTGATAAAATCTTGAACATTAATCATTAAGAGTGGTGCCAGGGGACACGGTAGTAATACATTTATGGCAAGAGATGAGTGACGTCATGGCGCCGGCGCAAAACTTGTTTTAAAAAACGTTTTTTGTAGATATTGTTGATGTTAGATGTCAGGCTCAAGGAAAAACGGTTCATTACCGGTCGCATTCGATGTTTACGTTTGAGGAAGCGGGAGGCGAAACAGGAAAATAAGGGGAAACGGAAAGTGATGTGAAGGGAATACTGATGGAGAGGGGGAGTGGAGTATGAAGAACAGAAGGTGGGAAGAGGCCCCAGCAAGGATAAAGGAGGGGAAAGGAGGAGAAGACACGAGTAGAGAATAGAGTACAGTTGAATAGGGATATTATCTTGGAGATTCCACTCATACGTTACAAGCGATTGGTGATACGTTCAATATGAGTTCAGCCAATGAATGGGATGCCTTGATTCTGTGTTTCCGGATACCTATAACTTGGAAGTCTTCAAGACTACAGTGTAAAGGTTACTTCTAGGCAAGCATGCTCCATCGCCGACTACATCATTACTTACCAACAGATGAAAGAGTGTTCAAACGCGAGCCTCTCAAACATGAAAAAAAAAGATAAGGGACATTCACGAAGATTGGAATCAATTAGATGATTATAAAGAAAGAAGAAAGAGAGAAGAAGAAAGAAAGCATTTTTATTCATGAAACACTCAATGCACAAAGATCTTTACAACAGTTAATTGGTCTTGTAATTATTACCGTACATCGAGCGAACATAAATGGGCCACCATCTCAGCATATATGCCTCGCACGCTATGGTATACGAAGCGCTGGTTTTCAGATGGCGCTCCTAATAGCGCCGTCGTCCCACAAAGCGAGTTATTACGCGTCAAGAAAGGATAATAAAAACAAAACAAAATACCAGAGTGATAAACAATGTGCCAGGTAACCCACGGAAGTCTACCACTTCCTTCGTGGCTCTACGAGGTGACTTGGTTGTGTACTATACGTCGATAACCTTTGCATATCGTAACATATTAGTTAAATAATTGCATAAACAAAACTGGTTCTGGTCAGCCGCTGTCTGTTTTGAACCAATTTGTTTTAAATGACGCAAGGGCAAAACATTCATCATGTGATTGTACTGATATGTCAAAAGTGTAAGTGCAATCTTTTCTATCAGCTAGGATTGGATAAGACACGTAATTTATATTTAATATTGTAATACTGATCATATCAGTACCCGCGTTAGCCCAGTGGTATGGGTAATGGACTGCTGAAACAAGGTCTCGGGTTCGATCCCAGGTTTTATCATGGCACACACCAATTACTTTTCCAAGCTTTTTGAACTTGTGTGTATTTATCGCAGGTTTATAAGTGCCCGGTTATTGGCAATAGACTCGCCACCTATTATATTGGGACCTAAACATAAACTGGTGAAATGTGGGTGCTAGCATCTCTCACAGGAAGAATGCACTGATCACCCAAAGTTACCAAGTACAGTTCAACAAATAGGTATTCTAACTCTTGAGCACCTGCGTGAAGTCTTGTGAGTGACAGCTGACCTTTCAACAGGTTGACTAGTGATATGCCACGAAATAATATTAACTGTTACATTAATATTTTATGACCTTAAAGGACGCAGTGAGTTTTGAATAACTTACGTTCTTACTACAAGTTAATAAGCTGGTTAAGTACCGGTAATTGATATTTGAGATGTCGCGCGGTTTTCGTCGGTTCGAGTATGAAATAACCACCTCCTACGGTTAGGTACTAGGGTGACATCCGAGAGGAAAATGTGTCATGTGTCGTTAATAAACACCAGAGTGAGCTTTCGATGGCCCTGGGTCAGCTAGGGCAAGAGGGATATGCCCAAGGTTCAACTCCGATATAAACACCCTCACAGACTACTGAGTCGGGATTGCGTACGAGAGAAAAAAGGGGTCGTTTACGTGTGCTTGTTCACCACCTAATTAGTTTAAAATAATAGATGTTATGAATCATTTTAAGTGGTACTTTAACGGGTAAACTTACACCCACTTAATTTATGTCATTAATTTGTCCATTAAGATGTTCATTTGTTAGATTTGTGTAGCCAATTAAAGCCAGCTGAAGGACCTTCGGTACAAAGACAAGTTTGTAGATTGTCGAAGCCTCGAAGGGTCATAACTCTTAAGTGACAGAACTGCTTTGTCTTATCGGAGATTCTGCCTGTCTATAAATTGTTTGGGGAACGATTTAATATAGTTTTCGGCATATACCTTGACCTCAAACAGTCCGAGAAATCAGTCCCTAGATTAGAAGACACGCAGACCAGTGCAAATGTTCATCGGGAATTGAACTAGAACCTCCGTAGCAGTCACTTTCACTACCACCACACTACAGTGTTATTAACTAAGCTGAACAAAAAATTATTAACACAGTGAATTAGGCTTTATTGCTTCGTTTTAAAATAGCCTAAGGATTGAGAATGTATACCAGAGAAAGAAACTAGTGCCATATACGGGTTCGATTCCATTGGATTTTGCTGACAAAATCCATTCTTTTTTATTGTAGCATGAAGTTTAGAAATAGTAGGTACTCAATGGCGGGAATAGAATAGTACTAAAATTACCTTTTAAGAAATAAAGAGGTAAAATATTTTGATAACAATAATACAAAAATATTTATTTATATTCAACGTAATAATTCACAACTTTCGAAACGATTTTTTAAAAAGCTTACCTTAAATTAAAAACACCAAAACAAAATAGTTCACATACAAAACTTAAAAAAAAAAAGCTGAACACAATCACGACAATGTACCTGAGGCCTGCGACATGGCCAGCCGAATCTCACACACTGTGGTTCTAACTATCATGGTCGGACTAGCTTATTGAAGGCATTAAAACAGCGATTTAATGGTCATAAGCGGCGCGATTTTATAAGACCTCGCGAACTGATGTGAAAAGTCGAACAGTAATTTTTGCTCGTAAGCTTTTATCAGTAAATGTGACTGATACCGCTTGTACCAAACTGAATTATCGTTTGTATCGGGGAATCGTATAACTGTTTAACTTCTAACTATAGCTGATATACTCAAAATCAAATTCATATTTGTCTGCCTGGGTGCTCAACTGTGTTTTACCCACATCTATGCCTTAACTGAAAATTAGATTTACACACCCTCCTATATTTGTTGACACCTATTTTCAAATTCCTGATTAGTTTCTGTGACTTAGAAATAAAATTTAGTTTTATACTCGTATGTATGTTTGCTAAACTTATTTCTGCGACTATTCACTTACTTTATGGAAGCATCCAATAATAATTTATCATCACAATCAATTTTGATGAAATTACCGCCTTATCCCATATACCTACGCTACGCTAATTTCCCCTGGAATAGGTTCATATGGGTTGTGGAAACGGCATCAGAAGTTCTTGCAAGAGGAGGTATTCCACATGGAGTGGTTCGGTTAGCTCGAGAGATTTTTCTTAAGTGGGCGTCTGGGTCTTAGGTGGACTATAGCGACGTCGGCGTATAAGTTTTTATATTCTTAGTGGGCAAGAAAAAATATTCTATTATCTAAATGTGCATGTTCTGACCTTAACCGTCCTTGATATTTTAGTGGAACCAGTTGTTTAACGGATGAGCCATAAGCAGCAATAGGAAACTATCACTAATTATCTTAGAATGGAATACCAAACCGCACCCCTCAAAGCAAATCGACTTCTTAACCGAGGAGAAATTATTTCATATGTGCAATATTCCATAAGTGTGAAGAAAAAACCTCAGCACGTATTTCTCATCTACACGAGGCATCTTCAGGACTCTGTAGTGATCCTAAAGATTCCTCACATTGCTATCGTTGATATTTTTAAATTAAACCGTGGTTGAGAGGTGGGTTCCCCTTCTTCACTCTATATATTTTCCTTTACTGGATACCTGTCATCATAGAGATACAAAAAGTTTATAACTAGCTCTTAACGCAACGCCTATAGGACGATGGTGGTTTCATAAAAACGAAGTGGGCAGGTACAACACGCCTGTACCATCGCTGTGAGGGTTATTTAGCATTCAGTGTGGCGTCCATGATTGATGCTCGCCGGCACTCGCCGCCTCGACGCGCTCGGGCGTACCCGGGAAATGCATTAGGCTTAATTTTTCTACTTTCCCCTTTTTAGTAAAGGTTCTAACTTGCGCGGTGTTACTTATTAAGTATTGCAGTATTTGCTTACGTTAAGAGATCAATGTATAATAAGCGTCGGTAACTTGGTCTAACTAAATGAACCCTGAGAGTCGAACTGGCAACCCATCGCCTTCGGACAAGTCCAATACACCTCGTTATCTCTACACTACGCTTACCTGCATAGATTGAGGCCAACTACTATCACAATATGAATTTAAGTGCAACAAATATGTAGCACAATATAAATACGTAATGACTTGTTGCATATTTTAAATACAACAAAAAAGAGGCGTGGCTAGGACAGGTTTGACATTTCGCCAGTTTATGTTTAGGTCCCAATGTAATAGGTGGCGAGCCTATTGCCATTAACTGGGCACTTATAAACCTGCGATAAATACACACATAACTTCAAAAAGCATCGAAAAGTCATTGGTGTGTGCCATGGTAAAACCTGGGATCGAACCCGAGACCTTGTCTCAGCAGTCCATTATCCATACCACTAGGCTACCGTGGTATTACTTTTAACAAGCTTTGTAATTACATTATTAGTTATAAGCTCGTACATAAGCTCCTACGTTCCTAGTATGTAATTTTTGTACAGAGTATGTAAAATAGTTTTTTTTTTAAATCTGACATTGATAAATATGTCATTTTTAAACCCTTAGATATAGTACCATATTTCTGGTCGTCGTTTGGTGAAATAGAAAAGAATATAATGTTCAATCTATTGAAGTCGCTCTGTAGCGTTCCTGAAGATGCCTCATGTAGAGGTAAAACCTGTGTCGAGGTTTGTTCTTCATACGTACAAAATATTGCACATACGAAATCCTATATCCTCGGATAAAAAGTTTTAGACATGCTTAGGAATTTGTCATGGAAAGGAGCATTTCATACCATTTCATACATTGAATATTCTATACGGAGAACTGGGTTTTGCAGTTCACATTAGAAGAGGCATATGTTCGAGAATGGACTGCAACATGCTAAATTGATAAATTCAATGAAATAAGTTTTTGATATTCGAAAGACAATACGTTGACAGAATAGTAAAACACTAGTAGAAATGCGCCACGATAGTTTTATTATCGGAACCGATGTCACCAAACTCACACATACAACCGTTAATAATACCGTGTATTACCTACTAGTTAATAATTGCTTTGAGTGATGGAATTTGCTACTACTTTTA
The DNA here is from genome assembly GCA_963691645.1 of Pelosia muscerda. Taxonomy (NCBI): domain Eukaryota; kingdom Metazoa; phylum Arthropoda; class Insecta; order Lepidoptera; family Erebidae; genus Pelosia; species Pelosia muscerda. The sequence continues at coordinate 17,426,550 of OY829109.1, read as the reverse complement.
ATGCCATATTAGCACATAATAGGTTTTGTGTAAAGATACGTATATTTCTCGCACACTATGTTCAGAATATGATATTGTCTCCATGATCCAATTCGTTCTAAATATTTAAATGTAAATCGTATATATTTTCCATAATTCGCCCCGAAAATACAAGAACATCACGTTATGCTGAACGAATCCAGTTACATGTCCAAAGTTATATTACATTTCCACATTAAACATCACATATTTGGTTGTGAAGCTCAACCCTATCAGAACGGAACATATACACTCCTAAAAAATATGAACAGACCACAGCTTTGTCCAATTTTAACATAATCATGTGGACGGTCTGCGGAGTGAGCCTGGATTTTATTGGAACAACTGGTAAAATTCGGATTTTATCTGCCCAATTTGCATGAAATTTCAGGTCAGTCTGTGATTCTATATAGTAAATTTGAGATAGTGTTTCCTTCAATTTTCTTTTATTGCATATCTATCTACTACTGAAGTATATACTTTGCAGGGTATGTGCCAACCTAAAGTTTATTTAGCTGCAACATTTATGCCATACCCATTTTTTAACAAAGTGCCCATTTGGCGGTAATAGCCTCGCCCCCTATTACGGGGGACGTAGTTGGCAAAATGTGGGTATTTAATACACCTCTGCCTACCCCTATAGGGATTGCGGGCGTGAGCACATGTATGCATGTAATATCTTCAAAAAATGAAATGTCTGGTCAGCCTTGGAAACGAAACTCACGAGCGAACACAAAATAATCGTCCAACAAGGCAGCTCTAATATCTTGTTAGCAAAGTCCTTGCTCAAAGATCAGCAAACCACACTAAACGTTATAATATGTAAATTATTTTCGCGTATGCTAATCCACCGGCCTCCCTCAGGTGACCAAGTGACCTTATTCCTTTGTCTCTGCCCAGAGACCGGCGGTGACTTTCTTTACCTTTAGTTTGAATAAGGTCATTTGGAGTTTTCGATTGGTATAGGTTCTGTATGTTTTTCACTTTAAAACCACAAAAAGAACCACCTTTTATAGTAAATCTACCTTAAGTAGTCTTGTCAACTGCCTTTTTATCTTTACTAAAAAGCGGCGAACAGTATCAAGTCTCCAAACTTCTTTATCAACTCTCCAAGCAAAGAAAATAGTCATCGACAACACGAGTTTGACGCCACTGGTGTTGGATAATGTAACCACTTTCCATCAGATGGGACGTGTGTAATAAAAAAAAATATCATAGCCTAATCTGTAAATAATTAAATCTGTTGTGCCAACTACAAATATAACGAATAAGGATGTTGACATTATTTTTTTTGATAGCATCTTCGCTCGCCATATTATAATTTCGTATGCATAAAACTATGTCGCAAGCCTTTGTTATTTCACAAGATTTTTAACAATCCTCTATTTACATATTAGGTATTAACAAGGGTATTAGTTTATCTCAAAAGCAAGGCCTTTGTGGGCCCAAGGAAGTCATAGGTCAAATTCATAACGGCATCTTTTGTCTGTTGCAATAATGGGTTCGAATCCGAATACCCAACAGGGATTTGTATGTTAAAGTCTGTAGAGATAAGTTGCTCGATTGGAAGATGGTGGGCTTTTGTCGAACAAATCTCAAGGGTTCCCTTTGTCTTTTTTATCTGAGAACTTTAAACGTATAGGCTATGAATACTTATTCATCTTGAGTTCTTGGAGAGGTTGGCACATACCTACTCGTAGTTTATTATTTTAGTCGTATTGGTTAAGGAATTTTCAGTTCCACATTTTGTATTAACTTTTTTTTATACCACTTACGTGGCAGACAAGCACACGGCCCACCTGATGGGAAGCGGTCACCGTGGCCTATGGACGTTTCCAACACCAGGAACGTCACACACGTGCTGCCTACCGTGTAGAAACGTTCTAATGCCCTTTTTGAAGAACCCCATATTGTCGTCGCTTAAGAAAACTTGCTATCTATAGCTTGCCCTTTGGTGTGGCGTGGCGTGAACTTTAGTGCTATGAAAACCTACTGCTGATGCCTCGGAAAACATGTTAAGTTGTTACTCCCGGTAACCACACGAACTATGCAGTCGTCACGGGTAGTTGGAATCCTAAAGAGTTCCACCTAACTTGACTTTCTGTAATATTAAGATTTCGCTAATGAGCTGTGGAGATCAGAAGGGAGTCACTTCGCGGAATATAGATAGTTAAACTAGCAAAAGCAAAGTGGACTCAAGATACGACTGGGATTAACACAAGTTTTGCTCGTGACTTTGTTTGGGCAATAAACCCTATGACCTCTGAAAATAACAGAACAATAAATTAAGTAGCTAAAGGTTAACCATTATCGGGTGGTTTGTGCGTATTGCGGGGTACCCTAATTAGGTTCATAAACAACTCCAAAACGTCCAAGAGTATTGTTCTCTTCTATCCAAATTCATATCACAGCATTATATTAAAAGATGCTTTTCACAAATTTCACTCATTTAAACGCAAGAATTTCACCAAACTCTAAGTAATATTGCTTGAAATAATGACTGACACTTCGGTTCGTCCAAATTAGGTGCAATCTGTACCTACGCCGAGCGAGCGGTGAAGTGATAATCACCTTGTTGCGAAAGAGAGCACTTTCGAGTGCTTTACCCCCGAACTTTTCAGGGGGAACTGCGAGGTATCAAGGGTACAATTATCATGCCTTAGCGCTTCAGCAGATTACATAAATTCAGTGGTTATTTTGAAAATCACGTAAGATGGTGCTGTGATAACATTTATGAAGCTGAAACTTCTGTTTTTCATCTTTTGGAATTAAGTAGGATAATAATTACAACGTAAGCATTACTGTGATAACGCGACTGCTGCGCAGAAGGCGCGGGTTCAATCCTCGCTTAGTGCAAATATTCAGCCGAGGCGTGGAAGAAAGGTCTCAGTATTAACAAGCTGGTAACCGACTTATAAGGAAAGTAAAATTGAAAGAACTATTTTTCCTAGTATTTTATAAATTATAAATACAGTAATCATTCGTACAATAGTATTTATTTAATTACTACCATTGGTCAAGTACAACAATATAATCACATTTGGACACATACACAAAATACCCTTTTTGACTGTTCAACCTTTTAAGGCAGCATCCATTGTCTATTTGTTGGCCGAGTACATTAGATAGACTTCCATTAATAAATTATCTGTCGGCAAGTTTAAACTCACTGCCCCACTTAAATAAATAGTTTACCATTTCCCAAACCTACGTAATCCTTTCCTCAAATGGTTCAAATGTATGTAGTTCTATACAATTTCGATCGGGCCGTCTTCCGCCGACATCGGCACACCGTGCCTCACCGGGCCACCGGGCCGTACCTGGCTTCATTATTTACACTGATACCAACGTTTAGGGTTAAAACGTTGCCGAAGGTACAAATGGGTATATTGGACCGTGGGGAATATTGTCCAAGTGTTTGTGATTTGAGACTATTGAGTTCTATGATAACAATTTTCACATTTTGCCGTCAGAGTTAGATTGTATGATAAATTACCGGAATATGATACAGAATCTTATCTGTATCAATACTTATTTTTAAGAATAGATTACGAACCTATATACTAGATAACATAAATGAAATATTGTTCTATATGGACTCGAACTTTTTGTTATTTGTTTGAAGTAACTGATGATGTATTATTTTAGATTGATATGGTCATTCACATATTCACTGTTGAATCGATCGGGATATTTACCATGTTTGTTGATATCTTCGCGTAACCGATATTTCGGCGCTGTTGCAAGCGCCATGATCACGGTGTACTATACGCATACGATTTAACAGTGAATATGACTGATGATGGTTTCATACTTGTATCTACTCATAACAGTAGATATAAAAACTAATATAACGTCTATCTTATGGTTGTAGTTGAATGCCGTATTAGAAAATTTTATTAGATTGTAACAAGTTTAATGAGTTTCTCTTTTTAAGTGGACAATGTTATGTATGTTCTTTTTGAGAGTTAAAATATATTTAAACCGAGAGTGCCTTTTTACTTTGTAACTGGCAGACAAGCACTTGGTTCACCTGATGGAAGGTGGTTACTTTGGCCTTGCAATAGCAGAGGCGTCACACTCGTGCTGCCAACCCAATACAGAAACATTATAATGCCATTCTTGAAGAGACGGTTAAAACAGCTCTTATACCCACTGCTATAGATTATTGGTCTTCCCACTGACAGTACAAAAATCTCAGTGAGCTCAGGCTACTCTATTGACCGCTGGCAATACCACACATGGTTATTATTAGTCGCGGTATTCAGTTTTGCGTAGGTACTTCCCCAGCAGTGAGCCACCTAAAAACGGAGTGAACGCCTTACTATTTTCTCATAGTAATCACTTTGTTTAACGATATTTCCTTTTATTTTACTATATGAAGGAAATTTTTATTTCTTATTTTTGGTATGTTCCGTTATTTCACTGATTGATTCTTATAATCCAATATGATTGGTAGATTTGAGCTCCTCCACCGCTGTAAGTAGAACCCTGAGCTATTCCTTAGAAGACTCTAAAACGCATACTGAAGTGTTTGGAGTCATGATACATGCTGGTAACTATACTAAGAGTTATACTGGAGGGGACCTAGTAAGCTTTCCCGAAGAGTGAAACCTATTCTTTGGTCCTCTCCGTGAGAAGCGACACTGCCATAAAACAAATGACTACACAACTGAGTTGCCATACTCAAAATTGTCTTAAATTCGACAGAAGACTATACTAATGATGTTTGTGTGTGTGTGTGTGTGTGTGTGTGTGTGTTTAAGTGAGCATGTTTTTCATTGGTATCAAGTAGTTAACCTTCTGTATTAACCTATTTAACGTGTTATAATATCGTAATACAAAACATATATCCGTAATTCACAAAATAATTTTATGTTCTGACATTTCGTAAACGAGTGTTATAACCTAAAACACAACATAATCTTTTGTTTGCGTTCTGATTACGAGCTGACGTACCTATTATTTTTTATATTAGCTTATCTGTTTCTGCCCTTTATGAGAGAGGGAGCCGTTGTGTGGAACTTATTGGACATTTTCTTACGTACTTTGTGACTGTTCGTAGGAAATTGGAAGCAGAATATGTCCAAAACGAAAGTAATATGGGGATAAATAATAACAACACTGTTACTTCAGATGTACTTGTATCGCCTCTGCACGCGGCATCTTCAAGTGCTACAGAGTAACCATATGGTCTAATATATACCTACGTACATATACGTCGGTCTAGGTTTTTTATTTATAAAAGAACTAGATGACCCGCGCAACTTCATCTGCGTCACCCCGTTTTTGCAACATTTTTCATTCCTGCTCCGCACCTGTTTGTCGTAGCGTGATGTTATATACATCTGAACATTCCTCTTTAACTATTCTATCTATTAAAACAAACCGCATCAAAATCTGTTGCATAGTTTTGAAGATTTAAGCATACAAAGGGACAAAAAAAATAGGGACAGAGAACGCGACTTTATTTTATACTATGTAGTGATGATGATTTAGTGCGAATACTGAGTGTGGTGTGACTTTAATATAACCATCGGCCGTAAGGTCTTGAACCTCGATGTATGAGTACTTATAACAACATTATTTTACATGACATGCCTGACATTATATTACATATTCGCGTAACGTGCACGCGTATTGTTTGTCTATTTGAAGGCACAATCTCTGAAACTATGGGATTTATTTTTACAATTATTGAGAAAGATTTTAAGGCTACTTAACATCAGGTTACGACTCTTAGGAGTCGAGTTACAAATAAAAAATTAGTAGAAGGGTGAATATATGCGACGCAGAAAATGATCTCCTGAATAGACTGAATGTAGTGAGTAAAACCAGGAAACACAATAGCAAGAATTGCTCGTAAACATCATAAAATTAAAGCAAAAAAGCTATTTTCGTTTAGGTTCCATATTATTCTATACGAAATAAAAAGTTGTCAGTCGCACACGGGAGACTTTATTTTGGATAAAATAAAAATAAAACAAACGTAAATTATTCTGAACATGTGTAGACATTGCTCTGAACAGCGCTCTGAGCACGGGCCGCGTGCAAACGTCAAAAGCAAATTAGGATTGACGAGAGATGACGAGTTCCTATACTTTGTAATAAAGGGAAGCTTTTTATTACTTTTAATTTGTTGCAAAGAATTTTTTATACATTGAATTTGGGTAGAAATTGTTAAGGCTTAGTTTCTCCAACTACCTGTTAAAGTTAAGGTTTCCGTCAAATTTAACAGTAACAGTAACATTGATTCTAATGGTTTGGCTAAATATGTAGCACCAGCGTATTTAGTAGCTCTGTTATAGTTATTTTTTTGATAGAATTTGACATTTGAGAGTGGCTGGTTACAGTTAGCGTCAAATTATGACATGATTTTAACTATTTATCAAATGGTGCAACCTGTTTTATACCTGACCGGTACTTTTACTGCACTATTAATGTTAAAGTACGATGGTGCAACCCAGGCTAAGAGATTTACATACATACATGCAGTTGGTAGTGTTGCGGTAACGTTTTGCGGAAGCCGTGAAGCTACGTGGGTACAAAATGCCTGGAAATGGTGCTCCTAAGAAGGCTTAAGAAGTCCGGACTTGACGTCGTGGAGGGTGATATGCATGCCAATGGTGTCTCCACTACTGTCGTTGGTTTCAACAAACCCTATAAAATATAAACCATCAAAATCTGTCCAGCCGTTCTCGGTGAAACTATCGGGATTTTCAAAAAAACAGCCTTTTTTATTTATATAAGTAAATTCAACTAAACATTTACACATACCAACTTAATGCTACAGGTATTCTATACCAGTCCGCTAAAGTTGGCGTAGAGAGTATAAAGAAGTAATGTATAAATCAAACGATAACCCAAGATGGCTTCAATAAAGCAGAAAGTTGGTTCTGATAACATAACTCTCAACAACCCTAGGTGTGAACGGAGCGGTGTCTGCCGTATCTATTGTTTATGCCCAAACTTAGTTTGGGAGCAAAAGAATGGTTTACTTACAACGTTCTGTATTGTTTCATGTATATATTTAACGTTGTGTACTTACAATGTTATATATCTTTAATGATTGGAACCGGTAACTTTGCAATAATTTCAAAATGTTTTAGGTAATGGTGTTGAGCTCCATGCCACTGCCACCAAACTTTGGCAATAAGGGTAACCCCAAGAGGTATTGAATTGACGTCTTGAAGAATTATATGTGTACTAATAGTCTGTCCTGGATACCATGGATTTCTGGAGGTAGGAAGCGGTATGTCCCATCCAAATTGAACAGACCTACAGACTGGGGAAGTACCTTAGCCCTATAAAATACTGCGGCTAATAATAACCTTGTGTTGTTTCCGGCTGCGAGTATTGTAGCCAAAGCTCATTGAAGAGTTTTTGCGCTGTTAGTGGGAAGACCAATTTGTCTCCAACGTTTGGCACAGAAGCTCTTTAACCCATCACTTCCTCTCGCCACCAACTCTCCAAGAAGGGCATTCAGATAGTTTCTACAGGGTTGACAGCATGAGTATAAAGCCCCTGGTGTTGCAAATGTCTAACGCCACGATATCCATTATCTATTATGCGGGACGAAAATTCGATTGTATTTAAAATTTTTGTTTGAAAGCCCACTTCAAAAGATTGTTAAAGTGATAAAAGATTTATTTTCAATCTATTTATTTCATAGAAAGCATATAACACACATGTTATGGCATCACAGTTTAACACGCACTATTTATCAGTACATCATTACTTATATTACTTAGGACTTACATCGAACAATACTTGTCAAGTATTCTTATATACTTATTACATTAACATTATGTACATAATATCTGTAGACAGATTTCAGAACTAATATATGTATATACTGGCTGACCGCCCAATTTTTCTTTCGCTCATTGGTTGAAAACGATCTATGATTATCAAGTATCCTATGAATGTAGAGTATTTGATTATGTTCACTTGATACGCATTTACCAATTGTACGCGAAACCGTCAGACATAATAATTGATCCAATTCATCGGTTGTAAATGTTCAAAAGGAATTGGTAATCGACTTTCACAATATAATTTTAAAAGTATTATCATAGAAAATGCTTTCTTTTTCATATTTTGAACTTCGCTTCGGTATCACTTTCGATTAATAACAGATCTCTTTGCAATTGTCTTTTATTACCCTGTAAGACAATAAAGTCGGCTCTTAGGAGTTACGGGAAATAAATTCGGGTTTGAAACTAAATGGATAGGTACAATGGGCTACAAAAGTTCCTAGACAACACACTACACAAGGAAAAGCTACTGGATCTATTGATCTACTCATTTTTGTAATTAAACTTTGGATATCATTTGCATTAGCTTACTTATTTTCTTTTAAAAAAAACAAGACATCGATCTAGTTATTTTATTAACTATCTATGTTTCTTTTGGTTGAATAATACATAGCCTGTCAAAATATTTATAGATCTTAAGGTATCCAGTAACTTTTGAGGCCTACTGTACTCACAGAACCGTAAGTTTGTATCAATTACAGTCCTATCTCAATCCATTTCCCTATTTAATCAATATAAAAAAGACTCTTTTTCGTTCTCCTGCTCGATAGCTACTAACTCTTTAACGGGTAACTGTTCCTCGGTATAAATATATATACACAATGATTTTATAGAACTTGGATTTTGAAATGAACATCAAAGTCGACCAAATATGGATTGGGCGTATTTGCCGAAATATTGTACTGGAGGAAACGTTGGTGATTGCTGAATATGAGGTTGTAGCGCGTACGCTGGGATTTGTGGATAAAATTGCGGCTGAATTGAATGGACTGACAGAGTTGGATCAAGGAAAAGCGAATTAGGATCGTGATAATTAATATTGTGGTATGAAGGGGGTTCTCCAAAGGACTGAAGTAATAAAGCCTGAGGGTGATCTTGTTCCACGTGTTTATGGTTTGGTTCTACACGTGGCGAAGATGGCTGATTTTGCTGCAGAGGCTGATGTAACGGGTTTTCAACTAGTTGGTTTGTTACATGCGGTTCCATTATTGGTTGAAGATCTTTAGGTAATTGACTATGATCCACATTTGATGCAATTTCTATTTCGTAGTCTGGTTTAGTTGGTTCGGTAGGCTGCGGTGTAGTAGTTTGATACCGCTGGGCTATCGATTGTATGGATTGGCGTTCGTACTCTGATAGTTTCTTCGTGAAAAGTTGAGGTTGAGGTTGAGGTTCGAATCCCGAATGTATTTCATGTAACTGTTGTGGTTGTATCTGAACTTGGTGAACTGGTAAGATAAAACTATGGGCTTGTTTATCACGTGCTACAGCTTCTGGTTGTGGTGTCGAAGATGAATAATATTCAGTTGGATGCACTGTAGTTTGTGATATCAGTGGTGATACAGACAGATTTTCCAATGCTGGTTCTGGTACTATCTGGAGATTAGATTTTTCGAGTAAATGGTTTTCATTTACATCACTTCGGCTATTGCTGGTTACTGGTTGTATGGTTGTCGGTTGTACAGTTAAGTCATTAGATGGTTGAGACTTTGGTGTGTTCGTGACTCCTGGTTCTGAAGTTTCTGGATTTTTGTACAAAGGTGTGACATATTGTTGTTGCGATACTGTACCAGGTAACGGTGTCTCTAGTTGTTGGCCGTGAACCGAACCTTCAGTATTTGGTTCATCTTGAAGTTTATTTTGCTTAGATTCTGGTGATAGGTTTAATGGAGTCACTTGGACTCCCAACTCTCGAGAACTATTATTGGTTTGATTGAAAAATTCTAACTTAGCCGCAGTATTTGGTAATGACTGAATCTCACGTTGCTGGTTTTCGAAGGGATGAGAGTTTGGTTCCAGTTTGATAAACGGGTTTCTAATTGGATGAAAATAAAACGTGTGATATTTTTGAGGATCCTCTGATAACTTGAATGGAAAACTTGCCCTAAAGGGTCCATGGGAAAATTGTTGTTCTGAAATTGATCCAAATTGTGCTTCTGATGATTGTGTTGTTAATTTTGGATCTTTAGACAGATGCTTGGAAGACGGTGGCTCAGGAACCCGGAACTGCTCTTGACGAAGAGGTTCTGATTCGATTGCATGTGATCTAAATTTATAAGGTTGTCTAAACAGTAATTGGGCATCAGGCTGTTCCTCTATAAGAGCTTGATTATGAAGGAAACTGGTATAACTAATGGCTCCGTTTGGATGAGCGTGGTAACCCTGTAATATAACAAATAATTTTATTAGTAGGTATTTTTTACTTATTTTCAGAAAATAAAAGTAATGATTGGTATTTGAAATAAAATTATTTACTCTCTCTGTCTGAATTACATCTAAATATCAAGAGGTACTTTTATACTTAAGAAGTACCTCTTGGGACTAAAAATCTGGTCATAAAAAGTAAGTAGATAATACTTTTGCATATTGGGTAATTTACTTAAAACTGAGGAGTTGGGTATCGAAATGATAAGCTGTTTAGAAAGTCTATAATTATAATAGATGAATGTACCAAGAACATCCTTGAGAAATGGCCTTGGCGAACATACAAACTATCGAACATACGAACATGATTGTAGGTTGATGGTTGTAAAGATGGTTGTATAGGAGAATTTCTAATGATTCAGACGAGACTTCGTGGCTTAGCGGTCAGAGCGTTCCCCATGTAAGAGAAAGATCGCGTGTTCGAATCCCGTCGTAGCATTCCCTTTACCTATCTAAACTTCATTTGAACAGTCAGCATACTAATTGCTTTTCAATATTTTCAGTACAATTAATAGCTTAACAGGAAATTCTACAATTTACTAGCATTTTTTTAAATCTAAAGTGCTCGATTGGCGTTAATAGGCTATTAGCTGGGACCGAAAATCATAGTTGGCGAAATGTGGGTGTTTAATACACCTGTGCCTACCCCTTTGAGGATTTAGGTGTGAGGATATGTATGTATATATGTACTTCTACACACCTGCATGTTAATTGGTGGCCTTTTCTGTATATCTAGAGTTTTTGGTGTAGACGTTGGATCAGCCTCACGCAGAAAACTCTTTTCTCTATTATCTGGACCAGCTTCCTGATTTTCATAATCAAACCCTGGATCATGAGAAGGGTACTGAGTGGCTAGTCTTTGATCATAGTATTGTACAGGTATATATGGATCAATGTTATTTTGCTGCATGTATAAGAAATGTCGTGGATCCGGTGTAACTGCAACGTATTTAGCCAATTTCGGTGGGTATCTTGCTTCTTGGGTGTAGAATTCAGGTCCCAATAAACCAGGTATATGGAAAGATGGATGTCGGGTCAACGTCTTTTTTGTGTGATCTTCATCGAATTGCAGCTTACTATCTTCTGACGGTTTCTGTTGGTTGAAGGTTTTTTCCTCGGGGTTGGATTTTTCATGTTCCTGGAACTGAAAACGATGTTCATTAAAAACTATATTTGTAAAAATATTTCAAAGCAAATTAGTGTACTAGCTGAAGCTACCGCGGTAGCCTAGTGGTATTGGTAATGGACTGCTGAGACGAGGTCTCGGGTTCGATTCCAGGTTTACCACGGCACACACCAGTGACTTTTCGATGCTTTTCGGAGTTATATTATGTGTATTGTGTATTTATCGCAGGTTTTCAAGTGCCCGGTTAATGGCAATAGGTTCGCCACCTATTACATTGGGACCTAAACATCACCTGCCAAAATGTGGGTGTTAGTACCTCTGCCTACTCCTTTGGGGGTATAGGCGTGAGTTTATGTTATGTCATTTTATGTTATGATTTTCGACTTCAGGGATTCGAAGTCGTGACCAGTCACAGGTAAAGAGAAATGAGATGACAGATTGAAGTACTTTAGCACTGTGAAAGATTTTCTGTTTTATGGAAATTATGAGATCCGTAATATTGCTGTTTTGAAAATGAACTCATACATTTTTTTATTCAAATAAGATAGCTCCATAAGGAAGTGTCTTGGTAATTTATAAACAGAATTAAATATATTTTAAGACTTTTTATGCTAGTGCAGATACCTTAGTTAGAGATAGTTCTCTGCAAGGTACTAATTTTGGTTTTATAATAGACTAGCTGATGCCCACGGCTTCGCCCGCGTGGAATTTTGTTCCCGTTCCCGCAACCCTTGGGAACCTTTTCCCGGGATAAAAAGTAGCCTATGTGTTATTCCAGGTTCTAATCTACCCCTGTACCAAATTTCAACCAAATCAGTCCAGCCGTTTATGCGTGAAAGAGGAACAAACATCCATCCATCCAAACAAACTTTCGCCTTTATAATATTAGTAGGATAACAACAAGAACTCTGTTGTAATGGCAATTGAACGGTTGCCATACCAACTGCAAATATAACATTGTGATGCTATGCCTCTATATTTGATTACAAAGTTATTTATGCAGTTGGTAGTATGAAAGTAATCCAGTTATTGACCTGAGTTAAGAGTTTAAGGTAGGCATGCAGAGCCTTGTCTTTGTTTTTGTCAGCAGGTGTACTATTTTACTGGTGAGGTTGGCAATTTATTTAACGTGGATTATTTATTGAAAATCTTATAACTATTCTTACCCTGTTATTGTAGACAGATACCATTGCGTGCAGATGATTGGCCAGAGCAACGTCGAAGGGCGGGCCTTGTCCGGTCAGCAGGTCCGATATCTTCGTAATCGGTAGTATCCTTGAGCCGAAGATTTGCTGGAAGAAAAAAACCCACATTTTAGTAATTAGTAATTTTTATAACTATAAATATAATCTATTTGATCTTCTCCAAGACGTCAAGACGTTGAGGCTCCAAAGATAAAATGGAGAAAAAGAAGAGAATTTTTTTTTTCAAAATCGTATATTTAAAATCTCAATATTGTTTTTAAATATCTTTATTGTACAAAGAGAAATGCTTCATTTACAGTTATAGATAGATGAATAAGTAAATGAGTGACGTCACTAGTCCTTCACTGGAACCTTGATTGAGCTTCGTCAAGCTCTTAATGGCGTCGGCACAAAATCCCTTGGGTTTTGCTAATTTTTGGCCGACAAAGGGTTTTTAAATTCTTCATATTTGATTGTTATAATGTTGAAAGTAACGTAAGGACAATTTTTTGATAAAATTTAGTTTGAAATTAAATTTGAATAATAAGAAAATCTAGAAACAGCGTTCTGATTTTGATGATTTTCTGTAGTGACCGGAATCGAACCTCTGAAACTATGAGGAAATAGCGAAAAATGCTCAAAAGAGCCTCAAGAAAATATAACTATGGAAATAACGTTGGTATCTTGTTGGTTAAGGAGCCGACCTTATGATCGAAAGGTTCCGAATCCTGGCTAATTAGAATACCGATGTGTACCCACTCCTAACAAAAGCCCTTGAACTTAGCTGAAGGGGTTAATGGGAATACTAGAAGGTACTTTAGGTTACTAGTTAGCTTTAAAAAAATGATTTTATGCATATGCATATAATGCATGCATGCATATATATGCTCACGCCCGTAATCCCCGAAGGGGTAGACAGAGGTGTATTAAACACACACATTTCACCAACTATGATTTTTCGGTCCCCCGTAATAGGGGGCGAGTCTATTGCCGCCAATCGGGCACTTTGTAAAAAAATGGGTATGCCGAAAATGTTGCAGCTAAATAAATTACGAAAAAAAGTTTTTATCCGATCCCTTACTATGCGGTGTAAATCGCAAGGAAATTAATTGCGTGCTTAGCCGCACAAGCACTACCAGTTAACGCCTTGGAGAGCATCAGACGAGTTTTATGTCCATTGAAAACTTAATTTTTATGAAGAATACCCACATTTCCATTATTTCCGAAGGCTGAGTTTTATAGGTACCTTTTACGCTTACATATTCTGCGTTAAAAAGTTTCAGTTCATAATTTCTGCTTATCCATAGGTATCATATAGGGGTTAAAAAAGAAAATATTCATTTTTTCATGGCCGTTCTCGCCGGCTATGTCTCTCGCCGCCTAAGTGGAAAGTCACTTTTACGCAATTGGCACACAAATCACGAAGCAACGAAGTGAAGGAGCTTATGTATAGTCTGGTACTCTGGGTAGGCCGTATACCTCTTTTATTTTAATACAAACATAACATAAACTCACGCCTGTATCCCCGAAGGGGTAGGCAGAGGTACTAGCACCCTCATTACGCCAGTTTATGTTTAGGTCCCAATGTAATAGGTGGCGAGCCTATTGCCCTCAACCGGGCACTTATAAACCTGCGATAAATACACACATAACTTCGAAAAGCATCGAAAAGTCATTGGTGTGTGCTGTGGTAAACCTGGGATCGAACCCGAGACCTCGTCTCAGCAGTCCATTATCCATACCACTAGGCTACCGTTTTAACACTATTGATACTTTATGTCTTTAAGCTGTGTTTTTTTCTTAGAACTTGTGATTTGTGTAAGTAAATAATAATTAAAATTAAAAAACAACGACACAAAAAACATCAAAAATGTAAAAAAAATTCAAGAGTGGTCGTGTCAGGGCGGGTGGGTGGTGAACCTCTGACTGGTGGTCTCACGACACGACAATGCTTGAATTATTTATATTTTAGCAGTAGTGAAACAAAAAAAGGTATTACACCAGTTTGTGGTAATAACCATCTTGTATTTGAAATTTGTCACAGCGTATAGTATTCTACCCATATTCAGGCAGTGATGAAAAAATATGTAATCCACCATTTTGTGGCGGCACCACCTTGGACCGATTTTCATCTTCCACCAGCCTAACTGCGGGTTTAGTGTTGAATTTTGATATTCACCGAACCCGTGTATCCGAAAGTATCTTTAGATTTTTTATTCTCGTTAGCTCGAAATCTTTTATTCTCCAAAATAACTAATTCCATACATTCGTACTTCTGTGCTTTGAAGATTTATATGAATAAAGCAATATTTACCAACTTTATTTCCCCAAAACATTTACAGCTCACGCCCGTAAGCAGTAGGGAGAGATGTATTAAACATCCACATTTTGCCAACTATAATTTTCGGTTCCACGTGATAGGGTACGACTACTATATTATAATCGAACATTTATAAATATTAAAAAAATGTTCCCCGCAGTTCCAAGTAGACAATCGATATTTCAACATAAAAATCGTTCATGAGCCCCAAAGACTTAAGTAACAAAGGCAAAACATTTTTAAATGTAATAATGAAGAATTATTTTTATCAGTAATAGCGAGGATTGAGAAGGGGAAATGAAATTAAACGAATATTGCAAGGACGTGAAAGTGACAATTGTTGGGGGGAGGGGGGGTACTGAAAGTGGGAGGGCAAAAACAAAAAAGGTAAAAGTCGGAAATGTTGACATAGGGATATATGGGTAAAGTTGCAAATGAGAAATGGAAAATGGGGAAATTCGCTAATTGAGTAAAGCCTATTTATTACATAACAACTATAAAAACACTGCATTACCCAACCATTTCTGTCCGCACTATGCATTCGTCCCCAAACGAGCGTGAACCGCGTCGGCAGAAAGATTTCCCGCCGGAAAATAAAAAGGACGGCGCACTTAATATACGGCAGATGTAAAAAGCTCTGTCCATTTACATTTAACTTGATAAGGAGGGAACGAAAATTTGATTCATTAGGGCTTATTTAGCGCATCGGTGTGAGCGCAGTTGGCGAGTTAAAACGACACGGGTAACGTTTTAGGGTTCTAATGTGTAATATGATTGGTGTGAAGGAAATTCTTATAAAGTCCAGGATTATTTGGATGACGAACCTGGAAATGAACTGTTCACTCAACTTGTTACTCGAACAAATTTCTGTATCTAGACTAAGTAAATGATTGTACATAGACCAAAAAAAAGAATAGCCCGCTGAGTTTGCCGGAGTCTACTCAGGCCGGGGCCACGTTCTCGCTCACTGATTAATATTATATTGTTAATATTGACGTTTTGTAAATGAATTTGAATATGATTATGAACTTGACGATGATACTGTAATTAAAATAAGGCAAGTGGTTATGATACAGGGTTTCAAGGCGGTATTAGAAGGTTCCTACAGGGTTGGTGAAATCCGGGACCGGTCCCTTAAAGAGGCGAATGCTCTGACGCTGAACTACTTGGTCAAGTCTAGAGCATTTGAAATTCTCTTTTAAGTCTTCGGGCGTATGAGCATTCACTTTTCTTATCTAAATCTAATTAAATAGTTAGCATATAAGCAAATGTTGTTAAAACGATATATTCTGACGGAGGTAGGACACGACGGTATCTCCCGTCCGAAATGAGCTGTCCAACTGGGGAAGTACCTCCGCCCTACAGAAGACCGCAGTCATAATAACCATCGTGTTGTGTTCCCGCCGGTAAGTAGGGTAGCCAGAGCTCACTATACCCCTCCTTCCCCTCCCCTTCCTAGCCTCCCCACCCCTTCCCAACTCTCCCCCTTTCCCTTCAGGGTGGGCAGCGCGTGTGTGACACCCTTAGTGTTGCACACGTTCATAGGCCACGGTGGCCGCTTTCCATCAGGTGGGCCGTGTGCTTGTCTGCCACCTACGTAGTATAAAAAAAAAAAAAAAAAAAATATGAGCCTTATCGCCAACAGCGATCTCTTACAGGCAACCTTTGGGTGAACAAGAAAGTAAAGAAAAGACAAAGTATGAAAATCTGTTGTAGTTTACATAGTAGATATATTTTTTCAAAGCAGGGTGGTCACCATTCAGTTGCTGTCCTTGTAAAGTCTCTGTCCCGCTCTGACGGCATTAAAATTATTTTTTTTCACGCGCCGTTTAAAAGCACCAAGATTTTAGGAAGAACGAAACATGTGTGTAGGTACCTGAGATTGATTAAGTCTATGTACCATAACGGGAAACGATAAAAAGTTTCAATACTCCTTATTAAAATAACGGAAACAAAACGATGACAAGAATACTTATTTATCACTATTCACAGAGCCTAAACCTTTCCGAGAAATAAGTCCTTGTTCATGAGAAATTCCTGAGTTCCATGTTTAATAATATTACAGTAATCGTCTTATCGTGCCAGGGAATCCCTCCTCTGATTCCTCTCGGGCCCTCAGTTTTAGACACTTCCTACTAATAAGATTAAGTACATAATATTCGGACGTTGGGCTAAAAAAATGTAGTATCTAAGAGCCTTTTTAAGTCTCTTTATAAAGATTGTATAAATGGAAAACTTCGAAATTAATGATCTTAGAACCAATCGAACCGTTATGCGAAATAATTTATAAGTTACGCAGCTAAAAGTGAAATGGAGTCCGCATGGACTTCTCATCCCATTCCAGCATAAATGGGAACATATTCCAGTTCCACTAAGCATTCGTTGGTGGCCGTTTGAAACTTAGAATGGAATATAATGTTCAATGGGATAGACACGTATTTCGAAGTTTATGACAGTCGTGAACTAAAGTCAACTATATGCATTGAACATTCTATTCCATCCTATTCTAAGGAACGATGATCAACGAATTGCCACTTGTTTATGGGACCTGAGATAAGATGGTCTCTATTGGTGTACCAAAACTACCCCTACTGCGAGCAAGTACTGCTCGAGAAACCCACACTCACACTACCCGCGACGAGCGGATGCGACTCGGGCGTCGGAGGTCGCGGAATGACCTCCGTTCTTTGTGAGTGAGCACGGACCTGGGGGTGACGGGTGGAGCCGCCTGACAACCAAGCAGAATCAAACCACGGTGGTGGTATCGTAGGAGGGAGTGATTTTTCGCACGATAAAAAAAGCTAGATTTTTTACTACATCTAAAACAGACTCCCGTGGGATGCGCGAGTCGGATCAAGATTCGTCACCTTTATAGTAAAATATAATAATATTCCATACATCTAATATGTCCGCTATTAAAAGCAGTAAATTCACACTCCTTTATTGGGCAAACGTATTTATTTTCACAATTGGGTGTGAAATTTATCATCTTGAACGATATACGAGTACATTCACACATACAACACGCACTTCGAACAGCCCTTGTGGCCCATAACAGCACACCCTATGCATACTAAGGGCCCATAACATTTTCAATCGCAATAAGCCGTCGTTGACGATTATTACGTATACATATTCTAATAGTGAATATTAGTATCTGTGTTATACTAATCAGGGGTTACTTTAATAAAAGTCAGGAAGCGAACTCTGAGCTCCAGGTTCACTTTGGTCGCGGATTCAATCAGAAAAATACATCTTCATGATGATAGTGAAGGCATTAAGGAAGTTATTGTAATTGATTGATAAATCTAAATTGATCTATCGGTTGCAATCGAGTTCATTCAAATTATTACTTTATTTGTGTAATGAAAGCGGACTCCGGACTCCGAGGCGAAGGCTTCGGATGCGACCGGGACTAACGCTAGGATGATGATGATGATTGTGTACTGATAAATACTTGAAGTACATTATTAACAAATGCGTAACTATAAAACGTCAGGGTAAAGAACGGATAGAACTTTGAGCTGGTGCCCGCGCCACCGACCGCCAGCGCGAATATTGGGTGTAGTTTCATTTGCACCATTGGTTAGCACCATCAATGGTGGTTAATGCACTCAATTCGACTATGTAGTCACTTCCCAGTTTCCCCACTTCCCCGTTTCCTTTTCCCAACCTTAACGTTTCTCCATTTCTCTATTTTCTCACTTCATCATGTCCACACTTCCTTACAGACAGAATTACTTTCGCATTCATTATATTGCTATGGATTCTATTAACCAGAGTTTCGTGGGTTAAAGACTTTCATTAAATCACATTGAAATATAACATTGTATGAGTACATAGACCCGTTCAGACACATTACCCTCGGATATAACTTATGTTAAAGTCGGCGCAACAGGTCACAAGTAGTTCGCGTTACGCAAGTACTGACGCTAATGATTACGAATGGCTTTTTGTTTGTTAAGAACATAATTATGAAGTTAGACACTATATAATTTATAAGCCATATTGTCCTTCGAAAGTCACATTGTATCAAAATAAATTAGCCAGCGTTATTAGAGTGATCTTTACGGGTGTCAAAATAATAGCAACTGCTAGCTACACATGCCGATTTTCGGACTAAATTCTGATCCAGGCTTTTGCCTCAGGGTAAGAAGGTCAATATAAAACCAATCATGGAAAAGAGGGGGAAGGGTCTTAGCTCTACAACGGGATAGAATTAATAGTGACATGGACATCAGTAAATAAACTTACATATTTATACATAAATAAAAACCTAAATTTCGGTGGTGATTAGGGTAGCCAGAGCTCACTAGAGAGGTTTTGTGTTGTCAGTGGGAAAACCAAAGGCTTATCCTACATCTTTTGCACTGAGGACACAGAATGTCTCTGTTCTTACAGGGGTTGAGGCACGAGTGTTATTCCTCTGATGTCACTCTCTCCCATAGACCACGGTAACCACTTACCATGAGGTGGGCCGCGTGCTTGTCTGCGACCTAAGTTGTAAAAATAAACCCAACGCGCGGATCCCGGCAGAGTAGAATTAGCACCAGCCCACCTCTACAAAATAACTAAGGGTTAAGGCTGCTTATTATCAGACAGATAGATCATCAGTATATAGCTGAGACTCAGCCTCAGATGGATGACTCGTGTCCATGGAGTCATGGTTCCATGTAATAAGTAGGGGGCGAAGTGTTGAAATTCACCCCTTACTTATTAAATGTAACCGAATACAAACATTGATGAAGTGTGGGTGTTAATGATCCTCCCCCTGAACTCCCTGAGGATATATGTATTATGCAATGAACGGGAATTGCTCGCCATATAGCTGGCACGCTGTACCGCCACGCTAAAGAGGCACAAAACAAAGATACTCCATTTTTCTGTGTAAAGAGGCCGTATATAACTCCTCAATTTCCCGTTCTATTTCGCAACTCAAATAGACAAGCAACTAAATTTCCAATTTCTCTAATCAATGTTATCTAAAAGGGCCGTCCGTCTCGTATACACATAACGAGCTTCCGTCCTCGCGATCGCGTGACTATACTGAGAGTGAGAGCCAGTGATGGCCAGTGAGAGCCATTACTGCGTATATTTTCCTCATATTATTTACCTTTGAGGAAAACATGAATGCTTCATGCCATAGATACGATAAAGGACTTTTTTAGGAACATCAATTGATAATAATTTAGAGGAAATGAGCTGTTGGTACAGAACTGTAGATATACGATCTTTGTTTACTAATAATAGTCATATTTTAGGAGTTTTTTTGGCATGTACAGGGTTTCTTCGAGACCTTCAACTGCTGATTACTGAATGAGACTTTAGTGCAGGTGTTCTTCTGGATAATTGGGAAGTCATACGGCAGTCACTTCCACAAAACCTAGATAAAAGGAGGATCATAAGTAGGACAGTGAACCGCGTGCACCCAAAGTGTTAAGCTTTGGATACACATCATTACGAGATGATCCTATAATATATGTGATTATGCGACCTAATTAGCACATGTCATAAAACAACCGTGCAATTATTTCGATGGTAGCGTCGATAATTGATAGAAGTACATGTCGTAATATGCGGTACTATCTATAATGGTCGACTCGTGGAAACGGTCTAGTTATCGCTACACTTTTGTGCCTACTTCGGTATGTATTTGTCATACGAATGGCGATAAGTATACTTCTGAGCATAGTACAGTGTGCTACAGCAGCGAACGAGCTCAAATCCTCTAATCGAAGGTTCAAAACAATCCGTAAGCGCCATTGCCTTGTTTTTTGCCCGACTTGGTTCAAAGATAAATGTGACACGGACTATATAATGCTCGATGCTGTATACTCTGAGTAGAGTAATAACTTTACATGCCATACAACTTTAAGCAATATTACACAGTTGGGTCTTAAACTGGGTGGCCATTCTTAACATCGTAAAACTCTTGTGTGTCTTGGACAGCACGAGCAAATGCAAGATTTCACCCCAACAAATATACTTACAAACGCATATTGCAAGTTAAATTAAAGCAAGACGCAAGAA
The DNA here is from genome assembly GCA_963691645.1 of Pelosia muscerda. NCBI lineage: Eukaryota > Metazoa > Arthropoda > Insecta > Lepidoptera > Erebidae > Pelosia > Pelosia muscerda. The sequence goes on along the minus strand of OY829109.1, from coordinate 17,405,631 downwards.
ACAAGCAACACAACTTTACACGAGGTTTTATTAAAAAACTAAATCAACGCTACGGAACGCCGAAACGTGTCTTCCATCAGAATTAACAACACATTTCTGGACCCTCATTAAGTTTGACCATCCGTAGCATAAATGCATTTTCGAGCCTGGGGTTGACGGTGTGACGGTAGCAGAACAGCAAAGCAAGCTTTCTAATACCCGGGGGCTAGATAAGTACACTGTGGTCCCCACACGCAAAAAGGGCATCGCTTTCGAAATCTGCAGAGGTGCAATGGAAATGTCTAGTACCTATTATCACATCTCCTGCAATCAAAAACTCAAAGATGGCGTGCGTTTTAGTCGGTTCGAGTTCGACGTAAAAACTACCTTCGACGGCTTCGGCGGGGTGGTATCCTTGGATATTTCACACACGATAAAAATTGTACTTATACTGCATAAGACTCCAACCTCTGTCTTAATGAAATAAAGTATTGCTAAACAATGCATTGCAAAAGACGACTAAAAATGCATAGTGTGTAAGTAAGCTAATATTAAAATTGTCAACGTGTATCAAAGGTTTTTTATGCCTATAATTTATGTTTATAGTCTAAACCCTTACCGTTTGAGTTGGTACTTACAGTTGTACACTAATTTTATCTTCTATGTTAGCCAATTGAAATCCACCATCTACGTACGTTACGACTGCGTTTGAAACGTAATGTCAAGTAGAATAATGCGCTTGAAGGTAGACACAAACAGACATAACTCGCAACAACTCGGAATTAAATTGTGGAACAGTCGAAGAAGAAATCTAAATAAAAGTAAGGTTGCTAATAAACTCTTTGTTTTGAAAGTTTTGAGCTCTGACTTGAAAGTCGGTGGGGCTACCCTGAAACATCCGAAACTACGAATCCGTACGAAATGCGAAAGATAGGCATCGAGCAAACTCGGCTTCATGACATAGCATTTAGTTATGCAAGCAGGTACTATGAAGTCCCTCGAGGTTATATTAAAACAGGAGATGGCTCAGCTGCCGTAATAGACAAATACCTTATTAAATGCGTGGAGTACCTACAATGAGGTACTCCAAGCATTTAAGACTTAAGAAGAGGTGCGGTTTTGGTCCACCGCACCGGCTCGCAGCACGAAAACGAGGGATGGGGATCCCACGAGAACAGAGAGTCATTATCTTTTAATGTAGAGACATTGACATCATTGCTATATCTTTGATGTATTGACGACCTCCGTGGCGTGGCCGTAGTGAACGCGATTACTATGCAGGAGGTGTGGGTTCGATTGCCGCTCAGTTCAAATATTTGTGTGCATAAATATGAATATTTGCATTAGTCTGGATATTTCTATGTATACTGATGTATGTATTTACAAAAAAAAATGTAAATATGTTTAAGCGAATTCTAAAACCTATAACACAAGCTTATTCACTGTTAAATCGATCGGGATATTTACCATGTTTGTACCAACATGGTAAATATCCCGATCGATTTAACAGTGAATATGTAAATGCCCATGTCAATCTAAAATCATACATAGGTATAACACAAGCTAGTTAAACTACGCTAACCATGGGTCTAGGTGGCGATATATAGATTGTTCTAGAATATTTATCTATGTCAAAGTTGATATTTTTTTACAAAAATCAGTCACTTGCTCATGCTTAGGTATTATGTAAAGATACGTATGTTGCAACCTTTTTCTTCTAAGGACAACTTTATGGCTCCACAACACAAATCGAAGCCACACAAAACACTTGTTTATTCTGTTAGATTAGAAGTCATGAGAGCTTTGAACGCGTGAATATGCAAAAAATAGCATCCCGCTAACGCAGCGTGAACCGCTCTAATCGGCGTAAATCGCCCGTGAGTCTACAACGGGGCGTTAAATCTCCCGGCCCTGTCCATTTACGGCTTCACTAGCGAGCCACGAGTACATAAATACAGAAGTTACACTTCACTTTTATGTACACTTTTCTGCGTTGCAAAATATAGTAGGTATATTACTTCACTAAACTGAAACTATAACTTTTTATGACTTAAAGTTCCAAATATGAATATAACAAAAACTAAAATAAGTCATAGAACTCCTAATATTTGTGTTTTATATGTAATGAATAAATTCATGGCAACTCAAAAAGTGGTTCACTACCGCCACGCCACAGAGGCTGCACTATAAATGCTACACTATAGCACTAAAATTATATTATAAAATCGTATGTAAGTTAAGTATGCAATTAATAAATTATTAAGGAACATACGAGTATTATTAGACCTGTCAATTTACTACTAGCCTTGTATACCTACTTTATTTTGCAATTCTCTCCAGAACACACCTGCATACTGCATATATTTTGGCATTATCATGCACTATATCTGATATATTATGCAAATTACTTGTACACTACATTTACGGTTATATAGCGTGGTAGAAAAGTTTTAATGCCTTGAATAAACTGCGCACACCCGTAGTTATAGCAAGAAGGTCGTAAAAAGTTTCACAGTTTTTACTGCCGAAGTTTAAGTCGGATACTTAATTATTTTTGGAAGTTATTAGTTAGCTATTGCATTTCATGCGATGCCTTTCTGCAATAATAATAACCATCAAAGTGGTATTTTATTAATATCATTAAATATTTCTTGGTATTCATCGCGACTAATAATAACCTTGTGTTGTGTTTCCCGCGGTGAGTAGGGCAACCAGAGCTCACTGGAGAGGTATTGTGTTATCAGTGAGGAGACCGAGAAACCATTCTTTATCTTCTGCACTGACAGCACAGAGGTCAAAGGATGAATAAAAAAAGAATTACTCGAATTAGTTTAGCCATCTTCGAGTTTTGCACTTAGCAATATATTTCGAGGTTATTTTTTATTTTTGTAGCAACAACTTAACCTATTCATTTATCTAGACAGTGACCAAACGTCCACGGAACGACAGTAGAGAGTGTATGGAGGGATTGTAGGCAATAAACTCGCGGGGATACCGTCATAGCCGACAATGCCAGGATTATTGCCACCATTCGGGGCTATTCGGGGGTTATTCGGCTGTTCGTGGCCACTGCGGGCATTTTCCTTTCCGTTGGGTTCTCGAGCTAAGCCAACAGATTGGTACCTAATTTGTCACATGGAATTTCCGTAGAACTAGGTTCCTTGTCGAAAAATATATTACAGGTAAATTTTTAAGGTGAAATACGTGACTATTTTTTATGTTTTATAACAGGCTAGGTTTAGTCGATTTATATTGGAAAAAATTAATGCGTAGACGGAATTTGAACCCACGACCAGTAACTTATAGGAGGATGCTCTGACCACAGAGCTACTAGGCCTCGTGTTTTTAGTACAAGTTAGGTGGCAGACAAGCACGTAGCCCACCTGATGGAAAGTGGTTACCGTGGTCTATGGATGTTTGGATGATAACACAAGGGGCGTCTCATTCATGCTGAAGACCAACGACAGAAGAGGCGGGAAGGCAAAGAGGGAGGGTGAAAGGGGAGGGGAGGAGGTTAAGAAAGACAAAGAAGGGTTTCTCAATCTTCCCACTGACAACACAAAACCTCTCCAGTGAGCTCTGGCTACACAAAGTTATTATTAGCCGCGGTATTTTGTAGAGGGGAGGTACTTCCCCAGTCAGACTGCTTAATTAGGGCGGGAGATACCGTCATGTCCTACCTCCGTTGAAAAGCAAGGCCGAACCTACAGCCCTGTAAAGTACTTAGGTACAGTTCAAAGCATTCCGTTTCAGCTCATTTAGTCAAGGGTTTAGATATAGGCAGAATACATAATTTTTTATTCATAAATTATTCTGATCATTCATGAACCAAGTCGAGTAAAAGTCACGTAGCTAATTGTAACTCCAGTTATTTGCTATAAAGCTCTAGCCTTAATTAGTAGTAGTATGCAAAAAAATGCCTGGTGGTATGACTAAATAACTGCTGATACGAGGTCTCGGGTTCGTCCTCAGGTTTTACCATTACACACACCAATGACGTTTCGATGCTTTTCGAAGTTATGTGTGTATGTATCGCAGGTTTATGAGTGCCCAGTTAATGGCAATAGGCTCGCCACCTATTACATCGAGACATAAACTAAAACAGGCGAAATGTGGGTGCTAGCACCTCTGCCTACCCCTTCGGAGATATAGGCGTTAGTTTATGTTATGATAGGTACTAATTACCATAAAAATAAAGAAGTATTTTAGGTAGATAACAAGTAACAACCCGGAAAGTACCTTAAGCATAAAAAATCTAACTTATGTAATGAACAAAAATGTTTAGTTATCAAGAAAATGAGGATGGGACACTTGATGTTGTTCAATTAGAACAATAGATCAATAAACCTCAACAGTCTCTGAGCCTAGTCTCAACTCAGTTGGGGTCGGCTTTCTAGTCTAACTAAGATGTAGCTGAACTTCGATATTTTCCGTGAAGCGACTGCCATTGGACCTCCACAACCAAATTGGCGATAACGAAGTTCTATAGTTAGGCTAGTCGGACTTTTGAGGGCTCTGACTACCCGTAACGACCGCTATAGATGTTCGTATAGCAACCGGTTCCTTAATGTGCTCTCCGACCAGTACCGACCAGACAAGTGCAAATAGCCATATGCATGCATACAAATATTTACACTGAGCGGGGATCGAACTCGGGTCTCCTAGGTAGCAGTCGCGTTCAATACCGCCACGCCACAGAGGCTGTCCAATAGATTAATAACCCTATTGGATGACATTATGTTATCGAGTTTAAATAAATAAAGCGTTTCGTTTAGCAACTGTCAAACTTCTGGCAACTCTTCCGAACAAGATGTCAATTCTCAAAATACTGGATTCATTAAAACTTAATCCCAAAAGTTTCGTGATTGAAAATCGGTGGTCGAACCCTTTAGTAAGAAGGAACACGATTATATAATTATATTTACATAACATAAACATAAAAATAAATAAAAGAACACTTGAGTACTTTCCTACCTACATAAAACAAGTATATATAGCCGCGGTAGCCTAGTGGCATGGGTAATGGACTGCTGAGACGAGGTTCCGGGTTCGATCCCAGGTTTTACCATGTCTCACACCAATGACTTTTTGATACTTTTCGAAGTTATAATATACCTATGTGTATCTATCGCAGTGCCCGGTTAATGACAATGGGCTCGCCACCTATTACATCGGGACCTATACATAAACTGGCGCGGTGCTAGCACCTCTGTCTACCCCCGCGAGGATAAAGGCGTGAGTTTATGTTATGGTATGTTTATATATGCATGTAACTTGCGGCCCGGTACGTGCTTCGCTACGTTAAGTGAAATTATAAAAAAATAAAAAACAAATGAAGCACCACTCGATCGGTTGTTAGCAAACTTCACATAAACCATGTACTAAAGTCCGAACAAAGCCTAAAAATTTAGTTGATAAAACTTCAATTTATTTAGTCCGAAACTAATTGTAAACCGTTTAAAAGCAACACTAACTTAAAGCACACATACTTGTAAATGCAACCACACTTCAGCTTAGAACTAACTATTTGAGTTGCCCAAATAGACACGCAACTGACTTATTTCTCAAATTAGTTCAAAACATTTCCTTTAGCAAATTTCCGTGTGCTCATACTACGAGTATATATACTCTTATGTGGAGAGGTGGTAAAGTATTGTCAGGTAGTTTTTTTGATACTAACTCAGTACAAATATTTCTATACATGAATGTTTTGTTTATACGCGTAATTTAAAAATATTCGGCTAAGTTACTCCAGCTATTGCCACATAGCTTTATTCATTATTCCAATCCATTCTAAAATTGCCTGGAAGAAATCGCGTCAAGCGATAAGGCCACCACACATCAACTAGCTAATCCCCGTGGCTCAGCCCGCGTGACTGTCGGTTAACGCGACCTAAGCGCCATCTGTGCAACTTAAATTCTATATTACTAATCATAACTCTGGTTCTACTTAACCGATTGCAATCAAACAACGTAAGATTTTAAGTTGGACCAAACGCCTTCAAACATAAAAAACCGCATCGAAATCCGTTCTGCAGTTTTTGCGTCCATCACGGGCAAACATAAACTTTTTACAATTATATAATAGTATAGATAGAAAATAATATTGTAAGATCAATTTATGTTAACCGTAAATGGTGTATATACAAATAAAGTGTAACTATCTAACATTGTGTTAGACCTGCATCGTTTAAATAACCAAATAGCAACACTAAAAATTAACTAAACATTTTTGAAAGTCAACACGTAATTCCAATCTTTAGTAATTTAATTTAATATACACATAATTATATACAGATAATTAGTAAGCATCATAGCGCATTTACGAAGAACGGATTGAATACATTCAACGTTTACGAAGCTTATTGATAAATAAAAATCACATTTTAAAACTTTTGTCGCACTTGGCCATTGCTGATTGTAATGAGCATAATGATGTATGATAATTATAACACAAAATAGACAATATTTTTGAGGTAGGTTTGATGTCTGTATACTCGGGCCCAAAATGTGGTATCTCCTTTATCTAAACAACAAATTCTTAACAATAAATAAATATGACGCCATTATTGAATATTATGTATTGGTTTAAGAACGGCTAAAGATGGCCGACGAGCCGTGACACTCGACAATTAATCGTGATGGTATTAAAATGGCTAATGACTCAGCCCTGGGCCGGCATTAATACTATAGGGATGGAAACTCACACTGAACGTTGTTGGAAAACCGCTTGACTATTGAGTTTTGTACATATTCTACTGCAGTAGTAATCACAGACGTGTTTGATAGTAAGAATTGCGGAATAGTAGAACTGTATCAAGATTTGCAATACTTGAAATTTATTTTGATAATTATTTTATACATAAAGAGAAGAATAACAATACCTCCCTATTAATTTACAGTCAAATCGGTAGGTACAGCAATATTGAGTTATAAAACACGACTTTCTTTTATTTCTACACATGAAAAATTTAAAAAATAAGTAAATGTAAGTACCAAACCAATTAAATAGTTCACTACTTCGTTCACTGTTTAATGTGAACCTCCAATGGTATTGGGAAATCAATGGAATGCGTCCCACTTTTCCCTCTGGATATGATCCTTTAATATTAGCTCTAAATAAGTGTTTGAATGACCGAATATTTTAGATCGACTTGAGGAAACGAGTAATGTCCATATTATTGCTCCACGTAAGTTCATATCCTCAACTTCGATTAAATACGGTAATCAATTATGAAATCGATAATTACTTACAAATCGCTTGCTTCAAATATTCGATTAATGGCGAGATACAGATTGATTTGAAGACATAACTATAGAATATTCTAGTACGTATGAAGAAAAGTCTGGGAAATCACTAATGGATTCATTTTCAATGAGAAGTCACGCCATTGGCTACATATTGAAGATGTGAATAAACCCTACATTCGCCAAGGTATAAGCTCTTCTGTAAAAGCGCTATTTTGACAATATTTATCATCACAATATTTAGGGTGCCGTACAAGGTGACTATAGCAAAAATACGATATCACTGCAAGAACTCGTAGCAAATCTTAAAATATAACCTGTAGCGACCAATCTGGTCAGCGTGGAATCAGAAAACCAAAGACACCAAAGAGAAAGAAAGGAAAGGCCTGTGTCCAGAAGTGGACTGCTATAGACTAATTGATTGATTCAATGACAGGCTCATCTCCTTTGAAATGAAACCAACAAAGAAGGTAGGAACTTGAATGTATAATACAACTCAGTATCCGGAACATATAGGCCTTAGAATATATCTACGTGGATTATTGCCTCAATATAAAAAGTAATTGTAAGTATAATCGGTATTTGATGGGATCGATTCACTTTTATTAGTATCGTAAGACATGGATTTATACAAGCTCGATCTTATACGTCACACGTAATACATATATTTGGTAAAAATATTGCCGGGACCTACCGCTTTGGCATTTTTATGACCTTCGTAAGTATTGCGGAGCCCTCCGGCGCAAGATTTGAATTATTAACAATTATGTAACGTTAAGGTTTTTGGGTCCATCGAACACGGCAAATGATTCATGGGGATCAGATAATATTGTATAATCTATGTGAATGATAGTGTCTAACGGTTTTCGACAGCGAAAGTTTATGATACTTAGGGGTTTCTGAACAAGTTCCCTAATGAAATTAGGAATTTACCTATAAATAAATTTAAAAAATTAATTATAAGTAGATTATGCCAAAACTACTATAATAAAATGAACCATCTTAGAAAATGAGCTGTGTACTCAACTTGTTACTCCAGCCAATTATTGTATCTATGTTTGTTAATAGACAAAAAAAGAAGCCGAGGCCACATTTCGAACCGGTGCAGTGTGATCCATTTGCTAAACTAACCCTTTGTTACACTTTTAATTTTGACGTTTTGTAAGTGCCGTTTATAGACTAGCTCTACAGAATAATTATTAATCATTGAATTTTAATTCTTTTTATGATGGTATATCTTTTTATAGTCAACCCATCAATGACTTTACCTTATCAGGTGCTAAGAAATTAATTTTAATCGATCTAAAATGGTATTGACATGTTAATTTAGGTTCTATTCTATTTATTTCTATTCTATTATTACCAGTAGTCTGTTACGTAGACTAAAATTAACTGCAGTAAAAGTAAAAGCAGAAAACATTGTGGTCGGCACACCTTATCATTTTCAGACATATTTCATCACAAGTAGGTATACTTATCTCAAACGAAGTGGTTTCACACGTTAGACGGTGTCGTAATCATATCACAAACTGCACTTACCTTGTCTGCAATTAAGGTTGCAACAAGTAAGAGATCGGGTATGAATTTTAGAGTGGGTGGACATGAAACCTACACTGTTCGGAGGTCAATCCCGGTTGCATTCAAAGCATGCATTCTGGAGGTTAGGATTTGCACTTCTCCATTTCAAGATTTGGTTAACCGTTATAAACTTTTAGAGGAACTGCACTCATAAATTGATTGATATTTTAAACAGTTCGAAAACTGATCAAAATTTGATCAAGGCTGGCCTTGATCTAGGTTCTGGTGACGAATATTATGATAGAATCAGAAAATCAATTTAGATTGAAAAATTGAATACTCAAATGGAACATGTTATGCTTACAGATGTATTTATGACAAGTAGTTACTTGTTCACAAATTGACCAGTTTGTACTCGAACTAGTAAAAAACAGACGCTTTACGAACGTAGACTAAAGGTGGGAACAAATTATCGGACGCGTCCGTAAGCCGCGGCTGATACAAGCTATCTGGGTAATACAAATAAACGAAACTGTGCAAACTATCGGTCATAAGTCGCGGACGTGACCTTGAGCCGTCCTTGAGCGCACGGACGTCCGAATAGAATCTGGCAGGCTGGATATTAGACATCGTACACATTATTAAGCCGCGTCCGTCAGCCGCGGCTTACGGACGCGTCCGATAATTTGTTCCCACCTTAAACGTCCGTAACAGTCATCCATATCACGAAATGGAATGGAGTCGAAGTGCAAATCCTTTAAAGGACTGGTTCCCTTGTGAGTGATTGGTCGCAGTTTCCAGTTCCATCTGAGCGTTCACGTTTTCCCATCAAAACTGATTTCAATAGTTATCATACTCAATAGCTTGAAAATCTCTTTAAAATAAACTTGAAAATTTGAAATCAAAATTTTCATAGTACAGAATTCAATCCCGAAGGATTGATCTAAGATTGATGCCTCCACACGTTAGTTTGACCTAAACCTAACCAGATTTTATTCAATGAATTATCAATTCTACCAGGTCAGTAGGTGAAGTGGTCACGAGATGATTGGATCACTAAGATTTATGGTTGCATAAATTTTTTATTTGTGCCTACGCCCACACTAAAACCCATCATAAATTCAAATGTGGCAATGTTACACACATTACGGACTAATTAGTTCAAAAGATGCGAACTAAATTGATATTTGGAAATAATCTAGTAGGGCGAATTTAAAAATACTTTTGTAACACAATTTCAATTATGTAACGTGTATTCAAATTAATTTAAAACGAAAAAAATATAACATGTTCCCCTTTGAAAGTCTCTTCCGAGGGTAATACTTGGACAATTGTGCCTACTTGAACATTAGTATAAAGAATATGGATATTTAAAATTCTCGTATTCAATTATCATAAGGCAACGCATTATGCAACGTTTACGAATAACGAACTACAAAGTCTACTTTACTAAATAAAAGAAACAATTTATTTGATAATTTTTGTCGAAATGTGGTCAACTGTAAACTAAATATACCTGTTTTTGTAAATTACAATACCTGTAAATGACATGAAATTGTGGTTATGCAATGAATTAACAATTTTACTTGCATTGAGATTTATAATGTGCTGATATAATAAATTTATAAAGTTAAAAATTGTGGTCACAGTGTGTGGTCCTTCTGAGAGACGGTCAAGGCATTTGTGTGAATTTGTAAGGGCGAGACTCGCGCCCTAAGCCCTCCAAATTAACGCTTCGACCCTTTTCCCAAGCCCTGAATTCCGGAGCTTTCATTATTTTTATATTCCCTTTGCCCTAGAGATGTTTACGTAATCATTTAAGAGCCATAATTCTTCGTAATTTAAATGATAAATATTTATAAACACTGTCCTCTACCTCACTGTTCGTACTGAAATTAATATTTTGAACCTCGTTTTCTTATAAAAATTCCTTGGCAAGAGGGAAATTTGGTAATAAAAATTGAGACAATATCATAAGTAGGTATAATAATCAAAGTTTTAGAGTAGATAACACAAGACATCCTGAGAGGAGATCCTTACACTGGAGGTAGACAAGTACAGTTGACTTGATGGGAAGTGTTTATTTTTTATAAGACATGTCTTAAGATGGCATCACTACGCCTGACGGTAAGCTGAAGGTAAAGTCTCAGGAAAGAGGATCACCATTACAAACACCTCCAATGTTACAATGGTGACCGTGGTGCTAAGCTTGATGGCCTCATCAGATCCTTTTTCAAGTCCCGCTTAAAGGACTCAGGAGGGTAGGAAGAAGGAAACATACACTTGATAACCGTATAGGTAATTTAACTGTACATAATTGTCTACACAATAATAAATACAGTGAAGAATACAGTTATCAATTATGTAACAATAAGTTCCACCAAGTGCCATCAATCATCAGTATACATAAAAAAGCGCAATTTAACTTGGTTAAAATTATGTTTACAGACCGATATCGATCAACAGGTTGCGGTAAGTTACGTTATTAGAGGTGTGTCATACGGTGATTAGACAGAAAGGTAAACGCTGTGCAGGGCCCGCTTACGTGCGCGTGCGCATACGACCACGTGTTACGTCATGTTCGGGGCAGCTCTCACCCACATATGTATGTGGACAGTAACAGTAACGATGTGGTTAGTTCATATATATAGTATACTAGCTGTTGCCCGCGGCTCCGCCCGCGTGCACGTCGATTATCGACCGGATCTATTGAAATTTATAAATATTTCTCCGCTCCCTTGGATGGTAGCGCGATGATACATAGCCTATGTTCACCGGGAATAGTTTAGCTTTTTAACGGTGAAAGAATTATTGAAATCGGTTCAGTAGTTTTGGAGCCTATTCGTTACAAACAAACAAACAAACAAACAAATCTTTCCTCTTTATAATATTAGTGTAGATATCTCCACTTAAAAAAACATCAATTCGTCACTCCGTTTTGCCGCGAAAGATGGACAAACGACATCATCATTATCCACAGGCTGCATAGATTGTCTTTATGAGGATGCTAAAGTTATTAATGATGAAAATATTTAAATGTAATAATACTAAGTTTTCACTTCTGCCGGGAGTCCCGAAGTGTACCCCGGTTGTTTTAGGATATATAGCATCTATCAGACTATCTAAATTATGGACTATTTGGCCTAGAGACTCATCTAAAGTAACTGCATAATTGGTGCCCAAATTTAAAAATGGAAAAATTCCTTCTCCAAGTTTCAGCAGCTGTTGTGGAAAATTGCTATGCGTATTTCCATGTAAGTGAGCTCTCATGTTGGTGCGCAAATACAAATGTTGAACAGATGTCCAAAGTTGAGACGATTTCAAACATGCCTTCATAATATCTGCTCGCGTACCTCTGTTGACGACTGGAAGCGTTTGTCGGAAATCTCCAGCAAATACAAAAGTGATACCACCCATAACATTAACAGAGCTTCGGAGGTCTTTTAAAGTACGGTCCACGGCCTCCACATGAGCTCTATGACTCATGGTGCATTCATCCCATATTACCAACGACGCGTCTTGCGCTTTCGCGCAACTGAGTGGTCCTTATATTTTGTTCAAGAAGACGTTGGGAACGCTCCAGCCTCGACTCTCGTGCACGTAACTCAGAGGTTCTCAGATTTTGTTGTGCAAGGCGTTGCGAACGTTCGACACTCGACTCTCGTGCGCGAGCCTGAGAGTTTCTCTGATGTTGTTCAGCAAGGCGTTGTGAACGTTCAGGTGAAGATTCTCCCATACGACGTATTCTTGCTGCCCGTGCTTGAGAACTATGGTTAGAAAGTTGGGACCTGGCTCTTTTAGGCATTTTCAAATGTTTAAGGAAATGTTAATAGCTTGTGATATTCTAGCTCTGAAAAGAACTGTTGTTTAAAAGAACTGTTGGGTAGCCCTGAAAAGAACTGTTGATTAGCTCTGAGAAGAACTGTTGTTTAGCTCTGAGAAGAACTTTTGCGTAGGTGTAGTTTTAAGAATGAAGTCTAATAAAAATCGAACGAAAATGATTAGACTTCGCGCACGACCGCTGCGTAGGGCGACTGAGCCGCGCGGGTACCTTACTCATAGACCTAAACTCCCCTCACGCAGCCGCACCCCCGCCTTGGTGACGCTCACTTCCCAACGCAGAAATAGTAATATTTTAATATCGCCATAACTTCAAAACCAAACGTCCAATTTTAATCTTTTAAAAACCAAATATTATCTACATAAACTGTACTTAGTGATGAAATAATTTATTTTGGTAAGGATTAATAGCATGAGTAAAATAAATGCGTTTAAATGTAGTCCAAAAAAAAATTAAGATTTTTAAATAAAAAAATGGTTGTTGTGCCTCACTCGACATAGATAGGTATAGTGTGTCGCGGACTTTTATGTATATATTTATAAGATCTCCAATTAATTAGAACATTTTATGGTTCTATCTTTTATAGTTTAGGCAGCGTACGCAAAATAAGTAACTTTTCTGGTTGATTTTTTACACCTTGTGTCCGAAAAACCCAAATATTTTACGGATCCCTATTTTTTTCCAAAATAAAATTTAGCCTATGTTACTCGTGGATAATGTAGCTTTCGAATGGTGAAAGAATTTTTAAAAACGGTCCAGTAGTTTTTGAGCCTATTCATTACAACCAAACAAACAAAGTTTTCCTCTTTATAATATTAGTATAGATGAACGTATACCACTTAGGTGGCAGACAAGCTTGCGAGGGATATGTTGGTTACTATCTCACCTCCGGCAACTGAAGACCCAAAGACGGCGTGCGTTTTAGTCGTTCCGAGTCCGACATAATATAAATAAATAAATATTCTACACAACGTCACCTAGACCCGTGGTAAGCATAGTTTAACTAGCTTGTGTTACGGGTTCTAGAATGCGGATAAACATACATAGGTACATTTTTTTTTTGTAAATACATACATATTATACATAGGAACACCCAGACCAATACAGATATTCATATTCAAGCACACAAATATTTGCACTGAGCGGGCATCGAACCCACACCTCCTGCGTAGCAGTCGCGTTCACTACCGCTACGCCACGGAGGTCGCCAAACCTACCCTACCAACCGGCTCCGGTGGGGGGTATACGTGGGGATTTTTTGCACGATAAAAAAAAAGGTGGCAGACAAGCTCACGGTCCACCAGATGGCAAGTGGTCACCGTGGCCTATGGACGTTTGTAACATAAATGACGTCATAGTCGCGTGAAAAGAGATCGCGTCAAAAGAGATGTTCTAAAATAAAACGAATCTATAAAACTTTAAGAACCTCTCATTATTGAAATTAATAAAAGTTGTTCTTTTAATTAATTCCCTCCGAGTGTTCTCTTTTTTTGTTCGTGGGCGAGTCTAAAGAAATTGGGTTCATTTCGGAATTATCCGAACGGAAAGCAATAAGGATTTGAAACTTCCTGAAATTTGTTAATGAAGTAATTATGTTTTAGGGCTACCGTGCACCCAGCGAATCCAGCAATAAGGGCCGTTGTACACTGCTACACGGACGTCCCACTTTTAGTGGGATTTGTCTCTTTGCGCCGCAGTTATACGCTGAAAGACCGCGACCATCATTGCGCGTTGCAGTCAGTGAGATAAGTAAGAGGATCTATATTTTTTATACCACTTAGGTGGCTGACTGATGCTGATGGAAAGCGGTCACCATGGCCTATGGACATTAGCAACACCAACATGCAATACTCGTGCTGCCTACCATGAAAAACTTTCTAATACTCTTAAATTAATAATAAATGAATATTCTAGGACAATCTACACAACGCCACCGACCCATGGTAAGCATAGTTTATGGGTTCTATGCGGATAAACATACATAGATACTTTTATTTTGTAAATACATACATAAATTATACATAGAAACTTCTTGAAGAACCCCATATTGCAGTCGCTTGGGAAAACCATGGCAGGGAGTTCATCCCACAGCTTGAGCGTGCGCGCGATGAAACTCCTTTCATACCACACAGTGCGCACCGTTTCCTATGCGTAGATGTATTTATTTATGTTTTTGCAGTATTAAAAAAATATTATGCAACTGCATTCACTACTTATAATTGGTTTTAGACAACGACACAGGTGCAACAAGAAAAAAAATCAACTTATTAATCGTCAAGATAAATATTGCAAGTAATTAAACGGTCAAGTTTATTATACCTATCAATAGAAGATAAAGATTATGAGATAAAAATATTATTCCAAAGACTTGGTACCATTTAACTAATTGAGAAAGGTACGACACCTGTCTCACTGATAAGAAGGTGTTATTGGATAATATGACAGACACAATTGGGATTGAGAGTTTGACGGGTAATTTTTTTATGATGGAAGGTTCCTTGTCGAGGTTACCTGTTGCACGATAAACAGCCAATACCTGCCGGGGTACTATTTCTTGCTATAATCGAACCAAGTGCTGGTGAAGTGGCAGTGGGCTGGCCACACCTGCCGAAGGACCGATGGTCGCTGGAGCAAACCAGTGGAGACCGCGAGAAGGTAAACGGAAGGTAGGACGCCCCCTAGCCAGATTGACTGATGACCTGAAAAAGGTGGCTGGGACAGACTGGATGTGGAGGGCGGAGGATAGGGAGCAGTGGCGCATATTGGGAGAGGCCTATGTCCAGCAGTGGACAGCGATAGGCTGATTGAATGATTGAATCGAACCGGCTGTTACCTTTTTGAAGATGGCATACTAGCTTGAACCCTCGTCAGTGCTAAGATGGGCGTTGAGTATCGTCAGCAATCCCTTTCTCTCAGGCGTTGCGGAACCTCTCAGGCTCAAAAGGAACTTTGCGTCGATATGTGAGTTTTACTACCTGAACAATGATTCGTGTTCATATGGATTGTTTGACATGATGCCTACAGCTACATTCTGCCATCCCAGGCAGGGAATTCATCCTCATACATTGCGACTGGAAAAGGTGCGCACTGTGCGATATGAAAGTACTTTCATTCCACGCACTCGCAAGCTGTGGAATGAACTCTGTGGTTTTCCCAAGCAAATATAATATGGGTTCTGATTTATTAAATTTTCTTTACTGGAAAATTTAAATGCCTTAACAAAGAGATTCATATCACCCAAAAATGTCTCGGCCGAACTGTAGGACAGTTTGTTGGTAGATCTTACCATTCTGTTTTTTAGTTTTAATTTTTTTTAATTCATTATTTTTATATTTATTGTTAAATTAAGATAGATAGATAGACAAATCTTTTTTGTATGAGAAAAAAAATACTCTAACGAACCGACTAAGTCTGAATTCAGCCCCACTCCCCCCTGAAGCTGCCTTGCCCCCCCTGCCCCTACATCCGGGGCAAATGTGGTGTTAGATTGAAACAATTGCACATCGTGTCTTCCTAAAGAAAGAAAGTTCTTAAATAATTATATGTAAGGAATAGTAGTTAGCACCTATCTCTTTATTGTACACCAAGAATAAAACAATTGTAATTTTATAATAATATACTACGTGAGTTAATACAATCGGCGGCCTTATCGCCTTATCGCATAGACAAAAAGAAAGAATAAATTTTGCGAGTTTATAATTAGATTTCGGTTTTCTCTTAAAATATCTTGTACAATATTATTCAATTGCAATAATATCATTCAAACTCTTAACAAAAATTGCACATGTATAGTTCCAATAATATACATTTTTGTCAATTTATTTAATAATATACATTTTTGGGGTAACCGAGAAACTATTCTTTGAAACTAATTTACCCTTTGCCCCTCCCCTCTACATGGTCGGCAGCACGCAAACGTGTTACATACATCCACAGGCTATAGGTACACTTTCCATCAGGTGGGCCGTGTGATTGTCTACCACCAAAGTGGTATAAAAAACACATGCTTACGAAACACAATACATAATCACATACACGTAACTTCTCTCAGATCTTTGTAGCCCAACAATTATTCTAAAAGTATAATAATGTATAAGGCAAATTTAATTAAACTACATTGCGTAATTAGGACAGAGAACGTTTGAAATTGGTTTAATATTTTAGCAATGTATTGATAAGTAAGTGGAATGCGTTCTTGAGTCTGCAGTAGACGATTTTGTAAATCACACTTATATTATTTTAGTGAGTGTATTTTTTCCGAAGCCAACTACGGCCGGGGCCTCAAAATTAGCGGTAAAAGGACGATTGACATTCACTCTCATTGATTTGCCTTACCGCTTGCGCCGCCGCGTCGCTTACCGCTAAGTTCAAAGCCTTATGTGTGGATTTCATAAAAAGGTATTTTATTTTTTATTTTTTTATTCTAGGTAGGTATAATACTTATACATACGATATCCGTTCGACGTTTCATGTAGAAAAAAAGAAAATTATTGACCGATAATAGTAATGTTTTTTTTATACCACTTAGGTGGCAGGCAAGCACACAGCCCATCTGATGGGAAGCGGTCACCGTGACCTATGGACGTTTGCAACACCAGAGGCGTCACACACGTGCTGCCTACCCTGTAGAAACCTTCTAATGCCCTTCTTGAAGAACCCCATATTGTAGTCGCTTGGGAAAACCACGACAGGGAGCTCATTCCACAGCTTGAGCGTGCGCGGGATGAAACTCCTTTCATACCGTACAGTGCGCACCGTTTTTTCTTCTGAAACCTCCAACGTATACCATTTTGTGGTTTGTTTAATAATATATTGTAAACAAAACCAAAATTGCACAGTCAAATTAAACAGCTGTTATTATATTATGTGTAATCCAAGACCCCTCCCTCGCCATACCAGGTGCCAAAGTGACAATCACGCTGGCTGCATTGCCCCGCAGAATAGCAATGACCAACCATTGCCCCGCAGAATAGCAATGACCAACCATTGCCCCAACCAACCAATATCCAACTAAGCTAAATGAATGTGGCAGTTTTTGTAATAGGTTAGGTGAGTTCACGTCGCCGTCCAGTGTAAGGGGCCTGGATTTGAACCTGGGATGTCTCGATCGTAAAATCCGTTCCTTAACCACTAAGCACCGCATGCCTTTTCTATATAATTCATGCCTATGTTTATTTGAACCTACTCATTACGTCAAATTACAAAAAAACGACAGCAGTTCTTTTTGTAAACAGTTTTAATTAATTTGCCGAAATAAAAATTATGTTGAAAATCTTTGGAATGCGCGAATTCCTCTTGGCCTACCGCTTACTCACTTCCGTTCTATGATATTTGTTAAAAACAAGCCGTGTCTTATCGGGCAACCATCATCTTTCCTCTTCGGTTTTCGACAGATGATAGGTCATCTGATAAGACAATAAATAATAAGAAAAAAAGTATGTTATCTATGTATTAACATTTACAATTACAAATGTTCACAACTTTGACAATATAAACTTTATACATCGTCCCTCCAAGCAATAACCGCCGAAGTTTACGAAAGTATTCAAAGAATGGCCTCTTTGAAAAATAAAGCAATTTGATATTTTTCAAGTTTCACGCTCCCTTACATAACTATGAGACAATTGTCTCAGATAGAGTTGAACTGGTCTCAGCACCTTCACCCACATCAGGTAAACGCTTGCTTTATTTGTCTTTATGCAAGAACCAAATGAGTGTCATCTAGTGTCGTGTCTCAATGCTGAGCCTATTGTTATATTACCAAACGGTATTACTAACTGACACAAATTGACATAGTGTTATGCTGAAATGCTTTATATATTACGGTATAGTGTTTTAGTGTTTGAACATACTTATTTCCAACAACTTGACCTGTAGTACTGTACCAATTCTGTATATAAAAGACTTACAAGATAAGTCAAAATTATCTGCAACTGATTGTGGTAACGAATATATTTTACGACAGGTAATAAATAGTTTTACAAATTCGTAATAACGATTTGTTTGGTTTGCTTTAACATTTAACATTTAGTACTTATAACAAAGAAATACAGACCTACATTTTATGTCCCACGTAATAGAGGGCGAGCCTATTGCTGCCCATCGGGCACATTGTAAAAAATTGTCAAAAAGGACATTACAAGGTTTCTACAGGATCATCATCACGAGTATGACGCTTCTGCAGCTCTGATGTTGCAAACATTCATAGGCCACAGTGACCACTTTCCGTCAGGGCCGTGTGCTTGTTTGCCACCTACGTGTTATAAAAAAAAACGTTAACGAAATTGATATATCATCCCAAACTATTGATAGCCGAACTTTTAACTTTCTTGTAGGTACAACGCTGTGGCTTTTTACACGGTGAAACTTTGTTGGAAGTTTATATTAAATTTCTTGGTAAAGTTATCCCAAAGGAACCGAGTGGCTAAAGGAAGTGATCCATGGGGCGGTATGTCACTCGTGGTTTTTACGAACATGCCTTTGAGGATAAAGTACTTGCTATATGAATGTGTGTTAAGGAAAAATAAAATGTACAGGATGATAACTGTGTTTTTGGAGTAGCTGCATAGTTTGCTAGTGGGTATTGGGTAACTTTTCAACTCGCATAAGTTTATGCTTTACGCTTATGCGAAACATAAGGACGATTCATATAATATGAATTCATTCATGGATTCATATAATATGAATCGTCCATTATACGAATCGTCGATAATACGAATCATCCATTATACGAATCGTCCATTATACGAATCGTTCGATTATACGAATCATCCATTATACGAATCGTAGATGCTGTTTTTAAATTGGTTAACATAGCAGCTTTTAGAAGGTTAAAAAAAAGCTGGAACAAAACTAAACCAACTTCATTATGTCGGCTACATAATGAAGTTGGTTTAGTTTTGTTCCAGCTTTTTTTTAATTATTATTAAACATAATAAGATTATTAAACTTCATCTTCAGAACTATCAGCAATGGTCATTAAAATGTTTAATTCGAGATTAACTTGGTCATTTACATTATAGTAGGTATAACTATAGAACTTACCCGATGGTCATCAATACATTCATAATCATTGCGTTTGAGAATGAAAATGCATTTTTTAAAGAATCGGTAAGTAATTATTTATCAGAATACAATAATATTCGAAGAACGCTTACATGTCAGCCATATTTTTTCATCCAATTCCTCCGAAATATTCTCATTTGATCTCATTGGATCGCAAACAGTTGAAAATTATAAACAGCAAACAATTCAATGTTATAGCTCCAAGCTTAATGTATTAATAAAATATTGATGATAGTAGTTTACACCCAATTAGCACATAATAAGCACATAATTACGTTGAACCATACACACGGTAGGGAATCGCATTGGAGTTATAATTTCATTTACTTTAACTACACTTTGTTTAAATTAAGATTAATATTGTAAATTTCAATTGTTCAGTTGTCACCACTATGCCTGAAAGCCTGCTTTGTCTTCTACAGAGAGAGCATAAAAATTCTCTCATCTTTCAGGTTGTATAAAAAAAAAAGAATTGGCATACATAATAATTAACGTCTGTAAATCCACAAAGGTTTAGGCAATTTGCTCGCCTCCAATTAGCAGGTAATAGGGGGCAAGCCTAATTGCCGACAAGCGAGCGTTCTGTAATGTGCTGTATAACATAACAAAACATAAACTCACGCCTATGTCCCCTAATGGGTAGGCAGAGGTGCTTGCACACACATTTCGCCAGTTTATGTTTAGGTTTCAATGTAATAGGTGGCGAGCCTATTGCCATTAACCGGGCTCTTTTAAACCTGCGATAAATACACACATAACTTTGAAAAACATCGAAAATGTTATTGGTGTTTTCCATGGTAAAACCTGGGATCGATCCCAGGTTTTACCAAGGCACACACCAATAACATTTTCGGGTTCGAACCGAGACCTCGTCTCAGCAGTCCATTACCCATACCACTAGGCTACGGCGGCTTGATACTGTATGTTATCTGTCAAATGAAGAATAACGACAATTTTGTTTGTTGTTATAACGCCCGTAGAAAGAAATGGGGTGAGGGTACTCGTATTTATAATCTACCGAGAACTAAGAATATAAAGGTTCTTAAAAGGACTAATTCGAAAGCCAATGGGAGTAGAACTTACCTCTGCCGCAGACTGTTCTTGCAACGTTTGCTGGTCATCAGCATACTGGACACGGGGAGTGCTTTTTGAAGGTTCTGTTGACAATTTTAGTACATTTAGTAATATAATTTTTGTTCATGGACACATTGTCAAGAGCTACGGCAGGGCTTATTGAACGAAGCAGTCCTTATTGCCCGGCCAGGCTCGGCTATTCTTATTTTTATTTTTTAATTATCACACGTCAATATGGCTTCATCTCGCCTGATGGTAAGTTCAAGACACTGTTTCAGAAAAGATGGTCACTATAACAAACACGTACACAGCGCACAGCTTGACGGCCTCATCAGATGCTTTTTCAGATCCTGCTTAAAGGACCCGGGTTTAGGGACTTTTTTGAATGACTGTTCAAAAATGTAAACAAGTTATAAATTGGAATATAAGTAAGTACACAAAAATCAGTTCACCACCGGTTCCACTTTGTCAAGGTTCCAAACGGATTAAGGTCTAACATCATTAGCATTAATTAGGTGTCAAAATTAAGGTCCACTCTTGGTCAATACTTTATATAATTATTGACCCACTACGCATCATCTATTTAACACATTTTGACATGTTTTATGCAAAATATAGATGATTAGCAAATATTGAGAAAAATCCAGTTTCATAACAATAATTTAAAAAATTGGAATACTTATACGAAATGGACGGGCTTGCAACATAATCATCTCCACCGGTTTTGGTGGACGTGGTATCAGTGGGGATTTTGCGCACGATAAAAAAATAAGTAGGTAGTCTCATAAATTTTCATTACCAGCGTAAATAAAGTCACAGTATTCTCATTACTACATCTAGGTTTTGTGTAAAAATATGAATGTCACTTTCACACTTTTTCCTTCACACTTTCCTCTATTCTGTAGTTAGGAACTCACCATATTTTTCCAAGTGTTCCGTCCTCTGTCCGAAGTTTCCTTCCAACAGTTCCCGCTTGCTGGTCTGGCCACTGGCAGGACTCTTCTCCGTGGTGTGCTTCGATGCAGCTGTACCGACTGCTGCTAGCAGTAGTAGCGATATCTGCAGAAGAAGATTCTATATGAGGATTTTTAGTAACCATCAAAATCTTTGAAGCCAAAACCAATCTTACCAGCTAGCTGTTAGTTAAATGATCGGGCCTCTGGTTTAGAGGTAGGTCGAGGAGAGAGGTAGATCTTTATCTTCATCTCAAAATGCAAAGATAAGCCAAAACAAAAGAAAAGCATTGAGAGGGAACCCTGGGCTTAAAAAACACTGGAGGTGATAATTTTTTAGTTACTCAGTAATAACTCAAAGAATCAATGAATCAATTCCGTTTATTCAGTTTAGGCGCATAAAGAGTACTTATGAATGTTAAAGTTTTACAATTACATTTCTCAAAAATATTATAATTTATAATAAATAAAAAAGTAATTAAATCATTTGAAAATGATTCTTTCGCTGGTTCGGTACTTAGATCCACTGAAAAGAGACCAGCAAAAAACTTAGGTAGATGATCGTTATCCTTTATTTTCTTTTTAATATATATGTTTTACTATATAGTTTTGTTTATTTATAATAGATAAATTAGATAGTGCAAGTGCAAGAGATTATTATGTCCATGCATTTTTATCATCAAGATATTCGTCTTAAGATAACTTTTTTTTCATTAAACATCTTTTCACTTCTATTTTAAACTTATTAAGTGGCTGGTCAGCCTTAGGAAATCCTTAGGAATTTAATTAATTTTAATACATTTGCTCACAAAATTCTTCCACGAAACTCAAAGTAGATTTGTTTGTGAGTTTAAATTTGTGCATTTGTTTATTATTTATTTTTGTTACATCACTCGTCTAGTCTCTGATGGGTTAATGAACTCAAATTATTTTAATTTTATCGTAATGTGATATTTATTATTTGGCCTTGCCAGCGATAGGTGAAATGAAAGAGGACTACTAGTCCATTAAATTTAATATTTTTAGGCTTTGCGTAAGTCATAGAACGCATTTATTTTGTAGTGCCAATGTCAGTGTACAGAAGAAGATGGCCTACCTTAGTGTGACAAAGTTTAAATTGAATACAAGTAATGAAAAAACTCTGCTAATGAATCATTTGATTGCCATTATTTCGATTTCAGATACAATTATTATGTAGAAAATTAAAATCAGGGGCCAAGGGTGTGCCCCTGCGTTTGAATTGAAGAGTACGGAACTACGCACGCTAAATGGAATCAAATCGGGTTTGATTCCCAACTTGCAGTTATTCACATTTCGGCCCCATAGATTACAATAGGTTTGCCGCACTGGTCTGAGACATTTGTTTTCAGGCATTGCTGTAGGATGAGAAAACCAGATGTGGTTTGCCAAATGTAAAAATCAACTACAGGTACAACGCAAGAGAAAATCTATTTATTATTTTACTAATCAGATTATCTGAACATAGCTCCGGCTTTGTAACTATTAAATAACATAATATTTTCTTGGCTGTGTATCCGGAACATTTATATTAATAAGCTAACAGAGTACCTAGGGTATAAAATCCTTTGTTATATTTTTTTATAATGTAAAACTTGGCTTTAGTGGTGGTTCCTCCAAGACTAACGCACCTAAGTCAAGCTCACTTGCAAGTTAGTGCAGTGCACCTGCTGATTGTGGGGCAAGGCTTTGGCACAGAATTTTGCTCTCAGATTTGGAAGGTCAGACGACAGTCACTCTCATAAACGTCATAGAAGTCAAATAAAAAAGAAGATAATTATTAAGCGGACTCTTGGGTATGACGTGAGGACCTAGGGCGCAACCAGGATCATCATGAAGTTGATGATCAAGGATTCAATTTAAAAATAACTTCAGTTTAGTAATTTTATCGTAAACTACCCATAATATCATAATGAAAACGCATTAATTATGAATCATTATATCATAATATTTGAGTAAGAGGTTGCATAATTTCCATAAATTACATGAATGGAATCCAGTTGAATTCACTTAGTTTCATGGAAATGGTTGTGAGTGAAGATCAAAACCTATTCACAACACCTACTAACAGATACTATCAATGTAAAAATCCGGCTATATGAAAGTCGGATTCACGCACGAAGAATTTGATCAATGGATGCATGACGCACATGTCCAAAAGCCTGATGTTGCACATGTCCATAGGCCACGGTAACCACTTTCCAAGGGTTGTGTGCTTGTCTGTCAGAGGGAAGACAAGCACATAAGCCATGTGATGGGAATGTACAATACCGGGTCCTGTAAGCGGGGCTTGAAAAAACATCTGATGAGGCCGTCAAGCTGAGCGCCACCATTGTAGCACTGTACGTGTTTGCAATGGTGACCCTCTTTCATGAGACTTTGCCTTCAGCTTAACATCAGGCGAGGTGAAGTCAAATTGACGTGCCATAAGTAAAAAAAAGGTAGCATACGGCTGCAGAAAAATATCAGCTGATGAAATTTCATCTGTCTAACTCGTTGCTCTCCTGGTTCAAAAGATAGGTACAGTCTAGTCACAGACAGACAGACAGACAGGCAGTGTAATCTTAGTAATAGAGTTACATTTTTATACTTTCATTAGGTACAGAACCCTAATAAAGAGTGATCTTCTGTTTTGAGATAATATAACTGACTAAAACACTGCTTTCACGCTTCGCTTAAAATATCTTGTTTGCGTTTGATAGCCCAGTTCACTGTAAAAATTAAAAAAAAAAAGATTTTGACGAATTTAGAACCTGCCTTCTTTTGAACGTCGGTTTACGAAAATTTATAACGGTATAGTTTGTGTACCTAGGGAGGGGTAGTAAGTTTTCCCGAATAGCGAAACCTACGAGTATGTTCGAGCGCTCGTGAGTAGCGGCGCTGCCGAGAAACAGAATACTACACTACGATGGCAACTTTAAAATGCCGTCGATTCGACAGAAGAACCTAGTCGTATTTTTGAACTGTCCCTGTCTTGGCAGTAGTGAACGCGACTGCTATGCAGGGTTCTATTCTCGCTCAGTGCAAATAATTGTATTCATGAAAGTGGCTATTTGCATTGGTTTGTCGTGCCTCGGAGAGAGTAGAAGGGTAGGTAGGTCTCGTTTGTTATATGCACATTTATGGCACTCGTACGGATAATTAGAGCCCTAAAAAGGTCCAGTAATCTAACTACTGTATTTCAATATCACCTATACCTATAGTTTGTAAAGGTCATATGGCAGTCGCTTCTTGGAAAATATCGCAACTCAACCTCGACGCAGTTAAACTGGAAAATGCAGTTACAACTTCGGATGTGACCGGAATAAACGCAAGGTCGATGATGATGATATACCTTTGAACCTTCGTAATTACAGGTAGGATATTTGAATCCTACCTTTGAATAATATATCCAGCAACCAGTATTATTTGTTTGCTTGTTTGCTACTAGAGTAGTACAAAAAACCGACTGACACGGTTACCCATCCATAGCAAAAGGTTCTTCATATTTCCTAACGATTGATATATTGCATTACTACTGACTGCTAAATAAATTAGGAAATGAATCTCTCGGCGCCGGCGCACGTTTACGTAAGACAACACGTGGCCTTATATAATATTATGTTGTATATTTGATTCACGATGACTTGGAATCGCTATTAAATATATTAATACTTATTTTAGTATTTAAACTCGAATAATATTCTAATAAAATAATATTTGATGATGTTTCAAATTTAATATTTCATCTTAAATCTGTACAGTAATCCTATTATGTAAGTTAACTATAGAGAGTAAACATGTTTTCATAAATATACACTATTTGCAATGTGTCTGACCAGAAAATGCATGAGAAATGTGAGATGGTGATAATATTATTTTTCCGCCATCACACGGATACAGAAACGCACGCGTATACAAAAGTACGAACAATTAATACGCAGACGATATCACTGCGAAAGAAGGAAAACTCCAAATAAAATCCAGAACCAACCTATCTGTCCAGCGTGGTACCAGTAGACCAAAGCTTCCTAATATTGGGAGAGATCTATGTCCAGCAGTCTACTACGATAAACTATTTGTTCAACTTCGAGAGGATAGAGTCATTTCGTTCATCAGTCTGTGTGCAGACTTGTTGGTGAAGTTGGACTTTAATTATCTTAGTAAAGTCCCTGCGAACAAAAGTTAGGTCCAACAATATCAATCAATTAACCTAGCAGTCCACTTATGGACAATAGACCTCTACCAATCACAATCTCACGATTCTCCGCCCTCCACGTCCAGTCTTTTCCAACCGCATTTTCCAGATCATCAATAGTATAAATTAAGTTGTTCATCTCCAAACCCACTTCACCATCGCTGTTAGCTGTAAGACTCAAAGCTAGTGAACTAAAACGCAATACAAATTCATTGAATGTCATTGAATGGTTTAAATTGTGTATTGTTTGCGGTATTACACATAGAACTGTACTGAACAGTGGACAATGTCACTATTATTTGACTAAAGTATGCGTTCCCAGATTATTTTGTTCGAAAGTTAAGATTTTGTTATACAATTGTGGCGAATTCACACGCAATGACAACAGTTCGACTCTTTGATATATTATACATTGTAGTACATACCTAGTTCGATTTAGACTTGAAATGATAAAATGTTATGTATACAATAGTACTGTAAATTCAAAGTATTTATCATAGTGGGCTGGCCAAGACAGTAGAAAAACCTAGGGCCATTGGAGCAAACGAGTCCTTGAGTGGAGACGCGAGAAGGTGGGGGGGTACCCCTAAACCAGATGGATGAATGACGACCTGAAAAAAGGTAGCCACATCCAGTCCATGCGGATGCGGATGTGGAAGACTAAGAATCGGGTGAAATGGCTGATATTGGACGAGGCATTATGTCATATGTCCGGTAGTGAACTGTGACAGACTTGACAAATTGACTGAGAAGATTTTTTTTCGATTTTTTGTTAGAAACTGTTTTTTTGTTGCAAACTCTAAATCGTATGTTTGATATAACCAAAGTCAGTATAATCGACTACCACGCGAGCGGAGCCGCAGAATTGGCTAGTAAAAAATAAAAATGTTAGATACGCTTAGAAAATTCACTTAAAAATCAGAAACATCCACATACTGAACCCGTATTAGTCCCTTCCTAGATAGAATATTTTACAAACCACTGCAAACTGAGCTATTGACTACTTTATATATACAGGTATAAAAGAAAATTTATAATACTAATTGCACGCCATCATTCACTAAACACTAAAATTATTCTAACATCACATTTTTCTTAACAACTATTCACTAAAAACACAAACGTACCGGCAGCTTCATTGTATGTACACTTAGCACAACGCGTGTGAACCGCGGCCACTCGCAACCAACACTGCGTCTAACGACCTGCGTTATATGCTCTTACGCAGATCGAATGATGCAGTAGTCTACTACTCATAGAAGTGACTATGCGATTATTATAATTACAAACTTGTGATTATTTTGTTTTTGTTTTATTATAAAATATTATGGTGACTTTGTTATGGATGATTGGATTATACAACTACATCTTCTTGCGCAAAATAAATTGGCAGTTATGCGGTTGATTTAAAAATAATTAATTCTATTTTTCATTTTTTTTTCTTGTTCTCCTGCATATAATTTGACTTGTACAGGTTTCGTAGATGCAACTATCGTTTCATTTCCTAAGGTATTCCTATACTGAGGAAAACCTGCGTCTATGCCACGTGTAGATGATGGGCTTGCAGATGATAGATTGGCTTGGCACCGGCAGTCTTAGTACGGTACCACCGTACTAAGACTGCCGGCACACAATAAGGTTTTAATGAGATGTTTTCGTCTCATCGCATAATGTCCGTTCCTCGAAATTTCCTTCCTCATAATGTCCCATCTCATAATGTCCTTTCTCAAAATGTTCATTTCCCAAAACGTCCTTTTCTCGAAATCCTGAAAACATTACTCTTTTTTACATTTGCTTGTAAATATATTCCGTCAAATTTCGAAGCTCCTTTTCATATAAGCGGGTTAAAAAATTGGAAGTTATTGTAAACCCTTCTTATCTTCCGTGACGTTATCTGTCCAATCTGCATGGCATAGATTAATGGTTTTGTAATGTTCCTAAAGATATACTATTTATTTCTTGCACAAGATAAAGCGCCGAGAGTGGCCATTGTATTTTTAAAACAAATCCAATTATTGTTATTTGGGAGAGTTTACACTTTCTTTATGTTTTGATATTTAACTTAAAAAAATACAAGTTGTCTTAAAGGTATTATTTTTATGTTTGATACATATAGTAGGTGTGTGTAGTGTTACCTCTTGACAAAAACCTCCTCCAATTTTGGGAATCTTGGATCTACTGTTTCCTCGCTCTCTATACATGAAATAAAAACCTGCTGACCACACTGGCTAGATGGGTTTATACAGGGTTTTATTTAGAGTTATTGTTATATACAGTGGGCTCCAAAAGTTCCTGGATATCTTAAGAACTATAATCTTCAGACAGCCAAAGTCTGAATTAACCAAATGTAAAATTTCTTCTACCTTTGTCGAATCGATGGCATTTTTTAGTTACCATCGTGGTGTAGTAATTTATTTCACGGCATCATCACTACTCACGAAGAGGTCCCGAGCAACATTGATAGTATTAATAAAGTAAACTAGATTGATTTTATTTCTTTATAAGAAAATAAGTAAACTGATGCAAGTAGTAGCCAACACTTAATTACATTAAGAAGTAGATCTATTATCCAGTAGCTTTTAGGAGTAGTAGTTGTATAGTGGCATGGCATCACTCCATACAATTTCAGTTTCAAATTGTCCTGGAACTTTTGGAGCTTACATTACTTGGTGCAAAATAAAGAGAATTTCATACCATGTTTTATTGACTTTTAAACGGATAATGAAACGCTGGTTTCAAATAAAAGGTTTAATGTTTCAGTTGTATTTAGCTTTAATCAACTTAATATAGTTACGGCTGTGAAACTATTAAATATTATAACCTTTTTAATGGCTGTGTTTATCCAGGCCATATTTTAATAAGCGAACTGAGTTGGATAATCCTATTTTCTTATATAATATTTTGCAGCATAAATGCGTCATTAATGATAGTAATGACATAGGTCATCATGTGATAATGACCTAGCATTGGTCCCAGTTGCATTCGAAGCATTTAGTGTCCGAATTCGCTTAAATTATGATGAAGTCATTTGTTTTTGTATACCACTTAGGTGGTAGATAACCACACGGCCCACCTCATGGAAAGTGGTTACCGAGGCCTATGGACGTATGTAACACCAGACAACGGATAAATATAATAATTATAATCCTAATTTTACCTAATTTTTTTAGTGCCAATATGTTGTGTACCATGAGTACTACCAGCGGTCTTCGGCTTCGAAAGTGTTCCACTTACACCCTGTATACATTTTTATTCGTAAATATATACTTAATATAGATAATCACAATACCCTCCTTTACGTCGCGCAGTCGGGTAAAAATACACCTAGCCATCGAATAAATAGTCGTGCTCATCACACAAATACTTTATTCAAATTGGGGATCGAACCCACGACCTCTTATGCTGTAGTCGCGTGCACTACCACTGCGCCACGGAGAAATAAGGATGAATTCCATGCGAGTGATGCGATTATAAAATGATGTTACAACAGTTCATCTGAACATAAACCATAGGCGGCAGAACACACACAGTGAGGTAAAATTTTTGCTGAGGCTTGGAGGGTACACACTGTTTGTGAGTATGGGATTGTCTATGACCCTTAAAGGACGTCTCTGAGTCGAAAAGTGACAGCAGTACTCCATATGGAGCCGAACTTTTGTCTTATAAAGAAGGTGGAATAACTGTAAGGTGATATTGCGGTAACTGTCGCCTGACCTCTCACTCAGTGTGGTGGAGACTAGGAAGGCAGGGGCCGACTTAAGCACGGAAGCACTTAGATGGAATACCACTTAACGGTCACCCATCCAAATGGCATCCACGCCTAGGTAATTTACCCACTGATAGTTTACCAAATGATGACCGCAACTGACTTCAAGTGCAATCTTATCTTATGCTAATGCGATGCATTGCGTAAAAGTGGCTACACTTATTCGAATTTCTCAAGTAATGAGAAGAATATTTCACTCATTCATACATCATAATTCTGCAAACAGATTATCACACCTGTATTGCCCAGCATCTGTTGATAGACAAAGTTGCATTTAACTTTCTGATGTTGTAGTACCGCGTGATACTAAGGTCATCATTGTAATTTCGTCTTGCAATTAGTGTTGATATATTAACGCAATGCATTGCAATTAAACAATGCAGTTTGCCCAATTACGCAAACAAATCTATTTATAATATAAATGAATGGTTAAAATGTACCTATAATATAATATAATGTTATATATTATGAAGGTCTTCAAAATGGCACCGGAAATTTTTTACAGGATCGGCAGTATGACGTTGCACACGTCCATTGGTCACGGTAACCACTTCGCATCCGGAGGGCCGTGCTTGTTTGCTACCTAAGTGTTATACTCATATTAGACTTCTTCTTTAAGACGCACAAAAGCCCAATCAAGAGGCGAAGTGCGGAAAACCCCGGTCAAATCAAACAAACAAACAAACTTCCTTTTTTTCAAGCAAATCAAAAGGTATTGTATTTACCTTACTATGTTCGTTATTGCCAGATTTTTTCAAAATCTCATGATATGAAAATTAGCAGTAATTGTTCATAAAATGTTCATAAAGTTATTATTATTAGCGTAAATAGAGCAACATGTATTAATAAGTAAAGTATATAATTAAACATGTATTTTTATGACACGTTTATGAGGTTACACGGTTGGGTTGGGTTTTTTGTAAAGATATATGTATGTCATCCCCAATCTTTGTTTGCAAACCCCTAAGTATTACTAATAAACTTTAGAACTAAACAAAAGGAAATTTCGAGAATAGATTCAGAATTTCATGCAGACAGATCCGTGGGTAACTGTTAGTTTAGAATAATTAGTATTCATAACGTTTTATAGCTCTCTAATGGTCTTCTAACTTCAACTAAATTAATCTTATCTGACAATAATGCAGTCTAAGAATAGTTTTGCTTGCATTTTACATAATGCTATCTATGTAGATCATCTGGGTGTCCATGAGTGTAAAAGTAAGTTCAATGCAATCATATTACGAGTTCGTATACTGAGATGATAAAGCAACTTTATAAATGACTAAATGGCGTTGAAGTCTGCTATCTCGGCTCTGATATCAAAGTGCGCTTCCCCATACCCAGGGGCCAGATGGGGACGCCGTGGTCCCTACACCCGAATTGGTTAACTTGAAAGAGCTCTGCCAGGTATGAGGAATATGTTAGTTAATATCTCACCTCCGTTAACTAAGGGTCCAAGAACGGCGTGTGTTTTAGCCCATTCGAGACCGACATAACCTCTCCAACCAGCTCTAGCAGGGGTATCCGTAGGATAAGGTGGAAAATGGAGAAACTTTATTATTATATTTTGTCACAAATTGTACCTACCTATTTTCGCAAATAAATTATTATGAATTAGGAATTATTCGCACGAAAAGAAATACACTAAGATTACAAAAAATGTCAATGGCACCCTGTCCTAGCCACCTTTCTCAACAGTCCATCTGGCTAGGGGCGTCTTACCTTCCGTTTGCCTTCTTGCGGTCTCCACTCAATGACTAGTTTGCTCCAGCGACCATCGGTCTTTCGGCAGATGTGGTCAGCCTACATCCATTTTAGATTGATTATTCTGCGAGCTTTATCGGTAACTTTAGTTTTTTGTCGGATGACGTGAGTTTCTCTTACAGACTGTATATCAGCTAAATTATCTGTGATAGTAGTAATCTAACATTCCTTGTACACTTGTACAGACACCACTACTTTACATTTTTACAAAGCGTCGTTAGCTTAATGGTTCAGGAGTCGGGCTTACGGTCATGACGCCCCAGGTCAGGAATCCCACTATTTTATACATTACACTACTAACGTGAACCCACTCCTAATAAAAGTCATTGAGCTTGGCTTGCGTTAGAGAAAATAAATTACTTCGGTTGTTAATATTATTTTAAAAAAGGTAATTAAAACATAAACATAAGCTCACGCCTATATTCCCGTTGGGGTAGGTAGAGGTGCTAGCTCCCACATTTCGCCAATTTATGTTTAGGTTCCAATGTAATGGGTGACGAGCCTATTGCCATTAACCGGGCACTTATAAACCTGCGATAAATACAAAAAAATATTATTAAATTTTTATAAAATGATATCATACATACCTAGGCCTAACTATGTAATGATTAATGACATATACATTACAGTAATGTCAATGTAAAAACACGATGAAGCAAGCAAGATTTAGTACCATTTCTGATGTTGCATGCTCCATTAGGTAAACTAGAAGTAAAAAACATAAGATGAATGTTATTAGATTTTTTTAATACTCGTATTTCATTAGGCCATTATGAAATTTTAATATTAAACTATTTGACCTCAATTGTTTTTTGCATAACAGTTTTGTATTACACTACCTTTTTAATTATGATGCGTGGACTTCTGATCCCGTTCCTTCTTCCGTGGAGTTCTAAGAACAAATAAAAGAGAATTACTTGAATTGGTCCAGCCGTCTTCGAGTTTTGATATTTATGTATTTGCGAAGAGGCAGGGCATACCTAAGGGTCCCCCGTCCAAAGCTTGATTTGTCTTGTGATCAGAGCACAAGACAAATGGGTATGCCGAAAATAATTCCCTAACCGAAAATGTTGCAGATAAATAATTTGGAAAAAAATATTTAAACCCAATTCCTTGTATGCGGTGTGTTTGTCTTGTGCTCTGATAGTTCAGAAATTTTCTTAAACTTTACCCCCTCCCCCCCTTCTCTCTCACCCACTGCATGGTAGGCAGTAATAGTGAGAAGCCCCTGGTAGGTAGGCTGCGGTAGGTAACCACTTTCGTGCTAATATGACACATAAGTGGTTTTACACCTAAAACCTGGTGTGAGATTTCCCGATATAAGAGTTTCCACTAACGAGGTTTATATTTATCGACGATCTCGAAGACAAACACCCTAAGTGCAGAATTTTGAACTTTCAATTATGAACACTATTTTTATAGCACAGCAGATTAATATGCTAAGTGTAAAATTTAATTACCTACCATTTTTGTCTTTTAGACCATCGTTATGTACCGTGTGAAGTAACAATAATAATATCATGCATGTAGGTAACATTATTACTATGACAAAAATAAAACGCAATGTCGTGCGACATTTTAATCATTACTTATTTATGTAATTAACGAAGCTATTGCACGACTGTGAAGTAATTAAGGCCTTTAAGTATTTTGTTTTTAATATTTCATTAGGAGGGCTTTAGGAGAGCTTTGTGGTTTTGCTACTCGGAGGAACTTTGATTATAAAGGGATCGATACTTTGTGGCGTGGCGGTAGTGAACGCGACTGCTACGCAGGAGGCGCGGGTTCTATCCCCGCTCAGTGCAAATATTTATATCAATGAGACCTATTTGCACTGGTCTGGGTATGCCTCGGAGAGCACGATAAGCCGTCGGTCCCGGTTGTTACACGAACTTCTATGACAGTCGTTACGGGTAGTTGGAGCCCTAAAATTTTCAACAAATGGACTAGCTGCAATTTTATACATACATACATACATATGCTCAAGCCCGTAATCTACGAAGGGATAGGCAGAAGTGTATTAAATACCCGTATTTCGCCAACTATGATTTTCGGTCCCACGTAACAGGGGGCGAGCCTATTGCCGCAAATCGGGCACTTTGTAAAAAATGGGTATGCCGAAAATGATTCCCTAACCGAAAATGTTGCAGATAAATAATTTGGAAAAAAAATATTTTAACCCGATTCCTTGCTATGCGGTGTGAATCACAAGGAATTTACGTGCTTGGCCTCACAAGCAGTACCAATTAACGTCTTGGAGAGTATCAGACAGTTGCAATTCTTCGTTATCGCCTATACTTGGCAGATGGCAGTGGTTTCACGGAAAATATCAAATTACAATCTCTACGCGGTCAGACTGGAACAGTGAACCCCAGACTCCGCAGTAACAGCTTCGAATGCGACCAGGGATTAACACGAGGATGATGATGATGCAGTGAAAATAAGGAAAACAGGTATATATATTATAGGTCAGAAGGCCGACCATTACTACACATTGGAAAAAACCTATGTCCAGCAGTGGAGTGCAATAAATTAATTGTTAGATTAACCTACACTCTTAATACCTAAAACCTGGGATCGCACCCGAGACCTCGTCTCAGCAGTCCATTACCCATACCACTAGGCTACGGCGGCTTTTAGAATATGTATAAATATTTATCGGTGAGAACAAGATAACTCATACCAAACCTTTCACATTTCGATTTATAACAACGGACAGACAACAGTTTGGGCTTTTATTATAATTATAATATTTTATTCACGACCTGTTAGAATATTTGAGAGATTATTTGGAAATTCGTGATGAAATAAACAATTGAAAGCGAAAGTTATGAACTCTTCGCTGTTAATAGTAAGTCAGCGTCCGTATAATTGTTTCTTTAATAACAACAATAATAAAACTGTTACAATCGTATTTCAGAGTATTTTATTTTATCTGTGGGCACATTATGTATATTAAGCCTCAAAAGTTCTTGGTGATTTCGAAACAAAAATTGTATGAAGTGATGTCACTGTTATTAGGAGCTACTGGGTAATAGATCTTACGGAACTTATTTACTGTAATTAAGTTAAGAATACTGCTTGCATGAGTTTATTTATTTTCTTATAAAGAAACAAGACATCAATCTGCTTTATTAAAATAATGCTGTCTATGTTACTTTTGGTTAAATTGGCTATCAAACGATTATAAATCTTAAGGTGTCTAGGTACTTTTGAGACACACTGCACCTAACTTGCAAAAAGTCATTACATTTCTAAAAAAAACTTGCTCTAAAAATAGCAACTAATAACAAAAACTATTCGTTGTCTGAATAATAAAAAATATTTACAGACAAAGAATATATAGGTCGGATTTCACCAGTTAAAATAATTACAATTGAAACCGCAGGCAAAAGTTAGTTTTATTTGCTTCTGAAATCAAGTTCACAGCCAAGTAAAACATAAACATACTTGGCCCTCCTTCAAAGTTATTATAATGTAATAGAAATAACATAACAATGGTAACCACTTACCATGGCGTATCTATACTGTGTACTTTTGCAAGAAAAAAAAAGGTGGAAATAAGTTAGTTTCAGTAATATTGTTAAGTAAATGGTAGGTAAGTAACAATAAGGTTATTTCTGTGTTCCATATTACTAAATAAAATGTAGCACTTTACAAAAATTATACACGTTATATTTCTCGATAATAAAGAACACCGTTTCTCAAATTTTTACGTCCTAGTATCCCCATTTGGATCGAAGTGGCCGTACTCGCCAGTTATTTGTGATTTAAGTTATTGTATGAAGTACAACATAAGCGTGGAAAAACATGGCTCAGATGCAAGTAATATAAACCTTCAAGCCAATCGCAGCTTGCTTTTTGAAGACCACCAATCTATTCTCCTAATCCTTTGCAAGAATTGGTCTTCCCTGTTGTTCATTTTTTATGTAACAGACGCTTCAACAGATTTATGCCGTAGACATGCTCAACGATTCATTTAAGAGAGAGAGAGAGAGACAAAGACAGACGTAAAAATTTAGAAAAGGTCTGTGCTTAGTAGAGGAGCAAAATGGGATAACTAAAAAAATCTTACAACTTTGAGAAACGCTGCTCTAAAATATTAAGGTCTGCACCCATTAAACAGTTTATGAAAATAATCCCTAGAAGCGTGAAGTTTAATACGGCCAGATGCTGTGCTAGTAATGAAAGCTGCTGATATTTATTATCAACTATAATCTTTCTAGCTTCTTATTATCATAAAAGTATTTATTAAATATGCTGACTGATGCCCAGATGCGACTTGAATTCTTGACCAGTTCCTTTATGTAAGGAAATTCTTACAAACGGACGTGAGCATATGTATGTTACATATGCTGACGTCCCGAAGGGGTAGGCAGAGGTGTATTAAACACCCACATTTCACCAAATATGATTTTCGGTCTCACGTAATAGGGAGCGAGCCTATTGCCGCCAATCGGTCACTGTAAAAAAACGAGTATGCTGAAAATAAATTCCTAACCGAAAATGTTGCAGCTAAATAAATTTGGAAAAACTTTTTTTGACCCGATTCCTTGCGGTGTAAATTAATTACGTGCTTAGCCGAACAAGCACTACCAATTAATGTCTTGGAGAGTATCAGACAAAAAACTTTTTGAACCTTTATCTACATTTGTAGTGAAATAATGTGATTTCCAATTTTGTAACTGTTAAATACTTGTGTTAAGGTAATAATACGCCAAGTACCAATGTTAAAAGCTCTTTTGGGCAGATAGGATACTGCGACTACCCCGAGAAGATATAGTGTTACCTTTTTTTCCAAGCGGCAATGCCCACGGAGACTCCAAAGCCGAAGCCGGCTAGAGAGGTTATATTGGACACGCACCGACCAAAACCGCTCGGCCGTCTCAGGCCATCAATTGCAGAATGTGAGGCAGTCTTTGGCATACACCTGGTATCAAACTTTTCTATTAGAAAATTAGTTACCAGCGCACATATCTGGCGTACAAGAGTTATGGTATTACGAATGTTTAAAATTTAAACTCAATTAACACATTTTAACACAGGTATTAAAAATATTTCATAAAAAATAGGTATAACAATAATCTCATAGCTGAACCCACAAGGGGATATGAAAACTCGGTTATGCATGCCCGGTTAATCCATGCCCGGTAGTAAATATCTAAGTGCTACTAAGAAGGGCTCCAAAAGGGTCAAAATCGTAAATGTGTTCATATCCTTTTTGGCCATAGCTTTAATTTAATAATGCATTAAAAGTATTCATGTTAATCCAACGTTATATTCAAATTCCAACCGTTTGTTCTATATAATTTGAATAATGTATAATATCTAACAGGGCATATACTTTCTTTAGTTAGTTTTACAAAACATAAAAGTACTTTGGGTCTGGCAGAAAAAGCATCAGAGTAGAGTGAATGCAGTAGAAATGCGCATGTATGTGTGGAGTGACTTCGAGAGATAGAGTGAGAAATAGCGTGATAAGAGAGCAATGTGAAGTGACAGAACATAATTATAGTGATGAGAATGGAGAAAGTTAAGTTCAGATGGTTCGGTCATGTTGAGACAATGGATGAGAGAAGATTAGGGAAACAGGTGTATGATATGAGGTTGGAGGGTCTGAAGAGGTAGATCTAGGCGTACATACCTGGACCAAATCAGGGAAGTTTTAGAAAAGGGGCAGGTCAGGAGTACCGTAAACCGTCGAGCATGCATGAAGAAGGTAATGAGAGTGAAAGAAGCGAATTTTGTCCTTGTCAGACAGTGAAAATAAATTTATTACTAATAATTTGCTGGTGCCACTATAGAAAACTTTGGATTATGAGCTAATTTTATAAAGATGAGAAGTAATGGAAAGTATCTATACAATTTAATCAATGAATCAACATACGAGGGACACAGAGCTCTGAGATACTCAACATATTAAATTAGAATTCTTATTCGCCCCCTCTGCACCCTACTTCACCCCCTAGTCGCCCTAAGGCCAAATTACTGATTTACTTCAAATATTTACCATCCACATTGCGCGCTGCTTAACAAATATGTCTCCGAGTAACAAATATGTCTGTGTTTGGTAATTTTTTTTATTTACTTTGCTCAATTTCTCACAAAGGACTAACTAGTCTAACTACGGTGGCAAAAGTAAGCAAAAGTGACGCTCCATATTGTGTTTATTCAATATTCTTTGTCTTATAGATAAGTAACACCCGTGGCGTGGTGGTAGTAAACTCGACTGCTACGTAGGAAGCGGTTCGATTCCCGCTCAGTGCACATATTTGTGTGCATGAATGATATTTGCATTGTTCTGGGTGTTTCTATGTGTAATATGACATGTATGTATTCACAAAAAAAGTATCTAAGTATGTTTATCCGCGTTCTAGAACCCACAACACATGGCAACTGGAAGAATACCCCCGCCCTACAGAATACGTGGCTAATAATGACCTTGTGTTGTGTTTCCGGCGGTGAGTAGGGTAGCCAGAGCTCACTGGAGAGGCATTGTGTTGTCAGTGGGAAGACCGAGAAACCCTGCTTTGTCTTCTGAATTGACAGCACAGGTACTCTCTTAACCTCCCCCCCTCCCCCCTCCACATTCCTCGCTACTTGGTCGGCAGCTCTAATCTGACGCCCCTAGTATTGCAACCGTCCGTATTTAAATCAGGAAGGACGTGTGCTTGTTTGTCAGCTAACCTACACTAAAATACAGACCTTTGTGCTTAGATAAAAAAAGCATAATCAATGAAAATACTTGTTACCCTCGGGGATAAACAGGACTGAGTATTTTTGTGAATATTTAATATTATCCTAACCTCTTAATGAAATTTTAAAGCAATTAGTATGTTCACGCGGTAGCCTAGTGGTATGGGTAATGGACTGCTGAGACGAGGTCTCGAGTTCGATCCCAGGTATATATACCATGGGACACACCAATGACTTTTCGATGCTTTTCGAAGTTACCTATGTGTGTATTTATCGCAGGTTTATAAGTATCCGGTTAATGGTAATAGGCTCGCCACCTATATCCCCGAAGGGGTAGGCAGAGGTACTAGCACCCGCATTCCGCCAGTTTATATTCAGGTCCCAATGTAATAGGACGCGAGCCTATTGCCATTAACTGGGCACTTAAAAACCTACGATAAATACGAAAAGCATTGAAAAGTCTTTGGTATGTGCCATGGTAGGTAAAACCTGGGATCGAACCCGAGACCTCGTCTCAGCAGTCCCTTACCCATACCACTAGGCTACAGCGGTATCCTAGTGCTATTACTACTGTATTCAAAGACATGCAGCTGAGAATTTCCTATTTTCATTAGTTAATAACTGTCACGTCATCGTTTTTGTTACGAGTGTCTTAATACATCGACTGTTATCTATGTCTCGTTTCAACTATATTATCTCTTTCCTCATCCATTCTTTTGAAATACTTACGATGTCTCTGAAATAAATTAACGACTTGAGTTGTAATTATTGTGTTAATTATATCATTCCCACGGACTGGCTGCGCAATAGACCAGTGGTTAAATAGGGAGACATTAATGACTACTGAGAAAAAAGTATT
Organism: Pelosia muscerda; assembly: GCA_963691645.1. Taxonomy (NCBI): domain Eukaryota; kingdom Metazoa; phylum Arthropoda; class Insecta; order Lepidoptera; family Erebidae; genus Pelosia; species Pelosia muscerda. Next base: position 17,366,673 of record OY829109.1, on the reverse strand, counting down.
TCATAAATTTGACATCTATATAATCTGTGCAATCATTATTTGTCTGTATAATCATATGCATATTTATTTATTTATTTATTTATTCATTTTCATATATATAATAAATATAAATATAATATAATATATATATAAAATATATATATAAAAATATATATAAAATATAATATATATAAAACTATTTGTAATCAATCGCATCAAAATCCGTTGCGTAGTTTTAAAGATTTAAGTACCTATACAAAAGGACATAAGAATATAGGGACAGAGAACGCGACTTTGTTCTACTAGTTTCTTCTGTTCTGTGGTTTCCCTCTAACGGGTATGATTTTTATGCTATATACTGGTCCATGCCAATCTGTTCTGGAATAATAAGCCACTGCCACAGCCTCTACCCTGCTCTGTAGCTTTAATTTTAGATGAACTTCCATTCCACTTCTCTCTATTTAAAAAAGAGAGTGATGAAGATACATTGACCAACGCACATATTATAATATTGTTTGTTATCTATAATTATTGTTGACACATTGACACGCGGAACATGAATTTGTATAAAAACAATAAAGAATGTTTTTATTATTGTACGGAAGTGTAAATAAGACAGACAAGTTTATTGCTGTTCCTACAACACATCTTTTACTAAAATGCAGTATGTAACATGTACTCTGGATTATATAGAAACGTAAAGTTTTTCTTTGAGGAACAAAGTGTGAGAGTAACCAACGTATCTTTACCTACACAAAAACTAGGCGTGGAAAAGTGACATAGTATATGAACCGTGAAACGTATTTTTATAAACTATTATCAACTTTTACAGAAATAGAAATTGCAGTGACGTCAAAGTTTATACTCTAAAGTCACTGCCAATGACATTTTTTTAATTTATGAGTTTATGTTAGTAATATTAATGTTTATACGCAAAAGAGACCAATTCTGCTAATTTAAAAAGATTCGATTTCTAACCAATCGACTGTCTGATTTTGACATTAAATGTCAAAATGATCACTACATCAATGAATAGAGGGTCGATCAAGTCGTGTATAAAAATATACTTACATTGATTAAACGTTTAAAACAATTGCGATATCAATATTCCTTCTTGAAAATTGTATTACAAATATAACCTCCTGTCAATATGTTGATTTGTTTCCATTAATATTATGAACACATAGACCTTCCACATTCCCACTCGTTGCTATTCACTTAAAAGCTTATCATTAGCGACGTATTACACCTCACACGGCTCACACGTCACGCACTCCGTACAGTAGCACTAGCATGAACTCCTATAAAATTCGTAATGTAAAGGTTTCGAGAGAACGGAGCATTGAGATTGACAGTCTACCTCTTTTGAACCTGTGTGCGTGTGTAGCCCGCCAATCGCAATGCTCCTTTCTGTCGATACCTTTACATTACGAATTCGGTAGTATTTCGTGCTAAGGCTACTGTTCCGGGCGTCTGTTTGTTGTATACGTGAGCAGAAAAGTGAAACATCTCAAGTGATTACGCCAATTACCTACTTTCAGCTGATCGTTTCCTGTAATTGGGTTGAAGCTGGCTCATTTAGTTTAGTTAGAGGTAATACAAATTTAGGACAAGCTTTCGAGTGACACGAAAGAACTGTTAAGAATTGGACGCTAAGAAGATGGATGTCCTAATGAAGTTAGCTAAGTGAATTTCAAAAGGTTTTTCGAATGTTTTAATTTGCTTGCTTTGTTTGTGTTAATTAACCCTGTATATCCCTTCAGAGATTTTCTCGCTGGCTATATTAAATCTCAATGAAAATATATAGCTTTTTTAATTAGCTTCAAGTTTGTAGGCTAAATTTTTCAAGTGGGGGTTAATATTCAAATTCTAAACTATGAGGAGTAGCAAAAAGTAGGCAGATACTTAAAGGATGTTTGGGTTTGATTTTGATTAAAACTAAAACCATTGAATACATAAAGAATAAATGATTCTAGACAGAACTGTACTCTGAAAGCGCAACTGTTCTTAGACAGATTTTAATTCCGAATTATTAAAATAAAGTTACCCACTGTAAATGTAGTTGAAGTCCAATTTCTCTTTATATTGAGAAATTTGGTTGCGTACAATCCCTATCAAACAGTCTGGTCAGCGGGGAAATAGTACTCCAAAGCATCCCAACATTGGGTGAAGCCTATGTCCAGTGAACTGCGATAGCTAAATTGATTGATTAAATTCCGTGTTTAGGCTCAATTTAAGCCGCGGCGAAAGCATAATGAACTTTATGGTAATTGCGATATGATCTTAGTTAGCAGAAGTTTTGAGAAACACGACGATTTTTGACCTTTTTTGACTCGTGTAAGTCTGTATATTATGCACTTGTTATAAAGTTCATTATGCTTTGTACTTACAATTTCATTCGCTTCCATTCCGCCGCGGTTTAAATTGAGCCTTAATGTACATGTTCTCACTTGTTAGCCTTATTTTTCTTTCTCTCAAAGCAACAGTCACCTTTTATTTTTCTTTAATTTAACGCGAGATGCCACCGACACGCATCAAAACTCAAGGGAACATCAATTTATATAAACATAACATATCTATCACGGAAGAAAGGAATTATTACTGAGTTTGTGCACAACATATTTATTTACAAAATTGGATGCGACAGGACTGTCAACTACACCTGTCGTAGATAATGGTCTGAACACGCGCCACTCGACTGACGGAGGGTTCAAGACACTATTATGTTTGTTTGTATTATATTTCATACTAGCTGACCCGCGCAACTTCGTCTGCGTCACCCCGCTTTTGCAACATTTTTCATTCCTGCTCCGCACCTGTTTGTTGTAGCATGATGTTATATACCTTCCTCTTTAATCATTCTATCTATTAAAATAAACCGCATCAAAATCCGTTGCATAGTTTTGAAGATTTAAGCATACAAAGGGACAAGAAAATAGGGACAGAGAACGCGACTTTATTTTATACTATGTTAGTGATAGTGATGTATATTAGTATGGGAGTCCATGATGCTAAATCAGTATTTACTCAAGCGTCATAGATACTACTGGATTACGAAGTTTAGATGATAAGAAGCAAAAAATGTCTATAATATATACCTACCTTTTTATCGGTGGGGGGAGCGACTATAGATTTTCAAAAATTAAAAAAAAAACTGTTGCATGGACATATCGAGCGCGTCAGATATTGATAGCATCCATGTCCCATGTATTTTTGAATATGTACGTATGTTAATCTGATTGTTTCCATGATGAGGGTGGAGCGCGTTAGATTTTCTAAGGAGATATTATTTGAACCTAAAAAAAGCTCTTATATACGCTCAAGAATTTCTGACGATCAATTTTTTTTACTAATCTGATCCTTTATCCTTGATAGGCGGCCGTATAAATGGGACTTATATGTGGTTGAGGTACTTTACCTGGTACAAGGTATACCTGTATATTAATCTGCCGCACTGTAGTGACTCCCGAAATCCCCCCGTGGGCTCCCCTACCATATTATTTTAGCCAACTGCATAAGGAAGAAGTAAAGTCTATGTTTATATACAGGTACGGAATATTTGTTCAATTGTTATTTTGACTGAGTTCCATGTATTTATGTGTTGACCGAGATATAATGTTATCATCCCATCTCATCAGACGCGTGTCATAAGAGACTAACGGAATGATACGCAGACGATATCACTATGTGAGAAGAAACACTCGAAACAAAACCCGGTACCAACCCGTACGGCCAGGGTGTAAACAGTAGGCCAAAGTGTCTCTGTCCTGCAGTTAACAGCGAAAGGTTTATGGATTGATTGCATTTATTTGTATCTATAAAAATATTTTTTAGGAACTTTTATGAGTAGTAGTTTGGTTACTGTGTCAACAAGAGGTGAAATTTTCCTACAACAATTAGTTTTAGTTTGATAATTCATTTTCTAGAGGCCCAGGAAAACGCTCTACACTAAATCGTTACATACGACATACATATATAGCGCGTAATACAAATGTATGGAATATTAAAGAATATTACATTTATCTCGGTCTGTGCTGTGTAACATAACATAACATAAACTCACGCCTTTATCCCCGAAGAGGTGGGCAGAGGTGCTAGCGCCCACATTTTGCCCGTTTATGTTTAGGTCCCAATGAAATAGGTGGCGAGCCTATTGCCATTAAGCGAGCACTTATAAACCTGCGATAAATACACACATAACTTCGAAAAACATCGAAAAGTCATTGGTGTGTGCCATGGTCAACCTGGGATCGAACCCGAGACCTTCTCTCTGCAGTCCATACCACTAGGCTACCGCGGTGCTGTGTATAACGTATAATTATATTGTACAGTACATTAGCAAACAATAACATTCACAAAAACGTTTTTATTTACATCCCTTATTCATCTTACAAACCCGTATTATTTATTTCTCAGTCACGGTGAATCACGGTGCTAGAGAATGACATATATTTGTAAGGTGACTAAATCTGACACTTCCAAATCGTAATACAATCTCCCTCACTTCCGGGGCTTTTACACGTTTTTATAGGAGCGGCCGACGCACGATTCACGCTATTAAAACGCTCAACAAACGCAAGTTTATTCTTTATTGTTGCCAATTTTTTGCCATAATACTCTCCAAGACCTTAATTGGCAGTGCTTCTGCGGCGAAGCACGTAACTGATTCACGGAATCCGAGTAAAATATTTTTTTTCCAAATTTATTTAAGCTGCAACATTTTCGGTTAGTAATTTATTTTCGGAATACCCATTTTCTTTTTAAAGTGCCCAATTGCCAAAAGGCTCACTCCTACTACGTGGGACCGAAAATCATAGTTGACGAAATGTGGGTGTTTAATACACCTCTGCCTACCCCTTCGGGGATTACGGGCGTGAGCCTAATATGTGTGTATGTATAAAAATTTTATACACTACTGTACCGTTTGTTTAGGTTGTTCTGCAAAACTCATCCACCAAATTCAAATCTTAAATCATAGCTATTGATTATATCTCGCTAAAGTATGTAGTATACTAAAGTATGGAGAGCACGATATACCCACAATATAACACCAAACTGTTACGATTATTTAAAGCATATTCCATTTAATTCAAATGCTAAAGAATCTAACTAATCAGCCAATACGTTTTGATAACGCATAGCAAAGAAAAACCCCGCGTCTTCAGCGCGTTTCGTATTCGTCATGTGAAACGCCCTAAGCGTTTCCTGACAGCCGTGACTTTTCTCACAGCTCCTTGCTCACATCTTGTTTTCACAGGAGTACATGTATGCATGTCTCTTTGTCTTATAATTCATATTCCTTTATTCGCCATGCCCCCATAATTGTTTGTGATTAACTGTGAATTGTGAATATATCATTTGTTATCCCATTTTTAAAGTAGAGTCTTCTTTAAGTGCGTTGAACACTTTGTTTACACTTCTATAGACAGTCCCCACAGACTGAGTTAGTTGTTTATGGTACCAATGACAGAATTACTTACGCAATCATATCTAGGTACTGAAGACAGGATTCGTTGGGTATGGTGACTGCTAACTATCATCACATTTTTACTAATGGTTACAGTAAAGTCATCATTCTCTGAACCTTTTCCCAACTCAGTTGGAGTCGGCTTTCCAGTCTAACTTTGATGCGGCTGAACTTCGATATTTTTCGTGAAGCGACTGTCATCTGACCTCCACAACCAATGATCTAATGACGATATCGAAGTTCCAAGTTAGACTGAAGCAGTCGCGTGCACTACCGTATTTATATTAAATAACAGCTTGCTAGATACATAAAATTATAATATTATCTAATACCATCCAAATATTTTACTACAATACAATTTATATTATAAGAGTTAGTGTATAGGGTAATTTATATAACTTCAAAAAGATTTGGGCTCGTCCGGGATTTGAACCCGGGACCTCTCGCACCCTAAGCGAAAATCATACCCCTAGACCAACGAGCCGATTGATATATATGACGTAATACCTATTTATAACTATAACAACTTTCACTTATCAATTCTCGGGTCAGTTTATCAAGAACGTTATCTAGATCATAAATTCTTTAATATCTTTTATCATTCAAATTGTATACTGTAGATTAGGATAAATTAAACTAGTAGTTAGTCTAACGGTTAATGGAATAATAATAATTTTACTATTTATCATTACTTTATACCACTAAGGTAGCAGATAAGCAAAGGGCCCGGCTGGTGAGAACTCGTTATTGTAGCTTATGTGTGTGCAACACCCCAGTGACGTCACACTCGTGCTGCCAATCCTGTACGAAACTACTAATACCGTTCTTACAGAACTCCATACGTACCTATTATTCTGTATCATCACTGTATTGACATTACATACATACATACATACGCCCGTGATACCCGAAGGGGTAGGCAGTGGTGTATTAAGCCCTTAAACTAAGCGATAGATATATTAGCTAAGTACCTAATAATAAACCTATAATAACCTACATTACCTATTATCTATAATAACCTATATTAAAAAAGTAATTGACTGCTGAGATGAGGTCTCGGGTTCGATCCCAGGTTTTACCACCAATGACTATTCGGTGCTTTGCGAAGTTACGTGTGTATTTATCGCAGGTTTATAAGTGCTCGGTTAATGGCAATAGGCTCGCCACCCATTGGGACCTAAATAGAAACTGGCGAAATGAGAGTTCTAGCACCTCTGCCTACCCCTTTGGGGATATAGACGTGACTTTATGTATGTATATACGTATAATTTAATTGGGCTAATTAGTCAGATAGTGACCCGCACAAGTCTTATGAGAATATTGACAGAATAGCATTAAGCTTAATAACATGACCAATAGCTTAAACAGCATGTTTGGTGCCAAATAGTGCAGAAATGCATCGTCTACAGCAGCTAATGCTCACCGTTATAGCTCCTGGTCAGTAATAATGTGTTCAAACTTCTCCATAAATTGTTCAGAAGATTTATATTATGTTAGCGATTTGAATTGCTTACATTTGCAAAATTTTATTGATAGGATCCGATTCGTATTTTGGCACGACAATATTTATATTTTTGGGTTATACAATTTTTTATTATTGGGTTTAACATATATAGAACCAGCACTGTTCTTAATTTGGTTATGGAGTCTATGTGGATAGCCTGTCCCTGTCAATAATTATTACTATGATGGAGTTTTGGCGAAGGGTAATCACTGCGTTTCTGACATAGCGATCATCATTATGTGGTGATAGGTATTCTTTACACAACCAAAAGAAAATGATAAAAGAATCTTGAATCGTTTCGAAAACATTTGAGAGTGCTCTACCAGTTGAAAGTCCTCCGACACGACAACGCTTCAATAATTACTTTTTTACTTTTTCAAGGTATTTTTGTGATAAAGATTATTAAAACTTTAATTAAATTGGAGTTGAAAAGCTATGAGGGATCAGATGAACCTACTTACATACAGCCTGTCAAAATCATAACCCTCCTTTGGCTTTGGCGTAGTTGAGTAAAAATATATTTTTTCTCCCTGAAATAACTTAATATTTGTGCACAATCGAGTACGTTTACTTAATGCTCAGCAGCATTCATTCAGGTTAAGTTATTCCAAGTTCTGTAGCAGGTAGGTATATCCCAGATGATTACATAAAGGGCTTTGACCTTGAGGATGATGAATTACAAACTATAGGAATCAATGTACGATTTTTCAAGCATTTATTAAACTGCAAGAAACTGGTTGCAGGTTCAAAGCCCATCTAGGCATTAACTTTTCCAATTTTCAACGGATTTGAAACTTATCATCTTATCAATTAGACTATTGGTAAGTATCTTGTGTGTTGTTGTATGTCTTTTGTACCACTGTACTTGTTAGCAATAGCCTTCAGCTTAACATAAGGCGAGGGGAAGTCAAATTTACGCGCCCTAAATGAAAATAAAAAAAATGCCGCCGCTCTTAAATAGTATTTACAAAAAGTAGATAGAGTATACAGTACGTTTATCCGCATTCTAGATCCCAGAACACAAGCTAGCTAAACTATGCTTACCATGGGTCTAGGTGCCGTTGTGTAGATTGTCCTACAATATTTATTTAGTAACAAGTAAATTTAATAAAAGAATTTTAAAATACCAGTGATCTAAATTATCACAATATTCACAGTATTACACATACATGTAAAAGTATGTTGAGTTTCCCGACTGCAATTAGTAGCAACTTACCTACTAGTTATCCGTTTGAAGTCGAGCAAATTCTTGACCAAACTGTGACCAAACTGCCGAAGTTTCGCAACTAAATTAAATGGTCGTGACATGCGTCGCGTGGTCACTGACCTGTGTGTACACTTAGGTAATCAATTTACTGACTTAAGCTCAAAAGTTTGTCTAACTGAGTGATTGTAAGGCTGCCTTCTCACTGCCTACAAGAGAGCGAATATATTTTACTAAATTCTTATTTTAAATAAAACATAAAAAAGGCGATCAAGCGCGAGTTGGGCGGGGTTTCGTTGAAATTGGATTTTATTCATTGTTTTTCGGTATACGGCATATAGGTACGGCAATGGCGTATACGGCTTATCTATACATACAGGTCCATATAACGAAAATAAGATAAAACATTGTTTTTGATCATTTCAAAGAATGGAATGATTGAAGAAAAAACATGGTCTCACGGTTATCGTACCTACAGTAGCACTACCATGAACTCCTATCGAATTTGTAATGTAAAGGTTTCGAGAGAACGGAGCATTGTGATTGGCAGTCTGCCTCTTGTGAACCTGTGTGCGTGTGTAGCCCGCCAATCGCAGTGCTCCGTTCTGTCGATACCTTTACATTACGAATTCGATTGTATTTTGTGCTAAGGCTACTGAACTAGCGTACGTATCGTGGGTACTTCTTCGATTTACACCAGAAGTTGTTCGGACCAAGGTGTGAATCGCACAAGGCCCCATTTTGAATTCATCGTTTCGCACCAGTGGTGTGAATCAACGAAGTACCCTTGGTCGTAGCTTTAATTACAACTAGATTCTTGTGAAAAACGTCTCGACAGATAAACAAAAAGACAGACAACGAGGTGATCCTTTTAGGGTCCCGTTCCTTTTCCTCTTGAGGTACGGAACCCTTCCGTATATTCCCACCTTGAGGTTACAGCTTGGGCTTGCAGCTTCGTACCTGGGTATAGAGTATTGCTTTGCTACTGATTGAGTTTGTCAAGAATCTTTGGGACTATTCATACCTGTGCTTATAGTTGAAAAAGACCACTCTATAGCATACTAATTTATGCTAATGGAACATACACTTACTACACTACATTTACTTCGATCAATCCCTTTCTCCAATGCGCATTTATCCATCAACTGAAAAAAGAACTGTCCTAAATAAACATTAGCTTTTTCCTCCTAATAATGTGTTTAAGAAAAGAGCATGTTTATGTATTCAACATTGGAATACAATACGAGAAAGAGTTACAATATAAGCTATTTTGCTATATTTAAAACATAAATGCTTTTCGAAGTTATGTGTGTATTTATCGCAGGTTTATAAGTGCCCGGTTAATGGCAATAGGCTCGCCACCTATTACATTGTGACCTAAACATAAACTGGCGAAATGTGGGTGCTAGCACCTCTGCCTATCCCTTCGGGGACTTAAACCTATAGTTTGAGTTTATGTCATGATATGTAAATATTGTTCTTTTTACACGAGTTTTTACAATCATACAGTCGTATGTATTCAACTGGAAGAATAACGTAGTTCGTAGGTAAACTATCCGTTATAACGCATCAACAAACTCTTTTGGTAATAGGTTTTATTGCTTTCACACAGAACCGTCTTTTCAAATAGACCATTAAGTCTTGGAATTCCTTACCAGCTCACGTGTTTTCTTCTTCCTGCAGGCCCGGGTCCTTTAAACGGGGCGTGAAAAGCATCTCATGAGGCCATCTAGCTGAGCGCCGCTCGCCGCCATTGTAACAATGTATGTGTTCGTAATGGTAACCCCTTATTTCCTGGGACTTTGTCTTTAGCTTACCATCAGACGGGGTAGAGTCAGATTGACGTGCCATAAATAAAAAAAGTAAAAAAATACAATTAGACTAAGTTATGCCTATAATATAAGCTATCTGCCGCTGAAAGTCTCGTCCAAATCGGCTCAGCCCGTTAAAGATACTTGCCATCTTATGATTATATATATGGCGGGATAGTTTACTTGCCTTAGTAGGTACCTATACAATCATTAGATTACATATATACATACTCATCATACATACATACATATTCAGATACGCCACCGAGGTAAGCAGAGGGAAACCGATGGAGGTGATTATGTCGCACTCGAACCGACCAAAACGCACGCCGGTCCATGGGTCCTCGATTGCCGGAGGTAAGATTATACAAGACATATCTCTCGCACCCCGGCAGACCCGGGGTATGGTGTGGCATTATGTGCAATCGCCGTGACACATTTCACCACCTGTTATATGCAGTTCTATGTAATAGTAATAAGGGGTGAACCACAAACTCATCAGTTAACTGAAAATCAAGACAAGAGGACATCAATTCCACTAAACCTACAATTCAAAATTACATGAAAATGACTTCATTGCAACGTTTCGTTCACTCTACACGGTGCCATGCAATTTTAAATTTTGACAGCATAGCAGTAAATTATAAAATTCAATATCATTTTTTTTTGAACATCAGATAATTGACTATTAGTAGAGGCTTCTTTCGGTAGAGGCCCAAGCTAATGATGAATTGACTAATCTCAATTATCGCTACTCACCGCAGTGAGACCATTAGGTACCTCAACTAGGTCTTTTGCAAAAGATCAATGTTCATTATGCATGACAAGGAGACCTCCCCAAAGGTAAGCCTCTTAAATTTATAGTCTATTATCAACTAATACGGTCTCATTTAATTAAGCAAGCGATTGGTATAATTGCCAAATTATGCAGCTGGCAACATGAATATTCGTGCATTAATTTTATAGTTAAATAGTGTTATAAAATTAGGTTTCATGTTATATAAGTCTACTAAATTATAGTAGGTAATTGAGATTATGCAAATATTGCAAATTGATTATTCGTATTACATGTAAAATATAACGAGACTATTTTAATGGATACTATCACAAATTATTCCCGAATTGTTAGCCGTGGACACTCCGTATAACACCGGGACCGACGGCTTAACGTGCTCTCCGAGGAACGATCAGACCAGTGCAAATATCCATATTCATGCATACAAATATTTTCAAAAGGCTTAAAAATCATGGCACCTACCAAAAAAGCATTCCAAACAAAAATTAGCCTAATTTTCTCAAACTGGTCAGTAGTATATTCGTTTTCGGGAGCGTTCCGTTAACACCCTGCACCTATTTATCTTACCAATATATTTTTTCGGACATATTTCATAGTTTCATCTAGATTCGCAATAAGTATAGCATGTTATAAGTACGGGTCCTAAAAGAGTGGGACTGTAGGAAGGAAGTAACACGCGAGCTTATAAGGAATTAGAAGACGCATGATGCGACAAAAGAAAGAGTCATCGAAGAGCTTAGTTCTAGCAGACAGAAATAAATAAATACGACCGAGAGGTCTAACATAATTTTTTATTCCTTTAACTTTGTGCGCCAGTGTGTGTTGTCCAGACCGAGAAACGGCACAGAGATCTCTTAACCTTTTCCCCTGCCCCTTTCCAATACCCTCTCTTCTCAATATGGTTGGCAGCACCACCCCCACCGTCGCTCCTGGTGTTGCAAACATCCATAGACCACGGTAACCACTTTCCATCAGGTGGGCCGCGTGCTTGTCTGCCACTAAAGTGATAAAAAAATCACTTTTTAAGTTTGTTTATTTTATTGTACAAACTTTTGTTCCACTCATTATCAAGAAGCACTCAAAATGTTTCCACCGCCGCCTGTCTTTGACAAATGCCTCTAAGTCCTTTTCACTTTTGAAGAGAAAGTTCGTAAATTAGACCGCGTACTTGCGTTCGCAATTCGTCTTAAATGTACCAGACGGTCTTTTGTGTACATACATAAACGTACAGTGGGCTCCAAAAGTTCCTGGACATCTTAATATCTATATAATCCTTTGACAGCCTAAGTGTACTTTAACCAAAGTAACAAAGATAGCGTTAAAAAATAAAATCTTCCAATTAATCCCGCCCTCCCCTTTCCTACACAGGACAACACGTGTAGGGCTGAGATGTCACCCGCATACGGTGCAGAATATTCCATCAAAAACTAAGCGGTTCGGTGAGTCTTTTTCTGCCGCACCATTAACTCCTGGAATTCCTTACCGGCGCGCGTGTTTGCAATGGTGACGCTCTTTCATGAGACTTTGCCTTCAGCTTAACATCAGTCGAGGTGAAGTCAAATTGACGTGCCATAAAAAGAAACTATCAATGACTTGTTTCTTTATGAGATCTGTTACACATTGACTCCTGCAAGTAGTAGCCTAAAACTAATTACATTAATAAATAGATAGAGTATCCAGTAGCTACTAAGACTAGAAGTTGTGTAGTGGTATCACTTCGTACAAATTTTTTTCGAATTCTCTAGAAACTTTTGTAGTCTCCTGTACATAAAAGACACGTCACAGGCATATATCTTAAGTGTTTTGTGTTTTAACTTTGTGTTTACAGAAATTATTACTACGATTTGAAATCGGAAAAAGTTAATGTTTAGACGGGACTTGAATCCGCGACCAGTCTATTGCTGGGAGAACGCTCTTAGTACTTCAGCTACTAGAACCGTCTAAAACATTCTGAAATTCTCCTTAAAGTTTTAAGTGGCGACTTTGGAGCCATTTAAAACCTCTACTAAATACATATAAGGACAATCCTACAAAGTATCGGAAACAATGATGATTTTTTGAGAAGGACAAGGACTTAGGACTGCCCTGTGGTGGTATGAAGCCCTGCCTTGTCTTCTGCGCTGGCAGCACAGAAAATCTCTTACCCCTTCTACAGCCCCCCTCCCACCCCCCACGTCGTCTCTACTGGGTCGGCAGCACGAGTACGTGACGTGACGTATCTACTATCTAAGTGTTCAAAAAACATAATCAGAGGAAGGTAGAATCCCTTGAAAATTATTCTAATCCTAGCAATCCCAGAAATCCTAGAAATTTATCCAAAAATAATGCAAAATAGGCACCTGTTGTAAACAAAGTGCCTTTTACTCAGTTTACCTTTTCGGTGGGCTCTGTTCAAATGTTATTTGGGCCATGTTTTTAATTTGATCATTTAACCTGAACGAGAGGGTGAATGTTAATTAGTTTTGATCCCTTTTACATAATTTCTACGTTGATTTTATTAATTTGGTAAAAAAATTTAGCGAAGGATCGGTTTGCATCCAAATTGGTACAATGGTCTTCAAAAGTGCCTGGACAAATTCGAAAGTAAAATTGTATGAAGAAAGAACTACACAACTACTTCAAAACTATTGAATCTACTTATTAATGTAATTAAGTTTAGGATATTATTTGCATATTCTTATTTATTTTCTTATAAAAAACAAGGTATCGATCCAATTTATCTGTTTACTGTGTTACTATTGGTTAAAATAGACTTCGGCTGTCAAACTTTTATAAATTTAAGGTTTCTAGGAACTTTTGGAGCGCACTGTACCAAGAAAACTTTTTTACTATAGATTCTAGACTATGCTTGTTGGACTATCGTGGTATGGACATGCTATGACAAGAGACAATAGTAATGTTATAAAAAGGGCCGTATGAATGAAGAGAGCTCTAGGAGCAGAGAACGATTGAATAGAAGATGAATGGATTGTGTGCAAGGAGATATGATATAAAAGTGGATGACCGTGGAAATGACATCTGACAGGAATGTGTGGTGGAGGTGGAGATCGTACGGTGTAGAATATTCCATCAAGAACCAAACAGTTTCTTTTGCCGCACCATTCATATTCATTAAATTTTGGTAGTCATACTACAAATTCATATCAATCTCATACTTTATCACGCGATTCCACTTTTTTTCTTGGCGCTTTCGCCTATAAAATGTCATTTTGTCTCAAGCCTCAAGAACATGTTCTTTTTTGCATTTTCATTAAGTTTCATTCATTTTGCTGTCTATACACACATGACTTAAATGTTACATTTCCTGTAGGCGCGGGCAATACGGTTATGTTATTAATATGTGACTGCGTGCGAGAGCAGTGTGTCGCAACTTGTCCATGGACAAGTTTACTAAGTGCATACATTCACCATGTAACTATTAACCATATGTAAGAACTTAATACATAAGTACAGTCAGTGAAAGGTTGTTATCACATTTAAAGATCACGTAAATACATATGTAAAAATTTACATAACACATTATAATTATTATCTGCATATTACAGCCTCTGTGACATGTCGGTAGTGAACGAGACTTCTACGCAGGAGGTGTGAGTTCGATCCCCACTCAGTGCAAATATTTGTATCCATAAATATGGCTATTTTTGGCAGACCAGTGAATCTGGCCCTGATTCGGAGAGCACGTCAAGCCGTCGGTCCTGGTTCCCATACGAATATCTATGGCAGTCGTTACGGGTAGTTGGATCCCTCAAAGGTTCGAAGTTCTGTAGCTAATACAGAACTTCGATATCTTTCTTCTTCATCTTCTGCATCTTAGTTAGGTAGACTAGAAAGTTAACCCCAACTGAGTTGGGAATAGGCTCAGAGAATGATGATTAGCTCCATTATTATTAACCTTGACCTCAAAGGATTACAAAAATAATTGAATATCCCATTGATTTATATGGCATAGTAGTAGTGAACGCTACTGTTACGCAAGAGGCGCGGGTTTGATTCCAGTGCAAGTATTTGTGTGCATGAATTTGTTTGCATTGCTCTGGGTGTTTCTATGTATCATAATATGTTTGTTATTTTATTGTAAGAATGTTTATTTGTATTCTAGAACCCATAACACAAGCTACATAGTTAAGTTATGTTCACCATGAGTCTAGGTGGTGGCGTTGTGCAGATTGTCCTGAAATATTTATTTATTGTTTTATTTTATAGTACTTTTTTAAGATACGAGTAGTAAAAAAGTGCAAGTTGAAAAAATAATTCTATTCGCGGCTATTTGATTCCAACTAACTGTTATTTTTTTTTTTTATATAATATTCTTTTTTGGGAGCCTGCCCAGTATATTACTATAATAGTTACGCTTTCTTTTAGGTAGATCTAAGATAATAATTCTCGGAATGGGGTTATAAATCTACACCTTTGTCTTCGCTTTGAGATGTAATAAAACATTATAGATCTTCTACAACAAAAACACTACCCCTAAAAGGCTTTCCTAACCTAAATATTTTATTATGAAAACGTTGCCAGAAACATCATTTTTATAACAACATAAAATACACTCGAAGTAACGATGGCTTTAATGATATTTTCTCAACGAAGACAGTTTAAATGTAGTTAAACCCAGTTAAAGTTAGTCCACGTTTTTCGTTTCGTCGACTTGACTTTGATACGAAAACGCTGTTAGGGTACCGCGGACATGTTGTTGTAGGCCTGTTGGTGTAGCCTTTGCCTAAATATTCGCGGACTTTAATTTTGTGACCACCCTTCAATTTGAATTTCGAAAAATGCTATATTTAAAAAGAGAATTTGAAAATCATAAAGATATAATAGTGATCCATAAATTGTAAGCGAAATATTCTTTGCCATTTTTTTCTTGTGAATCTTTGCTATTATTATTTATAAATTTTACTTTAAAATTAACTAATCCAGGATAGTCAAGTAGTAGTTAAATAATCTCCTAGTGTTTTCTTCCTTTTCCAAGAAATTATTTATTGTTCAATCCCTATTCCAAGTTATATGTCTAGTCCTAATGAAATTGTTGCCATTCACCGTATACCTAAATTTCCAATTTTAATCAGTACAGAATCGCACAATACAATTATGAAAATTACAAATTCAGGTCGTGAACTGACAGTTCTTTTCATTCTAATAGTACTATACTTTTATAGCTACAGAACCCGCACCTCTGAAGCCGGTTCGTCCTTCCCCCAGTACATTAGCATAAATTAAGTGAAGAGGAAATTTCAGTGTCGACGCAAAAAATGTGTAACTTAAAAAATATTGCAATTTAGCTTAGCTTTAATTGCTTTGGGACCGAATTAATTGTGAGGCTGTTTCCCCTGCTTTGTTTTTCTTTTGTGTCTAACGAGACTGGTATAGGGACGGTTTTTAGTCTAGGATGACAATTTGTTGCTTTTTAATACTAAGTAACTTTTTTTTTCAAATTGGTTTAAAAAAATTGTACATTATTGTTAAAATGATTAGAAAATCGTTCATTATTTTCGATAGCTCGTAGGATAGTCAGTATATGGCTTCAACGTCACTATCTCATAGGATTGTCGGTATATGTATCCAATGGAAGACGTAAAGGAAAATTTTAAATGCTCTAGACGTGGTCCGACAGCACAGTGATTAAGAGACAGATTGCGGGTTCATATCCTGTCTGGACATTAAGTATAATCTAAATTTAAATCGATTTTAAAAATAAGTGAATTAATGTCTTGAATAAATGGGGGGTGAGAGGAGAAGGAGGAGAAGGAGAAGGAGGGGGAGGGGAGAAGAGTCTTTGTGCTGTCAGTGCAGAAGACAAAAAAAGGTTTCTTGGTCTTCCTACTGATAACACAAAACCTCTCCAGTGAACTCTGACTACTCTACTCATCTCAAGAAACACAACACAAGGTTATTATTAACAAGGTTATTCTGTAGGGCGGAGGTACTTCCCCATTCGGACTGCTCAATTTGGACGGGCAATATCGTCATGTCCTACCTCCGTGAAACACATTCGTTTGCTAATATACCTATTTTTATACAGACCTCATCAGCCGGCTTTCCAGTCGAACTGTGATGCGGCTGAACTTCGATATTTTCCGTCTAGCGACACAACCAATGGTCCAATACCAATGGCGATATCGAAGTTCCAAGTTAGACTGGTTGGACTTTTGAGGGCTCCAACTACCCGTAACGACTGCCATAGATGTTTGTATGGCAACCGGGACCGACAGCTTAACGTGCTCTCCGAGGCACGACCAGACCAGTGCAAAGAGCCATATTCATGCATACAACTTTATGCACTGAGCGGGGATCGAACCCGCGCCCCGTGCGTAGCAGTCGAGTGCGCTACCGCTACGCCACGGAGGCTGTTTATACAGGAGAATTTTTTATACAGACCTATAGAAATAAATATATAGATTTTAGTAATTCCGAGTACCAGACATAATTAAGAAGCCTTAGCGTCTAAGCTACAAGCCTTGTATGGTGGGTTACTTAAATCGCTGAGGAAACGTAGATAGTACAAGTTCGCGGCTTAGTTATACCTCCTGGGGTTACTCAGACGATAAAAAGGATCAGTAAGATGGTATAAGACTTACCCCGGCCTATCCTTGGAATCTACTGACCGATATTATCTCTTAACGGGATTGAGGAATTTCTTTAGATACGACTGTTAGAAATGTTTTTAAATAGCCGGAGTCTTCGCAGGACGGGACCGCATTTTGAACCTATATGGTCCATTTGCTCACTAACTTATGAAATATTGTTGCACGAACCTTTAATATGGGTATCAAAGGACTTGACGACTAGAATACCAAATTTCAAAACCACGATGGCCACCTCCACAAAATGCATTAAACTATTAATACACCAAAATGCATTAACATTATTTAAACCTTGGTGATAACGAGGGGTTATAAGTTGTGCAAATTGCCTCCAAGTAGCTCAGTTGTTCAAACGCTTCCACAGTAAGGGACTCGACCCGGGTTCTAATCCCATCTTAGATTTTAACTTCTTTATCCTAATAACACCTTATCGATTTATTTAAAAACTAGATATAATGAATACAAAAACCGAATATTTTAGAACAATTAGGTACCTGCTCTTGATTTTTTCGATCCTTTAGGGATACTGCCATAGGGTGACTCTATCATTAGTTCAACAAGGTGTTAACGCGGGCTGGGCCCAAAATGTTTTATTTGTCATTAGTTATATACGTAACGTGGGGACGCCCTGAATTAGACAGTGATAAGTGTATCCTAGACCTATTTATTTAATTCTACATACACACAAATACATAAATATTATGTTATTAAGAGCATTTTATGCTCACGCTCGTAATAATCCGGAAGGGGTGTACTAAACACCTACATATGGCCAACTTTGATTTTGGGTCCCACGTAATAGAGGGCGAGCCAATTACCGCTAATCGGGCACTTTGTTAGTCAATACTGTATTCTTGAAAAATATTATTATTCAGCATTGAGACTCACGTAATAGAGCCTATTGACGTGTTCTGGACACTATTGATGCCTCGTATGCTTGTGAGGCTGAGTCTGGGCTGTAGGTATATATCTGTCAGATGTTGAAACTTTTAGTCGATGTACGACATCGTTTGGGAAGAGATGGCGTGGGAATTCTACTCTTTTTATTTATTTATGACACGTCAATTTGACTTCACTTCGCTCATTAGGAAGAAGTGAACACGTGCGCCCAGTAAGGAATTCCAAGACTTCATGGTGCGGCAGAGTAAATACACACCGAACCGCTTGGTTCTTGATGAAATATTCTGCATCATATGCGGGTGACATCTAAGTCCTACACGTGCTGTCCTGTGCAGGAAAAGAGAGGGTGGGATTAATTGGAAGAGCTCATCAAAACATTCACCATGGTAGAGACGGTAGAATACTGCCAGGGACGCACTCTGTCGGAAACTATCCAATT
This sequence comes from Pelosia muscerda, assembly GCA_963691645.1. Lineage (NCBI taxonomy): Eukaryota > Metazoa > Arthropoda > Insecta > Lepidoptera > Erebidae > Pelosia > Pelosia muscerda. The sequence goes on along the minus strand of OY829109.1, from coordinate 17,347,986 downwards.
TAATGGTACAATATACCCAATTAAAAAATTTTATCCACTCAATTCGGTCAACATATTGATATTCATATAATTACTTCTCATTAGCGCGTACTGTTCAAAATACACATCATGGGTTCAAATAATCCCTTTAGCAGTATTCGTAAATGACATTACCCATTCGGCTGGGGCAATTAGTAAAACAAAAATGTCAGTAACAAAGCAGGGCGATCTGTTATGCAGATTACCCTCTGCATTTTTTAAGCGAACAGGGACTTTACTCTGCAACGGGTAACAGAGACATGTGTTGCAGGTTTTTTTGAGTAGAAAATACGTAAAATGTTTTAATTTATGAGTAACACTGCGGCACGATGGTGCTATTTCGATAAAGAATCTGTTGTTAGTATACGTGCCAATAGGAAGTGTTTAAGTGAGTTACATTTATCGCTGTAGATTTTTATTAAAACTTAGTAGCATTTCCGATGCGTAGAATACTCTTTGTATAATATATAATCTGCGGCAATCAAAAACCAATGGACGGCGTGTGTTTCGTTCGAGTCCGACATAATAACCTCCGCCGACTTTGGTAGACGCGGTATCCGTGGGGATTTCGCACCCGGAAAAAAATAACCAAGGAATTAGCGGCGGTAGCTTAGTGGTTAAGGAGTCGGCCTTAAGATCGAGAGGTCCCGGGTTCGAATCCTGGCCATTACACTACCGACGTGAACCCACTCCTAACACAAGTCTGTGAGCTTAGCTGGAGGGGTTAAAGGGAATATTAGTAACTTCAGTTGCTAATATTCTTTTTTCAAAAAAAGAAAACAATTTTTTAGGGGAGCAGTTCCATAATATTGAACAGGAAAACTATGGTTGAGGGTCACTTTTTACACACCCCATGGACCACATCACTCTTTCATTAAGAAATTGCCACAAAAAGAAAATACGATCATCAGAACTCTTAGCAGATTAACCGACTGAATTAAAACGAATCCACTGTCGCGGTCCGCATTATAATGTCCTCAATGTTACACACCTCTTTCTGCCCAACAACTTTTAACCTTACACCCCCAACACAAAGTTCAAATTGATATGTAACTCAAAAGTAAGTGGCTTTTACACTAAAAGCGGTTTTATTACACTACTATAAACGCCATAGTCGCGTGCAACTCGTGTGTAAACGCGATTAAAGTATTACTTTTATCCACAAAGAGGTAGTCTAAGAACACCGTCAAATACGTGAGTTATAAAACTTTGTAATGGTTGCCGTTGTTGTATGCAATAATGTTTGTGACACGAGCTTTTATAAAAGTATTTTAAACACTTATAAAGAAGTTCAGGCAAGTTCGAAGCACCGCTTTTGCTATGGTCGTGTTCGGAATATTTAAAAATGGAATTGAATTTTATAACTATTGCTACCTCCTTGCTATGCCACTTTAGTTTATAGTCGTAGTAGCGAACCTGAAGATGCCTCGTGCTTCGCATTTGCGGAATATTGCACATACGGAATCATATATCTTCGGGAAAGAAGTCTTTTTACTTGCTTTGAGGGTTGCGGTTAGGCGTTCCTTTCCATAGACTCATTTCCATTCTCATAACAATTAGTGCTATTTTGCTATTACTATCGTTGTTACCATTTTTTGAAGTGGGTTTCCGCCATGTAACGCTTACTTCGATATCTTATGACTTTAGTTATCAATTTATATAAATAAAATAAATACGTAATAATATTAATAAAAATACATAATTGATAACACACTTATACTTCTCCACTGTATTTGTGGAGTATCCAAGAATGCAAAATACAGTGGAGAAATACAAGTGTGTTATCAATTAAGTATCTATATATATAACTATAAGTTGTGTCAATCAACAGTATAAAAATTATGATAAAAATATTTTCCACTAAAAAAAAAAAATTGGTTGCCTGTAAAGTCGGTATACGGGCGAAAGTTTTACGTGACAACGACTTTGAGTGGTAAAATAATTTTAATGTGAATATTCATTCGTATAGTAGGAAGAAGGATGAAATAATAGTAACAATTTAAAACATTTATTTATACAAAGAATTATATTTAAAACATTAATTTATACAAAGAATCTCGCACTGAATTTCATATTAACAAAATTTTATTTTTACCTTTACACATACATACGTATTTATATACAAATATACATACAAATGTCTGTCTCTCTCGCTCTTAGGCGGGCTAACCATGCCCGAGTGGAAGGGACGCGTGCCTCTCACTCGCGAGCGCGTGAGCGGAGCGTAACGCAGTTTCTTGAAGTGTCACCCGGCAAGCCAATTTATAAGACGTTGTCACGTCAATACATTGTATCCAAGAAAATATATATTGGGGGATGGAATGGAAATTTAGTATATAATTATGTACACCCAAAATTTACCAACCATTGTATTTGGTCCTACATAGTAGGGTAATAGGTAATATTGCCCTTCCAAAGCGGCGTCATACAAGGCGGCTAAGGGATAGGGTTGTTCAACATCACACTGATACACAATTCTGAATTGTCTAGGAATATTTTAATTAAATTTATTTTACAAAATATATATAGCCCACTCAGCCTCAGATGCATGGCTCTAATCAACAATACTGACCGGGTTATCGATATCGTCGACCTCCGTGGCGTAATGGTAGTAAACACGAATGCTACGCAGGAGACGTGGGTTCGATTCCCGCTCAATGCAAATATTTGTTTTCATGAATATGAATGTTTGCATTGGTCTGGGTGTTTCTATGAATAATATGTATGTATTTACTAAAAAAGTATCTAACTATGTTTATCCGCATTCTAAAACCCATAACACAAGTTAGTTAAATTATGCTTAACATGGGTCTAGGTGTCGTTGTGTAGATTGTCCTAAAATATTTATTTATTATGTATACTGATACTTTTATAGTATAATCCGAGAGGTGCAAAACAATGGGCACCCTTACATAAGTTAACATAAAATGATCCCTGACAACGAGTCCGCGTGACCCCATAGTTCAACTTTTAGGTAAACGCCGTCACAATTTGCAAATTAACAAAGTATATAACTTTTGTTTATATTGTGTAACTATAACAACAAAGTTTTCGTAGTAATTGCTACCTGCCGAGAAGTGGACAAAAGTTGAGTTTTAAATATAAGGTCAGAGAATTTTACAACTATTTTCAGTTTCAGACTAATTACGAGTATTTCAATCAGATTTAGGGTGTTTTAAAGACGTCATGTTAAACGTATCTAAATATATATACAGGGTGTAAGGGGAACACTCCTGAAGGCGAACACCTCTGGTAGTACTCCTGGTACTCAAGATATTGGCATTAAAAAAATTACAGCATGGCAATTTTTAATTTTTTTATCATGCCGTTTCACTAGCGTTATTCACTCCATCGTTTTAGTAAAGCTAAATGAAACAAATTTTTTATGAAAAAAACATGATCTCAAGATGGTGCCTATTCTGTTTTTTGCAGTGACGCTTTTTTCATGAAATTTTCATTTTATTTAGCTTTACTAATACAATGGAGAGTGAATGATGCGAAAAAAAAAAAAAAAAAAATGGCTTTGCTGTAATTTTTTTAATGCCAATATTTTGTATACAGCACAGCTCGCGATGAGCGAAGGCGACTTGAATGTCAAAGGTCGCAGAATGACCTCTGTCCACCATGAGCGCGGGCCAGGCGATGACGGGTGGAGCCGTCTGTCACTCTAGCAGAAGCAGGCCGCGACGGCGGCGCATCTCGAAAGAGTAGACCCGGCTACTATCTCACCTCCGGCAACTAAAGAACTAAAAACGGCGTGCGTTTTAGTCGGTTCGAGTCCGACATAACCTCCCCAACCGGCTCCGGCTGGGGAGGTATCCGTGCGGATTTTTCGCACGATAGAAAAAAGTCTTAGTAGATACGAAACCCTAAAATGCTCTTTTAAGGTCGTAACGTTCTGCGATTTTATACGATATCGCACAGGGGAATAATGTCAGACATGGTATAGATCCCGGCATATAACCAAGCCGAGAGGAAAACCAAGCCTGGTGTATGTAGAATATTTTTATAAATCCATGAGTGTGTGAATGCGTATCCAACGCCACGTCCTATCCTCAAAGGACACCTAAAATGCGTACATACATTTTGTGAGGTCATTTGGGTCAAGATATATGCGGAAAACTATAGTGTCTACGCTCAGCCTCATGTTCCGTACATCATGATAATCGCTTTATTCATTGTGATACATTATAACCAGCTATAAATCCAGTGACAAAGGTTATCACGTAAATACCTTCCAGTCTGGAAAGTTCTTTCAGAATTTACTTCAGTTTTTAAAGCTGGGTTATGAATGTCAGCGCTGAAGTTTTGCATTCATAAATAAAGTTAACATTAAGCCTTGTGTGGAGAAAACTTCAATATGGACTATCTGATTTATAATGGAATTTGGTTTACGGTACATGAAACATTTCTTTTTTATGTGCGATAATCATCACGGATAGGTACCCCCCCATGGCGAAACCAGCGGGGGTGGTTATGTCTAGTGGTCAGTGGCGAGAGGTCTCCATATCATTTGCTACCTTTTTCTTTTTCTATTTATATTAGCATTCACAATAATCACTTCAACTAAGCAAACTTGCTTGTGTGAATGAATTCAAACTCATTCTGCGAGCAAGTAATGGTCCGCACAGCCTGCAGCACACGGCGTTAATTTCATTTTTTTATACCACTTAGGTGGCAGGCAAACACGGTCCGCCTGATGGAAAGCGGTTACTTTAAACTTTAAAAACATTTGCAACACCTGTGGCGTTACACTCGTGCCACCAACCTGTAGAAACCTTCTAATCCCTTTTTGAAGAAGACCATAATAGTAGTTGCTTGGGAAAACCACAGCAACATTTTTCTACAGCTGAGAAACAGGCCGTTTCTATAAATTCTTCGTCTATTTAGACACACAAAGGCGTATATCATAGTCTTCCAATAAATAACTGATGCTCAGGTGTAGCCGTACAATGATAGCTAATCGAGTGGCAGTGGCTTTATTTCGCGAGGTAATAGGTACTGCACCACCATTGTAAGCATCACAAAGCGATAAGCACAACTTCATTCTACTTTTCTATTTGGGTGTGGGTTAAGTGATGAGAGATAGCTGGACGTACTTGTATTTTAGTTTTTCATTTCAAGCAGATATTGTTGGATTTTCCTCTCGGTGGGAATATTTATATAGCCTTACCCGGTTCCATCAATATTAATGCAGTCTGTAGTGTCGTTCAGTGGCAATTTTTTTTAACCTCCATTTTTATATGTTTTATAACAGACAAGTAAGTATTCGGCCAACCTCCTAAATGGAAAGTAGTCACCGTGGCTTATGGACGTTTGAAACACCATAGGCGTCTGTAAAAACCTTTTAATGCCCATCTTTAAGAACTCCATAATAATATTATTAATAATATACCTACGGGGCCCATTAGCGTATTGACCTAGTAGCTCATGTTCTTCTGCAATTATAATTTTCTGGGCATTATTCCAACCAATTTTCCGTTAAGCTTCTGTCATTTGATCTTCATAACCAAATTGCGGGTCAAAGTGTCTCTAAATCAATATTATACCAAATTTTAGGTGAATTCATCAACAGTACTTTTAAAAAAAGCAACGCGATCAGACATTTTAAATTTGCAATATTTCACATTTATTAATATAGATACCTATCTTATTTCAATTATTAAATGCTCACTTCTGTAGCAATTAGATTAATGGATGCAGCACTAATGGGTTACCTCAAGTACAATTATCTCGAAATTGATTTAATTAATTACAAGCTAATACCTCAGTCAACATGAACCAATTACACAACGTAGATATGTGGGCTGTGTGATTATAGTCTGTGATAATAATATAGTATCTATCACTAATATCTCTATTACAATTGTGTAAATAATTATAGGTATATTATCTGTATGTGTGTGGTCCAAATACGTAATTTGCAAAGGTGGATCGTGTTGATATTATTGTTAACTTACGCGGGCATACTAATAAGAGTAATGATCTGGTAATTGTAAAATAGGTATAAAATAATGTAGGAATTTTAACGCGGTAAGTATTTTAATGATAGAGAAAGGGGTAGCTTCACAAAAAATATCAAAGTAGAAAGTAAGAAAGGAAGGAAGAAAGAAAGAAAGAAAGAAAAACACAAGTACCTACTTGAGGAACAAGAATGTGGACTACGGTAAAAATACAATTTTTATTAATATAATTATGTCGTGCACATCTATGCTGCACCAGAAAAAAAACGCAAAAAAAGTACAGCCCCATCATAGTTAGAAGGTCATCGACCTAACGAAGTTGGAATAGCAGGGACTGCGTGTCGCGGAGATAAATATGCTGAGGTGGATGTGTGGAGTCACGTGTAAGGACTGCCTGGAGAATTCTCCCATATCTTTGACATTGCAGACAAAACGCAGGAGAGTCACCTTTGCTGGTACGCCCATGTTCAGCGGCGACCACCTGGCTACGTGGGTAGCAAATATCTGGCCATGTCACCTCCACCGGGTCCGGTAGGAGGGAACTCAAGAAGCTGCTAATTTGGCGTCGTCGTGGAGAATGACCTGCGTGCCAATGGGCTCACCAAAATGGATGTGCAAAACCGTACGAAATGGAACAGAAAAAGCCGGAAAGACGACCACGAACTCCGGGATTAACGCAAAGACGAGGACTAATTTCCTCTTCGCGTCCTACCTTCATATTTTATTGTTTTCAGTAACGTACACTAATCAGTAGTACAATAATAATAAGTTTCGAGCAAAGTTGCATAAAGAAATAGAAATAGATCAACCAAAAAGTATAATAAAAATCGCTACAACAGTTGTGGAAGTGTTCGCTTCCTTCTATATTTTGTACCACACCACACGATGGATAATGGTCGAGTTGTCTCGAATCCCGAAGTCAATTCCCGGCATATTGTCCCGGCAGAAAGGGGATCTCCCGGGACACCAGTTAAATTGTACTTCAGACTATTTTACTAGAAAATGCCTGCAAGTAGTTCTTGCCTTAGTTTGATCACGTTGAAGTCTAAGAAACACAGGTTGGCTCATGTAAGTCACTGGCTGGCGTCTCCGTGAAATTCTGTTTCTGTTCATGTAAATTTGATTTTGTTTATTTTTTTCATAATATCATTCTATGAAACCTCAAAAACGTACGAAGGATGATTACCACATTTTTTTGGAATTACTTTTAATGACAATTAGTTGTATTTTGCTATTGCAATCGTTGGAATTGTTAAACCATAGGTGTGTAGTGGATTCTCCTCCTTCACCTAATGTATTTTCTTATAACGGATCCACCACCGCCTACATCAATATTTTATCTAAAACGAGCTGTTGAACTTATAACTTTACAATCACACAAAATTCAACAAACAGAGCAACTGTGAAGCTTTAAAACCAATAATGTTGTATTTCGGATTTGAATGTATCGTAAAAATCGCATTAAGACACGCTGAGTACTTTTTAAGTGTAGATGAACAAACATTTTCTAATCTGCTTTTTATGGGATGTCTTTGCCTTAATGGTACAGTTTATACAACGCTTAAGCATCTTATTGAGAACAGTCAAACTATAGAGCACTGTTTTAGCATCTTAGTAATTTTTATACCGCTCTATAAGTGGTATAAAAATAACTAAGATGGTAAAATATCATACGATAGGAAATAAGTACTGGAAATAACTGTTTTGGCCTTTCACCACGAAATGATAATGAAGATTTCTAATATTCTTCAACAAAATCCATTTCTGTAAAGCTATTTCAATACCTTCAAAATTCGAAATTCAAAATTCCAATTTCAAAATCACACTAAGATTGCCCTCACACTGGCGTATCGCGAATCGAACGCCTACGCTGGATAAACGTTAGTGTGAAGGCAGCCATAGGCCCGGGATAACTTTTTTACGCGGGTAAAGACGCGATGTAGGTTATAAAATATTATGTGTAAAGCTTCGTTGAGAGTGGAAGTGTGTTAAACTATATTTTGAATATTTAATAATTATTCAATTTTAAATTTGTAATTGGTCGGTGGCTGAAATCGGTGCCTCTCGTTTTTTCTTGCATGGTTCTTACCTGTTGCTCCTCCTAGTGGGCGGTGGAAGCGAGATACCGAATCTGAGGACACTCCCAAGAAACTATACATCGTCGCACCGAGTTGGTGAGAATTTTATAAGGCTCATAAATTGATGGTCATAGATGCTTGAAAAAGTACTTTGAGGACTTGGGTTCGAACCTCCGACCTCGATATTGTGGAGCGCTGCTTTGACCGCAGCGCCACGGAGTAGTTGAGGCTACACAGTGAAATCTGAGATTGCGTCTTAGTTGCGCAGCGCCATCTAGGTGCTAGCAGGATAAACTTGTGAACCAGGTTAGTGTAACTTGATAACACTAAACTGATACTAGAAGCATTTTAAGTACACCGAAAAATACATAGATGGCGACTAAGGGTGTTACATGTGCTGGTTGTCGGAGTTATATTGATAACCGAGAGTGGCTTAAGTGCAACAAGTGCAATAAATTTTATGATCTTGCCTGTGCAAATATGCCTGAAAGAAAAACATTTACCACGATGAATAAAGAACAAAAAACCAAGTGGACTTGCCCTGAGTGTAGGAGCAGGCAACCAAAGGTGGGGAACACTAATACGCCCGTACGCAATCTCAGAGATGACGACACGAACACAGGCACCTCATGTGATGAAGAAGTTGGTTCAGAAAATGTTACCACCAGAAGGAAACCAACAAATATCAATAAGGGAACGTCCTCAAACAGTCCCAGCTCCGTGGGTTACATGCAGGACAGGGATGGTGCGTTTCTCTCAGCGATAAGTGAACAAGTTCTGAAGACAATCAAGGCGGAGTTACCAAAGATGATTTCTCATGTGTTAAAAACAGAACTGTCTTCAATCAAGACGGATTTGTTGGACCTTCGACAATCTATGGACTTTCTGAGCGCTATGCATGACGATATGAAGAACAAGATTGATACTTTAGCCAGGGATAATACGTCACTAACTAAGGAAAATGCCAATCTCAAAAACACTGTTCAAGACTTGGCTGATCGCCTGAACAATATGGAACAACATCTACGTGAAAACAACTTAGAAATGCTGGGGATACCTGAGCACCGTAACGAAAATCTACCTAATCTACTCCAGCAATGTTCTAAAGTGATAGGTTACAGTTTGAAGGAAGACACTATAGTAAAGTGCACTAGGGTTGCTAAGCTGAATAAAGAAAGTAAGCTTCCTCGTACTATTGTGATAAAATTCAACAGTATTAGAAACCGTGATGAGTTCTATTCATCGGTGCACAGATATAATAAAGCAAACCCTACTAATAAACTTAACACCGCATTGCTTGGGATTGGAGGAGAAAAAGCACCAGTATACGTATCAGAGCACTTGTCTCCGTCCAATAAGACGCTACATGCTGCAGCGCGTGCGAAGGCCAGAGAGCTTGGTTATAAATACGTCTGGATAAAAAATGGGCGCATATACGTGAGAAAGGAGCAAGATACTAAATTCATACTAATTAAAAACGAAAGTAGTCTTAACTTAATATGTTAGTATTAGTTATGGGCCTGGATTGTAAATTTTTTCAGATTTTTTTACTTGGTTTCTTTAAAATCAGAATGTATTTATCAATTTATTACCAGAATATGAGAGGAATGAGAACTAAAATTGTTGATATTTATAATACTGTACTATGTAATAATTTTGATCTGATTTGCTTGTGTGAAACTTGGCTTGATGAAACTTTTTTGTCTTCCGAATTTTTTGATGATAGATATTGCGTTCTGCGTAGGGACCGTGATCCTGCATTTTGTGCTAGGCATGGCAAGGATTACGGTGGGGGTGTACTGGTCGCTTATTTGAAGAAGTACAAAGTCTCAGTAAGGAGCGACTGGCTATCACAAGACTTGGAAGATTTATGGGTACAAGTAAAAATAAGCGGATCTCCTATTATAAATTTAGGTCTAGTTTATATACCGGGCTATCTGTCTGTAAATGCTGTATGTGATTTCGTCAACAAATGTAATGACATATTCAGTGATTTTCCAAATCAATTGACATGTGTTTTAGGGGACTTCAACCTACCGCATGTGGTCTGGTCGGCTGAAACAGGTACTCCTCAAAACTATGACTCTGATAAAGCAAAAGCCGTGTACGATCTTTTTCAGTGTACCACTATACGTCAGCTCAATCACACAGTCAATCAGAATGGGCGAATATTGGACTTAGCTATTACTGACCATCCTGATTATTTCAGTATAACACCCACATTACCCATGAGTCGACTGGACTCCCATCACCCTACATTTGAACTCCTTCTGCAAACTCCTACTAAAACATTAACTCAAGCCAATTCACTGCAAAAACTATGTTACCGTAGAACAGACTATGACAGTTGTAAAACAGACCTAGACCGGGTTGATTGGGCGACTCATGCGGACAGTTTGGACTGTGAGGAGTTTGTACAATTTTTTTACAACACAATTTACACTATAATAGAGAGACACACCCCAAAGACCAAAATGTCAAGCAGTAACTATCCAGCCTGGTTTTCTAGCATTTTGATAGGATTGCTTAAAAGTAAAAATAGAGCCCACACCAAATTCAAACGCTATAAAAACCCCAGAGACTATGATATGTTTTCTATGTTAAGGGCTAGGGCCAAATCTGTTACTATTCAGTGTTTCAGAGAATACATTGAGCGAATTGAAGATGATCTTAAGCTCAATATAAAAGCATTTTGGCGCTACACCAAAAACAAGCGTGTTACTAATAGTGTTCCCAGTAGTGTATATTATCAAGATACGGTAGGAGAAACAGGAGACGAAATTGTCAACCTATTTGCGGATTACTTTTCGTCGGTCTATTGTGTGGCTCCAACCAAGACGTATCGTCCTAACTTTGAGACCTCTAATTATGCTATTGGAAATCTATATATAGAAAAAAGTACTCTCCTAAAAAAACTACAGAATGTGGATCTTTCCAAGAATGGTGGTTTAGATAATATCCCACCTATATTCATTAGGCTCTGTGCAGTCAGCCTTGTTACTCCACTACAGATGATATACAATAAATCTATAAGTGAGGGCACATTTCCAAGTTTATGGAAAATCGCCAAAGTAACACCAATACATAAATCTGGAGAGAAGGGCGACATTACCAACTATAGACCTATATGTATTCTCAACTGGTTCGCTAAAATATTTGAGGGCTATATTTATAGTCATATTTATAATCATCTTAAACATGTACTGAGTCCTCGGCAGCACGGTTTTATGACCGGTAGGTCGACAAATTCTAACCTTCTCTGCTATACCAATTATATATGTGATGCCTTCAACGATAAACAACAGGTAGATTCTATATATACTGATTTCTCAAAGGCGTTTGATCGTGTGGATCATTGCATATTGCTTTCGAAGGCCCAGCATCTCGGAATACATGGAGAACTGTACAGGTGGCTCACATCGTATTTATCAAATCGCAGTCAGATTGTTATGCTTAGTGGGTATGAATCTGTTCCATATTTGGCGACGTCAGGCGTGCCCCAAGGCTCGAATCTGGGGCCATTACTGTTCCTATTATTCGTTAACGATTTGCTTGGTAAAATTAATAGTGAATGTTTAGCCTATGCTGATGATATAAAGATTTTTAGAAAAATTTCTAACCATCAAGACTGTGAGAGTTTACAGACTGATATGGACACTATTGTGCAGTGGTGTAATGAGAATTCTATGTTATTAAACATAAATAAATGTCAGGTTATCACGTTTACAAAAAATAGAAATGTCGTTATTTACAACTATAACATTAAAGGAATTATCATTGACCGAGTCAAAGTGATACGTGACCTGGGTGTAATTTTTGATGCTGAAATGTCTTTCAGATCACATTATGAGCATATTTGCAGCAAAGCTAATCGGATGCTTGCATTTGTTCTGCGTAATGCCAAACCTTTCAAGTATGCCGAGTCCCTAATCACCTTGTATTGTGCCTTAGTGAGGAGTATTACTGAATACTGCGCTCCCGTTTGGGCTCCAATATATGCAGTACATATTAATAGGATTGAGGCAATTCAAAAACGCTTCGTAAGGGTTCTGTGTATAAAGTTTGGGCTGAGACGTAAAATACCCGAATATGAAGACAGGCTTAAAACCTTTGCGATCAAGAGTTTGGAGGAGAGGAGAAGGATGGGCGACCTGTGTACTCTGTACAGGGTCGTGAATGGCTTGCTGGATTGCAATCTTGTCACCCACATAAACTTTAAGGTACCTACTCGGTCTGTGCGCATTCCGCAGCTATTTACTATCCCACTGTGCAGAAACAATGTTTCACAAAATAACCCGCTCTATAGAATGTGTAGTCAGTATAATAAGATTTGTACTAAAGTGGACATTTTCTGTGATAGCTTCAGTACTTTCAAAAAGCATATTTAGTGTGAGCTTATCGCAATATCTTTTATTGTAATCTTTTTGTATTTTTTTCTTTTTTAACTTAATTTTTGCCATCTTGGCGAAGCCGTATAATATTTGAAAGCTGTGTACAAATATCATTGGATATCAGGTTCAAAAAGTGTTTTCGAAAATTTTATTTTAGTACCTACTATGTAATCTGTTATCTGTTTTTGTACCTAATAAAATAAAATAAAATAAAATTATAAGAAAAAAAATTAAATCAAAAACATAGAAATGTGAAAAATAACCTTCAGAATGAAAAATTATCTACAGATTTAGTGGAAACGGTAAAAAACAAACATAAACATATCAGTTTTTCTATTGAAATCAGTGTCCAGTCAAGTCATAGTAGGTACAGTGGACTATAATGTTCAATGAGATACAAAATTAAAAAAAATAACCTGTTGACTACTATTTCACAGATCTATATTCAAACTGTTTCAGAATACTTTAGTTTAACCTTGATTGGTCCACAATACTTTTGCTACCAATAAAATGGAATTACTGTTCAAATTCTATTCATATCCCCTAATATTCACTAACAATAACACACCACGATAATGAAATGCGTATGAAATGCGTACTAAATGAATTTCTGTGCTACATTCATGGGGAGGTCCCTACAAGGGCCTACGAAGGATCCTCCAATAATATCTTAATTGCCCTCACATTCAGAGGACATTTATTAAGGGACTCTCTATCCTTAATTTTAACGTCTTTTTACGATTCAATTAATTTATTTGTCACAATTTTAATACTGTTTCTTCTTATGTCTAAATTATCGCAGATTTATTATGTACTCATATATGTTTGTATGAGTATGTTAGATATATGTAATATTTCAGGATATTCTACACAATGTACAGACCCGGGTCCTATAAGCGCGGCGTGAAAAAGCATCTGACGAGGCCGCCAAGCTGAGCGCCACCATTATAGCACTGTACATACGTGTTTGCAATGGTGACCCTCTTTCATGAGACTTTGCCTTCAGCTTAACATCAGGCGAGGCGAAGTCAAATTGACGTGCCATAAATAAAAAAAAAATGAACAATACAACGGCACCTAGATCCAAAGTAAGCATAATATTCATAAACTTATAAACCTGCGATAAATACACACATAACTTCGGAAAGCATCAAAAAGTCCTTGGTGTGTGCCATAGTAACCCGAGACCTCGTCAGCAGTCCATTACCCATACCACTAGGCTAACGCTGTTTGATTTTATATGTAACCACAAAACCAATTGTGAAAATCCCTTACTCAAGATAAATTTAAACTCTCAATTCAAAATGTCCTATAGAGATTATTATCTGCATAGCAAAAGAATATGCTCAATTCAACGGCGCGTCGTCGCTCGGTTCAAATCAGGCGCGAAGGAGGATGGCTCTTTCTTCCTCTTTGTAAGAAAAGCGTATTGTAATGGAGCGACTGCCGGAATATTGAGTGTTTTCGTTTTGTGCCTACGGTGACAATGCCTCTGTGAGAATTTTAATTGCTTTTTATGGCTCTTGCAGTTTATTTGACGCTTAGTCCATTTGCTCACTAACTTATAATGAATATTATTGATATTGACGTTTTATACGTTCCGTTTAAAGAGGTCTATACAGAATAAATGATTTTTTAATTTCGAATTATTTTTCACATTTCGGTGTGTTCTGGTTTAATGTTTTTGCTAATACTTATTATATAAACTACATGTAAAAACCTTTTCACGGGCCTATGTGTATTTCCATCTAATCAAATCTGTTCTTTCGTTTGACAAACCAACATCCAATCGTCTTAATAATACATTACGAGTAATTTTTTGTTGCGAAACAATTAGTTATTTCGAAGTTATTCATAGCAAAACATAACAATACATAAACTCATGCCTTTATCCTCGAAGGGGTAGGCAGAGGTGCTAGCACCCACATTTCGCCAGTTTATGTTTTAGGTCCTAAGGTGGCGAGCCTATTGTTGTTGAAAAGTCTGTACCGAGCCCTATAAAAAAACTAATCTCCCAACATTGAAAGAGGCCTATGTTCAGTACTGTAGTAGACTACGATACGATTGATTGATTGAATGATTGACATGACTCAATTACAATGAAAGTATTTTCTTTTCTCTAAATGTATACAGGGTGGAATTTTGTAATGCCACCTGAAGGGAAAGTACTCTTAATACTGCAGATAGAAAATTTTACTCAAAGGAAACATTCCTTTATTTTTGAAAAGAAACAAAACTGCATTCAACGATTTTTAAAAATTCGCTTGCCGCACCCAGTAATCGAACCAACTAAAATCTGTAAGTTGCACCCTGTACTTTTATTGCATAGATCGTTAGGGTCAATTATAAGGACGAAATCTCTCTAACAAACTTTATAAATTAAATGAAAGGAAAACAATGAAATCTTAAATGAATGAATGAGTTCCATGGGTCAAGTTAAAGCACTTTTACTCAAAGATCCATCTATTTAATTATGTTATTAATAAATAATTATTAACACTGACGTATTTTATCCATTAAAATGACAAATTACTATTGGTGGCATTGAGAGAGATATCGAGACCGACAGGCACCAACTCGGTTTGTACTGAAAATAATAGTAGAAAAATTTCAGGAATACGGGTCGTTTCAAAAAGCGACGGCAATTTCTTCAGCAATACTTTTTGATTTTTGATTGATTGATTGATTGATTGATTTTTGCTTTGATTTTTGATCTACCTAAATGTTTGTATCGAGCAATTAATTAGTTAGTTTACCATTTTTTGTAAATAATTTAGGATTTCATTGTTTTCCTTTCATTTTATTTATGAAGTTTATTAGAGAGATTTCATCCTTATAATTGCCCCTAACGATTTATGCAATAAAAGTACAGGGTGCAACTTTTACAGATTTTAGTTGGTTCGATTACCGGGTGCGGCAAGCGAATTTTTAAAAATCGTTGCATGCAGTTTTGTTTCTTTTCAAAAATAAAGGAATGTTTCCTTTAAGTAAAATTTTCTATCTGCAGTATTAAGAGTACTTTCCCTTCAGGTGGCATTACAAAATTCCACCCTGTATAACGAAATAGCATGAAACAAAATAGTTCTGCCATTATAAATGGAACTTAACCTTCAAAATTACAGTTAACAAACTTTATGCCTATCTCTCTCTCAGGACAGCTTATCTTCAGTTGGGGTATTCAGTCTATGGTAAGGGTTGAAGGTTCAATGGTAACAGTTTTGAATGTGTCCAATGATTTGCTGTTAATGAATAAGCGTCCGGTTATCGAATTGATTTCACCTGTAGCTGTAATACTATATTGGTAGGATTCTTAATGTAATTAGTACCTAGCATTTGAAGAGGAAAATTGAGTACCTACTAACCTAACTAGTTTAATTAAATTTCTTGTTGGCTTTTTAACGTGTGAAGAGACGTAAGTACAGTGGCATTTACGTCTCTTCCTCGATATCGGTATACCACCTTAACCCTTCGTTTTCATCAAGGAACAAGTTGTAAACTTGTTTGTATAAAAGTTGTAGGAAATTTCTCATAACACAAAATAATTATGACTTGCGATACAATATTATATTGTATGTATTGATTTTTTTTTGATATTGATTAAAATATGTACACATATGTACACATTTGCGTTCACACTGAAGTCTGTGACATGTTGCAACTTATCAAATACATGTTTCAAACATTGGCGAAAACGAAGGGTTAAAAACTACGCTAGGGCCTCGTCCGTTGTTCACTAGATGCACCAACTTCAGGTGAGGTTGGTTTAGATCTTAATGATTTTGATAGGGCAGGGCCGATACTCCCAGTAAAATTTAAAAAGTTATTTCAGTTCGTGAACTCATCGCCAAGAGGCTCCCGTTCACAGTTGGATATAGAATTTGAACCAGGTTTTTCTCTTAATCACAATACGCATAGTGAGGTAGTTCCTCTCCTTAGATACCAACGATATCTTGATCCCTATACACAATGCTGATGCCAAAAGTATGCCGTAAGATTGGGAAATGAATCGAAGGAATACCAAAAATATAATCTGATTTCCGCTGGGGTGTCAGGGACATGTTGTCTTTTATCGCAACCAAAGGCCCAAAGACGGCGAGCGTTTTAGTCGGTTTGAGTTCGAAAACTCTCACGGACTCGTGTGGCAGTTACCGCGGGATACGTAATCAGTTCTAGTGTTCCTTGACAATTTCAAATTAACTAACAAATGATAATGTAAGTTCCCACTCTCACCTAAGAAAATTCCGGCCTTGAAGCTAAGTAAATCTTCTTAAGATAATAAGGTGAGGTTGCCAGCGTACTGATGGAATTTATTGCCCGCATGTCTCGTGTGCGCTGTGGAAATCCTGCGCTTTGAAATATTGCTGCACGTTCTCTTTGAGGCGTTTCTCGTATAATGTGCATCTATGTGTGGGTTTGATAAAATAGCAATTATAGCATCCAGTTCTGTAGGAGATACTGTCGGATATTGATGCGAATATCCATTGAAATAAAACCACTTGTTATTTGATTCTATCGCAATTTATTTAGTATTAAAATTCGCTTCATTTTACATGTATCTGCAACGGTCATATTCTGGGCCCCGATTCTAATAATTGTCAACCAATGGTAAACTACTGAGATTACAAAGAGAGTCATTAAATTGATTTTCTCTTGATGAATTTATATCAATATTTAAATTAATACAGTCAATTTCAATTTGCGTGAAATATATTAATGTTTCCACGGTACATTATGTAAAAAATTAAAAATATTATATTTTTGTATATTTCGGTCCTTCGCCTATCTGTCATTTTCTGACAAACTTCGATTTGTTATCTATGCTTACCCAAGGGGGAAAGTGCATCTATTTATAATAGGTATAGGGAATACAAATGAAATATCATAGTTAGATTACCGACTATCATTGACACATCTATAGAAATAGCACTAGAAATCTTACATCCTAAGTAACAGATTTTATATACTAAGCTTTTCCCACTAGTCGTGGAGTGGGGCTGTTCTGTTTGTCAAGTTTTATGAATCTTACTGACATGCATTATTCTTACTATAGCAGACGTGATTTCCTCATCTGTAACATTATTTTTTATACTTTATAACTTCCTTATACTAAAGAAATCTCAACATAGATACATTCAATCACAACCTTATCTGAATAAGAAAACCTATTAAAATATACATGAGAATCGTCTTCACACAAATCTAAAATAATCCCTCGCACTCGCGTCAAATGTTTCAGGCGTTTATTGAAGACGTATGTGCCTAATCCTTTGCAAGTGATTGGTGGAGGTCGGATTACGAGATTTTCATTCCTTCGCTGGAAAATGACAACTCGAATAAAATGGTGGTGGTTTATTTTTTTCACTTTTTAACACGATTAGGTTAACCCGTCCAATACATTTGGAGAATAGAATAGTATTATCAATACACAGTATTGACATAACATGTACCTATACAGGGTGTAAGGAGAACGCTCCCAAAGCCGAAGGCCCCTGGTAGTATTCTTGGTACACAACATATTATTGGCATGAAAAAAAATTAGGGCAAAGCAATTTTTTCTTTTAATTATCGTTGTTTACTCTCTATCGTATCAGTAAAGCTAAATGAAACGATAATTTCATAAAAAAAACCTCACTGCAAAAACAAAAAAGTGGCGCCATCTTGCGAGTTCATATTTTTTTCATGAATTTTTTGTTTCATTCAGCTTTATTAACACGATGGAGTGGAAATAACGCAAGTTAAACGGTTAAAAAAAAATTTAGTTTCTTTAATTTTTTTTAGTGCAAATGTGTTGTGTACCATGAGTACTATCAGGGGCCTGGGACTTCTAAAGTGTACCCCTTACACCCTGTATTTAAATGTGTCATAAGCGTTAAAATACGTGCCAACGCTGTACTTACTCTACAAACAAAAGACTAACGAATTGCCATACAATTGCTACTTCTCTAGGGGAACTGGATTGATATTTTTTTATTTTATGATACAAAAGACAAAACTGGTGACAAACGGTTATCGGGACGTATGCTACACCAGGATCTTAACACTTATATCTACTGGGGTACGAGAGATCATCATTCTCTGAACTTTTTCCCAACTCAGTTGAGGTCGGATTTCCAGTCTAACTGTGATGCGGCTAAACTTCAATATTTTCCGTGAAGCGACAGCCATCTGATCTCCACAACCAATGATCTGATGACCAATGGCGATACAGAATTTGCAAGTTAGACTGGTTGGATTTTGAGGACTCCAACCACTTGTAACGACTGCCATAGATGTTTGTATGGTAACCGGGACCGACGGCGATGGCTTAACGTGCTCTCCGAGGACCAGTGCAAACAGCCATATTCATGCATACAACTTTTTGCTTTGAGTAGGGATCGAACCCGCGCCCGTATGTAGTAGTCGCGTGCACTGCTGCCACGCCACGGAGGCGAGAGAGTCCGGGGTACGAGAGATATCAGATATGTCTTGTATTATTGCACCTCCGACAACCGAAGATCCGAAGACGGCGCGCATTTTAGTCGGCACGAGTCCGACATAACCACTCTCTTCAACTCCGGCGGGGGTGGTATCTGTAAGGATTTTGCGCACGATACAAAAAAAGTGGAAGTGGCTGAAGACTAAGACAGATTCTATGCTGCTAATGGGGTTAATTAATCCCACTTAGTATCCCTCAGGGGATGCGTTTCGAATCGGTGGTTCCTTTAATATTTCACTAATTTTGACGTTATATAAGTACCTTTTAATGGTCTATACAGAATAAATTATTTTCGAATTGGAATTTCCATATCCCTAACGCCGCCGAAGGCACACTGAGCAGAAATTTTTAATACACAACTAGGAGCGACTTAATTAAAGTAGCAACGACAGTATCCCAAATAACTCTGTACATATTCACACGGTCTACATACACATCACATAGACACATTGCCAAAGCGCCGCCGGCCCTCAAATAATTCGCATAACTCAGTCCACATCTTATAATGCACTTAGTGAGATATTTTTTAATTAAAATTTTATATTCTGTCATGCGAACAGGGACTTAAAAGGGTTCGAAGGGTTGCCTGATGAATTACTTTGGTCACTTTATTTAGTCAATATGCGAAAATAAGGCGGTAAGGTCGTCTCAAATGACATACCTGTATAGATATATCTGAATTGCCTTATATTTTGCTCAAAAGCCTCTGAAAGGTTCGTTAAGATATTTCGTATTACCAATCTTATTATATTCTCATTTTATATTTAACTAGCTGTAGTCCGAGGTTCGGCCTGCGTGAAAATTATATTCTTTTATTTATACACATAAATGATATTAATACATTTATGCGATCTTACGTACAAAGGCGAGCTGAACTCATGCATGGGTGAGTTCTCTTCCAGCAAACCCTAGAGTGGATAGAGGAATACCATATGTATGTACATATTATAGTATTCTCCGAATAATTAGACCAAATTATTCTTATAAAATAAGTTTAAATAAGTTTATATAATTACAATTTTGCAGTTTCAAAATTGAAGTAAACTATAATTATCCATCTATCACAAAAAACAGATGCTCTTATCTAGAACAGTTTGGAAATAAACACTCCACATCATTTATACATTATTGGTAACCACTTGTACTTGTATCTCAAAAGTTTATTTTGAGAATGCCACAAGACGAATCCCGTTAAGTACAATAATAGATATTGTGGATAAATACAACTGTGTTATCAATAATGTAGAACAAATTCCAACAAGTGTCATCAATGAACAGAATAAAAAATCCGATTATCTTATATATAAAATTCTCGTGTCACAATGTTCGTTCCCGTACTCCTCTGGAACGGCCGATTCTCATGAAATTTTGTGAGCATATTGATGCATATTTTTAGTATATAATTACCTATGTATTATGATTTTTATATACTCTGTGTAGTGGCGGGGTGGAGAAAAATAGTCATCACTTCATCACATCCAAAGGGTATCGTCATCGGTGAATAACGGAAAAATGCAGTCTATAACACTACGAGAGAAGGACACCTCGAAACAAAACCCTGGGTTGATCCATCTGGCCAGCGTGGTCCCAGTCGGTCTATAGCTTCCCAATAGAAGCGCCGATTGGACCTGTCTGGCAGTAGACTGGGATACGCTAATCTTCTCCCTGCTGAAATACGTTGGTAGGATATTACAGAGATGAATACGAGAGAGACTCAGGTGGAAATACTAGCTGTCTTCAAGTGAATCCGCAGCAATAAAACAATTTTGATAAAACTACAGGTATAAAAGAGTAGTTAACTTTATAAATGTTCTGAAAACGCTACTGTATCTACATTCAAATGTAATTAGTCATTTAATGAACTAGAATAAAATAAAATAAGGATACATAAAATTTCAATTTTGATGTTTAAGGAGACTGCACACATGTTATAACGGAATGGGATCGTCAACGTATCGCCTTTCGATTAGGCAACACCGCACTTACGGCTTGACTTTCTGAATACAGATCTAAAGTCCAAAATTTAAAAAAAAATCATTTACAATCACTCTACAATATCTTATTATAAACTTTAATGGCATGACAGTAAAGTCTAAAATGGCTCGTTTTGCACTAGAAGGCATTAGAAGGTTTCTACAGGGTTGCTACACTGTAGAAACCTTTTAATGCCCTTCCTCAGATGTTGCTATCGTCCATAGGTCACAGTAATCCCTTTTCATCAGGTGGGCCATGTGCGTGTCACCTAATTGGTGTGAAAAATATGAAGAGTACTGAACGGTACGAGTTGATACGGTTAGAATCCGTTTTCGAGTTGATATATTATATGCTTGCAGTGACACTTATCCAAAAGTGAATAATTGTACACGCTGATAAAGACGACAATAATAGGTATGTTTAAAATTTTATCAGGCACGCGTATTCTAGCTGGAGTATCCTTATTAGATGGTCTAAGGCCAAATTAATAGCACTGAAGTAAAAAAAAGCATACAACTTGCACAAAATTCTTTTAATTGTCTGCATCAGTGAGAATTACTGTTAGCCGCACGGAGTTGAAATTATGGGGTCAATTAAATTTAAAATAAATGGAAAAGATCATACAGGTTAGTATGTAACTCAATAGTCAGTAAAAAGGCGTCACATATTTCTTTATTCTTCAATAATAACTTCGTATTTTTTTCAGTCGGTGGCGAGATAAGCTCTGACGTTACGCTCCTCGACTATTTAAGAAATTACCTCAACCTAAGGGGAACCAAGTACATGTGTCGAGAAGCTGGCTGTGGTAGCTGTATGGTTAACGTCAAGCGGGCACCAGCAAGGTCTTATGCTGTCAATTCGGTAAACCTCCATTTTACCCTTATGAATGGTTGGATAAGGTTTCATGTTCAAATTTTCTAAGAACTCTTGGAACTCTTTACTTGTAGCTGTTGTGGTAACAATTACATAATCACTGAGCACTTACTGGGCTAGCCGTAGCACATTCATAACCCACGTGAAGCCCTTCATTCTTCGTTCCTCCTCATCAGTGGCTTATGGAAGCCAGATGGGTGATGACGACGCTTGCGAATTATTAAAACCGTAATAATAATTCATATTTGAAGGGGATTTGAACAATAGCTCTATCATCCTCTGGACCTATTCCCAAACGTCGTCATTACCCATCTGGCTTCCATAAGCCACTGATGAGGAGGAGGAACGAGGCGAACGAAGATCACACACACAGAAGATCTGCTTCTGAGTTTCTACTGTATAATTCAATAAGTATATTATATGTCTCTTTCTTAGTGCATAGTGCCAATCATGTCTTGCCATGAATGGGAGATCACAACGATTGAGGAGGTGGGCAATAGGCAGAAAGGCTATCACCCGCTACAAGTGACATTGGCTAAAGACAATGGTTCGCAGTGTGGGTACTGCTCACCTGCGTGGGTTATGTCTATGTACAGGTAAGGTAAGTAGGTTAATACTATAACGCGTGAACTTTTGCTACCTTTCCCCTTCACCTTTTAAACCTTTTCTGGACTCCAACAAATAATTCAAGACCAAAATTAGTCAAATCGGTCAAACCGTTTTCGAGTTTTAGCGAGACTAACAAAAGCAATTCATTTTTATATTATATAGATATACAATTCAAAATTCCTATATCATTTATTCTGCATAAACCACTAAACGACACTTACAAAACGCCAATATCAACAATATTAGGTATATAAGATTTTGAGCAAATGGACCACAGGTTAGAAACGCGGTCCTGGCCTGAAAAGACATCGACAAGAGGTTTTCGGCGGGTTTTTCTATTTTTATGGTCTATTGCCAAAAAATATTTAATCTAGATACTTACATAAACTTACTTGAGTAGCAAGTTGAATATGTATATTTATCACTCATTCGAATTTAATTATGTGCTCAATATGGTTAGATGCAGCTGACAGCTAGTATAATTACATGACTAGCACACTTCAGTTACGTTTAGACATCTTTACTCAATCCAACTATTATTTGCAGTCTCCTGCAAACCAATCCAGATATAACAATGATGGAAATAGAAAAGTTATTATCCAGCAACGTTTGTCGTTGTACAGGTTACAGGCCAATATTAGAAGCTTTTAGGAAATTTGCCAAAAATGCACCAAATCAAATAAAATTACCTGACATAGAAGATTTACATATTTGTAACAAGGCAGGAGAAACATGTGATAAAAGTCAATGTGAACAATCTGATTGGTGTTTCATAAGTAAACAAGATGTTGAAGCTGATACTATAGAGATTACTCTTAAAGACAATAAAAAATGGTACCGAGTAAGTACTGTTCAGGATATATTTCGAATTTTCAAAAAGGAAGGTACTGATTCCTATATGTTGATTTGTGGAAACACTGCTAAAGGTAAATGAAACTACACCAATAATGCTGTTTTATTAATTCACTGAATATAATGTAAAAGTAACCACTCCGTTTTCTATGTGACCAGAGGTTTATAGAATTGATTCTTATAAAACGCTAATTGAGACTGAAATAATGCTCAGTATAAATTAAATAAAAAAATAATGCGACACAAATATCAGGAAATTCGACGTATAAACCTACGAATTTCATAGAAATATCTTACACGTCATTTACCTACATAGATTGAAATATTTCAGGAGTTTACCCGATAGTTGAATATCCCCGAGTACTGATAGATGTAAGTGGAGTACAAGAACTTAAAGGCTATATCATAGATCAAAATCTAATAGTTAAGGCAAACACAACACTTACAGAGTTTCTGAATATATTACAAATAGTGTCTAAGGAAATGTATTTCGATTACTTGATGAAATTATTTGACCACATTAATAAAGTGGCACACGTTGCGGTGAGAAATGTAAGTGCAAGTTCTGATATGGCTAAATAATAAAACCATATTTTAATTTCACATTGTATACCAAATAAATTATTTTTTTAGGTGGGATCGATAGCTGGAAACTTGATGATTAAACATAAACATAACTTTTTTCCTTCAGACATTTTTTTGTTGCTAGAAACAGTAGGTGCTCAAGTAACAATACGTATGTATATATCTTGTAGTAGTTTGATTTTCTTGTATGCAAACAGTGATGATAACAAGACTGTGCTGCAAAATACGAATGAATTTCAAAGCATACATTATTTTAACTGAATTTGATTTTGATTTGGATAATTTAGCTTTTATTTTTCAGAAAATAATTCGATATCTAAACGCACCTTAACAATGCAACAATTTCTCAACCAAAATATGAAAGGTTACGTCATATTGAATATTATGTTTCCACCAATCACCAAAGACTACAAATTAGTTACTTTCAAAGTAAGTTCTAGTTCACTTATTATTATTCATCAACAAGTACAAGACCTACGTGACCGTAGGAAGGTTTCATTACATAGTAAGCTACGATAGTGACCATTTATATACCAATTGGCTTTAACTCTAGTTATTCATATTTTTTGAAATACCAACAATTTTAATATCCCTAATAGGAAAACATTCTTAAGACATTCGAAAGGTTATTTTAAACTTTCGTCAAAATTAGGTCAAGATTTTACTGGTAATTATATAATGTATATGATTTTAGATTATGCCTCGGTCGCTAAATGCACATGCCTTGATAAATGCTGCGTTCTTCTATAAATTTCGCACCTCCAATGGCAAAGTGAAGGAAGCAAGATTAGTTTTTGGAGCTCTTTCCCCACGTTTTATTAGAGCTCGTGCAACAGAAAAATATTTAATAGGTAGAAATCTTTTCACCAATGACACACTTCAAGCAGCTTTAAAGATTATGGACCAAGAACTTGTGGTGGTGGATAATCCACCTGAACCTTCGGTAGAATACCGAAAAATCACTGCCTTGGGACTCTTTTATAAGGTAAGCTAACGAAAAAAATAACAAACGATTTTAATGTAGCCAGTAATAAACTCAATAAAATTGGTTTCCAGGGTCTGCTGCAGATATGCCCTGAAAATTGTGTGAATTCTCACTATCGTTCTGGCGCAAGCAATTTAGATGATGCCCGGCCCTTATCTCGAGGATATCAAGTCTTTGATACAAAACCTTCAGAATGGCCGTTAAACCAGCCCATTCCAAAAGTGGAGGCTTTGGTAAGTGATAGTCAATAATAAAACTGTTTCTTTTATATTCAAAATTTCTTTGCAAATTTTAATTTAGAGCAGTACATCAACATTGCGCTTTCTAGATACAATGTGCTGGTGAGGCATTCTACTCTGAAGATCTTCCTTCTTTCACTGATGAAGTATTTTGTGCATTTGCTCTGAGCACCATCGCTGTGGGTGATATTGTAAAAATTGATAGCAGTGAAGCTTTGGTAATACATTTTGATAAATTAATGATCTTTTTTAATTTCATTGACCAGAATTATAATAATCAAATCATAATTGACAGGCTTGTCCAGGTGTCATAAATGTTTACACTGCAAAAGATATTCCTGGAGAAAACAACTTTATACCAGGAGCTTTGTTTATTACAAATATCGAAGAAATATTATGTAGTGGCCATGTTTGCTTTTTTAATCAACCGATAGCAATAGTAGTAGCCGAAACCCGCTACATTGCTGACAAAGCTGCTAAATTGGTAAAAGCAATATACAAAAATATCAAAGACCCAGTACTAGATGTAAGACAAACAGAAGGTAATTCGGCAAGAACAAAACTAAATTCTAAAATTGATGCTTCAGAGAAAGGTAATGATACTACTAAAACTATTGTCGGAAGTAATTCAATATATGGACAATATCATTTTACTATGGAGACCTTAGTCACTGTAGTAAAACCATCTGACGAAGGGCTGGACGTCTATTGTTCCACACAGTGGTTAGATGGCACGCAAAGAGCGATTTCTAGTGCGTTAAATATTGACGAAAATAGGTATGAAAGTTATATAAATTTTGATTCATATGAAATAGTTCTATGACATTGACATGCTCTTGTTCGAACTTATAATATTTGTTACAGAATTGACGTTCATAATCGTCGTTGTGGGGGTGCATATGGTAACAAGATCACAAGGAGTATTCAGGGAGCAATCGCATGTGCTTTAGTTGTCATTAAGCATAATAGGCCTTGTCGATTCATTCAGTCTTTACCTACCAATATGAGAGCCATTGGCAAGAGACTACCCTGTGCTATGAATTTTGAAGTAATTAATTTCAATTTACCTACTCGTTTATGAGTTTTAAGTTTCTACACAATTGTAAGATGAAAGTAATGTTTTACGTGTGATTTTATGGATATATATAAATATATCCTTCGGCGAGCAAGTAATGCTCGAAAAGGAGGCGGCGGAGTGGCTCCGCAGAAGACTCAAAGTCCTTCAAGCCCCCGATAACATAATCACCTGCTCCGATTTTAGTAAAGGTGATTTTAGTAGTGGGGATTTTGCGCACGATAAAAAAACCGTTGACAAACGATTGATTTTTGATTTGCTTAACGCCTGCCATTCGAGGTGTGGTGATCTTTTAAGGAAATCATTAAATATTATGACTTTTTGCAGTCACCTTTTTGTTACTTTATGTAATAATTTACTTTTCAGGCTGGTGTAAACAGTCAAGGTGTAATCCAACATCTAAATTATGATATTTATGAAAATCATGGATTCACAGTAAATGAAAATTTAACAGCTTTTGGGCTAGCAGTATACAATAGTGCTTATAAGAAAGAACGATGGAATTATAAGAGCTATGACTCTATGACTGATGCTGCTAAGAACACATGGACTAGATCTCCTGGTTAGATTTATTCTATATTACATTTTAGATTTCATACCAGTTTATTTTGATTTACTCATCTACTTGATTTTGTCATAAGTTCTCTTATGTATATTTCTTGTTACAAAATATTCTTCACAACAGGTACACTAGAGCAGATCGCAATGGTTGAATTGATCATGGAACAGATAGCATACGAACTTTCATTGGATCCTATAGATGTCAAACTAGCTAATTTAGATATTGAACAATATGGAGAACTCAAAAATATGATCAGTGATGTTATAAAAAGTTCTGACTACGATAAAAGAAGAGCATTTGTAAATCAGTATAATATTGACAATAGATGGAAGAAGCGAGGTTTACGGTTTGCTTTATTAAGATGGATGATTATAGGAGGATTGAGTATGTCTGTTAATTTGTCTGTTTACCACGGTGATGGTACAGTATCTTTGACTCATGGTGGTGTTGAAATTGGTCAGGGTATAAATACTAGAGTCGTTCAAGTAGTTGCATACTTATTGAAGATTCCTGTGGAAAAAATCATAGTGAAAGAGAATAACACAGCTACAACTCCTAATGTAAGTGTAACTGGTGGTAGCCTTACATCATTAAATGCATGTGTGGCCGTCAGACGAGCTTGTCAAGACTTATTAAAAAAATTACAACCAATAAGAGATCAGATGAATAATCCAACTTGGGAGGAGTTGATAAAGAAAGCTGCTTCGGCTAATATAGATCTTCAGAGCCATGGTTTTACTAGAAATGACGAGCCATTTAATTATCCCGTATTTGGAGTGACATTAGCTGAAGTTGAATTAGATGTAATCACGGGTCAGTTTCAAATAATAAGGGTTGATATTTGTCAGGATGCCGGTCAAAGCATTAATCCAGAAATTGATATTGGGCAAGTCGAGGGGGCGTTTTTGATGGGTATGGGTTACTGGACGTGTGAAAATCTCGTATATGCAGCGACAGGAGAAATAATCACAGACCGCACTTGGAATTATTATGTACCTCTGGCTAGGGATATTCCTCAAGACTGGAGGGTATACCTTAAAAAGAATTCATACAGTCAAGATATCGTTTTTGGTTCTAAATGTAAGAATAACCTCACATTATCATGCACGTAATAATTAAACTTTGTCAGTATCGCTTTTTGAAGTGTGAATATTTTCTTTGTAGCTATCGGTGAGCCTCCAATCTGTATGGCAGTAGTAGTGGCGTTAGCTTTGAGGGAAGCTATAGTAGCAGCTAGGCTTGACACTGGCATACCTACTACGCAATGGTATCAAGAAGGTATATCAATTATTGTGTTAAGTTAAAAAAACTAGAGTGCGTGAAAGATAATGCGCGTCGGAAATCAGAACCATCTGAGAGCTACCATAAATGTTTCCACTGTTAGGGATTTCGCCCATTTTGGGGATAAGTTGAGTACCAATTTTGAGTACGTTTTTTATTCAATAGGGATTTAGGGAAATTTAGGGTAAAATTAACCTTGATATGGTACCCCTTTACATTGTATGTCTGTGAAGGTAGTGTATGTGTAATTTTATCTTTTCCAGACGTATTGTACCTAGTATGTACGTATAATACCTTTTTTCATATTGAGAGTTCGACTACCACTCCATAATTGGCTAGAAGTATATGATATCTTCTCGCCATGAGTTCGCTTTTAAGTTATATTAGGAAGTCCACTAACACTTTGGCTATATAACTGAATATAGTTGATTTTTCGATTTGCATATTAGCCTGGCAACATTAAGTACGCCACCAGTGATATATTGCGCGCACTCTGTAACAATATACAGGGTGTAAGGTAAACACTCTCGAAGCCGAAGGCCGTTGGTCATACTCCTGGTACACTAAATATTGTCATAAAAAAATCCGATATGTTAACAATTTTTCTTTTTATTTTGTTTTTATTCACATTTTTACTCTCCATCGTTTCCGGAAAGTCAAATGAGAAGGTAATTTCCTAAAAAAGTCACTGCAAAAAAAAAACTCCGAATAGCCTCATAATGAGAGTTGATGATTTTTCGTGAAATTCTTTTAGCTTTACTAACATGATGGAAGATGAATAATACTAGTATTTAAAAAAAAAAACAAAATACAAAATTCTAAATCGTATTTTTTATGCCAATATGTTGAAGTGTACTAGGAGTACTACCAGGGACTTCGGGAGTGTTTCCCTTACATCCTGTATACACTTTGCTACTGACACCTCAGCCTCAGTAGTGATGACATAATCATAAACATGGTCATCTTAGCTGAACATGTATTGTGTGTTTGCAGATGGACCATACACGGTGGAAAGAAACTGTTTACTGTCATCGACGAAGATCGAAGACTTCAAGTTTAAATAATATTACACTTATAAAGCATTTGATCCTTCATCTTCATGGCGTTGAAATGTTTTTTATGAATTATGAAAATATTATCAGTTGCTGACATAATATTTATACTGCAGTACACTAGTTAAATGAAGAGGTGGATAATAATGAAAGAATCTAATTAATATAATTTTATTGTAATGTTTATGGTACGGTATTTACGGGATTAATACAAATAATTGTTCCTTACAACTTTAACCATTTTTAACCTCCACTGTACCTACTATCTATAGGCCTTTTATGTCATGTTTCAAAATTGGAAAAAAGAACATAATTATGGACATTGGAATTGGAGTAATAGTTCATGTCCCCTGTATGCCACTAAATTTCACAGCAGTAAAGTGAAACTTACTGAGCAACTCGTCGTATTCTTCAACGAAGTCACCTGAGTTGTAAGGTGTGATGAACAGAGTAATGCGGTATTATGCGAAAAATTCATTAGGCTTAAGTGTACCAGCTGCCGGCTTCCCACCTTTATCGACGACTGTTCACAATGGTAGAATTTTATGCATTGAACTTTACCTAAAGATGGAAAGAGTGCAGTTATTGTTCTGAGTTTGAAAGTTCATGATTTAAATTCGAACCTGTAGACTATATATATCGCACAGGACTTTAAACCAATAAAGCCTAACTAGGTAGTTTTCAAAAAAATGGTTGTATGAAACGCTCTTGCGGTCGCAGGGCTAATAGTTATTCTCCCGTTTTAGATTTAGGGGAAATCTAAAACGAGATTTACAATAGCGCGATAGAAAGCTATTTTATAACAGAAAAATATATTATTCATTGAGCTATTCTAGTCTTACTAGCATGCGGCTAAACTTCGATAACTGCCACCCGACCTTCATTACCAATTGGTGAAATCGAAGTCTGGTAGTTAAACTAGTCGGACTTTTGAGGGGTTTAACTACCCGTTACGACCGCCATATCGTATTGCAACCAGGACTGACGGCTTAATGTGCTCTTCGAGGCACGACCAGACCAATCAAAGTAGTCATATTCATGCATGGGTACAAATATTTGCACTGAATGAGGATTGAACCTGCGCCTCTTGCGTAGAAGTTGCGTTCACTACCGCCACGTCACTTTTTCATTTCTAATTTCTTCCACAATTATTGAATTAAGAATCGAAAAAGTGAATACCCAGATGGGTCTTCAACCCGCAACCAGTCCCTTTCAAGAGGAATGCTAACACCAACTAATCTAACAACAATATAAAAAAGGCCACGTCTAAGTCATTCAAAATGTTCCTTTACTTTTTAGGTTTTTTTTTATACTAGGTCGTTAGAT
This sequence comes from Pelosia muscerda, assembly GCA_963691645.1. NCBI lineage: Eukaryota > Metazoa > Arthropoda > Insecta > Lepidoptera > Erebidae > Pelosia > Pelosia muscerda. Next base: position 17,317,648 of record OY829109.1, on the reverse strand, counting down.
ATGAAATTGCCGTTTTGTTTGAGGAAATTGGAGGAAACCCAATTTCAGTACTAACATTTTTGCATTTTTTTAGGAATGACAAATCCAAAATTTATGAATTTTTATGTATGAATGAGACAATAATATTAAGCAAACAGTACTTTTCATTACATTTTTGAAAAGTGACAGCTGTAAAAAACTAATACAAAATTTATCATTAAAATGGTTAGCATTCAGGAAGTCTGTTTTTGAAGATGGAATTCAACTTATCAAGCGTCCAAATACAGAGTTGTAAAATCTTGAGTTGTGAAATCAACTATCAAAGAAATATAAAAAATGAAAACAGCTACTAAATCACAGGAATAACGAACTCATGAATTTTTTTAAAAATTTCAGCAATCTTTTACGTAAAGACCTATTATACTGTTTTAACAGAAAAATATCGGTATAGTCAAGAGTGGAAGGAATCGCACTTAACCCCTTCACCGGCCTCAAATTCTAGATTTACAATAGGTAGGTATTCCACTAGCACGTCCATATAAGTAAAACACGAGTCAGACAACAGTATAATGCTATCAGTACTTTAACCACAATATTCTTGTCTAAACAACTGGGGCCCCGCTTCGCCTTCAGTTTACTATTAAGAACATGAGTAATAAACCGCATATATCGCTAGTAATTTAGTTAGATACTGTTTCGATTTTGTTCGTAATGGTACTATCATTATTAACAACAATATACTGTGCGAAAAACGAGCATTTCAAAATACCTAATGAGGTTCATCGTATGTTTTTATGTCAATATGTATTGTTAATGTGGAGCGAGGATGTGACGAGAAAATTTCTTTTTCAGGTGCAGATTTCTAATACAAAGGAATTTGTGTCTTATTTGCAAGTATCGATAAGTGTAATTTTCTATTGAATTTCATAAACATCTTCTGCCTCCGCAGTGACCTTGAAATTTCAAAATATATGAATAAGTTTAGAATACCGTAAATGTTTCTTGATCAGTTATTTATGAAAAATCGTAAATTGAAATGGCATTTATGTAGAGTCTAAAATCTATTATTATTACACATATCTAATATTATTACACACACACACACAGACACACACACACACACACACACTGTGAACTTATATAGACATGGTGTTATCTATCTAGCCCTCGTGTGCTAATTACAATAATGTCATTAGAATGTTAAGTATTTTAAATAACATAAATACCTTATCGTTATTAAATAATAGACTAGAAAATCATCCTGTTTTAGTCGTATCTGTGAGAATTTGCACTCTATAGGTATAGAACAGTTCATAACTATTAATTGAATTTAAAATTAGTATTTCCTGAATAGATCGGTCAAGTCAAAGTATTTTTCTAAAATAAGAGGCAGTAATTACAATCTTTTAGTGAAATGTTTTAGCTATGTAACATTTTACAAAAAACTTGAAAAGAAGAATAGAAATAAAGCCTAAAAATATTATTGTCAGTAATTCTAGTAGTTATAAACTTATTATAAATGCAGATGCTCTCATCCGAAACGGCTTGGAAATAATCACTCAGTATTATTTATGCATTAATGATAACCCATTCGTACTTATCATACTAATGTACCTACTTGTGTCTCAAAAATTTACTTTAACAATACCTCAAAGCGAAACCGGTTCGGTACAATAATAAATATCATGAAGAAGTACAAGTGTGGTATCAGTACTGTATAACAAGTTCCACCAAGTGCCATTAATCAACAGTTTAAAATGAAGAATCCTCGCCACTAAAACAATTTTAATAAAACCGGTAAAAGGTACAGAAACTTTATTTTTTTAATACTGCTGTATCTAGTTTTAAACACAATAGGCACTTAATAAACTAAGATAAAAAGACACGGTTACTTGAAATTAAAAAAAAATATGTTTAAGGAGACAGCACACATGGCACAACGGAACGGGATTGTCAACGTATGGCCTTTCGGTTAGGCGACTTTGCGATTACAGCTAGACTTTCTGATTCTAGCCAGAATGTGTAACCAGAGCTCACTGAAGAGAATTAATGTTTTCAGTGGAAAGACCTAGAAACCCTTCTTTGTCTTCAGTACAGGGACTCCCTTAACCTTCTCCCCTTTCCCCCTCTTCTCTATATGGCTCGAATGTGACGCCCCTGGTGTTGCTAACGTCCATAGGCCACGGTAACCACTTATAATCAGGCAAGCCGGAACATGCCACTTAAGTGGTGTTAAAATTTCAAAAAATATTGAACTGTTGATACGGTTACGATCCGTTTTCGAGTTGATATATGTTTGCTATGACCTTTATTCAAAAGTAATTGCAGGCGTTGATAGAAACGACAATAGGTATATGTATTTTAAAGTTTTATCAAGCACGCGTATTCTAGCTGGAATATCCTCATTAGATGGATTGTATCCAAATTAATGGCACTGCTGGCAGTAAAAAATTCATACGACTTGACATTATTCATTTAATTGTCCGCATCGGTGAGAATAACTTTTAGCTGCACGGAGCTCTGAAATTATGGGACCAATTAAATTTAAAATAAATGGAAAAGATCATACAGGTTAGTGAGTAACTCAATTGTCAATAAAAAGACATCACATATTTCTTTATTCTTCAATAGTTTCGTATTTTTTCAGTCGGTGGCGAGGTAAGCTCTTACGTTACGCTCCTGGACTATATAAGAAATGATCTTAATCTCAAGGGAACCAAGTACATGTGTCGAGAAGCTGGCTGTGGTAGCTGTATGGTCAACGTCAAGCGGACACCAGCAAGGTCTTATGCTGTCAACTCGGTAAACTTCTTTTTCTCCCTATGGATTTGTGGCGATACCACATGTACCCAGCGCCATCTAGCAACAGCAAGAGTAACTACAACGACACTCCGGATCCTGCATCGCGAAAGTGAAGTTCTCGCGCTGGTACAATATACATACAACAACACAACGAAAACCGTTGGGCCGCGGCCCGCCAGGCGTGATCACCTTGCCTGGTTGGAGGATACTCCCTTTGTGTTGCAGGGACATCACATCCCGTTCCTTCAAAGATTGTTTCTGGTACATGGGCTCATGGTTCAAATTTACACAGACCTCTTTTGTCTATAACACTGTAGTTGTTCTATAACACTGTAGTTTTGTGGTAACGGAGTACATTATTACCCCATGGAAAGTTAAGCAATTATTTATTTATTGGGTTAGCCTTTGCATATTCATTACATTCCTCGTTTCCATAAAATAGTGGTTTATGAGTGATATAACATTAGCAGCACTGGTTTCTGGAAGCCAGATAGATGATGAATCTATTGTTCACAACAATCCCCTTTAAGTATTTATTATTTTTCCAGATCTTCTGAGTTTCCACTGTATTATTAAAAAAGTGAATTATATGTCCCTTTCTTAGTGCATGGTGCCAATCATGTCTTGTCATGAATGGGAGATCACAACGATTGAGGAGGTGGGCAATAGAAAGAAAGGCTACCATCCGTTACAAGTGACATTGGCTAAGGACAATGGTTCGCAGTGTGGGTACTGCTCACCTGCGTGGGTTATGTCTATGTACAGGTAAGGCAAGTAGGATAAAACTTATTTTTGTTTTGATGTGTTTACTGCATCTTTACCCTGTGCAACTTCTATTTGCAGTCTTCTGCAAACGAATCCAGATATAACAATGATGGAAATAGAAAAGTTATTATCCAGCAACGTTTGTCGGTGTACAGGTTACAGGCCAATATTAGAAGCTTTTAGAAAATTTGCCAAAGATGCACCAAATCAAATAAAATTACCTGACATAGAAGATTTACATATTTGTAAAAAGGTGGGAGAAACATGTGATAAAAGTCAATGTGAACAATCTGATTGGTGTTTCATTAGTAAACAAGATGTTGAAGCTGATACTGTAGAAATCACTCTTAAAGACAATAAAAAATGGTACCGAGTCAGCACTGTTCATGATATATTTCGAATTTTCAAAAAGGAAGGTGATACTGATTCCTATATGTTGATTTGTGGAAACACTGCTAAAGGTAAATGACACTACACAAATAATGCTGTTTCCTTAATTCACTGAAGATATTGTAAACATGAGTACTCTATTTTCTATATGACCAACAGTTAAAAGAACTGACTCTTATAAAACGCTAACTTAGTCTGAAATAATGCTCAATATGAATTAAAAGATGGAATTGATGCGGTCACAAAATTAGAATCATATTGCACATTTTTTTATAGAACTATCGTATACATCATTTACATAGATTAAAATATTTCAGGAGTATACCCGATATTTGAATATCCCCAAGTACTAATAGATGTGAGTGGAGTACAAGAACTAAAAGGCTATATCATAGACCAAAATCTAATAGTTAAGGCAAACACAACACTTACGGAGTTTCTGAATATATTACAAATAGTGTCTAAGGAAATATATTTCGATTACTTGATGAAATTATTTGATCACATTAATAAAGTGGCACACGTTGCGGTAAGAAATGTAAGTGCAAGTTCTGATATGGATAATCATAGTCATAGCCGAAGATAATAAAATCAGATTTGAATTTCATATTGTTAACCAAATAAATTGTTTTAGGTGGGATCGATAGCTGGAAACTTGATGATCAAACATGAGCATAATTTTTTTCCTTCAGACATTTTTTTATTGCTAGAAACAGTAGGTGCTCAAGTCACAATACGTATGTATACATCTAATTAATTACTTTGATTTTCTTATATGTAACCAATGATAATAACTAGACTATGATGCAAAATACGAATTCGTTTCTAAAGAAAATCCTACAATAATATTTACAACTGATTTTTGTTTTGATTTGAATAATTTAGTTTGTATTTCACAGAAAATAATTTGAGTTCCAAGCGCACCTTAACAATGCAACAGTTTCTCGACCAGAATATGAAAGGTTACGTCATATTGAATATTATGTTGCCACCAATCACCAAAGACTACAAATTAATTACTTTTAAGGTAAGTTCTAGTTCAATTTATTCATCAACAAGTACAAGATCTACGTGACTGCAGGAAGCTTTTATAACAAAATATGCAATGATATTATCAGGCAACGCAACTTTCGTATACTACACTCACTCAATGTAATGGCATTCCAGCGGTAGTTCCACAAAAATGTGCATCGGGGTTGTCTCTGATGCTTACGCGGCTTTACTGACTGTCTCACATGTCAAGTCCTTAGTGCTGTGCAAAGTATTTGAGCATCTCATGAACAAACGGATCATGTACCACTTTTTAATTAATGACCAGCGATATGGAGATAGCTTGATGTTACCCCAACTTTGGGGTGAGGCTTTGGACAACTGGCAATTAGTCTCGACATCGCCAAAGCTTTTGATAAAGTCTGGCACGAATCGCTTCTTCCCAGCTACCTCGTAGACTGTGCAACTGGGTTGCTAGCTTCCTGCAAGGGCGACGTATTCACGTTCTTTGTATTGGACGAGAGTTCAGAGAGTTCTGATGAGGCCGTCATGTACTTTACGTGCGCTACCATCGTAATACTGTACATGTTTGTAATGGTGACTTCAGCTTATGATCAGGCGTAGCGAAGTCTAATTGATGTGCCCTAAATAAAAATAAAAAGTCATACCACTTTTAAGCTTTCGCGTTGCATGATATATGGTTAACGAAACCTGGATAATAAAGCAATTATATGGTAAATACAATAATAGGCGTGGTCACAAGCTGACTACAGTGAGCTAGTTAGCTGGCTTAGTTATATAGGCGATATATGATTTTAGATTATGCCTCGGTCGCTAAATGCACATGCCTTGATAAATGCTGGGTTCTTCTATAAATTTAACAACTCCAACGGCAAAGTGAAGGAAGCAAGAATAGTTTTTGGAGCTCTTTCGCCGTGTTTTATCAGAGCTAGTGCAACTGAAAAATATTTAATAGGTAAAAATCTTTTCTCCAACGACACTCTTCAAGCAGCTTTGAAGATTATGGACCAAGAACTTGTGGTGGTGGATAATCCACCTGAACCTTCGGCAGAATACCGAAAAATAACTGCATTAGGACTTTTTTATAAGGTAAGCTAGTGAGTTAATAAAAAAGGAACAAACAATTTTAATGGTCAGTAATCGTATTTCATAAACAATAAATTCAATAATGTTATTTTCCAGGGTCTGCTAAAGATATGCCCCATAAATTCTGTTAGTTCTTACTATCGTTCTGGAGCAACTAATTTAGATGATGATCGGCCCTTATCTCGAGCATATCAAGTCTTTGATACAAAACCTTCAGACTGGCCGATAAACCAGCCCATTCCAAAAGTGGATGCTTTGGTAACTGATAATAATCAATAAAACATCTGTTTTGTCATATTTAAAATTTCTACGTAAATTTAAAAAAATGAGCAGGAAATTTATCATTACACTTTTATCCTTATATTTTCTAGATACAATGTGCTGGTGAGGCATTCTACTCTGAAGATCTTCCTTCGTTCACTGATGAAGTATTTTGTTCATTTGCTTTGAGCACTATAGCTGTGGGAGATATTGTAAAAATTGATAGCAGTGATGCTTTGGTAGTAACTTGAATAAATTTGTGATTTTTTAACCATTTTAACTGAAATTATAATAATCAAATCAAAATTGACAGGCATGTCCAGGTGTCATAGATGTTTACACAGCAAAAGATATTCCAGGGAAAAACAACTTTAAACCAGAATCTTCGTTTGGTAAAGGTTACGAAGAAATATTATGTAGTGGTCATGTTAGCTTTTTTAATCAACCAATAGCAATAGTAGTAGCCGAAAACCGCTACATTGCTGACAAAGCTGCTAAGTTGGTAAAAGCAACTTACACAAATATCAAAGACCCAGTACTAGATGTAAGACAAATAGAAGGTGATTCGGCAAGAACAACGCTAAATTCTAAAATAGATGCTTCAGAGAAAGGTAACGATACTACTAAAACTATTGTCGGAAGTAATTCAATATATGGACAATATCATTTTACTATGGAGACCTTAGTCACTGTAGTAAAACCATCTGATGAAGGGCTGGACGTCTATTGTTCCACACAGTGGTTAGATGGCACGCAAAGAGCGATTTCTAGTGCGTTGAATATTGACGAAAATAGGTATGAAATAAATTCCTATAAAATAAATCTATTATATTGACTTGTTCCCGTTTGAACTTATATTTGTTACAGAATTGACGTTCATAATCGACGCTGTGGAGGCGCATATGGTATCAAACTCACAAGGAATATTCAGGGAGCCATTGCATGTGCTTTGGCTGTCATTAAGCTTAATAGGCCTTGTCGATTCATTCAGTCTTTACCTACCAATATGAGAGCCATTGGCAAGAGACTACCCTGTGCTGTTAATTTTGAAGTAAACTCTTTTTATTGAATTTATATTATACATCTACTTGCGTATGTACAGTTCCTACACGACTGTATCGATTAAAGTAATGTTTTACGTGCGTTTGTGTGTGTGTGTGTGTGTGTGTGTGTGTGTGTGTGTGTGTGTGTGTTTTATGTATGTAGTTTACTTAATGAGTCCCCTCTATGGACTGCTGCTGGACGAAATTCGATAAATGAGGTCTCATAACTATACTTTGTAAAATGTAGCTTGGGTCCTATGACAGCTGTCAGTGAAATCCCGCACATGAAGTCTTGAATTTTCTATTATTGAATGTAGTAGCTGTCAATGTCATACTTTATGGGCATACCCAGCTAATTAGTGATGGGCGATGAATCATCGTGACCAAATACTATGAACTATCCATATTTTGAATAAAGCTTAATTTAAAATTGAAATTAATATAAGAAAAAAATAATTAGAATTTAATCTTATTGCTTAGGTATTTTAATATCATAATAATGTTTATATTTCAATATACTTGATCCTAAATAATATTGAGTAAATAAAATCCTACATTCAATCCATCAACGCCCTGAACCTGTTTTTGGATTTTGTAAGAAGACACGCCGCGTTTGGCTCTTGGGCCATGATATAGGCATAAGATACACGCACCAACATCTTGTTTGATATGAACTTCCACTGATCCACTCCACTCATTCTCATCAGTACGAGTGCCGACGTCTTGTATGCTACGTATATTCCGTTCTCATTACAATTAAATACACACATACAATTAAATTAAACCTAATTATATGTAACATGCATCAATAATAGCTGGTAGTATCGATATTTTCATCGAATTTCGGACATTCCTATGAACCAAATTTTGACATCTGTCATAGGACCCAAGCTATATTTTACAAAGTATACTGAGTGAATAAAAATTAAAAATGTGAACAAAAACTATATAGTAGGATTTATGGCACTAAAATGTTTGTTATCCAAAAATATTTGTATATAGGTCAATCGAGTTAGTGGAAAAATGTATAGGAGATACTATTGCAGCAGACTTCTAAAAGATAAATTCAAAAATACATATACCTAACTAATAAATTTCAGTGAAATTTGGATGACAATATCATTTGATTAATGAAATAATACACAAAAAGTTCATACTAATTGCGTATCGAGAAGAACGATATTAAAACAGTGCCCTCGGAAGAATTTGAAACAAGCTGTCAAGCGGATGGTTTTTTATTTGGTCGACGCTTGTTATTCAAGGTTTTGAGGTGTTTGCAGTCACTTTTTATTACTTTACGTAGTAATTTACTTTTCAGACAGGTGTAAACAGCTAAGGTGTAATCCAATATCTTAATTACGATATTTTTGAAAATCATGGATTCATATTAAATGAAAATTTAACACAACCTGGGCTAGAAGTATACAATAGTGTCTATAAGAAAGAGCGTTGGAATTATAAGAGCTATGACTCTATCACTGATGCTGCTAAAAACACATGGGCTAGATCACCTGGTTAGATATATTCTAGATTATATTTTAGAATTTGAACCAATTTCGTCATAGGTTTTCTTATGTAAATTTCTTGTTATAAAATATTCTTCCCAACAGGTACACTAGAGCAGATCGCAATGGTTGAATTGATCATGGAACAGATAGCATATGAACTTTCATTGGATCCTATAGATGTAAAACTAGCTAATTTAGATATTGAACAATATGGAGAACTCAAAAATATGATCAGTGATGTTATAAAAAGTTCTGACTACGATAAAAGAAGAGCATTTGTAAATCAGTATAATATTGACAATAGATGGAAGAAGCGAGGTTTACGGTTTGCTCTGTCAAGATGGATAGTTTTAGAAGGATTGAGTATGTCTGCTAATTTGTATGTTTACCAAGGTGATGGTACAGTATCTGTGACTCATGGTGGTGTTGAAATTGGTCAGGGTATAAATACTAGAGTGATTCAAGTAGTTGCATATTTACTGAAGATTCCCGTCGAAAAAATAATCGTTAAAGAGAATAACACAGGTACAGTTCCTAATTCACGCGTAACTGGTCTTAGCATTACGTCATTAAATGCATGTGTAGCCATCAGACGAGCTTGTCAAGACTTATTAAAAAAATTGCAACCAATAAGAGATCAGATGAATAATCCAACTTGGGAGGAGTTGATAAAGAAAGCTGCTTCAGCTAATATCGATCTTCAGAGCCATGGTTTTACTAAAGACGACGAACCATTCAGTTATCCCGTATTTGGAGTGACATTAGCTGAAGTTGAATTAGATGTGATCACGGGTCAATTTCAAACAATAAGGGTTGATATATGTCAAGATGCCGGACAAAGCATTAATCCAGAAATTGATATTGGACAAGTCGAAGGTGCGTTTTTGATGGGTATGGGTTACTGGACGTGTGAAAATTTAGTATATGCAGCGACAGGAGAAATTACCACAGACCGTACGTGGAATTATTATGTTCCACTGGTTGGAGATATTCCCCAGGACTGGAGAGTATCCCTTAAAAAAAATTCTTACAGTGAAGATATCGTTTTTGGTTCTAAATGTAAGAATAACATCATATTTTTGAGCACTTAATAATTAATCTTCTTCAGTGTAGCTTATTGAAGTGTGATATTGTTGCTGTTGTAGCTATCGGTGAGCCTCCAATATGTATGGCAGTAGTAGTGGCGTTAGCTTTGAGGGAAGCTATAGTAGCAGCTAGGCTTGACACTGGCATACCTACTACGCAATGGTATCAAGAAGGTATATCAATTATTGTGTTAAGTTAAAACTAGAGTGCGCGCAAGATAACCCGCGGTGGAAATCAGAACTGTCTGAGAGCTGCCATAAATGTTTCCACTGTTAGGGATTTCGCCCATTTTAGGCATAATTAATAAAGTACCAATTTTGAGTACGGCTTAGGACTTTTTATTCAATAGGGATTCGGGTAAGTTTAGGGTAAAAATAAACTTGAGCTTTGCACTCTAGTTTTTGAACTCAATATACCTTTACACTTGATATTTATTTTCCACGCTATCGCATTAAGTGAATGCCCAGAAATGGTAACGTTGATTTGATAAATTTTTGTATTTTTAAGGGTACTTATAGTATGTTCTTTTCAATATTATAGAGTTCCATCACCGCTCTATAATTGACTAGAAGTATTTATTTCTCCTTCCGATTACTCCGCTTTTAATGTTGTATAAATATTACATTGACCATCCCATAAACACTTTGGGTCCTAAATAATTGAAAACCTTTATTTTTTTGAAATACCAGATTAAGGTAAATAACTGCATATATTTAGCCTGGCAAGATTAAGTAGTACGAAAATAGTCGCGAGTTATTTTACACGCACTCTATAACATATAACTCTTTGCTGATGACTTCTCAGTAGTAATGTACTAAAACATAAACATAGTCGTCTTAGCTGAAAAAGTATTGTGTGTTTGCAGATGGTCCATACACGGTGGAAAGGAACTGTTTACTGTCATCGACGAAAATCAAAGACTTTACGTTTAAATAATAAGTTATGAAAATTTTATCAGTTGCCGACATAAAATTTTTAGTGCAGTACAGCAGTTAAAGGCAAACGGTCATACCACGATCACAGTTGTTAAATGAAACATTAATATTATTTTATTGTATTGCATATGGTACGGTAATTTACGGGTTTATTGCATAAAATTTGTTTCTTACAACTCTAAATCTATTTTTTATCATGTTTTCATTACTATCTTGAGGCCATTTTATGTCATGTTTCATAGTATTATTATAAATTTAATTTATATATTTTTAATATTGGACTGGAGTTATAAGTTCATGGTTCCTGTATGCCACTAAATTCCACAGCGGTAAAATGAAACTTACTGAGCAACTCGTCGTATTCTTCAACGAAGTCACTCACCTGTTGTAAGGTGTGATGAATAGAGTAATCCGAGGAGCGCTGAATACGGTATTGTGCGAAAAATTCATTAGGCTTAAGTGTACCAGCTGCCTGCTTCCCACCTTTATCGACAACTGTTCTCCCTGAAAATGGCAGAATAGCAGAATTTTATGCATTGAACTTTACCTAAAGATGGAAAGAATGCAGTTATTGTTCAGAATTTAAATGTTATCTTCAGTGAAGGAGACTCGTTATTTTTTCTTCTTCGAGATAGAACATTTCTATTTTGAAGAATAAATTTATTAGCAAGTTTTTTTACTACATTATTTTAATTAGGTACTTTAAATGGTTACACGAAATGATTTTCTTAACTTTTGTTCTTTGTAAAAAATGGGTACCATCTAATTTATTCGCCGTTCTTGATGATCGTTGCTGATTCCAGTAAATACATCTTAAAAAGATTATATTTAATTTTAGTACTATTTAATTAAAATTTTTAACTATCTGGGCTGACTGTAAGCTGATTAAATGAATCTTATTGTTTTGTTTGCAATCGATCAATACAAACATGAGCTGTTTTCTGCTAAGTAATGATTGGAGAGCATTTTCATAAATTTGCACTAAATTTGGCCATGAAGTTGGAAATATTGGACAATGTTGATGTGAATCGATATGGAACACTATTGCACTAATCGCATAACCTAACCAGCCAATCCGACACAATTCACCTCTCGCTAAATAACCTCACACATCTCAAGTGGAAACGCAGCCTTAGGCCACCCAAACCTACAGCGATTAGGAATGATGTTAGCTGTTTTAGCCCCTCATTACATTTCAGTGTAATGAACATTTAGCTCTATAATTACGTGCTCTTAGTCTTCTGGGATACTTACTTAACTATTTCATTATCAATTATATGGGAAGAGGTTGTAAAGATCCCTCTGTAGAGGGCTAAACAACTTGGTACGTTCGAGAGTGCCCCTAAATTACTCCGAGCGACCCTCTAGAGTACATCCAAAGAGCGTTTACGATTGTATACTTTCTTTTTTATTAACGAATTAGGTTTAACGGAGTTAGATGATTTGTAAGTAGACTTGTCTATCTAAATCACCGTCCGAATTTAATGAAATTTACTAGTTTTCTGCTACTTTTAAATATTATTTGCCAAATTTATTTAGCTGCAACATTTTCGGTTAGGAAGTTATTTTCTGCATACCCATTTGAGCGCTCTTGCGCTCCCTGGGCTGTTCACGATTCCGTCAGTTCTCGATTCCCTCAAATTTTTTGTTCAGAAAAATGCCATGAAAAGCGAATTTATAACAAAAAAAAATGTTATTCTCTGAATCTAACTAGTCTAAGATGCGCCTAAACTTCGATATTTTCTGTAAAGCGGCTGTCCTGTCTAGCTTTCATAACCAATTGACGGTATCGAAGTTCTGTAGTTAGTAGGCAGACTTTTTAGAGCTCCAACTACCGGTAACGACTTCCATAAATGTTGGCATAACAACCATGACTGACAGTTTAACGTGCACTTAGAAGCACGATCATACCGATCCAAAAAGAGTCATATTCATGCAAACAAATATATACACTGAGTGGAGATTGAACCTGCACTGCATGTAATGCGTAGAAATCGAGCTCAATACCGCTACTAAACTTTTTTATTTTTCATTTTTAGACATATTTTTAAATTGATTTAAGATTTTAAAAAGTGAATTCTCAGATGGGATTTATACTTGATTTTTTAATATGTTGTTCATTCTTCTATCTGCATTTACCTCAATGTATTTCTGGATCACCCTATGGTTGACTGGCAGATTGAAATTCGCCTTTGTACAAAACTGTGTATAAAATTTGAAAATAAAAAAAGAATATTAATCCCTTCTAAAATTCATCAACCTTAGGTACTAAATCTATGGGTAGTCACGGATGTAGCGATTCTAGTTATTTCCCATTAAACACTGTGTTATGTACTATTTGGAATATTTAACATATTATCGTCGCTATGATAGACACATTCCTAACCGCCAAAGGGATGAGTCCCGCAAATATGTAAAACTTCTTCAAATAGGTAGTTAGTGTCAACATACACGGTCATGTTCGTTAAATAATAATTCCTAATATTAATAATAATATAATTCTTGAAAAGACAGCAATATTTAACACACTAGGTATTTACGATATCCATGATCGGGTTTTATTTATCTGTTATTCGCTTTCAGGCCTCCAATCATACTTTCCTTTCATGATTTATAATCAATCATACTAGTGTATTTTCTTTTTAACCCCCGACGTAAAAACGACAACGGGGTGCTATTATGTTTCATATCGGTGTGAGCGTGCGTGTGTGGTGTGTTTGTGTGTGGTGTGCGTGTGTGGGGTGTGTGTGTGTGTGTGTGTGTGTGTGTGCGTGTGTGTGTTTTTTTTTTTATGGCACATCAATTTGACTTCACCTCGCCTGATGTTAAGCTGAAGGCAAAGTCCCATGAAAAAGGGTCTCCATTGCAAACACGTTCAGTGCTACAATGGTGGCGCTCAGCTTGACGGCCTCATCAGATGCTTTTTCACGCCCCGCTTAAAGGACCCGGAACTGTAGGAAGAAGGAAACACGTGCGCCGGCAAGGAATTCCAGGACTTAATGGTACGGCAGAGAAAAGACTCACCGAACCGCTTGGTTCTTGATGGAATATTCTGTACCGTATGCGAGTGACACCTAAGCCCTGCACGCGTTGTCCTGTGTAGGAAAGGGGAGGGTGGGATCAATTGGAAGTGCTCATCAGAACATGAACAGTTATTTTATACAGTCTTCAGAGCTCAATGCTCGTGTACGCCAGTACTAAAATTTCGCGTAAAGCGGAACTGAGCACACCGCGCCGGTAATGTACGCACCGCGTCTGAATAATCAAGTGGTTATTGGAGGCTCGATCTCGTGCCATCACGCTTTTTACTTACTGCGGTAAGCAGACGCCGTGAAAAGAAGTGGTAGGATGATAAATACTTAATATTGTTCAGGTGGGTACTTAACTTACTTAACTTTATTCTAGGTGATTCTATACAGTGTTATATGGAGCCAAAGTAAATATCGATAACTTTTGTTATTGGTTTCTCTGATAGGGATAAATTCCTTACCAGATCACGTGTTCCCTTCTTCCTACAGTCCCGGGTCCTTTAAGCGGGGCGTGAACAAGCGTTTGATGAGGCCGTCAAGCTGAGCGCCATCATTGTAAAACTTTAGGTACGTGTTTGTAATGGTGACCCTCTTTCCTGAAACTTTACCTTCAGCTTACCATCAGGCGGGGTGAAGTAGGTATAGTTAGTTAGTTATGTTACCATGAGTATCTGGTAAGCACTACTTATATACCCAGGTTTTACCTTTCTACTTCTGAATGAGGCATGCGAGAACACAGTCAAACTTTTATTTGACGATATTTTAGAGTACCTACTTGTGGATAAAAGTAAAACTTTGCACTTGCACGCAACTGTCGTGTTTATATTGACGAAATAAAAGCGATTTTACTCTAAAAGCCATTTACACTCAACTGACAAAGTGAATTCTACTGTAAAAAGTAAGTAAGTTAGAATTTATACAATAAAATAAGGTGGGTAATATTAAAGTGTTATAATGATCTCGCCGTGTAGTGATTTTAATTTAGTAGGTTTATCTGTAAAGAGATTTGTGATCGCACTGTCATTTCTTTTTTGAGAGTGTTATAACTCATACCTATAGTTGAAGCAAATGAGTCCTAGAGTGGAGACGTAAGAAGAAAGACGGAAAGCGGGCCATCCGCTAGCCAGATGGACTGATGACCTGAAAAATGTAGCTAGAAAGGATGCGGAAAACAGAAGATTGGGAGTAATGGTGAATATTCTGTAGGGTGGAAGAAATTCCGCAATCTGCTCAATTAGGAGGCCGGAGATAACGTCGCGTTCTACCTCCGTGCGTAACTCTCACGCTTTAGATTGATTGACTTAGAAAAGATGTTAAATGATTCACGTATTTTAAAATATACTCTAATTAGGTACACATGTACCTACTAGCTAACCCGCGCACCTTCTCTTCAACTGCGTCACGCTGTTTTTGCAACGTTTTTCACTTCAGCTCTGCACCGGTAATAGCATGATGTTATATACATATTAACCTTCCTCTTCAATCACTCTGTCTATTGAAAAAAAAACACATAATCCGTTGCGTAGTTTAAAGATTTAAGCATACATAGGGACAGAGAAAGCGTCTGTTTTATATGTGGGTACTACCTAATTATACCTAACGATACGTACAGCTTTATGCAACACAGGCTCGCTTGTCAACTGTAGTTTATTCAAATTAACTCACAAGTCTAATGCATCTTGGTGTCAGTGAACGAAGCACTCCGAAGCATTTCAAAGTGCTGAGACATTTTCTTGAAATATAAACATTAATTCAGCTTAAATTTCGTAACTTAATCGGATTGCAAAGTGCTTGACTTTGCTTTTAGAGGATTGGAATTCATATCTGAATGTGCTACTGACTCAGATATACTTTAGTGGCTCGTAGTTATCCAGTCTATGTAAATTGCTCCAAGAAATGGTTCAAAATTGGGAGCTGGTAGCGTTTTATTACATAAAGTGACTACCAATCGAAGCATCTGACATGTACTACCTAATTAGGTTACAATGTGGGAGTGAGAAGGCAGATGGCATAAATCTAGTCGACAAAGTGAATGTTGCCGAAATGACATCGACGTCTTTGATCAATATCGAGAATGGTGTTAACGCAAAAGTAAAGAAATATGTGAAACATTTCGCACAAAGGGACAAGAAAATATTGTCGAATGATTGGTAGATTTTAGCTCACTCACCGCGCCGTTGCCCCTCATGCTATCCTCAAATAACAGCCCAAAAACGCCTACAGTTCGTATGTAGAGTAGGTATATTTTCAGAGCCGTCTGAACCTATGGCAGGGGCCCTGGGCACACAAGACTTTAGAGGCCCTTTTGGAAAATTTATGGTATAAGATTTTTCTCAAGATCGTCGGGATCGTTAAACTGGAGTGTGTGTTTCCTACCTCCTCCAATATATTATCAATTCTTAATATTTATTCGTTACTAGCTAATGCCCGCGACTCCACCCTCGTTGACCTCTGATCCCGATCCCGTCGAACCATAAAAACCTTCCTTAGAATGCAAGAAATAAATGAAAATAAAGTTACTCGAATTGGTTCAGCCATTTTATAGTTATGCGCTTAGCAACATATTTTGATATTCATTTTTATTTATATAGATAATCATTCTCTAGTGTCACGAATAATATATACCAATTTTTTTATGTTGAAAAAAAAACTAAATTAAATTTTAATGTACCCAACCTATTCTTTGTTAAAATTTATTTTAATAACATTTTAGTTCTCTGCACGAACGCTACAAGGCCCCAGGTATGACCCCAACCTTCTGAATCTGAATATTCATTTGAAGACTGAATATTTCTGTATATTAATGGACCAGGCACTCTAGAACGCAGGACAGCCCGGTCAGTGCTCACAACGCGACAAGCTAATATTTTGCATTTACTTAACAGTCCTGATGTTGTATCTCTTTAATATTAACATGGACCTGTTTATGAATTTGTTGATTATTATTGATTTATTTTGTACTCATCACCATTCGTCAGAGACAAAGAATTCATTTTGCGATGCAATAGTAGGCAGAGTTAATTATTATCATTATTTCCCTGATGTAGTTTTTCAAAGCGTTTATATAATATGGTTCTTCAAGAAGGGCATTTAAGGTCGGTAACACGAGTTTGACGCCCCTGGCGTTGCACACGTCCATATGCCACGGTGACAGCTTTCCATCAGGTGGACTGTGTGCTGGTCTATCATCTTAGTGGTATAAAAAATCATCATTATCCATCAATACTAAAACTAAAATGACCACGGTAGCCTAATGGTAATGGATTGCTGAGGCGAGGTCTCGGGTTCGATCCCAGGTGTTACAATGGCGCACACCAATGACTTTTCGATACTTTTCGAAGTTATGTGTGTATTTATCGCAGGTTTATAAGTGCCCATCAGAACATTCATCATGGTAGAGACTGTCAAATACTGCATACCGCAACATCTCATTCTGCAATCGAAACAATGACTCTCACAAAACTGCAATTATGATAAGTTGTGTTTAATATCAATAAAAGTAATACGAATTTCTAAAACTTGAAACGTTATAGGTACAATGTAATGGGCAAAGTTATCGTTTAAAACAATCTCTTCCAGACAACCTTGGAATAGGTCTACATGAGTTAGAATATATTGTAAACTTAAACTCAGTAAATATTATTGCGTGGGTACTAGTTTGCCTTCCCCGGCCTCGTACGTGACATGGTCAGAACTACATAGGACCATGCATCTTCATCATCATTTACTTGCTCATGTCCCAATTTATTTGGGTCAGTGCAACATGTCATTCTCCTCAATACATTCGTCCACTGCAGCACTATCCTTTAATGAAGTCTATCTATCTATACAATTATATAATTGTAAAAAGTTTATATTTTGTCCGCAATGCACGCAAAAACTACTGAACGAATTTCAATGCGGTTTTTATGTTAGTAGGGGTTTGGTCCAACTTAAAATCTTACGTTTGTTTGATTGCAATCGGTTATGTAGGACCAGAGTTTATAGTAATATATAATATAGGGTGCACAGATGGCGCTTAGGTCGCGATAACTGACAGCCACGCGGGCGAAGCCACGGGCATAGGCTAGTTGGATAATAATTTTCTTAGATAACGCGTTCAACCAAACTAACAAACTGTTCAGCTTTATATTATTATAAGTGAAGAAAAAGAACTTGGGGCCCTGGAGGCAAACTACCTTAAATCCTTAAATTGTCTCATATTATTTTAACGAGACATTTGTCCTTTATTTTAAACTAGCTGACCCGGGGTGACGCAGACGAAGTTGCACACTTCGTCTGCGTCACCCCGTTTTTGAAACATTTTTCATTCCTGCTCCGCACCTGTTGGTCGTAACATGATTTTATATACATATAAACCTTTCTCTTTACTTATTCTATTTATTAAAAAAACCCGCATCAAAATCCGTTATGTAGTTTTAAAGATGACCCGTGCAACTTCCTCTGCGTCACCTCGTTTCTGCATCATTTTTCATTCCCGCTCCGCACCTGTTGGTCGTAACATGATGTTATATACATATAAACCTTTCTCTTTAACTATTCCATCAATAAAAAAAACCGCATCAAACAAAAACAAACAACAAAATGATTTTGTTATACCTAGTAATCAAAAGAATGATTATTCAGTAATAAATTTCTCCAGGGCTGACTTATTTTTCCTCATGGTAGTTAAGATAATTATAAATTGGTTAAAGGTTTTGATTTGATTTGAATTGAATGTGAAGCTAATTTACAACAATCACGTGTATACATACATTATTCCAGTGACGTCACAAGTTAAACAAATTCTGTTCTACAAACAGGTTGTGGGTTCAACTAGTTGACGCGTCATTAGCCTTCCAGTTATTAGCAATTCTAACCTGACTGTATTTTGTATTACAATAAACAAATATACCTACTGTTTTCACATAAATAAGTAACCCGCCTGAAGGTAGAAGGCTTCATCAGATGCTTTTTCACGCCGTGCTAAAGGACCAGGTACTGTAAAAATAATAATAATAATAATTATTCGCCCACACTGGACCACAACTAATGGCTTTACTGAAGGTAACCGAAACCTTTAGTAATTCTATTAAGATGGGGTTTGGCGTGGACAAATGTGCAGTCATTCATGTAAAGCGAGGACGGGTGGTGGAGTCAGAAGGTATTCAACTTTCTGAGTCCACTTACCTGAGATCACTCCTCGTAACTGAGACCTATAAGTACTTGGGTATGTCACAGGCGTTATGCATCAATGAGGCTGGCATGAAACAAATGTTACAGGAGCGTTTCTTTGGCCGCCTGAAAAAAGTCCTTAACAGTCTTTTATAACAGGTAACAAGGTAAAAAGGTGCGTGCCTGTAACAGTTGGGTCATGCCCCTTTTGGTGTACTCCTTTGGCATACTCAAGTGGACTCAAACTGAACTCGATGCCATCGACAGAAAAGTCCGGACACAGTTGACTGCATTTCGAATGCATCATCCACGTTCATCTGTCATGAGATTGTACATCCCGCGAAAATGTGGGGGTCGAGGATTTTTAAATGCTAAGACCCTTCATAATCGCGAGGTGTGCAATCTCAGAGACTATTTTCTTAGATCCAACGTGGATATGCATCGAGATGTAGTCAACGTAGATACTGGGCTCACCCCGCTCGGCTTGGCTAAGCTGAACTGGCGCAGGCCTATAGTAGTTGGTGCTGACGACCGCAGGGAGATATGGCCGAGCAAGGAGTTACATGGTAGGTTTTATCGGGCCCTCCACAGGCCCGAAGTAGACCTACTGGCATCCGTATCCTGGCTACGTTTCAGTGACCTTTTTGGGGAAACTGAAGGTTTTGTCTGTGCAATTGCAGACGAAGTTATCAAGACGAATAATTACCGGAAGTATATCATGAGGGATGGCACAGTCGACATATGTCGAGCGTGCCACCAACCTGGTGAATCCCTCAGGCATATTACTTCCGGTTGTTCTCGTCTTGCTAACGGTGAGTACTTGCACAGACATAATCAAGTAGCCAGGATAATCCACCAACGGCTTGCTCTGAAATATAACCTTGTGGAAGTTGAAGTACCGTACTATAGATATGTTCCTGAGCCAGTTCTGGAAAATGGTCATATCACATTGTACTGGGATCGATCTATCATCACTGATAGGACTGTTGTAGCGAACAAGCCTGACATTGTGGTGATAGACCGATCCGAGCGCCGAGCATTGATTGTTGATGTTACCATTCCTCATGACGAGAATCTCGTGAAAACTCAGAAAGATAAACAGGTTAAGTACTTGGACTTGGCTCGCGAGATTGTCGACATGTGGAGTGTTGACTCAGCAATCATTGTGCCGATAGTCGTGTCAGTCAATGGACTGATAGCGAAGAGCCTCGATCAACACCTAAAGAGGCTCGGGTTAGACGGTTGGGTCAAGGGCCAGATGCAGAAGGCTGTGCTACTAGATACGGCGCGCATCGTGAGGAGGTTCCTTTCTCTGCAGCCCTAACCACCGGTAGCTTGGTCCCTGTATCCGATACCGGTGGCACTCTGTTTTTTTATATTTTTAAATGTGTATATTGTTTTTTTATTGTTGTATGATATTTATATTTAAAAATGTAAAAAAATATGAAAAAACTAGAATAAAGTGAAATAATAATAAAATAAATATAAAATAAAAACCCTGTATCAACATCTAGTCAGTGGGGATACAGTAGACCAAAGAATCCAGCAATGGGCTGCGACAGGCTAATTGAATGATGTTATCATCCATATTGGTTTTAAAGTGCATACTGATCACCATTACAAGGTGTAATATAAGTCCAAAATCACACGAATGTTCTGTGCGTAGAAGGTATCTGAGGATGGGTGAGATAAGGGCGTTACCGCCTGCATAAGTGAAGGAGGCTCTCTTTCAGACAACGTTTTTGTATGACCTCCAAAATATTTAGTTTTTAGTTATTTTTATAAATTATCGCTTTTGTTGTATACTTACTGGCATTGCTATGAGAAAAGGAATCGAAAATGTATAGGCGACTGGCATTATTTTAAAGTTGAAATTGAAGTCGCATCCCTGGCTTTTACCTTGGAGCAAGAGATTCATTTTCGGCATTTATATTTCACACGTTCTTACACCTAACTGGCATTGAGTCCAATGACATATTCTATGATGCCAACACAGTACTTCTTCTAGAGTCTACCCTTTTTTGTCAGGGCTCGGGGGAAACAACATGACCAGATATTTGATACCCACATAGCTAGGTAGTCACTAATATGATTACTTATACACAAGCAAATTTACCATAATTTGGAATCTGCATTTTCATCTGCAAATGAATCTAATTCACGAATAAACTGCGTCATTACATTACACATTCCTTCTAGAAAATATTGTTAGTATCATTATACAAGCTAATTACCTCAATTACCCTGTAGCATATGAATACACACTCGCCCGACATAACACAAGTGCATTCAACGTCATAATTTTGTTTAAAATGGCAAGTACCACGAGATTGCATACTGCGGTGAACTTTGTACCAGGATAGCTGGTGTTGCTGTTCACTGGGTCGAGGTTTATTTAACACCTTGTGCAGCTGCGGCTTTCTATGTGAGTTTTGTTCAAAATTAAACTGATTTGATATAGTATTGTATAAACTTTTAATGCAATTAGTAATGATACATTTTTCAGTATTCTAGCATGAGGTTTGATGCATTGAAAGGTTAGTTGGGATTATTTGAGATTTATCTATAGCTTATTCTCAGAGCTTTTCTTATTGCTCAAGCGCTAAAAGAAAAGTGAAGCTTTGCACATTCCTGCCAGCTTAGAGATTGACAAGTAGCACAAATTGTAAATAGAATAAAATAGAATATTTAGCGTATGGGTGCTTCCCACACAAGTGTGACTGTGTGAATTTAGGACAGAAGGTCAGCCAAAGAAAAGATGGATGTATTGTGTGAGACAAGAAGATATGACAATGAAGGAAGTGGCTGAGTAAATAGCCTCTGACAGAAATGTGAGAAGAAGAATGACATGTTGCACCGACCCCAAGTAATTGGAACGAGGGCAGGGAGATGATAATGATAGGCGGTTCACACACACATAGGTATATTCGGTTTACTAACAGTTGTGCCACTTGCTTCGGTTAATTGACCTATGTGGAATTCGCCAAACCTTCCAACGCCTCTATTTTATACGTACAAACAAATTATATTAACGAAGATATTTGTTAAACAAATTGACGATTTTACAATTTTTACACAGATGATGTTAAAGTAGACTTACCATGAACTCATATTACAGGTCCATAATTGAACGTCTGTAATTGTAACTTGGTAATGAAATATATTATTTATGAGGAATTACAAAGTTATTGATTGGTATGACAGTGGCTCAATTCAAATTATTGACCTGTTTTGAAAGTATATTGTTGACCTGATGTATGCTTGTTATCTTCAGTTTAGATATAATATCTATATTTTATAACCCAAAAAGACACACTTTTTCGATTAGGAACAGTTTTATTGAAACAAATCGAGGATCTGAAACCCAGTAAACCAAAAACTTACTTTTACTTCCACAGAAAACATTCGATATCGTTTTGTACGGAACAACTGTTTATAAAATTAATTGCTTTAGGGTGAGAACATTTAGGAAAAGGTAATAAAGATAGTACAAATTGATGTATTTAGCAAATCGGGCTATTGGAGTAGTTAGGTATTGAATAAAACCATAGTTAGTAAAAACAGAATGTATTTTAAATCATCATCACAATTCGCATAGAGAGTCAAACATTACATCAAGTGATCGTTCCCATAGCATACATACATTTCACTCCAGGTAGATAACAACACATAACTGAAACACACTGTTGTATAATAATGGCGTTCGTATAATTAAAACTGATGACGTAATAATTACGGTTAAACTGAAGCTCGCTATTGTTGTTCTAATGAGAAAAAGAATAACACAAAAATGAAGCAAACAAAAAATAAAACAAGAAACAGAAAAAGGTGAAGTGTCATTAATGTAGTCGATATAAAAAATTAACGTCTTTAATGACTCTCCCACTTTATGCGAAGAAAACAGATAGTTAACACAAATGTTTTCATAGATTATACGTATCTCTAATACTTATCTATATATTTACAGTTTCAACGAAAATAGTCTTTACAATATACTGAACTTCATTAAGGATATCTTTCTTTGAAATATTAGCTATTAGCAAGTACTGAAACATTTCAAGCCCGATAATTGGGATTAATCGCGATTCCCTCCAAGGAGGGAAGGAATCGCGGCTAATCCGGATATAACATTTTTATTCATAAATATTTTTCATCTATCTATGTATTTTAAAGATAGAATATAGACAAAATGTCTAACTACATTAATAATATATTAATACCTTAAGTGTATCTAATAATACTGAGACAGAACGGTTATTGGATTCTTACAAGGAACCCTGTGATATATTTTTATATATTTACAATTTTACAATAGATACAGTAGACACACAGCTAACATTATTGTTTCGTTAATATCAGTATTGCTTAAATAAATTTACATTGAGCCTAAAGACACAAGTTGAGCAACTTAAAAATTATATATTTTACTAATTAATATTATTTAGAGACTCAACAGCTATTTACTGATCTATAAATGTTTCTTGACATTGACAACTTAGTAATCTTACAGAAAAACAATAATTTACTGCTCATTCTTACTCATAGTCATAGTCATAACAAATAATTGTCATAATTAATATGTATGAGCAAAACGCAAACGTAAAAAATGTTAGTTACCAAGATAGGAGGCATGGTCGCCGAAATATACCTAATACATTTATGAAATAATAAATCAATTGGTAGACGTATATCAACATTCAATAAATCTGAAGGATTTTTTCATATTCCAACTCATAAAATTTGACAATATTATATGGTGAATATATTTCTGAAAACATAAGGATTATACCACCAATAGATAACAATGATTATCCAGTACCTACTGCTTCAGTTACTAAATGTTGTAAAGGCGATATAAGCAATGAAAAATGACACTACTTTCAAATATTTTACATCAAGTGTCAATACTTTGAGCAAGAAACTCGAGCAACATTCAACTGGAAGATCTTTGATTGCGACATCTATGTCTACACTGTAATTATTTATCTACAAATTAATATCACTAATCTTTACAACTACCAAATAATATTTGATATGATAATATATTGGGTATCCTTTATAATATGGGTATCAAATGCATTGATTGAGTTCGTACGTTACAATTTTTTGTGGTATTTGGGTTCCAGAAATCAGAGACGCAATTACTCGTTTAAGTTTGAAGAACACAAGAAATAAACTATTTTCAGCAACTTTTCAGGAGGGCGATAAATTTGCGTCTTTTGATTTCCTTGCGAATAGCATCAATATCATCAAAAACGACATAAGAGGTTTTAGATGTTAAATGACTTTGATAATGTTTACTACGGTATTGTCTTTACAGTCTGTTGCAAATATATTGTTTTTGCTTTGCTACAGTTATCTAATTATTCAGAACAATAGCACTTTATTAATTTATGCCAGTTTTTATATACCTACTTAAATCAATTCGTTTACGTGTCATCTGCAAAGGCAAAAAGTTATTTAAGTGTTTTCAAAAAATATGATTTAATTACGTGTAATTATAGAAATTTAGTCGTATTAGGTTCTTTCGTAGAACATTTCTTAACGAACCCAATGTCTGCAATTCGAGACTCAATCACTAATTTTGATACCATTACAATAAGTTATTTTGGCATAGATAATTACATACTACCTTGTCAAATCTCGCAGTGCATTGTCTTCCATCGACATATTTATTCATTCATTAATGTCGTAAATTTACATACCTAATAACTACATGTTATTTAATAATTAACTACAACACTATATCTAGGAGTGAGATGTGAGATAACACGGACGGAAAATGGTGTCAGAGATGTAATTAAAATGACAATTAATACAACAATAATAATATAAAATAATGAAATGTAGTATATGAGATCATTTTATTAGTGATGCTCTTCAAATAACGAGTTGTAAAACAGTGAATTAATAGTTTTATATTTCGTCTATTGGTTGCAGAAGCCTACATTCCGACATGATGCTAAATTGTTACAATTAAAGTAGAATTACAGTAGTGAAAAAACGTTTGAGTACTTAAAAAAATTCTCAACCCAATAAAATCTACTAATGTGATAATGTAGTAAATTTCTCATTGATTTCATCATCTGCTCTTAAAATTTAAGAACATTATTATTATAATTAAAAGATTTAATGTAACTTATTATCCGTCTACCGTCCATGTTGTCAAAGTACTTTTGACTTATCAACTGCCATAATTTGGAGTGTTTCAAGTTTCAAAGATGACTAGTATGCGTATAGAAATATAATTCATTGCATAGTTGACGCTAAGCAAACTAATATCATGTAATATCTGAGGAATGAGATCATTTAAATTTCATATTCACATTAGCATAGAGATTAATCTAGATAAAACTGTTTATAAGAATATTGTTGTACTTAAAACATTAGCAGACGGACAATTTGAAAAGCAAGAAAAAGGTACTTTGAAAACTACATTGCCTTTTTTTGCTATAGTTACAATTTATACAGTTAACACTTTTAAAGTTGAATGTACATTTTCATATGATACAGTCAGAAGAAAGACGTTTAACGATACATTTAATAAAATAATCACAACCTTAAAATAACTAAAGCTTCTAAATTCTTTGGCATATTATATTGATGACTAGAACATTATGGCTAGAAGCAAGCTATACATGATAATTTACTTTTTTACAAGAGTAGTTAGTAATAAATTACAATTCTTAAATACATTTGATATGCTATTTGACTACTGCTAATACACGACATCCAATTTTATTGATTTATCACATTTATTTTAAATGTTCGAGGGCATAATATATACAATTTGGTCGTCAAGTAGATCTCTTGGAAGTTTGAAAATTAAACACTATACATACATTTCGTTGTAGATTTTTTCATACATATTATTATCTTATTAAACTGGTTTTTCAGTTTGGTGACATTTCTTGGTATACTTGAATACGTCAAAGTTCATTAAAGTATATTAAAATATTAGTTGTTCATATTTTAAGGGAATTTTCAAATTTAAGCATTTCAACACAGACAATAATAATATGTATGTCAAAAAATATATGTATTTGAAACAAAAATATTGAGATCTACTGGGTGAAGACGACCAAATAGTCCACGGGCTAGGTACCGCAATGGAGTATTTTTCTGAAGGCCTTTCGGAACTCAGGGTTGAAGATAGTATAAATGACTGGGTTAAGAAACGAGTTGATATAGCCCAGCCAAGTAGTTAAGATGAATACTGTCACCCCGGGGTCAAAGGAGAGACCAATTTTGTCACAGATGGCTCCAAGGACAGAACAGGTGAAGAATGGAGCCCAGCAGAACAGGAAAACACCTGAAAAGAAGAATATTATGTATCATCACTGTTTTCATGTTACCTTATGCTTTTGTGTATTTGCAGAATGTCAAAAGATGACTGTCATGAACAAAATCTTCTAAACAAATCAGATCTTTGTTGGAATACTGTGATAAATTTATACTCACTCAACAACAGTGTTGCTTAAAGATAATATTGTTTTCATTTAAAATCTAACTATAGGTACATAAGTTTTTATTGTGTTTCGAAATATTTTGTAGAAACATTTAATCCTCATTTTAAATTTCCTTTGTATTTCAATTTTCTCTCGGTTTACTACTTCACTTCTGAATTATGTATCATTCATAATTAGAATTCATTCAGTGCACACTTACCTAAAACTATAGCTAGCGTTTTAGTAGCCTTTCTTTCTTTCTTTGCGCTGGACTTCTCTCGTTTCTTCTTACTAGCTTTATTAGCTTTGTATATTGTAAATCGTGCTGTAGCTGCACTGGCTTTCCTCTCTTTCTTTGAACTAGACCCGTCTCTGAGGTCAAAATTACTAGCTGTCAGTTGGTCATCCTCTGATCGGATTTGTAAGGAGACATTTCTGAAAAAAAAAAGTATAAATTACACGTCATCCGTTTACAGCTATGCCGTTCAGTCATTCTCGTTCGCATTTACAAATCCTATTGCCACCTTTTCTAGTTACAAAGCAGAGTATAGTCCCTATAACCATTTTATCCATTAAGGTACTTCACTAATAAGGTTGTTGTAATTATTATTCTCACAAATTACCTGGAATCCATTTTAGATTTGCCATTTTTCTTGTATTTATCATCATCACAGGCCATATTCTTCAAAACTGTTGCGTCTTTCAATCCTGGTGAGCCTGGAGGTGACACGTGTTCTCTGATAGTGTCTTCAAGGTTCGAAGGTGCGTACCCTGAATCATTGTTCCCGTTTGGATCTGGGACGTGTTGCTTGATATTTCTTTGTACTGTACTGGAGGATTTAAAAATGAAATGTGAGTAAAGTCATTCATCGTAACTTTAATTATGTATATAAAGTGCAGAGATCCCTTTGATGCAATCCCTGGTTATTTAAGAAGAGCGTTTAAAAACCTCATCAAAAAGTAAATACCGCCATTTTTGGGATATCTTATGAAATGGCGGTCACTATTCTCGGAACTTAAAGCCACTACCATCAAACAGGCTGCATTAAAGTTGACGATCTAAATAACAATAAAAAAATAATATGAATAGTTTTCTTACTTGGCGAATGATTGTTTTGCAGACATTGTTTATAAATAATGGGTAAATAAGATTCATCATCACCATCCTAGCGTCAGTACCGATCCGAAGCTTCCGTACAAAAGACGTTTATTAAGAAACACAAAAGATAGAAAGAAGACAATAGGTATAACAAGAACAGAAAGGAATAGACGGGCTGAAGGACTAACTAACTACAATTGAAGTGAACGGAACTCTAGCCGTAGCACTTCGTTTGACGTTACAAAGTTGTACCAGGTACGACCTACCTACCTATTATTCATTGAATCACAACTATTAATTATAATTCCTCAACAGACAAGTACAGACACTATTATTCATGCATGAGTTTTAGATAAACACACGAAACCCTTTGAAACCACACTACGACGTCCAATTAATATTTGTCTGTTCATGAGCTTAATATATTTCATGCTCATTTGGATAAGACTATTGATTTCAATCTTGTAATTACACAATCGGCTTCCATTTAGACACGCTTAGATGACTAAATAATATAGTTATATACAGATTTTAGTTTTAGTTGGCAGTACATTACATCATTAAGTGTGATAATCAAAATTTAGATTTTAATAAGCAATTATGCAGACTAAAAGGTATCTTTTGATTACATTTCAGAATTAGGAAGATTAATGGTATGAAAAGGTTAAGTTGTAATCTAAAAATTCAACCAGCTGAAATGAAAACAAAGTATTTTATATAAGAAAGGTGAATATGACTCGCCGAAATATATGTAAGCCTCTATTGATTATTCCAACAGATTCAGAGCAATGTCGAGATTTGACTATCAATGTTGTTTATGAATCGTTTAATCGAGAAAATTAATTTTCTCCCTTTGATTCGCAATCTAAATTAACATGAAACAAGCAGGTAACTCCTTTGAATCGAAAATCTTTATGAACCTGTTGAAACTTGAGAGAACTTCTTACAATAATAAATGGAGGACTGAGTAATTAATAGATCTTTATTTATATTGCTCAGGTATAGCGAAATATTGGCTACAATCGTAAGAATTATTCTTGGTGGTTTTCAGATATACAGATGTATCTATTGGTCTAATAATAAAGATGTTATTTTTCGAAAGTTATAACTTTAACAACATAAATGATATAGGTATGGTCAAGTTTTATTGTTATTTAAAAAATAAATAAATAATAACTAATTATTCCTTTTTAAATTTTTTTACTTTTCTGCTATTATTTGCATACTCCTTCGTTATGTATTAATAAAACAGAAAAATATATCCAGATTTTAGATGAAATGTTTTGATGAATAATTTTAATTACTTTTTGTAAACTTCTTATTCGAGTTGGACTGTTGTCCCTTTACCGAGCTTTGGGAGCTCTCTGTCGTGGGTTTTCGAATCTGTATAGTGTAGTGTGGAGTTGTTGATGTCAGTAAATTGATGTTTGTTATTCGGACTTCTTAAAATAGTTAATAATTACCCTAGGTTTAATGTATTATTTAATTGCATATCAACTATCAACATACTTATGTATGAACAAAAGTAATGTGAAAAAGGTCCAAAGTATGAATAAAGAGGGCTTTAGGATCAGAGGTCGGCCCAAGAAAAGATGGATGGATTATATAGAAGAAGAAACAGAAAAAAAGGGAGTGACTGAGGAAATGACATCTGACAGAAGTGTATGGAGGAGAATGACATATTGAGACGACCCCAATTAATTGGGATACGGGCAGGAAGTTGTTAATAATGGTGAACGACTACCAACAGAGTCTAAATAAGGCTTTGCAAAAACAAAGAAAAAGGGTTGAATAAGTATTGATGAACTTACTTGGCCTTTTCTTCAGCAACAGTGGCGAGCATAAACTCTGTGGATTTGTTGTTGAGAATGACGTGACAGTCGTCAGCATCGGCCTCGATATCCACTGACCTCTTGTCAAAACTACATTTAACAGAAAATGTATTAGCTAAATGATTGTATGTTTGATTAGTGTTTTATAAAGAAACATACAGAGACTTATCAATTTTTAATCATTATTTATGATTTGATTAAGTGTGAAAATTGTTTCGATTCTTGGATCTGGCCATCGAAACTGTGCTAAAGTTCATTTATGTAGGTAATTTGATATTATTCTAGTCCAAATTTTCAATTATGTTCATCTAATTGAACTAACTATCAATAAAAGCCCTTGACTACATTCGTAACTGGTGATTATTACATTACCTGACCTGATATTATAGGTTTGAGCAAGCAGCAGGATTTGCTAAATACTATAATGGAGTCTGTATGTGAATATAAGGCGATTAACACATTGCCCCGTGTTCTTACGTCACTCTCTTTGTATTGAATGTACCAACCACGTAACAGACTCCTCTGCATTTTAACATTAATCCCAGTCGTATCTGAAGTTTCAACCACCGTTTTCATCAGTCTAACTGCAGGTTTGATTTAATTTCGATATTTTATGTGAAGCGACTGCCATTTGACCTCCACAGCTTCCACAATTCCATTAATGATATCGAAGCATTGCAGTTAGACCACTTGTTGGAATTTTTATGTTTCTGACTACCCGTAACGACAGCCTTAGACATTACTATGACAACCGGGATTGACGGCTTAACCGTGTTTTCCGAAAAGAGGCATATCTTATTAAATTTTATGCAATGAGAGTGGAACCCACGCCACGCCACAGCGGCTGTCCGTACTTAAGTGACAGGTTTGCTACGAAAGTTACATTACTCTCGCCTTTTTGCCTGTAGCAATAGTTAGCATACATATAAAGAAATACAATATCATACTAACTATCCCAGTTTCTGTCGAATTATGACCAGAAAAAAAACTAAGGTTAATCTTGCACAGTATGACTTTTTTCGCCTGCTTGAGGAAAACTTGCTTGATTAATTACACTATGTTCGGCAAGCTTTTCTCTAAGAATAGTTTTATTCTGTTGGCAATAACATTTTTCGTAATGACACGAAGTCAGATGGGAATAATGACGTTAGTATCATTAACTCGACATAGATCGGCAGCCAATTCTACTATTTAATGTTGCTTACTTTATGGACTACAGGACATGAGTAATTACTTAATATCATTACATAATTAATGTTCGATAATAAATGCGTGTATAATTTTAGATGTAGGTATTACAAAAATCTGATATGAAGGAGTCTCCTACAGACATTACTTGCTTAAAGGGAGACTTCAATCATAAAACTGTTACATCAAACTATATAATGTAGATAAACTATTTTATTTTTATTTTATTATTTTGAAACAGAGAATAAGTATTGCCATACAACGTGGCAATGATGCCAGTCTCCTGGGAACATTACCACATGAGGCATGCGATGCGGAGGAATTCAACTACGCTTTTTAATTTAAGTCTTTTTTGTTGGTTTTTAATTATCATGTTACTTTTAATTTCTTTACTTCTATTTATTTAAATAAATATCTCAGAGCTAAGATTTCGTACGGAAATAAGCATAAAAAGACAGTATTATGAAACTATGTACCTAACCGGTGAAATTGTATCATTGATTATGTTAAATTCGCTGTAAATCATCACCAAATGCAACAATACCTGTTCATTATAGACGTACAAAAGATCACAAGTCTATAATACACACATTGTAACATAATTATATTCTACGGAAGGAGAGACTCAAGTTATTAAATTTAATACTAGATCATTTGTCCTTACTAGTCCAACATTGAGATCCGTATTTCAGACACATTAGCAGTCCAATGGCGTACTATTATCTAGACTATTATATACTAATAGTGTTATGTGTAATCTCAAAGTTCATGAAAATAATATCTTGGCAAGTAACGGTTCACGGTATCTCAGTAATGCTATTTCATTTGGAAAAATTGTCTCATTTTCAACAATATATGGCGAACAAGTTTAACATGCAAGTGTGTTTAGTGCATGTTACGTTTATCTCAAGTTTAAGCTCGAATGTATCTACAGTAAAAATAGCTCTTTAGATTTTATTTACAATAATAATGTCATAAACATGAAGTAAAATGTGACAATTGTAGGTTCAGTTACTAAAGTAATTTTGTCTAATTATAGGTCAATTTGTGCCAATTTCTAGTGACCACTCTTGACATTCGTAATTTAATTATACTGGTGGAGATTATGAGAATCATATTAACTAAGATTACTTAAATTGTACTGTTTCCTGACCCTAATTTTAGTTGTTCCATTTAGGTAGTATTTTTACATAAGTTGTTTTTCTGACGTTCCTCACCTGTCTTCATGGTCGTCTTCATTACTTCCAGACCCAGTATTAGTAGGTCTGTCATCGTGGAGGGCAGTCTCCGCCAGTCTTCTGGTTTGAGCTACATTTTCTATCACCACTGCAGTGGTAGCACCAGTTGTTGGGTCTCCAGATACTGGAGGTTTCTTCGCTGCTCTTTGTTTTTTCGCGCGATTTCTTAATGCCTGAGGATAATTTAATATTTCAGTCAGCTTATAAACAATAGATGAAAATGAATTGTTAACAATCATTTTTAATTTTAGATCCTTTGTTTGACGTGCTACCCCCGGGAGAGGGTTCCCTTAAAGGTTGACTCATTTAATAAAATATCGAACAAGTCAGAATTGTGTACAGAATAGACACACAGTGGTGTGCGTACCTGGTGCCGCGGCTATTGTAATTGCTTACCGCATCGGGCACTAGTACAAAAACGCGTGTATGTAAATACCTACAAAATAATCGCTTTCATCCTTTTAAATGTGATATATTATCTTCATTCATGTAGATCACAAAATAAAACAAATGAACGTCCAAATGCATGAGCTTTTTAATCACTAATAATAAAAGATAACATAATAAAAGTAAATTTAATAATAAAAAATGTATTGGAAAACAAAATATAAACACGAATGTCTACATCGATCTTATAGGAAAAACATCATGTTCATAAATGTTGGAACAAACTGTAACATTATATGTTTACATTCTCACTATTAAAATGATTGTTAAATGTGGAAAAATATTGTTAAAGAGATTGAAAAAAGATTTGAGAGAGGTTGAGAAAAGATTGTTCAAAGTGATCATTTTATCAAGCCATTATCTTCTCTATAAATAATAATAAGGAAAAAATATTGCTTAAATAAAGAAGAATTATTCCAAGAATCAGACCGAATATGTTGGACACGGGTAATCACATACATGCTTGCCAAAAAGTTTCTGTAATGAGATTGTATTGTGTTGTTGTAGTCGTGTGTATCTATGCTATTCTTAAAAGATTGCAAATTTTTGGCAACATTTTTAACTTTGCTTTTGTAAGTGTAGGTTGAATTTTTCAAACTGAAATTGTCGTGAAGACAATAATGCTGAGCGTATAATAATCAAGATTATAATCTCTTTGTCTTATCAAGAGACAATTTTTGATGAGGTCATAATTGTTTGTTTCACAATTGTTTCCTTAAAATTCATTTTGATGTTTAGTAAAAGTAGGTATCTAATTTGATTAGATGATCAAACATCCTAAATCTATTCTTCTGCAGTTCGCAAAACGTTAGGTATATCATGTTTCTATAGCGTCTAAATCTTAACACATATTAGTATTGCGCCTCATGTACCAAATGAATACCAATCAAGCCTCTAGATTAACCTTACTTCATTAGTCTGTATACCGCTTAAGCTGCACAAACAATTAACATTCCCACTTGTTCACGTTACCATGAGATTGGAACTGGTATCCTAATCCAGTTATTGGCAATCTGAATGGACATTGCTACCTATTGATACCAACGTACTTACTTAGTTGGAGTTTCTATAGATACGTGTTTTGGAACTTACATGCTATTAAAACAGTGTATTAGAATTAAAGGAAAAAGGACGGAGAAAAAAATATAAGTAGCACCACCTTGTCTCATCCAAAATATACAGATAATATCACTGCAAGAGAAAGAAAACTCGAAATAAAACCCTGTACTACCCCGTCTGGCCAACGTGGAAACCACAGTTCATAGCCTCCCAACATTGGATGAGGCCTAAGGCCAACGGTGAACTGCGATAGGCTAATTGATAATCAATTATTGAATACATTCTCAGACAAAGCAGTTTTACAGGTAAAGTTAAATTGTTAAAGTATAATACCATATTTTAATGAAATTTAAATGTATAACGGCAATAGGGACCTAAACATAAACTGGCGAAATGTGGGTGCTAGCACCTTTGCCTATCCCTTCGTGGATAAAGGCGTGACTTTATGTTATGTTATGTTTAATTAAATTTAGAGGCATTAATATGCAAATTTTTCAGATTGATTTAATATATTTTCATTAAATTTATTGGGTGGAGTAATCTATAAACAAACATAATATACATTACATGTTGGCCAATAGATACATTGGCGCTGTTAATTTAATGTACTTTTTTTCTGTCAGTGGAAAGATCGTGGGGTGCACCCAAGACTACAATGCAAATATATTCAAAAGGTCATTTTTGTAAAGGATAAAAAAGTCGGCAAGTAATTAAACGACTATCACACTAACCTTAAAAATATTATAATACAGGAACATCATCATGATGCAAGGTATGTAGAAGGACCCGAGCGACGAGTAGATGACATAGTTTTGACTATTGAAGAGGCATTCGTCAAAGTTTCTGTCTGACGTATCGTTCAACCCCAAGACGATTGGTGCACCAATGGCTGCGGAGATCAGCCACACCAGCACGATAGTAAACCAGACTCTCCGGTTGTTCTTGTGTTTTGCATACTTTATGGGCTGTGTAACTGCAATATACCTGAGGAAAGCAATGTACTGCAATAAACCAGTTATTACTAAACATGCAGGGCTACTGGCAACTTGACGTATTTCTTGCAAGAGGTGTTAGAGTACTCAAAATACTACAGCTTAATCCACACGTTTATGTATGGCCGAAAATCAAATGTTTTCACAATAATTAACTTTATAGTGTTTTCCACAATATTGAAGAGATGGAAATTGTCCTTTGAAATTATCATGTTTTTAATTCATTTTAGGTTAGTTAAAGTATCATTCATAAAAATTAAGTAGAACAATCTCCGTGGCGTGGCGGTAGTGCACGCGACTGCTACGCACGGGGCGCGGGTTCGATGCCCGCTCAGTGCAAAAAGTTGTATGCATGAATATGGCTGTTTGCACTGGTTTGGTCATGCCTCAGAGAGCACGTTAAGCCGTTGGTCCCGGTTGCCATACAAACATCTATGGCAGTCGTTACGGGTAGTTGGAGCCTTCAAAAGTCCAACCAGTCTAACTTGGAACTTCGATATCACCATTGGTCATTGGACCATTGGTTGTGGCAGTCGCTTCACGGAAAATATCGATGTTCAGCTGCATCACAGTTAGACTGGAAAGCCGACCCAACCGAATTGGGAAAAGGTTCAGAGAATGATGAAAAATTAATTAGAATAATGCCCACTCTGTGAAAGTTAAATTTTGAAGCTAATTATTTTGAAAGCGATTGCTTTTCGGCTATGTATTATCGGTGGTCAAAATACAATTTTGCAATCTGAATCCTCTAACACCACCAATCGGTATACCAGTAATAAAATACGTCTAGTTCTTTACTGAAAACAAAGGCAAATGAGGTCAAGACTATAATTTTTCCTCAGTTTGTGTGTCTCAATAGTTTGGATAGTTTTTTTTTTTTTTTTTTGAGATCAAACGACGAACTGTTACAAAATGTTTACCAATTTTTCATGTTCAACTTGATATCTTCTTCATAATTTGAACGAGGCTGATAGAAATCGAAAGAGCATAATTATCTGTAGCTAATGGCAAATGTAATATAGGTCATTTTCTGACACAAAGAGCATCTTGTATCTTAATAAGAAAAGGTAACATGTTAACTAGCGACTTACCTATCGACGGAGATGGCGACAAGATTGAATATACTTGAGGTGGACGACGTGACGTCCATCGCAATGTACACGTCGCACACGAAGGCAGGGAGACCCCAGGATCCGTTTACCTGGAACAAATAAAACATTTATATTATTGCGCAATTATAACTTTCTCGTTGTATTATATGGAGCGAACTATGTGTTGGTGCAAATCATTCTGCATTATCTAACGGTACTATTTAAATAAGTCGTATTCCTATTTATTTGACCGAATCCTCGTATGACCTCCAAGTTTCGACCCTTATTCTGATCCTGTTCTCCTTGTATCAAACATCATGTTTCGTTCTACGTCATTTATAAATCTTCAAATAATAATCAAATTATAAAATACACGAACAGAAGTGAAACGTTTTATAATATAACTAGACCTGTATTTGAACTGTTATAGAAAAACTCCATGTACTTTTAAAATATCCTTCATCTACATAGCAATTTCCCATTAGCATCCAAAAAATACGTTTTGGAATCCGAAGTTCGTTTATATTTCTAGTTATAGTCGTTATAGTCTGAAAGGAAAGCCTGCACTGGAACTTCTGTCGTTTAGCAGATGCTTCGACTTCGCCTTAGGCCTCGAGTATGTTCATAGAACCCTCTTTAAAATAATTTTAGTACGTTCTTCCGCTACCACGCTGTTTAAACACAATCATAATAAAGTTTCTCTATACATTTCTTGCTTAAGCGCGTCATGATGTATGACGCCTCTAAGCTAAACACGTAATAGTGTATCAGGGGCTCTGAATACTTGACAATAGATGTATCCACGTCGTGCACATAAATAAAATGGACGTGACGTTGACTACAGTTTGTTTTTCCATTCCCATTCTATGGATCTAGATAAAAATGGACATCCCTCGGAATGGCTAAAATGATCAACACTTCTGAGGATAGTATCTCTAAATTGTCGCTATGAATCTTTCAAAATGACAGCTACTTTTTGATGTTGAAAGCACATGTTGTGTGTTCGTGTGGTGTGAATTATAAGCTGTGTTTTTGATGCATTTCAAAAAAAGAAGTAAATTGAGGGTTGTAAATTAACTTTTCGAGACGTGGTTCTGGTACAGTGTTAATACAATATAGGGGTTTTATATTTGCGTAATTTTAAATAACAATATGAAGACCTAGACAGCTCTGCATGGTGAAAAACATTTAACTTCACTCGTTTTTCTTTATTGTCAAGCGTTGTTGGTTAGTAATAGAAGGTCAAGGCATTCCTCGTGCGGAAATACCCACATAAGTCCCACAGGGCATTCGATGGTCCTGGTTTAGCCAGAGCGTGAGGGATATATTGTTTCAAGTCCTGCGCTGACTCCGGCTTACTGATTCACTGTGCAGAAGTTGTCGATAACCAGGAATATTTCAAAATGTAGTTGGAGCCGTGTGTGTGTGTGTGTGTGTGTGTGTGTGCGCGTGTGTGTGTGTGCGCGTGTGTGTGTGTGTGTGTGTGTGTGTGTTTGTTTGTGTATGTACTAACCCACTCAACTACTAACACACTCACTGCATCTAACAAGCAGACCGTTGTTTGCGGCTGCAGGACCATAAGGAGGACCTATAAATACACTAAAGTATCATCTAGATTTTGTCCGGATTATAGTTACAGGATGTTTCATCGTATACACGCGTGTATATAACCGTTATTTTGCGTCATAAATTATTCGGGATCCGACAATATACCACGCCCAATTCCACTTCGGTTTCATTCCGGTTTTGCTGTCGCTTGCGCTACCGGTATGGTTTTGTGAGTAATATAATTGATGACATTTTGTAGATAGACTCATATACCTACATACACAGTGCCTTCATATAAATCTTATTATATTTCTAAGTTATTTAATAAAAAAAAATATACATTTAATTGCATACCAGCAAACGCCCCAATGGAAAGTGTTTACACTTTCCCCATAGACGTTTGCAACACTAGGGGCGTAGAGAGGAAGGGAGGGGGGACGGGGAAGGGTGATGGTAGTGTAGGTGTAGATTGTAGGTGGTTATTATTGTTATTGTGGTTGTTACTGTGTGGTGGTTATTACCACTAATTGTGGTGACAACTTAATTCCTCGATCTTCGCACTGACAATACAAAAACTCTTTACTGAGCTCTGGCTACTCTACTCACCGCCGCAGACACAACACAAGGTTATTATTAGCAACGGTGTGTGCTATTGGGTGCTGGCACAATTAGGACGGGAGGTACCGTCATGCCATACTTCCGTTAATTTATTCCAATTGATTTCACTTACTGAGTTAGATATTTATGAATTAACCTTCTTCTGTCATTGTCCTGCATCACAAGATTAAGTACAATAAGTACCTAACGTTTAGGTGGAGAGCTTATAACAATACTGCCTTGAAGGTGCAAGAGCAGCAATCATCAATCAAGAAGGCTATTGCAGTCCACTGTTGAACAGATGCCTGTCCCGATGTTGGGAGGTTTTACTGTATGCTTTCCTTTCCATTGTGATTGGTACAGGGTATTTCTAGGTTGCCTTCTCTCGCAGCGATGACGTCAGCGAATTTTTTTATTATTCACGTACCGTAAATGAAGAATTGGTGACCCTTGTATTCTTGCACTGATGGAATAATATCAAAAACAAATCCTAATTCAAAATTCAATACGGGATACGGGATAATGGGATGTTTTCGCAAATATCGTTCACTGAAATAGAAATTAAATATGGCATTTCAACCACTTCCGAAGTAAGTCCAGAATAAACCAGACATTTATTTGGCGTGTACACAAACTCAGGTTTGCGGTTCGATGCTTGTCCGTGAATATTCATGATACTGCCGATGCGTTGCATAATCTGTGTGCGGGGTAACGGCGCGGGAAAACTGGGAGCCTTACCGCTGCGTTCGACATTATTGAAATGTATGTTGTTCAATTTTGAATTAGGTATAATGTCGAAATCTTTAGTATTTTGTACTAAAAACGCCTATTTTTTAACGTGCAGCTAGTATATTTTGTGAAAGGAAGATGTCGAACATTTCCTACTACAGTACTATCAAACTCACGTTTAACGCCTTTATTTAAAGTGTAAATTTAATCCGATCCTAGCGGAAGTATCACCTTTTGTGGCATTAAGTGGGAACGGTGGAGCAGATCTAACTATGGATGTAACTTCCCCAGATGAATATCCATTCTTACCAGTGATAACATAAATCCAACTAACATAAACAACACATATAACCTATAAAATATAGTGACTTTGCAGATACATAGAGATATTGCATCCCTAGCAGTATGTTACCGTCTCTACCACGGTGAATGTTCTTATGAGATCTTCCAATTGATCCAACCCTCTCTTTTCCTAAATAGGACAACACGTGCAGGGCTTAGATGTCACTCGCATACGGTGCAGAATACTCCATTAAGAACCACGAGGTTCGGCGAGTGTTTCCTCTGTCGCACCATTAAGTCTTAGAATTCCTTACCAAAGCACGTGTTTCCTTCTTCCTACAGTTACGGGTTCTTTAGGCGGGTCATGAAAAAGCATCTGATGAAGCCGTCAAGCTGAGCGCCATCATTGTAATACTTTACGTGTTTGTGATAGTGACCTTCTTTAATGAGACTTTGCCTTCAGCTTACCATCAGACGAGGGGAAGTTAAGTTGACGTCCCATAAAAAATTAGACTTTGCCTTCAGCTTACCATCAGGCGAGGTGAAGTCAAATTGACATACCATAAAAAGCAGCCATAACAACATATTTATACAAAGAAAAATCTTCTACTAGTTAGTGAGTTTATCTTCTCGTTCGTATAGGGCAATAATAGCAGGTGGAAATTTGGAGGGAGACACATTAAATAGTCGCTGTCCCTTTATAATGTGCCATGGCAGACGAGCAGCAGATGTGCGCTTATTAAAAATTTACAATATACGACTTTTCAACCGCATGTAGATACAGCGAACTCGAAAAGTTCCTGGATACCTTAAGATCTATAATCCTTTGACAGCCTTAGGGCTTGTACACAAAACTACAATGCGACGCGATGCGATGCGAATCAACGAAAAAATCTATCGAAATAACTGTTTTCAACAACGAC
Source organism: Pelosia muscerda (assembly GCA_963691645.1). Taxonomy (NCBI): domain Eukaryota; kingdom Metazoa; phylum Arthropoda; class Insecta; order Lepidoptera; family Erebidae; genus Pelosia; species Pelosia muscerda. Next base: position 17,278,126 of record OY829109.1, on the reverse strand, counting down.
AACAACGCATCGCAGTTTTGTGTACAAGCCCTTAGGCTTAGTTGCACCACCTACATGCTAAAGTAAGCGTTTACGTCAAATTTAACATTAATAAACCTTGATTCTAATGACTTCTACTAAATGTGTTGCACCAGTGTATTTAATAGCTCGGTTAAAGTTATTTTTTGATAGAATTTGACGTTAACAATTAATAGTAACCAACAAAGCGTGGCCGGTTATAGTTAGCGTCAAGTTATGACGTCATTGTAACTAATGTCAAATAATGAAACCTGTTTTATACATGACCCGTACTTTAACTACACTGTTAGTGTTAAAGTCAGATGGTGCAACCCAGCTTAAGTGTAATTTAATCAAATTAACATTATAGCGTTAATAAAATAAACTATCGATGTCTTCTTCCTTTATAAGAAAATAAGTCAACTCCTGTAAGTAAATCTATTATCCAGTAGCTTCTAAGACTAGTAGTTGTGTAGGGGCATCACTTGGTACAATTTTTTTCCAATTGTTCAGGAACTTTTGTAGTGTACACGATGGATACTCAGTGTTTGCGTGCGCCAGTCCGTATTCTTTAATACCATTCAGCTGAATCCTGATTTATCTGAGGATATAATTGTATAGAACTAAAGATGAATTTGACAGATTATCAATGTCCAGAATTAGTTGAGTGACAGCCTAGAATACAGGCCTTATAACTGTCATCTACAGTTTTAGCAAGCCACCATTGTAATACTTTACGGATTTATACTAGTGACCCTCTTTCCTGAGACTTTGCCTTCAGCTTACTATTAGGCGAGGTGAAGTCACATTGACGTGTCCTAAAAAAATCATGGCGGTGTAGACCGATCTCAACGCTTATCTCTGACCAGCGAAATCAACGTTTTGCTCACGTGACATCTTCTTTCAGCAATTTCATTGGTCAAAGAGATATCTCGGTTTTGTTGATCTCCGCCATGCTGATGCCTTAGAATACCATCTGTCCTCAGTTACCTAAAACAATTGGTCTCTGATTACCTAAAACAATTGGTTAATTCTTTTATCTTTATACATAATTATTGATAATACACTTGTAATTCAGGTTTCTATTACCTACCACAGGCACCAGCGATCCACAATCCAATGTGCATACAGTAAATATCTTGTGTCATATTTTGTATTTATTGGTTTGTGGTGAGAAAATAAACAATATTTATAAAACTTCTCCACTGTAAAAAATACAGTGGTGTGTTATGAGCTCCACCAAGTTTCTATCTTCAACAATTAAATCGTATTCGTATCGTATCCTATAAAACCAGTTCCCATCCACCTTGAAGAGGACAAACTAATAAAACGGAGACAAGACGCCTCCCTTACAACGGACGCACGTAATGTCCACCGGATGGCCGACGGTCGGAAGTTCAGATGTTACGTCACGAATTGCACAAAAAGTATCTATTTTGATTTAATAAAGTTATTTAGAATGTATGGACTCTTATTTATGACGCTTGCCCTTTTCATTTGTAACAATTTAGCTTTATTGCCTTTGATTTTTCATTGAAATTTCTGATAATCAAGTTACTTATTTTTAGAATATGTGAGTATGTATTTGATTTATTTTTATATCATAACACTGAGGGGAGTTCCCGTGCTCCACTTATATCATAAGGCTTCGAGCTAACCTAACTTGTGAGCAATAATGGTACACCAACTGATTTGAAGATGAGATTTTCCTCTAGCGGATAGAAGACCTCTTTGAGGTAATGGTGGTGAACGCGATTGCTACGAATGTATTTATTTACGTCTAGTCGTGCCTCGTAGAGCACGTTAAGCTATCGATCCCGGTTATAATTTCGAACATCTATGGCAGTCTTTACGAGTAGTTGAAGCCTTAAAATATTAAACAACTGATCTAATTTCAGTACTTCGATATCGTTAATTCCTATAGTTTGTGGAGACTGAAAATAGTTAACCTCGAATTAACGCAGGGAGGAAGATGACGATTATAGTGATTATGGTAAAAGGTCAAGTAACAATGAACATCCATAGTAGCCAAATACACCAAATCATGGGGGAGAATGAATTAATTTAAAAAGCACTACGTATAACGATGACGAAGGTTCTCCAAACTCCGAGAAAATAATTCACGTATGCTTATATTTTATAAGCATATGACCGAACTTTTTATTTCCTCTCCGGAAATCTCCACAGGTACCCCCCACTGAAGTCAGTGAGGGTGAGGTCCAACTCGAACTGATTGAGAGCGCATGTTCGTCTAGAGCCATCAGTTTCTGATGGCGAGGTAGCCTCTGGAATATCCCTCACACCTGGAAGAGGGAAAGACGTGAGCTGGTAAGGAATGACAAGAGTTATTGGTGCGGCCTAGAAAAGACTCACCGAACCTTTTGATTCACCGTATGCGGGTGACATCTAAGCCCTGCACATGTAAGATTTGTTATCAATACTGTGTCTATATAGTGGTATATAGTCATGGCCTCTATATTGTCGAAGTGTGTTCCTCAAATCTCGTCTTAAACATTTTCACCATGTTACAGTACACACAGTACGTTGCAGTGTTTACCACCATTAGTTTGAAACTGCGATTAAAATTATCTAAACGGTTCATCGCTTACAATGGCGTGATCGGAACATTCGGAATGCTTTGTGTTCCTACAGTTATCTGATAAACTGATAAGTATAACTATACTTTAACTATGAGTTAAATGGCTGTTCGGATTTGATAAAGATTCTTTTATATTTAGATACAGTTAAAAAGGCATGGTTGAACATCAATATTGATTCAATATGCAGCTATCGTCTTCGTGGACTTCTAATTGAGAATCTCTTGAATTTAATATTATTTCAATCTTACTTCCGGATTCGTACTCGGGCTATTATCATGTATATCTATCTATCTATCAATTTATACTATTATGTAATTGTAAAAGTTTATATTTCCAAAACTACTAAACACAAAAACACAAACACTCACATACACAACACAAAAACTACTAAACGGATTTCGATGCGGTTTTTTTATTTGAAGGGGTTTGGTTCAACATAAAATCGTACCCTCAGTGGAAAAAAAGCATAAGACGGAAATGCTGATTTTTCAGTACGGCGAAAAAACTGAATTTATGGGCATATTTACTTTATATCCAAACGTAGAAGAATTATTCTTATATCAAAAAAAGGAGAAAAAAATATTGCACTTCGCGTTGTATTTAAGTTTGTACTAATGTTTATAGTTTATTAGGAATTGTAAAAATAAATTATTATGCTATTTTTCAGAATACAATAAAATAAAGCATTCTGAGTATCAAAATTTATGCCAGACTTTGCTAGAAAAGTAAAATATATTTCAAAAAGTATGTTATATTAAAGCAGTAATGAACTCGTGAATATGAACATTTTTGGTAGTATAAGTAAGATTACTGCATTATTTCCTTTATAAAAATTATGTTTGTAATGCACAAGCAATATTTACCCCTTTTTTCAATATAGGGGCTTGTTAAGATAACTTAAGTAAACAATAATAATTACTTATTTCATTATATGTTTTAGAAAAGTTAGCTGCATATTAACACATATTACTTAGAGTTATTATTTATGACTACAGGGAAAAACAGAGAATGCATTTTTTTATGCATTATTTTTTATTTTAGGCAAAATACTAATTATAGTTTTGGTAACAATTATAGTTCATACTATCAACAATAAAATTGCACAATAATATTCAGTAATTTAGAGTTTCGGTGAAGATTACTACCACTATTGATTTTTTTTATGAATTCTTAAATAATCAGTAAGTAGATAATTTGATAAGACTAAACTTGTAACAATTAACGAATTAAGTTTTTATTGGCTCCGTACAATGAAATATTTATGTTCTCTCAGTAAACGAAATTCAATTATGTCAGGGGAATAACGGATAAAATCGGCTCCGTACTAAAAAAGTATTCCATCCCGACAGTTTACGCACCAGGCATTAAAGTAAACAACATCGTGGGCACACCGAAGGATATCTTGCCGCTTCAGACGCCAGGGGTCTACAAGATAGATTGCAGCTGCGGTAGTTCATATATAGGCCAAACAAAGCGGACTATTGCTGATAGGGTCAAAGAACACATTGCAACTGTAAAGAACCGCCGGACGAGCAAATCAGCGATTGCAGAACACCTTTTAGTAGCAGGCACGAATCACTGGATTGTATTGTACAATACGCAAGTTCTCTCCACCAAACGTCACTTTTATTCGAGAGCTGTACGTGAAGCTATTGAAATCTAGAAGTACAAGAATTTTAATCGGGAAGACGGTTTCAAGTTATCTGCGACATGGAATCCAGTGATAAAAAACTTGCTGCCTCGCTTTTCTGCGCGGTCGGATAGACACGAAGCCATTTGCACAGATAATAGGGACCCTGTGAGTGTGGTATGTGATGGTACCTGCAGAGAAAATAATATAAAAAATGTCGAAAATGTGCGGGTAAATGTATAACCGGCTACCTCACGAACTCGACGACGGAGGGCGTGCGCGGCTGAGATAATCAGCCTATGACCACGGCCGGTGCAACCTGGTCGAAATGTCAGGCATTCCAAAGGTTTTTTTTTATCTATGGCACGTCAATTTGACTTCACCTCGCCTGATGTTAAGCTGAAGGCAAAGTCTCATGAAAGATTTTGAAGATATTGAAAGAGCTTTGTATTACCTATACGATGATCGCGTTAATTCCCGTTTAAATATTATTATAAGACTGAATTTGTTGAATTACACTCTGTTCTGTTTCGCTGGCTGGTTTATGAGGTCTATTGGTATGTTGTCCTCGAAGGTTTGTTATTTGGTCGCCATTAACATATTTATCAATGGCAGTGTAAACTGTTCTTTCTTTAATATCTAGCGTATTAAGAAACATGGTTTTGCACACTTTTCAATCAGTCACAAGACATGCTTCGCTTCATGACGGCAAATAATAAACCAATGTACGATTTCGTTCACGTTTACGCTGCATTTTCATAACTTTAGGTTCTATAATCTCGGTGTTTTTCAAAATGAACTGCCATTGAGTTTCATGGTTACTAGAAGTCCAAAATTGCTTAAATATTCCCAACCTTTTTCTAGGGTTTGTATTAGCTTCAGTTACTAACACTGGACGAGATGTTATTGCTTCAGATTCTGTGGTGGAATTATTTCCAGCTGGTATAGTTTCAGCGTGACAGGCTATAAGTGAAGGGTCAGAAGTTATAGGCCGAGATTATAGAACCTAAAGTTATGAAAATGCAGCGTAAACGTGAACGAAATCGTACATTGGTTTATTATTTGCATGTCTTGTGACTGATTGAAAAGTATGCAAAGCCATGTTTCTTAATACGCTAGATATTAAAGAAAGAACAGTTTACACTGCCATTGATAAATATGCTAATGGCGACCAAATAACAGACCTTCGAGGACAACATACCAATAGACCTCATAAACCAGCCAGCGAAACAGAACAGAGTGTAATTCAACAAATTCAGTCTTATAATAATATGTAAACGGGAATTAACACGATCATCGTATAGGTAATACAAACCTTTGGAATGCCTGACGTTTCAACTAGGTTGCACCGGCCGTGGTCACAGGCTGACTGTCTCAGCCGCGCACGCCCTTCGTCGTCGAGTCCGTGAGGTAGCCGGTTGTACATTTACCCACACATTTTCGACATTTTTTATATTATTTTCTCTCCAGGTACCATCACATACCACACTCACAGGGTCCCTATTATCTGTGCAAATGGCTCGGTGTCTATCCGACCACGCAGAAAAGCGAGGCAGCAAGTTTTTTATCACTGGATTCCATGTCGCAGATAACTTGAAACCGTCTCGTCTTCCCCATTGAAACTCTTGTACTTCTTGATTTCAATAGCTTCACGTACAGCTCTTGAATAGAAGTGACTTTCGGTGGAGAGGTATCTTTTTGGCTAAGTAAGCGCATTTAAGATAATTTCCTTATAACGAATGAAAAGATAATCGTGTATACAAGACTAGCGATGTAAAAAAAACATACGCATTTAAATCATAATAATTGTTACTATTAATCTTCTACATAAAATATTAGGGATAAACGTAGTAAAAAGTAATACGTCATATTTCTCAATTTATTCTTTGCGTTATATCACTTAATCTACTAATCCGTAATAAAAAATGTAATGGAACAAAAACTCTCAAAACGAATTTCTTGCTTTAATTCGTCAAATTTAACAAGAAAAATATGAAAAAAATTTAGTATATGTATCTTTAAACGTACTTTTCAAATATGATAAAATCGATAAATCAAAATAAAATCACTTATGCCTATTTTGCACTGGGGGTGCGAAATCTTACGTTTGTTTGATTACAATCGGTTAAGTAGAACCTGAGTTATGATAAGTAATATAGAATTTAGGTTACACAGATGACGCTTAGGTCGCTTTAACCGACAGCCACGTGGGCTGGGCTAGTTCATAGATATTTGTGTACTGTATCTTGTAAGAGAAGAGTGTAAATTCAAATAAATTAAACAAACAAATGTATCTATTTATTTATTTTTAATTTTATTCTTCATGTACACATATATTATATTTATATACAATAGTGAGACGAGATGTACAAAGGCGAGCTTACCTCAAAATTGGGTTTTCTTCCAGCAAACCAGGGAGTGCACAGAGGAATTGATGTATGAGTGGCAAAGTCTAATGTACAAGAAGCATCGATTGATGTAGGAGGTATACGAGACGTATACCCCAGATAAATGGGCATAAATATACATAGATACAACATATACATACACACAACATGCACATATACATACACATTATACATAAATACCTACATACATACATACATACATACATACATGCATGCATACCTACATAAATAAATACATACATACATACATACACCTACATACATATGTCTGAGTTGCGAGAGAGATCTACTTACAGTAAGAGTTACTGTTTGACCCATTTCAACCATGCATCCTGACGGACGCTGACGGACCGAATCTCATTATGAAAGTAAAGTAATATTGAAATAATATTACTTTTGTGGGGTGGTGGTAAGGTCCCTGACCCCATTCCCGCTGCTAATTCTTCTCGATAGTATAATGATCTCCCAAAACGTGGATTTATATTGGTGAGTAGCCTAGTAGTATGGGTAATGGACTGCTGAGACGAGGTCTCGGGTTCGATCCCAGATTTACCATGGCACACACTTTTCGAAGTTATGTGTGTATTTATCGCAGTGCCCGGTTAATGGCAATAGGCTCGCCACCTATTACATTGGGACCTAAACATAAACTGGCAAAATGTGGGTGCTAGCACCTCTGCCTACCCTTTCGGGGATATAGGCGTGAGTTTATGTTATGTTATGAGAAAAAATCAAACTCAAAGTCAAAGTGAAAAATCGATACAGTTGATCCAGCGATTACCTTATGCAACATCACAAACTTTACCTTTTTATAATATAGAAGTAAATTATACATTTCCGTGAGACTGCAGCCTCTAGTAGGATTAAGTCTACAGCCGGTCCCAACTTACAAAGGGTCGGTTATTAATAACTCAGTTCAATTATGTCTGAGGCGATCAATCTAAACGCTGTGTAACTGTCCTTATTGCTAGATCCCTGTTTAATTTAGGGCCAATGTTGGGTAATTACAACACTAATATGACACGAATATAATATACATATACATATTCAGTTTAACCATTGTTACAATGGTATAAAAAGATGTTTTTGATGGAATTGAAGTCATTATTTTCTCACTCTTTTATTTCAAGCTATTATTTTGTATGAATTTCAATGAATCTCCTCACACATTTACATCATCGAACTTCAATGATAGGGGATGATGATAAGGTCGTTTGATTCCACCCGAAACTGTGTTAAGCGTCTTAGTTTTCGAAACTTAATCCGTAAAAATATGCATTGTAAAATAATTATTGTGTAACTAAACTGAAACTATGACCTTTCATTGTTTTTAGTTCAAAAAGTATTTTCCTAGCGGCAGAATTTCTTTTTATTTATTTAGGGCAAGTCAGTTTGACTTATCCTCGCCTGATGGTATACTGAAGACGAAGTTTCAGGCAAGAGGGTCGCCATTACAAACACGTAGTGTTACAATGGTAGCGCTCATCAGATTTTTTTTTTTTTATCTATGGCACGTCAATTTGACTTCACCTCGCCTGATGTTAAGCTGAAGGCAAAGTCCCATGAAAGAGGGTCACCATTGCAAACACGTTCCGTGCTACAATGGTGGCGCTCAGCTTGACGGCCTCATCAGATGCTTTTTCACGCCCCGCTTAAAGGACTCGGGACTGTAGGAAGAAGGAAACACGTGCGCCGGCAAGGAATTCCAGGACTTAATGGTACGGCAGAGAAAAGACTCACCGAACCGCTTGGTTCTTGATGGAATATTCTGTACCGTATGCGAGTGACACCTTAGCCCTGCACGCGTTGTCCTGTGTAGGAAAGGGGAGGGTGGGATTAATTGGAAGAGATCATCAGAACATTCACCATGGTAGAGACGGTAAAATACTGCCAAGGACGCAACATCTCTACGCATCTGCAAAGGCTCGAGGGACTCTGTGACCTCAGGACTCCCAATAATGCGGACCGCACGTCGCTGCAACCTGTCGAGAGTATCTAATAAGTACTTTGCGGAGCCATCCCAGAGATGCGAGCAGTATTCCACGCAGGAGCGAATTTGTGTCTTATAAAGAAGACACCGCTGCTCCGGCGTGAAAAAACGTCTCACTCTGTTCAGGACTCCGAGTTTACGCGAAGCTGTTTTGATGATGCTCTCGATATAGTTCTTGTTGTTCAGTTTGCAGCGCACGTCCATACCGAGTATATTGAGATTGAGAGATACTTTTAATGTCCGCCCTACGTATATGACCCGGGACTGTAGGAAGAAAGAAACATGTGAGTTGGTGAGGAATTTCTCAGGTGTCGTAGTGGTAGAAGATGACTAAAGAATAGAGTATTCTAGAGTACTTTACAATGTCGTCGAGGCTTGGAAGGCAATGGATTCCTGTGATGTGGACACACTAAGAAGAACAATAATTCGCAGTAAGAGATTCCCACCTGGACAAAAAGTAGTGGTCAGTGTGTAACTAATAATATTAATAAATATCCACGAAAAATATATATATAGCCGCGGTAGCCTAGTGGTATGGGTAATGGACTGCTGAGACGAGGTCTCGAGTTCGATCCCAGGTTTACCATGGCACACACCAATGACTTTTCGATGCTTTTCGAAGTTATGTGTGTATTTATCGCAGGTTTATAAGTGCCTCGGAGAGCACGTTAAGCCGTCGGTCCCGGTTGCCATACAAACATCTATGGCAGTCGTTACGGGTAGTTGGAGCCCTCAAAAGTCCAACCAGCCTAACTTGGAACTTCGATATCGCCATTGGTCATTAGACCATTGGTTGTGGAGGTCAGATGGCAGTCGATTCACGAAAAATATCGAAGTTCAGCCGCATCACAGTTAGACTGGAAAGCCGACCCCAACTGAGTTGGGAAAAAGGTTCAGGGAATGATGATCCACTAAAAATATAATTCCTTTAAAATTTAGATACAAGAATAATTATATTACGTTGTCAATTTGATAACCTACACCTAAGTTTAAAAGATCAATGTTCACTATCAGTTCATTGGTGTAAATAAAACAAGAATATCGTCACACAATAAAATTATTGATATTTATATCGTTATCTGTCAGAGATCGATAATATCGAATATTTCTATAGATATTTTAGATACAGCGGATACATAATTAAAACAAGTATCTTCACCTAATAATTAAACACTTTAAATTAATATAAGAGCGGTCCACCTGATGGAAACTAGTTTCCATGGCCTATGGACGTTTCCAACACCAGGGACATCACAATCATGTTGCCGACCATATAGAGAAGAAGGGATAAGGAGAAGGGGGGGAGAGGAGAAAGTTAAGAGAGTCTCTGTGCTGTCAGTGCAGAAGACAATCAAGGGTTTCTCGGTCTTCGCGCTGTAAACACAAAACCTCTCCAGTGAGCTCTGGCTACACTCATCACCACCGAAAACACAACACAAGGTTATTTTGGCAAGGTTTAAAAACTCATAAATATTCTAAGCTATGTTACACCAACTTTGAGCATAGATAGCAGTTTGTAAAACATTGTCATAGAATATATTATCGATATAAACATCACTAATTTTGTTTCGATAGGCACTATTGGCTTTTACGTCATGACAACCCTAGCCACAACAGACTGCCTTCTATTTTCGATAACAACAACCGTTCATGTCCGATAATAACATAAAAAATGTTCTCGCACAAGCATTCACGCTGCGTTTACGTTCTATAAATGGTTCTAGGAGGAAAATATCGTAAAGAAAGTACGGGTATTTTATCAGTGAATCTTGGGTAACAGGGTTGGTAAACGTATCAATAAAACTAACTTTATTAGTCACTAGCTACTAGACTAGATGTCGTTTATCGCGCAATACATTGCGACAGTTTTTGTATTCAGTGCAAGAAGACAAAGCTAAATTTCTCGGTCTTACCACTGACAGCAAAAACCTGTACTTGTCTTGTCTTAATCTTCACCATTCACCCTCCCCTCTACATGGTCGACAACAAGAATGTGACGCCTCTGGTGTTGCAAACGTCCACAGGTCACGATACCTACTTTCCATTTGGTGGATCTTGTGGTTGTCTGCCACCTAAGTGGTATAGTAAAAATGAAGTCCAAGAGTAAGAAAAATGTGCGATTGCATAGAGTAGTTAGACGGTAGTCACTACAATATATATCGGATCAAAAGAAAGGTAGCAAATAGACCCCAGACTCCAATGCAAAGGTTTCGAATACCACCGGAAATAATTCTATGATGATGACGATTATAATATTGAAAATGAGACGTTTACTATAGCTTGGTAAGAGTTCAAAGATAACACAAAGTCAAACACACATAATCATTACATAACAAAACAATAATACCGTAATTGAATGTACACTTGGATCTTTATCATTGTTTTATTTTTCAACAGTAGTCAATCATTTATATTGCTTGAGTTCGGCTGTGTCAATCATACAATCAAAGTGTTCATAATCGCAGCAAAATATTGTGCTTGAAGAATGTTAGCGGATTTAGAATATAACTATGACGAAACAACAGCAGCTATGGATAAATTCAACCAAAAGGATATCGATGATTTGCGTTTTTGGACCCAAAACGTGGACAAAACTAAGAACATTCCTCAAGATTTAACGGATAAACAACTGGTGTTGTTCTACAACGCGTGTTACGGTGATATATCAAATACAAAATTATGTATTGAAAACTATTATAAATGCAGAAAAGATTCACCAGATTTATTCAATAATAGAGTGTTGGATGCAAGTTTAAAAACAGCTACAGAAGTTTTTGAATACTCTGTTCTTCCAGCAAAAACATGTGAAGGCTACGATATAATATTTAACCGCCTCTGTGATGATAACGTCTGGAAATTTGACTTAGTAAGCGAATTCAAAATGCTACTAATGACAGTAGATCTCTGCTTAACAAGACGAGGCCCACAGCCAGGTTTAATTTTTCTCTTCGATGTACAATTTAAATTGGGACACCTATTGAAAATGAATCCATTAATTATTAGACGGTTAATACAGTACCTTCAAGATGCGTTACCAGTGCGCATGCAAGCTATACACGTAGTGAATGCCGGACCAGTCCTAGATAAAATAATGACACTGGTAAAACCATTCATGTATAAGCAATTCTTTGAAAAAATCGTATTTCATAGTAAAAATGAAGACATAGAGAAGTTATATAAAATTATCCCAAGATCTTCTTTGCCGCCGATTTACGGAGGAACTCTGCCAGATACTCAATCACTTCACAACAAGTGTTTAGAACAGCTTCAATCTCTAGAGTCGTACTTCAAATCTGAAGAGGAACAGAGGCTTGCGGCAAGATAGAGGAAAAATGGTTCAGAAACAATCGTCGACTTCTTTATGCTATAGTGAATTTTAATTTCCATTATTTCTAATTTTATTGAACAATCATTTAACAAATACTTTCTTGCTATATTTGATTAGGGATTTGATTTTAGATTAGTGTAAATGAACAGATAGATAACTCTTTGCACACAATAAATGTATAACACAAATAATGTACTAAGCGCAATACTCGAAGACGGCTGAACAATTTCGACTAATTCTTTTGTTTATTTATTGCTGGAACTCTACAGAAGCTTGGAGCAGTAGGAATGAGATCAGAAGTACATTGGTGATATATTTATTTTTCTGAGTATGACAACTGTGTAAATGATTAGACTCATTTTTGATATCCACCTATGAATTATTGTGTTGATTGTATTTTTTTGCCCGCATAATGATAATATAATAGCCCAAATAATTATATTTTACATTTCATTTAAGTCTCTGATTGTAAAATCTTATTGTACCAACGTCTTATCAGACATGCCACTGTAATACATACTTAACCTATATAAATGACAACCTGTGACAAACAATAAATAAATTTGATTTGATTTGATCTAATTCACTAACCACAGAATTGCTAAACACTATTCGTAGTACATTATTTATTACCTGTAACAAACAATAAATACATTTGATATGATTTGATCTAGTTCACTAACCACAGAATTGCTAAAACACTATTCGTAATACATTTTTTATTACCTGTGACAAACAATAAATAAATTTGATTTGATCTTGTTCACTAACCACAGAATTGATAAAACACTATTCGTAGTAAGTTTACACACATCATGTTATAATCTGACAATATCAGGGCTCTCCCTTTGTACTTCTCTCAAAGGATGCGTACACTGGTCTCTGATCTTTACTTAGCCCGAAACATACATCTCAACGTTATATTTATAGACACAAAAGGTCCTAAGTAAACTAACCGGATCCATTGTGATAAGTATGTATAATAGTATCTGGTAGTATGTTCCTTGTTTTAAAAGTTTTGGAGCGATTTTTAGATACTTTTACAAGATGATGATGATTTGGAATCAGCTCCGATTATTTTCGTTTCGGAATCACCGTACCACCGGCCATACCACTGGTGGTATGGTAGGTATAACACCACACTACCAAGTGGTGTTGAGGTTAACACTTAAATGTTATTAATTTCGGTTAATTTCTGGTTTGTATATTATACGTTATAATGTTGAATATTTATGTATACAAAGATTTACACTGAGTGGGATTCGAAGCCGTGACCTTTGATAAAGAATATTTTTTATTTTATCACCGTTATTTGTTTACGTTATAATATTTTATTATTAAGTTTAGTAGTAAAAGAGTGAATTCAGACAAAGCGGTGAAATATTCGAACTCATTTTAAGCGTTAATTAAAATACCAATCTTATTCCTCTTACATAAGGCTGAAAATAATATGCAGCAGCTATTTGATAGCTGTATAGCGTGTTTGCATACTATTTCAAGATTTGTCTTAAGGAATAAGATTTATACAGTATGTCAGGGAAACGCTCCCAAAGTTGAAGTACTCCGGGTATACCTACTGCATATTGGTATAAAAACACAATATGAGATAAAAAAAAATACCATTTAACTAGCATTACGTAATCATTCTCCATCGTTTCAATGAAGCTAATTGAAACAATTAGTTTCATTAAAAAAACATCACCTCGTTTCATAGAGCTATTTGTTCTTTTTTTGTAGTGTGTTTTTTATGAATTCATTGTTCCATTTAGTTTTTTTGATGATACAAAGGGCAATTAATAATGTTGATGGCCTCTGTGGCGTGGCGGTAGTGAACGCGATTGCTACGCAGGAGGCTTGGATTCCATTCCCGCTTAGTGCAAATATTTGTATGCATGAATATGGCCATTTGCATTGGTCTGGTCGTGCCTCAGAGAGCACGATAAGCCGTCGTTACCGGTTGCCATACGAACTTCTAATAGTAGTCGTTACGGGTAGTTGGAGCGCTCAAAAGTCCAACTAGCCTAACTATAGAACTTCGATATCGCCAATTTGGTTGAGGAGGTCTGATAGCAGTCGCTTCACGGGAAATATCGTAGTTCAGCCGCATCTTAGTAAGACCAGAAAACCGACCCTAACGTAGTTGGGAATAGGCTCAGAGAATGATGTGCTCGGAGACTTGGCAAGAGCTTTCGGTTTCGGAAGTGATTCCCTAACACCTATGCTCTAGAATCACTTTTTTATGGATTCTGTTATGACATAATAACATAATATGAACTCACGAGTCACGCCTATATCCTCGAAGGGGTAGGCAGAGGTGCTACCACCCACATTTCGCTAGTTTATGTTTGAGTCCCAATGTAATAAATGGCGAGCCTATTGCCGTTAACCATACATAACTTCAAAAAGCAGCAAAAAGTCATTAGTGTGTGTTAGTCATGGTAAAAGCTGGAATCGAACTCGAGAACTCGTCTCAGAAGTCCATTACCCATACCACTAGGCTATCGCGGTATTTTGGGCTTATTTCTCAAAGCCATCTTCACTATAGAGGCATTCGGGGCACGTGCCCAGGGACCACCACTTCAGGGGAGCCCACTGAAAAAGGGAAAATTTCGTGTACACCTATTTAAGAACACTATTGTCACAGAAAAAATGACTCTAGAATTGTTTTTTGCTGTTATTTTGAAGACAAATTGTTACAAACGACCATAGGCCATATTATGTGACCAATTATATGAGGTGGGCGGTGAGTTGTCTGCCACCTATACGGTATAAAAAAGGGGCCCAAAATTCTTGTGTGCCCAGGGCCCCCGGCATAGGTAAACACGGCCCTGAGCATTCTGCCTTCTTTAAAATGACCCTAAAATAACAATTAATTGTATCTGTACATCTTGGACTTATCTCCCAATTACGAAACATAACAACTTCCTCGACTTTAATTATTATGCGCACTTATTTAATGTTATCTCCTTTTTGTATAGCTATCCGTTTAATTACTTTTGGTACATTGTTATTCAGCATTTCTTTATCATCATTATCTTTCTCGTTTATTACCCTCGGATGTGTTCTTTTTCTCTTTCACACTTTTCGTAATTACTATAATTCTGAGTGGATGGAAAACTTTTACTTTGGTTATTCTATATGTAGGTATTTAATTTTTAATTATGTTTTTTGCTTCAGTTTTTTTATACCATCTAAGTGTCAGATAAGCACGCGGTAAACTTAATAATTATTTCTTTTTCAATACCGTTTAATCAGTATTGTTTACTCTCCATCGTACCTTAAAGCTAAATAAAACGATAATTTGATAATAAAATATCAGTACTTACAAAAATCAAATGGCACAATAATAAATGCGAGTTGATGAGTTTTAAGAAATAATTGTTCCATTAAGCTTCACTGGAGAAAAAAAGGAGAAAATAAATAAATCCAAATCGTATTTTTATCCCAACATCTCGGTACCAGGAGTAGGAGTACTATCAGAGGTTTCGGTTTCGGGAGTGTTTCGCTAAAACCTCGTTTACTTGTGAAAGGGCACAAACTTTACCCATTAGTTCAAACATTTTGTCGTTACATACAAACATACTCATATCAGTGAAACTAACAAAAAACGTGTTCCAAAGATAATTTATTTTTTCCAAGTTAAACTTGCTAACATCTTCATATACCTACCAAAGTATGTTAAATCTTCGCAGCTCCACTAAATTTTTCCTTTATTGGTCCCCATAGCAAACGTTAAGTTTAACTTTGAATACGAAACACGAATTTCAACCAACTTTAAAAAAAATCACGAAGAAAGTCAGTAATTTTGAAATCCCGACCACAGCTATATCACTTAAGGTTTTTTTTCATATTCAACTGCCGCTATTCCCAAAGCGAGCACGGCAAATTTATTCCAAAGTTAGTTCAAACGAAAAGACACTTTGAAACCCCGACTTAAAGTTCAACAGAAGTGGATTGAAAAGTTTGTTGGAGTGTTTCCAGAGTGTGACAGCCAATCGTAGTGAAGTAGAAACGCTCTATCCCAAGCTTCTATTACAAGAGGGCTATCCTTTTTAATACAGCCGCCGCTTTTTACCCTTTGAATTTGAAATAATACAGTCACGTGTTCCGCACGTGATCGGAATTCTGCGGCCAGGGTTGGCGCTTAGCGGATATTATGCTAGTTGGCAGTTGCGGATATTTTCATCGCCTTTCAGGTGGAGAAAGTGATAATTTAAAGTACAGATTGGGATGTTTATCAAAAGGATTTGATTTGTGAGAAAAATGGCATTACATTAAAATTTCACGTTTTCTGACACGTCAACGCAAGGAATTATTTTTTTTACTTTTTTAGGTATTTTTTGTGTCAGTGGCGTCCTAATTGGGTAGTCCGACTGGAGAAGTACCTCAGCCCTACAGAATACCGTGGCTAATAATGACCTTGTGTTGTTTCCGGTGAGTAGGGTAGCCAGAGCTCACTGGAGAGGTTTTGTGTTGTCAGTGGGCAGACCCAGAAACATTTCTTTGTCTTGTGCTCTGACAGCACAGAGACTCTCTTAACCTTCTCCCCTCCCCGTTCCCCTTCCCCCTCTACTCTATATGGTCGGCAACATGGATGTGATGACCTTGATGTTACAAACGTCCATAGGCCACGGTAAGCACTTTTTATCTCAAGATTCCGACGAAATCAAGAGTTGTACCGTTGAAACCGCACACTGATGCTAAGTAGCAAGTATTCAATGGTGAGAAAGGTAGCCAGAGATCACTAGAGAGGTTTTTTGTTGTCAGTGGGAAAACCAAAGGTTTATCTTACATCTTTTGCGCTGACAATAGAGAATATTTCTGTTCTTACAGGGGTTGCGGCACGAGTGTTATTTCCATAGTGTTTCGCTCGCCTATAGGCCACGGTAACCACTTACCATCAGGTGGGTCGCGTGCTTATCCGCGACCTAAGTTGTATAAAAATAAAAATATATATATAATAACGAATGCATGTAGGTATGTTATAATAAGGCAATCAGTACATCAATTCTTTTTGCTAGCCCTACATCGAACACCAATGACAACGAATAGCTGTGACACTTTGTGACATAAACTTTATGGTGTAATATGATCGAAGTGGGCCGATGCGTAAATCTCTCTTCGGACAAGGAACGAATTTTTAGTGCCTTTTTGATACGGGAAATATTCTCATTCCGTCCCTTGGGTACAGGCTGGTAATGTACTCATTACCGACGTTGGGTCATTTTATTATTATTGTTTATTTTATTATATAAAAAAACTGTACGTACATAATATTCTTCTGTGCATTGAGAAATTCTTCCAATACACATCTATAAAAAAAAAAAAATATTTATATCCGCTTTAAATATATATAGTCCGATATATATTTAAAGCGGATTTAAATTTTAATTTAGCAGACAAGCGCACGGCCCAATTTATGGGAAGTGATTACCGTGGCCTATAGACCTTTGCAACACCAGAGGCGTCACACTCGTGTTGCCTATCCTGTGGAAACCGTCTAATGTTTATCTTGAAGACTCCCATATTGTAGTAGCTTAGAATAACAACAGCTCGGAGTTCATTCCACAGCTTGAGCGTGCGTGGGCTCAAGTTCCTTTCACAGTGCGTGCTATTTTCGATCGTATTGTGTGAAGATCAACTCCCTGTCTGTGGTGAGCGGTGTGATAATAAAAAGTAGGCGTGGACATGATATCGACAATTCGTCTGAACAAAAACCATTTTGTACAGGCGGTAAAACACACACAGTAAACTAACAAGTAGAGCATATACAGTAATACAGGATAGTAAATGCTTTCTGCTTTCATGAACATATCTCTCTCAATGCTTGGGAAGCAAGCCAACAACAGAGCACACTATATTATAAAGTTTCGCTGCTAAAATATTACATCTAATATCCCACTAAACATTTTTGAATACGTGAAGAAAAACCTTCTAGCAATTGCGTAGGTAATCAATTTATATGAATATTTCGCAAAGAACCGAAGATATTTTTCTGAAGTAAAAGTGTTTTGTGTTTAACAATAAAATTTAAGAATTTAAGAAACCAAAAGTCAATCTGATTATGGATGTGAACAAAAAAAAACTTGTTCGAATTCATTCTATAGGTAGTATAAAGTGAATTTTATTTACCTGAAACAAATTTTGCTAACTCGATTTAATTTGGGGTGGCGAGTCTAAAAATAGAAATGTTCCGCTCTTTTTCCTTGTTAACGGAACAGGGTAAGTATTCAATGGAAGTTAGTCTATTTACAGAAGACATAAAAGGTTTACTGGTTTTAAAGTTGATGGAATCTAATTGTAAGGCATCGGATTTGTGATTGAAATTCTCTGAAATACGATTGATGGAAATATAATACCGTTTTTGTTATTATCGTCATTCTCTTAGCGATTTGGCGTTGCATGCAAAATTTACCCTTAAGGGATCCACAGATCCAATATTTGACAGGTTAATAGTAATTATTTTAAATAAAAAATATATCAAAGGTTTAATGACATTTCATTAACACAAATATTATAGAGAAAAAAAAGTGTTTGTATTAAAAAACCTCAAAAAAGGCGGTGACATTTCAAAAAATCTTTCATCGTTGGAAAACTACTTTCACTCTTAGTAACTTAGGCAATATTGCACTACGCGGTGGAACCGCGTGCTAGTAAATGATATAAGAATACATCGCGGTCGTCTTAATCTAAAAAAGAAAGTCATGTTGGTTACACTATTTATAATAATAACGGCTGTATCAATTTGGCTGAAAAACATGAGTTGGGCCGCTATTAAGCACATTTGAAAATTATAAATTGCAGCATCAATCGGGAACAAAAAACACGCAGAATTTTTAATTAAAGGTGCAGCGGGAACAGCATCTGAATTCCAAGAGGGCGGCAAATATATGGTGATCACCGGGCCGAACTGTAGCGAGCAGTACTGCGAAAAGACTGGTACTGAAAAAAAAATGAGTTTTTTATTACTTTAAAATAAAACTCAATTAAAAATTGAAAAGAAACTTTAAGCAGCATAATATTTGTGTGAAAAATCACATTAAAATTATTATCCTTTAGAAGTACTTAATCAAAAGGAGTCTAGAAAGAAAGTAGAACACATAATTCATATTTCAACACAATATTATCAACACTGTTAAGCCTTCGCTTGTGAAATCATTAACCCAAGCCACCGACGCAATCAACCAAAAATGTAATCGTCTGCCGAGCTTCCAATCATTGATCCTTGTTGATTGATAGCATTACATCGGCTTGGATTTTAGGGCTGCGTCCCACTTCAACGTAACGTGACTTTGGTTTGTGTGGAATTTGTTTCAAGGTCTGTTAATGAATTTAATTTTTTCAAATTAATAAATATTATTTTTGAAGTTTTGTAAAAGTGATCTTAAAAAACCCCACCACTCACCCACAGTTTGATAATCCCAACGATAGCATTAGTAAAATATCACTAACTAGACTAGAGTAAACTAGACAGCAGGCGCTCTCTAGCGGTCCTAAAAGTAGGTATAGAGGGTAGAGGAATGAGTGTAAAGGCCACACATGTGTACAGGTTTGTTTTTCAATGTTCCGTAATATCGCACATACGAAAGTATATTTCTTCGGGTGAGAAATCTTTTAACTTGAGGGGTGTTGTTTGGCATATTTCCCTATGGCAATTAAAGATTGTTAAACCGTGAATGAGTGGTAGATTAAGGGTCAATTCCGGGCTGAAATGTGCAAAATTTCACATGTAACCAGTATAACCGTTCAGGTGAAGAAGAATTTACTTTTTAATAATGTAACTTTAGGAAACGTAAAAGTAGTTCTACCAACTAAAGAAGGAAAACTCAGTATAAAACCCTGCACCAATTCGTCAAAGCTTTAGGCCGTTAGGTGGTTAAGTATTGAGAGAGACATGTCCCGCAGTGGACTAAGATAGGCTTTTTAATTTATTGATGGCATGTAGAGGTCTATCAGAATTTGCAATATTAGCACCAGCAACACGTTAACGATCTCAGGTATCCATCCAAGTGACCAAATGACCTTAAATCGCTAAATCTTAAACAAGAATTTCATTTCAGTAGCCTTGAGACTAACTGCATCGTCCGAGCACTACGGAGGCTGCGGGAAATTTATTCATCTCCACTTTAGCGAGAGAGATGATAAACGAGGGCTGCCAGCTCGACGCGAGTCAGTTTCTCACCTGGGCAACTAGAACTTTTTGTCAATTTATTTCATCTGTCTTATTCTATGACAGAGTAATTTATCAATGTTTAAATTGAATATTTTACATTGGAATTTAATTGATTTCAGAGGAGGTGAAAAAATTAATACGTATCTTGAAATTTCTGAACAGGTCACGTGTTTCCTTCTCTCTACCCTAGGTCATTTAAGCGGGGCGTAAAAAAGTATCGTATGAAACCGTCAAGCAGAGCGCCATCATTGTAATACAATATACGTGTTTGTAATGGTGACCCTCTTTCCTGAGACCTTCAGCTTACCATCAGGCGTGATGAAATCTGATTGACTTGACGTTATATGAAAAAGTGTACTTATACTTAATAAGTGGATATACACTTATTCGTATAAGGTTGTATGTAAAGAAGCAACCAAGTCTACTTCACTTTTTAATTTTTTGAATAGTCTCCTTCACAAAACTCCTCTAGACCCATGGTCAGCATAGATGAACTAGCTAATGTTATGGCTACGCTGGTTCAATAAAACATACATAGTATAATAAATTATAAACACTATACTATACATCACTCTCAGAAAATTTTATTCATCAACGAATTTATAAAACAATTTCAGAATAAAAGTGATCGGAAACTTGAAAGGTGTTGAGTTAATTACGATAGTAACTGTACCATTAATTTAAAACGCAGTCTATATTTGTTGCAACCAAACAACTTGATAGAATATTATTCCTCCCAGATTCGATCACTTTATATACTGCTCTGCTAACCAGGCCAGTTGGCTTACCATGCTATAAGCCTTCGTGTTCCGGATGAGAAAGAGAAATGGAGTTATATAGGCACCTGTAACGTAAACGGCAGACTAGTCCTTGAACGATTTTCTATAGCGTTCAATTAGTCGAACTCTGCAGTTTCAGCGCAGGTTGATTTCGATTCGGCGCAGTGTGAATCATCCTTTATTCGCCACACGTCCGTCGCGCAAGGGCTGCGGATATTACGTATCCGAGCAGCGCGCGGTCATTCGTACCCGGCGTGTTATTGCTCGGGTTATTGAGTTATCTTGCTTACACATTGTTAGTAATTTGAGAAGATTTATTTTCTTTGGAGAGTGTAATACAGAACATGGTTGATAAGTAGTAAATATCTACATGATAAATTGTCGTTATATTTCTTCGTTTCTTCTTTTTCTTTCTTTCTTTCTTTCTGAATAAAGCGTATAAGGGAAAAATTCCCGACGCCGAAGACTCCTGGTAATTTACACATAAAAAAAATACGATTTGAATTTTTTCTTCTACATTCTACTTTACAAAATACAACGGAGAGTAAATAATGCAAAAAAAATATTAAAAAGACGAGACAAGACGAGAGAAAACGTAATTTTTTATGCCAATACATAATATGTATATACTATATATAATATACTAAATATTAACATAAATAATTATTTCTCTTACACCCTGTCTAGGTGGAGCAAGGAAATAAAAATGCAATATTTTAACATATTTATGCATTTTGAGTTTTACAACAGAAATTATTATCTAAATAAATAAATTCATGCTATTTCTTTAAAAAAATTAAATAATACAACAATCGTTTTTTATTCTAGACTAAATAATATATATTTAAACATGTATTAATAGAAAGAGTGAGGCTGTTCTACCACTTACATACTTTGCTCTCAATATAGTTCTGAAACTTCATAATTTTATTTATTAAAGATCCATCGGTATTCGGAAGTAAATGGCCTAATATTCTGAATGAATTTAAAATGATGAATTGAAATTTCAAACTTTAGTCTTGAAAGTCACTTTTATCCGTTGTATTATTACTATGAATTTAGCAATATGCTATTATAAATAACTTAAGTGAAACTAAATATGACTGGTTCAATAGCTGCTCATTTCAAAAGCATTTAGAGGGAATATTTTAAACTTGGTTCAACACCTAAAAACTTTAATAAGAAAAAATATTACAAGTTTATGAACTTTTTTTAAAGAAAATTTTATTTCAAGTCTATTCTTTCTATTACTGCATCATTAGCTCAATTGTATAATTGTAACTGTTTGATCAAGTAATTTAATTCCTAATATTCATTTTATCGATATTACATACAATTTTCTAAAACATTTATTCAAAATTTTCAAAAACTCAAATTCATTGCATCCTCCTGTCCCATAGTTAATTGATTAATCATCGACTTTTGTTCTGCTGACATCGTGCTCCTCAGACCAGCTACACAGGTCTTGCTTCTTCTCAAGGGTGGTCTACCTCGAATTCTTCCTTCATATTTGTGCCTCTTATGGTTCAGTGGACTTTCGGAGTCTGAGAGTTCGGCGCATTTACGTTTCGATGACGATGATGAGGAGTTGAGGGATATAGACCTATGAGGTGTGGTAGATGCTGAAATATAAAGGTATTTAAATTAGTTCACTATTTTATAATTAGGAGAGAAAAAAATACAAGAAGAAATAAGAAACGAAGAGAAAGTCATCATCATCATTCCCTGAACCTTTTTCCCAACTCAGTTGGGGTCGGCTTTCCAGTCTAACTGTGATGCGGCTGAACTTCGATATTTTCCGTGAAGCGACTGCCATCTGACCTCCACAACCAATGGTCTAATGACCAATGGCGATATCGAAGTTCCAAGTTAGGCTGGTTGGACTTTTGAGGGCTCCAACTACCCGTAACGACTGCCGTAACGAAGAGAAAGTATCCAAAGAAATTAGAATATTTTGACAGCTTTAATGGGGAAATTGGTCTCAATGTAGCTTTTAAGGGTAAATTAATAGTTAGGAGGTATATTAATTTCATGTTCTAGACACTACAGAAGCTAGTCACTAGAGCCACGACATTGTTCTTTTTTCTTCTATGAAAATTGGCTTGAAACTTTTTTAGATTAGATAAGTACTGATTAATACGAATATGTTCGTGCAAATACAAAACACACACACGCACCAAAATTATAAGCCTGCAAACTACAAACACCTACAAAAATATACACGTGATTAATATAAAAAAGCATCTCAAAATATACTTAAATTCCGATATAAAAAATTGTTACGCAAAAGGGACGCCCACTCTGCCACTCTGCCCCCATATAACAAAGCATAAGTCTGGAAAGTAATAAATTCTAAAGCAAAAAAGATTTGCAAAAAGGCGGTAGAGCGTGGTGTCTCGGAAAATGATTGAGGCAGCCTTCTCATGAATAGAAAAATGCAATATTGTCAGACACTTGACACGGAACGAAATTACGAGCCGCTGCAAAATTTACAATTGAATCTTGCTATAAGCACTGTTGCACATTAGCGACTTTTTATGAAATCAAAAATGTACTTTTTAGCTTACACCGAAGCTGTATGTAGATTTATTTATATAGCACCCACTCTTTGCTGATGTATTTTGGGTTTCACATAACTAAAAGCGATCCAGTTTACGTGTATATTTCTAGATTTCGTGTTTTCATTGAAAAAGTATTGACAAAAAAAGCAATTGATCAAAATATCCATAACTTAATTTCATAATGAATATTTATGATGGCACGCAAAACATACATACATACAATCTTCTCGAGAGTTTATACAATATTGGTAGTCAGGCAAGGGAGCTTGTAATGTGGGTCACGCATTTGTTATTGATATCAGATCAGGAACAAATGTGCGATTTTATTTGATCTAATTCCAACGTAACAAGACCGAACTGCACTCGTTGTGGTTGTTCAAATTCAAATTCAAACTCTTAACTCTTGTGTAAGTGTGCAAGTCCTCTTATATTTCACCTGGAGAATATTTGAACGACAACTAGCCAAGTTCGGGTTAGTTTGGTCACAAAGCTGCTTTGAAAAACTTGTGACCTTCTTTATAAGTTTCAATTGTGAAGTTTCCAAGAATGGTGAAGGTTGAGCTCGAGGAATTATAATTTTATGGAACGTTGGCTTTTTCATCTAGCACAAAATGAGGAAATTCATTTGATGGATTTGATGCTATATATAGAAATGGCTTTCAGTAGAAATGACATTGGCATTTTGATATTCAATAGCCTATTGGTTCACTAAATTACGTGTAACTTTTTTATATTCCAACATATTCGTTTCCATTTTTGAAAAGTTAGAAAGATAAAGTAGATGATCCTGTCGAAAAGTGACGTGAATATCAGTCCTTGATATGAAACCACTTATAACGGATTCTATCATAATTTATTTGACATTATCTTCCTTCAGCCTAATGTTTCTGTTACTTTCAAAACGTGTAGCTTTAAGCTAACACATTTTAACACATTATGTACTAAGTAAGCTACATAAGCTATCTAGGTTTCATGGTTCATACCAAATACTGTGGATGAACAAAGGAATTAGTGACGTAACAGCCTGCCAGTCGAAATTTGTCTTTCAAATTTCAAATCCAGTTAGCTGAGTCGGCATCTTTGGAGTAACTGCTTCACATAGTTCAGTTAGTTGGGTTTAGTTTAATTCTGTGTTTTGTAGAGTAAACCGAAGTATGAATAGATGCTACAGCTACCTAAATAAAGTTATATTCATTTAGGTTCTAATATCTTTAGGTACTTACTGAATGTTACGTTTTTCTAATTATAGATATCTATAAAATGATTTGCAAAAGTAAATTCATAATGACTTCCGGAAGGCCAAAGGCAAAATTGAAGAACTTTTACTAACTCTGACGGAGGCAGAATGTGACGGTTTCTCGTCCCAATTGACTGAGGAACCACCAGCCCGACTGACTGGAGAAGTACCTTTGCTGATACTGTTGTTCAGTGGTTTGAAACCCTGCGCTGTCTTCTGCGCTGACGACACAGAAAATTTCCTAACTTTAATTCCTCGACAGATAGGCAGCCCGTGTGTGACGCGCTTGGTATTGCAAATCAATTTGGCAGTGTGTTTCTCTCCTATCTATGTTGTATAAAAAATCCTATCCATTTCAGTAAGCCGCGAAGTGGAACAGAACATCCTGATAGAGAACAAAGTATTACGAATCAATAAATTACGGAACCTAAAATATGAGCTAATTAATTTACGTCATTTCAATAATAGGCATGATTAAAGCGCCTGCAAATTTTCTCTAATTGATACAAAATCCACGTATATGTAGGTATTGACTAAAATTTAAATTAAATTCAATATACGTACGATAGCAATATTCAAATCAATTAATCTGACTAGGGTTATTAAATTTGGTATTCAATTGGTAGCTAATAGAGTTTCTCACTGTCAATAGATTAGTGGAATAGTTATATAACCCAAAATCCGTGTAGCTACTGCATTATCGGCAAATCCTACAAGTGTTAGAAGCCTTGTCATCTCAAATTAAACATTTTACGTACAAATTATTGATTATATGATGTTGTTTACATTTAAATCTGAAGGTAAGCTTTTAGTGAAATATAAATAATTTAAGGCTGCTGGAAGGTTTACTATCGAAGATTGGTGGCCTGCAGTTTGATAGCGTTTTTATATGACATAGGCGGCAGATGAGCCTAAGAGCCACCTGATGGAAAGTGGTTATCGTGGCGTGGCCTATGGACGTTTGCAATACCAGGGGCGACTGTACAGGGGAAGGGAAGGAGGCGGAAAGGTTCAAGTTTAAGAGAGTTTATGTGCTATCGATGCAGAAGATACACAGAGCACTATCAACAAAGCTCGCGGTCTTTCTACTGAAACAACTTAAAACCTCTCCAATGAGCTCTGGGTACCCTACTCAACCTACTTTATTACTAGCCGCGGTATTCTGCAGAGTGGAGGTAATTCCCCAGTCGGATTGCTCTATTAGGATTGTCCTACCTCGGTGAAAAACCTAGTATAATCAGGTATTTTTCACGCCTCAGTTAAACAACTTGATTAGAATAATTTAAGATAAACGCGGACTATTTTCACTTCCGTTAATGAACATGTATAAGCTGGCAATATGTGCAGTAAAATGTGAGTATCTATTAAAATCATTTTTACATAGGCTAATATTGTTATTTGTGACTATGCCACATAAAACAATAGCAGTATTATTTATCACATAACGCAACTGTAGATGATTAAAATCATCACACCCTTATACGTATTACCGTAGTAAGCAGAATTCATCACGTCCCTAAAGTACTCTCATTTTGTTCGAAGCTACGTAAACAATTTCTAACATTCAATATTTTAAAATCAATTCTATTTCATTACACACAAGATTCAATTTCGGATAAACAATTTTGTTGAGAAGTTTTGATCGCAAAACATGATGAGGTTGTCAATATTTGGTCGCAACGTTTACTTACCTCTTGGATGGACGATTTTATGCGTTAATTTTAAAGTGTAATTATAGGAAATTTGTCGAAGTGATCCTAAATTTATTATTGGAAAATTGGTGGTGCGTTTGGATTCGATTATTATTTTAGAAGGCGTGATTCAAAGGTAATGGTTGTAAGTATATATTCTAGTCAAAGGAAAATTGTCGAAGTGATCCTAAATTATTATTGGAAAAAGGGTGGTGCGTTTGGATCTGATTACTATTTTCGAAGTCTAATGGATGTAAGTATATATGTTAGTCTAGTATCATAGTTTATACCATTTTCACGCTATTATAATGGTATTTACCATTATTATCAATTGTTTTGGTTATAAAAAGGGACGGTCTCTGTGACGTGGCGGCAGCTACGCAGGAGGTGCGGGTTCGATCCCCGCTCAGTGAAAATATTTGTCTGCATGAATATGACCGATAGTGATAGTGAGTGATGACGAATAGTGGGATACCTCAAAAGGCCAACTAGCCTAACTACAGAACTTCGATATCGCTAATTTGGTTGTGGAGGTTCGTGGCAGTCACTTCACGGAAAATATAGTAGTTCAGCCTCACATTTGTTAGACTAGAAAGTCAACCCTAACTGAGGGTTAAAGTATAGAGGGATTTGCTCGTTTCAATTATAAACTACATCTATGATTTAATTTTTCTAAAAAAACGAACAGTGTAGCGAGTATTATTGTTAAAACATCAGATGTTTGACATAAACAACAGTTGATATTTTGGTAGCATTTTATTGTTCTAAAATTTTTTACCAGGAATTGGCTTATTGAATTGCTGCAGCAACTCAAAAATTCTGGCTACAAACAAATACAACTGCCGTTCAATCCTTCACGAATAGCTGATCAATTTTGCCAATTATTGGGGAGTTCGGATTATCCGTTTATAACAATGGTCTGGAAAAGGTCTGTGTGGCTTATAACCTTCATCAATTGACTTGTCAACTGTGAAGTTGTTATAGCATAGAACAATAACAATAAATAAGTACTGGTGAGCGTGAAAATTAATATACGGTAAGAAGAATTATTGCCCATAGAAATACTGCGGGTACAAAAATAAACAAGTTAAAGCCACACCATTAGCACGAAGGGGAACCAATAAAACCTACTTACCGAAATTAGCAGCGTTTTCACCCCAAAATACATTTCTCACGGCCCGCGCCACGCTCGACCAGATGTTCTCCTTATTCGATTCCAGATTCCTATCGATTACACTCGATTTCTCATCCAACCTTTCGCATTCCTCTACAAGTCTCTTCACACTAACTTTCTTTTTTGTTATAATAAACTTGAACTGTATCTCTGTTTCTTCTTCAGTGTTCATTAGTACCGTAGACAGGCAGTTCTGTAAACCACCGACGATATTTGTCGTTAGCGCTGTTATAGCATTTGCTTCAGGTAAATCGATGCACGTTTTGAATAATTCATTGTCTGATTCAACTTTCACGTTTTCTGATCCGACCACTGGACTATCGTCTTTGAAGTTTATAGCTCGAGCTGGGATGCTAGAAGGTTCTCCTACAGGTGGGGTACTCTCTTGACTATTTATATTTTTATCCCGCGTTACAGGAGTTCTCGCCATGGTCATCCCATTCTCGAATCGATTAATTAGAGCTTGAAAACGTGGATTGAAACACAATTTTGGCTTTTGTGGACCAGGTGTAAGCATCCGCCTAGGTTTTCTTAGAACTGAAACATCAACAAAACATTTTGATACGTTCAACAATATTTTTAGTGTAAATTTATACGTATTACTACAATGATTGTATTTTAATCTAATAATTAACAATGACATAAAAATGGAGGTGTTCAAGAGGATGGTGATGAAGTATTACCATTCATCTTGTGAATAGTTTTCTTTCATACATATATTTGGTATGTACTATGTATTTAATGTTTATGTATCTAATTAATTGTTATGTCTGTTATACTCTAGCCATTATGATGTTCCTGGTTTATCGTTTATCTTCTCATCAATATAATTATAATAGTGTAAGTATTATATGTAAGTGTATCTATTTTTCTTTTTTATGTATATGCAATCTACACCACATACTGATTGTTGTGTACTTTCCTGTCCATCCTAAGGTTGCTTGGAAGAGATCGCCTTTGGCGATAAGGCCGCCCATTGTACATGCAACTTTATGATTATTACTGTACTGCTAACATTGTTCTAAGGTGTACAATAAAGAATTATCTATCTATCTATCTATCTATCTATCTAAACAGCTGCAATTCTCTAATTTGTTATTTAATCTTTTCTCTAAATATAATTATGTAACTTAAAGAAGGTAACAAAAGAACTTGAAATTGTGTTATGTGTAAGTATGAGTTAATAGATATTAAAATAATTTTAATAGTACCGCGCGGTATTTTCATTTTGAAGGCTTCTGTAAATTCTTTAAGAAAACGCTTGTCGCGGGAGATATTACATTAGATAAAAATAATTCTTATTGCCTCATAATGGATGACAGGGAGACTATTATTATAGGCTACCCGTCATAATATATTATATTCATTTCAAATACATTGTAACAATTCACGTAATTTTTATTGGCTTTATTTTTATTATTTTTTATTTTTATACAAACTGCTCACAATTTTATGAATTAATTTTTCATTATTTGAAAATAATAAACCATTTAAAAGTAAAAATGTTAGAACTGCCAGCTTATAAGAGTGAAATCATTTCAATTATCATAATATAGAAAAAAAAACATTTTCAGCTTAAAAATATAATTCGAAGTAAGTAAGTACCAAGTGTACCTCGTCTAAAATATAGAAATTACGGTTGACTTCACATGTTATCATGATGATTCATAATGAATGAGATATAATGTATCTAAACAATATGTTCAAAATGATGAATCTAATTAGGTGTGTTATTATGTATTTAAGATCATGAGCAGTTTCCATTACAATATTTAGAATAGTCCCTATAAATTTTGTGGTATTTGTCGTTTAAGATTTAATCAAAGGCTTGGTTCCGCAGAAACAACTACCTTTGTTTTGATAACATTATATTGATTGCCTTCAAAGTTTATTGTATACAATACCGAGTTTGATACAATCTCTCTACGAGAAATATTATTTCTAAGGAGATATTGTTACTACACATGTTTGGTTTCTATTACCTTGTATAGGAATGTAAGAATATTATTTGCATATTGTTTTCTTTTGACGAGCAACGATGATTGTACGTTGAGATATCTGTATAAGCGTTTATGTTGTAATGAATAACATTTTGATGATATCGATATAGTCTAATTCGATATAGTTCTGATTTTGGTTTTCTGTGATAGATTTTAGAGGTTGTGAATAAAAATCCGTCCTTATGACTATTTATAAATCTGATTGAGTATCGTTCTGAACTGCGGGCCTAAGAATCTAAGTAATTCTTTTTTCTGGTTCCGAACCGATTCATTTTGCGGTTTCTTAGGTGCTACAAAAGGATATATAATAACTACATATAGATATTAACTATATTTATATAAATTTTTGTAAGTACCTATAGAGAACAAAATGACTAGTATAAAAATAATAAATGATGAAAATAACAATATAGAATACCCATTTAAAATATATGTCCACTCATATTTAATAGTTATAATTGAAAAGTCATTACATGTGAAATCTAGAAAGATTAAATTAAATTTGAAATTAAAATGTTAAATGAATGAATTAAGTAGAACTGTATGTAAAACTGATTTTTGGATTTCCGTTGTAAAAATATAATATACCTATCATAAAACACCTTTATTATAATAAGAAGATGAAAGTACACATCACAAAATGCAATTAGGTATTTGAATGACCATCCTATAACGATTTAAATTTAGAAAACAAACATACCTCTCTTAGTTTTAGCCTGTTCAAATATAGTATCCTCTGCAAATTTGACCTTCTTTTTGATGGAAACTTCATTGGAGTCTTGAAAAGTAACTTGTTTCTCTGAACTATCCTGACTACCAATTCTAATTTTGCTGCCTGTTGATATGATGCTCTTCAATTTTGGTGGTACTGCATCGTGTTCAGTTTTAGATGTCTGAAATATTAATGAACTCTTAATTTCATCGTAATATAAATCATTAAGCCTGTCAGTTGTTATGAAGAAATGAATAATGCCATGCATAAATTTAATCACAACTTTTTTGCAGTGTGTCTATGTGGGCTGACAGAAAAGATATACCAAAGAAAGCGTCCAAGCCAGCTAAGGTGATAGCGACTCAAAGCTAAAGACACCACACCTAGACTACGTTATACCTAACTGCAAATATTTAATAAAGTACAATTTATCTACCTCTTTATTTATGCTTTGAGCAGGACTCTCAGTATTTTCAATTTCTGATAGAGGAGAGTCTGCGCCTTGGTCAGGAAACAATGGCCATCCAACAGCTGTAGCATGAGTAGGAGTGCTAGTAGTAACAGCTTGAGCTAGTTTCATGAGATGCGGTAAGTGAGAGGTGGGAGTGGTCATCTGTTTCTGCTGGTCTAAAACTGTAGAAGCATATAATATAAGTTAGGTCTAAAAAACCTAGGAGAAATGATAAATGTATCTGCAGATTTGAAAGAGGGTATTACTGTTTATTAGGTTATGTTATATTAAAAATATAACCTAACTATAACTAGTTACTATAAACTCTTTCTGTCTAGTTCTTTTATATTTACTACTTTCTATTTTCAATCTTCTTTCACCCGATGTAAATATGTGTATTAATGTTTTAAGTTTCCTTTTTACTTCGTAGGTATTGTACACCAAAATGTTATTTATTAAGAAATATTTGTATGTCAAATAGGCAGGACACGAAACGCTTAATTATAAGACAATCCCTATATCATCCTTGTAACATTTTTTCGCAAATAAAAATCTATTCTATCGTTATTATTAAATTTAAGTTGTACTCTGCTTATGAAATGCTTTGATTTTCGTTTCCTATTCATGAACATATTATAAATTTGACGTCATTTTGTACTAGAGATAACTTACCTATATTATTGTTCTCCGTTCTAGAAGGCGTAGTTTTATCATCAGAAGTTCCATCGAAATTTTCATCTCCAATAGTTTCTTCATACTCTTCTACTACTTTTTGTCTCATTAAAGTTAATAACTTCTTTGTATGAGGAGTGGCTGCTCTGTGTTTCTTTAATTTAGGTGTTTTTGGCACCATTTTTGGATAAGGCGTTGCGTTTTTAGGTTTGAGTTCTTCTTCACTCTCACTGGATTCATAATCAACTAGATGTTGCTTTCTTACAACGGGAGTTATCACAGCAGTTTTACTATTCTTATTAACAGAAATTATTCCTTCAATATTATCCATATCTGTGTTATTAACTTTTTCATATAAAGCTTCAAATTTCTCGTTTACTTCTTTGAACTGAGGAGTACTAATCTCGACTTCTTTGGTCATTAACTCAGAAATGCTAGTACATTCATCAATATTATTGAAATCTTCCATTGTTTTGAAAATTTTATAACACTTTTTACAGTGTAAAGGTGTATGATGACTAACTAAATGTTCGATGAAATCCAAATTGAGTTGTTCAGGTTTACAAAAGAATTGGAGGCCTCTACAGATCGGGCATTCATAGGTGAGACCGTGGATTATCTTCTCGTGCCTACGACGACAGTCAGCACAACAGTATACTAATCCACAAACTATACAGCGAACCTGAAAAGGGTGAGCCAACTTCTATACTAACATTATAAACTGAAGAGTTTGTTTGATTGTTTGGTCGAACGTGCTAATCTCAGGATCTACTAGTTTGAAGTGAAAAATTGTTATTTGTATTGAATAGTCCGTTTATTGAGGAACGTTATAGATTTTATATCATCACTCTGCTACGCAAGGGAGCGGAGCAGTAATCATAAAGTCAACAAATCTTGTACACTTCCAAAAAATATTTGAAAATTAATAAAAGGTAACGTGGTTTCGAAGTATATAATATATATCACGGCCGAAGTCGACGGGTCGTCTAGTGTCGAATAATATACACCAAGATTTAAAAAGAGTGATGAAAATATTGAATATTATGTTTGGTACAATAAGTTAAATGGCTGGTTTGAGATAGTTTCGCCAACGGCTACTTATTCTCAGTATGCTAATACATTAGACCGCAAGATAGCGACATATATTTCCAGGAAATTGTTACAGGATGGAAAATATTAGTCATAGCTCGGGTACTGGCGCGCAGATTACAGAATTTGTTTTTGATAGACGGCATTTGGTTTGTGGAAAGTATTATGTTACATCAGTCTTTATAATACTAACTATACTTTATAAAGGGGAAAAGGTGGTGCCATACTTGAAAAACTTATTGGTTTGGCACATTACGAGGCATGCCTTTTAAGTTTTGTCGTTTGAAGAAAAAAACGCCACTAGGATCTCGAGGCACTATTTATTGTTTTTCAAAGTATTCACCACGTAGCTTAATACACTTTTCCATTCGCTCAAACCAGTTATTATAACATTTATTCCACTCTGAAGTGGGGGTGTTCAATATGGCTGGCTTGAAAGCGTCGACTGCTTCTTCACCGGACTGGAACCTTTGACCACGAAGAATTTTCTTAATTTTAGGAAACGTAAAAAAATCGTTAGGACTTAGATCAGGACTGTATGGAAGATGGTCAAGTAATTCTACTTTTTCCTGCTTCAAATACTCAATCGTTTGACGAGCGCTGTGTGAGCTTGCGTTGTCGTGGTGAAGGATGATGCGTCGCTTTAAATTCGATTTTTCAAGTTCGGCGATGACTTGTGGTAAAAAAACTGTGATTTTCCACTCTGCGTTAACCGTTCTACGATCTTCAAGTGCCATAGTTGCAACATGACCGGTTTTTCCTACGAACGTGGCCACCATTTTCTTTGAAGTGCTTCGAGAGCGAACAAGTTAGGGTCGGCTTTGGCTCGTCTTGAAAGACCCAGATTGTAGATTGTTGTTTGGAGTCAGGCTCATAGGCATAGATCCAAGATCCGTCACCACTGATGATGTCGTAGACGTGATTTGACTCTCCTCGGTTAAACATTTGCAGAGTTTTTTTACATCATCTGACACAGGCCGCCTTGTGATCGTCAGAAAGCAGATGCGGTATCTAACGGCAAATTAGCGTTCTCACACCAAGTGTTTCATGCAAGATCTTCTGAATGGTAGTCCCTGAAATACCTAATAAAGCCTCTATCTCTCGATATGTCATATGACGATCTTCGAGAATTAGCTGTCTCACAGCAATGATTTTATCTTCAGTGAAGGCGGATTTTGGACGTCCTTCACGAGATTTGTCACTAACACTAGTATTTCCACACTATAATTCTGAATACTAGCGTTCAACAGTCCGCACACATAGGGTTTCATCACTGAACACAGATGTAAGCTCTTCATAACACTGAAGCCGAGTCAGGCCTCTTTCAAAGTTGTAAAAAATTATTGCACGAACATTTTCCTTACAAAAATTCATTTTCGTACGTGACCTGACAGATTCCAATCGACGCTGTGATTAAACAATAGCATTAATCCTAATACTTTCAACTGTTTTAAGATTAAAAATGTATGCACATTCGAATATAGAACAGTTCCAAATTCAAAATTGCCGGGAAATATAGAAACGACAGAACTTAAAAGGCATGCCAGGTATCCCAGTGTGACTGAGCAATAAATTTTTAAATCTTTTGCAACATATGCATATGGATACAAAGTATCTAGCAGCAGAAAATTATGCCTTCTCGGCAATCACTTGTGCCGTGGGTAACAGGGCTATAACCATAATTTTTATTTTCTACCTTAGGTAATTAGGCCACTGTATAATCACTATCCTGTAACAAATGACCTGGAAATTTATATTATCATCTTACAGTAGTACTGAATAAATACTAGTTTCAACACAAACTAAAAACTACAAATGTTGCACAATTTACTATTTACTACAATTAATCGAATTAATTACACACATAAATATGTCCTGGTTTTAATTACGTGCTGTTTAAATATACACCAAAATTGTATTTAAATACTTTTATTTGCACGAACTGAGCAACGCTAATTTGTATTTGCGTAAGATTTGTGATGTAGCTAACGAGTTACATGAGTTTACATATTTGCTTAAAAATACGTTTTGAATTTTTTTTATACCGTTTAACTTGCGTTTTTCGCCCTCGTCTTAGTAAAGCTAAATGAAACCAAATTTCATGAGAGCGCCATTTGTTTTTTTATGCAGTGACGTTTTTTCTATGAAATTATCGTTTCATGTAGCTTTACTTATACGGGCAGAGAGTAAATAATGCGAATAAAAAAAAAGAAAAATGTCAAGTGAACGAAATGGCAGTATAATACCTATGTGTGAAAATCATGTACCTAATCTAAAAACAACATGTAGAAGTGGTAGACTTTAATATAACGTAGATTTTGATATTATGGTACAAGCTACCACCGAAGATCTCTGTAGAGTAACGGAAAATATTCATAAGTTTTGAAATCACACGTATTGATGTTGTTTTAATATTTTATAGAATTGAGTACTTAAGCTCCCTAACTTAGCTAGGTATGTTGTAGCCTCAAGCCAATTACCCTCCGAGGCATAGGTGAATTAACATCCACAATTACACCAACATTATAGGATTAAAATTTAATTGCGACAGAATTCTACAGAAAATTTATCTCACGATTTCCAATCATGCCTATTGATATAGGAAAGTCATGCAAGTTATAAATCTACATAACTGAAGACCAGACCAGATACAAGGAACCTTTGATATATGATAAATCTATTTTTTGAAATTTCATTAAACATTCTCGATTCTCTAGCGCCGTTAGAATGAATATATCACGTTTATTAAATTATGTTAAGTGGAAGCTCTACTTAGGGTAACTTAATAAGCACTCAGATTTGAAATATATCTACAGACAGCAAAAAAAACTTTGTTTTATTTTTATTTTTTTGTATTTAAGACACGTCTTAACTAATCTAATATAGAAAACGAGGTTTACTCCTTTATTTTGTATTCATGACGACGTATATTTCACTGCGATGGAATTTTATCAAATTATTAAAATTAACCCTCAAAGCTATCTTCCCCAAAATTCAAAAATTATTTATTCTATATAGACCACTAAACGTCAATATCAACAATGTTCGAAACGCGGCCCCGGACTGAGATGATTCCGGCACAAAACGTCTTGGGTTTTTTCTTTTTTTTTTGTCTATTTACAAACATTTACTTAGTCTAGACACAGAAATATGCTTGAATAACAAGTTGAGTGAACAGGTCCAGGCATGTTTATCCTGATAATCCTGAATTTGTTAATAAGTTTTTTGGCATAACTTTTTTAATTATATTTTTCATATTGATAGGCAAATCCCTAATTTCATTGAGGAGCTTGTTAAAACATCGTATACATCACTCTGAAAACGATTAAAAAAAGTACTGAACGCATTTCTAACCACCATTCGTCTAAGCTTTCGCATTTATAATTATACAACTTAATAAGTGGTTTTACCATTTTAGGTCACCTATAGAATTTTTGAAGAATTTTACAATTTTATATATTATTTTTTATACATTCATTCATATTCATATATTATACAATAAAAAAATGAAAAAAAATTCAATATTGGAAAACACACTGGTACATCGATTTAACTATGTCTATCACTAATTGTTTGTTTGAATTTGTAAATATTCAGCAGCTCTTTTTGCTGACTGTACAAGAATGTTTAATATTACTTCAAGATAGATATTGTGACACAAGTTGTAAAGATATCATCCCTATTCAAATAATGTTTTAGTACGATTTACAGAGTCGCGAAGGGGTACACCATGTTACCTGCTACAATATGATATATGTATTTATATCATTATCATCATTTCAGCCATTGGTTGTCCACTGCTGGACATAGTAAAATAATTTATTATTTTACTAACTTATAAATACTAATATGTTACTATTCTGATGAGGCTGTCAAGTTGAACGCCACCAGTAACACTGTACATGTTTATAATGTTAACCCTCTTACCTAACACTTTACTTTCAGCTTAACTTCAGATGAGGTTCTGCTGGTAGGCTAGTCGGACTTTAAAATCCTAAAGTATTCGGAATAAAACTCATGAGGTGAAAGCTTGACCGGGTTGAAGGACGTGACCGGGTTTATTGCAAGGATGATGATGAATATAGTTATAATTAAACTACTGAATTCTACAGCTATTCAGAAATTATAACTGCATTCACATAGTTGTCAAACGCTCTTGTCAGTTCTATAGCTCAATCAGGTCATACCAATTAGCAAACACATCTATGTAGCCTCCAATTACTGATAAGTGATAAGGAAATTGTTGCGCTAGTTCCCGCAAATTATACGGAGAAGATAAAGGGAGAATAGATATAGGGGCAAAATGGGTAATTTGGTATAGTGGGGCCATTAACAGCTATAAAAGAAAATAAAGTGCACTTAAGCGGATGTTTTCGGGGATACTAATGATTTCGAAGGATCTTCCTACACCTGACTTATATTATAATTGAGAAAGTTTAAAAGCTTGAATGGATCTGAAATTTTTACCATGCGCTTCATTTCCATGGATACTACTTTCGCCAAAGCTGGTGGAGGTGGTTATGTCGGACTCGAACCGACTAAAATGCAATGACTCCCTTCCCCAGGAATGTAATTACGGTGTTCCCATCTAACCCTCGGGAATAAGGAGCGCTCTGTGTCACTACCGCGGTCTGATTCTGGATGTATCTGACTAATTTATCATTGCGTTCAGAATTGCATGCGACCTTAAAAAACATATGAAGGAATCAATGGAAGGGATAGAAGATATTGGCTTACAAAATTCAATAAGTACACCAACCTCATTGATTTTTATATCATGTACCTTCTGGGTTGAACAAGTTGTAAAATTCTGAACCAACATTGACAGATTGTTAGTCTATTATTAAATTTTACGATCATATTTTACTATCTGTAGCAACAATGTCAGCTCCTAACCATAAATTGAACT
Source organism: Pelosia muscerda (assembly GCA_963691645.1). Lineage (NCBI taxonomy): Eukaryota > Metazoa > Arthropoda > Insecta > Lepidoptera > Erebidae > Pelosia > Pelosia muscerda. Next base: position 17,240,725 of record OY829109.1, on the reverse strand, counting down.
TTCTACAAATTGTGTTTAACAGGTTTCTTATTAAAATTTATAAAATTATAAAACTTTGACTCAGTAAGGATGATTAACATCAATCCATTATCATTAGATATGTTAGTCCCGGTAACATTCCGTTCGAATTTATGTTTGGTGTATGTCTTAGGTACCCAATTTATTTTTACTGTACAATATAAATTACCTGTATTACAAATGCAAAAAAATAGGTATGAAAGCCTTTTATAATCCTAAAAGCATCAAAAACAGACACTGAAAACTTTGCCTTGAGCTTATCATCAGGCGGGGTGAAATCAAATTGACGTGTCCAATAAAAAAAAGACAAATAACTGATTTACAGATTCAATTATGTTCTTTTATAAAGTAATATTATTACGAGTAAATGAATTTACTAGGCTAGTGTTAGAAATTGGTTACGTCGCAAGTGTCATGTCAGGATTTGACTTCAAGACCTCTTGTTCGTGAGACCAACTCCTCACCCACTACTTATTAAATTGTTCTCACAAAAGCAATCTAAAATTGCGAAAAATATATTTTATTACAATTATTTTATTGTGCTAAGTAGCACGTTAAGTTTCAAAGTAACAATGGAACAATATTACTATAATAATAGTATTTTTTTAACAGAAATGGACGCCTGAATGACTCAACTCGTGCAAATGAAACCAAATATTCGAATTCTCTTACAAAGCCAAACAGTCTAGGTCGAGTTTCTGAAGGCCGTGTTCGCGGGACAAGCTTAGCAAAAAGGGAAAACGTGTACCTGCGAACCACATTACTGAATGGCTGATTACAGTTGAGGTCACTATTGTTTGGTCACTAGGTGTTTTCGTAGTTACATTGCTATACAAAAATTTGTACGAAAATAAGTTATCTTAGTTTGTTAGTATTTTAGATTGAAATCTTAAGTAAGTAAATTGATCATTGGCTGAATTATAATGAACTAATTTGCCATTAAAAATAGCACTAAGATAACAAAAAAAGACGTGAAAATAGAACATATTGTGAACAATGTAAGTAAGTTGAAAGACACACATTAGTTCCCATTTTCTAGTTTCATGTTTTTAGTTTGTGTTCTGTGTTGTATTAATTGTTTGTGATTCTCTAGGTATATTCATGACTGGCTACCAGCGAAAGGAGATGGTGGAACGAGTTCAGAGAAAAGTCCGGACTTGCATAGCCCGTGATGAACGGAGGCGAATCTGACGTCGTCGGAGGTCGTAGAAAAATAATTAAAATTATGTCTTTTTTAACCAAACATACGAACAAACTTTTTAGCTTTATAATATAGATACTACGAGTATTAGTGAGAATATTGGTACATATCAATTCAGTCGTTATGTCTATTCTAATAAGAAAATACATGTGATTATAATATAAATTAAGTATGACTCGTGAATACATCAATCACTCATCATTGGTTTAGCACAAATAATCTTCATTGGTTTAGCACAAATAATCTTTGCCTTAATGGTAACAAAACAAAATGTATAAAATTTACACTACCTAATGTTACACAGGTGGAAACCAATGTACAGCTCAATGGACAAGTGTTGAACCTTGTGGAATCGACAGTGTTCCTAGGCTTAAGCATCGATGCTAAGCTGCAGTGGGGAACACATATTGAAAAAATAGCCAGTAGGTTAAGTTCGGCTTCGTATGCTGTAAAGAGAGTAAGGACTTTAACAGACGTGGATACGGCTAGAATAGTTTATTTCAGCTATTTTCACAGCATTATGAGCTACGGAATTCTCCTTTGGGGTAATTCCGCGGATCTAAATGCAATATTCGTTCTTCAAAAACGGGCTGTGCGAGCCATTTATAATTTGGGCCCAAGAGTCTCCCTCCGAGATAAGTTTAAGGAAATAAGCATTCTTACCGTAATCTCACAATATATATTCGAAAACTTGATGTATGTTAGAAAAAATATTACAAACTTTCCAAGAGTTTGTGATAGGCATAACCTAAATACCAGACACAAAAATAATCTCGTTGTCTGTGATAGTAGACTCCACAAAATTTCAAATTCTTTTCAGGGTAATTGTATACGCTTTTTTAATAAGCTCCCCTATGAAATGAGAGATTTGCCTATCAATAAGTTTAAAAATTTAGTAAAAAATAAGCTATGTCAAAAAGCTTACTATAAAATCCAGGATTATTTGGATGATAAACAAGCCTGGAAATGAACTGTTCACTCCACTTGCTACTCAGCTAAATTTTGTATCTAGACTAAGTAAACTATTGTAAATAGACCAAAAAAAAAAGAAAAGCCCGCTGAGTTTCTTGCCGGAGTCTTCTCAGGTCGGGGCCGCGTTTCGAACCGGTGGTCCATTTGCATTTGATAAAATATTGTTTGTATTGACGTTTTGTAAGTGCCGTTTACTGGTCTATGCAGAATAAATGATTTTTGATTTTGATTTTGATTTTGATTTTGACTATTCATGATACGTTGTAAAACAAGCAATATTTGACATTAACTAGTCCTAAGAGAGAATAAAAATAATTGTTAACATAACCCTAGTAACTTTTCTCACCTAGGACTCCACAAATCGTGGCTTGCAGTGTATAAACAAGCTTATAAGCTTCGGAAATGTGTTGACACCTTGTCATCTGATGTAAGGGTTCGGATCAAATTCATAATAACATTGGACATATTCGCATGTAATACGTGTTATTGGTATGTTATACTGACGTGAAAATCAGCTTTAGTAATTCCGCTAATTCGAATTGGTATTACACAATTTTCAAAGGGTTACTCTGGGTGTTGTACAAGATGACTAGAAGATATGGGTGTTGCCTGACTAATGGAAATGGGGCTTGGATCTCCACTCAGTGCAAATATTTGTATGCCTGAATATGAGGTCCGCCCGTATTTGCACTGGTCTGGTCCCGGTTGCTATACGAACATCTATGGCAGTCGATACGGGTAGTTGGAGCCCTCAAAAGTCCAACTAGCGTAGCTACAGAACTTCCATATCGCCAATTTGTTGAGGTCCAATAGCAGGCGCTTTACGGAAAATATTGAAGTTCAACCGCATCTTAATTATACTAGAAAGCCGACTTCAACTAAGTTGGGAATAACCTCAGAGAATAATGATGTTATTCCAATAGCTTTCGAATAGAAGAATAGGCTAGTAACACCCATATCAGTTGAGCAGAAATCTACATTTCTAGTAATTTTCATTTATCTTCATCGCGGCAGCCTAGTGGTATGGGTAATTGACTGCTGAGACGAGGTCTCGGGTTCGATTCCAGCTTTTACCATGGCACACACCAATGACTTTTCGATGTGTGTATTTATCGCAGGGTCATAAGTGCCCGGTTAATGGCAATAGGCTCGCCACCTATCACATTGGGACCTAAACATAAACTGACGAAATTTGGGTGCTAGCACCTCTGCCTACCCTTTCGAGGCTAAAGGCGTGAGTTTATGTTATGTTATGTTATATTCATTTGTAAAAACTTATTACAAGTTTTCTATAACCCACTGAAACATTCCTTATGTATACATTCCCAAACGAAACTCAAAGCAAATTTAAATATATATACACCGTGCGAAGGCAATTAACATTAAGCCTTTTATATGTTAAGCTTCATCCAGTTAATTGCTGGATCTGCATCAGAGCACGGTGACATCGAGTGACGTCACAGCTTTGTATTTCATTTAAAAGTTACGTTTCATTTTCTGTTACTGAATAATTGTTTTCAAATATACGGTGGTATCTTTTACGCCTCGCCGTAGACCGGGATTGTAGGAAGACAACTTTAAAAAGTTGTGCAGTTACTTGTCAATGGTTATGTTTTTAATATAAAAAAATCAGTTTCGTACATATATTTTTTTTCATTTACCGTTCAATTTCAGTTTCAGTAACCGCGGTAGCCTAGTGGCGTGGGTAATGGACTGCTGAGACGAGGTCTCGGGTTCGATCCCAGGTTTCACCATGGCACACACCAATGACTTTTCGATGCTTTTAGAAGTTATGAGTGTATTTATCGCAGGTTTATAAGTGCCCGGTTAATGGCAATAGACTCGCCACCTATTACAGTGAGACCTAAACATAAAACTGGCGAAATGTGGGTGTTAGCACCTCTGTCTACCCCTTTGGAGATATAGGCGTGAGTTTATGTTATGTTATTTTTTCATTTAGAATAAAAAAGCGAACGTTCAAAACGAGACTCGAACCCACGACCAGTCCTTTACACTACTTATTTTACTTCACAGAATGCTATGACTAACTGAACTACTCGGATACGTCTTAGGCATTTAAAATTCTCATATACAATTATGTTTGTTTCCGATGCTTACTAATCTTTAAACTTACATCAGTTAAGGTTATTGAATTTCATAAATGAAATAATTATTCTTTAATTATCACTAAACCAGCTTGATTCGACAAATTTTGATTAGTGAAATTCAGTGTAAACGTTACAAATTAATCATTGTATCAAATCTTTATTCAAAAGTAAAAGTTTCACTTACCTCAACTGCAGCCTTCATTTTCACTCCATTTTATCACAAACACTATATTTTAAACATTTAATAAAATAAATATTGTCCACATAAACATACAAAAATTAATTCAGTATCAATATTTCCGACATAAAATTATTGTACTTGAATTATATTCCTTCAATATTATTCACAACTACCTTCATTCGGTCGTCATTCGATCAATCGTTCGAATACATACCTACTAGAAAGTAGTGTAAGTGTTAGTTCTATTAAGTATCACTACATAGTATAAAACAAAGTTGCGTTCTCTGTCCCTATATCCTTATGTCCTTATGTCACTTTGTATGCTTAAATCTTTAAAACTACGCAACGGATTCTGATGCGGTTTTTTAAAATATAAAGTGATTAAAGAGCGAGAGAGCCACACCAACTGGTGCGGAGCAGAAATGAAAAATGTTGCAAAAAAAAGGGGTGACGTAGACGAAGTTGCGCGGGTCATCTAGTATTTTATAAGTTGTAATTTTAAAATATAGTCTGTGAAATTAAATAGCGTGCATCTTCATCATCATCTCGCTAATATTTTGACTAAAAATTATATACATTAGTGTATATTAAACATTAGTGTATAACGTTATATAATTTCGTGCTGTGTTCGTGTTCTAAATTCGTCATTATACATATGAGCATCATGAATGACGGTGTACTGAGCTTTAATCACAGTTACGGTAAAATTATACGGTGTTTCATATTATGATAATGTTGGTTATAATTCGCGTAAGTATAATGTTTCATGTTGTTCAGCGCTGAGAAGTTGACAAAGTTATTGTATGCGAAATTCTGTCATAATTAATAAATCTAACTACCTGTATGTTGAGATGATAGTTAAATTTGTGTGTAGATTGTACCTACTGATTTGAAAGCAACTTTATATATACCGGCTGATTTTATAATCATTTCGGAAAAAAAGATTTTGGCCACAATTTCGATAGTAAAATCGTAGGGAAGTCGACTATTTCGTGATATTAGATCTTCATTTGTTTGCAGTACGTATTAATTGCCGTACTATGTGATAATGTTGAAATTTCTGTGTGCCGATTTTTAAGTTGAGTAAATATGGAATTCATTACCAGGTCACGTGTTTCCTTCTTCCTACAGCCCCGGGTCATGTGAACGGGCGTGAAAAGCATCTGATAAGGCCGTCAAGCTGAGCGCCACCTTTGTAACACTGTACGTGTTTGTAATGGCGACCCTCTTTCCTGAGACTTTGAGTTTTACCATCAGGGAGGTAAAGTCAAATTGACGTGCCCAATACAAAAACAAAAAAATCACATTCACTATCTCCTGGTAATCACAAATATTTTCAATCATCATCAATTATAACATTGATTTACTTAAGTACTACAACCTTGTGACAGAATATTTATTTTATAATCTACAATAAACTCTATATCAATATGACATAGCGTGCATTTTTCAACGATTGCCCGACCACTGTGTAGGAATGGATGTTGTTTTCAGTGTGCAATTTCCTGCGGTCCTTTGTGGTCATGCTACGGAAGTGTGGTCTCAGTTTTGCTGTAGTATAATGTGTTAGTAGGTAAATGCGGGACCGTTGTTAAGTACTTACGCCTTTTTAACACAAGAGGATCTTAAATAGTTGAAATATAGTAGTTTTAATGTTAAATAAACATTACCTATCAACATGTTAGATCAAAAACATTTTTGAATATCTATTTATTTTTGATAGTACAGTAAGCTTCAGAAAAAAAGGAACCCCCTCTTCTTATGATTAAATTGACAAGAAGGGGAATTCTTTTCTCTGAAGCTTACTGTACATAAACAGTATATTTATTTTTATTTCATTTCTCTTAATTGTGTAATATTATCTTAATATTATTATGATGACAAAAAAAAATTAAAAAATACAATTAATTTAACCAACAAAATCGGTCAATCACATTATGTGTACATACCTTAACAAAAGTAAAATACTATTAGAAAAAGATTATGCGTTCGGATTTGTACCCGGTGCAAAAGTGCCTATCACACTGACCGCATTGCCTCTCTGAATGGCAATAGCCAGCCTTTGCACCAAATACGATCTGATTATTGTTAATTTACCTTACATTAAAAATGTAGATCTGTGCAAGGCCTAAAAATTACATATCTGTACAGTTATGTAATTTTTAGGCCTACACGATTATTTCTCTGCAGAATTTGTGTTCTTGATTTTGCTTACCTGTAACAAAAAAAAGTATTTCATTAGATATACCTACTCATAATATTATATTCTACAACTGTCTAGAGTGGTACAGTTAGTAATGTGAGTGGCTGGTGTGAGTTAAGTTCTATGCTCAATTCGCCCCTTTCACCCTCTTTCATGAGACTTTGCCTTCAGTTCAACATCAGGTGAGATGAAGTTAAACTGGTGAAATGTGTGTTATGTTAATTAATATGTTTTTTTTTATTTATGGCACATCAAATTGACTTCACCTCGCGTGATGTTAAGCTGAAGGCAAAGTCTCATGAAAGAGGGTCACCATTGCAAACACGTTCAGTGCTACAATGGTGGCGCTCAACTTGACGGCCTCATCAGTCTTATAGTCTGTGCAAATTGCCCAGTGTCCAGCAATATGCTAATTAAATTAGATAGATTCATAAATGGCTCTTTGTACCAAAATAAAAACAGAACCAACATCCCATGCTAACACTAAGATAAATACTATGTTTACAAGCTCACAAACCACCTGTGGGCCACCTGTTGGTCGTCTGTTTAAAATTTCAGTTAAAGGAAGTAAAACTTTTAACGTAAGCTTGGTTGTATCCGAATGTGTAGAACACGGAGTTAATCTCAGTGCAACCGGAGGTAATGTTTATGTTTGAATTTATTTACTAGCTGTTGCTTGCAGCTCTGCCCGTGTGATGTCGGTTATCGCGCAGTGCGATATAGTCTATGTTAATCAGGATAAATGTAGTTTTCTGATAATTTTTGGAATTGGCACAGTAGTTTTTGAGCTTATTATTATTATTATTACCAACATACACACACACACACAAAAATACATTTTTTCCTCTATAAGATAATATCGTTTATTATATTTTTTACACCATACGCCAAGCAGAAATGCATAATTGAAATATATTAGAGTACGGAAGCAGTACAACGGGCGGCCTTATCGCGGTCGTCGGTCAATTTGACTTCACCTCGCGTGATGTTAAGCTCAAGGCAATGTCTCATAAAAGATCGAGGGTCACCACTGCAAACACGTACAGTGCTACAAAGGTGTCGCTCAGCTTGACGGTCTCATCACTTTTTCTCAATGAAGCGTAAACCGTTAAATATTTGAATTAAAATTGACACAAAAATATACCATTGTCTAGATAAGCATGAAAGTAACTACTAAATAGATTCCTAGAGAAAACATAGAATGATACCATGCAAGTGCAACCGCAGGTAAGAACTAGTTACCGGATAAAGTTGGGTTCATTCTTCCGATGTAACATAATATTCCCAAAACAGTGTGTTCCCGTGTGTAAAGTGTCTTAGTTACTTTGATTATTCATTCATTCAGTGAGCGTTAACTCAGACATTCAGTCGTTCATTCACCTGGTAGGTACAGTCACCTGCAGTAATATGTATACGTTTTAGAACTTTTTCACATTAAACTTGTCGAATTTTACCGTTTTATGTCATAATGTTGACTTGTCATTTATTATTGTGACAAGGTTCCAAAGTGTATACATATTATTGCAGGTGACTGTACTGTACACTGTATAAATATACGCAAGAACTGAAATTCAATTGGAAAATGATATTTAAAATAACTAACCAGAGTCGCTTTTCTCTTAACGTGGCTTAACGAAATACTAATTTTGTGGTTACCTGTGAAGCCTGATGTATTGTTCAGACGGCAAAAGAGATAAGTATACCTTTTATGGAAACCCCCGCTGAGGCAACAGGGGTGGTTATATCGGCCTCGAGCCGACCACAACCGCACGGCTGTCTCGGGCCATCAGTTGCCTGTGGCATATTCCTTATTTCCCGGCTGACCCAAGGCCACCGAAGGGCCCGTCGTGTGTGAGTACACAGTGTCTGCATTTATCTCTGCACAGGGACAGACGCGCATCGCGCCACCCGTTACGACCTGCTTTTGCTAAGGTGACAGGCAGGTCCTGAGGGTAACGGGTGGAGTCACCCGTTACCCTCAGGACCGCCCTCATGGAGGATGGAGATCATTCTGCGACCTTCGACGCCTGACACCTCCACACGTTGCTCCATACCTATCTCCGAGAAAGTAACCTAGGCCAGAGCCTCCTCAGTTGTTAAACAGAAACACAGGATGCAGCACAGCTGAGAATGCTGACTTGGACCCAGAAAGTGTTGGTATGTAGATCCTACACACAATATTGTGACCAGCTACCCTAGACAACTGGCAATTCGTTATCGTTTCGTAGAATGGAATGTTCAATGTATGGGATTGAATGATATGAAATATCTATCTATATTATTATGTAATTGTAAAAAGTGTATGTTTGTCTGCGATGGACGCAAAAACTACTGAACGGATTTCGATGTGGTCTTTTTTTGAAGGGGTTTGGTCCAGGGTTATGTAGAACCAGAGTTATAATTAGTAATATAGAATTTAAGTTGTACAGATGGCGCTTAGGTCTCGATAACCGGCAGCTATACGGATGGAGCTGCGCGCATAGGTTAGTATTTAATAAAAGATATGAATGATACGAAAACAATTGTTTAGGGAGACTGGTCATTATTAGAATAAATACACTATAATCTCAATATATTATACGGTTTTGTGGGGCCATGTTTAACATAAAGTTTTTCTTTAATTTTATTTAATAAAGATACAGACATACATACATGTGTAGATAATATTGTTTGCATTGCATTGTAAACCATTTTCAACATAAATACAATACTTAATTCCTACAAGTATAGGTACTTTATCTAACGTATGTAATTATCTCTGTATATGCGAATCACCCCATTTTGTTTCGACCGCTGCCCATGTACCCGATCTAATCTAACTTCGGTACAATTACAATCCTGCCAACAAGTCCAACCTAACCAATAGTCCATCTAAAACCTATGAGTGCTACGTCTATAGCCAGATCTGTACCTATCTTTGCAATTAGGAAGCTATATATAGACGAAGAGTTGGAGGTGAATTTATATTAAGGTGTAAAACAACATTGAAATAATTATAGTTTCTATTAGCTGTTACAAATTTATTTTACTGGTTTCTTTCTTGTAAAATAATCGCTGCATTTTTATCGATTTCCGAATGAATAACGTTTTCATGATTTGAAACTATCAAGTACTTGTGGACATTTGCGGTCACTGTTTGGTACTTCAAGTCACTACTTAAGTGAACTTCGGAGAAGCAGTCTTATTATATATTAATTACTAGCCTATGCCCGCGGCTCCACCCACTTGGCTGTCGGTTATCGTGACCTATGCGCCATCTGTGCAACTTAAATTCTATATTACCAATCATAGCTCTGGTTCTACTAAACCGATTGCAATCAAACAAATGTAAGAGTTTAAGTTGGACGGCAGTTGCCATACGAACATCTATAGCAGTCGTTACGGGTAGTGGAGTCCGTCAAAGTCCGCCTTTTTTTTTTTTTTTTTTTTTTTTTTTTTTTTTTTTTTTTTTATGGCAGGAAAAAATGCACCTTCCGCATTCTACGGGCTCGGGGAAGCCACGCAGGTATGTGGGGCTCTCACCACACTAAAACAACCTGCCGTGTGCCATACTCCGCGACTTAGTGAGTGAACCGTCGGAAACACTACGCTCTCATCAACAAATCACCCAAGCGCTAGCCCGCAAAGGTGTGGTGCGGGCCCGACTACTGATTGAGCGATGTCCAGACACACCAGGACATCACCCCTACGCGGGAGGCTCTATTGCGGGTGGAGGGCTAACCCCGACCCATCCACCCGCGGCCACACTAGGGCGGCATGAGGCGCAAGAATGCGCGCGCGCGCCGCCCGGTTCGCCGGCGACGAATCGGGTCAGCGAAGCTGTCTGCCTCTCTGGCCCTCTCCGCCGCCTCCTTCCGTGTGATGACTTCCTCACAGAAGGATGCGACCGCGGTAAAACTTCTCTCACTGCGGGCCATGGTACGCATGATGGCCGTCAGCGAGAGATCATCTCCCACTACTGCCACGAGATCTCGGCGCTGCACCGCCCAGGCCGTACAAGCCTCGAGCGTGTGCTGCGCCGAGTCCTCGCCGCAGGGACAGTGATGGCAGCCGGGACTCGATTCCCTCCTAGCAACCGAGAACAGATACTTTCCGAAGCAACCGTGCTCGGAAAGCATCTGTGTCAGTCGGAAGGAAAGGGTACCGTGCTGTCTCTCCGCCCATTCCACTATGATCGGTTGGAGAGCCGCCACGGTGCGATGTCCTGCACTCGGGGACTCCAACCGGGACGACCATTCAGCCATGATGGCTTGTCGGGCGGTATCTCGCCAACGTCGGACTTCTTCAGGCGGAGGTCGACTGCCGCTACTCGCCCGGTATTGTGTCGTATGTCGATATACCACAGCGAGCACCTCCGCCTCTAAATCCCAAGGGGGTGTTCCGGCTAATGCGCAGGCCGCTTCCGCCGATATAGTGCGGTACCCGCGTATTGCCCTGACTGCCACAATGCGCTGGGCTCTTGCTAAGTAGGGCCTATTGCGGGCAGTCAAGGCGTCCGCCCACACCGGAGCGCCGTAAAGCGCCATTGACCGGATCACCCCGGTGTATAGCCGTCGACAGCCGACGCTAGGTCCGCCCAAATTTGGCAAAAGCCTTCCGAGGACGGATGCAGCGTCAACGAGTTTTGGGGAGAGCATACGGAAATGCTCATCGAAGTGCCACCTTGAGTCGATTATCAGACCCAGATATTTAATCTGGGCCCCCACCGGCACGAGGACCGAACGAATTTCAATCGATGCATGGGGCGGCGGACGGCGACGAGGGCCATAAAAATAAAGCGCTTCTGTCTTCTCTACCGCCACCCGCAGGCCCAGTGCCTCAATACGTGCGACCACTTGAGAGACACCCACGGTAGCCAGCTGAGTTGCCTCCTCAAAACTAGCTCCCCGGGCCGTAACCAGGGTATCATCCGCGTAGCAAATGACGCCCAGCCCAAAAGGAAATGCTCCGCGAAGCACCCAATCATACCCGATGTTCCACAAGAGAGGTCCGAGAACCGACCCTTGCGGAACACCGCAGGTCACAGGTCGCTGCAACAGACGTCCATCACAAGCCTCGTACAGAACGCGTCTCTCCTGCAGATAGTCGGCAACCAGGCGCCTCAGATATGCCGGAACTCCGTGATAGCGGAGCGCCTCCCTGATGCAGCTGAACGGCAAACTATTGAAGGCGTTGGCGATGTCTAGCGACACCGCCAACATCACCCCGCCGCGACTTACAACCTCCCCGGCCGCAGCCCTCAGATGCAGAATTGCATCGACTGTTGAACGCCCTGTTCGGAAACCGAACTGGAAGTCCGACAGGTCGGGTCCTACTGTGGTGAGGTGCTTGACGATGCGGGCAGCGAGAATTTTCTCGAACAACTTACCCACTTCGTCAAGCAGCACTATGGGCCTATAGGCAGCGGCCGAATCGGCAGGCCGCCCCGGCTTCTGCAGGAGTACCAGCTTTCCGCCTTTCCAGCAATCTGGAAACCGTCCAGACGCTAGGCAAGCGTCGAGCAGCTCCCTAAGGGGGTCCTCCATGTGATCAAGCGCCAAGGCCAACGCACGGGCGGGGATCCCGTCCGGCCCAGGGGCTGTATTCTTCGAACGAATTCGAAGAACAGCAGCCCTCACCTCCGCTCCTGTGATGGGCGGGAAATCTTCCACTTCTTCCTCGTTCTCAGTCACAGGGGCCATTGAGGGAGGTGTGTGCTCAACCCGATGAGGGAAAAGGCCCTCGACCACTTCGACTAGGAAGCTGGGCTGGAGTGTCTCGGTAAGTGGGGGGACCCGCGCGCGGATTTTATTACGCACTGCACGGTACGGGCGACCCCAGGGATCACGGTTGAGACCCTCTAGCATTTCTGCTCTACAGAGTTCCTTTGCGGCATCTATGGCTCGCCTAAAGGTGATTTCAGCCGTTCGGGCCACCTCCCTCAAGCGGAGTACCTCTGGGTGTTGGAGGTCTCTGTAACGCCCACGGCATCGAGTAAGGTCCCTCTTGGCACGGTTAGAAGCCGCACGGAGGGACGCCAGCTCTTCAGACCACCAGTAAACCCCCATCTTTGCAGGTCTGTTCTTTGGCGCCTGGCGCATGGCCGCATCGCAAACCGCAGTTAGAGAATCACGAAAGCGGCTTGCACCAATATCTACCCCCTCAGTCGGGGTTGGCAAGGAGAGCCACGTTTGCACGATTGCTGCCTCCGCCAGTTGGTTCTTGTCAAGACTACTCAACGCCCACCGCTTGAAATTTGAGTTGCTAGCAACCCTGTGACCTCTACTGGCACCCTGCGAGCGAGACAACTCGAATCGGATGTATTGATGATCTGAATTTGTCGTCTCGTCGTTAAGGACACGCCAGTTCCTTACGCGTGTAGCTAGTGTGGGAGTAGCGAACGAGATATCCACTATCGACCCTCCCCACGGCTTCACACATGTATAGGTGGTGCCTCTGTTTAGGAGACAGAGACGCACCGAATCTGCCCACTCCAATACGACGTCACCGCGACCACTGGTTCTAAGGGACCCCCACGCCGTAGACCAGGCGTTGAAGTCCCCCATTACCAGTACGTGACCCGAAGTTACTTGCCGCATCGAGGACTCCAGTCGGAAAATGAAGTCCTCAAAATCGCTCAACCTCCGGTTGGGGGAAAAATAAACGCCGTAAATAGTGATATCTCCCCATTTGGCAGCGACGAAGCCCGCACCCTTGTCTATTAGTGATAAGGGAGGGAGACGAAGAGCTGTGGAAGAAACGATAGCTACATTTCCGTGCACCGAATATGAACCAACCCAATTTGGGCGGTTCGGGATCATATATGGATCCGATACTACGGCGAGGCCTATAGACCACTGCGCCATGTTCTGCAGGAGAAGATCCTGCGCGCTGCGGCAGTGGTTCAGGTTCACCTGAAGGATGTTGCACTCGTGATCCATTATTGGAGCGTGTTTACATCCTCCTCCATGCGCGATGGCGATAACGTCGGTGATACAACGCTGGGAGCGGCCTGGGTCGATTGGCTAGCCTCCAGTGGAGATTTGGACACCGAGACAGCGCAGGGCTGCCTACAATTCTCACGGCCCAGCATATGATTGGCCGGTTGATTGCCCGCGGAACATGCCGGACAGTGAGGGGCGGCGGAGCATTCTGCCGCTTTATGGCCGGGTTGACCACAACGAAAGCACAATCCGCTGCAGTCGAAACAGTTAGTGCACTTCAAACGAGCATGACCAGGTGCCAGGCATTTGAAGCACCTCATGGGCCGACTGTCCAATACTGTGACCCTTGCTGAAATCCAGCCCACGAGGAGCCTGCCGGCGTCAGCCAACAATTTGACTGAGGCCACCGGACAGCTGGCCCACACAGCACCAACGCCTCCAGAACCGGGGCGGATAGCTCCGACCCTGACGTGGTCTGGATTACACTTCGTAGTCGAAGCTATAGCCTCCCGGATGTCGTCTTGCGTCGTGAAGTCTGCCAGTCCCGATATGCGTACTTCGGCACATTTGGTGGGTCTAGCAATCTTGACACCCTCCACTCCGCTGAATAGGCCGCGTAATTTTTCAGCCACGACATCGGCCCTCGTGGCACCCTCCTCCCCTGGGAACTCAAGTATTCGAGCTCCCGTGCGAGCGAGACGTGTTCGGGCACCAACGCCACCAAGATCTTTAATATCGATGCCCTGTTGAGCTTGTTGCAAGACACGGCAATAATCGAGGCCACGCTCCATCGCCTCCGGCGCTACTGTGATTACCACAGCGGCGGACTTGGGTGACTTAAGCCTCGGCTTTTTGACTCTTTTGTCACCTGCTTGTGGGGCTGCGGTAGCATTCACTGCAGATTTCTTTTTCTTCTTCTTTTTCTTCTTCACCGTTTGCCAGCCTTCACTATCCGGCTGAGCGGATGTTGAAGGAATAGCAACATTAGGCAGGGAAGGCCCCGGTGTAGGTGCCCTAGGACGGGCATTACGTCTAAATCTGGCAGGGCCCTGAGAGGACACCTGCATCGGTTGCAAGGGTGGAAATTCTTCTCTAAGACCGGCTGCTGTGGGATCCGGGGTTCTCCCAGCCTGAACACCACGACCCGGTGACAAGGGCACACCTGCTGCCGCTGGTAACAAAGGCGTCTGCGCTGCCTTCGCCCGTCTCATAGCTGCAGTGGTTAGCAGACGCGGTTCCGGAGGCAGTCTCGCCTCTATTGCCTCCATCCTTGCTTCCACCATAGTGCCCACGCTTCTCATTATTTCTGCCATCAGGTCCTGTGGGAGGACCAGAGGTGGCACCAATGTGTTTGCGGGCATAGAACCCACTTCAGACATAGCAGACACTGCCGGCACTACCGCCGATGCAGATGGAATCTGCGTCAGACGGCGTAATTCGACCTGCATTTTCTGTACCTCCTCCTGTAGCGCTAAGATCTCTGCATCTTGGCGCTTAATTTCTACTAAGAGCCGTATATTTTCGTCAGAAGCAGTGCGGTTCTGCAGCACCTCCACGGCCTCCATCAGTGCAGAAGCCGCAGTCTTAAGAAGCTTCTGGCTAGTCCCCTTGAGGTTGGAAGACTTGGTGGCCACCTCCATAATTATGGCCACGCTACCTTTTGACCTCTTTAACAGCTCCGCCGCAGAGTGCGGATTCTTATCCATATTGGACAAGAGCTCTGCAGCAATTTGCTCTGCACGTTCAATGGCGAGCTGTTCCTCCTCACGACGCCGTCGCGCTAGTTCCGCTTTACGAGTGGGGCCTATATTCAAGGCCGAAGCACCCGTAATCGTGCGTCCTCTACCCGCTGTAGACACTTTCGGGGCAGGAGGTCCTTCAACAGGGTCGTCTAATCCCCCTGTCAACTCCTCAGATCGGTCGCGCTTCTGCGACTTCAAGCATTTGGAGCTCAACGAGATAGTTGAGCCCCGCGTTGATGTCGCGCTCATCGACGTCTTGCTCACGTCCACCATGTCGACAGTCGGGGGACCGCGATCGGCTGAAACGGCACGAACACGTGCTGATCTTCTTACCGATCTAGCCGGCTTGGCCGCTATGACCACTGACCCCGCTTGATCGTTCACTAAAGGCTCACAGTCATGTTTGTCTGCGACGCCTCCTCCATCTTGACCTGCTGGTAGGTCCTCCATACTCACATCAGTTTTATTTTGTACAGTTTTCATATTGTTCCCACGAGTGAGGGAGAAATAATAGTCAGCCCGGGTAGAGCCCCCCCAGTACCCGGGTAAGCGTACATTTATAACCCAACCGAGAGGTCCGCAGGTATCTCGGCTGAGAGTGCGCTTGGAACTGAACTACCCATCAGCCATGCATCCCCTGGTCACGCACCAGAACACGGGATTCGGGGTAATTTTTTAGAGAGGTTTTCTTCCTCGCAGTCCGGGCGGTTAAGCCAAGACCCTCGCCCCCGGTCAGAGCCGCGAGACATGACCACGACACTCCTTCCGAGATTACGATTTGAAGAGGGGGGCAGGGAAAATAATCTCCCCTGCCTGCTCGGTGGCAGTGTAAGTGCACACCGAGCCTATCTTTGAGTCCTCACTGAAGGGGAAGCACCCATTAACCCGGATGGGTTGATCACGGTCTTTGGGCTCGGCGGTGGTCTTAGTTGACCAGCCGCTAGCTCCTACTCTGCTCCTCCAAGGTGTGCTGGAGGAACAGGGCCTATCAGACGGCCCTATGTGTTGAAATCTTTGCCGTCAGCGTTGACACCAGCTACTCCAGAGAAGCAATCAATGATGTGTCATCGCCCACGTTGCCCAGGGTGCACCGGGCGAGGAGGTGTTTCAACAGTCGCACCCCCCGTCAAAGTCCGCCTAGCCTAACTACAGAATTTCTATATCGCCAATTTGATTGTGGACGTCCGATGGCAGTAGTTTCACGAAAAATATCGTACTTCAGTCGCATCTTAGTTAGACTAGAAGCCGACCCCAACTAAGTTGGGAATAGGCTCAGAGAATGAGACCACGCGGCAAAGAAATAAAGTTTCGAACTAATTGTTATAGTGTGTGACCGTTTTGCACCAAATAAATGTATCTTTCTTTCTTTCGTCTTTCTTTCTAACGGTATTGTTTCTACGATGTGTGAGTAACACCGCAGACCAATACGTTTCCTGAGGTATAGGATTTATTTATCAAACCAAAGTTTTAATGTTATTGCGAACATAGCTTCTATTCGAACATGGCTAACGTTTATGCTTTTTGTTAATTTTGTATCTCATCACACTTTATTGCTTTGTATGTTTTAATATAGGCACAATAATAACAGTAACATTTTACAAAGTTCATTTAACAAATGCGTACTGACAATCTAAATGATAATGAAAAACAAGAATGTTAAATGGGATTTTGTAAACTTTACACTTGTTTCGACTAATGACAATTGTAAATTTAATAATCTTTTTATTTGTTTCGACTAATGATGATTGTAAAGTCTGAGAAGAATATATTGAAGTTTGGAATGACTGTGGTTACGAGTAATCAGAAGCATTTAGAAAAAGAACTTGGTATTTCTGATTGCCAAATACTCGTAGCACTCAGCAAGTAGTACGAACGGGTAAAGAGTGGAGCTTTTGTTTGAGCACAGACTGAAACCAAGTCAAAAGCAAAAATGATTTATTATAAATATACATTTAAACGACACTTACGTTACACTAAAAATGTTAAAAGTAGTATAAAAGTTAAAGATTAGTTTAGTAAATGGAGCCAGGGAGTACAATCTTTTCAAGGAGCTTTAGCGGGCGAACCTTTAGGACTGGTTCCTTCTAGTTATTTTTATCAAAGACCAACAGGAGATATTATTCAAACTTTAGCTTGTGAATGAAAAACATATCGTTAATTGTTTTGTAATAAAAAAATTCTTACTAGAACCAAGGCCATTTTGCCTTTTGTATTGTTTATATCTTTCTTAGGACGCCCCCTAGCCAAATGGACATGATGACCTGAAAAAGGTGGCTGAGACACACTGAATGTGGAAGGCGGAGGATAGGGAGCAGTGGCGCACATTGGGAGAGGCCTATGTCCAGCTGTGGACTGCGATAGACTAATTGATTGATTGATTGATATCTTTTTCATATCGTTTACGTTTAAATATTTGGGACTATGTTGAAAATTTACACATCTGTAAATTTACGTCATTGTAATTATATTTAGAAGGATAAAAGTTAAACGAATTCTCGGAAATCAAAGAAAGATCAAACCTTATTTCGTTTACTTCCTTTTACTTCATAGATAAAAATATTGTTCGTTCATATAAAAATCTTAGAAATCGACTTCAAAAGTCTAAATGTCTACATGTTCTCATTACAAAATTAATAATAAATAGTGAAATTTATACTTAGGTGCTATTTATTGATGTCTTTCAGATAAAAAAAATGATTAATTTTCTTAGAAATGCCTTGTGTATTTGATCTCATTCAATTACCTGAGATACTTCTAATATATATTTGATTTTACTAAAAAATTCCACGTAACATTCAATAATAAAATTAAAAATAATAATAATAATTTTTTAAACATTAAGACTCTACACAACCGCGAGATATGCAATCTTAGAGAATACTTTCTCAATGTTGACGTGGATGTGCATCGAGATGTAGTAACTGTGGACCATGGGCTTACACCGCTCGCTCTTGCGAAAGAGAACTGGCGCAAACCTGCAATACTCAGCATTGATGATCGCAAGGAGGTATGGAGGAGCAAGGAGCTGCATGGACGATTTTATCGGGCTTTATATGGGCCCGATATAGATTTAACAGCATCGGTATCCTGGTTACGATTCGGTGACCTTTTTGGAGAAACTGAAGGTTTTGTCTGTGCAATTACTGACGAACAACTATCGGAGATTCATCCTGAAGGATGGTACGGTTGACATCTGTCGGGCATGTCATCGTCCCGGAGAATCCCTCAGGCATATTGTTTCTGGTTGTTCTCGTCTTGCCAACGGTGAGTATTTGCATAGACACAATCAAGTAGCCAGGATTGTCCATCAGCAACTTGCTCTTAAATATAACCTTGTGGATTCGGAAGTGCCGTATTACAGATATGTGCCCGACCCAGTTCTCGACGATGGTCGTGTCACATTGTACTGGGATCGATCTATCATCACTGACAGGACTATTGTAGCCAATAAGCCTGACATAGTGGTGATAAATCGATTAGAACGCCGCGCAATAATTATCGATATCACGATCCCGCATGATGAGAATCTCGTGAAAGCTGAAAAAGACAAGCAAATGAAATATCTGGATATGGCTCACGAGGTTGTTGACATGTGGGATGTGGATTCGGCAATTATTGTTCCGATAGTCGTATCAGTTTACGGATTGATTGCCAAGAGCCTCGACCAACATCTCAAGAGGCTCGCGTTAGGCGGTTGGGTTAAGGGCCTGATACAGAAGGCGGTACTCCTCGACACGGCACGTATTGTGAGGAGATTCCTCTCCCTGGAGCCCTAACCACCGGTAGCTTGGTCCCTGTACCCGATACCGGTGGGCTACTACTATTTTTTATATTTTTAAATATATGTTTTTGTATATGTATTTAGAAATGTAATTTATAGGTAGGATATTTATGAATAAAGTGGAATAATAAGAATAACTTTACTGATACCATTGTCCTTACACAAATAATACCTATGTCTTAGAGGGTGTGTATGCGTGCGTGCGTGTGTGTGTCTGTGGGTTCGTTATCAACAATGACGAAAGAAGACCTAATGACCTGATGGAGAAGAATTTTAGTGTGTGTGTGTGTTCTTGCAATCAGCTCACTCGCACAGCTGCAAACAGCTCACAGAAAACAGGACACCTTTCTCGTGCTGGTTAATTGTGCCAAGGGAATAACTTTTGAAATTAGTCGGTATAGAAACGATCCTTTGATGTAAAACTGACGTTCCACAAATTTAGTCCTGTGCCATTTTATTCAAACAGAGACTCTCACCAGCTTCGTTAGCTCGGCCAAAATAATATGCTAGAAGGCTCGCCTCTATTCCGTAACAAGTTGAATCATCTTCATTCAGTACTAAGCACCTCAGCCACGATACGTAAGTACGTATCAATATTCTATTGTGGTTCCGTACCGTTCACACAAGTTATGATCACCCTGTTCGTCCCGAATAAGCCACATTCGGTACAATTTGTGTAATGGTACGTACGAGTATGTTAGCATAGAATATCAAGTAGACTACGGTAGCTTTGATGATATTGGAAATTCGTTGGCAATAAGTTATTTTGCATAGAACAGGTTTTTTTTAAAACCACTTAGGTGGCATACAAGCAGGTGGGCGGAATGTGGTTACCGTGGTCTATGAACGTTTACAACACCAGGGGCGTCATATTTGTGTTGCCGACCAGATAGAGGGGAGGATAGAAAGGGGAGGAAGAGGGGAGAAGTTTAAGAGAGTCTCTGCTGTCAGTGCAAAAGACAAAGAAGGGATTTTTAGTTTTCTCAATGACAAGACAAAATTTCGGCAGTAAGCACTGGTTAGCCTCCTCACCGTTGGAAACACAACACAAGTGGGAGTCATCTCGAAAGAGACGGCCTGCAATATCAAATTCTGTTAAAGTTGATAATGGATTATATAAAAACATCACGGTTCATATAGATAGAAAGATAGATAGATAATTCTTTATTGTACACCTTAGAACAGAGTTAGCAGTACATTAATAAGCGTAAAGTTGCATGTACAATGGGCGGCCTTATCGCCAAAGGCGATCTCTTCCAGGCAACCTTAGGATGAACAGGAAAGTACAGAACAATCAGTAGTGTGATTCTGTGGTGTAGATTGCATATACATTAAATATAGTAAAAAGATACACTTACATATAATAAGTACCTACTCTGTCATTTAATACGTATTTCACTCATCCTCGCCTTGTCGTCAGAATCACTGCGGTAGGTTAGTGGTATGGGTAATGGACTGCTGAGACAAGGTCTCGGGTCCGATCCCAGGTTTTACGATATCACACACCAATGACTTTTCGATGCTTTTCGAAGTTATGTGTGTATTTATCGCAGGTTTATACCTAAGTGGCCGGTTAATGGCAATAGGCTCGCCACCTATTACATTGGGACCTAAACATAAACGGCGCTATGTGAGTGCTAGCACCTCTGCCTAACCCTTCGGCAATATAGGCGTGAGTTTATGTTACTTTATTCCTCTAAGGATAACTGGTCAAACATACTCATTCATTACATGTTAGTATCTATTTCTTAGAAGTAACTAAGACCCAGTCCCTCTACAAAGTCATACCTGGTACAAATCAGATTACCTATTCCTAATTATGCCTTGTTTGCCATCATTGAATCACTAGTACCCGCGTCACGGCGACGTGTCATGATTAGTGTGACGTAGGGCCGCGAGTGACGTCACAACGATGATTGGCTTGTTCTGATGTGTGAAACAAAAACGATTTTGATTGCTGGGTCGGACCCAGATTATGGATGTTGGTCTTTACAATGGTACCTACTTGTTATATTTATAAATAGCTTAATTAACGCAATCCTGAAAGGAATATTTGGTCTGCAAAAATATTGATAAATTTTGATCATTGCTTATGGTCAAAGATTTACATTCATTGAATTCAATACAGAGCCAAAAATGGATATAAACAGTTCCATTCTTCATCATCTTCTTTTTTTGAGGATATACCATGTACCACTTTTACTGCTATTAGATGTCTCCAGCCCAAATAAACGGCACAGGCTGGAAGTGGTTTGAAGGAAGAACATACTCTGCTAGCCACCTCTGGAATCGTGCACTCTTAGGTAGGCTTAACACGGCAGCAGCTCTGTTCCTTAGAAAATTATAAATATTTTTTTTTAGCTTTTTGATTAGTCAGTTTGTATCTTTTGTAATATTAAGATGGAGTGCAGTAGGTACCACTGTGTGACGAAGACGGCAGGGGGGAAGCGATGTCCTTCGGTAAATTCTGCACGAGGCGAGATCGGCTCTGTTAAGAGCTGCTCTGAGACTTTTCACATCTTGCTTAGACTAGCATAGGACACAGAAGAGAGGAGGCAAGATTGCGGAAAGAGGTGGTTGGGAATTCTGCACCAAAAAAATTAAAAAAGAAGGTACTAGTACGTAAGCTGGGTCAATTGATACCTCATCATCACTATCACTACATAGTATAAAACAAAATCGTTTTCTCTGTCCCTATGTATGCTTAAATCTTTGAAACTATACGCAACAGATTTTGATGCGGTTTTCTTTAATAGATAGAGTAATTGAAGAGGAAGGTTTATATGTATGAACATTATGGTGCGAAGCAGGAATGAAAAATGTTGCGGGGTGACGCAGACAAAGTTGCGCGGGTTACCTAGTCTAATATAAATCTTCCTTACCTCATCTTATTTACTTATCATACAAGCAAATATCATTCGCCTATAACAGTTGGTTTAGTGAAACCGCTTGTTAGCATGAGACACAGAAATCCAATTATTACTATTTAGCACTGATTTGTAAGTGTTGTTGTAATATTGGTTTTAGTGGAAATCTGTGGGAATCGTAATGTTGGAGGGAAAGAGCACTTAAGCGATTACGTTCGTTTGTAAACGTAGGTAATAGTTGGATGTAGTGTGTTGTGAACGAAATGGGTGAGAACAGGTGAATATTTTGTAATCCCTTTGTAGGATTCTCTGCCGGGAGTGAAACAAAGTGATTGTGTTGCCGTGCATACAATTCATATAGGTAATGCTTATGTTGCCGACCATTAAGCGTAGCAATAAATACAGCTTACTAGATATAGATAATTATGAATGTGTTAATATAAAACATTAAAAATGTTTTAATTCATTGTGGTTTTTCAATGGTGCCGTTTATCCGCATTGAAGTTTAACTACCAATGCACGACACGTCACCTTTTTTTTTTATCGTGTGAATAATCCCCACGGATACCCCCCCACCGGAGCCGGTTGGGAAGGTTATGTCGGACTCGAACCGACTAAAACGCACGCCGTCTTTGGGTCTTCAGTTGCCGGAGGTGAGGTTGTAGCCAACATATCCCTCGCACCCCGGCAGACCCGGGGCCTTCTCTTCGAGATGACCCCCGTCGGCTGTAGGGACCACGGTGTCCCCAGCACGACACGTCACCTGACCGGACATGTAGTACAAGTTGTATCAGTTCCGGAATCAGTTAATTTGTCTAATTATTATTGTGCTTGAAGGCGTACAATTAAATTGAATTTTGTAGTTTTTTAAAACTACCTATCTTTTATTGGTTAATGGTAATTCTATTTCTATCATGACATTGGTGTCATCCGGACGTCATTATACTTACATACAATCTCAAAAACTAATTATTAATAATGTTATTACTCGTATTATACAGGTTAGTTGGTACCAGGTACAATTTACACATTCTGCGACCTCCGTCCTCTAACGGGTGGTCGCCTGCCGCGGTGGTGGCGCAAAATGCCTCCCCACATTCGAGGCTAGCCCCCAAGACCGATACCGACACCTGAAGGGGGTTATCTCGAAAGAAATGGCCCGAGGTCTGCCAGGTGTGGAAGGGATATGTTGGTTACTATCTCAACCCAAAGTGTATGTTTTAGTCGGTTCGAGTCTGACATAACCTCCCCAAGGCTCTGGCGGGGATTATCCGTGGATTTTTCGCACTATGAAAAGAAAAGGTATAATTTACACAAGACTCCAAAATCTACGTTATTACACCCTCCGTGTGTAATTAGAACTACACATTTTTCACCCTGTCCCAGATATACGAACAGCTAAGCCGCACGGCGACCTCACGATATATTAATACCCCATAAAATTTGAAACTGTAGACTCCCTTTCTTACTGAGTCTCTCGTAATTTCCATAACAAAGCACTCGCCAACCCGACCAAAAGGGAAGGTCGCTAATTGCGCCATATTTCATTCACACGGCTGACATCACAATTTTGCAGGGTTAATTGGAATATACGGTGAGGTCTTTATTTCACAGTCTTAGTGTTGAAGAACTGTTTATAATGCAATTAATGTCCGTCGAGGTTTGTTTTTGTTCTACTTTTTTTTAAATTTGATAGTAAGCTAGGTACTGCGTCATAGGGTTTCGAAAGCTTTCGTATATAATTTGAAATATAAATTATATGGTTCAGGTTTCATGGTGTATATTTTTTTTTATTAATTTCATGTCTGTTATTGTTTTTAAACGGTACAGTGCTAAAGGGTTTGTGCAAGACGACTCTAAACGTCTTTGTTTCAACGTTTTCTCGTGTCGAGGCTCATGTTTAGTCATTAAAACAGTAGTAGGTAAACTTAAATCTCAGAATAATATTTTTGATCTATTTTTTTTTATTTATGGCTCGTCAATTTGACTGCACCTCGCATAATAATAAGCTGTAGGCAAAGTCTCAGGAAAGAGTACAAACACGTACAATGTTCCAAGACCCAGAACTTTAGGAAGAAGGAAACACTTGAGCTGGTAAGGAATTCCAAGACTTAATGGTGCGGCAGAGCCTCTGCCACACCATTGGTTCTTGATGAAATATTCTGCACAGTATGCATGTGACAGCCCCGCACCTTTGTCCTGTGTTGAAAAGGAGAGGGTGGGATTATTTGGAAGAGCTCATCAGAACATTCACCAAAGTAGAGACGGTAAAATACTGCCAGGGAATATAATGTAAGAAACCCATCTTAACTGAGTGGTCGACCCTATAGAGATGAACGTTGAAAGATAATTACACCATACCCTACTCAAAAGCTGGTGCCAGGAAGTACTTTTGTTTACCCAAAGTTTGAATCGAATGGTAACAATCGTTATCACGTTGAACTGATAACACTTACGAGTTGAACAATACCTCCGTGTATTGCAAGTTTCGCTGAATATACTTGGTCTTAATGGGCTTCGTTTGTATGGTTGGATCCTTATGCTGGCTGTATAAAGTTGGGTCAACACGTGGGCCAATACAAATACGTATTATACGTTCTATAAGACAATAATTATCAGGTTGGATCAATGTTGATAGTTGATTCCTAATTTTAATATTGAAATGAATCCTAATAATAGTTTTACAGACATGATTGTGATTTATAATATTATTCAATGCTTTTCTTTATCATCGAGATTAAATAAATTTTATTGTAATACTTTATTTCGTGTTGGTATCAAAAATTTTTTTCTTTCTTTTTCTTGAACGTAATCAGTCGACATTGCTGAATTAAGATGGGAGATACTGTCATGTCCCATCTCCATTCAAACTAACCGTACCATTGTTACCTTATAATGGCTTGATAAAATGCTATTTTATAACCGATTTTGAGTCGAACTGAGTAGGAATCGTGGTTAACCCGTTCTTACAGTGATTGGTCTTTAGTGGTACCTCCGTTTGCAGATTTATTTAACTGACAAATTACCATTTTAACTAGCAGCTTCGAGGTGGTATTTAGTACCTACCCGGGCGAGGCAGACGGAGCCGTCCTTTGACAATTTATTCAAAGATGGCAGTCGTCCTGTGAACGACCATTATCTTGACGATACGGGTCGTAAACGAACCAATGGACAAGATTGGTAGTTCACTGGAATTGCGAAGAAGAAAAATTAGGGATAGGAAATAATACTATTGTTAACGAATCCTTTTGATCATGATTTATTTGATTACCCCTGACGCAAGAACGGCGAGGTGATATAAATTTGATGTGTCTGGCTGTGTGCGTGTGTGTATATCTGTAGCTGCCGAACGAATGAACAGATTTTGATATGGTTATTTTGTTTGAAAGGAGGAGTAGTCAGGAGGTATGTTAGCTATGTTTCATGAAAATCGGTCCAAGATGGCCACTGCCACAAAATGGCGGATTACATGTACAACTGCCTCAATATGGGTATTAAATGAAAAGGACTAAAATAAAACTAGCAGAATAGTAGAGAATACACTATGACGAGTTTCTAACAGAAAATGGTCACTTTCCATCAGGTGGGTCGTGATCTGCCACCTTAGTGGTATAAAAAAGATATCAGACGGTGGCTAATTCTGAAGAACGTAAAGTACAAAATTGACCTTACTGGCCATGACACTACCGACTTGAACCCACTTCTAACATATTCAATATTAAATTCATCGGGATATTTACCATGTTTGTTTATTTGTTTGAATAACCGATATTTCGGCGCTGTTGCAAGCGCCATGATCACGGTGTACTGATGACCGCCGAGCTAGTTGTTATTGAGGCCAACCGTATCGGTCTACCCTCTTTCTTACTCGTTTACTACGCGCGTCACCACTACCACTGTCCGCGTTCTCACATTGCACTCGATCACGACACACAACACTCACTGTATCGGCTCGCACGGTTTTTGGAGATGGCGTTTGTTTGGGTTTTGTGAACTTACGAATCACCGGGTGCCAGACACTCGCCAGTTGAAAACCATCTTCCCGGTTGAAGTTTTTGTGCTTTTTTATTTCAATAGCTTCCTTCACCATTCTGGGTATATAGTGGCGTTCTGTCGACAGAATCTGTGGGTTATGCAACTCGATCCAGTGATTCGTCCCTTCCTCCAACAGATGTTGTGCGATAGCCGATTTCTGTGGCTCGTTGTTTTTGACCGCCCTGATGTGCTCCTTAATCCGGCTTGACACTGTCCGTTTGGTCTGGCCTATATAGGAGCTCCCACAGCTGCAGTCAACCTTGTAAACACCTGGATGTTCAAGTGGAAACCTGTCTTTGGGTGTGCGTAGGTACTGTGACAGCTTTTTGAAAGGAGTGAAGATAGTTTTTACTGCGAATTTGTTTAAAATATTTGCAACCTTATCTGTCACTCCCTTCACGTATGGTAAATACGCAGGTTGTCTTTCAACCTTATAATCCAGGCGTTTAGGTGATGGTGTGCTTCTCGGTGGTATGATCCGCTCCTTGTAACCGTTTCTCCGCAGAACGCCCCTTAAATGTGCAATTTCAGTACCTAAGTGTTCCTCGTCGCATAGACTATATGCGCGGTTAGTAAGTGACGTCACTACAGAGTTCAGCTGACGCGGATGGTGATGCGAGTCAGCGTGCAAGTATCGGTCAGTGTGAGTGGGCTTTCTATACACCATATGCCCCAGAGAACCATCTTCTCGAACCTCAACCTTCACATCCAGAAACGCCAACGTTCTATCCCTTTCCATCTCATAGGTGAACCGGATCTTCCCGTGGATGCTGTTGAGATGTGCCAGGTACTCCTTTACAACACTTTCGTCACCCTCCAGTATACAAAACACGTCATCCACGTACCTCTTCCATAGTTTAACCTCCCGAGGGGCAGTGGCAATTGCACGGCTTTCAAAGTGTTCCATCCAAATGTTGGCTACTACTGGAGCCACTGGGCTGCCCATTGCCACACCGTCTATTTGAAGGTAGTATTCGCCCTGGTATACGAAGTAATTCGTGACTATGCAGTGCTGTACAAGGTCGGCATATTCCATAGGGATGTTGTTATCCCTGATAACACCTCTAATGACGTCCATGCAATCCGCTACAGGCACATTTGTAAACAGTGATTCTACGTCAAAACTCACCATCACTTCATTGTCCTTCACATTGTTTACACTTAGAATTTCGACGAAATGACGGGAGTCTTTTACAAAGGATCTTGATTTTCCTATCACTGTCTGCAGTACAGCCGCCACATGTCTTGCCAGATGGTACGTGGGTGAGTCAATTTGACTCACGATTGGACGTAACGGGACGTTTTCCTTGTGAACCTTGGGCAATCCATACAGTCTGGGAGGCTGACAAGTTCGTGGTCTCAATAGGTATGCCGTCATGTCTACGCCAATCGCGTCTCTGCATCTCTCGATCAGGGTCAGTGTGCTACGATTCGTCCGAGCCGTCGGGTTGTACTTCACTTTTTTGTAGGTATTCACATCACTCAATAAATCTCGAACTTTTTGATCGTATTCGGTGACATTCATGACCACTGTCGCATTTCCTTTGTCGGCTTTCAATACCAGAACGCTTTCGTCATCTCGGAGATCCCGTAATGCGGCAAGTTCGGTGGCTGATATGTTCGGCGGTGGTGGTTTCGAATGACGTAAGGTGATAGCGACGTCTTGCCTCAATACCTCCGCCTCAGCAGCCGGAATTTTATTTTGTCGCACTACTTCCTCCACTGTTCCGATTATTTTATCGTAAGGAATATGCTTAGGAGTTGGAGCGAAATTCAACCCTTTCTCTAGCACACCCAGCGCCGACTCCGTTAACACTTTGTGAGACAGATTGACCACTGTACCTTTGTTTCCTGTGTTATCACAGTAGAGGGTAGCTGGTTTTTGTTTTTCAATAAGTGCGTTAAATTTTTGCTGTTGTTTCAAAGCACTCAATTCTCGCGAACGTTGTGCTTGTAAGTACGTAATTCGATCACACTTATCGAAATCACTTCGTGTTAACACTGCACTGCACCGCTGATGCACCCGATACAAGTCACACTGAGTTTTATCTAGGCGGTATCTGGTGTTACTGATCGACTTGCGTAATAATTTTACACTCGCGTTTCGAAGAATACGCGCGGAACCGTGAATATCGTTGCGAGGTTTTATTCTACAGCAAACGGGTATAATGTCTGCATCCCGGCACTTCACCAAAAATATTAGTGATTCACTTAGACACTCACTCTTTTTCCGCGCGCGTTCTAGATGTTTAATTAGTTTGACACATTCCGGCCCGTACCGGTGCACAATGTATGATTTTAGATTGACATGGTCATTTACACATTCAATATTAAATTCATCGGGATATTTACCATGTTTGTTTATTTGTTTGAATAACCGATATTTCGGCGCTGTTGCAAGCGCCATGATCACGGTGTACTGATGACCGCCGAGCTAGTTGTTATTGAGGCCAACCGTATCGGTCTACCCTCTTTCTTACTCGTTTACTACGCGCGTCACCACTACCACTGTCCGCGTTCTCACATTGCACTCGATCACGACACACAACACTCACTGTATCGGCTCGCACGGTTTTTGGAGATGGCGTTTGTTTGGGTTTTGTGAACTTACGAATCACCGGGTGCCAGACACTCGCCAGTTGAAAACCATCTTCCCGGTTGAAGTCCCGGTGAAGAACCATACGTGAAGGGAGTGACAGATAAGGTTGCAAATATTTTAAACAAATTCGCAGTAAAAACTATCTTCACTCCTTTCAAAAAGCTGTCACAGTACCTACGCACACCCAAAGACAGGTTTCCACTTGAACATCCAGGTGTTTACAAGGTTGACTGCAGCTGTGGGAGCTCCTATATAGGCCAGACCAAACGGACAGTGTCAAGCCGGATTAAGGAGCACATCAGGGCGGTCAAAAACAACGAGCCACAGAAATCGGCTATCGCACAACATCTGTTGGAGGAAGGGACGAATCACTGGATCGAGTTGCATAACCCACAGATTCTGTCGACAGAACGCCACTATATACCCAGAATGGTGAAGGAAGCTATTGAAATAAAAAAGCACAAAAACTTCAACCGGGAAGATGGTTTTCAACTGGCGAGTGTCTGGCACCCGGTGATTCGTAAGTTCACAAAACCCAAACAAACGCCATCTCCAAAAACCGTGCGAGCCGATACAGTGAGTGTTGTGTGTCGTGATCGAGTGTAGTGTTGCCGATCGATAGTCGACTATCGATGAATAATCGATAGTCTATCGATAGTCTAACAATCACACGATAATCGATAGGACTATCGATAGTATCGATACAATCGATAGTATAATACTATAGGATAGGCGAGCAATAATACTATCGATAGTATCGATACTATCGATAGTATCGATTGTTTTAGACTATCGATAGTTTACTAATTTACAATAGTATCGTTTACAATAATAAGGTATAATACTCAATAATTACAACGGTAATGTTAATATAATTTTAAATAGATGCAATAAGCATACTAACATTTTACCTCATATTATTCATTGTTTATTAAATAACCAATTATTACTTTAACTTTTGAAAAGTGACAACAGAATATCCAAACTTTATCAAGTAGTTGAGGGTATTTTTTGAAAATAAGTGAGGTTATACCCAATACTATTGCAAATTCACAGACTGTCGATACTCTAAAATAATCGATACTATCGATAGTATCGATAGTTTCCCTCCACGTTCGATAGTATTGTTCATCGATCGATAGTATCGGCTTGTTTTGACCTATCAATAGTATCGATAGTATCGTTTATATCGATACTATCGATAGTTCAATCGATAGGATGCCGTTTTTCAGATGAAAACTATCGATAGTGAAACAATCGATAGTTCGGCAACACTAATCGAGTGCAATGTGAGAACGCGGACAGTGGTAGTGGTGACGCGCGTAGTAAACGAGTAAGAAAGAGGGTAGACCGATACGGTTGGCCTCAATAACAACTAGCTCGGCGGTCATCAGTACACCGTGATCATGGCGCTTGCAACAGCGCCGAAATATCGGTTATTCAAACAAATAAACAAACATGGTAAATATCCCGATGAATTTAATATTGAATGTGTAAATGACCATGTCAATCTAAAATCATACACTTCTAACATAATTCATTGAACTTAGCTCGAGGGGTTGGAGAAATTGCGATTGCTAATATTCTATACCTACCTATATAAAAAACATTCCCTATATAAATTGTATAACTCTAAAAATATATAAATATACCATGGTATACAGCAGCTATTGATTTATATTACAATTTATGACGGCCATTCAACTGTCCACTTTATCTTCAAAGCACATTATTTAAACTTGATCAATTTTAATTAACCACTCCATGTCGGCAACGAGTTAATGACGTGACATTTATCATTTCTGACTGTCGTGGAGTTAGCAATTGAAATGACTGCCTACCTGTTGGACTGAAACTCATTTAAATGTTACATAATTTAGTAACATTGTTGGGTAGTGATTGTCATTAGGCATGAAAGGGGTTTCATTATACGCACGCTCAAGCTACTGAATGGTTTCCCTGCTGTGATCTTTTCAAGCAACAATGTAAAGTTGTTTATAAAGACTTGAATATTAAAAGATTATAAGGTTTTACAGGGTCGGGGATAGGCGAAGAAGAAGGAAGATTATAAGGTAATCACTTCCCTCACAAAAATGTACGATTTTTTTAGGACACGTTAATTTGACTTCACTATTCACGTATTCATCGTCATTCACTATTCATGTAATCATCAGCCATAGGCCGTCCACTGCTAAACATAGGCCTCCCCCATCGACCCCCAATCGAACCAGTTGAAGACGGTCTGCATCCAATGTATACCCGCGACTTTGACTATGTCGTCCGTCCAACTCGCATCAGGCCGTCCCACGCTCCGTTTACCGGTACGCGGCCTCCATTCGAGAACCTTTCGGCTCCAACGGCCATCTGTTCTTCTTGCTACGTGCCCCGCCTACTGCCACTTCAGCTTGCCAACCCAGTAAGCTATGTCGACCACTTTCGTTCGTCTACAGATCTCCTCATTTCTAAATCCATCTCGTAGAGAGAATCCGAGCACAGCCGTTTCCATAGCTCGCTGTGTGACCTTGAGCCTTCTTATGAGCTGGTAAGCTGAAGGCAAAGTCTTAGGAGAGAGGGTCACCAGGGGGTGACGGGTGGCAGCCTCACCCTAGCAGAAGCAGTCGGTTCGAGTCCGACATAACCTCCCCAACCGGCTCTGGTGGAGGGTATCCGTAGGGATATTTCGCACTATAAAAAAGGAGCCTCTTTCCTTAAGAACCATTAAAAACACGTACAATTACAATAGCGGCGCTCAGCTCGATGGCCTCATTACGCCCCGCCTAAAGGACCCGGGACTGAAGAAAGCCTTTAATGCTGCAGCAAAGGAAATTCACCGAATAGATTGGTTCTTAAAGAAAAATTTTACATCGTATACGGGTGCAAATAAGCCCAGCACGCGTTGTCCTATGTAGGATAGGAGAGGGCGGGACTAATTGGAAGACGCAACATCTCTACGTATCTGTAAAGTCTCGAGAGCATTCGTGACCTCAGAATTCCAATAATGGGGACCGCACATAGCTGTAACCTGTCGAGAGCATCTAGTAAGTACTTTGCCAAGCATATACGTTTTGCCTTGATAGATTTATATTCTTTATAAACGAAAGCTAAAAGTGGGCAAATGGACACTATAAAATGTATTTATCTTTATAATACTTTTAGTACTCAAATATGTAAAACCTCGTCTAACAAATTCTAACTAGTTTAATAATAATCCTAGACTAAAATAGAGTAATCTAATAGATCCGAATTGGGGATAAGGCGCCCTATGTAAAATCCAATTATTCTCACCTTTTATCTGCGAATAAAGGACTTATGAGACCCTACCGAATATGGTACTAATTGGAAGAATTGGAAGACACATTGAAACATTAAGCTATAATCTGAATCCTATAAATGGATTGTAAGTGGTAAAGGTATCTACACTACCTACAATCGATTTATGGCAGTTTTTTTCTAACTCTATTGAAATAATAATTATGTGCAGATAATATTTTGCAACATTATTCAAAATATGTTATAAAAACAAAACCGCCACATGAATATCCCATACAAATCATTGTCAATATCACAATACATCATGAATACTGTATCATTGGGCGTGTCGCGCGTTTCAGTCGCACGATAGCACGACCGCGTCGCAACTGTTATGCCTACCTTTACTTGACATAATTAATTCGATTACTCCGAACCATTATGTGTGTGACAGGGGCTCACGTGATAAGGGTCAACTTTTCACGGACTTCTATGTCGTTTGTTTATATACGTAATTGTCGATACATGCACAAATATTTTTCGTTCAATGCTTTTTGGGTAATTAAACTGACATTGTGACAAAGTAGCCCATATACGACGTTTCCACTTCCTATCCAGACCCCAATTCTCTATTGTTAAACCACAGACACTTCAAAAATGCCATCGAATTTAAGACCTTATTTTTATGCTGTTAAAGTCTAAATATAAATGGTATCTTGTAGGGTGAATGAAAGAATGTAATGAACTTTCAATTAATTTTGGACCTTAATTCTCTAGCAATAAAGACCAATTATTTGTGACAATTTTTACAGTGCCTACGCTCTTCTATTACCTAAATGATATAAAGTCTGTAACTAAACACAATAAATTATATTAATACTGTACACACAGTCGTATAATTAATTAAAGTCAAATAAATTAACGTATCTCCCATTTGTGCTGCCAAGATATTTCAATTCTTCTGTTTACCTCTTTAAGTATTAGCTATAATTTGTCACGTATTTAGGTAAAATTAATGTGTACCAAGACCCGCATCTGCCGTCTGCCATTTAAAGCTCGTAATAATTATAAGATATTTTTAAATTAATATGCGCAAACCTTCAGCTGTGAATTTATTTTGCTTGTATAAAGTGTGTCGTCTTTAAAAAAAGTTTGAACAATAAAATATATACGAAGGCGGAACACGTATCGAGGTTTGTTCTTCGCACTTGCAGAATATTGCACATACGACATTTCTCCTCGGGTAAGAAGTATTTTTAAGACAATTAGTAACATTTTTCTGTTGCCCTAATTGGGTTGGGATTGTTAAACCGTGGGTGAGTGGTGGGTACCCCTCCCTCCTCAAGTTTGAATAGTTAAAAGTGTGTGAGTGTGTGTGTGTGTGTGTGTGTGTGTGTGTGTGTGTGCGTGCGCGTGTGTGCGTGTGTGCGTGTGTATGCGTGTGTGTGTGTGTGTGTGTGTGTGTGTGTGTGTGTGTGTGTGCGTATGTGCGTGTGTGCGTGTGTGTGTGTGTGTGTGCGTGGAGGTGTGTATGATTTCGATGTAGTTTTTTTTGAGTTCGTTGAATGTTTGTTTAATATTCTTTCAATTCTGGTTTGTTGAATTAGTCGAGAGTGTTTTAGCTATGTTTGGTGACCGCCGACACAAAATGGCAGTGTATTTATGTTTTTTGTACAAGTCTCTCAATATAGGTTACAAATGAAAGGGCTTGACTAGTAGAATACAATACAATAAGACTAATTTCAGATCCAAGATGCCCGCTGTCACCAAATAGCTTTATTTATATCTTTTATTATTTACTAGTTCGTCAATATAGGTCTCAAATGATAGGGCGTGACTTGGAGATCAATTTAAAAAGTTTAAAATCAAAATT
This sequence comes from Pelosia muscerda, assembly GCA_963691645.1. NCBI lineage: Eukaryota > Metazoa > Arthropoda > Insecta > Lepidoptera > Erebidae > Pelosia > Pelosia muscerda. The sequence goes on along the minus strand of OY829109.1, from coordinate 17,206,973 downwards.
AAATTAAACACTTAAAAAAGTAGAAAAAGTTCAAAATAAATAATTCAAGCGTTGTCGTGTCAGGGACCCTTGGATCGTTACGAAAACATGAGGGAGTGCTATATCAGTTAGAGGTCCCCCGACTAACAGTTTGTGCAGTTGGGTTAGTACCCTACTGGCAATGACCTATATTCATTAACAGCCATCGATGATAGGTAGATGTCAGTTATTGTAACCAATATAATAATAAGCTCTAGTCTAAATCCATATCAAATTTCATCAAAATCGTTTTAGTATTTTTGGTCGCTACAGTATATCCAGATATTATTATCATCCCCAATAGTTTCAGAAATTAGGTTAAAACTGCTCCGGGTTCAAATCCTGTCCATTACACTACCGACGTGAACCCACTCCTAACACAAGCGATTGAGCTTAGCTGGAGGGGTTACAGGGAATATTAGTAATTTTGGTTGCTAATATTGTTTAAAAAATAGTTAATTTGCTTTCAGTCGTAAATTAAGATATTCCCATTCTACCCTCATTAAAAACGGTACGAATTTTATTTTTTAACACATTTAATCTTTATTTCTCATTCATTAGCAGAACGTCTCGGTACTGCTCATAAAATTTGACCCTCGTATTTTAGCTAAATGTCACATAATTTTACTTTTAATAAGTTCTCTCTAGGCGTACGGATTGCTGCAGAGTTTTGTAATAGTATGCCTGCACTATATGTTTAATGCCATGCATAAACTTAAAAATCTACGATACACCTGACATAACATTAATGAGTCCTAAAATTTGTAAAGGAGGTTATGCTCGATTGACCGAGTTTTGACATATACGTGTAGTAAAAAAAAATCTCAAAAATTTATCGCAAAATAGTGGTCCTAGAGTTAGTTAAAATGGCCGTGCTGAAATCAAATCTAATAAACTATACGATGTAATAATATACGCAGTAAACCGCTAATTGTTTGCCTCGAGGGAATAAGTCTTAAGATACCTTCCATACAAAATGGCTGCCATTCATTGCTTATTTATTTAAATTAGATATAATTAGAGAAGCAGATTCTCCTTCACGAGTTATTTATTGAGTGCACGCGGTAATTTCAGCTTTAGTGTATTTTTATGCAGAGCTGCTAATTCTATACTGTAAGAGTCTTTAGCCAGATTGCAGGAAACATATTGCCTACCCTCAAGGATAATTAGCTTAGCAAACTTGGTAAGTAAAGAACCCAGTGACTTATTATATGATAACTAATGTGGAGTATCGGTCCAACAATTCTAATCGGGACGGTACTTGAACACCCGAACAATTCCATACAGGATTTACCTTGACAAATTCCCTTCGTCCTTATTGATAAGCAGAGTTTGATAACCAGTTACCAAAGAATATATTTTTTCTGCTATGGGCGATCGGTTTCTGCCTAATTGAAAAAGTGATATTTCGTTTCAAACTTATTACACAAATAATAATTTAACACATAACGAACACGAATCCAGAAGTAAATCATACATAAGTACAGCGTCCATTTTAAAATAATGACGACACATCATCAGTGCAATAACAAAGTTTCAAAATAATACAATTCTCAAACACTGAGCAAACTGGAATATGTAGGTTTTGAGAAATGCATTCTAGATCAAACAATGACAGACGACAACAATCGAACGTTTTGATGACAACGACGATGAAACGTTTTGGGAACGGCATTCGAGATCATCAGTGCAGACAAAAAGTATCAAAAAAGTACAATTCCCAAACACTGAGGAATATTTTTAATTGAAAATTGTACAAACAATAGGGATTGGGCCCGAACTATGTCAAGTGCAGATATTTAAGAAGACGAAAGATAAAAGATAAGGGATCTTTTAGAAGCTGAAAAGGAATTCCAACAAAGGAATGAATGAGGAACGCCCTGGATGGCAGGGCTGGTCACGTAAGAAATTTGTGGCGGTGAGATTTGGAATTTAAAACTACTTATGTATGAAGATGTGAGCAGTTCTATTCTGACAGTTTCTGCAGCGTGTAGTGATCGTAACTGCTACGCAAGAGGCGTGGGAAGAAGTATGCATGAATATATTTGCCTGGTTTTCCCTCGAATAACATGTTACGCTGTTGGTCCTGGTTGTTATACGAACATCTAGCGCAGTCATTACGGGTTGTTGGAGCGCTATTAAGTCCAACACTTGGTCTAATTGCTGTATTTCATTATCTGTAGTGATATCCGCTGAAAAAAGCAATAGGCATCTACTTACTTATCTTTGAAGGACACGCCGTTAATAGGCCATCATCAGAGCATCATTTTTGGCTCTATTCAAAGCTTTTATGCACTTTGGAGCTCGAGGAAAGTAGAAGTAGAAACCTACTCCTATTTTCCATGATTTGGATTAATTGATAATTATTTGAACCCTCCACCTCAAAAGAAGAACGTCATTTAATTTTTGATTCTACAGTAGTTACAAATACCATTATCTTACCATATCATTGAGGCAGTAAGTCAAATATAAAACATAAAAAGTGTTACAACTGCCAACCCTGTCGGCCGTGCAATCAAACCACGCATCCGATCGGAAGAAACCGTTTAAGATATATTACGTGATTCCCACACAATAGACTAGTTTTAACTTTGATCTAAGTGCACACCACTTCGGACTTACAATTTGTCCTTGAACATTTCTATTGAGTGTATGGTATTACTTCTGTGAAAGTATTTTAAAGGCTTTCTATTCTAAGGTCGTGAATTCTTATAATACATTTTGCACGGCTTGAGATTATTTTCGATTTCATTTTTATATGCTCTGGGAACGTGAGTTTTGAGCGGGTGGGGGCATTGTAGGATTTCCGTTCAAATTTGGAACGCTACCGGTGCGAGTCGTTTAGAAAAATATTACTTTAGAAATACGTTGTTTTTGCTTCTCAAATGATTCGTTTATTAAAATTTGAAATGTGAACGTAAGATATTTAGAACAAAAACTTATCCTGAATTTGGTCGGAGGGAATTCTGAAATTGGAATTTGGAACAGGATGCAGAATCAAAAGACAAATGGAATCTATTTTAGCCTATCGCAGTTCACCGTTGGACACAGGCCTCTCCCAATGTTGGGAGGATTTAGCCAACTGTTTCCACGCAGGTCAGACGGGTGGTACATTAATATATCATATAATTTTACCTATTTAGTCTCATAATGTAGGTATAAGGCAGGGTGAAGTTAAATTAACGTACCTTGAATTAAAATCAAGAACATAATCTCTACACACTGGTAGCGCTCCTGAAGATGCCTCGTGTAGAGACGAAACACGTGTAGAGGTTTGATTTTTATTATATTCCAGTGACATCAAAGTTTCAAGTTCAAATACCACGGTAGTAATTATGTGGGTATTTATCGCAGGTGTATAAGTGCCCGGTTAATGGCAATAGGCTTCGCCACCTTATTACATTGGGACCTAAACATGAACTGGCAAAATGTGGGTGCTAGCATCTCTGTCTACGCCTTCAGGGATATAGGCGTGAGTTTATGCTATGTTATGTCGACGTGTCAACTCAAAAGTCACTGCCACTGACAGTTTAGTACACACCATCGTACTTACTTATCGCAATATACTTTGGAAAATTTATAACCTTGACAAAAAATTGAGTGTTTCGTCTAATCCGCTGGCTCAACCCGTGAGTACATCACAGTAAGTAAGGAGTCTGTGGGCCGATTCACACTAGTAATATTAATGTCTATGTCTAGTACCAAACAAACATGTCCGTAACCTTACTTCAGCCAAACCCAACCTATTACCACAATGGTTTACCTGGTAATGAATACATTCTATTGTATCGTTATAAACAATAGAATTACGTTGTAATATTGGGTTCTGAAATAACAAGTTACCGGTAGCTATGGTGACCACAAATTTTGATTAGAAATGTAGTGATGTTGTCTATAGGTATAGTATAGCTCAGTTTAATGAACAATGGCAGTTTCCCTTACTAGCAATTGTCTGACACAAAATATGAGCGTAAACGAAAAATATGTCAAACGTTTCAATTTCACTCCATTAGTGGATTCATTTTACATTAAGAAAGCCGGAAATTAATGTCTTAATTGTTAGGAAGTTGTCGTCATTAGTCTCACCATACTTATCTATATGTTCAAGTTCTATGGTGCCTACAGTATCAGATAATCCACTGGTCATGTCAGAAATGTGATCTATCAAATGGACAAGATAGGAACGCATGGTTTCATTGGCTGTGATTGGCTGGTTCACGCGCATCGCATGCCTCTTGTGGAAACGTTCCCAGAAGATTAGTAGCATTGCCACGTTGTTTTTTTTTATTATTTATGGTAGGTAAGTACGCCAATTTGACTTCACCTCGCCTGATGTTAAGCTGAAGGCAGAGTCTCATAAAAGAGGGCCACTATTGCAAATATGTTCAGTGCTACAATGGTGGAGCTCAGCTTGATGGCCTCATCAGATGCTTTTTCCCGCCCCGCTTAAAGGACCCTGGACTGTAGGAAAAAGGAAACACGTGCGCCGGCAAGGAATTCCAGGACTTAATGGTGCGGCAGAGAAAAGACTCACCGAACCGCTTTGTTCTTGATGGAATATTCTGTACCGTATGCGAGTGACATCTAAGCCCTGCACGTGTTGTCCTGTGTAGGAAAGGGGACGGTGGGATTAATTGGAAGAGCATTCACCATGGTAAAGACGGTAAAATACTGCCAGGGTTGTATCGCAATGCTAATTTTTTATCGTAAAAAGAAGCCAGCTAGAGGTCACGAGAGGCGTTGACCATACGCTCGCTGAATAGATGGCGGGCGGTCGGCACCCATCGCCCTTATGTTTCGACTCCAATTTTTATCATAATTTACATCAAACATCAAGAACATTTGGGATCGAAAGCTAAAATTTACTCACGCCCTGGTTGAATCTGGGCCATCTCCTGTTTGAGAATTGGGTTTAAGAGCTAGGTAGCCCCGGAGAACTAAAGTACTTATAACTAATCACTACAACATACTATAAAATAAAGTCACGTTCTCTGCCTCTAAGTCGCTTTGTATGCTTAAATCTTCAAAACTACGCAACCGATTTTGATGCGGGTTTTTCAATAGATAGAATGGTTAAAGAGTAAGGTTTATATGCATATAACATTATGCTACGATCAACAGGTGCGGAGCAGGAATCAAAAATGTTGCAGACGAAGTTGCGCGGGTCAGCTAGTATCTTTACATTTGCGTTCTAGTTACAAAAATCTTAATAATTTATTAAGGATCATAAAGCAATACTATCCTACAATACTCTTTGTTAGGTTTCATTGGTTGGAACTTAATTCCAAGTAAAAAACTGTAATCGATACGACTCTTCAACAAAAGGGTGTTTTTCTCTACCCTAAACTCCAAAGGTTCTTAGATTACCCTTCCTTTTATTTCGAGTACAGCATAACCCAAGATTAATCCCTTGAAAGAGCCTTGAATACCAAATATTACGAGTATCGCGGAAATTAAATGAGATTAAAACCTTAATCATGTTTGGACAGCACCGAAATATTGTAAATATTCAGTGAACAAATAAATTTATCAACGCATTAGTTTCGCTTGTCAGAAAATTCGAGTTAATAGCGAGACGGGGGATGATGAACTTTGTTTAACTTTAAATAGATCTGCTACATGCTAATGAGAAAGCCTACGATAAAGAAAAAAGTTTTGATTGACATTCTGTTATTTACTAACGCCTAGGTTTTGTGTAAAGACGTGTATGTCACTCGCACACTGTGTTCTTCTAGTTTTATGATTTTACTCCAATTTTGAGGCAATATCGAATGGCCTTGACAAGTCTAGTAGCTCAAATGGTCAGAGTCGTCACCCTAAGACACTCTGTCGCGAGTAAGTCCGTTGAGACATTTATTTTTCCCAAAAAAAGTAATCTTACAGTACGTGTTACATTTTCAAACAAAAATCTAAAAATCACAAGAATGTCGGCTGCACCCATTTTGTGTGAGTGTTTATATATTTTTGTAGATGTGTTTTTCTGGCAAATAGATCACATTTACTAAACTATAGTTAAGGAAGTCATTTCGTATTCATATTGTATCAGAAAAGTAAACTTCATAAGCTGTAAAAAAAGAATCATTTGATGTAATCAGATATGGTAGGTATAATATTCGAATTATTATGACAATGTTTTTCAAAACACCACTTGCCGGATCTTCAAGCTGTAGATTGATGGTGTTTTAAACATCATTAATTTCGTCTCCCCCATGAATGTCAGAATGCCAGGTGGGGGTATTAATAACATGATATTTGCCTCTACAGTCGACATGCCGTGGAATGCCACGAATCGCAATTTAATGAGAAATCTCTCTCTCATTTTGAATAAGTAATTACGCATATTGTGTTGATTTAGTTAACTACAGGTGTATTTCTATCAATATTGTGGAGTATTGGAGGCAGGCAGTCAGTAAGTAACTATCAAAATCTTGAATTGTACTCATTTAAAACAATTAAATCGTGATATTTTTGTGTAGCTTATTACCTTTGCTACTTGGCATCCATCATAGTAACTGGTTGCGCTATTGAGAAACTATTTTTTTATCTATTACAATGTAAACAAAACGCATCATTTTGTAGGGTAACACTATATACATTTTTCCCGTTCCGTTTTCCTACGTCAGTGCTACCAACTCTCTCAAAAATGACCTCGGCGCGGCAAGTGAACGAAATTTGCGACCCACCCCATTTTGATTGTTAAAAAATATTATCAAGGTTCAGAGCAAACATTATAAAAACGTGATCAGTTCGTCTCTACTGAAGCTGTCACCGCAATAACTACTGGAGGTGGGTGTTGCCGCCGTAAAATGATATAGGTAAGCACTGATTTCCTCTAGTAACCATGATCTCTCTGTAGTAGGTCTCGGTGTAGACTTTTGCGATCAAGTCAATATCTGCAAGTCCTACTGATTGCTGTCAAGTCAAACAGCAGTCGCATAAGTCAAAACCGTATAATTCTCATCAAAAGGAGGAGAACAAATAAGTGGAGATCGATTTCTGAGAAGAATATCTAAAAGACTTTGCAGACAATATAATGTTAAACATGAAATGGAACCAATAACATCAATTTCATAGACAAACAGAAGCGTAAACTTATACCACAGGTTCAGTGAGACAAACTTAGCACTTAGAAATATTATTTTGTAATTTCAAGGAAATACTATGAAGTAAGATTTCTCCCCAATCTTCCATTTTGTCAACAACTGAAGCTCTAGGTATTGTAAAAAGAAAATTACTCAGAACGGCTGTACTAAAGTGCTGGTGTACTTAAATTGGATTGCATTGAGATAATTACTTCAAAGTGCTAGATTCCGTGTCTCTCTACGGAATCCTCATTACTGTTAATTCAGATCATGTGGAAAAATGTTCAAGTATTTCTAAATGGTAAATAATTAATAGTCTTATTACTCGTAATTTTAGGCCAGCCTGAAAATTGTATTGCAGCATTTAATTTCATCCGAATAAACCATAGCATTCAGTCGCTTTCTATTTTAAGCTTTGCATACACACATATGCTTACGACTATTGCTTAGCCCTCCGGGGTGAGCACAAGCGAATTAACAACCACATTTAATCAATCATTATATTCGGTCCAACAAAATAGGGGGTACCCTATTCCAGGTACTATTTGACTATCTGACTCAAGCCATGCATCTGAGGCTTATCTGAATATACCTATCTGTCTGATGTTAAACAGCTCTATCCTATATTCGCCTTGTACGACACCGTATCTAAAAACTTGGAGTGACCCAAAACCATTTTTACCGAAAATTACGCAACGGCTGCCCAAGCTTTGCCTGAATGAAAAAAGGTTTATACACCGTATCTAATTGTAACTTAAAAACTGCTCAAACATTTGTCCACCTGATATTTTGCTTCACCAATTGTGACGTAACTACGCGTGTTCGTCGATATACTTAAGTTGGTTTCATCCCTGCATAAGAACCGTCTTTCTTACACCAGTGACCTCTGTTCTGCAAGACTTGAGGATAGTTAAAGTGCTTATATTGCATAACATATTGTAGCAGCGCACACATCTGTGACCTCAACATTGTGATGCGCGCAGTATGAACTGGATAGATGAAACAGCAGAAAAAATAAGAAATGTGGTCAAAATATAGAATGGATTCTTTCTTGAAATATTTGGTTCTCGAATTATTGTTTTCAAACCCCTACCAACCTCATCGTAACAATTTTAGGTTGATAAACAAAGGTATAGCTCAGTAGGTTTGGGTGTTCAACGGCACTCGTTTACGTAAAAACCAAGAAAGGCTATGTTAATCTTATACTAACTTATAAATAATGCACAATTTTTGGGATAAGTGACACATCAAGCTGGGTAAAAATGACTACAACCAATAAAGAGCTATCTGCTCAGTCATTTATAAGTTAAGATACAAAAATTAAGTAACTCACATACATTCTTGAATCCTGAAAAGCATTGCACTCCTTTTATTGAACTGCTGTGTAATAAGACGATCATTTTATGCTAGTCATAACATTGAAAGGGTTTTAATAGAAACTACTTGACTGTATGCTCGTTGGCACAGTTCCAAAAGATTTCGAATATCATTTCCTCGTTCGATTCTGAACCAGCAAAGACACGAAATAGGTTGTAGGTGGTTGTAAATATTTTAAAAGTACTTCTAAAAGTTATTCCTTTATGAATGTTGAGCTCGGTTTTGTAAGAACGGATACATTTTAGATATACAGACTTTTGAATTGTGAAGACTATTCCGTTTTCGAGAAAAGCTTATAGAATGGTCGTTTTAATGGTTATGACTATTCTGATATTGATAGCTTGGACACGCAGTGTGGTGAGGGTGACTATTATGCATGGGACTCTAGATTTAATTTTGCGTAGCAGTAAGTAAGTGCGCTAAGAAAGATTATGTAGACTAAGAATTTCTTAATGTGTTTAATAATCGACAATATAAAAAACAAAGTTTTTTAATTTATTTATGGCACGTCAATTAGATTTCACCTCTGTTTGCTGAAGTTTTTTTAGCTCTTCCTATCACAGTTCCAATTAAATTTGTTTTTATGCGGTATCCGTTAATATACTAATATACTACACGTCAAGTCAGCAAAAGGGGAATTCTCAGGAATAAGGTTCACCATACGGTACTCATCATATACGATTATATGCTTTTTTACCCTCTGCCTGAAGAACCTGCGATTGTAGGAAGAAGTAGACACATGGCACATTTAATGACAGATTCAGTTCAAGAGGGTCATAACTCTTAATATGCTTTTATAAATACTCATAAGTAGTTATTGAGACGGTACGGCGAAGAAAATAATTGCTGAACCGCTTATTCCAGGATGAAATTGGTACAAAAAGTATCTCTAAATACACAGGCAAAATACTCCAGAATTGCCAATTTTGAAATCTTAAGATGTTAGATTGTTTATTAATTGCTTTCACAAGATAACAATAAAAGATTAATCAGTAACAGATCAAATAGCGCCTCCTTTTCCTGCTTATTTCGTGAAAATAACAAAAGTCAAATTATGAAAGCTTTATACTAAATTGGAAACAACAAAGCAACGAGTATCATTTACAAAGCGCCGATAGAAATGGCGGAGACAAAACACTTTTCCTTGAAAAGGATTAATTTTAATCGCGTAGCTCGAAGCTTCAACCAATGTGGGAACTCTCCCTTATTTACCTTTGTCGCGGTTAAAAGTTTCAGTCTAATTAATTTATCTTGGGGTTTAATTAGCAATGACTCGTCTGTGGCCAATCCATCTTCGAGATCAGTGTTTTTTTCAGAACCTTACGTTTAACGTACGTACGGATAACTTGGAGAAAAAGGGCTTTGTAACAAATACATTTGCTATTTCACACTTGCAAAAAATTTTGCTGTGTATTTATAAAACACACAGTTTTGATAAACATTATTACATATAATTTTCGTAATTTTTCTAACTTTACCTTTTTTATATCACTTATGTGGCCGACAAGCACACGGACCTCGTACTGCAAAGTGATCACCGTGGTCTATGGACGTTTGAAACATCAGATGCATTACACTTATGCTGCCTAGCCTGTAAAAACCTTCTAATGCCCTTCATAAAGAACCCCATATTGTAGTCACTGGGAAAAACCACCTGATTAAATAAGAGAATTAATTCGATTGTTTGATGAGAATTTCCAACTCAAACTCAAACAATTGAACTTTGTGGAAAATCAGTTACACAGTTACAGGATTCTTGAAATTTTTGACACTGATCTTCGCAACAGGATTCCCTGTGTCGTAAAGAACCAGATCAGACACAATAAATTTTTCTCAACATTTTTACATGCAATCATTTCACGTGAACATTATTGTGTAAAACAATATCATAATAATGAATTCAAGGATCAATGATACACCTTAGACTTTTCTGAGCATTAAAATAATAATTATGATGGCAAAAGAAGCTTTGTTGTGGGTCAGAATTAGGATAAAGCGCCAGAAAACTTTTTCACCCCCTTTTCCAACAATTTTTCTGCATCAAAACAGCTAAAAGATTGAAAAAAAACATGTGCTAAGTTGGGTGAAAATCGGATAAGAAATCGAAACGAAGATATGTTAACACGACTACCCATAGACTTAGACATGTCCAAAACCAGAATCAGCCTTCTCGAAGCAAAGACTCTCGCTCTGCTTTGCTTGTCCAGTCAAATACACACGTGTCATCAAATCGTCATATCCCAAAGTATTGATGAACACATACGCACACGTAATACATCAACGACTCAATGTCAATTGATACGGTGAAAATAACATTCCATTTATACACCCTCTACACTTATTTCTGCTTCTTTCCGACGACACGAACAATGCACAATATTGTTCAACATTTGTATGTCAATTGTTCCGAATTTATCTGTCGTAAAAACGATATGACCGCTTTATAGAGTGGGCTTCAAAAGATCCGTTATCTCGCTCACTGTCACAAACGTAAATTTTCGTTTATGTGTAAATAATTGTATAGGATGTTTGTTTTTGACGTTGGTTTTTGATGATTATTGTTATTATTTTGTGAAATAGTTTCGTGGCCAATGACTACAGTACTGCCTTCACCTGTTGTCACCATGTTGTATGGTGGAATTCTAGGAATAGCATCTGATGAGGCCGTCAAGCCTAGCGCCGCTATTGTAACACTGTACGTAATTGTAACAATGAGCCTCTTTTCTAAGACTTTGTCTTCATCTTACTATAAAGTCAAATTGACATTTTTGTACAAAAAATCTTAAATATAAATAAAAAAAAATTAAGTTTTTAATATGCTAACTGTTGAAATCAATTTAGATAGGAAAAAGTGAATGCCCAAACGGGGACTTGAATCCGCGACGAGTACCTGATCAACTGAGCTACCAGGACTCGTCGAAAGTATTCAAAATTTTCCGTTTAGAGGGCGACGTTGGAGCCATTTATAGATAGTCAACCGTTTTAGGCATCACGAATTTTGATTACACAAAAACGATCCTACAACCTTTATTTCAGCCAGGCAAGATACTCATACAAGTACAAACCACAACAAACGTTACATACGGAAGAATTATTACTTTACAAATGTCATTTGATTCAGAAGTGTAAACTACGTGAAAGTGCAGTGATATTTTGTGTTTTGAAAATCAAGAAGGATAAATATAACGGTTCTGTTTTTCATTTCAATAGTCAATGTATATAGGTCTAGAAATATTACACAGTTTATGGTAATATGACCATCCACTTTGCAAGGACTCAAAAACACAGTCAGCAAAACGTAAATGCTAATTTACCACATGGAAAGAAAGAGGGTGGCCCTATGCTTCTTCAGTAGGAACCACAATAAATAACATTTTAAACGATGTCAAAAGGAAAAGTCGCCTCATAAAAAAGTAAATATACTGTCGAAAATGAAGTAAAGTATAAAATGAACTGGCATATTCCCGGCCTTGTATAAAGGACACGGCCCTGCTTTTATCTTCAGCCACATAAAACCACACACTCAAGTCCACTACTTCTGAAGTTACTCTGCGAAGGAAAAACGTGAATGCCGCTGTATTTTTGACGTAAGAGTTTTTATTGTACATTCTTTAGACGGTGTTATATTATTTTTAAGTACACACTTTAATTTGTAATAGTCAGTGTTTTTAAAGATAAACTTAGGTATATGCAAACAAAATTCTCCTAACTATAAAATGTGAAGATTTGTAAAGAAATTTAGTTATTTGTTACTAAATAGTCTGATCAAATTTAGCGGAGTTTTTTTCTTCTTCTTAACATTTATGGAAACATTATGTAAAAAATAGGCTTCCATTGGTAGGAAGAACGGACACAGAATTATACGCTAGTGAAACCACAAGCAGCAGTTCACATAGATAGAAACTTACTTCCTGTGCCACAAGTTTTGTGAGATCATGAAAAGGTATTTTGTATACAGATTTAAATTATTGCCTTAGTCGTAGAAAATTTGAAGGCGTATTCCTTAGACAGCAATTACTCACTCTAAACTGTCCCTTATATATATGTCTCCTTCCATCTTTGGCACATAATTGATTAAGTGAATGTCAAACCAACTCATTTTTATTGTTTGTTTGGTACTTTATTGGTATAAAAACGTTACATAAGTCAAAATACGTCTTCTTGAAAATCTCATATTCTATTCATGTGGAGGTTTTACAAATTCCTCCTATAATTCATTTTCCCTATATCACTGATGCAAAGCAGCTTAAATACGTTCGAGTAATATAAGGAAAATATTTTATATCGAAGGCATAATTTTTTATACACACAAGAAAGGTTTCGACAGAGAACGTTCTTCAGAAATTTGTATTGAACCGACGGTTGGCATAAATCATCCTGTAGATAAAACACTGCACTGTAATAATATTACAAGGTTAAGCGAATGAAGTCCAGGAGTAACATTTCGAGGTATATTGGCAAGTGTTTGGGTTCATTATAATAAGTAATTCATAATCTTGTAGGTATTGTAGACAGCCTCCGTGGCGTGGCGGTAGTGCACGCGACTGCTACACGGGGCGCGGGTTCGATCCCCGCTTAGTGCAAAAAGTTGTAAGCATGAATTCGGCCGTCGGTCCCGGTTGCCATACAAACATCTATGGCAGTCGTTACGGGTAGTTGGAGCCCTCAAAAGTCCAACCAGTCTAAGTTGGAACTTCGATATCGCCAAAAAAAAAGTTGGTTATTGGACCATTGGTTGTGGAGGTCAGTGGCAGTCGCTGCCGCATCGCAGTTAGACTGGGAAGCCGACTCCAACTGAGTTGAGAAAAAAGATTCAGAGAATGATGAATCATGTCTTGTAGCGGCTAAAAGCAAAATGATTTTGTTGAGTTACTGAGATATATTTAAGTTTAATAATAATTGACATATCATTGAAGAAATTGTTGCAAGAACCTCAACAATTACACACTTTATCACTATATTTATTGCTAAGCGCTAAACTTGAGAACGACTTGATCAATTACGAGAAGTATATTTTTTGCGCTTAGTACCTAGTTTGTTTGAGTACGGGTTTCTTTAATCAATTTAGTTGATTTCTAGAGCTTAGACAATTAGTATAATGTCTAATCAGTGATCAGTATTATTTCTCAATGCGATGAAACTACCAGAAACAGATATAATAATCATAAATCATTCTATATTTGTCCGGCTTTCATGAAAATAAGGTACAACATCAAATTTCTCAACATCTTTATGTTCTTTTTCCTTTCAGTGACCAAAGCATTAATATTTATTTCTAAATCATCATTTTTATCTATTCCCTATTTTGTACTATCTACCTTCATCTCAGAATAATTACGGAATTTATTGAAGAGTCTCAGATATCAAAATATCAATAGACTTCAAAGGAAACCGTATAACTTCTCACGTTTTATTTGCGAAATATTCTTGGTAAGAAACAGTATGAATTTCAAGAAATATCAGAATTCAGAAAAATATTTTTGCCCGGTTTATATTATTACATTCTAATAATCCAGGCAATCAATCTAGGCTTACAATAGGCTGGATTATCTCAACTACACTATTCTAGTGTTTCAAAAGCTACACAAAACTTCATTATTGTTAATGAATATCCAACGGAAATAGAGCGTTCTCACTAACCAATTTTCAATACAGTGCTGGAATAGCCGTCTCCATTATTCCAGTGATGATTAAATTGATATGTATGCTTAGTTTACGTTATCCCAACAATATTCTAATGTTGGATTTGGTCACTGTATTAGAATGCTACTGGAATAATGTGAACTTTGCATAAACTGTTCTGTCGTCGAACTATTAGTTCTCTGTCTATTATTTCTCCATTACCATTACATGTATGTACGCACATTCATTTAAATAATTTCCTCGTTAACCGCTACTACGTTGCGTGCTATAGATTTGATTCCTAGATAAGATTCGTATTTTTGCTATTTGCAAATATTAATTATTTTAAAATTTGGATTTCTGCTGTGTTATTTTCAAAAAATCATTACAGGCTAATTTTAAGCGATAGTGAAAAAAATACATAATGCTGGACTCGGTACAACAAAGATTTCTTCGAGTCATTAAAATAAATAGACTCCGTCACAAACCTCCGCCTCCTGCGGACTTATGCAACACCTGCCATAGCATGAAATGACGTGCTGATATCGAAGTTAACAGACATGAGCGATTTATAAGAGTAAGTTGTTTTCACATCTTATGAAAAACGTGGCCACTGATGAGGGAAGGAAAGCTCTTGGCTATTCAAAACTTCATTTGTACTCATATTTTATTGAGCACTTATAGGCCCCACCAATATCTTTAGGAACCTGGCCTCTCCTGTAAGCTTGTGTACACTGATTGACTGTGCAGATTTCTCAATCATAATAAGGAGATCAGACTTAAGTTGTTCCTATAAAAACCAAAACTTACCAAATAAGGTTTGTATATATATGAACGTGTATTTTATTGTCATAATTAGTGAAGATCGCCTAAACTGTTTCGAACTGAATATGTCGTGATATACACATATAAGTTCCAAATATTAATCAATAAACTTCTTTACTAACAAATACATACAAGTTTTGTAGATTTCAAAATTTCTAACCTATCAAGATAATCAATCAGTCTTAGATAACGTAAACCAATCAATGGTATATATATTCTGAGAATTAGAAGCCATGATCTTCATCATTTCCCTGCCCTTACCCTACTAGAGATACCTTCAAGCTTTCTCTGATATACACTTATTCTATCCATTTTCGTCACACCACATATCCATCTTAATATTATACTGATCAAATTTGGTCAGTGTATAGAATTTAAAATCAACTGTACTACCTACTAAACTTCCATTTGCAATATATTGTAACTTTGATGAAGATTTATTGAATTAATAGCTGACATCTCGAAATTCAATAAGATATAAATAAACATGCTCTTTGATCCTGTAAATCCCTTTCGGAATCTTTTGTCTGTCACTACATTATCGTTTGCCTGACACAGTTTTCTGCCAAGCCGGTAAAGCAAAACGGGCGTAAAGATAAACCAGATAAATTCCGTTTCCATTCGTATCACGTAGAATCCATTGAAGTGAAATAATACCGGTTCTGTTTTATTGCCAAGACTTAATATTGATGTTCTGTCTTTATTTAAACTGTGGAAAGGAATGTTCACAAATTATGTATTAAAATCTTTGATTCCGTCTGATACTCCCCAAGATGTTAATTGGTACTACTTGTGCGGCTGAGCACGTAATTAATTTCCTTGTGATTTACACCGCTTATCAAGGAATTGGGTCATATTTTTTACAAATTAATTTAGCTGCAACACGATTGCAGGCAATACTACTTAAACTCGTACCATAAACTCTTTAAACTGGTCAATAATTGAACGACTGCCATACCACTCACTGCAAATGTAACTTTGTAATGCTATATTTTTATACAGAATAACAAAGTTATTAATGCCGTTGATAGTTTAAAAGACGTTCAATTATTAACCTGTGTGCAACATAATAATATAGTGTAAATGTGCTAGTCTGCCACCTAATTGGTAGAAAAAAATTGTCTTGCACCTACTTTCCTGTCTACACATACACAAACATGCACACACACACATACACACACACACAAGAAGGCCTCTCTCTCACGGACCCCAACTGGCCACTTTTACTACGCCATGGTAAAAGTGGCCATTTAGAGTCCTAAAAATCCTACATTAACTTTTAAACTTTCGCGTTCCATGATTATGATAATAAATGTAACCGGGAATTAACGCGATCATGGTATAGGTATATACATACCTTTTGCCTGACGTTTCGACTCAAGAATAGAGCGTATGATCTCTGCGACCCTGAACATCTGGAGCGAGAGCTGGATCATGTTCAGGAGGTACTCAAAAGTAACGGATATGATGTGAACGGAAGACGGAAGCAGCAAACATTGTGGCGGCGGCACCCAAAGGTGAGCAGACAGCCAGCGTATATGCCTTATGTCAGGGGAATAACGGATAAAATCGGCTCCGTGCTAAAAAAGTATTCCATCCCGACAGTTTACACACCAGGCATTAAAGTAAACAACATCGTGGGCACACCGAAGGATGTCTTGCCGCTTCAGACGCCAGGGGTCTACAAGATCGATTGCAGCTGCGGTAGTTCGTATATAGGCCAAACAAAGCGGACTATAGCTGATAGGGTCAAAGAACACATTTCACCATGATCGCGTTAATTCCCGGTTACATTTATTATCCTAAAAATCCTACGTCCGAAGTGACAGCTTCAGATGCTACGCGACCGGAATTAACACAATATTGATAATGACACACACAACGGTTTTATTTATGAAGTTGTAAAGATACAACACACATTACATAAAATATTTCTCGACTTCCATCTTTCCATTCTCTCACCTGTCTATATCCACATACGACGCCAATCAAAATTATGTCTCCTGATCATAACGCCAGGCGTAAATTTACGACACAGGGCGTAACGTGCGTAAACACACGCCATAACTGCCACCACGTTTATTGACGCCACTAAACGTCGATACTTTATATAAATTATTGAGTTTTCGCCGAAATATATTTCGTTTAATATTCGGTGTGATATTTGATGTATTTAGTGATTGGAGTTTAGCTAATAGCATAAAGTGTTTTAAACATTACTTGAATATTAACTTGTTATCATCTCCCTGCGCTCATCCCTATTTGTTGGGGTTGGTACAACATGTTATTCTCCTCCATATATTCCTATCTTTAACAGCCTCTGTGGCGTGGCGGTAGTGAACGCTACTGCGACTATGGCTATTTGCACTGGTCTGGTCGTGCCTCGGAAAACATGTTAAGCTGTTGGTCCCGGTTGCCATACGAACATCTATGGCAGTCACTGTCGTTACGGGTAGTTGGAGGCCTCAAAAGTCCTAACTACAGAACTTCGATATCGCCAACTTGGTTGTGAAGGTCCGATCCCAACTGAGTTGGGAATAGGCTCAGAGAATGATGATGATATTCCTATCAAATATCATTTCCATAGTCAATCTCCAAACAATCCAATCCTCTTAATTTGGGCCAACTTCTGCTCTTAAAGCCCTTTACATTCATACTTTGGACTTTTGGACTTGAATACTTACTTATACAAACTTTATTTATTTAAGCGATTCAGCAGTGGAAAAAGTGAATGCCTGGACAGGACTTCGAACCCCTCCCAGTCTCTTACAGGGAGCCTCTGACCACTTAAACGTTAACTCTAGACTCCAGTAAAATCGAGAAGCAATTTTTCAAAACTATTTTAATCTCGTCACTGAAAAGTGTCTTGTCTTATTTGACTTTTGATTCACTTTGAAAGTTGCAAGGTTAATCACAGAATAGTCATTGAATTTTAGCGTAAATAGTTTTATTCAAATCATTGTATATTTTTGATCAAAATAACATCTCTATTCGACAATTTAATTACTAAGGAAAATCAGCCTCGGTGCGTAGTGCATTGAACGCGGCTGCTACGCAGGAGGCACGGGTTCAATTCGAGTTCAGTACAAATATTTGTACGCATGAATATGATTATTTGCAATATTCTAGTTGTGTCTCGAAGATCTCGATAAGCCGTCGGTCACGGTTGTCAAACGAATATATTTGGCGGTATTTACGGATAGTTGGAAGCCTAGCCAATACCTGGTCGAACTGCAGTACTACTTCTTTTCTCTTAAAATGGCTTCCGCGACAGAGAAAGACTTCCAAACGAATGCAGATAGAAGAAGCTTGCATCTTATCTGAAGAGTCTAGTAAGAAGCAAGTCACGGAAAAATATGGAGATGACATCACTGCGAGAGAAGGAAAACTTAAAAAAAAACCTGTACCAACCCGTCTGTACAAAGCCGTCCAACTTTGGGAGAGGGCTATGTCCAGCAGTGAACTGCGATTGGCTAATTAATAGATTGAAATTGTTATTCAATGACGCTGTAATGACTTAACGTATCTGGCTGAAATTTGGTACAGGAATACATTATAGGCTGGAAAAACACATAGGCTTTTTGTCCTGGGAGTTAGGTTCCCATTATTAACAAGAACGAGAAATTTCCATGAGGCGAAGCTGCGGTTATTAGCTAGTTGCGCCAAACACCTAAACGAAACAAAGGTTTCTTTTATAGACGTTCTTGAAACATTGTGTACAATAAGTAATATTTTGTATATGGTAAATTACATTTGGAAATTCGATCGTAAAGTATGAGGTGCTAAGTTTATGAGATCTCTTGAGAATTATCTTAATTGAACGAGTAAAAGGTTTTATGGGTTGAACCTGTGAAAAACTGCCATTAACTTTTTAGTGTTTGACCTCTACATACTAGCGCGATATGGTTACGTGATTAACAGTTATATTTTTTTTATCGACTTTTTATTTTATTTTCTAATTAGCCTGCCGCCCGTGACTTCGCCCATGTGGATGTTGGTTAGTGCTACTCTTAGCTATATATTCGGTTACACTCAGTTTGACGAAGCATTTTTAACTGCAAAAAAGTTTAACAGTTCATTCGATCACCGCGGATGAAAAACAATAATTCTTTAAAAACAAATTTAAATTAATCTCGAGTGAAAATATTTTATACACAAACATATTATTATAAAATAGCGGTCAAATTGTAACACAACTCCACAAATTGTGGTTTTTCAAGTGACTACAATCCATATTTTAGTCACTTGAAAAACCCATGGTTCTTCAAGAAGAGCATTAGAAGCTTTCTACACGGTTAGCAGCGCGAGTGTAACGCCACTAGTATTGTCGCCAAATGTCCATAGGTCACGGCTACTTTCCATCAGGTGGGCCATGTGTTTATCCGCTACCTAAGTAGTAGGTATAAAAAATTGCTTCTGTTGCAGAATCACCGCAGTTTCAGGGTCAGCAGCGCGAGTGTAATAAATCTGGTGTTGCAAACGTCCATAGGCCACGATAACCCCTTTCACGGTGCACCGTATACTTGTCTGCCACCTAAGTGGTATAAAAAACCCTCCCTTTGCTTCACAGTACTCGAGTTAAACGTCGTGACATAAACTCCCAGCTTCGGCAAAATGAGTGAACAATATAGCTAATTTCTCGTTGAATCGAGAAACTCTTACATTCACATTAAATAAATGAAATTTTAACCGTTCCATTTACCCGAAGTCGTAAAAACGAAACCGTTTTCTCTGAGTCGTAAAAAGTGGTTCCTTTTTCAGTCAGTAGAAGTCAATGCTTAGTATGGGATTCGAACTAGCGACATTAACAAATAAATGGTAGCGAAGCAAAAAGCTAAGTCGAACTCTTGTTGATAGCTTTATTAAGTTGAAAAGTTTGATGAAAATATATTGAGGGAGGGAGAGGAACGCAAGACTCACCCACAATAGCAATAGCAAAATAGATATTACTAACTGTCGTAAAAAGGAATGCAAAACTGCACCCCTCAAAGCTAGTAAAAAGACTTCAAAACCAAGGAGATATGATTTCGTATGTGCGATAATCTGCAAATGCGAAGAATAAACCAAGATATCGTGATGAGACAAAGCACGTTCGTCTCTACACGAGGCATTTTCAGGACCGCTACAGAGCGATTCCTTTCTATGACAATTAGTAATATATATTCTGTCCCCCAATATATTCTCTTGTGATGCATTTCCATCATGTAATAGAATGTCTACATCAGTATCTTATATTGAAGAGTTTATTTGATTGATTGTTTGGTTTAACGTACTAATCCCAAGACTTACCTTCAGCCTACCATCAGAAGTATTGCAGTCCAATTGACATCACCTATACAAAAAAAAACTATTACTAATTGAAAAAAAGGAAAAGGAAGTTATATAGCCTTTAAAATATTAGTACGGAAGTGAGAATTACTTAGAACATCAGAGTAAATGATTCAAAAACCCAAAAGTAGTTCCCTTTTCGTTGTAGCCCTCGCCTTCAAGAAATCTTAGCACGGCTTTGTGTCACCCGTCACTGTAATAAATAAAGTGGGCCACTCACTGTCGCGGCTTAGCGGTTGAGAATGTCATGCGGCTGTAACATCGCCGGCGTGAGATACTCCGCACGCAGACGGAATAGCCCAGTGGGCAATGAATTTGTACTTGCTACGTGCCAGTAACATTTTCAGAACTTATTTTGTTTTGCTGTGTAGAATCTAGACGTGAATATGATGACTTGAAATGGTGAGATAAAATCAAGCGATGAAGGGGACAAGTAGAGCATGTATATTGATTCCTAGACGTGCTTGGGCTTTGTAAAGTCTGAGTTGTAACAGCGAGGGCCTATAATTGACTGTATGTATCTATGACAAAAGTTTTGAAGTATTTTTATTGCTGTTGGTCCTCTAATTAGATAAATAAATAGATAAATAAATTAATAGATATTTATGGGTGTGTCGGGGTCTCCGTGTGTGTATAGGGCGCCGATAAATAAAAGGTGCAGCGCGAATGATATCAGAATGATTAGCATCGGTAGCTTAGTGGTTAAGGAGTCAGTATTACAATCGAGAGGTCATGGGTTCGAGTCCTGGTCAATACATTGAGCTTAGCTGGAGGGGTTATAGGTAATTATAGTAATTTCAGTTACTAATATTCTTTTGAAAAATGATTACCTCTCGGGCAGTAAAAAATATGGTGGTACGAAGTTTAGCGGGTCAGCTAGTCTATATCTACACTAATATTATAAAGAGAAAAAAAAATATTATTGTGTGTGTATGTTTGTATTAAACTCAAAAACTACCGGGCGCATTTAAAAAAATATCACCCTGAGTAACTTAAGCTATATTGCACTGCGCGATAACCGACATACACGCGAGCGGAGCCGAGGGAAACAGTTAGTCTGTACTAATTTCAACGCCAAAACATAATTGGAGAATCTAAAAAACATGTATTTTCTATAATTCTAGATAACTACTCTTGTACCTTATAAGTTTTATTCAATATTGCACTCATGAATATTAAGAGAAAAATCTAATTGTATATAATACCGTAGCAACGTTGTAACAGATGTGATTATATAAGAAAATCTTCTTTTTTTGGAAACACGATCACGCTAGATTAGTTTTTGCCCTAAAAATTCATTCACCGTAAATTCCGTCGAAATTATTGGAGCCGTTCCTTAGTACGTGCTTCAAATATAGAATTTACAAAGTTATACATAGGTACATTTTTCCTTCGGAGTAGGCTGAGGTGAATTAACACCCACATTTCAGGGCCTATAATTGGCTGTATGTATCTATGACAAAAGTTTCAAAGTATTGTTATTGCTGTTGGTCCTCCGATTAGATAAATAAATAAATAAATTAATTAATTATTAAATTTCACCAACCAACCTTCAAGCTTCAAGCAATCAACCGTCAAGCTGAGCGCCACCATTGTAGCACTGAACGTGTTTGCAATGGTGATCCTCTTTCATGAGACTTTGCCTTCAGCTTAACATCAGGCGAGGTGAAGTCAAATTGACGTGCCACAAGTAAAAAAAGAATAAACTATTGTATTCGGTTCTACGTAATATGGAGTGAGTCTATTGACGTATCCCAGATATTATTGTTGACTTGAGTCATGCATCTGAGACTAAGTCTGGGCTGTTTATATATGTCTGATGTTAAACACCTAGAGATGTTTAACAGGTATAGAACCTTAGTCGCCTTGTACGACACTGCATAGGAAGAGACGAAGAAGGAGGTCAAAGCTTTGCCTCATCGGATTATGGTTGATACACCGTATATTTACTTATCACCTTAAAAACTTAAAAATGTGGGTGCTAGCACCTCTGCCTACCCCTTCGGGGATATAGGCGTGATATTATAAAAAAAAACCTTAAAAACTGCTCAAGTAATACAAACCTTTTTTTCACGCCTGTTTCATCTGTGTTAGGGAGGAGTGTATTAGCATGGGTGTTATACCACTACCATGATCCGCGGTAGCCTAGATGAACCGCGGGTAGCCTAGTAAACTGCTGAGACGAGGTCTCGGATTCGATCCCAGGTTTCACCAATGACTATTCGATGCTTTTCGTAGTTATGTGTGTATTAATTGCAGGTTTATAAGGGCCTGGTTAATGGCAATAGGCTCGCCACCTATTACATTGAGACCTGTCTGTGTATATTATACAGTCACGAGACTGTATAATATATACATTTGTCTGATGTCAAACAGCCTTAAAAGTTATAAAGTACTAAGTAATAACCATGAAAATACAATATTAAAATTAGTTTGAGAGTGATAAGAGAGTCTCAAATATCAAAGTCAATGAACACTTAAAAAGTAATTCACAGTTTGAAGGTCTCTTAAATCGCTAGAGAATTGGTTGAAAATAGTTTATAAGTATTCACATAAACTTCCCATAACTTCAATCAGCATTCCAATTGTTGCCGACGTTTATAAGTCATCATCAAAATCCTACAAACGATTTATTATTTATGATATTTATATGTGGCTATCAGAAGATCTACCTTGGCCAAGTCAACTTACCGTGTGGTGCTAAAGTTCTGCTTGGGATGGAAGATCAAACGACAGGCACTAGAATAAGTATCAAAAAAATATATTGGGGGAGGTGAACCCACCACTCACCTACAGTTTATGACCTGATGGAAAGTGGATACTGTGGCCTGTGGACGTTTGCAACACCAGGGTCGTTACATTCGTGCTGCCGACCATATAGAGAAGAAGGAGGAAAGGGAAGGGGGAGGGGAGAAGGCTAAGAGAGTATCTGTGCAGTCAAAGGAGAAGACAAAGAAGGGGTTCTCAGTCTTCCCACTGACAATACCAAATCTCTCCAGTGAGCTCTGGCTACCCTACTCACCCTAAACACAACACAAGCCGCGGGATTCTGTAGAGTTCAGGTACTTCCCCAGTCGGACTTCTTAATTAGGACGGGAGATACCGTCATGTCCTACCTCCTTTAAGGTTCTGTTCTTTGCACTTGCGGAATCTTACCCATATACAAAATCATAATATCCTTTGGTAAGACAACTTTTTACTTGCTTTGAGGGGTGTGGTTTGGCATTCCTTTTTATTACAATTATTGATATTTTGTTATTGCTATCATTGACCCCAATCAGTTGCAACTGCGAACAACGTCAAGTTCTATGTTTGACACTTTGTGCTATGAACAGAATCTCCTAGAAAATGATTAAAACATTTTCGTTTCCACAAGGCTTCTTCCAGTGCCGTCAAACAGCACAGAGATTTCCTCCCGCGTGAACACCGCTTTATGCGAGTGACAGATTTCACGCCGGCTAACTGATGCGACTTTTTTAATCGCTTTTATTTTTGTGTGCCGAGCTGTGGCCGGCTTTATTTATGCTTGAACAAGTACTTTTATATTTGTGCGGACAGTATTTATATCTTTGCTTTTTGTGGTTGAAGGATAATTCTACGGATTTCATATTGCTGTACTGTTGGGAAAGGTCTTAATATGAGTGTTAATTGTTAGAGGAGGTAGGACAAGATGGTATATCCGTCCCAATCGAGCAGTCCGACTGGGGAAGTACCTCCGCCCTACAGAATATCGCAGTTAAATAACCTTGTGTTGTGTTTTCGGTGGTGAGTAGGGTAGCCAGAGCTCACTAGAGAGGTTTTGTGTTGTCCGTGGGAAAACCAAAGGTTTATCCTACATCTTTTGCGCTAACGACACAGAATGTCTCTGTTATTACAGGGGTTGCGGCACGAGTGTTATTCCTCTGGTGCTACACTCGCCCATAGGCCACGGTAACCACTTACCATCAGGTGGGCCACGTGCTTGTCTGTCTGCTTAAGTTGTAATAAAAAAAGACTTCTTCTTTTGTCGTATGGGCGGCATTTTTGAGTTGCCATCGTCGTGTAGTAATTTGGTTTACGGCAGCGCCGCTACTCACGGAGAGGGCACGAGCATAGGTTTCGTTCTACGTTAAGGCTTACTACATCCCCTCTTTGTTATTTTATTTGTTGACTTGGCCACGGTAGATCGTCTGATAGTCACCTATGAATATCATAAATAATAAATCGTTTGTAGGCTTTTGATGATGACTTACAAACGTCGGCAACAATTGGAATGCTGATTGAAGTTATTTGAAGTTCATGTGAATACTTATAAACTATTTTCAACCAATTGTTAGACTGCAATAGACTTTTAGTATTGTAAAATGTATTATTCTTGCAGTTAGATCAGCTGATTAATTGTGAATGGCGCTAATTTACATTCATTCATAGTATTTGCATATTTATCTAAGGACATTAACCAGTCTTCATTGCAATGCAAGTATACAAACATATACATACAATTCCACAATACACTTAAATAATTCCACATGTTGGCCAGAACGTGTAAATGTTCCCATAAAAGTTGATGACTGGGTGGAATTACCGATGGAAATTTCAATTTCTGGCGTGCCGCGCGATGCCAATGTCCCACTTTCATCGCTCGAACTGCAATGTTGCATGGTGAGATAATATGTGGGGTTCTTTTCACCTATCTGAGCTGGCTTATTGATTAATAAAGGGTTAAAGCAGGTACATAACATAAAATCACGCCTATATCCCCGAATAGGTAGGCAGAGGTGCTAGCCCACACATTTCGCCACATTATGTTTAGGTCTCAAGGTGGCGAGCCTATTGCCATTAAGCGGGCACTTATAAACCTGCGATAAATACACACATAACTTTGAAAAGGATCGAAAAGTCATTGGTGTGTGCCATGGTAAAACCTGGGATCGAATCCATCACCCATACCACTAGGCTACCGCGGCCACCAATTCATATTTACCCATAAAATCTGGCGATTGCACTAAAACGTGTCTGCCCTAGTGCAGACAACTCTCTTGCAATTTATCTGCGAAGTAACTAACATTGTAGATTGCCGCGGATGCGGGAGTATTTCACGTATTTTTTTCATTTGGGTTTGCACATTCAAGGCACCTTCACACACATTGTGTTTCTGTCGCTTCAATATAATTTCAGTTCAAAAAATATAAATCAAAATATTAAATGGACGGATTGCCGAGAGTAAAACACAAATCGAATAAAATCGTATATTTTATTGTAGCATTTGTCAAAACTCAACCCTCTTAATACGGCACATGTATCCGAAATGTCCTCATAACACAATAATTGTGCCCGAGACACACATAATCAGATATTGTGCGCCCTACGATCGACCGTACCCGATTTATATTGAGTTATGAAATACTTCCCGATTTATCGCGAGTATCCGAATGTACCGTAAAGATAAATTAGATTCAAAGTTAGCTTACCTATAGGTATCATTCACGGGTTATTTCGACTTACCTGAAACAGAAAAAATAAATTGTTATTATTTTTTGTACATTCTTATTATCTGATGTCAATGATTCACCCGCTTAAACTATACAGGAAAAAGCTCTGCCATATTAAATACAAAATTAATTCTATCCTTGTGTCTGTCATTGAAAAAGGAAAAGGGTGCAACAGGGAATGTTGGGAAAGTGAGGAAAATGGTGAAATTAGAATGGAAACGATAACAAGAGGAGCAAACAGGAGAATTGAGACAAGTAAAGAGTCTAAATAGAAAAGCAAATAGAGAACGGAGTAGAGTTGAATAGAGCTATTCAACTGAGCGATAACCGATAACCATTTGGTAGGAGCCGCAAACAACAGTTAATTGCATAAAATGGGAGCAAAGACGTGCCGAAAATGGAAGAGTAGGACAACTTGGCAGGCCAATTCGGCCTGTGATCGACGTTGAACGATGGAATATTGTGAGTATTGGCATCGAACGATGAAGGATTGACAAGGTAGGGGAGAAGTTATGCTCGTATTTAGGCCAAGAGGAAAATTAAAGTTATCGATGACCATTGATGACGAATGACATAGTTGCTGTGTTTCGCTTTCTGCTCGCACGGAATGTTAGCGACGCAAATTTTTTGATTTTAAATTTTGTAAATAACTTTTTTATTGTATAGACTGCGTAATTCAGAAAGTTCCTCTTTTAAACTGTGAATATCGTCTTTTGTTTTTAGCAATTGCTTTGTCTTTTGTTTTGCCTTCAGTATTTTTGCCTCAAAAAGTGTGTTGTTTTTCTCAATTCTGTGTTTTGAATCTATAAGAAATTTATCTTGAATATTTATTTCAGTCATGTTTATTTTTCAAAATATATTAAATTTGAAATATTTTTTATACCACTTAGGTAGTTTACAAGCACACAGTCCACCTGATGGAAATAGTGATTATGACGTTCGCATAGGCGTCATACTCGCGCTGCCGACCCTATCGGAAGTGGATGGAATTGGATAGGGAAATAAAAAGAATATTCGAAGTTTCCATATTTATCAAATCAATCATTCGGTTTGATAAGCTGGACCTTCTAATGTCCTTATTTTTTAAGGGAAAGGGCGTAAAAGTTACTTGACATCGTAAACTTTTTATAAAAGATAATATTCTTTCAGGAGCATCACTGAAAACCCCCAAAATATGCCAACTAATAACCAAAAAAGGTAATTATATTGAAAATTGAGAAAGATTTGTAATAATTTTACTTAATGGGACAAGCTCGAATCAAACTTATGATTATCTAATTGATGATGTGTTGGAAAACTATCGAAAAAACCCTTAAACTTTGCGAGGACAGTAGCAGTTCATGAACTGTTGTTTTTACCCACCGTTGAGGGAAACAACTATATTGTGATACAAATTATGATCGAATTATAAATTCCAATCTATGCACAAAACGATGCAATAAGAATTTGCTAAGCAATATCAAATGCAGCACGAACAACGCATTTGTTCTCTAAGACCCTATTAATTGATTTGTAGAAGCAATTTCATTGGACAGCGTTAAAAGGTTAATCTCTGTTTATGTTGTTTAACTGTAGAATGTTTGTATGTACTTAGTACAGGGTTTCTCAAAGTGGAGAACGCGTATTTCTGGGGGTATGAAACTAGAGAAAGGCACTGTCATTATTTCCAAAGTGATTTTTGGATAGCGAAAAAGAAGAAGGATAATGAAAATAAATAAATAATTAAATATACAATCTACGCAACGCCACCTAGACCCGTGGTAAGCATAGCTTAATTAGTTTGTATTATAGGTTCTAGAATGCGTATAAACCACTTTACATTTAACTTTACTTTTAATCGAGAACTTTACATCGTTTAAATCGTTCATTTTGATAAGCTAGTTCTAGAAGTACTGGCTTGACGTTGTAGAGGACGAAATGCGTGCCAATGGTTTCA
This sequence comes from Pelosia muscerda, assembly GCA_963691645.1. Classification (NCBI taxonomy): domain Eukaryota; kingdom Metazoa; phylum Arthropoda; class Insecta; order Lepidoptera; family Erebidae; genus Pelosia; species Pelosia muscerda. Next base: position 17,179,314 of record OY829109.1, on the reverse strand, counting down.
ATACCATAGTCGGCCAAAACCATGCGAAGTGGAGGAAGAAATGCAGGTATGTGGATGCAATCAGGACACGGTATTGACACGAAAGAAGACGCTGAAGAAAATAGGCCTCTTCCAATGTGTGACATATCAGTCAACTGTAATTTTTTTAAGTGATGAAATTCTTTTCTCATGTTCAAATTTAATTATAATTTACCCTAATATACTATGTTACATAGTATGTTTTATAATATAATTTAATTATAATATTCCCTTTTATATTGGTGAGTTAGGGTATAATATAATTAAATTTATGTAACTGTCTATACATTTATAATGTTACAGCTTTTTATTAAATCGAAATGAAGTATGAGTCTATAAGTTGAAGAGACCTTGATCAAACAAAAAGCAACATCATACCTCACATATTAACTACAAGTAATGAAATACGACCACATAATACAACGCTTCAAAAGTTGCACCGATCTATTAAATCAAATTAATTGGTTTCTAGAAGCAATTAAACTGGACGTAAACGTTGTAGGGTTGATCTCAAATTATGCTTCTGTAAAAGGGTCATTCACGAATGGCATGTGGAGGGTTAAGTATAGGTTGATGGAGTCATAGAGGTGAAAATGTTATTTGGCGATAATTAAATATTCGGAAATCAATAAAATACTTTGAATGGGTATTTTTAAGAACTCCGATCTTTGTGAGTCAGGAGTACACTGAAGGTAAATGAAGATGGTAAATTTATCCCTCCTCTTCTCATTTAGACTTTGCTCATAATAGTCAAAGTGATCAGTTATGACGGATAAATAAGCCTGGAAATGAGCTGTTCACTCAACTTGCTATTCAAGAAAATTCTTGTATCTAAACTTAGTAAATGTTAGTAAATAGACCAAAAAATGCCCGCTGAGTTACTTGTCGGAGTCTTCTCGGGCCGTGACTGCGTTTTGAACTAGTGCTTCAATTGTTATTTTGACGTTTTGTAAGTAATTAAATAGTGCATATAGAATTAACATTTTTTTTAATCTTGGGCCGAAAATTAGCAGTTGGTAGCAACATTATCTTCAAAATAAAGAGTGTATAGGTACCTACTTTGAAAGGTTACATCAATAAACGATTCTTTTGCCATCCTTACTGTGCATATAATTATAGAACAATAATCAAGACACTAATATCGCAATACATATAAGAACAGAAGTAAATGATAATAAGTGCACTTGCATATTATACAATGCAATATTACGCGATTGCAATCGCGGCTGATTTCCTGTTATTTATTGAAGAGGTCTTTAAAAAAAATAACGGTACCATTTCGAAATTTACCCCTGTCGAATAATTTAAGAATATTTTTAGCGAATACGTTAAGTACGGAGCTAGGAGCGTACAAACATAAAAAAGTATGTTAAAGTAAAAATATTTAGAAGTCAGTAAAATATTCACGGTCACTCCTTCTCAAAGTTTTGCGTTTCATCTATTAAATTAGGAAGTAAATGTTTTGAAATTTGTACCACTTCTTCATTCAGTCAAAAATATATTTATTAGAATATTAGCTACCAGGATTACTGAAGTAAACTAGATTAGATAACACAAGCTACCCGAAATTTTGCCCAAGCAAAATTCAATTTTCTTATATAGTTACCCTAAAATCGTACTACCATTCTACCCTGTTTACAAACGGTTAATTTGCAAAATTAACTTCATTAGACTGAAATTATATAATCATCCAAATATTTTCTTTCATCAACCATTTAATTGAAGTAACTTTGCGTGTGAAATAAACGACAAAATGTTATACAAATTATAACAATATTAGTCTCATTACTATTAAGTGCATGCATAAAAAATAATAGACACACACATTGAGGGGTCATAAAAGACAATATGGTTAATAGACTGTTTCGTATATCGCGTTGGTATTCTCATAAACTCATAATAAAGTCACATTTTCATATATAAAGTCGGTTTTGCAGTTTATTACTTACTTCGCAGTAAAATTTTAAGCGTGCAGGAAATATTAGGGGCGAACACGGAAGGCAATGAATGAGTTGAGGGGCAAAAGTGAATAAGTGGTGTCAATTATTTTCAAAAACATTTTTTTCATTTTCCGTATAAACTAAGGCTTCAAATATTTGTGTTGACGTTTAAAAAATAAAGTGATCTTAGCGGGATTTATGGTTAGCAAAACTCGGGTATTAACGCGATCAAATACCAAAGTTAGCTTGTGACCACGGCTAGTGCAATCTGGTCAAAACGTCAAGCAAATCAAAAGGTAAATTATGATATCATATTTTTTAATTTTTTTTATACTACGTAGGTGGCAGACAAGCACACGGCCCACCTGATGGAAAGCGGCTACCGTGGCCTATGAACGTGTGCAACACTAAGGGTGTCACACACGCGCTGCCCACCCTGAAGGGAAAGGGGGAGAGCTGGGAAGGGGTGGGGAGGCTAGGAAGGAGGGGTATAGTGAGCTCTGGCTACCCTACTTACCGGCGGGAACACAACATGATGGTTATTATGACCGCGGTCTTCTGTAGGGCGGAGGTACTTCCCCAGTTGGACAGCTCATTTCGGACGGGAGATACCGCCGTGTCCTACCTCCATATTTCAGCAACTCAATACAACTGTTTTCATTGTTGCAAATTGAGAACACGTAGTTCTTGCTTAAGTTAGTGCTCGTAACATAATCTTGACTAGCAACACATATTAGGCAACTATTATAGTATTTGGTGTATTCGGCTACTCACTCTTGGAATAGTATCGAATTCCTTGGAACAATTTAGCTGATTACTTAAATGCAAAATGCATTTATAGCTTACCGCGTATTTAGAATATATTATGTGGAGAATAGGTAATTATTAGGTCGTAACATATAATTATACACCGCGGTAGCCTAGTGGTATGGGCAATGGACTGCTGGGACGAAGGTCTCGGGTTCGATCCCAGGTTTACCATGGCACACACCAATGACTTTTTGATGCTTTTCGAAGTTATGTGTGTATTTATCGCAGGTTTATAAGTGCCCGGTTGATGGCGATAGGCACACCACCTATGACATTGGGACCCAAACATAAACTGGCGAAATGTGGGTGTTAGCACCTCTGCCTACACCTTCGAGGATATAGGCGTATAATGATGCCTTTATGACTTTATATCGTGTTACCGTTTTATTTTTACTGTATACTGTTTCATGTAAGCTACAGAGCACGATTTACAAGTCTAGTTACAACACATATGCCATAAAGGGGAAATATTTTCAAACGTAATATAAAAAGACTTATATACTCGTAGCATATTAGTCTGTGTGGTAAAAAAGTCTTTTTACTTTACTTGACGATAAAATTTCAACAGCATATAGCAAATAAAACGGTATGGAACAGTAAACGTATAATAAAATAAAAAGTTTACGAGAGAAATAACCTCAAAAATATTTTAGAAATATAATAAACAGTGTTGTACAAAATAAACAAAAAAATGTACAAAATAATAAGTGTATTTTAAACTTTTATACGAATAATCTGAGTTGAAATGGAAGTAATAAACTCAAAGACAGTTATAAAGTTTATGGATATAATGTTATATCTTTTTTTTATTATATTATTTTAAACAACTTAAAAAAGAGTAGTTAAATTATTGATTATTGCACTTTTTTTTAGTTTACGTTCCCTGGTTATTCTTTAATAATTAATTTCATAAATATTATTATTAATTTCATATGCATGTAGATTCTAAGCTGTATGACGTGGGTGATTATTAAGTAGTTGGGTTTAAGTTTTCAAACTAAATTTTTAATTCAAACTATTTTCAAGAGGTAATAACTCTTTTCTTTACCGCCAAGAAAAGGTAAGTACGTAAGACAAGGTAAGTATTACTTTGATTTATTCTATGCATAGAGGTAGCAATAGAAGAAGAGAAACACTTATGGAATTTCATCTGAAGGCACCTGTGCTAAGGGAGACACGATAAAAGTTGGTCCGGACTATCAAGACGGAGACCTATATAGGTGACCTCAATAACAACGGTTGGCTACACTCACACTCAGAATGGGAGGTTAGATGGCAAATGCTCCCAAAGTAGTCAGAAAAACCAAACCATATCTATGACATCTGACTCTCCGCGACTCAGAGATCAAGGTCTCAGATGCGACCGGGGATTCTCTTGGTAGCGTTCTGTTATATCCATACTATGACAGCGATAGTGCTGTCCTGCAGCACTTCTTGCTGACTTGCATTTATCAGTCGCTGGCTCTATCCAGCGACGCAGGGACTCGGCAGTCTGTTTCAAATCTCCTTTCCGTGCGGTTGCCTAAAGATCGATCCCGTGTTTTCTTCTAATAAAAGTTAAAGTTACTGTTCACGTGACTCGTCTTTTTTTTAAAAAGCAAATCTCGAAACCCCGTATAACATTTTGGTGGCAGCGGTGGGATCGAAAATCCCCAGTGCCGGCAACCGCTAACAGACTCGCTCCGCATCCGTTCAAAACCCAATTTTAGTGTGAAAAGTGATAAAGTGAATCCTCACACGGTCAAACCTTCAATATAAGTTCTCTGTGTCCGCGTGTGTTTTAACAAAACATACTAACCAACTGTGTATCCTGTGTATCCTGAGTGTATCAACGCGCATCAACGTTTATCTCACATAATACTCGCCTGACGTCCTGATAGTATCCTGAGTGCATCCGGAGATTAACCTACAAATAGTCGACGGCGAGTATAATCTACGAATATTTCGCCTACTATTCTACCCAACGAATATCCCCAAGACATCCAGAACTACGTGATATTGTTTCGTCTCTTCCCAGCGCAGCGCGCACCGCATCTTATCAATCGGAATGTTCCTAGCCGTCGCATTCGTTTCCGCCGCCTACGCACTGCAGTGAGTCTTTGGTCATTGTTTAGTCTAGAAATATCAGTGGTTCTCAACCTTTTATTATTGTAAATCATTTTTACACTACTGTTTTGTATTTTGTACCTCACAATCGATATCTACTATGCCAGATCTGCCTAAGGAAGACGCCAGTAAGTTGCAAACCGAAACCGCTACTGTTAGTGATAGGGAAACGGTGAAGTCACCCGTTCCCACTCGCTCTACCCGAAAAATCCAACCCACCACAATGGTCGATATTGATTTAACGACGTTATTTAAATTCATCAAAGCCTACGATGGCAAACGAGAAACCTTAAATTCCTTTTTAGTTAATTGCGATAACGCATTCCAACTCGCATCTGATATTCAGAAACCAATTTTATTTAAATATATACTCAGCCAACTAAATGGAAGAGCTGAAGTTGCTTGCTCGATAAAAGAATTCTCATCTTGGGACCAGCTAAAAGACTTTTTGAAAACCCAATTCAGTGAACGAAAACATTATTCACATCTTCTAACAGACCTACAAGAAAGCAAACAAGGTCCGCAAGAAAACGTTAGTCAGTATGCCTTACGCGTAGAAACTTACCTCTCGCAACTCCTTACCGAAATCTCATTATCTAACACTAAAGTAAAAGAACTAGCTGGTCGTACCGCCGCTATGGAGGACCTCGCTCTCCATCATTTCCTAATGGGGCTACAACCCCGAATCTCGAACATCGTAAGATGTAGATCGCCTAAAAACCTGAACGAAGCTATCAACTTAGCTGTTTCCGAAGAACGCATACAGCAAACGCTGTACAAACGTCCACAAGTAGACCCAAAATCCATTAAATCCAAACCCGTCGCGCAAAAACCCGATACAACTCCGGATTGGTCACAGAAACCAAACACCGCTTCTCAAAGTTCTTCCACTGTTGTTTGTCGCTACTGTAAAACACCAGGACATGATATCTCTGTATGTAAGAAGCGAGAATACAACAACAACCGATATAAAGTCCAACAACACCCGGCGACCAACCCAACATCAACGAGACCATTTAATCGGGTGAATCTCGTTGAGGAACTGGTCGAACCCGTTGAACCAGATTGCACTGAACCGATACCCGATAATTTAAACTAGTCAAAGTCTCGACTCGGTGTCGCACGAGACCAATCCCCAAAGCCGATGCCCTTTCCAACTCTAATTCCAGGGACCACACGGGTAACCAGCCCCAAAGAAGCGCCCTTTCCAATTCAAATTCTAGGGACCACACGGGTAACCAGCCCCAAAGAAGCGCCCTTTCCAATTCTAATTCCAGGGACCACACGGGTAACCAGCCCCAAAGAAGCGCCCATTCCACTTCCAATTCCAATTCCAATTCCAATTCCAATTCCAATTCCAATTCCAATTCCAATTCCAATTCCAATTCCAATTCCAATTCTAATTCTGATCTCAATTCCATCTCAAATTCCAATTCTAATACCAAATCCGCTTCTAACTCCAATCTTTCTGCTTCCACTAGAACCAAGATAATTTACGAAATTAATCTCGACACAACGAAAAGACTCTTACCCCATGTGTTATTGCATTCTCAAGTTTCAAGCACTCCCCTATCCCTATTAGTGGACTCAGGCTCTGCCATATGCCTCCTAAAGGAATCCAGCATCCTGAAAACCCCGAACCTTATAAAAGAATCAATCAAGCTAAAAGGTATAGACCCCGGTGACGAACCGACATTAACGGAGGGCCATTTCCAACTCAAACTTAACCTGGGCGGAAATCAATTTGCTACGCACAAATTCCACGTCGTCAAGAATATTAGCTTATCTTACGACGGAATAATAGGTACAGACTTCTTAACTCAATTCCGTTGCAAAATCGACTATACCTACGACATTCTGAAAATACGAGACCTAGAAATTAAACTAAATTTCGCCGAGCCTTTCTACATTATTCCACCTCGAACAGAATCCGTCATTGAATGCTCAATCCAGAAAACTAACCTCAAGGAAGGGGTCATCACAGACCAAAGTCTTTCGGATAACCTACTGATATCCAATTGCATCGTAAAGGTTAAAGATAATAACCGCGTTAACCTCACTGTTGCTAACACATCCGAATTTCCAGTAACCGTTAATTCTAATTTGAATTTGAACATGGCTCCTTTATACCCTAACGCCTACCAATTAGTCAATGACCCCAAAACCACACTCTCGCGAACTAGCGAGGTGATTGAAATGTTAAGACTAGATCATTTAAATCAAGAAGAATCCGATGTTCTCTTAGACCTTTGTTGCCAATACTCAGATATCTTTCATCTGCCCAACGATCAACTGACATATACCCCTGCCATTAATCATCAAATCAAAACCACAACCGACACTCCTATCCATACTAAATCCTATAGGTTCCCCGAGTGTCACAAAAAGGAAGTTGAGACACAAATCAGTAAAATGCTTGATCAAAATATCATAGAACCTTCTCTCTCACCCTGGAGCTCACCAATTTGGATAGTCCCTAAAAAGGTGGACTCGGAGGGGAAACGTAAGTGGAGAATTGTCATAGATTACCGTAAATTAAATGATATTACTATAGGAGAAACCTATCCTATCCCTCAAATATCAGAAATCCTCGACCAATTAGGAAAGAGTAAATATTTTTCAACATTAGATCTCACTTCCGGGTTCCACCAAATCCTGATATCAACCGAGGATGCTCCTAAGACTGCATTCTCCGTTCCTCAAGGTCATTTTCAGTTTAATAGGATGCCTTTCGGGCTTAAAAATGCACCGAGCACGTTCCAAAAATTAATGAACAACTGCCTCTCTGGTCTCCAGGGGACTCGATGCTTCGTCTACCTAGATGACATTGTCATATATTCCCCAGACCTGACCTCTCAAATAAATAACCTGAAAGCTGTCTTCGAAAGACTCCGTCAATTTAACCTTAAGCTACAACCGGAAAAGTGCGAGTTTCTCCGCAAAGAAGTCGCTTATCTAGGACACATCATTAGCGAAAATGGAGTCAAACCCAATCCCGATAAAACCAAGGCCGTAACCAATTTCCCTACTCCAAGATCGCCTAAAGACGTCAAATCATTCTTGGGCCTCGTCTCCTATTACAGAAGATTCATTTCCGACTTCGCTAAATTAGCTAAACCTCTTACATCCTTATTGAAGAAAGATACTCCCTTCGAGTGGCAGAATGAGCAACAACTTGCTTTCGAATCCCTTAAAACTAAGCTTGTCACTGCCCCAATCCTAGCCTACCCAGACTTTACCCAGCCATTCCTCTTAACCTGCGATGCCTCTAACTATGCTATATCAGCAATACTATCTCAAGGCCCTGTCGGTCAAGATCGACCAATCGCGTATGCCTCAAGAACGCTAAATAAAGCGGAATGCAATTACAGCGTCACTGAAAAAGAATGCCTCGCCATAATTTTCGGCACAAAAACATTCAGACCCTACCTTTATGGTTACCGCTTCAAAATCCTTACCGACCATAAACCGCTACAATGGTTATTCAACTGCAAGGATCCCGGATCCCGACTCATACGCTGGCGCTTAAAACTGGAAGAGTTTGAATACGACATTCAATATAAAAAGGGTAAGATTAATGCCAATGCCGACGCCCTCTCCAGATTCCCTGTTAATCCGGTCCAACCCGAATCCACAGAACCTACTCTAGAGCTGGATAGCGACCTAGAGAACCTAATGCTTTCTCCACCCTCTTTTAACTTAGATGACCTACCTCTGACCCATTCAGATCCAGAAAACATCGATATCGATGTAGAAGATCTTATGCCGTTACCCGAATTAAGCTCGTCACCTAATGTTCCACACACTCAAAGAAATGATGACACAGACGAGTTTCTCCAAACTCTTGACGCTCAACTCGAACAACCACAACCAATCGATATCCAACCTGAACCTGGACCCTCGACAAGCTCACATTCAAATCCAACCAACGACGATTACAACTCGTTCTTAAAAGCAGTAACGAATAAGACACAAACCTTTAACACTTCTATAGAAGAACATAATGCGAGCCTAATGAAAAGCCCATTAAAAGTCATTTTAATACCTACATCCATTGACTTAGACGAATCCAACCCTTATATTCAAGACATTTTGGGTGACCCTGAACTGAATACCCAAGCAATCGACTCTGAAAAAGAACTCTTCTCCTTCCAAAAGATACAACGAAGTAACAGAATAATTTATCTACTGTTCACCAAAGTACACCATTTCGATGAAGCATCATATCCCGAAATCTTTGTCACATTAAGGACGGTTAAAAACCAGTTGCTTCTCGAGAATATCAACGAAATAGGCATATCTGACCTAAAGAATCCTTTTGAAAAACACTCCTTTGTTAAAATTTACAACATCCTTTTATACCTCTTTCACAACACTAACATTAAAATTAATATCTATCATAACAACATTCTATACCCAACTCCAACCGAAATCAAGAAAATACTTGCCGATAATCACGACCTCCCTATCGCAGGTCACCTGGGTTCCAATCGAATGTATAATAGAATTAAAGAATTATACTATTGGAAGGGAATGCGCGGGGATATAGAATCTTACGTAAAACAATGTAAACCTTGTCAAGAGAACAAAGCCCTTAGGAAAATAAATCGCGCGCCAATGCAAATTACTAGCACATCAACGGAACCCTTTCAAAGGATATCTATCGATATCGTAGGTCCTCTTCCCGAGGCAGGGCCTGCAAAGCTTAAATATATCCTAACCATACAGGATGACCTCACTAAATTCTCTTCCGCATATCCCATCCGCAGTACAACAGCGGAAGAAACGTCCGAGTGCCTACTACATTATATATCCATCTTCGGAATCCCTAAAACGATTCTCACAGACCAAGGCACCAATTTCACGGCAGACCTCTTTAAAAAGACCTGTGAGTTCCTGAAAATAAAAAACCTGTGGTCCTCTCCATACCACCCGCAAACTCAAGGAGCCCTTGAGAGGAGTCATTCGACTCTCAAAGAATACCTCAAATCCTATATTAATGAAGAACAGACGAACTGGCCTCGATACGTTTATACAGCCATGCTGGTTTACAATACAACCACACATTCCACTACTCATTATACGCCATACGAGTTAACGTTTGGAACCAAACCATTCATTCCAAACTCGGTGTATAATGAACCTCCCGGTGTAACGTATCCCGATTATGTCCGAATGCTGCAAAATAGACTAAGACATTCGAAAGAGAAAGCTCTCGAGTTCATAAGGAACTCCAAAGAATCCTCTAAAAGGTACTACGATGCTCGTACCCGTCCTACAAGCTACAAAGTGGGCGACTATGTCTACATTAAAAACCACCTAAGACTACGAAAGGCGCTTTCTCCTGTCTGGAAAGGGCCCTACAAGATTCTGAAAATAAATGGTAATAATACACTCACCTTGCTCATCAACCGGCGTCACGTCACTCATCATTTCGATCAAGTAAAACCCGCTGACGTCAGTGCAGGGCTATAAAAGAATAATATATAAATATACTAATAACATACAAGTAATATAAAAACAAGTATTACTTATACTATGTAGACTATTATAGAAGTAAGTAACGTAGTTGTTAGAATTAGAGTAGGAAGTTACTTAAATTGATATAGAATACCTACGTTAACTGTAGTTATTACATTACAGTATAGTTCGAGGTCAATCCCCGCAAGACTTCGTCCAGCCGATCACCACCAGTCCTGGTCTCTATTTTGACTACCTAGGTAAACTTAAAATTAATAATGTACAATTAAATATCTTGATACCGGTCGATATTTCACACTTCGGACCACACATACAGAACATTGAGGTTGCTTTAAACACCACAAGGTACTTATGTGGAAAAACGCGTATCATACAAATTAATGCAGAATGTTATAATGTACTACAACCATTGACAGCTCGCTTTGAGGATATGAACAAAGAATTCGAATCCATTTCACACCTGGTAGATAGCCGGACCAAACGTGGCGCTTGGATTGGAGGTATAGGAACAGTTTTAAAACAAATCTTTGGAACCTTAGATGAGAATGACGCGATTAGATATGATGAAATTCTTAATTCTTTACAATATAACGAAGAACGGTTGACCTCACTGATGAAAGAAAATATTCTGATTACAAGCTCGGTAATAACATGTTTTAATGACACATTATTTAAAATTATGGATAACGAAGCTAAACTAAATGAAGCTATTGACAACCTCTCTCTTACTGTAAGAAATATTTCTGAAGTTACTAATGGACTTCAAGTACGGGCTAACGTCAATGAAATTTTGAATGCTCTAGAGACCTCTATACTTACCTTATCCTTTCAATTAGAGGACATAGTTAACGCCATCCTATTTAGCGGTCAAAATTTACTGCACCCCTCAATCATGACACCAGTACAGCTTCACAGAGAGCTTGTCAATAACTACAGGCACTTATCGAGTGACCTCGAGCTTCCTGTAACGTTAGATATTAATTCTGTACACTTTATTTTAAGTATTTCTAAGTTAGCGTGTTATTACATTAGTCATAAATTAATGTTTGTTCTTCGAGTACCACTGGTTAACACCAAAGAATATGTATTGTTCCACAGTATTGCTCTCCCAACACCACATAACGTGAAGAAGTCAGACTCATTTAGTTTAATTATTCCAAATTCCAAATATATAGCAATGACCAAAGATAAATCCCAATATTGCGTTTTAAATGATCTAGAACAGTGCAAGGCTATAGGAACTGGAAGTTATATTTGTGATATTGAGAATGTGTACTCTACCGACGCAAAACTTACCTGTGAAAGTGAATTACTAACAAAAGTGATCAGTCAAAAACCGCCGCAATGTGAAACAAAAACTCTTTTCGGGAAACTGGACATCTGGAAACCATTAGTGAATAACCGGTGGATCTACATACAATCGGACACTATCAAAATTTCTATCGATTGCTTAAACTCTAATCTGTACGAGACTACAATACTCGGTACTGGGATATTGCACATCCCGAACGGTTGTATTGGATATTGTAAAAGCACTACATTAATACCAAAATATAATGTTTTAAATGTAACCTCACCTATTAATCATATGCCAGACTTTAATTTGATAAATGACTCTTGTTGTAATACTGCAAAACTTAATGATATTGGGAATGATGTGCCCCCTATTCATCTAAACGGGATAGACTTAGATGATCTTAATAAAGCAAATAAGATGAAACTACAATCGCTTCTAAATGATATTAAAAATACACGAATCCCTCATATTGTTGAATATGGGACACATTACTCGATTACAATAATTATTATAGTTATTCTTGTATTTGTATTTGTAAGCTACTTAATTTTTAAGAAGTTTTGTAAATCCGGCGGCAACCGACCCCCTCAATTTAAACTTAATATTAATAAATCATCACCTCAAGATACCCCAGAAGTAATATCCATGACTGACATACAAGACCTTGATGAAACCACAATTACACCCGTTGCTCCACTCAGGACCAGAATCTGACAGAGACTTTGTTCAAATTCAACCCCAAAGTCTCCTCTTAAAGGGGGAGGTGTTATATCCATACTATGACAGCGATAGTGCTGTCCTGCAGCACTTCTTGCTGACTTGCATTTATCAGTCGCTGGCTCTATCCAGCGACGCAGGGACTCGGCAGTCTGTTTCAAATCTCCTTTCCGTGCGGTTGCCTAAAGATCGATCCCGTGTTTTCTTCTAATAAAAGTTAAAGTTACTGTTCACGTGACTCGTCTTTTTTTTAAAAAGCAAATCTCGAAACCCCGTATAACAGTTCCTGAAGATGTCTCATGTAGAGGCAAAACAATAATCAAAGTTTGTTCTTCGTCCTTGCGCAAGATTGCAATACGATTCTTCTCGGGTAAGAAGTCTTTTTACTTACTTTGAGGGGTACGGTTTGGCATTCCTTTCTATGACAATTAGTAATATTACTATTGCTATCTGCTATATATATATACTGTCTCTTCCATCTCCTGATATATTTTCTCATATAAAATTTAATTTAAAAATGGGTAAGTCTACTAAGAATGAAGAGAAAATTTCCACCCTTTCTATTTACTTTCAATTTCCGCAAGTTGGTTCCCGACGACAGCGAAATTAGCACTTCTTTTAATTCTCTCAACTGAGCTAAATATTAACTTAGAACTAATTGTGCGCAGTCGCTTCGCTTAATCAGTAAGAAACGTAAGAATAATAGTGTTGGGTTTGTTATTCAAGTAAAATACTAGCCCCAGGTTATTATAAATAAATATTCTAGAATACCTAACTGTCTAATACAAGACGTAACTTCGAACTTTTTATCAGTACACTTGTTTCCTTCTTACTAAAGTCCAGGGTTCTTTAAACGGGGCATGAAAACCTATCTGCAGAAACCGTCAATTAATGACCCAAATACACGGATGAACATACTACAGCTATAGGAACTTCATTCAATGTATGAGTAGATATTTTATTTTAACAATAGGAGAATTGTTGACATTTATAATAATAATTTCGCTCCCTCAATAAATGAACTATCATCTAATGCATATTATATGCATTAGATGATAGTTCAACATTTTTCAAATCAGCAGTTCCCGAGATTAACACTTTCAAGTAAACAAACTCTTCATTTTTATAGTACTAATACGCAGAATGAGGTTGAAATTAGTTTTTTTATTCGAATAACTTTTGACAATATCTTGCCAAGTCATAAACCCAACATAACTGCATCAGAACACCCCAAAAAATCACGACACTTTTACAACTCAAACACGTTCAAGAATTCATAACTCGGCCCAATAAAAATACATAATAAAACGACCTTTTTCTAAAAATACAAGAACGTAAACCTATACTTCACACGCGTAATCAAAAACTAAATAAAAACCTTTTATTGCTCATCAAAGTTTATATCGCAAATTAAGTCGAAGAACTGAGGCTGCGAGGGCGTTTGATGAGCTTAATAGCGGTGGAGAAATGGGATAGAATCACTTAAATACGCAGAGGTAATATCACGTGTAAGGTATTAGGAATAGCAAATATTTACTGGCTATTGAGTTTATTATCGAGCAAATAAACAACAGGTAAGGCGAAGATTTATTTTCACAAAATTAATCAAAACAATTCTAATAAAATGTTCAAAACCTATGAGCAAATCTATAGGTCGCTGGTATGCATTTACATTAGTCGAGATAGCCTAGTGGTATGGGTAATGGACTGCTGAGACGAGGTCTCGGGTTCGATCCCAGGTTTTACCATAGCACACATCAATGACTTTTCGATGCTTTTCGAAGTTATGTGTGTATTTATCGCAGGTTTATGGGTGCCGGTTTATGGCAATAAGCTCGTCACCTATTACATTGGGACCTGAACGTAAACTGGCGAAATGTGGCTGCTAGCACCTCTGCCTACCACTTCGGGGATATAGGCGTGAGTTTATGTTATGTTATGTTATGTTATGTTATGTTATAAAATTATTTGAATAATTAAAGTTTAAGTTTGGAACTTTCGTTTAAAAACTGCAAACATGTGTGTACGCATCATGAATGTTAAAACAATTAAAAGTTGTTTCTGAACATGTTTTCAAAACATTTGCTGTATTTTCCAGTAACACGCGTGTTATATTATCGTTTCATTACGAAATGTTTCGACAAGTTTTCCTTGGAACATTTCGTAAATAAAATGTGCGTAGAACTTTGTTATAACATGTTGTATTAATATGGTGGGAGTAATGCTACGTTTTGATAATGAGAACTTTGTTTGACTTTGTTGTTAGCAAAGTTTTTAAAAGTCGATCACAAAAACAATCATCTACTTATGAGATTTTATTTAATTGTTTTTAATTGAGTTAATTTTTAGGGTTCCGGACCTTAACAGAAAAGAAACGGATCATCGGTCACTTCGATCTCCGGACTCCCAAACTGAATTCCGACAAATGCTTCACGACAAATCTGTCGCTTTCTCAAGAACTTTCTTTCAGGAATGCGTGGAGGTATTAAGTTGAAAGTCAAACCACTTAATAAAATCTATAACGTCTTGAAACTGGAGGTGAGATAGTTGTGAACATATCCCTCGCACCCCAGCAGACCCTGGTTCTCTCGTTCGAGATGACCCCCTTCGGATATAGGAACCACGGTGTCCTCGTCTAGCCCCCGGGTATGGTGTGGCGCACTTTGCACCGCCGCCACAGCCTGCTACTGCTGGGGTGACAGGCGGCTCCACCCGTCACCCCTAGGCCCGCGCTCATGGGGGACGGAGGTCATTCTGCGACCTCCGACGTTCGAGTCGCCTCCGACATTGACACCTTCTGGGATTTACACGAATGAATATATGTTTGTATTACCTACTCATGTATCCTTTCATTCCTACTTACCTAATCTCTAATCATTGTTAAAATGATTTGCAAATCACTACATAACATTTATATTCCCTACAGTCTCGGGTCCTTGAAACGGGGCGTGAAAAAGCATCTGATGAGGCCGTCAAGCCGAGTGCCACCATTGTAACACTTTACGTGTTTGTAATGGTGACCCTCGTTCCTGAGACTTCGCCTTGAGCTTACCATCAGGCGGGGTGAAGTCAAATTGACGTGTCATAAATAAAAAATATTGTAGGTAAGTTAAAAAGTAATATAAATACAAGTTATTTGAACATGCACGAGGCTGCATACAAGCATACTTTATCAGCGTCAAAAATTACTTCGTCAAGGAATTTAATAAGAAATTTCTTCAAAGTTGTAGCATTCCAAACATAGTTTATTTCTTTTGAGACGTAATTGCATACGTCCCTGTACTTCTATAGCTGAATGATGAAATTTTCATATATTATAAATTCATTCATAAATACTCCTCTTACACAAAATATAGACATGTAAAAATTATGGCGAATCAATTTTTTTTTATTTTTTTCATTTTTTTATATCGTTTAACTTTCGTTATTCACTCTTCATCGTGTTAGTATAGCATTTTTTTTTATTTATATTATATAAGCTATTTTAAGTTAGTATAGAAAATTCTTTTTTTTCAATGTGACTTCACCTCGCCTGTTGTTAAGCTGAAGGCAAAGTCTCATAAAAGAGGGTCACCATTGCAAACATGTTCAGTGCTACAATGGTGGCGCTCAGCTTGACGGCCTCATCAGATGCTTTTTCACGCCCCGCTTAAAGGACCCGGGACTGTAGGAAGAAGGAAACACGTGCGCCGGCAAGGAATTCCAGGACTTAATGGTGCAGCAGAGAAAAGACTCAAAGAAGAAAAGAATAGCCAATATTTTGTGCACCAGGGGCCTTCGGCTTCGGGAATGTTTCCCTTACAGCCTATATATGACTGATCTCAGAAGAAGATAATCAAGTTCATCAGACCAATTCGTCTCCTGCGCTGGCGGTCCAGAAGCTCACCTAATCTTCATACTTTCTAAACCTGTCGTGGATTGTTTATTGCTGGACGAAATCTAGATAACAAATATTTATTAAACAAGCATTTTAGCTATCAGAGGATACTAAAATAGCATTCGGTAAAGCGTGTTCGTTCATCGCTGCCATTATTCATATGAGGAAGTGAGCATCATAGAAGAAATAAATAAACAGAACGTATTATCTTGAACATCAAAGACAAATATTTTTTATTTCTCTTGGCAACACAGTGTTATTTCGAACATCTTTATGTACAGTCTACATGCTCGACTGACTTCACTGTACGTTACATTTGTGTTACAGTACTTCCATCTGAAAATCCCCAGAGAGGTATACCATAGATGTAACATAATTCTGGAAAAATATAATTAAGATTGTGTACTATTATTAGGTCATTAGGAGAAGATGATCAGGAAGGAGGTTGGAGGTAGGACGTGACAGTATCTCTCGTCCCAATTGAGGAGTATTACTGGGAAAGTACGTCCGCAAAGGACTAGAAGTGACAGTTACAGTTGTTCTAATATACCTACAATGGACGGCCTTTTCGCTGGAAGCGGTCTAGTCCAGGCAACCTTGGTAGGTCAAATCAAATCAAAAGTCATTTATTCTGTATAGACCAGTAAACGGAACTTACAAAACGCCAATATCAACAACATTTTATAGATCAGTTAGCAATTGGACCACACCAACGGTTCGAAACGCGGCCCCGACCTGAGAAGACTCCGGCAAGAAACTCAGCGGGCTTAGGTGACGGTATTAGGTGTATACGACCAATCAAAACAATTGTTTACATTTTTTGTTCTTTTCTATGGTACGAACATTGTATGCGCTTTCAAAGTATTCCAAAATAAGTGCTACTTTACATAAAAATCTAATAATGAACTACTTACTTAGTTGGTACTTACTGATACTAGTATACAGTTACTTCAACACGCTCAAGATGGCGTTAAAAATAAAATAAAGATACCAGTTGCTTAGTTAGAGAAGGTAATAAAAGAGTTGTAAACATTATGATCGTTCAGACTTTATTGTTTTCTGTTCGAGCATTAAGTAAATGTTTGAAGCATAGAGTTTATATTACTGACGTAAATAGAGGAACAATCTTGTCATTACCGTGTTACCGAATTTGAAATGTAAGTGGTAGTGACTTGTGATTTTTAGTACAGACATATTGACGATTATTAAAAACATTTCATTGTTTTTTTTTATACCACTTAGGTGGCAGACAAGCACATGGCCCACCTGATGGGAAGCGGTCACCGTGGCCTATGGACGTTTGCAATACCAGAGGCGTCACACACGTGCTGCCTACCCTGAAGAAACCTTCTAATGCCCTTCTTGAAGAACCCCATATTGTAGTCGCTTAATATATGACATATTGTTCATATATTCTGTCAATATCCCGCGCCAAGGTTTTGTGTGAAGATACATAATGTCACTCACATAGTTTGTTCATCTAAGTATAACTTTATTTTTTGAAGATAGTATAGTTTGACGTCAAACGTTAACCCACGTTTATGCAAGGGTTCAGTTCGATTTTAATAAGTGTCATTTCGTGTCATAAGAATCGAAACAAATCAACTGATTCGAAATTAATTGAATGATGATATACGTAGCAGGAAAATCTAGCGGAGTGTGAAAAGCATCTCATGAGGCCGTCAAGCCGAGCGCCACCATAGTGACACTGTACATGTTTGTAATGGTTTCCAGAGACTTTGCCTTCAGCTTACTAGCAGGTGAGGTGAAGTCAAATTGAGGTATCAAGTGGGGTGAAGTCAAATTATGTGTCTTAAAAAACTCTGAACGTAGAACTTTTGTCCGGTAAATACAGTATCTTTTCACGTACCAAGCAACTTAAACTTTAAAAGTATTTTTCATAAAAAAAGTTCACCAAAAATATTATTATATTTTTCCATTCGGGCAAGTTGTATAAAAAAATCATTAAGTTTAACAATAACATCTTTATACTGAAGTTCGCTCCGCTCATAACATCTGCTTTTGAAAATACAATTAATTTTATTGTTGTACTTTACTTGTTTCGGTAACGTTATTGCTCGTGAACAATGGCTAACTATGGCTCGTGGCCCTATTTGTATTATTAGTTAGTTAATACATACATTATGCTCACGCCCGTAATCCCCGGAGAGGTAAGCAGAGGTATATTAAACACCCACATTTCGCCTACTATGATTTTTATGACGTGGACTTTTTTGGTCCCGCGTAATAGGGGGCGAGGCTATTGCCGCCAATCGGGTACTTTGTAAAAAAATGGACATACCGAAAATCAATTTGTAACTGAAAATGTTGCAGCTAAATAAATTTGAAAAGATTTTTTTTCTGAGGGATCGAATCCGGAATGAAGTGCTTCGGCAGAGAACTAAAGGTATCAACGAATTAGGAAGCTAAAGTGGTAATGGGCTGGTTATATCTGCCGTAGGACCAATAACCGTTGGGGTAGACGAGTCCTTGAGTGGAGACCGCGAACCGGCAAACGTATGGATCGAGGATCCACGCAGAGTTGCTGGTGCGGAGTGGAAGAGGATAGCCGAAGACACTGCTAAGTGGCGTGTGCTAGATCAAATCACAAATGAAGAGATTCGTTAGACGAACGAAACTTGCCGACATAGCCCACAGGGTTAGCAAGCTGAAGTGGCAGTAGGCTCGTAGCAGGAAGAACAGATGGCCGGTGGAACATAAAGGTTCTGGAATTGAGACCAGGTACTGGTAGACGAGGCGTGATACGGCCCCCTGCGAGATGGATGGACGATAAAGTCGTTGGATCAGTCTGATACTCTCCAAGACGTTAATTGGTGGTGATTGTGGGGCTAAGCACGTAATTAATTTCCTTGCCATTTACACAGCACAGTAAGGAATTGGGTCAATTTTTCCAAATTTATGTATTTAGCTGCAACTTTTTCGGTTAGGAATTTATTTTCGGCATACCCATTTTCTTACAAAGTGCCCGATTGGCGGCAATTGGATCGCCCCCTATTACGGGTGTTTAATACACCTCTGACCACTCCTTCGGGGATTATGGCCGTGAGTATGTATGTATGTATGTATCCGTTGGAGGCAGACGGCCTTCAACCGGTAGGAATGGAGGTCAATGGAGGGGGCCTAAGTTTGTTCAGCAGTGGACGTCTGAGGCTGAAATTATTATTTCTTTTGTTAGTGTCGAAAGTAATTGTTTAAATCAAACTTTATAAAAATCAACGGAATATTTGATATGCATGGTTTGTTAGAAAGTTTATTCAATATTTCAGCGCCGTTTCAAGAGGCATAATCACGGATGTACTCTACTCGACTTGAAAAATCTCAAGATATTGTCTTCAGAGAACGGAGACTCAAGAGATTTTCTTTCTTTTAAAATTTTAGGTTTTCTAATCACGGCAGTCAACCATATTTACAAATGACAAAATAATTTAATATCATAGTTAGAAAGATACGAGTAGATTGCGTTACCAATAAGAAAATGGTTTTTTAACTTTCGCGTCGCATGATATACGGATATTGAAAGCTAGGTATTAACACGATCATGTGATAAATGTTATTTAATATTATATTATATTTAATATTATATTAAAAGGTAAATTATTGCATCTACATATGAATATGCTCGCGTTAAAACCCGGGTTTCGTTAAGATATTTTATAAATTCTTTTTTTTTTATAAACTCACGCCTTTATCCCCGAAGGGGCAGGCAGAGATGCTAGCACCCAGATTTCGCCAGTTAATGTTTAGGTCCCAATGTAATAGGTGGCGAGCCTATTGCCATTAATCGGGCACTTATGAACCAGCGATAAATACACACATAACTTCGAAAAGCATCGAAAAATCATTGGTGTGTGCCATGGTAAGCTGGGATCGAACCCGATACCTCGTCTCAGCAGTTCATTACCCATACCACTAGGCTACTTAATAATTATATATAATAACATAAGTAGTAATCAAACAGTTCACTGCATTTTATACAGTAGGATTGTCAATAGGATAATTTATTATTTAAAGGTTAACATAATATAAGTCTGAAGCCCAGTTTGATCACTTCTCTGATAAATCTGGTTTACATTAGCTGTGTATATCAAAAGCGCTTTAAATCCGGCCAATACATCAAAGTGATTCCAAAGCCGATTTATGAGAGTACGAATAAGTGGTAGAAAACGCAGCAATAACTGAGTTGGAGGGCTGCAGCCTGTTCGCTAGTATACCTCTAGGCCAGATAAGTCACGCCTTATGCAATGGCCACGCTAGGGTTGCACACCATCAAATTATTTAACTAATATTACTCTTTAAAATCATATTCAATATCAGCTTATTCGTCGTGGCATTCCGCTTTTCGCTAATAATTTAGGTATATCTGCTCATATTAAATAAGTTGCATGTAAAAAAAAAACAATGTTCGTACACTAGCCGAATTACACTTAATATTATAGTAATGGAAAACCTGTCATTAGCCTTACTTTCTGTTTAAAATGTATGTATTTACTAACTGTATCGCTGTTGGTTTTCGAAATTAATAAATAAATAAATAAACTCACTTTTGATATTAACCCTAGAAAGGTAATTTACGTCTCTGAGGCGTACGTCAAAAAGCTATGCCTCTATATTTTGACTTATGACCTTGTGTCCGTATTAAACACCAATTGCCAATCAGCACTCGCAAAAAACGATTACTGCAGTTCGATAATTATTATAGTTTGGTTATTATAACAAGCACAAGCGGTTAAAAAGGGCATTACAATCACCTAATATCTTCCAATGGAAATGCTTCTACAGTTTATTAAATTTTTTGCTAAGGTTTTGTAAAATTGCAGAAACATCTCAGAAATGTAATATAATGACGTAGGTATATTTTCTTACATTTACTCGCCAATAATAAATAATTTTAGTATAGTAATATAATAAGGATAAACAATTTAATTAGTAATAAATTCTGTTAATTAATCATACGCCTCTGAGACGTATCTTTTCAGTACTATATAATAACTTTATTTTTTAGGGTTTAATGGTTAGATACGGGTGCTAGACGTCATCTAATGCATTGTAAATAAATTTCACCCTCTTTCTCAGACTTAGTACATATATTGGCTTTAAAACAATTATAATATTGTGCTGTACCTGATTGAAGTAGATCCATAATGTCTTACAACGGCTATCAAGTTTTCTACTTTAGAACATTTGGAATAGAATAACAATATTTTTAAACTCATCAAAATGCTTTTCCTTGGATTCCAATGTTATTATCTTTGAAAATATTCACAAAGAGGTTATGAAAAATACACAAACAACTCGAAAAATACAATAACGGCCAACCCTACATCTTGCCACTCACAATGACGTACTCGCGGACTATAAATCCAGTTTAACTTTGTGTACGGCAGCGTATGTATTTTGTATTGTTTACCACTGGTTTGTGTAACTTGTTTGATTTGGAGTTGCAATTTTTGTATTATGTAGCAAGTAGGTTTTGTATTTAAAGGAATGACTTTGTAAAATTGGAGAAGTGATTGAGTTGCTTTTGGCCTAAGGAAATTTAGATTAACTTTAATAGATATTAAAAATGTTATATCGGTCATTGTATCACTAATGGCAACCTCTTTCACATTATCATTGAAAGGACAGGCAGAGGGTTACAGAAAAAATAATCAATTCTTATAATGATTAAAAATAAATTGGACATCATCATCATCTCATCTTTGAGTGAAGAATTATTAAGGCACAATATGATATAGACCAAAGTTTTTTTTTTTTTTTTTTTTTTTTTTTTTTATCTTTGGCACGTCAATTTGACTTCACCTCGCCTGATGTTAAGCTGAAGGCAAAGTCCCATGAAAGAGGGTCACCATTGCAAACACGTTCAGTGCTACAATGGTGGCGCTCAGCTTGACGGCCTCATCAGATGCTTTTTCACGCCCCGCTTAAAGGACCCGGGACTGTAGGAAGAAGGAAACACGTGCACCGGCAAGGAATTCCAGGACTTAATGGTACGGCAGAGAAAAGACTCACCGAACCGCTTGGTTCTTGATGGAATATTCTGTACCGTATGCGAGTGACACCTAAGCCCTGCACGCGTTGTCCTGTGTAGGAAAGGGGAGGGTGGGATTAGTTGGAAGAGCTCATCAGAACATTCACCATGGTAGAGACGGTAAAATACTGCCAAGGACGCAACATCTCTACGCATCTGCAAAGGCTCGAGGGACTCTGTGACCTCAGGACTCCCAATAATGCGGACCGCACGTCGCTGCAACCTGTCGAGAGCATCTAATAAGTACTTTGCGGAGCCATCCCAGAGATGCGAGCAGTATTCCACGCAGGAGCGAATTTGTGTCTTATAAAGAAGACACCGCTGCTCCGGCGTGAAAAAACGTCTCACTCTGTTCAGGACTCCGAGTTTACGCGAAGCTGTTTTGATGATGCTCTCGATATAGTTCTTGTTGTTCAGTTTGCAGCGCACGTCCATACCGAGTATATTGAGGTTATCCTGTAATGGCAGTGGTGTGCTCTGAAGAGTGGGAGGAGGAAGGAAAGGAGATGTCTTTGCTGAAAACGCGCATGCCTGCGTCTTCTTGGCATTGAACTCGACCAGGTTCTCAGATCCCCATTGGGAAACGTGATTGAGGATCCGGTCAAGCCCAGTGACAAGAAGTCGCCTCTTTTCCGCTATATCGGACTGCTTGGCCGCAGAATGTCCGTGGTAGCTCCCGTGTACAGTGCTATCGTCTGCATAGCAGTGGATGCTGCCGGTGGACAGCATGTCATTGATATGCAGAAGAAAGAGAGTGGGTGATAAGACGGACCCCTGCGGCACACCAGCATTTACCTGCAGGAACTCCGATGCTCGTCCATCACAGAGAACGCGAATACTGCGCCCCTGCAGGAAGCTAGCAACCCAATTGCACAGTCTAAGAGGCAGACCGAAGGCTGGTAGTTTGGAAAGAAGCGATTTGTGCCAGACTCTATCGAACGCTTTGGCGATGTCTAGGCTAATAGCCAGTGACTCACCATGCTTGTCCATAGCCTCACCCCAAAGATGGGTAACATACGCCAGAAGATCACCCGTTGACCGTTTCGGCCTAAAACCATATTGTCGGTCATTAATTAGGGAGTGATCCTCTAGGTGGCGCATGAGCTGTGTGTTGATAAGGTGCTCGAAGACCTTGCACAGCACTGAGGTGACGGCTATGGGCCGATAGTTGGCTGGGTCTGAGCGATCTCCCTTCTTGGGAATCGGCTGTACATTCGCCTCTTTCCACGCCGTCGGCACTGTACCCGAAATGTAGGAAAGTCGGTACAGCCGCGTGAGCATTGGAGACAACTCCGCTGCACATTTTTGAAGCTTTCCAGTCCAGAATGTCAAATTCCCAAAATGTCAAGCTGTTTCAAAATGTCAAGTTCCCAGAATGTCAAGTTCCCAGAATGTCAAGGTCCCAGAATGTCAAGTTCCCAGAATGTCAAGTTCCCAGAATGTCAAGTTCCCAGAATGTTAGGGAAACAAAAGTATACCTTGCTACTTAGATAATTATGTAAAAAAATAAAATCATAGACGTAATCAAAATATTTTAATAATCAACATTTTTTCAAACAATCAAGTTTTACATTTACTGCGTAACAAAAATAACATTTCTTTATGGTAATAACAACAAAACTATTTAAAGTCATTAATAAAAATTAGTTTTGACACTGATATGTTATGTGTCAATGTGCAGAAGAAAAATTAAACGCGAGTACTTTTGAAATATTATTTTACAAATTAGCAGTATAAGCAACGAGGAATTGTTATTGCAGACACAAGATATTATTCGTTTTTCCTTATGTCTTGTTTGTGTTTTTCATATTAACTTCATTTTCATAAACCATAATGAGTGAAGGATTTGAATTTTTGTGTAATCAGAAAGGTAAGCTTACATTGATACGAGATGGGTTTCAATTTTACAAAAATATAAGTAATAAAAATAAGAGCACTAATTGGCGTTGTGTCAATAGACGGGATTGTTCTGCATCAATTACTATAGATAAATCCAGGAAAAACGTATTGAGGGAATCACCGCATACATGTGAACGAAAAAATGTTATACTGGAAGTGAAAAAACTGAAGTCATCTTTAAAGAATGCGGTATGCAGAGATTTAGGACCTATACAGAAAATTTGTGAACAACCTTTAAGAAAACTAAGAAAAAAATTCCCTAAGGACAAAGATTTAGTACCGTCATTTAATTCAATAAAGAATTCTTTATACAGTTTTCGCAAGAAATATCTTAATACAGATTCATTAGTGCACAATGATGTACCAGAATTTTTTCAAAAATTTTTAATTGCTGAAGATGGTGACACAGATAAAATTTTAGTGTTTGCTACTTATACCGCGAAGAAGCTTATGAAAACACCAGGCTCGTACTACGCAGACGGGACATTTCGTTCGGCTCCTAAGCCGTTTTATCAGTTTTTTGTAATTCATTTAGACGTAAAATCTGACCAAAAAACAACAAACATGATACCAGTTATTTATGCTCTGTTACCCAACAAATTAGAAGACACTTATGTCCGTTTATTTACAATTATAAAAGACAAGCTAGGGGTCCAAATCCGTACATTTAAATCCGATTACGAAATTGGTATAATGAATGCAGTTTCATTAGTTTTTCCTACAGCTAAAGTGACTGGATGTTTCCATCATTACAATGACGCCATTTGGAAACAATCAAAAAAGGTCAAATTAAATGCGACTAGCACAGGACGTAACATAACACGAATGTTTGTTATTATTCCTTTATTACCGTCAAATTACATACCAGCTGCTTGGCACTACATTTTGGAAACAAGTTCGAGCTCAGATGAAATGGATAAATTTCGTAAATATTTTGAATCTACATGGTACCCAAAGAAATCACCAGCTGTATTGAGCTGTGCTGGACAGCGTCATCGAACTACAAACCCTTTAGAAGGATGGCACAGGCGATTAAATGGGCGAATACCGAAGAATCCAAATTTTTATTTATTTCTGTATAAATTAAAAAAAGAAACCAAGTATTGGGATGGTCGTTTGAAGGATTCTCTGTTTAAAAAAATGCGAAATCAAAGACGACTGAGGGATATTCTGTTCGATAAAAAATACAAACATTATTTAATTAAATTAGAAAACAAAGATCTTACATTGCAGCAATTTTTTAAAAAAATGATTTATCTGCGCCTTAGGTTATTCAAATAAAGCTGAGTATTGTTATTACCGTTAATTTACTTGTTCATTTTTTAAAAGAAATGTTATTTTATTTAAAAAAAAAGATATATCAGCGCCTTAGGTTTCTCAAATGAAGCTGAGTACCTATTGTTATTACCATAAAGAAATGTTATTTTTGTTACGCAGTAAATGTAAAACTTGATTGTTTGAAAAAATGTTGATTATTAAAATATTTTGATTACGTCTATGATTTTATTTTTTTACATAATTATCTAAGTAGCAAGGTAAACTTTTGTTTCCCTAACATTCTGGGAACTTGACATTCTGGGAACTTGACATTCTGGGAACTTGACATTCTGGGACCTTGACATTCTGGGAACTTGACATTCTGGGAACTTGACATTTTGAAACAGCTTGACATTTTGGGAATTTGACATTCTGGACTGGAAAGTTTTGAAGAACCACCGCTGGTATACCATCCGGACCACTGGCTTTCCGGACATCGAGTGACTGCAGCACTGCTCGGACATCGCGTTGCCTGATACGAATATCTGGCATTGCGTGGCCACTGTTGGGTAGTGTCGGAGGCTGCATACCACAGTCGTCGATTCGGGAGTTGGCCGCAAAGAGATTAACCAGCAAATTTGCTTTCTCTTGCGGCTCATGGGCCAGGGATCCATCAGGGTTACGCAGGGGGGGCAGCGAAGGCTGGCAGAAGTTGGCTTGCACGGCTTTGGCCAGTCGCCAGTAGCCACGGCTGCCCGTGGGATGCGCCACCAGTTCTTGACCAACCCGTGCTATGCGCTGGGCATCCGCTCTGACGTAAGCCCTCTTGCAGACCCTAGTGGCTTTGTTGTACGCTGCCTTGAAGTACCCTAGGTTGGAATCGTGCGTAGCCCGCGCCCTTACCCAAGCACGATACGCAGACTGTTTTTGGCGAACAGCCTCTGCGCATTCGCGCCCGAACCATGGGCGCACTCCACGGGCACCGGTGACATCAGTGTATGGGATATAGTACTCCATACCCAGACTGATCTCACCGACGACAGCAGTTGCACTATCCGATGGGTCCTTACCTTCAAAGCAGCGCTCAACCCACGGGATGGACGCAAAATAGTCTCGCAGTCCATCCCAGTCAGCTGACGAGTAGTGCCAGAGACGCCGATTTCCCTGCACTGGTCGTGGGGGCGCTATCATAGGCACCTTGGAACAGACCAGACAATGGTCGGAGTTGCCTAAGGCAGCATGCACCGAAACATTGTACTGGTCTGGGTGGCTCGTCAGCTGAAGGTCTAGCAAAGAGGGTGCTTGGGCTGACCCTCTTGGTATTCTGGTGGCCTCGTGTACCAGTTGGGTCAGGCCGTGAGCTAGAGCAAACGCGTGGGCGGCTCTTCCCGCATGGTCTGTTTTGGAGGAGCCCAACCAGATCTCGTGGTGGGCGTTAAAGTCCCCCAAAAATACCAATTCTGCGTTCGGGAACCGCTCCTGCGCATCATCTGCCGCCTGACTCAGATATTCGAAGAGTCGAGTTGTCTCGGCATCTCCAGTATGGGAACGGTAAAGGCACACATAGATTTGACTAGTACAGCCATGGTCTACGTGTACCCACAGGACAGAAAAGGATGGGTCCTCAAGGCAGCGCAAACGGCGACAACAAACATCCGCTCGTCGTTACAGTACCGCGTGACAAAGCGCGGGAAATTGGTTTTGTCTATGAATGTGAGGAGTGGCGAGAGCCGACGCGCCGATCGGAAGGGCCCCCGTACCCCCCCGAATATGGTCGCCGGAGTCCCACGTCCGGTCACCAACCGGCACGACGAACCATATCGAGATTATGCGCGGCCTGGTGAGGCAGCCTCCCGGGGTGGTTAGCCCCGGTTGGGCCCCTGTACTATACCGCGGGCGGCCAGCGGCACCACCGTTTCTACGGGTCTCCCTGGTCGGCGGATCGCCCCGCGCCACTCTCACTAGACTACGCCAAGACCCACTGGTCCCACTAGTACTGCGACCACCATCACCTCTGCCCGGCTATGCACTTGCTGATCCCTGAACGCAATCCAACCGAGATTGGATTACTATGAAGGGTTTTGCGCATATGTGCACGGTGGTACCAACCCGGTCGAAATTTGTGACAAATTTGTGGCATCAAATTTCTACCACCAGTAAAACTTTTTACAGTAAAGATTTTTCTTCTCCTCTGTTTTTTTTTCTGTGACAGTGCTCTGGTTGCTAACAATGAGTTACTACTATGAGTGATACCGATCAGAGATTCATGTAATTATATGAAAAAGTGCCCAGTGCAACTGTTTCCATTTTAAGACAAGATCAAAAATAGACACATACCGTGAGAAAGTTCTCCTGTCCGAAGAAACCATGATGAATTTTCACTGATGTATAAAATTAGCTTATTGTATTCTGTACACAGGACGAAAGACGACACACGCATTCAGGGTACCTGTCAGCGAGACGCGAAATTTTGCAAACTTTGAACGCCTGTAAAATCTAGGTATTTAAAACATAAACTCATAAACAGGCAGCAGGCAAAATGGTAGGCAGAGGTGCTAGCAGCCACATTTCGCCACATTTAGGTATTTTTTAATCAAATGAAAACAAATGTATTTTATATATTATAAAAGCTTACTGTAATAAATGATCAAATGATTTTCACTCCTGGTTCAAAATAAATCATTACATCTTTCGATTTGTCTAGTTCTTCAATTTGTTTAATGAATTGGGTTGTCATACAGATTTATCTGCAACAGTTATTGTGTTTGCTTTCTCAAGTTTTATTGTAGTCACTTTGTAATATCTGGGATTAGCTGTACGCTGTCCGTAAACTTGACTACATTAGACTTAGTTTCTGTAAATATGGGATCAGTTACAGCAACTATGTCTAACGTAGAGCCAAAGTCTAATGTTTGTTCCGATGGTATGAGCATAACACTAAAAATGAATTCCAAAATTAAAATCTATTTTAATCAATATTTTAAATGTGCTTGTATTAGCTGGAGAAGTTCAATCTAAGCTTGTAAAGCATGACTGCAATCAGTACCTACTTGGATAATTTCAAAGCTCAAAATCAATAACATAACATAACATAAACTCACGTCTATATCCCCGAAGGGATAGGCAGAAGTGCTAGCACCCACATTTCGCCAGTTTATTAGGTCCCAATGTAATAGGTGGCGAGCCTATTGCCATTAACCGGGCACTTGTAAACCTGCGATAAATACACACATATCTTCGAAAAGCATCGAAAAGTCATTGGTGTGTGCCGTAGTATAACTTGGGATCGAACCCGAGACCATGTCTCAGTAGTCCATTACCCATACCACTAGGATACCGCGGTTTTTCTCGCGGTTAAAAAATCTATGTCAAGAATCACGAAACTTAAAAAATGTCAATATTAAACAATTTTAAAGACTAGTTCAGCAAATGGTCCACCAGTTGTCAGTCGCTTGTTGAGAAGACTTTAGTTTTTGGTCTATTTACAAACATTTGGTTGTATGAATACTTAATTGCGCGAACAGCTCATTTCCAGACTAGGTTATAAGCTTCCAATGATGATAAGAATGTGACCAGAGTGTCCTATAACCTGTTGATTGATCACATCTAAAGAAAATGATAAAATAGTTTATTTCATTCTATATTATATCCAATCATATTACTTATAGTACACGGCGTCTAACTTGGCAAGGTTTTGTAGTAGTTGGGGTAAGTTCGCGCATATTCTATTCATTCACCAGAATGCCATCATTCATTTTTAATCATGTTAGCTTTACTGCAAAAGAGACAAAAAAATGCCGATTTCTGTACGTGCCTTTAAATACTGTTATCTACTAGCTATTCCTTTGAAAATTTCAAAAATTCTGAATGTACCTGTAACAGTACCTATAATATTAAGTTCATTTCTTATTCCAACTACTTGATATTCTCTATAGCAACCACTTTATTACAAACCTATAACTTATGAAAAGTTATATGCAGCCAGTACACGCTCTCCGTATATATTTTCCAAAGATAAAATCCCGTAGAATAAAAGAACTTTTCTAGTACCTATAAATATATTTTTAAACTACATCTAAGCTTCTAAAGCTAATATAAATTTATTTTTATAGTATTGAGATAGAAGAAAATTTTACATCTGAAGAGCTCTGTCGCGAATCCTCAGAGCGCCATAGACGCACAATAATATACGGGACAATATTTTATTCAAAGACGCCCAGAGTTCAGCTTAAATAATAAAAACATACAAAACTATTTTGTTCGTTTTGCACTTTAAATTGGTGAGTACACATTTTGTGTTTCAGGTGGTTTTTTATACCACTTAGAGTAGTAACCGTGGCCTATGGAGTAATTAATGTTATTCATTTGACTTGTTTTTTATCACCTTATCAAAATTTTTGGTCAGTTACTAGCTACTTTTTATTTCCAATTTTTTTATTATATTATTTGAGGGTCAGATTGTACGTAATATTTTTCACATACGTTCTGGAGCTGCAATTCAAGATTTGATGAGAATACCTGTATCTGTACCAACACCTCTTAAAATCTTTATTACTTCAATTTTACGTTATCTTCATAGTGCGATTCGAATTCGGACTGTTGACGTCCATTTATATTTCTGAACTGTAACGTGTAGGAAAATGTAAATTCGTTCAAGATTCGCTTGACCAGAATTTACATTCTAAGCGCATGGTTTACACAGATAATACCTACCTCTATAATATGTATTATACACTGCCTCGATATAGATTATTAATGTGTTGTTACTAATTCCATTAAATGCCTTAAATTATTCAATATTGAACACTGACAATCAAACAAAACATTTCTGATACGAAACGTAGCTTGACGGCTACAAAAATTCGATCCGTATTTAGATATTTCTATCCGTGGTGTGGGTAATGGATCCAAGATCGATCGACAGTAATATCCATTTAAGTCTTGAGGCATTCCCGATCATCGCTGTGTACATTGCAATACGCCTCGAGGGCAAAATTTTGTTTACATGTAGTCCATTTCTTATGCAAAGCGTTGTAAGGCCTTGCCTATTTTACCAAGATCTATTTTACTTTGCCCGAAAATCCTCTCAACCACTTGTAAATGGGGTGTTGAGGTAAACTTGATAGTTCTAGATGGCGTTTAATGCAAATTATAGTATCCTGGGGCTTTACTTTTGGCCCTTGTTTCATTGTGTAGGTTTGAAGTTGTTTTATCTAATGGACCAACTCCAAGTTAAGCTGAATTTTGGTTTTGTGAGTCTGTTCTCTTACTTTCATGTTTCATCAAGTAGATCACTGATGAGTAAAGGCGTCTTTCAATGTTACCATCACTAACCAACAATCTCTATCATCATCCAAATAAGTAAACAGGGTAAGACTAGAAAATGAATTCTTAGCTTAGATGTAAATAATTTTCCTTGTATTTCATTTATCTTTCCTTGTATTTCATTTATCTTTCCTTGTATCTCATCCATCTTTTGTGGAACCTCTACGTTTACAAAAATATTATTTCGAAAACCAAAACAGTGATACTATCGGTTATAAATTTTAATGATTTGAAAATTGTAACAAACAACCGAAATCTATGGCACATTTCTCTGAATTAAATTTTTTCTAGTCTCATGACAGTAGCTCCTCAACTTATAAAGCTAAAATAATTGTAAACAATATGCTGACACATTGAACTTCCAAAATGAATAACTTAAACAAATGCTTAAACAATTAACAATTCAAATTCGTTGAGCGCTGCGTTTACGTTCGTAATCTGTCTTGTTGAGCGATCTCAATTAAATGGGGTTTATTCCGCTATTAGTCTTTACTGACGGCCCAATTACTGCAGTACGTCATGAACTGATTGAAATAATGTCTTTCTGGAGGAGCAAAATTAACGACAAAAGGCATACGATGGAGGTACAGCAAATAATTGAATAAATTTGCCTTCTTGTGGTTTTTGTGTTTTAAGCTTAGTCAATAAACACTAGTATGTGTTTATTTTTAAAAGATTATTTTATACTGTTGATTGATTGCACTTGGTGAAACTTATTGTTATACATGATTGATATTGATAACATACTTGTACTTGTCCACTGTATTTATTTTTGTACCAGTACAGTTGTCATGATTCTCAAAGTTTTACATTGACAGTTGTCAATTTTAGAATGCCGAAGTAAGTATAAGTGTGTTATCAATATCAATCATGTTTATTTTTAACTTTTACTTTCACTAGGAATTTTTATAATTGTATTGTTTATACCTGTGATGTTACTTCAGGTTAACTATAAAAATTAATGTTTTAGTTCTATTGCCTACAAAGGATATGAAACCAAATACTTATTATCACTACATAGTATAAAACAAAGTATCGTTCTCTGTCTCCATTTTTCATGTCCTTATGCCCCTTATGCAACGGATTTTGATGCAATTTTCTTTAATAGATAATAATAGTAGTTTATATGTATATAACATCATGCTACGACCAACAGGTGCGGAGCAGGAATGAAATTTGTTGCAAAAACGGGGTGACGCATACGAAGTTGCGCGGGTCAGCCAGTATTCCAGCCAAATCTTGGAATTCGCTACTCACAAGGAATATTTTTTGTTAGTGTTTTTTCATATCAGACAAGCACACGGTAACCACATAATATGCAACATGGGCATCACACTCGTGCTGCTTCACGTTTTTCTTATTGCAAATTTTGGTCTGTCTGTTTGCCGGTCTGTCCTATTTTATTCTTCAAACCTCGATTAACTTGATGGACTAACACACGTAACTACTAACACATGTAATGCACTTACTAAAGTTTAAACTGTAGGTCAGGCTCCGTATTTGCCGTTGGTGTATATTGTTCCAATATTTACAGAGGTCGATCAGGCAACCGCTGTCTGACGTTGCAACGGAGGCTGTGTGACCTGGTTGCTGAACTATCACTTTACTCTATGTAACTAAGCTGATTGAAGTTTAATGTGAGGTTTCTGGGTAAATTTATGAAGTTTTGAATTGTTCAAATCGATTTTGATTGGAAAACCTGAATGCCCTAGACGGAATTTGAACCCGGTTCTTTACAAAAACCATTATTCATTTCAACAAAAATAGATATTGCATCGACGACAATATCTCTATACTAAAAGTCACAAGTCACTCTCTCTATTCCCAACTCAATTGGGGTTGGTTTTCTAGTCTAACTGTGATGCGGCTGAACTTCGATATTTTCCGTGAAGCGACTACCATCGGACCTCCACAACCAAATTAGGGACATCGAAGTTCTGTAGCTTGGCTAGTCGGACTATTGAGGAGCTACCAGTAACTACTACCATAGATGTTTATATGACAGTCGGGCAACAGACAACCAAAGGCTTAACGTGCTCTCCAGGGCAAAAAACCAGACTAGTGCAAATAGCCATATTTATGCAAACAAATAATTGCACTGAGCGAGGATCGAACCCGCAGCCTCTTGCACAGCATTCGCGTTCACTACCGCCACGCCACAGAGAGTTTCACTAATATCTTAAATTCGGTTATGCGGTAATGAGGAGATTGTTTCTCTATTTACGACAGTTATTTAAATTCTGTGGGCTGAAAGATAGAGTTATTTTTTAAGAAACAAAGTGTGCAAGTGATATCACCTAGGCGTGAGAAAGAGACAAAATATACAAATAAAACTTTTATTATAAACCATTATCAATTTTGACAGAAGTAGACAATGCAGTGGCGTTACTGTGTTATCTATTTCTGTGTGTTGTATTGATGTGCAATGTTTCTACGTTAAAATCTGCCACTGACATTTTAATTTGGTAATGAAGAAGTCTGTATTAACAATATTAAGGCCTATAGACTGAACGAAATAGACGTCATCATCCTCATTTCAGGCTCAAGATGTTCACTGCTGAACATAGGCCTCCCCAATCGACCTCCAAACCGACCGGTTGAAAGCGGTCTGCATCCAATGGGTACTCGCGACTTTGACTATGTCGTCCGTCCGTCCGAAATAAACGTCACGCACTCTCAAATGATATAAATTGAAGTTAAGTTTTTTAAACAGACAATATTTAAATGTAAAACACACTATTAATATAATCACATAGTACATATATCAAGCACGCGAAGTATCTAAACTATTAGTTAACTTTCGACTACGATTAAAATTGTTGATTAAATTCTATCTCATGTTCTAGAGTGAACATTTACCTGTGCATCGAATAATTCTGAAACATTTTGCCTAGCTTGAAAGAGCACTCAATGAATATATTTGAACGTAATTAAATTCTGGAATTTTCTAGATTTTTCTGTTCATAGTTTTGAAGTTAAGCTTTTCGTTAGTGATTACAAAATAACTGTGCTACGTAATCCGTGTTTCGCAGAGAGTTTGGTTGTAGTAAAAATCGAATAACTCTCGTTTCCGTAGGAACTATGGGCGAATAATGTTTTTATTGGATTTTCGTAAAGAAATAAAGACTGTTGTTGTGCTTTAGTTATATAAAATTTCTTGTGTAAATTTTTGTTTCAAACGAGAATGTTTAAGTTTAGAGAAATAGATGGATATTGGTGTCTAATTCTTAGGCTAACATCCCTAAAATAACATAACATAACATCCTCCATAACGTGGCGTTAGCGAACGTGAATGCTACACAGGGTGCGGGTTCGTTTCCCGCTTAGTGCAAATATTTGTGTGAACGAATACGAATATTGGCATTGGTCTGGGTGTTTCTATGTATTCGTATATATTTAAAAAAATGTATCTATATATTATGTTTATCCACATTCTAGAATCCGTAACACAAGCTAATTAAGCTATGCTACCATGGATTTAGGTGGCGTTCTGTAGATTGTTCTAGAATATTTATTTATTTATATTACATTTAAAAGTTAGTGGGAAGGTCAGCGGCTGTGGCGTAAAATGGCCCATACAGGAAGGCAGATCGTCCGGTCAAAGGCGTCCCCACTGAAAGCAGTAGTAAGTAGGTCATCATCATAATCATTTCAGCCATGGAGATGGATGTCCACTGCTGAACATAGGCATACCACCCATTAGAGATCGTTTGCATCCAACGGGTGCCTACGAATCTGATGGGGGAGGGGTTGGACTGTGTCCCACAGTGTGTACCACGCTGATCCAGTTAGGGTTGGTGTCCAAAAATGATGGACGGTACCCCTTACCCTCCTAATAGGTAGGTACCATTTAAAAACAAATTCTATGATTAGAAAAGGAAGGAAAGGAAAGTGAAACCCATCGAAAAGTCAATCGTGTGTGGCATGGTAAAACCTGGGATCGAACCCCAGACCTCGTCTCAACATTCCATTACCCATAGGTAACACTAGACTACCGCGGTTTTCGGATATACCTAATAATTATAAATATTCTAAGACAACCTATACAGATATCATATATGGAAACATCCAGATCAATGCCAATACTCATTTATTATTTATATGTATAAATATTCCCACTGAGCGGGAATCGAATAAAATAACAGTAGATCACTCTACTGCATCTCACAGGATATCAGTTATAATAATATACAGAGTGTTAAGGAAACGCTCCAGAAGCAAAAAAAAAAATTAAGATTTGCCAATTTTTTTCTACCACTTAATTAGCATTATTTATTCTAAATCGTGACAGTAAAACTAAATGAAACAATAATTTCGTAAAAAACATCACTAAAAAGACAAATGGCGCCATAATGCGGGTTAGTGTTCTTTTTTTTATTAAATTATTGATGCATTTAACTTCAATAAGACGATGGAGAGTGAATAACATTAGTTAAGAGGTATAAAAAACTACCATAATGTAGTGTACAAGGATTACTTGGAGGACAGCCTCTGTGGCGTGACGGTAGTGAACGCGACTGCTATGCAGGAGGTGCGTATTCGATTCCCACTCAGTGTTATTTGTGTGAATGAAAATAAAAAAGGATTACTCGAATTAGTCCAATCGTCTTCGAGTTATGCGCTTACCAACATATTTCGCGATTCATTTTTATATAATATACTTATATGTATATTTTTACAAAAAGCCCATCTTAGTAATTTAGCCTCATTCTAGAACCCATAACTCAAGCTAGTTAAGCTATGTTTACCATGGTTCTAGGTGGCGTTGTGTAGATTATTCTCAAATTGCCAGGTGCCTTCGGCTTCGGAAGCATTTCCCTACCTGTGTTAAGGATTATAAATGTTAGGGAAACACTCTGTATATAGAATTATACGCAATTGTCGCTATAAACACAATATCACATTTCTCTACCAACGAGGAGCGGAGATCTCAATAATTTACCTCTAGTTACGCCATGATTACGGAGCCACCCCTCTGTTTTGCAACCCTTACGGCTTCCTCAGTAGTGACATAATGGGGTTTTTCAACCTATGTAGACAAAATTCCATCGTCTACGTCAAATCAAGAGCGGTAGGAAAAATAAAGGGGCGCGTATTTGATTTAGACGTTACTTGCAAATTGATTCATAAAAAGTACCGCGGTAGCCTAGTGGTATGGGTAATAGCCTGCTGAGACGAGGTCTCGGGTTCGATCCCAGGTTTTGCCATGGCACACACATTGACTTTTCGATGCTTTTCGAAGTTATGTTTGTATTTATCGCAGGTTTATAAGTGCCCGGTCAATGGCAATATGCTCACCACCCATTACATTGGGCCTAAACATAAACTGGCGAAATGTGGGTGCTAGCACCCACCCCTTTCGGGGATACAGGCGTGAGTTTATGTTATGTTATGTGATGATTGAAAAAAACGATAAATATTATATTGTATGTATGTATCTACTTGTATAAGCCCTAAATTTAACCTAAAGAAATAAGTTTTAATATAAAACCGCGAACAACGTAATATATAATAATAATTTTATTAAAACAAATATTAACGATGTAATTCGTAAATTCGGAGACAGGACAAATTTTCAAAAAGTATTATTGAAATAATCTTTATAGAATATACTTATTACCTTAAAAACAAGCTTTATTCATTTTTGTTGCATGTTTTAATATTATTTCTTAAAAAATGTCGCGAACACGCCACGTTGTGTCATCTGTGGCGAGTGACTTCAACTGTGTTCATAAACAGCGTCTCCTGCGTGCATTTTCCTGATTCAATATTTTATTTTGTTGATAGTGAAATGTTGCGAAAAATACTCGTAGAAGACGGGGCTTCACTAAAACAGTGTACACGGATGACATCACGCACTGTGATTGTTGTTTCAATACAGATAAAAAATATCAAACAGATTAAAAAGTGATTTATAATAGATTTTTATTATTCTATGTTATACAAGATTATTGTTTTGCCATGGCACACACCAATGACTTTTTGATGCTTTTCGAAGTTATGTGTGTATTTATCGCAGGTTTATAAGTGCCCGGTCGATGGCAATAGGCTCGCCACCTATTACATCTCGACCTAAACATAAACTGGCGAAATGTGGGTGCTAGTACCTCTGCCTACCCCTTCGGGCATACAGGCGTGAGTTTATGTTTGTTTTATTCCATAAATTGTCGTGAAACAGTATATTTATTTCATCTAAGTAAGTACATTGTAGATTGTAATGTGTTAACTGTCCGATCGGATTAGCAAGCTGAAGTGGCAGTGGGCTAGGCACATAACAAAAAGAATAATGGTCGTTGTACAGGATGACATGCGTGCCAATGGGCTCACCACTATGAATGTGACCCCGGACTCCGAGGCGAAAGCTTTGAATGCGACCGGGATTAACGCTAGGATGATGATGGTGATGAACAGATGGGCCCCGCCAGATAGAAGGACGGAATAGTCAGTCACAGGTACCCCTTCGATGCAGACCGTCGATGGTCGATGGGGAAGCCTATGTTCAACTGTAGACATCCTATGGCTGAAATGAAGATGACTATAAATCTGTCCAATCGTTTTAGTTTTATAAAGCAACCAGGTTGTAAATATAGGTTAATAGAACACAAACGGCTGCTATATGGTATAATCAGGCAAATTGCGGTAGTGACAATATTGTTATATGAAGCCCTTCACAGGAGCTCGGCGGGCACACAGAATAAAAGTAATCGTGACGTTTTTTATGAGAAAAGCTGACATACGGTAAGTAGCTGTGTAGCTTAGTAACAGTCGCGGGGCGGTAGAGCAAAGTGCGTCTCCCCAGGGGCTAGATGGGAACACCATGGTTCTCACATCTCAAAAGAGATGTCCGCGGGTAATGGTATGCCCGGGGTGCGAGAGATTGTCCTGTATAATCTGAACTACGGCAATCAAAGACGCATAGAATCTGACATAATCATCTCCACCGATTTTGCGGAGGTGGGATCTGTGAGTACTTTGCGCACGATTAAAAAACAAAAAAGAAAAGCAAACAATCCACCCGAGTGGTTACCGTGACCTGTGTGCAGTGAGCTTCAAAATTTCCTGGATATTTTTTTAATTAAAATTATATGAAACGATGTCACTACGCAACTACTAGTCTTAGAAGCTACTGGATAATTGATCTATTAGTTTATTTTCATATAAGAACAAAACATTGCTTTTATTTTATCAACGCTATCTATGTTATGGCGATGCGTAAGTGAGCTTCTGTGCCTCCAGCGGGGAAGACAAATTCCCATTTACAGCAGTTATTCCAATATAATGTACTAATCATATTAATAGCATTACTACCAATTTTACTACTATTATCTCACAACTAATATCTCATCGTACTACAGCTAACATCGCTAGTATAATTATTATTTTTAGTACTGAAATTCCCAAAAAAATTAGACGTAAACAGAAGACAAATATTTTTATCAGCTTCTTACCTCAGACCTCCCGGGGCTTGTGTGAAAATTCAATTGTTTCGTTTAACGCCGCCGAAAGGGGGTGAATGCCCCAGTACTGGCATGTGCCGCTTTGAAGGAAATACCATGTTTATGTATGAAGTTCGACTGATGCTGTCAATAAGATGCAAACAGAGAGTCTGTTTTAAGTCGGCTTGAATAAATATTGCTTTAAAAATGAATATCTTATTTATTCTACATTTGACTACCTTTATTTATTTATTTATTTATTTATTTATTTATTTATTTATTTATTTATACTTTATGCACGTTGTACATAGGCGGACTTAATGCCGTAGGCATTCTCTGCCAGTCTACCATAGGGCCGTGCGGAGCTAGTACGAGGGAGGCGCATATTAAAGTGGAAGAGACCTTCCTGGTAAGATCGTATTTTGACGGCTTATTTTTTTATTTTTGGATAAGATAACATTTAAAATTAAGTCCTGGAATGCTCTGCCAGCACATGTGTTTCCTTCATCCTACAGTCTCGATTCTCGGGTCCTTCAAGCTGGGCGTGAAAAAACATCTGTCGAAGCCGTCAGCGATACCCACTATCGCCGATGCAGGGACAGCACCTGTGACTGCGGGCACCATGTTCTGGACTACGCCTCTGCTTACCATCTGGCGTGGTATCGTCAATTTGACGACTGCCCATGAAAAAAACCAACATT
This sequence comes from Pelosia muscerda, assembly GCA_963691645.1. Lineage (NCBI taxonomy): Eukaryota > Metazoa > Arthropoda > Insecta > Lepidoptera > Erebidae > Pelosia > Pelosia muscerda. The sequence goes on along the minus strand of OY829109.1, from coordinate 17,140,401 downwards.
GCGTCACCCATAGGGGTTTCTTTTCATTCTTAAATGCTTATATGCTTATGGTAACTATTTTTTTTAATTCTTAGTGATAAATGCATATCTGATTTACGACCCTACAATTCCTTGAGGTGTGTAGTGTGGTGGTAGAGAAAGAATATCACCACATCTCACCCGAAGGGTGTCGTAAGAGAGGGGTGTCGTTGTGTAGAGTTTATAATGGACAGGTATATGTATGGCTACGATTTCATCATTTATCATTCTCTGAGCCTATTCCCAACTCAGTCAAGGTCGGTTTTCTTGTCTAACAAAGATAACTGCTATTGGACCTCCACCACCAATTACCTAATAGTTGGAACACACCATAGATTACCTCCTCCACAATCAAATTGGCGATATCGAAGTTCTGTAGTTAGGCTAGTAGGACTTTTGAGGTCTCCAACTTCCCGTAACGACTGCCATAGATGTTTGTATGGTAACCGGGAATCTCTCATGACCAGTGCAAATAGTCATATGCCATAATATTCATGCATTCAAATATTTGCATTGAGCGGGGATCGAACCGACGTCTCTTGGGTAACAGTTGCGTTCACTACCGCCACGCTAGAGGCTACTATTAGTTAATAAAAAATCAATTAAGTAAACTGACTATAATGCAATGTCAATTGATTAAGCAAAAACGTTGAATGAAATTCAAACCTAAACTCTTGTAGATATAAGGTATAATTTTGAACGCTCATTTACATTGTTATAGAACAATTTATCAACGACTCCCAACATTTTCATGTTTGTTGAGTTTCAACGCCAATTGTGCTGAAACATCATTTTACTACCTATTTTTCGAACTCGCCTTTAGTATAGGATATCCAGTTTGTACTAAATATATGTCCATTCTGAACCAAATAATATAGAACTTATCACCAATAACGGTAACATGTGTAGAATGTATCGTACCTTGTAATTTGAAAGCGTGTAAGTGATATTGATATTTCAAAGGGAAATGTTCCAAATGAAATCACAAAAACTTTTACAATACTGATTTTCCTGTGAAATGTCTATGTCACTTGCGCCGTTTTGTTATTCAATCATCGACATATAGGTATGAATGAAAATGTAAACATTTTTTTGCAGATTGCAGATAGTGACGTCATTCTTTACTTAACACGAATGGTTTAGTGTAACCGGGGAAGTACCGTAGACTACTGAAGCGTACTATGGTAGCAAATAAGCAAAGGACCGACCGGGGAAGTACCTGATGGTAAGCGGTTACAACGTCATAGGCCTTCCGTATATATTCATTAACCTTATCTTTTTTCTATTTCCTTTTTCTTACTTTCTTTGTATAGATAGGGTATACTACTACAGTACAGACAGATTATTTCTGTACTGTGACACCACCGTTATAATTAACTATAAAATGTTCGGTAGTTTGCTACCTTAGTATTACAAAAAAGTCATTAAAATACCTAAAAATATATTAAAAATCTCAAACATAAGTCAAAATCATAAAAACTTTTTGGGCTCGTCCGGGATTTGAACCCGGGACCTCTCGCACCCGAAGCGAAAATCATACCCCTAGACCAACGAGCCGATAACTCTTAGCATTGAAATAGTAAATCGCACTCCGTGTGCTATTTATTAAGGTTATCTCCTAACATTCTAACTATTCTAGGATAATCCGAACGCTCTAGATTTAAAAGTAAGTGAAAAAAAAGCATATAAAAATGATTAGATACTTTTTTTAATAGGTAATGAATGATAGAAACACCCAGACTACAGCCTCTGTGCCGTGGCGATAATGAACGCGACCGCAGCGCAGTTGGCGCGGGTTCGATCCCCGCTCAGTGCAAACAGTGTAATAAATATCTGGTCGTGCCTTGAAGCGCATTAACCATCGGTCCTGGACCGATTCTACTAATTGCCAACTATTGTCAAGAAACTGAGATTACAAAAAATATCATTCAATTTTGGACTCTACTCTTACACAGTTAAAGTTTAAAATTAAATGGAATTGTGTAGAGTGAACGAAACGAAGTAATAAACTCATTTTCATTTCATTTGAACATTAAAACAATGGAAATGAAACCGAAAAAGCCAAGGCATTTATGATCTCAGTCTTGTGAGTATGGTTAACAATTAGTAAAATCGGGGTCCTGGTTGCCTTACGACCGCCTATGACAGACGTTATGGGTAGTTGAAACCCTAGAAATTATAACAACTGGTTTAACTGTAAGTAGTACTTCGATATGACTAAGGGTTGAGGAAAGCAGATGGTGGTAATCGTTCCTCGGAATGCATCTAAGTTCAGATAACCCTGCAGTAAACTGGTCAAAGCGAACTCCTGACTTCGAAGTAACAGGAGCCAGGCGCCGGCTCTGCACGAGGTTATGGGTTCGATCCCCACACAGGACAAAAATTTATGTGATCCACAAATAGTTGTTCCGAGTCTGGGTGTACTTTGTGTCCGTTAGTTGTATGTTTATAAAGTCAAGTCACCTTGGACATGTTCCCTAGTACGGAAGTTGTGTTAAAAAAAAAAAAGAAAAACACCCTGATTAATCCTAATTATACATATTTGCACTAAGCAGGAATCTAACCCACGACCTCTCACTTAGCAGTCAAAGCTCTATCGCTTTATCACAGAGGTTATCGACATTGTTTCCTCGCACAATAATAATAATAAGTAAATAATAAATACACTATCTACACAACGCCACCTAGACCCATGGTAAGCATAGTTTAACTAGCTTGTGTTATGGGTTCTAGACATACACATATTAGATACTTTTTTTTGTAAATACATACATATTATACACTAGTTTTCCCGCGTCTCCGCTCGTGTCGATGTCAATTATCGTGTCGTACGACTCTACTCGATTCTCTACTTCTTGCCTCTCTATACTACTTCTCCTTGCTATCATGACAACGGAAATAGTTAGCGATATTAGCGCCAATGTAGAGACATCTGCCGGATCTATCAAGATTTATGATTATTGCTCCTCTCCCTTGGATGGTAGCGTGATATTAAATAACCTATCTTACTCCTAGATATGGTAGCCGCGGTAGCCTAGTGGTATGGGTAATGGACTGCTGAGACGAGGTCTCGCGTTCGATCCCAGCTTACCATGGCACACACCAATGACTTTTCGATGCTTTTCGAAGTTATGTGTGTATTTATCGCAGGTTTATAAGTGCCTCGGAGAGCACGTTAAGCCGTCGGTCCCGGTTGCCATACAAACATCTATGGCAGTCGTTACGGGTAGTTGGAGCCCTCAAAAGTCCAACCAGCCTAACTTGGAACTTCGATATCGCCATTGGTCATTAGACTATTGGTTGTGGAGGTCAGATGGCAGTCGCTTCACGGAAAATGTCGAAGTTCAGCCGCATCACAGTTAGACTGTAAAGCCGACCCCAACTGAGTTGGGAAAAAGGTTCAGGGAATGATGACTCCTAGATATGGTAGCTTCTAGTAATTATTGAAATTCGGTCCAGTAGTTTCGGAGCCTATTCGTTACAAACAAACAAACAAAAAATAAATCTTTACCCTTCATAATATTAGTGTAGATAGAAACACCCAGACCAATGCAAATATTCATATTCATGTGACACAAATATTTGCACTGAGTGGGAATCGAACCCACGCCTCCTGGGTAGTACTCGCATCCACTACCGCCACGCTACGTAGGTCGTTTATTAATAACTAGCTGACCCGCGCAACTTCGTCTGCGTCACCCCGTTTTGCAACATTTTTCATTCCTGCTACGCACCTGTTTGTTGTAGCATGATGTTATATACATATAAACCTTCCTCTTTAACCATTCTATCTATTAAAACAAACCGCATCAAAATCCGTTGCATAGTTTTGAAGATTTAAGCATACAAAGGGACAAGAAAAATAGGGACAGAGAACGCGACTTTATTTTATACTATGTAGTGATGATAACCCTTATAAACTATATTTAACAGATAGACTAATCCCGTTAATATTGTTAAGAGGTACTTTATCTCTGTTAGTGGTGTTATAGTGTCAATATGTATGTGATTAATGGTACTTTTAGCTTTTATAGTCGACTTTGCTGTATCCTAATAGTTCCGTGATGAATTTTAAGGCTTAATACAAAACCAACTATCGATATAATGAAATTCAGCAATATTAATTTTTCGTTTTTTATTTATGGCACGTCAATTGGACTTCACCTCGCCTGATAGTACGCTGAAGGTAAAGTCTTAGGAAAGAGTGTCACCATTACAAACACGTACAGTATTACAATATGACGGCCTCATCAGATTCAGCAGAGATATAAAATACTAGCGGACCCGCGCAAATTCGTCTGCTTCACCCCGTTTTTGTAGCATTTTCACTTCTGCTCCTCACCAGTTGGTTGTAGTATGATGTTATATACATATAAACCTTTCTCTTCCATCACTCTATTTATCAAAAAAATCACATCAAAATCCGTTGCATAGTTTTAAAGATTTAAGCATACACAGGGATATAGGGACAGAAAAAGCGATTTTGTTACCCGACTGCGCGAAGCAAAGGAGGGTATTGTATTTATGTTTATTTAGTCTATGTATGTATGTATTAAAAAAATAATTTAAAGAAAAACAAAAAACCCGACTGCGTGAAAACTAATTGTAAAAAATTACGAGAAAAATTTAAATAAATTTAAAGCACAAAGAGAGAAACAAGCCCAGTAGTTTAAAATTCATACAATACTCAGAGTCGGGGCCCATTCAAATTTTACCAACCAAATCTTCCCAAGGGACTTTAAACTATGTAGTGATTTACTTCAAGTAAACTTCAATTCGTTTAATAACAATGCACAAACATATCTCACCTAAGCAAACCTCTTAACCTGAGATTGCACAACAAAGTTTATTTAACTACAGATAGATCAGAGTTACACATACATGAGCGACTTACGCCCAAGAGAGTACAGGGGATGCATAGTTTCTAAATGTTCAGACATATTCCCTTTATACTGCTAGTGGATATACACAAAGTTTAAACTGAAAGGCAGTATGTGTATATATGAAACAAAATGTACATAATCCGTAACCACAACTGACCTGAAATAAAATATTTTGTAATTTATTTACTAGAAGTTGACTTCTTCTGTCAAATCGACGGCATTTTTTCGTCAATAAAAGTTCACTGAATCGTGTGTCTCGAAATTATTCTATGCGCACAGCACGTGTTTTGATGATAGCACGGATTGCCACTGCGTTGAACAAGTTGCTTCTTCTATCGAATCGACGGCATTTCTACTCCTATCAGACTTGTAGAAATGGTTTTGAGTTGTCATCGTGGTGTAATAATTAGTTTCATAGTTGTGCCGCTACTCACAGAGACAGCCTGAGCATAGCGTTTGCTCTTCGGGAAGGCCTACTAATCCTTCATCATCATCATCATCATCATCTCCCTGTTCTTGTCTCAGTCATTTCCGTCCTTGCCATATCTTCTTCCACACAATCCATACATCTTTTGTTGGGGCCGACCTATGCTCCTAAAGCACTCTACATTCATACTTTAAACCTTTAAACAACATTACTATCATCTCTTCTCATAGTATGTTCATGCCACGAGAGACGTTCACTTCTCTATTCCAACCCACCTATCAATCATGGATTATTACAAAACAATCTGCCCACCCGCCAGGGTCTCGTTTCCATCGAGCGGAGGCGACTCGGACGTCGGAGGTCGCAGAATGACCTCCGTCCTCCATGAGCGCGTGCCTGGGGGTGACGGGTGGAGCCGCCTGTCACTCTAGCAGAAGCAGGCCGCGGCGGCGGCGCAAAATGCGCCTCCCCATACTCGGGGGCTAGTTGGGGACACCGTGTTCCCTACACCCGACGGGGGTCATCTCGAAGAGAAGGCCCCGGGTCTGCCGGGGTGCGAGGGATATGTTGGCTACAACCTCACCTCCGGCAACTGAAGACCCAAAGACGGCGTGCGTTTTAGTCGGTTCGAGTCTGACATAACCTTCCCAACCGGCTCCGGCGGGGAGGTATCCGTGGGGATTTTTCACACGATAAAAAAAAAAAAAGGGTCACGTTTCCATCGTGACTTAGGTCCAAGATACGTGTCCCGATACATATAGCATTTATGTAACTAAAAGCCCTAAGCAATGTATTACCAACATAACAAAAATTTACCGTTCAAAAAGTTAGACTGCTTCCACACAGTATCATAGGAAAGTTTATAACACAAATACGGGCAACAGGCAAAGCGTAAACTTCGGAGTACATGCTTAGAGGAACGGGAGCAAGGCAATACGAGGATAGCCGCAAATAACGTGATAGTACAATCAACGACAAAAGTTGATTAACAAATTCTAATTTTGCGCATAAAATTGCACATACGAGGAGATATGATCCTAGAGTAAAAAGTATTTTTATTCGCTTTGTGGTGTGCGGTATAGCATCCTTTTCTATGGCATTTTGCTATTGCTAGCGTTGGGATTGTTAAACCGTGAGTGTTTGGTGGGTTTCAATATTCTTGTTATAGATTTTCGAAATGTAATGCCTGCTTCAATATCTTAATATCTAAAGTCTAATTTATTGAATATCTAGTGCTCCTAAAGTTTCCATATCCTAAACAAGATTTATTGCCTTATGTGACCCGCATTTTTTTATTTTTCCCCTTCTACCACTAGCCCATATTTACATCAGCGCCAAAACATTTGCTGGGTCAGCTAGTAAACATAATAAAACTAGGTAACTACTTATAAACCAATTTATTCACACATGCGTTCCAATACCACGCACGTAAAATGGCAGCCGCTTCACGGAAAATATCGATTCAGCCGCATCCTAGTTAGAGTATAAAGCCGACCCCAAATGAGAATAGGCTCAGAGAATGATGATGCATTCCAATGTATAAATATTGTTGTGTTAATTAACTTTTGTCCTTAACTGTACCAACACAAGATTGACCTAATTAGGAGATGTGTGCATAGTTTGCGCCGAAGGTTCGGAATTCAATGCGGACAGCCAAATCAAAGGTACCTACGAAAGCAATTTAAAAAGGGAATCTCAATTTTTCTTGTAAGGGTTTAATTTGATTGGTTTATTTGAATTTGGATTGTACCTACGTGGTCGTTTAATTCAAAGAGGTATAGCTTGTCAGCCTGACGGGTCCCGCCACCTTACTCACTTACATACATACATACATAGATAAAGGCGTGAGTATGTATGTAACATAAACTCACGCCTATATCTCCGAAGGGGTAGGCAGAGGTGCTAGCCCCACATTTCGATAGTTTAGGTTTTAGGTCACAATGTAATAGGTAACGAGCCTATTGCCATTAACTCGGCACTTATAAACCAGTGATAAATACACAAATAACTTCGAAAAGCATCGAAAAGTCATTGGTGTGTGTCATTTATCATGGTACACCCTGGGATCGAACCCGAGACCTCTTCTCAGCAGTCAATTACCCATACCACTAGGCTACCGCGGCTTTTCATATACACAAGTAATATATACTGACGAAGAAATTCATGAAACAATTAAAGTTTTTACTGTTTTTACTACGATTTTTACAAAACAAAAAGCAATTAAAAGAGTGCAATTCTTATGCGTATTTACGCAAACGTACACTAATTCAGCCATGTAAAACTGTTTTGTAGTAACTGACTTAAATATCTTTTTTTTTTCATGTAACACGAGGGAAAAAATCTTTTTCAGACCAATCTCTTATACACGCCACGCGCTACAATAAATTTAAGATTAATCAGTTTGCTACTCAAGAGCTTGTCACATAGACTGCGTGAATAGCACTTATTTCAGCATGGGTATGTAATTATCGTAGTACTTCGAGTAATTACTTATCACTCAATCACTCATCATTCCATGAACCTTTTTCCCAACTCAGTTGGGGTCGGCTTTCCAGTCTAACTGTGATGCGGCTGAACTTCGATATTTTCCGTGAAGCGACTGCCATCTGACCTCCACAACCAATGGTCTAATGACCAATGGCGATATCGAAGTTCCAAGTTAGGCTGGTTGGACTTTTGAGGGCTCCAACTACCCGTAACGACTGCCATAGATATTTGTATGGCAACCGGGACCGACGGCTTAACGTGCTCTCCGAGGCACTTATAAACCTGCGATAAATACACACATAACTTCGAAAAGCATCGAAAAGTCATTGGTGTGTGCCATGGTAAACCTGGGATCGAACTCGAGACCTCGACTCAGCAGTCCATTACCCATACCACTAGGCTACCGCAGCTTACTTATCACTCAATCACTCTCTCCAGATATTCAATGGCACTTTTACAAATTCCCGCGCGACAGATTTTTTGTAAAGCTATGTAATTAAATTACAACCTAAACCAAAATAGAAGGTTCTACCAGACAAGTCATATATGTAGGTAGGTATATGTTTATACAACCAGCCTCCGTGGCGTGGCGGTAGTGCACGCGACTGCTACGTATGGGGCGCGGGTTCGATCGCCGCTCAGTGCAAAAAGTTGTATGCATGAATATGGCTGTTTACACTAGTCTGGTGGAGCCTCGGAGAGCACTAAAGCCGTCGGTCCCGGTTACCATACAAACATCTATGACAGTTGTTACGGGTAGATCCAAAAGTCCAACCAGTCTAACTTAGAATTTCGATATTGCCATTGGTCATTGGACCATTGGTAATGGAGGTCAGATGGCAGTCGCTTTAGACTGGAAAGCCGACACCAACTGATTTCACGTCATTTTTAAAATTAGTCTTTACGCAGTCGGGTTTTTTGTTTTTCTTTAATTTATTATGAATTATGTATTAATGCATATTATATTAAATTATGAAAATATTGTTATCAATAACTTTTGCGTTGCCTATTATTCATGTACTTTCTTTTGAATCATAATATTTACGCTTCAATAAAATATATAATAGATAAACTTTAGTACCAGAAACAGTTTAAATTTCAGAATTGAAGTGGGTACAATCTTCGCAGCAAAACTTTGATATTGAAAATCATTGAGTAATCATATAAATCAATCTTGAAAATTATAATGTAAATAAGTGTTACGTTTGTGTAAATCTTCATTTATTTAATGGATTAATATTTATACTTTTACATTGTCTATCTAAAAAGTTGTAACTGTCGCCATCTTGGCAGATTTTAGTTATTTAGATTGGCAGATTGGAATAATACAAACATTAGGCGTCGAACTATAGTAAGTATTAAGATAGATTTATTAATCGTTTTACTAGCTAGCTTCACTGATACAATGGAGGGTAAAAATGGTAATTAAACGGTATGAATAATAAATAATAAATAAATATTCTAGGACAATCTACATAGACCCATGGTAAGCATAGTTTAACTAGCTTGTGTTACGGGTTCTAGAATGCGGATAAACATACATAGATACATTTTTGTTTGTAAATACATACATATTATTTATAGAAACACCCAGACTAATGCAGATTTTCATATTCAAGCACACAAATATTTGCACTGAGCGGGAATCGAACCCGTGCCTCTTGCGTAGCAGTCGTGTTCACTACCGTTACGCCACGGATTGCCTTATGCCAATATGTAGAGCACTTAGGGAGCGTTTCCTTTACAGCCTGTAGTGTTGCTATATCTATAACATAAATACAACAAGACCAGAGACAAGGATGTCAAAATTCTAATTCCCTATTTTCTAGAAAAATATCTGTAGTCATTGTCCTGTCCCCTCTATTATACCACATATTGCGTCCAATTTACCCTAAAAACAGAACAAACAAGCCCTTAAAATAAATTGGGGTAGAAAGTACGTGCATGCCTGATTCATTTTTAATAGCACCCTGCGACGTTATAAGGACCCCTGTAGGGGAGAGAGGGAGGGGGGAGGGGTGAGTTAAGAATGGTTTTAGAAGGATTAGAAAGGTAAACAGTAGTACCAAACATCACAATTACAATTTTGAAGTGAGAGGGGCGGTAGGAGCTTTTTCTATTTATTTATTTTCAAATAAAAAACTAACAGCTAAGAAGTATTTGAAAATAAATACGAGTACATACTTTTTTATTAACAAAAGATTTAAAATTACTCAATTTCAAATGATTTTTATTATCGATACACGGTTTTTTTTTTATTTAAGGCTTCAATTTGACTTCTCCTCGCCTCATGCTAACCTGAAGGCAAAGTCTCAGGAAACAAGGTCACAATTACAAACACGTAGAGTGTTACAATGGACGCGCTCAGCTTGACGCTCAGCTTGACGGCCTCATCAGCAGAGATGTACAAAATACTTTTCGAAAAGTATTTAAATACAAAATGCAAATACTTTTTAAATATAGTATTTCAAATGCAAGATACAAAATACTTTTGCCTTTTGTATTTAAATACTAAATACAAAATATGTATTTTCAAAATACTTTATTGAAATAAAATACTTTATGGTAAAGTTACTGGTTTTCTTTATTTATTAAAGATTTTAAAATCACAAGCTCTTCAAAAAGAACATCTGACATGTTGCGTCTGTGTGGATCCATAATCGTACCCGTTTTTTATAAATAGGTATATTTTTCTATTTCTGTATTTTTATTTGTCATTTACAGTTAAAATAACGTCTTATTGCCTACATGGCATATGTTTAAATACAATTTATTTTGGCATTTTTTTAAAGACATTTCGAGCGAACAACACAGAAATAATGAAATAGCTACCAACACTGCAAAACGTAACAGTGACTTTGAGGATTGTCAAGAGGGTTCCCTCATATATTATTAGTGGTCAGGTTTTATATGCATTTTGTTTCATCTGTCATTTTGCGCATAGACTTTCAAACACTAGTGGCCATTTTTTGTTTTTACTGAATTGCGGAATGCTTTAGAAAAATTAAGCTAAGAATAAAAAAGTATTTTGTATTTTACTAACCATTCTACAAATACAAAATACGTCTCGAATAGTATTTCAAATAAAATACAAAATACTTTTGAAAAAAAGTACTTAAGTACAAAATCCAAAATACGTATTTTGTATTTTGTATTTGTATTTTAAATACAAGTATTTCAAATATGTCACAACTCTGCTCATCAGATGCTATTTCACGCCCTGCTTACAGGACCCGGGACTGCAGGAAGAAGGAAACACGTGAGCTGGTAAGGAATTTCAAAACTTAATGGCGCGGCATTGGAAAGATTCACCGAACCGCTTGGTTCTTGATGGCATATTCTGCACCATATGAGGGTGACATCGAAGCCCTGAGCGTGTTCTCCCGTGTAGCAAAAGAGAGGGTGGGATTAATTGGAAGAATTCATCAGAACACACACCATGGTAGAGACGGTAACTTGTGAACGCAACGAAGTATGAGATAATAATGATATTCTTATAAATATGATAATAACGCATTCACTATTAAATTCATCGGGATATTTACCATGTTTGTTTATTTGTTTGAATAACCGATATTTCGGCGCTGTTGCAAGCGCCATGATCACGGTTTACAAGGTTGACTGCAGCTGTGGGAGCTCCTATATAGGCCAGACCAAACGGACAGTGTCAAGCCGGATTAAGGAGCACATCAGGGCGGTCAAAAACAACGAGCCACAGAAATCGGCTATCGCACAACATCTGTTGGAGGAAGGGACGAATCACTGGATCAAGTTGCATAACCCACAGATTCTGTCGACAGAACGCCACCATATACCCAGAATGGTGAAGGAAGCTATTGAAATAAAAAAGCACAAAAACTTCAACCGGGAAGATGGTTTTCAACTGGCGAGTGTCTGGTACCCGGTGATTCGTAAGTTCACAAAACCCAAACAAACGCCATCTCCAAAAACCGTGCGAGCCGATACAGTGAGTGTTGTGTGTCGTGATCGAGTGCAATGTGAGAACGCGGACAGTGGTAGTGGTGACGCGCGTAGTAAACGAGTAAGAAAGAGGGTAGACCGATACGGTTGGCCTCAATAACAACTAGCTCGACGGTCATCAGTACACCGTGATCATGGCGCTTGCAACAGCGCCGAAATATCGGTTATTCAAACAAATAAACAAACATGGTAAATATCCCGATGAATTTAATAGTGAATGTGTAAATGACCATGTCAATCTAAAATCATACAATGATAATAACGATTTTGTGTAGAGCGTTATCGGACGGCTCGAGAGATTGAATTTCCAAAATCAAATATCTTTAAAACTATTTACTATCCTACCTTCATTTTAGCAGTTCATTACATTATTAAAGACTGGTAATTTTTCGGAACTAAAAAAATAGCTATCGTCCTTATAATCATTACTACCCTCTCTACCAAAGTTAATCTATCCACTTAACCAGGATTTGCTTCGTACTTGCAATATATTTACACAGTAAATCGTGGGCGATGTATCTGACGGGTACATCGCGATGCTCGTTACGCGTAACACGTCCAGCCCACTTTTACCTGCCTCTTAATAGCAGATCGTTACGGATATCAAGCGCTAGGGATGGGATAGAGTCGATAACTTAGTTGTTAATTGAAATTATATTATCTCTAGCAATCAGCTTAATGGTTAAGGAGTCGGCGGCGTTACGATTAATACGATTGGACCGTTTTTGAATCATGGTCATTTCACTACCGACTTGAGCCCACTCTAAACCAATTTAGGTTAACTAAAAGGCATTAGTGGGGTTATTAGTAATTCAGTCAATTTGCAATTACATTCCACTGCTGGACATAGGCGTTTCCGAATGTTAAGAAGTTCTCGCAGTTATTTTGTCTGTGTTTTTTATCGATTGTCTTCTCTTAAGATACCCTTAAGTGGAGATATTCTTACTCTGCTATCACGGATACACGGATTTTAAAATTCTTTGAAAAAAACACAAAGCGGGGATAGGGTGCTATGGAAGACATTAACAGAGGCCTTGTCCGACAGTGAATTGCATTAGACTATTTTTTTATTAATTAACTAGCCGACTCACGCATCTTCGTCTGCGTCACCCCGTTTTTGCAACATTTTTTACTTCTGCTCCGCACCAGCATGTTACATATGTATGTATGTTACATATAAACCTTCCTCTTCAATCACTCTATCTATAAAAAAAACCGCATTGAAATCCGTTGCTTAGTTTTAAAGATTTAAGCATACGAAGGGACATAAGGACATAGTGATATAGGGACAGAGAACGCGACTTTGTTTTATACTATGTAGTGATAGCCCGCCATCGCAGAAATCACGTGTAATAGTTCACTCACCATGGCCTGGGTTTACATCCTCACATATTATAACCGAATCGGTGTGCAATCAGAAAGAAACGTCTCACGTACACTCATGCTATGGAATCAACTCCGTTCTGTAGTTTTAAAACCGACTACAAATTTCAATATGAGGTTTATCAAGAACGGCATTACTACGGGTCAGTACTTTTGAGAAGCTCTACTTAATTTTGAGATATCGATATCGGTGTTTTTAAAACATCCCTACACATTCGCTGCCGTCGTCCGTCGGTCTACAATAATGTTATCGTTAATATCAGGATATCTACACTATAGTGAGGTTTCTTGAGAGGCGTGTCTCCGACCAAAATGTAACTAAAGAGTATTTTAGGAGCCATCACCTCGATATTTTTAAGTACTTGATATAAAAAAGATTAGTCTATAATGTCTTCAATATGATATCTTTATATTGTATACCTAGCCGTTTGGAAAAAAAAACAAAAAAAACACAATCTCTTGGAGAGGATGTACGAAAGAAGATTTGCGCAGCCGCACCATTAAATCTTGGAATTCCATACGAACTCACGTGTTTCCTTCTTCCTACAGTACCGGGTCCTTTAAGCGGGGCGTGAAAAGCATTTGCTGATCATCAAGCTGAGCGCCATCGTTGTAACACTCTACGTGTTTGTAATGGTAACCCTCTTTCCTGAGACTTCGCCTTTAGCTTATCATCAGGCGAGGTGAACTCAAATTGATGTATCTTCGATAAAAAAATACTCACGGGGAGGATGAACGAAAGAAGATTATCGAAAAAGAATTATGAAGCAAGGATGAAGTTAGACAAGGGCCTTTGACATAAATATGTCAAGAAGATGGAAAGACATTATCAAGTGTACAGTCAGCAGCAAATAGATAGCGACAATCAAGGCTGTCAAATAGTTAGATACAATCAAAGTAGTCAATAACATCGATACAGCCAAAGTGGTCAATTTATTGAGTGCACCCAGCCTGTCCAAATATATCGGTACACCGTGTTGTCAAATACATAGATACACGCTAGCCGCCATTATTATAGCTACAGGCAAAGCGTCAATAGTAACCAAACACCCAAAGTGGTCAAACATATCGATACACATAAATAAAATGACTTATGCAGATTACAAGCAATGGTGTGACGTTCAGTGACATTTCTTCTATATTTAAATGTAATTAAAAATAAAATAATTTTGCAAAGAGGATTTGACTCATCAGTATAATATTTATTTATTGTAACGCTAAACATTTCCCGTGACTTGGTTCAAATATTTGGTATAGGTATCTTACTTATTTCTTAAAGCTGACAATTAGTATGTGTCGCCGGACGGATTTAAATGTAGTTTTGTAACGAAGTAGTAACATAAGCTATCTTTATTTTGATCCACGCGAATGAAGTCGACTCATTGACATTGATTGACCACTAATAACCTATACGTTAAATTAATAATTTAACAAAATTTCCATGTTCCGTTCTAATTTAATTTGTTATTTTAACGTTCAATTTTAAAATCGCATCTCTATCGCTAATCAAAATAATGGTGACACAAACAGTCAGTTTATTTCATTTTATATATACGTGATATGTGAAATAATATGTCAAAATTGATATTAATATTTTGAGATATTATTAGAATCTATTGAACAAAAAACAAAACACATGGCAATGACGTCACGCACGAAATAACAAAGATAGTATACATATAAAGTTTTAGAGGAAAGAAAGAGATAGACGTCTTTCACCATAATCTCAGACAACAGTCATCGTTGTTACTTCCCAGATACTAATTTAATTTGAGCTCTATGCTCATTAGTTAGGGTGTAATTGTGCAGTTGTACCGATGTTTATGGCAAGGATGTTGCTTAGTTACATATGGTGATTTGGCTGTCATCATATAAGTGGCACCCTAGTAGAGCCGATATAATTGGTAACATACGCGTTCCGTTACTTTTGACGAATGAAATGTCTCTATCTATGTGAGCCTCTCGGGTGTATCGATAGTTTTGACCACTTTGGCTGTCTCTAACTATTTGACAGCCTTGAATGTCTCTATCTATTTGCTGCTGACTGTACCCAAAATCAGAAACAAGAAGCGAAAGATATATGCCAAGATGGAAACAGGCAACATAATAATCTCTGCCTACCCCACTGGAAATATTGATGATATCGACATACTTGGTATACCTACACAAAAAAAATGAATGGTTAAAAATATTTGCACCGAGTGGAAACCGATCCCGCGAATGCGATTCAGTAGTTGAACGTTATATCGCCATGCCACACCCACTCTACAATATTTACCCAATTTGAATCTCACTATCATAATAATATATGCAACCTAAAATGCACCCTACGTCGAAACCAACGAGGCAATCATTGCCTAACAAGATTCAAAAGTGTTCCCTAGCATGATATTCCATTCGTTTAGTCATACTCGGGAACA
The DNA here is from genome assembly GCA_963691645.1 of Pelosia muscerda. Taxonomy (NCBI): domain Eukaryota; kingdom Metazoa; phylum Arthropoda; class Insecta; order Lepidoptera; family Erebidae; genus Pelosia; species Pelosia muscerda. Next base: position 17,124,802 of record OY829109.1, on the reverse strand, counting down.
TGGTATGCGTGATAGCTGACGGAAATTGCTTTCACGGAACCGTGACCCCAATTGTCGCTAAATAAGTATCTCGTGTTGTGGTCTACCATATATACATTTTTAGGATTCCGTACTTACGAAGGACTCCTTATAAAATTTCTTTTCGTATTTGGTAACTTTCATTCCTTGATGGGGATAACCTCTATCTTTAAGCCTCGACGAAAAACGATAGACGTTATGAGTTCAGTGAACTCAAGGTGATATAATTCATATGGTGATCGAGAGCAAATATCACCACTCCATTTTATCTAAATGATGTCGTATTTAGAAAAAAAACATCTATGTATGTTAATTCTAGAAGCCATAACACAAGCTAGTTAAGCTATGATTACCATAGGTCTAGAGGACGTTGTGTATTAATTCTAGTTCTGGTAAGATGGTCAAATTCTTTTAAGAAAAATAAGAAAAAGAAAAATAATTTTATTTTTAACATGCTGCAGCACACACAAAACAACATTTCGGCTTACACGTAACTGGCTTCGTAAACTTAGTCTATGACATCATGATTATTATATAATCTATGGATCCTTTTGTAAACAATAAACATAAACAAACAAATACACGTATAAAATTTAGTGGCCCATTGTTTACAAAATTTACCTATTATACATAGTGTTTATGAATTTCGGGACTTCACGCGATATATTTTTTTGAAAACTTACTTTTGTCGACGTTTCGGGTGCGTTGCAGCACCCGTGGTCACGACTTGACTGGCCTGCGAGCGTCGCGCGGTGTGCAGGAAACATTTTTTGTCTGCCTACCCTCCATTACTTTAATGTTGAATGTAAGGCTGGCGACACACCACACTCACTATGTCAGTTTTAGATGGCAACGGCAGCACTGTGTTCTTGGGTTTCACTATTTGAATCACTGGATTCCAGGTCCCGGATAATTTGAATCCATCTTCCCTATTGAAATTTTTATATTTTTTGATTTCAATAGCTTCGCGCACAATACGTGGATAGTAGTGGCGCTCAGTGGAGAGGACTTTGGGTTGATGCAGTTCAATCCAGTGATTGGTGCCCGATTCGAGATGTTCTGCAACTGCCGATTTGTTGAACTGACGGTTTTTCACAGCTGCGATATGTTCTTTGACTCTCTCCGCAATGGTGCGCTTGGTTTGGCCTATGTAGGAACTACCGCAGCTGCAATCTACTTTGTAGACACCCGGTGTTTGCAGAGGTATGACGTCCTTCGGCGTTCTCACGTATTTCGCTACTTTGGCGGACGGTTTAAATATGGTCTTGATGGAAAGCTTCCGTAAACAAGATCCGATCTTATCCGTTATTCCTTTCACATACGGCATGAACGCCGGTTGGCGGTCAACACCCGGTAGCATCATCCTCCGTGCACGTCGCGGCTTTCTAGAACTCGTAACATACCCATTCATTTTAAGCACCTCTTGAACGTGGTCTAACTCCTGCTGTAGGTGCTCAGGGTCACACAAATCATTAGCTCGCTTGGTGAGAGTCGAGCTCACTGAGTTCAAATGAAGTGGGTGATGATGCGAGGAGGCGTGCAGGTATCTATCTGTGTGAGTGGGTTTTCGGTACACAGTATGGGCCAAGGAGCCGTCGGTTCTTATCATTAACTTGATGTCTAGGAAGGACAATGTTCTGTTGTTCTCAATCTCATACGTAAACTGTGTCTTCACATGTAATGAGTTGAGATACTCAGTAAAGCGGACCACCTGCTCTCTGTTGCCTTTAAATATACAGAATATGTCATCTACATACCTTTTCCATAGCCTGATCTGGGTGTGCCCGTTCTGAGCTACCACTTCTTCAATATGTTCCATCCAAATATTTGCCACGACCGGTGCCAAAGGGCTGCCCATAGCAACGCCGTTAATCTGGAGGTAGTGTTGGCCATGGTAAAGGAAGTAGTTTCCTTCGAGGCAACTCTGTAATAACGTCGCATAACTATCCGGTAGACCATTATCCTTCAACTTGGTTTCGATAATCCGTAGACAGTCTTGTAAAGGAACATTGGTAAATAATGACTCAACATCAAAACTTACCAATAATTCATCTGGTTCCAACCTAATGTCTTGGATTATGTCCACAAAATGGCGAGAATCTTTGACAAAGGACGGTGTTTTCCCCACTAATGGCTGCAGTGCTTTAGCAATGTGTTTTGCTAAATCGTAGGTTGGCGAGTCAATTTGACTTACGATTGGTCGCAGTGGCACATTAGGTTTATGCACTTTCGGCAAGCCGTACAGTTTGGGTGGTTGTGTGATTTTAGGGCGGTGCAATTTTTCGAACTCGTCCTTCGTAAAATCCTCTTCGTGCTCCTTGATCAAATTGCGTATTTTACGTGTTACTCTTGCCGTGGGATTATATTTAACACTCTTATACGTTTGTGCGTCTTCGAGTAAAGTGAGCATTTTTGCCTCATAATCAGTTGTTTGCATTACTACGGTGGCGTTCCCCTTGTCGGCTTTAAGTACCAGTACATCCTTATTGTTCCGCAGCGCAACCAATGCCTGTCGCTCTTCGGCAGTGGTGTTACTTTTCGGAAGGCGAGCCTTCCGTAAGACATGGGCGACCTCTTGTCGTAAAGTGTCTGCGTCACAAACTGGTATCTTGTTCCTGGCGATTGCCTCCTCCACACTGCAGATTATATTCTCATAAGGCACTTTTTTCGGTGTAAGAGCGTAATTCAATCCCTTTTGCAAAATATTTAAGGTTGGCTGGTCTAAGTCTAACTTTGACAAATTGATCACAGTGTTGTTCAGTGTGACCCCAGCTTTATTTTGAGCATGTGTACTTTTACCTAGGCGAGCTGCTAATTTGGCGAATTTCCGATCATGCGTGGTGCTGCTTAGTTCATAGGTTCTTTCTGCTTGTTGGTATGAAATGCGATCCACCCAATCAAAGTCACTCCCGGTCAACCTTTTACTGCACTCCAAATGTAACACGTATAACACTCTGTGCACTTTATTTAACTCCGCATGGTTGTTACTAATTAGTTGTCGTAATAAACGACCACTCGCGTGTCTTAGAATTCTATCGGAATACGCGATGTCACTCCGCGGTTTGATACGAACACACGAAGGAATAATGTCCCGATCACGGCATTTCGTAAGAAACACAAGTGAGGTAGATATACGCGCACACTTTTTCCGATAATATTCTAGGTCTTTCACTTTTTGTGCAATTTCCGGCCCGTATCGGTTTGCTAATGTAACTTTTAAACTATCGCGGCGTTTACTCATAGTGTTTATGAATTTCGGGACTTCACGCGATATATTTTTTTGAAAACTTACTTTTGTCGACGTTTCGGGTGCGTTGCAGCACCCGTGGTCACGACTTGACTGGCCTGCGAGCGTCGCGCGGTGTGCAGGAAACATTTTTTGTCTGCCTACCCTCCATTACTTTAATTTGTGGACATAATCCAAGACATTAGGTTGGAACCAGATGAATTATTGGTAAGTTTTGATGTTGAGTCATTATTTACCAATGTTCCTTTACAAGACTGTCTACGGATTATCGAAACCAAGTTGAAGGATAATGGTCTACCGGATAGTTATGCGACGTTATTACAGAGTTGCCTCGAAGGAAACTACTTCCTTTACCATGGCCAACACTACCTCCAGATTAACGGCGTTGCTATGGGCAGCCCTTTGGCACCGGTCGTGGCAAATATTTGGATGGAACATATTGAAGAAGTGGTAGCTCAGAACGGGCACACCCAGATCAGGCTATGGAAAAGGTATGTAGATGACATATTCTGTATATTTAAAGGCAACAGAGAGCAGGTGGTCCGCTTTACTGAGTATCTCAACTCATTACATGTGAAGACACAGTTTACGTATGAGATTGAGAACAACAGAACATTGTCCTTCCTAGACATCAAGTTAATGATAAGAACCGACGGCTCCTTGGCCCATACTGTGTACCGAAAACCCACTCACACAGATAGATACCTGCACGCCTCCTCGCATCATCACCCACTTCATTTGAACTCAGTGAGCTCGACTCTCACCAAGCGAGCTAATGATTTGTGTGACCCTGAGCACCTACAGCAGGAGTTAGACCACGTTCAAGAGGTGCTTAAAATGAATGGGTATGTTACGAGTTCTAGAAAGCCGCGACGTGCACGGAGGATGATGCTACCGGGTGTTGACCGCCAACCGGCGTTCATGCCGTATGTGAAAGGAATAACGGATAAGATCGGATCTTGTTTACGGAAGCTTTCCATCAAGACCATATTTAAACCGTCCGCCAAAGTAGCGAAATACGTGAGAACGCCGAAGGACGTCATACCTCTGCAAACACCGGGTGTCTACAAAGTAGATTGCAGCTGCGGTAGTTCCTACATAGGCCAAACCAAGCGCACCATTGCGGAGAGAGTCAAAGAACATATCGCAGCTGTGAAAAACCGTCAGTTCAACAAATCGGCAGTTGCAGAACATCTCGAATCGGGCACCAATCACTGGATTGAACTGCATCAACCCAAAGTCCTCTCCACTGAGCGCCACTACTATCCACGTATTGTGCGCGAAGCTATTGAAATCAAAAAATATAAAAATTTCAATAGGGAAGATGGATTCAAATTATCCGGGACCTGGAATCCAGTGATTCAAATAGTGAAACCCAAGAACACAGTGCTGCCGTTGCCATCTAAAACTGACATAGTGAGTGTGGTGTGTCGCCAGCCTTACATTCAACATTAAAGTAATGGAGGGTAGGCAGACAAAAAATGTTTCCTGCACACCGCGCGACGCTCGCAGGCCAGTCAAGTCGTGACCACGGGTGCTGCAACGCACCCGAAACGTCGACAAAAGTAAGTTTTCAAAAAAATATATCGCGTGAAGTCCCGAAATTCATAAACACTATGAGTAAACGCCGCGATAGTTTAAAAGTTACATTAGCAAACCGATACGGGCCGGAAATTGCACAAAAAGTGAAAGACCTAGAATATTATCGGAAAAAGTGTGCGCGTATATCTACCTCACTTGTGTTTCTTACGAAATGCCGTGATCGGGACATTATTCCTTCGTGTGTTCGTATCAAACCGCGGAGTGACATCGCGTATTCCGATAGAATTCTAAGACACGCGAGTGGTCGTTTATTACGACAACTAATTAGTAACAACCATGCGGAGTTAAATAAAGTGCACAGAGTGTTATACGTGTTACATTTGGAGTGCAGTAAAAGGTTGACCGGGAGTGACTTTGATTTGGTGGATCGCATTTCATACCAACAAGCAGAAAGAACCTATGAACTAAGCAGCACCACGCATGATCGGAAATTCGCCAAATTAGCAGCTCGCCTAGGTAAAAGTACACATGCTCAAAATAAAGCTGGGGTCACACTGAACAACACTGTGATCAATTTGTCAAAGTTAGACTTAGACCAGCCAACCTTAAATATTTTGCAAAAGGGATTGAATTACGCTCTTACACCGAAAAAAGTGCCTTATGAGAATATAATCTGCAGTGTGGAGGAGGCAATCGCCAGGAACAAGATACCAGTTTGTGACGCAGACACTTTACGACAAGAGGTCGCCCATGTCTTACGGAAGGCTCGCCTTCCGAAAAGTAACACCACTGCCGAAGAGCGACAGGCATTGGTTGCGCTGCGGAACAATAAGGATGTACTGGTACTTAAAGCCGACAAGGGGAACGCCACCGTAGTAATGCAAACAACTGATTATGAGGCAAAAATGCTCACTTTACTCGAAGACGCACAAACGTATAAGAGTGTTAAATATAATCCCACGGCAAGAGTAACACGTAAAATACGCAATTTGATCAAGGAGCACGAAGAGGATTTTACGAAGGACGAGTTCGAAAAATTGCACCGCCCTAAAATCACACAACCACCCAAACTGTACGGCTTGCCGAAAGTGCATAAACCTAATGTGCCACTGCGACCAATCGTAAGTCAAATTGACTCGCCAACCTACGATTTAGCAAAACACATTGCTAAAGCACTGCAGCCATTAGTGGGGAAAACACCGTCCTTTGTCAAAGATTCTCGCCATTTTGTGGACATAATCCAAGACATTAGGTTGGAACCAGATGAATTATTGGTAAGTTTTGATGTTGAGTCATTATTTACCAATGTTCCTTTACAAGACTGTCTACGGATTATCGAAACCAAGTTGAAGGATAATGGTCTACCGGATAGTTATGCGACGTTATTACAGAGTTGCCTCGAAGGAAACTACTTCCTTTACCATGGCCAACACTACCTCCAGATTAACGGCGTTGCTATGGGCAGCCCTTTGGCACCGGTCGTGGCAAATATTTGGATGGAACATATTGAAGAAGTGGTAGCTCAGAACGGGCACACCCAGATCAGGCTATGGAAAAGGTATGTAGATGACATATTCTGTATATTTAAAGGCAACAGAGAGCAGGTGGTCCGCTTTACTGAGTATCTCAACTCATTACATGTGAAGACACAGTTTACGTATGAGATTGAGAACAACAGAACATTGTCCTTCCTAGACATCAAGTTAATGATAAGAACCGACGGCTCCTTGGCCCATACTGTGTACCGAAAACCCACTCACACAGATAGATACCTGCACGCCTCCTCGCATCATCACCCACTTCATTTGAACTCAGTGAGCTCGACTCTCACCAAGCGAGCTAATGATTTGTGTGACCCTGAGCACCTACAGCAGGAGTTAGACCACGTTCAAGAGGTGCTTAAAATGAATGGGTATGTTACGAGTTCTAGAAAGCCGCGACGTGCACGGAGGATGATGCTACCGGGTGTTGACCGCCAACCGGCGTTCATGCCGTATGTGAAAGGAATAACGGATAAGATCGGATCTTGTTTACGGAAGCTTTCCATCAAGACCATATTTAAACCGTCCGCCAAAGTAGCGAAATACGTGAGAACGCCGAAGGACGTCATACCTCTGCAAACACCGGGTGTCTACAAAGTAGATTGCAGCTGCGGTAGTTCCTACATAGGCCAAACCAAGCGCACCATTGCGGAGAGAGTCAAAGAACATATCGCAGCTGTGAAAAACCGTCAGTTCAACAAATCGGCAGTTGCAGAACATCTCGAATCGGGCACCAATCACTGGATTGAACTGCATCAACCCAAAGTCCTCTCCACTGAGCGCCACTACTATCCACGTATTGTGCGCGAAGCTATTGAAATCAAAAAATATAAAAATTTCAATAGGGAAGATGGATTCAAATTATCCGGGACCTGGAATCCAGTGATTCAAATAGTGAAACCCAAGAACACAGTGCTGCCGTTGCCATCTAAAACTGACATAGTGAGTGTGGTGTGTCGCCAGCCTTACATTCAACATTAAAGTAATGGAGGGTAGGCAGACAAAAAATGTTTCCTGCACACCGCGCGACGCTCGCAGGCCAGTCAAGTCGTGACCACGGGTGCTGCAACGCACCCGAAACGTCGACAAAAGTAAGTTTTCAAAAAAAAATATATCGCGTGAAGTCCCGAAATTCATAAACACTATGAGTAAACGCCGCGATAGTTTAAAAGTTACATTACCTATTATACTTTGTAAAATGTAGCTTGGGTCCTATGACAGCTGTCATTGAAATCCCGCACATGAAGTCTTGAATTTTCTATTATTGAATGTAGTAGCTGTCAATGTCATACTTTATGGGCATACCGAGCTAATTAGTGATGGGCGATGAATCACCGTGACCACATACTATGAACTATCCATATTTTGTATAAAGCTTAATTTAAAATTGAAATTAATATAAGAAAAAAATAATTAGAATTTAATCTTATTGCTTAGGTATTTTAATATCATAATAATGTTTATATTTCAATATACCTACTTGATCCTAAATAATATTGAGTAAATAAAATCCTTCATTCAATCCATCAACACCCTGAACCTGTTTTTGGATTTTGTAAGAAGACACGCAGCGTTTGGCTCTTGGGCCATGATATAGGCATAAGATACACGCGCCAACATCTTGTTTGATATGAACTTCCACTGATCCACTCCACTCATTCTCATCAGTATGAGTGCCGACGCCTTGTACGCTACGTATATTCCGTTCTCATTACAATTAAATGCATACATACAGTTAAATTAAACCTAATTAGCTGGTAGTATCGATATTTTCATCGAATTTTGGACATCCTTATGAACCTGATTTTGACATCTGTCATAGGACCCAAGCTATATTTTACAAAGTATAGTCACCTAAGTTTTAAGTACAATCGTTGTATTTTTTATTATATGCGCTGCAGCTGCCAAAACTGGTCGCCGCTCAGCTATGTGCTGTGATGTAGTCAACAAAATGTAGACTACACCAAGCGCTGTTTTTCGTTAGCAACCAACCTGGTGACGCATCACGCAGTTGCGCCATCCGGCGGATAATTGTTACAACAGTTACAACATCGTTTAATCCTGTGGCAAACAACAACTGTCCCGGTACATAATTTCATTTACAAAAACGAGGTAAGAACTAATATAATCCTATCTCTAAAACAATACAAAGCATATATAAAGAATAATATTATTACCATAGGTCTAGGCTTTATTTTACCACAGTTATCGACGATGAAGTATCAATATCTCCTATCTCAAAATCAGTAACTTTACAGGAAGCAAAAAAAACATAATAATTTTTATTTTGTTTACAATTTTCAGATATTTTTAATGCAAAAAGAAGCTTATTTGGAGGCAATTATTATTACTATTGGTGAATTATGAGTAGGATATCTAATTAAGAAGATAATCAGACATAGGAGGTATTGATTCTATTTAGGATAAACTAGATTTTGATAGGAGGTATTACAAAGAGTTTTTTTTATTAAAAAAGTAGTTTTATTTCCAATTAACACATTAAACATCTTTAAATTATTATAATCATTTATACAGCGACTCATAAACATCAAACATACAAAATATTTGCCTTGGTAGGTAGGTGTCAGCAGTAAAGTTATAAAAAAGTCACAGTCATGTTAAAACTATCAAAAATAAGAAATTACTTTCTAAAAAGATTTAGCATTTACGCATGAAAAATTAATACTTTTCAAGTTAACAACAATAGATAAACTATACCAAAAACAAAATAATATTTTCTCGAAAAAACACACATAATAGTATAAATATTTTGACGCTTTCCCATAAAGCTACTTATTGTAAATGTGGCAATGTATCGTAAAAATGGTGGCAGTCTCTTGGCAAAACAGTTTTTAGCTGTTGTAGATGGTTAAATTTTGTGTCTTTGATCGGGAGAGGACTAGCATTAAGCTGCGAATAACTTACTTGTCTAAGTGGTCTGGGTCTTTGTGGAAGCTCCATCCAATCGTCATCAAAGTTTAACTTGACCAATAATGTTAAATCTGGATTGTACTGAATTGCTCTTATGTCGACCACTTGAGGATCACCTGCTTTACGTCCTGGACGAATGCTTTTGTACACCCAAGTGTCAGGATCAGCATAATTTTTGACAAAATCAAAATTAACGTGTTCGACATCATAAGGTGGCGTTCGAGCTTCTTTCGTGATGGAAACGTAGTCACTCGGGAGGTGTATCTCTCTGTTTTTTAATTTCCTTTCAATTGCACTGTGTACAGAATCACACTCCATTTGAGTGTGCCCGGGTTCTAAATACTTTTGTGTTATGGTTACTTCGTTCTTTTGAGAAAACAGTAACAGCGCATTGGAAAGGACAACATTACGGTTTTGGTAAGTACAACCGTCTGAAAAGATAACTATCGGCTTCTTTTCCGGTGTTAAGCAATGCTTTTCTAAATAATCAAGGAGGAAAGAAGTAAAGGTGCTCGCTGTTAAATCTGCAGCGGTTTCGTCAAACCAGTAGCAAGTGCAATGGTGCGAGGTCAAATTATAAATGGTGTAATTGTGACATACCAGCTTTGTTTTAAAATACAATGCACTGGCAGTGAGATAAGGACACACCTTAACGGCCTCTAAATCTAACGTCAGGAGAATGTATTCCCCATTGGCAGATTTCTTCTTGTCCTCCTCTTTTTCAGACCTTGCTCTGTTCTTTTTGATGGTGTGGATTTGAAAATCGGCTTCACTTAGATTACCAGCTTTGTGGCTCGAGCAAACATCGCACATGTCTTTCTTAAGGGTATAAAGTGATAGATTTTTTTCACGAAACATCTTTTCAAATGTGAACCTGCACACTAGCGGTTCTTCATTCAACATGCAATAGTTTTTGTAAGCATTGAACAAATCTGTAAGAGTGTGATAAGTAGGTTCTATAAACAACTTTGTGGTGTCCTTCCTTGCGTAATGCGATGGCAGTTTCGGAAGATTGTTGAGAAAGGTATTCGCACAATGAACTTTTCTTTCGTCTCTGGGTTTTATGGCTCTTTGCCGTGATTCATTTAAGGTTTGTCTATCAGGAGTAATACCACAAACTGACTTCTTTACCCATGACTGCACAGTAAAACTACCAAGAGATAATGTGTTTAGGAACATGGTTCTACATACCTGAACATTGCTTTGGTCTTTGATAGGTAGAAAGTACGACAGCGTACATTGTCGCCTCGAGTCATCATCATCATCACCAGCTGCTGATACTTTTCTTGTCTTTTGAGTTGTTTCCAAGCTTTTCACCAGTCCATTGACATAAATTTTCCTCTGGTCCCACGACATATTCTTCCAAAAGTGAGTATGTATCTGATTACGCATTTCTTCAGTGAAACGGTTACATCCCCGAAACTTACTCTTTTCACAGTATTTAGACTTACAAGTTTCCTGTAACTCCCTGGCAGATCTTACTGTGTCTTGTTGCATCTTTTCTCCTTTAGGTTTCCTATATCCCAAGTATTCATCACCACGCATACGGAGCTGTTTAGCCTTGTTTCTTTTCCAAGAGCTAGGTTCAGCTGTATGTTTTCGTTTTCTGCCCTCATTCACGTTACCGTAGGTTATATCGGCAAAAAACTCCTCATTTGTACTTTCAGGTATAAACTCCTGATTATCACCCGCAGAAATTCTATGAAATGCATGAAATAAACTGTCTACAAAATTAAATCGATCGTCATTTAGATTAGGAAGAGAAGAACTCTTTTTGAGTTCACTGAAATTATTTTGGGTATCTACTGTTAGATGGGATAGTGAAAGAGAGCGAACAATTTTATAAAATTTGGTGCCCTCATCTGCACCAACAACCTCTGTATGCGTTTTATTAGCTACAACAGATGATAAGGGGTCCTGGTATGACATCTCTTCAATTTCTGACGATTTCCTGCGATCCTTCTCATTAGCGGTGCGAAGACAGCCAGCTACAAAAAGAAAATGATTAAACGTGGGTAGTTATAACATTACTTAAGAAGAGGTAGCTAACATACATAGGTTAACCATAAGGGGGTTTTTAAAAAAAAGAGGAAACTCGCGCCCTGCCACCACCAGGGACTCCGTGAAGCATGGATAGGTAGTAAGTAAAACAAAGTAAATGTGTCTGGTTTTGATAAGTGGTTAACACAGGAGCCTCACAGCCTACCTACCTACTTAACGAACAAATTACCCCCTTCATCACAAAAAATATTGGTCAATGCCATGAATAGTAGGTATGCCGTTAGTTAAGGCTCCAAAAGCTAACACACCGAGTACCTACCGATTAATAATATCACTTTACTTAAGAGGGTAATCTTACCAGGCTGTATTTCATCCACTTTTTTATTAATCGGTTGCTGGTCTCCCACTCCTGTCTCAATTTCTTTAGTCCCAATGCCTGAAGAAACAATAATAAATTACATACAAGTAAGTGATAGAAATAATTTTACAGCATTTAGTATGCTAACCATATAAATTTCTTAAAATTGGAAAAAGACAAATTGACTCAGGCGGGACTCGAACCCGCGATCTTTCCCTTACAGGGGGAACGCTCTAACCGCTAAGGTAAAAAAAAAAAAAAAGGTAAGTGATAGTTGCGTATTGTACATACACGCACAAACAAAACACACACAACATAACGATTGACATGAAAAACATAGTAGGTGGCTACTCTGCAGGTACGTACTTTGTAAGTACCTACACTGTCCTTTGAAGTAGGTAGGTATGGGCGTGTTACTTGTAATGTTAGATTGTCTGGTAGGTTTGACTATGATACTTACGAGATTCATTATCCAGCGTTGGTTGTGTCTTTTTGGTGGTAGTCGCCATTGCTGTCTGATTTTTATTAATATCATTTACAATTTTTTTCCATCTCGAGCTTCCCGGACGCGGCATTTTAGCTAAAAATGAACAGAATTATCTATTAGCGAGCAACAAACACTTCTATCTCACTTCCCACTAAATAAATTTTAATCAAAAGCAATATCTCCTATCTATTTCAAATCTATCTAATCAGTCTATTTTCTGTTTGAAAACATATTAATTTCATATTTTAGTACACTAGTTCCATAGTACTTACCATTTACAGTGATATCCAGGAATAATTTAGCAAAATAAAGCACTTTTTCACTATAATTAGTATAATTTATGCACGTAATCAATAAATCGATGCAACAATTGTAACGCGGTAATTCGAAATGGCGGAAGGTCACAGTGCATCAGCGGAGCGGGGCAAGGTGCGCGCGGGGTAAACTCCCGCGTGAGACACACCCCCCTCCCTGATATCTAGTACAGAAACATCGAACAGGTTCGCACGCGCTTCAAGGAGATAGGAGGTATTCACAGTATAAGTCACGCAATATGAGATAGGAGGTATTTCTTTTATACAGATAGTAGGTATTTCCAGCATGATTTGAAACTAACAGAGTTAGTATTATTTTCATTTCATCCGTATTTACGTTGTTTTTAAGTTGAAATTCGTGTGTTTTTATCAGGAGATAGAGAATGAAAAAATGCATCGATTAGTGAAATAAAAAAAAAATCGAAAAAATTGAGATAGGAGATATTGATACTTCATCGTCGTTATGCTAACTTTGTTTCCCCTCCAGTTTTATACGGACCCTTTCAGCGCACGAGCCGAATGCCACTTGAACCCATTTTTAAGAGTACATACGTTACAGGAAAATTAACACAAAACATTAAACATGCTAAGTCATGTTGTGAAAAGCTATTATTACCTAAATACCTAAAAGTCAAGGAGAAGAACTTTATGTAACAAGGAAATTGTGACATTATTGTAATTGTCGACAATTATTTCTACGATTATTATATTAACATAATCATGCTCGGTTTTAGGGTTTCTTGTCTCAGAAGAAAAAACCAAAACCTTTATAAAGTCACCTCGTTGTCCATCCGTCTCCCTGTCTGTTCCTCTGTATTTCAATCAAGACTTTTTTTCTGGATCGTGTGAAGGTTTTGACAGACAGACAGACGGTCAGCGAAGTGATTATTATAGGCAATGTCGTCTTTATCATAGAGTCACTCAGGGTACGTGCCCAGGCCCCACCGCTTCAGGGAGGCCCTGGGCAACTATTTCTCGCACGCCAACTTAAGATCACTTTTCTCACAGAAAAAGTGACTGAAGAGTTGTTCTTGAGTTGTCATTTTGAAGACAAGTTTGTCGGTGGTCTACGCCCTCGGTGTTACAAACGACCATAGGCCATAGTAACCAATCTTGTCTGCCACCTCAACGGTATAAAAAAACAAAAGGGGCCCCCAATTTCTTGTGTGAGCAGTGCCCCCAAATTCTACTGTGCCCAGGGCCCCCGGCATAGCTAAAGACGGCCCTGCTTATAGGTTCTATAATTTCCTTTTGAAGTACAGAATCTCAAAAGCGCCTTTATGTAAAAGATATCATAATTGACAACATTCCTTTCTAATTTGAAGTTCTGAGCATGTGTACCAACAAAAAATGTCGTCACAAATAGGTATATTATGTATCTACACAATGCATTCAAGTTCCTCACCATTAATTTGTGACGTGTGAATGTGACGTGCAAAAATGTTTTCCTTGTCACGGCTGTGTAAAAACCTTTTTGCAATTGGTTACGTCTCGTCGAGGCCAGCGTGTTTATACTGGTGGATTCTACCCGAGAGCTTTTTGCAGAGAATGCGACAGATTGAATTGTTTTTTTAAAAAACTACAACGTGTATGTACATTGTGTGTTTGCCTTTTTTAATTATATTTGCTTGCCAATAACCTTTGAATGTAATTTTATTTCTGAGACTCTGCAACCTTGGAATGCTATTACCGTTCCTGCCTGCAATTCATAGGGACTTTATCCAGGTATAAAAACTTAGCTTTTATGATATTTCATAGTTTAATCAATTTCTGTACATATCAAATTATTTTTGTTTACCCAGGCAAAAACAAAATAACACAATAAAATTTACAGAATTCAGTCCAGCCGCTCTCGAGTAATAAATAGCATAAATGGTATCGAGTTGTAAGGTATATAGATTATTTGGCATATATTTCAGTGATGTCCATGGTGTGGCAATGAAAAGATCTTTGCCACACCATTAAGTCTTGTTTTTTGTTCCTTGCGTTTCCTTCATCCAACAGTCCCAGGTCCCTTAAGCAGGGCGTGAAATATCATCTGCATCTGATGAGGTCGTCAAGCTGAGCGCCACCATTGTAACACTGTACGTGTTTGTAATTTTGATTTTGTCTTCAGCTTACTGTGAGCAAGGTGGAGTTGACCTATCCTATATAAAAAATCATACTTGCTAGAACTATTAGCACGCAAGCTATCCTACTCCATTGTTATAAAACACACAACCACAATTCGACATAACCCTACGTCACCGCTGTGGTTATTGCATTACAAACAAATTAAACAATTACAACGCATAACTTCCCTGTGTTCCCACCCCTAGCGGGTCGCAAGCCCAAACTCGTAAGTCATAACCTTCGTAAGTGCAGATCCGTCCCACATGTCAAGGGACTCAGTGTTTTGATGTAAATTGACATTAGCTACAAGTTTGACATTGTCACATTTGATTCGAAATAGTTTCGAAGATTTAGGGTACTATAGACAATAATGGGTGTTTGTTAACACGATTCGGGTTAGAACTTAGTTTATGCTTGGTCTAAGTAATGTTTAGGCATATGATAATAAAACAGGTCAATGTGGGTTGGGTTAGAAGGGTTCCGTATCCGTATAACTATGTATTACACTTCCTATAAGTTTTAAATTAAAATAATTATTTTTTGAAATGAAAGAGGGTCACCATTACAAACATGTACAGTGTTACAATGGTGGCGCTCAGCTTGACTGCCTCATCAGATGCTTTTTTCACGCCCCGCTTAAATTTACGCTAGTACTAATAATGTCTGTGGTATAAAAACAGTTTTAACATCACCTAGAATCAACGGGTGTAAAAAACCGAATAAAAAAATAAATAATGTAGAAGAGGGTTCGAATTTCAACCTAGGCATAAAGGTATCATATCATAAAGACTATCATAAATTCTGAACTTTTACGCGATTCACGATTGCCTACTCCACAGTTCGAATTCTCGATCCAATGAAATGTGACGGGATGTAAAACAGGAGCTTTGTGCGGTTGCCAACTGTACGAAAAAAACGGTCAAGTACGAATCAAAATTGTACTCAAAAGGTTCCATATTCCATGAAATTGTAATAGATATTTTAATTATCAATTACATAACTACAAAGCTTTTATTTTAAATAGTTTGTCTGGAATGAACAATAGGAACGGCAACAGTTAAACCATAGAATACTAGTTAGACCATAAATTTAAATTCGATTACGCGGTTATGAAGAACTCTGTGGTTCTATTTACGCCAATTGTAATAATGTTTATGTGTTAAACACATTGTATCAAAATTTACCATTTATAACAGCGTTCCATTTATTACCCTTCGACTACGGATCCCTAAAGAATAAAAACAATTCTTTAATGCTTCATTTTTTGATTTCGAACGAAAATTGAGGTTATAATTTACAAGATATGAATATCAGTTACCACTGAAATATTTTGTGATTTATATTATTTTCGATGAGGTTGTACCCAAAGCCACTTGGAGCTTTAAATATTTAATCTTATGAAATATGAATGGTTTATAATCATAAAGTAATTTTACAAATTTATTTTTTTGAGACTTAGCATATGAGGTCTTAACACCTCATATGATGACTATTACACAGGCAGATTACTACGAAATACACAATCAAACACTTTAAACATAATATAACACCCCTTTTTTCGTCAGATACTAAAAAATAACTGGTTTAGGTTCTAATACTACTCTCTGTCTTACTCGCTGGCTCTGCAGCGGTCCTGAAGAAGCCGCATTATTAAGTCCTTTGATGCTCTGCCAGCATACGTGTTCCCTTCATCCTACCGTCTCGGGTCTTTCAAGCGGGGCGTGAAAACACAACTGTCGAGGCCATCAGGATTGGGACCGCCGCCGATGCAGGGACAGCACCTGTACTGTCCCACCATGTTCAGTACTGCGCCTCTGCTTACCATCAGGCGTGATGCAATCAATTTGACGACCTAAGTATAAAAATGCATCGTATAGTGGCAAACCACGTGTCGAGGTTTGTTCTTCGCACTTGCGAAATATTGTACTTATGAAATAATATATCATCGTGTAAGAAGTCTTTGCTTGCTTGCTTTTACTTTACTTGCTTGCTTTGGACGTGGTATGGTATTCCTTTCTATGCTAGTTAGTATTATTTTGCTATTGCTATCGTTGGGGTTGTTAAACCGTATATTAGTAGTGGGTACCCCTCGCTCTCCTATATATTTTCTTGTAAAAGATATCTGTTGTGTAGCGCCAACCTTAAACTATGCTCTATAATAATAAAATTATTATATGATTGTAAAAAGTTTATGTTTGTCCACGATGAACGCAAATACTACTGAACGGATTTCGATGCGAATTTTTGTGTGAAGAGGTTTGGTCCAACTTAAAATCTTACGTTTGTTCGATTGCAATCGGGTAAGTGGAACCAGAGTTATGATTGGTAATATAGAATTTAAGTTACACAGAGGCGCTTAGGTCGCGATAACAGACAGCCACGCGGGCGAAGCCGCGGGAATAGGCTAGTATCGTATATAATATTTTTATTGTCAATAACAAAAAGAAAATAGAAACCCATTAAAAATCATTTTGTTGAGAAGTTGCCCTTAATTGAAGTTATCTACAAATCTTGCAGAAAATTAAAGAAATCCTTCCAATGCTGCAATGTTCCCAACAGATTTGGAATATGATAATGGAGTAATGGATTACGATAATCTCCTGTATAAAGAGTATGACTCAGTGACATTTAGTTACAGACCATTTAGCACGAAATGATATGTGAGCGCTCGTACTACAATGAGAGAGACTGACACCTATTTAAGTCTAGATATTATCTTTGAGATACAGCGGTAGCTTAGTGGTATGGGTAATGTACTGCTGAGACGAGTTCTCGGGTTCGATCCCAGGTTTTACCATGGCACACACTAATGACTTTTCGATGCTTTTCGAAGTTAAGTGTGTACAATCTAACCCCTCCAGTTAAGTTCAATAGCTCAATAGATCAAGTCGGTAGCATAATGACCAGTTTTCGAACCCGGGACCTTTGGACCGTAAGACCAACTTCGTAACCACTAAGCTACCAACACTTAAAATTTATAGCTATTCACCTATTTCAGCATCTATCTCACATATTATATTACACACAAATACATACACTGATTCCAGTCTCGATTCAAATAATACACAAGTGAAATAAATTCACATTGATCTCGAATCAGAATTCTCGACAGCTCTCCAAACATATTCCTGATACCACTTCCACTCTGTAAACTGTATCAAGCTTGCTCTCCACTCTAGCGCAAATTAAACACCTAGCAACTTGCAAATAAAGAAAATATTAAATGTGAACATTTAAACCGACGAGCTCCAACTAGAAATGAAAATTAGTTTTTCAAGCCGTTTTGAAATTTATATAAGTTGGAATGGAAATATAATTCAACAAAGGTAATTTTCGTGGCTGAGCTTTATGAATGGGAAGTAGAAATAATGGAAATGTTAGGTCTGGAAAACGTTGAGTGATAGAGCACTTTAAAATAATAAGATAACAGATTTTTATTGTTAAAGGATTGCATCACAGTCTAAAGACTGACCACCATTGCAGATTTTGTTGACCTCAAAGTGATTTCCAAGACTCGTTTACAGAAACAAAGACTTTAAGAAGAGGGAAACACGTGCGCGGGCAGAGCCTTCCACTTCTTTTTCGTGCAGCAGAAGACGGATGTCTCAAACCTCTTGATGCGAGACAGTATGGATTCTTTGTGTGTGAGGGTAGACCGCCAGCCTGAACTAGTTATTCTAGACAGGAATCAAATAGTTTCTACATTATATTGGGGATGTTTACTATTACTGCCTTCCCGAATAGTGATACCTATGCTCGGGCCCTCTCCGTAGCCACGATAGCAACTCAAAATAAGCGTCGATTCGACAGAACAAGAACATTATATTTTTGAAAATGAAGACATTTTACACATAGAAACACCAAGACGAATGGTAAAGGCAACGCAAGGGAACCAAACCCGTGAACATTGACACGACAGTGTTGACATTGAAATGAAATATTCTTTTAAACTTTCTTGAAGCCTGACATTTCAACTACTTTTCAGCAGTCTTGAAGGCGGAATTACTAAAGGGTAACTAAGGATAGTGGTTGAAGGGAAGGTAAATAATACCAAATATATCGCGATATAATCCGAAAAAAGGGGTTTCATTTCAATGTGTGACATTATATTTGCGTCAACTCCAAAAAGTATAATGAGAGTCGAAGTTTTAATTTCCATGATCCATGATGATCATGTTGAGAGGGTTACATAAATACATAAAGGTATTGCCACAAGTAAAAAGGTTTATAGATTTATTTTATTTTCGATTTTTATTATGATCACGAAACGATCCAAAATGCTTATTACAATTCCAAACGTTGTTAGCAAGTGAACCGATAAAGGCAAGATATTAAAAGTCCAAAATTTATATTCGCTCGTAGTTATCGTGAGTGGATGTAAACATGATTTACAACTTTAATCTTGAGCAATAAAACGTTATGTCTTCGAATACTTCGGAATGTTTCATAAATGTTGCAAATTGCTGAATTCCAATTATGTTCGTAGGAATTAACGCGATCATTGTATAGGTAGATATACTAACCATCAATCAATTAGCCGATTGCAGTACACTGCTAGACATACGCCTCTTCCAATATTGAGAAGCTTTAAAATCAGTTGTTACCATTAAATGCCTAATCCCAAATTTCGGACCCGAAGATAGCGCATTATACTTCATACAGCTTTAATCTTATCAAACAAAATTTGAAATAACATCCTCCAGAAGACACTTGATCCTAAGCCAATCAAAATATATACGTACTAAACAAAAATATCCCAAATATACTTAAGTAAAGATAAAATAAAACGGGAAGATATGAAACTTATTAGGATTGTTGATTTGATTTAATTTGGTTTGATTTTATATATATATGGGCCACACAATCCTACATGCACATCACATAAACAGAAAATAAAAAAGATTTTCTCAAAACTTATTCCATTTTAATTTAGAGATTTATAAATTTACGTTCTGAAACTCAACTGACACACACTATGAATAAAATTAGCCGCATTTTTGTCACTTTCTAGTAAGTATGCAGGACCTCAATAATAGAGTACCAAAATATTCATGCGAATTTAAATTGCATGAACAGATTGAATCTGTGGAAAAACACAGCGTCTTTGGTGAAAATATTCTTGCATGGATTTTTTTTCACAAGCGGAATAAGGGACATTCGTGAAATGATGTTGTTCACGCGTTTATTTTACTTTTTTCGTTTGATGGTCATGAAATTTCGAAAACTTAAACGAATGCCATTTTTTAGGATAAATAAAATATACGTCAATTTGACTTCACCTCACCTGATGGTAAACTGAAGGCAAGGTCTCGGCAAAAATGGCTCACCATTAAAATCACAATGATGACGCTCAGCTAGATGACCTCATGAGATACGATATAAGAGTTTAATAAAAGTATATTATAATAAAGGAACAATACCTAAGTATTACTAGTATTGTAAATTATTTGTAAAAAAATATGTATGTAGGTACAAAGTTTTTGTAATAAAGTAGACTAATAGTAAGCAAACTAAGAACGCTTGTGTTATAAGCCCCTTGTTTCATTAATACACATTTTTATCTAAATACTTAATTATCAACTTTATTGCATACACATAGAGTCTAAAATCCAATATCACAGCTCAGCAATTTGTCGTCCATATCATTCGTAGTTTGTCAAGACACCATCTTGCGCTAAGTCAGCTAGTGAACCCACCCGGCCAACTTGTGTTAACTTTTGGTAATTCCTTCTCCAAGCACAGATGTTCGTTTGTTATACCTATGTTCATAATTAGTTTAGCGAACATTGATTTGTAAACAATATTTGTTGTTTCTTCATCTCGATCTGATTTAAGATCGACGTCAGTTGCCAAAAGGGATATACATACATACATTATGCTCACGCCCGTAATCTCAGAAGGGGGAATGCGGGTGTGAGCATAATGTCTCATAATGTCGTCAACTATGATTTTCAGTCCCAAGTAATAGGAGGCGAGTCTATTGCCGCCAATCGGGCACTTTGTAAAAAAAGGATATGCCGAAAATATCTAATCGAAAATGTTGCAGCTAATTAAGTTTGAAAAAAAAATTGACCCCATTCCTTGCTATGCGGTGTAAATCACAAGGAAATAATTACGTGCTTACCCGTACAAGCACTACCAATAAACGTCTTGGAGATTATCATTAGAATCATTGGAAAGTAACCGACAGAATATTACATTTTCAGGCATTTTGTAATAAGAGCTGGCTGGGTGCTTGCATTCATTCCGGTCGTATTCTACGTCTACGTACGTAAGGCTTACTACGTCCCCTATACGTATTGGTGCCTGCCTTTCGTCTCTTTTCTATTTATTGTTGTCATAAAATAGATGCCTCTGTAGCAGAAGGACAGATTCGCAAAACCCCGGAATAGCAAAATCCCAAATTAGCAGAAGGACAGACTAGCATAAAGGCAGAAGTACAGACGCACACAGAAAGCGTAATAAAAAGAAAAGAAATGAATAACAGCGAATTTTCTTGTAAGTTAGAATGTATATGTGTAGAAACTGTAATTGATATCATACTAGAAATGTTAACGTTCGTTAATTAAAACGTTATAGAGAATAGTGATTGGAACTAATTGCAGACTATATCGCTTTCAGTCGTCCTGTAATATCTTCTCTGCCTTTTAGCTTCAGCCCAGTCTTGTTATAATTAATGGATGCCTGTAACAAATGGTGTTTAACTCTGTTATTATTTTAATGCCAGACAACAGAAAAAGCTCTGTAGAAAAATTATAGGTGTATTTACAAACTCACGCAGGATTTTCTTCTAGTATACTGTTTGCTGTTCGAAAATTCGTTTAATTTATTTAATTTTTCTTCAAGTCAGACTTGGGTTTTCTGTCTAATTAATGACGTTTTAAATCCATCGCAATATGACAAAATACCCGCATCTAAATATAGTAGAACCATAAATGTATTAATAGTAACAGTGTATTATGACCAGTAAAACTTTTTTCATGCCGACCAGCAGTTTTTAAAAGTGCACATTTTAATTCATTTGAATTGATAAATTCTGTAACGCGTTACCAGAGGATTGTTTCTCTATTTACGCTAATGAAAAGGAAGAAATTGAAGGAGGCCGTCACTTTTTCTTTAGTAATGTTGGTTATGTCTTTGATTTGTAAAAATCAGTATACGTTTGTCAATGCCAACTGTAGTTATTGTTTTTTTTCTAAAGTATTACGAAATCATTTTTACTATAAACGTAACTCAATGAGATTAACGAAATTGAGGCTTGTAATCTACCTTTAATGACCTCCTAGAGAATATCTATAATATGAATAAAAAACAAGTCATCAAAAATAAAAACTATTTTCAGCAAAAACTTTTATAAATGGGTTATAAAAGTTTACCCTCAAAACTTGTGTGGAACTCCGTACAATAAAGAGGCCAATGTCAGCGGTCAAGTACAGTCGTGCAATCAAATGCTGTTGGCAGATTTATAGTCACAACTTTCTTTCCTAGACCTTGAAGTACAGAATTTATGTCTGTACGATCGATATTAAAATGGTTTTGAATTTATTACCAGTTTTTGTACGGGGTAGCAAAATCAAAATTTATAGCATCATAGAACAGATAATTTATTAGTGTGAGGGTAGAAGCAATTTTAATTATGATTTGCAAGGCATAATGTTTTTACTTTTAGGTCAAGCCATTTTTTCATGTTACATGTTACTGAATGTTCATAAGTTATATCAAAAAGGCATACTAACATACGTTTTACGGCGTTTTCATAACACCTGGATTAGTAAGAGTTTTGTAGGACTAATAAGACTAAATATATTCAAAGATACACAATTGTATTGTATTTTTTAAGAATTTTAGCAGCCTATGTTACTTATATTTTCTTTAACCGCTCTATCTAAGTTCAATGGCTAGTGTTAATAGTGGGTTCACGTCAGTGGTGTAAGGCCTCCGTTGCTCAGTGGGCATTGTATGCGGCGGCTGTGCACGATGTTATGGATTCGATTCCCACACAGGACAATACACATCCACAAATAGTTGTTCTGAGTATGGGTATACTTTATGTCCATTAGTTGTATGTTTGTAAAGTCCCCCGCGATACAGGTCTTGTTCACTAGTGCGGGAGTTATCTTTTTTAAAAAGAAAAGAAAAAGAATAAATACCTATGCAAATATTTGCATTGTTTGATTTGTTCGGGAATCGAATGCCTCCTACGCCACGCCATAGAAGTTCTAAGGCCCATCCTCTTTACAAACTGAGCGAAATTTTAATTAATTTGCACACAGCATCCAACTTCAAGTGTTTAGCCGGGAGAGGCTATTAGTTAGAACGTGCCAAGTCACCGCCAGCTTAGACACGGCTAGGCCAGACACTTGGCAATTTCGTGTGCGGTTAAGGTGACTGTATGTATAAAACATAACTAGCGTATTAGTGTTGAGTATATTAATTAATTTGTGGAGGATATAAGGTGTTGGCTCCAGGTGGACTTGGATAGGGCTGCCCCGTTTTAACTCAGCTTGATGGCCTCATAGAAGCTTTTTCACGCTCCGCTTAAAAGACCCCGGACTGTAGAAACAAGAAAACGCGTGAAGTGGTAAGAATTTCCAAGACTTACAGAATACGCTTAGCTCTTTTTACCCGACTACGGCAAAGCCAATGTTATGATTTCGACAAGGCATGTATGTATGTAAGTTCTGATCATGTGTTCCCTCATAGCTCCTCAACTGCTAATTAGAATTGGACAAATAAGGTACCGTCATTTTGGGGCTCTCAATATCTTGAATGGAGGTGCCTATCCACCCTAGCGGGATGTAGTTTATCGACGGGTTTAATGCAAAAAATAATTGTAATTGGTGTAAAATAAAGTAAGTACTTAAATTAAAAAAGATCTTGTGATGCAGAGTCAAAAGCCGTGAGTTCTTACTCTGTATTCATCTTTCACTATATCGTGAACCAATAACATCTATATTGATCACATTCTATCCATTCTCAGACTAACCTTCTTCAAGATTACAAAGATTAAATGAGTGTAAATATTATAAAAATGGGTCTAAACCCTGGAACGACCCGGCGTGCTCCGTGGCTTAATAGCTACTTGTGTAGAGATTACGTGGTGTGCTCTCAAAATATCCACCGTATTACATTTTCATACTGAATTTTCAACATAATTTTTGATAGTACGGTTTTGAGTGAGAATTTAACCTGCTTATCTGGGTATCTAGTCTCGCGGGTACTATAAATTTGGAATAAAATTTCATAGACCAAAACGTTTTATGAAACAACTGAAGTTGATACAGACTTGACTTATGATAGTACATGTGGTGTTAATGTTGTTATTTTTATATATTCATACCCTCAGGGCGAAGCTGGCCAAAAAAATTACCTTTGGGAAAACACAAAAAAGTTTTAAATTTTTCACATTTCGTAGTCTTTCCTCATTATACCGGGTGCTTCAAAAAAATGTATACACACTTTGAACTTCCATAGAAAATTTATTTACCGTTCTACAAAGTTAAATTTCAGGAAAATAGAAAGCTGAAAGTCCAATGTAAATGAAACATAAATAACAAATGTTAATACTGTTCAAATTGGTGACCTGCAGCATCAATACAATTCTGAGTACGAGTCACCACAGATTCTGTACATCGTATCAAAACGTCCAATAAGATTTCTCTACACACTGCTTGAATCTCATTCCAAAGAATGTCTAGGTTACGTGGTTTACGTTTGTACACCTCATCTTTTACTGTGCCCCACAAGAAGAAACCCAGTGGTGTAAGGTCTGGAGAGCGTGCTGGAAACTCGATTGGCCCCCTGCGTCCTATCCACTGGCCCGACAAATTTTGATCCAGGTAAGCTCGTACGTCCCTGTGATAGTGCGGCGGAGCACCATCTTGTTGAAAATAAAAATCATCATTACCGTATAATGCACGAATGGCAGGAAATATGGAATCAGCAAGCATTGTTAGGTAATTAATACCAGTTACAGTGCCTTCAAATCGAAAAGGTCCAATGAGTCCCCTTGAAGACAAACCGCACCACACATTTACACCAGGCAAATTTACAGCTTTTTCAATTGTAATGTGAGGATTTTCTTCACACCAGTAAACACAATTGTGCCTATTGACAGTTCCATTAAGTTTGAATTGGGCTTCATCCGACCAAATGATGCTACCCATAAATCCCGGTTCACGTATCACCATCTCCTGAATCCATTCACAAAATTGCAACCTTCGATCTGGATCGTCGTCATTTAGCTGTTGCACCAGCCTTGGAATGTAAACACGATACTTGCCTCTCTTCAGAATGCGTAGCACGCTGCTAGCACTTACATCACTTTCACGTGCCCCTTGCCTTGAAGATTTGTTAGGAGAGCGTTGAAACAGTTCCAAGACTGCCGTTGATGACTCATCACTTGTAGCTGTTCGAGGCCGACCTGAATGACCTTTATGCACATCACACACTGTTCCATGAACTTCGAATTTGTCTCGTATGCGTGTAATTGTTAATCTTGAAGGTGGTTCTGTATCATACTCCCTTCTCCACTGTCTTTGAACTTCATTTACATGCTCAAACTTCCAGTACCACTTAATAACCTGCTTACGTTCTTCAAAACTCAAACGTACGTCCCCCATGTTGATATTACAAATTCCAACTGATAATATAACATAGAGGGACGATTATGCTTGCACCTGGCGAAGAAATATAACATTAGCCTTGTAGAGCGGGAAAACTACAATAGTTTAAAGTGTGTATACATTTTTTTGAAGCACCCTGTATATCTCTGTGCCTATGTTACTGTGCAAATTATAAATAAGTTATTCATCTACTATTAAGATTACAGAATAAAACTATTTCCGTATCGATTTAGATCGAAAAAAGGTAATGATTTAAGGGGACTCGAACCCGCAGTCTTTCCCTTACAGGGAGAAGGTTCTATCATTTAAAATAATTAGCATACTAATATTACTTTATAATTTCGTTACAAATTATTTTCGTGTTCAGTATCGTTATACCTATATTCGTAATATATTCTTTTTATCTACCAATAAACCCACACTACGTTTTTGCAATTAAATAAGTCCAATATTCAAGTACACCTATGTCGGCAGAACATTGACATAACTTTCTCCATATTTAAATAAATCAACTAGACTCCTCCAAGCTGCTAACAGGACTACATGCAATATCAATTTGAAACGGTCTGACCATCTATAACAATTTCTAGTAGATATGAGTTAGATTCTAGGTGTACATAAAGGATTTGAATATTATTTGGACGGCATTATCCTCTTCTATCCTTCTATCAGGTTAGCATAATTGGTTTTGAGTTAAAAAATTAAAACAAGTAAGAAATAAAGTATATCTAAATTAATCGGAAATATTGGAAAATAGGCAAAGAAAAAGTCAAAAATTATTCATTCTGTATAAGACAATTTGGTTTATACAAACCGTCAATAATTAGAAAAATAAGAAAGATTAGTTTAATGAATGGATCATACCGGTTCGAATCGTGGCCCGACTTGAGAAAACTCTGGCAAGAAACTCAGTAACGACTCTATTGTCTTAGCCCCTTGTCGAAATACAATAGGTAAGCTCATACCATACCCTCACACCACTTGTCAATTTACCCTGTGCGCCATTCACTACACAGTATATCTATTTACATTGAAGCAGGAGGATGCTTCAAAGAAATTGAGTACAAATAACTTAGTTTCTAAACAAATATGAACAAAGATTCAAATTCAAATAATTAATTGAATTGTTCAAGTCTATCAGCTTTGATATTGGCCTTTGATTATGTTGAACAATAGACAGTTACATCTGATTTAATTGAATCATTGCGAAGCGAAATTCGCTATTGAATTGGGCTATTGTAAGTTCAGCAGATTTTGTGAAAATAGAATCAATTTGTTTCTTTTGTGTAAAATACCACCAAATCAAGGATCTAACCTTGAGGTGTGCTTAAGGGCTCAATGTTGGGTCTGAATAAAATAAAAAGTTTAATACAACTAGTGATATTTTTATACCACTTAGGTGGCAGAAAAGTTCATGCATATGATTAATAAAGTAATAATAGACTATCGGTTGGTTAAATTA
This sequence comes from Pelosia muscerda, assembly GCA_963691645.1. Taxonomy (NCBI): domain Eukaryota; kingdom Metazoa; phylum Arthropoda; class Insecta; order Lepidoptera; family Erebidae; genus Pelosia; species Pelosia muscerda. Next base: position 17,098,164 of record OY829109.1, on the reverse strand, counting down.
GGTACGTTTTTTTAAGATTAAAAGGCTTAGTCATCAAAGTCGAGTTTAGGCGGACTGCGACCTTCAGTCGTTAAAAGGCCTACACTTATAATTCAGTGGCGTTAAATCGGGAAGTGCTTTGACAGAACCATTTAGAATACTTTAGAGATTTATTTACAAATGTGAATTTCAGCTCCATAACTAAATGATGTTACGATTAAATCAAAATTATGTAGTCTAAAGACAATAAAACAAATATTAATGTATGTTAGTGGTCGCCAAGTGGACGAAATTGAACCTCGAATTCGAATTCGAATTAATTAAAAACTTATATTTGTTTATTTTATTAAATGAAATATACAAATATAAGTTTTATTAATTAAATTCCACTAATATATATATTAAGGAAAATAAGTGCCAAAATGGTAGTTTCCACTCTGATATTCTCAAAAGTTAATTGTAGCTTACAATCCATTTCACTTGAAAAATCCTTTACCTTACTCAAAAAAAAGTAAACATTTTTTGATAAAGTTTATTGTTCTACCCATATCGCTCCTTGAATACAAAAAGGCCACAAATCAAAAAATTTTTAAAATCGTTTTATTGCAAAAATGAAATCTAAATTGTCTATTTTGTACAGTAAAAAAAACTCCCATCTTTATTGCAATTATTACGGCCACACGGACTTACCGCCCTTTTTGCATTGGAGCACTTTGACAGGTAATGTCAATGCAAAACCGCCACTTTATTAGTTGTGACCCGAAATTCCACACGAAACCACGTAAGTTATGTGAAAAAGTGCCACAATTCAAAATACTTTTATGTTGCATTCAAAACTTCAGGTAAGTGTGATTATTTTATGATGCAAAAGTGCCATATTTCGTGTTTTGCATTCAAACTCAAGTAGTTCTAATCATATTTTGTAATACAAAAGTGCCATATTTTTGAAAACGTCTCTTTTGCATCTTAACATTTAGTAATTGTAATCATTTATATAATACAACAGAGCCATTTTTGAAATGCGTCCTTTTTGCAGTGAATTATACTGGAATAAATTATTATTTTTAGCATTCTAAATTAGGAAGTTCAGAAATATGGCCGTTGTGTATAAAAATAATTTTAATTTCTGTTACATACTTTTAAATCAAAATTGCCATTTTAATATTATAATTCTGTTTCATTTGTTATTAATTCATTGATTTTTACTGTAAAACCATAAAAATGTTTGCTTGTTATCTACGAGCATAGAGCGAATGTTAAAACTTTTTCTTTTGTGAATATTAAACTAGTATTATTAGACTCTTACTCAGAGTGAGTGACATATTGTGATGTCATAACTGTTAATGTGGTTTTTTATTACAGATTTCTTACACAATGAATCATCATCATTTCAGGCATATGACGTCCACTGCTGAGCATAGGCCTCCCCCATCGACCTCCAACTCGACCGGTTGGAGGCGATCTGCATCCAATGGGTACTCGTGACTTTGACTATGTCGTCCGTCCACCGCACAGGAGGCCGTTCCACGCTTCGTCGGTACGCGGTCTCCATTCGAAAATCTCTCGGCTCCAACGGCCATCTGTTCTTCTTGCTACGTGCCCCATCCATTTGCTCTGCTATTCAGCTTACTGACCCTGTAGGCTATGTCAACCATTTTCGTTCGTCTACGGATCTGCTCCTTTCTGATTCGATCTCGCAGAGAAATGCCGAGCATAGCCATTTCCATAGCTCGCTGTGTGACCTTGAGCTTTCTTACGAGGCCCATAGTGAGGGTCCACCTCTCGGCGCCATAAGTCATCACTAGCAATACGCACTGATTAAATACTTTCATCTTTAGGCACTGAGGTTTTTTGGAAGATAATACGCTGTGTAACGCCCGAACGTTTGACCCGTCTAATCCATCTGTCCAAGATGGACTTATTTATTTAAAACTTTGAGGTTCGAGCCTCCAACTAATACTGGAGATGGCCTTAGAATATGAGCATTTGCCATAGACTGAGTCTTGTCCATATTCATCTCGAGGCCCACGTGTTGAGAGACTCAGTTGAGGTCTTCGAGCATTGTGTTAAGATCCTCCAGTGAGATATGAGCGCGATATCGTCGATGAAACGAGGTGAGTGATGCATTTGCCACTAGCATTGGTGCCTAGACCTTTCCATTCCAGAAGCTTAAAGGCATCCTCCATTGCATTGGCGAATAGCTTCGGAGTTATTACATCTCCTTGTCTCCCTCTCCTCTGCAACAGTATCGCCTCTGTGCTCTGATTTTGTACTCGAACTGACATGGTGGCGTGGTTATACAAACACTTCAGCGCATCAGATGTACCGGTGGTGAGTGATTGTAGCACTGCCCATGTCTCGATCGAATCAAAGGCTTTCTCTTAGTCCACAAACGCTAAACATAGTGGCAAGTTATACTCATGAGTCTTCTATATGACTTGCTGCAGCGTATGATGGAGAAACTGGCTGGTACGGGGTCGAAAGTCATCACACCTGCGTTCGAGATGATTTGTGATAACCCTCGAAAACAGTTTATAAACATGGCTCAGAGGCGAGATGGGACTCTGAAGTTACATAATGATAAGTAACAAGTAGGGTTGTAAGTACCTACATGATAATAATAAATAACTATGATTCTAAATAACTTTTTTAAAATATAATTAAGGATAGTAAACGTAAAAAAAAAGTTTTGGAAAGGTAATCTCAATTATTTGAACAATTAGTACCTAAAATTGTATAGTTTAGACTTCACTTATTTTCACTTAGTAATAAGATGAAAGTGTTTAATACATTTTCAAATCAAGGTTATATTAAAGCAGTTATTTTTATAAAATTGTGTTTATTTTTGGAATAATTTTCATGATATTGATTCAAATGTTGAATACAAAAGGGACTTTTGTGTATTTTTATCATAATGAGTAGCATCTATTAGAAAGGTCATAATGTACATAGATAGGTCTAATAAATACGCATCTAATGATATATTAACATCTTATATTAAAAAAATAAAAACATAAAATATTTCAAATAAACACTTTTAAAAATTTGTTTTGCCTGTCCTGTAAAATTTATGAATTCCGATTTGTGTCCCTTTTGTATTCAAGGAGCGATATATCAATATGGGATATAAATGATTTGAAATAACGAAATCCATTGAATCCCTATTTCAATTTGTTCGGCTAGTATAAACTCTGTGTACAGTTCCCTCGATGTTAAAAATAATCTATCTATAAATAGAAGGTTAACAAAGTACAAAAGTATATCAAATTAAGTATTATGGTTTGCTTGTGAATCTTTTCTTTAAGTTCCTGTTTTACGCTTACAATTAAATAATAAATAATCGAGTATGATCAATGATCAAGATAAATATTGAAAATATAAGTGTCACAAGAAATTGTTCAAAAACTAAAAATAGCTCTTAACTGTGAACAATTATTTAAATTCTAGATCCAAAATAAATAATAAGCTTAATAATAAAAACAAAAAACTGCTACAAAATACATAAATAATATTCTACGATGATATTGGAGACAAAGTAAAAAGTTTACTATTAACCGCGATAGATGGCGTTAGGATCGAATTACGTCGCGGTATGGTTTCGTTACCACTGCAAGCGTAAATACTGTGAAGTGCGATGTAATCGTTGCCATCAGGAGGGTCTTAACTGACTCGACTGAACAGCGAATGATGATAAGGGAAATGATCTTCGTGATTAAACCCCGCTCGCTCGTGACTCAACTATCGCAGAGGCACGTGTCGAAGAACTGACGCTGTTTTTGTTTTTGGCCCGCAATAAAAAAAAATTAATAAACCTAGGTATGTGAAAGGAGAATGATAATATTGATTCTGTTCTGTATGTATGAAAGTGTTATGTTGTACACTGTAATGTGGATAATGGAATCTAACTGAAAACTCAACCAATATTATGCGATACAAGTTAGATTTTGATACTGTTAAAACGTATTTTAATAATAGATTTTGCTTGACAGTGACTACAACGCCATCTATCTATCAGCTCGAGAATTAACTAAATTGAGTCGAGTGAGCTGCGTGTGCGTTTACGTGGTTTTTTTGTTATATTTATTTTGTGTTTTTAACCCACAACATAAAAACTTAACGACGGGGATTAAAAATAAAAATTTAATTATAAATTTTAACCGTTGCCGTTTGACGTCGGGGGACTACGGATCGTTTCGAAAACATGTCCCCCGACCCGATAACGCTTGAATTATTTATTTTTTATTTTTTCGACGTTTAGTTTTTGAGTTGGGTTTTAATTGTTATTTTTTTTATTAGGTTGATTTCTGTATATAGTACAAAACCTATATTAGTTGGACGGATGAGTAAAAAGTCATTTTGAAAAGCTTTATACTGGTTTGGTTATCGATTTTGAGACAATTTTTCTTGTTACTAATGTTGCCAACAAGTGCATATCCCATTGATGATGACCGGTAGGGTTTCGATTTCATGCCAAAAATATAAAGTTGAACTCGGGTTTCAAAGTGCAAGCCGTGGTGGGAAGTAACTGGGTGATTACTATCGCTGAAGATGATACATGAGAGTGTTTAAAAAATTTATCATAGCACATTAAATTTAATCGAACTTAGATTTTTTGTCAGTCAATCATAGTCGTCCTTAATAAATATATAATACTTTCCACTTTTTACACTAAAGTTTAATCAAATAAAAAAAAAATCAGTGCACCTCACAAACTCGGAACTAGTGATGACGATTCACTAGTTCCAATTACAGCACGACGTAATTAGTGGCCCATATCAGCGAGCAAATACTATCTTTAGACGATACGACACGACATCTGTCAGTTTCCTAACATTTATTTTATATTTATCAACATTATGGATCTGAGAATCCTACTAATATTAAATACAAGTAAAAGTTCGTTTGGATGGATGTATGGCTGTATTTTGTTACCCTTTTACGCAAAAACTACCGAGCAAATCTGGTTAAAATTTGGCAAAAAATTAGATTATAATCAGGAATAATACGTCCGCTCTTTTTTATACCGGGCATAAGTTCCCGTGGAACGTGGTCCCAGAACATCATCATGTATGTGAGCCTGGTACTTTTTTCATGAAAATTTTGATCTGTACAGAGCTCGTGTAAGACGAAAAGAAACAGAAAAACTATGTCCACAAGAAATACAACACAAGCTAGTTAGGCTAGGCTAGGCTAAAATAAGGTACTTCAAAACAAATATAAATTTTAAGCTGACAAAGTCACTGGAAGAACCTAGGGCTTTTTATAAATGTTAATTAGAACTACAAATATCGTAGTCGTGTCGTATAGTGAAAATAGGGTTAATTACAGTGCCGCCTCGTAATTCGATTTTAATCAAGTTTAACTTAATTATGCGGCTACCTTTAACGCTCATGTGCAAGGTATGCCGGAGAAGATTGATATGTCATTAAGGCTCTACACTAAGGCAGAGTTTACATTAATACGGTTCTTTTTGTAAAAGTTACAAAATTTACTAAACACGATCAATCACTATCACTACATTAGTATAAGACAAAGTGGCGATCTCTGTCCTTAAATTTCATGTCCTTATGTCCCTTTGTATGCTCACATCTTTAACACTACGCAACGGATTTTGATGCGCTTTTTTAATAGATAGATTGGTTAAAGAGAAAAGTTTAAGTATATATATATATATAATAACATCCATTAAATAGTGGAGAAATACTGTAATTTTTGAGGTTTCTAAAATGTGATGTCGTAAATAATTTATAACAAAGTTCACAGTTTGTAGTATATTTAGTATCAGCATTGCTCCCGTGCGAAGCCGGGGTGGGTCACTAGTTTATAATAATTTTCAATGCTATTGCTATCGTGGGATTGTTAAACCGTGGTTAAGTGATGGGTTCCTCTCATTCCCTCAATATATTTTCTTGTAATAGTTTTCCGCCATGTAACATCTACTGCAATATTTTATGTAAAAACGATCACGCTGACCTAATAAATATTATATTCAGTATTTTTGTAATCGTTAGAGAAAGTTTGATATATTCTATGTTCTGTTTGTAAATTTTTTTCACAGTTTTAGAGCTAAATAATCGGATCGCAAATTCATTACACTACAGATGTAAACTCGCTCCTTTCTCCTAAATAGCTTACTATATACTTGTTGTTTTAATTATATTTCACATAATAGTAATAATAGAAACAGTAACTTTTACAAAAAGATTTGGGCTCGTCCGGGATTTGAACCCGGGACCTCTCGCACCCTAAGCGAAAATCATACCCCTAGACCAACGAGCCAGCTGATTGATGACCGCAACAATACGATCGTATCACTAAAACATACATCATGTTACACCTTTCACTCACTAATTACGTAATAGAAATATATCGATGCTGATCATAATGATAATGACATGACATGACACTTCATTAAACATTAAATCATTTATAGGCATTAATAAATTGAAAAACAATAAGCGTATATAGCTTAGTGGTTAGAGAGGCATCCTTACAATGGAAAGGTCCCGGTTTCGAATCCTGGACATTACACTACCGACGACGTCAACCATAACACAAGATATTACGCTTAGCTGAAGGGGTTAAATGGAATATTAGAAATGTAGGTTGCTAAATATTCTTATATCAAAAAAAAATTGTCGAAAAATATCAGTGGATGCTATATTGGATTGGCAACCGGTACCAACGGCTTAAATTGCGCTAAGCCGTCGAAAACGGCTATACGAATGCCGCGCGCGATGCCTTGTGTTATGATTTTCGTCAGCATGTGATGGCCAGTATTAGAACCCGGGTCCTTTCGATAGTAAGGCTACTTCTTAACCACTAAGCTACCAACGCTTATTCTTATTCAATTAGTTGATTTAGATCGGAGGATCATCTTTGCATAAACACCAGGATGAAAATGATGATCAAAGTAATTACACAAATGCACTTCAAGAGAAAATCACTAAAATTTTCGAGTACAAGGTTACCGAAACACGTGTAAAGGTCCTTAAAAACCTTTGTGGAATTAAAAAAAAATCCACCTCATCAATATTACCTCAACCAAAAGCGATGAATAATTGATAGTTAAAATCAGATCAATCCATCAACCCTAACAAATACCTAAGAGTCTTAAGGGAGGTTCGACCAACGAACTGTGAACACTGACGACATCACTGTGTGACCTTAAACATGGATACGTTTATCCAATTAATGTCCTTTCCTCGACCTTGAACTTGATCAAGGACCCAATTGAGGGGAAGATAGATTAGTTGGTGGCAACATTGCTGTGGCATCTCAAGGGAACTGTAATAGGACGAAGCACGAAATGGGGAAAAATAAATTGATTAACGAAAACTTTTTGAGGTAATTTTTTTTGTAACTGAGGCTGAATATTACAAAGTGAAAATTTGTTAAATAAACTAGGTTTTAATAATTGAGGTAAATATGGTAAAGATGTTAAATTAAATTTTACTCTTTACCAAATAATCATTGATTTTTCGAAAGATCGAAGAAGAGATAGGCTCGCCCCCTATTACATTGGGACCTAAATATGCACTGGCGAAATGTGGGTGCTAGCACCTCTGCCTACCCCTTCGGGGATATAGGCGTGATAGTATAAAAAAAAAAAAAAAATAATTTTCGAAAGATTAATAAGTAGTACTCCTAAAAAGGAATTAACGTTGATTTTGACCAAAAAATACAATCTGTATTAACTATTACACCATTGGATTGTGTCGCTAATAAGTACCTAATAAGGAACAAATTCTGAAAAGTAATGACATTATGACATGTTGACAGTTTACACTTAGAACTAAACTGATATTAGTTTGCTCACACAATACATAACGCGTATTTCTATTTTTTTGTGATGCAATGCTGTGTTTATACAGTTGTATACAGGGTGTAAAGGGGAACACTGCCGAAGCAGAAGGCTCCTGGTAGTACTCCTAGTACACAACATCAAAGAACGTCACAACACAAGTGAAAGAATACAGTTTTATCTATCAGTATATTAACTTTAATAGCTACTTATCTAAATTGTTCGTATAGTTGTATTTCACTAAATTGTGTTCAGGTATCATTGAATATAAATCTTTATTATGTGTAATTTAACTGCCGTAGATATCTATTAGTATAGTATTGTTATACTTTGTAGCTAATTATATAATTTAAATCATATTACCTTGCTAGTAACATATATCATAAATGTTCACACCCGTTTATTATTCAAAGGGGTAGACAGAGGGTTTGGGCTGTATGTATATGACTCTATTGTAAGTACTCCATCAGAAGTCAGCTCTATTCATACTACTCGTAGTATGAAGTCGGGAGATGTATGGTAAACTCAGATTTTCAAATGTCAAAGATCTTAGAACAGAATCATAATTATATTATATCTGAAAATTCCATATTTTTATCGTATATCTTTTGAATAACACAAAAAGATTTGGGCTCGTCCGGGATTTGAACCCGGGACCTCTCGCACCCTAAGCGAAAATCATACCCCTAGACCAACGAGCCGATACATAGCTATTTTGAATATTACCATTGCTACTATACAAAATAGCAGTGAAAGGTGATTGCATTGCGTCGCATTTCGAAATCGTATGACGTCACGATTTGTGTCGAAAACTGTGCGTGTTACATATTAATTCCGGCCGAACTTGCTCACAATGTTGATCAGCTAGATATTTTTTAACTAATTTGTAAAATATGAGCCAAGTTCGTATTGAAAGTTAAATTAATATGTATAATACTTATTAATTTTAATATTTAGAACATCAACTGGAATAACACAATTACAGTAAAGAGAAAGCATTTATTTACATAAATCCTTGTATGTACAATTGGCGATCTTATCACTAGAAGCAATCTCTTCCAGGCAACCTTGAGATGATTAATAATTATATAATAATATATTATTGTACACCGACGATACAGTATTGTATGACAATGCGAAGTATGGGACACACAGGAAGAATCACCGTGGTAGCCTAGTGTACCCATACGGGTAATGGACTGATGAGATCGGATTCGTGAAGATGACGTTCCAAGTTCAATAATAATGAAATTAGATCACAAATATGCGATCGAAATGTACACAAACATATCTGCTAATATCGCGCGATTTGAAATTTCTTTCTATGACTTAGTAACATTTTATTATTCCTAGGTGAAAGGTATGTGCCTCCCCCCAATAATATATTCTCTTGTGATGGGTTTCCGCCATGAAACATCAACTTCAATATCTTATCTAATTTATGCACTTGGCGGGTGCTCTTGCGTTTACTTAAGTCTTTATTACTAAGCAATTTTAAAGTAGTTATGTCTGTACATTGGAGATTTAAAAAATAATAGGTTTTATTTACAATACGGGACCCATCAATATATTTTTGAATTCTTGTCAGTTTGTTCTGCTCGTACTGCGGAAACTATTCCTACACAGGACAACTGGTGCAGGGCTAAGATTTCATCCGCATACGGTGCAGAATATTCCATCAAGAACCAAGCGGTTCGGTGTGTCTTGCCTCTCCCGCACCATTAAGTCTTGGAATTCCTTGCCAGTTCACGTGTTTCCTTCTTCCTACAGCCCAGGTTCCTTTAATCGAAGCGTGAAAAAGCATCTGATGAGGCCGTCAAGCTTAGTGCCACCATTTTTTACGAGTTAGTAATGGTGACCCTCGTTCCTGAGACTTTACTTTGAGCTTACCATCAGGCGAGGTGAAGTCAAATTGACGTGTCCTAAATAAAAAAAACTATTGTTGATAGCATGTAAGCTGAGTGAAAAGGCGAGTAGAGAAGCAAGTAGAAAATCGTGTAGAGCGCTAAAATTTAGCAACGTAAACCAACTTAACCAAATATAAACAAAATTTACAATAAAAACCGCGGACAACAGCTAGTAATAAATAATATCGTTTAGTACGCGTTCTGTTTAAGTGAAGATTGTATAATATGCGTAACTGGAACATTACTGTTTATGATCAGCAATTTATAACAATATACAATATCGTCCTTTTATCACATACGCAATAATAATATTATTGTATGAATTACCACGGTAGCCTAGTCGTATGAGTAATGGACTGCTGAGACAAGGTCTCGTGTTTGATCCCAGGTTTTACCATGGCACACACCAATAACTTTTCGATGCTTTTCGAAGTGATTTGTGTATTTATCGCAGTTTATGGCAATAGGCTCGCTCGTTGGGACCCAAATACAAACTGGCGAAATGTAGGTGCACCTCTGCCTCTGCCTACCACTTTGGGGATATAGGCGTGAGTTTATGTTATGTTATGCTTCTGAGCCTATTTTCCCAACTCTGTTGGGGTCGGCTTTCTAGTCTAACTAAAATGCGGCTGAACTTCGATTATTCCAGTTAAGTATTTAAAATTATTTGATCACAGAAATGTATGTAGGTACTAATACTAATTACAATATTATGTAAACGCTTGTTGTTTCCACTAGCAGTGGAAACATATAAAATTTATCAACTTTAATAGGTTTCCTTGACGTTTGATTAACTACAAGTTTAGTATGTTCGCCTCCCCAACTAATATTATTACATAATTTTACCACAAAAAATTTGGGCTCGTCCGGGATTTGAACCCGGGACCTCTCGCACCCTAAGCGAAAATCATACCCCTAGACCAACGAGCCAGCTGTATCTTTCGGCAAATTTACCGTCTAACTACATGATTATTATTGTAAAACATGATTACGCAATATAGCGTACGTGCCTTTCTCTTTAATATGGAAGCTTGCAATAGTATTTTATCTATTGTATAAAAATCAATGCTTGTCCAACTGTTTCCGATAATATTATGTTAATTTATTGCTACTAGCGCGAGGACTTTAGGCATAGACACCATTAAGTCCTGGAATTCCTTGCCGGCGCACGTGTTTCCTTCTTCCTACAGTCCCGGGTCCTAAGCGGGGCGTGAAAAAGCATCTGATGAGGCCGCCATTGTAGCACTGAACATGAATGATGACCCTCTTTCATGAGACTTTGCCTTCAGCTTAACATTAGGCGAAGTGAAGTCAAATTGACGTGCCATAAATAAAAAAAAAATGCTAGTAGGTAGGTAGGTACTGGGAAATATCGTCACTTTCTTGCTATTGTACCACTAGTGGCACTAGTGGTGGAGAACAGCACGAATAGATGTAATTATTAGAGCCGGTAGGTGGCGCTGCAACCGTGTTATAAATTTTTATTGAACAAAATTTTCCTTTGAAGAAATTCCATTGCAGGAACGAAATTGGAATCAAATTTGATACCCCATGAGCTCGGGCCTGGGGGTAACGGGTGGAGCCGCCATCACCCTAGCAGAAGCAGGCCACGGCGGCGACGCAAAGTGCTACCCCATACCCAGGGGCTAGTTGGGGACACCATGGTCCCTACATTAGAAGAAGAGGGTCATCTCAAAAGAGATGTCCCTGGGTCTGCCGGGGTGCGAGAGATATTACTTAGGTCTTATATAATCTGACCTGTGGCAAAGACTCATGGACGGCGTGCGTTTTGGTCGGTTCGAGTCCGACATAACCACCTCCACCGACTTTTGGTGGAGGTGGTATCCGTAGGAATTTTGCGCATGGAAAAAAAAATGTATTTAGTAGCTCTGTTATAGTTATCTATTTGATAGAATTTGACGCTTGAGCGTGGCCGGTTACAGTTAGCGTGATCTTTACAATTGTCAAATGGTGCAACCTGTTTTATTCCTGACCGGTACTTTAACTGCACTGTTAATTTTAAAGTACGATCGTGCAACCCAGGCTAAAACTGCTAAACAGATTTGAATGAAATTTGGCATTTATACATATTGATTTATAACCTGGAATAGCACGTTATCCCAGAAATAGGTTCCTGTGGATCGGGAGAATGGGATCAATACCTATCTATTTTAGGCGGGTAAAGTCTCAGATGAATGAACATTACATAGCATCCCTCTTCATAAACTCTTCAGTGTTTAAACATAAGTAGATGAGGAAGTGTTAAGTGTTCTGTGGTGTTACTATACTGACATAACATAACATAACATAAACTCACGAAGAGGTAGGCAGAGGTGTTAGCACCCACATTTCGCCAGTTTATGTTTTAGGTCCCTATGTAATAGGTGGCGAGCCTATTGCCATAGATGTTATGTTATACATACCTGCGATAAATACACACATAACTTCGAGAAGTCATTGCCGTGTGCCATGGTAAAACCTGGGATCGAACCGGAGACCTCGTTTCAGCAGTCCATTACCCATACTACTCGGCTACCGCGGTGCAACCATACAGACTATACTGAATTTAATCATAATTATTTTACAACGGTTGTATACAACGAAAGATTAAGTTATGTAAGCGATACGACATACAACTTAGACTGTGTTGTATATTTTGTGTCTTAAGAACAGCTGGCTCGTTGGTCTAGGGGTATGATTTTCGCTTAGGGTGCGAGAGGTCCCGGGTTCAAATCCCGGACGAGCCCAAATCTTTTGTCCTATTAATTTGGACTTTTTCTGCTTTTTAGCATATTTCTGCTAGCTTTATTTACGGCTATTTGAACATTGAATTGTTTTTTGTCGTTTTGTGGAATAGAAACTTCAATGTATGAAATTGACACGTATTTGTGTCAATCTCATACATTAAACACTCTATTATATACCTACTGTTACACAATACAACCACCAATGAATTGTCAATTGTTTACGTGGGTTCAAAGCACTATGGTAACCTTCAATAGATCGTGGAAAGGTTATATTTTCAGGGAATTAGAACTTAGTAAGAAACTCTTATTTTTTATATCATTTAGGTGGCAGACAAGCACGTGTTACAGTGGCCTATGGACGTTTGTAACAATAGGGGCGTCACATAAGTGCTACCAACCATATAGAGAAAAAGGGGAAGGATGGAGGGGAGAAGTCTAAGAGAGTCTCTGTGCTGTCAGTGCAGAAGACAAAGAAAGGATTTTTGGTCTGCCCACTGACAAAACAAAACCTCTCCAGTGAGCTCTGGCTACCATACCGCCGGAAACACAACACAAAGTTTTTTATTAACCGCAGTGGAAGTACTTCCCCAGTCGGACTGCTCAATTAGGACGGGATACAAACAAACATACCATTAAAAAACACAATGAGAATAACAAAAACAGATGTCCCATGTATAACCGCAACACTCGACGCAAGGGCGGTTAGCGAAAGGAGGTTAATTGTGGAAATTTTCAGTCCATTTTTATTTTATTTTTTAAGTATTTGAGTAGAATGTTAGTAGGTACTAGTGTATGTGTATAACTAGGAAACGAGTCTCCACGAAATACCTACGAAGTATAACAGCTGGATACGAATAGATATAGATTTTGATTAGATTAAGCCAATACCCAATAGTGACTTGTACAGTAGATTAAGTTCCTGGACATTTTGAAAAAAAGAATTGTATCAAGTAATGCCACTACACAATTACTAGTCTTAGAAGCTACTGTATAATAGATCTACTTACTGTATTTTTTTACTTATAGCACTTTTTTTTGTCTTCACATCGCCACTTGGTAAGCTGTAGGATGTAGGGAAAGACTGAGGAAAGAGGGTCACCATAGTAATCACGTAGTGTTACAATAGTGGCGCTCAGCTTGACGGCCTCATCAGATGCTTTTTCACGCCCTGCTTAAAGGACCCGGGATCGTACGCTCACGTGCGCTGGTAAGGAATTCCAAGACTTAAAGGTAAAGAAGAAGGACTCACTGAACCGCTTGGTTTTAGATACAATTAAGTGTAGGCTGGTACTTGCAGGAATTTACTTATTTTTTTATAAAGAAACATGACATTGTTAATTTATTTTATAACGCTATTTATATTACTTTAGTTAAATTACACTTAGTTAGAGGTTTATTAACTGTATGTATTAACCTTAACACTCGGCGTCACTTCGTACAAATTTTAATTACAAACTATAAAAGACAAGCACTTCTCCTGAAGTGCTTGTCTTTTATAGTTATGAAGTTAATAATGTATGAATAGGGGTAGGGGAGGACCCCGTAATCCTTAATAGTTTCTAAAACTTGTAAAAGAAAATGGTACAATACCACCATATCTGTCAGAATATCCACTTTACTAACCCCTATTCATACATTATTAACTTCATAAAAACTACTGTAAGTAATATTATTTTCTTACAAAAATACATGGATGATACTGCTAAAGGTTTTAATATTAGCTCCGGTGGATATAAGATCAACAAATACATCGAACGGAAGGAATATATGAAAACTAAACGTAATATGCATTATTTGTATGTTTTGTTAGATGTTATGAAGCATTCAGTATGTTTGCATTGTAAATATCGGAATGAAATAAATGGTAGGTCATCATTCTCTGAACCTTTTTCCCAACTCAGTTGTGGTTGGCTTTCCAGTCTAACTGTGATGCGGCTGAACTTCGATATTTTCCGTGAAGCGACTGCTACTGACCTCCACAATCAATGGTCTAATGACAATATAGCCAGATTATTCTGTGACGTAGCTGAATGGCAACTGCCCGAATAGCACCTAGGCTAGTCGAGATTTGACGAAAACCACCTTTCGAAGCTGTTGACTTACAAATCGGCAACATTTTCCCGAAGGGCATCTAAGAATCAGCGAGCTAGAGCTGAGATAAATAGGCTACATGCAGACTCCTGACGTGCGTCGTGACCGCAGTTTAGAATCTAACTGACATTTATCGGTCGCTATTGTAGTCAGTCAACTCAAAGTTAAGGTTACATCCACATCTCCACATGAATTATAAATTGAAAACATACATACATACATACATTATGCTCACGCCCATAATCCCCGAAAGGGTAGGCCAGAGGTGTATTAAATACCCACATTCCGCCAACTATGATTTTCGATCGCTCGTAATAGGGGGCGAGCCTTTGTCGCCAATCGGGCACTTTGTATAAGAATGGATATGCTGAAAAATAATTCCTTACCGAAAATTGCAACCGAGAATAGCAGCTAAATAAGTTTCGAAAAAAAAAAATACCTGATTCCTCGCTATGTGGTGTAAATCGCAAGGAAATTAATTATGTGCTTAGCCGCACAAGCACAACCAATTAACGTTGGAGAGTATCAGACGGGAGTAAATGAAAACATAAAATCATTTTATACATTAACAGCCTTATTGATTTCATATGAAAGATGGGATCAAATACATCGACTGGCCAATATCGTGTCGTGTATCCCGACACTTTTTGTGTCGGTGACAAACCGTCGCACCTGATACCCCATGCGGTGTAGTCATGAGTTATGACACGTCGCCCCTTTGTCATTGAGATTTTCAGGGAACACGGCATTATTCATGAGGGCATAATGACAATTTTCTATACCCATAATGGACGACTGAGTTTCAAATAAAACTGTGGAATAACGTTGAAAACCAGAAACAATTGTTATTTATTATCTATTTTAATAACGGTTTTGTTAAATGGTATAAAAATATAACGACTGCCTTTCCTTGCGATTTACTTTATAATAATGTTAACGATGTTAGAGAAGGAATAGTCGAAACAAAACCATGTACCAACCCGTCTGGCCAGTGTAGAAACAGTAGGCCAGAACCTCCATGCATGGTATGGAAAGAATGGAACAAATCGCGTTGAGGGATAAGGCTGCCCTTTGTACATACCTTTTAATAATATGGTAAGAGAACAGTGTACGTCAGTTTTAAATGGTGTATGGACAAATACAGTGTAATTATCTATTTATCTGCATTAAGAGAGGTTCAGCAGTGGATTGCGATAGGTTATTTGATTTGATTGATTGAATTATATAACTATCTACACTTTTGAGTTACTAGTGCTCTCTCGACTACTGCTTTACAGTAATGTCAGAACCAACTGGTTAAAATAGTCATTCAATCAAACAGCTAGCCCTTTGACTAAACAACGCCATTCAATCCCAAAATAATGTTACCAAAGAAAGTACTGCGATGAAAAAGGTAACCCAATTCTGTTAAAATGGTTTCCTATTAGTATTGCCTATTTTCATTTTCGAGAGCGTTCCCCTAACACCCACTTATTTTCCGTGCTGTAGTTGGTGGAGGTGATTATGTCGGACTCGAACCGACTAAAACGCACGCTGTCTATGGGCCTTTTTGATTGCTGGAGGTGAGATTTCACAACACAATGTTTCGCACCCCGACAGACCCGTATTTTTTTCGTGCGCGATATCCTCACTGATACCAATGCCATCGGAGCCGATGCCGGAGGTGAGATAGTAGCGAGCATATACCTCGCACCCCGGCAGACCCGGGGCCCACTCTTCCGAGATAACTCCCTTCACCCCAGTAGACCCCCTAAAGCCCTGAATATATTAGTTCTTGTACTCATTATGATAGCATTAATTCCCATTTAAATTATTATATTCCATTCATGAGACAGCTCTCTTACTACGTAGGTATTTAATAATCCATCTGTAATATCATTTGTATATAATTTTAGCAAGGTCTTAGGGCTTAGCTTATTTTGACGGAGAAATTGTGCCATCCTCAGCTCTCCTTATAAGATGTACAAATTTGCATTGTAAATATATTCACTTCGCCACATAGCTAGTCTGCACCTGAAACTGTTATATATTATGAGCTTCAAGAGGTTCAGACCAGTAGATGACTTAGCTAATATTTAAACATTTTAGGCAGTATGTATTATACCTACACGTGTTAACGCAATACCGACCGAGATAAATGCATTTTCACTGCGCGCTATATAGCGTTACATCACGTCTTTGTTACGATTTTGTATAGAGTATTCGGGCGCCTCGAGAAACTGAATTTTCAGGATTAAATATCTTTAAAACGATTTGATAATAAAAATATATATATATATATATATATATATATATATATATATATATATATATATATATATTTATACTACGTAGGTGGCAGACAAGCACACGGCCCACCGGGTGCGCCAAAGTTCACCTAAATTTTCAACTCCGAAAATTGGAACTCCGAAAATGTTCTTCCTAACATTTTTCATCCTAACAATCACAATTCCTAACTACTCTGTCTCTAATGTTTTAATTCCGAATCATTCAACTTCATAATGTCGGTAGCAATAAACATCTATTATACTATTATTTCTTTTCCTATATTTTGTCAACATAACCATCTTTTACACTATTATTGAAAGTCATACCTTTTTTGTTTAGATTTATTTTTATTAATAATAATCAGTATTATTTATATTAATTTTGCGTAACTTTTACAGTTTTAGTTATTTACACGTACAATCTCGCTGCGGTCATTCAGCCAAGTTCCAGAAACGAATCGGTCATATTTATAGTTCTTGGTTTAGGTTAGGTTAGAATTGTGACCACACAACGCCAGAAATGAATCGAAAACGAAAAAGGTCATAAACAGAACCGTAAATCAATCGTATTTTATGATGTTCATTCATTTAAACCAAAAAATCAGTGAAACAACCTATAATCATTCTAAACAGTTTTCTAAATAATAGTAATAAGTATGTAACAACAAATAACCAAAAAAAAATTAAAACTAATAAAATATAATTCTACCGACATATATTTTTATTACATTTGGTAGATAAATGTTTCTTTGTAAGTATGAGAGACAATATTATGGTAATTATGTTTAGGGATAAAAACATTAGGATAAATAACAGTAGTAGCTTTAATATTGTATGTTAACGATTTTATTGATAACAATTTTCGCAAACATGAGTGTTATGAACATCGACGGTAGCACTACAAATAGTATGAATAAAAACTTTAGGATGAAAACTTTTAGAAGGAGTGATCATTCGGATTACAAATCGTTAGGAAGAACAATTTCGGATAAAGAACTTTAGGTGAGTCAATATGGACCCCGGCCCACCTGATGGAAAGCGGCCACCGTGGCCTATAAACGTGTGCAACACTAAGGGTGTCACACACGCGCTGCCCACCCTGAAGGGAAAGGGGGCGAGCTGGGAAGGGGTGGGGAGGCTAGGAAGGGGAGGGGAAGGAGGGGTATAGTGAGCTCTGGCTACCCTACTTACCGGCGGGAACACAGCACGATGGTTATTATGACCGCGGTCTTCTGTAAGGCGGAGGTACTTCCCCAGTTGGACAGCTCATTTCGGACGGGAGATACCGTCGTGTCCAACCTCCGTTGCTCTGAGCTGATCCCCAAACCTGCACCTCTTGAGTGTAGAAGTCGCGTTCACTACCATCACGCCATAGAGACTGTCGAGTACCAAGCAAGTTAACTCTATTAAACAAAATACTTCACACGACTCTATATTGAAAATATTTTATATTTGCTAAAGCCTACCACAAAAACCCAGTGGAATTAATCGCTCACTCGCTTCCGTCGACCGTTGAGATAAAATAAAACAAAGTGGTACAATAAATCATTTTTATTGAAACTGAACAATACGCCCATGGGAAATATCAGTGACTCCATATAATACTTTGATAGCGTTCAAATGAACATTTTTTTGAGTGGTTAAACGACTCATTTAAAAAATATAGAGGATTTCTCTTGGCAAGAGAAGTAAACCTTTAAAAAAAAAAGGAACAGTACAGAAACTCTCTTAACCTTCATCCCTTCACTCTTCCGTTTATCATAAGCCTATTAACAATTTTGCAGTTACATCTAAATTTTGAACTTTGAATCCTGAGGTGGAACGAAAATAGTGTATCGACTTTTCCGGAAATTACTTCGTATGATCTTCCATTTCTAAGAGATGCTGTAAAACCTCGTACCTAGTATAATTGAACATCTAGCAAACACGTAATGACAAAAATGCGAGCAGTCCGAATGGGGAAGTACCGTAGTTAATGACAATAACCATTATTAATATTGTGTTTCCGGTGATGCGTAGTGTAGCCAGATCTCACTGGAGAGGTTTTGTGCTGTCAGCGGGAAGACGGATTCTTCACCAACGCCACCCATTCCATCACCTCTTGAAGAACGGCATTAGAAAGTTGCAATTGGATCCCCTCACAAGTGTAACGCTCCTGGTGTTGCAAACGTCAATAGGCCACGGTAACCATTTTTCATCAGGTAGATCATTTGCTTGTCTGTCATCTAAGCTGTATAAATCAGTCATGTTTAGATGGCTCGCACGCCCTTTTAAATCTTCCAATTTACTGTTCGCCAGCGTGGCAAGTTAAGCACGTAATTCTTCTCATTTTAATTAGAGGGACAAGCTAATAAATTTAGACTAATTTGATGATGTTTATAATTAATTTAGTATAATTTGTCTTTACTTTGTGTGGCCACTTGAATGATTAAGTAGAAGAAGTTCCGCCTGAAACAATTTCAAAATTGCATTAGGCCAATATTAACGTTATTCCTTAGAAAACATACATGAAGTTCTTGTTTCAAAGTTGTTTTGCACCTGTGTCGACTTCACACAGATACAAAACGCATGGTGTGCTGAATTCTGCATTCCAATGCGGCCTATCTCGGATATGTCATCCTTTGGATTTATTTCGAAGACCACCTTCCTTGAAACTTGCATTTCGTAGACTTACTAGATGCCATTCATGCAAATGAAACGTTTAAAAAACGTGACAGATATTTTTCAAGTGATCTTAATATGGTTTGATCCGTATCTTTGTTCTTGAGATTTCACCATTTGAACACATTTCCAAAATGAGGAATATAATATAGTGTGCGACAACGCGTTTATCGTAGTAGCGAACTTTCGCAGTAACGTGTATAGCGGTATTAGGAGTGGCAAACATTTTGATAATGCGTGGTTCAATATGACCACGGAGGACAGATATGACACTTTCACGCTAACGTGTATTGAATTTCAATAGTTTAGAAAAACCGTCTATCGCGAATTTGAATTTGGAAATTCAGTAGTCATCATTCGCCATTAAAAAAAAACCAAATTGTAAAACTTAAAGAAAAGTTTCTCATTGTAGTGACATTATGTGACTCAATTTTTACTTTTTTATAGAAATAATACTAGTAGATTCAAGAAGGATCACACAAGTTATTTGGTCCTATCACTTTCAATAGATAATTTTTCTAACGAGTAAACACAGACGTCTTCACAAGGTATAAATAAAATGTCACCCTGTCGGACCGTTCTTGAAAAATTTACGACAATATTACAAATATTATGGTCACCTAATGTTTCAGAGTTCTTGACAAATAGTCACATATCATCTGTCCGTAGTTATTTTTATTGAACAAGAATAATATTTCAATTTTGACGTAACAGACCAATATTATGATCAACAACGAGGACTTTGTTGTTTTCAATTTCGTATTGAACAAAAATAATGTGATTGTTGTAATCGTAATCTCTTGGCTGTCAATGTTCATGTCAAAGTAAAGTTCAAAGCCCTTTTTCCTTCTATTTGATTGATTGATAATAATGCTCTGGTAGCTTAACTTACTTTGATTACTACTTATAGGTATTAAGTAAGAGTATTCTGTATTCGTTTTTTTGGTAACGGTGTTGGATATTTTGTATGTTTACTTTTTTCTTTCACTTTCTCCCACTGTCTTTCTTTGCATAGCGTAACACTTCCGTTGTATTACTCTGTTCTGTCTATTTATTTATGTGAGTGACAGCTAAGTGACAACCACAACTAACGATAGCCATTTACTATACCTAATCCAGAGTTCTGTTTAATGAAATGAAAATAATAAGAACTGCCACAGGTAACTGCTGTTCTGCAAACGCTAACTGAAGTTAGTCGATACAAAATTGGAAGTGTGATGATTCAATGATTCAGTGATTTATACTTACATTGCAAAGATTTCGTTTGAAATATGACCTATAAAGCGTTAATGAGCAAAGATATTTTATTGAGTAAGAGTAACCTAAAAGAAAAACACTTAAACCCACGGAGGACCGAACTATATAGATGACGGAGATGTAACAGTTAGATTTCTCTATACAAAAATGCGTGGCCAGTTGCGGGTGTGAAGGGAGACGCGCGGGGACATGTAATCACACCCCTCCACCCGCGTGTTTGTACCCCTCTGTTTAAACCCCTCCTACTTCCAAGAAATCCATCTACCAGAACATAGCGAAACTGGAAACAAACGTGACATGCAATTTTCATTGTAGTTTGACTACTGGCCACTAAGCGCTACAAAGAATTCTAGAACTATCTATTTTATGAATGTTTATTTCCTTAAACTTATCTCGGAGGAAGATTCTTGGGCCCAAATTATAAATTACTCGCTCAGCCCATTTTTGAAGAATAAATATTGCATTTAGAAGTAAATATAGAAGTGGTCTCGCTATAATAATAAATAACACTTATTTTAAATAGGGGTATTGTTTTTGAAAATTGGAACATCTGTTGGTATAAGGGCAAATCATTTAGTTTCTCTACATGGTTTAGTCCTAGCCCGGTAGATGGCCTAGTTAACTTTATTTAAAATTTCAGTTAAATTAACTATTTATAAATAAAACGACATTTTTGAAATCATTAATGAACTAAGACAAAATGATTGTGGTGAAAATTTCACAGTATGCATTGAGTAATATTACAACTACGATACATGAAAGAGAAGATTACTTACATCTATTCTCCACTAGATGGTTCTATTAGGGTATTTTTTTTATAAAAATTAAAATATAAATCCAGGGGACTTACAGATAAAATGTTACACCGTCAGTATGTTTAGACAGTTTTCCTGTACAAATTTTACACCCTGACACCACACACTTCATGACGGAACACGATGAAAACTATTTTATTCTGCAATTTTTTTAAGAAAAATGACATCCGTACCCAATGCCGTGACACGAGAACTGATGAGTGACGTCAGAGCCTAAACTTCGTCCCTTTCTAACATTACACCGCCCGTTCGACTTGACTGAAATCTTATGACTCAATTGCCTTTGCAACAACTCCGCTTACTTCAATTCTCCATGCTTAAACCGCAAAGATTGCGCTCAAAATATAGCCTATAAAGTTGTAATAAGTAAAGACTTTTTATAGAGGGATAGCACGATGTCCAATGTCCGTACAGCACGTCATCGCGATGTGTGACGTGTCCCACGACATCACATATCATCCACATGAACGCTCCAGTTAGCATCGTGGCGAAATGGAGTTTTTACGACGTCACTAAAATGATTATTGTTGTCAGAAAATATAATGGTCAGCCTGCGAATTTTTTACATCGCTGAACACTAGAATAGTAAAAGTTAATATTTCACTGTGGGGACACCGGAGGCCGGACGGATGATCTGCCCGCGACTTCTGCGAGCCATCTATTTCCCCAATAGTAGGAGTTACGTCAACCCATTTTCCATTTTAGTTTGGTCTAGGGACACAAGAATTTAATTATTAATATCTCAATGTGGGCGCGTCCACATCCTTTTTATATTAGGTTCTTTATAACATGTCACTCGTATCAGCGGAAGCTTGACTGGGTTTATTGTACAGAATCACAATACTGTAAATAATAAATATTTGTTTTATAAATTTAGATTTATATTTTGAACTCACACTTGGGTAAATGTGTTTTCTGTCTATTGTTATTGCCTGAATTTTAATATTCTACACAAAATTAATGTACAGATTTAATACTATAAAAAAGTTATGCCAAACAGAAATATAAAACGTTTTTACTTTATGCGAATTTTTATACCTACTTGAAGTTTATTCAGCCGGTGAATTAGCTGCTTACCTACGTAAAACTGATGATTCGCCAAAATTTTATATACTTTTATTAATTCGCTAATGGATTAAAATTTAATGGTTAGTATTTTATCAGGTTTATTGACATCTTTAATCATAAAAACTTCACAGATACGAGTAGTAAAACTGATGTTAGAAGTAATAATTCCAAAAAATATTTTATATTAATTTGGTGCATTATTTTTGATGAAACTATTGCACTCGCGAGTTCAATAAACAGTAGTAGTTTGAAATACATACATCAGAGAGAACCAATAAAGAATTTTAATAAGTATTCAAATTTCATGCTACTCGTATAATGGGTAGCTTTATGAACTATTGGAAAAACATTAACATTCACTGATTGAGTGATGTTTTCTCCGGTCATAAGCTATACTAAAGCAAGCCATGAAATTTTTATAGTGAATCATGTAGTCTTGACTGAGTTTTATGGTAGTTCAATCGTTTGACTGTTATACTCTTTGATAAGCTAGTTTATGTTAAAAGTGCCACTTCGCATATAGTTTAATTTTATTGCATCACATTATTCAAAGTTGAATTTGCAGAAAATGTCGATGCGGTTGAATATGAATACCGCACTGTTTGAAATAGTTTATGGAAAGAAGAATATCAAGTCCTCCGTATGGTGAATAGATACCGTAGTTTATAACAGATTACAACATCCAGAGGTGAAAAGGAGGGCAAAGAGGACCTACTTTAAAGACAAAAAAGTGATAAAAGAAAATAAAACAGAAAATGAATCATTCTATATTGGATTCTCATTTTCCTCCACCTACCATCTGAGAATGCTTCGCAGCATTAGATTTTTTATAAAAATAACGTCCTTTTTTCCAGTCTCTATTTTATATCATAACTGCAAGTTAATATTGGCAAAGCCGTCCCAAATCGCAACCAAAAAAATAATCCTACCGTAGTAATATCGATTGAAATGAACACAGTCTGTAAAAAATGAAAAGTATTTATATCACGATACTTACATCTAAAAAAAGTTTGCACTTCAAAGAGATGTGATATGTGTGTATGAATTTACTGGCAGAATTGATTTATACTTATATCATAAAGCTATTAGGTAGTAATATTTAAAGGGACAAAGTATACGAGGATCTTAATAAAGTAGACGAGAGGCTCTAGACTAAGTTTTTTAATTTCAAATTAAGAAATAGGTTAGGAATTCATTATAAACTTCCTGAATTAGAATAAAATAGAAATATTTCGGTGTAATAACACTGAGTAAGCACCTGCCCATATTTCGTTACTTTGTGCCTTGAATATCAATTTCTCTTTTGAAACTTTCCAAATTGGATATTGTTTATATTTTGTTCGGGTTATACTTGTAATACAAGAGGTGAGTCTTCAAAAACGTCGATAAAGATGTTCGGTACATTGAATTTGCATATTTTATTGACGATGTTTTTAGATAATGTAACAGAGGAATATGTGATATGTTTCGAATACACAATGTAACCACATCCTTTGTTCACAAGCTCGACGAATAGCACGGATGCACAGAAGAAGATATTTGTAATGAATCTAAAGTCTTTAACTAGCTGACTAAGATATAGAATGAATAAATAATAACGGTTATAGGTAGTATAACTTAAATAGACTAGTTAATTAAATGCCAGATAGTTAAGCTTTATTCGTTTGAGCTATTCAAGTTAACTTAAGTCTCCTCACAATGTTAGTCTCAGTTGCACCTACTGCATTATGAAAATAGAACTCAAATCGGGTTTGTCCTATTTAAATTTCTGCGGAGCTTTCTACGTTTCTTTGTTTTATGAAACAGCATTTCATTATTGCTGCTACTTAACGTGCACTTGTTTACTTGTTTCAGCCTTATTTGTTTGAAGTCAATCTTTGTTTCAAACAATATGAAATTCTCTATTTTAAATGTTGAATTATTTATTCACTGCTTGTTAGCTGGAACAAGTACCACTATTTGCTACCAAGCAAAGGCTTCAGACAACCCTTTCACAGTATCTATCTAATTAGCTTACTATCTTGTTGGCACCGTGATACTCAATACAGACTTCGTTAAAACAAGTTGTCCCCTCGTTATTTTTGGTTCTTCACGCCTGAAAATTTAATTACGTTTTTATATTATAACCATAAGTTTTTCGTTTCAGCGGACATTTTTTTGATCCAAAAAGTAAGATAACTGATATCAGCTATGACTGTATGAATTCTTTTTATACCACTAAGGTGGCAGACCGGCACGCGGCTCACTTATAGAAAGTGGTTACCGTGGCCAATGGATATTTTCAACACCAGGGGCGTCATATTCGTGCTACCGACCATAATAGAGAAGATAGGGGAAGTGAGAAGGTTAAGCGGCGGTATTCTGTAGGGTGGAGGTACTTCCTTAGTTAGACTGCTCAATTAAGACGGGAAATACCGTCATGTCCTACCTCCGTCAGTAACGTGCGAAATGAATGTAGGGAAAATCTGTGAAAATTGTCATGTGCATTGCTACTTGTGGTTTTAATAGCCTGTCATTTAAGAGAGAATTATGAGAAGAGATTATTATTAAATCTCGTATATGCTAGTTAGGAATGGTATACATGCATTTAAACTATAATATCGAATCAAATTGCAGTGAGCATCTTTCATTTATTCTTCTTCATTTAGTTAGTGGATAATTATTGTGTTGTTTACAGAGACATCAATTATAATACCGTTTACGGCAAAGACCTAATTTGGTTCGTACTACAAATAAGTAAATTGACAGTACCTTAATTAGTTTGTTTGTAAACGACAGCTTTAATGATATTCCGAATCGAACTGTCATCTACAGTTACGAAATAATACACAATTATAAGCCTTTATGTTACCTGTACAGTAATTTGTAAGGCAATGTATACCATAGCATTAGCATCAATATTCATTACACCTAAACATTTCTTCAGGGGAATAGAGAATTCAGTTAATATCTCGTTATTTGCTTAGTATTGTACCTGTGCTGTTTTGAGGTTAGCAATAAACTTAGCGATGAGTGTAAGGGGCTCTATCAATATCTTCGAGATGTAAGCCAACCTCTTACATAATATACATATTTTCAACCAAACAGGTATTCATTATTCACATTTTGCCTAATAGAATTTGAACCTCACTTTGGCGCAGGTTTCTCCTGGTCTATGGATGGAATTTCCAGATATCCAGGATATCCGCCTTTATAGACACCGATAACTAAACTTATACCTGTTTACAAATTTTGAAATGTAAATTTATCCTAACTTCATGAAATACTTGGTCACCATAGCACATTAAGACTTATTTAAATAAATTATTAGTATTTCCTGTGACTGTCAAACGAAGACTTAAGTGCCAAGTTGGTGAACTATTTAATGAATGCGTATCTTGAGGTTCGGCCACTAGGGTTGTGTACTTAATATTTGTTTGTGTTATTAACACGGAACTTTGTGAATTTAAACTTTGTTTTAATGCTGCTAAAGAAAGTTCTGTCGTCTTGTTTAACTTTTCCGATGATACAGTTAATTAGTACGTGAAAGTTTCAAATTTGTTCAACTATTTATGTTTTCATTTTGAGAATATTTTAAATGCGAAGCTTTAAGAAGAATTTGTTGCTACTTGCTGTTGAACTTTGATTAGAATTTGGATTGAATTACAAAACTGACTGAAATTTTGAAGAAAATAATACTATAAGTGCTATTGGAATAAATCAGTGTTAGCCTTTCGAACGTGATTGGATGACAAACATCTAAACGTATTTACAAACTTCAACATTTATAATATTATTAGAGTAAGATTCGATAGAGATATTGAATACTCATATAGCACTAAGCGAATATCCTTACACAAACATTACTTACAGATCCAACAATAGTTATGAATTATATTACAGATAACAGAAAACCGATACGCTGATGTACCATTAAGACGTGGTTATTTTGCTAGAATCCCGGATACTAGTACGTAGTGAGGAAGGTTAGAGGAATAAAAATAATCCTATCCAGATGCTTCTTAAGCCCTTGACGCAGACATATTAGTTTGTGGCGAGCACTATGGATAAGATAGAGGAAATGAAGATAATATTGGAGACCTTTCGAAAGCTGTATGAAACAAATAGAGTGTAATGAATGATCAAATCAAACTCGAACGACGGAGAATATTACTTATACTATTATAAAATTGTAAGTTGGTTATATCTCTCAGAAATTAGAACAATGATTTATATGAAATTATTGATCATGAACCAAAAATATTTTCTTTGAAAATCTTTTTTAAGTTTTAATTTACTGAACTTCAATATCAGAAAAATTTTGATCTGTTTGCCTTTTTAAGGCTCCAAGCACTCGTAACGACTTACATAGATGGTATTATGGTCACAGGGACCGACAACTTAACGTACTCTAAGAAGCACGTCCTTACCGATGCATATAAGCATAATATTCATGAATACAAATATCTGCGCTGAGCAGTACCTAATCGAACTCGTGCCTACTGCGTTCACTACCGCCACTACATACAATTTTATTTAGGGATGGGTCTCACCGGCACGCGAGGTGAGATTTACGGGTTAGGGTACGGTGGATCGGGACCTTTTATTGAGTTATTTGTTTCTCACATTGATACTGTAAATTGTATTTCTATATTTTCAGGAATAGCTATTGCTACAAGTACTGCAGCATACATATTATTTATAAGTCTGTGTTTATATTTTCTTTATTGAAGAATTGTGTCCTGGCCTTATTCTTAAGATATAAATAATTTTTAATCATTATTATAGAGTTCATGCATAAGAGATAAGTCATTATTTATTTGGGGTGAGCGCAACATGTGTGGTCTTTCCATTGATCTTTGGTGGCAGTCTATCTATATCTATTTAGATATTCATATTACGAGATAGACAGACAGTTTTATTGCTACTCCACATTGTACTTGATATCCTCAGTAATGTAATTAATAAAATTCTCAGTTTGTGTGTGTGAATATAATATTTGCACTGCTCTGGGTGTTTCTTTGTATTATAGTATGTATTTACAGAAGAATGTTTTTCCGTATTTCAGAACCCATAAAACAAGCTAGTTAAGCTATGGTCACTAGGTGATGTTGTGTAGAATATTTATTTACTTATTGTCATATTTATGATCTGACGATATTAATTTTTGCACTGTAACTAAAAAGTACAATTTGCTCGAACTGATTTTCTTATCTAGAAAAAGCGAATGCTTCGACGGAATTCGAACCCGCGATCTTTCCCTTACAGGGAAGGCTTGTATTCTGTCGAAGCATTCACTTTTCCTATCTAAATTTGATTCAGTAGTCAGCATACTAATTACTTTTCAAAATTGTCTGCTCATCTGTTATTATTATTCAAAATCTTACAATAGGTATAACTAAAATACTAAATCTCAAACTTCTACTAAAAGATTATAATTATAGTAATGATATCGATTCTAATCTACTAAAAATGATGACGATAGCACTAAAGGTATTCAACCCTCATAATAAATCATTATTGCAACCAATGAAATTGGTTATTGAGCATAGATTCGGGTCGAAGCAGTCCATTAACGTGTTAATGAAATTAACCCCAAGCAAATGATAAAGTGCTCGGTACTACACGCTATTACAGAAATTGCAAGTGTTGGCATTCAAGGCCCCGGGTAATATTATATGAATATGTGGTCAGAATTTCCAGTATGAGACTTAAATGAAAAAAAGGTTCTTAGCTTTAGATTTTTTGATCTTTCATTCTTATATGATTTATGAAATATTACATCAAAGCTTGTAAATCCGCGGTAGCCTAGTGGTATGGGTAATGGACTGCTGAGACAAGGTCTCAGGTTCGATACCAGGTTTTACCATAGCACACACAAATAACTTTTTGATACTTTTCGAAGTTATGTGTGTATTTATCGCAGGTTTATAAGTGCCCCATTAATGACAATAACCTCGCCACCTATTACATTGGGACCTAAACATAAACTGGCGAAATGTGGGTGCTAGCACCTATACCTACCCCTTCGGGGATATTGGCGTGAGTTTATGTTATGTTATGTTACTTCAGGCTAAGCTTCAGGCTTTTTATATCATTGAACAATAAGCATGCTATGATAGCAATACTTAAATAACTTACACAATATTTAAAAACTGCTGCAGATATTTTTGAACTTGTTTTTTATCATGCACTATTATGATATTCTGTTCTGCAATCGCTAAACCTACCGTAACTTATTCCGTAAAAGATAAACCAGGCAATTTTTCTTTTAGGTTGTTTTATACATGAATTTTCTTTAAACTCATAAAAACAATATGGAACTGCTTGCCAATGCTGGTTGGGAGGCGTTTACACATCGCATAAGATGAAGAACACGTAACGTATCGCCGAAAAATTCAGGTCAGTGCATTTCCGTTCCTTATCTGTTCCCGTTCTGAATTGTTCAGTAGACCACAGCAGTTTATCAGCAGCATAAATTGCGAAATTCCTGAAATATATCCTCAATCTATTACCTATATATAGTGTACTAAAAATTTTCATATTTGTGTTTGCTTCCAGAAAATCAAACTTTCATTCACAGGGAGAAATTGTTGTAAAGCAGGTTGAAAAAATTGATTAATCTAGTCCTTATAATGTAAGTGGAAAAAACCGCCTACAGGAGATTGGTGTTTGAAAATGAATAATACGAGCAAATTAGGTTTAGCTTCTTACTTTACTCTTTTAGCATTTACTCTGAAATTTAGAGACTTCAAGAAAATTATTATCAATACTGTTAATTACATTCGGCTGGCTAGGTCATTCACCAGAAACGCCAACTAAATAAAATTTAAGTTATAATATAGGTACACATTCAGAACATTGCTGATTCTTTGCATCAGATACTTTCCTCCGTCTAAAAGAGATGTGTCAGCCAGAGTAAGTTATAGGTTTGTGATCCTGGCATCTCGAGCTATTACTTTTCACTACCAATTTCTTCTGCGATATTTACTTGTTGTCTTTCTAGACGATCACTGAGAATGTAGAAGTACTTTAAAACATACGTTAATGGTAATTATGTATAGAGATATGTATATAAATGTCCATATATCAAAATTCTACGTAAATTTTAACGCTAAATTTCAATCAAACACCTAAATCTCGTGTTAGATAATTTTGCAACCACACATACTCCAATTATCCACAAAGCTGTCTCAATTGTCGAGCAAAAAGTCAAACTACCACTAGACCTTGGTTTACTGTAATAGAAACGCCTTCCAATGCTGGCCTCAGACTAACCATAACAATAAACAATTCTAGATTGGGCTCTGCCATGGAAACCACACGTCTGAAAATCCGGTCGCTCCTAATCAGATTCCAATTTATGAAACGACATGGCACTCACGTACCATTTCTAACTTTAGCCTTAAAGTTATAAAGTCGATATTCTAGTGTGCTTTCAAGGATGTTCCGAATAATTTCCAATTAAAATTAGATTTTAGAATTTAAATTATAGAGAGTGTTAGAGAGCTGTAGACGATATGTTTTCTAAAATAATTTAACTCATAAAACATTATGTTCGTATGTGTACTAGTTAAGATTAATAAGTAAATAAAGGCTTTTGCTTTTATTTTATATTACATGCATGTTTTATAGCTTGTATCAATAAACGAATAATAGATTCTTGATAAATTATGAAGGATGTTATCCCTAGTGTATTCCCTCAGTAAGTTTGGAGTTTCATTACTCAACGTAATGATCAACGTAGGTAGTATTTTGAAAAGTTTTTCCTGATTATTTTTATACGTTTTATCTTACTCAAATGATACAAGAGTACAATAAGAATAAACAACATTCTGAGTTCATTACTTCCTCTTACTGTGACGAATATTACTTATTGATGTCAATTTCTGTCATCCTCTTGTTAATATACATACATAAATACGCTCACACCCGTAATTCCGAAAGGGGTAAGCAGAGGTATATTAAACACCCACATTTTGCCAACTATGATTTTCGGTTCCGCGTAATAGGGGGCGAGCCTATTGCCGCCAATCGGATACATTGTAACAAGTGGGTATTCCAAAAAAAAATTCTAACCGAAAATATTGCAGCTAAAAATACCCGATTCTTTGCTATGCGGTGTAAATCGCAAGGAAATTAATTACGTGCTTAGCCGCACAAGCACTACCAATTAACGTCTTGGAGAGTATCAGACAGACTTGTTAATATAACCATCCATCTTACTCTCGTCTCTTCTCTCTCTTTTCTTACTTCACAAGTTACGATAATATCATAAATTTCCACCAATATGGCTATAACTCTAAGCTATATAAGTCAGATACAAGCTAATTGTAACTGAAGCTTGCGGTGACGTAGTATGCCTGTCAGCAGTACGAGCCAACCGCGGAATGCGCTTTGCTGACGTGTTACGTAGCGTGGATTATATAATGTGCACGATGTTATCTGGGAAGGATTTTACATGGATAAATAGTTTGGAGGCAGATATACGAGGGTGTGGTTTCAAGGCATAGTTAAAATAGGTGCACTGAGATAATTTAGGCGTGCAGTGCAGTGTTTAATTTAAGAGCAAATGACTAACGTATTAATGACAAGCGAAGTACTTAAAGCAGAATGTAAACGGGTAAGTTACTGCGGTTATCATTGAATAATACACAACCAAATGAAGATAATTTTATGAGAGGTAAAATAAATAAATATTTTAAGTTAGTCTAGGAAGGCAGTGGAATGATGGCAGACAAGACATAGGCCTGTATCCTTAACCGTGTAGTGTCTTAATAGATTTTTACGGTTATTTGTAAAATAGTTGAAATATTGTTTTATTTAACATTATTGTTCATTATCTACTTAATAATGAGATTCCAATGACGCATATACACAATCTTTTTAGTGC
This sequence comes from Pelosia muscerda, assembly GCA_963691645.1. Lineage (NCBI taxonomy): Eukaryota > Metazoa > Arthropoda > Insecta > Lepidoptera > Erebidae > Pelosia > Pelosia muscerda. The sequence continues at coordinate 17,066,696 of OY829109.1, read as the reverse complement.
GACTTAGCTCTAAAGTTTTCTGTCTTAATTTATTTTGTTTTCAAGCAACAAAGATATTTAGAAACATCGTGTCTCGAACTTCCTCGTTTATATATTTGCAATGTAATCTTTATTTGCACTCAATGAGAATCAATCTTAAATAAAATACAGAATATATTAAAGATAAACCCAATATACAATACGAGTGGTTATGGGCTGACTGACTTAGTGGCACGAGCTCACTGTCTGTGAATCCGAGAGGTACAATGTTCTTCGGTCTCGATCTTTTTTGTTGAGATATAGAAATATCTATGCCATGATCACGTTAATTCCCATTGAGAATATTTTAGATACATCATAGAATGCCAAAGTTCAAAACGTAGTATAAACCCAAAATTACCATAAAATAATTGTTAAAAGATAGATGACTGTCATAAATACCTTAATACCTTTTATCCTCGGTATTCATACCGATTTTTATTGGGTACTTTATATCGTACCTCTACTGATAAACTCTTTATTTTCAACGCTTTTTAAAACTCGTAGTATATTCACTGGACTTTTACACCTAAAGATTAATGGTACGGTTCACCACCTGGTGTTAAATGGACCGTGAGTTAAACAGATATAATCCTCCAAGGATTCAAATTTCGATCGCCTATATTTTACTGAGATTTCCGATTTGTTAAAGTCACTAAACTTTTGATTGTGGCATTAATATCGAAATCTTGATCATCAGCCTATTTTTAACTTTGTTAAAATGTATAGGTTGATATTGAGCAATCTTGACTTTTTGTCAACATCATTCTCTGAGCATATTTCCAACTCAGTTGGGGTCGGGTTTCTAGTCTAACTAAGATGCGGCTGAACTTCGATATTTCTGTCTACAATCAAATTGGCGATATCGAAGTTCTGTAGTTAGGCTAGTCGGACTTTTGAGGGCTCCAACTATTCGTAGCGACTGCCATACATGTTCGTATGGCAACCAGGACCAACGGCTTAACGTGTTCTCCGAGGCTGCTTTTTGTATCTTTTTGTATTACTAAGTGTATGTACGTATTATCATAGATAAGGTCCGCTAGAAATATAAAGATGTACATACTATATAAAAATTTTTAGAACTAGATATTTTAGTAGTTGGGTCATAGTTTTTAAACTTAATTTTCATTTATATCATTTTAGATCAAGCAACAGATAATAATTGCCCTTTCAATTGACATCCAACGCTCTTATTTACAAATATTTATATTAGTTCATAACGTTCCATGTATAGATAGTGGCACATTGAATTTAATGTGACGTCACAATGCCTATAACCAATGAACAGTTAACTTTTAATAGGCGTTTCCAACGAGGCTTGATTTATTGAATTCTGATTAGTAATTCACAATTATTAAGGGATCAAAATTAACATACATATTGGTCTAAAACATAACCCTCCTTTTGTTTCTCCGTAGGCGGGTAAAACAGATCTACATAATTTAACGAGTATACCAGGTAGTAATCATGGTAAAAAAATAATGCAACAAGAAACAATACACGAAAAATTAGAAAACCGAAACGGCTTACCCATTACTTATTCAGTACAAAGAAAAAGTTTTCAACGTGCTCGCTTCCATTATAATCACACAAAGGGAATACCATACGTTGTTGACTCACTCATATAACGTATGTATATATTTTACACGTCTTATATTATATTATTTTCCCAACAGACTTGAATTTTTATTTATGATAAAGTAGTAATGAAAAATAACGTTGAAATATGTCATAAGTAATTGTAAATTTATTGGAAGAGTTTTGTGTCCCTGTTTATTTATTAACGTGCACAGACAACGGCTTTTGATGGAGGTAGGACTTGACGGTATCTCCCGTCCTAATTGAGCAGTTCGACTGGGGTAGTACCTTCGCTCTACAGAATGCCGCGGCTAATAATAACCTTGTGTTGTGTTTCCGGCGATGATGGTGGCCAGATCTCACTGGAGAGATTTCGTGTCAGTGGTGTGATCAGTGGGAAGACCGATAAACCCTTCTTTGTCTTCTGCATTGGCAGCACTCTCTACTACTCTCTTAGCTTTTTCTCTTCCTCCCATCCCCGTGCTGCCGACCCTTTTTTTCTATATAGTCGGCAGCACGAATGTGACGACCCTTTTTTAGTGCGAAAAATCAGTGTTTCAAACTTTAGTAGGCCACGGTAACCACTTTTCATCAGGTAAGTCGCTTGCTAATCTGCCACCCAAGTGTTACAAAAAAGATATTATTTTTTTATTTACTTCTTGCTTATTTACTTCTAGTTATTCTGCTAGTAAACTGGGTGTATGTGACTCTACTTCTTCTCGAAGCCCAAGCTAACCTCACTTACTAGTAGCGGCGTGCATTCCATAAAGACAAATAGATACTTAATACCCTACTCAAATCAGATAACTTATACTGATACAGATAATTATACAGAAGACATTCGGTCCAAAGTTAATCAAACTTAAATATTTTATGGAGTAGCAAAGAGAGCGTAGGTATAAAGACACCACGCTTTGAACACAACAGTATTCTATGGAAACCGTTTTGACTAAATTTATTTCATAATATACCCAAGTTAGCCAAAAGAAAATAAAAAATAAAATTACTCAAGAACGTAACCACAAGTGTTTATTTAACCTGTCCTTTAATTTCAAGGAGACGCAAATAGTTCCACCCCTTTCATGTTCAACAAACATAAACCGTGTTAAGAGAATAGGTAGTTTATTGTTACTTACACTCAATTTTATTTGTTCGTTTTATACTTCAACAGTTAATGGAGTAGTTTTTATTAAACTTATCAATATTAGCACTTATATATGTACATTATGTTTTGTGATAATACCACAGATTATAAAATAGTACAAGGACAGCAATATATTCGAACATTCCATAAAGCTAATAACTGCTACATATTAAAGTCCAACATGTCCTACAGCTATAAACCCAATTTTGGTTCTAAATCTTAGTCTTAACACCCGACAAGATAATATAAGGCAATATCACTGGATTATAGGCAATAAAAACAGCACTATCTGATTTATAACTTTATAACATCATCAATATCGATACTGATATAACTATAAAACACATATCTTATTGCCCATGACTCATTCATAATATAAGATAAAATATCTGAAATCTATTACTTAACCCAAGAACCAGCTCAACTAACGCCGAAACTCAATCGTCCTGTATTATATAATATATATTTTTATGACGAAATGAAATTCATGCGGTACCCTAAAAATTTTACGGTCTTTTTTCCTGTATCGGGGTATTACACATAAAATGTTTCACGCGTAAGCGAGTTATAAAAGAATAGACTATCGTTTTATTGTGTACATCTTGCTTTTTCAACCGTATTATTGATGTGTACAGTACATAGTTATGTATCGAGAGATTTAGTGTTACGTTTGAGTTTTTATTGAACTATCTTTTCGTTTCGTTTTAGCTTGATTGAAACTTTATGGTTTGGGTACCTATCTAAAATAATATTGTACATATTACTTATTTAATTGGTCCTCTTTCTTAGGTCATAGGTCTCTATCAAATTTGAGAGGCTTGTCTTCTAGTTTTTTTATACGTTCTAGTCACAAATTGCCTGCTATTTCAATGGTCTATATTTAAGTCATCAGTTCACACACACGTAATGATTACATATTATTAAACAATGATTCCATAATCATACATTCTCTGAACCTTTTCTCAACTCAGTTGGGGTTGGCTTCCAGTCTAATTGTGATGCGGCTGAACTTCGATATTTTGCGTGAAGCGACTGCCATCTGACCTCCACAACCAATGGTCCAATGACCGATGGCAATATTGAAGAGTCAAGTTAGACTGGTTGGACTTTTGAGGGCTCCAACTACCCGTAACGACTGCCATAGATGTTTGTATGGCAACCGACGGCTTAACGTTCTCTCCGAGGCACAACCAGACCAGTGCAAACAGCCATATTCATGTATACAACTTATTGCACTGAGCGGGGATCGAACCCGCGCCCCGTGCGCAACAGTCGCGTTCACTACCGCCACGCCACGGAGGCTGTCAAACAATGATTCCATAATATTCTTTCAGAAACGATTTCAACTAATTGACATTTTTATTGGAACATAGGTAACTTCACAACATTCTCATAAACAAACCACGGTACAGCGACAATATAAATTTTAAACATGTATTCAACCTACATTACTGCTCTCGGTTCAATTCCATTTAATGCCTAGTCTTTGTTTAGTAGTTAGCATTGCAACAGAACTGCCAACTCGGCAACTGCCTTCCACGTTGGAATATCTATTTCTAGAGTATTCCAACTTGCTACTTTGTTTGTTGGAAACCGTTTGCGTTTTATAGGAGACAGTTAGATAACTCTCGTTTAAGTATTTTGGCTACAAATGTTGTTGTCTTATGGTGTTTTAAAATGCCATAAAATATGCTTAATGTTTGTTATGTATACTTTGCATTTTCAAAACTGTGATAATATTGTTAGATTCAAATAAGTTACCACATAATACTTAGAGTTTAGATTTTTATAACATTTGACAAATAGTATAATGTATTATAACTTGGTACCTTGAATATTAGTATAAATATAAAATGGATAATTTATTAGATATCGTCACAGAGTAATGTGACGGTAGTATTAAATCTAACACTTACCAAGTAATAAACTCCGAAAGGCATAACGACGACCGCCACCAGAAGATCAGCAACCGCCAAGCTCACTATAAAATAATTCGTAACGGTCTGCAGCGTCCTCTCACGCACTACACTCATAATCACTAACACATTCCCAAACAGCGTAAAGAAAGGAAATATTAACAGCAAAAGTGCCCACAAATTTTGCTCTGAATCATCAATTTGTCTGTTAAAACACGATACATTAAACGTTCCATTGTAACTACAATTTGTATATCCATAAACATCAGCTAAATCTACACTGGTATTATCAAATTCATGAGATGTGTTACTATAGAAATAGTCACTGAAATCTTCTACTAGCTTCATGAAGTCACTTGTGTTTCCTTCTTTGACTTCGTCTTTGATAGGGTTTTTTCCAACGTCAGGTGGTCGTTTTGAAGGGTATAGATATGTGGTGTAGTGTGTACCGTTGTTGGGTGTTGGTGTTGTTCTCAAGGTTGCTTCAGTCCTTAGTATTCGGTTGTAGGGTGGTAGTGTCATCTCTGTGAGTTTCTGGTTCCATTAAAACCAGGGGTTGCGTTGCACCTGGAACAAAGAAAAAAATTTCATTGAATGTGTCATATAACATTTTGAAATTTCTGAAGATCTTTGTAATTTAGAGTTAACACAAATGGAAGTTTCTGAATCATTTTGGAGCTAGTTACTCGAGCTTTATTGTTTACTCAAGCCTCATTTCAAAAATCTAAAATTTTCGTGAATTACAACAGTATAAGGTTTCAAAACACAAATCAATTTGTACAACAAGGAGAAAATTTAGAGATTCATTTATATTTCTTTTTCCTTATAAATTTCATCTATAAGATACCTTAAAACATCAAGAGAACCTTGACACGATTGCACAAACGGATTGTTTGAAACGTATAAAAAAACAAGATCAAAAAATAATTTTCCGGCCCCGGCGCGGCGGCGGCCCCTTATTCCTGGGAAGTATGGTTCTATCACCTATAATGAAACAGCTGGTTATTTGAAAAAGAGGAAAGATTATCGCTGTCTCATCGAGGAGTTTAAAAAAAATCATTGTAAGGATACTTGCTCAAAATAAAATTAAATGTTAATGTTAGCCCTTTCCTAGAACTACGTGAAAGGAGACCTATCTGTCACGTTTCTAAGTTACATGTGGAGTTTGTTCCAAGTTGTTTCAAAATACATAAGACAAAAATATAGAGGCTACAAATAAGTGTAAACATATGCCATTTGCGAGAAACACTAGAAGAAATGAATCGCGAAATTGAAGCTATCAAATAACACGAATGAGTTTTGTTCAATCACAGAATTGACCCCATCAATCAAATCAAGAACTTGGATTGAAACACCACTTATCGACAATCTTTTTTATGATCGTCCAAGTCAATTTAAAATGATTGATTTGAGAAAAAAAATCAAGATTGCCAACGGGATGATAGATTATCGTGAAGTTTCCTTCATTAGAGTTTGTATTTAATTGCCGGTTTGTTACGAAGGAAGGTTGGTAACGTTATAAGATTAGCATTTAGTACGTTGATTTCCCGAGAAGAAAAGAAAGCTCAAAACGATTGTAAGGGAATACGTTTCTATAGATACGAATAAAATGAAGAACATGACAACATAAAAATAATGATAATAAATAGATTTTTTATCAAAACACAAATGTTATTAGCTCTAAAGTTCATATTAGGTCATAAGTATTAAAGTCATATTCAGTTTCCCTTTTACTCTACTTTCAAAAATAACAAGGTAACAACTAAATTAGAAAATAATAATCCAAATTACTAAGTACTAACAATATCTTTTAAAAGCAATCTACATTCCTTAACCGGTACAAATTCTTCCATTCCTTTTAGGAACTAAAATCTTAAAACAAAGTTGCCTGAGCTTAAATCTAAAGGCATTAGTTGTCCAAAATTTATATAATCTTAATATCGAAAAGCAATTTGTAACATTACTCCAAAGGTTCCAATTTTCTCATTAATTATGCCACATTGATTCAACAGAAATTCGCGATGCTTTGTGCTTGGATGACACAATAAGCTATAAATTGTCCGGGAGAAGCCAGGATCCGTCAAATCCCGGGACGTACTACACAAACATAATGCCTCCATCATGGAACTGTCGGCTCAATTTAAGAGCCTATTGATTTTTTATGATTTTAACAATGGATTTTAATGATGAAAGGATGCTAGATAAAGGTATTTAACATAACAATGATGGAAAAGAGGGCATCGGAGAGCACGTTAAACCGTCAGTCAGTTCATACAAACATCAATGGCAGACGGTACGAGTATTTGGAATCCTCAAAAGTTCGACTATTCTAACTGCAGGACTTTGATATCGCCAATAGGTTACGGAGGTCTATGGCAGTCGCTTCACAGAAAATATCATAGTTCAGCTGCAACGTAGTTAGACTGGAAAATAGAGGACGCCGGTCCCTGAGGTGACAGCTTCAGATGCGACCAGGATTTATGAAAAGATGATGATAATAATCAGATAAAAGTCCTAAACTTAATCTCCTGGTAGTCACAGATCCTGTTCAGCGATGAGCGATGGAGCTGACATACGTTTTCTGTCGGTGTTGGCAGGTTGAACATCAGTTGCTGCTAGCAATGCGGACATGCCAGGAAAACCAATAAGCAGACCTCTCTGGAACCACAGTTCCAGAGTGCATATTATGGATCAACTCGGAAATAGTTATGATGATAATCATGAACAAACAGCAAACCATACTACCGTACTAAATTATTACTTCAGCCAATTTCGTGCAGGCAATTATGGCAAAATGTGCATTCGATCGATATCGAAATTCAAGATGCGATAAATTGCAATGAAACTAGATATCACTGACATGAATATTTTCATTTGCTAGGGATGTTATTTAAAAGGTTCAAGTAGTAACTAATATACATACATATATATACTCACGCGCGTAATACCCAAAGGGGTAGGCAGAGGTGTATTAACACCCATATTTCGCTAACAATGATTTTCGGTCCCACTAATAGGGGGCGAGCCTTTATTTCATTCCGTATTTTATTTCCATATAATTAGTTGCTTGAACTAAGCTAGCTGTACTTTACATCGTCAAAGAAATGATACACTTTTTTGACTTTTTGTAAAAAAATGTCCCAACATTTTGGAGATCAAACATGAGACTTGTGCTAAATCTCGCAACTGGATTAAAACTTGACAGCACCTATTTTCTAACACAATTCTACAACTTCAACAATCACATTGTGTGGAAACGTGAGAGGGATGGTAAGTAAACAATTCTGTGACACATAATACAAAAGAAACTCTTATAATAAACTACATAATATATATTTACGCTTTTTTTCCGTGTACAAGATCCCGCGGGTACCGCCTCCACTTAAATCGGTGGAGGTTATGTTGGACTCGAACCGACTAAAATGCACGCTGTTTATGAATCTTGGATTACCGGAGGTGACATTATATTATAAGACATATCTCTCGCACCCGGACAGATCCGGTGACATCTCTTTTAGATGACTCCCTTCCCCTAGTGTGGGAACCGTGGTGTCCTCATCTAGCCCCTGGATATGGGGAGGTGCACTTTGAGCAGCCGCCGTGGTCACATATATTTACACCTGCTAATCTTCGAAGGGATAGACAGAGGTGTATTAACACCGACATATAGCTAACTGTGCTTAACAGTTTCACGCAAAAGGGGGGTGACCCTATTGCCGTCAAACGGGCATTTCATCACGGGCTATGTTTGCTTTGCCAGATGACTTAGTCACCTTTTACGAAACCCACGGAGATGGAGTGAACCAATTCTATTGTTGAAAACTTCTGGATGAATAGGGCTTTATCTTTAACACTCAAGCTGACATCAACTGCCGCTGTCGATATATCTAGTCCACCCGATAAAACACCGAAAGACACGCAACTCTTCGACGATGCTTCATGCTCCGAAGCTTAGTCGCAACTAGAGCATCGTCGTTGACTCATTAAAGAGAGAACAATGTAATTTTTTTTTAATTATGGCACGTCAATTTGACTTCACCTCGCCTGATGTTAAGCTGAAGGCAAAGTCTCATAAAAGAGGGTCACCATTGCAAACACGTACAGTGCCACAATGGTAGCGCTTAGCTTGACGGCATCATCAGATGCTTTTTCACGCCCCGCTTTAAGAACCCGGGGCTGTAGAAAGAATGCAACACGTGCGCCGGTAAGAAATCCCGGGACTTAATGGTGCGGCAGAGAAAAGACTCACCGAACCGCTTGGTTCTTGATGGAATATTCTGCACCGTATGCGGGTGACAAAAAAAGTACTAGGTAATTTCTTTTCATAGTGTCACGCCTGTGTCCCCGAAGGGGTAGGCAGAGGTGCTAGCACCCACATTTCGCCAGTTTTTATATTTAGGTCCCAATGTAATAGGTGGCGAGCCTATTGCCATTAACCGGGCACTTATAAACCTGCGATAAAATACACACATAACTTCGAAAAGCATCGCAGTCATTGGTGTGTGCGATGGTAGACCTGGGATCGAACCCGAGACCTCGTCTCAGTAGTCCATTACCCATACCACTAGGCTGTGCGGTACGGTACTTGGTAATATTACCACAATAATATAGCAAATGGTCAAAAAGTTAAGAATCTCCAACAATAGTCGTAGTTCAGTATGGATGATGGATCACGCCATTAGATGTTGGGCGCAGCTAATTTATCTTGAACAATTTATACAGTGACACGTGAACGCTTAGTTCTCGCGGTAATTAGTTTCAAGCTTATAAATGGGTTCAGTCTTAAAAGTTCGACTAAGTTAAATGTTGTTTTAAAACTGTGACTCTGTTTGGTAAGTTTGTTTTACTTTTTCTGGTTACGCTTAAAACTTTGTTCCTTAATATTAGCATCTTGTTCAGCTAATTTCTGTTTTAAAGTGAATTAGTACCACAGATTTTGAGTACTATTAAATCTTTCGCAGTCTTTTGGTCTCTTATACATTAGGCTCTCTCAATGTTGGGAGGCTTTTTTGCTCCCTCTCAGGCATGGTGCAAGCATAAAAAAGGTTTAATTTGAGTTTTTCTTCTCTCGCAATGATGGAGGTAGAACATGACAATATGTTCCGTCCTAATAGAGCCGTTCGATTGGGGCCGTACCTCTGCCCTACACAATACTGCGGTTAATAATAACCTTGTGTTGTGTTTCCGGCCGTGAGTAGGGTAGAGGTGAGAGTTTAAACTAGTCATTGACAAGACATTGATAAAGACATAAATCATTAAGTTATCGTTCATATTTAACCATCAATATAAAATAAAATCTCTTAATCCAGTAACGAAATTATCTGAACATGTTTATGGAGGTTTATCTTATATTTTATTGTCTCTGATATCACAATGTATAGAAATGATATATTTATAAACTTAGCAATCGGCTCGTTGGTCTAGGGGTATGATTTTCGCTTAGGGTGCGAGAGGTCCCGGGTTCAAATCCCGGACGAGCCCAAATATTTTTTTGTGAATTGGCAGGAAATTTTGTATTAAATATATAATTAGAACAAACGAAAATTAAAGCACATGTTGCTGTAATTAAGTGGCTGAGTGAGACTCAAACCACTAACTCTAGACATGACAGTCGAATGCTCGACCACCGCGCCTAATAACCTGTATTACTGTGTAATGAAATGAATTGAACAATGAAAACCCAATTTCCCAACAAATCTCTAGGCAAACAAACCGAAAATAAATCTATTGCGCTACGTAAATCAATCAAAGACCGTCTGCAAGGTCAAATCTTCAAAAAACAATGCTTCATTCGGGCCCTAAGTCCTCAGAGAGTCTGTACCATAGCCGCTTTTGTTTATGTGTAGGCAGCAATTCAGGTAGATGGATATTTACATACTAAATACGATATATTATTATATAGCTTGATCTAAAGACCTTAACTATTGATGATACCATTGCCACATACTCGTACGGCCGCTAAATAAAAAACAAAATAAGGTTGGCTGTTTACAAAATTCTTTTTTCAAATAAAACTATTTATAATGTGTTCTATTCTGAATCAATGTAATTGTGTTATTATTAATACTGATTCGTAAAAATGGCTGAACCGAAATGTAGTGATCCGTGTGAAAAAATAGTAGTTATATACCATTCGTTATAATTATAGTATTGGTTCAAAAATTGAGTTATTGGTTTTTAACTAAGAAATTCCTTTTAAACTCTATTACAAAAGTATTTTATCTGATAACTCACTGAAGAATTTTATCTCTCATAGTTAGTACAAGCTCCAGCAACGATAAAGTTCTAGAGAGCTGATGTTTCCTATTGTCATGCAAATATCCGACTGTCCAACTGCAAAGTGGCCCTAAATGCAGCATCGGACGGTCCAAGAATTTCAACTGCAGTGAAAATAAATAGGAGCCTCATTGAGGAAATGTAAACGATTCTATTTTACTACTGTATAATGTATTTTAGACAATCTAATCGAAATAGTACAAGATTAAAAGCAGAAAAAGGTTTTTTGCGATGTACTACAGCTGTGGTGGGCCAACCTGATAACGTTTGGTGCTAGAGGTGGCTTGCGGAAAATGCACCCCCTCTAGACAACATCCAGCCCGCTGAGAGTCTACCACCCGGGCATAAACTGAAATGGTCCAACTGGAAATCCCTAAATAGGTTGCGGTCTCAGGTCGGCTACTGTAAAGCGAACCTGATAAAATGGAGTTACCTGAATGCGGGGAGTGGTGGCTGTGACTGTGGTGGCCTCTGCAGTCGATGGACCATCTCCTGTCGTGCCCGCTTTGCCCTCACACCTGCACAGTCGCCGACCTGAATGAAGTGACGGAAGGTGTCGCCGTTGGGCTGGGCGCATCTAACTTTAATTTTTATTGTTGCCACTGACTCGAAGAAGAAGAAGTAAAATATTTAAACTGGAGAGCATATTCAATTCACTAATAAATTCAACGGGATATTTGCTCTGTTAATTTTATGGTGCAACCGATTCTTCGGCGTTGTTATAAGCGCCATCACACCAAGCGCGATCACAGTGTACTAGCCGCCAAGCTAGTACTTTTTGGGCCAACCGTATCGGTCTACCCTCTTTTTTACTCGTTTATTATACGCTTCGGCACTACCACTATCCGCGTTCTCACACTGTACTCGATCGCGACACACAACACTCACTGTATCGACTCGCACGGTTTTTGGAAATGTTGTTTGCTTGGGTTTTATGAATTTATGAATCAACAAACCAATCACTCACCAGTTGATACTTATCATCTTCCCGGTTCAAATTAAAAAAGTTTATGTGGGTGAGAAGGGAAATATCCCGTTGATTTTAATAGTGAAAGTATAAAGAGCGTGTCAATTTAAAATTATCTATTATTTTTTTCGAAATACCTACATTTACTTAAAATACCTATTTTCTATTCAATGTTACCACTCCAAAATTTGATCGGATTAGGATGAAATTAGGTACAGTGATTTATATTTAAACTTTATTACTCTTTTTAAATCAAATCAAATAGTTTATTTGCTAGAATATAAGTAGTATAAGAGATATCACAAAATGCTTTGTTTCCTCACATTGTACCACATACGGCGTGCAAATTTCTACAGTCGAAAAAACGAAATATGCATACCTTCAGATACAATGTTTCCAAAATAATGTGAACGACGACATCCGTACGAATTTACAATGTCAAAGCAAACACCCGTGGCCTGAGATATTAAAAATCTGACTGTAAAATGGAATGAAACTGACCAAAAGTGTTACGTTCAATTTCCGTATAATTACTTCCAGTGCGCAAAAACTCGAATCCTGATATTCGTATATCGTCAATTTGGGATTTTAATATCAGCTGGAAATTGGAAATTAAGTACCAATTTGAATTAACATTTTAATTACATTCTAAGTCTGTTGTTAGAACCAACAGATAGTGACTATCGAGATCGGAAGTAAGCATCTAAATTTTTAACTAATCCTATCTCATCGGTGTAATCTACATTAGATACGAGTAATTCGGACTTTTTTTTTTATACTACGTAGGTGGCAGACAAGCACACGGCCCACCTGATGAAAAGCGGCAACCGTGGCCTATGAACGTGTGCAACACTAAGGGTGTCACACGCGCGCTGCCCACCCTGAAAGGAAAGGGGTAGAACTGGGACGGGGTGGGGAGGCTAGGAAGGGGACGGGAAGGAGGGGTATAGTGAGCTCTGGCTACCCAACTTACCGGCGGGAACACAACGCGATGGTTATTATGACCGCGGTCTTCTGTAGGGCGGAGGTACTTCCCCAGTTGGACAGCTCATTTCGGACGGGAGATACCGTCGTGTCCTACCTCCGTTAACTTTGTTGTAACTTTTATATCACTTGCCTGAATATTTAGGAACCTTTTTTTTAATTGTCGTGAGAATTCGTGATTTTCGCTCAACTTAATGAAAACCAAAACATAACGAACACTATTAAGTAGCGTACCTGAATATGTCATGTCTATAGGTGAAACACGTGTAGAGGTTTATTTTTCGTACTTGCGGAATATTACTACTCATCGAAATTATTCTGGCGTCAGAAGTCTTTTAACTTGCTTTGAGGGGTGCAGTTTGGCATTTCTATCTAATACAATTCGTAATATTTTACTATTGTTATCGTAGACATTGTTAAACTACGGGAGAGTGGTGAGTTGCGGGTTCCCCCCCCCCCTTTTAGTGAATTTTTCATTATAATTTTCGTCATTTCAGCGATAGGACGTCCACTGCTGAAATGGCCTACCCTATTGACCTCCAATGCAACAGGTTTTAGGCAGTCTTTGACTATTTATCATCCGTCCAACTATCACAATGGACCTCATAAGAAAACTCAAAGTCACACAGGGAGATCGAATCAGAGATGATCAGTAGATCCGTAGCAGAACGAAAGTTGCCGACATAGCCTACAGGGTTAGTGAGCTGAAGCGGTAGTGGGCAGGGCACGTAGCAAGAAGAACAGATGGCCGTTGGAGCCGAGAGGTTCTATTCTAATTAAGCACCAACTTTAATGTAACATTATGTCACCAGTAAAATGCAGTTCAAATGCAGCGGACCGTAGTGGTAATCAAATTAATAACATGTATTAGTTTTGCACTGCACGGATTATTCTAAACCCAGAAGTTATTACATAGTTTAGTAGTTCCGATTTGCTCTAGTGCATTTAATTTACCAGGTCGTGAACATAATTTATAGGTATTGGTGATTACCATAATTATACAATTTAAGTTATGTTGCCGTGTTGGTTCCTAGTGAAGTAAAAGCAAGGCCATTAGAAGCTATATATTCACAGAGTCAGCATCATGAGTGTAGCGCTCTAGGTATTGCAAACGACCATAGGCCACGGTAACCACTTTCCATCAGGTGGGCCGTGTCCTAAGTGGTATAAAAAGTCGCCAGTGAATGAAACAATAATAATATTTTATTCTTCATTCGAACGTCAATCTATGTCGAATTCAAGGTACTTTGAAGCCGTGACTTCAATAATCTCCTATAACTCCATTTAACGAAATTCAGAAGAAATATAAAGCAAATAATATAGATACAAACGTCAAAATAAACAGAATTACAATTGTAAAATACAATCGGACGGATACATCTGAATACCGTTTGCAATCCATCAACAGCCGTTTTCACACTTTCATTTAACTAGCCCTCATCAATCATGGCTGATTACTGACGAAAGCTCTGGAATGTTTATCAATGTTTCATTAATATTTTGCCACTGGTTTTTTATTGTTATAATAATATCATAATTGTGATGGATTTGTTAGCATCTGAAACTTTTATTAAATTTTTATAACAGAAATTGGGTTTCATAATTTTGATGAGAGATTTTTTATACTATTTAGGTGTAGACAAACACGCGTTTAACCTGATGGAAAGTAGTCAACGTGACTTATAGACGTTTGCGTCATGAGGGGCGTCACATTAGTGGGGCCAACCCTTTAGGAAACTACACTTGAAGAGGTGTTTGGCTGAAGGTTACGAGGTTTCTGTGCCGCCAGCGCAAGAGGCAAATTAGTATTCCCACTGATAACACAATAATTCATCAGTGAGCTCTGGCTACCCAACTCACAGCCGGGAGCACAACACAAGGCTACTATCAAACCATTTTGTTAATTTTAAATAGATTGACATTTTATTTATGACTTGTTTTATTTTTAACTTTACCTTTTTGAATGCCGCAATGCAAAACCTGTTTGGTACAATAAATAAATACTAAATTAATTATCATAAATAAAGTGGAGAAGTACAAGTGTGCTATCAATTATATATAACTTGTTTTAATACTTTTGTTTGTGTATTCACTGCTAGTCTATCAAGCGAGTTACAAATTTGTTAAATTAAGTAACAAATTGGCAAGTATCCATCCATGAAACCAAGAAATTCTTCGAAATAAATTTATATACGTGGTACTTTTTTATGCTGACCAGAAAGTGCTGAGTTACTTGGCACTCGTTCAGTTCTCGAATCATTTATGGCAGTACCGTACACCTTAATGTCTTAACGAACTTGGGCCTTTTTACACGTACACGTTTGTGTTCTGTTTCCATTGCCAAATTGTACTCTTTTCTTGGTGAACGTTTTCCGTGAAAAGTAACAAGGGTGAAGGGAACATCTTTTTTCGTATACACAATAGTAGAAGTACAAATTTGTATCTGGCGAATACGACAGCACGACAACATGTCGTAAGCTACGGAAAGTATTTCTTAGAAATACACAGAAACTAGTTAGTGTAGTCGACACACTGCAGTTACATATCGTCTGTTGCTGCTATATGCTTGTACCTGAGGGCAACTAGGGTGTTCCATATTCCAGCAAGAGAATCGACGAGGCGGGTCCACATGACAGATCTAGGAGTGAGAGTTCTCTCGCACATCGCCTTGCTACGGCGATGGTATGAAGTACGAGAGTTTGTGACTGCCGCCGCCCACTTCTGCGAGCAAGTAAGACTCGATGGAACGGGTTCGTAGAAGTACTTATACGAACCCGCTCAGCCAGAAGTGAGTGGACTCGGACTCGAGCGTCGGAAGTTGCAGAAAGACCTCCGTTCTCCATGAGAGCGGGCTTAAGGGTGACGGATAGAGCCACCGGTCACCCCAAGCAGAAGCAGACTGCGGCAGCGCAGCGGCGTAAAGTGAGTGTGAAGCCTTTGGGGTAAAATATTCAAAGGGGGGAGGCGGGTTAAGTTGGCTGCTATTTTTCCTCCAGCAACTAAAGACCCAGAGATGGTTTGCATTTTAATCGGTTCAAGTTCGACATAACCTTCCTAACCTTTGAAGAAAATAAACTCGATATACGTCTATATCTCTATATATATATATATCTATACTGTATAGTAGTTGTTGAATTAAGTACAGTTAGTCCCCTCAATCTAGGTCTTCTAGACATAAACATTATTAACTCTGAAAATTATTCCTCGAGGTTCACACGCTCGCAAAATTCTGTTCAAAACAATTTGAAATAGCTCTAAATCAAATTGCCCGACCGACCATTGTAAAGCTGTCTGCAGGTACTCTAAAACCTATAAAATAACTTAATATCAGATAACAGAGTATTGACACTCCGTACCGAGCAGAAAATGGTTTAAAACTTCGATTTATAGCATTCGTTTGCAGCGTTTAAGTTTTACGAACTCAAAAATGCGGGTTCCAAAACTTTTCACACTGCCATTGATTGCATTTGATGAATGTTTTTTTTATTGAAATATTATTCTTTGAGTTGAGATAACCTACGGTTGGTGGATTCAACTTCATCATCGCTGTAGCAGCCCGTACTATCCTCAAAACACACACAAAAACGCATTATTGTGACGTATTTAGGGTTGCTCTATAGTCGATCTGGAGCAGTTTTGAAGAAGCCTCGGGTAGAGGTGAAACTCGTGTCGAGGTTTTTTGTTCGCACTTGCGGAATATTACACATACAAAATTATACCTCATCAGATAAGAACTCTTTATATTTGTTTTGAGGGGTGTGGTTTAGGCATGCCTTATTTTTGCATATTTCTTTCTACGATAATTGGCAATATTTTAATATTGCTATAGTTGGGATTTTTAAACCGTGGTTGAGTAGTGGGTTTCCCTCCCTCCCCCAATGTATTTTACCGTCTCTACCATGGTGAATGTACTGATGATCTCTTCCAATTAATAACACCCTCTCCTTTCCTACACAGGATAACACGTGCAGGGCTTAGATATCACCCGCATACGGTGCAGAATATTCAATCAAGAACCAAGCGGTTTCATCAGTCTTTCCTCTGCTGCACCATTAGGTCTTGGAATTTCTTACCACCGCACGTGTTTCTTTCTTCCTACGGTCCCGGGTCTTTTAAACGGGTCGTGAACAAGCATCTATGAGGCCGCCAAGCTGATCGCCACCTTTATAACACTGTTCGTGTTTGCAATGGTGACCCTCTTCCCTGTGACTTTGCTTTCAGCTTACCATCCGGCGAGGTGAAGTCAAATTGAAGTGCCATAAATAAATGAAAAAATCTTCAAATAGGCAATTAAAATAGTATACCTTATTTATTTTCAATTCTCTTATATATTTTCCTTCTTAACGGTACAAAAACATACCTCTACTTGTCTAATTAAAACTCATTGGACGCACTTATAGCTGGTACAAAAGTACATTATATTTCTATGAGGTCAGTGGTCGTAAGACCTCTAATTGGGTTTTTTAGTTGAAGCTCACGAAACTTTAGCAAAGACGTGTATAAAATTGGTAACACTGTTGGGAAGTTATTAGTACTATATACCAAAAGTAAACTTTTCCTTATATTTATTGTACGTAGACTCGTGTTATTTTAAACACTGTAACGGTAGCCTAGTGGTATGGGTAATGGACTGCTGAGACGAGGTCTTGGATGCTTTTCGAGGTTATGTGTGTATTTATCGCAGGTTTATAAGTGCCCGGTTAATGGCAATAGGCTCGCCACATATTACATTGGGGCCTAAACATAAACTGGCGAAATGTCAAATCATCAAATCAAAATCATTTATTCTGTATAGACTAGTAAACGGCACTTACAAAACGTCAATATCAACAACATTTTATAGATCAGTGAGCAAATGAACCACCGCGGCACCGGTTCGAAACGCGGCCCCGACCTGAGGAGGCTCCGGTAAGAAACTCAGCGTGTGTGTACCCACACACTAGCACCTCTGCCTACCCCTTCGAGGATATAGCCGTGAGTTTATGTTGTGTTTATTTGTAAAGGTGTATACGTATCTATTTTCCCGACTGTACTAAACATCCCAAAGCAGTGAAGGTATTGTCAACCGTTCACCTCCAAAGTTTTATTTCTCAAGTTACGGTCTACTTAACTGAAGATTTAGTAGTTTTGCCGTCTTTTTGTTCTCAGCTCTTACTTCTAATGTACTTTTTGTGTGGTTCAATGTTGAAAGTGCCACTTACATTTGATGTGTATGTGTCTACAAGTTGTTTGTTATTGACGAAGCTAGGGTGACTGCATTTGACATTAGTACTAAAGAATTGTTAAGAATTAACTTTTTGTTTACTTTGATATGAATAGGTACAGTCACCTGCAATAATATGTATATACTTTGGAACCTTGTCACAATAATAAATGACAAGTCAACATTATGATATGAAACGGTAAAATTCGACAAGTTTAATGTGAAAACGTTCTAAAACGTATACATATTATTGCAGGTGACTGTACTATTTACTTGAATTTATGTGAATTGGATAAATATAATTTAAT
Source organism: Pelosia muscerda (assembly GCA_963691645.1). Classification (NCBI taxonomy): domain Eukaryota; kingdom Metazoa; phylum Arthropoda; class Insecta; order Lepidoptera; family Erebidae; genus Pelosia; species Pelosia muscerda. The sequence goes on along the minus strand of OY829109.1, from coordinate 17,048,302 downwards.
AAGCCGATATTCAAAATTCAGTTAGGTATTCTCTATATACCATTAAATGGAACTTATAAAACATCAAAATAAAAAAAAGAATCCAAATTTATTTAGCTGCAACATTTTCGGTTAGGAATTTATTTTCGTTTATTATTTCGTTCGAATTTATATACGTGTGTATTTAACACAATACACAATAGTACACAACAAAATATGTGTAATATTATATTACAGAGATACATTGTATACCAATATGATATTGGTATTACGACGCGTACTTAGTAACAACTGAATGTCTCTGTTCTTACAGGGTTCTTACAGGGTACTCCATAGGCCACGGTAACCACTTACCATCAGATGGGCCGCGTGCTTGTCTGCGATCTAAGTTGTATAAAAAAAAGAAAAAAAAGTAAGCTAGCATCACCATTAAAGCAATTTACAATATTATCATTCATTATCCAGATTCCTCGAATAACCAACCTGTCCTCATTCACCCTATGGCGTCCGCCCCAATCCTCAAATAATCCAATGAGCCTACTTTATTTTATTCCACTCCAATTTCTCAAGAAAGAGCATTATCTAAAACCCTCGACTTTAAATCTTCTTTAACACCACCGATCACAGCCTGCAATTAATCCAAAACGATAAAATAATTAAACTTTTATTGAAAAAGTTGAGATAAATCTGTACCATTCTAATCTAGAGGCCCGGTGTGAATTAAATAGTTTTTGGAAATTCATTAGTTGAAGTTGATTCGGTGTTAACGGCCGGCTTCTGACGAAGGTGACGTGATTCGTGAAGATTTGAGCAATTATCAACTCTGAAGCCAGGTGTGGATTAAAAATATATTTGAACTTTTACCTTTTAGAAATTTAATATATTTTTTAAACGGTAGACACCTAGTGGTATTGGACTTTTGATTAAAGGTTGTGGCGTAGATTAGTCCACATCTAAAATTGGCAATTTAATTTCACATCATAGTGTTATATTGATTTACAGTATCTTAACCTAAATGAGAGCTACTGCAGTATGAACTCTCAACTCCATGAGAAATACCAATACCACCAAAAATAATCAAGAAAGTGTATTTGACAAAAGCAGGTGTGGACCTTGTAAAGATAATTATAATTGATCCAAGTGCCCAGTATGAGTTTTGTTGCTTATTCAATCATGTTTCACGTACATTAAAAAGACAAGCACTTAATTAATTTCCTTGTGATTTAATTTCTTTTTCCAAATTTATTTAGCTGCAACATTTTCGGGTAACAATTTATTTTCGGCATATCCATTGTTTACAAAGTACCCGATTGGCGGCAATAGGCTCGCCCCTTATTACGTGGGACCGTGTTGGCGAAATGTGGTTGTTTAATACACACACACACACACACACACACACACACACACACACACACACACACCCACACACACACACACACACACACACACACACACACACACACACATACACTCTTTTTAATGTTAACTTGTAAATGTAACTTGTTCCCATTACTGCGACGATAGTATAACTGTTGTAGTGTGACTACACATCAAACTCTCTGTTATGTATCATAGCCGAGCACTGCCTCTTAAGATACAGGGGTAACCCTAGTTTAAGAGGTAGGGTTAACAATAATAGTAACTAAGCACTACCTTTGTTATAACATGCTTACGTCCACACTATCTGATAATATTATTGTATTATTGTGTCTGTAAAGTTACTCTGTACTCCTTGTTGTGTGAAATAAATTATTTAAAAAAAAAAAAAATACACCTTTGCCTATCCCTTCGGGGATTACGGGCGTGAGCATATGTTTTTATGTAGATAGATAAATAGATAACTCTTTATTGCTTTATTGTAAACCAAAAAAGAAATTACAGCATGAACATAAGTACACGAAAATAAATTGTATGTACAAGAGGCGGCCATCCTTGGACCACATTTTCACCAAACAAGGTAAGTTTTACTCGCTCTTCTCTTAGGCTGGGTTGTACCATTTTACTTTAACATTAACTGTGCAATTAAAGTACCGGTTAGTTACAAAACTGGTTACACCATTTAACAATAGCTAAAATGACGTCATATCTTGACGCTAGCAGTAACCGTAACGCCAAATTCCATCAAAAAGATAACTTTAACCGAACTCCTAAATACACTGGTGCTACACATTTAACAAAAATCATTAGAATCAATGTTACTGTTAACGTTAAATTTGACGTAAACGCTTAGTTTAACAGGTAGCTGGTGCAACTGAGGCTTAATATTAAACCAATTTCATATACTATTATCGGAGGTAGGACACGACGGTATCTCCCGTCCGAAATGAGCTGTCCAACTGGGGAAGTACCTCCGCCCTACAGAAGACCGCGGTCATAATAACCATCGTGTTGTGTTCCCGCCGGTAAGTAGGGTAGCCAGAGCTCACTATACCCCTCCTTCCCCTCCCCTTCCTAGCCTCCCCACCCCTTCCCAGCTCTCCCCCTTTCCCTTCAGGGTGGGCAGCGCGTGTGTGACACCCTTAGTGTTGCACACGTTCATAGGCCACGGTAGCCGCTTTCCATCAGGTGGGCCGTGTGTTTGTCTGCCACCTACGTAGTATAAAAAAAAAAAAAAAATACTATAACACAAATATACTCGTTTGCTATCGGCTCTCATCTCACAAAATACATATTGAATAAAAAAGAAACGTTCTCCATCGTTCAAAGTAAAGTAATACATATAGACATTCAGTAGCGCCAGTATCGGAATAGATTCAGATAGATTCCCGCGTTTAGCGTGTCGGATGGCGATTGAGTTCGGAGATACGGCTTTACCTGATCTAGGTGAAGTGTTTGTTTGGCTTTTAGTCTATTTCGTTTGACTGGAGCGAATAAGAAAATTTTTGAACGGAGCACTTTGTATTTTTATTTCAGCCTTGAAGGATACCTGGCTCCTCATACGTTCGTGTCTACATGTGAAAACCTCCTGGATATAGGTGTACAGTTTTTTTTATTAAAAATGTTTTTATGAATTTCGGGACTTCACGCGATATATTTTTTGAAAACTTACTTTTGTCGACGTAACGACGACATAAAAATTTCAATAGGGAAGATGGATTCAAATTATCCGGGACCTGGAATCCAGTGATTCAAATAGTGAAACCCAAGAACACAGTGCTGCCGATGCCATCTAAAACTGACATAGTGAGTGTGGTGTGTCGCCAGCCTTACATTCAACATTAAAGTAATGGAGGGTAGGCAGACAAAAAATGTTTCCTGCACACCGCGCGACGCTCGCAGGCCAGTCAAGTCGTGACCACGGGTGCTGCAACGCACCCGAAACGTCGACAAAAGTAAGTTTTCAAAAAATATATCGCGTGAAGTCCCGAAATTCATAAACACTATGAGTAAACGCCGCGATAGTTTAAAAAATACATTAAAAATGTTTAGTAGTAACAATGAGGCCAGAAGGGGTTTCTTAATTATTTAGTTTGCCATTTGGACTGCATCACACAATTGATGGAAAACTTGGATGAAATATGAACACACAGTGGAATGTCCACCATGTTATAGTATGGCGTGTCCACCGTACGGTCGAAAGAATTTATGAGACTAAGAATGTAATAATGAGTGGGGTATTTTTTTTATTTATTATAGGTAAGTATATAAGATATATTTAGTATTTATCTATCCTGTTCTAGTTTCCCATATTAAGTTAATGCCTTAGACTAAGTTTTTGTCTGTTTGGGGATACGCGAGTGCAACTTATTTGCATCCATACATCACCTTCACGTAGGTCTGGCTGAAAACTAGCGCCTAACAGCTGTCTAGATTACTATCAAGCTATATGCTGCGCCAGAACCTTTTCGGTTGGCGCACGAGGTTCACAAAAAAACTAAATTACAACACTGATTTATTTAACGCCTTTGTCTCTGTACTGTGTATCTTAAGTGTCTAGCTAGAATATTATATTTGAATCTACAATCGACAAACGCCAAGTAAAATGGATGGATGAGTTGAAGATAGCTAGGATGGATGCGCAAGGCGAAGGATCGGTTGCACTGACGCTTATTGGAGAGGCCTATATCCAGGAGTATTCCTATGTTCTGCATATTTTAAGTGTCCAGTTAGAATAAATAATTTATATAACGTGACGTCATAGTTTTATTGTAAACTATACATATATAGTACATATAACAGTGACGTTTAACTTTATTAAAATTTAGATCTTACAGAGGGAGCTCTGACCGCAAAGTCACGAAGCCACGTCTGAAGCATTCGAAATTCTCCTATACAACCATCTTCGTGGGAAATGGTTCCCTTGGGGCGATGGCGATAGCAAAACTTGGGCTCTCGCCAAAATGCATTCGCTCCGAATCTACATTCGTCATCGCTCTGAAAATGTATGGGAGTGACATTTGTTGTCGAATGACATGTGATCCGATTCCGACAACAAAATGTCACTCCCATACATTTACAGAGCGATGACGAATGTAGATTCGGAACGAATGCATTTTGGCTAGAGCCCAACCTACTACTACTACGTACTACTACACTTACTAACCATGTTACTACGATATTCAGGCGAAGAAAGCTAACAATAAGACACTTGTACAAATAGAACAGTCCGCCCAACAGGTGTAAACAAAGTTGATATAATAAATCTCTGGTGTCGTGATTTACGCGGCAACTTGGCTCTCTCGATACGCAGGAGGTATAGCGACAGTTGTTACTTCAGCCCTTTGTGCTTTTTTAGTACGATCGATGGTTATTGGAAGTGGTGGCAACTGGAACTTAACTGCGATCGTATTTTAAGATCGGTTTTAGAAAAAAGAAGAGAGATAGAAAGAAGTTCTCTTTCAGTTAGGGTCGGTTTTCTAGTCTAAGTTTCGGCTGAACTTCGTTTTTTTTCGTGAAGCGACTGCGATCGAATCTCTACAACTAAATTAGTGATATTGAAGTTCTGTAGTTAGGCTAGTCGGACTTTTAAGGGCTGTAACTACCCGTAACGACTGTCATACTTAAACAACTACGTTACAAAGGGAAAATAGATCTCCTAGAAATATATAATACAGCATTCATTCTCGTCATCATACTTCTCTTAATTCCTGATCAGGATTCCTCTTTCTCTAGTCAGTTATATAATATTTTCCGTGAAGCGACTGCCATCTGGCCTCCACAACTATATAGGCAATATCACAGTACTGCGGTTAGTACAGTTTTCGGACTTTTTAGTGCTTCGACTTCCCATAATATACACTGACGGACTCATAAACTGCATCAAAGCAATAGACGACTTTGAAATAAATATTTTAACCAAGTATGCATACTTTCTATACAGATTTAAATTGAAACCTCTAGATTGGTTCGTGAACTTTAAAACAGCATAGGGTCATATCTTTAAGTTTAAGTTTATGTACTGGAAAGGACCTTAAGACTTTTTTTGAAGAAAAACCAGAAATTTAAGAAAAATTGGTTTAATTCAAAAATTGGTTTTAACAATAGACACAAACTTTATGCAAGGGTTTATTTGTCTTTTAATAAGGTGTATTACCCCCACGTGCCCTTATTACGGATTCTAATCGGTTCCGCATAGATTTTATAAGGGTTTTTAAAAGATCTTGCGGAATATTGTCCCATTCTTCTGAAAGTGCTGTTCTTAGTGCTGCCACTGTCGTGGGCGAAGGGTTTCTCGCATATACAGCTCTTTTTAAATTGTCCCAAACATGCTCGATGGGATTAAGATCCGGGCTGCGTGCTGGCCAATTCATTGTACGTATCCCAACCTCTTCGCAATAATGTTGAACTTGTGCAGTTGCATGCGGCCGGGCATTATCCTGCATTAAAGTAAAATTTTCGCCTATGAATCCCATGTAAGGCACCACGTGATCTTCTAATATCTCTGTTATGTAGCGATGTGCTGTCAAACCCCCTCTATTACCGTTTTGACGGACCATGTCTATGAACACAAGTTCTGTTCGCCCGTTCATCGATATGCCACCCCAGACCATACATGAACCGCCTCCAAAAGGAACACGCTCCTCAATGCAACTTTGAGCATATCGCTCCCCACGTCGACGATAGACTCTTCTGCGACCATCTGCACCATATAAACATGTCCTACACTCGTCCGTGAACAATACAGAGGCCCACTGCTCTTCTGTCCAATTCAGGTGATGACGCGCAAATCTTAAGCGAGCTTGTCTGTGAGCTGTAGACAACTTTGGACCATTTGCTGGTCTAAAAGGGGTGATATCCGCTTCCTTTAACCTTCTTCTTATTGTTCGTGCACACACGTTTACTCCACGCACTTCATTAAGCTCGGTTTTGATGTTAACTGACGTGAGGAAACGATTTCGCAGGGAAGTTATAACAATAAATCGGTCATCACGACCTGTGGTTGCTCGAGTTCTGCCTGTACCACGTCTCCTCCTGTAAGAACCTGTCTCTACAAACCTTCTGTATATTCTAGAAACCGTAGACTGGTTTAAATTTAAATTTCTACCAATCGTTCGTTGATCCAAGCCCTCCCGCACCAATGCTACAATTTGTGCCGCTTGTTCGGACGAAGTATCCATATTATGGTTCAAAAACTCTCGATGTGTTAAAAAACTAACCCAACAATTATGCTGGTAACAATAATTCAATTGACAAAACAAAAAAAATCAATGAGAATCAATTTAAAACTTTGCTATAAATAACACGCAAATCTGATACTACAAGTAAATTTTCTTTTTCCGGCTATATTCATTTGTTTTACTGCAGTTCTATTTTTTAATTTTTTTTTTTAAGATTAAGAGCCAGTCTTTCCATATTTATATAATTTAATCTAAAAAGTTTGCATACTTATTATAAAAAATCCTTTTAGAGTAAACCTGAACTTTGATGCAGTTTATGAGTCCGTCAGTGTATATTCGTACATATAACAGCAGGTACCAACAGCTTAACGTGCTCTTCGAGGTACTGATACACCGATGCAAATAGCCCTATTCATTAAAGCAAATATCTGCACTAAGCGGGGTTGAACCCGCGTCTCTTTCGTAGCCGACGCGCGACGTGTTCACTACTACCACGCTGCAGAGACAGTTATTAACATAAACATAACATAACATACACTCACGCCTATATCTCGCAAGCGGTAGGCTGATGCACTTTTTTTTTTTTTTATCGTGCGCAAAATCCCCACGGATACCACCTCCACCAAAGCCGATGGAGGTGATTATGTCGGACTCGAACCGACCAAAACGCACGCCGTCCATGGGTCCTTGGTTGCCAGAGGTGAGATTATACAAGACATATCTCTCGCACCCCGGCAGACCCGGGGACATCTCTGTTGAGATGCCCCTCTTCCCCCAATGTGTCCCCATTTAGCCCCTGGGTATGGGGTGGCATTTTGCGCCATCGCCGTGGCCTGCTTCTGCTAGGGTGACCGGCGGCTCCACCCGTCACCCCCAGGCCCGCGCTCATGGGGGACGGAGGTCATTCTGCGACCTCCGACGTCCGAGTCGCCTCCGCTCATCGCGGGCAGTGCGGGGCCCGGAGTCTTCTCCGGACTCGCTCCGCCACCTCCTTTTCGAGCATTACTTGCTCGCAGAAGGAGGCGGCGGCTGCCCAAGCACTCGCGCATCGTACCATCACCGTGAGCAAGGTGGCGAGCGAGATAACTCCCACCCCTAGGGCTGTCACTAGGGCCCGCCTTGGCGTCTCCCACGCCGGGCACTCGGTCAACGTGTGCAGCCCCGAGTCCTCGCTCGCATCACAGTGTTGGCACTCGGACGTTGGCTCCTTCTGGATCCGACGCAGGTAATCCCCGAAGCACCCGTGCCCGGTGATCACCTGCGTCAGCCGGTACGAGAGGCTACCGTGTGGCCTCTCTAGCCAGTCCCCCATGATGGGTCTTACCGCCGCTACTACAGCGTGCCCTAGGCTGAGGCACATTTCGCCAGTTTATGTTTAGGTCCCAATGTAATAGGTGGCGAGCCTGTTGCCCTTAACCGGGTACTTATAAACTTGCGATAAATACACACTTAACTTCGAAAAGCATCGAGTAGTCATTGGTGTGTGCCATGGTAAAACCTGGGATCGAACCCGAGACCGCGTCTAAGCAGTCCATTACCTATACTACTAGGCATATTGATAATTGCATATTATAATTGCAGTTACTATTTTTTTTTCAGAAATTAATTTTAATATATAGTAGTTGAATCTTATGTCACCTGCCTATAAATTCCAATTCCACGCTACCGCTGAATACGGAAGAAATTTTAAAACGAATATATTATAACTACCGCGGTAGCCTAGTGGTATGGGTGGTGGACTGCTGAGACGAGGTCTCGGGTTCGATCCCAGGTTCACCATGGCACACACCAATGACTACGATGCTTTTCGAAGTTATGTGTGTATTTATCGCAGGTTTATAAGTGCCCGGTTGATGGCAATAGGCTCGCCCCCTATTACATTGGGACCTAAATATACACTGGCGAAATGTGGGTGCTAGCACCTCTGCCTACCCCTTCGGGGATATAGGCGTGATAGTATAAAAAAAAAAAAAAAAAAAAAAAAAAAAAAAAAAAAAAAAATATAACTGAATAAACGCTCCACGAACTTTATTAAAATTCAATTGAATGCCAATTTAAAAAATTAAACACGACAATTCAAACCTTTTGTAATAAACGTTCGTCCGTTCATCGCTAAATAATTCATGAAATGGCCCAGTCTTTGATATATACATAGTTATTCTCAACTGAACATAGGTTCGTAAATGTATTATACAGATTTTGAAACACAAACATAGCTTGGAGGTTCCGATAAAATTACCGAATAGGAAGTTTTGTTTTGCAAGTTACCAGCTGTGATAAAACTGTATTACTGAATTTTGCTAATCTCTTTTTCGAAGTTTCGTCTGCAGTGTTTAAGGCAGGCACAGCGGCTTGGATACTCTATCCAACATTTTCGGATCCGTTTTTGGAATAAATTACTTCTAAACAGTTGTAAGTTCGTGTTTTATTTTTCGTGTTAAATTTTATAAACTTGGTTTATGTTTTTTTAGTTTCAAAGTTTTTATTCTCGCATAAATTTGTACTCAATTTATCAGGCATATGAAGACTTTGGGTATTTCTTTTTAAAAAAAATAGTATAGTGATGTTAACTAAACCATAATCCACCTATCACTGATACCACCCGGTCCGTCTTAAGGGTTAGTTAAATCGAACTCAGACCGTTTTTATTCGCTCGCAATCTTGGGTCTCAAATGCAGGTGTAAAATTACTTAATAAGGAATTTTCCTTGGCTGAATTTGGGTTCCACCCCGGATGACCATTTATGGTTTTAGATGACTTCTTCGGGCGTCGGAAGCATTATATCAGGTGGAAGACCGCCGCTATGTTCGCGGGGTTAAAAGGGTGACAGGCGACGGTCCTGTAGTCTCATTTCAGATGGTCACACATTACTAACAAAGTAAAATTACAGGTTTAAGCTAGTATCATATACATATATTAGTTGTAGATCTGAAAAATTAAAAAAAAATATATCTAAAAGCTTTTATACGGCTATCAACGTTTACGTTTGAAAAAGTTTTTCAATGTAAATAAAAAAAAACAAAATAAATCGCAATAGAATCCGTTAAAATAGGTTTTTATTTTAGTAAGCAGGTTTTATCATAACAGGTACAGATTAGCTTTGGATCATAAAATTTTCATTTTGTCGACACAGACCAAGAGGCGCGAGATTAACCAGAAACATCGCTGTTATGCTAATGAATGTACTGATGAAAAAATAAAGTTCACAGCGATACGCCCAGATACTCTCAAAATGGTGCTATAAAGAAAATATGTAAAGGAATTTTTAAATAAGTACAATCCGTTACTGTTTCGGTTGTCCCTGGAGTGGCGTTTGAAGCAGATATAAATAATTTACACGATAGCTTGAACTTACGCGGTCATGGGAAATAAGTATGTATGTTTCGTGGGTCATTTTCTTTTAATAGAATGTTTATTATACGAATATCATAGGGCGGAAAAGTGACGTCATTTGCCTATTGACAGGGTTATAATGTTTTTTTTTATTTATTTCTTCACTCCGTCAGAGGTCATCATTATAGATGCTTTTATCATTCGTAAAGCGATTTACAAGTTTCATTTTAAGTCAGTCCGCTAATTGTATGTCATTGCTATTTTGGATTTAAGGGGTCTGCATTTTTTTTCAAACCGTGCACCTACCTTGACAAATCTCTCCATCATCCTGCGTTTCAAATCAAAACATTACCGTGTCAAACAATGCATTATTGTATTTGCGCAAAAAAATTAAATATAATAATAAATGCCCACGGACACCACGGGTTGTCGAAAGGCGAGATGCAAGATCACGGTTTGCCAGGCAATAATCCGGCATGTCTGCGCTAATTAATATTATATTTTCAGAAGTTTAAACAAATATTAAATACTTGTCTTCTACTAATAATAATTTAATTATATTTTCTTGTACATCAAGGAATTACAACATGATATGGAAATACTGTTTACGAGGTACATACAATTGGAGGTCTTATCGCTCTGTGGCAATCTCTTACAGGCAATAATCTCTTCTTTCTACTTTTCGTGCCCCAAATAATTTGAATTAAAACGACCATTGAAAACCGACACAGTTCAATATTATGCAGACAACCTTTAAAGCTTTAATTAATATTTCCATTTTAGCCAAAAGGAACGAAATATATGATGGCAAATAATTCGTGACGCTTCAGGTATATATCAGTTGAACTGTGAAAATCATAATATTATAACGTCTTGTGTTAAGAAAGCCGCGGAAATATCTTGCAAATATTTCCGCGGCTTTAATTATATTGTATTTGTATTTGTTTTGATGAAATAATATCTTTTCAACGTGTTTAAGACGGAGGTTAATGCTACGAGTATGAATAAACCTCAAATATTCGGTAAGCAAACAACAAGTAAACGAAATTATGATAAATACATAAATTATGACTTTGTTCGGTAGTGGGTTCGGGGAGGGGACGTATTGAGCCTTATCGAAGAGCGAAACCTATGCTCGGGCCCTCTTTGTGAGTAGCGGCGCTGCCGTGAAACAAATTTTTGCACAACGATGGCAACTCAAAAATATCGTCGATTCGACAGAAGAAGAAGTGAAAACGAGTTACAGCATAATATCTAATTAATTAATATTCTAGGACAATCTACACAACACCACCACGACTAATTTAAGCAAAGCTTAATTAGCTTTTGTTATCGGTTCTAGAATGCGGGTAAACATACTTAGATACTTTTTTTTGTAAATACATTAATATTATAAATGTCGTCGTAGTCGTATGGTCGTGCCTCTGAGAGCACGTTAAGCCATCGGTCCCGGTTACCATACTAACATCTATGTCAATCGTTACGGGTATTTGGAGCCCTCAAAAGTCCGACTAGCCTAACTACAAAAGTTCGATATCACCAATTTGGTTGTGGAGGGCTGATGGTAGTCGCTTTACGGAAAATATCGAAGTTCAGCCGCATCTTAGTTAGACTAAAAAGCCGACCCCAACTGAGTTGGGAATAGGCTCAGAGAATGATGATAACAACTTTAATAGAAACAGATATTGCATTAACATCAATGTCCCTACACCTAAAATCACAAATACCGCTGACATTTTAAATTCGGTAACGCGGTAATAAAGAGATTGTTTCTTTATTTACGTCAGTAATATAAACTCTATGATTAAAATAGAGACTTAAATGGCTCTTCTCACTTCACTTGGGTTTTATGGCGGCCGGCGCCCGGGGTGTCACATGTAGTATTTCATTTTGCACATAAATATTTTTGATAAGTCATAAATTCGCCAGAACCGCTGCGAAGTTATGAAGTATCACACCTGAATTTATGACTTCCATTTTATGAGTTTCAATTCGTGACATTGGTTATCGTTTAATTGGTTTGTTTCTTGTGGTTTTATTTATTTAAATAACATAAAATCACATAAAGTCACGCTTATATCCCCGAAGGGGTAAGCACCTATATGTCGCCAGTTTATGTTTAGGTCCCAATGTTATTTAAATATTGGTAGTTAAAATTTTGGAGGGTAAGTCCCAAACTGGGGGTGACGGGTGAGAAGCCTTTTATCACCCTTGTAGAAAGAAGCCGGTACTTTTAGCTATAGGTAGTCTATAGGTGAAGGATTAGGTTTAATGAAATTTTAAAGGAATTAGTATGCTCACTGTTTCAAATCAAATTTAGATCGAAAAAAGTAAATCCTTCGATGGAACTAGAACCCGCGAACTTTTTCTTACGGGGATATCCCTGTAAGAAAAAGATCGTGGGTTCGACTTCGAGTTATAACTGCTCCATTGTCCTATTATACGTATTATGGTTGTATAGGAGAATATTAAATGCTATAGACGAGACGTGACGCTCAGTAAGGGAAAGATAGCAAGTTTGAGTAATTCACTTTTTCAGATCTAAAGATTTCAAAGCATACAGTATTTCATTTGTGACACATTCACTAACATAATAAAACACAAACATGTAATACACAAAATGTATCCATTTCCTCAACGGAATCAAACACACAACACTTTAACTGGAAAACATAAAATACAAAGTGACTTTATAAGACACAACACATAAAGTTTGTTAAGAAACCTGTTCGGTTCGTTACAATAAATGTTAAAGTTATGGTCGACGATAATATAGATGTCCGACGTGATGACTGTACCAACAAGTTTATGATTGGGATCGTAGATATCAAACTTAGAGAGTAGACAAGAAGAAAATCGGTAAATAGATAGAGATAATAGCATTATTCTCCATGACAAGGAGTTAAAACCGTCGTAATGTAGACGGTCGATTTAAATTGGTTTACATAGAAGAAGTAGCCTCCGTGGCGTGGCGGTAGTATATGCGACTGCTACGCACGGGGCGCGGGTTCGATCCCCGGTCACTGCAAATAGTTGAATACATGAATAAGGCTGTTTGCACTGGTCTGGTCGTGCCTCGGAGAGCACGTTAAGCCGTCGGTCCCGGTTGCCATACAAACATCTATGGCAGTCGTTACGGGTAGTTGGAGCCCTCAAAAGTTCAAACAGTCTAACTTGGAACTTCGATATCGCCACTGGTCATTGGACCATTGGTTGTGGAGATCAGATGGCAGTCGCTTTATGGAAAATATCGAAGTTCAGCCGCATCACAGTTAGACTGGAAAGCCGACCCCAACTGAGTTAAGAAAAGGTTCAGAGAATGATTATGAGAAGAAGTAGCCTGTGGTATGGGTAATGGACTGCTGAGACGACCGACGTCTGAACTGGATGTACTACCTACGAGTATATCTGGGGCTTCGTTAAATACTTTTTTTTTTATCTATGGCACGTCAATTTGACTTCACCTCGCCTGATGTTAAGCTGAAGGCAAAGTCCCATGAAAGAGGGTCACCATTGCAAACACGTTCAGTGCTACAATGGTGGCGCTCAGCTTGACGGCCTCATCAGATGCTTTTTCACACCCCGCTTAAAGGACCCGGGACTGTAGGAAGAAGGAAACACGTGCGCCGGCAAGGAATTCCAGGACTTAATGGTACGGCAGAGAAAAGACTCACCGAACCGCTTGGTTCTTGATGGAATATTCTGTACCGTATGCGAGTGACACCTAAGCCCTGCACGCGTTGTCCTGTGTAGGAAAGGGGAGGGTGGGATTAATTGGAAGAGCTCATCAGAACATTCACCATGGTAGAGACGGTAAAATACTGCCAAGGACGCAAAATCTCTACGCATCTGCAACTGATTGTTTCAAGACATTATAATATCCTATTGCATTGGGACCTAAACATAAACTGGCGAAATGTGAGTTCTAGCCTAACCTTTCGGGGATATATGTTATGTTATGTTTAGAAGAAAGAATTGGTGTTAAACTAAACCAACTAAAATGTGTCGACTAATAACGCATGTAGTTACGTTTATGATAACGTAGGTCAAGTTGAAGAATGAATTCTCAATTTTAAGGTTATATTTTTTTTATACCACTTAGGTGGCAGACAAGCACACGGACCACCTGATGGGAAGCGGTTACCGTGGCCTATGGACGTTTGCAACACCAGAGGCGTCACACACGTGCTGCCTACCCTGTAGAAACCTTCTTGAAGAACCCCATTGTAGTCGCTTGGGAAAATCACGGCAGGGAGCTCATTCCACAGCACAGCACATCATCAATAACCTTCATTACTTGATCACTAGATCAACTTTCAAGGAACAGAGAACGTCTTATCCAGAAAGACCTTAACTCAATGTCTGTAGTAGATTTCGTCATTCCACGTGATTCGCATCGTAATCACTCGAAATAATCTGAATCCTTAGATTTGTATCAACTGACACCGAACAAGGAACAAATTTGGACAAAATTGGCGATTTTATGCGTTCTGTTTGTTTTATTGCTCCAAGTTAGGGCATGCGTTGGGAAGATATCAATTTGTATTCGATAAACGCGTCTAATACAAGTATAAAACGACCGAATCCTTTACGGTTTAAGTACCGAACAAGTAGTAGATTAGTAACGAGATAGATTTGCGTCTAGCACTACATAAATTACAAATATACAAATTATTAGGAAGCAATGGCTCATGCAAGTACGATCCTAAACTTAATACATTAATAAATAGATATTTTATCTGGTAGCCTATAAGACTAGTAGTTGTGTAGTGTCGCCACTTTATACAATATTTGATTCAAATTGTCCAGAAACTATTGAGGCCAGGAACTATTATAAATGGTAAATATCCAGTTAAATTTCTTTAGTGAAAATATAAAATGACTATGTCAATCTAAAATCATATTATGGTCAATCATACATTTAAACTCCGGCTTTGTCCATATGTCAATCTAAAATCATACAGTCAATCATACACATTAATCTCTGACTTGGCCATAGCAACAAGTTGCCACATGAAAAACTCTCGTAACCAGCAAAGTATATTACACTTTCTATATAGTTCTTGTTATTTTTATTGACATGAGAGATCTTTAAGATAATAAGTGAACAGAAGAGCGTGCCAACAATGTTTATATGATATATATTATCACTCGACTAGACATAAGAATATCGCTTAACATATTATTACCCGAACAGTTACATATGAGTTATTGTATCTCGTTCTGTGTGTAATTTTATTTTATTACCGGGTATTATTCAAATGGCTGGTTGAGTAGCGATAGTTAGTTTTTTTTTATTGAGGACAGGTCAATTTGACTTCAGCCCGCCTGATTGTAACTCAAGGCAAAGTCTCAGGAACGGGGGTAAAGTGTTACAATGGTGGCACTTAGCTTGAAAGTCTCATCAGATGTTTTTTCACGCCCCGCATAAAGGACCCGATACTGTAGGAAGAAGAAAACACGTGAGCTAGAAAGGAATTCCAAGAAAATATTCACCGAACCGCTTGGTTCTTGATGGAATATTCCGCACCGCATGCGGGTGACATGCACGTGTGTTGTCCTGTATAGGAAAGGGGAGGGTGAGATTAATTGGAAGTGCTCATCAGAGCATTCACCGTGGTAGAGACGGTAAAATGCTAAGGATGCAACATCTCTGCGCATCTGCAGAGGCTCAAGGGTAACCTATCGAGAGCATCTAATAAGTACTTTGCGGAGCCATACCAGAGATGCGAGCAGTTATCCACGCAGGTGCCAATTTGTCTCTTGTAAAGGCAGTGTTATAGATATGTTTTAAAAACCCATAGAGATATTTAGGTAAATTGTAAATCATAATTATTTTTAAGTAAACCTATCAAACCATACCTACAATCAATCAATTAATTAGCCTATCGCAGTCCATTGCTGGATATAGGCCTCTCTCAATGTGCGCCATTTTGTTTCTGTAATCAATACAAGTCTAACTTAACTTCAATTAATGAAAAAAATACGAAATGGAATTACTATACCCATTTCGTAATTTTTTAATTCATTGAATTTTACTGTTGATTAATTGCACTTGTTTACATAATTGATAACACACTTGTAATTCTCCATTATTTAAACCTAAGTATAAACCTTTAAGAATGTCGGTTACGTACAGTAATAATAAATACAGTGGAGAAGTACAAGTGTGTTATTAATATGTATAACAATAAGTTTCACCAAATACCATACTAATCTTTACCGTGTGGTTCCCGGCACTGTAGAATTTGGGTCACTCCATCTTTTCCCATGTGGTCTCGTATAAGGCGACTAAGGGATAGGGCTATTTAAAATCAGGCATATTATACAGCCCAAACTCAGGATCAGGGGGACTCAGTTTCCGGAGGGAAATACACCTTAAGTAATAAGTTGGTTACAGTACCAAAACTTACTGTAGCATCTTGTTATAATTACCTGCAACAAATATCAAGGAATTAGTATTTAGCTTTATAATAATTCGTTTATATTGAAATTCATCCGCAAAACAGACAAGAAATTAAACATGAAACCAAGAAACCATGTATTATTTGGGGTGATTATTCAATACTTGCTCAAATCCTATTGGATCCTATCAGATTTGAGCGACTATTGAACAACTTAGTTTTCATTACTACTATAGGTACTATTATATATATTGTTACCAATAGTTACCAATAGTATCATCAACCAATATTTGAGAAAAGGTTCAGAGATTGATGAGTTCCATAATAAATCGGAAGAATATTTCATATGAACAATTGCCATGGAAGCAAACCATTAATTTGGAGCTACAAAATTTCCTTGATGACACAGATCCTTGTATCTCATTATAATGAATATCTCATATATGACAGTCTCTATGGAGTGAACGCGACTGCTACGCAGGAGGCGCGGGTACGATCCCCGCTCAGTGCAAATATTTGTATGCATGAATATGGCTATTTGCACTGATCCCGGTTGCCATACGATCATCTATGCCAGTCTTTACGGGTAGTTAGGGCCCTCAAAAGTTCAACTAGCCTAACTACAGAACTTCGATATCGCCAATCTGGTTGTGGAGATCCGATGGCAGTCGCTAAACAGAAAATATCGAAGTTCAGCCGCATCTTAGACTAGAAAGCCGACTCCAATTGAGTTAGAAATAGGTTTAGAGAATGATGAATGAAAATAACATAAATGTTATATTACTCAAAGTGATAAACCCTGTACTAATTACGGCAGGCGGCGTGAACGTGAACGTAAGCGTAGACAGAAAGGAACGCAGTGGAGAGAATAATGATAAAAGATACTCGAAAATTAACTTTAATATTATCGAAATAAAGTCCATATTTGTTCTTGAACCTTAGAAAAATTGCACGTCCTCGAATATACGTGATCTGTCAGAAATTATCAGTATACTTCGTCTCTGTCTGCACTGGCTCTTACTACGTTCGTGGTACAGGGTGAAGGTGCAAACCGTGTCCGACCGGTAGTCCAATTAACCCCGAGTATGGAATAACGTACAGTTTTCATGCAGAAGTCTAACTCTGACGAAATTCAAATAAATGACAGTAATGTTATCACGCAAAAACGTAACGTAACGTAAAAAAGGAAGAAATAAAGAAAAGACTCGAAAAAAAAGGCAAAATAAAACATAATAGGTATCGAATAATAACAAAAAATAATAACAAGAATACAATTCCATACTATTATTGTATAATAATACTATATTACTGCTGTAACGGCAGTGATGTGCATTTAACACGCCCTGCAGCTACTCATACATCATAATAAGTATTGTCACAACTTTATTTTGTCGACACCTACTGTAAATAGCTTTTTATTCGATACGACGCACGACGTATAATTGTGACATTAGATAACAATGCGAGTTCGAAATTTAATTTTCGTCCAAAATTTTTATCACCAAAATATTCTTGGAAACTATACAACGCGCAAAGGAGTTTTCACGTCAAAAATGCAAATACAATTCTATGCAAGCAGTGTTGTTTTACTGCAGTTTTCTGGTGTGGATGTACTTTCACGTTGGTCGGATTCAAATTCGAATGGGAAATCCCGTTAGTTCTTCCTTCTACGTTCCGTACGTTTGTAAATTTCTCAACACGGAAACGTTTCACTTGTGGAGCCGTTTTCTTGGTATTGAAACCTCCTTAAATATTTATACTATAACAATAAACATCTTTTAAGTTTTCGATTTCTTTTGAATAGGAATAAAGTGCAATAATAATAACAAACTGTCATATTGAGATTTATGTCACATCTTTTATTCCATGCGCGAAGTCCCCACGCATACCGCTTCCACCAAAGTCGGTGGAGGCGATTAAGTCCAACTCGAACCGACTAAAACGCACGCCATCTATGGGTCTTTGATTACCAGAGGTGAGACTATACAAGACATAATCTCTCGCACCCCGGCAGACCCGGGGACATCTCATTAAGAGGACCCTGACCCTCAATCTACTATTTCAGTAATAAACATGCGTAAGAATATAAATCACATCTTGCAAATTATATTGGAAACAACAGAACACTTTCTTCAAAGCACTCAGTACGTAGCAGTTAGTACGCTCCGCTACTTACGACAATAGAAATTTGTCGCAACGTGTTCCACGCGGGTGCACTCGCTCGCTTTGTTCTACGCCATGACTTCACGGCGACACGTGCAAGTCTATGAATGAATGAAAGATTAGTATGGAGTGATTTTTTTACTATTTAATGTGACTCGCCCCGAATAAATATTAATTCTGTCCCTATTTTTCATGTCCCTTTGTATGCATAAATCTTTTAAACTACGCAACGGATTTTGATGTGTGTTTTTAATAGATAGAATGGTTAAAGAGGAAGGTTTATATGTATATAACATCATGCTACAACCAACAGGTGCGGAGCAGGAATGAAAAATGTTGCAAAAACGGGGTGACGCAGACGAAGTTGCGCGGGTCAGCTAGTTAGGTATATTAAAAATCAATTTCAAATTACTAGTATTTAACCAGTTTAGATAAGTTAAATTGTAAGTCAGTCATGACGGAATTAATGGCTATCGGTCTTGGAATTAGATTTTAACATTTAACTAAAATTGAAATTTAAAATTTACATTTAAAACGGAGGCAGGACGCAGTGGTATCTACTAGCAATATGTTGAATCCAAGGCACTTAGAAAACACGAGTTCGATGATCGATCAGCTATAACTCCGTTACTAGTATATTTTGACTTTGAAGGCTATGTTAGTAATTCGTTCACCGCAAGCGTAGCTGCTCGAAGGTGATGTTGACACTGATTTTATAAATCACTTTGTGGTGTGGCGATGGAGAAAGAATATTAGCACCCCATCTCAATCGGAGGGCGTCGTAAGTGCCGACAATAATGGAAACATACGCAGACGATACCACTGTTAGAGAAGGAAAACCCGAAATCAAACCCTGTATCCACCCAGTGACCAGACTAACTAACATAAGCTCACGTCTACATTCCCGAAGGGGTAGGCAGAGGTGTTCACACCCACATTTCGCCAGTTTATGTTTAGGTCCCAATGTAATAGGTAGCGAGCCTATTGCCATTAACCGGGCACTTATAAACCAGCGATAAATACACACATAACTTTAATAAGCATCGAAAGTCATTGGAGTGTCCAATGGTAAAACCTAGGATCGAACCTGAGACCTCGTCTCAACAGTCCATTACCCATACCACTAGGCTACCGCGGTGAGGTATTATCTCCTAGCTTAACCGTTAAACTTATGAACTGTACGCCAACTTTCAACAGAATGCCTGCTATTATACAGTTTCGTACGTTTAATCGCAGTGAGCCAACTTTTTTTTTAATTTCAGAACTTGATTTTGCGATGCCAACTTCTGAATTTATTACAATATAGTGTAAGTAAGTCAACTGTTTGAGAGAACTTTGTTCTATTTATGTTAACTGTAGTATTGCCAAATGTACTTTCGTGTATAAGTAAAATTGTCATATCAGAGTATTCACTATTCAGTTTAAGTATAAACATAAACATAATTCAAATTAAATTTTGTTTTAATCTCATACTTTCATTGTCCTCTTCCATTTGACTCTCCTCTTTTCTTCCATAAATAAAATTTCCTACTAAGTACATCAATCTAGGAACGATCATTTTAGAAATCAAATTATACAACTCAATACCTTACCATTTTTTCATACCACTTAGGTGGCTGACAAGCACACGTCCCACCAAATGGGAAGCGGTCACCGTGGCCATGGACGTTTGTAGCACCAGGGGCGTCACACACGTCACATCATTTATATAAAATCTGGACTTCAAACGACGCATGGTTAAATTGTACAGGGCGCTTAGCCAAAATGCATTCGTTCCGAATCTACATTCGTCATCGCTCTGAAAATGTATGGGAGTGACATTTGTTGTCGGCATCGGTTCACATGACATTCGACAACAAATGTAGATTCGAAACGAATGCATTTTGGCTAGTGCTCCTGGCCAATACTTCTCTCGGCGCCAATATGCATATCGCGATTTAACATTTAATATTAAAACACATATATGTTATATGCCTGTTTATTTATTGTTATTTTATAGCTATAACCTTTCTTAACACTGTTAAGTAAGTACATGAAAATAAAAATTACTTAAGATTTACTTAATAGAAAATTTAAATGTATCTTGTCTTGGTTGCAACATCTTATGAATACTTCACGTAAAAGAAAGATAAAATACGTATTAGAATGATCAAACCGATTTAATGAAAATGTAATACCTACTTATACCAATTACAGCTCTTTGCACTCAAACATCGTCAAAAATAAATAGCAGACCATAATTTTCACGATTTTCTTATATTAAGCGGCACGCTAATAAATATTAATTAATTCGCTCTCCATTAAGACGTTTGCTCATTCCTTTCTTTTTCTTAAAATTTTGAACAATTTTCTCACAAAAGCGTCACTCGTAAGCCTTCTGTAATTTACAAATTAAATGTTCAGTACTTTACTTTTTTCTTATTGGTTGATTATCTGAGCCGTTTATTTTAATTTCCTCCGATGTAATGAAGAATTCAAATTAAGGAGGTGGAATCGCTTTGCTGTAAATGGCATCTTTTTCCCATTCAATTTCCAGCGGAATAGAATAGAAGGGCTTACCTTCTCATGTAGGTGTCGTCCTTAATCCATAAACTACATACATACAAACATACATACTCGTACATACAATTTCGCCAACCATGATTTTCTGTCCCACGTTATAGGAGGCGAGTCTATTGCCGTTAATCAGGAACAAAATAAATGGGAATACCGAAAATAAATTCCTAATCGAAAATTTTACAGCTATATAAATATGGAAAAAACAAAATCAATTATATTCGTGTTTCAGTGTATATTAATGTACGCAATGATCGCAATACTTCGCGAGTAATTCTGTAAGGTTACTCTAACAATGTTACTTAGGAATATTTCCCGCTATAAAGAGATTACCTAGAACGTTAGCACAGAAGATACCTTAAAATAATCCAGAACAAAATTGGTCTGGAAATTCTCTAACGACGGAGCGAAAACATTATTCCAAAATTATCGCGTAGAAAAAAGGAAGGGCTGTAAAAATTACAGCCTGTTACGTCAGGTTCAAAGACTGTAGCTCGCGAGCATCGAACCCGCACTAATGTGCTAATCGATGAGCCACATTTCCTGCTCCAAGAGTGCCTCCGACCTATCTCTAATACACTTTATTTTACAACCATATATTTAATCTAGATGTGCCTTTAGTCCTAATATAAATATTTCATCATCGTTCCCAGTTGGTGCGGGGTGCGAGAAATATGTCTTGTATAATCTCACCTCCGGCAATGAAGGACTCATGGACGGCGTGCGTTTTGGTCGGTTCGAGTCCGACATAACCACCTCCACCGACTTTTGGTGGGGGTGGTATCCGTGGGGATTTTGCACACGGAAAAAAAAGTTGTATTAGCGATTAAAGAAAGCTTAGGTACTCCTTTACTCTAAAAATTTATCTAATATTATGTTATTTTTTTGGAAGTGACTACTGTTTGACCTTCAAAACTCAGAGAGAAGCCTAAACCAGGGCCTCATACAGTGCCACAGCATGGTCTTGATGGTGTTGCCATAAATGCATACCTATACTCCAATCTGAGTGTACAGAAACTGGCACCAGGTCCTGGTAGAAGGAGTAGGCCTAAGCAGTCCTGGCTTGATGTCGTGGAGGGTGACATACGTGCCAATAGTCACAATACCAACCATGTGAAATGGAGGGAAAAATTTGAAGGCGGACCTTGAGCTCTTTTTTATCGTGTGAAAAATCCCCACGGATATCCCGAGATCTGAGATTATTTATATTTCGTTTGATAGTTGATTTCAAGATTTTACAAATCTGTATTAAATTTTGTTTTTATTGGCCGCTGATATATTAAATTCGATCTTCAAAAATAGTAATTTCTAAATGTTATCCATTTTCATGATAAATTTCGTATTAACTCTTTTACAGCTGTCACACAAAATAGATTAAAAGTTGCTGTTTATTTAATGTTGCAAATTCAATTCATACACAAAAAAATCATTAAATTTGGATTTGTCATTCCTAAAAAATGCTAAAATAATAGTAGGTACCTACTGAAAATTGGGTTTCCTCCAATTTTTTCAAACAAAACGGCAATTTCATATGTAACGACCTAATATTCCGCCATATTTGACATTGAATACGTAAATGACCATGTGAATCCAAAAAGGAAAATGTACCCACATTATATAACATTTAAATTTCAATAACCGTTTCGCAACACTGCCTACAAAGAGACCAAATAAAAATCATAAATTGAATTCACAGGTATTCCGTTATAGCCGTTATTTCAGAGATTCGATTCCATTTGTCAAACAGGATAGTTTTGTGGCAGTTGTAGTACTGGCTTTATTGCTTGGCACGTAAAACTTCTATGTGAGAGAAGGAAGTAAGAAGATATATCTAAAGACTATTCCGTTGTTAAATGTAGCCATCTTTCAAAAAATATTTATTTAATTTATTTTTTATTTATTTAATTAGGTGTATTAACAGTGTAAAAGCAATATTAATAAGTAACAACGATCATTCTCTGAGCCTTATCCTAACTCATTTGGAGTCAGCTTTCTAGCCTAACTAAAATGCGACTGAACTTCGATATTTTTCTTGATGCGACTGCCATAGGACCTCCACAACCAAATTGGCGATATCGAAGTTCTGGAGTTAGGCTAGTCGGACTTCTGAGGGCTCCAACTACCCGTAACGATTGCCATAGATGTTTGTATGGCAACCGGGACCGACGGCTTAACGTGCTCTCCGAAGCACGACCAGCCAGTGCAAACAGACATTTGCACTGAGCGGGGATCGAACCGGCGCATCTTGCGTGGCAGTTGCATTCACTACCGCCACACCACTGAGAGGCGTGTTTACAATAATTCAATATTATTCTTTGAATAGCTGTGTTTATTTAGTCAATAGCTTTATTTATCAAAGCTATAAAACAGTGAGATGTTTGATACATAACTGATAAATACTTAATTTACTCGTATTTTGTTTGAACTTCAAGTAATTTGATGCAATGGCCGAGCCAAGATGGCTTGATATCGCCCGCCTTCAGTGCCAAAACTCAGATACATTTAGACCATAAATTTGGTTCAGCTGTTGTACTTAATATTTGGTAGTCATTTTAAAACATATTTATTAAATATGAGAATATAGTATGTCATAAAAGTTATAACCCCCTCAACGCGTTGGTCTTGGGGGATTGTAGTTAGATCATGAAATGTAAAGGTTTGATGCCCCGAATAAGCAAAAGTTGTTGTTTTTCTTGTCTTTTTATTTAAATACATATCTACTTATATACATAGAGACACCTATGCAAATAGAGATATTCATGCATCCAAATATTTACACTGAGCGGAAATCAAACCCCCTCCAGTGACTATTCAACAACAGTTGAACCCCACCGAACAAACAGGTAATTGTGTTATTGTTTATTTTTTTTTTGTTTATTTTTTTAGTTTAGTTGATGTGTCGGTAGCTTGAAACGGTCTTGCGATCAAGAGGTCTCGATTTCGAATCCTTTTTTTTTATCGTGCGCAAAATCCCCACGGATACCACCTCCACCAAAACCGATGGAGGTGATTATGTCGGACTCGAACCGACCAAAACGCACGCTGTCGATGAGTCCTTGATTGCCGGAGGTGAGATTATACAAAACATATCTCTCGCACCCCGGCAGACCCGGGGACATCTCTGTTGAGATGACCCTCTTCCCGCAATGTGTGCATTCATCATCGATTTCGAATCCTGGTCATTCTCGTTACACTATCGACGTGAACCCACTCCTAACACAGGCCTTGAGCTTAGGTTAAAGGGAATATTAATAATTTCGGTTGCTCATATTAAAAATAAAACCCCTTCCAGCATCTCTAAACCCACACCGGCAGTTTCATTTCGCCTAACCAATGAAATATGCACCGTATTGCTTCACATTAAGATCTAAATGAGATGCTAGTGGAATTATTAGATAAAGTTCTATCGGCATACCGAGAGGCATGTTCCCGCGTTGAAATTTCCACGACATGTGGGTCTAGGAATGAGCATAGTTGATGTAAGGCACCGTTTCTCAACATTTACGAGCAAGCTTTTACTTAAAACTTAATATTTTTTGCAAATGTAAGCAATTCCATCAATTCTTTAAACGTTTCGACAAGTCTTTTCTAGGTTGCAGCATTAAGTCCTGGAATGTTCTGCTAGCATATGTGTTTCCTTCATCCTACAATATCGTGCGCCGTTTGAAGGGCCTGAAAAAACAGTGTCGAGGCCATCAGGATGGGGGCCGCCGTTGCAAGAACAGCATGTGTA
Source organism: Pelosia muscerda (assembly GCA_963691645.1). Classification (NCBI taxonomy): domain Eukaryota; kingdom Metazoa; phylum Arthropoda; class Insecta; order Lepidoptera; family Erebidae; genus Pelosia; species Pelosia muscerda. The sequence continues at coordinate 17,023,577 of OY829109.1, read as the reverse complement.
ACGGCGGCCACCATATTCTGGACTGCGCCTCTGCGTAACATCAGGCGTGGTGAAGTCAATATGACGAACTAAGTGTAAAAAAAACTACACCAATAGCAAGTATTTCTTATTCTTAGCAAACAAAATAGAGTACAGGTAAATAAATAAGAACAGCGCCAGACAGGAAATGGTATGGAAAATACATTCCCAAATTCACTTAAGATTTTACTAAGACTACGTAATAAAGGGGGCTGCCGAGGGAGCTGTTGACTAGAACTTTGGTACAGAGATAGTAGTGCTATAATATGAGATGTCAGCACAGTGTTTCCATCTTACCTCGGAAAGGGGATGGCTTTGTGCCACCGATATTGAAAAGATAAAAATAAATTTGATGCATTAAAGGTAAGAATATCATTCATTCGTTATTGTTATTAATAATTGTTAAATTATAAATCCATTAATTTATAATGGAGTTTCTAAGAATTCATAATGAATACATTTCATAAAGAAAATTGGGGTCGCGTTATTTATGAACAAAATCTTGATGATTTTTGACTAAGATGAGAGTATGATTCCTCACAGGCTGGAAAAAAATACCCAAGAGGTCGACTCTTCACAGAACTTCCAGTTAACTTATGTAAGTAAATGAGTCTTTGAGAATCGATGGTCTTAAGATAATAATATATGGTGCAATATGGCATGATAATTTTATTATTATCTTCATTGCGTTTTACATTATTAGAAAATAGCTTTAGATTTGAGTGTCTCTTTACTTAACATATTACTTTTACATAGTATTTATAGGAAAACGCTTCGACTCCCGGTATTATGATGTATTTTTTTATGAAATTATTGTTTCATTCAGCTTTACTAACACGATGGAGAGCGAATACTGCTAGTGAAATGCCAATTCGAGTTTTTTATGCCAATATGTAGAGTGTACCTTGAGTACCTACTATCAGGTGCCTTTATTTTCGGGAGCGTTTCCTTAATACCCGGTATTTGAAAGAAAGAAAGAAAGAAAGAAAGAAAGAAAAATTTATTTGGCACAAAAGTGGTCACAAACAACATAAGTACACAAAATTTCCGTTGCGTGGAGACTAGAAGAGTAAGTATTTCTTCTAGTCCCCAAGAACAAAGACCTAAAATTGTGGCACACAGATGCGCCAAATGGGTATTTGTAATACATAATAATGTTTCGTAGCAATGAAAACAACATTCTCGAATTTATATCCTCATATACTTAAAAAAATACAAAAATAACATACCTGACTTCAATATTCCCTGACTTTTAAAAATAACAATCAATTTTGTTTCATTCGAATCGTTACAGCGATTTCCAAAATACAAAATCCAAAAAAATATTCCTGTAATAGCATTTAACCTTTCTGATATTTTCCAATATATCTTCAATATTGTCAAATTTCCAATTCCCATCCCATTCCAGAATACATAATCTACATAAAACGTGTTCATTTGTACAGAAAACATCTCGAAAAATAGCCAGAAATCAATTTTGGACGGGAACGGGACAAATCTAGTCCATTGGGATTTATAATATAATATCATTCAAGAAGGACCGGGTTACGAGGACGGATATTTTTTCGCAGAGACTGCCGACACGTCATTACCCTGCGTAATAGATCGAAGTATTTTGGAAGAGAGAGGGTTCCCACTTATGTTTGGAACAGGGAACATATTTTTACGCTTTGGTTACAAAGTGTTACAAGTAAATTAGACGGTAAGGAGAACATAAAATTGTTACAATTCAATAAACGTGGATCAAATACATACTTTTATGGGTCCAACACGTATGCAAAATGAGGTGAAACAAGGACATGTTTAAAATACGATAATAGATGTAGCCGATATGTAGGCGTTGCCTGGTGGATATCCATAATAAGAAATTATACACTGGGGGATTGGGCGAAAATAAAAACATCACTTGAGAACGCTCCTGAAGATGCCTCGTGTAGAGGCAATCCACGTGTCGAGGCAAACCTCTTCATAAACCTTGCGAAATATTGCACATAAGACAACATCTCTCCGCGGGTAAGAAGTTTTTTTACTTGCTTTGATAGGTGCGGTTTGACATTCCATTCTATGACAATTAGTAATAATTTGCTATTATCACTTCCACCGATTTTAGTAGAGATGGTATCTGTAGAGATTTAGCGCACGATAAAAAAGGGATATGCCAGATGCGCTATAGTTGTTCGTGATAACTGATATCTACAGCTAATAGGCCATATACATTTTTGTGCAATTTTTTTTTTATACCTCTTAGGTGGCAGATAAGCACACGGCCTGCCTGATAAGAAGCGGTCACCGTGGCCTATGGACGTTTGCAACACCAGAGGCGCCATACACGTGCTGCCTATCCTGTAGAAACCTTCTAATGCCCTTCTTGAAGAAACCCTTATTGTAATCGCTTGGGAAAACCACGGCAGAAAAGAAAATATTTAATTTTTTTAACATAATCTAAAGTTCTTCGCATACTTTCACATTCATTTGTAGAATGGGCTTTTTGTAACCTGTCTCTGACATATAACCCTACCAGACGTTTTTACGTCAGTACGTTTTATTAAGTTAAATATTTCAATTGGCGGCCACAAGTTGTGGGGTCTACAAAGATTAAAATGTACGGGTCAGTGCATTCAGGTTCACGCTCACGGCCCGCTGAACTGTCTACGTAGGTACGATCACAGCTTTTGAAAAGGTTATAGACCTGTAAGTTATGTCTGTAATAACGAAGTGTCTGACTCATGTTGTTATATTAAATAACCCTTCGGCCACGTGTGTAACAAGAGTATGGTAAACACTATCCTCATCATTCTCTGAACCTTTACCGAACTCATTTGGGGTCGGCTTTCCTGTGTAACTGATGCGGCTGTACTTCGCTATGTTAGTACTGAAAATTAGGGTTCCTCCAATTTCTTCAAACCAAACGGCAATTTCAAATGTAACGATCTAATATTATCTTAGTACATACACATACCAAAGGAGGGGGCGGAGCGGGTCCGGAAAAGACTCCGGGCCCGCACTGCCCGCGATGAGCGGAGGCGACTCGGACGTCGGAGGTCGCAAAATGACCTCCGTCCCCCATGAGCGCGGGCCTGGGGGTGACGGGTGGAGCCGCCGGTCACCCTAGCAGAAGCAGGCCACGGCGATGGCGCAAATGCCACCCCATACCCAGGGGCTAGATGGGGACACCATGGTCCCCACATTAGGGGAAGAGGGTCATCTCAACAGAGATGTCCCCGGGTCTGCCGGGGTGCGAGAGATATGTCTTGTATAATCTCACCTCCGGCAATCAAGGACCCATGGACGGCGTGCGTTTTGGTCGGTTCGAGTCCGACATAACCACCTCCATCGGTTTCGGTGGAGGTGGTATCCGTGGGGATTTTGCGCACGATAAAAAAAAAAAAAAAAGTACATACACATACCTAATGCGATTGCATTCAAAGACAATGTTAATGTTTCTGGCTGCATTTAGAACAATGTATAAAAAACCATTTTCTCGAGTATAGGCTATGAAATAAACATAAGTGTTCGTACATTTTCGTACGTACCATGTTTCCTTCCGATATTTTTATGAATAAAACGCAATGTTAAGGAAAAATGTCAGGACATTACCACGTTTCATGACTACCGTGTGAAATGTTCCAGGAATACGATAAAAGAGACATTAAAAATATCTAAATCAAAAATTCTTCAGTGAAATTATTCGTGGCATTTGAATATAACACCATAGGTATAATTTCGAGTCAATCAAATTCATGCTTTACTATCACAGAGATAAGATATAAAATAGGAAAGCATGGATGTCACAAAGAGGAGAAGAGCAGGTGTGTTTGTAAAGAATCTCAAGTGTGTTTATGGTGTGGCAAAGAAAAGGGGTATTGAGTGACTTACATACATACAGAACAATTTTCTATGTAAATATAAAGTAAAGTAGTCATAGATTATGTCACACAGTTTGTATGTTTCAACAACTTGTAATGTCACCTGCCCTATTTCAAAGCACGGTCTAACGGAATATGAGACTGGTGGTACCTCTAAGGATAATTTTATGATACTGACGGACACATTTTTTTTATTTATGGCACGTCAATTTGATTTCACCTCGCCTGATGTTTAGCTGAAGGCAAAGTCTCATAAAAGAGGGTCACTATTGCAAACACAGTGCTATAATGGTGGCGCTCAGTTTGACGGCCTCATCAGATGCTTTTAACGCCCCGTTTAAAGGACTCGGGACTATAGGAACAGGGAAACACGTGCGCCGGCAATGAATCCCAACATTCCAAAAAACATACGGCTTGAATTACACTATGAAACTAAAGTCAGATTAAAATAATATTACTTTTAAGAGGTAATGGTAAGATCAGCCACTAACATCAGTTTCTCCATATTATACTATTTGCAACAAAGCTAACAAAACACATAGATAATTATATTCAAATACGCACTCGTACCGACTGTTTAACTTAGTACTAATTTACCCTTACAACACACGACCCAACATTGTAATTAACTTGTTATATCGGTCAAGTTTATTGTAATTTGCGAGTTATGTCACTTTTGTAATGGTATGAACATAATGTTAGACGTTAATAAGATAATACTTTACTTTTTAATGTTTTTTGTGGAGCTGATATAGAAGACATTTCAGTTTCACTCGGGTAATTTAGCCTTCGGATAGCCTAATTTTTCTTTTTAATCTATGTTGACACGGTGTTAACGGGTAGAACTGAAGGTTTTCAAAATGGGTACAGTAGTTTTTGAGTTTCTTCATTACAAACATACACAAACACACAAATATATTAAATGTCAGCCTGTGACCACGGCCGGTGTAACCTGGTCGAAACGTCAGGCATTCAAAAGGTATGTATATACCTATAATTCTATATTAATATATAATTAATTCCCGTTTACACATTATCATAATCATGGAACGCGAAAGTTTAAAAGTTAATATATTAAATGTTTATATAACATAACATAAACTCACGCCTATAATCCCGAAGAGGTATACAGAGGTGCTAGCAACCACATTTCGACAGTTTATGTTTAGGTCCCAATGTAATAGGCGACGAGCCTATTGCCATTAACCGGGCACTTATAAACCTGCGATAAATACACACATAACTTCGAAAACCATCGAAAAGTCATTGGTGTGCCATGGTAAAACCTGGGATCGAACTCGAGACCTCGTCTCAGCAGTCCATTACCCATATCACTAGGCTACCGCGGTTACATGCTCACATACAAATGCACCTCTTTATAATATTAGTGTAGATGTCGTCAGTCGATAACATCGAAAGTGAACTGTTATAACACTTTGGATCTTTTCATTAGTAAGTTCTCTCGGCATTAATGATTCGTTTTATGTTCAGAGTGAACATCTGATATCAGATTATTAAGCTTTATCAAAGACGAAATTGGACATAAAGTGAACGTCTGATATCAGACTAATTGTTCTAGGTGTCGCAAATATCTATTTTTTTTTTACTTATGTACGTCAATTTGACTTCACCTCGTCTGATGTTAAGCTGAAGGCAAAATCTCAGGAAAAAGGGTCACCATTGCAAACACGTTCAGTGCTACAATGGTGGCGCTCAGCTTGACGACCTCATCATTAGGAAGAAGGAAACACGTGCGCCGGTAAGGAATTCCAGGACTTATTGGTGCGGCAGAGAAAAGACTCACTGAACCTTACAGAATAACCTCAATTACAGAAAAACCCGACTGCACCATTTAACAATTATTAAAATCACATCAAAACTTGACGCTAACTGTAACCGGCCACGGTCAAACGTCAAATTCTATTAAAAAGATAACTATAACAGAGCTAGTAAATACACTGGAGCAACAGATTTAGCCAAACCTTTAGAATCAATTTTACTATTACAGTTGACGACTACTGAAGACTAATTTGAAGGAAACCTTAACTTTAACAGGTAGTTGGAGCAACTAAGCCTAAGCAATTTAAACTTGAACAGCTTAAATACAATACGTACGACACGTCTGCTGCAAACGACTGCAGTTGTTACATGTTACACGGCTACGAAAATATACCTTTACACCGAAACAAAACATTGTTCTTTACAAATCAAATTTTGGCTCCACACCACATAAAGTCCTCGTAACAAACTTGCATCCAAAGTTTATTTTTAATCTATAGTTCAAAGTACTAAGACAGAAGATTCCTGACTAGACTGAAACTTCTAATACGACTAGTTCAGAAACAAACTATCCAATCGGAAACTTGAAGGTATCTGACTTCGAACTTCATTTATCTGAAGGATTTTAATCTGATCCAACAGTTTCTTTGAGGTTTATAGTTTAGGGTCTTTGAGATTCAAGTTTGGGTGAAGTGTGAGCGGGTAACCTTTGTGAGGAGTGATGAATATGTTTTAGTGATCATTGATAAAAAGGTATCGGCATATTCACATTAGGAACTAAGGAATTTGGGCGAAAAAATACAAAAAATGCGGACTCTATCCGGTCCGGGAATGAACCGGTCTTGATGAAATTTGGTACAGAGATGCACTAGAGCATGGGAAAGACCGACATCTACACAATTCAAAATTGTCTAGGGATATTTTAATCTCTCAAATACTTAGGTAGGGATCTAAAATTACATTATTGAAACGAAAAAATGTAAAATGCCATCAACAATTTCGTATTCAATGTTGTTAATCAAAAAATGGATTTTCTTAAATTATACCTATATATGTAAAATATCCCTAGACTTTGTTGAAATGTGTATGTTAGTGGAGCCGTGGGCAATACTTCTTGGTCAAATAATCAATCAATATATATGGTATATAAAAATTAAGTCACATGCTTGCTAAAGGTTTCACTGCACGCATTTTTCTTTTAACACAGTCAACGTAAAGTGTCCTTATAAATTGAAACATTAAAGGTAATTAACACATTGAAATAAAATTTATAACAGCATGCTCTTTTCTAGAACCCTAATAGTAACAAAATCTGTTCCAAATGGTTTCATTTCATCTGTCTATCATAGTTAAAAACTTACTCAAATGACTTTCATTTCTCTAACTTTTGTTGCCCCACAAAAACTAGTTTACATCTAAAATAGTCTGAGACAAGTTTAAAACAACATGTCGACCCTCATTAGTAACTATATCAAACGAATCACAATCTCTGACCCGCTGCACTGGAAAATGTCTGGAAGTCGAAACTCTGACATGCGTAATACGCCATTCTGCATGAACTAACAGAGAAAGTTTGGAAGTGTCAATGTCAAATTGCAGACGCAGTGTATTTCTCTGAATTGTAAAGGAAACTGCTTCACAGTTACAAAACATACAGTTCCATTCAGAATGTTATCTTTTTGCTAACTAATTTTCAAATGAAAACTTCTTAGACACGTTGAGAATTAGGGTGAACCTTTCGGCCGCCATGGTAACCGAGGTTTGGTAATCAGTTACCTATGAAGAAATTTTGCTCTTTCCTGGTAATCATGTTACAAACAAAGACTTTAACATAGTGAAACTAGTTCTTTTTTGAAGTGGTACTCCACTGGCAGATCATTTACCTATGAAGATATTTTGCGCTCTCCTGGTAATGCTGTTAAGGGAATAAAAATAATGGAACTCGCGTCATTGTCCCCTATAAACGATACACAAAACGACGAAACAAATATATCATAAAATTTTCAAGCGCTATTTACAGTAGAATAAACCTGAATAGTTGATAAAGAAGAATTGCGTGTTGGCTGCTCACATGTTGCTCGCAAGTATAATTTGATCAATTGGTACCTAATACCACTGTCCGCTAGGTTCTTTTTTTAGTTAGGGTATGTTAATTTGACTTCACCCCGCCTGAAGGTAAGCTTAACGCAAAGTCTCAGGAAACAAGGTCATCATTACAAACATGTAGGTAGATTGTTAAAATGCTGGCGCTCTGGACTCGAATAAAAAATAGGATAGTGTTATAATACATACATACGTACATTGCTCACGACCATAATCCCCGAAGTGGTAGACAGAGGTGTATTAAACACCCACATTTTGCCAACTATGATTCGGTGCCATCTAATAGGGGGCGAGCCTATTGCCGTCAATCAAGCACTTAGTAACAAAATGGGTATGTCGAAAATATATTTCTAACCGAATGAAATAAATAATAATGATTATGAAAAAAATATAGTTTTTATTATCGTCAGCATAAAATTCACGACACAAATCCCTATTTTGTACCTTTGCAGATATTATTCCTGAAATACACAAACTTAGAATAACAAGCTACTCTCTCAGTGCCTACTTAGCGTTTTATTAATAATTAAGCTCTTACCCGCGACTCCGCTTTCAAATTGCTTTAATTTTCATGAGCTCTTGCAGTGGTTACATTGTTGCATAGCTCCAATTATTTCAAATTTTACCGCAGTGGATGTGAAGTACATGAAACGGAGACGGGTGTCTATAATGTATATTTATAATGATTATATTAATTAACTTGACAGAAAGATAAAATTTAAATCATTAAATTAGATTTCTTTATAGAGCGTGTTACAGAAAGGTGTGGTCATATTTACGGGTCGTACGTACACATACCAAATAACGAAGTCACTTTACCAAAGTACAATAAAAAAGAAAAAGTAGAGACGCAGAAAATAATTATATTATTAGGTATCAGGTGACTTTCTTAAATTTCAATAAGTATGTAAATATTTTAACTTTTAATAATATAAACCTTTAATTGGGGCGTGAAAAAGCATCTGTTGAGGCCGTCAAGCTGAGTGCCACCATTTGATTGTAATACCGTACGTGTTTGTAATAGTGACCCTCTTTCCCTGGACTTTGTAACTTTTTGTAACCTACTTAAGTGATACTTAAATACCGACTCGTGAATTGTGAAAGTGAATATCAATTAACTAAATTATCACCTTTGTGAGAGATATTGCTTTGGAGGCTTTAGTCTACTGTTTCTACGCCAGCCGAGTTTCGAGTTTTCCTTTTCTCCTTTTTTAAAACACGTAACCCAAAAATAAATGCAATTTACAGTTCAGATCATATTTCTCGTAACCTGCATCTAACCTAATTAGCACTATCAGATTTTATTCTCGTGCAGTTTAAGACACGTCTTTTCTCTCAAACTCTCTCAAAATCTGTTCTTTTCAAACAAGCTATTTTTAATACACTCAAACAGCTGTTCATCCAATAATTGGTACTATAATTGCACATAACATTATCCTCTCATGATATGTGAATAAATCACTGTCGTGTTTTGAATGATTGAGCATTTGTTACGCGTCACTAGAATAAGAAAAATGTATGGTACGTGAAGACTATTCATCTTCCTGTATAGACATGGAATTGGTTATGTCGAACTAGGTACTTACATAATGTTTGAGTTTCTTGTAACGCCATTTGTAACATGTAACACGTTTCATATCATTGCAGTTCATTTCCAGTTACATTTACTGACGATCTCTGTGGCGGAGCGGTCGGCTGTTAAGTCAGAGGCTTCGATGCCTGGTTTTTTTTAGGACACGTCAATTTGAATTCATCTCGCCTGATGGTTAGCTGAAGGCAAAGTCTCAGGAACGAGGGTCACCATTACAAACACGTAAAGTGTTACAATGATGGCACTCAGCTTGACGGCCTCATCAGATGCTTTTTCACACCAGCTTATAGGATCCGGGACTGTAGGAAGGAAATACGTGGCAGAGGATATACTCACTGAAACGCTTGGTTCTTGATGGATGTTATTTATATAACTACTAAAACTGTCACTAAATTCTTGAAAAGACTAAAATCTTCATTAAAATGGTCGATATATCTTCACAAATGGACGCCTGAAATCCACAGACGTTCTAATTGAGCTTTATATAGCGCGATATCTGAATACGGAATGACATTACTATTTTTATAATTATCTAAGTAGGTACGGTTTTTAGTATTCCAGATAAAGAGACATTTCTGAATCTTTTAATTGGTTTTTTAAACATTTCTCTATTATCATTAGCCGCTTGTGTTCTATCGTAGTCTCCATTTTCTTTTTTGAAGTGTATCTTGTTCCTAATTAGTTAAAATATTATAATCAAAACATAACATAACGTATAACATAAACTCACACCTGTATCCCCGAAGGGGTAGGCAGAGGTGCTAGCACCCACATTTCGCCAGTTTATGTTTAGGTCCCAATGTAATAGGTGGCGAGCCTATTGCAATTAACCTGGCACTTATAAACCTGCGATAAATACACATAACTTCGAAAAGTCATTGGTGTGTGCCATGATAAAACCTGGGATCGAACCCGAGACCTCGTCGCAGCAGTCCATTACCCATACTACTAGGCTACCGCGGTTGTAGGTAATCAAGTTTTAAGTATTTCTTTCACTCTGTACTTGTGGTTACAGTGTAGAATACGATGTCATAATAGTGTTAGGTGTTCAGATTTGTTGATTATATCAACAAAATCATTATCCTTTCTTTTTTCTTATTTTTTAAACTATATTTTTATTTATTTATACATATAATATGTGCGAGTCCAAGAGATTAGCATGATCATTCATTTTTAACATTAAGATATTGGTCTTATTATTGGTAAACTTTTTAAGTGGCAGGTCATTGAAATCTTGCTGAATTTTATAAAGTGTTTATGACGGTTTGTCTGCAAACGAATTTTTAATTTTATGAAGCCTGTTTTTCATGGAGATTATCACGAATACCACCTTCACCAACAGCACGGCCTGCTACTGCTAGGGTCATTCAGCGAACTTTACGAAGCCTTTTTTCGGAGGTAGGACACGACGGTATCTCCCGTCCGAAATGAGCTGTCCAACTGGGGAAGTACCTCCGTCCTACAGAAGACCGCGGTCATAATAACCATCGTGTTGTGTTCCCGCCGGTAAGTAGGGTAGCCAGAGCTCACTGTACCCCTCCTTCCCCTCCCCTTCCTAGCCTCCCCACCCCTTCCCAGCTCTCCCCCTTTCCATTCAGGGTGGGCAGCGCGTGTGTGACACCCTTAGTGTTGCACACTCAAGGCTACGGTGGCCGCTTTCCATCAAGTGGGCCGGTGGGCATTAGTATAAAAAAAAGCCTGAGCTTTGGCGTTGCAAGTTTATTATCACTTTGTCAAATTTTTTTCTGCCATCTTTATTTTTATCTATGTCTGTTGTTATGTTAGGACATTTGTTTATTTTGTAACCCGTAGGCGGATTGCAGAGAGCGCTAGGGTCTCTCACAAAGTATAGCAGGTATCATCAATCAACTGCTTGCGGAAATTTTTCATTCTGTGCTCAGCACTTTTTTGTCGCAGACGGAATTAAATTATCGCAGGTGCAGGCTTGACGGTCGCAGTGAAATTGGGGCTTACAACTGTAGGTATATTTTGTACATTTATAATATCTATTACTTCATTGTCATTATCATTTTGATAGCGTTGTAGTTTTACTAATGTTACTTTTATTATACCGTTTGTGACTTTAAAATGTTTGACTTATTACTCCGTTCTGATACTCTCCAAGACGTTAATTGGTAGTGCTTGCGCGGCTAAGCACGTAATTAATTTCCTTGCTATTTACACCGCATAGCAAGGAAACGGGTCAAAAGTTTTTTTTCAAATTTATTTACCTGCAATATTTTCGGTTAGGAATTTATTTTCGGCATATCCATATTTTTACTTGGTGCCCGATTCACGGCAATAGGCTCGCCTTGTATTACGTGTTACGTGGGACCGAAAATCACAGTTGGCGAAATGTGGGTGTTTAATACACCTCTGCCTACCCCTTCAGGGATAACGGGCGTGAGCATATGTATGTATGTTATTACTAAAACTAACTATAAATAGCACAGTTATTTTTTATCATCATCGTCTATGCGTTAATCCCGGTCGTATCTGAGGCTGCCATCTAGGAGTTCGGGGTCCACTTTCTTCCCAGTCTAACTCCTTTGCGGCTGAACCTCGATACTTTCCGTGAAGCGATTTCCATTTAGCCTCCACTACCTAGAGGTCGTAACATGGACCTACATTAAGGACCCATGGACGGCGTGCGTTTTGGTCGGTTTTAGTTTGACATAATCACCTCCACCGATTTTGGCAGAGGGTATATTGCGCACGATAAAAAAGGAGGGTATGCTTGTCTGCCACCTAAGTGATATAAAAATACTTGTGCCAGAGACTTGTCCATCAATCACCACATAAACATTTAGTATGCCTTATATCCTGTTTACGTCAATCAATTCGTCTTAATTTTGTGAATGTCAATAAAGAAATAATTCTTCATTAGTTTTCCAGTAATGTATTTCTTTGTTTTAAATTTCCATTAAGAAACCATCCGTAAATGTAGACGTCAATGCAGAAGTACAATTGGTGACAAAAGTATTCCAAGACATTTTAATTCACAAATTGCCGTAGCAGTAAAACTTAAAAATACTTCTTATGTAGTAACTAGTAAAAAATATGAAGTGTATTTTAGTTATATCTATAGAAGATACGAAAAATTCACTGTTAAATCGATCGGGATATTTACCATGTTTGTTATGTTTTATTATATTACCATAATAACAAACATGGTAAATATCCCGATCGATTTAACATTGAATTTGTAAATGACCATGTCAATCTTAAAACGATACGAAAAATACTTGTAAACAAAGCCGGACCTCTCCTATCTTGCCTTGCCTTCTGTTGAAGAGATAACAGGTCGTCATTATAATTATGTCTGGTCTTCCTCAAAATCAAAAAAAAACAAAAATCATTTATTCTGCATAGACCAGTAAACGGCACTTACAAAACGTCATCGTCGTACTCCTAGTGTTAATCCCATTCGCATCCGAAGCTTTCATCTGGGAGTCAGAGGTCCACTGTTTTAAATCTAAATGCGGGTTTGGTTGAACTTTGATAAGGCTGTCTGCAGATAGACCAGTAGTTTAATTGTTTAGGGCTCCAACTACCAGTAACAACTGCCATAGATGTTCGTATAACAACCGGAACCAACGGCTTAATGCACTTTCCGAGGTACGACTAAACCAGCGCAAATAACCATATTCATGCATACGTGTATAAACATTTGCACTGAGCGCGGATCGAATCCATGCCTTCAGCGCTACGCTGATGGTCGCGTTCACTATCGCGTCATAGAGGCCGTGATATCTGTCCTGTAATATGTGCTTATTTTAAATTTCATGCAATGAACCAGACTCGAGTACCTGACAACACCTGGGCGTGCTGCAAAGTTGACCTCGATTGACTTCCGCTATTTGCACATAGGTACTGTACATATTTGATGCTAACATAATATATTTTTATCAAATTAATTTTTTTTTAGTACTACTTTTGTCGTTGTCTGTATTGGAAGGCCCATATTTTCTCCAAGTGACAACCTTATCTCCAAAACGGATCTACGCTTCGAGTGAGATAGAAATAGCTTGTTTTTTTTCTTTTATTGATATATAAATTCAACGTTAGTTCTTGATGCATTTGTGATTTTGTAGAAATTTGAGTAAATATTCGTTGTTTTGAGTAAAAGTTTCACAAACTTTTTGAACGTGTCCCACTAAGCTCCGTGTTGTCTCCGTATCAATGTCACGTATTACACGGGCCATGCAAACATCCCTCGGTGGAGGAAAGTTGCGAGGAATCTCATCATTTCAGCCACAGGACGTCCACTGCTGAACATAGGCTTCCCCTATCGACATCTAATCTGACCGGTTGGAGGCAATGTGCAATTGTGCATCCAATGGGTACCCGCGACTTTGACTATGTCGCCCGTCCACCTCGCAGTAGGTCGTCCCACTCTTCGTTACCCGGTGCGCGGCCCCATACGAGAAGCTTTCGGCTCCAACGGCCATCTGTTCTTCTGCTACGTGCCCCGCCCACTGCAACTTCAGCTTGCTAACCTTTAGGCTATGTCAACGACTTTCGTTCGTCTACGGATCTCGGAACCTAAGTGGCATGAAATAAAAAAAAGGGATTTGTATTCATTTATACCCTTTACCACACCACACCACTACTTTACCTTCCGTTTGCCTTCTCGCGGTCTCCACTCAAGGACTCGTTAGCTCCAGCGACCATTGGACCTTCAGCAGATGTGGCCAGCCCACTGCCACTTCAACTTGGTTATTCTGCGAGCTATGTCTGTAACTTAAGTTTAGTTCTTTGTCAGATGACCTCATTGCGAATTTAATCGTTCAAAGATAATCCAAGCATAGCTCGTTCCATGACCCGCTGAGTGACTTTCAATTGGTGAACTAACACCACTGTCAATGTCCTCGTTTCAGTTCCGGAGGTCCATGACAGGTAGGATGCACTGGTCGAAGACCTTTGTTTTTACGCATTGTGGTAGAGAGGAGAAAATAAAGTATCATTACAAGTATTTAATAATGGACGTGGCTAGAGTACATCCCGCGACAGCCTAGTGGTATGGGTAATGGACTGCTAAGACGAGGTCTCGGGTTCGAGCCCAGGTTTTACCATGGCACACAACAATGCTTTTCGAAGTTATGTGTGTATTTATCGCAGCTTTAATAAGTACCTGGTTAATGACAATAGGCTCGCCACCTATTACATTGGGACCTAAACATAAACTGGTGAGATGTGGGTCCTAGCACCTCTGCCTACGCCTTCGGGGATACAGGCGTGAGTTTATGTATGTTTGTAGAGGGATGTGCGTGCGTACGGAGTCATATGCGCACGTATCCGTAGACTTCACCGCATATGGAGCCGTACGCATATCATCCATCCATTTAGCCATCCCTCCCTTTAGTAATAGATCAGTAAATATAATAAGAACTTAAGCGAATACAATGATTATTCTTTTTCCAATATCCTGTTTTATTCTCAGAAATTGTTTATTATTATGAATATTGTTTATTTGAAGGCACTTGCAATTTAATTAAAGGGAATAATTGAAATTCAAAGATATTACGATCCCTTGGCAAATCCGGAACGACCATCTGTGTAAATATTAAAATAGAATTTGGCAACCGTTGTTCAATAAGTAATGTTTCGTCAGTGAATACTTAGGTATATCTATATAAAACAAATTTATTGCAAAAATTTAGATTTATTTATAGTATGAGTTATTCTTCTCTCTACTTGGAAAATACAATGTATCTGTATCGTTAAAGAAAACGTAAGTAAATATCAAAATAATTATTTCGTGATTAATATGATAAGGGACAATTCATTAATTACGTAAGACGATTTTGGGGGGAGGGGGTTCAATCACTTCTTATCTTAAAAGGCGCGGTCCACATTCCGAGTGGGTTTTGGGTTTTGAACTCTTGGACTGAAAATCTTATGTCCGTAAAAAGGAATCAAATTTAAATTGGATGTATTTTTAGGGCTCCAACTACCCGTTACGACTGCCATAGATGTTTGTATGGCAACCGAGACCGACGATTTAACGTGCTCTCCTAGGCACGACCAGATCACCAGACCAGTGCAAACAGCCATATTTATGCATACAACTTTTTGCACTGAGCGGGGATCGAATCCGCGCCCCGTGCGTAGCAGTCGCGTGCACTACCGCCCTGCCACGGGGCTGCCCAATCAATGTACTGAAAATTTTCTGAAGCAATTATTATTGTGACTTTTCAAATAAGATCAACTTAACAGCGTCTGATATAACTTTATATATGATAGAACTTTTGTACTTTGTGTTTTTAAACATGCATAACATTCCTCAACCGTGAACATAATAGTTTCGTTCATTGTTATTTCTTATTCTTAAAATGGTTGATACTCGTATGTTTACAAAGGAGTTTTAGTTCACAACTTGATATTCTTAAATTAATGTATGAAGTTCATGAAAGTTTATTTATTATTCAGTTAAAATTCAGAATAAAGAATTTTCTACTATCATATACCAACTAAACAGAATAGAAGTTGTCTTATACTTGAAGCAGTTTTATTGATGATGTGTCTTGTGACCTTTGAAATGTGTCTACCTCGTTTATTTAATCATTTACCCGGGATACTTTTATTCGTTTCGTCTTGTCTCTCAAATGCTGAGGTGTAACCCTGGGTTAACCGAGCGCGAAGGTTTACGTCAGAGGCTACTTCACCCCCACCGGCTAATGGCACGTGACGGCTGTGCAATTTTGGTCAATTCTTCCTGGCTGTGTAACTATTTGGATTTCGCGTAGTTAGCAAGAGAGTATGATATTAAGTCCGTCTAAAGTTATAATGTTATATGTCATAAGTCTCTGTGGAGTGTCGGTAGTAAACACGACATCACGACAGGAGGCGCGGGTTTGAACCCCACTCAGTGCAAATGTTTGCATACATAAATATGGCTATTTGCACGGGTTCGGTTATGCCACGGAGAGCACGTTAAGCCGTCGGTCACGGTTGTCATAGCAACTGCAAGGTTGCGAAGGCTTTGTTGGGAGGAAAGGGTGTATCTTTGGGTATTTTCGTACGGCAGAAAAGGGGTATTCTCGCTTCCCGGCTGACCCTGGGACATTTTCTGGTTACCAGAAGATTCCTCTGGTTACCCAGGATACCTCAAAGCCTGAAAGCAGTCCTTGTTAAAACAGCCATACCTGGCAAGCATTAATTTTGAAGATAAAAACGAATAGAATGTGGGGTGAAAAAGGATTTTTGCGGCAGAATTTCGTAGCGCAAATGCGGAACAAATCGAATTCGCCCAAGATACCATCTTTAAGCCAAAACTTAACCGTAAAACCCTTTGTCGCACAAACGGCCGCTGTAACCAACTACTAACGACATTTGCAATATGATAGATATCTCCAACTGATTGAAGTTTGATACAGCACTGAGATAAACTTTGTAATTGGCTTTACAGATTCAAGGCCAAACTTGCCCCGAATAGATTTATGTATCACTAATACCAGTATTCAAGTATTAGATAAGTATTAAGTGAATTACAATTACAGATTTACTTTTGTCGTCAACTGTATAAGATTTATATTTGGTATAGTCAGATACGCGTGTGACTTATCGAGGCCTAAAATCATTCTTTGTCGCCCGCGCGACTGTACACTTCAGTCTAAACCCCTTCCACTTAAAAAAAAATATTTAGAAGAACATAGTGAAATCAAACCCAAATCTGGACATCAATTCTCATTGCAGTTTGACTACTCGCCAGGAAGCGCTACAAAGAAGTCTAGAATAATCTATGTGCATGATGAAAGCGCAGTTTATTTTAAATAGTGACATAATAGTACTTAATCCCATTATGTTGTCGACAGTACATAATATTCATGATTTTCATCCCGCGCACGCTCAAGCTGTGGAATGAACTCCCTGCCGTGGTTTTCCCAAGCGACTACAATATGGGGTTCTTCAAGAACTAGATTAGAAGGTTTTATACAGAGTAGATAACACGACGCGCCTGGTGTTGCAAACGTCCATAGGCTACGGTGACCGCTTTCCATCATGTGGGCCGTGTGATTATCTGTCACCTAAGTGGTATACAAAAATGATTTAAGTCCGACACTGCCGCGGCATCTTCGACCGCTTATATTTCATAAAAATTTAGTGGTATAAAAAAACATTGTTCTGTTATTTATACTGAAATTTTAACACATTCACGCGAAAAAAAACGACTTAGGAACCCGGTATAAGTAGCCCGCACAAATCCGACCCTCCAAAAATGCTTTATTACGGCAACAAAATAAAGGTACAATGTCTAATGTTATTAGGTAGGTACTGAGAAAACAAGATAATATATATATTTGACCCAAGAGTTCCTCCCTGTACTCCCAGATTTAAAAGGATTAACCCTATATAATGTATTATTTGTATGCAAAATGGACTTGGAACTGTGTTATTCTTTTATGTAGTATAGCTGACCCGCGCAACTTCGTCTGCGTCACACCTTTTTTGCAACATTTTTCACTTTTGCTCCGCACCATTAGGTCGTAGCATGATGTTATATACATATGAACCTTCCTCTTTAACCATTCTATCTATTTTTAAAAACCGCATCGAAATCCGTTGTGTAGTTTTAAAGATTTAAGCATACAAAGGGACATAGGGACAGAAAACGCGACTTTATTTTATACTATGTAGTGAAGAATGCAGGCCACGAGGAAAGGATATATGTTGTTTGGTTTCGTTTAAATTCGTAGTTTTGTCACCGTAGGCGTTAAATTATGCTAATACAGGTGGCTCAAATTATCATCATTTTCATTTGAATTTTCATTTACCATGTTCATAGTAATGTATGTGGGATTACTCTTTAAAGCTGGGAAGTACTATCAGACTGCCCACGACGGGCTGCCCGTGACGGGCAGCCTGTGACAGTCTGATAGTGAATTCCCCACTTTAAAACAGTTTGGTTATGTTTTTTTTTCTGCAAAAGTGTCGTAAATAGCATAGAATGGCATGGTGTATTGATTTAATTGATTGTAAGGGATAGTGTGTTTGTCATGTGTAAATTCTGTCATAACATTTTTCACAGACATCATTGCATTATCAACAATGTGTCAAGTAAAATACTATAATCAAAACAGCAAATTACTGACGTGGCGGAGCGTGAAAAAGCATATTCTTAAAAAGTCATCAAGCTGAGCACAACCATAGTACCTTTGTAAGAGGTTCACCATTAAAACACGTATGTACATACGTGTTTTAATGGTGAACCTCTTTCTTGAGATTTTACCTTCAGCTTACTTTCAGGTGAGGTGAAGTCAAAATGACTTGTGCAAAAATAAAACATACATATCAGTTCGAATCATAAGCTTACCGTTACATACGGACACACCACCATAAAAGTGTAAAAACAGTATTTCGAACCTCTCAATAACAAGACTTTTACCTTTTAACTCCTAATTTCAGGCAGTAAAGTACATTATTGATTCCCAAAAAGTCTATTTACTTAAGTCCCTGCTAACTTATTTAGCAAATTTAAGTGCTCCAAATCTAAACACATAAGTTGAAAAAAGTGGTCGTATGTGTACATCAGGCGGGTCATGCAAAATGTAAGGAAGGTCTGAAGAAATGGTGTTCGGTCCGCGTTGGACGATAATCTAACCGGTGTGTAAATCGAAAAAAGATATACCGCCAGCTGACCTCAGGGAAATACGGCAGATCTTGTCTAGTTCTTTACGAGTTTGGAATATTTTGGCTTCAGGGATACGAATATTTAGAGGGTTGAGTAATTTGTGAGTGATATGTTTACGATTATTAGCTAGTAAGATTTTTAGGTCGGGAAGAATCAAAATTATGATATGATAAGACCCTTTTATGAATTATGTTACTGATATTGGTATGTCACGGAGAGAAAATATAGCAGGTGTATAGGTAAGATATTGAAGTAGGTGTTACATGGGGGAAATCCATTACAAGAAAATATAGGAGGAGGGAGGGGTACCACTAATCTATGGTTTTACAATCCCAACAATAACATTAGTAAAATATCACTAATTGTCATAGAAAGAAATGTCAAATCGGACCACTCAAAGCAAGTAAAAAAACTCCTTACTTGATTAGATATGATTTCGTATGTGCAATCTATTAGCGTGTACATGGTGTCTAAGCATGGCTACCTTGGGTCCCAAGGAATTTAGAAGGGTACTTGTATGAAATTTATAATTTTCGAACCGTAATTTTATATGTAAGTTATAATTTTCGAACCGCACTTAACAAAATAACGGCAATAAAAATGGTAAGCAAAGTACACAATTACATGAAAACATCCTGTAAAAAGTACAGAACTATTTATATTAACTTCCAAAATTATCAATAAATCTAGCTGTAAATACAAATCATTAATAGCTCCAGCCTCAACTTAAGAAACTTAACAAAAATATTCTGAGAATTTTACCAAAAATTTTAAACGAACTTAAAGTCGATTCTTTGAAATAACTTAAATGCAAATTAGTTTTAAGTTTCACTCTAAGTGAGTTCCAAGTTATTTTGAGTTCTTATTGTCTGGTAATATAATTTTACTAGTATCTATGCTGAAGGTTTCGCCGTTATCTTGCCGAATCCTTCTGAGAATACTTGGAATATTAATGACTTCTATTATCCTAATTATAACATCAGGCTGTATCGATTATAGCCACGGCGATGGCGCAAAATGCCACCCCATACCCAGGGGCTAGATGGGGACACCATGGACCCCACATTGGGGGAAGAGGGTCATCTCAACAGACATGTCCCAGGGTCTGCCGGGGTGCGAGAGATATGTCTTGTATAATCTCACCTCCCGCAATCAAGGACCCATGGACGGCGTGCGTTTTGGTCGGTTCGAGTCCGACATAATCACCTCCATCGGTTTTGGTGGAGGTGGTATCCGTGGGGATTTTGCGCACGAAAAAAAAAGGCTGTATCGATTATACGGGTAACATCTGCTATTAAATAATTAAACACTTCTTATTTGATCTGAAGACGAAAATAGTCATGATTTAAATAATATTGTACAACTTTATCTGGATAATTAAATTATCAAACAATAAATTATCCTTAAAGGAACAGTGTGCGAATGACATCCGTATCTTAACACAAAACCTAGGCGTGAGAAAGTGACTAAGTATTATGAACCTCAAAACATTTTTATTATAAACGTTGATAACTTTGACATAAATATATAAATAAACGAATAAATATTCTAGGACAATTTTACTCAACGCCATCTAGACCCATGGTAAGCATAGTTTGACTAGCTTGTGTTATGGGCTCTAGAATGCGGATAAACACTTAAATACTTTTTTTTGTAAATACATACATATTATACATAGAAACACCCAGACCACTGCAAATATTCATATTCATACTCACAAATATTTGCACTGAGCGGGAATCGAACCCGCAATATAGATATGCAGTGACGCCAATGTTCCTACACTACGGCTTAGTTGCACCACCTACCTGTTAAAGTTAAGGTTTCCGTAAAACGATCACCGCTCAGTGCAAAAAGTTGTATGCATGAATATGGCTGTTTACTCTGGTCTGATCGTACCTTGGAGAGCACGTTAAGCCGTCGGTCGCGGTTGCCATACAAACATCTATGGCAGTCGTTACGGGTAGTTGGAGCCCTCAAAAGTCCAACCAATCTAACTTGGAATTTCGATTTCGCCACTGGTCATTAGACCATTAGTTGTGGAGGTCAGATAGCAGTCGTTTCACAGTAAATATCGAAGTGCAACCGCATCACAGTTAGACTAACCAACCTCAACTGAGTTGGGAAAAAGATCAGAGATGATGTTGATCTCAAATGATACATAACATAATATAAACTGGGACTTAAATCAACTCCTATAAGAAAATAACATGAGGATAGTATTGTTATTGGCAGTACTGTTATACATCGTGAACATACTCAAGGTGTGTCATTAAAGCAAATCGTAATCCTCCTTCATATTAAACGTAAGATAATAAAATCAAAGTCCTCACACATAAAACTCGCATAGAATTGACAGTTTGAGTCAATTAAGCGATTTAAGCGCTCTAATCTGTCCAAAGTACAGCAATAAACATGTGACACGGCTGTATTAGAGCTTTATTAATGGTACTTCATTTATAAACGGCCGACCTAAATATTTTTAAAGAACATAGGTCACTTTTTCCTTGGCTGTTTTTAGTATAATACCTACCACTGATTTGCTAAATCTATCTATATGTATAAAAATGAATCGCGAAATATGTTGGTAAGCGCGTAACTCTAAGACGGCTGGACCAATTTCAGTAATTCTTTTTTTTGGTTTGTTCCTTGAACTCTACGAAAGGCTTTTATGGAGCAGCAGGAACTGGATCAGAAATCCAAGCAGCGAGAACGGGATCAGATATCCACGCGGACGGAGCCGCTTGCAACAGCTGGTTAGTTATAATTTTTAAACGATATCAATTACACACAATACATAATGCTTATGCATGTAATCCCCGAAGGGGTAGGTATATTAAACGCCCACATTTCACCAATGATAATGAATGAATATGATCTTTGGTCCGACGTAATAATAGGGGTCGAGCCTATTGCTGCTAATCGGGCACTTTATGTATATGCCGAAAATAAATTCCTTACCGAAAATGTAGCAGCTAAAAAAATTGGAAAAGAAATTGACCCGATTCCTTACTATGCGTTGTAAATTGCAAGGAAATTAATTACGTGCTTAGCCGCACAAACTCTGCCAATTAACATCTTGGATACTATCAGACGACTTGGAGAGTTAACTGACACGTACGTCCGTTGAATATTGTTTGCACATGACCCTTTATTAAGGGCTCATACTGGCTGGAGATATCTATGAATATTAAGGTAACCTCCCTAATAATTATCTGACGCGCTTGAGTAACTTCAAAAATTTCTTCTAGGGCTCCTCTACCTTTCTACTCATTTACAACCTGCTATCAGTAGGAATTAGTAGTACGTAGTATGTAGATTAAGAATTTAAATAGCAAGTATTAGAAAAGATATTGAAGAGTTATTTATTATAGTTTTTCAACACTTAGGTGGTAGACAATCACCTAATGGAAAGTGGTTACCCTAGTCTATGGAACTTGGCACCACCAGGGGTATCACAAACGTGCTGTCGACGACCATCTGAGGTGAGGGGGAGGAGGAGAGAAGTGAAGTTTTAGAGAGTTTCTGAGCTATCAGCGCAGAAGATAAAGCAGAGTTTCTTTCCACTGATATTACAAAACCTTTCCAGCGAGCTCTGACAACCCTACTCACAACCGGAAACACAACACAAGGTTATTATTAGCCGCAGTATTCAATAGGGCATTCAAATGGTAAGATATATAAAAAAGAAACAAATCAAGGTTGAGCACTAGTTA
This sequence comes from Pelosia muscerda, assembly GCA_963691645.1. Lineage (NCBI taxonomy): Eukaryota > Metazoa > Arthropoda > Insecta > Lepidoptera > Erebidae > Pelosia > Pelosia muscerda. The sequence continues at coordinate 17,000,870 of OY829109.1, read as the reverse complement.
CAGTGACCGAGGTATACCTTACTTTGTAATGTTTCTGATCGACAATTCGCGTGACCAAAGGCTGGCATTTCTTTGCACAGAGAACATGTTTGTAACTTTACCCGTCAATGTCGGCAAAGAATAATTTGCCGACGCTCAAGACTTCACGTACAATTATTTGGTTTGCCTGTTCCGGAAAACAATAAAGGCAATACGAAATTCACTAGCGAACTTGAATTAATTAATAAATAATTTGATTGTGTTTCATGATTTATTTTTTATTTCTTCGAGTTTTTTGGCCAGAAGTTTTGGATGTTTTGTACGATTATGTATAAAGTCACGATTGAAGATTATTTTAATTGGTAGTCAGATGCGTGTAAGTAACATGTATTAAGTAGTATGTATGCAAGACATAATCACCTAACCACCGGTTTTGGCGGAGGTGGTATCTGTGGGGATTTTGTGTTCAAGTGAGTTTAACATCTCCTTCAAAGTTTAACAACTAATGTAAGATACGTCATTAGATTGCACATATCTATCTATACAGAGTGTAAGGTGAACACTCCCGAAGCCGAAAGTCTCTGGTTGTACTCCTGGTACCTACACAACATATTGGAACAAAAAAATTACCGAAAACGTCTAAAATGGTGCCATAATGCGAGTTCATGTTTAATCGTAAAATATTTGTTTCATTTAGCTTTTCTAACACGATGGAGAGTGAATATTGCTAGTTAAATGGTATCTAAATATGTTATTAAATGCAAAACTCGGTCCCGGCTAGACCAATTATTATAGTAATTCTTTTTTTTATTTATTCCTTGAGCTCTTAGAAAGGTTTTAATGGAACAGCGGGTACGGATCAGAACTTCACGCTGGCGGAGCCGTGGGCAACAGCTAGTTGATAACATTAAAATAATGTCAAACCTTCTCCTTTAATCACTCTATCTATTATAAAAACGCATCACAATCCGTTGCGTAGTTTTAAAGAGTTAAGCATACTCGTACATAGGAATATAGGGACAGAGAAAACGACTTTATTTTATACTATATAGTGTCAAGCGGTAATCCGCCGCTCCGCTCGCGTGGACTTCTGGTCCCGTTTCCACCGTACCATAAAAACCTTCCTTAGATTTCAATGAATATTAAAAAAAAACTCCAAAAATTGATCCAGCCGTCTTCGAGTTATCAGCTAAGCAACATATTTCGGGATTCATTTATATTTAGCAGGAGTATAGGAGTAGCATAATCGGTAATTCCCCATCATCAAGAATTGTAAAATATTTTCGGTCAACCACAATATTCGTGCTATCATGGCAGTATCGAGTCGCGCAGCCGTCTCGCTCTACTATGGTTTATTTGAAGCGAAGCCCATCATGTGGAAAATCAAAGCGTGGCCTACTGGGCCGTGAAGCCTAGCGGGGCATGCCGGCTGCACCCCGAACCTCGCAAGATGGGTACCGAGTGGACGTTATGCGTTTTCCATGACAGTTTTGTGGTTGTTTTCATATTTTTAGAAGATATATTGACGCGTTATATAAACTTTCTCGTTCTTTGATAATATAGATGCTTTATTTTTATCGTACGCGAAATTTCCACGGGTAGGTACCACCTTCACCAAATTCGGTGGAAGTGATTATGTCGGTCTAGAACCGACTAAAAGGCACGCTGTCTGTGGCTCTTTGATTGCCGGAGGTGAAATAATACAAGACAAAAATCTCTACCCAGGTAGACCCGGGCACATCTCATTGAGATGACCCACTGGAAGTTGAAGTTGCTAAATACTTCAGCTTTAATATTAGCAGAACTACAATTATTCAAAAATACATATACACTAGCTGTTACCCGCGACTCGACTCATAATGAATGTCGATTTACTGCTCGCCTCTCTACTCGACTCACATACTTTTGTTCTATTATCAATAACTTCCGCAGTGCATGCAACGAAAGACGTTTTAAGGCGCTTTTCTCACCTTTGTTTATGTTACTTAAGTTTTTGAAAGGATCCCTAATCTTTTCTAGCAATAAATATAGCCTATGTTACTCAGGGTGAATGTATGGTGAAAGAATTTTTAAAATCACACACTCAACACACATATAAGTTTCACAATTGAACAAACTGTCGAAACAAAACCTCATTGACACATCTAAAACGCCTCTCTTAAATCATCCTACATAAACTGTACTGAACAAAAACTGTATTTAGACCAAACAAAGAGGTCCATTGAGACCTAAATGCTTCAGACACAATGGGTCCAAACAAAACAGTACCCCGAGCAGGGCTGAATGAACTGTGTATTGCAGATACGACTTAATCTAACCTTGTTACGGTACAAGGAACACTTGCTTGCTAGGACTGTGTTTAAAGCTAGATTAATGATTCAAATGAAAAGAGAAAACCACATTAATAATTTTTTTTTCTTATTAAAGGAAATATAACTTAACTAGTCTGTATCTGGGGCTTCGTTCGTGTAGAATACTGATTGTTTCAAGACATTAGGAAACGATTGAAAAAATAAACTAGTTATGGGTATTATCGATAGTTTTTCAAACAGCAAAATCTAAAAATCATTTATTCTGTATAGACCATTATACGGAACTTACATCACGTAAATTTAGAAACATATTATCATAGGTTCGTTAGCAATTTGATCACTGGTTCGAATCGCGGTCTCGACCTGCGAAAACTCCAACAAGAAACTCAGCGCTTTACATTTAATAGTGCTTGCAAATATCACATAACAACCTATTATACAATATGCTTTGATTTTACCAACAGGCGAGATAAAGCCATTTTCTAACCTGATCCATATAGAGAGCACAAATAAACAGCAATAACCGTTCTTTTTTATGTTCGACTGACTCGCGTTTGAACACCATCTCACCTGTTGGTAAGTGATGATGTGGTCGACGGTGGAGCATGCTTGCCTACAAATACCCTATCCACTCTACTTCTGAAGACTTTCAAGTTATAGCTATCCGAAAACACAGATTCGGACTGGGCGTTCCACTCTTTGGTTCACGAACATGACTGATTCATACGTCATTTTCGTAAATGTTCTTCAAACGGTAACGTTTTCGTAAACTGTGCGCACTCCTCCGGGAACACACGAGCATGACATTAACTATCCAACATCCTATTATAGTAAGTAAATATTAATGGCATTATGATCTAAATATTTTATAGTATTTAAAGGGTATAAATTACACCTTAATGCCATAAAACGAGTTCATCAGACGAAAGTCTCTAGGGTCTAACCAAAGTGAAGATGTAATGTATGTTGGAATCAGTTTTAATTACTCTAATAATATACGGGGCTAGTTTATAATAGTTAAAATACGTGATTTAATAGAGTTTTGTTAATCAAAAAAGTTATAATGAAGGTTTTAGAAAAAATACTTATTTAAAAACATGATAGGTATTGTAGTTGTATTTTTCATTTATGCCAAAGAATGGTAATCACAATTGGGTTGGTTACATCTGCCAGATAAGACTGATAAGACTGATGAAAGCTGAAGCAATCAAGTTCTAGAGTAGAGAGTAGGAATCTACAAACGAAAGGTGGGCCGATTATGGACGTCCATTCCAAAGCACAAAATGCGAGGAGTGAAGGTTAAGAGAGTCTCTGAGCTGCTAGTGGAGAAGACAAACCAGGGTTTCTCAGTCTTCCTACTGACGGCACAAACCTGAGTTCTGACTGCCCTACTCGCCGAGAACACAACACAAGGTTATTATTAGCCGCGGTATTTCGTAGTCCGCAGGTAGTTCCCCAGTCGGACTGCTCAAAGAGGACGGGGGATACTGCCATATCCTACCTCACCTAAACAGGGAATTGTCATCACTATTATCTGAGACTATTCCCAACTCAGATGGGTCGGCTTTCTAGTCTAACTAAGATGCGGCTGAACTTCGATATTTTCCGTGAAGCGACTTCTATCGGACCTCCACAACCACATTGGAGATATTGAAGTTCTGTAGTTATGCTAGTCGGACTTTGGAGGGCTCCAAGTACCCGTAACGACTGCCATAAATGTTCGTATGGCAACCGAGACCGACGGCGACGGCTTAACGTGCTCTCCGAAGCATGACCAGACCAGTGCAAATAGCCATATATATTCATGCATACAAATATTTGCACGGGGCGGGAATCGAACCCGTGCCTCCTGCGAAGGCAATATACAGGCAATATCCCAAAGTGTTAGTGTAAATAGGTATTATTGTATATACTGAACCAGCTACATATTTTATTCTAGTTTTATTATTCCCAAGCGTGCTACATATTGACTTCAACTGCGACTTCAACTTCAGAGAAAATTCTAACGGACATTTTGTTTTACTTTTAGACTGTTTGTTATCTTTACTATTTTTGTGTTTTATTTTTAGACGTACAAGTCCTGTAAACACATTAAGTGAAACAAAGTTGAATAATAAATTTTGTAATAATACACTAAACGAAAAACTTAAGTAACCACTTTTTCTTAATTTTTCAACCGCTTGTCTTTATTCTTTAAAATAAATAAATATTCGAGGACAATATATATAGCTTGTATTTTGAGATCTAGAATTAGATATTTTTTGTATGTACATACATACATGTTCATGAATACTAATATTGCACTGGGCGGGAATTGAAGCCACGCATGCTGCGTGCAATTGCGTTGCCGTAAATATAGATTCAATACTTGATAATTGATACTAATCTAGAATTGGGGCCCTTGTCATCTAACTGTCATCTAACCTGTCATATAAAGGATTACGTCAGATTTTATACAAGTATTTTACGTAAAGAGTACACACTGGTTATTGACAATAATGTTTACACAATATATCAATAAACAAAATATGATAAATAAATAGATTTCATATTATTTTATTCAATTATTCAATTTATTTCCGAACAAACATAATTTGTGTCAAAATTCACGTGTATGATAATTATATACCTACATGCAATTAATGAAAATATGAATAGTAATTATAATATCTATACAAAAATTGTAAAAAACAGACAATTCATAGGTTATGTCAAGTTAATACAGGAGTCAATTGATTATATATTAAAAAATCTGTAATATACAATATATTGTGAAGAAAAAGTGAAAACACATTTTTGTAGTCCAACACGTACTCAAATTAATGTAATCAAACAAGGCCATATTTACCTGACGTAATTTTTATGGTACAAGACCTACATAAAATGTTTAGGATCTCACGAGAACGTATTCAATATACCATATCGCAACCATCAAAAGTAATTACAGTGTTAAACAAAGATAACAAAATATTCAAAATATAGATAACAATATGTCAGGTTCAGTAGACAGAACTCTTTATTTGGGTTGGTACAAGAATGTGTACTCAATGTTCCGCTCCACATGCTAGAAGGGTATATTCCTTTTTTATACTGGTTAGGTGGTAGGCGGAAAATAAGTGTACGGTCTACCAAACACCCGTTACGTTAGACTACAAACAATTAAAGAAAATTGGCTTAATGATGAATAATAATAATAAATATTCTTATATATATATGCTTCACGGAAAATATCGAAGTTCAGCCGATGCGGTTAGACTGGAAAGCCGACCCCAACTGAGTTGGGAAAAAGGTTCAGGGAATGATGATGAATAAATATTCTAAGACAATGTACACAACGTCACTTAGACCCATGGTAAGCATGTGTGCGTGTGTAGTCGGCCAATCACAATGCTTCGTTCTGTCGATACCTTTACATTACGAATTCCATAGTATTTCGTGCTAAGGCTACTGGTGCAGAGAGACCGCGGTAGCATAGTGGTATGGGTAATGGACTGCTGAGACGAGGTCTCGGGTTTGATCCCAGGTTTACCATGGCACAAACCAATGACTCGATACTTTTCGAAGTCATGTGTGTATTTATCGCAGGTTTGTAAGTGCCCGGTTAATGGCAATAGGCTCGCCACCTATTACATTGGGACCTAAATATCAAATGACGAAATGTGGGTGCTAGCACCTCTGCCTACCCCTTCGGGGATATAGGCGTGATATTATAAACTGTTTAGTATTAAGGAGACTAGTATTTTGAATGTTGACGATTTAATCAATTTGAAAATGAATAGAAAAAACATAAAAAAATACAAACTACTTACTAAAAAAATAACCTTATTCTGTGCTCAAAACGAGTGTGTACTATACGTATTGCTAGATTGTACTATGTTTACTACCAACATTATGAACAGACGTAAGACGCGATGGAGTCTCACGTCCCAATTGAGCAGTCCGACTGGGGTACTACCTCCCCCCTACAGAATACCGTGGCTAATTAGTATTTTTAGTTGAGTTTACGGCTTCAAGAAGGGCAATATAAGGTTTCTCCAAGGTCGGCAACAAGCGGAGGCGCCTCGGACGTCGGAGGTCGCCTCCGTCGGACCTCCGTCCCCCATGAGCGCGGGTCTGAGGGTGACGGCTGGAGCCGTCTGTCACCCTAGCAGAAGCAAGCCGCCATATCCGGGGGCTAGATGGGGACACATTAGGGGAGGGGGTCATCTCAAAGAGATGTCCCCGGGTCTGCCGGGGTGAGAGATGCTTGTATAATGTCACCTCTGGTAATCAAAGACTCATGAGAGTTTGACAGCCAAGCAACAACATTCATAGACCATGATAATCTCTTTACTAAACGATTCACAACTAACTTTATTCCAACGCTTCCAGTATCAAATTCGCATACCCCACAAAATAAGTATTTATACCAACAAAACTTAGTATTAAAACTTCAAGAGAAGCAGATATTTAACACTAAATCGAGCATGCTTTAGCTGAAACAATAGACTTCAGTGTTGAGCTTAAACATCGGATGATAAGGCACAAATATACCTCGCCTTTGTTTTCTGTAGAGGTCCAAACTTATTCAGATGAAAACGCTATTACCTACTATAGTGCACGACATCAAAGCTGTGAAGAAAGGGAATGGAATATTGAAAATGTTTGTTTATCAGTAAGTGATAGCCTTTTAGTTACCCTTTTTCGATGTTGAAAGAATAGGGTAATACTTTTTTATAGCGACTTTTTATAAAACTTTTATGTTAAAACACATTTTTGGTGATTTTCGATCTTTATACGCGTAAGAACTTATCCTTTGAGGCCTATCGTAGGGTTGTCATGTCTCAGTTTCGCATCTCTGACTTTTCATAGGTATATAAAAATATATATCACCAACTTAAATAGGGAACCAAAATCTCACCAATTGAACATAAATTAAAAATCGAATCGAATTCTACAGAAATCAAACGTTAGTACAAAATATCGAATCGAATCCTACAAAAGTAAACGTTAGTACAAAATATCGAATCGCATCCTTTAAATATCAAACGTAAGTATAAATATCGAATCGAATTCTTCAGATATAAAACATAAGTACAAAATATTGAATCGAATTCTACAGATATCGAACGTCAATACAAATATGTACTCGTATCTAATCAAATCCTGCAGAAATCAAACGTAAGTCCATAAAAGTCTGCCACTGTAAATTATTTCACAACAATTATCGACGATTGTCTGTCTCTGAAGCTTTGCAATTAACATCATTGAAGACATTTGTATTAACTATAATACCAGAATCATTGTGTAAGGTTGAAACATCTGATATTATTTTAGTACCAATAATTCAAAATAAAAAGTTTATTTTGTAATTGTTTCAATTATAAATTACGTACGTACTGTCAGTTAATTCTTCACTTTAACACCTTTATTTAGATTTAAACAAAACTAAAACGTGAACAAAGTTTGGAAATCGAATTTCACCAACTTTCAACTGGTCGCATAAATTTTCGCTATTCAAATTGTTAAACTATATTATTTAAAACGAATTTAACAAATTTCTAGTAGTTTCAATCATATTAATTTATTTTGTTGAAATTTAAACGCAGTGCGTTTACTAAATTTTAGCTCTGGAATAGAAATGAAACCATTTTATAACGGATTCTACAGCGATTTATTTGATAACGGATGATTACACACAGATTATACAGAGGTAGGACATGACTGTATCTCCCGTCCATGTATTGCGGTACAGAATACATCAAGACGTTACACATCCAAGACGTTAATTGGTAGTACTTGTGCGGCTAAGCTCCTAATTAATTTCCTTGCCAGCAAGGAATAGGGTCAAAAAAAATTCCAGAATTTATTTAGCTGCAACATTTTCGGTTAGCAATTTATTTTCAGCATACTCATTTTTTACAAAGGCCCGGTTGGCGGCAATAGACTCGCTCCTTATTATGTGGGACCGAAAATCATAGTTGGCGAAATGTGGGTGTTTAATACCCCTCTGCCTCCCTCTTCGGGGATTACGGGCGTGAGCATATGTACCTAGATGTAATATCCATGTGTTGGAACACAACAGGCAGGGCGGCGAGTAAAGTGAGTGACTCTCTAATGAGCTCTGGCTAACTCATTAGAGAGTGTTTATGCTGGTGGCACAGAAGGTCTCTCAACCATCTCCCATCCCTTCCCCCCAGCACTTCTTCAAGAAGGGAATTAAAGGTTAGAGTTAGCAGCATGAGCGTGACATCCCTGGTGTTGCAAACGTCAAAGAGAAATCACGAAGTCATGAAATTGAGAACACTCGCGATTCGCAAGTATTGCGGGCGTTCACGGCGCCAGTGTAGAGCGCGTTTCAAAATTTATCTGTTAGGAAACATAGAACTTAAGATTGTGTTGTTTTGTAAAAGGTTTGTTTAAAGTTTCGCTTCTAATGTGTTAAGAAGTAAACATGTTTTTAACAAAAGTATCTACGGACTTAGTGCAACTTTGGAGCTAGCAGCCACAAGCAGAAGTTACGTGAATATATCTTTAAGATTCCCATGAAAATTGTTACGTATACTTAATATTTATATTGTTATATATTATTCCATGTAATTAAATATTCTGATCCCGTTCCCGCTGCTTCATTCCGAGAACATTTTAAACCTTGTCTGGGCTTCCTCAAATAATTAAAGACCAAAATTAGCCAAATCGGTCCAGCCGTTCTCGAGTTTTAGCGAGACTAACGAACAGCAATTAATTTTTATATATATGGTGGTGCCACCCCATTTCTTCCCATGCAGTGTCGTAGAAGACGACTAAGGGATAGGGATAGTCAAGCAGCAGATGCCTGGCTCGAGTCAAAAATAGCGTCCCGAATACGACAATAGCCTCACCATCTATTACGTATGACCGAATTGAAGAAATGTGAATGTTAATTCATTTCTGCCTACCCCGAACGGAAATAGGCATGTATGTATGTAAATGCAGTCTATTCTGATGATCCGGGCGTCGGAGATCACAGAATAACTTCCGTCCTCCATGAGTGCAGGCCTGGGGGTGACAGGTGGAGCCGCCTGTCACCCTAGCAGGACCAGGCCGCGGCGATATCGTAATGCGCGTTCCTCCCTATCTGGGAAAAGATGTGGAAGATGAAGTTCCATACCCGAGAGGCGTCAGACGAGGTGTGAGGGATATGCCAGAGGCTACCGAGTCACCCTCGGTAACTGATGGCCCAAGACAGCCGTGCGGTTTTGGTTTGAGTTCTAAATAACCACCCTCGCTAACGGAATCCGTGGCGATTAAAAAACTTTATCCTAATGAATGAATAGAACAAAAATATCTACAATACAATTATTTTGATACTGTAATGGCCCTCGAAATAATAAATTCTGATGGAAAATTCTAATCTAGTTACTGTGACATAGCAAAAAATTTTAATAAACCTTTTGTATAAACAAGGTAATTGGTATCAATGTTGAGTAATTAAAATACGAAATTGAATTTTTTTTGGATGCGTATAATGATTAAGGCCACCCTTTTTTCCCTGGGGTCTAATGGCGTGCGCTTGTGTTAAATGTTCGGTGTTTATTGGCAATTTTGTTCACAATACATTGACTTATCTATTGAATATCTAAAGCATTTTTTGTGCGAACTTAGTCATTAGGTCGTAGGTATGAATATATTATAAATGCTTTTATGTCAATGAATTGTTTAGTTAGGTCAGACTTGATATGAGAGGGTGGAATAGAATAGTGAACAGCTGCGATAGGCTGATTGAATGATTTTGAGGTGCTATAGGGTTAAGCAGAGGTGACGTTATCTCCTGTCCAATTGAGCAGTCCGACTGGGGAAGTACCTCCGTCGTACAGAATACCACGACCAATAATAACCTTGTGTTGTGTTCCCGGCGCGGCGGTGAGTAAGGTAGCCAGAGCTGGAGAGGTTTTATGCCTGTGGGAAGATCATTTTGTCTCCTGCGATGGCAGTACAGAAGCTCTCACACTACTTTCCATGTCCTGTGCAATCTGCCACCAAAAGGTATAAAAAAGCAGATTTTTTTTTCAAAATCTTTCCATTTGATGTTTTATCTTACAACTTTGATATAACAAAACCACCATTTTTGATTGATCATTATCATTAACATATCAAACTCATAGCATAAACAAGTCATATAAATAATAATAATAATAATAATAAATCCATTTATTGCACGAGCCATCATCATATTGAGCGTCCTCACCCATTTTGAGCTTAACAAACCGCTGACAGTCACAAAAATTAATTTTCAAACGGCAAATTCAACTGATCCTCGGTAAATAAAATCACAAAATTCTCATTACAAACGTATTACAATTTTAATGTAAGTACGTGATCAAATGATTGCGAGAACCGTGATCAATTGATTGCGAGAACGAGAAAAAAATGTGACAAAGTTATCGTCGAATCTCGTCAATGGCTTGCGATTTGCGGGACAATTAAACCCCCGCAGTGTGGTGAAGTTGAAAATTTAATTTTACTTTAGCAAATTTGGATCTTATCGTATTATGGTTAGGCAAAAGATTTATTTACCAACTTTGGACGTATTAGGGATGTGTGTGTTTGAGTTATATGCTATTTTTAGTTTCTTTTTTATTACTGCAATAATACGATTATTAATTTAGTAAAATTTTGAAGCGTGAAAGATGATTTTTTTTTACACGAGCTAAAATCAATGTCTCAGGAAAGAAGCCTATTCAAATCAATTTAGATTGGAAAATGGGAACATTCAAACATTCACCTTTTTCCCTTTATTCAGTCACAGCATTGAACTGGTCAGCCCCTTTCAGTGGAATGTTGTGACTAACTGGTCAACCAGGTATTGAAAGGCACTGAAATACAGGTTCAAATCTGGGCATTCAATTTTTCCAAACTATATCGATTTGAAAAGATAGCATATTTATAACTTAAATTTCATTTCATTAATATAATCGTTGCAATTATTAATCAAATGGAAATAACAAAGCAAATGGTCGGTAAATGAAACAAATTGCCTGACCAAGTCATAGAGGTACCCACTGTAAATGCGTTCAAGAATAGACCCGAAAGTGTCTTTAGATCGAAGGATACACACGTACTCGTATATCAGCTCATTGAGTCGCTAGTGTGATTTCTATAAGAAACAATGAAAGTAAATAAACATTCTAAACACACAAAACAAATACTTTCGAAGTATTCTATATTCCATTTGTTTAGGTAGGTATTTAAAAAAACGTAAACAATCTTGGTATATCTTTTTAATATGTTTTGTTTACAAACTCGATATAAAAATATTACGATAATACTATAAAATACTTTGCTGTTTGGAAACGCATTTTAAAGGCTAAAACGGTATTGAACCACTAGTTTTTCAGTTAGTTAACCCAGTTTATTAGTTTAACATTATATTTTTATAAAAAGTTGCCACAAGATTGTTTACATTTATATAATGTACCTAAACAAATGGAGACTAGTTCTTAACGTAGTAGGTATTGAGTAAAAACATTGACAGTGAGCCACATATTAATTACAGTGAGCTGTCAACTGTCATTACTGTCACGTTCACAACCAGTCACCCCGTCCGACAGTCATTGTTCATTGTGATTTGAATTGTTTTGTTTGAGTTTGTTGAGTTATTTTAAACAACCAACGCTTCTGGCTCGTAACTGTGAAAACACCTCAGGATAATAATTACAGAGTAGCATATTATTTTGAGGGAATATTGATAACAGATGACGCTCTATAAATAAATAAGTGAAATGTTTATTTCATTGATTGAAATGATATTTGGTTAGTTGGTTTATGGTGTTCATATCGCACTTGTAACTGCGGTCATCATGTTTTGGGCTGCACCCCTGCTTACCATCAGATGAGGTGCAGTCAATTTGACAACCCTGAGAGCCCTTTTATATTTAATAAAAAATACGTTTTCAGGGCCAAGCCAACTTCACTCGTAAGTCAATTGGAAAACGTTACTAATGGTTTTAAAATGGATTGCTAGGCCGCACCGCTCAAAGCTAGTTAAAAAGACTTCTTACCCAAGGATTTCGTATGTGCAATATCGCGAAATGGGGCTCTGTAGAGGTCCAGGGGGCCTAGCCAAAATGTATGGGAGTGACATTTGTTGTCGAAATGTCATGTGATCCGATTCCCACAACAAATGTCACTCCCATACATTTTCAGAGCGATGACGATTGTAGATTCGGAACGAATGCATTTTTGCTAGACCCCCTTAGGATGCTTCGTGTGGAGGCGACACACATACCGATAATTTGTTCTCCGCACTTGCGGTTGCACATAATTATGACTATCAGTAATATTTGATCATTGCTAACGTTGGATTTGTTAAACCGTGGATGAGTGGGGTATGTGGTAGGTAAGCCACCTCCCGCACCCCCTTCCCATTTATTTTCTTGTACCTAATAGATATCCGTCATGTAAAATGTTCAATATATTATCGAAATTCAGTCTCATTACAGTTAAACTGGAAAACTGACCCAAACCGAGTCAGAGAGGGCTCAGAGAATGATGAATGTATTTTTTGTACTACTGTACTAATATACCTATAATAATAAATAAAATACAGTTATTAGTGTATCGCTGTTCATTATCCACATTTTTGCCTTTCTAAGTCAAAATCCTATTAGATGTTTCGATGGTAGGTATGCAATTTAATGTTGTTTATGCCTAAGCCGCACTAAATACTAATAAATGTTCCGAAAATAAATGAAATACAATTGGCGATGGCGCATTCCTCGCCCCGGAGCCCAGCGCCGGAGAGGATAAGTTTCAAATATTTATGCTTGTTGAGGCTCAAATTTTGCCAATTAATGAAATTAGTTAGACCCAATTGGCGTTGGAGATAACTTGTTAACTTGGATATTTAATCAAATTAAATGTTTGCTAGAAAAAGACATATTCCGCAAAATTAAACTTGCTTTTGTTGCTGATTGGTTTTTAAACAGTTATTCATAAATTTATGGGAGCTTCGAATTTTAAATGAATAATGATAATTTTCATTTATTTTTGCACGCGTTGTTAAGCTTGTAATTTGTCTCGATATCGTTAATAATTATACAGGGTTATTTATAAAACGATAATAAATGAGAAATTTAAATGTTATTAATTAATTAACAAAGATTGTGTACTTTTATTAATTTAAGAATTGTAGTGATCAGTATTTAAAAATTACGTTTATTTATTTACTAAGCAATAAAAAGTCGAGACACTAGGTTACGTTTTTATACCACCTGATATAAATTGCTCTTTGGGAAGGCTTAATACGTCCGTTCCCATAGGTTTCACTCTTCGCGAAGTTACTTATATTATTAAATACTAGCTGACCCTCGCAACTTCATCTACGTCACCTCGTTTTTGAAAAAATTTTCACTTCTGCTCCGTTCCAGTTGGTTGTAATACTTATGATTTTATATACATATAAACCTTCCTCTTCAATCAGTCTATCTATTATAAAAAAACCGCATCAAAATCCGTTGTGCATTTTTAAAGATTTAAGCATACATAGGGAAATAGGGACATAGAGATAGAGAAAGCGACTTTGTTTTTATACTATGTAGTGATAAGCTTACTTAGTTTCGAACTAGATGGCGCTGTAATGCGTCTTAACATAATAAATCGCACGATCTTGAAAGAGACAACATATTTCTAAGAAAATCTAATCCCATGTGTTTACATACTTTACATCTGATATCCTTAAGTTACCAAACCGTAATGTGTAACAATATTATACGTATTCTTATTTAAACATGGTACTGAGTCGACTATCGATGCATATGTATGTTTCGTATCGATACTCGAATGATACACGGGATATTGGAACCGATTCCGAACACCGTTTTGGTATACCGATCGGTTTTATATTCTTGATTGAGTTTTATTAGGAAATCGTTTTGAATTCTGTGAAGATGTACGGTATTATTATAGCTCTTCTTTAGATATCAGTGTTGGTGGTGAACTGAATATTCAGAAACTTGGTATAATGGTTATAAAATAGCAGTGAAAAGATGTTTAATGGAAAAAGGTTATTATAAAGTGGAGGAATATCTTGATCATAAAACTGCATGGTCATACTAATCTCTTAATCTTGCACCTATTTATTATAAATATCTATATGTTTAAAAATGAATCGCGAAATATGTTGGTAAGCGCATAACTCGAAAACGACTAGACAAATTCGAGTAATTCTTTTTTTATTTGTACCTCGAACCCTACGGAAGCTTTTTACGGAGCAGCGGGAACACAAGACCAAGCAGCGGAAAAGGGATCAGAAGTACATGCGGGCGGAGCCGCTGGCAGCAGCTAGGTAGTTATAAAGAAACAAATCTGCATATTAAAAAAAGAAAGGTACAATAATCTACCTGAGTTTCTTGCTGGTCTCTTCTCAGGAGATCTGACTACTGAACCAGCAAAAAAATCATTTCCAAATGATTTATTTACTATTTTACTCATTATAAACTATAATAGATTTGACAAATATAATTGTAAAACTTTGACTTTCATAAGTGCTGTTTAAGTACCTTAACTGAATAAACGACATTGATTCTTAGCTATATCAAAAATTCAAGCTTTGATACATAATTGATAACACGCTTGTACTTCTCCACTGTATTTTTATGAATACTGTGAAGAAGTACAAGTGTGTTATCAATCACTACATAGTATAAAATAAAGTCATGTTTCTGTCCCCATATCCCTTTGTATGCTTAAATCTTTAAAACAGCGTAACGGATTTTGATGCGGTTGTTTTAATAGATAGAATAGTTATAGAGAAAAGTTTATATGTATATAACATCATGCTACGACCAAGAGGTGCGGAGCAAGAATGAAAAAGTTGCAAAAACGGGGTGACGCAGACGAAGTTGCGCGGGTCAGCTAGTTATGTATAAAAGTGAGCTCCACCAAGTGCCATCAATTAACAGTATAAATAATTTCAAGCTTTGAATTCAACAGTAACTAACGTTTGAAATAAAAAGAAATCTGTGACGCATATATATTTACTCAACTTATACAGTTGACATAAAAGGATGATCTCATTACAATCTCTGACACCATTCTCACAAGTGTCTCAATTTATGTCAGTGCTGTATAGCTTCTTTAACTCGCTCAGAGTACCTACAACAACTGCGTGTATCATTTGTCGTCATATAAAATACACGTGTGCACCTCATTTGAGTATTTGTCAAGTAATTTAGGTGGAAGTGTCTAGAGCGCAGACACATCCCCCCTTTCCGTTACACACAGATATTATTCAGGCCGCAGCGTGTTAATAATGTTTAGGGTGGAGGCTGAGTTCGGGCGATAGTTGGTAATATACTAGTTATGTTATATTGGATGATAGTATTTTTTTGTATCACTTAGGCTGCAAATAAGCACACAGCCCACCCGATGAAAAGTGGTAATCATAGCCTATGGACGTTTGCAATAACAGAGACATCACACTCATGCTGTAGACCTCGTAGAAAACTTAATTCATAGAAAAATCGTAGAAAACAAACGAACAACATTATTCCTGAAATAGCCCATATTGTACTCGCTAGAAAATCCACAGCAGGGAGTTGTTGGAGACTAAAAGACAAAGTCGAATAGTAAATCTTAGATGGACTCCATGACAGCCGTATGGTGGCGAAGAAAGAATATCACCACCCTATCTTATCCGTAGGCGATAGCCGACAGCATGAGGCGACTAACGATAAAATACTCAGACGATATCACTGCGAGAGAAGGTAAATTCGAAATAAAACCGCAGGGTTTTATTTCGAATTTTACTTCTCTGACTCTGGCGTACTGTTTCCACGCTGACCAGATGGGTAAGTGCAGACTTACCCATCTGGTCAGCGTGGAAACAGTACGCCAGAGTCTCTCATCGCAGAAGAGACCTATGTCCAGCATTGGACAGTTTATTCATTGAGATGGACTCCAGACGTAGAGCTGGAAACTTCGGATACAACTGCGACGAGCACAAATAATAGATCGTATTATCAAATCCGCTATACGCCCCGCTTTCATCGCCGTTCACACTGAAACCACACGTAGCGAACAGTATACACCTAACACATTTATGTCAGTACATTTCACAATTGACATCCAGAGTGACTAAGTTCCCTTTGATTCATTAGTGATGAAATTGTTTAACGAAGATTATTGCTGAGTTATTCATCACTGGATATGTGCGGTTTAAATTTAGAAGTATTTTTTTTAATCAATTAAAAGTCCTGTGTTGTAGCGGCCAGTAATTGTTAAGATTCTGTAGTTAAATTTACTATTTTATTAAAAGATTATTGGCAGATTTATGGTTCATCATGACCAGTCTAGGGATCCTTTCGGAAAATGACCGTCCTCCATGAGCGTGGTAGGAGGCGGAGGGTTCGATTCCCGCTCAGTGCAAATATTTGCCTTTGTGTTTCTATGTATGTATTTACAAAAAAAGGTATAAATCAGTTTATCCGCATTCTAGAACCCATAACACAAGCTAATTATGCTATTTTTACCATCATGGATCTAAAAGGTATTGTTGTCCTAGAATATTTATTTATTTTTATTTAGATACTTTTACTTTTTGTTTTAAATTCATAGAATCGTCTTTCCTTCATGAGCGTGGACTTGGAGTTGACAAGTAGAGCCGCCTGTCATCCTAGCCGAATCAGGCCGGCAAGGACTACGGTGTCCATATCTTTCCCCATATATGAAGGAGCGTGCCTCACGCTCTGTAACCGCGGCCTATTTCTGCTAGGGTGACAGGCAACTCTACCTGTCAACTCCAAGTCCACGCTCATGAAGGAAAGAGGTCATTCTATGAACTTACATAACCAAAAAGTAATAAGTATCTTATTAAATAAATATTCTAGGGCAACCTACACAACACCTTCACAGGGCAAGAATTACATAAACTAGCTTGTGTTATGGGTTCTAGAATGTGGAGAAACTGACTTATATACCTTTTTTTGTAAATACATACGTAGAAACACAAATGCTAATATTCATATTCATGCACACAAATATTTGCACTGGGCGGGAATCGAACCCGTGCGTACTGCGTAGTAGTCGCGTTCACTGCCGCCCCGGGCGTCTAAAAGCGTAATAACTCTTACACCATCTACGCTATAGTGTTAAAACGAAATATTATAAAGCATTTCTTATAACAATACGATAATACTAGCAATAGAATAGCCCAGAACACAATATTCGCGCTATTTTAGCAAAATGTTCAAGCCATCTTATTTACCCTTTCATGTCAGGATCCCAATATATTATGCAATCTTTCGACAATATCATAGAAACGGCCTCAAAAGCCTCTTGCATAAATAACCCTTAGCAGCCAGTTCGAGTCCCGATTCAAACAACAATCCAATACATAATAAATGGTTTTCATGTAAAATCGGTTAATATGTATCGAATATCGTATTCGGTTTTGTTGTTGGAACCGTTTACTTTGTGATTTCGATTGAATAGGCTCTGAAGTTCAAGGTTCAAGCTGTATTTTAGGTGTTGCTTTTTATTTTGATAACGTGTTAGGCTTGTGTTAGGAATGGGTTCATGTCGGTAGTGTAATGTTCTAGATCCGAACCTGAGACCTCTCGATCATTGCCCTTAGCTACGACTTTATACACTAAGATGAAAGCAGGTAATGTTTTAAACTAGGTATTGCAATAAAAAAACACATAATATTTATGTGTAGGCCATCATGTTTTAAAATGCGCCTCTGCTTACTATCAGGCGTGGTGCAGTCAATTTGACGACCTAAATATAAGAAAGGCTAACGTTTATCTTTATTATACACGTACATTTTTGATAATATGTAGATTGTTTAATAATAATAATAGGCGATAAGGCCGCCCATTGTACATTAGAACAACTGTAACTCTCACAACTTGTCCTTGGTGTTTTCTTGTTTTTGATTTTTTGTTTTGTTTTTGGTGTACGATAAAGAGTTATCTATGTACGATATCCATCTATCTATTTATCTATCTATCTATCTATATATCTATCTATTGTTTTAAATATCACTAAACCGTTGATAATCTGTATTTACGTGATATCACGCTCATCGATCTAACAAAATTTTGACAAGACACGTTTACATGACGAGATTATTATCATTGGTTGAGAGGTTCAAACTTTTAGGTCGCGATATTATCCGGAGGTTATTTTATAATCTAGAGATGTTCGTAATTACTAAAGTCTATGACCTCAAGGGTATATTTAAGAGGGTCTAAGTAATACAGGTATTACACAAGGCTTTTGAGACGTAGATGCATCAGGAAGATGTAGTTGGGAATAAGTAGGAACACATTTTGGTCACACATTACGAGTCAATACGATATTAATTTGTTTTTTCGGGTAGACATTTAAATTTTTCAAAGAGAACTCAGTTGGGGTCGGCTTTCCAGTCTAACTGTGATTCGGCTGAACTTCGATATATTCCGTGACGCGGCTGCCATCCACTACCAATGGTTCAATGACCAATGACGATATCAAGGTTCCAAGTAAGACTGGTTGGACTTTTGAGGGCTGCAACTGCCCGTAACGACTGTCATAGATGTTTGTATGGTAACCGGGACCGAATATGCACAATATTCTAACCTAATAACACCTTGATTACAAGAATTGCAACTTTTAAAAACATGATTTATACACCAAATACAGTCTCAGCTGATACAATAGACACAATATTTACAACACCTGCTAACAGCCTTAACCGTTCACCCCACAATAAAAGCCACGCCTAAATAAACTAAACTCTGGCTTTGATATTAAAATATAAAACATTCAACATAATTCTTTGTGAAAATAAAACATACAAACAAACATACCTAAACTCACGCCTGTATCGCCGAAGAGGTAGGCAGAGGTGCTAGCACCCACATTTCGCCAGTTTATGTTTAGGTCCCAGTGTAATAGGTGGCGAGACTATTGCCATTAACCGGGCACTTATAAACCTGCAATAAATACACACATAACTTCGAAAAGCATCGAAAGTCATTGGTGTGTGCCATGGTAAACCTGGTATCGAACTCGAGACCTCGTCTCAGCAGTCCATTACCCATACCACTAGGCTACCGCGTTATAAACACATCCAAATTCGATTCTATTATTTTAAGTGCCTCGAAATTTAAGATGCAATGGATTCATGTGTGAAAATATGCTAATAACTTAAATATACGTTCGAGTTCGTAGCTACTTCGACTTTAGGTTGCAATGCATTTGTATACCAAGTTTTGGATTCGACTTTAAGAGCTATCGTAATTCAAAGGATTGAATTTCAGAAACTCGGAAGATTTAAATGTTACTTTATACTTTAAAACTTTCAATTTTGCATGTAAAGTTTTGAATTCTTGTATTATGTGGATACTGTTGATCCTGTTATTTATAACTGAGTCAGAATATTCAATGTTTTACTAAAAAAATATAGTTATTGTTACGTGAACGAATGTTGTATGTTTGTGTTTATGAATGTTTCAATTCAACAAATCAGTATCGACATAACTTATTTACGATAAAGTAGTAGTAGCCTAGTGGTATGGATAATGGACTGCTCAGCAAGTTTCGGGTTTGATCCCAGGTTTTACTATGGCACACACCAATGACTTTTCGATGATTTTTGAAGTTATGTATGAATTTATCGCTGGTTTATAAGAGCCCGGTTAATGGCAATAAGCTCGCCACAAAAAACTGCCGAAATGTGGGTGCTAGCACCTCTGCCTGCCCCTTCAGGAATATAGGCGCGAGTTTATGTTATGTTATGTAGTAATAACGACCTAAGAAAAGAATTTCGAAGTATCAAAGTACCATGTTAGACGCACCCTTTACCCTTCATCTAAAGGTCCGTGCAACTCATTACCATAAAAGTATGAAGCGATTTTGGGTTCTTGAGGGTTTAACAATCAAAGGGTTTCGATCTTGGGGTTCATTTTATTTCCGGAACTAAACCCTCTTTGTCTCACATTTACATACTATAGAAGAAATGTGACCCCTAAAAGGAATCAATGAGAAAGCTTTTCCGAGTTGTCGGCCCATAATTTAGGAAAGACAGTAATGAAAACCCAATATTAGTATTTAATTTGTATAATGCTTGAGTTAGTGTGATAAGTATTTTAAAATATATTTTAATAAAGCTTATCATAATAATTATAGCTTTATTTCAAACAACAGTTACTCAAATTGTTGATAACATTTTTAGTTATAACTGTGTAAGTATTCCAATTTCGAAGAAAGGTCCCGGGTTCAATTTCTATGATAAGCCATTGAGCTTAGTTGAAGGGGTTAGATTAGTAATTACGGTTGATAATATTCTTAAAAAATCCCCAAAAAGAAATTAAAATAAAATCGGGTATCAATTAATTTTATCAATCAAGTTACTCTGTTATTAAAATAAAGTATTTATATAATACTAGCTGACCCGCGTGACTTCGTCTGCGTCAACCCGTTTTTGCAACATTTTTCATTCCTGCTCCGCACCTGTTACTCAAAGCATGATGTTATATACATATAAACCTTCCTCTTTAACCATTCTATCTATTGAAACAAACCGCATCAAAATCTGTTGCATAGTTCTAAAGATTTAAGCATACAAAGGGACAAGAAAAATAGGGACAGAAAACGCGACTTTATTTTATACTATGTAGTGATAGTGATAGTGAAAAATAAAATTGATATTTAAATAGTTATACCTTAAATTAACATACTTTAAAATGAATCAATCAATCAAATAGCCTATTCCAGTCCACAGCTGGACATAGGCCTCTCCCAATGTGTGCCACTGCACCCTATCCTTCGCCCTCCACATCCAGTCTGTCCCAGCCACCTTTTTCAGGTCATCAATTTTTTTTTTTATACTACGTACTACATACTACGTAGGTAGCAGACAAGCACACGGCCCACCTGATGGAAAGCGGCCACCGTGGCCTATGAACGTGTGCAACACTAAGGGTGTCACACACGCGCTGCCCACGCTGAAGGGAAAGGGGGAGAGCTGGGAAGGGGTGGGGAGGCTAGGAAGGGGAGGGGAAGGAGGGGTACAGTGAGCTCTGGCTACCCTACTTACCGGCGGGAACACAACACGATGGTTATTATGACCGCGGTCTTCTGTAGGGCGGAGGTACTTCCCCAGTTGGACAGCTCATTTCGGACGGGAGATACCGTCGTGTCCTGCCTCCGTCAAAAATCCATCTGGAAAGGGAGCATCCTAAATTCCGTTTGCCTTCGTTCTTTCACTCAAGGACTCGTCTACTCCAGCGCCCATCGCTTCAAAGCTTAACATTTATCAAACTTCCAAATTTCTATTCAACAAGTCTTTCCAATTTATCTTGTTCATATTTACAATACAACAAAACATACCTAAATACATTTGAACGAACAAAACAAAACAAATCTCATACCCTTTACTTTCAGGCACAGTTGAATATGTAAACATTGTAATTTGTTGATTGAAAACATTTACATGCCTGTTGTAAATATCGCTTTTCAAATTAAATTTTAATGTGGACATGTGCCATAGGACGACGTATTTAACTTTACTGGGTAACTTTTTCTTAGGCATACAGGGTGTAAAGGGAACACTCCCGAAGCCAAAAGACCCTGGTAGTATTCCTGGTGCACAACATATTGGCATAAAAAATACGATAAGGTAATTTTTTGCTTTATTTACTCTCCTTTGCACCATTAAAGTGAAATAAAATGATAATTTCATAAAAAACGTCACTGTAAAAAAATGACACCATAATGTGAGTTCATGTCTTTTCATGAAATTTTTATTTAATTTAGCTGTGCTAAAACGATGTAGTGTATAACGCTAGTATGTTATAAAAAAAATCCCAAAAAAAAATTCAAACCGTAATTTTTTTATGTCAATATTATTGTGTACTACACCGGAGCCTTTGGACTTCGGGAGTGTTACCCTTACACCCTCTATAGATCACTTACTGTATATACTAAATATATCATGCACATAGTACTTAATGGGAAGTAGATACCATTACCTATGGACGTGTGCAACACCTGGGATGTCACACTCGTGCTACCACTACTGTAAGAAACTTCTAATACCATTCTTGAAGAATTCTTGTAGTGCTTTCTAAAATCTACATTGGGCTAGAGAGACTTATTCATTATTTTCTAAGCCCTTGGTCAACTTATTCAAGAATACTTTTTCAATATAAGATATTGAAATAAGCTTGGTGGTTGAAATCTATTACAAGAAAATATATTGATAGCAATTGCAATATAGTATTACTAATGGACATAGAAATTAATTTCAACGAATTGTCATAGCCTCTTTCCATTAAGACTTGGTTAAACGTTTTTTCTTTTTATTAACACACAGGTCAATTTGACTTCACCCCGCCTGATGGTAAGCTGAAGGCACAGTCTCAGGAAAGAGGGTCACCATTACAACCACGTAAGATGTTACAATGGTGGTACACTTCAATATTTTACGGGAGGCGAACTGCTATCTGACATTCAAAACTCGCTGGCGACATGATTTATATATATATATATATATAGAGACCAAGTTGCGGACTTTTATGTGTCTTCAAATACCCTTAACTACTGCAAAAATAGATGTTCTTATGATACAAAGGACCGCCAGCTTAATGTGCACTGTAAGACATGATACTCTCAATATGTAAACGACCTTCCTATGTGATACTATTCGGTAACAACCCACGAACCTCTCATACCTCTAAGGATCTACTACAATCGTCTAAAATCAAACCGTAATAGGGCATTAGAACTGTGGACAACACCCTAAAAATAGATGTGTTTACAACCTTAACTATCCGTCGATAACAAGGACTTCCTTGTATTGTATCTATTCGTATACATCTAGACGCATGCCATTAGTCCCAATACATACAGAATACACGTTTGATTTTGTACAAATCGTTATACAAAACGCGTTTGGTGAATTATAAGTATTAATCATATTAAATAGGCCCGAGGTCACCAAAATTCTCGATGCACAGCTAAGTAGAGATGTAGCCTCATTGGCAGTCCTCTATCGGCTATACCATGGTGAGTGTTCAGATGAGCTCTTCTAACTGGTCCCACTTACTCCCTTCCTACACAGGACAACGCGCGCAGGACTTAGATGTCACACACATACGGAGTGGCAGACAAGCACACGGCCCACCTGATGGGTAGCGGTCACCGTGGCCTATGGACGTTTGCAACACCAGAGGCGTTGCAAACACCACTCTTTTCTATATGTCGCAGCATTAAGTTCTGGAATGCTCTGTCAGCACTACATGTTTTATTCCCAATGGGGATTGCGGTAGCCAGAATTCACTGGAGAGTTTCTTATACTATTACTATATAAAATATAATAGCATCACAGTTAGACTGGAAAGCCGACCACAACTGATTTTCGGAAAAAGTTACAGAGAATGTATGACTTGAAAGATCATGAATATGTTTGTAGTTTGATTCAATGATTCGCTCTATGCGAATGATCGATGTTGTGTCACGTGAAACTCAACTGTTTTAGCACCTGAAGGGCTCCCCGGGCTATCATTATTCTTCTCCACAGCTAAGTACGTGCCAAATCAAAAAACCAGGACCCGTACTTATTTTCTTTCAAGTAACAAATTCTACAACGATTCATCTCTGATGCTATCTCACAAGGTGACTACAAAATTACTCTAAGGAACAGGACAGCTATAGAATCATCCTTTTTATTACAGGAAGGCATGTTAACCATTGTTGTGATACAACCTCTTCTGGGAGGAAAGCTTTCGTGCCATTATTATAACCATTCGTAAATTAAGCTTTGTGATGCAGAGTGAATATTTCAAAATTATTGCAGAGTAAGTACATCAGTCGATTCTTTAGTAAAGTACATTGATTTTAAACATAACATAAACATTACATAAACTCACGCCTATATCCCCGAAGAGGTAGCACCCATATTTTGCCAGTTAATGTAATATGTGGCGAGCCTATTGTCATTAAGCGGACAGTTATAAACCTGCGATAAATACACATATAACTTCGAAAAGCATCGAAAAGTCATTGATGTGTGCCATGGTAAAACCTGGAATCGAACCCGATACTTCGTCTCAGCAGTCCATTACCCATACCACTAGGCTACCGCGGTTTTACCTGTACATTAATATTATATTACATTATAAGATTATAGTACCCAAACCTACTCACAAATTAATTACCATTAACATGATTTTACCCAGATTATCGGGAAAGCGTGATATAACGTCCTCCATAATACTTAGGGGCGGTTCAATTTTTTTTTAATTACAACCCCTTTTTAATTGTTGACGAATTTTCCTTTATTGGGTTGCGATGCTTTTTAATGATCGTGGTGAGGTGAGGGTGCTTGTTCGCGGCAGGTCAATAGCTTTTCATAAATGAACGAAATGTTGATGGGGTTAAATTAAAAAATAAATGACATATGTACAAGCCAGCTTTAATTAATGAATATTCAATGATAGCAGCCGACGTGGGCAGAATTAAAATGCGAACGGGTATAAACTGAACCGTTTCCTTTTTATAATAGTAGCAAATAAGTATACATGTTTATCGATGACCCTCGTGGCGTGGCGGTAGTGGACGTGACTGCTACGCTCTGGAGGTGCGGGTTTGATTCCCATTCTGTGCAAATATTTTTCTGCATAAATACGAATATTTGCATTGGTCTGGGTGTATCTATGTAGAATATGTATGTATTTACAAAAAAGAGAGTGGAATTTCCTGCCCGACCTGTAACCTTGAAGACTATTCAACGCAGGTAGAACCTCGGGAAGAGTAAGACAGTTATAAAAGTAGACGAAGAGAAAAACTATACGGTTCGGTGAGTCTTTTCTCTGCCGCACCATTAAGTCCTGGAATTCCTTACCAGCGCACGTGTTTCCTTCTTCCTACAGTCCCGGGTCCTTTGGTCCTTTGGGCGTGAAAAAGCATCTGATGAGGCCGTCAAGCTGAGCGCCATCATTGTAGCACAGAACGTGTTTGCAATGGTGACCCTCTTTCATGAGACTTTGCCTTCAGCTTAACATCAGGCGAGGTGAAATCAAATTGACGTGCCATAAATAAAAAAAAACGTTTTTCTCGTCTTACCAGAATTGTAACAAATGCAAAGATGTTGTCTGTGCCTACTCGAATAAGAATTTATCTGAGTAAAAGTTTTTAATCCCAACTGACTAAGCTTGCGGATATTCCGTTCAACGGAAGACACAAGTAGCTGTAATTTGATATATAGCTTATTAAGATGCGTTATGAACGTATAAATTTTACGGAGTAATGAATTTATGACCCCAGACGCTAGATTGCCAGGGGTTGCGACTCATTGAGAATAGGTTCTAAACTTTAAATTTTATTCCTATGATTTTATTGCCATTAACATGTGAGCTCTAGGTAAGTATATCCAATCATAAACTAAAAACTTTTACTTCTTGCTTTAATATTAGCTGGAATGGGTAATGGACTCCTGAGACGAGGTTTCGGTTACGATCCCAGGTTTTACCATGGCACACATCAATGACTTTTCGATGCTTTTCGAAGTTATGTGTGTATTTATCGCAGGTTTATAAGTGCCCGATAAATGGCATTGGGCTCGCCACCTATTGGGACCTAAACATAAACTGGCGAAATGTGGATGCTAGCACCTCTGCCTACCCCTTCGGGGATATAGGCGTGAGCTTATGTTATGTTATGTAAAAAGTATCCCATTTCGATTTCTAACAAGGCAAAGATACCAATACATTTTCGTTCTATCGAATTCGCTTACTAAGGTCTTTGTACGTGCGAATGGACAGCATTAAGTATATTAAGTATTATCATTCCGAAACATTATCGTGAAAGCTTTCTCCTTTGAATTTTATCAGAGTTTCATTAACCTACCGCCTGTAGAATTTCGTCGGCGGAACGAACCCTATATATTTAATGATTAATAATAGGCTGACTTTGATTATTCGAGGAGTTCAAACGCTTGACAACACAATAACCTACTTTTTTGGAACTGACAAAGAATTTACTTATGTTCATGTAGAAAGAAAATACGTTTTAACTGTATTGTAATATTTTTGTAGTGAATTGAAAATATTATGAGTAGGTATGCGTGAATCGCGCTATCCGTGTAGTGATGCAAAAAGAATAGCTCCACCACATTTCATCCGAAGGGTGTCGTAAGAGGACACAAACGGTAAAATACGCTGACGGTTAAACGCGAAATGAAATCCTGTACCAACCTGTCTGGCCAGCGTGGAAACATTAGGCCAAAGTTGGGATTGGCTTCCACTATGTTGGGAGACTTTGACGATACTTATATCCAGCTATGGACTGCCATAGACTCATTGAATGATGAGTAGTTATTATTATTATGATCGGATGGATGATCTACCCGCTTCACATGCGAGCCACTCCATCCATTTCCCCACCTCTTCCCTTAGGGAGAGTCCGGTTAATCCAGCTATCACGGCACTACCTCTAAACTTTTTGTTTCCTTACAGAAGCTCGCAATCTAGTCCACTTTCAGATTTCTAAGCTGCTCTGTGCCGAAGGTGTTCGAGCCCAGCAGGTGCCGTCTGATCAATACGGTTGTTTTTTTTAGCCACCAAAAACATCCAAAGATATTCACCCAACTTCCAATGAAAATCTGTATTACTACTAATGTATTTTACAAATATTCCTATCTTTTTAAGAATAATACAGCAGCTTACCAGTCGCCTCAACAACAATGTCACACTACGTCTTTGATCTTCACATAGAGTTAAACTATATCTGAAATTCACCGACAAGTTTAAACTTAGTTTGTGTGCAGCAACGGACGTTGCTTCCATTCATTGTTTTCCAAGTACCCGCGGTTCTGGAGTAATTGCGTAAAAACAAATGAGGGTTCTTTAGGTAATCTATTCTACGATATTCTTTTTGTCGTTTTACAAATCAGCTAATAGTAGGTGACATAGATAACCCAAAATCGCGAGAAACGAATTGTCCGGTTTTGTGTGATATTTTATTATCTATGATTGGTGGATATGAGGTCTACCGCCACCGTTACCGTGCTGAGTGAACTGCAATGGCTTAATTGATCTTGAAGAGCACGTTAACTCATCGGTCCCGGTTGCCATACGAACATCTAAGGCAGTCGTACCGGGTAGTTGGACCCCTCAAAATGTCCGACTAGCCTAACTACAGAACTTCGATATTGCCAGTAGGCAGTCGTTTCACGGAAAATATCGAAGTTCAGCCGCATTTTAGTTAGACTAGAAATCCGACCCCAACTGAGTTGGGAGTAGGCTCAGAGAATGATGAGGTTTTAAATACTTCATAAATTTAATATTCATACGACATTATCAGCAAACTGATTCAAAATGTAGTTTAAAATAACGTCGGACATTTTGATTTCAGTAACTTATTAAGTCCCAATACATTATGTTGCTAACACAAATTAACACACCCCATATCAAGCTGTCTAATTTACACCCTGTGTCAGCCTTTGTAATATAAGATTAATGTAATTATCATTAAAAGTTTAATTTTATTTAATGATAGGCAGTGTTATAATGACAAGCTAAACTTTTTATGTTACATGTTACAAATAAATGGAACAATATATTAAAAACGAAATAGAACTACTAATATACTAATAAAAAAAACAAAAGCTAAATTAGTGCGTTTTGAAATTCCTCCGCATGACATAGGTAGGTATATCTTCTGGAAACGTTCCCAGAAGACTAAAAGTTTTTTATAAAGTTCTTTGTCCTAAGAGTTCTCAAAAAAATACAATCCAATTTAATTTGGAAAATATTAGAAAACATCTATTAACATTGTATTACTAAAACTAAAGGCCCATGTCCCTCTTTTGCCCAGGAATACATTTATAAAAAAATCTTAGCTCAATCACGACATTCACGACGCTGTTCACTGAGCTGAAAGGTTATGTAGCTTAGAACTACTTTCGATGTAAGTTGTATCTATATTGTGTTAAAATTTGGGTTCGATCGAAACGGAATTTTTCGAATTTTTGAAATTCAAACAAACAAATTTGACATTTTTATAATATTTATAGAGAGAGGTATCTACTCTTATGAGTGAACCATTGTAATGAAACTTTATCATTTATTTTTTTTTACTTCACTGATTTAGAGTTCGTACCTATCATAAAATTATTAGTAAGACTTCGAAGTACAAAAGACCAAATGCCATACATTTCTTTACCCAAAGCCTAGGTATGAGAAAGTGACAGAGTATACCTGAGTACCGTAAAACATATTTTATAAACCTAACAACTTATTAGATATAGTCGGCTATCATTAAAGTGCATATTTAAACGCGGTAACGCGGTAATGACGAGACTGTAGCTTTATTTACACTAGTAAAAATAACTTTATGAAACTTGAATGACCATTATAACTTTTTGCACGTATTATAATTTTTTATAGATACTTATTAGCTTTTGTTACTTTATCTTTTAATAATTTCATTGTTTAATTTTATGTAAATTATCAATATTAATTATTGTATTCTGTGTATTTTTTGTTTTAATTTTGACATGTATTAATTATTGTATTATTTTGACATTTTAATAAATCTTGTAATATTGTAATATATTATTATAGTAGTTATAGTATATTTAGATGTTGAATAAACTTTATGCAACTACTAAAAATATATAATTATATAGATAGACATATTACAATGAAATTGTTTTGAATCTGTTTGTGCCTATAAATTTACATAAATGGAGCAGCAAAATAATTGTTGTAAAAATAATCATAAAACGTCATAGTTCTACCAATAATCAGTCTACAAATATTATCTGCAATGACCAGATATTGTATTCGATAGAGGTTTGAAGTTCATTATCTCAATATTTTGAGATTGACAGATAACAACTCCCTCTTGAGTTACTACTAAAAAATTGGGCCTAGTTATCGTCAATAAATGAATTGGATTCGATTCAAAGATTTGTAGGTAAGTATTTTGCTTTTTAAGTATGTGTAAAATAATATTAATTAATTGGTCAAAGCATTTATTTTAAATTCAGGTGTCATGAAAAAATTTGTTTTACATAAAAAAGCCTGACCTGTGAAACCAAAGTTCAGGCTTTTTTGGTTCAATTTATTACAAAAAGAAACTTTCAGATGAACATCATGTATAAACAAAAAAAATTAAAAACAAAAGTAGCGAGAAGTCAGTAATTCCTAATTTATTTTGACCAAAATTAAACTCATTCTGACAGAATACCGGTCAGGACTCAGGGGACTGACAGAATTTTACATAAATTTTAATTGCCCCTGTATCTTCCCGTTAGCCTGTTTAAAAAAGGGGTTGAAAAAATGGTACACAAAAATTTAATCTGTTTAGAGATAAACGCTTAAGAGTTACTTACTACGCTTTTCATCATGTCATAATTTGGGTATTTCGATAACCTGTCAACATTAATCCAAATTGATTAGGCAGATTAATCTCGAGGATTATCCACAACAAATAATTTAGGCGAAAGCCCTCTTGAAGTAACCCCTCAACTCAACAGTCATCGACTCATCAGTGAAAACAAAAACTCAAAAACAAAACAATGTGCACTTACCTTTATCACACATCACATTGCCAACACTAATATTTTTTTTCACTTATATAAAACAAAAATCACGTCACTAAGAATGTTTACGATTAATACGCGGTGAGCCGTGTCGGTACGAAGTACGCGGGTGGTACACGACGGCGGTACGACAACTGGTCCAGTATACAACACGCGGCGGGTCCAACTTTCAGCGCATGCGTATCAGTTGAAACGTCAGGTGTTTTAGCCATTTCTTTCCTTAAAAGTACTTTAGTTTTGCATTTCGAGATAAAGCTTGGTGGTTATGGAAACGGGGTTTTGATCGAAAGGTCTTAGGTTTGAATCCGGGGTGTTACAAAATTACAAATTTGATAATCATTTTTTATGTTTAGACGGTTAAACGGAACTTACAAAACGTCAAAATTACTAATATAATTTAGGTTGGTGTAACAAATGGACCACCGGTTTGAAATGCGGCCTCGGCCTGAGAATACTCCAGCAAGAAAACTCAGTACCCAATATAGTAGCAGTTAGCCATATATACACAAAAATTTGCTTGATTAGCAAGTCGAGTGATAAGCTTATTTCCAGGCTTTTTTATCATCTTTTTTTTTTTTTTTTTTTTTTTTTTTTTTTTTTTTTTTTTTTTTTTTATGAATAATCTTGGATTTTATAATAGTCTTTTTGGCACATTACCTACATTACCAATGTGATTCAGAAATTAATTTTGATTATTAAATCTTCTTTTATTATTATTTATGGCACGTCAATTTGACTTCACCTCGCCTGATGGTAAGCTAAAGGAAAGAGGCTCAAACACGTACAGTATTACAATGGTGGCGCTCAGTTGACGGCCTCATCAGATGCTTTTTCACGCCACGCTTAAAGGACCTGGGACTGTAGGAAGAAGGAAACACGTGCGCCGTTAAGGAGTTTCAAGACTTAATGGTGCGGCACACCAAAGACACAAAGACTCACCGAACCACTTATTTCTTGATAGAATATTCTGCACCTTATGCGGATGACATCTAAGCCCTGCACGTGTTGTTCTGTGTAGGAAAGGAGAGGGTGGGATTAATTGGAAGAGCTTTTAATCCTAATATTCTAGGACAATCTACACAACGTCTCCTAGTTCCATGGTAAGCATAGCTTAACGAGCTTGTGTTACGGGTTCTAGAATGCGGATAAACATACATAGATACCTAAGTACATATTTTTTTTATATACAACTATTATACATATAAACACACAGACCAATACATCATTGCTCTCCAGAACATTCACCATGGTAGAGACGAATTATTATATTCAACTGTTTTTAGTCCATAGTGAAACTTCCTTATTAATGGGTATGTATAAACTTATTATTATTCAGGGTCTAGTGGAGTGGACTATGTTAAAGGGGTTGTTTACCTCCGCTACTATCTAAAAGCCTTGGTTAGAAGAGAAATGAAGCTTTTTAATACCTTAACCTTTATATTTAAGTGGTACAAGGACACGCCTAACCTTATGGTAAGTGGTTATCGTGGCCTATGGACGTTTGCAACACCAGGGGCGTCAAGTTCAGAGTTTCCATACCACCAAGTGTAGAAGACATATTTGTCTTCCCGTCGGTCTCCGTTGAAAAGCATGAGAATATTATTCGTAATTACTTCTACAGCCAAATCATCGCAATTTTAATTTCAGAAATAAATATTGATGGCCAAATTTTCAAGACCGTTGCAGTGACCGTGAGTTCGGTGCCAGTGCTCACGAGATGAATTTTAAGGGGTGGTCATTTAGGGTCTTCATAGAGAGTCCAACGATGTCAAAATGTTTATTCACATAATTTCCAACTACGTAAGTATTACGTATACCTAGTCTTTTTTTGGGATTGCGAAAGTAGTACCTAAGCTTTCAGGACCTTGTAACGGCAGTAATGTGACCGCTAGGTTGGGTATTTCATTATGATATAATAGGTACTGTGTTATTTTAACAAACAATTTTTGCATGCACTCTGTATATTTTTGAATAAATTTAAATTACAACCATGAAATAAGAGGGGTTGGAAGCGTAATAAAAAATTCAAAATCAGTGACCTGTGTATATGGGTGGACTGTGAAGACGAAGAAATTTTAAACCACAAAATATATTTTGAAATGGTAATACAAGGTGGCTAAGGGATAGGGCTGTTTAACATAAGACATATAAACAGGGTGTAAAGAGAACACTCCCGAAGCCAAAGGTAGTACCAGGAGTACTACCAGGGGCCTTCGGCCTCGGGAGTGTTCCACACAAAATACACAAAATATTGGCATGAAAAAAAAAATTACGGTGTGTGTGAGTGTGTGTGTGTTTACAATAAATAAAGAGAAAGAGAAAATAATAGTAAATAATAAACATCCTAAGGAAAATCTCCACAACGCCACCTAGACCCATGGTAGGTACCTACCTAAGCATAACTTAAAACTAGCTTGTGTTACGGGTTCTACAATGCGGATAAACATATTTTTTTTTAGTAAATACATAACCTAGCTATACAAAATATTCATATTCATACACACAAGTAGTTGTACTGAGTGGAAATCGAACCCGCGCCTCCTGCGTAGCAGTCGCATTCACTACCGTCGCACCTCAGAGGTCGTGTAAGCATACATACTAAAAAAAAAACAAATAAAACCATTTTATGATCCCCGGAGCCTACAATTGACATACGTGGTTGTTTGATACCTTCATAATTTTGATGGTGGGCTATATTAGATTCCTTTGTGAAGTTGTCCATTATATGAAAGAATTTCATTTGGGGAAGTTATTGTTAGGAAAGTTTTTAGAGCATGACAGGTAATATTGTGGTGGAATCTTGAGTAATAGAGTTTGTGGTAGGTGTTTTCACGTACTAGTAAAACATTAAATGTTTAGGTTACGTAACACATATGTAATGATTATTTAATAAAGAAATTTGAATCAGCACAGACACTCTCTTAGCCTTGATACCTGTGGAATTTTGGTTCCATTTTTAAAAGTTCCCATCAATGTATTTTACACGTCAGGGGCTTTTAAATTGCGGAAGCGACTCGGACGTCCGAGGTCGCAGAATAACCTCCGTTCTCCATGAGCGCGGGCCTGAGGGTGACGGGTGGAGCCACCTGTCACCCTAGCAGAAGCAGGCCAAGGCGATGGCGCAAAGTGCCACCCCATACCCAGGGGCTAGATGGGGACACCATAGTCCCCACATTTGGTGAAGAGGGTCCCCGGGTCTAACGAGGTGCGAGAGATATGTCTTGTATAATCTCACCTCCGGCAATCAAGGAACCATGGACGGCGTGCGTTTCGGTCGGTTCGAGTCCGACATAATCACCTCCACTGGTTTTGGCGGAGGTGGTATCCGTGGGGATTTTGCGCACAATAAAAATAAAGTTATTATTATTTTACCATTTCTAATTTTGTGGTGGCGGCCATCTTGAATAAGAATTTTTTTTTTTTGTTTTTTTTTTTTTTTTAAATATCACGCCTATTTCCCCGAAGGGGTAGGCAGAGGTACTAGCACCCACATTTCGCCAGTTTATATTTAGGTCCCAATGTAATAGGTGGCGAGCCTATTGCCATTAACCGAGCACTTATAAACTTGCGATAAATACACACATAACTTCGAAAAGCATCGCAGTCCATGTGCCATGGTAAACCTGGGATCGAACCCAAAACCTCGTCTCAGCAGTCCATTACCCATACCACTAATCTACCGCTCCAGCGCTTTAACACCCATATTACGGGATTTCCGAAAAAATCTGTAATCCGACATTTTGTGACGGCGGCCATCTTGAACCGATTTTTATTAAACATTACTAAGAACCCTCTCGATTATTTTCTGAAACAAATTAACCTTTCAAATAAAAATGCACTAGATCAAAATTGATTAAGGCAGACACACTCACAGACACGCGAACATGACACCCCGTCGTTTTCACGTCGGGGCGTTAAAAACAAGGCAAAATGGTGAAACAAAAGTCTAATATTTGCAAAATTTTTACAAAATATTTCTACCAATAACCGCTAACCCTTTAATAACGTAGAACTATCTTGTAACTGTATTTGTTAAAGTTTTATCGTTCATTGGTGTTTGGTTACGAGAACGTTCGAAGATCATTACGTATGTAGGTCAAGTGATCTTAAGTTTTATGAGTGTTTGAGGAGCAGACAAGTAAACAACACCATGGTAAGGAAATGGACAGATTTTTATAGCAGAAAATAATTGGTCAAAGCGGATAATTTATTGGCAGTAAAGAAATGTTTTTTTAGGATTCCGTAACCTAAGGTTAAAAACGGAATCCTATTACCTACTAACACCCCGGTCTGTAATTCGTCAGGCCATATCTCATGAACGTAGCTAGCTGTTCTGTTGCTGCTATTACGTAAAATACCAAAAAGAAAACCTATTGGTACGGAACTCTTTATGCACGCGTTCAACTCGTGCTTGGCCGGTTTTCTATTATGTAGACTAAAGACTCCCATGACATGACGGAAATTGTTGATTGATATTATTTTATTACTGTAATGAAATGATCCATTATTGGCGAGTAAATGAAACAAAAAATGTGTTATTATATTTTTGTTACCTACACGATTTTTTTACACTTTTACATACAAACGGATGCCCACGCCCGTAATCCCCTAAGTGGTAAACATAGGTGTATTAAACACCCACATTTCGCCCACTATGATTTTCGGTCCCATGTAATAGGAGGCAAGCCTATTGCCGCCAATCGGGCACTTTGTACAAAAAAAGGGTATGTCGAAAATATATTCCTAACCGGAAAAGTAGCAGCTAAATAAATTTGGAAAAGAATTTGCGGTATAAATCGCAAGGTAATAAATTACGTGCTTTTACAAAACATTAGAAAAATGCAAAACCGACGTAAGAGGCATTAATATTAGTACATAATATTAAGTAAAGATGCGCTTGATTTTGTTATAACAAAAAAAAATGTAATACTTATCAAACTGCAGCACAAAATGAAACAACGGAGTGTGAAAAAGTATCTGATAAGGGCGTCAAGCTGAGGGCCACTATTGTAACATTGTTGAAATCTATAAAGGTGACCAATTTTCTTAAGATTTCACCTTCAGCTTTCCATCAGAAGAGGTGTAGCCATATGGCAACGTCCTATATAAACTTTAAGAGTTAGCTTCCTAACTCTAACAATTGTTTAATACTAAATGCATAAGCAATAGCTCCTACATATTTTGATATTTCAGAGACAAAACCTTGTTAAATTAAACAAGGAACCATATCACATTACACACTCACGAGACATATTTCAGAATACAATGCAATATGATACGAAGCTACTTTGAAACAAAGTTAAATTGTCGCATAATTTTGGTAAAAATTTAGCTCACGTATCCAGTTGGAGCTACTTTGAGCTTATTGAGCTAAAATTGGTTGTACAAAGCTATGGCCTTCGCCAATAACAGCTGCTGCTGTAGAATTGCATCTTTTTATTCATGAGAACCGTCTGCCGCATCGCAGGACACTACGTATGATGATATTATTGGCGAGAAATGTTAGAATTATATTCAAGTTGAAACAGTTAATTTAAAAGTAAAATATACCATCCGACGTCGGCATAAGGTTTATAATGAAAAGTTTTAGTTCCTTCTAAAGCAAAAATAGAAAAGAAAAGAAGGAATAGAAAGAAAAGAAAAGAAGAAAGGAATAGATAAAAAAGCAAACACATTTGTGAAAAACATGCACAACATTAGGGTTACAAAAACCGTACCATCCGCCTTTTATACTGATTTTGCACTGATTTCACGGTTTCAGTTACTTTTAAGCTCTCAGCAGTAACCATAACTACCAAAAGCAGTAATAAATTATCTATTAGAAATAATTCTATTGCAATTGTACTCCTCTTGAATTTTTATGAACCCCAATAATTGGATAGGTTCATAATAACTGTATCTATTTCTGCAATATTTACTTCCTCACTACATTCTTTTGGGTCATTACCCCTACTTTGCCCATCCAACCAAAAGGCAACTAACTGAAGGGCACTTATAATATAACGGATGGTCGCAGTTAGCTTTAACGTCTTATATCTATCAAGAAATTGGAAGAAACTTTATTTTTGATAATTTCAGAATGATAATTTTAGAAATATTCGAAATATAACTTAGTACCGATTGGCTGGGGACTATGTCCAGTTGTAGTGGACTACGTGTTATAAACGATCACGATATCAATGTTTTTTCTTGAAAATTTGACATTTTATTACATTTTGAAAGATCGAAACAGGATTTTGTCAAACCAAGTCTTGTGATTGCTTCATTTCTCCAAATTTTACCTAGCGCAATGATCAAGCCTATCGAAGAGTCTGCGCCATAATGTAAGGCAATAAAGAATTTATTATCCCATTTCATTATACTTCATAAAATGCAACGTTTCGCAAAAGACTAAAACGCCAAGAGGCTATTACCTTAAACAATTTACTGTACACAATTTTGCGCTTATTAACGCGTCAAAAGCAATTTTAATGAAGATACAGGTGATCCTAAAATAATTATCTTAAATTAAACGAGGTAGCCGCCTGCGTTATTAACTTTTCAGCATCCTTTATTGTATGAAGGGTGGGATCATTTTACATGACATCATAACATATTTTTCATATCACTTATGGAGCAAAGGAGCGTACAAATTGTGTTATTGCATGGAAACCGCAGCACTTTAGTCGTAAGTAGCCAACGTAACATGCCAGAGTATTATTTAATTGTGTTTTTATTTTAATATTATTTAAAAGCAACTCTTTTCTTCAAATTAACCACCTTGTGAGGGCGATTGCACCGGGAGTTCAACGGTTATAATTTTAACTACCAGAATGAATTTAGTAGAGAAAAGTGGATGTACATTTTGATAAAATTTCACTTAGCCCTTTTGTAGTGACTGTACTCATTGTTATAAATTATTGGTGTTGTAATAGATAAGAAGGCTATTTTAACAGGTATACAGATTACAACTCGTTGACATTTCCAGCTTCTTCTATATGACGTGGCGGTTGTGAACGCGACTGCTACGCAAGAGACGCGGCTTCGATCCGCGCTCAGTGCAAATATGTATGTGAGTATGACTTTGAACTGGTTTAGTCGTGCCTCGGAGAGAACTTTAAGCCGTCTATCTCGGTTACCATACGAACTATATATATATATAAGTTAAGTTTACACAAATTTAAAAACGATCTAAGGGCTTTTCTGTTGGACAATGGTGAGAGTGGAATGTGTGAAAGAGGGGATGACGGGTACATATAAATATAAAAATAAATACATATATATTTTGTAAGGAAAATACATATAAGTAAATTTGTAGTGTGTGTTATAGGATGGTTGTAAACAACATTTATTGAGCGCTTATCTCGCCAACAAGCGTAATAGCTTGGCGAGTTCTTAAACTTAAGAAACATGTAACAAATTATGGAAATAAATAAAAAAAAAAATATAAAATATATATATATCTATGGCAGCCGTTACGAAAAGCTGACTGACGTCTTGAAAAAAGGCGGCTGGGGTGGAATGAATACGAAAGGCACATCAGGAGCAATGGCGTATATTGGACGAGGTATATATGTCCAGCTGTGGAATGCAATATGGTCCCCGCATTGGGGGAGGAGGGTCATCTCAACAGAGATGTCCCCGGGTCTGCCGGGGTGCGAGAGATATGTCTTGTATAATCACACCTCCGGCAATCAAGGACCCATGGACGGCGTGCGTTTTGGTCGGTTCGAGTCCGACATAATCACCTCCAACGGTTTTGGTGGAGGTGGTATCCGTGGGGATTTTGCGCACGATAAAAGAAAAAAAAAAAAAGGTAATTGATGATTAATGCCCTGAGAGTTCAATATTGGTGCTGGTCCTAGTTCCTAGGTACGCACTACTTGTTTACCATGGCAAAAAAATCTGATTACTCATTGCAAAAAAGTCTGAACTTATGGTTAACTATTCCAGGAATCAAATTGTCAGTGTAATTTCTCCATAGGCCATAAATTTTAGTCATACTTCTGAGCTGTATGAATACAATTTTTCAAAGAATATTTACAACCGAAATTACTAATATTCCTTCCAATCGACTGTTGGGTGAGTCTTTGCTCTGCCGCACCATTAAGTCCTGGAATTATTTACGGAAAGCGGGGCGTGAAAAAGCATCTGATGAGGCCGTCAAGCTGAGCGCCACCGTTGTAGCACTGAACGTGTTTGCAATGGTGACCCCCTTTCATGAGACTTTGCCTTCAGCTTAACATAAGGCGAGGTGAAATCAAATTGACGTGCCATAAATAAAATATCGACCCATTTTCTATCTTGTTTCTTAGTAGCTATAAAAAAAGAACCAAGCCTTAGCCACCTTTTATTTTATTTTCCTTTTATTTATTTAAGTAGAAATCTATCACAGACAGCTCCTGAATACTTAGAAGAATATTTTCATTACCTACGTGTAAGCTAAGAGATTCTATCCGCAAAGCTGAAGCCGTACAACTCCCAGAGGCTTCGAGGTGCAAATTGCATGCAGAGCCAATGTATACCTGAGTTCTACTACCTGAGTGGTTAGGGAGAATGGAAAATAATTGAATACTCGTTATATTCTGATAGCTACCTATCTATTAAACCCACAGGAGATACAGTTGTGAAACATAAGTATTAAAATTACCGTAGAATGTTTAGCTAAAATACCTACAATGCTAGTGGATAAGTCTTTATTTTGGAAATTGTTGGTTCCCAGAATTTTGTTTTAAAGTTGCGACACTATGAAGTATTATGAAGATTAACCGTAGTTTTTGAAGCGTCTGGTTGATAAATCGCAAAATATGCTGATGCCCTTTGAACAGAAAATTATTTTATTACTCTCTAGTAACCTACTAGATTAGGGTGATTTTGAGGGACTCTTAAAATGTTTTGTGGTTAGGATTCTTAAAAGGAGTGGACTATAATTTGACTATAACTAGGCAGCACGAGTGTGGCGCCCCTGATCTTGCAAACGTTCCTAGGCCTGCGTTCATAGGCCAAGGCATAGGGCACGTTCATAAATCTCTCAGATTAACACACTGGTGAACTGTAAACAAAATAAATTATTTTCTTCAACATATAGACGTAAATTAATGAATTTAATAACGATTTTGTGAAACCTTGTATTTTATTCCAACAGTTGTAAAGATATACCAATACATAATCTTGTACTAAAATGTGTAAACTATAAAGAAAAGAGAATAATGGCCTCAAGAGACGTAGCTTGAACTCTGAGGGTATCTGCTGAGAAGCTACAAAAATGCAATGCCAGAGCTTATTGCAGGGACCTAAAGATTGAAGCTTTGAGCTTGTGGTTCAAGAATGATACCATAATTCTATCGAAATGTGAAATAGAGATTATAGCAGCATGTAGGTAGTTACTTATGTAATACTACTGAAAGACAGGGCATTCTATATGTTCAAATCAATAATAAATGAATTATGTAGGTACTAGATATAAGTCCATAAAACCTGTTATTTAAGTTTGAAATGTAATATTATACATAAATAATGTACCTAATAAATAAATGAATCAATTATTAAAAATATACGCAAGAAATGATTTTTGACATTTGCTATAAACAACATAGACCAATCACACGCTATATTCTGGACTTTTGTCTAGATCTAGTGTAATCGATTGTTACAGTATATAAGTGCGAAAATATATGATTACCGATGGGGCGCCATTGAGGCACGAGCCGTTACGTGAAGATCTTAAAAAAGCCAAGGACAGTAATCTTCAATGCACATGTTGTGTATTATACGACGCTTTACAACACATTTGTGAAGAAAATAATACTAGAAATTACCTTAATTTCAGCAGTGAAAACGAGTTGTGAACAATTTTCCCCAGTGGCGGGATAAAGTAGTTAGTTTTGCTATGCATCTAAAAATGGCGATCGACCATAAACTGAAATCGACTGGGAGTTTGTTCGTTTTGCTATCGTTAGAATTGCTAAATAGTGGATGAGTACTGAGTAGTGAGTCAATATATTTTCTTGTAAAAAATTATAGCTCACTTGTGAATAATTGCGATGATTGTAAGTTTGATTACTATAGGAGTCATTACTTGCCTAATTGCAGTGAAATTAGAGCGACCTTACGAGCAAGTATATTAAAAATCTTTTAGATTCGGAGCCAATACATCGACAAGTAGATGACGTTGAATTAGACCCCAAGGACAGTAAGACTTCTAATCGCCTTCAATCGTAAAGTAAAATAAAAGGCACATATTTTTTTCCAACCTCATCAGATAGATAGAGAATAGGGTTGCCAACCATACTGTTAAAAAAGTATAATACTTACTGTTTTACACCCCATTATACTTTTTTACTGTTGAATAAAAATAAAATATCCAAAATACTGTTTTCGGCATCAAAATGCACAACACTAAAGATAAAATAAAAAATACTGCAAGGTAATAATAAGGTTCTGCGGGAAGTTAAGAAATATAATATATTGTGTTCAAAGTAAAACCATTCAATAAATAATTACAAGTAAGTAAAATACTGTTCATTTTTTCTAAAATACTTTTCAATATTCTTTTCAGACGTAAGTAAATATATTTAATTTCTTGAAAAAAAAGCTGGCAACCCTGAGCGAAAAGCAACGAAACTACAGAGGTTGCAAGCATACATAAACTTCAATAAACACTTACAATATCAATAGCCGTTTGAGCAAACAAACAGACATGTCCATAACATTGAAAAATAAAATAAAAATATAAAACTCAATACGAGCTCAACAAGCTTGAGAGATATAGAGTGCAATACAAATTTGTACGAGAGAAGCAATCGGATTGTTCATAACAGCTAAAATATTTGAGAATTGAACATTTTGCGCTTCATTCAGTTAATGTAGTATAATTTTTATTTAAGTATATCTCAGACTTTTCCAAACACAACTTATTTGCCAATCGTATGCATTTTATTGTGGAGCATTGTAGAGCCTCTAAACTTTTATTTTTTGGTTTGACGGCCTAATCATTGTAACATTATATGTGTTTGGAATGGTGACAATCTTTCTTGACACTTTGGTTTCGGCTCACCATCAGGCGTAGTGCAGTCGCACGCGTTGAAACTTCGCAACGGATTTTGATGCGATTCTTTTTAATAGATAGAGTGATTGAAGAGGAAGGTTTATATGTATGTAACATCATGATACAACCAACTGGTACGGAGCAGAAGTGAAAAATGTTGCAAAAACGGACGAAGACGAAGATTGCGCGGGTCAGCTAGTAATAAATATATAAATAATTTGGCTCCTTATATAATTAAAACTGGTTTCTTGGACGTTTGTCAAACTATTGTCACCTCAACAGTCGACTAACACTAACTTGACGAATGTACCCTTATTAGTTACCTGTTGATCATTTATCATCTTGAGTATTATGAGCGAATAGTATTTAGTTAATTTCACACACTTATAATAAAGTTGCTATTGCCTGCGGCTTCACCCGCAAGCAAATAATTTATTAGCGATATTAGCGGCCATATATGGGAATCTACCGGATCTATTAAGATTATTGCTCCGCTCCCTTGGATGGTAGCGTGATGATATATAGCCTATGTATTATTCTGATGTATAAGCGTTATTATTGTGAAGTTTTATTAATATCCATTCAGTAGTTTTTACGTGAAAGAGTAACAAACATCCATCCATCCATCCATACTTACAAACCTTCGCGTTTATAATATTAGTAAGATGTACCCACTGGAAGAATATTCATACATATACATAAACTCACACCTATATCCCCGAAGGGGTAGGCAGAGGTGCTAGCACCCACATTTCGCCAGTTTATGTTTAGGTCCCAATGTAATAGGTGGCGAGCCTATTGCCATTAACCGGGCACTTATAACCTGCGATAAAGACGCACATAACTTCGAAAAGCATCGCAATCATTGGTGTGTGCCATGGTAAACCTGGGATCGAACCCGAGACCACGTTTCAGCAGTCCATTACCCATACCACTAGGCTACCCCGGTTCTGACATACGTATTACATACAATATACATTACACAAAACCTAGGCGTGAGAAAGTAACAGAGTATAAGAACTGTGAAACGTTTTTTTATAATGAAGTTGATAAGTCATTGTATGCACATGGTCATAGGTTTTTTAAAGCTATTATTTTGTATTGAATAGAAAAATACAGAACAAGCCCATCTATCGGTGAAATTTATAACTAGTGAGCGGTAAAAAGTTGTATTAGAACCAAATAGAGGGCGGTACTGTCGGAAATTATTGTTAAATTCATCTCCTCTCTTTTTTACTTTGATAATTAATTTGCAATATAATTATGACGTTGATACTCCCAGCTCCCATTTTTTATGCATATTAGTGTAAGTTGCAACACTAGCAATGTTTTTGACTTATTTAATTTTAGGATTTTGAGACACCAGATACCATCCTATCCGTACCATAAGTATCTAGGTACAGTCAACGACATAAGTGGCTTAACACAAACATATTATCAAGCGTTATTAAACTGTAATACTTCACTTTCATTTGGGGCTGCTCTAGGATGCACTAGGATCACATATCTTACAGACAGTGTTCCAACTAACGAGTTACCAAAAAAAAAATTAAAAGCGAAAAATAATCCCTGTTTGATACCCGAATGCCCAAAGAGGAAGAAAAAATCTTCTTTGGTAACTAGTTATCAAACTCTGGTTTTCAACATGGAATGGTTGGACGTTACTTCCCATCAGGTGGACCGTGTCTACCACCTAAATAGTATAAAATATGATATTAACGAGTATCCGATAAATCACAGAGCTAACACAAGCAGGTTCTAAAGCATAGAGTTTATATAACTGACTAAATAGAGGAACAGAATCTAAAGGCAAAGTCAGAAATCATTTATTCTGTATACGTTATTAAAACAGACCTCACAAAATGTAAACAAATGCCCTGCAACGCGGCCTCACCTTCAGATATAAGTCGGCAAGCAGCTCAGCGAACCCTTTTTGGTTTAGAGATAATCTGCAGTTAATACTAATATCTATCAAATAAATATACATTTACATTTGCTTCTTAAACACGAGGCCGCAAAAGAGAATATTGATGAATGATAAACCTTATTTAGAGGCCACTTTGCGTTTGAACTAAAGTTACCGGGATCATCAAATATAAAACTTTGGAAGCTTTTAGGTCCAATTCGCTTAAAAATAATCTAATATAATTATGACTTTACCAAATATTCATGTGATATTAATGGATTGGAAAATCTATTAAATTTCTAATATTCCATGAGGAATATTCCATCAAGAACCAAGCAGTTCGGTGAGTTTTTCCTCTGCCGCACCATTAAGTCTTGGTATTCATTACCAACTCACGTATTTCCTTCTTTCTACAGTCCCGGGTCATTTAAGCGGGGCGTGAAAAGCATTTGATGAGGACATCAAGCTGAGTGCCACATTGTAACACTTCGCGTGTTTGCAATGGTGACCCTGTTTCCTGTGACTTTGCCTTCAGCCTACCATCAGGCGGGGTGAAGTCAAATTGACGTGTCGTAAATAAATGAAAAAGCTTTTAGAGCACTGCTGCTGGCGGTTATATCTGATCTTGGCTTATACACTTTTTACTGCATCTTAAAATAATGTATATTTATGCACGAGACCATATATTATTAAAGTTGTCTGAAAGATTCAATTTGAAAATTTCTACGTATTCCACAACCTATTATGACACGCCCTTTACAGTGCAAGCTGCTTGTTTGTGGAATGCTTTGTCTGAATTTATTAGACAAGCACAAGCATTGCTGACTTTCAAATTTTAAGCGATGCGTTCAAATAACGCAATATCTAATTTCAAGAAGGGCATCAGAAGATTCTTACAAGGTTAGTTACAAGTGTTACGACTAGCGGTAACTACTTACTATCATGATGACCATGTGTTTGTCTCTCACCTAAGTGGTATAAAAAAGTCATTACCTTAGCTGAAGAGGTTACAGGGAATGTGGATGCAGGCCGTCCGTAACTGGTCGGACTGGAGTTCGACGGGAAGGGCTTATATACAATGGTGGAGGTTCTATGGCTGAAATGATAATGAAGTAGACACTATAAACACTACAACTTTACGTTGAGTACCTCCGTGGCTCAGTGGGTCGGCGCCGGCAATGCACGAGGTTGTGGGTTCGGTCCCCACACAGGACAAACATTTGTGTGATCCACAAATAGTTGTTCTGAGTCTGGGTGTACTTTGTGTCCGTTAGTTGTATGTTTGTAAAGTCGTCCAGTGCGGGAGTTGTCTTTTTAAAGA
Organism: Pelosia muscerda; assembly: GCA_963691645.1. NCBI lineage: Eukaryota > Metazoa > Arthropoda > Insecta > Lepidoptera > Erebidae > Pelosia > Pelosia muscerda. Next base: position 16,956,773 of record OY829109.1, on the reverse strand, counting down.
AGAAGAAGAAGAAGAAAAAGAAACACACTATAACATAACATAAACTCACACCTTTATCCCCGAAGGGGTAGGCAGAGGTGCTAGCACCCACATTTCGCCAGTTTATGTTTAGGTCCCAATGTAATCAGTGGTGAGCCTATTGCCATTAACCAGGCACTTATAAACCTGCGATAAATACACACACAACTTCGAAAAACATTGAAAAGTCATTGGTGTGTGCCATGGTAAAAACTGGGTTTACTAATGTTTGCCATAATTTTATATGCCATACTGGTAGTAGCCATAATTTCATTAGAAATAACGTTTCAGTTGCCATAATCGTGAAATGACATAAAATCACTTTCACTAATTTCATTGGTCATAATCGATCAAGTGTCATAATAATTAAAATCCATAAATGTATTTGCCATAACTTTCATTTTCAATAATGTCAATTATACGACACAATTTTTTCATTCACAATTAAATCTGAAACTAAACCTCATATGACGTCTACTAAATTAGCTCGAAGGAGCCCGCTTCGCGGGCTCCTACTTCTGGGTGGTTTAAAAAAAAACCACGAAGACTAAGACGGACGAAGTCTTCTAACCTAACCTATCCGAGTCGGATTGCACTGAGTCGGGGTGTTAACGATAATTAATTTTGACCTAACAATATTATGTATTATTTTCATAAATATATCAAATTTTGATTATGTCAAGAGTCGATTATGAGATGTGTTACTTATGGAAACTAATTATTATGATATATGTTGTTATAGAAAGTGATTTTATGGCACATAAACGTTATGACTGTTGAGTTGTTATGTCAAAAGTTATTAGTATACCTAAATGATAATAGTGCAAGTAAATATTATGACCGGGGATGATTATGGCAAACGAAATGAGTGCAAATGAATTTATGAAAACGAAAGAATACCTAAAAACTGGGATCGAACCCGAGACCTCGTCTCGGCAGTCCATTGCCCATACCACAAGGCTACCGCAGCTCTTATACACACTATGATTTTGCATATATTTCACAAGAGTTCTTTAAATAGGTATATAAGGTACGAGTACCTATCTTAATATTGTTCCACAAAACAACGCTTCTTAACATTTTATCAGCGATCCAAGCACTGTGGAAATTTCAAAAGCTACATATTAATATTTTCAAGAGGTCCACTCTCAGCGACATTATGAATTTCAACTAGATGGTTGTATTATTTATGAATAGGTACTCCTCAGCCCTCCGTACCGCGCCCATTATCGAGTGAAGAGGTCAAATTTGTAGGTTTATGTGCCAAAATATCCTCTTTTACTTTTATACCTGTAGATTTTTTTATCAAAGCCAGGTTAATATATTTTTTGGGACGTTGTCATTTATTGCTTTAGGTACAAGTGTTGCTTTGGCACTCAGAGAGATTCTGTTAATACTTTGATAGTAATTTGATTTACCTCCTTAAGTCACTTACATAACATAATATAAACTCATGTGTATATCCCCGAAGGTGTAGGTGGTGCTAGCACCCACATTTCGCCAGTTTATGTTTAGGTCCCAATGTAATAGGTGGCGAGCCTATTGCCATTAACTTCGAAAAGCATCGAAAAGTCATTGATGTGTGCCATGCTAAAACCTGGTATCGAACCCGAGACCTCTTAGCAGTCCATTACCCATACCACTAGGCTACCGCAGCAGAATTACTTTCATTAATTAGAATTAAAAAAATCTAATGATACAGGGTTCATGTCAATCTAACCTGAAAGTCTGTGCGGTGTATCTGCTAAACAATGGACGAGACTCCAGCGTGGGTATACTTTTCGGGTCTTGGAGGTCAAACGGCAGTCGCTCTCACTTACCGCCGTATCATATGACAATGAACTCGTTTTGGAATACCGTTTACTATCTACCTTTGCAGTATAAATAGAAAATTTTCCAACAAAATTTAAAACTATCATTTCCAAATATTCACATTTCGCCTCCAAGAACAGGCGTCATCTTGAGTTCACTCGGGCACAATTAATTCTTTCCTGGCAATTCAACTATAAGTGAAATTTTACACGCTGAGAAATCTGGAACTTCAGAATATAATCGGTTTTAATTCAGTAGTGAATACGGAAAACGTTTGTCTGAATGCATAAGGTGGAATATTATTTTGAAGAGGATACAATTATTATAACTCCACTTGTTTAGGTACTTAAATAAAGGTAAACGTAAACAATCTTGTGGCAACTGTTTATAAAAATGCATGTTAAAGAAATAAACTAGACTAACTTACTGACTAGTGTTCGACGCAGGTTTTTAGTCTTCAAAATGCGTTACTAAGTAGAAAAGTGAGTTTTTAAACAAAACATAATAAAAAGACACGCTAAGATTGTTTCCGTTTTTTAAGTACCTAAACAAAGGGACTATATATGTTCTAAGGTAAATAAAATGGAATAAGTAGATTACCAATAGAAAAGTATAGAAAAGTCTAGTCACAATTGAATTATTTACTTTCAAACTTTCCCATTATATTATGGTTAGTGAAACACTGGTATAAAAAGCCATCACCTTAGTTGCACTACGGCTAGTGCAATCTGGCCGAAACTTCAAAGAAATCAATGGGTAAATTATTGTATTTACCATATGATCACGCCTTACTATCAGGCGGCGTGAAGTCAAATTGACGTGCCCTAAATAAAAAAAAGCGAATGTATAATGTTCTATGTCTATGAACGAGAGAAAAGCTTAGTTTCAAATCACAATAGCAGTCTATAAGGTGACTAGTGTATAGTATAATAAGTAACGAGTGAAATTTCATTGTGTTGGACCCATGTTGGACCCAACTCGTGATATTGCAACTTTTTGCCGTATGTCCGACAATGGTGTACAAAAACTGGGAAACGGAACCGACCGAGTTTCCTGAGAGGAGTGATCTATAACACTATGCTGAACCTTTAATTTAAGTATTACATTATATTCAATTCAAAATTACATTATACCGCGGTAGCCCAGTGGTATGAGTAATGGACTGCTGAGACGAGGTCTCGGGTTCGATCCCAGGTTTTACCATGGTACCAATGACTTTTCCTTACTTTTTGAAGTTATGCGAGTATTTATCGCAGGTTTATAAGTGCCTGGTTAATGGCAATAGGCTCGCCACCTAATACATTGGTACCTAAAGATAACCTGGCGGAATGTGGGTATTAGCACCTCTGCCTACCCCCTCAGGGATATAGGCGTGATTTATGTTATGTATATGTTATTATATTCAAAATTATATTGTATTGTCAGTGGGAAGATCGAAAAACCCTTATTGGTCTTTCTCTTCTTCTTCTTTCTCTTAACTTTCTCCCCTCCCCCCTTCCCCTATCCCAATTCTCTATATGATCGGCAGTACGAATGTGACGCCCCTGGTGTTGCAAACGTCCATAGGCCACGGTAACCACTTTCCACCAGGTGGGCCGCGTGCTTGTCTGCCACATAAGTGATATAAAAAAAATCTAAAGCCTTTGTAGAGCCTCTCGTACTCGACATAATAGAGTCCATCATATAATGCACTTTGTGAGATATTTATTAATTAAAATTTCATATTCTGTCATGCGAATAGGGTCTGAAAGGGTAAAAAGGGTTGCCTTGATGAATTACTCTGGTCACTCAGTTTTGTTAGTGTACCTACGTGTATATACATGTATTTCCTTCATTCCATCAAGTTTGAGCTAAATAAAGAAATGTACGTAGTAGGACAATTATTTTTTATTCTTTCAATGCTTTTTCTATGATATTAGTATTCAATGTACCTGGTCCTGGAAGATAAGGGGTCCCGATCACCATATTCAGGACCCAATCAAGATCTGATGAGGCCGTCAAGCTGAACGCCACCATTGTGTAGCACCTGTACGTTTTTGTAATGGTGACCTTCTTCCCTGAGACTTTACCATCGATAAAGCATCCCTTGGTATCGATATGGTGTCTGCAAGAAGAATTGTTCATCAGATTTACTCGTACGGTTACTAACCAACAAGTGTCAATTTTGCTTAACTAATCGACCGTAATCTAAGGGCGGGGGTAGGTCAAAATATTAAAAAAACTTTGATTAAAACAAATGATATAATATGTTTTTTTTTTTTTTTTTTTATTTATTTATCAAATAGAATAATTAACATTTTATAATTTTACACACACCCATTAAACTTGTATGTGTGTACCTGTATGTACCTATTAGGTATTATGTTATATAAACGCCTCCAACTAAAACTGAAAATGGAAAAATTATAGAATCACAACCTATTATTCTATCTATCTATTTATCTATCAATTCTAATAAGTTTTCATGAAACTCGAGCAAATACAAGTTTAGCATACTCGCCTCCTCTACTATAAGGTATATTCGTCAGCAGCAGTCGAATGAGAATAAATTCGAATTTTGAACTTCTTGGATAAAAATTTTGAGCATTGGTAGGATGAAAATTTTGGTAGGATGAAAATTTTGAACATTGGTAGGATGAGAATGATTAGCATCGAGGAGATTGCTGTCTGTACGGTATTTAATCATGTGAAGATTCAATCTGCATGAATGTAGTTTTAGTCAGCAACCTTAGCGGTTGTTTAGGTTTTTTAGGTAAATTTGAAGTTTTCGGTATTAGTATTCGTCGCCATAGCAACAGCTTCAGTAGAATATGGTCCATCTGTGAACAAAATTACAAATTGTTTAACATAACAGACAGACAGTCATTTTCGCATTTAATATTATTTTATCTATACATCTAAATAAAATTGGAGTGTCTGTTTGTAATATTAAAATAACCTACTACATGCATATGAATATACAGTACACATACAAAAATATATATTTTTAATTTTTTTGTCTGTCTCTTTGTTCCGGCTAATCTCTGGGACGGCTGGACCGATTTGGACGGGACTTTCACTGGCAGATAGCTTATGTAATATGGAGTAACTTAAGCTACTTTTATTTTAGAAAAAAAATATTACATTCCACGCGGACGAAGTCGTGGACACAGGTAGTTATGAATAATACTTGCCTATTTGGAACCATTGGGTGGTGGGTATTCCGGTTTCCTGGCGGGCATGTGCGATGGCTTCCCTGAGCGCGAAAGCGACACTTACTGCAGAACACAAAACAGGCTCCCCAGTAGCTATTGGGCAAAATAATGTTGATAATAAAAAATCTGATAAACTTACAAAAAAGCATTTGTACTGCTAATTCCATACTGACTTGGTAAAATAAATTTTAACGTATGAATCACTACATAGTATAAAATAAAGTCGCGTTCTTTGTCCGTATGCCCCTTTGTATGCTTAAATCTTTAAAACTACACAACGGATTTCGACACGGTTACGATTTTTTAATAGATAGAGTGATTAAAGAGGAAGGTTTATATGTATATAACATCATGCTACAACCAACTGGTGCGGAGCAGAAGTGAAAAATGTTGCAAAAACGGGGTGACGCAGACGAAGTTGCGCGGGTCAAATAGTATAATATATTTTATTTTATTAAAAGATGAGTGAGACAGTCTCTGTGGAGGCGTGATTGCTACGCAGGAGGCGCGGGTTCGATCCCCGCTCTGTACAAATATTTGCACTGGTGTGGTCGTGCCTCGGAGAACACGTTAAGCCGTCGGTCCCGGTTATTATACGAACATCTATGGCAGTTGTTACGGATAATTGGAGCCTTAAAAAGTTCTACAACTGGCCTAGCTGCAGTAATTTAATATCGCCTATACCTATTGGTTGTGAAGGCCAGATGACAGTCGCTTCATGGAAAATATCATTTAGCTGTACTGATGCGATGGAGAGTAAATTAAAAAATAGAAAAAAAATGGTAAATTGTATTTTTTTTTCTTTTTATGCCAATATATTTGTGTACCAGGTGTACTACCAGGGACTTCAGGATTCGGCTTCAGGAGTGTTCCCCTGACCCTCTGTATACCTATTCTCTTTTTAGATGTATCTTTTTCAAGTTCTTTTTCAAAAACTATACTATCGATTTGTCATATAATACGACACTCTCAATTTTTTTTTTTTTTTTGTAGAAAACAGTATTTACTATTATTATTATTTAATTAAACATATATAAAAAAAAATTGAAAGAACCGCAGTAGCCTAGTGGTATGGGTAATGGACTGCTGAGACGAGGTCTCGGGTTCGATCCCAGGTTTACCTTGGCACACACCAATGACTGCGATGCTTTTCGAAGTTATGTGTGTATTTATCGCAGGTTTATAAGTGCCCGGTTAATGGCAATAGGCTCGCCACCTATGACATTGGGACCTAAATATAAAACTGGCGAAACGTGGGTGCAAGCACCTCTGCCTACCCCTTCAGGGATATAGGCGTGATATTATAAAAAAAAAAAATATTTCATAATTGTACCGTACCTTTGGATCCAAGGATGAGATCGTTACTATAAGAATTCTTTTTAAAATAAATATTGAAGTTTTGAGGGATATCTCTCATTCCGGGCACGTAATAGTGCCAGGAACGATTTGTGAGCATTCGACCGCTATTAGCATATACTAATTTCTCACACGTCCAGTAGCCCACAGCCATCATGAAGCCTCCTTCAACCTGGAAGATATATACACATAATAATGAAACCATTCGCAATTCACGCACGAAGAGTTCGATCGAGGTTAATGAGTGAAAAACGTTAAAAAAGTCACATTTACTGTATGGGAGTACCCCTTAAATATTTATTGCATTCGGTTCCTTAGTATTCATACATAATACGTAGTACTATTAAGTATATATAGTTGACATTTTTACAAATGTAATTATGTGGATATACATGTGAAAATGTTAACTGCCTAGTTTTCACAGTTAATTAAATACAGCTTGGTGACAGAAATACATACAGACAGACATTGTGGTTCAAGTAATAGGGTTCCATTTTACCCCATTGGGTTCAGAACCCTAAAAATAAGACTTGATCCGTAAAATGTGTAGTACAAAAAATGTATCTAAATTAAATTATATAATATGAAATAAAATATTAAACTCACTTGCCCGACGTCAATTTCAGGACTAATACTCAATCCAACATCTTGTATCACATCTACTCTTAAAATTTCGTACTCTCCAGTCAAAATATCAATTTCTACTTCAGATAGAGACATACCGTAAACATTGTATTGCTGTGAATCTTTCATTCCCACGAAACCATGTGCTTGAAGGTCTACATCAGCGTTATAAGCTGCTATTATCAATTGCTCCCACGTTGGATTAGTTAAGGTAGCTCTGATAGGTGCCAGTCTAGCTAGTAGTTGCTCGCAACACCTTCGTACACTAATCACAACACTCTGTGTTGTAAGACTTCCACCAGATATAAATGCGTTTGGTGCAATAATTGTGTTATTGGCTTTAACTTGAATTTTGTCGACTGGCACTTTCAATAAATATGCAGCTGTTTGAACAGCCTTATTATTTATTCCTTGCCCCATTTCTATACCCCCGTGGGTGATTACTATTGAACCATCTCCATGATATACTGATATATTTACATCTAAGCGCAGTGCACCAACTGGAGCCCATTTTGCAAAGGCCAATCTAAGACCACGTTTCTTCCATCGGTTTTGTGCATTGAAAGTATCTACTGATGCTCGTCTAGTGACATATTCACCATCAGTTTTAAGCCTTTCTACCATATCTAAGATATCGCTATATTTGCTTCTATCTAAATTAGCTAGACGTACTGTTGCTGGATCTAGAGAGAGCTCATAAGAAATCCTCTCCATTACACTTTCACATGCAGCGATAGCTTCTAATGTACCTGTATGATAGGAATATTTTAGTAGAAAATTCATAAATATTTAATCCACCACAATAAGTAATTTGAACTGTTTTCACTTTGTCAATCTATCTAAAGTAATAAATAACTACAAGGGTTTCATAGTTAATAAAAAATACTATACTACATAACATAGCATAAACTCACGCTTATATCCCCGAAGGGGAAGGCAGAGATGCTAGCACCCACATTTCGCCAGTTTATGTTTAGGTCCTAATGTAATAGGTGGCGAGCCTATTGCCATTAACCGGGCACTTATGAACCTGCGGTAAATACACACATAACTTATCGAAAAACATCGAAAAGTCATTGATGTGTGCCATGGTAAAACCCGAGACCTGGTCTCAGCAGGTTATCTCAAACAGCAGGTTTTTAAATTTTTTTAAATTAGAAGTGTAAAAGAATTAAAAATCATATGTTATTACCTGGAGCTCTACACCAAGTATTTGTAGCTTTGTCAGTGATAGTATCAAAAGCCTTGTAGGTAAACTTCGTAATATCATAACAATTATAATATACATCATTTCCAAGTATGCTTAAGGTTTCATTCCTTTGGTGTCCGTTATCTTCGTAGAGTGTGGTATTTATGTATTGTATAACACCTGATTTATTGACTGCCACCTGAAATTTATTACAATTTAAATTATAAAAGCCAACAATTACTTTCTCCAGGAATAGTTACTATCAGGAAAGCTGAAGCTATTGCTATTTTTTTAAATATTTTTCTAATAGTAATGATGTGATGATTTTTTTTTGATACTATCATGTTAATTCGCTGACAACAGTTATTATTAATAATATACCTCATAATCATTGGTGCACGGCATTCTCTTGCCAACAGCCTCCATATTGGTAGTCAGTGGTAGAATGAATCGACAGGGACGATTTAATTTGATGCATGCAAGACTACAAGCGATGGCTGACTGGATGCTACGTGAAATTTTTAAACCGTAGGCACCACCGAGCCGACGAACGTACACGTCAATTCTGTAAGCATTAATATTCATAAAGATGATATGATAGTTTTAAGTTAGTATTGGTTTCAGCTAGTGTTTTGGAGCCTTGAATCAAGGTGGAGCTTAATTATTAAGAACGCCTACTGTCTGATCTAGGCTTTCACGCAGGTTCTGTTGCAAGCTTTTGTGCAGGCTGTAGTTGTTGGTTTTTCTCTCTGTGTTTGTTCAGTAACTGCGCAAACGCCTCGTCCATTAATAAGTGAGCCCTCACACATCCAATAGGTAATAATATCATAATAATCCTAGAATATTTTACTTAGCTATCGGATAAGAATTTTGGAATAATATACATACTTATTTTGATCAATTTTTAAAGCTCTCGATATCATGACTTGGGTTCCATCAATCCACTGCGTAGCAGAATGTACTTCTATTCCTTCTTCAGTAGGTTTTGTAACAGTCACTAAAGTTTCCATAGTAAAGTGATACTGTCCGTAAAATGTAGAACTGCCAGTTATTACTTTATGTACATCAGTTCCAGGATTAGTTGCATCAGCTGAATAGACCATTGTGTTTCTTGTGTTATCTACTTTCGCTATTTTAACATCTAATACTGGTTTTTTAACATTACTGTATGTCACTTTAACAAATTTGGTTGCCCTGATGGCTATAGGTTGAGTTTCTGCTACAATTATTCCGATTGGCTGATGGTAGTATTTCACAGTATCTTTAGCAAGAATTTCTTCATTTGCTGCATATAATATGCTTTCTGCTGGTGTAAAAGAATTTAAACCGGGGATATCCTTAGCCGTGTAGAAAGCAACAACACCTTTACGTTTCTGGAATAAGCAGTTGAAAATATCGTATATTTTATTAAATTGGAATTTCATTAGGTGCGTTGTGCTGTTTTCATAGGACTGTTTTCACTTCAGGTCTGCAATGCCACTGTGCTATAATTTTTCTTATTTTGGCCTGCAGCTTAAGAATAACATTTTATAACATAACATAACATAACATAAACTCACGCCTAATCCCGAAGCGGTAGGCAGAGGTGCTCGCACCCACATTTCACCAGTTTATGTTTAGGTCCCAAGGTACTAGGAAGCGAACCTATTACCACTAACCGGGCACTTATGAAGGACGCTATCCGTTATTTGTTGCATTTACAGGGATGGCTGCCACACAACCTGATTGACCTTGAGAGACCTGGTAATCAACAGGTGCATCAGGACCCGTGCCATGAACTCTTAAAACAGGTCTTCAAACTGTTGTAAAAGAACAATGTGACAACAACTATGAAATAGTTGTCATATTAGCAACTGCAAGTACAACTATGTAATACAATGGTAACAGAAAAAGAAGAAAAAAATTATATGGGAATACAAAGTTATTGATGCCGTTGGTGATAAGACAGTCGTTCAATCATTGACCTTTCTCAACAGTTTATGGCAGGTCTGCAGGCTGGACGTCTATATAACAAGTCAATTTTAAATGAAACTTGTAGTCTTTTCAAAAGAAAATGATTAATAACGTTTAGACTTACCAATGCATCTGTAGCGTCTATTTTAACAATGGTACCCACTGCTACAGTGCTGAGTACGAAAGCACCAAACACTTCATTCGGAAAGGACGGTATATCTTCAGTGTACACAGCTTCACCTGAACTTTGCACCTTGAATATAATAAAAATAAAAATAAATTAGAAAATAAATGAATATGAACGTCTATGAAATCGATTTTACCTATGTGAAGAATATGATACAAGGAAAAATAAAACATTCATTGGTTCAAAGTGATCACAAAAATACGACCAATTTCATGTTATCAGAAACTAGAAAGATGCTTAAGTCGTCAAATTGGCTGCACTAAGTTTGATGGAAAGCAGCGGTGCAGTCCAAAATAAGGTGGCCGCAGTTACAGGCGCTATCCCTAGAACGGCGGTCCCTACCATGACGGCCTCGACAGTTAGTTTATCACACCTCGCAAAGAAAGGTCACCTTAAAAGGTCCAAGACTTTAGGATGAAGGAAACATGTGTGCTTGTAGAGAATTTCAGTTTTCCATGTTGCGAGGAAAGTGCTCGTTCTTTGGAGGGGAAGTAGTAAGCCTTCCCAAAGAGAGAAACCTGAGATCGGGCCTTCTCTGCGCATAGCGGTACTGCTATGAAACAAATTACTGTACAACGATGGCAACTTCAAAATGCCGTCGAATCTATAGAAGAATCGCGCGACAAAGAAAAACAAATGTTTTGTTATACAACTTTGAAGAATTTTCAAACTTACCAAAGCTTCAAGTTTTTGAATAGGCTGAGTCAATGGCCACTTAGAAGGATCAGTGGTAAAAATTTGCTTGCCATCTGAAAGTCCCCTAGACTCGTGTAATTTCAAGGTGCCTGAATGGAAACGCGAAGAACGAAGCGATGGTGGGCAAATTGTGAGCAGACCCTGCAAGATGACAATATTCCATTATTTACACTTTTATTAGCGACCAAAAAGCTTGTGACATAAAACAGGTCATGATTGTAGAAGATGAAGAAAATGAAGCAAAGTATGCTAAACCTATCCAGTTTGTGTATAATAATGCGAACATACGTACTTAGGTACCTATGTTTCTATGGTACACACATACAATGTATTAAATACTAACTATTGCCCGCGGCTCCGCTTTCGTGGACTTCTGAAACCGTTCTCGCTGCTCCATAAAAACCTTCCTTAGAGTTCAAGGAATAAATTTACTCAAATTGGTTCAGCGGTTTTCGAGTTATGCGCTTAGCAACATATTTCGGGATTAATTTTTATTTATATAGATAGAAACACTAATGTCAATGCAGACAAACAAGCATACAAATATTTAAACAGAGTGGGAATACATCTAAAATAGTCACCTTATAAAACAATGCCTTTGCCAGGTACCTTCTGTACTCAACTGAAGGTTCGGGAGGATTATCTTCAACTATCATTTCTCTATCAAGGATCTTCAAAGCAGCCTGCAGAGTTTCATTAGTGAATAACGGCTTCCTCAATAAGAAGGCTTCTGTAGCAAATGCTCTTATGAAGGCAGGTGATAAACCTCCATACACGATCCTTGCTGTCGTTACGACGTTTGTGTATTTATTTATATTGTATAAAAAGCCGGCATTGACTATGGCATGGACGCTTTGAGCTCGCGGCATTATCTGGAAACAGAATTATCAGATTTTTTAGTAATGATTTTTGATCGCGACTGTACAGTGATATAAAGTGTGATATAGATACAATGATCAAACCATATTTTAGAGCTATAAATAAAGGATATTTTTGACTGCGCATAAATGGCCATATGCGAAACTATAAGGAAAAGTGAAAAGTGTTGAAAGTAGTCTCGAACCTATTTTTTTTTATTGTGCGTAAAATTCCCACGGTTACCACCTTCACCAAAATCGGTGGAGGTGATTAAGTCGGACTCGAACCGACTAAAACGCATGCCCTCTATGGGTTTTTGTTTGCCAGAGGTGAGATTATACAAGATATATCTCTCACACCCCGGCAGACCCAGAGACATCTCTTTGAGAGGACCCCTTTCCCCTAATGAGAGAACCATGGTGTCTCTATCTAGCGCCCCGATATGCGGAGATTGATTTTCATTAGTTATTATTTGCAAATGGGTACCGCCTGCTATCAAAGTGGTTTCGGTCTTTTCAACAGCAGTCGGGTTTTTTTATTTGTAATTCTACACTTCACTATCACTATCACTATCACTACATAGTATAAAATAAAGTCGCGTTTTCTGTCCCTATTTTTTTCTTGTCCCTTTGTATGCTTAAATCTTTAGAACTACGCAACGGATTTTGATGCGGTTTGTTTCAATAGATAGAATGGTTAAAGAGGAAGGTTTATATGTATATAACATCATGCTACGACTAACAGGTGCGGAGCAGGAATGAAAAATGTTGCAAAAACGGGGTGACGCAGACGAAGTCGCGCGGGTCAGCTAGTTATTTTATAATTTTAACTAAAATATGACTTACATTTTTGTTATTTTTAATTCCCTTAAAAATTAACTTTTAGGTACACTCATAATTATAATGATGATCTTACTTTAAATGTAATCAATTTATTCTCGTCAGACAGAGGCGGCAGCAACACACTGCAAATAACCTTTCCGTCCATGTTAGTCGTCAAAAAGCTCTGCATTGTGTGAGTTTCTCGGCAACCGTGCCAGTTGACTGGAAATTATAGCAATAAATTTAGATTTTGGTAGGTTAGATGAATTCTTGAGATGAACCAAATACTTGAAATTTTTATTATCAAAAACAAAGTACTATTTAACATTACCAACAATGCCATTATCAACAATTTCATACTATGCGCTGTACCCAATAGCCTAGCAGTAACGTAGAGAGACACTACGTAGCTGTACCTAGTATCTGGCAAGGTTAAACTCAACTTACACATAACTATAATAAATGTGTTACCGGCGGTGAGTAGGGTTAACCAGAGCTTACTAGAGAGATTTTGTGTTGTCAGTGAGAAAGCCGAGAAACCGTTCTTCGTCTTCTGCATTGACAGAACAGATATTCTCTTAGCCTTCTCCCCTTCCCACCTCTTCTGTATATTATGGTCGGCAGCACGAATATGACGCCCTTGGTGTTGCAAACGTCCATAGGTCACGGTTACCACTTTCCATCAGGTGAGCCGCGTGCTTGTCTGCTTGGTACAAAATAAAATATGGCTAGATAATGTATGTCTAATGCCAACATTCATCAAGTCAGCCTAAGAGCTTATACAGATGTCTTTTAACATATGAGCAGAGAGTTTTCTCTAGGCATTAGGAGATAAAACTATGATTATGATGATCATAATAGCTAGATAATGACATGAATGTACCTACTAATAGTTAGTTGTGCATCAACCGTCTCCAAGAGAAGGAAAATATCCGATTGAAAGCGGTTGTGTTTGTGTTTGATCATTAAGTTCCCAGCTATAGTACCCACCTGAAATGAAAAACACATAATTTTAAGAAGAAATCACAATACAAGATAAATAAATATTCAATCACGATTTATTTTTGGTGGCATTTTCCGCCCAATACTATCCAAGACGTTAAATAGTGGTAGTGCTTGTGCGGTTAAGCACGTAATTAATTTCCTTGCAATTTACACCGCATGGCAAGGAATCTGATTATTTTTTTTTCCCAATTTATTCAGCTAGATTTACATTTATACATTTTATCTACTACATTTTTGGTTAGGAATTTATTTTCGGCATAACCATTTTTTGCGCTTAGTACACCTCTGCCTACCCTTTCGAGGATTACGGGCGTGAGCAAATGTATGTATGTATTTTGTATTTTCAACCGACCACGTTTTGGTTTTCTTATAGCAATCATGTTCCCCATTACTATTTTCAGATATTATTTCAATGTGTGATGTTCCCGTGATTTCAGCCGAATTGTACTTACATATCTATTAAATTGTACTTACATTTCTGACAGAGATATGAGCGACAAGCTGAATATGATCATACAACTTCTGCAAGTAACCAAAATACCGTTGTGTTGAGTTGGACTTCAGAACAGATAAGAATTCCGTAAGAGTTAACCCAGCACCAACCACAAAGTTTTGGTCAAAGTAACAAGCCTTCAATTCAGAAAGGTGGCTGACATCTATAAGAAGGTTTGGGTATTCTTGTATTGGATATGCACCTGAAAACAAATCATAAATATTATTGCAACTGTCTTTACCATAGAAGCACTTGGGGCACGTGCCCAGGGCCCACCACTTCAGGGGAGCCCATCGAATTAGCGACAATTTCTCGCACACCAACTTAAGAACACTTTTCTGACGGAAAAAGTAGTTGTTTTTGTGCTGTTATTATGAAGACAAATTTGTCGGCGGTTTACACTTTCAGTGTTACAAATATAGGCCATGGTAACCGATCTATCAGGTGGGCCGTGAGTTTGTACTGTCTTCGGTATAAAAAAAAGAACATACGGGGCCCCCAAATTCGTGTGTGCCCAGGGCTTCCAAATTCTTGTGTGCCCAGGGCTTCCAAATTCTTGTGTGCCCAGGGCCCCCAAATTCGTGTGTGTGTCAGGGCCCCCAAATTCTTGTGCGTCCAGGGCTTCCAGCACAGGTAAAGACGACACTGCATAGTCATAATGTATTGATGTCAATATGGAGCGTAAAAAGGTCGAATAGTGCGTGGAGACATGGTGAAGAAAGATAAAGAAAGAATACTCTCTTCGTCATACCGTACGCACCAAGGGACTGATACAGTGATCTGTGCCAGATCAGATGCCAGAAAACTTCAAGAATGTACACTAGATGGACCCAACCACAAGACCAACCAAACCACCAGAAGGATTAATCGACAAATGACAAGAACCCGCATGCCCGCAATTGGCTTGATGTAATCTAGTGATAAATGCGCATCCTGTGCATATCACTATATAGACCTAAAACTTGTATTCTGCAGCTAAAGTACATAATCAAGGAATTCACCGGTCAATATAATTATCTATAAAAGTAGTTTAGTGACACTTGAAAACAAGGCTTACACTTCTTTATGGAAGCCAGAGCTTCAAATATAACTGCGGAAGCTTAGGCTTGTGCAAATTCATGTTATGAAATTTGCACAAGCATTCTTCCACCGTAATATATTAATATTAGTCAGAATGTAGGCAAACATATCGTAATCCGTAATCGTGATAGATAACTTTTACCTTTGGCAGTATTCCCAGCCACCAACATATAGTTAGATCCATTGCTTTCATGTTGTAATAATATATTTAAAACATCTTGAACAGAATTTGGTCTGTACCAAACTTTTCCGTCTTTCAAAGTTATTCTCTTAATCGTTGCTTCTAAATCTTCTGCATTTATAACACACCAATCATCGTATTCAGCGCATCCATTTCCAGTACAAGGTTCATTCTTTTGCTTGCAAAGAGACAAATTCTCAATATCTTCAATTTCATGTTCTTTTGGAGAATCTTTTGCAAATTTTTTAAAGCATTCTGCTATAGGCCTATATCCTGTGCACCGACAAATGTTACTACCAAATGATTGTTCAACCTCCAACATTGTGACATCTCTGTTAGTTGATTCTAGAAGGCTAAATAGGAAACAGAAATAGATTATTATTGGTGACCGTGCTAAATAATAAATTAACACATAAGCTATGTATTGATTCGTAATAAAAAGAATAGAATAGAATAGAAAATTATTGATTGTACAGTAGAATCGAAAAATTCCTGGACACTCTAGTGTCCAGGATTTTCTATTAATATCTATATTATAAGATCTATACCTTATCCTTTGTTAGTCTAAGTTTAATTTACACTAACTATATATAATGTACTAATATAAATACACTACAATAAGACGGCCTCCGTGGCGTGGCGGTAGTGCACGCGACTGCTACGCACGGGGCGCGGGTTCGATCCCCGCTCAGTGCAAAAAGTTGTATGTATGAATATGGCTGTTTGCACTGATCTGGTCGTGCCTCGGCGAGCACGTTAAGCCGTCGGTCCCGGTTGCCATACAAACATCTATGGCCCTTGGAGCCCTCAAAAGTCCAACCAGTCTAACTTGGAACTTCGATATCCCCATTGGTCATTGGACCATTGGTTGTGGAGGTCAGATGGCAGTCGCTTCACGGATAATATCGAATTTCAGCCGCATCACAGTTAGACTGGAAAGCCGACCCCAACTGACTTGGGAAAAGGTTCAGAGAATGATGAGTCTAAGTTTAATTTAACCAAAACTAAGAAACATAGCATTAATAAAATAAAACAATAAAGTCAGTCATGCGAGTAGCATCCTAAACTTAATTACTTAATACTCGTATGTAGATCTATCCTGTAGCTTCTAAGACTAGTAGTTTTGTAGTGGCATCACTTCATACAATTTTAGTTTCAAATTGTCCAGGAACTTTTGGAGTCCACAGCTGTACACTAATAAATTATAATAGGTAGGTATCTACATGTACTGAAAGCTCTACTGAAAAAAAAATTGAAGTTCAACCACATCTTAGACTAGCAAGCCCACCCCAATTAAGTTGGAAATAGACTCAGAGAATGATGAAATGATTTTTATTAGCTTTATTGTTCCGCAAATTCTACATACGTGGAAGACGAGGTTTACGCACACAGTTTTTCTTCAAAAACAGACTCCAATTATCCTCCAGGGCACACGACACATACGTATTTTACATAAATAATAATAATAATGATTATACCGTTTCACTTGACATAGAAATCGTATCTACTTCTCGAACGTGCTAAAGGTAATTACGTTTGCAATTGTAAACTCTTCCGACGGAGTCATTGAAACAATAATTAAAAAATATTATAATAAGTTAACCGCGGCAGCCTAGTGGTATGGGTAATGGACTGCTGAGACGAGGTCTCGGGTTCGATCCCAGGTTTTACCATGGCACACACCAATGACTTCGACGATTTTCGAAGTTATGTGTGTATTTATCGCAGGTTTATTTGTAACCGGTTAATGGCAATAGGCTCGCCACCTATTACATTGGGACTTAAACATAAACTGGCGAAATTTAGGTGCTAGCATCTCTGCCTACCCCTTCGGGTATATAAGCGTGATATTATTAAAAAAATATATACTAAGTTAAATTAAGAACAACTTACTTTTTTTGTAATCGGTTATAATCTCATTAAAATGAAGTATTTGTACGGTATCGACTCACCCATTCATACTCATGACCCATCCGGGAGTACAATGTCCACATTGGGTGGCATTGTTCTCAGCCATCGATTTCTGCAGCGGATGGTACCCAACATGCTTGTTCCCTAAACCTTCTATCGTTGTGATCTCCCAGTCTTGGCAAGATGTGACTGATACCATGCACTGTTGGTTAATTTATAAAAATGAGGATAAATGACGTAATAGTAATTTTATTTTCGCACTATAGTGAAGAAACTTGACCCCAGAGCTCCAGACCAGCAGGTCAAATGGCAGTCGCTTCACAAAAAATATTGCAGTTTAGTCGCTAGTTAGACTGGAAAGCCGACATCAAATGAGTTGGGGAAAGGTTTAGACAATGATGTGGGTTGAAAATTGAAATTGATTTAAATCAATAATTTTCGCAGGTCATTGCTGGACATATGCCTCTCTTAATACTTAGAGGTTTTAGCTTACTGTTACTACGCTGGTCAGGCGTGTTGGTATACGATTTTATTTTGTGTTTTCCTCCTCTCGCAGAAATATCGTTTGCGTATTTTTCCGCTTGTCGCCTCTTACGAAACCCTTCGGATGAGATGTTGTACTATTATTCGTTTTCCGACTTCACAGTAATAGATATAAATTGAACTGATTGACTACTTTACGAACGATGAATACTATAAAGTATCTAGTTGGGCCCTGGCTTCGCTGTTTACAATAATCCTAGCCCGTGAACTTTTTTAATGATCGCTTGATGGTTAGCTGAAAGCCTCATAAAAGCACCGGGACTTGTAGAATGAAGGAAACAGTTGTGATTTGATAGTAAAAATTTAAAGAATATGGTGCAGCAAAGAAAAGAGTCATCGAACAGCTTGGTTCTTGATGAAATAGTTTGCACCCCGTAAGGATGAAATCTAAGCCCGTGCGTGTAATCCTGTATATTTCTGAAATTATACGCTGCCTCTGTTGCATGGCGGCAGTGAACGCGACTGGTACGCAGGAGGCGCGAATTCGACCCCAACTGAGTTGAGAATAGTCTCAGAGAATGAATGATTTTAGAAGTGATACGCGTGCATATACTTTAGTAATTCTTTTAACACCGTTATATATTATATTTGAATGGGCAAATCTTTTTAAATTGACGAGCGCTGACGTTTTACCGACTACTAGATCATAATCTGTGCTACAAGTATTACCAAAATGTATAATAATGGAAACGTTAATTTTATCTGATTATACTTGTACCTAACATAACAAATCATACTGATACACATCAAATAATTATGCTAAACAGGTAAACAATCAAAGCATTTTTTAACAAAAAAAACATAAAAATTACAAAACTTAACAACTTTTTCGTTATCTGAAAATCTCAAAAATGAGGTATTAATATGGAATTGACTAGAATATTACACCAATTTTTATCTCTACTCGTTTTTAATACGAGAATATAGTTCAGGATTCTTGTGTAATATACTTTAAAATGCCTTCTAGCGCATCGAACCGTATTAGGCAAGATCCAACTCGTTCTGATTTTATTTTTAAGTTTAATAAAAGTTACTTCACATTTTGATGTTAAGAGATAACGTTCACAGTTATAAAAATAATACTTACAGAGTTGACTGCCTTACGAGGGGTACCAGAGGAAGTAGATGCGTTGACGATGCAAGCCCCACAACCAGCCTCTCGACACATGTATTTGGTGCCACGGAGTTCCAATGTGTTTCGGAGATAATCGACCAGGGTTATGTCGGAACTGACCTCGCATCCGACTACGAACAGAGAAAAAAAGTTATGATGGTACGATGCGCGAATGCTTGGGCTGCCGGCGTCTCCTTCTGTGAGCAAGTAATGCTCGAGAAGGAGACGGCGGAACGAGTTAGGAGAAGACTCAGGACCCGCACAGCCCGCGACGAGCGGAGGCGACTCGGACGTCAGAGGTCGCAAAATGACCTACATCTTCCATGAGCGCGGGCCTGGGATGACCTGTCACTGCGCGCAAAGTGCGCCTCCCCATACGCGGGGGCTAGATAGGGACACCGTGGTCCCTTCACCCGATGGGCGTCATATCGAATAGAAGACCCCGGGTATGCTGGGGTACGAGGAATATGTTGACTACTATCTCACCTCCGGCAACTAAAGACCCAAAGACGGCGTGCGTTTTGGTTGGTGAGTTTTGGCTACCCTACTCATCGCCGGAGGCATAATACAAGGTTGTTATAAGCCGCTGTATTCTGTAGGGTGGAGGTACTTCCCCAGTCGAACTGCTCAATTAGAACGGGACATACCGTCGTATCCTACCTCCCCTAAGGTCCGTTGTTTATAAATTTAATTTTTTTATTTAACTTCCTAATTTGATTTCATTGTTAAGTAATTTTAATTGCTAACTGTACAGGTCATTTACCTGTTCATACTTATATATCTGTTTAATTATTTTTTTATAAAAGAAATCACTCCAAATTCACTTCTAAGATTTCTAAACCAGTTTTTGTGGACCTCAGGCTAAATTATGGTACAGTTAAAACTCAGAACCGGTCCAAAATACTTTCGACTGAAAAAAAATCTAAAATATTCTTGACTCACTCGATTGGTCTGTTACCTGGGACTCTGTCAATCATTGCTTAGTAGATTTGCCTGTCAAGTTTGGTCAAAAGCTGTTATATCTAAGTGTCACATAGTTCACTACATAAATGATGAACCACTGAGTATCAAAGAGTGCTGTCCGCTACGATTTACCAGTGCGAGACACACTGGTAGATCGTAACAGTAGTATTTTTTATTTGTTTTATGAAACTGAACACAACCAGTAATATTTATTTTACTGTGTTTGTCGTTGTGTTTAATCGTAATTATAATTCTAATCGTAATGAATTGTTTACTAATATTATAAATGTTATACATTAGATTTTCAAAGTTACATGCAAAAAAAATGTTACATACCTTCACATAAAAAATGTGACAGTTTCATAAATAAAAATAATTACTATTCGCAGTTAATTACTGATGCTATTCACTTTCTCAAAAAGGCCAAAGAATCATTTCCAATAAAAACATCAATATTATAATGAATGTTATTCATCACACATACGAAATTAAGGATTAAGGGGAGAAAGGCAGTACTTTTTACCAACTAATTAACACGTAGTACTTTTAAGTTAGGCCGACGATATATGACGATAGGGTGTGTCGTTGCGTGGTATCTACTCACACAACATCATACGACATCTGCAAACGCATGCAGCAGAGGGTATGTCGTTGCGTCGTATCAAGAAACACAACAACATACGACATCTGCAAACGCATGCAGCAAAGGATATGTCGTTGCGTCGTATCAAGACACACAACAACATATGACATCTGAAGAAGCGTACGACAGACCATGTGTCGTTGCGTCGTATCGACATATCGTCAGCTGCACGCGTCTACACTTATAGTGTATGTCGTTGACAACGGAATCATACTTTAGAAGAAAATATTGATCACTGTGGTCAAAAATACTATTAATATTTTTAGTCAAAAGTGTTGTCGACCGATTATGAATTTTGACTGTAACATAAATATTATTACACCAAAAATGCTACCTGCCAATCCGGTTTTTCATGATTGTGGAGCAGACCGCATTAAAAACTTAGTAAGAAGTAACGGTTAGAGCGAGGAAGCAAAAAATAGCGGCTATAATTATTACATTTTATTTGTTTTCTCAAGCAGTAAACACATTACACGAGGCACATATTAACTCATTTGGTTAATGTTAATGGTATTTAGTACACGCTTACAATAGCTACTTTTTTTTTTATTTCAAGTGTTATCATTTAAAAAAATACACTTCGTTATGCGGGTTAACATGTGGAACGCCATGACGGTCAATGGTGTCCACTGAGTTTCCCGTAAAGCCAGAACATTTTCGCAATAATCGTCAAGTTGTTTTTTTTTAATATTCTTAGGAAATAACTCAAAATTAATAACCGACTTACGTGAATAGCGCTATTGTCATTATTTCCTGAGATATTATATAGCAGACACAGTGTCCGCCGCAGCTCACTGGACCCGACCCATTGGCAGATACCAATGGGTCGGGTCCTGCCAATGGGTCGGATCCAAGGTGTTCCCCGCGCCCGATTGGGATATCCACGTTTTTATTGCCTGGCGTTCTACGTGATAACCAAAGGTTACCTGATTTCTAGTTGATTTAAGATTTGTGGTAGCCACACAAATTAGGTTTGCACAAATATTATTATAATTGTATGTCGGAACATACTTATGCAAATTTCATTAACGTGTATTTGCCCGAGCCTAGACTCTCGCAGTTTTACTTGAATTGTACGCATGTGCTATTGTACGCATACTTTAATCATCAAATTTCACAAGCAAAAAAAAGCCTGTCATGTGTGAGTCGGACTTGTAGTTGCGAGGGTTCCGTGTAAAATTGACGAACTTACGCTACGTATACTTCAATATATTTTGATTAGAAGTTTAATTTTTTGCACAGTTTCAAGACATTACAGAGATGAGTAGGTATGTGGAAAGAATGTCAACTTGATACTGCTACGCATTCCTAAGAAAAATCTTGACAGGCAGACGGATAACATCATGATCCGTTTTTTAGGCGGCAGACACGTACACGGCTCATCTGATGGATAATGGAGAATTTTCTATGCTGTCAGTGCAGAAGGTAAAGCAAAGTTTCTCGGTCTTCCTACTGATAACACAAAACCTCTCCAGTGAACTCTGACTACCATACTCGCCCACTATACAAGGTTATTATTAGCCGCAGTATTTTGCGGTACAGAACCCTAATAATATTCAAAACTCAGTCTACATCTAATCTTAATCTACCCATATCAAGCACGATCGTAATGTCAATATTCGCTCTTGTAAATTGTGTTATAAGAAAATTATTTTTGACAATTGTCTGATATTATGTCGATCATTTTAAATAAGTACGATTTTATTCCGAGAATTTTATTGGACCTCAGATATGTACCTACATGTTTTTTGCGAAACATTTTGGAAGCGTATGTCCTTATTGCCAAAGTTCAAAACACCAATTGACATTTTTCTTACCTCAAAGTACATATAACGTGAAACGGTAATTTCAAAACATACCAACACAACAAAATTATCTTTGGAATGCGCTCATTACCAAAATGCAGTTTTTAAATGGAAGAGAAATCGTGGTTCGATGACACTGTGCCCTCAAGGTATAATCACATTGTATTTTATACAAGTTCACAACTTCCCTCCCTATCCTTTCCTACACAGGACAACACGTGCAGGATCACAGGACTCTTTTATGTAACTGACCCGCGCAACTTCGTCTGCGTCATCCCGTTTTTGTAACATTTTTTATTCCTGCTCCTCACCTGTTGGTGGCATGATTTTATATACATTATAAAACTTCCTCTTTAACTATTCTATCTATTAAAAAAACACATCAAAATCCGTTGTGTAGTTTAAAAGATTTAAGTATACATAAGAACATGAAAAATAGGGACAGAGAATGCGACTTTGTTTTATACTATGTAGTGATTTTACCGTGACCGTGTCAGAAGTGCGTGCCCGTCGCGTATTCAGCTGGTTATTAGCTGAGCTTAAATGAAACCAGCGAACGATTGGTGGCCATGTCAGCACAACTCTAGTTTGTGTGCCCATGTGCCACAAGTTGTTACGTCCACACGCAACGTCATGTCTTGATGTCACGCTGTCCGGTTCGCTGTTTATGTCACAAATCTGGACGCACCAAATGTCGGAGCACCGACGTGCAAAAATATACCATCAGGAACCAGTGGTTCGATGAGTTTTCCTTTACATTAAGTCTTGCAATTCTTTACCAGAATACGGGGTTCCTTCTTCCTAGGTAAGTATAGTCCTGAGTCCTTTAAGTGGGGCGTGAATAAATATTTTATGAGGCCGTCAAGTTGAGCGTTACCATTGTAACACAGTGTGTGTTTATAATGGTGACCCTCTTCCTGAAACTTTGATTTCAGCCTACCATCAGACGAGGTGAATTCAAATTGACGTGTCATAATTATAAAAAAACGTGAACTGTTATACAGTTAGCGACATATATCTTGACTGAAAACGTCACAAAATGTAATATTGCTTGTGTCTTTAATAATGACCCTATTTCATGAGGCTTGCCTTCAGCTCACCATCAGACGAGGTGAAGTCATATTGACATATCCAAGTATGTACGTAGTATTTTACATGATCTATAAATAAAGTCTTATCAACATTACATGAGGTATTTTGAAGACGTAAGTAATTAACTTGTAAGTAAATACTGCACATAAACTCATTAACTAAGGAAAACAAGTTATAAAGACAATTGTTCATCATTCATATAATTTTATTATGTGCAAGCTGTTGCCCGCGGCTCCGCTCGGAGGATTTCTATTCTCTTGCCAAATCCTGACCATTAACTTGCGAAATGTAGCACCTCTGCCTACCCCTTCGAGGATATAGACGTGAGTTTATGTTATGTTATATTTTGTAAATATGTAAATTCCACCGTTCAGTGCATCCCCTATGGGACGTGGGAGAGCTGTCCCTAGTCTACTACCCCTTTATCTCCCGGTCTGCCGGGGTGCGAGAGATATGTCTTGTATAATCTCACCTCCGGCAATCAAGGACCCATGGACGGCGTGCGTTTTGGTCGGTTCGAGTCCGACATAATCACCTCCATCGGTTTTGGTGGAGGTGGTATCCGTGGTGGTATCATTTATCTTGCGCACGATAAAAAAATAAATAAAAAAGTCTACTACCCCTTTGGAGTATATCCATGCCTCGCTACAAAGGGTGGTGGAGTTCCACTCCGCACTCTCACTGAGGACTGTTGCCACCAACAGATTGATTACAATTTTAACGGATTCAATTAAATTCTGAAAGGATGTCTCCATACTGGTTTGGCCGCGAAAAACACATAAATAAATAAATAAAAATGGATTGACGTCACAACTAATGGTTTAATGACCAATAGCGATATTGAAGTTCCAAGTTAGACTGGTTGGAATTTTGAGGGCTCCAACTACCCGTAACGACTGCCATAAATGTTTGTATGGCAACCGGGACCGATGGTTTCACGTGCTCTCCGAGGCACGACCAGACCAGTGCAAACAGTCATATTCATGCATACAACTTTTTGCACTGATCGGGGATCGAACCCGCGCTCCGTGCGTAGCAGTCGCGTGCACTACCGCCACGTCACGAAGGCTGTCCTCTGTTTCTATTTTATAATACCTATATTGTTTTATTAACTGTGTGCACATGTTTTATGTTACAATCCAAAATGGAACTGTATTCTAGCAACATTTTTTTTTAATTACTGTAATGTGTTTTGTGCGCCTTAATAATAAAAAATATGCACATATTATGTAATATTGGGTGGTTAGCCTAGTGGTATGGGTAATGGAGTGCTCGGGTCTCGGGTTCTATCCCAACCATGGCCCACATCAATGACTTTTCAATGCTTTTCAAAGTTATGCGTGTATTTATCGCAGGTTTATAAGTGCCCAGTTAATGGCAATAGGGACCTAAACATAAACTGGCGAAATGTGGGTGCTAGCACCTCTGCCTACCCCTTCGGGGATATAGGCGTGAGTTTATGTTATGTTATAACTACGCAAGCTAATGCGTGAGCTAGTTTTCGCCGCCTTAGCCTTCTAACCTATATCCATCTATACATCGAATAGTTTTTTTTTTTATAAAAGGATGTCTTAAAATATAACGCTGCCAAGTTTCTCTCTTGACTGTATAATTTGAATACTCTTCCAAAAAGTGACGTATAGGTTCTAAAAAAAATATTTAAATTTCTTTGAGCGTTTGGGCTCATAGCCTTTTCAAAATGCCAATTGCCGCTTTTGAAACTAACCTACTTATTTAAAACGATATACAAGCGTACTTGCATTAGGTACTTAAAATTAATGTTCTAGGACAATCTGCACAACGTCACCTAGACCCATGGTAAGCATAGTTTAAGTAGCTTGTGTTACGGGTTCTAGAGTGCGGATAAACATACATAGATACATTTTTTTTGTAAATTCCGTACATATTATACATAGAAACACCCAAACCAGTGTAGATATTCATATTCAAGCACACAATATTTTTTTATATTACTTAGGTGGCAGACAAGCACACGGCCCACCTGATGGGAAGCGGTCACCGTGGCCTATGGACGTTTGCAACACCAGAGGCGTGACACACGTGCTGCCTACCCTGTAGAAACCTTCTAATGCCCTTCTTGAAGAACCCCATATTGTAGTCGCTTGGGAAAACCACTGCAGGGAGCTCAATATTTGCACTGAGCGGGAATCGAACCCGCACCTCCACTACCACCACGCCACGGAGGTCGTCAAAAAGACTTATAACCAGTTCTTACATAAAACTAAGATACGGTTATTTTTTATTACAATGTGCGTAAGGCAACTGGTTTTTAGTGGGTTCAGTAGCGAGATAAGGCTAATTAATGGGCCTATAGGCATTTGACTCTTCATTTAGACATTATCGGGCCGATTAAGACGTAATAAACATTTTTTAACGTGCTAATATCCTCATCCGTCTGACACTCTCCAAGACGTTCATTGTTTATGCTTGTGCGGCTAAGCACGTAATTAATTTCCTTGAGAGAATCGGGTCTAAATTACCTGCAATATTCGGTTAGGAATTTATTTTCGTCATACCCATTTGTTAGAAAGTGTCTGATTGCCGGCAATAGACTCGCCTCCTATTACGTGGGACCGAAAATCATAGTAGACGAAATGTGGGTGTTTAACACACCTCTGCTCACCCCTTCGGGGATTATGGGCGTTAGCATATATGTATGTATGTATGTATTTTTTTTAAATATACCAAATGTATACAGTCACAACTAATTTAGCCTTCCTACTCACATCATTCAAATCAATTGTTGAATATAGGCCTTTCCCAATGTAGGGAGGCTCTGGCCTACTGTTGCCACGCCAGTCAGACGAATTTGCGCAAGTTTTTATTTCGAGTTTTCCTATTCGCGTAGTGATATGATCTACTCTTGCACCGCTAGTCGCCTTTTACGACACGTTCCATTCTAATAACTATAGCTACCTACTCGATCAACATCACGACAAGCTGTTATCTTGTACACGAAGTGTTTATTACAAAATACCTAGGTATAGCAAAATGTATAATGGATTAGCTTGGCGGTCTCTGTGGGGCGATTGCTGCTTTGTGTAAATATTTTTATGCATTTTATCAACCGCGGTAGCTTAGTGGTGTGGGTAATGAACTGCTGAGTAGACATCTCGGATTCGATCCCAGGTGTTACTATAGCACGTCACCAATGACTTTTCGATGCTATTCGATGTTATGTGTGTATTTACCTATCGCAGGTTTATAAGTGCCCGGTTAATGGCAATAGGCTCGCCACCTATTACATTGGGACTTAAACATAAAGTGGCGAAATGTGGGTGCTAGCACCTCTGAAATCCAGCTTTTATCAAACTAATTTCAATATCGCAATCATATTTTAAAATGTCCAAACATACAGATACACAAGACAGAGAGCCTCCGTGGCATGGTGGTAGTGCACGCGACTGATACGTAGGTACGGGGCGCGGGTTCGATCCCCGCTCAGTGCAAAAAGTTGTATGCATGAAAATGGCTGTTTGCACTGGTCTGGTCGTACCTTGGAGTGTACGTTAAGCCGTCGGTGCCGGTTGCCATAGAGAAATCTATGGCAGTCGATACGGGTAGTTGGAGCCCTCAAAAGTCCAACCAGTCTAACTTGGAACTTCTATATCGCCATTGGTCATTGGACCATTGGTTGTGAAGTTCAGATGGCAGTCGCTTCACAGAAAATATCGAAGTTCAGCCGCATCACAGTTAGACTGGAAAGCCGACCCAAACTGTGTTGGGAAAAGGTTCAGAGAATGAAATACAGACACACATCCCTTCGCCAGGACATAACTATATTAATAGTAATCAAGTATTTTTAAATGTTAACTGTATTTAGAGGTAATTTAACTTAAAACGAGTAGGTATATAACCTACTAAAATCTTAGGATATTTAAATTACCATTTTTATCATGGCAATGTTTTATTCGTTTATGCATATTATTATTAAAATCTACGTAATAGTTTAAAAATTATATGATAAAATGATTTTTTACGTTCATTAATTTTATCAAATATAATAAATATTCCATTATCTGTCTACAATATTAAAATAATATCAACTTCTTTAAAATGCATAGTTACGTTATATGCATTCACAAAATACTAGCTGTTGCCCGCGGCTCCAGCCGATTTTGGACATTCTCAACGTCATAGTCATTCTCGGTGGGGTAGAATGGCATCTAGCACCACATCTCTCCATAGGCCATGGGGTTTGATATTGGCGGAGGCATCACAGAGAGCTCCAGCAATCTGTGCCCCTTGCACGAGAAAGTGTCGGGGTCGTAACGTAAAAGTACCTACTTATAGAGCCTTATACTATGAGCACAGCATGCCCACTGTGAACCCGTGTGTGTGTAACCCATTAAACACATTGTTTCGTTCTTTCGATAGGTACCTTTGCATCACGAATTCGACATTTTTGCACATGCTACATGCACTGTTCGTGTAACTTGAAAATAAGCGGGGCGTGAAAAAAGCATCTGATGAGGCCGTCAAGCTGAGCGTCACCATTGTAGCACTGTACGTGTTTGCAATGGTGGCCCTCTTTCATGAGACTTTGCCTTCAGCTTAACATCAGGCAATTATGGCGCGTCAAATTGACATGCCATAAATTAAAATAAAAACGTAATTTTGTGGGCATTTACTAGGTATATTACTGATATAGATTATTATTTTTGTAATAGGTTAAATCAAACTAAGAATGTAGGTATGCAGCTTCTAATACATTATTGGTTTTATACCTCTAACATTTTTAATGTGATCGTTATATTTTTGTTTTTTTATGAAGCACACTCACCACCGGGAACCCAACACAAGGTTATTATTAGCCACGGTGTTCTGTAGGGCGGAGATACTATCGCAATCGCACTGCTCAATTGAGACGGTGGGTACCGTAGCCTCCTACCTACCTCTGTACACTTGCCCCTAAGAAAGTTACATAAATATTCCGATGCGATGTTTTCAACATGTTCTGACGTCAATTTCACTGATTTTGTTTAAATCTTATTTTCTTAAACTTATTCCGATTTTATAAGTAAGTAATTTTCTTACGTATCACACAATAAGTAAAGTTTATAAAACATAACTAATTTAGTCTAGAACAATTGAGAATTTACTTGGGCCTCCTACTAAAAACTTTTTAGTATGGCGTCTTGCAATGTGTTTCGTTCATAATCATAACACAAATCAAGGATCTATAATTTACCAGAATATCACTTATTGCAATGAAACTATAGTAACTGATCGTAATTGTGTGGTATCCCTTTCTTACTTACATTGTACACTTCAATTAACAATAAATAATTTCAAAAATAAAGCACCAATTCGTGTATCAAAATAAATCACCCATGCGTCTGCGCATTGCATATCATTCTAATAATTGAAACAAAACCTTTTCACATAAACATAACACTTATTAACAATATTTTTCGACTAATCAACACTCACAGAAACAAAATTATTTGTGAACCAAAAAAAAAAATTATAACACGTCACTACAAAATTTAAAAAAAAATTGTTACAAAAAAAACAAATTCAAAAACTGACCTGAATGCTTAACTCCATTGACTTTAAAACTGATGCGATCAGTCATGACTGTAGTGTATGGCAACTTGGAACCCACTGGTTTGACTTATAGAACACACTGTCTCACTAAACTTCATGTTAGAAGTCACGCAAGAGAAAAATAACGTTATACGATAATCAACCTTATTTTAACATACATAGAGTCTTAATTTCAGCAGGTGGTGTTACAAAAAAGTATATATTATAATTCTGTTTATTTAAATAGTGACTATAATAGTCCAGTAATAAAATAATCACCACTGGTTGTGATACAAAACACATACTATCTCAATAAAAACATTCTTCAAAAGAATCAGCCAAGTTACATGATAAAATTAATCGTTATACGGTAATCAACCTTATTTTAACAGACATAGAGTCTAAATTCAGCATGTGGTAATGTAAAAATGTTATAATTCTAGTTAAGTAAATAGTGACTATAATTATAGTGCAATAAAATGCTAATTTGTTTGCACTACTGTTTAATTGTCAACGCACCTGATTAAATGGTAAATTACTAGATGCAATGTGCAATGCAATGCAGTGCTTTCTTTTGAGTCTAATGAACTAGATAATGAATAAAGAAAAATGAACAAAGAAAGAAATTTATTTTGTGGATAGCACAATATTCATCTTATACGGTAGCTACCGAACTCCTGGGAAAATATAATATGCTGATTGCATTTTTTTTGGCACGTCAATTTGACTTATTCTCGCCCGATGTTAAGCTGAAGGCAAAGTCTCATGAAAGAGGGTCACCATTGCAAACACGTTCAGTGCTACAATGGCGGCGGCGCTCAGCTTGACGGCCTTATCAGATGCTTTTTCACGCCCCGCTTAAAGGATCCGGGACTGTAGGAAGAAGGAAACACGTGCGTCGGCAAGGAATTTTTTATACAATATAGGTGTATTGGATGGATGGACTGATGGAAAGAGGTTACTGCAGCCTATGGACGTTTAAAAAGAAATACTAAGCAGATAATACAATTCATTCTCACTTCATTTCGGTCTAGGTATTACAAATTTTGTCTAACATAAATGTATGTATGGTTTGATTTTTACCTACACTTAATTAATTTTTTTCATGAATTTCTTGTATTTGGTCATTCTGCAAGCAAGCGTGATTCATCGTGGACCACATCGTCACTTACCATCAGGTGAGATAGTGGTTAAACGTAAGCCTATCCTCAATAAAAAAAAATAAGGCAAACCATGCTTGAGAAAAAAAAAATAATATTAATATGTATGTACTCGTAAGTACATTCATTATGATAATTTAGTCCTAATAAATCATAGTTTAAGATGTTACGCCTGTCTGTAGGGAAGTTTTTTGCGAATGGACAGGTCAATGATCTTGTAAAATCGAGCTGATATGAAATTATTAGGTAATATTGACGTAACATAACAAACTCACGCTTATATCCCTGAAGGGGTAGGCAGAGATGCTAGCACCTACATTTCGCCAGTTAATGTTTAGGTGTTTAGGTGGCGAGCCTATGGCCATTAACCGGGCACTTATAAAACTGCGATAATTACACACATAACTTCCAAAATCATCGAAAAGTCATTGATGTGTGGCATGGTAAAACCTGGGATCGAACCCGAGACCTCGTCTCAGCAGTCCAGTACCCATACCACAAGGCTGCCGCGGTTACTGCGCTTACTTAGGTGATATTGTAATGTCAATAGTATGCATATCTACGCATTTCTTATCAATTTTACTAGGAGTACATATTTTGACTACCACTAGTGGATTATTGGAGGTCAGATGCCAGTCTATTCACGGGAAACATCAAAGTTATTACCATTAACTGACCCTAAGTTAGGAAAAGACTCGGATTATGAAGGTGTACACACACGCAGTACAGACACAGCAATATAGACACAGTAAGACACGTCAAATTTACAACACCCCATCCTTTTTACGTAGGGGGATAAAAACTAGTACAGACGTAGTACTATTATTTATTCTGTGCTACAGACCTCGATGTAGGAAAATGTTTTATCAAGAAGTGTTGCTGAACGCCTACAAAAATATTGTTAGCAATTATTCTATTTAAATGTCATTTTGAGGGAAGAGAATTATGTCTTGTATAATCTCACCTCCGGCAATTAAGAACTCATAGACGGCGTGCGTTTTGGTCGGTTCGAGTCCGACATAATCACCTCCGCCGACTTTTGGTGGGGGTGGTATCCGTGGGGATTTTGCGCACGGACAAACAAAGGTATCAATTTGATAACTTAAAATTTTAAAAATTGAATGTAAAGACGGGATTGTTGTAGGTATCTACTAATCAAAAATATTAAAAAAAAGGATCTTGTTCTATCGAATCAACAGCATTTTTTAGTTGCCATCATGGTGTAGTAATTTTTTTCACGGCAGCGCCGCGGCTTACGGAGAGGGCCCGAGCATAGATTTCTCCAACGTCGCCCCCTAAGACGCGAAGGAGAACTTCGA
Organism: Pelosia muscerda; assembly: GCA_963691645.1. Taxonomy (NCBI): domain Eukaryota; kingdom Metazoa; phylum Arthropoda; class Insecta; order Lepidoptera; family Erebidae; genus Pelosia; species Pelosia muscerda. The sequence goes on along the minus strand of OY829109.1, from coordinate 16,925,206 downwards.
ATAGTCTAGACAATACATGGTCTAGTTAGCTCAATTGATCAGATAATTTTCCTAATAAGAGACTAGTCGCCTATTAAAACCCCCTCTATACCTAGATTCATTTTCCAAATTTAAATCGATTAAAAAAGTAATAAAATTATTCTTAGATAAATGTCGTTTCTTACAGGCGTTTTGATGACTTTTCAAATGCGCATTAGGTAGGTAGTATAAAAATTAAATGTTTTAACTCAACATATTATTATTTTTAGTACTAATTACAACAGGTCATAAAACTGTCAGTCGTGACTTATGATTACTTTTATATTTGGTTTATAAGAGGACGAATACATGCAGGGTGTCTTTCAGGCTGCCTGGTACTGCAGCGCTTCAAGAATATTCGCCGAAGCACGGACGCATAGGTTGCTTCTATACGACGTTGTGGAAACAAAGCGCAACTTTAGTTCATGTATTGACTGTAAAACGAATAGACACTAAAAAAATCATTATCACATTATATTATTAACGTACCTAACTATAAATTGTTACTAACCTTAAAAGACAGAGTTACTTGACAATAAAAAGGTTATTATTATTATTGTTTCCTTTCAACAAATGGAACCAGTAAACTCATTAGGGCTGAAGACTCATGTCCAGCAATGCTCTGCAGTAGGCTCATAAGTTGACCCTTAAATCCAGATCTAAGTCCACACGGAGTAATTGAATAATTAAAATATACCATCACCCCTTGGGGGTCGGAGCATTCTCCCTGTAGAGGAGGGATCGCGGGTTCGATATTTTCCGTAAAGCGACTGCTATCTGACCTCCACAACCAATGGTCAAATGGCCAATGGCAATATCGAAGTTCCAAGTTAAACTGGTTGGACTTTTGAGGACTCCAACTACCCGTAACGACTGCCATAGATGTTTGTATGGCAACCGGGACCGACGCGGCGACGGCTTAACGTGCTCTCCGAGGCACGACCAGACCAGTGCAAACAGCCATATTTAGGCATACAACTTTTTGCACTGAACCGGGATCGAACCCGCGCCCCGTGCGTAGTAGTCACGTGCACTACCGCTACGCTACGAAAGTTGACTTTTTCCTATCTAAATTTGATTTTTGAATAAAACATAGGCTTATTAAAAAAATGCGTGAAATATTGAAGTCAGGCGTAGACCTTCACACTTTATTCTGCGTCACTTGCATTTTTGAATGAAACGTGACTATATATGTACATAATATTCGTAGTGAGTACAATAGTACTTTTATGTTTGGAACGTGAGCACGTGGACGTTAGAAGCTATTCCACCAAGCAGTGTGCGACTTAGATAAATTGTACCGTCATGGATCGAGTTACTTTTAAAATAAATGGTGTTGAATATTCAGGTAAGTTAAGTTCAATATTATTCTATTTTCATTGGGTGTCTTTCCTCTGTCGCACCATTAAGTCTTGGAATTAATGACCAGCGCACGTTGTTCCTTCTTCCTACAGTCCCGAATCCTTTAGTGGGGCGTGAAAAAGCGTCTGACGAGGCCGTCAAGCTGAGCGCCACCATTGTAGCACTGTTCGTGTTAGCAATGGTGACCCTCTTTCATGAGGCTTTGCCTTCAGCTTAACATCAGGCGAAGTGAAGTCAAATTGACGTGCCATAAATAAAATAAAAACCCTACTTCTGGCTGACCCTAGGCCATCTACGGTTCCAAGATTTCCCAGCCACGGTATGCTTCTGCTTTTTCACGCCCCGCTTAAAGGACCCGGAGACATCTGTGCCTGCCTGCGAGGAACTATACATGAAGATGTTTATCTATTATTGCAGTTGGATCAGAAGTGAGTTCGAATGTGATGCTGTTGGACTATATTCGCCATCATCTGGAGCTGCGTGGCACCAAATACATGTGCCGGCAAGCGGGTTGCGGAGCGTGTATCGTCAGCGCCCGAAGACCGAAAAGCTTGCCTTATGCTCTCAATTCGGTAATTTTTTTACAATCACATTCTTCACCTGATGGATAGTGTTTACCGTAGCCTACGGACGTTTGCAACACCAGGGGCTTCATGTGCCCCCATGAGCGCGGGCCTGGGGGTGACGGGTAGAGCCTCCGGTCACCCTAGCAGAAGCAGGCCATGGTGATGGCGCAAAATGTCACCCCATACTCAGGGGCAAGATGGGGACACAAAAAAGGTCTTCATGTTTGTGCTGCCGAATCTGTAGAGGGGAGGGTACCCTCTGCCTGGAGGGTGAAAGTTTCTGTGCTGTTAATGCAGAAGACAAGGAAGGGTTTCATACTATCACATATCAGTGTTAACTTAAGTCCGCTGTCTTCCCACTGACAACACAAAAACTCTCCAGTGAGCTTTGGTTACCCTTCTCACCGCCAAGATTAACCGCAGTACTTTGTGGGGCAGAGGTAGGTTCCCAGTCAAACGGCTCAATTAGAACTAGAGATACCGTCATTACCTCCCTCAAAATCATACATATAAATTACATGGAATTACAAAGTTATTTATACAGTTATTATGACAGCTGCTCAATTATTGACCTTTTAAGAGTTTATGGTCTGCTGCCCCTTTTATGCCTTTTAATTTGGTTTAATTTTTATATAGAAAACATAGTTGAATGTCCTTTACAATGTTAAAGTAGTACTACGCTCATCAAAATTGGTTAAAAATATTTTTAACTTATTTCAGTGTATGATACCTATTACTGCCTGCCAAGATTTGGAGATAACTACTATAGAGGAAGTTGGCAACAGGAGAAAGGGCTACCATCCCCTTCAAAAAACACTAGCCGAGCATAATGGATCTCAATGCGGATATTGTAGTCCTGGATGGATTATGAGCATGTATAGGTATAGTAAAATATTATTAATTATTTCAGTGTTTTAAATTCTTACAATTATTAAGATAAATTTCCAAAATGTTCTGGGTATTTTTGTCCAGACATATTATATACAAAGGCGTTTACAAACATTAAAGAATTAAATTAAAGAATTACCTGATTTTGAATACAGAATACCGCGGCGAAAACCTTGTGTTGTGTTGCCGATGGTAAGTAGGATAGTCAGAGGTCACTGGTTTTGTGTTGTCAGTGGGAAGGCCAAGAAATTTTGCTTTGTCTTCTGCACAGATAATTCTCTTAACCTTCACTCTTACCCCTCCCTCCTGTTCTCTACATGGACGGCAGCTCGAGTGTAATGCCTCTGGTGTTGTAAACGTCCATAGGTCACAGTTACCACTTTACGTCGTGTGGGCTGTGTGCTTGTTTGCGACCTAAGTGATATAAAAATAATCTTCTCACTCATTATTCTTTGAGCCTATTTCCAATTCTGTTGGAGTCGACTTTCTAGTCTAACTAAGATGCGGCTGAAAGTCGATATTTTCCATGAAGCAACTGTCACCGGACCTTTACAACCAAATTGGCGATATTAAAGTCCAGTAGTTAGACAAGTCGAACTTTTGAAGGCTCCAACTATGCGTAACGACTGCCATAGATGTTCGTATGATAACCAGGAGCGACGGATTAATGTGCTCTCCAAGTCACGACCAGACCAGCACAAATCGACATATTCATGCATATAACTATTTGCGCTGAGCGAGGATCGAACGCGCGCTTCCTTCGTAGCAGTCCCGTTCACTACCGCCACGCCACAGAGGATATCACAAAAAAATAATCTTCCTAATAAACTAATTAAACATAATTTTTCAGTCTCCTCAAAAGCAAAGGAAGTCTTACGATGCTAGATATTGAACAATCGTTGGGCAGCAACATTTGTCGATGCACTGGGTACAGATCTATCCTGGATGCATTTAAAAGATTTGCTGAAGATGCTCCTAACAATATAATACTACCAGATATAGAAGATTTAAAAATATGCGCAAGTAATTGTGAATCTTGTGATAAACAGTGCGATAGTAATGATGATAACTGGTGCCTGGTTTCAATCAAGGATATAGATTATAAAATGTTGAAAATAAATTTGAAAGATGGCAAGACATGGTACAGGGCTAATAGTGTGTATGATATATTCTACGCTTTGTCTGTTGAAGGATATGATTCATATAAACTGATTTGTGGAAATACAGCTAAAGGTATCTGTCTATTTTTTACTTTCATAATCATTTGGATTTAGAACTGTAGCAAAGTCAATTATGAGGCTTAAGTGAGAGTTATGTACTCGCTTATATTCTCTTATAAATAAAATGACTCATCGTATTATGATGAATGATAAGATGGTTAGTGATTGGTTATTTATTTATTGCTCAAGTGATACTTATTTTAAATATATCATTAATAATTTAAAAAATCTAACTGTGGATTGTGGCACCAAAATGCATGTCTTCGTAAAATACCACTACTAGTAAAATTGTATTTTAATTTTATTTTTAATATTCAAAACGTAAAAATACATCCTTGAATTATTTAGTATTTACTTTCTTAGTTTTTTGTGTCGGGTGTTCTTTAATTATTATTTTATCTCACACATAGACATACATACACACATACACACACATTACAAAACCATAAATAACAACAATACTATTACACTCTGTACCTTTTACGTCGAAGGTTACAAATTAATTAGTTAATTGATGACATTGTTTGAATTAAAAATTTGTAATTACATATTATTATTATTATTTTTTTTATTATTGACATAATATACTTTTTGACATGTTATTATTATTTACACATTATTAATATTTTTATTATTTTTTTGACATATCTTTTTTACCTTTTTTTTGACATTTCACGTTTAATTGATTTTATTTTATTCATTGTTCGGACTCATATATTATTTTAATTGTTTTTTGTCTGTATGGTTCTTTTTACAAAAAAAAATAAACATTTTTACGCCGCCATATATACGGCTAAACATGTAGGACTAATAAAATTATAACCTAACATCTTGCATGCACATGTATGTATAACACATGTTTAAACAAATAAATTTGATTTGATTTGATTTGATTTGATTTGATTTGATTTGATTTGATTTGATTTGATTTGATTTGATTTGATTTGATTTGATTTGATTTGATTTGATTTGATTTGATTTGATTTGATTTGATTTGATTTGATTTGATTTGATTTGATTTGATTTGATTTGATTTGATTTGATTTGATTTGATTTGATTTGATTTGATTTGATTTGATTTGATTTGATTTGATTTGATTTGATTTGATTTGATTTGATTTGATTTGATTTGATTTGATTTGATTTGATTTGATTTGATTTGATTTGATTTGATTTGATTTGATTTGATTTGATTTGATTTGATTTGATTTGATTTGATTTGATTTGATTTGATTTGATTTGATTTGATTTGATTTGATTTGATTTGATTTGATTTGATTTGATTTGATTTGATTTGATTTGATTTGATTTGATTTGATTTGATTTGATTTGATTTGATTTGATTTGATTTGATTTGATTTGATTTGATTTGATTTGATTAATACAAGATCGCTTCTTTGCAGGTGTTTATCCAAATGACGACTTAATAGATGATCCTCGAGTTTTGATCGACATAAGTGACGTTCAAGAGTTAAAAGGTCATATTTTTGACCAAAACCTGATCATAGGGGCTGGTAATACCTTGACACAAATGCAAAAGAAATTTGAAATGTTCTCTAAAGAACAGTATTTTGATTATTTGAAGATATTAAACGACCATGTCAAGTTAGTAGCTCACATTGCTCTGAGAAATGTAAGAATCTTTCTTTATAAACCATTTAAGCAGCTGGCAGATAAAAACACGAGCCACCTAATAAGAATTAGTCGTACTGCCGACCGACTAATAAACTTCTAAAGCCCTTATTGTAGTTGAAGAACGCCATATTGTAGTCGCTTGAGAAAACCACAGTCACTTAAATATTAATAAAAAAGGCAAATCTTCCTTAATTAATAGACATTGGTATTCCTAACCAGTCGGCCATCTCAATCCAAGTGTTGACACCATCAAAGCCCTGTGCGAGAAAATTGTTTTAGCCACCTTAAGATATGAAACGGCGTATCTTTTTGTTTGATTCCATTCCGACATAACCACCCCCACTGACCGCTGGGGGTGTGCTTCTTACTAGCTCTTGTAAATGGGGTGTTTTAAAACATCAGCCATATATCTGATTATCATTCCCTGAACCTTTTTCCAACTCAGTTGGGGTTGACTTTCCAGTAACTGAACGCCTGAACGTCGATATTTTCCGTAAAACGACTGCCACAACCAATGGTCCAATGAACAATGGCAATATCGTAGTTTTAAGAAATTAAATGCACAAACAAATATTCTCTTTCCAGAGAGGCTCCATTGCCGGTAACCTAATGATCAAACACAGGCATAAGGAGTTCCAGTCCGATATATTTCTATTATTTGAAGCCATTGGAGCACAGTTGACAATAGGTAAGTGCCAATTGGTCCTGTATAAGCTGCTCGCATTCTACGTCTCCCTCTAACTGGCCGAGGGTACAGTGGAGGGAAGCAAGGGGCCGTTGGTCACCGAACGCAGGCTGGGGGGTTACGGGTGCGACCGCCTCTCCCTCCGGGGTTTGATGCAAATACCATTTTTCTAACTCATCTTAAACCGTGGATGATTCAAGTTCAGCCAGATTTTTATTAGGTAACCTTACACACCAGTAATTATAACGACACGACGTGCTCATCAGAATTTTTATTTCACATTGATTCCAAGAAAAAGATTAGAATACTAAAATTGATTAGCATAATAAAAATCATTAAATTATTATACCTACCTTTTTTCCAGTATCTTCTACCGGAGTAACATCAATTTTTACAATGCAGAAATTTCTTGAGTGCAATATGAAAGGTAGTATAATTTTAAATGTTATGCTGCCTCCACTAAGCTGTCAGTTTAAATTGGTTACTTTTAAGGTATGTGACAATTCTGTGAGCAGTCTCATTCTCTTCTTCCCTAGATAGGACAACACGTGCAGGTCTTAAATATAATCCATAAAAGGTGCAAACAATTCGTTCTACAACCAAACGTTTCAGTGAGTCTTTTCTTTGCCGCACCATAAAGTCTTGGAACGTTTAGTCAGCCCACGTGTTTCCTCCCTCTTATTGTACAGCAGGGTGCGAAAAAAACATAGGTCGAGGCCGTTAAGGTAACTAAAGACTGCTATTCTATAGAAAAAAAGAGACCAGAGAAGTAACTAACGCGATATAAGCTTTTGAAATCAACACAACCCTCGGAGGACCGAATATGTGATTAGATACACAACCTTGCGTACAATTATTGTTTTTGTTTTAATACAATAATCTTTTTAAAGAAAACCTTATTAAAATTCTTTTTATAAATATTTTTACTGCTTTTACAGATAATGCCTCGCTCTCAAAACGCACACGCCATAGTTAATGCTGGTTTCCTTTACAATTTGAACCAAAATAATATTGTTAATGAAGCAAGGATAGTTTTTGGTGGGTTGTCATCGAAATTTGTCAGAGCAACAGCAACGGAAAGCCTTCTAAAAGGCAAATCATTATTTACAAATGATACATTGCAAAAAGCGGTTGCAAGTTTAAAGTCAGAATTGATTGTAGATGATAATCCACCTGAACCTTCAGCAGCTTACAGGAGAACATTGGCTCTTGGATTGTTTTATAAGGTAAGGAATGTAATAATAAATAATATAAAAATTAAAACAATTCTATCCATAATTACATACGACAAAACTTACCTATAAAATCATAGGTCAAATCTTACCTATGCAAGGTAAGATCCGGAGTGGAAAAAGAGGTTTTTTTATACTATTTGTCTAGTATCATAGATACAGTGTTCGGCCGTTCCGTACCATATCCGTTGGTCAGGATGGAATCGTGGTATTTCGGTTAATATGAAGTAGGTTTCTGGACCCCTTCCGATCGCAGTTGTAGGAACTGCACACGCACACTGTAGATCACAGCGTAACGAACACAGTCAAAAGCCTCCTGCTAATCTAAAACCAAGCATAACTGAGGGATCTTCTTCGTTTTGTATGTCTCCGCGACTAGGGCAAACTAAGTCACCTAATGGATTGTATCATAAAAACTCTTCTAAAAATATTTTTGTGCATTATGTTATTATCATTGCCAGAGACAAACACTGTATAGGTCTCATCAATTTCAGATAATCATGTGAAACGAATAGGAACAGAATGAAGGATACACCAAGTACTTTAAATATATCGAAATGTTGAAGATATATTTTAATTAAAATTGATAATGAATAACTGATAAAAACCTTTGATTTTTTAAATTTTATTCTAGAGTCTACTCAAACTCTGTCCAGGCAACATAATTCACCCACGCGCCAAGTCTGGAACAATCAATCTCCATGACGTTCGACCAGTGTCTGAGGGTTACCAAGAATTTGAGACAGACCCTACAACATGGCCACTCAATCAACCAATACCGCGGAGAGAAGGCTTGGTGTGCAAAACATTTATTTTTACATCGAAAACTAATGATGAAAAGTTTATAACCATTATTCATTTTCAGATCCAATGCGCAGGAGAGGCAACGTATGCAGATGATGTACCGACATTTCCACAAGAAGTTCATGCTTCATTCGTACTCAGTACCGTTGCAAAAGGTCGCATATTGAACATTGATCCAACTGATGCGCTTGTAAGAATACTAATATTGAAGTTACATAATCCCTTTCCCATAACTTACTATGCAATTAAAAATTATTGTACATATTTTTAGAAATGTCCAGGAGTAATTGCATTTTACAAAGCAAGTGATATTCCTGGTTTCAATTCTTTTGTCCCTAAAGAAAACCCAATAGACAAAACGGATGAAGAAGTTTTCTGCAGTGGTGACGTGATGTACTATAACCAACCTATAGCACTTGTAGTAGCTGATACACAAGACACAGCAGATAAAGCAGCTAAACTAATTAAAGTAAAATATACAAATATTTCAAAACCTGTTATTGATATACAAGAAGCTAAAACTGACCCAAACAGAACCTTTTTGTATAAACAAATTAATGCAACAAATAAAGGAACTGATGTAACGAAGGTTATAAAAGGAGAAAATACAATATATGGACAACAACACTTTCCAATAGAAACTCTAGTTTGTGTTACAAAACCTAATGAAGAAGGCTTGGCGGTATATGCAACATCGCAGTGGTTAAGTGCAATGCAGCTAATGATATCACGTGCCTTAAAATTAGATCAAAGCAGGTAAACGTACATATTTTTAACTTTTTTTATATCATAGTCGTTATTTGTTCTATATGTATAGTCCTAAGCCGTAACTTACAGAACTAATTTACATTCCTAATGGTTAATTTAAGTTGAAGTCCTTGACATAAAAAATACATACATAATTTAAATTGTACTAAAAGTGTGGTAATAACAAAAATCGCATTCATTTTTTAGGATAGATATTCATGTTAGGCGGCTGGGCGGTTCTTATGGTATTAAAATAACTAGAAGTATACAAGTTGCAGTAGCTGCTAGTCTAGCTGCTTTTAAGTTGAATCGTCCATGTCGTATTGTACTAAATCTTGAGACGAATACTAGGGCAATGGGCAAACGGTTCCCATGCTCTACTGATTATGAGGTAAGAGTAGATCGTTGAATGTAATTACTTTTTTACTTAATTTATCTATAATACTTTGAAGATTTATATTGCTGATGTATTTTTCCTTTTTGAAGGTCGGCATCAATAAATCAGGTGTTTTTCAATATATAAACTATAATATATATGAAGATAATGGATATACTATCAATGAAAATTTAACAGAGCTAGGTACAAAAGTTTACAATAATTGTTACAATCGATCAACTTGGAACTATTCGTGCTACAATATTATTACTGACACCGCAAAAAATAGTTGGTTTAGATCGCCAGGTAAGAAATACAAACAATTTTAGTGAATATAAATTATTTCCAACGTAGAAGAAATATATAATACGATTTTAGAAAAAAACTATTTCAGGTACTTTTGAGAACATAGCCATGGTTGAAATGATGATGGAACAAATATCGTATACACTACCAATAGATCCAATAGAACTTCGCTTGAAAAATTTGGACCCACAGCATATGGACTTGAAAGAAATGTTCGAAACATTACATAAAAATTCTGAATACACAATGAGAAAAACAATCGTGAACCAATACAATGCTCAAAACAGATGGAAGAAAAGGGGGATTAGATTTGTATTTCTTAGATGGCAATGTTTTCGCTACAGATATTTCGATGTGAACCTTGCAGTATTTCAAGGTGATGGAACTGTTATTATATCTCATGGCGGCGTTGAAATAGGCCAAGGGATAAACACAAAAGTTGCTCAAATTGCTGCTTATAAGCTAAATATACCTATTGAAAAAATTATAGTGAAAGAAAATAATACTACTGTATCCCCAAATTCAGATGTTACTGGTGGAAGTCTGACTACACAGAACATATTAATTGCAGTTGATAAATGTTGTGATGAGTTATTGACAAGATTAGCACCTATAAGACTTCAGTTGAATAATCCATCTTGGGAAGATCTTATTATAAAAAGCTTTGATATGTCAATAGATTTACAAGCACACGGTTTTGTGGGCAAAGATGATAGTGATTACGAGAAATATCAAGTATATGGAGTAACGTTGGCTGAAGTGGAAATAGATGTGTTAACTGGAGAATACGAAATACTGAGAGTTGATATATTACAAGATGTTGGCAGAAGTATTAACCCAGAACTTGATATTGGTCAAGTAAGATACTCAAAATTATTTTATAAACAATATGTGTGTACTAAATGCGATTTTTAAAAGTACATATTATAAATAACCAGTCATTTCAATATAATAACTAAAAGGGATCTAATATTTAGGAAACAGTACAGAGTTTCCTTGTTACGTAAAAAGAAGTATATATTGTGTACTAATAAAATTGGTGGCTTAATAATATGTTTCTTTAAAAAAAATAAGTATAAAATGAAACAAAGTTGAATAAATTTTGATAAAATCTGCGTTAGAGGCCAATTTATAAGAGGTCAACACCAGTACCAAAAAAAAATTATAGACTTCTAATATAGGTAGTTATGTATTATCATAATTTTAATTAGGTTATTTTTATCACACTAGTGGTTACACGCGTTTCCGTGCATGTGAAGCACGTGTAACTGTGCTAATATTATTATTTGTTCCTTCTGTAAAGACCTTCTACACAGTAACTAGCCGAAAACTTATACAAGTATAAATTAACAAATCGCTCTCAACTTACTCAATACTAGCCGATGTGCCTCTGGTTTAGCTGTGGCATGCTTTTGGCTCTCGTGGCTCATAAAATAACATAACATAAACTCACACCTATATCCCCGATTATGATTAGGACTCAATGTAATAGGTGGCGAGCTTATTGCTAAGGGTACCTAAATTACTAAGGGTATCTTCAAAAATTGTGATCCCCGATTTCCACGTATTTAAACCCTTTTTTGCAATAAAAGAAAGTGTATGTCCGTTCCCAAGCTCTACTCCATCTCTCTCTGTCTCTCTCTCTCTCTCTCTCTACCGTATTTCATCAAAATCGGACTAGTGGTGTAGGCGTAAAGCGTAACATACAGACAGACCGTCACATTTATAATGTCGATGATTATAAATGTGAAGGTGTTTTTCTCTATATTTTTTTTATGGAATGGATAAACTTTCCCAAGAAAAGGTCTATTCAACAAAAAAATCAATACGAACCAATATTTTCTGAGATTAGCGAGTTCAAACAAACTCTTCAGCTTTATATATATACCTGTGTTGGCACCTGTAGTTGTTTATTCAGTTAGATGAATATTATACAAATTATGAACTCATACATTTTTAGGTAGAAGGTGCCTTTGTAATGGGCTTGGGTTATTGGACGTGTGAGAAACTGGTCTACGACCAAAACACGGGGGAGCTGCTCACAAATCGTACGTGGAACTACTACGTACCACAAGCAAGAGATATACCGCAAGACTTCAGAGTATATTTGAGAAAGAAATCTTACTCTACAAAAATTCTGTTTGGAGCTAAAGGTAGGTATGATTTGACCTTAGAGGGAGGCTGGTTAGGGAAGAAGGTTAAGAGAATTTATGTGATGTCAGTGCAGAAGACAAAGAAGGCGACCTTCTTATTGACAACACAAAACCTCTCCAGTGAGCTCTGGCTACCGTACTCACCGCCGGAAACACAACACCAGGTTATCATTAGCCGCGATATTCTGTAATACAGAGGCACTTCCTCGGGACTTCTCAATTACCATTATGTCCGACCTCCGTTCAATTGAAAAGATTTCTTTTGTTCAGAACCAAACTTACGAATTATCTCTATTAATTATGACACTTACAATTTCATTTTTCTCTTTACTTTCAAACAAAGTACACATGAAGTACTTAGGTATTCTACCAGTACATATTTTATTTGCAGCATGTAGTGAACCACCTATATGTATGGCGGTGTCAATACCTATCGCGATCAGGGAAGCGATTGTATCAGCAAGACAAGAAGTTGGTATACCCAGCACAACATGGTTTAACATTGGTGAGTTTTTTTACCTTCTTAGTATCTACTGAGTTGGGATGGAACTATGGAATTTCTTGGTTCAAAATGGGTCCCAATATGAAAGGGTGCGAGGAATATGTTCGCTACTATCTCACCTCCGGCAATTAGAGACCCAAAGACGGCGTGCGTTTTAGTCGGTTCGAGTCCCAAATAACCTCTCTCACCAGCTCTGGTGGGATTGGTATCCGAGGGGTTTTTGCATACGGAAAAAAGGCTTATTGACCATCGGAACAACTTAGTTGGCTGATCACCGCACCTGAGACTGGGAGGTCAAACGGCACTCACTTTTAAAATAGCCGAACCATACCAAATGCCAAATATATAATAAGCGGATTCCACACTGGTGAAGGTGAAGGTCTTGAAAGCGACCGTGATTAATGCAAGGATACATAAATAACGCAACTGTTGTTAGAATTTGAAGCAATAGTTAAGTATTTTTTACCACTGACCTCCTAGATTATTATTAATAATTTATTCCAGATGGACCTTATACTACTGAAGAAGTATGTATGGCGTGTAACACACGCACTGAAGATTTTAAATATAACTAATTGTACCCGCAACTATATCCACGTGGACTTAATCTGGTTTTTTAAACGGTACCTTAAGTTTTTCTTAAAACAAATAAAGATAAAATCACATTTTACGGATTCTATCAAGTTGTTCCTAAAACATCAGCAGCTATTCCCAGTTGAAAAAGAAATACTATATTTATGCGAACTGTTACATGTGAAAGGATATAAGATCTTCGTAGAAGATTATATGCGTGCCGAAGGTCTCACTACCATGGAAGTGTGAAGCAGACAAAGCCGAAAAGTGAAACCGGACTCCAAGGTAAAGGTCGAGACCAAAGTAAAGATGATTATGTGATATGAAATAATACTGGAATCCTAATGTAGAAACGGCATATTAACCATTCGTCATCCTTCTGCACATAACAGCCACGGCAACAGCTAACTAATTTAAATACTACATACCTTTGGTTATAAAGACATCCAAATCTGTTGTAGATATCTATTTAACAACTGAATCTGTAGTAACCAATAAAATATTTTTCAGTTATAACCTTTACATGATTAATTATTCTCCTAACGAACATTATACTTTGAGATGAAATTCATAATTAGAATCCTTCACTAACCAAACGATATTTGAATAATTTTTGCCTTTTTCTAACCCTTCTTTCCACTTTTGAATACATCAACCTATTTATTTTTATTGTTTTGGCTTTATTACTTCGCCTTGGCAGGTCTGCCAAGAGCAAGTAAGGAATATAATTTAAATGTTATTTGCATATAATACAAATTAAAATTAAATATAAACAATTTATTCTAATGTGACACTCTAAAATTAATATTTCTCACGAATATAATGAGCTAAAATAATACTATTCTTGTGTATTTGTAGTAGTAGCCTTTATGCTAGAAGATGTGCGCACTTCGTGACCATCGTCATGTTCAATCATTTGTTGAATTATATCTAATTCTCTTCTCATTAGAATGCCTGGTTCCTCCCTTTTCTCTCTCTGAATTTTTTCTATAGCATGTTTATAATCTACAGAGTTATATTTTAAAACTTTGTTTGCACCCTTATTATAAGATTCTTTAACTGTATCACCTAAATATTTTTCACTTATTAACCTGTTATGCATTTCTTCAGTTGAAGGTTTCTGAACTTCATCATCTGGGGCAAATATCATGAACTTTCTTTTGCAGGCGTGACACAAGTTATCTTCGTAAGATCTTTTGTTTTTCTTATCTTTTGTAATCAGTTCTGGTCCCTCGGTCGGTTTCAAATCTTCCCGGGAGTTTTTTTCTGGGCAATTAAAGCAAAATAGCTTTCTTTTTTTGACTTTGTCTGGTTTTGAAGGCTCACTTTTGTCAAAGCGGGATAAAAATGGGAGCTTTATGCTTTTCAATATGCTGGAACATCAAAGTGAGTAACTTTAAGACTATTAATTTTGACTTTCTGAGAAAGAGTGTTTACTTCATTTTAAATTGGGCTGGAGAGATGTTATTCTATTGTAACGTTATGAATTTAAATATGTAGATATCACAATATATTATGTCTTTCTGGTTAAGAAATGAATACTCCATGGAACAGAATAAATTAAGCCTTCGCCGCTTAAACTGGGCAAATAAAATACAGTTTACATAAAAGGTGACTTTTAAATTAATTTAATTCAGTAAGATACACTTTTGTAACTATCAACATTTCATTCGTTTTTACGTAAAATTTATAAAAGACTTGCTTTTACTGACAACAGTACTACAGGCAGAATACGACAGTGTAAAACTAAAGGTGTAGGTTTTACAGATAATCAGTATTACATATAAAATAAGACTTATATAAAATGTAAATTATTTATTACAATGTAAAATTACACTAATCTAAAATAACGTTACATTAAATAATACAACTTTTCATTGCCCCGTAGGATTAGTAAACTTAGGTATAGCGATTTTAACACTGTCGACTTTCTTCTCAATCTCATCCAATAACTTCAACTGTCTATCTCTATCTATGCTCTCTGGGTCTTCTCTTTTACTCCTATCCGTTCTTATGAGAGCTTCAGGATCTTCAAAATAGTATTTTACATTTTTATTTAAATTATCTTTTATTTTCACATCTGGATGCGTTTGAAAGAACTGCCTACTATTGTGTATTATTTTCACTGGAGCTTTCTTGTGTCGATTGTTAGTGTTCAAATGGGTAATGTATTTCTTCTTACACGCTGGGCACACTCTTATTTCATAGGACCTTTTAAATTTATGCTCAGTTATTGAATTTGCTTTTATATCATTTTTACCAGAAATGAAATCGCTGGCACTTTTTTTCACATCCTTTAAGTCATATAACTTTCGCTTCTGGGTTTTCTTAGGCTTTAAGGACTCCGTTTTATTATGGGAAAAAAACGGGAACTTTATGTTTTTGAATACGCTGGAACATATCAAAGGGAGAATGTACTTAGAGTTTCATATCGATTGAGATTATTAAAGCTCCTCTTTATGATCGGTAATATTTCATAGTAATGAAGGTTATAATCAGTTCAATTTCTTAAATATTAGTAGCTTGAAAATTAAAATACTATATTAACACGCATTTAACTGCACCTGTTAGTGTTTTTTGTTTAGTTTTTATAACAATTTGTGATCATGAAAAGTGTATCAAGTTAGCCACAAAATTTTAACATGTTCATAATTCAGACATAAAATATCTAATATTAACATTTTAGTGCTATTACGCTAGTGAAATCAAATCAAAATGGGATATTTATAAAGTTGTACCTAAAACAGTAAATGACTAACATTTTTCATACAAAACTCTAAATTATTTGTTACTAATGATCTTATGGGAAGTAATTCAGGAAACGAAATATTCATCACACACATATAATTAACTTCATTACATTTGTATTGATATAATTAGCAATGAAACTACTTGGGATGAAGTCAAATGATTTTATCCTAAATATGAATGGTCCGGTCCCTAAACCGATCAGGAAGAGTAGCCTTAAGTTTTACTATGTAAAAAGTGCTGTATCACCATAAAGACTATGTAAACTGCTAAGTTATATGCCCAGCTTAGCAATAACACATAAAAAAATATTAAGTAGATATAATAATTATTTCATTTCAACTGAAATATGATAAAGATGATTACGAAGAAGCAAATATCGCATTCAGGATATAATATTTTTTGCAAAGTTAAAATATTTACTGTTATAATTTATCCCAATGAAAACTTTTCCACATTAAAATACGTGGAGAATTCTGTTACAATTAATATTTCTCTGTAATACTATAATCGACATATATTTATTATTTTGTTGCAGCTATTTTCTTTATACTGTTTTTAAATATATCTCCATGGAATTCTGAGTTTATTTTATTTTCAGTTTGTTTACAGTGAATAAACGGTATGTTTGCATTGACATTGGCGTGTTTGGAAGGTTTGGAAATAGGAAGGGGAAGTAAAAAATGTTGTTTTTGCTGTAATCACACTTGTTGGATTCTCATTGCTTATTTAGTCAATTTTAATTGTCTTATTTGGTCAATTTTGCTGTGATTTAATTTTTTCGAATAGTACAATTTCTTTTTTACGTATTTTTACTCTCGAGGTTAAATAATTAATTAATTTATATTTTTAGTTCAGATTTAACATCGATAGTTTGTTAGTAGAAATATTTATAAGCTATGCTAGTCGGTACTTCAGGTAAAAATTTAATAGTGAAAATTTACATTTTTTTTTATATTGCCAAGTCGAACTGTCAATAAAATATTTTTAACATCATTGTTTTCAACCTTAAATCAATCTAAAATTATATTAATTGAAATTTTTTTTCATAAAATACGAGTATTTTCCTTATCTTTTTTTATACCACTTAGGTGGCAGACAAGCACGCGGCCCACCTGATGGAAAGTAGTTACCATGTCCTATGGACATTTGCAACACCAGGAGCGTTGCATTCGTGCTGCTGACCATATTGAGAAAAGGGGGGGAAGGGAAGGGGGAGGGCGAAGGTTAACAGAGTCTCTGTGTGGTCAGTGCAGAAGACAAAGAAGGTTTCCTCCGTCTTCTCACTAACAACACAAAACCTCTCCAGTGAGCTCTGGCTACCCTACTCACCACCGGAAACACAACACAAGGTTATTATTAGCCGCGGTATTCTGTACGGCGGAGGTACTTCCCCAGTCGGACTGCTCAATTAGGACGTGAGATACCATCATGTCCTACCTCCTTTATCTAGAATACTTATGTAGGACTAAAAACTGGAATGTAGTAAACTCACCATTTTTTCTGTTGATTATGCGTTGGATTTTGTTCAGGTAAAACAATCTGATTCTTAAGCAGATTATTGAAATTGTCATTGCCATATTTGGCATTTTGATCATCCGCATTATTCATTTTGAACTTTTTTATATTTATCGAATCTTTCAATAAGGGTGGACCAAGGTTCAACAGAGTGGGGCTGATATTCGCTTGTGCATCCCCTAAATTCAAGTAGTCTTCATTAACATCTCTATTATTAGTTCCTTCTTCCATGTTCAAGTTCAATAGAGAGTTGTAGTCATTGTTTTTTGAGATACGTCGTCTGAAAATCAAAAATTGAATTTTTGAAATTTCACCTTATATGAGATGGTTCTTAAAGGGTTAAGGTTAAAGATGTTTTCGCTATAAGAAAGAAAAAAAAAAAGTACATTTTAAACACACATAAAACACAAAGTTAGAAAACATAACATTATGACGTACTATTTTGACATTTTCGTCGTGACAAATCTACACTAATATTATAAAGAGGAAAACTTTGTTTGTTTGTCTGTTTGGTTGTAATGAATAGGCTCAAAAACTACTGGACCGTTTTTAAAAATTCTTTCACCATTCGAAAGCTACATTATCTACGAGTAACATAGGCTAAATTTTATTTTGGAAAAAAATAGGGATCCGTAAAATATTTGGGATTTCGGACACAAGGTGTAAAAAATCAACCAGAAAAGTTACTTATTTTGCGTACGCTGCCTAAACTATAAAAGATAGAACCATAAAATGTTCTAATTAATTGGAGATCTTATAAATATATACATAAAAGTCCGCGACACACTATACCTATCTATGTCGAGTGAGGCACAACAACCATTTTTTTATTTAAAAATCTCAATTTTTTTTTGGACTACATTTAAACGCATTTATTTTACTCATGCTATTAATCCTTATCAAAATAAATTATTTCATCACTAAGTACAGTTTATGTAGATAATATTTGGTATTTAAAATATTAAAATTGGACGTTTGGTTTTGAAGTTATGGCGATATTAAAATATTACTATTTCTGCGTTGCGAAGTGAGCGTCACCAAGGCGGGGGTGCGCGTGCGTGAGGGGAGTTTAGGTCTATGAGTAAGGTAAGGTAAGTCTACAACCAGACGAGATCGACAGCGTCATAGTTGCGGAGCTACCCGATCAAGAAATTGATCCGGTACTACACAATATTATAACTAAAAATATGGTACATGGACCCTGCGGAGAGCATAATTTAGCTGCACCATGCATAAAGAACGGTGTCTGTACAAAAAAATACCCCCGCCGTTTCATGAACGATACCCAAACCGGAGAGGATGGGTATCCAGTTTATCGTAGGCGCGATACAGAAAATGGCGGTCGGAGCACTACGCTACAAATTAGGGGCAACATGTTGACGATAGATAATAGGTGGATTGTTCCATACTCCCCGCTACTATGTAAGACTTTTAACGCTCATATAAACGTGGAGTATTGCCACTCTGTCCAAGCCATTAAGTATATATGTAAATATATAAATAAAGGTTCAGATCAGGCAACTTTTAGCCTTAGGAACCCACACGATGAGGTCGAAAACTATTTAAATGGCAGGTACATAAGCACATCTGAAGCTGTCTGGCGCTTATTTGAATTTCCCATTCACGACCGGTATCCTACTGTAGTGCATTTGGATGTTCATCTAGAGAACGGTCAAAGGGTGTATTTTACACCAGGGACAGCTCATCAAGTTGTCCAAAACCCACGCAATACCACATTACTGGCATTTTTTGCTCTCTGTAATGAAGATGAATTCGCGAAAACTCTTCTGTATCATGAAGTCCCGCAGTACTAAACATGGGCAAATAATAAATTCACTAGAAGGAGGCGTGGTGAAGATGTAGTTGGACATCCGGGGATAAAAAAAGATGCCGCTTCAGGTAGAATCTACGGGATACATCCATCACAATCGGAGTGTTTTTATCTTAGGATTCTACTGCACCACGTACGTGGTCCGACCTCATTTGCATACCTTAAAACTGTAAACGGTTTTGTCAAAGAGACGTATCAAGCAGCTTGCCGTGACCGAGGTTTACTTGAAAACGATGACCATTGGGGTAATACTTTAAGCGAAGCTTCGTTATCACATTGTCCAAAAAAACTAAGGGAGTTATTCGTAGTCATACTTTTATTTTGTCAACCATCGGAACCATTAAAGTTATGGGATACTTTCAAAGATCAGTTCTGTGAAGATATTAGACATCGTATCAGACAACAAAATCAGGATAACACTTTACCCTTTACTGAAGTAATTTATAATGAAGGATTAATTGAAATAGAAAACAAACTTCTAGAATTAAACGACAAAAATTTAAGTGATTTTGGATTACCTTCTCCCGTTCGTACCCAGAATAATACTATTGACAAAATGGTACAACAGTATAACAGAAATGATCTAACAGCGTTTGTAAATGACAATGTGCCAAAATTAGTACCAGATCAAAGACATGCTTATGAGACTATTGTGGATAGCGTGAACAATAAAATGGGGAGATTATTTTTTTTGGACGCACCAGGAGGCACCGGAAAGACTTTTCTCGCAAATTTGATACTTGCTAAGATACGGCAATCAGGGAAGATAGCGATTGCAGTTGCTTCGTCAGGAATTGCTGCAACTCTCTTGAACGAAGGAAAAACTGCTCACTCTACGTTTAAACTCCCGCTATCCGTATCTTTAGATCAACGGTCTACGTGCTCTATTCGGAAAAATGGGCCTCTTGGTAAGTTACTGCAAGACGCGTCGTTGGTAATATGGGATGAATGCACCATGAGTCATAGAGCTCATGTGGAGGCCGTGGACCGTACTTTAAAAGACCTCCAAAGCTCTGCTAATGTTATGGGTGGTATCACTTTTGTATTTGCTGGAGATTTCCGACAAACGCTTCCAGTCGTCAACAGCGAGCAGATATTATGAAGGCATGTTTAAAATCGTCTCAACTTTGGACATCTGTTCAACATTTGTATTTGCGCACCAACATGAGAGCTCACTTACATGGAAATACGCATAGCAATTTTCCACAACAGCTGCTGAAACTTGGAGAAGGAATTTTTCCATTTTTAAATTTGGGCACCAATTATGCAGTTACTTTAGATGAGTCTCTAGGCCAAAAAGTCTATAATTTAGATAGTCTGATAGATGCTATATAATCCTGACATCGAAAACTTACATCAAAATGATTTTCGTTGGCTGTGTTGTTGAGCAATAGTTTCTCCCAGGAATGAAACAGTCAACGAAATAAACAATTTAATTATGCAGAAAGCACCGGGTGAAGTTAAGTGCTATAAATCCATAGACACCGTCACTAACATCGAGGACGCAGTACACTATCCCCAGGAATTTTTAAATTCTCTGAACCCCGCTGGGCTACCACCTCATGAACTGTCGTTAAAAGTAGGCACACCGATAATGCTTCTCAGAAATTTAAACCCCCCTAACATGTGTAATGGCACGAGACTTCTTATAAAGGAGCTAAAAGATAATTTAATGTAGCGAAGATTATCACCGGCCCTGCAGCTGGTGAATTAGCTCATATACCAAGAATACCCACGATTCCTACTGATTTGCCTATACCCTTCAAAAGGCTCCAATTTCCAGTAAAAAATTCTTTCGCACTAACGATAAACAAATCCCAGGGCCAAACATTCAAATTAGTAGGAATTGATTTACGAAAAGAATGTTTTACGCATGGGCAACTTTACGTTGCCCTATCACGGGTCGGGGCTCCCGACCATCAGTATATTTTGTTACCAGAAAATAATTTAACGTCAAATGTTGTTTATAGAGAAGCTCTACAATACTTGCTTTATTTATCTATATGCTAAAACAACCGGGGTACACTTCGGGACTCACGGCAGAAGTGAAAACTTAGTATTAATTACATTTAAATATTTTCATCATTAATAACTTTAACATCCTCATAAAGACAATCTATGCAGCCTGTGGATAATGATGATGTCGTTTGTCCATCTTTCGCGGCAAAACGGAGTGACGAATTGATGTTTTTTTTTAAGTGGTGATATCTACACTAATATTATAAAGAGGAAAGATTTGTGTGCAGAACAGTGATTAGTTATAGTTATAGTAAATAGATATAGCATATAAGATAGTATATAAGTGTGAATAAATAAATCCATAATTCGAATAGCATAGGTAATAGATGTAAGCCACTAGTATAGGATTTTTTATTTACTCATTTCGTTTTAATAGTTCGTTTATAGTTATTGTTTTGTTATTTCGTTTATATATTCAGTAAACTTATAAGAAATAGTATTATATAAGATTCTTGTAAGAAAAATAGGGTACGACGCGACGCATCGATAGCCCGCATATGGGCCTATCGAGAGCTAGAAACGCGCTCCGCGAATAGCGCGACAATCGATCGCGTCGCCTCGTGCCCTAGAGTTCAAGGTCAAATCTGTAGTATAAATATAGGCGCTAGCCGCGCAACAATTCAGTCGGCCACTAACAGTTGTACAGCGAGGATCTCCGAGAATAAACAAATAGAAGTTTATCGTTGAAGAAAGTACTGCTCTTTCATTTGCCGCTCCTCGCTACAAGATTCTTCGGATCCTTCCGTCGATAGCTACGTCCACGAAGACGCGCTCCCTCAAGCACCTTCGCTCCTAACGCACCGCTCGGAACGCCCTGTCCGCCTTGATCGCCGTGTCGGTCTGTCCTCGAAATCCAGCTCACCCGTCCTTGCCCAGTTCGCACCCACAGTCTCTGATAGATAAATAGTCGAAACGACTGGGACGAGGGCGGGCCCGTACATTCTGGTCCTTCGGAGTCGGATCTAGAGGCAGCCACGGAGGAATCGTGTGGAAAACCACGGGCGGAACATCGGGAAGTTCTGAGTCGCGTTAGGTTGTGTTAGGGGAGTCGTCGGTGTCATCATCATCTGACATCAAGACCGAAGAATCAAGATGCCGACCACAAGATCAGCAGCATCAGTCATGGGGATAGCCGGGCCTGAGGGGACTGCGGAAACCACTACGGTAACGTCTGCCTCGGACCTAGGGACCACGACAGAAGAAACTACAGAAACAACAGAAACGGCGACTACAGTCGAGCCGCCGGCTTCGGGCACAGCGCCGTGCCCCGAAGTACTACAGCAGTTGCAGCGTCAGAAGCAGCAAAAACAAGCAGCCCGTCCAGCCACTTCCAAGAGGGGGGGAGGGGGTGCATCCGTCCGTTCAAAGAAATCTCTCAGAATAGCACAAGCTAGAGAAGAGTTACTGCGTCTTCGCATCGAGTTAGCAGCAGCCAAGATAGCAGCGCTAGAACAGGAAGACAGCAGCGATGAAGACCTGGAAGACCACCAGGACCAAGCAGAAGCGTCAGTCGCGGCGGAAGAGAGGGTCGGTGAGTGGCTCAGCAGTCAAGAGCCGCCGCCACCTCCCGTCCTGGCAATAGCAGACGCACCGCATCAGGGACACCGTGGAAGCATGCCAGCAGCAGCACCACCACCAGTCCAACAGCAGCAGAATAATTTCTCCGACCTGGCCGCGGCAATCACGCAAGCGGTCAGGGCGGCACACCGTCCGAAGCTCATCGAGCTACCAATCTTCAATGGGAGCCATCAGGAATGGTTGCCGTTCAAGGCGGCCTACACCGAAACTGAAGATAGTTACAGCGCCGTAGAAAATCTCAACAGGCTAAGAAGAAACCTGAAGGGAAAAGCAAGAGAAGCAGTCGAAAGCCTTCTCATCACAAACTCACAGCCGTCCGAAATTATGAGAACACTCGAGTCAAGATTTGGGAGGCCAGAAGCAATAGCAACAACAGAAATCGAAGCACTACGTGGACTACCGAAGCTAACAGAGTCGCCGAGAGATATCTGCATCTTCTCTACGAAAGTCACCAACGCCGTGGCCATACTCAAGAATTTAAACTGCGTGCACTACCTATACAACCCAGAAGTCGCAAGAACGCTAGTTGAGAAGCTCACACCAGTTCTCAAGTACCGATACTACGACTACGCCGCAGTCCAGCCAAGAGAGATGCCAGACCTCGTGAAATACGAAAAATTCATGAAGAGAGAAGCCGACCTGTGTGGGCCGTACGCCCAACCTGAAAACCTTACTCCACAATCAGTGCAACAGAGGCGCCCCCAACGAGTGAACACAGCAACAGAAGCTCAGCCAATCAAGAAGTGTCTCATCTGCAACGAACAACAACACCCAGCATACAAGTGTGAAAAGTTCAAAGAAGCAGACATCGACCGAAGATGGGACCTCGCGAAAGAAAAAGAGCTGTGCTTCAGATGTCTACGGCACCGAGATAGAAAACACACCTGTCAAAAGCGACGCTGCGGGGTCGACGGGTGCAACAAAACGCATAACAGTTTGCTTCACTACGGCGGAAAGAAGCCCTCCACTGAAGAAAACAGTACAGTACAGAACACGACTGAAGCAATCAACTCAGCGTGGATAGGCTCAAGAAAAGAAACATTCTTGAAGATCCTGCCGGTCAAGCTAACAGGGCCGGCAGGGACAGTGAACACGTTCGCGCTCATGGACGACGGTTCAACGGTCACTCTCATTGACGAGAGTACAGCAGAGAAGATTGGCGCATCGGGTCCGACCGACCCGCTACGAGTAAAGACCATCAATAACACTAAAACAGCAGATCAGCATTCGAGAAGGGTCTCACTCAAGATTCGTGGCGTCAAAAATATAGCAACAGAAGAGGTTCAAGCCAGAACAGTGAAGAACCTTACAGTTTCGTCTCAACGGGTCACCTACAGACAGCTGAGGGGGTGCCACCACCTCGAAGATATAACCAACGACCTCACCTATGAAGAAGCCAAGCCGAAGATCCTCATCGGTCAAGACAACTGGCACCTGCTTCTAACATCAGAAACCAGGACAGGCCAGCCGGACCAGCCAGTAGCATCCCGCACACCTCTGGGATGGGTTCTACACGGCAGCGACGCGAGGACTTTGGGGCGGCGCATCGACTACGTCTCGCATGCGTTTGAAGATTCCGAAGATAGTAAAATAGAGCAGATGGTCAAGCAACACTTCGAGGTGGACAACCTACTCCTCAATCCGAAGAAACCGAAAAGTGATCCCGATGAGCAAGCATCTCGCATCCTACAGCAATATACAGTCCACCAAGCAGACGGAAGATACGAGACAGCGTTGCTATGGAAATAGGAACAGATTTCGCTACCGAACAACTATGAAAATTCGTTGAAACGACTTCATAATATAGAAAGAAAACTTGATCGTGATCCGAGCTTCAAACAGAAATATTCCGAGCAGATGGAAGCCCTATTAACAAAAGGTTATGCAGAGCTGGCGCCATCTACAAAAACCGAGAAGAAAACGTGGTACCTGCCTCACTTTGCAGTTATCAATCCGATGAAGCCGGGTAAAATTCGAGTCGTCCACGATGCCGCCGCCAAAACAAGAGGAGTGTCACTCAACGACACCTTGCTTCGGGGCCCAGATCTACTCCAATCCTTACCGGGAGTGATCATGAGGTTCCGGCAGCACACAGTAGCAGTGACGGCGGACATCGGTGAAATGTTTCTTCAAGTGAAAATTCGACAGGAAGATAGAGATGCGCTGCGGTACCTGTGGCGTGGCGATCGTCGGGACGACGAGCCGCCAAACGAATACCGAATGACGTCGCTGATCTTCGGGGCTGCGAGCTCGCCGTCGACAGCAATCTACGTCAAGAACATCAACGCCGAAAAATACAGTGCCACACATCCCGAAGCCGTCTCAGCCATAGTAAAGAAACACTACGTCGACGACTACTTAGACAGTTTCGAAACGATAGAAGACGCCGTGAAGATCGCTTCTGACGTTCGCCGTATACACAGCGAAGCCAAGTTCGAGTTGAAGCAATGGAAGTCCAACTCACCACAGTTGTTAGAAGCTCTCAGCGTCACCGAAGTATGTACAGCAACAGAGCTATACAAGAATGAAGAACAGACAGAAAGAGTACTGGGTCTTATTTGGAAGCCAGGCACAGACGAACTCACCTTCAACCTAGATCTCGCACGAATACCTACGCCGCTGTGTGACAAGAAGACGCCTACCAAGAGGGAAGCACTCCGAATCGTGATGTCTCTCTTCGATCCACTGGGGTTCGCGTCACCGGTCACCATCCGAGCTAAGCAGTTACTTCAAGAGATATGGAGGCGCGGCACCGAGTGGGATCAAGAGGTCGAAGAGGACATAGCCGAGAGATGGAAAGCTTGGATAGGCCATCTGAAGAGTCTAGCCAACATCTCTATACCTAGACAGTATCTAGACTACAGCAAGTGCAAGTCGCTCCAGCTACATGTGTTCACCGACGCCAGCGAGTCAGCCTACTCTACAGTGTTGTACTGGCGTACCGAAGATGCAAACGGACGAGTCAACCTCTCGCTTATCGTCGCGAAGGCGAAGGTGGCGCCACTGAAGCTGACGTCGATACCTCGCCTCGAACTACAAGCCGCAGTGATGGGAACGAGACTCGCCGAAACCGTTATAGAGGAGCACGAACGCAAGCCTGACTCCAAGACCTTCTGGACAGACAGCAGAACGGTACTCACCTGGATCAAAACAGGATCTCGCTCATACAAGCCGTATGTAGCACACAGATTAGCCGCTATAGAAGATAGCTCTACAGTGAACGAGTGGCGTTGGGTCCCGACGAAGATGAACGTCGCCGACGACGCCACCCGAGATGTACCTGCCGACTTCAACAAACAGCATCGTTGGTACCGAGGCCCTGACTTCCTGTACTTGCCGGAGCAGTCATGGCCGGCCGACACATCGAAAATAGAAAAAGTTGAAGATATAGAAGAAAAAGTACATCATTTGAACGCCGTCAAGAAAGAAAAGTTATCCGAAGCCCTACCGATAGTCGCCCGCTTCTCTAACTGGGACAGACTACGGTACACTACAGCCAGAGTTCTACAGTTCGCACAGTTATGTAAAGAAAAATGTGAAAAAGTGAATTATCGTCGAACTCTGAAGAACAAGATCGCAGACCCAGACTGGCGTAAGAACCCGAATAAGAAGAAAGCCGCATCGCCTCCCACGCAGATGAAGACTTCGAGCGTTGACCCCTACATACCGGTCACCGCCGAGCTACTGCGCGCCGCTGAAGACCTTCTCATGCGAGCCGCGCAACAAGAATCGTTCGAGTCTGAGATAGAAGATTTACAACGAGGGAGGGCGAAACAACCGAACAGTCGTCTACGTCAGCTGAGCGTCGTCACAGTCAACAGCGTGCTACGGGTTAGAAGCAGAATACAAGCCGCCCGAGACGTCTCAGAAGATATCAAGTCGCCGTTAATCGTAGACGGCGACCATCCGATAGTGAAGCTGTGGATAGAAAATGTACACAGAAAGTTGCATCATTCGGGAGTCGAAGCTACTATCAACGAGTGCAGACAGCAATACTGGGTCATAAGATTGCGCCCGGTAACCCGCTCGCTGATACGGCAGTGTTTACACTGTCGTGTCCGCACCCAAGCGCCGCCGTACCCAAGAACAGGTGACTTGCCGGAGTGTCGCTTAGCCCACCATAAGCGACCCTTCACACACACCGGGGTCGACTACTTCGGACCTCTCACCGTGACCGTCGGACGTACCAACCAGAAGAGGTACGTCGCCATCTTCACCTGTCTCACTACGCGCGCCGTGCACTTAGAGTTAGCCAACTCACTCAGTACCGACAGCGCCATCTCCGCTCTACGCCGGATGATGGCAAGAAGAGGATGTCCCGAAGAGATCTGGTCTGACAACGGGACCAACCTCAAAGGCGCCGACCGCGAGCTTCGACAATCAATCGACCGAGCAACACAACAGGAAGCAGCCAAGAAGAAGACATCGTGGCGCTTCATCCCTCCCGGTGCTCCCTTCATGGGTGGAGCCTGGGAACGAATGGTGCGGTCAGTGAAGACTGCACTAGCCGCCACACTGCACGAGCGACGGCCCTCCGAAGAAGTACTGTCTACACTACTAGCCGAGGTAGAGTACACAGTAAACAGCCGCCCACTGACACACGTGTCAGTAAGCCCGGAGGACCCCGAAGCATTGACTCCCAACCACTTCCTGCTGGGAGGACCCGGAGGAGTGCAGCAGCCGGGCGCGTTCAACGAGAAGGACGACGCCTCAAAATCAAGCTGGAGAGCAGCGCAACGCCTGGCCGACATCTTTTGGGCCAGGTGGCTCCGTGAATACCTCCCGGAGCTACAGTTTCGTCGCGTGCCGAACGGAAGAGGACCCACAATAGGCCTACATGACTTGGTCTTGCTGGTGGATCCGCACGCGCCTCGCAACATGTGGGTGCGCGGACGAGTCATCGCGACGTTCCCCGGGCCTGATGGAGTGACGCGGACCGTCGACCTACAGACGCCGGGAGGAGTGCTGCGTCGGCCAGTGCGGAAGCTGATTCTGCTGCTATCCGGAGCATCGAGTTCTGCACCGCAAGAGTGCGACTACGTCCCACGGGGGGAGAATGTGCAGAACAGTGATTAGTTATAGTTATAGTAAATAGATATAGCATATAAGATAGTATATAAGTGTGAATAAATAAATCCATAATTCGAATAGCATAGGTAATAGATGTAAGCCACTAGTATAGGATTTTTTATTTACTCAATTCGTTTTAATAGTTCGTTTATAGTTATTGTTTTGTTATTTCGTTTATATACTCAGTAATTTTTTTTTTTTTTTTTTTTTTTATACTATCACGCCTATATCCCCGAAGGGGTAGGCAGAGGTGCAAGCACCCACATTTCGCCAGTGTATATTTAGGTCCCAATGTAATAGGTGGCGAGCCTATTGCCATCAACCGGGCACTTATAAACCTGCGATAAATACACACATAACTTCGAAAAGTATCGCAGTCATTGGTGTGTGCCATGGTAAACCTGGGATCGAACTCGAGACCTCGTCTCAGCAGTCCACCACCCATACCACTAGGCTACCGCGTACTCAGTAAACTTATAAGAAATAGTATTATATAAGATTCTTGTAAGAAAAATAGGGTACGACGCGACGCATCGATAGCCCGCATATGGGCCTATCGAGAGCTAGAAACGCGCTCCGCGAATAGCGCGACAATCGATCGCGTCGCCTCGTGCCCTAGAGTTCAAGGTCAAATCTGTAGTATAAATATAGGCGCTAGCCGCGCAACAATTCAGTCGGCCACTAACAGTTGTACAGCGAGGATCTCCGAGAATAAACAAATAGAAGTTTATCGTTGAAGAAAGTACTGCTCTTTCATTTGCCGCTCCTCGC
Organism: Pelosia muscerda; assembly: GCA_963691645.1. Taxonomy (NCBI): domain Eukaryota; kingdom Metazoa; phylum Arthropoda; class Insecta; order Lepidoptera; family Erebidae; genus Pelosia; species Pelosia muscerda. The sequence goes on along the minus strand of OY829109.1, from coordinate 16,896,604 downwards.
TACAAGATTCTTCGGATCCTTCCGTCGATAGCTACGTCCACGAAGACGCGCTCCCTCAAGCACCTTCGCTCCTAACGCACCGCTCGGAACGACCTGTCCGCCTTGATCGCCGTGTCGGTCTGTCCTCGAAATCCAGCTCACCCGTCCTTGCCCAGTTCGCACCCACAGTCTCTGATAGATAAATAGTCGAAGCGACTGGGACGAGGGCGGGCCCGTACAATTTGTTTGTTTGTTTGTTTGTTTGTAACGAATAGGCTCCAAAACTACTGAACCGATTTCAATAATTCTTTCACCGTTAAAAAGCTAAACTATTCCCGGTGAACATAGGCTATGTATCATCACGCTACCATCCAAGGGAGCGGAGTAATATTCATAAATTTCAATGGATCCGGTCGATAATCGACGTCCACGTGGGCGGAGCCGCGGGCAACTGCTAGTGTGAAATAAAATGAAAAAGCAGTCATGTCATTTCTTCAAGATTTATCCTTGATTTGGTTATTTTATGGTGTTCTATTGTAATTACAATCTAGTCTTAGTCTTCTAGATATAAAATCTATATTAATTTCTAGAAAATATGTACACACCTCCGTAATTGATTGCGACGCTTGATCGATTCTTCGTCTGATGCATCTTCGTCTGGTTGGATGAAACCAGCTACATCAAATTCAACGGGATTCTTATCGTAACTATATTCTTGGCGTATTTCATTCTTCCTGCCTTTCCGTCTACCTAACATACCTACTCTCTTTGCATTCTTACCAAAGCTATGAAAAGTTCTTCCTGGAGCGTCATCTATATATTCATATGAAAAAACCAAATTTATACATAGTAACAAAGATATTAAATAAAAATAGTGAAACATGGTTTTGGATCTGACATGACCGTTAGATATTCATGACAGTAAATATATTGAAATGTCAATGTTTGTTCTATTTCTTTAATGGCTGTAAAAAAGTTCCTATAGGGAGGCCATCGAGGATATTGCAACCACAGAACAGAAAAAGCTAGTCCTTCGCCTTGTTTGAAGTTTGCTTAAATGTGATGTGGTTTGTTTTCTTGTGCCATTGGGATGGCTCCGGAAAGTATTTACTAAATGTTCTCGATAATGTTGCAGCGACGGGCGGTCCATATTATTGGGAGTGCTGAGGTCAGGAATACCCTTTAGCCTCGCAGATGCGCAGAGATATTACATCCTTGGCAGTATTTTACCGTCTCTACCATGGTGAATGTAATAGTGACTCTCTTTCCTGAGACTTTACCTTGAGCTTACCATCAGGCGGGGTGAAGTCAAATTGACTTGTCCTAAAAAAATAAAGAAAAAATTGGGAGTGAATGTGATTCACTGTGTTGGGATCTGACTCCTAGACTAAGTTGTGTTTTGTGGCCGACCTCTGATAGAGTGGTTTGGCGACTAGGCCTTGATTTTTCGTCCGAAAAATCCCCGTGGATGCCCCCAGTCCGTCAAAGTGCCGTCAAATTCGAACTGATTAAAACGCACGCCGTCTCTGAATTCTCAGTTGCCGGAGGTGAGATAATAGCAAGATATTCCACGCACCCCGGCAGACTAAGAGCTATCTCTTCAGAGATCATCTCATCATATAGGCCTGTGTCTTGTCCTAACAACTATTGAGAGTCCGAAACACGTTCAGATAAAATACCGCACAATTATTACCATTAATGTGGATTATATTGTCCGCCTGAACTGTTTCACTGATGTGACGCGTAATTAGAATATGCAAATATGTGCTGACAACACGCGTTGAATGTTGTGTCAGTCTGTTTTGTCCCTATGTCTAATATGTCGAAATTATATCACTTGTGTATATATCATTCCATTCATTTTATTTTCTGGTCACATTTGGGGTAATTGCAAATGAGAAACGTTATGGCCGCGTTAGCCTAGTGGTATGAGTAATGGACTGCTGAGACGAGGTCTCGGGTTCGACCCCAGGTTTTACCATGGCACACACCAATGACTTTTGATTCCTCTTTGTAGTATTTTTAACCGACTTCCAAAAAGGAGGAGGATCTCAATTCGATTCAAATTTTTTTTTATTTAGGTAGGTATGTACATCGATTACTCGGCGATTTATGATTCTATTTACGTGATTTTTTTAATCCTCGACGTATAAACGACGTGGTGTTATAAGTTTCACAATTGTGTATTAATTAAATCCAAGATGGCCGCCACCACCAAATAGCTAATTACCTTCTAAATTTACTAGGCCAATTTTGACGGCCTAGTAAATGTATTACACTAGGGTCGATGACTTTGAAAATGGTAAATAGTGAAAACCGGCAAAGAGTAAAAAATAAATAATTCGTGCATTGTCGTGTCGGGGGACCTTGTATCGTTTCATAAACACGTGTGAGTGCTTCAGCAGTTAGAGGTCCGCCGACACAACAACACTTGTAGGTAGTTTTTGTGCCCGATCCAATTTTTAAAAATTCCCGAACATTTCTTAAAATTTTAGATTTTTAGTTTCGTACAAAATACCTAGTTGCCATTTGGTCCCACAAAAAAATTATATAAGTACTCGTAGTTTGCATCAGTAGTTTTAATTTTATAAACATTTAGGTTCCATTTTATCTTCAATATTTTCATATATTTTATAGATAGGTAAAGATGTATGATTTTAGATTGACATGGTCATTTACACATTCACTATTAAATTCATCGGGATATTTACCATGTTTGTCTATTTTGTTGAATAACCGATATTTCGGCGCTGTTGCAAGCGCCATGATCATTGGAGGAAGGGACGAATCACTGGATCGAGTTGTATAACCCACAGATTCTGTCGACTGAACGCCACTATATACCCAGAATGGTGAAGGAAGCTATTGAAATAAAAAAGCACAAAAACTTCAACCGGGAAGATGGTTTTCAACTGGCGAGTGTCTGGCACCCGGTGATTCGTAAGTTCACAAAACCCAAACAAACGCCATCTTCAAAAACCGTGCGAGCCGATACAGTGAGTGTTGTGTGTCGTGATCGAGTGCAATGTGAGAACGCGGACAGTGGTAGTGGTGACGCGCGTAGTAAACGAGTAAGAAAGAGGGTAGACCGATACGGTTGGCCTCAATAACAACTAGCTCGGCGGTCATCAGTACACCGTGATCATGGCGCTTGCAACAGCGCCGAAATATCGGTTATTCAACAAAATAGACAAACATGGTAAATATCCCGATGAATTTAATAGTGAATAGGTAAAGATGTAGTTATGTCTGCATCAAAATGTGCAATCACCACTATTCCTTACTTATGTATATTCAGAAGGGTAGTTGACCCTTCCGTGCCGTTACTCATGTTATTTATTGTACCCATTTGTCCACGCCATGGTAGGGTTTAGGGTTAAGTCTTATTTGAGGCATCACCTCAGTTAAATACAAAGGTCAGGTAAGCTTTATGGAACCGTATAACGTTGCTTTCGAGTTTGGCTTTTTTTTTTTTTTTTTTATAATATCACGCCTATATCCCCGAAGGGGTAGGCAGAGGTGCTAGCACCCACATTTTGCCAGTTTATATTTAGGTCCCAATGTAATAGGTGGCGAGCCTATTGCCATCAACTGGGCACTTATAAACCTGCGATAAATACACACATAGGTAACTTCGAAAAGCATCGCAGTCATTGGTGTGTGCCATGGTAAACCTGGGATCGAACCCGAGACCTCGTCTCAGCAGTCCACTACCCATACCACTAGGCTACCACGGGTTTAGGGTTTGGCTTAACTCTTAGAATTTATACCTACTAGTACGGAGGTAGGACACGACGGTATATTCGTCCCAATCGAGCAGTCCGACTGGGGAAGTACCTCCACCCTATAGAATATCGCCGTTTAATAACCTTGTGTTGTGTTTTCGGTGGTGAGTAGGGTAGCCAGAGCTCACTAGAGAGGTTTTTTGTTGTCAGTGGGAAAACCAAAGGCTTATCCTACATCTTTTGCGCTGACGACACAGAATGTCTCTGTTCTTACAGGGGTTGCGGCACGAGTGTTATTGCCATGGTGTTTCACTCGCCCATAGGCCACGGTAACTACTTACCATCAGGTGGGCCGCGTGCTTGTCTGCGACCTAAGTTGTATAAAAAAAGAAAAAAATAGTACTATAAATGGGGTGTTAGGGAAACGCTCCCGAAGCCGAAGGCCCCTGGGTACTGCGGGTAAGTACACTATTTTATTCTAGTTATTATACTTGCCTTAATTGAGGTCTGAAAACTGTCTGATCGAAGCCAGCTTTTTTGTAGCTACATAACTGAACTTCATTTTTTTTCATTGAGCGACTGTCATCTGGCCTCCACACCCTATAGATATAGGCTATATAGAAGTACTGCAAGTACACCAGTTGTGAAACTTTTGAGGGGTGCATCTAACCATAATGACTGCCATTTAAATTTTCGTCTGACAGCCGGGACCGACGACTTAACCTTTTTTTATACCACTTAGGTGGCAGACAAGCATACGGCCCACCTGATAGGAAGCGGTCACCGTGGCCTATGGACGTTTGCAACACCAGAGGCGTCACACACGTGCTGCCTACCCTGTAAAAACCTTCTAAAGTTCTTCTTGAAGAACCCCATATTGTAGTCGCTTGGGAAAACCACGGCCAGACCGACATCCGACCTGACCAGTACAAATAGCAATATTCATGCTTAAAAATATTTGCACTGAGCGGGGATTGAACCTACACCTCCTGCGTAGTATTACCAGTACTATTTCTGTGATATTACAGTCTTTAATAATAATCACTTATGTCATCCTATTTGTTTAGGCCCACACATGCTAACAATTATCGCGGCGGTAATCAGGGTGCAATTAAGTGGTTACGCTCAATAATATGATTACGGATATGATCTCGTTGGGAATGGGTCTCGGATACATTTCCTGTTAATAACATTATGATCTTCTTTAATGCATACGATCAGGTAAGGATACGATTTGAGAGTTTAAATTTTTATCTAAAATCGGAGTGAGATATTTAGATTTTTCTATACCACTTGGTGGCAGACAAGCACGCGACCCACCTGATGTGGTTACCGTTACCTATGGACGTTGGCAACACCATGGGCGTTAAAAATAAAAAATCAAACAATTTATTCTGTATAGACCATTAAACGTCACTTCCAGAACGACAAAAATTAATGACAATAAGAATATATTATAGGCCCCCTAAAATCCAACTACACGTCCTGATCGACTACCTGATCTCGTGGGGGGCGGACACACGGAAACGAATTTACTGGCGTGGCTAACGTGGCTCTGGAAGACTTTTTTAAAAACTTGAAACTTGACATTGGCGTCTCGTCATTAATTTTATAAGACGTTTACATCACAGAACACTTATATCCTACGGTTTACATTTACTAGAGACTGGCAAAATTGCGGCTATTCTGCTGCAGAAGCCATTTTAAGAAAAGAAGAAGAATATTATTATAGGTTAGTTAGAAAATGGAGAAGACTCTGGAGAAAATGGACCACTGGAGAAGACTCAAGTAAGAAACTCAGCGGGCTTTTCTTTATTTTTTGTCAATTTACAAATATTTACTAAGTCTAGATACAGAAATTTGCTTGAGTAGCTATTTGAGTGAACAGTTCATTTCCAGGCTTGTTTATCATCCAAATAATCATAGATTTTATATTTCTGAAGTTTTATCTAAACGTTCGTATCAATAACAACGCCAAATTCGCGTACAAACATAATAAAGATTTCGTTCAAACTCAAACCTATAAATAAATCCTGAGAAACAACAATTTCGATTCTCATTTCGTTATTTTCTTTTAAGACCAATGTCAACTGAAATGGTAGTTGAAATAACTTTTGCACATTCTGGAGCTACATAGAAATAATTCTTCGACGGCACAAATAAATCTAGCCCTCGCATCGAATTTATTTTATATAGCAAAAGGTTGAAAATCGAATAACAAATATATAAAAAGTTTTGCTTTTGAACCGACGTAGACGTAGACTCATTAGTTACTGAGATTGGTATTTGTCTGTAAATATATCAGGGAGAAGGTTAATTAAAAACTATGCTATTCAACAAGGAGAACTAAGGACTGCAGCGTTGAATCAGTAAGTACTTCCTCAGTAATTCAGTACAGAATATTCCATCAAGAACCAAGCGTTTCGGTGAGTCTTTTCTCTGCCGCACCATTCAGTCCTGGAATTCCTCGCCAGCGCACGTGTTTTCTTTTTCCTACAGTCCCGGGTCCTTTAAGCGGGGCGTGAAAAAGCATCTGATGAGGCCGTCAAGCTGAGCGCCACCATTGTAGCACTGAACGTGTTTGCAACGGTGACCCTCTTTCATGAGACTTTGCCTTCTGCTTAAATTCATTCGAGGTGAAGTCAAATTGTATTGAATTTGAATTAAATAAAAAAAAAAGTAAGCAACCTTCGAATGGACAGGAAGGTATAGAAAAGACAAACGTAGGTATATTATGGAGGTAGGTACAGTGAGCACTAAAAGTTCATGTCATCTGATCTCCACATCGGTATAGAATTACAGCTAGACCAGTTATAGTGCACGGCATCTAACTTGGCAAGGTTTTGTAGTAGTTCCTTGGCAAGGGGTAAGTTCGCGCATCGTACACTTAGAGGTACAAAAAGTGCTTTTCATTATTCTATTCATTCACCAGAATGCAATCATTCTTGATTCGTTTCTGCGTTACCGCAAAAGAGACCCAAATAATCGTCTCAGATGCGCTGACGGTTCTTGCCAAGTTACTGGCCGATTTCAACAGCTCCAACCACTAACGACTGCCGTAGATGTTTGTAGAACAACGAAGGCCAACGGCTTAAGGTGAACGCAGACTTGGCCGCACCGCACGTACTGCAGTCGCAGTCTGCCGTGCAGTGCAGTCATCGCTTTTTGTTAATGGCCCCGCACATCTGTCCGTACTGCAGTCACCGTAGTCGTTCCCGTCGCCGCACGCATCGCATTCAATTTTCAACATGTAGATCTAGGCATAATCGCCGGCGCTGCGCCCGAACCGTCTGCAGCGTCCAGCGACCGACGGCACAGGATGACGTTGGTAACGTCATCAGTTGCGGCTTCAGGAATTCGACTGTTTCAGGTACAGCGGCGCGGGTAAGTATGCGAGTTTGCATAAAATTTCATAAATAAAGAGTTTGGAATGCGGGTACCTACTGCGGTGCGGCCAAGTCTGCGTTCACCTTTAACGTGTAGTCCAGTGCAAAAAGCCACATACCTATTTGCACTGAGCGGGGATTGTACCCACGCTTCCTGCGTACCAGTCGCGTTATCTACAGCTACATCACAGAGATGGTCTGTTTAGGAGCCCACTACACCTACTTGCAGCATATCACTACGTTCCAATATTTAACACACTAATGGTAAATCCCACATAAAGTGATCAATGATAGTTTTAATCACCAAAACATAATGATTGATGATGGCTCTCGGCTTTGCGTATCCATTTCGTTCGACGCAGACTAATAAATGACGCATTAGGTATCTATAACAAAGCACATGGTATAGATTTGTCATCATTTGTTTATCTCTGAGAGGGTACCTATTAAGAGTAGCTTATTTATTAGGCAAAATTCATGATTTATAATCATACCTAAATGTTATAGGTAGTTATAATACCTACATCAGTTCATCAGAAAATGATAGGGTGTTCACGCACTATTTCCTGATTTATTACCTAAGTCTCTATCATCACTATCACTATCACTACATAGTATAAAATAAAGTCGCGTTTTATGTCACTATTTTTCTTGTCCCTTTGTATGCTTAAATCTTTAGAACTACACAACTGATTTTGATGCGGTTTGTTTCAATAGATAAAATGGTTAAAGAAGAAGGTTTATATGTATATAACATCATGCTACGACTAACAGGTGCGGAGCAGGAATGAAAAATGTTGCAAAAACGGGGTGACGCAGACGAAGTCGCGCGGGCCAGCTAGTATTAGATATAATAAAGACGCACACAATAGAATTTGACGAATCATTAATAATTGCCGCTGACCCGGCACAAGAAGAACAGAGAGGAGATACTCAATGGTAGCCACATACGATACAATATGCTTAAACTTGCGCAAAAGTTTAAGCTTACGAAAACATATTGTGACGTGTGTTGGAACATACTTGTGCAAATTTTATAAATATGTATTTTCACAAACCTAAGCTTGCGCAAGTATGCTTAAACGTGTATGGGTACCTTAATTTTATGGTACCCACATACGTTACAAAATGCTTGCGCAAATTAAATCTTGCACAAAGATATTGTGATGTGTGTTGTAAGTTGTAAGATACTTGTGCAAACGTTAACATATATTTGCACAAGTCTAGACTTGCGCAGTTATTAGTACTTGCACGTGTATGGCTGCTATTAGAGTAGATTTACTTATATCACAAGAAATTATAATAAATATTGTCTTCTATTAGCAGAATGAAAGACACCCAGAGATGTAACACAAAGATTTAGGTCTCTTTAATTCGGAAGAGCAAAATGGCTAAATTCAATTTGCTATTCGTATAACTTCAGGCACTTGAATATATTCTAAAGAATATTTTTCTTTATTTTAGACCTAACATGAGCTATCATAACATAACTTATTTTGATGAAAAGTGCCACTATCTAGAAACTAACGAATATCTGTGCAACTTAAAACTATAAACTAAACTGAATATAGTGAACAGTCGAAATTCGAACTATAGTTGCGTCCATATTCGAAATATGGCGGATTTCGATTTCTACTCACAACATTGTGCTAGTAAGCCTGCTCTAATTTCCCAACGGACGCATTCGATTTGTTGAACCACTGTCAATTTTGAATTCTGAACGTCAATATTTACAAAATAAATTCTAAATTCTATTTTTAACTAATAGCTGCGACCTATAACCTTTTTATTGTGTAAAAAAGTTCCCCGTCACAGCCAGTTGAGGAAGTTACACATGTCGTATTTGAACTGACTAAGACGCACGCCATCTTTGATTCTTCATTTGCTGAAGATGATATACCCGGGTCAGGTGTAGGGAAGATGGTGTCCCCGTCTAATCCCCGGGTAAGGGATGGCACACGTTGCGCCGCCGCGGTCTGCTTCTGCGAGAGTGACAGACGTCTCTAACCCTAGACCCGCGTCATGGAAGACGGAGGTCATTCTGTGACCTCCGACGTTTGAGTTACCTCCGTTCATTGAAGTGCCCTAAATAGTTCTTATTTTCCTCAAAATTATGTTGCTACGTTTTTGTATAATAAATCATTATCCTCACAAAGATTGCCCAGTTAGGTCCAAAGAACTTTATAGCACGAAGCCTGAGGTCCGCACCATAGGTTTTGATTTCAATCTTGACGGCAAAGTTTATGCAAGAGCCTCGTCCGTTGTTTGGCAGTACAGTTGAACCGTGTTCGCTGAAAAAGATCGAGGTTAAGATTTGCTGTTTATAATGTTTGATGTATAGTGCCAGATCAAATTATAATAGCAATACATTGTTAGACACAATGATTCGGCTTTGCTGCATTCTCACAGTACATAGTTACCAATATTATATAAATAATTGCAATACTTTTAGAGCATCTTAAATTCCGTGGTTTCCAGCAGAGTAGCATGAGGATCCAGCCCCTTTTCGTGCGGTGGCGACTAAAGGATAGGGCTATTAAATTTTCTATCGGACAGATATAAATAACCCAAACTCGACAATTAGGTACCTACTAGGTACAGTTCGTGAAATGTGGGTGTTAATTCGCCTCTGCTTACCCCGGAAGGAAATGGGCGTGAGTGTATGTATGTATGTACCTATATACTTTCCAGATCTAAACTAAGATACTAAGCGAATATTTTGTAAAAAGCTACCGCCCAGTTTCCGCATTCTTCTCAGTTATTTTTTCACACTTAGGTTATGTGTAAAGATACGCACACTTTGTTCTTCTAAGTATTACTTATAAGTTTATAATACAACCTATCCGCTACGTGTAGTGTAATGTTATTGAAATATCTAATTACAAGTTGTTTGCAAACTCCACCTTTGCTTGTAAATTCACGGCAGCTGCCTGTAGATGGCGCTTTACAAACTTTATCGTGTACGAACTGTGAACTATCGTGACGTGGTTGGAAGATGGATAACAAAAAACAAGTGGAAGTGTGATGTAGTCGGTGCACGCGTCATTGGTATGCGTATTTACGCAACGAAGGATAACTTCGACAATATGAACATTTTTGTAGGAATACTTTTAAACTTTGTTGTAAATATTCAAGCTTGTTCAATCAGTGTGAAATGCCATAAATACTTTCTTTTTCTATAGCAAAGTAATTGCTATATTGAACGGTTAAAAAAGGTGGTGGCAATTAGTGAACAGTGAACACCACCTTAAAAAGGGTAGTGTGTTTTCGTTTTGTAGTACGTTATGATTTGAGCTAATATGGCATTTAAGGTAGTATATAAATACTTCGAACCAATCAAAGTAATTATTTACTAGTAATGCACAGTATTATTAACGGTTCTATTATATGTGTGAATTTGGCGACATCACTTCCGCTACTGAAACTATCGCATTTCTACTACTTTTTTATGTTCTGTGGTTGGTACGAAGATTACTCACACATCACCTGTTTTAATTTAATTTGATATTTGGATGCACATGGATACGAAACTTGCTAACTCTCTTTGAAGCTTTGATATCTGAGAACACAATTTGATAGCATGTTGTGTTCATGTGTTTTGGCAGGAACAGTTCAAAAATGTTTCGTTTTCTTATAAGTACCTATTTAGTGGTTGAGGAGGTGGCCTCACGATTAAGAGGCCCCGGGTTCGAATTCTGGTCATAACCCTACTGATGTGAACCCACTACAACTACATAAGACAAGCCAAGGTTAGTTGGAATGTTTAGAGGGATTATTAGTTATTTCATTTGCTAATATTCTTTAAAATAAAACACATATTTACAACCATCAAAGGTTGAATTTTAATTTTACACAGTCACAATCATCTTTTTCCCATTGGAGTGGGGTAGGCAGTGACCACTTGTTTCTACAATCTTGGCATGCATCTGTCACTTTCATACGTCTACTTTCACAAATAATCATATTAATTTTATCTCTTCTTATAATGAATTTCTGCCATGTAACGCCTATTTCAATGTGTTATCTTTACCACTCCAATTTTATTTTTATTTTCATACAAAAGTGAAGTTTTCTGACAGCCTTCAGTGGAGGCAGTGAACACGACTGCTACGTTAAAGGTTCGAATCTCGCTCAGGGCAAATGTTTGTGTGTATACATATATAGCTATTTGGACTGGTCTGTTTCTGCCTCGGAGGGCGCGTTAAGCTGTCAGTCCCGGTTGTCATACGAACAAACTATGGCAATCGTTACGGGTAGTTGAAGCTCCAAAAAGTCCAACAAATGGTCTAACGGCAGTAGGAAATACGATATTTCCTATAAGTTGTTCAGGCAGACGAAAATATCGAAGTCAACGCAGTAAGACTGGAAAAAGCAGACCCTGAAATCTGAGGACCTTCGAATGCGACCAGGATTACTGCAAGGATGTTGATGATTAGTGAACTTTACCAAGCAGTCCGGTAAAGGGCTTTTGAAATAATATATAGAGATCATAATTCACAGTATGAGTCGAATCCGGATTCAAACCAGCATCGAACACTAAACTATAATTACAGTGCGTTTGCTAATCATGATTCATTGTAAATTGTTTCTGGGTTAAACGCTATATAAAGAGCACTGTAAGCAAGAAATATGCGTTGAAATACCTAAATGACGTAATTACCATGTGCAAACTTCGTTGTTTAATCATAAATTCTAAGTTATCTGTATTTGCTGCACATCTATAACGAAATAAATAACCATTCCTCTCACCCTTACTCCTGGGGTCCTACCACTACATTTGAAAAGTAATATTATTTCTAATCTTACTTTATTTTTATAGTGATTCGGACTCGGACCCATGCTTGTCATTCATTTATGTTTGTGTTAATTTGGATCTTAATTTGAATATAAGTAGGAATACCTACACCACATAACATAATATAAACTCAAGAAGAAAGGAGAAGAGAGGAGGAGGAAGGGAGGGGTAGAAGGTTAAGAGAGTCTCTGTGGTGTCAGTGCAGAAGACGCAGAAGGGTTTCTCGGTCTTCCCACTGACAACACAAAACGTCTACGTCAACGTCGTTGAGCTCTACAATGTTTGATCAATTTAAGCATAATACTACTATCCTGTGTATCCTGACAGTATGAATCTTAATATGGAAGTAAAAACTGCTACACACGGGGCGCGGCGGGTTCGATCCCCGCTCAGTGCAAAAAGTTGTATGCATGAATTATGACTGTTTACACTGATCTGGTCGTGCCTTGGAGAACACGCTAAGCCGTTGGCCCCGGTTGCCATACAAACATCTATGGCAGTCGTTACGGGTAGAGAGCCCTCAAAAGTCCAACCAGTCTAACTTGGAACTTCGATATCGCAATTGGTCATTGGACCACTGGTTGTGGAGGTCAGATAGCAGTCGCTTCACGTAAAATATCGAAGTTCAGCCGCATCACAGTTAGACTGGAAAGCCGACCCCAACTGAGTTGGGAAAAGGTTCAGAGAATAAGATATGAAAATAAAATAAGTTTGAAATACACGCCTTACAGAATACCACAGCTAATAATAACCTGGTGTGGTGTTTCCAGAGAGGGTTCGCATTGTCTGTGCAAAGACAGAGAAACCCTACTTCATCTTCTGCATTGACAGCAGACTCTTTCTTAACCTTCACCCTTCTCAAAACGATCCCGTCCAGACCTTCACTTTATTTGAGAACAAAATCAAAAATATTTTCTATTCCCATGAACCTTATTGTCATTACAAGCACATTTCGTTATCAAATAAAGAAATATCACGGTACGGTAATACCCATATTGGTACTGAAGGCACGGTACAATATTGTCCCTAACAATTGAACGCTGTGCTTCAATGGGAGTCAAATATTGAGTGTACAATAGGTTTTCGTTAAAAAGGGAGTTTATGAAAACGCCTATTCGAGGCTCTGTATTCATTAGATTATTTCAAAAGTTTATAGATATTGTACAGAAATTTTGTACGCAGATTAAAGTCTTCACAATGAATAGGATTGTTTATTTCAAGAGCAATAAGTTTTCACGTAGTAAGCCTTCCCGAAGGGTGAAACCTATGTTCGGGCCCTCTCAATCTTGTGTCCATCTTTGGTTTGGTTGTGTAGTTCCGCTATCTTCTCCGAAACAATAATTTTAATTTGGACTATCTTTAGAATACCAGAAAGTTCTAATTTAAGACAGTAAATTGTATGCACTCAGCAATAATTGAAACCTTAACACAGTCCATTGAATTCACGTGATAATGCAATTATTATGATTAGTACATACTTTATTTTTTGTGCTCCAATCCTCACGGTCACTACTACCAACATTATCTAAGTTTTTACTAATCACACGCAGCACAGCCTCTCACTGTTAAAGTAATACCTAATTGCCTGATAATTACGTTTATAAAAATTCGAATAATGCATAATGTTCCTGAGAAAATAATGTGCTGAGATGGAACTGAGATGAATCACTTTTAATTTTTTTTTATACCACTTAGGAGGCAGACTAGCACCACCTGATGTGAAGTGGTTACAATATGTGCACCGATAGTGGTCTCAATATGTACATCGGTTACACGGATATTTATGATTCGTTTTACCTCATTATTTTTTTCAAACAAAAGTTGAATGTCACTCAATCAATCTCATAGTAGTAACAATGATCTATTATCTACCAAGGTGCAATAAAGTACCAACCTTCCTATTCTCTTTGTGCTAAAAGATCAGAGGGCAGTAGAGCGATATATTGAAATGCTAAGCTGACCCTATGGTTACGTGACCCTATGATTACAGGCGCATGCGCACCAAATTGATAGCTATCGCCGCTACTTGAGTGTGTTTATATTTCTGTAATGGAGGTGAAGTAAGAGGTACTGTTTATCTGTCTGTATTTTATAAGCTCATAGAGTTTTGTATTTATTTCAATAACTTTTCATAAATAGTGTAGCCGCGGTAGACTAGTGGGTATGGTTATGGGTAATGGACTGCTGAGACGAGGTCTCGAGTTCGATCCCAAGTTTTACCATGGCACACACCAATGACTTTTCGATGCTTTTCGAAGTTATGTGTACCATTGTAACACTTTACGAGTTTGTAATGGTGAACTTCGTTCCTGAAACTTTGCCTTGAGCTTACCATCAGGCGGGGTGAAGTCAAATCAACGTGTCCTAAATTTAAAAAATAAATTATTGATTAATTATTTATGCATTTACAGGCTCTGGTAAGAACTACCTTCTGTGACTTTTCTAATCAATTACAATATGGGAAAAGATGGGATGCCATAAAATCGACTCAGCGAACAACCACGAGGCGGCATTACTTTTAAAATGGAAGGATTCCATCTATTCATATTCATTAATTGCATTCTAAAATGAATAGGTATTAGCAAATTTTATTTCGTATTGAATCATGGAACAAAGCGACGAATATTTCCCTCTTTCCTATAACACTTTAAACAATGTACCCGTGCCATTAAAATTGGAGAGAACATTGACAATAGAAGTGAAGGTTTTCCAATCCTTTGTCTACATTATTGGCAAATTTTCCGCCTCGTTCACAACAAAAAAAAAAGTAATGAATGCTATTTTAAAAGCAAACACCTGAAAATGACTTTCATTAACAAATGAGTTCTTTAGAATTACGCATGGAAGTTTTTATTGTTTGTTGATTAAAGAATGATTTCTGGTGTGCAGTCATTTTTAACCGACTACTTCTGAAAAAGGAAGAGGTTCAATTCGGATATTTATATTTTTGGAATAATAATGAATATGCCGTTGTGTGGTAATTTCGATATTTCAATCCTGGGATGGAAGACTATACAAAAACCATATGGTCATTAACTAATTACGTAAGACAATTTAGAGGAGAGAGGATCAACCATGTCGTATACTATTTACAAGGGTGTAAAAGGGAGTCTTGATGGCTCTTACACAAGAACACAAAAATGCACAACGTTTCCAAACGACTACTAAGTAAATATGGGGTTCTTCAAGAAAGGCATTAGAAGGTTTTCTACAGGGTAGGCTACGTGAGTGTAACGCCCCTAGTGTTGCAAACGTCTATGAGTCCATGACCCATGAGCCATGTACTTTTCTGCCACCTAAGTGATATAAAAAAAGTTATAATTATGCTTTAAAACACCACGATCCACTTTCCGAATGGGTTTTGAACTGTTGTCCTGAAAATTCCATGTAGGTCAAATTAAAATCAAAGTTTATTACCTACTACCTATTTACATCGATAGATACCGATCTTATTTTAATAATAACAATTGGCAATTATTAGCAATTTATTTGTTCAGATAAAAGCTCAGAGACTCACAAAACAGAATTCTACAAATCAAATAACAACAGCCGTTACCTTCCCTTTGTTCTAACAATGGGTGTAAATATAAGTTGCAATGTATCAAGGACAAATAACAGGGTAATTTCACGCATGCCTCATTTTTTGCTAATTTCGGTGGTATTTTTCAATCATAGGTTTACCGATGAAAAAATTTAATGGTGTTCTTTTAGAACACATTAGTATTCTAGATATTTAGAAGGAAACAAATAACTGCATTTGTTATAAAAATAGAACAACCACCGAAATTGTCAACCCACCGAAATTGCAAGATCACACCGAAATTATAAATTGTGATATATTTATCTAAACAATATGTACTAACGGCTTGGATGCATGATGCAGATGCTACATCATGCTGCCAAAGGCAATTTTGCTTTTGTCGTCCGTCCATCTCGCAGGAGGCCGTCCCACGCTTCGTCTACCGGTACGCGGTCTCCATTCAAGAACCTTTCGGCTCCAATGGCCATCTGTTCTTCTTGCTACGTGCCCCGCCCACTGCCACTTCAGCTTACTAACCCTGTAGGCTATGTCGACCACTTTCGTTCGTCTGCGGATCTCCTCATTTCTGATTCGATCCAGCAGAAAGATTCCGAGCCTAGCCTAGATTATAGCCCTTTCCATAGCTCGCTGTGCGAGCTTGAGCTTTCTTATGAGGCCCATAGTGAGGGTCCACGTCTCGGCGCCATAGGTCATCACGGGCAACACGCACTGATTAAAGACTTTTGTCTTTAAGCACTGAGGTATTTTGGACGAGAAGACGCTGTGTAACTTCCCGAACGCTGCCCAGCCGAGTTGGATTCGACGATTGACCTCCGCCTCGAAGTTTGATCCGTCTAATCGGACCATCTGTCCAAGGTAGACGTACTTGTCTACAACTTCGAGGGTCGAGCCTTCAACTGACACTGGGGAGGGCCTTAGAATATGAGCATTCGCCATAACCTGGGTCTTGTCCATATTCATCTTGAGGCCCACCTGTTGAGAGACTCGGTTGAGGTCGTCGAGCATTGTGTTAAGATCCTCCAGTGATCCTGCCCTGAGCACGATATCGTCGGCAAAACGAAGGTGAGTGATGTATTCGCCATTAACATTAATGCCAAGACCTTTCCATTCCAGTAGCTTAAAGGCATCCTCCATTGCATTGGTGAAGAGCTTCGGGGATATTACATCTCCTTATCTCACTCCCCTCTGCAACAGTATCGCCGCTGTGCTCTGATCTTTTACTCGGACTGACATAGTGGCGTTTTTATACAAACACTTCAGCCCTTCGATGTACCGGTAGTCTATATGACACCGCTGGAGAGATTGTAGCACTGCCCATGTCTCGATCGCATCAAAGGCTTTCTCGTAGTCCACAAACGCTAGACATAGTGGCAAGTTATACTCCTGAGTCTTCTGTATGACTTGCCGCAGCGTATGAATGTGGTCTACGGTACTATAACCTTTTCGGAAACCGGCTTGTTCGGGCGGCTGGAAGTCATCAAACCTGCGTTCGAGACGATTCGTGATAACCCTCGAAAACAGCTTATAAACATGGCTCAGAAGCGAGATGGGTCTGTAGTTCTTAAGAGAGGCTTTGTCACCTTTCTTGAAGAACAAGACTTCTACGCTTCTGTTCCATGCTTCCGGGGTAGTACCTTCGAATAAGACGGAGTTGAAGAGCTTCTGAAGGACCTTAAGTATCGGTGTTCCACCCGCTTTCAGAAGTTCCGAAGTGATTCCGTCTTCTCCTGGTGCCTTGTTATTTTTAAGCTGCTTGAGGGCCACCCTAATCTCGTACAGGCTGATGTCCGGGATATCCTCGGTGTAGTGTCGGGTTAGCTTGGCTCTTGGATCTTTAACCGTATCAGTAGCAGGCTTAGTGACTGAGGTATAAAGCTGTCCATAAAACCCCTCGATCCCCCTCAAAACATCTCCCTTAGTCGACACGACACTGCCGTCCTTCTTCTTCAGTTTTGTCAACTGGCTCTGCCCAATAGACAAGTCTCTTGCGAACACTTTGGAGCCTTTATTTCGCTCAATCGTTTCTTTAATACATTGAGTATTAAAGGCACGGATGTCATGTCGCAAAGACTGCTGGATACGTCTATTGAGCTGCCGATGTGCTTCAGCGACATTGGTAGACTGCAGCCTCATAGAGCGTCGTTCGGCCATGAGTTTGAGGGTGTGATCGGTGAGCTTCTGTGGTCTATCTCTTCGACGGGGCCTGAAGAATTTGGAGCCCACTGAATGGAAAGCTTCAACCAACCTGTTATTTATCTCGTCCACTGTACTGCATTCTTCTAGGCAAGAGAAGCGATTCGAAAGTTCGAGTTGAAAGCTCTCGGGGTACTGTATATGGGAAGCTCTAGGTCGGAGCGTAGACCTCATCAGACGGGATCTCTCCAGTTTAACATTAATATTCAATGTGCCTCTAACCATTAGGTGATCACTTCCGGTTTTCACCCCATGGATCACTGAGACATCATTGAATATCCGTCTATGCGTCGTCATGATGAAGTCAATCTCATTTTTGGTACAACCACCGGGGCCCATCCAGGTCCATTTCCTGTGGGGCGGTTTTTGAAGAAAGAGTTCATCATAAAGAGTCGCTCTTTCTCAAGAAAGTCGGCCAGCCTCCAACCCCTTCGGTTACGCCTCCCATACCGATATTGCCCCACTCTCAATAGTAATTAAATACGTTAATTATAACAAAAAAATGAGTAATTTTATTATTTATTACCTTGTGAGTAAATATCTTACCAAAGATATAGAAACTCATAGCCATTTTAGTATTGATGCAATATAGGTGGCAATAAATCTACCACCGAAACCACCGATATTGCACCACCGAAGTTAGAAACATCAAGAAAAAATGAAATTAAACAAAACTCAGTGATGCATTTGTCACGTGAAATGTATGATTGCTGAGGGTACCTAACAACACACAACATACTCGCAAATCGTAATGTTAAAACCAAATATTCATTCATACAGTAACCCACCGTGATTGTAAAATTTCGTACTCCCTCTTAGAAATAAGAAGGTACTTACGTATTAGCGGGAAAACTGGGCAGAATCGGACATGCCATTACTGCGTAAACGCAAGAGCATGACTGGAACTCCGCGAGCGTAAGAAGATAGATCGTTTAAATTGACGTGTATACGTTGTATAAGGGTTTAAAAAAAACACACCGAAATTGCACTTTAGGCGCGGACGTTCCTTATCGACATTGTCACGATGTCTGCGTTATAATAGAAGTAATGAAAGCAGTAAATATGGTTGCTTCATATATTAATTAACATAATAATCTTAATTTTAGTACTAAATTTGCAATCATAGCGGACTTAAAGAGGTAAATGCGCTTAAAGGTGCATCGCGGACACGCCACCGTTATTGGAATCTAGCATATTTTAATTTTTTTTAAATTTTATGTTTAAGAGAAATGTATTTTCAGTAGTGACTTCATATAAGCTAGTGTTCGTATTACATGAAAAAAAATAGAGTGGTCATAGATAAACGTTTTACATAGTGATTTCATGCGAAGAAACTCTAAAAATGCGGTCGGTGAAATTACCCAACAAATTTAAAAATACATCACGTTCCGAAGCTTTCTTGAAACAAACACAAAATATAATGGTACAAAAGACTCCATTCTACATCGCGACAAAATAAATTTTACATACATTATTATTGTAGATGTAATTGGCTATGATGCCATATTGGCATATTACGTTAAGTTAGACGTGGTTAATATTATCAGAATGTATTCTTATAAATTGTTTCATTTGACATTGGTGGTACGCCATTAATAATCTTGTATTACACTTGACATTGGTGAAATTGCTGAGATTCTGCTGCAAAAGAAGTCATCTTAAAAAGTTGAATTTGAAAGCGTTGATGTTTTGGTTGTCATACAACCATCTATGACAGTTGTTGCGGGTAGTTGGAGCGCTAAAAAACCTTTGACAGCCTGTGGCGTGGCCGTAGTGAATGCGACTACGAAACAATCGTATGGGTACGATCCCCGCTCAGTGCAAATATTTTTTGTATGCATGAATATGGCTATTTGCACTAGTCTGGTCGTGCCTCGGAGAGCACGTTAAACTGTCGGTCCCAGTTGTGATACAAACATCTATGACAGTCGTTATGGATAGTTGGAGCCCTAAAAAGGTTAACAACTGGTCTAGCTGCAAATCTTCGATAATACCTATACCTATAGATTATGGCGGCCAAATGGCAATCGTTTCACGGAAAATATCGAAGTTCAGCCGAAACACAACTTAGACCGAAAAAATGCCGGCGATGGTTATTATAGTGTCATAAAAAGTAAACATAAGTGATAGTACAATCTTCAATATACTTATAATTATTTAGGTATACACTGATTAATGAAGGGGAAATTGTAAGCCTTCCCGAAGAGTGAAACCTATGCTCGGACCCTCTCCGTGAGCAGCGGCGCTACCGTGAAACAAATTGATACACAACGATGGCAACTTCAAAATGCCGTCGATGCGGCAGAAGAAGAATATAATTTAATTTGATTCAAGTTAAGAACTTATACATAATTTTTGGAATCTTCAATGATATTAAACACCACACGAAGCGTTCCAAGCCATTGCCGATTTTCTAGGCCAATGAGTACTCATATTATCTTATAGTACCCGCGTATTTATAGACACTGCTTAGGCCTTTCTTACATCAAGCAACTAGAAAAAACAGGGTGCTTTGTCAATTTCTTTTATATATATATAACGGAGGTAGGACACGACGGTATCTCCCGTCCGAAATGAGCTGTCCAACTGGGGAAGTACCTCCGCCCTACAGAAGACCGCGGTCATAATAACCATCGTGTTGTGTTCCCGCCGGTAAGTAGGGTAGCCAGAGCTCACTATACCCCTCCTTCCCCTCCCCTTCCTAGCCTCCCCACCCCTTCCCAGCTCTCCCCGTTTCCCTTCAGGGTGGGCAGCGCGTGTGTGACACCCTTAGTGTTGCACACGTTCATAGGCCACGGTGGCCGCTTTCCATCAGGTGGGCCGTGTGCTTGTCTGCCACATACGTAGTACAAAAAAAAAAAAATCTATTGGCAGACAGGCACACCGCCTAAACAACCTATTTATGGACGGTTGTAAGTGTTGTAACACCATTGACGTCACACTCGTGCCACTATATTTTTCATGCACGAAATCCCTACGTATGCCCATTTCTAAAAAGTGAGTGAGTTTATTTCGGGCTCAAACCGACTATAACCCACGCTACCTTTGAGTCTTTAGTTGCAGGAGGTGAGATAGTAACGAACAAAATCCCCCGTACCCAGGCAGACTTGCGACCCTCTCTTTCGAGATAACTCCCTTCGGGTGTGGGGACCAGGGAAGTGGGGGAGGAGTATTTTTTTTGGTTAAAAAGATTTTGATCCGTCGAATTCTATCGAATCCCTATTTCAATTTATTGGCTTGTACAAATCCTGTGGCTCACAGTTTCATTACGAGAAGATATCCACACAATTATAAAAGATTTATATAACGCGAACAGTAAGTAACATTGTTCTACACAGTTTATTTCGGGGACATACTTTTTTATTATGCCCACAACCCACGCGGAGAAGCAAAAAGGAAATGTTTTTTTATGAAATATTTTTTAGAATACATTGTAATAATACCACTATTATCCTTTTAATATTACTATCTGCCTACAGTCCAGAGTCCTTTAACTTTGGGGTGAAAAAACTTTTTATGAAGGCGTCAAGCTGAGTCTGGTACCACCATTGTAACACTGTACGTGTTTATAAGACTCTCATTCGTGACACTTTGCTTTCATCATACCATCAGGCAAGCTGAAGTCAAATTAACGGTCAACAAAAAAAATCTTAGATTTAATATTAGACTAACTATTAGACTTCCGCGTACAGATTTGGCCAGCTGGTACCAGCGCTAAGACCATCATTTTTCCTTTTCGTCCTGAGGTAATTAGTCCCCTATAACAAATGACCCGGAAATTTGTGTCATTATCTTGCGGTCTATATGAGTATAATAATTTCAATAGAATATCTTCTTATATCATGCATAGGCATCGATCGTAATTTTTCTGTGACCGGGTTTTATAGTTTTTGTATTTAATCTTATAGAGTATGATGGGGTTGACGTATCTCACAGATTCAAATAAAAAAAAAACCTATTTAAAAAGTAACATTCTACTAATGGTCAACCATTGTCAAACCACTGAGATTGCAAAAAATACCATTGAATTTTAAATGGCATAGAGGGAAGGAAACAATGTAATCAACTCTTTAATTTAATTTTAACTTAAAATTCCACGTCAATAAAGTCGAAAATTGAATGGCAGTTTTTGTAGTCTCAGTATATCAGACGAATAACATTAGTAGTAATAATAGTAGACAACAAAAAAGGTTCCTTCATTTAAATAAAATTTGCTTAAATGTTATTTGTTATGTTATGAATGGACAATAATATTGTAGCAATAAAAGTGATGAACAGTAATTTCATTTAAAAACTTTTGCACTTATTAGTTTGAAATTCTGCATCAAATTTTCGCTTTCTCTTTTCTTTTCTTTTTTACTCGCAATAAATGAAGACGTACTAGTTCCATTTTTCTTTTTGTGTTCATTTTATTATTGTGTGCTACGAGTATGTGTCATTCCCTAATCTCTTGTGCTTTTGTTGAATACCTACTTTTGATATGAGAATGAATAAATGAACGAATAAAAATTTATGAAGTTTACAAAAACACACAAATAAAAGTTTGGTTATTGGCTAATGCAAAAATAACACTCACTAATTTCTAAACTTGTTAAAAAAACCTAAAAAATGACATTAAACCCTAATAATGGTAAATTGGTTAAAAAATACTAAGCAAGTACGTAATTGACAGTATTTGACACAAGTTTCCTCATAATTTATCATTCTGAACTTTTGACATTTACTAAACAGTGCTCAACTAATTTCACTAGATAGTTAAAAAACCCAAGTATACATAAATCTCACTAAAACATTGCTCGAATTGCAATTTGAAAGTAATGCCATACTTTACATAGTACCTCGATAGATGGCGTTAGGATCGAATTACGTCGCGGTATGGTTTCGTTACCGCTGTGTGCATAAATACTGTGAAGCACGGTGACTAAGCTGCCATCAGGAGGGTCTTAACTGACTCGACTGAACAGCGAATGATGATAAGGGAAATGATCTTTGTGATTAAAACCCGCTCGCTCGTGACTCAACTATCGCAGAGGCACGTGTCGAAGAACTGACGCTGTTTTGGCCAACAAACAATTGAAGTAGTATTTGTCATAAATCTGTTAGTTTTATAGATTATATATTTCATATAACATAGTGATGCGTACATTGCGTATTGTATAATATAACTGTTCCCACAATTAGCACGATATCAAATCGAAACTATTATTATATCGTTCGTTATAGATATTTTCACATTGGATTTCAAAATTATTTATTTTGCTGTTTTATAATATTATGGAATAACGGAATCCAAATCGGACTCTACGGGTGGAATGATGGATGTGTGATAGTATTTTGCCCGATATTATGTAGTTTGAGATTAGCCCAGTATTGATCAATAAATTATCAACCAATATAGTGTTTCAAAAACTATATACATTTTGTATCACCTACTCCTAATTTAAAATATTTATGTACTCCTCATTCTTCTTTATTTTTCTATCGTTAAAAATATAACTAATCCGAAATTATTTTTTATATCTTTTGATAATTTTGTTAGAATACGTGTTTTGTAGCATGTGTATGTTGTGTTTTTAATTTAATTGACTTATTTACTGCTACTAATTGTCAATTTGCATAATGTAACAATCCTACTAATATTATAAACGTCAAAGTTTTATTTTTCTTTTTTTTTGTTCACCAAAATGAATACAACCAGCGTGTTTGTTACTCTTTCACGTAAAAACTACTGAATGGATTTTAATGAAACTTAACAATATTATAACTTATACATCAGAATAACATGTAGACTATACCTATATCATCACGCTACCATCCAAAAGAGGGGAGCAATAATATAAATCTCAATATTGCTAACAAAAGTTTTGCTTGCCGTGGGAAACAGCCATAAAATCCAGGGAGACTTGATGATCTAGAATGAATATTATGTCTAAATAAACATACATTTATTTATAAAAAGAGTGATGACACTAACGACCCTCAGACTAATGAATCTCTGGAATAACATCACGAAGTTAAAATACTGAAACTTGGTATGAAGCCAAAAATTACACACAAATAAAAAAACTAAACATAGTGTTACTTTGACCCTCCTGTCCCCCCATTAAAAAGAGTGAAAGTCTGTATAAATATTTTTTTATTTAAATTTTATGTTTTAACTGCTAAGTAGTCTGGTCATACGAAACCAAATTTCGAGGCCACCCATAAACTAAGGTGGAAGCTCGAAGGACAGAAGGGGTGGAAAATCTCCATGGATAACAACCTACGCCAAAACCAGTGGACTTGATTATGTCGGACTCAATCCGACTAAAACGCACGCCGTCTATGGGTCCTTTATTGCCGGAAGTAAGACGTCAAACAAGTACCGACACATAAAAAAGAGAGCAAAAAAAGGTTAAGAGAGTCTCTGTGCTCTCAGTGCAGAAGATAAAGAAGGGTTTCTTAGTCCTTCGTAACGGCCCGTAAGGCTTGTATTGTAATACCCGGTCGCGCTTAAGCCTGGGTTGCACGATCGTACTTTAACATTAACAGTGAGTTAAAGTACCGGTCAGGTATAAAACAGGTTGCACCATTTGACACTTGTTAAAATGACGCCATAACTTGGCGCTAACTGTAACCGGCTACGCTCAAACGTCAAATTCTATCAAAAGGTAACTTTAACCGTACAACACATTTAGCAAAACAATACATTTACAACAACTCTGGTGCAACACATTTACCCAAACCATTACAATCAATGTTACTGTTACTGTCAAATTTGACGGAAACCTTAACTTTAACAGGTAGTTGGAGTAACTAAGCCTAAGAATTGCAAGAACTGTACAAAAATACGATTTTTGACAATTGAGAGATTAAAATTAAATTGAGATTGAATTGGCTCTTAGATCTTGCCTTTGAAAATACGCTCATATTTTACGAGTGGTCAATAAATGAATCAGAGCGTCGTGTGCGGTGGAGCCGCTCGGTCGCCACTACCCGTCTATTGCCAAGTTCAATGCCACTTTTTCCATTCTGTTATACAACCTTATACAAAGTAAAATATCTTAACCTGTTAGTGAGAATCGGTCAAATAACAAGACTCTTTTATTGTATGATTTGATTGCATGAATATTTGCATTGGTCTGTATGTTTCTATGTTTAATAATGCATGTATTTACAAAAGTATCTAAGTATGTTTATCCACATTCTAGAACCCATAATACAAGCAAGTAAAACTATGCTTATCATGTGTCTAGGAGGCGTTGTGTAGATTGTGCTAGAATATTTATTATTATTATTTATTTAATGTATGTATTTATCGCAGGCTTACAAGTGCCCGGTTGATGGCAATAGGCTCGCCACCTGTTACATTGGGACCTAAACATAAACTGGCGAAATGTGGGTGCTAGCACCTCTGCCTACCCCTTCGGGGATAAAGGCGTTTATGTTATGTTATGTTACGTTATTTATTTAAAAAATAACTGATTTTTATTGAGACGATTGCAGAGCTTCAACTTTTTTTTTGATAGGCATTCGTGCTGCCGATCGTATAGAGAAGAGGGGGGAAGAGAAGGGGAAGGGGGGAGAAGGTTAAGAGTGTCTCAATGCAGAAAACAAAGAAGGGTTTCTCGGTCTTCACAATGACAACACAAAGCCTCTCCAGTGAGCTATGGCTACCCTGTTCACCACCGGAAACACAACACAAGCCGCGGAATTCTGTAGGGCGGAGGTACTTCCCCAGTCGGACTGCTCAGTTTGGACAAGACATACCGTCATGTCCTTCCTCCATCGGAGATACAGTGAATTTCCTAAAGTATTTGGCTCACTAGATGCTATTGCGGAGTATTTCCCTAACCTTATCTTCATTCTCTCAACCTTTTCCCAACTCATTTGGGGATGACTTTCCAGTCTAACTGTGATGCGGCGGAAATTCAATCCGTGAAACGACTGGCCATCTGACCTAAACAACCAGTGGTCCCTGTCCCTAACATCATGTCCGTACATGTAGTATTAAGTAGTAGTAGTAGGTACATACATATAATGTCCGCCACATACCCTACTAAAAGAGTCTATGCACGTCACTGTTGATTTACATATTGACTCATATCTATATGTGAAGACAAAACACTGTTTGTATTCCATAACGTGCGATGTAGGTCATCTTGATGTTTACTTATTATAACAAACATGATTTTTACACTATATCGATAGTTGGCCTTGAAAAATATTACAACTTGTTCATTTGTAACTGTCAAATCAACATTTTATAGCAACTGACCCGCGCAACTTCGTCTGCCGAACCAGTTGGTTGTAAGAATAATAAGAATAAGAAGAATAATCTTTATTTGTGAACATGGTCTTTTTACATTGGTGTTATATTATAACATGGTAAACATGTGTAGGTTCAGCATATTCGCCATTCGTGGCATACAAATTAGGACAAGGAGTACAAATTGTAGCATGATATTATAATTATACATATAAACCTTCTTCTTTAATAACTCTATCTATTGAAAAAACAGAATCAAAATCCGTTGCGTAGTTTTAAAGATTTAAGCATACAAAGGGACAGAAAACGCGACTTTGTTTTTGTACTATGTAGTGATGCCTCAATTATAAGGCTTATAGGATTGAGATGCGACGGTATCTCTCTTCCCAATTGAATAGTCCGACTGGGGAAGTACCTCCGCTTTACAGAATACCGCGGTTAATAATGACCTAGTGTTGTATTCCCGGGGGTGAGTAGGGTAGCCAGAGCTCACTGGACAGTTTTAGTACTATCATTGAGAAGAACTATTTGTATTCTGGCGGAATAGAAGCTCTCTGAAACTTAACCTTCTTCGTCTTTTTATTAAACATGTGTACAGTGGCTTGGGCTTTAGGGATGTGGGAAGGGCAATATACACTCAAAATCAATTAGATATAAAACTGGCAGTAATTAAGCAATTCATTAGAACGACATTAGGTTCAACGGATTTCCACTGTTGAAATTCAACCTCAAAGTAGCTTCATAATCATTTAAAAATAAATTGCGTTATCACACTATATTATAAACACTTAGCAAACTCTCAATTACTCATGAAGAAAATATATTCTCATTGAACATGAATGGTCGTCTATGCCGCATCTACATTTACTTAACATTTTATCGTGACCATGTTAGAAGTGCGTTTTCTTCTCGTATTCAGCTGTGTGATAGCCGAGCTTGATGTGTGTGTGTGTGTGTGAACAAATGTCAATCTCATACATTGATCAATCTATTCTATTCCATTCTACAAAACGATTGCTACTTGTCTAGACCCTCAGGAGGGCTACCACGTTTGGCCATCTGCAGCTTGGCTGCTACCAACGCTACGCCTACAAGTCTTTATTATTTCAATAATATTTGTGACAACTGTGAGATATTATATGACATAACTCACTTCTGTATTTCTTTTAACGTGACCCAAATAGGAACTGCCATAACAGTCATCCATCTCATCAGAAGACAGGTGTCCGCAGATTAATGACGTCACTCTTAATTTAATGGCTAGTGCGGCGAGGTAGTAGATCGTTCGACCGCTGCTTCGAAGATTGCGGGTTCGATTTTTTTATACATATAGAACACGTTAATGAGACTTCTTCTTGCCTGATTGTAAGCTTAAGGCGAAGTCTCAAGTAAGAAGGTCGATTCCTGTTTAGTGCTAAATATTTTATAGACATCTAGGTGTTTCTAAGTAAGTATAATAAATACATATTTTTTGATTCAAATTTTAGCAATCAAATCTTCCCAAGGGGCTCCGACTGTGTGTCGTTCTGTTCTGCATTAGAATTTATGGTTATGAATTTATGATTTCTTTTATACCTGTATCGATTATAAAACTATTTCAATTGTGTAGTTATTTAGTATTACTTAACAGAATTCTAAACTACTGGACTTGTTTCTATCTTTTTAGTTTTTATTTAAGTACATTTTTTCACATAATTTTTAAAATTTGATGCGCATTACAGTTTTTGTTTTTCTTTAATTTACTAAGTGCCTGAGTGGCGGCATTAGGCTTGCCCCCTATTATGTGGGACCGAAAGTCATAGTTGGCGAAATGTCGGTGTTTAATACAACTCTATCTACCCCTTTTGTTATTACGGGTTTGAACATATGTGTGTATGTAATTTACCTAGTTTTGAAATATGCTACGGGCGATGCCGAAGCACGTAAGTTATTACAGGTCTAACGACGTTAAACATCAATCATTAGCAATCAATTTAAATCACTTAAGCCTAATTTAAGATACTCCCAAGCCTTACTCACGCCACGACTACACTACTTATCTAAATGACATCCAGTAGCTATTTGCATAACTACAATGATTGAGTGGTTCACATACAGTTTGAATAATAATTAGGACCAATTTACTTAAGGTATTATTACTGTCATGAGTTTATTATTAACCCCCTTATGCTCACGGAAAATATTAAGTGTATCCGACTTATATTTCTGCACGTAGGTAGTAATGTAATTTACTATTAACTTATCAATTAACACTTATATTTGTGTAATTTTTGTACAGAATAAAGTCTTATTTTTCACATCAATTAGGTGGTAGAAAGGCACACGGCACACCTGATGGATAGCGGGCACCATGGCATATGGATGTTTGCAACCGTAGGAGAATGTAAAAAAAATTCAAAAATATGAACAAAAAATGCCTTGCCGTAATTTATTTCATGCCACTATGTTGTGTACCAGGAGTACAACAAGGAGACTTCGGCTTCGGAAATGTTTCCATTACATCTTGTATATGAAACGCGATTAAGCCGCTAGTGTTTAAGATAACACAATAACCAAGTTAAATAACAAAGAAAATGTATATTGTGGTCTGACAGACCATAGCGCGTGCATTTGAAGGTTAAGAACAACAGATCTTGCGGAAAATATTATTCCGAAGGTGTTTGCCCTTGTGTTGGGTTATGGGAAATCTATGGCCTTCTTGAGCTTATGTGAAACGCTACGTAGTTCGTGTTGAAGTAGATAAAAGAAACACGTCATCGATTTCAAATTGGAAAATGTCTAGACGGCACTTGAACCCGCGATCACTTTCTCATAGGGATACGTGAGCTACTGGACTGCGTCTAGAACATTCGAAATCTTTCATCTTTACGATTTCGTGGGTTCAAGCCGCAGACATAAAATGTGATAAACGACAAAAAAATATATAGCGACGCCCCCGAGGAATAAACCTGTATTGTACTATTACTGGGTTATTACTGTTATTGCATTTTCGGTATCTATGGGTCGGCATGCACCTATGTAATTTTTTTCAAATTTTTCTAGCGATAATATCCATCTATTTACCCTATGACACCTTTGTTCTTCGGAAAAAGTGTTAATTTTTATGTACAAGAAGAATATCATAATACATTATTACAAATTCATTTGTGTGGCTATACATTTCGGTGAAGTAATATTACTGCAAAATATTTTCTATTAATTACTGGTTAAACCGATTACAGGTTTATTCTCGTGATTTATGAGATTGACATTTTCGGTAATACTCAGTTACAGTAATCATTTGGGATCGTGATATAGGTATTGGCGTTAACTGCTTCGCATTTCGAGGAAACATTGCAACCTGAAAGCTCCCCCGTAACTAATAACACTTATTATAGGTACCACACTGACCAATAGTTGTCAAAATAAGCAACCTGATATTGGAACTAAATTAAATTGTTGTTAAAATGAGCAACCTGGTGTTAGAACTGAATTAATACAACATTCAATAGAGTTGAATCAAATAATTTGGAGGTACCTTCCACTTCCCTAAATGAAAATGAATACACTAGAAAACGTAAAACTAATGAAGGTCTATGGTCTAGCAAGAGAAACAAATTACTGAAATATCCACAAAAGACTATAGGACCTATTGGGAATTGTAAATTGAACTGTGGTAGCCAATTTACCTCTTCAGATAGGCAAGATAATTATATTTGATAAATTTTATACACTAGCTGATCGAAAACTGCAATAGATAAACTTTGCTAAACGTACTAAAACAGAAAACATAAAACGAATGACTCTACAACGAAAAAATAATCTCACACAGACTAATAAATATTTATTTTCTTCAAGAGATGTGGATGTTTTGGTTTGTAAGAAGTTTTTTTCTAAATACTTTACAAATTAATGAACAAATGGTATACACAGCAATAGTAAAATTTAAAACAGATGACCGCGTTACAGACTCAAGAGGTTAGCACAATAATAGACCTGTTGATTTGGATTCGACGATTGACCTCCACCTCGAAGTTTGATCCGTCTAATCGGACCATCTGTCCAAGGTAGACGTACTTGTCTACAACTTTGAAGGTCGAGCCTCCAACTGACACTGGGGAGGGCCTTAGAATATGAGAATGCGCCATAACCTGGGTCTTGTCCATATTCATCTTGAGGCCCACCTGTTGAGAGACTCGGTTGAAGTCGTCGAGCATTGTGTTAAGATCCTCCAGCGATCCTGCCATGAGCACGATATCGTCGGCAAAACGAAGGTGAGTGATGTATTCGCCATTAATATTAATGCCAAGACCTTTCCATTCCAATAGCTTAAAAGCTGGAGGATCCATTGCATTGGTGAAGAGCTTCGGGAATATTACATCTCCTTGTCTCACTCCCCTCTGCAACAGTATCGCCGCTGTGCTCTGATCTTGTACTTGGACTGACATGGTGGCGTTTTTATACAAACACTTCAGCACTTTGATGAACCGGTAGTCTATATGACACCGCTGGGGAGATTGTAGCACTGTCCATGTCTCGATCGAATCAAAGGCTTTCTCGTAGTCCACAAACGCTAAACATAGTGGCTAGTTATACTCCTGAGTCTTCTGTATGACTTGCCGCAGCGTATGAATGTGGTCTACGGTCTACCTTTTCGGAAACCGGCTTGTTCGGGCGACTGAAAGTCATCAAACCTGTGTTCGAGACGATTCGTGATAACCCTCGAAAACAGCTGATAAACATGGCTCAGAAGTGAGATGGGTCTGTAGTTCTTAAGAGAGGCTTTGTCACCGACACTGCCGTCCTTCCTCTTCAGCTTTGTCAACTAGCTCTGCCCAATAGACAAGTCTCTTGCGAACACTTTGGAGCCTTTATTTCGCTCAATCGTTTCCTTAATACACTGAGTATTAAAGGCACGGATGTCGTGTCGCAAAGACTGCTGGATACGTTTATTGAGCTGCCGATGTGCTTCAGCGTCATTGGCAGACTGCAGCCTCATAGAGCGTCGTTCGGCCATGAGTTTAAGGGTGTGATCGGTGAGCTTATGTGGTCTATCTCTTCGACGGGGCCTGAAGAATTTGGAGCGCACTGAATGCTTCAACCAACCTGTTATTTATCTCGTCCACTTTACTGCATTCTTCTAGGCAAGAGAAGCGATTCGAAAGTTCGAGTTGAAAGCTCTCGGGGTACTGTATATGGGAAGCTTTAGGTCGGAGCGAAGAGAGAGAGAACAAGATAATAATGATGATAACAATGAACTTAGTGATTAAGTACTGCGTTTGATGTTTTTATTTTTTTATATTTTTTATATTACAATTGTGATCTCATTATGGACTTTTTGCCCATTTTAGACAATATTTTTTAAATTTTATGAATTTTCTTTAATTTTCCCTTAGAGATACCGATAACAAATTTATTTACGAAATCTGTTTACAACGATTACATTAAAATATTACTACCCGAAAGATCTATAATATTCCAGTTTCTATAATTTACCATTATAAGGTTATTAAAAAGTTTACCGTAATAAGTCGGTAACTGAACATTACATTTATTTACTAATGAACATATACATCGTTGGAGAACTCCGTAAAGAAGTGTTATGTCTATGATTTTTAAGAAAATATTTTTATATTACAAGAATAATTCGGTAAGTAGACGTTGCTGGAATATTATTGATAGTTCATAGTGGTAACATATCAATACCCTAAAAACTGTTAGAAATTATTTTCGGTAATTTGAACTTTGGTGAATATCTAATTCTGTGTTTAATCAATAGTTACAAGGCTAACTGTGATCTATTTGGGCAAAAATTAGCTTTCCCGGCGTATTAAAATGTTATCCTAATTGTCTTTTATAGAAAAGTTAGAGCCGAAAAACACTAAATCTTTTCTCCTGTAAAATTTGATTTTTGCGATTACCGGTTTATTCCTCGGGGACGTCGATAGGACCTTCAGAGCGGTGAGCCACTGAGTTCCATGATTCCAATATATGATGGAATATATTCAATATATTGGATATCATCCAATATATTCCATGTTTTTTTTATTTAGGACACGTCAATTTGATTTCATCCCGCCTGATGGTAAGCTGAAGGTAAAGTCTCAGGAACGAGGGTCACCATTACTAACACATAGAGTGTTACAACGGTGGCGCTCAGTTTGACGGCCTCATCAGATGCTTTTTCACGCCCCGCTTAAAGGACCCGGGACTGTAGGAAGGAGGAAACTCGTGAGCTAGTAAGGAATTCTAAGACTTATGCATGTTAATTTGGGGCCGGTGAATCCTGTTTTTCGTGTTTTTTTTAAATTTTATTTTTCCGCAATCACTAATATTCCCTCTAACGCCTCCAACTAAGCTATTTGGTTTGTGTTTACTAGTTCACGTAGCTAGTAATGACCAGGATTCAAACCAGAGACCTCTCGATAATAAAGCCTACTTCTTAACTACCAAACTACTGACACTTATTAGAGTGATGTTTGCCAGTGAAAGGCACCGTGCTTATAATTTAATGCACTTATTCGATAGAAATATCTATGTCATACTAGCTTGGTCTGGTCCGAGCTCCTTAGCATGATCGGTCTCGCTGGGGGTAAAATTGGGTAAATAGGAATAAAATGGTCGACTAAATTCTTCAGTAATTATTTTCTTTCAAATAAAACTTTGGACTAGTTCATTGTAATAACAAAATCATTAAATATCTGACTTTTTTGAAATCTAGTAAAAGAAATTATTTAAAATATTCCATTGACCATTTTATCCATATTCACCCCGTTTTACTACGCACTAAATTACATGCCTCTGTACAAATTAAGACCGGTATGAAAGACTCTTACTTTGCTACCAAAATAATAAATTGAAAACAGTTTAGACTAATCAAGTAATTGTGAACCGTTTTTTATCTAAAAATAAACTTATTATTAAAAAAATATTACCATTTTTATATTTAAAAATGCCACCAAATGACGGTTACCTTCGACCGACATGTTAGTACCAAGTCGCGAGTCGCTACCGGCAAGACAACTGACTCACTGTGTGAACTAGGGCGCGAGATCAGTTCGAGTAAAGGTCTGTGTACACTGGGGAGGACGGCGATGGTTACGATATAGGAAACATGACATGTAAATTGCACTTTTTTTGTCATCGTATTAGGCAGATAGGTGGGTAACTCTTTAAAGTACACAATAAAACATCATCATTCTCTGAGCCTATTTCCAATTCAGTTGGGGTCGGCTTTATAGTGTAACTAAGATGCAACTGACAAATTGGCGATATCAAAGTTTTGTAGTTAAGCTCGTCAGACTGTAGAGGGCTCCAACTACCCGTAACGACTGCCATAGATGTTCGTATGGCAATCGGGACCGACGACTGAACGTGCTCTCCGAGGCACAACCAGACCAGTGGAAATATCCATTATTCTAATTATTTGCACTGAGCAGGGATCGAACCCGCTCCTAATACGTAGTAGTCACGTTTACTACCACCACGCCACAGATGATGTACACAATAAAACAATAAGCAGCAAATATTTTTACATCACTTAGATGGCGGACAATCATACGGCCCACCTGATGGATAATGGTTACCGTTACGCCGCGAGGGGTGTCATATTTCTGCTGCCTACCATATAGAGGCGTGTGGGGAGGGGAGAGGGTTAGAATAGTTTCTGTACAGTCAGTACAGAAGATCAAGAACGGCTTCTAGGTCTACACAAACACAGAACCTCTCCAGTGAGCTCAGACTGCCCTACTTACTGCCGGAAACACAACACAAGGTTATTAGCACTTCATAGTTACATAATGAATAATCACAAATAGAAAATGCCGTACGAGCATACCAGTAGCTCTAGCATGAACTCCTATCGAATTCATAATGTAAAGGTTTCGAGAGAACGGAGCATTGTGATTGGCAGTCTGCCTCTTGTGAACCTGTGTGCGTGTGTAGCCCACCAATCGCAATGCTCCATTCATCGATCAATTACGAATTCGATAGTATTTTGTGCTAAGGCTACTGATATGTATCATAATTAGCAATACGGTTCGGGTATATCAGATATTATGTATCATATCAGTATCATAATTGTTGGTTTGATGAAAACTAGCGTTTTCATGGACAGCGGGATGCATCAATTTAACGCCGTTGAGTAATATCAGTGTTGTAAACAATTGTTCATTATTTTTCTGATTTATTGCCCGTAGTGTTGTGCGCTGTGAATATTTTATAAATTGGCTTTTTAATTAATATGTAACAATCAATGACTGCCTCTGTGGCTCAGTGGGCGTATATTGTGCTGGCTGTGCACGAGGTTATGAGTTCGATCCCCACACAGGACAAAAATTTATATGATGTACAAATAGTTGTTCTGAGTCTGGGTGTACTTTGTGTCCGTTAGTTGTATGTTTGAAAAGTCCCCCGCGATACAGGGTTTGTTCCCTAGTGCGGTAGTTGTCTTTTAAAAGAAGAAAGAAGACGAAAAAAAATATATCTTTCAACATAAATCTGAGTGTTTTTTTGCTGCCATTTATCTAATAAAATGTGTCAATTCTATTGTTTTTATGATTACAAAATCTATAGTTAACACGGAATTGTAACGGTGAGGACATGACGGAATCCCCTGTCCTAATTGAGAAATCCATCTGGGGAAGTAGGTACCTGCGCCCTACAGAACACAGCGGCTAATAAACCTTGTGTTGTGTCTCCAGCTATGAGTAGGATAGCCAGAGGTCACAGGAGAGGTTTTGTTTTGTCGGTAAGAAAACCTAGAAACCCTATATTCTCATAATAGTTCTTAAGACGGGACGTAGTAACTAGTAAATCTTCCCGAAGAGCGTAACCTAAGCTCAAGCCCTTTACGTGAATAGCGGCGCTGCCCTGAAACAAATAACTACAATGCCATTCGGCCGAATAAGAAATTGATGTAACATTACACTCTAGTTTAAATCAACCTTAACTTCCTACAACACAACATAACGAACACATCGCACGTAAATATAATTATTAACGCGTGTGATATATAATATACCTATTCGTATGCGTAATGTCGTATACCGCGGCACAAATCATACAAATTATATGAGTATACAGCTGGCGATGGAGTGTGTCATATATACGACGTAGAATAATTGTCACGAAATAATAATTGAAATATCGTATTAGATAAATGGTTAAAGAAAATCTTGTTATTTTCATTATTTGTATATTATATATATGGTAGATTAGAGGTTAGGTAGGAGAATAGATTTTTTTACGAAGTGCCCGATTAGCGGCAATAGGCTCGCCACCTATTAACTATGATTTTCGTCCCCACCTGTATTGGGACTCCTTTTTCCGCACCTAGCCTCCCTTTTTGAGCCATTGTGCGTGCAGGGTTACTGGCTAGAGCAGCCAGCCAGGCTTCACAGGCTTCGCGGAGTTCGTCCCCACCTAATAGGGGGCGAGCCTATTGCCGCCAATCGTTTGTACCTAATTGTATGCTGAAAATAAATTACAAGTCGAAAATGTTAACTTTTTATACATATACAGAATAAATGATTTTTGAATTTTGACTCAAGACCTTGTCCTTTGTTCCTCTTGTCCCTTATAATCTAGTAATAAGCGAACGCGACTCGGGCATCACCTTGACAGTGGACGTGAGGGTGACAGTTGTATCCCCCTTTTAGAAGCAGGCTGATATACCAGGGCCTTAGGAATATGCCAGAAGCTATCTTCTTGGGTGGTACCACGGCTGTCACTCCTAGAAAACAACACAGCAACTGAGAACTCTTTAGTAAGATAATGATGACTGTAAACCAAGCGGAAATTACAAGATTGAAACATTCAAAACACAAACATATTATTCTAATTCGCGAGGAAACAAGGCCCAATAAATGTCCGGGTTATCACTAACTACGGTCAATTATCTTCAATTAATACCCAGAAATATCCCAAGAAATACCCACGTTGAAGGCATGTATGTCAAGGTGAGTTTTAGTTAGCGATCACTGACTATAGAGCGAAACATAGTGTCGGACATAGATTTAGATTAATGTAGACACACAAATTAGCTTTAGTGTGTCGACTAACCAGTTTAATGTGTGCCATAGGAACAAAGTGAAATACCTATGTATTTTTACACAAAACCTAGGCGTGAGAAAGTGACATAGTAATATACCGGTTGATTTCATAGTGGTTTTGGAAAAAAGATTTTTGCCACAATTTCGAAAGTAAAATCGTAAGGAAGTCCTAATTTGGCGAAAAAAGAATTTTTTTTTTACACTTCCCATACATTTTTCTGTTCACCTGTACATTATTGCCATACATAAAGTAATTTTATTTTTCTTTCAAAATTAAAACTTCCAGTCGATTTTGCTACCGAAACTGTGCGTGAAACAAAATATTCTTTTTCCAAAACCACTATAAAATCACCGTGTATATGAACCGTGAAACGTTTTTATATGAACTTGGTTTCGTACGTGGACGAAGGGTAACCAAGTACCTTGAAAGAAACATAATTATGTAGTAGTGACGTCAATATTTTACACTAAAAGTCACAAGTTCCTGCCACTGTCATTTTCTAATTCGGTTACGTGGTTATGAAGGAGCCCGTGGGTTTATTTACGTTAGTGAAATTAATGTTTATAAGTAATTCCATGTTTTTATTTCAGTCTACTTTTAAACTTTTTGGTTGATGTCTGCAAACGAAAATCAAAATATTGACAGGCTAATAATATTAAGACCGCGGTAGCCTAGTGCTGAGACGAGGTCTCGGGTTCGATCTCAGGTGTTACCATGGCATGCAGCAATGACTTTTCGATGCTTTTCGAAGTTATGTGTGTATTTATCGCAGGTTTTTAAGTACCCTATTACATTGAGACCTAAACATAACCTACCCCTTCGGGGATATAGACATAGTTTATGGTTATGTTATAAATAATAATATTAATACTCTATTTCTATGACTTATTACACAACTAACTACAGGAAATGGCGAAAATACTAACTACGGTTGTGCTTGTCACAGCCAAATGCGTACAAACCAACACAATTACGATTTAGTACGATTTTACACTATTGCATGTATAATGGCGGCCTCATTCAGTACACGAAAACGATGATTTTATTGGGAGAAAAATGAAAATTATGTTTGTAGTTTTATTTTCTTTCATCAAATAGTATGAAAATTAAGTTTGTAGTTTTTATTTCTTCACGTACAGTATTCTTATCTACTATTTGATGCACACACGTTATCTAGTATATCCTAAGTCTGTGGCACCAGATTTACAAACCACTCACTATATTAACTAACAAATCGATTACTTCTTCAACACCCATCTGTAAGAATATTGCATGCTCTGTATGTGTAACATGACAAGTGTATATCGTGAACTTAGAAACTCGACTCAAGCTGCGCGCGACTATTACAACACTCTATGTGTTTGTAATGGTGACCCTCTTTCCTGAGACTTCGCCTATAGCTTACCATTAGGCGGGGTGGAAAAGGAGGAAAACTCAACATAAAACCCTATAGCAATCCGTCTGGTAAGAGTAGAAACCGTAGGCCAAAGCCAACATTGAGACAGACCTATGTCCAGTAGTGCGATAGGCTAAGATAATGTAAAGCGAGCAAAGCGTAGAATCGAACACAAAATGCTGTTAAAATACACTTAGTAACTAAAACATATTTTATGAACACAAAATTATATTCTGCACGTAGAATGATCGAACTTGAAAAAAAATTAATTACGTTTTTACAGGAAGTTCGTCGACCTTTGAACGAAACAAAAAAGACGGATTTTTGAATCGTTTTTATTTTCAAAAAACTAGTTTTGTAACGGATATAGTGATATTTTACACAAACACATCGTAAATCTTCTTTATCTAAATTAATATGTATTATCTACATCTACACTAATATTATAAAGATTTGTGTGCGTGTGTTTTTGTATATTTGTAATGAATAAACTCATTAATTGCTGTACCGATTTCGAAAATTCTTTCATCTTGACAAAGCTACATTCATTCTGAGTAACATAGGCTATATTGCACAGCGCGATAACCGACATCCACGCTAGTGAAGCCGCGGGCAACAGCTAGTCTATAGTAAAAAAGGGCTTACGAATACAAAGAGATCTTTATCATAGTTTATTAACAAAGGGATTTTATTTACCTTTATATCTGAAGGAGGTAGGACGCGATAATAACTTCCGTCCAAATTGAGCAGTCTGACTAGGGAAGTACCTCCGCCCTACAGAATACTGCGGCCTTGTGTTGTGTTTCCGGCGATAGATAAGGTAGTCAGAGGGAAGACAAATTTGTCTCCTGCGCCTGTCTTAATTTTCCCCAAAAGCAAAAAGGGCTTAAGAAGGTGTTTATAGACTCAACACGACTGTGGTGTGTTTATTGTTCGCAAAATTCACACTGATTCCACCTCTGCCAATGTCGGTGGAGGTGATTATGTCGGACTCGAACTGATTAAAACGCACGCTGTCTATGGGTCTTTGATTGCCGGAGGTAGATTATTTAAGACATATCTCTCGCACCTCGGCAGACCTGGGGACATCGCTGTAAGATGACCCCCTTCTCCTAATGTGGGAACCATGGTGTCCCTATCAAGCCCCTCGATATGGGCAGACTATGGCGCCCCTGGTATTGCAAATTTCCACGGTAATAGGAAGGAAAATAATGATTTATGACTCCACCAAGATTTCAAAGTCCTCTGTAGTATATGGGTCGAGCTTTCGTCCTATAAGTCAGAACCTCGGAGGTTCGATTCTCGTTTAATAAAATTATTTAACTATATTCGTGAATATGAATATTTACATCACATTTAGTTTGATATGACATGTAGTTATTTATAGAAAAATTATATCCATGGTTTTTTAACCCATAAAAAGAATTTGAATAATTCATTATAATTGTAATTCTGAACCGACATTTTTATTATATTTTGACTGTAGTTTTAACTTATATTCTGACTTTATTCGACTGTATGTATTGACTTAATTCTTTGTATAAGTAGGTACATGATTAACATGTTTTTAATATTTGTATGCCTAAATGGTAGAATGTATCAAGAACCTTATTGTTAAAATGTAACACTTCACATAATACCTACATTCCATGCAAATAAATAAATACATAAAAAAACATTAATTAATATTTATACTGCAGATAGAAAGGCTTAGGTATACATTAGAATGCCGCAAGGTGAAACCGGTTAGGTCCAACAATAAAATATCGTGGAGAAAACACAAGTGCGTTATCATTATCAATAATGTATAACCATAACAAGAAGTTACAACACAAGAGGCGTCACCATTATGCTGCCGACCCATCTTGCCCATTTACAAAATAAATAATGGCAGTTTTTATTATCTCAATGGTTTGACAATGATTAACAATTAGTATAATAGGAGTCCTGATGCTTGGTACACACCTTTCAAACTAAAGGTATGTACCTGACACCACAGTTTCAAACAGTTGGCCTATTTTTTTCTAATATTACTTATTATAGCTTGCTTCAATAAAGACCGGCCTACTATCTACACAAATAATAAAAAGAGGAAAGATTTGTTTTTTGTTTGTTTGTTTGTAACGAATAGGCTCCGGAACTACTGTACCTACTCGTATTTCAAGAATTCTTTCACTAATCTAAAGCTACAATATCTAGGAGTAACATAGGTTATATTATATCATAACGCTACCATCCAAAGGAGTGGAGCAATAATCATAAATCTCAGTAGATCCGGTAGATTTTTATACATTAACGCTATTAGGTAGAGAGAGATAACAAAAATGGGGTAATAAGAGAAATTGGAAAATGGGGAGATTGAGAAATGAAAAAATAGGGAAAAAATGGAAAATAGAGAAGGGGAGAAGTAGTAAAGAGATACCATAAGAGAATCAAGTAGAGTTGTAATGCGATAATCGACATCCACGCGGGCGGAGCCGCGGGCTACAGCTAATAATTAATATTCCCGTAGGATACTCCTGAACGTCTTTTCTTTATGAACAAAGCCAAATCAATAATACTAACTAGTCTACAACAATAAAAGCATGTAATACGGTAATATTAAATTCTTTTGTTAAAAATATGAATCAAATTGAAATGAGAATAAAAAAATATAATTACTAGTATCGTAGTTATATCTATAACGATAAAGTTAATTAATTAATATTAATTACAACTGTATAATGTTGCCTTGAGGTAATTATTTTGTAGATGTATGCTAGTGAATCGTATTTACATTGGCTACCTACTGGTTTTATTTAGGGTAAGATAAGAAGAATGAACCTTTAGACTTAGGACCGACCGTGTCTGCAATGTTAGCCTTCAGCTTAACAGCAGGTGAGGTGAAGTCAAATGATGTTGACTGATGTTAAGCTGAAAGCAAAGTCTCATAAAAAAGGGTCATCATTGCAAACCTGTACATTGCTACAATGGTGGCGCTCAGCTTGACGGCCTCATCAGACGCTTTTTCACACCCCGCTTAAAGGACCCGGGACCGTAGGAAGAAGGAACCACGAGCGCCGGTAAGGAATTCCAAGACTTAATGATGCGGCAGAGGAAAGACTAACCGAAGCGCTTGGTTCTTGATGGAATATTCTGCACCGTATATGGTGACATCTAAGCCCTGCACGTGTTGTCCTGTGTAGGAAAAGAGAGAGTGGGATTAATTGGAAGAGCTCATCAGATCCTATGGAACCAGAGTTTTGACTCCAAGTGACTCAAATATAATTACCAATTAAATTGGTGTATTTATGTCGTTTGAGAGTCACCACCGCAGTAGCGCATACGAAGTCCATCGTGCTTGGAAGATGGGAAGACGCCAGGGTGTCCACAGTCCATGCAAATTGCATCCCACACCAAAAACCTATCTATAGATAGAGAGATAGATCTATACACCGTACCGTGACAGCTTGAAGATCCTCTCCCTCTCGTTCCTTTATAATAAGCGCGTCATGGTGGTGATACAGGCCCTCTTAACAATTATTAATTCGATGGTCGTCTTTTGTAGAATATAATATTCAACATATGGGAATGACACGTATTTTCATTATTATGAAGTGACGTGTGAACGTATGCCATTCTATTCTATTCTACAAACGTATTGCCACTTTTATAGAGGGGTAGATAACCTTTAGATTACTAAATGGTTTAGTAAAATTAGCACAAGGCAGTCTGCAAATTATCTTTCAAAACTGAAGGAAACCATAAAATTTACGAAAATTTTGCAAAACGTAAATGAAATTCGACGTAATGTTCGTATTACTACATACGCCTTAACTATGACATATTGTATCTTTATGACGAGCTAGGCAGATATGTTACATTATGTTTCATGTTGCATGAGTAACATTACCTATTCAGATAAGGCTTCTCAAGGTGTTTCATTTACAAAATATTGAAATAACTTTTTTTTAATATGGGATAGCCACTAATTGTCATCGAAGGAATGTCAAAGTGCACACCTCAAAGATGATTTCGTATGTGCAAATTCCGCAAGTGCAAGGAACAGAGGTCTCCTTTGTGCATAATTCTTGCAATATTTAAGATCTAAGAACACTACTCTACACGAGGCATCTTCAGGACCACTACAGAACTACTTTTAAAAATAAAAGGTCGCAATATTTCCTCAACTAATTTTTAACGTTAGTTATAAAAATCATTAGCAAAGTATCGGCGCACAAAGCCAGTTTACAAGTAACAACAAAGCTTTACAAAATTCTTTGTAAAAATGCAAACGACTTTTAACGTAGCGATCGTGTGTTAGCAAAGCACCTGACATCGGATACCGAATCGCTATGTTAAATTGGAAGCCATTCCCAGGCTAGTACTACACGTTTCCAGTAAAATATCGCATTTGAACTCTCATTTCTTTTATCTAAGCCAGCGTTTTTCAATGTTAAGTACGCTTACCACTTAGGGTACCTTTTTAGGGCTAGTTGGGCAAGTTATGTCGGATTCGAACCGACTAAAACGCCGTCTTTGGGTTCAGTTCGTCATTAGTTGCCGGAGGTGAGATAGTAGCCAACATATCCCTCGCACTCCGGCAGACCCGGGGCCGTCTCTTTCAAGATGACCCCCGTCGGGTGTAGGGACCACAGTGTCCCCGCCTAGCCCCCGGGTATGCGGAAGCGCACTTTGCGCCGCCGCTGCAGGAACTCTGCTAGGATGACAGGTGGCTCCACCTGTCACCCTAGGGCCCTTGCTCATGGAGGACAGAGATCATGCTATCGTCGAGTCGCCCGAGCCCGAGGGCTTTGCGGGTCCGGAGTCTTCTCCGAACTCGTTCCGCTGTCTCCTTCTCGAGCATTACTTGCTCGATCCCGAGGGCATATTCATTCATACAAATATTTGTATTGAGCAAGGATCAAACCTACATCTCCTGCATAGCATTTAGTCAGACAATGATGGTTTTTACTACCATCACGCCATAGTGTCACAAATAGTATAATCTGTAATGTAACTGGGTGTACCTACTATTTATTTATTTATTTGCGTATAATGTGGTACAACAAGATAGTAATATAAAGTAAAAGTAAATGTCAAGACATGGGCTACTGAAGCATTTCCCTAACACTCTGTATGTCTACGTATACAGTGAGTATACGGTGGTGTGAGAGAGAAAAGTTCT
The DNA here is from genome assembly GCA_963691645.1 of Pelosia muscerda. Classification (NCBI taxonomy): domain Eukaryota; kingdom Metazoa; phylum Arthropoda; class Insecta; order Lepidoptera; family Erebidae; genus Pelosia; species Pelosia muscerda. Next base: position 16,854,142 of record OY829109.1, on the reverse strand, counting down.
GTTTCATTGTAATTTAGTGGCCCATCCAAAATTAAATTAGATTTATCAACGTAACTCTAGTTCATAGCCATAACAATATCGCACGCCACGAATCTCCGATCACACGTCGAACTAGGTCAACAAGCTTCGGAACTTTAATCATAAACGGATTGCTCGTTGATCGCTCGACAGTTTTTGCGCAGATTAATGACGGAATTTGTCACTTGAATATGTTTTTGTTTACATTGACGACATGGGGGTACTTTTAGTTTGGATCGTGCAGACCGACTGCACTCTTATAGCACATGTTTGATAGGGATATGTTGACTACTATCTCACCTCCGGCAACTAAAGTTTGGTCGGTTCGAGTCCGACATAACCTCTCCAACCGCCCTCGGCGGAGAAGGGGGGTATCCGTGGGGATTTTTCGCACAAAAAAAAAAAAAAGGACCACACTAGATACAGTACAAGAAGTTGGGTGGATAGTCTCTGTGGCGCGTCGGTACTGAACGCAACTTTTTTTCTAAATCACTTAGGAAGCAAACTAGTACACCACCCACCTGATGGAAAGTGGTTACCGTAGACTATGGACGTTTGTAACACTGGCTAGGGCGGAAGGGGGAGAAAGGGGAAAGGGGAGGGGAGAAGGTTAAGATACTCTCTGTGATTTCAGTGCAGTAGATAAAGAAGGGTTTCTCAATCTTCCCACTGACAACAAAAAGCCCCTCCAGTGAGCTCTGGCTACCCTACTCACCGCCGGAAACACAACACAAGGTTATTATTAGCAGCAGTATTGTGTAGGGAGGAGGTACTTCGCCAGTCAGACTGCTCACTTAGGAAGGGAGATACCGTCATGTCGTACCTCCATCACTGCACAAACATCCATTAAGTCCTGGAATTCCTTGCCGGCGCAAGTGTTTCCTTCTTCCTACAGTTCCGGGTCCTTTAAGCGGGGCGTGAAAAAGCATCTGATGAGGCCGTCAAGCTGAGCGCCACCATTGTAGCACTGAACGGGTTTGCAATGGTGACCCTCTTTCATGAGACTTTGCCTTCAGCTTAACATCAGGCGAGGTGAGTCAAATTGACGTGCCATAGATAAAAAAAAAATACCATCGGGCGGAATGCAGTCATTTGACGACTCAAATATAAATAAGAGTAGACCACGGGCTCTAAAATGTGTACTTATTTTTTTTTAATAGTTTTACCATCAGGAAATGTAAACTTAATTGTAGATACATAATATAGATAGTACTTATCACACATTCTAATCGGTAAACAATCTTTGTAACAAGAATATAAAAAAATGTTTCCGTTAATTTATGTTTCGTTCTTTTATATATTTGTACTAAACTAGTTGATCCGTGCAACTTCGTCTGCGTCTCCCCGTTTTTGCAACATTTTTCCTTCCTGCTCCGCACCTGTTAGTTGTAGCATGATGTTAAATACATATAAACCTTCTTCTATAACCATTCTATCTATTGAAAAAACCGCATCAAAATCCCTTGCGTAGTTTAAAAGATTTAAGCATGCAAAGGGACAAAAGGACATGAAAAATAGGGACAGAGAACGCGACTTTGTTTTATACTATGTAGTCATAATTTATATTTTCATATTTACGTAGTTACATAAACCTAACCTTAACTTTCAGTCGTAACATGCGGTTGGCAGTTGGTCTGCAAACTTATTCATAGTTCATAAGTAAAGGGTAAGCTGGTTGATTAATCTACGTTGAGGATGTCAAACCTTGACCAAAGAATTTATGTATAAGAACACAGTTGTCAACAAGCGGTGAGTCTCCCAACAATAAGAAAAGCCTATATCCAGTAGTTGAGCCATAGGGTAATTGATTGGTTGATAAATTACATACCACACATCAGTTTTATCCGATACACTGATAGAACTACACATATTTCTCATACAACTTAGTTGTGGAAAGTCCTAGATACCTACTCGCCTGAGTCATTCGAAATTTTCTGCATATTTGATTGGGTGGAGTTTTCTAAAACACAATTTTTAAAAACGATAAAAATGACTATAACGTCATTCATTGTGCCGATAGTTCGTATGATGGTCGGTAGATAGCTCCCACCATCGCATCGCCTCTAAGATGATTATAATAGGAAAATCTCGAATGATTCAGACGAGGCTTCGTGGTTTAGCGGTCAGAGCGTTCCTCCTGTAAGGGAAAGATCGCGGGTTCGAATCCCGTCGAAGCATTCACTTTTTCCTATCTAAATTTGAACTGTCAAATACATGTTTATACCTTAATGTAAACGAGGGGTAAGAGATCATGGACAAATCCCCCCGATATAGCCCCACCCAATTTGTCAGGCTTTGGTCAACAGATCAATCGGCTATAAAACTGGAACTAAATGTCCGCTACTGGCGCACATCCAGATATTAGTTACCTGGATTTCACGGAAAATCCTTCTACATATCACTGTCGAAAAAAAGCTAACAATGCAATTTTATTTTTAATTTCACGTACGATGTTGCCAGATTTAATAAAACTGGGGGAGCTTTGGAAGGATTAATTTTTATACCTCTAAATTGACAAGGCGTAGCTCGGGTCTTTTAGCGTTTTTAATTCAGAACTGGGTTTTTTATCTCTTGTCGACTACTGAAGTCGCTTAATTAAAATAAATGTTATTAAATATCTTCTAAAGGAGCGTACATACGTGTATAATAGGATATTATTATTAGTTACATAAAAATTAACATAACTAAATTAATGACTGTTATTTAATGATAAAAAAATATTAACACCTACGTAAATTGCTCCAAAAATGGTTCAAAACATAACACATTGTTTATAGTTACCGAGTAATTATAATTATTCAGAACCTTGGATTTAATTTTAAAAATGTCGTCAAACAAAACAAGCCACTTTGTTTATACCGTTTTAATTCCACGTTTTCATCCTAACAGTTCAAATTCCGAATTTATCCTACTACAAATATTAATTCCGTTTTCATCCCAGAACGATTAAATAACTTCTATGATTTTGGAATGAAAACGGACTGGTGGAAAATACCTATGCCATTAAGTCCATCTTTGTACAACTATTATGTATTTGTGCAAAATATTTAATAAATAAATAATAATAAATAATGGTTTGGTACGTTGCAGGATGCTTTACGATTAAATTTCAAGACCAAATGACGAATCTATTACGCTTCCAATTTATTAGAAAAACAATTAAAGTTATTAATAAATATTATACGTTGTATTTTTAGAATTAACATAAAATTTAACATATAATATAACACTTATCATGTTTATTAGATACGCGATATAACTGATTATTTTTTATACTTCTGTTTACTTACAATAAATTTAATAATTATGTATCAGTTTAATTTAAATATAATATGATTTAAGTTTCTAGATCTTCCTATGTCGTCTCCTTCCTTATAAGTACGAGAGAGGTCATTTTTTGGAACAAAACTCATCCTGTGTCCCTGTAGATAGGATTCGTGGTATTACATACCTAGGTCTTATGGTAGATATAGTCTAAAATTCAATTAAAAACAATGATTTCAGTAGCAATGGTTGACAATTTTTAGTATAATGGCACCGTGATCATAGTCCTAGTCTAAGTCTAGCAATCTAAGTCTCAAGTCTCTAAGTCTAGGTCTGAAGTAAGACGGAGAGTACGGATTAAAAAATATATTGTATAATAGGGAAAGTATTTGAGCATTCCGGGGAAGGCGTATAGGCAACCACTTGAGCTTTATCGAAATTCCGCAACGTGACCATATTTGTGTAGACCAAATATGAATCATATACAGGGGGTTTTGAAGTCTTTCAAGCTTGTTAAGTTGGTCTTCAGTGAGATCTAGATAGCTGGCATCAGCATAATCAAAAATAGGGAAAAGAATAGATTGAGCAAGCACTATTTTAGTAGCACTGGGAAGGTAGTACCCCCCGCCGAAGTCTGCGAGGGTGGTAATATCGAACTCGAACCGACCAAAACCGCACGGCCATCTTGGGCCACAAGTCCTCAAGCAGCAAAGGCCCTCTCGAGTATGGGACTATGGTGTCTTTCCCCGAATAGGGAGTAGCGCATATTACGCTGCCCGATGCGGTCTGGTCCTGCTAGGGTGACAGATGGCTACACCTGTCACCCATTTTTTTTTTATACTACGTAGGTGGCAGACAAGCACACGGCCCACCTGATGGAAAGCGGCCACCGTGGCCTATGAACGTGTGCAACACTAAGGGTGTCACACACGCGCTGCCAACACTGAAGGGAAAGGGGGAGAGCTGGGAAGGGGTGGGAAGGCTAGGAAGGGGAGGGGAAGGAGAGGTACAGTGAACTCTGGCTACCCTACTTACCGGCGGGAACACAACACGATGGTTATTATGACCGCGGTCTTCTGTAGGGCGGAAGTACTTCCCCAGTTGGACAGCTCATTTCGGACGGGAGATACCGTCGTGTCCTACCTCCGTTGTATCTATTTACTAAATTACAATGTCATACTTACTTCATACCTAAAGGGTTCAAGTAAAAAAAATAGTACCCAATCAATTTTACATTTACCACATGAACGACCATTGCGCAACAACACAACAAAGGTGTCTTTTTTATAACAAAACGCTATCCAATTCGTTTTTCTGTTTACCTTGCTTGCAAACAAAAACGCACATGTTCGCGTTCTTGAAACAAAATTGGAGCGACCTCTGTGAGGACGGCTGCGCAACCTTCTTGTGGGAAAACACCAACAATGGTGGTTAGATCTCACCCATAATGTCAACGATAATTAATTCTTTATCAACAATGACACTTTTGAAAAATATAATCGCAAACATCTGGGAATTATACAAGTTTGTGGAAAACTGTTTATCTCATTGATACTGGTAGATAAATGTCATAATTGAAATAGTACCGCGGTAGCCTAGTGGTATGGGTAATGGACTGCTGAGATGAGGTCTCGAGATCGATCCCAGGTTTTATAATGGCACACACCAATAACTGTTCGATGCTCTTCGAACTTATGTATCGCAGGTTTATAAGTGCCCGGTTAATGGCAATAGGCTCGCCACCTATTACATTGGGATCTCAATATAGTCTGACGAAATGTGGGTGCTAGCATCTCTGCCTACCCCTTCGGGGATATAGGCGTGAGTTTATGTTATGTTATGAAATTATTTAGTTTCAGATTACAAATATTGTTTAAAACAGTGACTTTTATTTTAGATTTATTAATATTTAGATAGTAACTTTGACTTCACCTAGCCTAATGGTAAGCAGGGGCGCACTTCAAAGCATGCTGGCCACTATTACAGTTGCTGTTCCTGGAACTGCGGTCCTCATTTAAAGGGCCCGGGACCCGTATGGTAAAGAATTAATGGCGCGACATAGAAAAGGGTGGTCGAATCGCTTGGTTCTTGATGGAATTGTTGGTACCGTATCTGGGCGAAATCTAAGCCCTGCGCGCGATATCCTGTGTAGGAAAGGAGAGGGTGGGACCAGTTGAAGGAACTTATCAGAACATTCACTATGGTATAACCGGTAGAAAACGACACATTAGACTTTACCTCTACGGAGCTGCAGAGCTCCGAATGACACAATTAATGTGAAGTAAGATTGAAATGAAAATAATCTTAAGAAGTGGTGGTAAGGTCCTAGGTGACCTATGTATGTGGTCTCTCCATCGGAAGGGTTCGATTTCAACAGTCAAATATATGAATCACTAAAACCCGGTAGCACTTTGAACCCGAGGCCGCTATTAAATGTATTACATATAATAAATTGAGACTAATGTTTATAAAATTGTACAGTTCACGTGTTGACCTCGCTAAATAACGAAATTATTATATTAAATTATCTTCTTGAGAAAATTAAATAACAAAATTGCATTATTGTGCATTTGTTTTTGTTAATGTGAGCATTTATAAGAGCAAATTTAATTATATTACTCTCTTGTATGCTATTAGCTTTAGTTCTATTAAAATATTTGCGATTTCGCTAACATTGAATGATGTAACCTTAGCTCGAAATACTATCGAATTCGTAATGTAAAGGTATCGACAGAACGGAGCACTGCGATTCGCGGGCTACACACGCACACAGGTTCACAAGAAGTAGACTGCCAATCACAATGCTCCGTTCTCTCGAAACCTTTACATTACGAATTCGATAGGAGTTCATGCTAGTGCTACAGCACGCTGCAGTTTTGTTATGAGTAGTTCTGTTACGCTGTTTAGATTTCATACCAACAAAATTCATACCGTTCTTACATCTTACCAAATCTTATTAAATGCGCACGAGCGTGACACCTCTAGTGTTGCAAACATCTATAGACCATGGTGTACACTTCCCATTAGGTGAGCCGGCTACCACCAAATGGTATATAGAATTGGAGTCAGGACAGAATTTCCTTCATTTTCTTCATTTCTAGATCTTATTAGGAGAAATACGACTTCCAGCCGATGCTGTTACCTTGAAGGTCTACCCTATTTTTGATGAGTTTCTTACACCCAGTATACTTTTTTTTCACGGATGCCCACAGATACCAATCTCGCTGGAGCCGTTGAGAGAGGTTATGTTGGACTCGAACCGACTAAACCGCACGCCATCTTTGGGTCTTAAGTTGCCCGAGGTGAGATAGTAGCCAATATGGCCTTCACACCCCGGCACATTCGGGGCCCTCTCTTTCTTTGCATCCAGTATCCTGAGCCTGAGATCTCTTTGGGGGTTTAAAAATTATCTGCCATAGAACCTCTACAACCAAATTGACGTAATTCTGTAGTTAGGCTAGTTGGACTTCTGAGGGTTCCAACTACCGGTAACGACTGCCATAGATGTTTGTATGGCAACCGGGACCGATGGCTCCGTGCTCTCCAAGGCACGACCAGACCAGAACAAATAGCCATATTCATGCATACAAAAATATTTGCACAGAGCGGTGATCAAACCTGCGCCTCCTGTGTAGTAGTCGCGTTCACTACCTCTACGCCACAGCTGAGACTGTCACACGTAGCTATTGTAGATTTGATAATCTAGATATTATTGTTTAGTAATATATCTTAGAATACTGCAAAGTTCCAAATGATACCTTATTCAGTAGAAAACAAGGTGTCCAACGTTCTGAACAGCTGCAGCAACTACCGACAGATAGAGATGAACGTTTTCCAGAAATGGGATATCTTTTCTGTATTCAAAAGTATGCAGGAATATACCATTTGAACTCATTTTCATTGGTATGTGTTCAGAATGCTTTTAAAACCAACATAACTTAAACTCACGCCTGTATTCCCCGAAGGGGTAGGCAGAGGTGCTAGCACTTTACGTTTAGGTCCCAATGTAATAGGTTGCGAGCCTATTGCCATTAACCGGGCACTTATAAACCTGCGATAAATACACACATAACTTCGAAAAGCATCGTAAAGTTATTGGTGTGTGCCATGGTAAAACCTGGGATCGAACCCGCGACCTCGTCTCAGCAGTCAATACCACCAAGCACATACGACTCGGCTACCGCTATACTTTTAAAATATTTAGGTTGTGAAATTAAACACCTAGTCAGATAGTAAATAAATATTGATTATAAAATTATGAGTACCTACATACATGATTAAGTATAGTTAACTGGGGAGCAGTACAAATTTTCCTTGAGCTACTCCCCAACTTCATTACAGAGTGGTTGTACAGATGGTGTCCATAGAATGGCAGTGGTGGTGATCTACAGAGATTGGTGATATCTGGGTCTTTATTTACGTCTGCCTAACACTCTCAGGATATGAAAACTGACTGTATGTACCTATGTACAAATCTAATAAAGCGGTCAACGTAAAAGGCGTGAATACAAATTGAAAATGACCTTGATAATAATGAATAAGACAAAGTGACAAAGTATGTGTGTAGTTGTTGTCGAGCGTGGGAAAATTTATTATAGCTATGAGTACTAGGGCCTGACAGAAAAAAAAATCTTTTGATCATATTGATATGTTTTACAAAGAGCTTTTGTTATATTGAGATAGTGGCTACCTAACTATAGTCTCTGAGGCGGCAGTGATCGTGACTGCTACGCAGGAGACACTGTTTCAATACCCGCTCAGTGCAAATGTTAGTATTTATATATCTTATAGGTGACATACAAGCATACAGCCTACCTGATGAAATGCAGTCACCGTGGCCTATGGAAGTTTGAAACACCAGGGGCGTTACACTTGTGCTGTCTACCCCGTAGCAAGCTTCTAATGTCCTTCTTGAAAATTCAAAATTCTAAAATCTTTTTATTTCGTACAGACCACCAAAACGAACTTATAAAACGTCAATATAAATAATAAGTTAGTGAGGTTGTGTAGACTCCAGCTAGAAACTCAGTGGGCTTTTGTTGGTCTATTTACAAACATATACTTAGTCTAGATACATACAGCAGTTTACCTGAGCAGCAATTTGAGTGAACAACTCGATATCGTTTATGCCTATAGGTTGTGAAGATCAGATGACAGTCGCTTCACGGAAAATATCGAAGTTCAGCAGCGATGTGGTTAGACTGCAAACGGACCCGGGACTTCAAGGTGACAGTGGCATACCTGAAGATTTGTTAAGAGGAGTGAGGTTGTAAGGGAAGAAAATAGGATATTTGAAAAGAAAGTTAATAATAAGTTCCACACGGCATGAAACTGTATCTTATATATAAAATTCTCGTGTCACAATGTTCGTTCCCGTACTCCTCCGAAACGGCTTGACCGATTCTCATGAAATTTTGTGAGTATATTGAGTAGGTCTGAGAATCGGCCAACATCTATTTTTCATACCCCTTAGTGATAAGAGTTGTTCACCCTTATACATTTTATAAGGCAAAACAACGTTTGCCTGGTCAGCTAGTAAAATATAAAAGTCCAAAGTACATGCATTAAACGCAATGTCTGGACCACCACTGTCATCCTTTGGAATCTGTAGGAATCTCCTATGACCTATTTGAAGAATTCCATATTGACAATCATTCTTGCATTGCTGGACATAGGCTTCTCCAAATGTTAGGAGACTTTGGTCTACTGTTTCCACGCTGACCAGATGGGTTGGTACAGAATTATAATTTCGAGGCATACTTCTCTCGCAGTGGCCGAAGGGATATCATCTGCTTATTTTTCCTTTGGTAGTCTCTTACGATACCCTTCGAATGAAATGGCGTGGTGATACTTAGGTAAATTATATATTTTCTTGGTTACCTCATGGATTTTTAGTCCCTTAGGAATCGAAATCCCACGGGAGGGATTATTTTTATATAGCTTTTTATAAAGCAAAGCTTAGATTTAAATAATCTCAACATTTCTCAATTGCAAATCTTTCAATTTAAAAACCGTGGCCAAAGGTTCAACAGCAAGATCCAATATAAGCACCTTGTAATAGCTCCCCAAACAAGTATGAGTGCTTATTCTGTTAACCACAAAGCTTTGTTGTTTAATAGATATAGTCTTAACACCGAATATAGCGTTACCGTAATCACAAAAGATCTAAATTCGTAACACTATATTACAAAACTAATCAGATTGTGCATTAAAGTTAATGTTTGGAGACTTAACACTATATCTTAAAAGTAAAATTATTTCAATCTTACTTTACATAGTGAGATTTGGGCCGTCAAAGTCTATCAGGATACACAGGATACTAGTTTTATTTCCTTAAAACTAGCTAACCCGCACAACTTCGTCTGCGTCACCTCGTTATTGCAATATTTTACACTTCTGCTTCACACCAGTTGGTTGTAGCATGATTGTATATACATAATATATAAACCTTCCTCTTCAATCACTCTATCTATTAAAAAACCACATCAAAATCCGTTGCGTAGTTTTAAAGATTTAAGCATAGATAGGGATATAGGGACAGGGAAAGCGACTTTGTTTTATACTATGAAGTGATGGGTAAAACTGTATATCTTATTATTTAGTACAAACATTTTTTTTGTTATTTTGTTAGAATTTACACTTGTTTTACAAGATACAGTACACAAATATCGATGGACGACAACGGTTCGTAACGGACCACACTATGAAAGTAAAGCAATATTGATATGTTGTCAACTAATGTGGCAAAATTTACATGTAGAGCATCATTCCGGTGGAGTACGTGAAACAAAACTGCTGATTTATACTACAGACACATTATAATGTAATTTGCCATACCTACATACTTCAAGAAAAATAAATTTCATTTCATTTCAATTCATTTTCATTTCGTTACTTAAGAGGTGGCGTTACGACCTGTGAAGATACTGTTTTGGTTTTAAATGTAAAATATAGGTACATACTTCTAATGATTGCGCACATGCCCCCGCGGATGCCCCCATCAAAGTTAGTGAGTTTGGTTATGTCGAACTCGAATCAATTAAGTAAGACCACACGGCCATCTTGGGCCATCAGTTTTCAAGAATTAGATAGCCTCTGGTATATCCGTCACTCCTCGGCTGACTCAAGGCCAGCAAAAGCCCTCTCAGGCGCACGGTATCAATCTGGTTAGATAAATGCTTCGTTTTGTGTTTAATATTGGACAGTGAACTGTTAGATGAGAAATTAATGAAAAATCCCCACGGATACCCCCCCGCCTGAGCCGGTTGGGGAGGTTATGTCGGACTCGAACCGACTAAAACACACGCCGTCCTTGGGTCTTTATTTGCCGGAGGTGAGATAGTTAGACAACATATCCCTCGCACCGCGGCAGACCCGGGGCCCTCTCTCTCTCGATAATCCCCTTAACTCAATAAGTTACATAAACTATCATTAGGAACTACTAAAACATCTCCATTCCTTCATACAGACTTGTAGTAAAGTACAATAAGTTCTTTGTTTAATTACAAAACGTGAGATGCAATTAGCAGATAGCTGGTCTTAACCGAACGTGTTGCGTTACGTTACATCACACGAGCCAGTTTTCAGAATGGGTAGGAGTAATGACGAATTTATTGAAGCAATACATTGAAGGGATTTTCGTTGAGATATGAGTCATCAATGATCTGAATCAAACTTTGAGAATGAAGGCTTTCGTCTTGTTTCCACACTGACCAGACTGTTGGTACAGGGTTTTATTGCTCTCGCACATATTTATTAGAAACTAGCTGTGCCCTGCGACTCCACCTGCGTGAACCTCTGTTCCCGTACCCCCTAGAAAAACTAAAAACCTTCCTTCAGTTCAAGAAAATAATCGCAATCACCTAGCCGTCTTCGTGTTTTGCGCTTAGTGACATATTTTGCGATTAATTTTCATTTACAAAACTATATAGTAACGAAAATCTACTTGAGTTTCTTGCTAGACTCTTTTCAGCAGGTCCAACTACTGAAGCAGCGAAATAATCATTTGAAAAAGAAAATGAATTCGCTTGGCTGGTTCGGATAAAATTGTAATACTTTGACAGTCATGATGTGCTTTAATGTGTCTAAACTGAATAAACGAAATTGATTCTTTCATTGCAAGTTTTCTTTTTTTTTATCTAGGACACGTCAAGTTGACTTCACTTCGCAGCAATCTCACCCGCACCATGAAGTATTGGAATTCCTTTCTAGCTCACGTGTTTCCTTCTTCCTACAGTCCCAGGTCCTTTAAGCGGGGCGTGAAAAAGCATCTGATGAGGCCGTCAAGCTGAGCGCCACCATTGTAGCACTGTACGTGTTTGCAATGGTGACCCTCTTTCATGAGACTTTGCCTTCAGCTTAACATCAGGCAGGTGAAGTCAAATTGATGCACTATAAAACAATCCCGCATATTTTTTTGTAAGTCACTTCTTACTATATACTACGGATGAGATGGGGTGGTGTTATTCTTTATCCGTCACTACATGGATAGCCCACGGATAGCCAATGGTATAACCGTATACTCCATCTTATAGTTCAACCTGTTCTGGTGTGTTCACTTGCATTTATATTCCCGTAGCAGATCTTCTCCAAAGAAAAGGCCCCGGGTCTGTCGGGGTGCGAGAGATATGTTTTATATTTTCTCACCTCCGGCAATCATAGACCCATAGACGGTGTGGGTTTTAGTTGGTTCGAATCCAACACAAGCAACTGTTTTGACAGGGGTTTCGGCGCAAAAAGCATCACATTTAACTTTAACTTAACTCCTTACATACAGTAAAATGTAAACTAATCATTCTCTGAACCTTTTCCCAACCAAATTGGGGTCGGCTTTACTTTTAAATGTTAAAAAATAAGAAATAAATATACTTGGGGAAATGCGAAGAAAACCAACATAGATGAAAGCCCTAGGGCCCTAGATAAATGACAAACGCTAGTAGTCGTTCTGTAGCATGGAATAAAATATAACGTCCAACGTATGCTATTGACAAGTGTTTTAAGACCTTTATGACAGGCGTGAACGAATATTAATTCCATTCAATGATCAATCTATTCTATTCTATGCTACAAAACGATTGCCACTTGGCTAGAATCCCAAACACTCGTAGACTATCATGAGATTATCTGAATGGTTTATTCCCGAAAGTTCACAAATTAGTTCCCCAGCGCTCCAAGACAAAATTAAAATATTTTTTTATGAAATATTTTCCCTGGCCTCTAAATATGTTTTTAAATTATTTTTCTTAAAACTTTTGATGTCCGTATATTCATTTCTCTGGAGCTTCAAATTCAACTTTACTATACAGTTCTAATACAATTAGGTACATACATAATTAATATTTTGTTTCGAATTTTAAATAATTTTAATATTACCAAGCTAAACAGTGTGACTATTAGTCCAGGACCACAACAGTAATTTAGTAAAACAAAACAAACAATAAACCAAAAACAAAATATAATTAATTTAGATTGGAAATAGTGTGTCTAAGCACAGGACTCGAAATTGCTATCAGTTGCGTAGTCTTTTTTTCTATTGTTGAAAAAAAATCTCAAAAAAACTTTCTGAAATTTTCGCGAATATCACTTATTGAAATGAAATCATAATTCCATCGTGATACGAGGATATTTGGTACTATTAACTTTTAATTGCTGAAAAGTGGTCGAAACGTCGAAATAAAAGTCAAATGATAAAAAAATATTAAAAATTAATCACATTCAAGTTTAAAAGTTAAAGCTAGCATTTATAATCCACCTTCACACACAATTTAGTTATTTTCAAATTTTTAAAACTCAATCAGTAGTCATTATTATTTCTTTTATAACTAAATAATATACTTAAATAAATAACACCATCTTTTTGCCCTACTAACAGTTCTAATAAAACATCGAAATAATTACACAATATCAATTAAACTTCCTGCAAAACCTCTTAACAACACTACGCCAGTGTTGATACATCATACGAGTCAAACTAAGCCACGTAAATAACTTTATTTCATAATTTCCTTCATCCCTATCCTTGGCGAAGTAAAAAAAAATGTAAATAATTGTACCAGCTGCTTTGCGAGCCTGTATATAAGGTGGCTGCGCGTGAGTCTTTCATCAGTCGGTGCAACGAAATCTTGTAGCCAACATGAAATTCCTGGTAAGGGAGCTTTGTATTGTTTTGGGTGCTTTTCGTGAATAATAAATAAATATAAATTGTGAATATTTAATAGTGTGTGATTATTGGTGATTTTTTTTATTATATTAAGTATTTATTCGAATTTCTTATGCGATTCAAAGTTATCGTATAGGTAATACCGTGTAATATTTATTATTTATACACAATTAATAAAAATAATAATAAATTAAATTTATATAAATTTTATTATATAAAAAACATTTAAATAAATATTACATAAATTACCTTTTAATAATCGCTCTTAAATAGGATCGATCAGTTTTAACAAATTTGATAATTCTTAAATAGATGCAACATTACATCACAATAATATCTATTATCTACAAGTATTAAGCCTTCGGGTTTGGTAGAACTAGCCTTAGATATCTCATTAGAATCTTGACTAGGCTTTTACTTCGTAATATAATCTAATTCATCTATAATAATCTGATTCTAAAGTTTACGATCAACAATAGGTATATTATTATGTTGAAGTTCTTAAGTTGGAATTATTTTTATTTTAGTTATATTAAATTATATTTTACAATAATATTTTATTATTGAAAAACCGTAACATCTAACTTATTTAACTATAATAATTTCAAACATAGATTTTATCACAAAAAATAATCACAATCAAATAAATGTGAGAAATTTAAATATCTAAATTATTTATACTTTTTTATATTCATAACGATATATACATTTATTATTCTAGCGTATTTTATTCATAACGATTAAAAACAAATTATTTAAAAAAATTACCAGTCACAATTAATCACTAATTAAATCTCAAAATATCACTAACCTAAGCACAATTTTATTAATAAATGATTACTTAATAAAGTAAATTAGTGCAATACTCTTTGCACAATACCTTTAGTATTCGTTCTAACCCCTTGTTCACTACAATTCTTCACTGTTATCTGCGGTCATTGGAACAAAATATAGCTTTGTTTTACCATAGGATATTGCGCACTATGCCCTAGATCACTTACACAAAATTATAGCTCACAGAATTGTAGGATATGAATTATTCGGGTATTGGCGCTATTGCTAATATTGTTGGCGTTAACTGACGTACTAGTACTACATTATACATTACTTACGTGTAGAGACGTCACTTAGTTTGTAGAAATGTAGAAAATATTATATTTACACACTGTATAATCTTTCAATTCATCTTTATCAATTTATTTCATCTTTACCAATTTATTTTTATTTCATAATTTTTTGATTTCATAAAATTTTGAGGCATACTAACAAGTGAATGTTTCGGCGGAACTTGAACTGGCGATCAGTTTCTTATAAGGAGAATGATCTGACCATTTGAACTGCTAGATCGTTGGAGTTGGAGATATCTAAAATCCTACGAACTATCATATTTATGTACATTTATTGTTGCCTAATTTCATAATTTGGAGTTTATTTCATAATATTTATTTTTCTATTAAGATACCAGTGTATATTGACTGTATAACAATAGGTTGTAGACGTGACTAGACGTCATTCATATAATTAATATTTCGGTTAACTTCATGAATAATTATTATCACCTAATTGCTATGTATGTAAATTCCATTTTTTACAATAAAATAAAGAGCATTATTATGAAAATAGTGTACTATAAACGGGTTATTTAACTTGCTACAATGTTAATATCAAAATGTTATGTTCGTTATTATTCATGAATAACGTTGTTCAAAAAGCAATGCTAAAACAGTTTTACATGTTTTACTTAATGAGTTCATCAATTAAAGCACAAAATATATATATAAAACAAATGTTTTTAATAACATTTACATTTTTAAAGTTATGCCTCAAATTACAAGTATTAAGTGTATATGTATTGTCTCATGATCGTAGTATTGACAAATATTAATGTTCATAAATATATACTTTATATTCTTTATATATATTCTTTGTTGCTAATCTGTTCATAAATATATATTTTGTTCATAAATATAATCTAGTAGTTCATCTAGTCATTGCTTGAATTCTTACTCACAAACACATTACCTAACAATTTAGGATTCTTATATTATTACTCTGCTTTATAAGCTTTATTAAATTTTCTCACTAACATGTCACTTCATCGCGCATTATGAGAATCAGACCTTTTATTAGCTATTGAATTGAGTACAATGTTTTTATCATTATGAGTTCACATATTATGAATATTTTTGGAATTTCTTTAATAGTATGTATGTAATAGTATGTCATAAAACTTCAAGGTTAATATTTTATATTTTAGTTTAATTTTGTTCATTTAATATTTAAAACAACTTACATGAACAGTCAAATAGAGATACAATATCTTTAAAATATCTTAAAGCTTTAGAAATTCAGATTATCGTTATAGTTTTTGCTTTGAATTTATAATTATTTACATGAAAAATAATTAAAGCAAGTAGTAATGTCGAATAAATTTAACACAAATTTACATATACCTGCTTAAAATTCTTTACTTATTTTTGCTATATAAAAACAATTAATATAATTCTATGGCTTTTTGTTTTTCAGTAACTGTACTGATAATAATAAATATGTAAATATACCTAAGTCTGGTGTGCTTAATATTAAAATTAATATTTTCTTAAGTTTCATATTTGCGCACTTAATATAGAATGAACTTTAAGATCATCTTCAGTATAGTAATTGCTCTTAAAATTAAATTATAAAATTAATGAGTAATAATTCTATCCCTTAGCGTTTGTTAACGATTCACATAAAATTTTGTCAGAGATAATTTTTAGTCAGTTCTAAATTCATTATATTTTTAGTCATTAGTCACGAAAAAGGACGAAAGCTTTTTAGTTTTGTAGAACTTTAAACTGTGCAGTCAAAAACAGCAACAGATTAAATAAGTATTATTACCTACTTGATATTTAGAGAGAAGAAGCTATGGTTGTCTGTTAGAGCAAAGAGCAATCTCTTCCAGGCAACTTTTGGATAGACATAAATGTAGCTGTTTATGTAAAGATAATATAGATGTTTGTTGAACTGTGTAAAAGTACTATCATTGTAAGAAATAGGTCACAATTAACACACATAACTCCATTCATATCTGCTACTTAACGTAACAATTATCTCATTCACTATAACATAACAATGGGCTGAGAATTACTGCATTTTAGAACAAATATGAGTTACTACACAAGGCTCAAACAAAGCTAGTACTTTATACTGTAGGATTTTGTGCTGGAACAAAGGATTGTGTAATATCAATAACTACAATATATTGAAGTGTAGTTATGTGTATATTTGGATGCATATCATTGATACCGACGATTGAACAGTCAAAAGATCATACCGACAGTAAGAGTTCATAAGAAAAGCACTTAATAGTAAGGTGTTTAAATTGGCGATTACGATATTTAATCTTTGAACGTTCGAACAAGTTGGACAGCAGCTCCTCAGTTGTACCGCAGGTCATAACAATAAATTACAGAAAAAAAGCATTCTCTCAGCAAGCTATTGTTATAGCTAATTTGTATAATTTTACAGCTGATTTAGTAGTTAATATATAATTATACAGAATGCATATGCAGAAGGGAAAAACATTCACATTTCACCAACAATTGTTTTCGGTTCCACGTAATAGGACATCTATAGCCATATTCCGGGCACTATTGTTGAATCGAGCCTCGCAGCCGGGGATGTGTCTGGGCTGTATATATCTGTCTGATTTTAAACAACAACATCCCTTAGTCTTAATGTATGACACCGCATGGGATGGGGTGGCCCAAATTTTACTCAGCCGGGAACCACACGGCTATATACAAAATGTTAACAGAAATCTTTTAGCAATAAGTTTTTGGAAAATGAGAAATTAAATTGCATCCATGTGAAGTCATGCAGATCGCTTGTTAATAATAAGATACCATATCTAACGCTGTATTTTGAAGTTAAAATGTATTTTTGACTTTATTCTCCTTGAAATTGAAGTCTATATTTAAAGAGCTACAGTTCAAGGGGAATAAAACACAAAATTATAATGTAGATAACGTTTAAAAAAAAAAAAAAAAATTTTACACTCAGGAATAATGCGTAGAACAATTTTTTCATGTAAGTACCTACAATAAATAATAGTTTGTAAAATGAATTATTATGTAAATTAGGAAGTAGATTCAATATTATTATTTAACAGTCTGGTGCATTTGGTGTTATAAGCGTTGAAGATAGAAGGTGTAACACTACATAGGTATTATATTCCTAGCCTTACCTTACGGTTGTCTTTACATGTTATTGTAAGAATTCAGTTAACAAAATGTTTTGTTAAATGAAATAAAAGTCTCACCAACCTATAGCATACCTGGTTCCATGGTTATGTCAATTGGTATGACACCAAGCGATTATAGGCAGTTTGGACACATGTATCACTACATAGTATAAAACAAAGTCGCGTTATTTGTCCCTAAATGCCTATGTCTTTAAGTCTCTTTGTATGCTTAAATCTTTAAAACTACGCAATGGATTTTGGTGCGGTTTTTTTAATATATAGAGTGATTAAAGAGGAAGTTTCATATACATATAACATCATGATACAACCAACTGGTGCGGAGCAGAAGTGAAAAATATTGGAAAAAGGGGTGACGCGTAATTCTTATAGTTTAGACAACACGTGATCATATCTTCGTTAGCAACTTTAAGGTGGAGTCTGAAGGCACTGAAAGATTCCTCACAGAAACATAAATGCATTCGACATAAGTCAACTAATGACTTTTCATCTTGTTCAATAGATTGTCTTAGCTGTCGCCGTCGCGGCTGTGTCCGCTGAAGCCGAGAAGAAGACCGAGAAACGAGGCCTTTCCAGCCTGGGATATGGCTATGACAGCGGTCTCACCGGCTACGGCGGATACGGCGGATATGGCGGATACAGCGGATATGGCGGATACGGCGGATACGGTGGCTTGGGACACGCAGGATACGGTAAGAAGATAAAATATTATATTGTATACTGTATTGAACTAATAAAGATCAGTTGAAGTTGCTTAAATGGAGATTAGATGACAATACGTCATAGGAACAAACTGTGCTTATGGCATTCGTATCTTTTGCAACTTGGTTATTCTGTAATCGGTAACTTCATTGCAAATTTTATCCTTAAGTAGCTGTTGCCCGCGGCTCCACCCGTGTGGACTTCTGCTCCATTCCGAGCATTTTCATATTTGTTCACCTTTTTAACCTTGTCTGAATTTCCATGAATAATTCAAGACCAAAATAAGCCAAATCGGTCCAGCCGTTCTCGAGTTTCGCTGAAACTAACTAACTACTACACTACTAAACTAACGAACAGCAATTCATTTTTACATTAGATATTGCAATTAAAATATGGAGACTTTCAAATCAACTCATTAAACTTAGTTATGGTATGTACAAGCACATATTCGTAATGGAATGTGAAAATACGAACTAATATTCCAACATGTAGAGAAAATTCTAACAACCAAAACAAACTTATACCGTCTTCCAACTTTAAATTAGCCAAGCTTATATCACAAAGACGTGACTTGGTCGTCAATGAGTTGATGTTCAACTTTCCGAGATTTTGTTTCATTTCACAAGTAAATACTTTCCAACTTAGTTTTTATATTTTTGGAAGCTGACAATTGACCCATTTCTTATATACTTACCTGTATTATTTTTTATTAGTATGTTAAGAGATCATTTAAAAAAATTATGTCCCCCTTCAGGTCACTGAATTACCTACTCATTTCTACCTTGCTCTGTAGAGTTCGATTCCCACTCGTGCAAATATTTTATGTATAATATATAGTTTCTACGTATAATATGTATGTATTTGCAAAAAAGCTGTATTTTAGTAGGTTTATCTGCATTTCAGAACCTATACAAGCTAGATAAACTATGTTTACCAAGAGTTTAGATGGAATTATCCTAGAATATATTTATATTGAGGCTTTATTGACAATTATTGTGTAATAAAAAATATCTATAGGTATAAGGATCATAAATGAAGTATTTGCAAAATGGAATCTTCGGATGACAATGATGATATATGATATGATATGATGATACCATGATTAAAATACAATGTAAACAAAGCAATCAATTACATAATACACTCATTAACATCTGAAACAGAAAAAATAGACATAGAATTGAAACTATTAGTTCCACATTAAACTGCTCATAAATCTAATGTAAAGCGCTTTGCAAATACTTGAGCGTAATGAAAGCAATAAAACGATCGATAAAACAGCGCTTTAGCGGGTAATCGTACTGAATGAGTGCTTTTTCATACTTATTTTCTTTGTAAAGAGATCCAATGGTTTGGAATAGTGAATACATGTAGATAAAATATTAGTTTTGTAAGGTATCTCGAATACCGATAAA
Organism: Pelosia muscerda; assembly: GCA_963691645.1. Classification (NCBI taxonomy): domain Eukaryota; kingdom Metazoa; phylum Arthropoda; class Insecta; order Lepidoptera; family Erebidae; genus Pelosia; species Pelosia muscerda. The sequence continues at coordinate 16,834,341 of OY829109.1, read as the reverse complement.
AACTAACTGAAATTCTTTGATAATGATTCTCATGCTATCTCTGGTTTTAAAATAGACATAATTATTACCATAGTTAAGCCTATGATGGCTGTTTTAAGACGACAGTTTTTGTTCGTTTTTTCTTATTTGTTAGACGAATAACTAAAGAAAAATATGGCGAGACGGGCACAGAAGAAAATATACTTCATACGCCAATAACGTCACTACAATATTTATTTCTATCAAAGTAATCAATTTCGTTTATAAAAATCGAAGTTCTGTAGTTAGGCTAGTCGGACTTTTGAGGGCTCCAACTACCCGTAACGATTGCCATAGATGTTCATATGAGAACCGGGACCAATGATGGCTTAACGTGCTCTCCGAGGCACGACCAGACCAATGCAAATAGCCATATTCATGCATACAAATAATTGCACTGAGCGGGGATCGAACCCGTGCCTCCTGCGTAGTAGTCGCGTTCACTACCGCCACGCCACAAAAGCTGCACAAGAATATCGATTTATCTTTTGAAATTCCAAATCCTTAATTTAACGTAAATAGTATCTAACTGATTCATTCGCCGCCATCTTAGACAAAGTTTGAAGGTAAAAAATATCCCTTGTAAATAATTGCCTATAATGTAATTCCAAATTACTGCTATGACAATGTACCTACACATGTTTTGGGCCAAGGACTCCAATTTCTCACGTACAGACAGACAGTTGACTGTATCACACAATATGGTGTTCACTTAAGCATGGAAGTAGAAGGTTTCGATTACGACATTAATAAATTCGTCATTAATTCATTTACTTACTTTATTATTTTTTGATAGTGCTCATGTAGGTATGGGAATATACTGAATTGTATTGATATTTTTTCTTATTATTTGAATTGTTTCCTGGCGTAGCTTGATGATTTATAAGCCTCTATTCACCAGGAATTGTGTAGGTTCCCAACAATATAAAAATTTTCAGAAAGAGCTGTGTAGAATAGCCTAGAAAAATTTTGCTGACTTTTTCAAACCGATTCAAAATTGGATAAAGTAAGTGTTTAGAATCCGCGACCAGTCTCTGACCACTTGAGCTACCATTCTCTGACCATTTAAGCTACCAGTCTCTGACCACTCGAGCTACCAGTCTCTAAGTATTTGAGCTGACTTCAACCCTCGACAAGTCTCTGACCACTTCTTGGAGATTCTCTTCTAAAATTCGTCTTAGGATAATGTTGAGGTCATCTACCGACAATCCTACGAACTACTCGTATCAAATACATTGAACGATTTTGAAAACCCGTTTAGATAAATTAGATTTTCCAATTTTATGTCAGCACCTAATTCCAATCAGTTATTCTATTTCGTCAATTTTTTTGACTATCTTCATTAGGTAATTAGTTACCTAGCATAATTTCTTCATGTCCGTCATTAGTCATTAAACTAATTACATTGCCCTCGATGGAGTAAGAAATAAATAATGTTTTCGTCCACAATAATAATAACATCCGTCTTGTTAGAAATTACTAATAGTTAGGAGTTATTTTCAAATTGAATGTCGTATAGTATCAAACACAACAATCTGTGTAATTAATTAGTCATGCGATCATGTTGTTTTGAAAGGTTTAGCGTGCAAAAGTTAAAATTTACTTTAACTAGAAATTAAATTGAAATATAAATTGTGAACAGTTATTTATTTATGTAGGAATTTTTCATCATCTTTTATGATTTTTTGTACATATACACAGGCCTATTTCCTACCGGGGTACGCCAAAGTGAGTTAATACTCACATTTCTCCAACCACACGGAAAGGGGGGTGAATTCGTTGCTATATTTCAGGCACTATTATTGACTCGTACTATGCATATAATTCTCTGCCGGGAACTTCATGATAATTATAATGTCTTTATATGTGATTTAAATAAAAGGAATAGGTGCTATGGTTTTCCCAACTGACCACAATATGGGGTTCTTCAAGAAGGTCATTAGAAAGTTTCTACACGGTTCGCACCATGATTCTAACGCCCTTGGTATTGCAAACGACCATAGGACACGGTGACCAGTTCCCATCAGGTGGAACGTGTGCTTGTCTATTACTGATAAGAATATCAAGTATTTAATACATAGATAGTTAAGTTAGGTTTTATATTATTATAGTCAGTGTAAAGGTAACCCTTTGAGATTCCCGCAAGGCGAAACCGGTTAGGTACATTAATAAATACAGTGGAGAAATACAAGTGTTATTAAATTATAATAAGAACTCTAATAATTATTATAAATTTCTTGTCAACAGCCGCGCCTTTAGCTGTAAGCAAGGTATCTTACACCACCGCCCATGGCTCTCCTCTTGGCTACTCCGGCTATGGCGGTTATGGTGGATACAGCGGCGGATATGGTGGTTATGGCGGATACGGCCACAACAACCTTGGCGGATATGGCGGATACGGTCTCGGTGAGTTCATTAAACGTGGGAACTTTAATTAAGCGTCAAATTGTTACCCGGATCTAATGGGAAACAAAGCTGTATTGTTCTTTCTATAGTCATATTCGTTTCCTAGTGATTATTTTCAATGATAGCTGATAGTGTACACCTTTAAACATATAACATATTTATCCCTACTTTTTTCTGACTAATTAGTAAATGTTAGATAACACGCAATTATTCATTTAGATGAGAAAGATCTATAAATATAACCTATAGCTTAGAGGATAACGGTTCCAGGCCATTACACTACCGATCCGGAAAAGTATTTTTAATGAAATATCCAGTCATTCAATCAACTCATTATCATCAGTTCAGTTCAACTTTTTAGGGCTGCAACTACCCGTAACGTACTGCCATAGATGTTAGTATGAAAACCGGGATCGACAGCTAAACGTGCTCTCTGAGGCACGACCCTACCAGTGCAAATAGCCATATCCTGCATACAAATATTTGCACTGAGTGGAGAGCGATCCTGCGCCTTCTGCGTAGCAGTCGCGTTTACTACATCCACGCCTCAGAGAAACAACATAAGAATTTAGTAACCTATTACTAATACTGTTACGTTATATTATTGAAACTAATATAAAAGTTATTATCCATTAATAAGCTAACATTTCAATTAATAAAACTGACTGACAGCGACGAAAAACCAAAACGATATTTATAATTTATATAATTTTAATCTGACAGGTAACAATCTTGGATACGCGAGCTACCCTGCCTACGGCGGTCTTAGCGGTTACGGCAGCGGATACTACGGCGGTGCCGGCTATGGCGGATACGGAGCACATGGCGGATACTACCACTGAACCACCCTAGCGATGTATATTTTATTTTCCAACTTTCAAAATACTCAATGAAAAGAAATTTTGTGTTCGTTTTTTTTACTATTAGCATCGGAAGACGTATTGTGCAATATTAATGCAATGTGTAATAATTATTCTGCCTGAGAGTCTTTGTAAATATTTAATAAAACTTGTATAAAGTGAACATTTTTCTATGTTTTTATTCTACTTCCTTTAAATATACATATGCTCATGCCCGTAATCCCCGAAGGGGTCGGTAGAGGTGTATTAAACACCCACATCTCACCAATCATGATTTTCGGTCCCACGTAATCGGGGGCGAGCCTATTGCCGTCAATGGGGCACTTTATTTAAAACATGGGTATGCCGACAATGTATTTCTAACCGACAATGTTGCAGCACTTGCAGCTAAACAATTAAAACCCAATTTCGTGCTATGCGGTGTAAATCGCAAGGCAATTATTATTTTGAAATAAAGAACATAGCCGAAGATGATGATTATCGTTGTTTCGATGGTCCTGGCTGTAGAAGTTCTTCTTCGGACTCAGACTCTTTGAGTCGTGAAAACTCTTGAATTGCAGGAAATGATGCTGGCATGGTCGAAGTTTTAGAAAAACTCGCCCTCCCCCACATAATATCCAAAATTGGGATTTCTCGGTTCATTTGCATTTCCAAATGTATATAATGACTGGAGTAATAGTGAAATATAATCAAATAAACTTCATCATTGATGTTTTAAATGTAACGATCAAAACTTTGACCGATATAATGTCAACGATATTATCATAAATGAATATTGAACCGATGCAAAAAATGTGTTCACAAAAATGTTTTATTCAGTAAGGGATTTGAGGGTGTGATTGGTAAATGGTGTTCGACTTTTTGCAGTTTTTTTTTTACTGGTTTGTGTGCGACAAATGTGAAGTGAAGAATTGGTTGAACTGCTGGCGAGTTATATTGACTACTCGAAGTAAAAGTCTCAAAACATTTATAATGTATAGACCATTGTTGTGATGGTAGTCGCTTCACGGAAAATATCGAAGTTCAGCCTCATCTTAGTTAGACTAGAGACCCCAACTGAGTTGGGAATAGGCTCATAGAATGATAATGAAAGTCTTGAAATTCTTTACCAGCATACGTATTACCTTCTTCCTACATAGTCAGTGCCGGGTCCTTTAAGCAGGGCGTATAAAAGTATCTGATGAGGCCGTCAAGCTAAGGGCCACCAAGCTAAGGGTAACATTGTAGCTAACTGTAATGGGGTCTCTCTCGCCTGAAACTTTGCCTTAAGCTTACCAATAGGCGAGTTGAAGTGAAATTGAGTGAAACTTAAATAGAAACAAGGCATACGATTCGACGTTGGACGACCTCCCTGGCGTGGCGGTAGTGAACGCAACTGCTACGTAGGAGGTGCTGGTTCGATTCCCGCTCAGTGCAATAATTTGTGTGCATGAATATGAATATTTGCATTGGTCTGGGGGTTTCTATGTAAGTACCTATATTTAATTTAATATAATAAATTACATAAAAAAGTATATTTTTTTTTTTTTTTTTTTTTATCTATGGCACGTCAATTTGACTTTACCTCGCCTGATGTTAAGCTGAAGGCAAAGTCCCATGAAAGAGGGTCACCATTGCAAACACGTTCAGTGCTACAATGGTGGCGCTCAGCTTGACGGCCTCATCAGATGCTTTTTCACGCCCCGCTTAAAGGACCCGGGACTGTAGGAAGAAGGAAACACGTGCGCCGGCAAGGAATTCCAGGACTTAATGGTACGGCAGAGAAAAGACTCACCGAACCGCTTGGTTCTTGATGGAATATTCTGTACCGTATGCGAGTGACACCTAAGCCCTGCACGCGTTGTCCTGTGTAGGAAAGGGGAGGGTGGGATTAGTTGGAAGAGCTCATCAGAACATTCACCATGGTAGAGACGGTAAAATACTGCCAAGGACGCAACATCTCTACGCATCTGCAAAGGCTCGAGGGACTCTGTGACCTCAGGACTCCCAATAATGCGGACCGCACGTCGCTGCAACCTGTCGAGAGCATCTAATAAGTACTTTGCGGAGCGAAAAAAAGTATCTAAGTATGTTTGTCCGCAATCTAGAACCCATAACACAAGCTAGTTATGCTATGTTTACCATGTCTATTATAGGTTGTGTAGATTATCCTACATTATTTATTTATACAAGTTTGTTTCTCATGATTAATTTACAATTGTGTAGGCAAGTATATTAAACTATTATTTCATGGAATTTGTCAGTTGAATCACAACGAAGTGTCATGTAACCACTCTTTCGGTTGATTACTCATAGGTTCGCAACCTTGTCTTTTAGCCTTGAAGACAGAGATTGGATGTTTTTTTTTTATATTTAATCCGTCACTATGACTGCACCCGACCTGGTGGAAAGCTTGGCCAAAAAGTAAAGGACACATGTCCAGATTTTATCAAATCTTTCTATATGGTCGAGTGATTAAAAACTCAGGGCGAGGCCGTTAAGATGGGGACCACCATTCGAGAGACAGCACCTGTAACGCTGACCATCATGTTTTGCACTACACCCCTGCTTACCATCAGGCGGGGTGCAGTCAATTTGACGACATAATGATCATAAAAAAGATATATAAGTAAGTAATTTTAAATGCAATGCGGAAAGAACAGTATGGTCCTAGTAACTTAGATACCTAATACGGAAGTTACGAATCAAATTATATTATTCTTTTGTACAATCTATTATGTGCAATCGTGTTTAATGATAATGGAATATTTTTACTAACTAAAGATACCTACTTACTGTCTAGTTAACTATGAGTAATTCTACAGCAATTGATTTTTGAATAGTTATATCTATTGGCAGTCAGACAATCGAGCAGTACGACTGGGGAAGTACCTCCACCCTACAGAATATCGCCGTTTAATAACCTTGTGTTGCGACGTTAGTGCGACCTTAGTGTTATAAAAAATGGGGGCGTTTTACAGCAGTGTCATCGTAAAAATCTCTTATCATATTTCCAGCAGACTTTCTCACAGTTTTTCCTTAGTACTTGCGAGAACTCACCTTTATTTGTATAATAAAAAAAACACAGTACAACTTTTTAACACACTTCATTTCTGAATTTGATCGTAAATATTTTTTTAGTATCTTCTGCCCTAAAACTACCTACTACTAACTTTACATAACCAACTTACATTTATTTTCTAATAAAGTATTTTAAAGTAAAGCGATAATTTATTTTTTTTCGCCTTCCATCTTTCCTTATTTGCAGTTTTTTGTAACAATGATAAAATTAAACAAAGCAAAATACTTATCTAAGTTATTAAGTACAATGATATTAACTTAAAAGCCCTCAGCTCAACGAATACGCCATTAAAAGTTCCGTAAACACGGAAATTATACTAATTAGGAGACTTAATAAGCAAATAAGTCAAAGAAAGTACTTACCAGTGACAATTATGAATAATAATATGTTTATGAAGAAATGATTGTTTTAGGAGTTATTGCGTAATATTTATGAGTTTAATTGCTAATTTAATATACCTACTTTCCTAAGTTCGCGGTGGGGCAAAGACTCCTACTTCGTAAGGGGCAGGTTCGCTCCCACATTTTGTACTGCTGTCACGTTTCTGCTAGGGCGCCTGCATACCTACCACCATAAAGCCAATCGGTGCAAAGACGGGCGCTCAGGATCATCGACAATCCAATACTTTCAGGCGGTGTATAACCTCTCAACCTCTGGAGGGACTTTACCTCACTGTGTGTATTCAGAATAATTTGTTCGCCGGTTTTTTCAAGCGACTACAATAATATAAATAGGGTTCTTCAAGAAGGTCATTGCAAAGTTGTCAGTACGAATGTGACGCCCCTGGCGTTGCAAACGTCCATAGCCCACGGTGCCTACTTTATCAGATGGGCCGTGTGTTTTTCGGCCACCTCAGTGGTATTTGATATTTTTTGTTATCTGACCTTCCAGCCTTAACTGTGATCAGTAGCCAATTATTTGGTCGTCCATAACATTGACAATGACCTAACGACTTTTGATAGTCTGGATGGGGACCGACTATTAACGTGCCTCCGAAGCATGGGAGAAGTAAGAACTCAAATGAAATACCAATACCACCCATCAATATGGCAAACGCTCCTCGGTAGCTTCATCCGTCTGAATAATATAACACTTTATGTAAATAGAAATACTTGAAATAGAAAGCACAATAGAACTCAACATGCACATTAATTTAAATCTTGTATTCAGCGCCATCTGTGAATAATTAGTAGCACTAAGTAACTTTAAGTCATACAAGCAATTCAAATCATGAGTTTAACGCCATCTAGTAATAGTTACAGTACTAAGTGGTTTTCTCTACATCTAGTTGTAAGGTGAATAACGAACTCGTGTAGTATATATCTGTCCACGCAGTTCGCTTTTTTCTAACAAGATGGCGCTTAACACAATCATGTAACATTCAGTTTGACGATTTTTTTTCATCTAATGTATGTACTATTTTTTAAATATTATTTAGAGTAGCTAAATCTGTACATTGGAAATTTTATATTAACCATGCTAAACCAAAATAAAAGTATTTTAAACTGCTGTCTGCTTGTCCCAGTTTGTCTAAAATGGACATAAAATTTATTTACTTACTCATCAGATATCAAAATGCACGCTTTCGTTTCTGTAGAGTTACACAGTTACACCGCATCGTCACACAGCTGCAGTGAAACTACAGTGAAACTTGAAAGGACGTCTCGTTAAAACTTGGTCTAACTCCATGTGATATTTTGTGAAGTCTCAGGCTTTAAGTGATGTGTCAGTCCCTCCTCACATTTGTGGTTTAGCACGGGGCACATATCTTGAACCTAAAATGTGTTAAGCTAAACTCATACTTGCCAATTATAGATTATCTCAAATAATCAGCGTATGCCTGTACCTTTGGTTCAAAATATGTACCGATAGGTAATATTATGTAGGTAGTTACTTTTGAAAACATGTAGGTATCTAGTTGTATAAATTAGTTGATTGAATGAATAAATTAATTGAATGTTTGTTGAAAGCAGCTGGTGGCGTGGCTAAAGGCAATAGGCTCTACACCTATTACATTGAGACCCTAACATAAACTGGCGAAATGTGGGTGCTAGCACCTCTGCCTACCCCTTCGGGGATGTAGGCGTGAGTTTATGTTCTTGTTTAAATCGCTTTTTGAACGGTTATAAAAAAGTGGCGGCAATGAAATAAGTGACCACTACTTTAAAAAATCTGCCTATGCGTTTGGTCTCTAAAACGCCACACAGAAACAAACACACATACATAGACTGAAAAGGGTAGTGTGTTTTCGTTTTGTAGTAAGTACGTATGATTTGAGTTAATATGGCCTTAAAGGTAGTATATAAATACCTATATTTACTAGTAATTGGCTATACCTATGTATAAGTTTAGCGACATCGGTTCCGCTACTGAAACTATCGTGTCGCATTTCTACTAGTTTTTTTCTGTTCTGTAATTGGAACACACTAATAATAATGTTATGTAGCACATATTATACAGTAATCTGTAAATGTCAGGGCCAAGACGAAGGATTACGATCGAAAGGATATCAGGCAGGAATTACAGCTGATTGATTTTATTGAATAAGCCCTTACTTGCGGTATATTAGCGACGTTGAGGTATAAGGGATCGTAGGATAAGGGTTTATTGAGAATCGATTGTAGTGCGTCTTTCCATAACCGAGGGTTAGATGAAGGCACTATAGTTCTCACTTTAGGGGTAAGAGTCATCTCTTTTGAGATCTCCCCGGGATTATGTCTTGTAGGTACTATCTCACCTCCGGCACTCAAAGACCGATCGACCGATTTAGTCGATTCGAGTCCGACATAATCAGCTCCACCGCCGGTTTTAGCGAAGTTGGTATCCGTGGGGATTTTGCGCACGATAAAAAGGGGTGGGCGATAGGAGCACGGCGGAGAATGAGAGACCTCCCACGTAGCTGCAAGGAGGAGGCAGCGTAGCGGTTCCGGAGGGGACTCCAGATCGAAAATATAGGTTCATCCATTCGAGAGATGACACACACACACACACACACACACACACACACACAGACACACCCACACACAGACACGTCAAACATAATTTATAATACCCCGCTCCTTTAACGACTGAATTTAAAAAATACATCGGTTAAACTCAAACAAAATTGTAGACAAAAGCTGGTTGATTATAAAATATCTTTTTTATAAAACAATAGCGAAATCAGCGAATGCTGTGTGTGGTAGAAACATTACATGAGGTAAGACTTGCCAAGCTATTGTGATGTAGCTTGGATAGCGGCCAGAACACGTACTTCCACGACCTGTAGCCTTAGCACGAAATACTATCGAATTCGTAATGTAAAGGTATCGACAGAACAGAGCATTCCGATTGGCGGGCTACACACGCACACAGGTTCACAAGAGGCAGGCTGCCAATCACAATGCTCTGTACTCTCGAAACCTTTACATTACGAATTCGATAGGAGTTCATGCTAGTGCTACAGAATGTACACTGGTACCTTTTATTTTTCCCGACTATGATAAATTGACAACGCGTGGGAACAAATACATCCGTTGTTTGTTAATTTTCTCATACAACCCCTTTTTATGGTTCCGTATCCAGAGGTTAAAAAGACAACCCCATTACTAATAGTAAAAGATCCGAACTTTTTTTCGCCCACCCCCACAGGGGCGGGTAATGCACTCCATTGCAATTATTGATTTATTTAGGTACAAACTACTTAATAACAAAGGTTTTGGAGGTTTTTATGGTTTTAAATTTAATATAATCACAATTGGTTATGTAGAACCAGGTTAATTCTCGGACATCACTCAATTGAAACTTTAAAAAGTTTTGTGAAAAGAAAATTCATCTTAAGGTCACAGTGAAGCGCTTAACTATAGAAGGTTACCTAACCTAATTGTGTATAGTTAGTTGTTTTACAATCAACAAGGTTTGCAGACATAAACAATTCTGTATTGACCAATTAATAGGTTCAGCTGGGCTTAGCAAAGTTAGCACTTTGGTCGTTTTATTATGTTCCAATTCTAACTTGCCAATATTGCGTTCTTTTGATACTTTTTCTAGGTTGGATAAACTCTGTACTATAACGACAGAACGGTAGATTAAGTTCGAGTCATAAAATTATTAGTAATAGATACTTAGAGGGACTAAGTATTGGGAGTCCTGAGGTCACGAATATCCTCGAACCTTTGCAGATGCGTAGAGATGTTGCGTTCCTAGCAGTATTTTACCGTCTCTACCATGGTGACGGTTCATACACTCCGGCACTTATATGAAACGTGAAACGTTTTTTGATAAACCTTTAAATATCGGTAAACGCTCGCATTGCAGTGATAGCACTCGGACGTTGGCTCCTTCTGGATCCGATGTAGATAAACCTCTACCCAGTTAAGCCAGTCCCCCATGATGAGTCTTACAGCCGTCACTACCGCGTGCTTTAGGTGGTATGGCCCCCGGCATTGCTGAGTGAGGCTATTGACTTTATTTTTATTTATTTTTTATTTATGGCGCGTCAATTTGACTTCACCTCGCCTGATGTTAAGCTGAAGGCAAACTCTCATGAAAGAGGGAAACCATTGCAAAAATGTTCAGTGATACAGTGGTGGCGCTCAGCTTGACGGTCTCATCAGATGCTTTTTCACGCCCCACTTAAAGGACCTGGGACTCTAGGAAGAAGGAAACACGTGCGCCAGCAAGGAATTTGGTGCGGCAGAGAAAAGACTCTATGTACCTAACCAATATGATTTTCCCAAAGTGACGTATTTTTTTTCTGGAAGTCATAAAAAGTGATAAAATCTAAAAATAACTTTACCTTTGCACTCTAAACAATCGCAATTAAATCAACCCAAATAAAAGGATGAGTGCTCTCAAAAGGCACTTTTAAATTTCAAGCCCTTTGTGTTCAAGACTAGATCACGTTCATTGTCGTCGAACTTCATAAATTCAGGTGGTCATTGCAGTGATGGATTCGAAGCGCGGTGGAATAAATTTTGCTTCAATTGTGAATGGTCGTGTTGGCATTGTGTGGAGAAGAGAATGAAGGTAATGTTTTTGCTACTTTTGATTTCATAGTGTGTTATTTTGTCCTGTGACTTTATCATGTTTTGTCTTTATTGCAATACAGTGTGTTGTATGAGTAGTTTTGTTATAGGGGAGAGGTGTTGTGGTTATTCATGTATGTATGAATAAATTTAGTTGAATGGCGAATCCATTCAACTACATTATTCTACATGGGGATTCTGCGCGTGGAGAAAAAGCTAACATTTCCCATTTTTTATTAGTAACAGTGACAGTATAAAAAAAATAGTACTACGTACAGTCAACAAAAACAAAACTTAAATCTAAGCCTTAGTTGCACCACCTACCTGTTAAAGTAAGCGTTTATGTCAAATTTAACATCAAAAGTAACATTGATTCTTATGGTTTCTGCTAAATGTGTTGCACCAGTGTATTTAGTAGCTCAGTTAAAGTTATCTTTTTGATAGACTTTGGCGTTAACTTATTATCTAACAGAACCGGCCGAATGCGCCCGGTTACAGTTAGCGTCAAGTTATGACGTCATTTTAACTATTGTCAAATAGTACAACCTGTTTTATACCTGACCGGTACTTTAACTGCACTGTTAATGTTTAAAAGATCGTGCAACCCAGCCTTAGTTTCAATTTGATGCGGCGAAGGGAAAACCATACAAGTAGTTGATAATTAATTTTGTCTTTGTTCAAGTTATCTTTTGTAAGCGACGTGGCTTGTGCAAAGAGTATTCTAATATAACTTTAACATGTAGCTTCTTGTTGGAACTTGTTGTATGTTTAGACCAACTATTAGGTAATCTGTGGTTTAGGTTAAGTTAACTGCGATAATCGTGAAGTGCATTGTATACTTAAACAATGGTTTTTTTTATCTAGGACGCGTAAATTTGACTTCACCTCGCCTGATGGTAAGCTGTAAGCAAGGTCTGGGGAAATATTAGTTGTTCTAGAACAGATGGAGGTAGGACATTACGGTATATCTCTTCCTAATTGAGCAGGCCGACTGGGGAAGAGTATACCGCAGCTAATAATAACCTTGTGTTGTATCCGGAGTAGGGTAGCCAGAGCTTACTGGAGAGGTTTTGTGGTATCAGTGGGAAGGCCGGGAAACTTTGTCTTACACTGACAGCATATAAACTCTCCTAACTTTTACCCTCCTAACTACCATGGCTTCCGCTTTGCCGACAGGAATAGGCTTGTAAAGACAATTCTGAAACATACCACCGACAGCTGATTCTCTGCTAAATGAGCCGCCGACAGTACGTTACGATTATGAATTTGTTCACCCACAGAAAACAGTCGGACCACGCGGTTCGAAGTTGAATGGTTCCCCATTCAACTACGAACGTTTCGCTAACAGAACTATCAATTCATTAGTGAATCGTCGATAGAATCTTTCACCAAAGAAGAATTCGTCGATAAACATTATTTAGGCATGGTTTGTTACATGTAGACCCCTATGTGGTATTTCAATCTAGACACAGTGTCTAGTCTAAATTGTATTTCAATAAAAAACGATCTCTTTTTCTTAAAAATGACAACTCTCACACTAAGGAAGAAGTCCTGTATCGCGAGGGACTTTACAAACATACAACTAACGGACACAAAGTACACCCAGACTCAGAACAACTATTTGTGGATCAGAAAAAGCTTTTGTTATGTGTGGGGATCGAACCCATAACCTCGTGCACAGCCAGCGCATACTACGCCCACTGGATCACGGAGGAAATAATGTTACTTTTATACCTGAAACATATTTCTATTGATACCAGGAACGGATGGTATCGGCACAGAAAGTATTATCAACAAAGGGAATAACTCAAACGAAAGAATAATGATGAACGAATAAAGAATATTCTTTGCTCTGAAGGAAATAAATATTAGGCACGTATTTATCGCGATAATTCTGAGGACATTTCTAACGTAAGATTAGCTAAGGAAACTTGCCAGGCGCGAAACTATCAGAATCTCTTTGTAAGTATGTTTGTTTTGTAAGATAAGATAAGTTATTGTATGTTTTCCTCCTATAATTTTGTGTTGTTGTTGTTGGCCTATTGATTTCTATCTGAGGGTTCTCTTCTAGAGAAAGTTTTTCCACCCTCCCCTTTCTTACATAGGACAACACGTGCAGGGCTTAGATGTCACCCGCATACGGTACAGAATATTCAATCAAGAACCAAGCGGTTCGGTGAGTCTTTTCTCTGCCGCACCATTAAGTCCTGGAATTCCTTACCGGTGCAAGTGTTTCCATCTTCCTACAGTCCCGGGTCCTTTAAGCGGGGCGTGAAAAAGCATCTGATGAGGCCGTCAAGCTGTGTGCCACCATTGTAGCACTGAACGCGTTTGCAATGGTGACCCTCTTTCATGAGACTTTGCCTTCAGCTTAACATCAGGCGAGGTGAAGTCAAATTGACGTGCCATAAATAAAAAAAAAGTAAAACCTTTGGTTGCGATAAGCACATTTGGGTGAACCAAAATCATGCCACATCTCACTGTCGAATCTGAGGCTCTTGGTAGCTATAATATATAATACTTGCAGGATTATCAAATAAATTGCCGTAAAATCAGTTTATGAAGTTGTTTTATAAAAAAAATCCATCTCATCGAGTGACAATAGGACTCACTGAAGAGGTCTTTGTCTTCTGCACTGACAGCATAGAGATTCTCTTAACCTTCTCCCCTCCCCCTTCCCCTTCCCCCATCTATAGGCCACGGTAACCACTTTCCATCACGTGGGCCGAAAAATTCAGACTGTATTTCCTTGTAAGTTGTGTGACTGTATTTTATTGTAGGTAGGTACATTAGAACAACACTGTAACTCCAACTACATGTCCTTGGTGTTTTCTGTTTTTGGTGTACAATAAAGAGTTATCTATCTATCTATCTATTTATCTATGTATTTTAACCGACTTCAAAAAAGGAGAACGTATTTATTTTTTTATAAAATCTCCCGTCACAGTGTGCTTCTCTTTATACAAATTGTCACGTTCTAGACTCTTCGATTGAAATATCACCGTGCAGCACGTATCATGCCTGTATAATGCTGCTCCTGTATGAGTACTTCACGATACCTACGCGCGTGCCTTGGAATAATTTACAACAGAACTGAAAATTCTGAAATGTGAAAAAATTCCATTGAGCGCATTGAGCGTTTGTTGACTGCGACCACAGGTTTACAGAAGACTAGATGCGGTAACGTGTCAATTAGGTATACCATCTGAACGGATACAAACATCATACCCAGATGTGCTTAACTATTAAATTCTTAGCCTTTCTGTTTTTTTCTATACATACCACTTAGGTGGCAAACAAGCACACAGCTCGGAAAGCGGTCACCGTGCTCTACGGACGTTTGCAACGCCAGGTGCATTACAATCATGCTACCTTTGTAGAAACCTTCTAATGCCCATATTGTAGTCACTTGGGAAAACCACGTCAGGGTTCTTGGGAAACTTGTGGGAGTTCACATCATAACACAGATTGCGCGTGCGCGGGATGAAGCTCCTTTCATACCGCATAGTGCTCACGTTTCTGGTCGTAATGTGTGAGCATGAACTCCCTGCCTTTGGCGAGCGGTGCGATGATAGAAAGTAGGTGTAGGTATCATGTCGAACAATTCTTCTGAACACAAACCATAAACAGGCGGTAAAACACACACAGTGAGGTAAAATCCCTGAGAGTATGGGATTGTCGACGATCGTCAGCGCTCGTCTTTGTACCTAAGATTTCTTTCTTATATGCGCTATCCATCTCACACTAATTCTGTGGCAACAATATTTGAGTAAAAATATAAAAGGAACGATTTGGGTGTGCATATACTCACATATTTCATTTTCAAATGTACGTATTTTGTACCTACGATGCGCGAATTCTTACATTAATTTTTCAGTTTTTTTTATCAAAATACAGACTACTAATTTTTGAGTTTCGCCAGTTTTTATATTCAAAACATATTACAGGCATAAATATTTAGATGCACACACTCCTAAAGTGACTTGTGACTTTCAATATCAACTTGGTCCATAAAAAACGTTTCACGGTTTATATACTACTTTTTTCCGTGCGCAAAACATCCACGGATACCGCCTTCATCAAGGTCGATGGAGGTGATTATGT
This sequence comes from Pelosia muscerda, assembly GCA_963691645.1. NCBI lineage: Eukaryota > Metazoa > Arthropoda > Insecta > Lepidoptera > Erebidae > Pelosia > Pelosia muscerda. Next base: position 16,818,886 of record OY829109.1, on the reverse strand, counting down.
CGGATTTGGACTCGAACCGGCTAAAACGCCGTCTATGGGTCTTTGATTGCCGAGGTGAGATTATACAAGAGATATCTCTCGCACCCCGGCAGACCCGGAGACACCTCGAATATCGAAGTTCAAGAACTCTGAAATGAAAGCAAAAATATCTTATCTTATCTTTTTACCCGACTGCGCGACGCAAAGGAGGGTATTGTGTTTATCAGTCTATGTATGTATGTATGTATGTTTGTTTCTATGTGGCGTTCTAGAGCCTAAACGCATAGACCGATTTTGATGATTCTTACCTCAATCGATTTGTCTTAACCTTGCGAGTGTCACTAAAGACATGACAGTAATCAAAATTCACCACAGCGACCACCAGACGCCATATTGTCAAAATGAAAAAAAAAAATTTCGATGAACTATGTCAAGTGGGGTGTCGTTGAATAGGTATTTTAAAATCATATTTAGGTTCCTTTTACCATTTTTCATTTTAACTAATAGTTTAGGATATATAACGATTTAAAGTTGTTTAACAAAACATTAATTCTCGCTAATTTTCTTACTTCAAGGATAAACGATATACATACAAAAATAATATTATACAAAAAAAATAACTTTTAAATGAATCGTAACTAAAAAGTATAAAATAAAAAAATAATTAAGAAAAACAAAAAACCCGACTGCGTAAACTAAAGAACTAAAAAGAAAGAAACAAGCCCAGTAGTTAAGATTTCATACAATACTCACAGTCGGGGCCCATTTAAATTTTACCAATCACATCTTCCTAAGGGGCCCCAACTGTGAGTATTGTATGAAATCTTAACTACTGGGCTTGTTTCTTTCTTTTTAGTTCTTTAGTTTACGCAGTCGAGTTTTTTGTTTTTCTTAATTATTTTTTTTTGTTTTTCTTTAAATTATTTTTTTTGTAATCTCAGTTTCTTATTAATTGTATAAAGAAGGCTCTCGCCTCGAGTAGAAAGTGTTAGAATAAAAAAAAGTGGAGAAGCGAGAAAAAAACCGGAAAACAAAGGACGCATCAGTGCTTAACTAATGAATGACGTTCCTAATGAATAGGAGAATGGAGGTAGTTCTATTCATAGCTATTCTGTTAGCACGTGGCTTCATCCCGGGGGATGAAGCCACGTGCTAACAGAATTAATCATGGAAATATCGCTGGCATTTCCATTGAAGCGAGGGACTCACTCGATTTGCGATATAATTGTTATCTAGTTACATATTGATATGATTTTATATTTATAGTTCTGATATTTTTCACTCTTGTCTCATAAATATCTCGTCCTAATTGAGCGGTCCGACTAGGAAGTATCTTTACAGAATACCACGGTTAATAATAACCTTGTGTTGTATTAGTGGTGTGTAGAGTAGCCAGAGCTCATTGGAGAGGTTTTTCAGTTTCAAGACCGAAGGCTTAAGTTAACACTGCTATGTAATGATATGAAACTCAGCTTTGTCTTCTGCGCAGCCACAGATTAATACATACATACATATGCTCACGCCCGTAATCCCCAAAGGGGTAGGCAGAGGTGTATTAAACACCCACATTTCGCCAGCCTATTGCCACCAAACGAACACTTTGTTAAAAAAAAGGGGAATGCCGTAAAGAATTCCTAATCGAAAATATTGCAGCTAAGTAGAGGCCAAAATTAAATGGCACTTTTTGTAATCTCAGTTTCTTGACAATGATAGCCAGTAAGTAGAACCTCTTCTTCTTGCCTCAAACGATCTTGCCTACCGGCCTCAAACGATCACCATGGAGACGGAACTACCTGGAAAAACACCAGTATCGCCACCCAGCACACTGACCACCACTGATAATCAGGATCAGCAAATAGCACATACTCCTGTTTACAAAGTTGGAGACGTCTACAAAACAATAATATTCGTACATAATAAACTAGTATACACACTCATCTCTCGTACCGCGTACAGTGATAACTTTTTCCATCAAAATCAAAGTTCCCAAGAAGTTGGTCTTTTATAAACGAAGCCAGGAAGCGGAGGAGCCTAATAAAACAGACAATTGGCGAACACATGTGTATGTTGTATAAACTCGAATGAGATGGTGCAATGATAATAATTAACAGACGAATGAAGATGAATTAAGTAATATTAATTATATTGCGTAATTCATGGTTATTTACAGACGTATTTTTTATCAAGGATCTCATCAATCGTCAATTTAATTTCATCTCTCCTGATGAAAAGCTGAAGGCAAAGTCTCAGGAAAGAGGATCGACAATACAAATACCTACGTACAGTGTTACAAAGGTAGCCCTCAGCTTGACGGCCTCAACAGAATGATGCTATTTGCTGGACTGTAGGAAGGAGGAAACACGTGAGCTGGTAAAGAATTCCAAGATATATCAGATATCAAGAGCTTTTCATTTTCTGAGTTCTAATAGTTAGGATGGTGATAGCCTAACTACAGAACTTTGATATCGCCAATTTGGTGGTGTTATTATGTAACATATATAATTATGTAACCTTCATGAATGTGTTTTAAGTCCCTGCATCTAAACAAAGAAACCAAAAAAATGTAAACCAATTTTGATAAAATTTGGTATAAGTTAGATTTGACCTTGGGAAAGGACATCTCTGCCCTTTTTTCTTATATTTGATCGTTCCTAGATCCACGTAGGTAGAGTAAAGCCACAGCAGCCGCAGCGAGTATTCAAAATTGAAAAGTGAAAATTTGAATATAACGTTATTAAACATTCGATTGTAGCTTTTCTACGGAACATTTTACATTTAAATTCAAAATCTACAAAGTGTCCAATCGTTTCACACTTGAATGTTTACGAGCCCAATGACTTACGACATGAAGTTCCACTTAGTTATAATAAATATTCATTACGTTGTTCCCAATATCCACGCGGAATTATTTAACCAGTTGAATATTGCTCACGATGTTTTATTAAATTGTTGCTAAGTGAAAATACATATACATCTTCGACGTAATACTTATTGAATTGACACCAAATATCAATGATATTACGTGCGTTTTGAAACTCTGTGGCACTAAAATATGGACTGAAACTTGATCTTTCTATTTTTGTGTTAATAAATACGTTTTGACTATAAAGTTATTAGTAATATGTACTTACAAAGACAAAGATTGCGAGGGACATACCTATCTTTGCACTAAACTTCATGAGAAAGTGAAAAAGTAAAGGTATAAGAAACCTTTTTTATAAATCTATTTTTAGAAACTTGACAAAAATATTCGGTGGTCACAAAAAGCGCAAAATTCATTTGACATTTTAAATTCGTAACACTATTATGAAGAATATGTTGCTCTATTTAGGCCAGTACCTACCTAATAATAAATTTCTGGTTTCGACTTAAAATTGTTTTTCTCTGTCATGTCTGGATCCTCCACTAAAGGACCTTAATTCTAGGTTTCGGCTTCAATCGATCGAAAAGTAAAATCAAACCTCCAAAAAAGAAAACTAAATGAACACTTAAACATTTAATTTGTACAATCCTTATAACTATTGGTCTTTGTAAATCTTTCTATTAATAAAATAATATTAATTAACAATGATTAAATATTTTAGAGCTACACTTCTTCATTCTTTTTCGATGACTCTTCGTTCGGAAGAAATAGAGTTGCTATTATTCCACCTGTAAAAATACATGAATAATATTAAATGTCTATTAAACCATAATAAAAACTATCAAATATTAGACTAAAACTTTTAAAAGCGACTGGATATGACTAGTCGTTCATCCTAGAAGTTATTCTAATAATAATGTGTGTGAGGAAAAAATTCATACAATTTTCACGAATTTGTAACAAGCATAACGTAAATACCAGACACAAAAACAATATTGTAGTCTGTGATACGATAATAGATTCCCAAAATAAGTTATTCTTTTCAAGCATTTACCCTAAATAGTTCTTTAACAAGCTCCCTAATGATAATAGAGAATTACCAACAAATAATTTAGAAATGAATTTAAAAGAAAGTTTTTCCAAAAAGGCAAAAATTTGCTGTTCACTCAATTGGTTGGCTTACTCCTGTGATACTGAATTTATGTTTATAATAATAGTTTTGGCAGATATTATATTAGAACGAAGTAGATTAACTATTCTTTGTCTTCTGCACTGACAGCACAGAGACTCTCTTAACCTTCTCGCATTCCTCTTCCCCACCTTTTCTATATGGTCGGCTGCACGAATATGTTACCCCTGGTGTTGCAAACGTCCATGGGCCACGGTAACCACTTTACATCAGGTGAATCGCGTGCTTGCCTGCCACCTAAGTTAATTACTACATAGTATAAAACAAAGTCGCCTTCTCTGTCCCTACGTCCCTTTGTATGCTTAAATCTTTAAAACTACGCAACGAATTTTGATGTGGTTTAGTCTAATAGATAGAATGGTTAAAGAGGAAGGTTTATATGTATCATGCTACGACCAACAGGTGCGGAGCAGGAATGAAAAATATTGCAAAAACGGGGTGACGCAGACGAAGTTGCGCAGGTCAGCTAGTAGGTATATAATATATGTAATACGTATTAATACTCACTTAAAACGAATATAGACCAGCAGTAGAAGGTAAGATGGCAATGATTGACGATGGTTGTGCCGACGAGAGCCACAGCTCCAAGACTGGAGGTCCGAGCTATCATAGTGCCCACACCCGTCGCTAGACCTCTGTTGACAATAAGGAAATTTGTAAAGGCTTGGTTGTAACTCTGGTGTCACTTCATGTACCCAGCGCCATCTAGCGACAGCAAAAGTAACTACTACGTCACTCCGGATCCTGCATCGCGAAAGTGAAGTTCTCGCGCTGGTGCAATATACATACGAGTATAAGAATGCTACGACAACCATAGGGCCGCGGCCCGCCAGGCGTGATTACCTTGCCTGGTCGGATGATCCTTCCTTTGTGTATTTTATCTTATTTAATCTAACAACTGGTTTCGCTGAACTTCGATATTTTCCGTGGATTGGATTTGAGTCTCGTGACAATTTTTTTCGTTTTCCTGACAGCAAATTCTTTCATTTAATACACAATCATGGGGGTGGATTTCAAACAGTCAGTCCGTCATCTTGGGGAGGCCGCCATATTGGATTTGTAATGTCGTTTCTTAGCTAGTCATTGTATTATCATCAGAACTCAGAGCGTGTGCAAAATTTCATCCTAATCGAAGACCGGGAAGTGGGTCAAATAAAAATTCCAAGATTTTCTTACATACGTAGTTACATATAACATAACATAACATAAACTCACGTCTATATCGCCGAAGGTGTAGGCAAACGTGCTAGCACACACATTTCGCAAGTTTGTTTAGGTGCCAATGTAATAGGTGGCGAGCCTATTACCATTAACCGGACACTTTTAAACCTGCGATAAATACACACATAACTTCGAAAAATATCGAAAAGTCATTGATGTGTGCCATAGCAAAACCTGGGCTCGAACCCGAGACCTCGTATTAGCAGTCCATTACCCATACCACCAGGCTACCGCGGTGGAAGCTAATAATAAGCGTATTAAAAAAATAAAACTCACCTAAATGAAGTCGGGTATATGTCAACATAGTACGCATATACGCTACCAATAGCGAGTCCAGTGAATGCAATCAAACAAAACAGAATCAAACTGATGTAGCGATCGGTGACCATATTCAAGATGACGCAGCCCACGGCAGAGATGACCAGGAACGTGAAGATAGTTGTTCGTCTCCAATCGGCGAAAAGTAGACACGCGAAATTGCATATTGTAGCCACAACTGTCAGGATTAGACCGGCGTATATCATGTGTTTGGTGTTATTTTCCATACAGTTGTCCTGAAAAATAAATAAAAAAATGATAATTTTTTTGGATTTAAAAATTTTGATTAAAAAGCCGCGGTAGCCTAGTGGTATGAGTAATGGACTGCTGAGACGAGGTCTCGGGTTCAATCCCAGGTTTACCATGGCACACACCAATGACTTTTCGATGCTTTTCGAAGTTATGTGTTTATTTATCGCAGGTTTACGCCTAAACATAAACTGGCGAAATATGGGTGCTAGCACCTCTGCCTACCCCTTCGAGGATACAGGCATGAGTTTATGTTATGATTTTTTGATTTCCGACTCATTTCCGATCAATTTTCTTAGATATTCATCATATTCTACGCGTATATAGAGGCCCTATCACCACCACCACTTTTTCAAGGGTCCGAGTCTTCAAAATAAAATTAGAATAATATTAGGTACTTTTAAGGGGTGCTGGTAAGTCCTTAGAGCTTAGATATCAATTGGTTTAGGGTCGTTGTATGGAGCTCTCTGAGGCACGCCCAGACCATAATATATAACATAACATAAACTCACGCCTATATCCCCGAAGGGTTAGGCAGAGGAGCTAGCACCCACATTTCGCCAGTTTATATTTAGGTCCCAATGTAATAGGTGGGGAGCCTATTTCTATAAGCCGGGCACTTATAAAACCTGCGATAAATACACACATAACTTCGAAAAGTATCGAAAATTTATTGGTGTGTGCCATGGTAAAACCTGGGATCGAACCCGAGACCTCGTCTCAGCAGTCCATACTACCGCGGTTCAACGGTTCAACGCGGAAAATATTATACTTACATTAGTATTGTTCACTGTGACACTAGCAACTAATTTTTGACAGAAATTGGTATCTTCATTCGACGCTGTAAACAGAGAGTCCACCATTGTCGGGAACCACATTATGAACGCATTGTTCCTGGAAGAAACACAATCCTGCATCAATATGATAAGTAAGTACATAATTGATCCACGATACCGCCTCCACCAAAGTCGGTGGAGGTGATTATGTCGGACTCGAACCGACTAAAACGCACAACCTCTATGATGCCGGAGGTACCCACGATATTTATAGTGAGCGTCCTCAATAACATGTCATAGGTACTAATCTCCAGTGACCCTTATATCGTCTTGGTCTTTCAAGCCGGATATGATATAACTTTTATCTGACCAACCTATGACCCTTACTTACATCAGGTAAGAAGGTCCTGGTGGTGGTGACCAAAATCTAACAGGGGTTACCTACTGCATAAACTGAGCGAGCAAATTACAAGACCTTATAAAGGTAGGGTACAAATACAACAAGTTGAACTGTGGGTTTTAATAATCTATCTATTTAAGGATTAAGATTACAAAAAGTCCTAACAATTTTGGACTTTAAATTGCATCGTGAAGTGTAAATGAAACGTTACGAACCTTAAGATATGTTAATAAAGCCGAAAATTCAACGGCAATTTTTGTAATCTCACTGTTAAGAATTAGTAGAAAAAGGGTATTGATAGTAATATTACCAAAATACTTACGTAGCACAACATATGGAGAGAAGCAAGAACAGCTGCAGGGACCTCCACAGTAGGGGAGGTTTGAATACCGGTGTGGTCTGCTTTACTACAGAATTCCAGAACGTCAAATTTTCGATAGTGTTGCCTGATGATATCAGAGAGTTTACCTGAAAAGTTTCGCTTAATAAATACTCGTTTGGAATGGTCAATACAAAAAAAAATATTTCTGAATTTTGAATTGTATTTCTGTATTATTTTTCGGAACTCTATTTGTACAATAAATTTTCGACTTACAGGGTACACTGCATTTTTTCCGTTGTTTGCTTTGAACATGGTTTTTAATACATCCATTGCCCCATCATAATCTCCTTTGTTGGCTAAAAACTTCGGACTTTCTTTCAAAAAACATATCATGATCGCACCGACTCCAAGAGGGAGGGACATCAATAGACTGCACAAGCGCCATGATTTGTACATGCCTAATAAGGGTATAGGCAATGCGAAGGTTAACGGTAACACGAGGTATCCCAAAACTGTAAAAAAAACTTTAGTTAATTCTTGAAGTAAGACTCATAAACAGTTTAAGTAAAATGGAACGGAATTCATTCGCTAATTTGGCATCGAAAAATGATAAATTTCCCTTCGGTCAAGTACGAAACTATGTTTCGAAACTAGTTTCTAAATAAGAATAATATTTCATCTTCTGAAACTGATTTCCAAATAAAAATAAACAATCTATTTTCGAAACTCGTTACCAATTAAGAAAAGTAATTATTCATTTGATACAAATACAGGATTGTGATGGCTCTGACTTTGCAGACGTCCATAGGCTATAGTAACCACTTTCCATTAGGTGGGTCACGTATCTATCTGCCACCTAAGCGGTGTAAAAAAAAAGGATCTGAAAATTTTCAATGAATTCCGTACAACCAGTGTTATGTATTTTTTAATGACAGCATCGCGGCGCTGTTTCAGCCTCGTGATACCATGGGAATTTCGGAATTAAAAGCAGCCAAAAATATAAAACTTTCAAATTTTCTCTATTATGCTCATTCCTTATTCTATCTATTCTTGTCACACCACACATCCATCTTAACATTCGCATCTTTACTACATGCAGTTTTAAGAGAACATTCTGTTAATTATATGTTACTAACTGTTGCCAGTGGCTTCACACACGTGTACTTCTGATCCTGTTCCCGCTGCTCCCTTGCGAGCATTTTCATATTTATTCATCTTTTAAACCTTCTAGAACCTTCTTTAAGACTTCCAGAAATAACTAAAGATCAAAATTATCCAAATCGGTCCAGCCGTTCTCGACTTTTAGTGAGACTTACGAACATCAATTCATTTTTATATAAAACTAGCTGACCCGCCCCAGCTTTGCCCGTGGTATGTTTAAACCGCTTGACCGATTTTCTGCAAACTTCGCATAAAACATCTACTAAATAGTCCGAACAAAGCCTGAACATTTGGTTTGGATAGGTGAGCCCGATCTTGAGTTATAAAATTACAACGAAAAGTGGCATTGATTTTTATATATTAGATAATATTATTATGTACTTACTAAAAGTAGTTAAATCGGCAAAAGTACTGGACACGTTCTGTATGAAGATATAACTATTTCGTTTCTTTCTGCATGTACTCTCTCCGAGGTATATGGTCACAAGGGTCATGGATGCTGTGGAGCTGAAGTAGACACGATTAGGTATTATGTAAATAGCCTGAGAGAGATGTGATCATGTTCAATACATACATACATACATATGCTCACACCCATAATCCCCGAAGGGATAGGTAGAGGTGTATTAAACATCCACATTTTGCCAACTATGGTCCCGCGTAATAAGGAGCGACCCTATTGCCCCCAATTGGGTATTTGGCAAATAAATGGGTTTGCCGAAAATAGTTCCTAACCGCAAATGTCACAGCTAAAAAATTTGGGAATATAAAAATTACGTGCTTAGCCGCATAAGCACTATCAATTAAAGTCTTGGAGAGTATCTGACGAGTGAAGAGACTATTCAATAATAATGAATATTAGAAGTTACTCTTGTATCTGCTTAACGATTGACACTTATAGATTTTTCACATCAAACCCTACTATGTTCTCCCACTCACTACGACTAACTAACCACTATTAATTAATCCTACTACTACTAACTATTACTATCACTACTGTTATTACTAATTAACCATACTAATATTTATTCTGCAATGATAGTCTAGTTATAAAAAAAATGAGAAAACTTACAAACAACTAGCGAAAAACTTGAGAACCAGCATCACGTAGTAACTGTTTGATAAGCTGGTCAGCATGGAGAAGATGAAGCCAGCTGTAACAGACACGATGATGGTACTTTTTCTTCCCCTTTTGTCCGCGATATAACCCCATGGTAAACCAAACAGAAAACCTGGAAAGATAAATAATTATGAACTTAAATTATCATGTTACAAGGTCTAGAAGTTAGAAAAAATGTTACAATCATCATCACTACATAGTATAAAATAAAGTCGCGTTCTCTGTCCCTATATTTCTTGTCCCTTTATATGCTTAAATCTTCAAAACTATGCAACGGATTTTGATGCGATTTGTTTTAATAGATAGAATGGTTAAAGAGGAAGGTCATGCTACAACAAACAGGTGCGGAGCAGGAATAAAAATGTTGCAAAAACGGGGTGATACAGACGAAGTTGCGCGGGTCAGCTAGTGAAATACAAATAAAAAATAGCCTAGCGGTATGGGTAATGAATTGCTGAGACGAGGTCTCGGGTTCAATCCCAGGTTTTACCATGGCACACACCAATGACTTTTCGATGTTTTTCGAAGTTGTGTGTATTTATCGCAGGTTTATAAGTGCCGGGGTGGCTGGTGGCAATAGGCTCGCCACCTATTACATTGGTTGTTGTTGTTGTTATATAAAAAATATTTTTTATATCATTGCAATTTACAATTACAATACATTATTCAAATAACCCGCCCCTGACCACTCCCAGCGCAAAACTGCCCATCACACTCGCTGCAATTTTGATCAGGGAGTTGCATGTTATCTTAGCGGCGGTACAAAGTACGTCCTCGCATACCCGGGGGTAAGACGAGGAGACCATGCTCCCTAGTCCAGAAGAAGGTCATAGCACCAGGCCTGCCTTGGTGCGAGGGATAAGTTGGATACTGTCTCCCCTCCGGTAACTATAGACTCAAAGACGGCGCGCATTTTAGTCAGTTCGAGTCCGACATAACTTCTCCAGCTTCAGCGGGAAAGGGACGGGAGGAGTTGGGTTTGTCGCACGATAAAAAAAAGAAAAAATCCCCTGTATTCTGAATCGAAAACAAATAAATGTCATGGTAAATATTCTGATGAGTGTATCATTATTTTATTGTATATTTTGTTTTCTTTCTCTACTTCTGATAATGTATATGCTAATTACATTATAATTAGAAGAGTACTTAAAACTTGAAAGCGTAGCAAACCAACGAATAAAAGTCAAGCGTGTAATATTAGGTAATTAGGTATTTACGATGAATTGTTTTTCAAAGCTACTTATGTAAACTTAGGTACGTCTACATTCTTTTTATAAAGAACTAGCCGTCACGCGCAACTTTGGCTGTGTCACCCCATTTTTGTAACATTTTTCATTTCTGCTCCGCACCAGTTGGTTATAACATGATGCTCTATACATATGAACCTTCCTCTTCAATCACTCTATCTATTAAAAAATACCGCATCAAAATCCGTCGCGTAGTTTTAAAGATTGAAGCATACAAAGGGACATAAGGACATAGGGACAGAGAACGCGACTTTGTTTTATACTATTTAGTGATATAGCAACTAAAATTACTAATATTCCCTCTAACCCCTCTAGCTATGCTCAATGGCTTGTGTTAAGAGTGAGTTTACGTTGGTAATGCAATTGCCAGGATTCGAACCCCTCTCAATCGTAAGGCCGGCCACCACTAAGCTACCGACGCTTCCACCCAAAAACCGACCCTCTTTTATGAGAATTTGCCATGCATAAGGCGAGGTAAAGTCAAATTGACCTGCTATAAATAAATAAAAAACATACATAAACATAAACTCACGCCTTTATCCCCGAAGGGGTAGGCAGAGGGGTGCTAGCACCCACATTTCGCCAGTTTTATGTTTAGGTCCCAATATAATAGGTGGTGAGCCTATTGCCATTAACCGGGCACTTATAAATCTGCGATAAATACACACATAACTTCAAAAAGCATCGAAAAGTCATTGGTGTGCGCCATGGTAACCTGGGATCGAACCCGAGACCTCGTCTCAGCAGTCCATTACCCATACCACTAGGCTACCGCGGTAAATAAAAAAAAACCTATTCATATAGGTGTTCCACGGTTACATTTTGTACCCTTGGTTCACCTAGGTGTTCCACGATTAACTTTATGTGCCCGTGGTCCAGCCCGGTATCATATTTTGTAAGTCTTACCAGCAAAACTAATTGATTTTATCATCCCGCCTTGTTCCAACGTCAGGTTGAGGTCACAGCTCGCAGCAGGCACTACCAAGCTGTAGCCCAGCATGTCCATCGTGGCACCGATTGTGATGACGCAGCTGGTAGCCAGCAAGAAGTAATTATACCATCCATTACCTAGAATGAGAGAGAATAGGATATTTTAAAATGACTATATTAAGATTCCTCTGAATGAGAATGAGGTCTTCAGGACACAGGGAATCCTAGTGAAGATCAGTGTCCCATATTTATATGAAGCATGTATACTGAATTTAATAAAGTTATTATTGTTTCTCTATTCCGTAACTCTCGGGCCTATGGAGTCCCGGGTCTTTGGAAGGCGTCATATTATTATTATTATTACTCTATCGCTGAGCCTATTCCCAACTCAGTTGGGGTCGGTTTTCTAGTCTAACTAAGATGTGAATGAACTTCGAAATTTGCCGTGAAGTGACTGGATTCCTTCGAACGGCCACAACTAAATTGACGATATTGAAGGTCTGTAGTTAGGCCAGTCGAACTTTTGAAGGCTTCAATTATACGTAACAACTGCCATAGATGTTCATATGACAACCGATGGCTTAACGTGCTCTCCGAGGCACGACCAGACCAGTGCAAATAGCCATTTTCATGCATACAAATATTTGCACTGAGCGGGGATCGAACCCGCGCCTCCTGCGTAGCAGTCTCGTTCACTCCCGCCACGGCACATAGGCTCTGTGTTTATTATTACTCCTATATTAAAAATTTGTAAAGATTTAAAAGGGTTAGTCTGGTAAGCCGACCCTAACTGAGCTGGGAAAAAATAAGAATGATGATAAAAGATAGTAGAAGATCTGTGTTTCTGGTAATCTATGACTTGAAAGTATTCATGTCTAAAGTGAACAGGTTAGTTCTAGGCAAGCATGCTCTTCCTTCGGTCACTTTTCATCTAGTTTATTGTTCAGTGGTTTAAGAGTAATTGAATAACCAACATTCAAACATCTACATCATTTTTACATTTTGAATATTAATGGGATAGTATTTTAGAATAAATTATCTTTTTCACTATTACTTTGGCAAACAAACACACAATTTTCGGATAGTAAATCGTCACTATGGCCAACCCAAGGTCCAATGACCAATGGCGATATCGAAGTTCCAAGTTAGACTGGTTGGACTTTTGAAGGCTTCACAAAAAACCAGTAATCTCTCTAAATAAATTAATTCCATTTTTTCTTTGCGTTGTAACTATAGAAGTTCAAACACTTAATTAGTGAAAAGTTTCACGTTGAAGTCAATTTACATACATACATACATTATGCTTACGCCCGTAATCCCCGAAGGGGTAAGCAGAGGTGTATTAAAACACTCACATTTCGCCAACTGTGATTTCCCACGTAATATGGGGCGAACTTATTGTCGCCAATCGGGCACTTAAAAAGAAATTGGGTATACCGGAAATAAATTTCTAACGGAATAGAACGTTGTTAGAAAAAAAACGATATTTTGCTATGCGGTGTACATACATCTTAAGGAAATTATTAACGTGCTTAGCCGCACAATCCCTACCAATTAACGTCTTGAAGAGTATCAGAAGGACAATTTACGTCATTGTTTTTGTTAAATGAACGACATTTTTTCTATCTTTACGATGCAATATGGGTAAAGGAAAATCATGCAGTTTTTCCTATAAGTACTGGCGGAATTTTGGTAATACCCTTACTTATAGAACTTGACAGTTTCTGTGGCACAGCGATAGGGTATACGACTGCTATGCAGAATGGCGCAAGTTCGATTCCCGCTCAGTGCAAATATTTGTATGTATGAAAAGGCTATTTGCATTGGTCTGGTCGTGCCTAGGAGATCATGTTACACTGTCGGTCAATATCGGCAATCGTTAAGGGTAGTTAGAGTCCTAGAAATCCAATAATTGGTCTGCTTGCAGTACTTTAATATCGCCTAGGTATACTTAGGTAAGTATAAGTTGTGGAGGCCAGATGACAGTCGCTCCACTATAGAAGTATTGCCGCGAAGCCGTTAGATTGGAAAAAGAGGACCCCGGACTCCGAGGTGATAACTTTGGATGCGATCGGGATTAACGCACGGATGATGATGATGATTTTAAATATCAAATTGTTAACTTTTATTTTATTTATATATTTTATTTAGACCCAAAGTAAGCATAGCTTAATTAGTTTGTGCTATGGGATCTAGAATGCGGATTAATATACATAATTATTACACATAGAAACACCCAACCCAGTGCTAATATACATTATTTTTGCTTACAAATATAATCAAACAGCGGGAATCGAACCCGCGAGCTCGGACGTAGCATTCTGAGGCTCTACAGCTACGTCATATTATTTTTTGTATGTTTATAAAAATGTTTATTTACTATGACTTAACATTATGATAGGCGTGCGTAAATAAAAAAATATAAAAATTTAACTCTACGCTAAAAAAAAAAAAATATTTTTAATGAATAATTTACTTTGAATTTATTTCAATCAATATAGTAATTTTCAATTTAAATTATTTAAGTAAATAAATTTATTTATTTCGTTTCGTTTTATTATTTTTAAACTTTAACAACTATTAAATTTATTTGTACAAATAGTAAATTAAAATTATTATTAGTCATTAATTAATTGAATAAAATTTATATATGTACTAATAAAATATTACTCAGTTGGATTAATCTACTAAAATATAATTACATTAAATTTGTCGCGCCACGATATAAAAAATCTTTTCACGTCAATATTCTCCAAATTATTACTCACCCCGGAGAATCTACACTCACTATTCCCCACCCCAACTCACCGGTATCATCTATAGCGTCTTCTAAATCCACATTATCTTTCACCACCACATTGATATTAAAACTTTTTTTACCCATTTTAAAAGTATTTCACTAGCACAATATTTAGTTAACGCTCGCGAATGGGTCTGTACTACATTACGGGCAATCGAGAAAGGATATTTATGCGAACATCTCGCGCGTATTTAAACGAATATATGCGACGCGCATGTAGTATAATCATAGTATGATTCACTTACACGTTACAGGTGAAATATAACTTATTTGGAAATCATACTACTGCACTTATTTAGTTTTATTTATTTATGTATAATAAATTTTGTATTGTACTAGTTATTGCCCGCGACTCCATACGAGTGAAATTCTGATCCTTTATATAAAGACCATAATTAGACTAACTACAACAAATATACCTATTTAAAAAAAAACTTGAATTGATATAGCCGTCTTCGTGTTTAGCACTTAACAACATTTGCGATTATTTTTTATTTAAATAGAGTTTTTGTTTAAAATCAAATATTTTATAGAAATAGACTCATAAAATTGAAAAGAAAACTGTAAGATTAATAGATTTGACTTGAAAAATAGGTAAAATACCCTAATTTTCATTTCCTCCCTATTTTTATTGTTTTTACCCTAAATTTGAACTTAGGTCGTCAAATAGACTGCACTTCACCTGATGGTAAGCAATGCAGCTTGATGCGCTTACAAAAAGGCTATACGCAGTACTTAGTCTTTCGGTATTATTAATATTCTGGAGGGCATTTCAATATTATGGGATTGTCCGGAAAGGCAAACTTAGGGTGAAAATCACATTTCTGTCATGTTTAAGGCATTTTAGATAGTGGCGTTAGTGAACGCAACTGCAGCTACGCAGGAGGCGCGGGTTCGATTCCCGCTCGGTGCAAATATTTGTGTACATGAATATGAATATTAGTCTGGGTATTTCTTTGTATAATATGTGTATATTTACATAAAAATGTATCTAAGTATGTTTATTCGCATTCTAGAACTCATAACACAAGTTAGTTAAACTATGCTAACCATGAGTCTAGATAGCGTTGTGTAGATTGTCGTAGAATATTTATTTACTTATCGATTTTAATTAACTAAATGCCAAGAGAGTTTCTTAAAGGTGTTTGTAATAGGCTGTATTTTTAATAGTAATAATATGCAAATTTTAAGCCACAGTTACCAGGTATGTGAGTGCGTAAATATGTTAGTTAACTAAATTTAGAAGAAAATACGAGTTTGTCAAGGTTATGTAAGTACATATATTTTAACTGGAAAGTAATAGGCCCTTTTATCATTTTTTTTGTGTGGATTTTTCTACCAGTTAATTTATTAACATTAAAACTACATAAGTCAGCATAACTAAGCAACATTAAAAGATTATTATCTTGATAACATTTTTTGTTTTTAGTGTAAGTTAAGTTGTTGCAGGTGGTGCCGCCTGCTTGTATAATATAAAATAGTCACAAATACATATACTAAATTTGATGTAGATTTATTCACCCATTGAACCTTAACCATTCATACAACCCTTGTTTTTTCGTGCGAAAAATTCCCCACAGACACCCCCGCCGGAGCCGGTTGTGGAGATTATGTCAGACATGAGGTCTTTGCCGGAGGTTAGATAGAAGCCAACATAAACCTCGCACCCGGCAGGTCCGGAGCCCTCTCTTTCGAGATGACCCCCTTCCGGTGTAGGGACTACGGTATCTCCGTTTATCCCCCGGATATGAGGAAGTGCATTTTGCGTCACCGCCGCGGTCTGAAAGTCTTTTAGAGATAAAATATTACTTGTAATTACTAGCTATATAATATTAGCTTATATAATATTACTAGCTATTATTAATTATTATGTTTCTGTCATTTACTATCACTATTAATTATTCTATTAGTTTTGTGTTATTTATTATTATTAGTAATTGATTTTTATTTTCCTATTATTTAGTATGACCATAAATTATTTATTATCTATTTTCTATTTTTAAAATTTTCCATGGATCCCTAATTTAAAAAGTAATATGTGTATTGGAATATTACGTTACGGTATTTTAAAATATTAGTTAAGTATAATTTAATTCGAGAATTATAAACTAGTGATAAATTTTATCAACTACTCGAAGAGTAATTTATTTCATCGTAGTCCTTCAAAAGAAATCTTGTTATATTAATTATGCACACTATTTTAGGGTACCGAATTAAAAAATGGACGACTTATTCGAGTATTTCATAGTCTGTCGTCGTTTCATTCTTAAGAATTGAAGAGATTAAGTGGAAATACTAATTATAAATACAAGTCTGTAAAGTAAATGGACCTCAAACTTCTAGGGCAATCCAATATTAATAATATTAGTGTTTATGTGGTTAACTTGGAACTTCGATATCGCCATTGGTCATTAGACCATTGGTTGTGGAGGTCAGATGGCAGTCGCTTCACGGAAAATATCGAAGTTCAGCCGCATCACAGTTAGACTGGAAAGCCGACCCCAACTGAGTTGGGAAAAAGGTTCAGGGAATGATGAGTGTTTATGTGGCATAAATTGTGTGCAGAAATCATTAGTGTACGAGCCCGACTTGTACTTTACTGGTTTTTCTAATGGCAACCACACACGTTGTTCTAATGACACGCCTAAATTTGCGCAAGTATAGTGTTGCTTGCGCAAATTTAGGCGTGCGCTAATATTTTGTAACTTGCGGTGGAAGATACGTGTATTTGTGCAAGTCTAGACTTGCGCATTTATACTTAACTTCTATGAAGGTTACATCAAAGACACTATGAATATCCTATACCTACAAGGGAACTATTTACGAAAAAATAGTCATGTATGTATATAGGAGTATAACAATATTACCTATGTTACTTATTCGATCACCTCCGTGGCCCAGCCGTAGTGAATGCGACGGCTACTCAGGAGGCCCGGGGGCGCGTTCGATTCCCACTCTGTGCAAATATTTGTGAACATGACAAGATTTGCATAGGCCTGGGTGTTTCTATGTAAAATATGTATGTATTTACATAAAAATCCAAGTATGTTTATCCGCATACCATAACCCATAGCACAAGCTAAGTCTAAGTGGCGTTTTGTAGATTGTCCTAGAATATTTATTTATATGTATGTATTTTATTATTGTATAAAGTTGTGAAATCCACACAACAAAGATGTGTATAATTGTATAGTCTGTAATATCTGCGGGTACGCAGCGGAAATACCGGCATTGCCCGACTCATCGCACGACATGGTCAGTAGACTTAGCATGAACTCCTATCGAATTCGTAATGTAAAGGTATCGATAGATCGGAGCATTGCGATTGGCGGGCTACACACGCACACAGGTTCACAAGAGGCAAACTGCCAATCACAATGCACCGTTCTCTCGAAACCTTTACATTACGAATTCGATAGGAGTTCATGCTAGTGCTACTGACTTGTAGAATTTTGAATACGTAGTGTATTAACCCGCATATTAAACTTTTAAGAATAGACGACTGATTTGAGAGTCGCAAAAAGTTAAGTATAATTAAATTTAAATGTTAATCATCCTCATAGTGTTTTTTATGATTGAAACTGCATTTTAGTCAGTCCCGATGACGGTAAGTGGTGTTCGTGTGGAACTTTGTAGGAAATAGTAAAAGGTGTAGGTAATTTGGTTCCTTAGTTCTCCGCCATTTAAGGAAGATGAAATGGATATCTATTTTATATATTGTATATGTCCATAGGGACCAGTAGCCAGTACCCATTATAAACAATAAAATTGACGGATATAGGGCATGACGGTATCTCCCGTCCTATCTGAGCAGTCCGACTGGGGAAATACCTCCGCCCTACAGAAGGCCGTCAAGCTGAGCGCCACCATTGTAGGACTGAACGTGTTTGCAATGGTGACCCTCTTTCATGGGACTTTGCCTTCAGCTTAACATCAGGCGAGGTGAAGTCAAATTGACGTGCCATAGATAAAAAAAAAAAAAAAATATCGCGGCTAATAATAACCTTATCAGTCAGTGTCAGTGGGACTTTCGGATGCTTTCCGAAGTTATGTGTATATTTATCGCAGGTTTATCAGTGTCCGGTTAATGGTAATAGACTCGCCACCTGTTACATTGGGACCTAAACATAAACCGGCTAAATGTGGGTGCTAGCACCTCTACCTACCTTTGGCGATATAGGTGTGAGTTTATGTATGTATGTGTCAGTAGGATGTAACCTGGGAAACTCCCCAGCTACTCCACCGGCTAACCCAGGCAAGAGCTTTCGAAAGAGACTCTTGGGCGCCTTTTATCTCAGAGTGGAGATAGTGGGTGCGTGCTCCAGATACCCTTAATGAAACAACACTAAGATTTTATACATGCATATATTCAATAGGGTACACAGTTGTACATACAGTAGAATTATCACAGGCACAGAGATATAGAAATGTAAATACAATATAAGATGCTTATGCGCCTCCCTCGTAGCACACAGCTGATCTCGTAATTACAACTCAAGGTAGCGGGTATATGAAGTTACAGTTATTGTACAAGTTAAGATTACGTGACCTTTTGGCACTCCTCTTCGGATGGTTCCCCTGGCGTCGGTTGTCGGCTTGCGTAGGCAGGTCTGCTGCTAGCCACCGCCCGCACTGCCGCGAGCCAAACGAAGGGACAGCTGTTCCGAACAGGGACTCCAACAACGGAATCACAACAATGTAGATAGGTCACTAATATTGTCCGCTAAACCTTGGGACCCTGCATCAAGAATACAAAAAGCCTATATCACTGACGCAAACGAACGACACAGATATAAAGAAATCACTACTAGAGAAAGACAAATCAGCATATCTTACCAGAGAAGTCCGGGAAGGATGCACAGAATCTAAGATACTTAATTTATATGTAGGTAGGTACATATAATTCAGAGTTCCAACTTATAAGAAAAATCAATTAAATACGAACAGAGTTTCGTGCTTAATCTTCAGAGTAATTATCAGAGGTGTTCGCATCCACCGGGAGGGGTGTATTTATATCTCTTTTCATGGAATATTCTAGTAAAATGAATCCGATATCACGAGTTATTCGTTCATCTGATCGAATCGCTAAACCATAAAACACAGATCCACAGATAATACGAAACCAAAGACATTCTCGCCGTGACTAAATTAATTTGGGCAACTAGGAATTTAGATTATGACAATTTGAAATTAAAGACATTAAGCTATATGATTGAATAAAATATCACAAACAATTTAACCTATCACGATATTATAATTCTATTTGAAATAGGTAAACATACTAGCGACATCTGTTGTCAGATTGGGAAACCATTCATCAATACCGAATTGGTGATCGATGAAAAGTTCCCCCCAAACCCTACAGATGTCGTCATAGGTACAACGTATTGTTTACCGAAATCAAATTTTAACGCCACTAACAATTTTGCGTTACACAATCCCCCCCCTTGAAAGTATTACTTGTGTGGACAGACAAGTAACGCAAGGAATACACAACAGAATAAAACAAGTCAAAAGTCTAACAAGTTAAAAATAGAACAAAAAAACAGATCAAAGTACAAAACAGAACTACTAAGAACTAACCAGAGGCAAATATTGACACAGACTCTTTTACTTTAAGTCTAAATGCCCTAAACCACTAGAAAGAAAACTCTCCTTAACTGCTATAGTCAGATGGTCGCATATGCAACACAACTACAGAGAAGAGGAGGATGAGAAACGAAAACTCGATGAGGTGTACCTAACAAATAATATGTCCCATACGAGGACACCCAAGCTACAGCAACAAGGTCATACTTCATCGAGTCGCGGTAAAGTAAGTATAAATCGACAGTGCTACGGAACTGAAATAGCGCTGACGCTAGCCAGAGAAGGTACCGCAGATTGATTCTCATCAGTGTATTTTAAAATGTCCTTGATGTGATACTCGCCTAAGTCTTTACCATCCAAATCTGCTAACCTATACACTAAAGAGGAACGTTTAGCAGACACTACACACTTAGTAAACTTAGGAGCGAGTTTAGAGGTAAAATGTTTAGCTTTATTAGATAAATAATGAGTCCGTTTGTAAACAATTTGACCAACTTTAAGCTCGACATGCCTTTTCCTGAAATTATAATACTTCTCATTACGCTGGTGAGCCGAAATCAAATGTTTCCTCACCTGATCGTAAATGTGTTGCATTTCTTTCAGTTTGGCACCGAAGGCTGAGGGCTCATCAATGGAGACTAAGTCCGGATGACAGGTTATGTCAGACTGTCTATATAGAACTCCATCACCTATAAATTCCCTACCGTGTACCAAGAAATAGGGAGAGAATCGAGTGGCCTCGTTTACTGCAGTGTTTAGAGCGCACTGCAGCTCAATAAGATGTTCATCCCACTTTTTGTGCTGAGTCTTCACATAACATGAGATGGCTTGAACAACATTTCGAATCGCTCGTTCAGCTTGATTAGTTTGAGCGTGGTAACGCGGGCTATAGTATACGTTTGGAACATTATATTTAGCTAACATATCTTTAAATTGCTTGCTCACATACTGAGGACCGTTATCAATATAGATAGTCTTGCAAACTCCATGAACCAGAAACACATTCTTCTCGATGAATCTCGCTACTGCAGCGCCTGTTGCAATCCTTATAGGACACAGCATGACATACTTGCTAAAGTAGTCCGAAACAACGATCAGATGAATATTTCTGTTGCTTGACACTGGAAAAGGTCCAAGTAAATCACACGAAATAGCTTCAAAAGGTTTAGATACACGCTTCGCACTTCCCATTAGACCAGGACGCGAAGTGTTTACGGGTTTATACATCTTACAAACCTCACAATTTCCCACGTAGTCTTTGACACTATTGTACATCTTTGGCCAGTAGTAATTCAAAGACAACCTCTTATGTGTTTTCCAAACACCACCATGGGCACTAAGCGTGTCATCGTGGTATTTGGTGAGGAGTGCTAGCCTGTCCTCTTGAGGTACTACTAACTTCCAATCAAAATCTGAAGTCAAAGAATATTTATTTTTAGAAAATCGATATAACAAATTTTCACGAATATTAAAGTTAGGGTAATGCCTTGGGTTCCTACGCACGCACTCCATGGTGTGAAGATACCACGGGTCATTGGTGGAGCTCGCATCGATGGAGTCAATCTTTATGCGAGATAGAGCGTCAGGTACTACATGATCTTTTCCCTTACGGTGCTCTATGTCGAAGTCAAACTGACTGAGTCGCATACTCCAACGTGCTAAACGACCTGTAGGATTTTTGAGCTTGTGAAACCACAGTAGTGAGGCATGATCAGTGACAACAGTGCACTTCTGTCCCTCCACATACTGTCTGAACTGTTCCAGCGCAAAAATCACGGCCAGAAGCTCTCGCTCGGTTGTGCTGTAGTTCACCTCGTTCTTATTAAGAGAACGACTGCAATAGGCGATGGGGTGTTCCACACCATCGTGTGTTTGGGTCAGAACAGCAGCAACTGAGTGAGCTGACGCGTCACTTAGTATACGGAACGGTAAAGAGTAGTTAGGCATTTTCAATATAGGAGCAGAGACCAAAGCTGACTTGAGAAGGTTAAAAGCCTCCTCAGCTTCAGATGTCCAAATAAAATTTACATTTTTAGAGGTGAGTTTACAAAGAGGTTTACTAATTTTAGAAAAGTTATTAATGAAACGACGATACCAGCCGGCCATACCTAGGAAACGTTTGACATCCTTCGAGTTAGAAGGTGTGGGATAGTTGAGGATGACCTCGACTTTACCGGGGTCAGTACGTAGTCCATGCCTATCCACATAGTAACCAAGGTACTTTAATTCACTTCGACAAAAGTGTGATTTCCTCATATTAATCGTTAGGCCCGCATCCTTGAGTCGCTGATAGATTCTATTTAAGAGATCCACATGCTCCTCGAAGGTGTTGGCCACACAGATTATGTCGTCTTGGAAGCAAAACACTCTGTTGTCGAATTCCGGGCCGAATAAGCGGTCCATCAGTCGTTGCATCGTACTTGAAGCTCCGACAAGACCAAAACACATTACATTATACTGGAACAAACCCCGCCTCGGCACCGTGAACGCAGTCTTCTCAGCAGACTGGGCAGAGTCGAACGGGATTTGCCAATACGCTGCACTTAAATCAATAGAGGACAAATATTTAGCATTATTAAGATGGTCTAAAATTTGATTGATGTACGGTAAGGGATAAGCATCACTTTTGGAAACAGCATTAAGCTTACGTGAATCTAAGCACAGCCTTAGATCACCGTTCGCCTTTTCCACCATAACCACGGGTGAGTTCCACGCGGATTGTGATGGTGACACCACTCCCATCTCCAACATCCGGTCCAACTCCGTCTCCAGAGCCTTCTGTTTGAGAGGTGAGAGAGGGTAATACCGCTGCTTGATCGGCTTGCTGTCACCCGTGTCTATGACGTGATGCACAAGCGTAGTTCGACCTAAGCCCACCTTATCCGTATTAATTGACTCAAATTTTCCAATGATCCCGTTCATTACACACCGCTGATCCTCGGTCAGGTTGTTGTAATCCTCGAGACCACTGTGAAGAGACAAAGATTCAATAGGACAGCTATCACTAAAATTATTCATATTAATTTTTTGAGAAATTAATCTATCACCTAATTGAAATTGTTGCCAGAAGTCTACTCCAAATATCATTGAGGTAGTTATTTCTGGTACAACATAAAACTTAAGTACCCTGATAACAGAGTTGTATTCTAAGGGTAAGGACATAGAACCCAGACATTTCAAATGTGAACTGTCTGCAGTTGTAATTTTAAAATTTGGGTTGACACTTTCTAGTTCAAACCCTAAATCTAAGAAGCTACGGTGCGCACCTTTTCCTAGCACGGAGCAGGAGGCACCGGAATCAAGAAGACCAAGAACATTTAAATTTAAAACCCTAATAACTAAGTACGGTCTAACATCGTCATCCCGTTTAGTAAACAGGACCTTATCAGAAGAAGACTCAGACACAGAGCTTGAGATTGTCTTAATAAGGCCCTGGCCTACGCGTTTTTTGACTTCGACGTACATTTGGGGCAGTCAGGTGACTTGACTCCTTTGAGACCACATCGGAAACACACCAACTCCCTTGATTGTGAGCAGTTATTAGCAGTGTGATCGCTGCCGCCGCAACGAAAGCATTTGCGTTCGTGCGAGGCTGCCGAGCTGTCCACCGCAGAGACCTGCTTGGTAGCTTTTGGTGTGCACTTTGCTTTCTGTGAATGTAAGTCAGAGGAGATCTCAAATTTGTCCAAGACTGGCTCGTGGAACGCCTCAGCCCTAGCACGCGCAAGTTCCAAACGCTTTCCTAACCTTCTTAGATCATCAATAGTGTTGACTTCATGAAGGGCTAGTTCCTTCATGTAGTCAGGTCTAATGTTATGCATAAGAATGTCCAGTTGTTCTTCACTGGGCATTTTACAAGTTAGTCTAGAGAACATGGCCTGCATTGTGGAGATGTAGTTCACCAAGGACTCGGTACGGGTTTGGGTACGTTGCCTAATCTCATTCCGTAAACGATAATCGTAATCGGGAATATCAAAGGTGTCTCTTAATTCGATTAGTAAGTCTTCATAAGACATAAAGTTAGCTTTATTGGTGCGGAACCAAGACAAAGCTGGTCCGTCCAATAGGTCAGAGAAAGCCATGAGAACCTTTGATTTGGAGACTTCCCTAGCACACCGGAGTTCTTCCAGTCTCTCAATGAAAACACGTACACAAGTAGATCCATCATATTTTAAATTAAAACTATTTAGATTAATAGGACGTTCCCTATAAATAAAATTATCATTGCTTAAGTTAATGTTTTGCGAGCTACCCCGCATCGAGCGTTCATTTCTCATCGCAGGTGAAGTATATTCAACTCGGACACGAGAAGCGCGATCATCATTATCTGATACCTCAGATTCTGAGTCACTATTCGATTCAGCTACTGACACAATCTTAACTAATCTGTTGCGAATACTAACAAGTTCAGGACAATCTAACCCACAACGAGCTAGCCTAGTCAAAAGATAATTAGCCCTAACAGCAGCCCTAGTGCGACTATTTTTATCGGAATCAAAGTCACCTGACGATAGCAAATCCTCGAGTTCCTTCACTTTTGGCTCGCAGACAGTGCGTTCAGTTGCAGCATCAGTGGACTTCGTGGTGTTAGGCTTCAGACTTCCACGGCGAACTAGCCGATATGCCGTCCTCAATTCGTTACGCAAGCTGACAACCGTAGCCTCAGGATCCGCTGAAATGCCCATGTAAGACAACTCATTAGACAGCTCATCTTTTCTTAAATAGTTTACATACTGGTGCATTTTTGCCATCTTATAAGAGATGAACTTTAAGTGAATAGAATATAAAAATAAAATTTAACTAACAATTCCGTTATTTAACGAAAGTTTAAATGGATATAAATCCAAGAGGGTATTCAATTGAACGGACAGTATGTAAATGTACAGCCTTCTATGTTAATAATATAGGTATAAAAAATTCAGCATAAAACAATTTTCATTAGCGGGTAGGCAACTAAAATGTACCGCCCTGCAGACAATTCCTAATAATATAATTATTTAAAAATTTCCAATTGCGAATAATTCTCCAATAGCGGGTAGGTACCCGAGATGTACCGCCCTGCAGACAATTACTAAAATATTGAAAAAATATACACAAAAAAAATTGTACCGTACGTATAGGTACAAATGAAATTACAAAAATTTAAAAACAGTTAAAAGGCTAAGAGCAAAATGTACGGTAGCAAGTATAAGTACCGGCTACTATACTGATCCAAGGTTAAAAAGAAAAAAAAATGGTAATTCCGAATGGAGACCACCTTATACAGAGTTACATATATCGGCACTTATAGAAAATGTCGATAACAATTAAAAGTTAAATTCAGAAAAAACACAAAGTTAAACATATGCATGTATATTAATTTTATTTAAAATTCGGGACAAACTACTGAGATGATATATATCCAACCCAACCAGCAACCAGTAAAAAAAGAAAAAAGAAAAAAAAGAAAAAAATACGAAGGTATGCCGAAATATGAATTTTACCGAAAATGTAGCAGCTATTTATAATTTAGAAAAAAAATTTTGACCCGTTTCCTTGCTATTCGGTGTAAATTGCAAGGAAATTAATTACGTGCTTAGCCGCACAAGCACAACCAATTAACGTCTTGGAGAGTATCAGACGGATAGTAGGTTTGAATTCATTAAAGGCGTCTTTCACACACACACACAGAACCAAGAGAAATCCAGTGGGTACTGGAATTCTTGAACTGCCCGTACGTTGGCCGCGCCACTGTGTAACCTGGGAAACTCCCCAGCTACTCCACCGGCTAACCCAGGCAAGAGCTTTCGAAAGAGACTCTTGGGCGCCTTTTATCTCAGAGTGGAGATAGTGGGTGCGTGCTCCAGATACCCTTAATGAAACAACACTAAGATTTTATACATGCATATATTCAATAGGGTACACAGTTGTACATACAGTAGAATTATCACAGGCACAGAGATATAGAAATGTAAATACAATATAAGATGCTTATGCGCCTCCCTCGTAGCACACAGCTGATCTCGTAATTACAACTCAAGGTAGCGGGTATATGAAGTTACAGTTATTGTACAAGTTAAGATTACGTGACCTTTTGGCACTCCTCTTCGGATGGTTCCCCTGGCGTCGGTTGTCGGCTTGCGTAGGCAGGTCTGCTGCTAGCCACCGCCCGCACTGCCGCGAGCCAAACGAAGGGACAGCTGTTCCGAACAGGGACTCCAACAACGGAATCACAACAATGTAGATAGGTCACTAATATTGTCCGCTAAACCTTGGGACCCTGCATCAAGAATACAAAAAGCCTATATCACTGACGCAAACGAACGACACAGATATAAAGAAATCACTACTAGAGAAAGACAAATCAGCATATCTTACCAGAGAAGTCCGGGAAGGATGCACAGAATCTAAGATACTTAATTTATATGTAGGTAGGTACATATAATTCAGAGTTCCAACTTATAAGAAAAATCAATTAAATACGAACAGAGTTTCGTGCTTAATCTTCAGAGTAATTATCAGAGGTGTTCGCATCCACCGGGAGGGGTGTATTTATATCTCTTTTCATGGAATATTCTAGTAAAATGAATCCGATATCACGAGTTATTCGTTCATCTGATCGAATCGCTAAACCATAAAACACAGATCCACAGATAATACGAAACCAAAGACATTCTCGCCGTGACTAAATTAATTTGGGCAACTAGGAATTTAGATTATGACAATTTGAAATTAAAGACATTAAGCTATATGATTGAATAAAATATCACAAACAATTTAACCTATCACGATATTATAATTCTATTTGAAATAGGTAAACATACTAGCGACATCTGTTGTCAGATTGGGAAACCATTCATCAATACCGAATTGGTGATCGATGAAAAGTTCCCCCCAAACCCTACAGATGTCGTCATAGGTACAACGTATTGTTTACCGAAATCAAATTTTAACGCCACTAACAATTTTGCGTTACAAGGAAGACCGAGAAACCCTTCTTTGTCTTCTGCACTGACAGCAAAGATACTTTCTTAACTTTCTCCCCTCCCCTTCCTATTTTATTTATTTAAACTTTATGCACAAATACAAAATAATTGTACGAAGGCGGACTTAATGCCATGGACATTTTCTACCAGTCAACCTTAGAGTGATGCAGAGATTTGTCAAGGTAGGTGCTCAAAGCGTTATAGCTCTAGGTATATGGTCAACAGCATGAATGTGTCTGGTGTTGCAAACGTCCACAGGCCACGGTAACCACTTTCCATCAGCTAGGCCGCGTGCTTGTCTCCCACCTAAGTGGTATAAAAAAAGTATCTCCATCTCTATTTGAAATAGAAGTTGGATAAAGATAGAAATATATTACAGTTCCCGATCATTTCGTCACGAGAGTTCATTCAATTTTTGGCTACAATATTATAATCGTCACTGTCATTCATAAAGAAATTACGTCATTGAAAAAAAAACGTAATCGAATTTTTGATGTTACACGTTTTCCTTGTAGACGTTATGCGTATAATATTGTGTCTGTACTTTACAAATATTACAAAACCAGTCAAGTATGAGTTAGACTCGAGCACGAACGGTTCCGTACCATCAAGACTTTTTCTACTTTTAGTACTTGTTAACAAAAATAGATCACTTCTGTATAAACTTAAACAAAACATAATATATTTTTTATTCATGGCACGTCAATTTGACTTCGCTTCGCTTGATACCTAATGGAAGGCAAAGTCTCAGGAAAGACGTACGGTATTACAATGGTGGTGCTCAACTTGACGGTCCCATCAGATGCTTTTTTACTCCCCGCTTAAAGGACCCGGGACTGTAGGAAGAAGGCTGTGTGACTATCATGGTAATAGACAGCGGAGTATTAGGAATCGGGTACCGTTTTTTCCTTTTTGTATGGACTCCTAAAAATAACTTGGGTTTTTAAATCGCGCCGCCCGTCACGAGCTTCTGTTAAAGTGCCTGCCGTGGTTTTCCTAAGCGAATACAATATGGGATTGTTCAAGAAGGGCATTAGAAGGTTTCCACAGGGTAAGCAGCACGTGTGTGACGCCTCTGGTGTTGCAAACGCCCATAGGCCACGGTGACCTCTTCCCATCAGGTGGGCTGTGTGCTTGTCCGCCACCTAAGTGGTATAAAAAAAAGTGACAGGTTCCACCTGTTATCCCCAGGCCCATGCTCATGGGGGACGGAGGTCTTTCGACCTCTGATGCCCGAGTCGCCTCTACTCGTCGCTGGTTGCGCGGGACCAGAATCTCCTCGCGACACGTTCCACCGCCTCCTTCTCGAGCATTACTTGCTCGCAAAAGAAGTTGCAGCTGCCTAAGTGCTCGCTCATCACACCATGGTCTTAAGCAAGGTGGTAAGCGAGAGATTATCTACCCCATTTTTGTTGAAATTCCTTCAACAAGCTTTCTTCCTTCCTTCTCCACCCCTTCCCAGCTCTCCCCCTTTCCCTTCAGGGTGAGCAGCGCGTGTGTGACACCCTTAGTGTTGCACACGTTCATAGGCCACGGTGGCCGCTTTCCATCAGGTGGGCCGTGTGCTTGTCTGCCACCTACGTAGTATAAAAAAAAACACAACGGGAAATTCCCGCACCGGGTTTTCAAACGGCTCTTCGTTAGAAACACAGATATCCGAGGTTAGAAAGGTCTTGGCCAGTTTATATTGTATCTTCGCAGGCGGAGTCACGGTTATCGGTTAGTAACATATAAGGAAACATTGACCGGTTTATCGCTTCGGGGGTCAAACCCACTCTCTACACGATAGTAAGCGTGTTTTGTTATGCAACCTTTCTTTTTATAATATATCCATACAATTTGACGATGTGAACTCCTTATGGCGGTTGTGTATTAGATTATTACATCGAAAGTAGTAGGTTCGATTCTCAGTCAGTACAAATATTTTAGGGCAAGGGGTCATCTCAAAAGAGATGTCCTTGGGTCTGCCAGGGTGCGAGAGACAAGACAAGACATACTCGTATGTCTTGTATAATCTCACCTCCGGCATTCAAAAACCTATGCGTGCGTTTTAGTCGGTTCGAGTTCGACATAATCACCTCCACCGATTTTTGACAGAAGTGGTATCTGTGGGAATTTTGCGCACAATAAAAAGTACAAATATTGTTAAGTCGCATGGGTAGTTTATTGGTTATCGATGAGTCTCGGGTTCGAATCCTGCACATTACATTACCTATGACTCAATAAACACATAAATGCAGAACGTTCTACCACTAGATTACAT
This sequence comes from Pelosia muscerda, assembly GCA_963691645.1. Classification (NCBI taxonomy): domain Eukaryota; kingdom Metazoa; phylum Arthropoda; class Insecta; order Lepidoptera; family Erebidae; genus Pelosia; species Pelosia muscerda. The sequence goes on along the minus strand of OY829109.1, from coordinate 16,789,494 downwards.
AATGTAAATTTTCATTGAAGTAAATAGAAAACAACCTAAGGAAATATATGTAAAGCTTACTCATACAACACACTATTTAACATAAAACATTGTAAACAGCACATATTGGATAATAGTATTGTTCTCGGTATATATCTTGACCCTAAGTTACAAGAGTCTCGTGGCGAGATAAACGACGCTTTTGTGCACGGATTGGCGGCGTGGCGCGGCGTGGCGGTAGTGGACGCGATTGCTAGGAGGTGCATATTTGCATTGGTTTGGGTGTTTCTAGGTATAATATGAATATATTTAATAAAAAAATGTCCTCAATAGACCCTCAAAGAACGGGAAACTAGCACATATTTGTAGTACATTTTGTTATGTGATTCTATGGCGTGGTTAGTGAACGCGATTGTCATGCAAGGGACACGTTCAATTTCCGTTTTGTAAACTTTTTTAAACATGAATATGGCTATTTTATTGATCTATTGGTACCTTGAGAGCACGCTAAGCCGTCAGGCACTACTAATAGTTGGATTAATAAATAAAAAATTAAGAAATAATTTTAAATAAAAAATGCAATACTTTTAAAACTGCATTGATAATGATTGGGTTCAAGATATATACCGATAAGAATACTGATAGCATCTACGACTAATTGAAAGAAAAAATCTATTCACAAGATCTTAGATGTGTGTGTCTAGAGCGAATAGTTACCATGACTCATATAAATCACCGCAATGTTATTCTCTGATAGAGGCCATCACGACTTTTTCCATTAAGTACCATAAGAAAAATACTACCATGGTAAAAATTACCATAACATACCTCACGTGGGCTATGTTTTCATTCATTCTTAGAGCCTATTCCCAACTCAATTGGGGTCGGCTTTCTAGTCTAACTAAGATGCGGCTGAACTTCAATATTTTCCGTGAAGCGACTGCCATCGGACTTTCATTGGCGATATCGAAGTTCTGTAGTTGAACTAGTCGGACTTTTGAGGGCTCCAACTATCCGTAATGATTGCTACAGATGTTCGTATGGCAACCGGGATCGGTCCAAAGGAAATAGCCATATTCATGCATACAAATATTTGCATAGAGCGGCGATTAAAACCGCGTCTCTTGTGTTTACTACCGCCACGCCACAGAGGCTGTCAATGTTCACAAGGTCAAAAAAAGCGGTTTAGTGACACTCTTCTTTTACACACAATAAAGTCTTAGAATTATTTAGACTAGACTAAGAGAATTGAAGGAAGAAAAGGAATCCCTTTTCTTCCTTCAATTCTCCATTAGGGCATAAAAACATTTGAAAGTGGCACCAGTAAATAAAAAATTGATACTATTATCGTGGTATGGACATACTATGTGAAGAGATGATAGTAATGTTGTAAGATAGGTTCATTGTATGAATTTAGAGTGCTTTAGGAGATGAGTTCGGTCTAAGAAAACATGGATGGATTATGTAAAAGATGCAAGAAGAAAGTGACTGAGAAAATGACATCTGACAAGAATGTGTGGAGGCGAATGACATGTTGCGCCGAACTCAAGTAATTGGAACAAGGGCAGGGAGATGATGATTACAAAGCATCTGATAAGGGTGACATGTTGCGGGCCACCTTTGTAATATTTTTCTTCAGTCGCTCCGTAGCGGTCTTGAAAATGTAGAGGTGAAACACGTGTCGAGGTTTGTTCTTCGCACTTGTTAAATATTTCACATAGAGATCTCGGGTTCGAATCCTGGTTCAATAAATCGTCATGACTGTTTGTTAAGTCTAGTTTCTGGTTAGAACTGCCACTTTCTGCTTGGAGGTTTGGCTTATACGGTTTTTATGTGTGCTTCATAAATGATACAGCCCAAAAACAATCATTAATGTTTATGATTCAATGATTTATCGTAAAACCTTCACAAGACATATTTGGGTAGCAATGTTTACGTAACAATAATAACATAGATGCTCGTGCGGGGAAGAACCTTATTTTTCCTCTTGCATTGAAGAAAGAAAGGAGGTTAGGTGCGAAGGTATTCCCCGTTGTATCTGGAGCATGTCTGGGGAAGTTCCAGAGAACCTTGACTTATTGATTTGATGTGGTAAATTTTAAAATGAGAAACGAGAAAAATGGCGGTTATAATAACTCTTTTTATCTGCAAATGGGATGCAGTTCTTTTATTAATGCATCGCTAAGGAACGGCTGAAGCGATTTGGGGCAATTTATTTATTTGATACCCAGTAAAAATCAAGTTATTACGGAGAGATAACTTAGGAAATTTTCCAAAATATTTTGAACATTTTTCCTCGGTGGAATTATAGGTACGTAGACGCAGAAAACATCTCAGTTTAGGTAACTGACCTTACCTAATTTTTTATGATGAGTTTCGTGGAGAACGCCCTAAAAACAGATAACTGGACATTTTAAAAAATATTGTGCCACTATTTTGTTACATCACGAGTATATATATATATGATTTTTTAATGGTTTTCTCAACGGAACTAGTCTGTAAATATATTTATAGCTATATTTTGAGCTTGCCTTCTCTTAATTATTTAGCCTAGTGGTATGGGCAATAGACTGCTGAAACGAGGTCTCGAGTTCGATCCCAGGTTTTACCATGGCACACACCAATGACTACGATGTTTTTCGAAGTTATGTGTGTATTTATCGCAGGTTTATAAGTGCCTGGTTAATGGCAATAGGCTCGCCACCTATAACATTGGGACCTAAAACATAAACTGGCGAAATGTGGGTGCTAGCACCTCTGCCTACCCCTTCGGGGATATATGTTATGTTATGTTATCTGTGTATATTTAAGTTAGTTGCCTAACGACACCCTTTGTATTGTACCATATTCGACAAATAAAGGACTTTGACTTTGACTTTGATGCTTGTATGCGTGCTCCACCGTTGACCGCATCATTACTTATCAACAGCTGAGATAGTGATCAAATGTGGCTCGCATTTGAACATAAAAATACAACGAGAACACATAAGAATTACGTAATAGAAAACTAATGAAGGGAGTATTGCATCCTTCATTGGTTTTCTATTACATATGTAGATAATTGGTTACCATTCGTTTATTATCCTTTACATTATAATACTTCATGCTCGAGTGAAACCCCTGATGCTGTAATGTCAACATACTTACCTTAACGTCATTGATTAATGATGTTAAAGTAAATACCTGATGCTATTTTTATTGCTATTTGATAATAATGGCGGATAAATTTATTGGAATCATTTTTTATTGCTTCGCATTTATTTTCCGCGTCGGGGGAATTGTTAGGGTTTTTTCTTCTGAAGTGAAATATTTTAACGGTTTGTCAAACTTATTATTAGGGGCGTTTTTGTAGTACTTAGATGGCAGGCAAGCACACGGTGCACCTGATGGAAAGTGGTTATCGTGACTTATGGACGTTTCTAGGGTCGTCACATTTGTGCTGCTGACCCTGTAGAAGGGGTGGATGGGGTTGAAGGTCAAGAGAGTTTGACGCCCTGTTTTGTCCAAAAGGTCCATGGGCTTTGGTTGAAACTGCTTTGTGATAATAGTGTCTACCCTACTTACCGTTAGGAACACCCACAACATAAGGTTATTATTAACCTATTAACCATATGTTGACAGAGACTCTCCTAACTGTCTCCCTTCCCCATTCGCTTTCCCCTTTTGTCTATATGGTCGGTAGCACAAATGTGACGCCCCTGGTATTGCAAACGTCCATAGACTACGGTAACCACTTTACATCAGGTGGACCGCATGCTTATCTGCCACCTAAGTTGTATAAAAAATAACTCATGGACGTTAATCACATGTGACGTAATTCCACCGATTCTAACGTCTTCTTGGAAGTAATCTGTGCGTAGTAGCTACAGAGAAACCTTATGAAAACTGTTTTTATTTGAGTCATCTAATATGCAAAAAATTCATGCATATCATTATTTTCAGTCTCCTTTTGTCTAATTGATGTCATTTTGAGTTGCCATCGTGGTGTAGTAATTTGTTTCACGGCAGTGCCATTACTAACGGAGAGGGCCCGAGCATACGTTTCACTCTTCGGGAAGACTTACTACGTCCCTTCCTTTTCAGTTTAGTGACCAGTATATATTTTAACTCAAAGTTGCAAAAGAAACCGTTTAAAGTTCTGGCATGCATGAATTAATTTGAAATAATCTACAATTTAAACTCCTAAGTCACTGTAGTACTCCGTGCTATCCTCAAAAGACATCAATAACCGGCACGTACAGTGCTTATTGAATACATACTATAATATCTTTGAGGCCAATATATATGCCGTCATCTATATCATGTAACAATCAAGAATGCATAGAATGTTAGTCAGACATAAAAGTACTTATACTCACTGACGCATTCAAGTTACTTACCTGCTTCTATTGTCAAGACAACACGATCACTATAGTAATTTCCCAGTGCAATATCTCACATAGGATCATTCTTTGCCGGTAATAATAAGGAAAAAATGTACAGTTTCATCACTGTATGCTCATTGAATAACTAATGAAACGCGTCTTCATTTTTTTGGGTTTTTCAAAAGCAGGCACACAGTTTTTGGGGATTACTTTTTACGATAGTGCCTTTTGCCGTGACAGAGATGGGCCTGGCATGCTTTGTTTTGTATGTGTATCCCGAAGGATAATGAGTGTGCTGTGTGATGCGGATGAATTTCGAGAATTATCGGGAAGCGACTGCCATCCTTTCTCTTTGAGAATATTATAGCAAATAGCCCGGTTAATGGCAATAGGCTCGCCACCTATTACATTGGGACCTAAATATAAACTGGCGAAATGTGGGTGCTAGCACCTCTGCCTAACCCTTCGGGGATATAGGCGTGATATTATAAAAAAAAAAAATATAGCATCTTAAAATTACTAATATTCCCTCTAACTACTTCAGCTAAGCTCAATAGCTTGTATTAGGGTCGGTAGTATTATGGCCAGGATTCAAACCCGGGATTCATCGATACTAAGAATGAATCTTTAACTACAAAGCTACACAATCAATTGGCTATATCGAAATTCGGTAATTAGACTAATCGGACTTTTAGGACTCCTACTACCCGTAACGACTGTTGGCTGTTCAAACATTTGCACTGTCCGGGAATCGAATCTGCGCTCCCTGCGGAGCAATCCGCCACATAGATATAAAAGTTTCTGTGATTACTATTCGAGTATAAATATTCAATTTATAGATGCCATCATTAATTAATGATAATTCCTTACTACTTGCTTATTAATGAGACGCTTGTTAATTACGATCGTTTGATTGAACGCATTGAGTTGTATTTAACGGAAATAAAATCAGTTGTGGTCTTTATATTATGTGACAAGAATAAACAATGTAAACAACAAGTCTTCTTTAAAGAATATTAGTATGGTAAGAGTGTGGTAAGATTTATGCACCATCTACCATTTTGTGGCATAGAAATATTAAATTACACATTATGCGATATAATATGTAGGTACTATAATTAATATTTGAAATTAAATAATAAATTAAAAAAGCCTCTACACAGAAAATACCTATAACTGGTAAACACTTCCACGTGTTTTTGAATCGATTCGAGGTCCACACACACACACACACAAACACACACAGTTACACAGTTTTTAAGTAAGTAGGTATAGAGTCGTATTCGGGACTCTGGGTAAAACGATACTATCCAGATTTGTAGTGGTCCTCCGATAAAATTTGCCTTCGGAAAGAAGCTAGGGTATTACCTAACTAACTTTGCAACTTCGTATAAGTACAGTCGACTAAAGAAATACGGTACCACTTTTTCATATTACGTCGCCGTCGTCGTATGTAAATGTGGTACCGTATTTATTTTGTTTACTGTACATGCAGGGAAGGGTACCTATGGAAATTCAGTTTTGAGAAACGAGGAGTACAATGAGTGCCATGGTACACTGACACTCTTTTATGGCCAATGAAGGCTCTATTACCTTCTGTGGAGTTGCTTCAAATCACTAGACCATAATTTAAAATTGAGCCGTGGTAAGCCAGGCTTTGAGGTCTTTCTATGTTTAGCTACAACGTAAACTTTGATCATTTTATTGCAAACATTTTCAATGTGTGCCTTCTAGTTTAGGGTTTGGTCAATAATTACACCTAGAAAGGTTGTTTTACGTATTTAGTTTTATTAAAATATCAGTCAAATATTTGATATTCAAATTTTATGGTCTTATAAGTACCTACTATAATTACTAAATTGAATAATAATATATTGTGTTTTAGTCATGTTAATCTACAAATTATTTTCGTAGAGCCATTGAATTATAGAGTCAATTATTTATGAAATGTCGTCAGCGTATAGAACAAGGGTTAGCGTTACACTTGGCAAATCGTTGATATATATCAAGAAACGGTCCTAGGATACTCCCTTGCGGGACCCCAGAGCTAATAATCCTGTACCAGGATCTACGTGCTTTTAGTTCCTTGTTATCGTTTACACATAATTTCAAGACATAATTTTTTATATTTACGTTAAAATCTAAACATGGTCATTAAGTACCTACATAAATGTCGATCAGCCAGCCAAGCTTTTGTCAAGTAAATAACCCGCCTCGGGTCGTGTCTGGTGCAAAGGAGCCCAGAACACTGGCGGCGTTTCCGCGCTGGATTGCAATGGCTAGTCTTTGCACCAGGTACGATCCGGAGCGAGCGTCTCCAGATTTTAATCCAGACATAATTTATATAAAAGCAGTTTATGTGAAACTAGGTCAAACGCGCTTTTCATATCAAAGAAAATGATAGTGGTTTGCATATTAAGATCTAGGCTTTCACAGATCTTAGTTACGAGATTAAAGCATGCCAGTGTTGTAGACTTACTTTTCTGTTTTTATTTATTTTGAGGATGGCGTGCTATTTTTATTAGAAGTTGTGGTGGCATTTCCTGGGTGACAGTGTTGTTTTTTTACCCAACAGTTCTGAAGAATTGAGCGAAATACTCATTTCAATACTATCGATCGAGGCCGCTTTAGTAACATATTTTCTGAAAATAATGTTTTATTTTCTGCCATTCTGAAAATTTAGGCAGTAACGCCCCCTATGTATTTATTTAGGTAACTACATCTGTGTTAGCTGGAATTGCGTGTGCGCTATTGAGAAGTTAGTTCTTGAAGTAGTTCAGGTAGTTTTCAACAGATGTCATTCATTTATGCAGTGAGTCTAAATATCTAATCTTGAAAGTTGTAACTAAAGTAGTTTTGATTTATTCGATAGCAAGGGACACCTTGCACTTTGTGTAATTTATTATCAAAACATTGAATAAATGGCAAAAATCTTTTGTGGACTAGACTCGAATTGCTTCAATACGAGTTGCTTGGTGTCTATTCTTTCCTAGGTCGACGATGCATTTTTGTTGTTTTTAGGGAGTTCTAATAAGTTATTTGGGTATGTAGGAGTTCTGATATTGGGAACTTTAGTTTAACACAGTTCGTTTATTTAATACTGTTGATAATGTCTTGGTTAAATTCACTTTAATCCACGAAATGAATTACTGCTTCACTAAATTAAACACTTCGTTCTATTTTTGAAGTTGGAAATAATACGGAGCTTCTTTTAGTACGTCCTCGCTAGACAGCGCCACCTAGCGCCATTATAATTATATTTATATCAACCATTAGTACTCCACAGATACAGATAGAAAACTTCTGGATATAGTCGAAATGGGATTATCAACTCACCAGTCTCATCGATAGCTTCTTCAATCTTCACGTTATCCAGAATAACACCAGTATTTTTCATATGATAAATATGTTTCACCATTATTTTATTTTTTCCACTTATTACACTGTTATTGGAAATAATAACCCTATATTATTTAACTTTTGCTATTGTTCAGTAACAAATTCCAAAAGATATAAATAAAGATAAAACTTTTGGAATTATTTTTTATACGAAAATCACAAGTTTAAACGTCAGCTATACTTTTGAATATGAGTTGAAAGTAAAATGAATTGCTTCAATTTTTATAATAATTGTTTATTAATGATATGAACCATTAGTAAGCACCTGGTCCTAATATCAAAACGAGGTATACTCGCCATGATCATAATTGTATTTAATTGTAGTCATTATATTGAGTCGATTCCAAAAACTGTTATGTTGGTATTTAAATCATTTTGCAATCTAAATTCAAATTCGAATATCTAGATATATAACATATATGTCCGAATATATTTTTTGCTGCTCTATCAAATTGCTGTAACAAATGCTTTCAAGAGAGTTTTTTCTATATTATTATATACCTAATTACTTAATTAAACTTTTTACCTCTTGAGGTACATACCTACGGAACCCTAAAATAGCTGCAGTTGGAGATATATTTAAAATGCAATGAATCCGAATAAACTGAACAAATTTGAAATAGTACCTACCGTATACTTTTTTTTAAATGTAAGTTATACATATGTGATATAACGTTATATCAATAGAAATGTGAAATTTTTGGGTTCCCACAGGGAAGCATTCTAAGTCCTAAGCTTTTTGCTCCAAGTGGTAAAAAATCGTACATCAACGCATTATACATCATTTATGAATAGACAATATTTTTGAACGGCTTTTAGGTAGACTACATTCTACCATAGACATCGCATAGCATAGTTTGTGATATTAATAATAAAGAATAAAATTTAAAAAAAAAACATTAGAAAGAGAATAGAAACTCACTCTTCGTGGCGAAGGTCTCAAATGTAGTAAGGAGCCCTACCACCACATAATATTATAAGTAACTAGCTGACCCGGCAAACGTTGTTTTGCCTTATAAATTTTAAGGGTGAACAACCCTTATCACTTAGGGGTACAAAAAATAGATGTTGGCCGATTCTCAGACCTACTCAATATGCTCACAAAATGTCATGAGAATAGGTCAAGCCGTTTCGGAGGAGTACGGGAACAAACATTGTAACACGAGTATTTTATATATAAGATATTATTTCAGTATTTCTGTACACACACATTCAAACTCGAACCATTTGCTTCTTGTGAAGCAAGAGTACAGAGACAAATGGAACAAAACCGGTGTAAATTTAACATATAAATGTATTAACTACAGTAAGAGGCATAGTTTGACACATTATAAATATTAATCCTAACATTCTGAGTGTGCTGATGGACGCTGACAGTTCAAATCACACAAAGTTAACGATAGGTATAATAAAATTTTGGTTTTGGTGATAACAATTATGTTTATCTTGACAAAGTAGGTTCATATTAATATTATATACTGAAGAGTTCATCTCAGGAACTATTGTTATAAATACAGTTTTGGTGTAGGATAGTCCTTTTATTGTCGAAGTCTATAAACTATATCATGACGCTACTGCTTAAGCAAAGCAGAAATCTTATACATCAAGAAATCCGACATATTCCATTATCAGTAATCTTATATTACTTAAATATAAATTAAATGCAGGCATTTCTATTGTCCTAAAGGGATGATAAGGGGATTAAAAGTGTACTACCGGTAAACTTGGGACGGGCCGGCTAGTAATATTGTATGCAGAAATAAAATCAAATGTAGTAAATAAAATACTTATAATAATACTTTATTTGTACAATATTCTTTCACTAGTTGCTTTTTGTTTTTCTCTAGCGTATACCTTAATTGTATTTACTATTAATTTTTATATTACATTATTCTTTTTTGGCTCGTCTTTGGGGAGAAATGCAGCTGCTATTAATCCACCTGAAATGTAAATATGATTTTAGATTACCTTAGAACCTATTACAATAATTAAAAATAAATAGTTTATTTTTGTGCACTAATCTCTAGAACTACTTGTCCGATTTATTTGTAGCATTCAATAGATACCTTCTTAGGGCAGAAAAACAATAAACAAAATATTAAAGATATAGATCAGCTGTATTAAGGTGAAGCAAAGGACTGAACACGTTAGATGAAACCATAGAGCATAGCTAGGCAGACCTACTTATATTTTTATTTGTGAATTGATTATTGGTTTCTAGATACTCACTTAGAAGTAATATTGCCCAGCAGTAGAAAGTTAGTTCACAATAATTGGCGACCGTAGCACCTACCAGAGCCACTCCTCCAAGACCTACAGTTCGGGCTACCATCGTACCTAATCCTGTTGCAACTCCTCTGTAGACAATAAGAGAACAAAACGTTTTAATTTACGAAAAACACACATTAGGCATACTGTTTTTTATACCATTTAGGTGGGCAGACAAGCATCTTTTTTTTTTTTTATCGTGCGAAAAATCTCCACGGATACCCCCCCACCGGAGCCGGTTGGGAAGGTTATGTCGGACTCGAACCGACTAAAACGCACGCCGTCTTTGGATCTTCATTTGCCGGAGGTGAGGTTGTAGCCAACATATCCCTCGCACTCCGGCAGACCCGGGGCCTTCTCTTCGAGATGACCCCCGTCGGGTGTAGGGACCACGGTGTCCCCAACTAGCCCCCGGGTATGGGGAGGCGCATTTTGCGCCGCCGCCGCGGCCTGCTTCTGCTAGAGTGACAGGCGGCTCCACCCGTCACCCCCAGGCCCGCGCTCATGGAGGACGGAGGTCATTCTGCGACCTCCGACGTCCGAGTCGCCTCCGCTCGTCGCGGGCTGTGCGGGTCCGGAGTCTTCTCCGAACTCGTTCCGCCGTCTCCTTATCGAGCATTACTTGCTCACAGAAGGAGGCGCCGGCAGCCCAAGCGTTCGCGCACCGTACCATCGCCGTGAGCAATGCGACGAGCGAGAGAACTCGCACTCCTAGGGCCGCCACTAGGACCCGCCTTGGCGTCTCCCACGCCGGGCACCCGGTCAGCGTGTGCAGCCCCGAGTCCTCGCTCGGGGCAGACAAGCATCTGGAAAATGGTTACCCTGACCTATGGACACTGACATGTATTGTGTTGTTGGGAAAAAGTTCTATCGTGTCATATTGGTACTTTTTGCAATCAAGGAATTGCTAAAATTAAATATTGTTTAAAAAAAATAACGTTGAATGTTACTGGGTGGAACATTTATTGGTCTATCTACTAATTGTCTGGCTAGCAATGAAGTCCCATCGAGTTACTCAATGTCTACTTTTCAAGACTAATGGTACTGATTCAAAGAGGTTAAACTTGTATATTTTTATTGTCGCGGATTTGAGTTCCGTTTGGGCATTTACTTTTCGAATCTAAGTCGATATGTATATGTATTCATAAAAATATCAATATAATTATGAATTCAAAATTCAAAAATCATTTATTCAATATAGACCATTTAACGGAACTTACAAAACGTCAGTTTCCAGTTTTGTTTATTATCCAAATAATCTTGCATTTTATAGTAGCTGTCTTGGCATAATTTTTCTTCTATTACATTTTTTAATTTATGAATAAGTAAGTCCCAAATTTTATTAAGGAGTTTGTTCAAAAAAGCGTTACCGTGAACAGGATTAGAAATTCTGTGGTGTGTACTATCACAGACTACAAGTTATTCATAGCAGAACCCATAACATGAGCCAGTTGATCAATTTTGGGTCTAGATCGCTATCTTAACCCAAAAACACAGTGATCTGTGTGTAGTCTATATGTCTAAGATTTTTTTTTACTAAAACTCACCTGAAAGAAGTCGGATAGACATCCACATAGTACGCATAAACGCTACCAATCGCAAGGCCAGTGAATACGATCAAACTAAATAGCACCAAAGTAAAATAGCGATCAGTGACCATATTGATGCAGACACAACCAATGATAGCAGCTATGAGGAAGGCGTAGATCATTGTTTTTCTCCAATCAGCGAAGATAAGACACCCAACGTGGAAGAATGTGGCAATGATTGTGAAGATCAGACCAGTGTATATCATATCCTTAGTGTTGTTTTCATAGCAGTTGTCCTAGAAGAATAAATAAAATGAAATTAGGCGATACGTTTCTCGCTGTGTATGCACAAAATATATCTAAGTTTTCAAAAGTTCAAATATATATTTTTTTCCATTATAATTGTGGCGTAGTTATAAATGTGGTATAATCATCAATGAAATTTAAGTTTGTGTTAGTTACATCTAATGTTTGAATTATTATTGATTTATAATTATTATGCTTTAAGACAAAGTTGAGGTTTATTAATAGGTCACGTGACTTTACGGTGATACGATGTAGTCACGTGATACTCCTTATCTTTATGCTTTTACGTCATAATTCACGTCTTAGTTCTGCTTTATTTATATTAGACATACTTATTATGTTTCGAGATTATTTTATACCAATCAATTATATACTTTGGAGATGCCTACGACCATTGGTAACTATATTATTTAGTTTCAAAGGGATGACTTGGCATTCTTTCTTCACCAATTACATGGTTGGCTATTACTTTCATCTAATCGCATTAAAATCTTAGGAAGTTGATCTTGCGTTCCAATTTGTAACAATTGGCAGCAATTGGAAAGATATATTTTGACGGAGATAGGACATGACGGTGTCCGCCGTCCTAATTCATCCCGACGAAATCATCCATCTTCTTTTTTTTCAGTTTAGTTTCAATTTATCACAAATTGTATAGACAAACAAATTTAAACTCACATTATTAATAGTTGTGTTGATGCTAACGACTATTTTCTGGCAGAAATTCATATCTTGATTTACTGTGGTGAATAAAGAATCCACCATTGTTGGGAACCACATCAAGAACGCGTTGTTTCTGGAAAAGTAAAAACAAAATCTTTCGTTAGTGAATTCGTCATACTATTCATAGAGTTTGTTTATTCATTTATTTCTGTTACCCTTTTTTTCTTGATTGTGTAACTTACTTACGCAAATTAAAAAAACAAACAAATTATATAGTTTTAAAACATCCACATAACTTCACCTCGTTTGATAGTAAGCTAAAGGGGAAGTCCTAGGAAGCAGAGGTTGAAATTAAAAGTGGCCCTTCAGCCCACATTAAAGGACATATGATATGGAAGAATAAAACATGTGTACTCGTAAAGAATTCCAAGTCTTTATGACGTGAAATTGGAGAAGCCCAGAGTCACTTAAGGGCTATTTTGCCTAATTATATTAGAAATATTTAAGACAACAAAGATAGTACTAAAGAATTTTACCAAAGTTAAAAAAAAACCAGCAATTGAGTTGGATATGTTAACCAATGTAATAAAACAAAAGACTTACGTGGCACAAAATATGGACAGGAGTAAGAAAAGCTGCAGCGTTCTCCAAAGAAGTGGTGGTTTGAATACCGGTGTTGTCTGCTTCACCACAGAATCCCAAAATGACTTAGATTCAATAGCGTTATTCGCCATCTCTAGTGATTTTACCTGAAGAAAGAAAATGTTATTGATTCAATAGTCACTAAATAATAATATAGTCAGTCAATAATTGAATTACACTAAGAGCCTGCTTATATTAGACAACTCGCGATTCCGCAGAGCGCCATTTTGCCGATTCTTTTTGAGAGTGACCTCCGACCTCTTTGAAATGTACCCTTCGCCTAATGTGGAAACCATGGTGTTCCCATATAGCCCCTGGACATGAAGAAAATATCCTATCCCACTTCTTACTGAGTATTATAAAATATGTGGAAGTTTGTACTGATATTTGTCCCGATTACTTTTGGTCGGCGCAACATATCATTCTCCTCCATAAATTCCTATCAGATGTCATTGCCTCAGTCACTCCCTTATTGGGCGTATCTTCTTTCACACAAATTCGTCTATTCTTTGGCCCGACCTCTACTCCTATATGGCCCCTGCATTCACATCATGTGAATTCACATGAATGAATTAATGAATGTAGAGTTGTGTTTCTTAGCTATCAAACAGTAAATTTATGACTTACAGGATACACGGCACTTGTTCCATTATTTGTTTTGAACATGATTGTCAAAACATCCATGGCCTTATCATTTTCTCCTTTATTGGCCAAGAATTTCGGACTTTCTTTTAAGAATAGCATCATTATGGCACTGATTCCAAGGGGTAATGACATAACTAGACTACATAAACGCCATGATTTATATGTAACTAAATAAGGAACAGAGAGTGCGAAGTCTAATGGTAAAATAAGGTATCCAAAAACTGTAACAAATAAAAAGTAGATACAATAATGATTCCTTGTGAATTGAAAACAAAAAATATACGAGTGCGTGTAAACAGTCATACATATCGCAATCCTGTCAATATACACTGAAACAATATTTTTGGACCACGAAACTGGATCGTGATATATGTAGTTCTTTTTATTAACAGACTTCTAAAACTGGAGGAAGTTCGCAATTCTGGTGTTTATTATTTTTATATTTGTAAGCACAGCGCGCCTGCCTACTTTACTTGTAGATGAATTAACAAAATTATTTTTTTGTTCGAAAGTGTTATAATCCGAGATAGTCTCATTTTTGTACATAGTTGATTTAATTTATTTTCAATAAATTAAAGTTTATTAATATATTAATCTTTGAATAAAATTACCAGTACCAGGAAAAACAATATTATAATAATGAATTATAAGTAATTTATAATTTTTTAATACCTCTTTTGTAATTTTACCTTGTTTTAACTTATGATTGCAGCAGTGCAATTCTCTAAGTATACATCGTTGGGCTCGACGATGAATTTGACGTAGAGTACAACCTATAATTGACGATTAGAGAACTGTACTGCTGTTCTAGGCTGTGCCTACATCGAGTTCAGCGTAGAACTCAACACAGAATAGTTAGAGAATTGCATTACTGCAGTTCTAGGTTGGTAGCGTCAGTTCTAGGCTGTGCTCGTTGTTGAGTTCGTCGACGAGCTCGACGATGTATGCTTAGAGAATTGCACCGCAGGATCGCAATATATCGAATGTCTACACGCATCTGATAGTTATGATGTTTGTTACTTACAAAAATTACCTAAATCGCCTATAGTACTGGATATGTTTTGTATAAAAATATAACTATTCCGTTTCTTTCTGCATGTACTCTCGCCAAGGTATGTGGTAACCAAGGTCATGGAGGCTGTTGAGCTGAAATGTTTATTGTTAGATATTAAATAAGCTCTCTGTAGCGTGGCAGGAGGCACGGTTTGATTCCCGCTCGTGCAGACTGGTCTGGTTGGGGCCGGAAAGCACGTTAAGTAGTCATTCTCGATTGCCAAACAAATATCTATGGCAGTCATTAGTTTGAGTCCTAAAAAGTCTAACCCACAGGACTTCGATTTCACCTATACCTATAGTTTGTGAAGCTAGATTGCTGTTGCTGCTAGATGAATGTTTTGTTTTAATATTTTACAATAATCACAAAGACTATAATGCGTTCAAACAAAATGAAGTAGAAACAGTGAAAATAAATAATATGTCAACGACTGAACTCTGTTTACCTGAAATACAGGCAATAGCCTAGCTTAGGAAACAGATTTTGTACTTTAATATTGTGTAATATACTATAAGCCTACTTACAATATATAATTGTCTGTAAGATTTTTTTTTTGTGAAAAATAAACATTACAAAAAATATCGAAGCCCAGCCGCAACGTACTAAGACTTGGAAAAAGCGACCCCAGACACCGATGAGACAGCTTCGGATGCCACCGGGGTTAACGCAAGGATGGCGTTATAATGTGTGCATATTAAAACTAAAAGTTCTAAAAGAGTTATGTAAAAGGTATTCTACAACATAAATAAAAAAAATAGAATCAGAAAACTTACAAACAACTGGAAAAAAACTTGAAAAACAGCATCATGTAGAAACTACTTGAAAAGCTGGTCAGTGTGGAGAAGATAAAACCAGCTGTGACGCACACAAGGATAGTACTTTTTCGGCCTTTTTTATCTGCAGTGTAACCCCATGGTAATCCGAATAGAAAACCTGGAAATATATAAAATATAGTGCATGCTGTCTTTTGAACAAGTTCATGTGGGTATTGCTATTTAAAATAAATTCTTGTGAAAATTAACCAAGCCACATTTGTTTCTGTACTGTGACAACTACTACTAAAAAATAGTACAACTAGAATTTAAAATTGTGTTTGTCCCGTATGTCTAGAGTTCTAGATAGAGGCGGCATTGGATTACTGTACAAGTATGTTCTTTACACTGTGTCAATTACAAATTTCCGTGAATCAAATATGATCTAAATAGTAAGTTTACTAGGGTTTTCACCATTGCCTAATTGCGAGTCAGATATAATTAAAATAAGATTATAGTAACGAGTTGGCCTGAGGCAAAAATTCGTTGTCGTGAGATCGCAAAACCTAAGTCCAATGCTGGACATAAAATCCTTCCAATGTAGATCTTGTAGATTTTGAATACGTGGAAAGAAAATAACATATATGAACTCATAAAGTCACACCTATATCCCCGAAGGGGTAGGCAGAGGTGCTAGTACCCACATTTCGGTAGTTTATGTTTATGTCCAAATGTGGGCACTTTATAAACCTGCAATACCACAATATATTAATATACCATTTAATTTATAATCAATTTGGAATTTACAGATTTTAGTTTAGTTTGGTAAAATGTACAACGGAATCGACAGGAATATGAATATAAACGTTATCTTACCAGCAAAACTGATCGATTTTATGACTCCTCCTTGTTCTAAAGTCATATCGAGGTCACAGCTAGCAGCAGGCACCACTAAGCTGTAGCCCAACATATCTATTGTGGCACCTATGGTGATTAAACAGCTGGTTGTCAACAAGAGGTAATTGTAGTATCCAGTGCCTAAAACGAATTAAAAGACAGATCAATATTTAGATGGTAACTTAGAAGTTTTCTCACTTCCTCATTTTGTACGTTCATGTCCGATTATATTAGTAAAATAACTCTTTTCCATGATGAAATATAGAAAACAGTCATATTTACTAAAGGTAAACTTCAACCACTGTATTCTTCATTAGCTTTACACTTTTCTTTAACTTCAGACTTCACTACTAATTCAGGATATTGTGGATTTAAAAAATCAACAACATCTATTATTGTTTCAGTTGTGTTTGAAAACTGAATAAAAGTATGTTTATTCTTCATTAATAAACATACTTCTAATTCTTCAATGTTATTTATGGCGACTTTATTGTGTTTCTTGATTTCTTTTCTTATCTTTCACAAGCGGTACTTTCTTCTTTGCATCGTCAGTATGACCATTTTCTTTAGTCTTGTTTTTGTCTTCATCTGGTTGGGTGTTTTCTGATAGCACATTCTCCGTTTCAGAGTCCTCATATTATTCACATAAACTAAAAATTCAGCACACATAAAAAGGTGATTCTGATCATGCTTGCAAGTTAAAGCTTGAGTTAGCACTTTGCCACATAACGTGAAAAAATAACTTAAAAAGTTTCACACAGATATTTAGTGATTATAGCAGGTATACGTAATAAAAATACCCGATACTAAAGATTCGATAAAATAGTCTTATTTAAACGATGGAAAGATGTACATAAATACCTCGTACCTAATATTGATTCATATTTTAGGACATTGAAATGTATTTAGGCAATGTAGTCGAAGGCAGTACACAAGGGTATACGATACCTGATGAGCATTCACATAAAGCAATGCACGAAAAAAACAGCGTGTCGGTACAAACAAAAGTAGGAAAGCAAGCAACGCTACTACAACTAAACAAAATAAACTAGTAACTATACACTGATACGGTGTATTATGAGCATCAAGTTTAAAGAGAATTGACGAATATATTGATCGTGACGTATTTATCACGGCAAAAAGGGCATGAAATTTGATAAAAATAATTATGTCATTTTTGTAGACATCTGGATGTCATTTAGTTTAGAGATGGATTAGAGCTTGGAAACGGATATAGCATATCTTTAACCAACTAATGGGGGAAGGAAGAAATGGGAAATAGGAAAGTAGAAACGGGAGATATGGGAAAATGGAGAGATGAGGAAGTTAGGAAAAATTAGAAAGTTGAGAAGGGGAAGTACCAATCGATATCCACGCGGACTGAGAGACGGTCAAAAGCTAGTATTTGGTAATCGGTTTGTTTTGATCGACGGTATGATAGACGAACATATAAATCTCACACTTAACTGGTTAATCAAGATTTTAACTTAATACAAGTAATTTATAAATACAGTATGGAAATAATTATAGTAATGTTGTGTGGTTTCTGCCACACAGGGTCAAGAAAATAGGTAGGTATACGTCGTATATCACATACCTTATTGTACTTACAAATTTCGTAACATGTCTTAGACGTGATGAACTCAAAGACTAATGAACAAAATTTTTGTCTACCGTATTAGGTACCACTAATTCTGAGAAAAAAACATGAAGGATAGGTTGGGACAGGTAATCTGTGCTTGTGCCCTGTAGAGTATGCCATATATAGGTACGTACCTAAGTAAAAGACATTTCCAGTACAAATAGTGGCAATGAAGAATGTGATAGTGCAGGTTTACGGGACACAATCGAATCTTTCGGAAAAAAAGAGATAATAAAAATAAAAACACGTGGTCGTTCTAATTTGGAATATAAAATCATCTATCAATACAGGTGTGGTGTGTATTGTTGGTAAGCAGTGTTTCAATGTCATAATGAAAGTAAATAAGTACTCGATGCAAAATATATGCAACAATAATTTTATTGTAAATTTTACCAAAGATGTATTATTTTATAGACGCGACATGTCATGAATATCGCAATTATAAATTTTCCGCAATATTTACTCTCCATCGTATCAGTACCCAATGTTAAATGAAACGATAATTTCATGAAAACGTCACTACAAAAAAAAAACAAAAGGCACCATAGAGAATGCAAGTAAATATTTTTTTATGAAATTTTTGTTTCATTAGGCTTTACTAACACGATGGAAAGTGGATAACAGTTTTTTTCATGCCAGTATGTTGTGTACCACGTGCCTCCGACTTTGTAGTGTTCTCCTTACACTCTGTATAATCGTAATGTCTTGCGACGTCTTATTTCATGACTTTTTTTCTTCTTTGTTTTTTTCACGTCTCTGATTGGAGAATCAGAGACGTTCATAGTAAGTTGCCTGTATTTTTATTTGCCATTACATACCTATTTGTTTTTAACTTTCATTGAGTGTGGGAGTTACTAATTATATTATCAAAAGATAAGATTTATTAATATGTAGACAAAGTTAGATTTTCCTACGTATTTATTATTTTGGCTCGCTTGCTTTTCTACCTTTGCTCCTCATAATATTATGCTCATCTGGGATTGGTGATTAAAATTTTCAGTGTAATTAATTATAGGTATTATCAAAATGTAAGACGTGTGATCATTAATACCTAAGCTAGGTTTGGACTTACTTACTTTATTTTAGAACATATAAAAATATTTATGTTTAAATTCTTTTTTACAGAATATTAGCTACCCAAATTACTAATATTCCCTCTAACCCCTCCAACTAAGCTCAATGGCTTGTAATAGGAGTGGGTTCATGTCGGTAGGGTAATGGCCAAGGTTCGAAACCGGGATCTCTAAGATCGTAAGGCCGTCTCATTAACCAATAAGGAATAATAATAATAAAATAATTAATAATTAAATACATATGAAATTTTAGTTATATTTTTGTTGAAGCTCAATAGAAGCAGTTTTGAGAGAAGGCAATATAATAATGTCTATTCCTAAAAAAAGGACATGTTTGGATATTTATGTTTCATATTTCATTATAACTTCTAATATATCCCTTATTTCGCACTAATTAATACTACTGTAGTAATCATAGTAATCACACCGTCCCGTCCTTAACTTACCAGTTTCATCGATAGCATCTTCCAAATCAACATTTTCTTTCATTACCACATTAACATTGAAACTTTTTTTCACCATTGTTAATTGTTACACTATTGTAATATATTTTTTTAATTCTCGTAAACTAGTCCGTGCTTCATTACATACAAACAAGAAAGAACATGTATCTGAACATCTCGCAGGTATATACAGACTTGTTCACAAATATATCACCTTATATTTAAATATTGAAACAAATTATACACACATACACAAAACAAGTGTTTCGGTATTTGATTCATACTCACACACATGCGTTTAATTACTTTGAATTCATTAATATTAAGAGTAATTATAATCTCACTATATACTTTAAGGGACTGTAAATGAGTTCCTCATTGTGGAACCTATCTTCTTCTTTTTAATTAATGACTTCTGTAATCGACAAACTCTGTTTATTGTTAAAGTTTCATATAAAAATAAATAATAAAATTCCTCAGAATTTGGCTTAATAAGTTTAAAATAACAGTGAAAAGATGTTTAATGAAAAAAAAGTTATTATAAAGTAGACGAATATCTTTATGATAAAAATGTATGGTTATACTAATCTCTTGCTCTTGCGCCTATTTATCATAAATAAAAAAACCTATATATCAATAATATATCCCCGAGGGGATAGGCAGAGGTGCTAGCGTCCACATTTCACCAGTTCATGTTTAGATCCTAATGTAATAGGTGGCGAGCCTTTTGCCATTAACCGGGTACCTATAAACCTGCGATAAATACACACATACCTAACTTCGAAAAAGCGATAGATTAGGGTAAAGAATTGTATAGTTATAAAACTGGAATAAATACAATTTAAACAAGTTATCTATATTATAAATAATTAATAATGTAATTGGTAAAATTTAAGTGAATCTTTGAGCAAACTTGCATAGGAAACTCAATTTTCAGTACTAATATTGTTAATTTTTTTTAGGAATGACAATGTATGAATGAGACAATATTAAGCAAACAGCAACTTAGATTATATTTTTGAAAAGTGACAGCTGTAAAAATGCAATACAAAATTCATTATCAAAATGGATAGCATTTAGGAAGTACTGTTTTTGAAGATCGAATAATTTATCAAGCGGCCAATACCTACAAACAAAATTTAACACAGAATTGTAAAATCTTGAAATCAACTTTCAAACAAAATATAAATAATAGAAATAGCTAAATTAAATAATAAAGCTAAGTTAAATTACAGGAATAACGATCTCATGAATCCTATCACACCTTACCTCACGACCTCAGAGTTGGTAAGACCCCTTTTTTTCGTGCGAGAAATCCCCACGGATACCTCCCTTCCCCGCCGACCAAAACGCACGCCATCTTTGGGTCTCTAGTTGCCGGAGGTGAGATAGTAGTCAATATGTATATCCCTCGCACCCCGGCAGACCCGGGTCCGTCTCTTTCAGATGACCCCCGCTGGTGTAGGGACCCCCGTCGGGTGTAGGGACCGGTAAGACCCCTGGTCACTTGTCAATCTGCCTGTCATTGCCGTCAATTTCAAACTTCCTCTAACATAGTATTCTTGTTTTATTCTTGTCACATCACATATTCATCTCAACTGTTTCATTTCAGTTAATTGCATCGTAATGTGTCCGTTCTGACGATGTTAATTATTGTTGTGCATTGCTAATAGGTGATAAGCAGGTGATTGTTATAATTATTCGCAATAGCGTGGTGAATAAATTAAAGTACTCTATTGTACTTGTTATAAAACCAGTCGAATCGTATGATATTTTTACCTGATTACTTTTAATATAAATAACAAAAAAATACCAATCGAATTAAGAACTTCCTTCTTTTTGGAAGTCGGTAAAAAATCGTGATGTTTATTATCAAACAGTTGTACTTTTTTAAAATTTAGGATACATCAATTTGACTTTGCCCCGCCTGGTGGTAAGCTCAAGGCAAAGTCTCAGGAAAAAGGGGCACCATTAGGTACAAACACGTAAAGTGTTACAATGGTGGTGTTCAGCTTGACGGCCTCATCAGATGCTCTTTCACGCCTCATTTAATGGACTCGGGTCTATAGGAAGAAGGAAACACGTGAGCTGGTAAGGAATTCCAAGACTTAATGGTGCTTTATATATATTTATCTATATATATATATATATATATATATATATATATATATATATATATATATACATCAGGAGGCGTCACATTCGTGCCAAACCTATAGAACCCGTGCGACGATACATTTCTCTAGAGGGTTTTCACATTTAACCTGATGACCCCCGAATAGCGGGATAGACTAAATGAGGAAGACCGAGGGTCAGGAGCAATGGCGTTGATACAGTCCACAAAAGAGATACAGTACCACATTTCCATGAAGAAGTGGTACCGTATCTCTTTTGTCAACCATACATTGAAGGAGACCTATGTCCAGCAATGAATTGATTGATTGATACAACCTCATTACCGATAAACACAGGAGATACACGGAAAAAGTATCATAATTACAGTATTTGTTTTTTTGCTTTTTTTTATACTACGTAGGTGGCAGACAAGCACACGGCCCACCTGATGGAAAGCGGCCACCGTGGCCTATGAACGTGTGCAACACTAAGGGTGTTACACACTCGCTGCCCACCCTGACGGGAAAGGGGGAGAGCCGGGAAGGGGTGGGGAGGCTAGGAAGGGGTGGGGAGGCTAGGAAGGGGAGGGTAACCAGCAAAATCTTTTACTGTTTGATAAGTAGGTAAGTCCAATTTATTCAATAGTAGCTGACCCGCGCAACTTCGTCTGCGTCACCTCGTTTTCGCAACATTTTTCACTTCTGCTCCGCACTAGTTAGTTGTAGCATGATGTTATATTCATATAAACCTTCCTCTTTAATCACTCTATAGATTCGAAAAACCGCATCAAAATCCGTTGCGTAGTTTTGAAGATTTAAGCATACAAAGGGACATAAGGACATAGTGATATAGGGACAGAGAACGCGACTTGGTTTTATACTATGTAGTATAATGTCAAAATTATACAATTATCTAATACATGTAAAAATGCACATATAAATGTCACAAATTATAATATAAAGTAGTCACTTTAAAAACTAAATGTAAGTACCATATCAATATGCAATATATTTCGTCAACTAAAAAACCCGTTCCATATTCCCGGTACAAAAGTGCCCATCACACTCGCCGCGTTTCCACACAGGATTGCGATGGCCATCCTTTGGATCAGGCACAATCTGAATTGATAGTCCCCTGTTGCCTCATTTGATTTTCATCCTCATCATTCCCTGAACCTTTTTCCCAACTCAGTTGGGGTCGGCTTTCCAGTCTAACTGTGATGCGGCTGAACTTCGATATTTTCCGTGAAGCGACTGCCATCTGACCTCCACAACCAATGGTCTAATGACCAATGGCGATACCGAAGTTCCAAGTTAGACTGGTTGAACTTTTGAGGGCTCCAACTACCCGTAACGACTGCCATAGATGTTTGTATGGCAACCGGGACCGACGGCTTAACGTGCTCTCCGAGGCACTTCTAAACCTGCGATAAATACACACATAACTTCGAAAAGCATCGAAAAGTCATTGGTGTGTGCCATGGTAAACCTGGGATCGAACTCGAGACCTCATCTCAGCAGTTCATTACCCATACCACTAGGCTACCGCGGCTTTTGATTTTCATCCTATTTCTCTTATAAATACTTTGTCCTCTTTGCCCCTTTGCTTTGATATATTATATTTTACCTCAGAATGTAATGATGGTGCTCCACCAAATCTTAGGGGTATTTAAATCGCTTTTGATTCTATCGTTGTTATGTATTTATTTTATCGTATCAAAATGGTGAATAATGTAATGAGTATAACCTAGTAATTAGATACACTTGGTAAGTTAATGACTTCAAAGACATATTAGGTATCGTTCGACTATTTTATTCACATAACTTTCGCGTTGTATAGATTGTCCTAGAATACGTATTTATTTATATGATTAGTTTCAGTACTAGCAGCTGCAAGGTAGGCCAGTGCTGACTGGGAACCGACATTTTCACTAGTCCTTTAATATAGTGTCAATTAATGCTTTTCATTAATTGCACGACCACAAAATTATATTTCACTAGTCCCTCAATACTCAATATGGGTATCAAATGAAAGGGCTTGACTAGGAGATCAATTTATAAAGTATAAAATAAAAAAAATATTTGACTCCCGCTCCGGATCGTACGTGGTGCAAAGTCTAGCCATTGCAATCCAGCGCGGCAATGCGCCCAGTGCTCAGGAGCTCTAGCCAAAATCTTCATTCATTGGAGTGACATTTGTTTTCGGAATCGGATCACATGACATTCGACAACAAATGTCACTCCCATACATTTTCAGAGCTATGACGAATGTAGATTCGAAACGAATGCATTTTGGCTGGAGCCCCTGGTCTCCTTTGCACAGATTTCAGTAATTTTATTTTTCCGGCATTTTGGGACTAAGTCATACTGAGATTCAGACGTAGGAAAATTACGTAATGGGATTTCGTATACGTAGTTCAAGAGTTTGCCGTTATAATTAAATGCATACATTACAATCATTAGCTAGGTGTTATATAATTATGACATCGCCTGCATAAGACATTGATCTAGATTCTAGAGTAATCAAGTAATCACTCACTATATAATACTATCATCTAGATTTGTTAAGCCGTTTTTGTGTGGCAGAGTAACCACCAACGCCGTTCTTAGGTGTTATTTTTACACTGGTTATCGCTTTAATTACTTTCATCATTCAAAATAATTGTCTACGCAGGCTTTCTATTCGAGTTGGGTGGTCAGACAGCAATCTTTCTTCTCCATCTATAAATTGAAAAAATTAAACGCCTGTACAAGATGGCTAGTAGTATATAAGCGCCTGTGCGAATATATAACATAAAAAGCATCGCAACGATAGTATACGAATATGACAGGCGTTCAATATACTTAAATGAACATCATTATCATAATAATAATAATAAAAGTAATTTAAGCAAAAAAGAGTGCAAAATAGTAATTTTTTTTGTGACTTGAACTCTACGGAAGATTTTAATGGAGCAGCGGAAACGTCAAACGTCAACGCGGGCGGAGCCGCGGGCAACAGCTAGTATCAAATAAATGGCGATAATGATGTAACCATGGTGTCCCCATCTAACCCTCGGAGGGACCAGTTAGCCTGGAAAAAGCGGACCATGTACTTTGAGAGACAAGTTCAGATATGAGCGGGAACCATGAGACTTGTCGAAAATTAAAGGAATGTAGTGAAATCGAGAAGGAAATTATTTAATGTAGGTACATGATTGAAATGGAATGCATTTCAAGGGTGAAAAATCAGTTTTTCACATTCGAGAAACTAGACTCGAAAAAGGTTTAGACAAAATGTTACAGGCAATTATTGTTGTAGTTATTAAACAAGGCGTTCTATTTACTATAAAGTAGGGATGCAGACAATGCCATAAATAATATAAAAACGGTCATTAAACAGTTTGAAATATTGGTAGTTAAAAATTATGGGTTTGAATAACAATAGCCGATTAAATCATTTGTTTATAACCTTCTCCAATATAATGATATATTATGGTGATTATGGCTATGGATGATTAGAATATGTATATATGGTCACACGCATGAGCGTCCATAGGTCACGGTAACTACCTAAGTGTTATAAAAAACGGTGCGTATATCTCCTCCCATTGGAGACGATTATGTCGGACTCGCAATTCCAAATTTGGCACTTCTCTGAAGCTGCCACCGAGGCTTCGAGCCCCGAGTCGCAGCCCCCACTCCCCTTCCTAGATGCGACGCTGAATGTCACACATGTCACAGCGCCTTCCAAAAATCTTATAGCAATCACCGTCGTATTGGTGATTGCTATAAGATTTTTAGTAGGCGCTTATTTGCAGATGCTTTTGTCTTTCAAACGACACACTTTCATTATTTGATGATTTACACGAAGTATTACGTTTCTATGTATATAAACCATTAAAAAATCGCTACCACACCTTTGCACAGTGGGCTCCATAAGTTCCTGGACATCTAAGTTCTATAAATCTATGACAGGTTAAGTTTAATTTAACCAACAGTAACAAAGATGGCGTTAGTATAGGTGTATGGTTTCTTCATAAGAAAATCCTAAATAAAACTAGGATAAAATTAAGAATACCTAATCCAGCAGTGAGTAGGGTAGCCAGAGCTCACTGGAGAGGGTTTGTGTTGTCAGTGGGAAGATCGAGAAACCCTTCTTTGTCTTCTGCCCTGACAGCACAGAGACTCTTTTAACCTTCTCCCTTTCCCCCCTCTTCTCTAAATAGTCGGCAGCACGAATGTGACGCCCTGGAGTTGCAAATATCCATAGGCCACAGCAACCACTTTCCATCTGGTGGATCACGTGCTTGTCTGCCACCAAATGGTATAATAGAGCCTACCTATTTGTAATAAACGAAAAACAAATCCTTCCTCATTAAAATATTAGTATAGATTACCTACACGAATGTCACATACCTACCTACTGTCTATGTGACATTACGACACAAACTATAACTAATTTTATTAAGCGACTTAAATAATAAAATAATCTATATTATAAATAAAAATGCATCACGAAATATGTTATTAAGCGCAAAACTCGAAGACGATTGAACCAATTCAAGTATTTTTTTTATTTTAGTACTTATTCCTTGCTCTAAGAAAAAGTTTTTTTGGAACTGCGGAAACGGAATCAGAAGTCCACGCAGGCGGAGCTGCAGGCAACCGCTAGTATCAAATAAATGGCAATAATAATAAAATATTAGATAAATAATAATTAGCCGTGATTAAATCAATCTCACACACCAATCACTTTTCGATGCTTTTCGAAGTTATGTGTATATTTATCGCAGGTTTATAAGTGCCCGGTTAATGGCAATATGCTCGCCACCTATTACATAACCTAAACATAAACTAGCGAAATGTGGGTGCTAGCACCTCTGCCTACCCCTTCAGGGATTCAGGCGTGAGTTTATGTCTATGTATGTATGTAAATCAATCTCAATAGTCTAGTAACCTTGATCTCAACAGCTGGTTGAACTCTGTGCCCCAATCATGTTGATAACGCATTCTATAAATATATACCTACATCCTTTTCAAACATCCATACCACAAGTATACGTAAACCATTACATGTACAATTGCTTCTACCTTCTAATGCCTTCCAATAAATTTAATAAGCAAAATTGAAAATTGTTTGTTACCAACTCCCTTACACGTGTCTGAAGTGTACGTGTAAATCTGTTAAACGTAAGGCCTTATACTGGCTGGAGGTTTGAACATATCCAAATTAAAGTAGATATAACCAGTGAATCAAATCGCTTCAAACGATACCTCATTTGTGCAATTCTAATTAGCAGTTGAGTAGCTATGACGGATCAAATGAACCTACATACAGACATACATACATACACACCATAGATTGTCAAAATCATAACCCTTCTTTGGCTTTGCCGTAGTCAGTTAAAAAGATTTTATTACATCATTACATTCATCATACACAATACCATTTAATTTTGAACTTTAACTGTATAAAAGTGAATTCTAAAATTAAATGTCACTTTTTGTAATCTCAGTGGTTTTACAATGGTTGAAAATTAGTAGAATCAGGATCTTTTTTTTCGCGTGAAATCCCCACGGATACCAATCCCACCGGAGCCGGTGAGGGAGGTTATGTCGGACTCGAACCGAGTAAAACGCACGCCGTCTTTGGGTATTTAGTTGCTGGAGGTGAGATAGTAGCGAACATATCCCTCGCACTCCGGCAGACCCGGGGTCCTGTCGAGATGACCACCTTCGGGTGTAGGGATCACGGTGTCCCGGTCAAGGCCCCGGATATGGGGTGGCAGTCTTTGTGTCGCCGTCGCGGCCTGCTTCTGCTAGGGTGGTTCCAACCCCAGACCCACGCTCATTGTTGATGGAGGTCAATCTGCGACCTCCGACCTCCAAGTCGCCTCCACAGTAGATTCAGGATCCCGGAATGTTGTTTGTTTACGTAGCGTTTCAGTCATCTCAAATAATCTCTGACTCGAGGAAGGAAAACCAACTGACCACAATCTAAAGTGCTCTTATTACTATTGTTTGTTTATACATAGAAGTCAAACCACAATATCAATTAATCACCATAAATATACACTGACCACATGGCCTCTTTGAATGGCGATGGCAAGTTATTGGATCACCTACGATCACACAACACAAAAGTTGGTTGACACAAATGTGTTTCTATTCTGTAACATATCGTACAAATTCTAACTTTTCATAATTTAAAGTTCAAAAAGTAAGTCAAAATCAAATGAAAATGTGAATTCTTATTTTATATTTTAAATTACTTGTACTCTTATTATAAAATATACACGTGTAACCGTACGAGATAAATGCAATATTTTCTCGTACTCTATGCACAACGCGCTAAGAAGGCATGGCGTCACTATTTTATATAGGGCGTATTAATGCGGCTCAAGAAATTGAATTTTGATAATCAAATATCTTCAAAAATATTTTGTCCTAGGTAAATTTCACGCAGGCAGAAAGGTTGATCGAAATTCGGAAATATGACCAAAAGTCACGATAACGGGCAAGCTCACATCAACTAGTAATATTATAAATAGTATTATAATATCTAGATACTCATAAAAGTATTAGGTGTATCTTAAACGAACATGAAAAGATACAATCTATGAATATAAATGCAAAAACATTACAACTTGCATGCAACAACATATTATAAAACTTATTAATATTAACATACCGGCTATATGTATGGTGATTTCTATAATTTATTAAAATATAATACTCAGAGTTAGTAATGTTAAACACTCAGGTGAATACATAGAAACATATTTACATATACTCACACTTTTTCCTTACTACACAATCGTCTACAGAATTTTTTTTCACCACAGAACGCGTTGAATTCCTTGGTAAATATCTGGATTATAAATACAGGATGTAAGGAAAACACTCTTGAAGTTATATTGGCATAAAAAATAATTTGATAATTATTTTTCTTTTCTCACATTATTTACATTCTCCATCGTATCAGTAAAGCTATATTTAATACCATATACTGCGATTTCATGTATTTTCATCAAATTTTTGTTTCATTTAGTTTTCCTGGATCAAATACATATTCGGCTTCGGGATTGTTTACTTTACATTCTGTTTTAAAAGTAATATCAATGTACGATCCTAAAATAGGCGTAAACATTATGTTATGTAGAAACTTTTAAATCGATTTATATTGGAAAAAGTTAATGCTCAGACGGGACTCGAACCCTCGACCAGACCTCGGTCCCTTTTAAAAGCAGTGCACTTTTTCCTATCTGAAATTTGAATAGTTCGGATACTAAATTTTTCCATTAAATTAGAACCTTTAACGGTAATATTGTGTTACAAGACCACAGTTTTTGACTTTTATGAGATTGAATTAATATTTGGTCCGAATTGTGAATAAATTTTTATCACCAGAAATTGACCTTCAGGTAAAACTGTATTCGTAACGGTTAAAAAGGTTGTTGTCCTCTTGCCTTATTATCCTAATTGGTTCGTATCATGTAATTAATACCAATTTATATTGAAATTGAAGCGACTTTTAGTGTGATACTAACCTGTATGAATTTTATATATAAAATAATTGGGTATATGTTAAAATAACATTCAAGTATTGTACGTAGTTCAACTCGCAAATTCCGAATGATTATATTTGATATGTTTCTCGTTTGTTAACTCTTGATTAAAGACGACAGTTTGTGTGTTTGGGTATTTGAATGCTAATATATTAGCTCGTTACATATGAAATTGCCGTTTTGTTTAAAGAAATTAGAGAAAACCTAATTCTCAGTAATAATATTTTTGCAAATTTTTAGGAATAATAAATACATATTTTAAGATTTTTTAGTGTATGAATGAGCCATCATTACAAAACAGCAGCTTTTATTACATTTTTTAAAAGTGACAGCTGTAAATAGTATTACGATATTTATCACCTAAATGGATAGCATTTGAAAATCGAATTTATTTTATCAAGCGGCCAATAAAAACAAAATTTAATACAGAGTAGGCAAACTCGGTGACATCTCTTTGAGATAACCCCCTTCTCTTCGGATATAGGGGAATTCGAACCTGGGACCTCTGGATCGTAAGGTTTGCGTACTCATAAAAAATAAAACTTTTTCTATATAATAAATAACATTGTGTTTATCCGATTACTGCTATGTTAAATACGATATTTCTATATCATGAATATTATAATTTCTGTACAATGTAGCAAATAAATTAGAAATTTAAAACCACACCCTATAAGGCTTGCGATTGAGTTTGCTTTTGCGTTCCAGCAAACACTACACAGAAACCAGTTTTGCACGAGGCATCTACAGGTTGTTCAAGTAATATATGTTTAATTTAATTTTATAATATTGCCATGATTTGTACAAAAAATGTATTATTAGACGGGGAAAAATAATGTATTTTTGCCTAACTACGTCTCTACTATTTTATCACGTTTGAATATCACTGTAGATTTTCATTGAAATAGATTTCATTGTTTACAATTTTTTTATATAGGACAGATCAATTTGACTTCACCTCGCCTGGTGGTAAGCTGAAGGCAAAGTCTCAGGTAAGAGTTCACCATTACAAACACACGCAGAGTCCCAGTAGTGGCTTGAACGTTCCCTCAGATGCTTTTGTACGCCCGGCTTAAATACCACTTTAGAGTGTAACTAATAAGTAGATCTATTATCCAGTAGCTTCTAAGTCTAGTAGTTGGGTAGTAGCATCATTTTAAATTGTCCAAGAATTGTCGAACAAATATCTACAAAGTTGCAAAGATTATTAAATACGGCTTTATGCCAAAAAACTGTCTTGCGACGTGTGGTTGTATTTATAATGCAATACCTACCTGAAAGTTTGAAGCTATTACCAACCTCTAAACTTCTTAGAACGCTGAAAACATTGCTTTTAAAAAAATGGTGTTATACATTATATTATGTATTTAAAAAGGTAAAGGCAAATTGTGACTTATATGTAATGTGTAACTAATGTAATTTATAATTAACAAATTGTCCAGGCAAATCCATTTTTATTGACATACATTTTCTTTTTTACTTTTTGTTATTGTAATGTTGTATTACATTCATATTTGGTTCTAATAACATCTCCCTGCCTTGTCCTGATGGGCGCAACATGTCATTCTCCTCCATACATTCCTATTAGATTTCATTTTTTCAGTCACTCCCTTCTTTGCCATATTTTCTTTCACACAATCCATCCATCTATTTTTGGTCAGACCTCTGCTCGTAAAGCACTTTACATTTATACTTTGGTTCTCTTTTACAATATTACTATCATCTCTTCTCATAGAGTACCAATTGTCAATTTTTCATTTAGTGGTGATTTTTGTTGAATGTCTAATATAGTTATTCTAATGTGTAATTTTATGTTTGCATGTAATAAATGTGCTGCATAAAATTATTGTAACACCTGATTAATTGCAATTGATTAAATAAATGAAATTGATTTTAATTCTATCAGTATTAGAGGGTTGATATTATTTTTTATTTGCTGAATATTAAGATTACATTTGTATTTTTTTTAGAAACGTCCTGTATATGCACTCAAATCTGAATGCAGGTACCAATAATTAGTATGATGAAGTGAACAACTTGTATATCGCCTACGGTTGTCGAGTACGACTCTGTAGGAACCTTCAAATACCCTTCAGGGAGCGTATACCATTGTTTGGGCTTGCAAATACTTATGAGCTAGTTTATGAAGAATCATGAATCGTGTAATGTACTTAAGGGAACATAGGGGCATAACATAAATACCAGATACAAAAACCATCTTGTAATTTGTGTAAGTAGACTACATGAAGTTATGAATTTACGTACAAATATATTTAAAAAATGTAATAATGCCAAAGCCAAAGCACAGCCGCGGTAGCCTAGTGGTATGGGTAATGGACTGCTGAGACGAGGTCTCGAGTTCGATCCCAGGTTTACCATGGCGCACACCAATGACTTTTCGATGCTTTTCGAAGTTATGTGTGTATTTATCGCAGGTTTACAAGTGCCTCGGAGAGCACGTTAAGCCGTCGGTTCCGGTTGCCATACAAACATCTATGGCAGTCGTTACGGGTAGTTGGAGCCCTCAAAAGTCCAACCAGCCTAACTTGGAACTTCGATATCGCCATTGGTCGTTAGACCATTGGTTGTGGAGGTCAGATGGCAGTCGCTTCACGGAAAATATCGAAGTTCAGCCGCATCACAGTTAGACTGAAAAGCCGACCCCAACTGAGTTGGGAAAAAGGTTCAGGGAATGATGATGAATAATGCCAAAATCGAGCGAGACATGGGCAGTGCTACAATCTCTCCAGCGGTGTCATATAGACTACCGGTACATCGAAGTGCTGAAGTGTTTGTATAAAAACGCCACCATGTCAGTCCGAGTACAAGATCAGAGCACAGCGGCGATACTGTTGCAGAGGGGAGTGAGACAAGGAGATGTAATATCTCCGAAGCTCTTCACCAATGCAATGGAGGATGCCTTTAAGCTACTGGAATGGAAAGGTCTCGGCATTAATGTTAATGGCGAATACATCACTCACCTTCGTTTTGCCGACGATATCGTGCTCATGGCAGAATCGCTGGAGGATCTAAACACAATGCTCGACGACCTCAACCGAGTCTCTCAACAGGTGGGCCTCAAGATGAATATGGACAAGACCCAGGTTATGGCGAATGCTCATATTCTAAGGCCCTCCCCAGTGTCAGTTGAAGGCTCGACCCTCGAAGTTGTAGACAAGTACGTCTACCTTGGACAGATGGTCCGATTAGACGGATCAAACTTCGAGGCGGAGGTCAATCGTCGAATCCAACTCGGCTGGGCAGCGTTCGGGAAGTTACACAGCGTCTTCTCGTCCAAAATACCTCAGTGCTTAAAGACAAAAGTCTTTAATCAGTGCGTGTTGCCAGTGATGACCTATGGCGCCGAGACGTGGACCCTCACTATGGGCCTCATAAGAAAGCTCAAGGTCGCACAGCGAGCTATGGAAAGGGCTATGCTCGGAATCTCTCTGCTAGATCGAATCAGAAATGAGGAGATCCGCAGACGAACGAAAGTGGTCGACATAGCCTACAGGGTTAGCAAGCTGAAGTGGCAGTGGGCGGGGCACGTAGCAAGAAGAACAGATGGCCGTTGGAGCCAAAAGGTTCTTGAATGGAGACCGCGTACCGGTAGACGAAGCGTGGGACGGCCTCCTGCGAGATGGGCGGACGACATAGTCAAAGTCGCGGGTACCCATTGGATGCAGACCGCCTCCAACCGGTCGGATTGGAGGTCGATGGGGGAGGCCTATGTTCAGCAGTGGACGTCTTGTGGCTGAAATGATGAATGATGAATGCCAAAATGGCAAACATTATTTTGATGATAAACAAGCTTGGAAATGAGTTGTTCTCTCAACTTACTATTCAATTATTGTATCTAGTTTTTGAATCCACAAGATTCAAGAAATTCTGACATTACTTACTTTAGGGCTAAATCGTTCTAAATCTTTACGTCAGCAAATCAAAAACATCCTTTGAAGGAAGCTGCTTAATGGAATGAAAGTAACAGTTTTTTAGAAAGTGTGCTTTAGGTGAACCAGTTGTTATATTCATTAGGTATTTTTTTGTATTCATCAATGTATTCTTGAGATAGATTTTGTGCTAGGTTGTGGAAAAAGTTCTTCACTTGTGGTATCTTAAAAAACAGGTCTAAGAATGAGATTAGCCTGGTTTAGCAGTGCAGACTGTGGTGCTATGGCAAATATGCAATTGTCATTGGATATCGTTTTTCATATTGAACCAAAAACGAGTACATTTTGAACTGTCAGCCTCCAGGTTATATTTACGTTATATGTTTGCACAAGTTTTCTTTTAGCTAACTGTTATATGCGTTTATTATTGACTGTTAAGAGATTATCTTTGAATCTATTTTTCTAAATTATATTTAATATATTATGATATCATCCTTTATTTCCTCCTCGAATCCTTTCATTAGTATTATTATTCTAATTGAATTTACTTCTTTTACATATCTAACTACGCACTCTGTCGTACAAATATAATGCAATTTTTACAATTACCTTCATTACACCTCACTTTCACATTATTGATACTGCTTAAATTTACGATTTGCCAATATATATATCCATGTTTTCTTATCTGTAAAGTGATATACAGCCCTACCTGTAATTCATTAGCCTTTTGGTAACATAGAATAGAAGATATATAGAATAGAATAGAAGGTGATCTTTATACAGTCAAATAGGTAAATTTGAATGTACGGTATCATGTTTACTGTCGATGTATTGAAGTCAGTATGTAAAGAAGTCTCACCATCTCATCTCATCACCAAGATCCTTGGCCGAGAGTCTTGGCCTCCATGTCAAAAGGCTGTCATTAGACAGCTTGCACAAGGGCTTGATACAGAAGGCGGTTAGAAGGGTACAGAAGCCACGCATAGTGAGGAAGTTCCTCTCCCTGAAGTCCTAAATATACCTTGGTCCCTGTACCTGTATGGATGTTAGACAGTAGTCGTGTATTTTTTGCTTTGATGAGCTCTATCAAATTCGTAAGCCATTGACTCGAAGAATAAGAAGACTGCTTCAACTTAAACAGTATTGGGGTTATGTCTTGTTCACATTTTAATTCAGTCTGTTGGCTGATAACTCTACTGTTTGCATCAATATCAACTCTAATCAATTAAAATCGTTTTTACTATCTAAATCTTCTTCAACCTTTGTGGTGAAGGAAAAAGAATATCACCACCCCTTCTCATCCAAAGAGTGTCGTAAGAAGCAACAAACAACGACGATATCACTGCGATAGAAGGCAACCTCGAAATAAAACCCTGTACCAACACGCCTATCCAGCGTAGAAACTATAAACCAAAGCCACCCTATCTATGTGAGGAGGAGGAGATAGAGGTATATGTCCAGTCGTGGACTGGAATAGTCTAATAAATTGATTGAAGAGTTCTCCAATATAAATTATATTTAAATAAGTTAAAAGAAACTACAGAATCGCAATAAAAATTACAAAATTCATTAACGGTTATATGTAAAAGCATGCTTTATCTCAAAATATTTTTGATGTGTATCGATATACGATACCATATGGGTCCAAGAATAACAGGAAAGAATATCATGAAATTTAAAATTTAAGTAGTATTCTGGCTCTAAATTATAATATGGTATGAAATAAAGTATGACCTTGCTAACAATAGTAATACTTACGGTTAACTGTATCTTTTGTAATTACGATAGATAAGAAACTTTGCTTCTTAAATATATTGTATTATTAGAGAGATTTTAGTTTATAGGTTTAGAAGTTACGATCACATCAAATGATTGTCATTTTCATTCATTTTAAATTTAGTTTTCGTATTATATCCATTTTGTTTTTGTCGCATGTTGTTTATAAAGTTTAATTATTATTTATTCGTTTTCTGTTACCTATTTTTTACCTTACCTGGAAAGGTTGTGGACAATCCTACTAATTTCTTACTAATATTCATATCACAATCGTAACAGTGACAAGAGTTTTTAAGTAGGTAATCTTTTCCAAGACAATTGATTTCATTAATAATTATGCGTTCGTATGCCAAACAGTGGTTAAATTATTTGTAATATTAAGATAAATAAACACCATGCCAGTATTTACAATAATTCCCATAACCAACTTACCTGCCGCGTCTATAGCACTTTCTATATCTACATTATCTTTACACAAAAACGAAACACTCTCTTCTATGTCGTCACTTTTAGGCACCGTATCAGCCACATCTTTAGTTTTTTCAATTTCCACTGTATTTCTATTCACTAACGACACATTTTCTTCTGTCACAACACTTTTGTCTGCCATTATAAAAGTCTGTTACACTTTCAACCACAATTTTATAATATCACGCACCTCTAGAATAAAAATTGTAGTTTTAGAATATACGACAAGTACCGCGTGTGTTTATTATGCTACCACATACAGTACACTGATATTTTAAATGATACGCGACTAAGTCTAAGTCTCAAGAACGTAAAACAAATATAGTGATACAGAATATAGTTCAATTGATACCGTTAAAGATATGAATGAAATGATTTTTTGCTGAGTTATAAGTTGGTGTGAACACGCGGAGTGTTCGCTGACCGGTTCTGTACTGGGTTATGAAATTACGATAAAACAGAATGTAGGCGCACCTTTGCGGTGTATAAGTTGCAATACACAGTGTAATTATACAAAGGACGAAGAGAATCACTGTTTTTGTTTGAGTTAAAAGTGTTTCAAACGTGTTGTCATTTTTGATATAAGATGTTGATATCGTTTGCGTTTATAACAGATGCGTGTGCGAGGTTTTAGGGTTATTTAATTTATTTATTAAAGCTTTATGCACATATATGTATACAGGCGGACTTAATGCCTTAGGCATTCTCTACCAGGCAACAAGATGAATACCATACACTAATAAAATATAGTCTGTGGAGTAGGTACTAATAATGATAACTAATGTATGCATACAAGTTTATTAGGTACATACTTAGGTAGCTAATAAGATAGATAAGTGATTTTTTTAATTTAGTTTTAATGCAGTTTTGGATGAAAACACTAATAAATACAACGATATTTGAGGCCTCCGTAAAAATGAGCTCTACAAAGACTTACAGTTCAAAAAATTTACTATAGCAGAACAACCAGTAAATACGAAAAGAAATAATCTATTTACGGTATTGAACTCAATGCAAAACCCTAGTATTTTTAAAAGTATTGTCTATATCTAAAAAACTGTAAATTATATAACCATAGTCCGGGTGGAGGCCCCTGTCATCCTAGCAGAAACAGGCTGCGGTGGCAGTACAAATCGTGTTACCCATACCCGGGGGCTACATGGGGTCACCATGGTTCATTAAGAGATCATCTCAAAACAGATATCCCCGGGTTTGCCGAGATGCGAGAGATACGTCTTGTATTAACTCACCTTCGGCAA
Organism: Pelosia muscerda; assembly: GCA_963691645.1. Lineage (NCBI taxonomy): Eukaryota > Metazoa > Arthropoda > Insecta > Lepidoptera > Erebidae > Pelosia > Pelosia muscerda. The sequence continues at coordinate 16,752,778 of OY829109.1, read as the reverse complement.
CCAAATATACATAGACGTGCGTTTTAATCGGTCGGTCATTGGATATGTCTTATTAACATTGAAATTATTTTTATCAGTGTAACTAAACAGCAATACATTTATACGCAATATGGCGTAGCATAGCGGACGTTACATAATACTGTCAACTGTACTGTAACCTATATTAACAAATTAAATAAAATGATTTTTCTTATTTGATCTTTTAAAAAGTATGCCTAAATATTTTTATACAGGGATAATCCTAGACTTAATGGTGCGCAAGAGAAAAGACTCACCGAGCCACTTGCCTCTTGATGGAACATTCTGGACCATATGCGGGTGACATCTAAGTCCTGCACGTATTGTCTTGTGTAGGAAAGGAGAGGGTGGATTTAATTGGGAGAGCTCATCAGAACATTCACCATGGTAGAGACGGTATAATACTGCTAAGGACGCAACGTCTCTACGTATCCGCAAAGGTTCAAGGGTATCCGTGACCTCAGGACTCCCAATAATGCGGATCGCACATCGCTGCAACCTGTCGAGAGCATCTAGTTTTTTTTTTTTTTATAATATCACGCCTATATCCCCGAAGGGGTAGGCAGAGGTGCTAGCACCCACATTTCGCCAGTTTATATTTAGGTCCCAATGTAATAGGTGGCGAGCCTATTGCCATCAACCGGGCACTTATAAACCTGCGATAAATACACACATAACTTCGAAAAGCATCGCAGTCATTGGTGTGTGCCATGGTAAACCTGGGATCGAACCCGAGACCTCGTCTCAGCAGTCCACCACCCATACAACTAGGCTACCGCGGTTCATCAGTTCATCAGCATCTAGTACTTTCTCATTTAGAACATTTAAATAGTATAGCTTAGTATGGATATCCTTTTGATATTATATAACACTTAACAAGTCTCATATTAAATAATATAACAACTGAAAAACATAATTGGAATTAATTCATATCTCTTCCTCGTCCCTAGTAATTCTCATAAGTGTATACGTTTGTATGTGTATATACATGTATATATATTTTTGCATAGTGATAGCACACATCAATATGTTGCGATCTTCTGTATGTAAGATAACTGGTTGATAACTCTAATGCTCAATGATTGTCATAATAAATCTAACTGTCACTACGCTTATCATTGAGATCATATAATGATTTCTTAAGTCAACATGCTTTTGAGCTGACGAGATAGTGAGTATTACTTCTCGGCATCAGAAGGCACAAGGTAAGAGATGTCATCACTTACCAGCAGGTGTAATTATGGTCAAACGCTGACTGACTAACTACTGGTTCAATACCGGTTTTTAGTCTTTAAATGATTTTTAGTGTCGGGGGTTTTTTTAATTCTTAATTTAGGTAATTATATGGTTATAAGCAATTCGTCATTCCCTGAGCCTATTTTCTCAACTCAGTTGGGGTCGACTTTCTAGTACAACTAAAATGCGGCTGAATGTCGATATTTTCTGAAAAGCGACTGCCATCGGACCTCCACAACCAAATTGGCGATATCGAAGTTCTGTTGTTAGGAGGGTTATAAGCAATTAGGTATAACCTAAACTATGAATTTATTAGTGTAAGAGTTATAAGCTATTGTAACCCTATAATTACCTAAATTTATAATTTATAAAACCCCCGACACAAAAAAATTGTAGTTAGTCAGTTAATTGGCCTAGTTTATGTTTGTAATAATGTTGTATTTAAATATTTTAAATTATTTAGTAAAAACTCTCCTTACCTTTTATGTGTCTAAACAAAGGAGTGATTTTAAGATTTTTGTTATAAAATAAATTGAATATTTAAAAATGTTTTTCCAATTCATTGTACATAATATTATTATTTTTTTGTGTCATTTAATAACAGACATATCAATGAAATCAACAGTTACAAGAACTTGGAAAAATTAAAAAATAATAATTCATGCGTTCTCGTATCGGGATCCTGCTATAGTTAACATATTTCAAAACGATCCAAGGTCCCCTTTTATTGCATGAACACACAGACACACAGCACAGTAAAAGAGTAGAAGTAATCTAATTTTCTTCAGTTTTCCCCTGAAATGAAAATTCAAAGATGAAAACCTAAACTTAAACGTAACTGATAAAAAATCGTAAACGTAACGTCAAAACACCTTGTGTTAAGACTAACAATGGCCCATTAGGTAAAAAAATATGGGCAATTTTATTAATATTTATGTTAAATAAACGCGGTACCGCGGTAGTCTAGTGGTATGGGTAATGGACTGCTGAGACGAGGTCTCGGGTTCGATCCCAGGTTACCATGGCACACACCAATGACTTTTCGATGCTTTTCGAAGTTATGTGTGTATTTATCACAGGAGGCTCGCCACCTATTACATTGGGACTTTAACATAAACTGGCGAAAGTTGGTGCTAGCACCTCTGCCTAACCCTTCAGGGATAAAGGCGTGAGTTTATGAGAGTTTATGTAAATAAGCGCAACAATTACTTTGTTAATATTGATGCTTTAGTAGCAATGGTTCTCAATTACATTGTTTCTCTTACTAAGTTTTGCTTACAAATTTCAAGTCATTTAATTTTAACTAGAAATTATTACGATGGTAATTTGGCCATCATCTGATACCTGTTTCTATTTGATATTTTAATAATGCCTACTATTTAATTTATTGTTTAGAATTTAATGATTCGTTTTATAAGTATTTATTTCAAAGTATCATCACTACATAGTATAAAACAAAGTCGCGTTTTCTGTCCATATTTTTCATGTGCCTTATGTCCCTTTATATGCTTGAATATTTTAAACTACGCAACGGATTTTAATGCGGGTTTTTCAATAGATAGAATGGTTAAAGAGAAAGGTTTATACCTATGTAGGTATATAACATCATGCTACGACCAACAGGTACGGAGCAGGACTGAAATATGTTGCAAAAACGGGGTGACACAGACGAAGTTGCGCGGATCAGCTAGTTAAATAAATCCTAAACGCTAGCAAAATAAGCTATTATAAGATTATATTATAAGACTTAAACCAGTAATTAACGTAAATTTGATCTTGAGGAATCTTATCATTGTTATATTCGTAATGATAAGAAGACATACTTAATATCCCATCTTATTACATTATTATAGATATTACCGTCAAACAAAGCAAATCTTCTTTGTACTGACAACATAAAAACCTCTCCAGTGAGCTCTGGCTACCCTACTCGCCGCCGGAAACACAACACAAGGTTATTATTAGCCAAGGTAGAATAGGTAGGGCGGGAGACTTACCCAGTCGGCATACTGTGTGCATGTAAAGAATAAAAGAATCAGCCTATATCTTTACTAGATACAGCGGGACTTTGATGATTGGAAACCATATTTTGTGATATGAATTATCAGTGACAAGGAAACCGTCTTTACTCTTCGCTACTTACGGAGAGGGCATGAGCATAGGTTTTGTTCTTCAGGAAGGCTTATTACGTCTTCTCCTATAATGTAATAAAAATTTAAAGACAAAAATAAACAATAACAACGTAACCTAATTTAATACCATAAACTATATAAAAAAGATATTATTTATGCCTTTAAATAACGTAACGGTTTTACAAATTATGTTCAAAACTGTAAACAAGTAAAATACTAGGTATGTAAAATAATAAGTAAAATACTAAGTAAAATAATAAGTAAAATACTACATTTCGATACAGATACGGACAACAAACCAAACGTCCATGTAGGTTATATTTACTTCAATACAACCATTTGTATGCATTGCATTGTATGTATCAGGCATAATATCTTGTAATCTACAAAATGACCACATCACGTAGTCAATTGTATCTTCTACATGTTGCCTGCGGCCATACTGTGTGTACCTATTATCGCCACCAAATGTAACCTATATTTCCTAGTTATTTTAACCTATATTCTAGCCTGCCTCCTCCTGTCACCATAGCAGAAGGTAGTTACCATAGTCGAGAGGAGGTAGGACACGACGGTATATCCGTCCCAATCGAGCAGTCCGACTGGGGAAGTACCTCCACCCTACAGAATATCGCCGATTAATAACTTTGTGTTGTGTTTTCGGTGGTGAGCAGGGTAGCCAAAGCTCACTAGAGAGGTTTTGCGCTGACGACACAGTAGGTCTCTGTTCTTACAGGGGTTGCGGCACGAGTGTTATTCCTCTGGTGTTACACTCGCCCATAGGTCACGGTTACCACTTACCATCAGGTGGGCCGCGTGCTTGTCTGCAACCTAAGTTGTATTGAAAAAAAAAAAACCCCGGGGCCCAGACGGGGATACCGTGGACCCTGCACCCGAAGGGGGTCATCTCGAAAGAGAGAAGATATGTTGGCTACTATCTCATCTCCAGCAACTAGAGACCCAAAGATGACGTGCATTATAGTCGGTTCGACACAAGGCTATTATTAGCCGCGGTATTCTAAAGGTGTATTGAACACTTAGTAACAACTTCATTGAATAATATTACTTACCAAGTATCATGTTACCTACATTGTCTTATTGCTCTTCGAGTTCATACTATTGCTGTTCTAATAAAACAAATTGATATGCGGATGTGAACTTGTAACGTTCTTGTTACGTGAAAAAATTATATATTGTGAATTTAAAGCTACTTATGATGCCATTAATGATATATATCGATGATATAGGTATAGGCACGAGTCGTGGACACAAAATAATGCGTACTATTCGTACAGTAGCCGTTTTTGGGTGTCTTTTGAAGATAGCACGGGGTGCTATGGGTATTCAATAGAATATTTTCAATAATTTCTTTCACAAAATTTTAATTAAGCTTATTACCAGATATTTCATGATTCTGGTATTACAACGAACTAGTACAAATTTTTGCTTGAAAGAAAATAGCTACACGTTTTAGCTGACCATTTCATTTCTGTTCACCCTTCGATCTCTATTCACCCCGTATTCCCGGTAATAAAAAAAATTACCCGACCTACGCGATCACAGTCCATGAAATTACTCTGGCAGGTGGAGAAGGACATCTCCATCAAAGAAACTTTACGTCGACATACTGTTTTTATCTTTATTTAAATAGAAATTATGTACTTTCTTATCAAGAATTATCTTGTAACTAAACAGAAACCTGTGGCACACAAAATAAATAAAACACATTATCTATTTGTTATCAACTTATCACATATTTATTGTTTTCTTATTTACTCTAACATTTCACTTAAAATAATATTTGAAATTTATTTAGTTTCTTCATTAGTCCTTCTTGTATCGCTTTTTGGAAGATATACAGCAGTTACTATTCCAACTAAAAATAAAGTAGTTTTAATTAACAAAACGTAATATGAGGTCTGAGGTAGTGGAGTCTCACACACACTAGATCGAGTATCTAACCAACCTCACATATAAACAGAATATTGCAGTTAATAATAACCTTGTGTTGGGTTTTAGATGGTAAGTAGGGTAGCCAGAGCTTACTGAATCGATTTTTTGTTGTCAGTGGGAAGACCAAGAATCCTGCTTTGTCTTCTGCACTGACAGCACAGAATTTTTTTTAACCATCACACCGACTAGTGTGTAGAAGGTACCTCCATAGTAACAATCTATAGGCCACAGTTACTATTTTCCATCTAAGTCTATACCTAAGTATTGTAAAAAAGCTAGTATCCCTGTTGATTGATGAACGAAGTTTAGTGGCAGGCTTTCCTTTAAATAAATAAATAATAATAAATATTCTAGGACAATCTACACAACGTCACACAGACCCATGGTAAGCATAGTGTAACTAGCTTGATACATTTTTTTTTGTAAATACCTACATATATAGGAACACCCAGACCAATATAGATATTCATTATTCAAGCATACAAATATTTGCACTGCGCGGGAATCGAACCTGGGCCTCAATCGCGTTTACTACCGCTATGCCACAGAGGTCGTCAGTGACAGAGTACTTTCGGAGACTTTCGGAGTAGGGAGTTCGCAGTCACTCGAATATAAGTCATATAAGCTGTATCAAAAGAAGAAGACATAGCAAACGAAAGGATCAGAACCTCAGAAGATGCAAACAGGAACAACGTTCAGATTTAAGATGATGATGAAATAGGCAGTTTGTACAAAAGTGTCTGTTAACGTCTTAATTTAAATACATCAGTAGATAAATAAATAGAATTGATAATAGTACTGACTTACTGGTGTCAATGTAGGAGTCAAGTTAACATGATGTGTGCACAATGTCAAACAACACAAACAATTTGATATGAATATATTGCATATAATGATATGAAAAATAGATAATGTAACACAGGTAGGAAATGTATATATCTATCTTTCTTGGACATAACCAGTATTTTCCACAATAGGCTAAGAACCATGGTGTAGTTATTTTGTGTCTATTCCAATTAGCTAACTTGAATAGCCCCATGGAATAAATTTTATAAGGAGTTTCAGCCAATCCACGTGTAAAAGAAGCTGATACAACAATCAATTAATATTATTCTTGTTAATAAGAAATTAATGTGGGACGGGACCCGTTCAAACAAATCAAAGACGTAATAATTCAAATGATTTAATAGTTATCTCCTTCAGACGAGTGTTGAGGTCATGGAGATCCGTATTATTTGTAAACGACAGACAAGATGTTTATTACAACAAGTGCGATTACTTCAATGAAGAACTATTATTATAGTTGCGGGTCAACGAATGAACGAACGAATGTCTCCTGTTTTTGCAACATTTTTGGTCATAGCACATTCGGGGTTCGATCCCCACTCAGTGCAAAAAGCTGTATGCATAAATATGGCTGTTTGCACTAGTCTGGTCGTGCCTCGGAGAGCACGTTAAGCCGTCGGTCCGGGTTGCCATACCAAAATCTATGGCAGTCGTTACGGGTAGTTGGAGCCCTCAAAAGTCCAACCAGTCTAACTTGGAGCTTCGATATCACCATTGGTCATTAGACCATTGGTTGTGGAGGTCAGATTGGCAGTCGCTTCACGGAAAATATCGAAGTTCAGCCGTACCACAGTTAGACCGGAACCCCAACTGAGTTGGGAAAAGGTTCAGGGAATGAAGATTGGTCATAGCACAATATTAATATACATATAAATATTAATGCATATAAACCTTTCTATAGAAGCGCTCTATCTATGCGGCTTGCATCAGGATCCGTTTGCTGGTTTTAAAGATTTAAACACAGGCATGGACAAACAACGAAAACCGATTTGGTTTTATACCATGTACTCGTATGTAGTTCTTTGTATGATGTTACAGTCATTTTTAAACAATGTATTGTGTTTTTGATAATTCCGCCCAATCAAAGATAAATCTAAATACCTACTAGATCATTGACCTACATATTGATATCGTCGTTGTCGTATCCAGTATTCATCTTTATGATTACATATTAATTATTATTTTGATAAAAAAGAGCTCTCAGATAAATTATATTGAAATTGATAAAGCAATTGTATGATCACACTGATTATAAAAAGCCTTGACATGAATGAAACCATCCAATCTATTTAAATTCGTATTGATCCGTGAAAAAACGCGAATAAATTAGATTTGAATATTTGATATAATGAACTATAAATACATAGATAGATATATAGAAAGATAACTCTTTATTGTACATCAAAAACATATAATTACTATTGCAAAACATACCTACTGTTTCTGTATATCTAAATCTGGAACATTATTATGAAGTATCTTTGTTAAGATCGACAAGTAGTTCCCTAATAATGATATCGTTTGTATTACTGAACTAATAAACAAAAAAATTAAACATGATTCAGAAACGAGTTCAGATGTTTCATGTAGATACACATATAATAAAAAAAAATCTAAAATATATAGATTCTTCATTGTACGCCAAATATATAGGCAACAAAAAAGGATAGTACACGATAGTTATTTTTCCAGTGGCAAAGTCTTTTAAACAACCAGTGTGACTATATCGGTGTTACCAGGTTAGTTGATAAGAATTAATATCGTTGATAGAAACTATCTACCATATTATATTTGAGAAGCATTAACTATAAATTCTACACATGTTTACGTAAACTGTGCCAAGGTACGTCGAGAGAATAAGAAAGTTCAGGGTATACTCACTAATAAGGAAAGCAGTCCAGCAGTAGAACGTGAGCTGGCAATAATTGATGATCGTAGTACCAACGATAGCCACCCCAGCTAGGCTGACTGTACGGGCTACCATCATACCCAAACTGGTTGCAAGACCCCTGATAAAATACAAGAACTTGTTTTTACTGGGCAGTTCGAGATGTACAATATGCTTGACTAAAATATACATATATTACAATATGAAACAAAATTATAATTTTGGTAGATACTTCAATAAACTATTTAGTCTAAAAATCTACTAAGATTGTTAAATATTTCATAACCGAATGATAATTAAATATATTAACTGTAGATGCTTAGGTACAGACTTAAACTATACGATCATATAATCATCTTAACGTAAGCTTTGAAGTAATAAAATATTTTAAAGCAAAGAATGCAAACTGCATAAATAAACTTACACATAATTATTCTCACCTGTAAGAAGTTGGAAATATGTCAACGTAAAATGAATTAACGCTACCAATAGCGATTAAAGTAAACTGTATCATACAGAAGAGTACTAAACTAACGATGGGCTCATAAAACATATTCACGGTAACGCAACAAAAGCCAGCAACCAGGAAAGAAGTGAAGATAATTGTTCTTCTCCAGTTAGCCAGAATAATAGCCCCAATATTCAGGATAGTGGCGATTAGTGTCAAGAGCATACCGGCGTATATCGTATTCAGTGAGCTATTTTCGATACAAATATCCTAGAAAAATAAATACATGCATATTGTTTTAAAATGTTCGTAATAAACAACAATTGATTTATAATATCATTTGAAACCTCTAAGATAAAAAAGTCATTTAGATGATCATGCTTTGTACTGACATTGTAATTATTCGGTGTGATATTTGCGACAACTTTCTGGCAGAAACTAATGTTTTCCTCTGCTGCGGTGAAGAACGAGTCCACCATTGTTGGGAACCACATAAGAAATGCATTATTTCTGAAAAAGTACAATGCTGCTTTAAGTGAAATCGATTAAATCCTAAAATTAAACTTTGAAGAAGATTCTATATCTCGTATTATATACTTACGTACTACAACATATAGAGAGAAGCAGAAATAGTTGCAATGACCTCCAAAGCAGTGGCGGTTTGAATATTGGTGTTATCTGCTTCATTACATTTTTCCAGAATGATGAAGTTTTAACCATGTTGCCAGTTTTTTTCAGGGAGTTTACCTAAAAATGTTTATAGTTTACCATTACCAATTTAGATAAAAAATCTCTCTCATTAATTTCTTTCATGGAACTTACAGGATACACCGAATTTTTTCCATAGTTCGCCCTGAACATGGCTCTTAGAACATCCATAGCTTTATCAGTATCTCCCTTGTTAGCCAAAAATTTAGGGCTTTCTTTCAAGAAACACAGCATCACTGCACTTAACCCAAGAGGCAATGACATCACCAGGCTAAATAGCCGCCATGACTTGTATATATTTACATAAGGGACAGGTACAGCAAAGTTTAATGGTAAAATTAGATATCCCAAAACTGAAATCAAGAAGAAAATTATTTGTTAGTAAAACCATAAATACTGGTAGAGATGTATATAAAAAGTTTCGAAAAGTAAGTTACTATTGTAACTAAGTAATTGTAAGTAAAAGTAAGGCTTCCCCCAAGTGAATACAGATTATCGATGGTTGGTCATCGATAGATGTTCCGACGATTTGGTCATAGCCAATATAAGAACCGATTCTTTTCAAACAACCACAATAAAATGAATCTCAGTTTTTACGTCGGATACAGATATTTTAAACAAAAAATAATCATTAAATCTGTTCAATATTTTGACAGGTGCCAGTGGCACCAGGTACAAATAGATAAAGTTTCCAATACTTTTACGTTTAGAATCGATAGTCCACTGCAAATTATCAAATTTATGATTGTTATTTATGTTGATACATTTCTTATGCAATTTCATATACTTACCAAAGCAAAGGAAATCAGTTCCAGTACTACAAATGTTCAATATAAAAATATATCTGTTTCTTTTACTTCTCGACGTACTCTCTCCTAGGTATGTAGTCACTAATGTCAGGGATGCTGTTGAACTAATATGGTTATAAACAGATAACATATATAAATTGATTATAACATAATATACAGATATATATATGACAGATAACATATATAGATTGATTAACTATCTATGAAAAGATTGAGTGTAGAAAATAAAAAGAAAAGGAAGTAAAAAACAGAATAAATAGTGTAAGAGAATCAATAAAAAAAATATAAATAATCGACATAAACGTGGAGTTGAATAGTTGTGTAAGGAGTGGATCAATGTAATTGTTTTAAGCATAGATTTACAGCATAAATAATAAAATAACATAAATAATAATATGAAACTTACAAGCAGCTGGCTAACAACTTGAGAACCAGCATCATGGAGAAGCTGGTTGAGAAGCTAGTCATTGCAGAGAAGATAAAACCTACTGTTACAGACGTGAGGATGGTACGTTTTCTCCCTGTAGTATCTGCGATGTAGCCCCAAGGTAATGCAAGCAAAAACCCTTAAAGAAATATACATCTTAATAAATTTTGTGAAATCTTATTATACTTAACAATATGGGAATGAATAGACAAAGTAATCTAAATATATTATATCTCTTGCTAGGTGAATTTGGAAGAAAGCAGACAACTCAAAGATCTCTTGAAAAATATGATCAAAACGGCAACAGACATATTGGGAGTATTTTGCATCCACTCCATGTAACGGTTAAAGAAAAAAACATACCAGCAAAACTAATAGATTTCAACATCCCGCCTTGTTCTAATGTCAACTTGAGGTCACAGCTCGCAGCAGGTACTACTAAGCTGTAGCCCAGCATATCCATCACAGCGCCAATCATTATTACACAGCAGGTAACTAGTAAGTACCAATTGTACCGGCCTTGGCCTAAAATTTTAAAAGTTCGTCACGCCAAGTGTCAGTTAGGTGTATTTATAACTAGCTATTAAAAATATTGGTAACAGAAGACCTTAAGAACTATGCTAGTAGTAAGACTGTGTTACAAAAAAGATGAACACTACACTAAGTACATATATGGACATAATTAATGTGTGTGTCTTTAGCAAGTTGAAGCTGTGTCCACCGCTGCATAAAATAGCTCTGTCCACATGCAACCTTGCCGCAACAGACTGCAGGAAGTTGTTGGAGCTGCACCGAACACAATTGATTAGGGATGTAATGCGGTTTCTTACAATGGCTGCAAAGCTATCAACACCAGCCTCTGTGAATATCCCCGAAGCGCTACAATAACTGCACAGGGCCCTGTACGCCCCCTGGGTGTAGCTTGTCCATAGTATGTAGCAATAAATATAGCCAGGGTGAATGTAGCTTCCGAATAGTGAAAGAAATTTTGATCAGCACGGTAGTTTTTGAGTTTATTCAATAAAAACATACACTCACACACACACACACACACACACACACACACACACACACACACACACACACACACACACACAAACACACACACACACACACATACACACATACACACACACATGCGCACGCAAGTACAAATTTATCCTCTTCATAATATTTGTGTAAATGTACTCGTAGATAAAAAAAAAGTTTAAATAGCCGTGTTCGTTGAAGCAAATAACTAGGTTGATGACCTTTTGCTGTTGCCATCTTGGACAGCTGAACACACACATTCAAATTTTTTTTCACTGTTGTGTTCAGTATTGGTTAATATTTAACTCAAAACTTGAGTCACGTACCTCGTCGGTGTACCGACGACGTCTTATGGATAAAGTTTGTGTCTCACAAACCAATGTAGGTAGGTATATAATTCATTATTGATATTGTTATAAAGAATCTACAGTCAGAGTGATTTATATAAAGAAACACGTTACTAGTACAAACAAATCTGTCTAGGTTACTGTTGTGTCAAAAAACTTACCGGCCACATCGATAGCTGTTTCGATATCTATATTATCTTTTTTCACTAACGACACTTCTTCTTCTGTCACACTTTGCACCATCATAAACGTCTGTTCCATAATGACGTACTGTTATAAATAAACTCTCAAATTGTTTTGTGCCTTTCTTAATAGTCTGTAAAAGTTATGAATCTATATTAATACGAATAGACCAAACCGAGGCCAAGAGCAAAATGTTTTTGTGCGAATCAATAGTGTCGTAGCGCTCACTCGCATGCGATTTTAGTTATCGATGTCGATAAATTTTGATTTTTATAATAATGATTATAAGACTTCTCTAATTTTTATTACCTCGGCTCTCTTATCCAGGCAAAAACCGTATTTGTACGCATCATCATGTTTGACCTTAAAAGCGACTGATGTAAGAAGAGATGATGCGAATGTTAAGATGTGTGTGAGGTTGGATGAATGAATAGAATAAGGTATGAGTATATCAGAGAAAGTTCAAAAGTGGCATCGGTAAATGAAAAATTGAGAAGTGAACGACCATTGTGGTATGGACATGTTATGAGAAGAGATGATAGTAAATTGGTAAAAAAGGTCCAAAGGAATGTAAAGAGCTATAAGAGCAGAGGTCAGCCCAATAAAAGATGGATGGATTGTGTGAAAGAAGACATGGCAAAGAAGGGAAAGACTGAGGAAATGACATCTGACAGGCATGTGTGTAGGTGAATGACATGTTGCTCCGACACCAATTAATTGAGACAAGGGCAGGGATATGAGATAAGTTTAAAACTTCTAATACCTACTAACAATTACAATTATTAGATGCTGGTGATCGTATTATCGTATCGGTTATTTCCCAATTTAAGTTTCAATGGCATGGAATCCATTCTATCTAATTGTTCATCTGATTTATTGTTTTTCTTTTCAATTACATCAGCGTGTACGACTTTGCCATTAAAATATTGTCTTTCACTCTCATTGTCGATTGCTAATAATATTATGTGTTTTGTTTTATTTATATCTCACTGATAGAAAGTGGCACCCTGGCCTATGGATGTTTTGCACCTTGAAATGCCGTTCTTGAAGAGGTGGTATAGGAGGGGGACCAGGGGTGTGTGAAGGATAAGATAACTTCTTCACCGGTTCTTCTTCTTCGCAGGAGACAAATTAGTCTTCCCACTGACAGCACAAAACTCCAAAAATTTTATATCATAGTATCAATTTTAGTATTAATCTCAATATTATCTCTGGCTGTTTGCTAAGAAAACGCATGTAGGCGTTTCTAAAAAATTCTGTTACATGAGTATATTGTATTACAAGAGTGTAGCACCTTTGGCCTTTGGAGACATGTCAGTATTCTGAAACCCACCGTTGGGTCTGCTTTATGAACCTTAACACCGAAGGGATCATTAGTGGGTCTTCGAAGACAATAAAATTTCAGTGGACCTCTAGTGGGCTTTTGGAGACATGTCAGTATTCTGAGACCCACTGCTTGGATCTACTTAGTGGGTCCTTGAAGCCGAAGGGGATTTTAGGGGGCTAGAATGTTCAATGTAGGGGATTGGCACGCATTTTAACGGTTATGACAGAATTCAGGATTACGAATGTCAATCCCATACATAGAACATTATATCCCATTGTACGAAACGACGATATTGTATCAATCAAGTCATTAGTCTATGGCAGTCCACTACTGGACAAGCTTCTCTAAATTTGAGAGAAGCTACTGTTTCTGGCCTACTGTTTCAACATTGATCAGACGGGTTAGTGCAGGGTTTAATTTCGAGTTTCCTTCTCGCAGTGGTACCGTCTCCGTATTTTGTCGCCTTTTACAACACTCTATAGACGAGAAGGGGTTGTGATATTATTTCTACCATCACACCCACCATATGCTCTTTAATTTAGAGCAATATTTAACAAGTAATTTTAGAGACATGTTGCTATTAACTTTTTATAGGAGCAAGGAATCAGTATGCCCAACCTTTGGAGATGAAGATAAGCTCATTTGCATAAGAGCTCTTAACATAGGCTTTGTAGATAAGTTTTCTTAAAATTATGAGGAAATAATCACAGCAATTATTTTTATAGTAGTGTTATTAAGTAGTAGTATTAAGTAGTAGTGGGCCGTGTGCTTATCAGTAGACCTGCTGCAAAAGTGGTTACCGTGGCCTATGGACGTTTATAACATCAAGGTCGTCACACTCGTGTTGCTGACGATGTAGAGGTACGGGGGAGTTAAGAAAGTTTCTATGCTGTCAGTGTAGAAGACAAAGGTAAGAAGTTTCTCGGTCTCGCCCCTGATAATACTTAATCTGTCCAGTGAGCCCTGACTACTCTACTCACCGCCAGGAACACAAGGTTATTATTAGGCGCGGTATTCTATATTGCGGAGGTACTTCCCCGAGTTGAACTGCTCAATAAGGGCGGAGGAGACTGTCATGTCCTACTTTCTGCTAAAACCCTTCTTGTTCGTGGCTATAACCACCACGCTTAGGTGGATATAGCTTAACATGATGCGAATGGATAAAGGAATCAAAATAATTATTTCATGGGGCATATATGAATCCGCATAATAGATTTAAATAAATACAGAGCTAAGCAAACAATAACATTTTTAATGAGGTATTTTTGGAATTCATTTATATTTAAGTTTCTAATTAGATATAACATTGCAGAACAGAATATAAACATTATGTTTTACATCATTTACAATATATTTTTAAACCAAAAATCAATTTGCATTACATTGTTCCTTTATTAAGATATATTATCCTTTTTCTTTTCTTCTTTTGGAAGGAAAATAGCTGCTACAATTCCACCTAAAAGAAGAATTAGTTTTATAAATAGTTACACAACACAATGGAGTAGGTGGAAGTTACTCTGAAGGATACAATTTACAATCTGATCATCCAACAAACAACTGGAGTCACTGTCGGTTTGACTTGTCGCTAGCTCGCAGAATAAGTAATCTAAAGTAGTAACAGTAGGCTAGTCACATCTGTCAAAAGAAAGTGATTGAATTATATAATGGTAACATTAAGTTTGGAAATGTGTCCGGTTCCATAGGATTTCTTAAGTCTTTTATATTGACATTGTTCAATCACGTGGTGCACGGTTTATCCCCGAAATGATCGTATAGATGAGGAGTTTTTAGGATGTATACTTACTAAAAACGAAAGCTGCCCAGCCGTAGAACGTTGGTAGGCAATAGTCGTTGATTGTGGTACCTACAAGAGCCACACCTCCAAGGCAAACGAAACGAGCCACCATCATGCCTAATCCAGTTGCAAGAGCCCTGATGACAATAAGAAAATATGTGAAGGCTTCTAAAGAGTGTAAGGCAACTTACATAGATATAAAAGTTCTGCTATAAATCTGTAAGTAGGTATGTCCAAAAATATCAACTGAAACATTTCTTTTTAATATTTAGTTGTCAATTTAGCTCTGGATCTTGTATGAGCATATGTGAAGAATATGTGAAGCAAGGCTCAGTGAGCTTGGGTGATTTCTTTTTTAAGCTTCTTAGGTGGCAGTGCCTGATGGAAAGTGGTTACCGTGGTCTATGGACGTTTGAAACACCAGGAGCGTCCGTGCTGCCGACCATATAGAGAAGAGGGGGAAGGGGAATGGAGGACAGGAGAGAAGAAATTCAAAAAGTAAAAGCCATAATAAAAGTCACTATGGTGCTGGTGGTACTTACAAGGTTCCAACTTAAAGTTGTTTAGATAAATCACAGTTGGGAGATAACTCTACAGCTTGAACATGAGCAGAATGAAGTTCCTTTCATACCCCACTGTGACGTGCGGGAATCCATTACAATTCATTCTCTGCTTACTGTGCTGTACTCTAAGATTTGGTAAAAATAAATATAATAAATAAAACTTACCTACACGATGTTGGAAATACGTCAATATAATAGGAATAAACACTGCCAATAGGTAAAACAGTCAGCTGTATCATACAGAAGACCACCATACTGGCAATGGGATCAGAGATAATATTAACAGTAATACAACAAACGCCAGAGACTAATAAAAAAGTCAAAATCATCGTTCGTCTCCAGTTAGCGAGAACATAAGCACAAGTATTAAGACCTATGAACAGTAGAGCGAAAATCATCCCAGAGTAGATTGTGTTCATTGAGTTATTATCTGTGCATACATCCTGGAAAAATAAAACAAAAACATGAAATTAAATAACTTATTGTGCATTGTAAAATATCAGCATTATCTGAACCTTTTCCCGATTGTTCCATCCAATTATAATTGAAGCACAAAATTATTTAAACGATAATGAACTTTATACTGACGTCATGGTGGATTGGTGTGATATTTGCGACAATTTTTTGACAAAAATTTGTGTTCACATCGTTTGAGGTAAAAAATGAATTCACCATCGTTGGGTACCACATGAAGAATACGTTGTTTCTGAAAAAATAAATCCAATACAGTATTACTGATATGCTACCGATACTACGTTCTTTGCACAGAAAACCATCTTCAATTCACTGTAGAGGGAACACTGCTCATGTTCATTCATGAACATATTTTAAGACCTCAATTTTATGCAATATTTAATTTAAATTGTTACTATTTATTATAAGCGCTAAAAACCTCTACACCAACACCAGATCTAATGTTAAGCTGATTTCAATGAATATTATCGTTTTATAAGATTCAGTATTTTATAAAATTTAAAATCGGTTATTAAATTTTATTAATATTTTATTAGGTATTTTCGAGACAAGGAAAACTCGAAAGAGAACCCTGTACCAACCCGTCTGGTCAGCGTGGAAAAGTTTCCCAACATTTAGAGAGGCATCCAGCAATGAATTACAATACTGGCTGATTGATTAATTGATTGAAGAAACTTGTTTGGTTATTTTAAATATTGAACCGTGTAAACAATCAATAAATACTTACGTACTGCAACATATAGAGAGAAGTAAAAACAGTTGTATTGACCGCCAAAGTAACGGTGGCTTCAATATCTGTGTCACTGTCGACAAAGAATCCCGGAAAGATGGTATTTCAACTGGAATGTCCGACTTTAGTATAGATTTCACCTGCAAAAAATAATAGAAACACTGAATGTCATGATGATAACATTATTAATAATTATTTACTTGCTTCTTTCCCTTAGAGACTATTGCACATACGAAATCATGTCTCCTCGGGTAAGAAGTCTTTTTACTTGCTTGCTTTGAGGGATGCTGTTTGGCATTCCTTTCTGTGACAATTAATTACACTTTGTTATTGCTATCGTTGAGGTTATTAAACTCTGTGTGAGTGTCGGGTCTCCCATCCCATTCCTCAATATATTTTTTAGTAATGAATTTCTCTCATGTAACGTCTACTTTAATATCTTAAGCAACATGTTTACTTCCTTCCTTATCTACTTTTTATAGTTTTGACATTTGTTTTCTCCGTTTCTTTTATATTCATAATTGTTTTCATACGTGTTTACATTTGCGGGTTCTCTTCCCTCAAGATGTTGTTCATCTGGTTGACATAAGTAAGTATACCAACGACTTCAAGAAAGTTAAAGTTTACTAACTGATACCTGCGGTTTCCCACAAGTGAAACTTTCATCTCGTTCCTGCCACTCATGGAAACATTATCCTCTGGATTAAAAGTAGCCTACATGTTAGTTCCAATTATAATTATCTATCCCTGTACCAAATTTCAGATACGTTCAGCTGTTAGAGCGAGATATCAAACCAATTTTTTTATATCTTTACAAACTTTCTCATTTTTTTTACCGTTTGATACCGTTAATTATACCTATTATACCATTATTTACTCTCCATAGTGTTAGTTCAACATTGCTATAAAAAGTGTATCGTTTGATTTAGCTGTACTGAACGCTAGTTAAACGTAAATATATTATAAAACAGAAAAATAAATTGCAAATTTTTCATTTTTTATGCCAATACATAGTGTACCAGGAAGCCGCGGTAGCCTAGTGGTATGGGTAATGGACTGCTGAGACGAGGTCTCGAGTTCGATCCCAGGTTACCATGGCACACACCAATGACTTTTCGATGCTTTTCGAAGTTATGTGTGTATTTATCGCAGGTTTATAAGTGCTTCGGAGAGCACGTTAAGCCGTCGGTCCCGGTTGCCATACAAACATCTATGGCAGTCGTTACGGGTAGTTGAAGCCCTCAAAAGTCCAACCAGCCTAACTTGGAACTTCGATATCGCCATTGGTCATTAGACCATTGGTTGTGGAGGTCAGATGGCAGTCGCTTCACGGAAAATATCGAAGTTCAGCCGCATCACAGTTAGACTGGAAAGCCGACGCCAACTGAGTTGGGAAAAAGGTTCAGGGAATGATGACATAGTGTACCAGGACTACCAGGGGCCTTCGGTTTCGGGAGTATTTCCCTAACAACCTATATACTGGATATAGTATCACAAAATGATAAACTTAACAAATAGCTATTAGAGTTATCTTTGTGTATTATTACTTACAGGATATTTACAGGTTTTAGAATTCCCATGATTCACTTTGTAAATGTGTGTAAGAACATCCATAGTTTTATCAACATCACCCTTATTGATTAAAAACTTTGGAGTTTCTTTTAAAAAACATAACATCACTGCTCCCATTCCAAGAGGTAAAGACATGGCTAGGCTGAACAGTCTCCAGGATCTATAGACCTTTATGTAAGGCATAGGAATTGCGAATTCCAAAGGTAAAATGAAGTATGCCAGCACTGAAATAATTCAAAACAATATTACTTATATATAAAAAAAAGATTCCACAATATTTTTCGTATCACTTAATTTATAATCACAGAAAAGTGAATGTCTAGACGAGACGTGAACCCTCAACCAGTCTCTGACGGGGGAAATGATCTGACCACAGAGCTCCTAGACTATGCCACGAACATTAGGAATTCTCCTTTACGTCTTAGGGGTGACGTTGGATGAAAGATAAAAGATATGTCACTGGGTCTACCGGGGTTAGAGAGATATATCTTGTATAATTTCACGTCCGGCAATCAAAGACCCAAAGACGGTGTGCATTTTAGTCGATTCGAGTCCGACATAATCACCTCTGCCGACTTTGGTGGGGGCGGTATCCGTGGAGATTTTGCGCACGGAAAAAAGGGGTGACGTTGGAGACATCCACTGACCTATTATTCTACGGAGTTTTTTTTATTACTGTCCAATTAATTAGTTGAAATTCTTACTTACTTTTTCAGATCGATTTAAAATTTTATTGGGGAAGCTTGGAACTTTCCCAAACAAAGCAATAGACCAATTAAAATCATCAAATGTACAGGCATTGAAGAGACAGGAAGATTTCAAGACAAAAGCAGATTATTATTTATTATTTTAAAATGGTCAAGGGTGCTTACCAAAACAAACAAAATCGGTTCCAGTACTGGAAATGTTCTGAATGAAAATATATCTGTTCCGCTGCTTCCTGCATGTGCTTTCTCCAAGGTATGTAGTTATTAAGGTCAGTGATGCTGTTGAACTGAAATTATTATGAATGTATCATAATAATATAGTTAAATATTCATGCCAGTAGCCTTAGCACGAAATACTATCAAATTCGTAATGTAAAGGTATCGACAGAATGGAGCATTGCGATTGGCGGGCTACACTCGCACACAGGTTCACAGCTTTACAGTTTTGTTATTAAAACAGGTAAACTTACAAACAGCTAGCTAAGAACTTCAGTACCAACATCATGTAAAAGTTGACTGAAAAGCTAGTCAGTGCAGAGAAGATGAAACCAGCTGTGACAGATACGAAGATTGTTCTCTTTCTGCCTATGGTATCTGCTGTGTACCCCCACGGAATAGCAAACACAAATCCTGTAATTGAAATAATATCTTCATGTTAAAAGATGGAGGGAGAAGGAGACAAAGAAGATGCGGAAGAGAAAGAAAACATCTAGAAAGTTTACATGTACTTATTCAATTCATTGTGTGGTGGTTCAAACAAGCCTTTTTATCGGTGCCTACAGATAATCTACGATGAAATACAGGGTGTCAGGGAAATATTTCAGAAGCCGGAGGCCCCAGTTAATACTCCTGGTACATAACATGTTGGTATGAATGAAACAAAATTACGGCAAAGCAATTTTTTTTACTTTTTTTTCACAATGCTTACTTTGCATCGTATCAGTAAAGCTAGACAAAATGAAAATGTCATAAAAGAACGTCACTGCAAAAAATAACAAATGGCGCGAGCTTGCGAGTTCATATTTTTTCATGCAGATCGATTTTCACTACTAACGCGATAGAGAGTGAATAACGCAAGTTAAATGGAAAAAAAATTGCTATGTCGTAATTTTTTTTCGTGCCAATATATTGTGTACCAAGAGTACCTACTACCAGGCGCTTTCGGCTTGTTTCCCTTACACCTTGTAGGTATATACAATATTGCCTATGTGCTACAGTTTCACCAAATGAACATTTCTTTCTTTTCAATATTTTCTTTCTTTTCTTAATACAAAAGAGAAATCATACCAGCAAAACTGATGGACTTCAGGATGCCGCCTTGTTCCAGAGTCAAGTTGAGGTCACAGCTAGCAGCAGGTACTACTAAGCTGTAGCCTAGCATCTCTATCACGGTTCCAACAGTAATGATGCAGGACGTGATTAGCAGCATCAGATTGTATCGTCCATGACCTGTAAGGCAGTTAACTATTCAAATTGATTTAGATCATAAAAAGGGAATGCTCCGACAGGGCTTGAACCCTTGACTAGACCTTTACAGATGGAAAGCTGGGACCACTGAGCTACGGAGTCATTCGAAATTCTCTTATACAACCACCTTGGGGCGATGACTCCCACTGCGGCAGCCTATAGAACTATCGGAAACAATCCCTTTTGATTGAGTAGAAAAGTTTTCTCGTTTCGACTTCAAATACGTCCATCGCGAAATGCTCTAGGCGTAGGTAGGGTACACGATTAAGATAACGTGGGGTATTACGTCATTGGAAGAAATAATAACGAACCAATTTGCGTTTGCAAGGGACCTATGCTCGGGCCCATTCCGAATAGAGGCGCTGCCATGAAACAAATTACTATAACACGATAGCGACTCAAAACTGCCGTCAATTTGGCAGAGAGAAGAGCGTCATTTTGCAGCCAAGGTGCAAGGGATATGTTACTTACTATCTTACCTCCGACAACGAAAGACCCCAATACGGTGTAGGTTTTAGTCGGTTCCAGTCCGACATAATCACCTTCACCTGCTCGGTGGGGGTGGTATTCGTAGCGATTTTACGCATGGAAAAAACGGCATCGTTTCTCTTACTACTTGAGTTCAAAAAAATATATGTCGATAACTATATTTTTTACTGCAGTTGATAATATTTTCTGTTCCAACTCAAAGAAATAAGTTGAGTTTAAGATTAATTTTTATCTTTTTCTGAGTGCAAACAATGGTTGGTGTCTTTTTAGTTTCAGGTAACGAAAATAAATATGATGTTTTTTCATATTATGATAATGTTTCTTGTGATATCAATCAATTTATAAATTAGCCACGGTAACCTAGTAGTATGGGTAATGGACTGCGGAGACGAGGTCTTGGGTTCGATCCCAGGTTATACCATGGCACACAACAATTTTTCGATGCTCTTCGAATTTATGTGTGTATTTATCCAGGTTTATAAGTGCCCGGTTAATGGCAATAGGCTCGCCATCTATTAAATTGGGACCTAAACATAAACTGGCGAATGGGGTGCTAGCACCTCTGCCTACCCCTTCGGGGATATAGGCGTGAGTTTATGTTTATGTAATTGATTAGCCTATCGCAGTCCAATGGTGGACATAGGCCTCTCCCGATGTTGGGAGGGTTTGACCTACTGTTTCCACGCTGACCTGACAGGTTGGTACAGGGAGTTCTCCTTCTTTCGCAGTGATATCGTCTGCGTAGTTTTCCTTCTCCGTGTGTAGCTTAACAGATTTAACCAAGTAGAAATTTGTAGTAACTTTCCTCAATACCAATCAAGTATAACATCTATAAGAGTTTAATAGTCATTGGAATTGATTTTACCTATGAAGACATCGACAGATTTGTAGAAAAATATTGGAAATTTCAGATTAAACATTACCCAAAAAGAAGGGGACATAGGGGTTATATAGTGGGGATATAGTGGTTATTATATACACACACATAAGAATAGCAAAGAAATAAGATATAGGTGCTGTTTTTTTAAAGACCGATTTGAGAGGGAAGCGTGGGAACGTATTTCGTATTTTTTTTGCTATAGCGCTGTGCAAAAACAATGATTTGCAAAATAACCCTCCATAAAGAATATGTAATGTGTAGTTAATATAATGAGGTTTGTACTCAACTTGACATTCTCTTTGATAGTGTCTGTACTTTAGAGTAATATTTTGTTTCCTTTTCAGTTGAAAATGTTATGTAGGTACCTACGTCAATTTTGTTTTTTAACATACTAAGTACATTGACTTAGCGAAACTACTTAATTTAAGATATTCACGAACTTTTTTCATTATATTTAATTATAAAGATAATTCGAACCCGAGATCTCGTCTCAGCAGTCTATTACCCATACCACTAGGATACCGCGGTAATTCTGCTAGGCTACTGCGGTCGGATAATACTTTATAGAGGATCCAAGTTTATGCAACTGTTTATTCACGTCCGCAATAGTTTGAATCGTGTCACTTTTCAATATAGCAAGATTATAACACATTATTATGTTTACACAACTATTAAGTTATGATGTTTTTTATATTGACTAGGTACACGTTTTTAAGTTCATTTCATATTAATAAGATGCAATAAAGAATAAGGAAGCTGACTTTTAGAATACTGAATAGGTATATTATATCTACACTAATAGTATAAAGAGGATAGATTTGATAAATTGATGAATGATTGAATTAAACTGATCTTGACAAAATCTAACAAGTATACAATCAAAGAAGATAATTATACAATCAAGAAGATATGATATACAATCAAAAGATATGGAATCTCGGTCCAACTGTACACGGTGCGTATTTCTGCCTTGCAATGGTCCCATTAATAGTAAGCTAATAGTTCTTTTTTTTTTCTTTTTATACTATCACGCCTATATCCCCGAAGGGGTAGGCAGAGGTGCAAGCACCCACATTTCGCCAGTGTATATTTAGGTCCCAATGTAATAGGTGGCGAGCCTATTGCCATCAACCGGGCACTTATAAACCTGCGATAAATACACACATAACTTCGAAAAGCATTGCAGTCATTGGTGTGTGCCATGGTAAACCTGGGATCGAACCCGAGACCTCGTCTCAGCAGTCCACCACCCATACCACTAGGCTACCGCGGTTATAATAAGCTAATAGTTAATTATTAAAATGGTCCCCAATCATCATTCTCTGCGCCTGTTTTCCCAACTCGGTTGGGGTCAGTTTTCTAGTCTAACTAAGATGTGGCTGAATCATCTCGATTTTTCTGTGAAGCGACTATTATCTGATCAATAGAACCAATAGTAACTAGTAGGATTTTTTAGGGGTCCAACTATCCGTAACGACCACCATACATGTTCGTATCACAACTGAGACTGACAGTTTAGCGTGATCTCTAAAGAATGGCCAGGCCAATGCAAATACCCATATTCATGCATACAATAATTTGCTCTGAGCGGGAATCAAACCCGCACCTCCTACATTACAGTCGCATTCACTACCACCACGCCACAGATGCCCACTATTAATTCAAATTCTCATCTCAAACTCACCCGCTTCATTGATAGCGCCCTCAATATCCATATCTTCTTTAGTCACATCAGTATTTTGAACCACCATGATTATAATCTTCTATTTATACACACACTATTCAATTATATCAATTGATTATTATTATTATTAAACAAGATTATTATTTACAACAATTTATAGAACAATATTTATTAAACAATACGGGCTGTCATTGCGTTACCGTTAACAGAATGAAAAATTATGAGATGTTTAGTGTCGTATACGCGATGCATAGTCATATGGGTACATTTAAATACAAAATATTTCTACTGTATTTATGAAATAGCTGTTTACCGCGACTCCACTCTTGCTCGTGATTCACAGAAACATAATCTTACGATAAAAAGTAGTCTTATGCTAGTTTAGACAGCTTTATTATAACTTTATTACCTATAACTTTGGGTCAAATTTCATCCAGATTCTTTCAACAGTTTCAGCATAATTGAAGAACAATTCGTTTAAGTTTTATATTAATAGTAAAATATATCTAGAGTTTCTTGTTAAGACTTGTTTCTGTTTCTGTACATAAGAACATTTGAATTTGTTATGTGTCCTATTGAATCCGGTTCGTTATGTATTAAAATATTCTCAAAAACTGGTTGGAAAATGCGAAACATCAGTGACGTAGATTCTATAGCTTGCTATATAACCTATTTTTTATTGAGTGCGCGAAATCCCCTCGGATATTAATCTCACCGGAGTCGATGAGGAAGGTTATGTCGGACTCGAACCGACTAAAACGCACGCCGTCTTTGGATCTTTAGTTGCCGGAGGTGAGATAGTAGCGCACATACCGTCGCACCCCGGCAGACCCGGGGCCCTCTCTTTCGAGATGACCCCCCTCTGGTGTAGGGACCACGGTGTCCCCGTCTAGCCTGTGGATATGGGGTAGCTCACTTTGCGCCTACGCTGCCACCAGCTTGCTTTATGACCTGTGTGGGTAATGCAATGTAGGCAAATGTATTGAATTATCGAGAATAACTTCAAGGAGAAAATGACGTGAACTAGAAACTTGCAAGTTGCTGTTATTAACCCTTTTTACGTACGGTAGTCCCCACGGATAACCCCTCACCGAACACCACCGACCAAAACCATCGGCCATCAGTTGCTGAAGGTGAGGCAGCCTCTTAGATAAAACTTATTCCTCAGCTGGCCCAGGGCGATCAAAAGCCTCCTCGGGTGTAAGACTACGCTGTCTACACCTTCTCCGGGTGGGAAGAGCCACAGTCGCGACCTACTTCTGCTAAGGAGACAAGGGGCTCTGCCTGTAACCCGAAGCGGCCCACACTCATGGAGGACGAAGCTCATTCTGCGACCTCCTACGCCCGAGTCGCCTCGGCTCATTGCAGGCTGTGTAAGCCCTTCGTCTCTTCGCGAAACTTTCCTCCTCCTACTTTTCGAGCATTACTTCCTTGAGGCAGCGGCAGCAACTCCTAAGATGCGTGCACCAAAGTGTTGTATCTCTATATTTCTATTATCTCAATATTAACTATCGTGGGTAGGACATTATGTTCCTTCACCAACTCAGTCGCTAATCAGCAGTTCAAGGACGACCGCTGCCGTTCGATTAGTAGTTGCCACATTTTTATTATCTAACAAACATTAGCGCTTGAATGTAGTATTTTTATCTAATATTTCTTAATAGAACTATTTCTAATGTTTGTTATGTCACTTTTTTAGGTTTTGTAAATATATTTTGTAATAAAGGCAGTTTTTTAATTCGTACGTCTTTGAGATGTACGGTTATATTTTCAGTAGGTACTATAAAATAGGTTATTGTTTTAGAGGGTTACTTTTGCGTGTATCTTTTAAGAGTGGTTCCAGGTAAAGTTAGTTGGTATATTTGAATATGAAGATGGCAGGCATGCCTTGCTATGCTTGTCCATAGCCTTACATTAAAATTGGGTAACGTACCCCATTTTCACTTCAAATTCTTTTCATGTTATTTCAAAACAGTCGATGTGTCTTGTGTGGATTTCTGGAAGAGTCAACGCAGAGTTTTGTACTTTCTGTCGTCTTTTTGGGACCTATCTTCTACATGATCTGGCAAATTATATTTCCAATGAAATTCTTGACATTAAACTCGTGCTCTTTGCTGGCGACAAAAATGCCATAATATCAAGTGATACTATTGAGAATCTGGAAACTAAGGTAAACACTGCATTATCCACCCTTGAGAAATGGTTTGCAATGAATAATTTAAAATTAAATGTAACTAAGACGAAGTGTGTACTTTTTAAATCTACATCTAAAGCTAATGCAAATTTAAGGGTGAAGTCTCTAGGCACTGATGTTAAAATGGTGGATACAGTTAAATTCTTAGGTATACAACTCGATTCCATGCTAAACTGGAAACAGGAATTGATTGCAATGGTTAATTCTCTAAGTTCTGCTTGCTACGTTATTAGAAATTTAAGGGATGCGCTAACTATCGAACAGTTGAAAATGGTGTACCTACTTCGCGCTAATAGAATCAAAGATTAGATACAGCATATTGTTTTGGGGAAATAGCTACCAATACAACACAAATTCAGATTTTGTCATGCAGAATAGACGAACTATTTTACGCATTAGTCAGACTGAGACATGTAAGCCTCATTATATCGAACTAAAAATTCTGACGGTTCCATTTTTATATCTAAGTGTTATTGACCTATCTAGTGAAGAGCTTAGACAAATTTGTAACTAATGCTGAAAGAGAATTAAGAGTGAAAAGTCGCAGTAAAGATCTAAATAGTGTAGTCTTTCCTAAGCTTAATTTAATTGTACAGTATTGTTCAGGGGTACAAGCTATCAAGGTATTTAATAGACTCCCAACTGACTTATATTCTAGGGAAATCAAAGCAATGTAGCCCAATAGTTTTTTTAGGTTTACTAATGAAAAGCATAAAATATATAGGCATAAATTACATTGGCGTAACGAAATTCAGCATTATGATCATAACGCATAATATTATTAAGCATAAATGTTTTGACCTAATGCTTGTTGTCATAAATACTAATAGCATAATAATTATGAAGCATAATTTTGTAAGGTATAATGTTAGAAACACATAATGTAAACTTCTGGGTGATTTAAAAAAAAATAACCACGAGGAGATGGCGGGGTCTTCTAACCTAACTTATCTGAGTCGGGGTACCCTCATAATTAATAGATGAATAAATAGTATGCCTTTAAAATTTATGCAACTCCTTTTTATGGCAAAATATATAATACTAAATGATAGTTATGCTAACATTTGCATTATGCCAAAAGGTTATTATGCAGTAGTATTATTGTGCTAATAAAGTTATGCGAAAACGTTATGCCAAACTATATTCTGCCCTAAAATTTATATGCCAAGAGGAGGGCCTTTTTTATTTGGAAAAACTATAGTACTGACTGTACCGTATAATGATTTAGCATTGAAGTAGTTAATAATAATAATGCTCGTTGTAGTCATATCGAATCGGCTCAATGAGCAAGGTCCCCTTGACGTCTCCACATCACATTATGTGTAACAATTCACATTTTAAAAATACAGTACGTGGTGTTTCTTATATTATTATAATTGTATTTAGCAAATAAATCATCATTAGTATTCGATTTTGTAGTTATGTTTATTGCCAACTTATCCATAGCCAACTTTATAATTGCTAAGAATGAGTTATCGATGTCACTTCATAATGATTCAATTCTCAGTATGTCCTTGGTCTTCCTTAGATTAGACTACTACCTATTTATTGACACCTCTCCACTTTACCTGTAAAATTAAACTAATCAAAAATCTATTTCGTTTATTCAGTTTACGCGCATAAGGAATACATAATATGAATGTCAAAGTTTACAATTATATTTGTCAAAAATATTATAATTTACAATGAGTAAAATAGTATATAGGCCATGGCCTGCTTCTACTAGGGTGATAGTCGGCTTCACCCGTCATCTCCAGGCCCGCGCTCATGGGGGACGAAGGTCACACACGTGGCTACGTTTTTCCCGCTTCGCCACTTGGGTCTAGATTCAACGTCGTGGACTCTGATTACTAACTATTGTTCCTTGTACACATCACTAGCTAGCATTCTAAGGCCCCTTATTTCTCTAACCTTTTATGGAAATTTTATCTCGTTAATTTACTTCTAATTGAATTGTGTTATCTGTTTAATAGAGTTCTTATCACTACAAGCTAAGTTAAAAAGGTGCAATGTTTGACTACAGTAAGACATTACTGACTCGGTCATTGAACTTATCCCTAGTAGGTATTTATAATTTATAGAAAAATAAAGACAAATGAAGAATTTAGCTTTAAGATCGAGAGGTCTTCGATTCAAAGGATATTGGTCATTACTGGTACTAACATTTCTCATGCATCAAGATAAAAATAATATTAAAATAATTTCTTAAATTTTCGAATCCACTCGACCATCAGAATACTAGTTTTGAACCGAGGTTTTCTTTTAAATATATAAGATATGAATTTGGTGTTTTGCTATTATATTTTGACATAGGTAGGTAGAAACATTTTGATTTTGTAAGTAAGACCAATTTGTTTTCCAAATTTATTCAGCTGCAACATTTTCGGTTAAGAATTTATTTTCGGCATATCCATTCCCTTTTCAAAGTGGCTCGCACCCTATTACGTGGGACCAAAAATCATAATTGAAGAAATGTGGGTGTTTTATACACCTCTGCATA
The DNA here is from genome assembly GCA_963691645.1 of Pelosia muscerda. Classification (NCBI taxonomy): domain Eukaryota; kingdom Metazoa; phylum Arthropoda; class Insecta; order Lepidoptera; family Erebidae; genus Pelosia; species Pelosia muscerda. The sequence continues at coordinate 16,724,372 of OY829109.1, read as the reverse complement.
CCCCTTCGGGGATTATAGGCGTGAGCATATGTATGTATGCATGTACATGCTTAATGTTTAAAAGATGACAATGAATAAATAGGAGGAAAAATAAACCTCTGAAAGAACAACAAATAAAACAAATATTCTTATTGACTAAGTATTTGTATGATTTTTTCTTATTAAATAGAATTATTCTTATTGACTATCGAACAATATCATATTCAGGATCCGGATGTAGCTCTTGTGGTGTCTCCAGGTAGAAATATAGCAGTCACTATTCCACCTAAAACAGAAGAATATTCTATGGTTATTAACCTCAAAAATCTGTAATAAATAGAAGATGTGACTGTAGCCTACATAACGAAGGACAATATTTGAAGTAGTAAAATGATGTTATCGAGTTTAACAGTATCCATTGTTTCAGAGATCGAAAGATACAGATGAAGGTACAAGTACCAACGATTCCGTCGTTGGTCCCATCGGAACCACAATTGTTACTGTCAAAAACAAGATGTTTTAATAATCTATACTATTATATAATTGTAAAAAGTTTATGTTTGTCCGCGATGAATGCAAAAACTACCGAACGAATTTCGATGCGGTTTTTTGTATGAAGGGGTTTGGTCCAACTTATAATCTTACATTTGTTTGATTGCAATCGGTTGAGTTTTTGTAATATAGAATTTAAGTTGCACAGATGGCGCTTAGGTCACGATAACCGACAGTCACGCGGGCGGAGCCGCGGGCATAGGCTAGTTGATGTAATAATTTCCTCGTATTTGACAATATTGCAAGGACGGTGACACCATTTTTTAGCACACAGAATTGCTTGGTTCGACATATTATTATGTGTGCAGCGCCATCTAGAAAAGCGAAGATGAACTTCGACAGAACTAAAGATTTCTTTAGTAAACTTAAAGTTATCATCTTAATTGGTGATTAAGTCCGGTTGAATTTTGTGGATTTGAAACGGAAATAGGCACATATAATACAATTATTATACGACAATTTAAGCACAAACTTCTGAAATAATAGACAGAAGTAGGTCTCATGTAAAGATTATAATGGAGACTGTAAAATATTTTTTATTTCTTTCATTCTAACATTACAGTGTATCCAGTGCTTTACTTTTAAACTTATTAGTAAACTTACTTCCTTCTAACTATCCTTGTTTTCTCTTTTTGTCCTACGAATAAATATTGAAGTTTGTAAGGATGTTAGAATGTTTGTTCTAATTCAAGTTCAAACAGTTGAACGGACGTTTTTGAAATTTGGTATAAGGATAGATTCTCTTCACCAAGGGTGTCACACTCGTACTGCCGACCATATAGAGAAGAGGATGGAAGGGAAAAAAAAGAGGGAGAGGAGAAGGTTAAGAGAGTCTCTATTTTGTCAGTTCAGAAGACAGAGATGGGTTTCTCGGTCTTCCCACTGACACACAAAACCTCTCCAGTGAGCTCTGTCTACCCTACTCACCGCCGGAAACACAACACAAGCCGCAGTATTCTGTATTCTGTATATTGTGTATTCTGTATGGCAGAGGTACTTCCCCAATTGAACTGCTCATTTAGGACGAGAAATACCATCATGTCATATCTCCATCAATATTAACATGTCCTATATAAAAACATAAATTTCTTTGTTCCCCTGTAAAGGGAATAAACCTAGCTATACGGTAGTTATAATACGGTATATTGGGCTTAATTTTAACTCACCAAACAGAATAGTAGCCCAGCAATAAAAGGTGATTCGGCAATAGTTGATGATGATAGCACCCACAAGGTCCACACCTCCAAGACAAATGAAACGGGCTACCATGACTCCTACACTAGTAGCAAGACCCCTAAAAATAAACAAGAAATTAATAAAATATGATTGTATGTAAACACAATAGAATTTTTTCATATTTTGTAGGTATGCCTTTTATGGTGTAAGAATATATTAAGAAAGGATTTTGGTAAATTCACTAATAACGATAAAATAGGTGACGAATAGTTGTCAGTAAAGTTCTAGTAGTATCTAGTAGCGTCTTTGAGAAATAGAATTCGTAACGAAAAATAAACTAGCAGCTTGAAGAATAAGCAATCTGATGTGGTAGTGGGCTGGCCGAATCTGTCGAAGTACCGATGTCCATTGAATCGGACGAGTCCTAAAGTGGAGACCACGAGAGGGCCAAAACTACAAGGGCCGCCCCCAAAGCAGATGGACTAACATACTGAAATTTCAACATATATGATTATTTTATCTTCCTTTTTTATTGCAAAAGTATACATAATTACTTAGTGTATACTCACACCTAATACACGACCCTTATCAAATAAAAAATTACCTGTCAAGTGTATGGCACGCCAATATAAATATTATATTTATAATTTATGAAAGCTAGGCTATGTATTTTTGTTCCTGGATAATTACAGAATTACATTGACGATTTGAAATTGTTATAGCAATTATGAATAACTTTACTCACACACTTAGCAAAATAAAAAGGTAAAGTCCGTTTATATATAAACGGTCTAGATATTTATAGTCAAAATACTCGCCATCAACTTTCTCGTCTAAGATAATGTAGATAATTTATCAATAAACAAAAATTTCTATCTTCTATCATCTATATACCGGTTGATTTTATAGTGGTTTTGGAAAAAAAGATTTTGGCCACAATTTCGATAGTAAAATCGTAAGAAAGTCCTAATTTGGCGAAAAAAAAATTTTTTTTTACACTTCCCATACATTTTTCTGTTCACCTGCACATTATTGCCATACAAGAAGTATTTTTTTTTCTTTTGAAAATTAAAACTTCCAGCCGATTTTGCTTCCGAAACTGTGTGTGAAACAAGATATTCTTTTTCCAAAACCACTATAAAATCACCGTGTATACACTTTAATTTTTTATGAAAAGGAAGTTCATGAAGGTCTCCAAAAACGTTAACTTTTGAGACCATGCTATGAACACACATTGCATTTACACGATAAATACACTGCTAAATCTTACCTATGTGAAGTAGGGAACATGGTAATATAATAAGAATTAATGCTAGCAAAGCAAAGTCCAGTGAGCTGCACCATGACGTAAAGGATTGTGTTGCCAGCAGAGTTATTCACCATGTCCACCACAATGCAGCTAATACCAGCGAGGAAGAACGATGCTATGGTGAAAGAACGTCGCCAATTTTTGAAGATATAAATAGCAGCAATGAGAACAGCGATATCAAAAATAGTGAATAATAGGGTTAAGACCATTCCAGAAAATATCATATTCATAAAACTGCTGTTTAGACATACAATCTGAAAAACGATTAAATTTATTAGTGTTTTGAAAAAAAAAATCGTTATTCAAAAATAAAAAAGTGCTACAAATGGTACTTAAATAAAAATTACTTTTACTAACGTCATCTTTATATGGTGTGACATCAGTAGTTATCTTCTGGCAGAAGCTTATATCTTCATTAACAGCGTTTAAGAAAGAATTTACCATTGTCGGAAACCAAACGAAAAAAATATTATTCCTGAAAAAAAAAGGGTAACTTTATAGATCTGTTATATTGTGAAACATATTCATTAGAAACATACCAAACATAATATTGAATCTCTACACAAGCTAAGTTTGTGAGGCAGTTTTAAAAATTAGAAAAAACATAAGTTCTACTTTGGCAGAATAGAATTTTTGCGTTGAAGAAACGTGTCACTACAGCAGTAGGGCCCCAGTTCTGTTTTAAAAAAAATAAAAACCAACACTTAACTACAAATCTCTCTAAAGAACTAAAATTTTCCCTAATATAAGTCCCTAAGCTTAGTAGCTTAGGGACTTATATTATATGCATAAAACCATTATTTTAACTTGGTATATTTATGTTAGTACATAAATATACCAAGTTAAAATAATGGTTTTATGCAATGCCAATATTTTTTAATTCTTAACGTAATACATAATACATAATTTTGATTCGCTGGCGATCTATTGCAAAAAAAAATGATTTTTTTTTAAACCTCGACTTAAAAATATATAAATGATCCTTGATTTACTTACGTAAAAGAGCAGATACAGAGAAGAAATGTCAGCTGTAATGTCCTCCAAAGTAGCGGTGGCTTAAATATTGGCACAGTATGTTTCACTACTGAGTCCCAAAATGATTTCGTTTCATTTAGTATGTTGTTCTTCATCAGTGATTTAACCTACAATAAAGCAATTATTATTGTGTAGATATTTAGGTTCTTTTAGACCACATATTTTTATCATACCACTTAGGTGGCAGTCAAGCACGCGGTTCACTAGGGGCCTATGAACGTTTGCGAAACCAGGGACAACACATTCGTGCTGCCGACCATATAGAGAGAAGGGAAAAAGGTAAGGGGAGAAGGTTAAGAGAGTCTCTGTGCTGTCAGTGTAGAAGATAAAGAAGGGTTTCTCTGTCTTCCCACTGACAACATAAAACCTCTCCAATGAGCTCTGGCTCGCTGGCCACATTTGAACTATAGTCTGAATATAATAATTAAAATCTGTTCAGGTTCTTACTTTTAGTCTTATTATATTCATTTGTATCTTTCGTTAATTAAGCTTTACTATTGGTAAAAATATTTGCAACATATTTTATAAGAACATGTAAATTTATTTTTGATGGTAAAATAAGTAACATAAATACATTACTCACAGGATATATACCGCAATCTCCATAATTGGTATCAAATATGATCCTCAAAACCTCGATTGTTTTATCAGCCTCTCCTTTGTTAGACAAAAATTTTGGACTTTCCTGAAGGAAGTACAGCATTATGGCACCGATACCGAGAGGTACACTCAACACGAAGCTGAGGAAACGCCAGGAATTGTAAGTGATGAGATAAGGTACAGTGATCTCAAAATCTAGAGATAATATAATATATGCCAGAACTGAAACAAAAAATTGCATTAATAAAATTTGTATCTAATGGTGCTTGTGTAGTCTTAAACTATTAACTTTATTTTATTATTATTGTCGTTTTGTATATCTTTTAATTATGTATTTCCAAATTATTTAGCATTTTACTATGCTTGAATTGATAGCTGATATCATAGGTAGTGATATTGAGAGTGATATTGTTTACTTTAATCACTTCATAGTATAAAAAAAACAAAATCGCTTTCTCTGTCCCTATATATGCTTAACCCTCAGTTTACCCGGTGAAATTATATACCTCAATTAACCTCATTGAGTCCATTGGACTCCTCCACACAAATCATCGATTTTACTCAAAATAAAACGATAAATTTGTATAACAAAGTAATTTAATGTGTTTAAAAACATATTTCTTATTATGTTACGTATCACATTTTAATCAGTAATGTATCTATGTTATATTTTTCTTGTACATACTTAATCACTAGAAAATATCTATAAAACAGTAAATGCCAACTTCTAACTTCGAACTAAATCAAAATCCAAACGAAAAATCGTTTGTTTTCCACTAAATTAACACAATAATTATCTTAAACAATCGCTAACAAAAATAAAAATGGTTCATGTTCATAATAAAATAAAAATTCTGCAACGCCTAATCTTTGGCTTTATCTATACATCGCACGCAAAGCTTTTTAGTGCATCCTAAGCATGCTGTTCTCGGACCGGACTCCTGTGCCTCCTCGTTACTTGTATCAAAAGACCACTCCGACTCCGAGCCATGTTCAAATGGAATGCGCTCGTCTTCTTCTTCATCTGACAATATTTGATATCGTGCAGTTTCGGATTGTCGACTAAACTGTTGTAATTCATCATCGGAATCCTCATTATCTTCCTGGAGCCAGTTGTTTATTATCGATTCACCACCTATTGCATTATATTAACTGATCTCCTATTTGACGCCATATTGTTGACCTAAAATTAAGTTAATTACATAAAAACACGACAAATAACAATATAATGACTTTACTAATTTTGTTACACAAATACCCTGTTTGAGTCCAATGGACTCCTGACAAGTGGCTACTTACCCCTACACGCTGCGCAGGAGGACTTCCTCCTCACTCCTTAACCGTCGCGCTTCTGATTGAAGGTACACGGGAGCACGAAGTATAATTCGCGGTAATTAAGTAGTTAAGCTTGATTGAAACTTTGTGCGGAGTCCAATGGACCTAACGGGTAAATTAAGGGTTAAATCTTTAAATTACGCAACGAATTTTAATGGAGTTTTTTTTGGTTGATGAGAAAGTCGTACACCGGCTTACGTGTTTCCTATTTCCTACAGTCCCAGGTCCTTTCAACGGAGCGTGAAATGGACTTGATGAGGCCATCAATCTGAGCGCCACCTTTGTAACATTGTATGTGTTTATAATGGTGACCCTCTTTGTTGGAACTTCACCTTCAGCTTTTTTTTTATACAACTTATGTCGCAGACAAGCACGCGGCCCACCTGATGGTAAGTGGTTGCCGTGGCCTATGGGCGAGTGTAACACCAGAGGAATAACACTCGTACCGCAACCCCTGTAAGAACAGAGGCATTCTGTGTCGTCAGCGCAAAAGATCTAGGATACTTAAGCCTTTGGTTTTCCCACTGACAACACTAAACTTCTCTAGTGAGCTCATCTTACCATCAGGTCAGCCGAAGTCAAATTGACGTGTCCTAAATAAAAAAATATATATAGACAATAATTTGTCTTTGATACTTACTAAAACAAATAACCTCAGCTGTAAGCGAGGAAAGATTTAAAATAAATAGATGCATGCCACGTTGCTTTCGGCATGTACTCTCCCCAAGGTATGTTGGTGTCAATGTCATGGCTGCTGTAGAACTAAAAACATTATTAATGTGAAAATTCCATGGAAAACAAAAAACAAGTAGAAGTGTGATGTAGTCGGGGTACGCGTGTCATTGCTGTGCGTAGTGCACAACGAAGGATAAATTCGACAATATGAACCTCTTTGTAAAAATAGGTCTAAACTTTTTCGTAAAATATTCAAGCTTGCTCGATTCAATGTATGAAACGCCATCAATACTTTTTAATCTATAGCAAAGTAATCGCTCTTTTGAACGATTAAAAAAGGTGCTGGCAATATAGCTGCCACTACCTTAAAAAGGTAGAGTGTTTTCGTTTTGTAATGTATATCATGATTTGAGCTAAAATAACATTATACTACCTGTAAATAAATACGACCAATCAAAGTAATTATTTACTAGTAATGCACGGTATTATTAACGGTTGTATGTGTGAGTTTAGCGACATCGGTTCCCTTACTGAAACTATCGTGTCGCATTTCTACTAGGTTTTTCTGTTTCATGTTAAATTCAGACGGGTTAAAAACCTTTTTGGAGCCTTTGAAGGTATATAAAAAGATGACTGATGGAACTGATAAACTATATTGAAAACAATCAAATGCTTACATCTGCTTTTTCTCAAAATGAATTTGAAAAATTAAGTTAATGTTGTAAGTTTACTACTAACTAATACTCGTGGTTTACTCTACTAGTAGTACTATTAGTTGTAGTTATGTTATATAGCATTTTTTTATTTTTATTGGTACCAATAGATACAGTATCACTTTGACGTATTGATCAAAATTAAAATTCGAAGACGATTTCATTAAAAGATATATTAATTTATCTTATACGCTTTCTTTTATGTCGGATGTCGGACTAGAACCCGTGGAATTTGGCATCAAGCCAAGCCTTTACTGCGACGGTAACAAGAAAATTCAGAACTTTTTTAATTTATTGTAGGTATGAAAAAAATTGGATCACAAATTTACATTTGCGGTTTCCTCCTAATTGAAATATTTAGTACGATTTGATTTATTATTTCGTTATTTACTTATTTTTAAATTACAAATTAAAAACCGGTCAAGTGTGAGTTAAACTCGCAAGCTGCGGACTAATCGCAAACTATTTCAATTTATGTAATTTTAGTAGGTACACGTACGAATAGAATACAGACGCTAATCTACTCGACTAGCAATATTTATGCATACAAATATTTGCACTGAGCGGGAATCGAACTCCACAGTTATAATTACAATCATAATAAATAAATAAATTCTTCTTGAGATACGGAACCATAAAAACGAAGTTATATGAGCGTTGAATGCTCGCCAGCAGATTTTTTTATGGACGAAGAAGTGTCCATAAAATTTTGCTGGCGAACGAAATAATTATTCAAAGTTCATCTTACAAACTACTAGCGAGAAATTTGATTGTCAGCATTATGTAGTAACTGTTGGAGAAGCTGGCCATTGTCGAGAACACAAAACCAACACCAGCCGACACTAATATAACCAGTCTTCTGCCTCTTGTGTCAGCTACGTAACCCCAAGGCAAGGCGAATATAAAACCTGAAAGTATAGATAATATTGTTTGTATTACTTACTGAAAAAAATGGTAACCAAAATAGTAATATCTTCAGCAAGGAATCATATGTAACTACTGATGCCCACTATACATCTCACTATACACTATACATCTACATCTCACTATACACTATACATCTACATCTCACTATACACTATACATCTACACCTACACTATGTAATATAATAAAGACGACACATTTTCGTGTGTATGTTTTTAATGAATAAACTCAAAAAGTCCGTCGCAATTTAAAAAATTCTTTCACATTATTAAAGTTACATTCAACTTGAGTAATATAAGCTATATTGTACTGCGCAATAACCGAAATTCACGCGGGCGTAGCCATGAGCAACAGCTAGTCTTATAAATATGAGTTGGTACTACTAAAAACTACATTGAAATCGGCACAGACACACACACACACACACACACACACACACACCCACACACACACACACACACACACACACACACACACACACACACGCAGACACCCGTTCGTTTTTACGTCGGGGGTTAAAAAGAAATTACACAACTATAAAATTCTGTAGTATTAGATGAATCTATTTATAAGTAATTTACAACGAAAGTAAATAATAATTATTAAAGACAAAAGAGGAGTTACAGGTAACTAAAAAGAAAAAAATAAAAGTCATACCAGCAAAATTAATCGATTTCAAGATCTTAGCTTGGTCTGAAGTTAGATTCAAGTCACACCTAGCGGCGGGTACCACAAGTCCGTAGCCCAACATCTCCATCACGCCAGCAATTTCAATGATACAGCAAGCTAACAATAATTTTTTGTTGTACCGACCATGCCCTAAATGTAAAATAGACAAGACAAATGAATGAAAATTTAAGAAAGGAACTAGAGGAGAGAAAGAAGAAAGAGGGAGAGAGAAGAGATAGAAATTTAATTTGTAAAAAAAATATTGTTGCTTCACAATAATTTTTTTTACGGATATTCAGTCAGTGGTTGCGGTTTGGCCCTATCGGGTAAGAGACTTCGGTGTCCATTTTTTTTTGATAGGGAATAGCACGCTTTACGCAGCTGCCGCGTCCTGCTTCTGCTAGGGTTTACAGGCGACTCCACCTATCACCCCTAGGCCCGTGCTCATGGAGCATGGAGGTCATTCTGAGACCGTTGACGCCCAAGTCGCTTTCGCTCGTCGCGGGCTGCGCGGTCTTCTCTGAAACCGCTCTCTGATCCGCAAAAGAGGGCGGCCTACGCGCTCCGCGCATCGCCATGAACAAGGCAGTGACGGAGAGAACTCCCACCTCTAGGGCCGCCACGAGGGCCCGCCTCAGTGTGCAGCCTCCAGTCCTCGCTCATAATGATAGTAGCATTCGGGCATTGGCTCCTACAAATCCGGCCCAGGTAATCCCCGAAGTACCCATGCCCGAAAATTAACTGCGTCTGTCGATGCGATAGGCCCCCGTGATGGATCTTATTGCCATGGTTGTCCAAGACGTAGGTTCCACGGCTTCCACTACATCCTATTTACTATATTCTAGGGTGGTATTCGAAGAACACAATATTATAGCACTCTCCGTCATAATTTGTACTCCACTAGCGGTTGACGAATTCCAGTGTATAGTGGGTTTTGTAACCTATTTGAATCACAAATTGGTCCAATTGGTCTAGTTTAATCATATTAAGCACTATCGACTCACCTGCTTCATCCAGGGCTTCTTCAATATCCATATTTTCCATGTTATTATCATGATTAGTGTTGATATTAAAATCTTTCCTCACCATTTTAACCTTTACCTTTTATTTGGAAGAGACATAATGCTTTTTAAAAACCACAATAAATTATTTTAAGGTGTCACTTTAATTAAAAAATGTAAACTAGTTTCATTTATATTTTTTCAAACATAACTCTCGTAATAATACAGCCAAGTTTGCAGCAGTGAATTTTCATAATATGAAATAAACATGCATATATTAATTATGCAGCTTCTCCTTGTTTTTATCCTTTTACTAACAACTATGAGTATTTTCAATGATAATGTATTTACAACTCACTATTTAAATTAATAAATGAAGAAAAATAAAGCACACACAAAATTAAATATTTACATTTATCTTCAAAAAACGAAAAATATACAAAGATATAAATAAGCAAAGAAATTCATTGTTTGACGAATTGAATTCTTTTGACTTCAACTAACTTCACGTCACTAGTTAGGTAATGACTTCACAAAGACAAAACTAACAAAGAACTAAGACACAAGGTGACGTTTCACTTCATCAAGAGAACACCAAAAATAACTGGATGGTTGTGAAATTAAAATTTAATCGTATATGTATGTATCTACAATGGTTCGGCTAAACTGTTCAAGGTTTTTTGATAACATGACGGTAATACAAAATGGTTTATATTATCTTAAACTATTCTAAATACTAAGAATAGAAAGTAAAGGTATTTTTTTATAAAGAAAATTGACAACCGAAATTACTAATTTTCTATCTAACCTCTCCAGCTAAACTTAATGGCTTGTGTAAGGAGTAAGTTAGTGAGTTCGTAGTGATAACCATTGGATGCAGACCGCCTCCTACCGGTCGGACTGGAGGTCGATGTGGGAGGCCTATGTTCAGCAGTGGACGTCTTAAGGATGAAATGATGATGATGATAAGAGTGATGACATATATATTAATATTGTGAAGAGGTAAAATGGTTATGTGTGTGCGTGTGTATGTTTGTGTATGTTTGTAATGACTAATAAATAAACTCAAAAACTACTGTGCCGATTTCAAGAATTCTTTCACCATTGTGATAACTAACACCTACAATTGCTAATTTAATCCAACTATAGTAATAGCGATAAGTGAGCATATTTCTAGATTCTGTAAATTTCCTTCCAGAAGAGTCCAGCACACTCATTAGTCAACCGAGGAATTAAACCCGAAACATCATTCCTAAGAACTTTCCACTGGACGGTGTGCTAAACAAATTTAATAGAATAATATTTTTACTAGAAATCTTACCTTAAATACCACCAATATAATAATAACTGAAGTTTTAGAAATAAATCAAAAGTGTCTTTGCAGGGAAACTTGTAACTGATAAGGTAATCACGATCGTTACTTTAAAATGATATTGTCAAACTGTTAAATGCAATTCAAGTTATTTAAGATAGTTGTATATTTGAAAATAATCTATCAACAGTCCACTATCGGCTATACCATGGTGAGTGTTCTGATGAGCTCTTCCAACTGGTCCCACCCTCTCCCTTACTACACAGGACAATGCGTGCAGGGTTAAGATTTCACCCACATACGGTACAAACAATTCCACCAAGAACCAAGTGGTTCGGCGACTCTTTTCTATGTCACCCTATTAAGTCCTGGAATACTACTCTGCCAACTTGTTTGCTTCATCCTACAGCTTCGGGGCCTTCAAGTTGGGCGTGAAAAAACTACTGTCGAGGCCGTCAGGGTGGGGACCGCCGTTGTAGGGACAGCACCTGTAACGGCGGCCACAATATTCTGGACTGTGCCACTGCTTAACATCAGGCGTGGAGCAGTCAATTTGACGACCTAAGCATAAAAAACACCTTAGCAGGAAATGATGTTAGTGCGAAAAAATCGCAGAAATTTTTTTTTCTAAGAGTTGAGAGACTGAAAGTGATTGGTACCTACGAGTATATTAAGTCACCTTTTGGATTTACTTGGCGCTGGGAAAAGAAACCAATAAATGTCAATGATAATAGTGTTGTTCAAAATAATTAATATTTAATGACAAATATAATTATAATGAATTGGGTAATTCATAATGATGTTGATAATGATAATAGAAATGATGATGATTAAAATGTAGATAATAGTATATATGAAATACATAACATAACATAAAAATAAATCCCCGAAGAGGTAGGCAGAAGTGTTAGCACTTACATTTCACCAATCATTGCATTCGGTCCCACGTAATAGGAGGTGAGCCTATTGCCATATTCCATGCATTTTTGTTGACTCGAATCATGCGCTTGAGGCCGAGTCCGGGCTGTATGTATCTGTTTAATGATAAACAGCCCTATTTCCTAGTCGCCACCCCTATATACATATGTGTGAACAAGAAAATACTTTCCGTTTTGGAATTCATAACTGTTTATCGCGATGGACACAAAAACTACTGATCAGATTTTGATGAGGTTTTTAGTTTGAAGGTCTTGGTGCGACTTGATATTGTTTGTTTGTTTTATCACAAGGATGTCAGTAGGATCGGATATTTGAGTAAAATTCGCGTTAACTGACATTCGCACTGGTAAGCCTAGTTTGTATATAAAATTGATTCAAGAATGCGATTGAACAAAATAAATACGATCGTTGTCCCAATCCGAAATACATACATATGCGTACATTGTACAAAAAATGCATACATAGAAACATCTAGACGAATTCTTAAATAAGCACTGACCAGGTAATAATTTCGACCTCAGATAAATTTGCCACGCTAACTCTGAGTATAAATGTAAATTTACTAACTACACAGAGGTTTCACTTTGAACTATAAATTCAAAAAAGGTTCTGTCTGTAGCCTGCGAAAGTGGCCAACTTTCGAAGTTTTTGACAAGGCGAACCCTTTGATGTAATATATCCTACAAGTAATTTAATATAACTAGATACTGCTACTTACTTTTCGTGTCGAGCATATTTTATCCTTTTTTGGATAAGTCGAAGCCGAAGTTGGGGAGGTTATGTCGAACTCGAATCAGCCAGATGGTTGCCAGAGGTGAGAATAGTAGGGACCACATCTCTGGCTCCCCGGCAAACCCCTTCAGGTGAGAAGTGTCCACACCTAGCCGCTGTGTGCCGCCTGCTTCTACTTCATCCGTTACACGCGACATAGCATATTTTATAAATAGATTGATAAAAACAAAAACCCCAGGGACAAGTAGTGAGAGTTACAGTTGTTCTAATGTACAATGGTTGGCTTTATCACTAGAAACTATAACTTCCAAGCAACCTTCATTTATCCTTGTTGTTAGTTCTCAGGGTATGAAAATTTATACTGTCACTTAGGTGGCGGACCAGCATGAGCTTCATGTGATGAAAAATGGTTATCTCGACCTATGAACTAGCGCAGCACCAGTGTCTTCATAGTCGTGCTAACGCCCCGGTAGAAAAATATTGTAATGCTCATTTTTAGGAACTCCATATTGGAGTCACTCACACCACACACCAAATTGGAAAAAGCACTGCAGGCAATTCATTCCACAGTCTCAACGTGTGTGGGATGAAGTTACTTTCATACCGCACAGTTTGTTTCCTATCGGAGTGTGTGAGGATGAACTCCCTGCTTAATAGCGAACGCCACGAGCTTTAATTATAATAAAGCGAAGTCACAAAGTATAGTAAAAATGTGTAGTTTCATTTAAATCTTAACTGTACAAGGAAACCTGAAGCCAATCTAGTGTTCTCCACAAAAAAAATTGTAGGCACTCGTACATAGATTGCTGATATCGTTTGGGAACCCTTTAGTGAAGCCCGAGAGACAGATTGCGGGGTAAACACTTTTGTCCCTTTCGCACAAATCTCTAGATTCAACGTTTTAAGGTTTAAATTCGAGAATTATGGAAATATATGCGAAGGAGCTGAGTGTAGACACATTAATGATAAAGCCTTGTAAGAGGCTATTGAGAATTGCCGTAAATGAATTGAATTAAAATATAATTCAGTTTCACATAATCTTATAAAAATCAATTGCGAATCAAACTCGCAATCCATTCTTGAAGAGTATCAGACGACGACTATTAAAAAAAGGTAGAGGCTATCCAGTAATGTAAAGGAGGTACTTATATAGTTAACATTAGATATTTAAGTTAGAAGTTAAATGCGTCACTTCATATAATAATTATTTCCCGCTCGCATTTGTAGTTTTCTCCTTGAAGTCCAGGGTTCACTTTTTTCATTGTTTGGCTGAACTTAACTTGACTCAATCTGTCTACCCACATCTACACTCGCTTAATCAAACTCCTAGCAGGATATGTTGGCTACTATATCACCTCCGGCAACTAAAGACCCGAAGATGTAATGCGTTTTAGTCGGTTCGAGTCCAACATAACCTAACCCACCGTCTCCGGCGGGGGGATTTTTAGCACTATAAAAATACTCTAATGTATTGTAATGATGACCTTTTTTTCCTAGGACTCTGACTTCAAATTACCATCAGGCGAAGTGAGAAGTGAAAAACAATGAAAACTACTTATATCTATTAAAGAATCAAGAATCAATCATATGTACCTGATATAAGAAAGGAGGGGACGTAGTAAGCCTTCCCGAAGAGCGAAACCTATGCTCGGGCCCTCTCCGTGAGTAGCGGCGCTGGCGTGAGCCTCTCAGAGTATTCTCAGAGTATTCTCATAAAGAGACCTAAAACATAAATGTATAAATAAGACAGTAATTTTGTTAACCGCATTATAAACTGAAAGAGACTTTGTTGTTTCAACATTAATTTACATATCTCAAAGCTTGATCTTATCTTGTAATAAAGTAATCATCTCTGTTCAATACGTAATTAAAACGTATTATAATTTTTAACTCCGGTAATATCTTTTTGATGTTCTGTCAGTAAAGATGGTAATTCAATAAGATTTGCTCTACGAGTATATTATTTAGTTAGACTACCTGTTCCGCAAATGTACTAATGATAACCACACATGTTACAGTATGCTTGCGCAAATTTAGGCTAGCACAAATATACGTGTGATGGAAGATACGTGTGTTCTTTCTTTTTTTATACCTCTTAGGTCGCAGACAAGCACATGGCCCACTTGATGGAAAGTAGACATCGTGATGTAAGAGAATTTATTTTATTCGTGCAGAAATCCCCACTGATACCTCTCCACCGAAGTCAGCAAGAGTAGTTATGTCGGACTCGAACCGACTAAAACGCACGCCGGATTCAGAATGATAGAGAAAGAGTTGGACAGCCTGTCGTCTACCCATATAGTAGCGTGCGTTGTGCCTCTTTATATGAGATAGTAGTGTTAGCCTTTTGGAAGCTCAAAGGAGGCTGGATAACGTTAACTCAAATATTTCATTAATCTGATTGTCTTTGACTCGAACTTGTCAAATGTATGGCTAACGTATCACTGTCTTACTTGTTTACTCACTGTCTATTACTCACTATAATATAATGGTGCATTTACCCACTATTCTTATATTATTGTATTATTATCATTTTATACATTGTCATTCGCTATTTTCTTTATATTATATACATATATGGCTTCTGGACACCTCCATTTACACATATACATTTTTACACTCGGCTTCTACGCTTTGGCGTCCGTGTGTCACTGTCCAATCGGGCTCCAGTTGAAAACCAGCGCTAGGCACATGCTGAACTGGACACCCATTTGGTGCATTTGTGTGTCGCACTAAAGTAGTATATTATTGGGAACTCTACCCCACCTTCGTTCGGCCTGCCAGCCAGGCCTCACTCTGTGAGGTATCGTTCCCAATAATATACAACGTTTACAACAGATGAATCGAACGCTACGGTATTCAACGCTTCAGTCCGTTAAACGCGTTTATGGGTTTCCGTTCAACGATCTATGTTTCTGACCTGTCGCTCGGCGATCTCAACTGATTGTATCCATCGCATAGCGGTTTGCTTGAAAATGAAAACATCGTTCGGCTAGGCCTCCGGCCCGGCCTCACTCTGTGAGGTATCGTTCCCAATAATACACTTGAGACATTAGGCAGTGTTTGCTTATGCGCGCCCACAGTTGTAGCACAGCCAACTAACAACTGATTGTATCCATCGCATAGCGGTTTGTTTAAAAATGAAAACATCGTTCGGCTAGGCTTCCAGCCCGGCCTCACTCTGTGAGGTATCGTTCCCAATAATATACTTGAGACATTAGGCAGTGTTTGCTTATGCGCGCCCACAGTTGTAGCACAGCCAACTAACAACTGATTGTATCCATCGCATAGCGGTTTGTTTAAAAATGAAAACATCGTTCGGCTAGGCTTCCAGCCCGGCCTCACTCTGTGAGGTATCGTTCCCAATAATATACTTGAGACATTAGACAGTGTTTGCTTATGCGCGCCCACAGTTGTAGCACAGCCAACTAACAACTGATTGTATCCATCGCATAGCGGTTTGTTTAAAAATGAAAACATCGTTCGGCTAGGCTTCCAGCCCGGCCTCACTCTGTGAGGTATCGTTCCCAATAATGTACTTGAGACATTAGGCAGTGTTTGCTTATGCGCGCCCACAGTTGTAGCACAGCCAACTAACAACTGATTGTATCCATCGCATAGCATGAGACCAAGAGACATTAGGCAGTGTTTGCTTATGCGCGCCCACAGTTGTAGCACAGCCAACTAACAACTGATTGTATCCATCGCATAGCGGTTTGTTTAAAAATGAAAACATCGTTCGGCTAGGCTTCCAGCCCAGCCTCACTCTGTGAGGTATCGTTCCCAATAATATACTTGAGACATTAGACAGTGTTTGCTTATGCGCGCCCACAGTTGTAGCACAGCCAACTAACAACTGATTGTATCCATCGCATAGCATGAGACCAAGAGACATTAGGCAGTGTTTGCTTATGCGCGCCCACAGTTGTAGCACAGCCAACTAACAACTGATTGTATCCATCGCATAGCGGTTTGTTTAAAAATGAAAACATCGTTCAGCTAGGCTTCCAGCCCAGCCTCACTCTGTGAGGTATCGTTCCCAATAATATACTTGAGACATTAGGCAGTGTTTGCTTATGCGCGCCCACAGTTGTAGCACAGCCAACTAACAACTGATTGTATCCATCGCATAGCATGAGACCAAGAGACATTAGGCAGTGTTTGCTTATGCGCGCCCACAGTTGTAGCACAGCCAACTAACAACTGATTGTATCCATCGCATAGCGGTTTGTTTAAAAATGAAAACATCGTTCGGCTAGGCTTCCAGCCCGGCCTCACTCTGTGAGGTATCGTTCCCAATAATATACTTGAGACATTAGGCAGTGTTTGCTTATGCGCGCCCACAGTTGTAGCACAGCCAACTAACAACTGATTGTATCCATCGCATAGCGGTTTGTTTAAAAATGAAAACATCGTTCGGCTAGGCTTCCAGCCCAGCCTCACTCTGTGAGGTATCGTTCCCAATAATACACTTGAGACATTAGACAGTGTTTGCTTATGCGCGCCCACAGTTGTAGCACAGCCAACTAACAACTGATTGTATCCATCGCATAGCGGTTTGTTTAAAAATGAAAACATCGTTCAGCTAGGCTTCCAGCCCAGCCTCACTCTGTGAGGTATCGTTCCCAATAATATACTTGAGACATTAGGCAGTGTTTGCTTATGCGCGCCCACAGTTGTAGCACAGCCAACTAACAACTGATTGTATCCATCGCATAGCATGAGACCAAGAGACATTAGGCAGTGTTTGCTTATGCGCGCCCACAGTTGTAGCACAGCCAACTAACAACTGATTGTATCCATCGCATAGCGGTTTGTTTAAAAATGAAAACATCGTTCGGCTAGGCTTCCAGCCCGGCCTCACTCTGTGAGGTATCGTTCCCAATAATATACTTGAGACATTAGGCAGTGTTTGCTTATGCGCGCCCACAGTTGTAGCACAGCCAACTAACAACTGATTGTATCCATCGCATAGCATGAGACCAAGAGACATTAGGCAGTGTTTGCTTATGCGCGCCCACAGTTGTAGCACAGCCAACTAACAACTGATTGTATCCATCGCATAGCGGTTTGTTTAAAAATGAAAACATCGTTCGGCTAGGCTTCCAGCCCAGCCTCACTCTGTGAGGTATCGTTCCCAATAATATACTTGAGACATTAGGCAGTGTTTGCTTATGCGCGCCCACAGTTGTAGCACAGCCAACTAACAACTGATTGTATCCATCGCATAGCATGAGACCAAGAGACATTAGGCAGTGTTTGCTTATGCGCGCCCACAGTTGTAGCACAGCCAACTAACAACTGATTGTATCCATCGCATAGCATGAGACCAAGAGACATTAGGCAGTGTTTGCTTATGCGCGCCCACAGTTGTAGCACAGCCAACTAACAACTGATTGTATCCATCGCATAGCGGTTTGTTTAAAAATGAAAACATCGTTCGGCTAGGCTTCCAGCCCGGCCTCACTCTGTGAGGTATCGTTCCCAATAATACACTTGAGACATTAGGCAGTGTTTGCTTATGCGCGCCCACAGTTGTAGCACAGCCAACTAACAACTGATTGTATCCATCGCATAGCATGAGACCAAGAGACATTAGGCAGTGTTTGCTTATGCGCGCCCACAGTTGTAGCACAGCCAACTAACAACTGATTGTATCCATCGCATAGCGAGTTGCTTAAAAATAAAAACAACTCAATTACTGAAGCATATGATTATTTATTTTATTTATTTAACATTAAGAGCTATAATATCTAGGTGCTTGCTCTTCAAACACCTGGTCAAGGGACTCCACGAAGTTTTGAAGTTTACGCCACTGCGTGCTGTCGTCGTCGGTCTGGAACTTGATGCGCACCAGTGCTTTCTTCCAAAGTTCCGTCGACTCCGTTGTGCGAACGTCGCTGGTGGCGTAAACTTTTAAGTCTACATGATAGTGACCAACGGTGTTTGCTGTTCGCCGCTCCGTTCCGTTGGCCACTCTGTTCACGAAGTAAGACGGCACAGCTGATGTCGATGCTGATGAATCGGAGTCCGCGTTCCGACGACTGACTCCGAACACATCGGAAGTCTTTGGGGTATTGCTTCTGAAACAATATTTAATTACCTTAAGGATTGTTAAATCACATTGATGACGTCATATAGACGATCGTCCGTCATCGACACGTTATAATATTAAGCTATACCTGTGCCTATACCTAATATAAGTACTCCTGACCAAGTCAACCTCATCTGCTAGTCGATACACCTGTTGATTGACAATCGAAGTTGAGAGTACACCGTCAACCGACAGTCGCTCTCATAAAAGTTAACAACGACGGTCCAATGCTAAGATAATACATAATTATTTAGTTTAAAACCAAGTAAATTACCTCATAGTAGCGGAAGGTTTTTTTGCAGCTGTTTTGCGTTTCTTGCTACTCTTTACTGCAGCTGAGCTGTGAAGCGGATGATCATTTTCGGAGTCGGACCTGAAACATTTAAATTAAATATTAAAAAAAAAATCACAAAGAATTCGTGGCTATGTTTAAAATCAACGTTTATACGTAAATCGCTGCTTACACATATACGCTGATTTTAACTTCACCAAGAAGTTGCTAACGATTCAAGTCGTGGTTGTATAGACTTAGCTCGATGGATGGCTATCTAAAATAGATACACACACACAAACCAAAACAAAGAAACAAATCGTAGAAAAATGGTAATAAATTAATTTGTTTAATACTCACATCTTAGACGAAAGTCTCGAACACTGTTTTCCCACTAGGTAGGTAGGTACTGTTACGAGTATTCAAACGTTGGTTACTTCTGGGTGATGTATAAAACATTAACAAAAACCAAGTAAATTATATACCGTATTACGGGTATTATGCGGTTATATTAAATATGACCTGACAACATTAGTATATAACGATAAAATGACAATTCTTTTTGTAAGTATTATATTAATTGAATCGCATTAATTCATTGGCACGTGTCCTAAGTCAGCATAATCGGAAGCATGCAATCTTGTTAATGCTTCATAAATGCTTAGGGCTGACACGCTAGTAATACGTAATTTGCATACAATGACAATTACTTTAAGTACCTTAATGCGAATGCATATCAACCCTATCGAAAATTGATGAATTGCTGACTGTGAAAAAATGCTGTTTCGAAACAAAATTGTAATTCAAGTAATTTAAATTACATGTATTCATTTACACAGAATAAGCACTAGGTTTAACACGAGAAAGAAATTTGATATTTATTATTATTATTTTTTTTTCTAAAAAAAATTACTATTAAATTAACGTATTGTTTGAGTTTAATAAACCATTTAATTGGAACATATACCTACAGGTAATTTTTCACATTTTTTAGTCTAAAATATTTTTTATAATTCTATATTAGGGATACATACGTTATAATTTTTTAATTATGTTAATATTTTAGGAGTGTTATTATTACACTAAGCTGCGAAGGAAGTGTCGATGCTTATTAAATAGCAAACGCTAGTAATTGATCTTTGAAGATCGTGGTTTATCTGAGGACATCAAGTTTACATTTTCAGGTAATTTTATGTTTTATGTCATTATTTTATCTCTAAAGTTAATTAGTATTTTATTTTTATTCATGTAATAAATATTATGTATAGTGCTGAGTAAAATGTTGGGAATATTTATTTATTATTGTTATTTTTTTTTTATTTTTTTTAGGATCCGCATCTTGATCGAAAGCAAATACATGAGACCTGATACAAGGACACTTAGTGAAGATATCACCAAACGTACCAGCAAGTACCTACTTCAAACGTTCAAAGTAACCAGCGTGTATCTGTTTACCAGTATATATCTTTTACAATTGGTAGTTATGTATTAGTATATTTAGAGGGTTTAGCAGAGGTTTATTTATAGAACAAATTCATTAATTTTCTAGAAAGAAGTACCTAGAGCTTATTATTGTCGGAGGTACGACGCACTTATTCCACAAAATATTGTTAACTTGAGCCACGCAGCTGGAGACTGTTTTAAAGTAGATACTTTCAATCTAAATTTACTCTCGATCTTATACATTATACCTACCAACTTCATAATGCCTCACTGTACGGGTTGTAAAATGTTCGTAGCTAATCGTCAATGGGCTGGGCATTTACGAAGTAATTCTCATAAAAATAATAGCACCATTTCGATGACTGATAACGTTCAAATGATTAAGTCTTCTTTTAAAGAGCGAATCGTAAGCAATAGTAATCGGATCATTGCAACTAACGAACAAATACATAATTTCCCGGATATTTTTCTTTATGCTATTAGAGATCAAGTTGAAAATTTAATAGATCAAACGTTAAAAAAACACACGTCCGTCAAGATCAATTTTGAACAGTTTTCTTTTTTTGTTATATACAAAAGTGATCAACAAGAGTTAAAATCATTTGCTACAAAAAACTATATCATACATTTGCACCATGATTTTGATTTGATTTATAAGACAGCAGTGGAGTTCCTCAAAAACAAAATTGAAGATTTTCAAGAAAAAGACAGCGGCTGGGCATTTTTGTCTAATTCTCATATAGAAATTAACATTAATAAATACCAACCTTTGGGTGGTTCTAGATTTATCTCCTTACCAAAAATTATAGCAAATAAAAAAGCATGTCTAAATATTACGAATAAAGATAATTATTGTTTTTTATGGAGCATAGTCGCGGCATTGTACCCTGCCAGGAAACATTCTGAAAGAGTTACTTCATATCCTCATTTTCGAAATGTTTTGAATATAAATGATTTATCATTTCCAATTACGTTATCCGATATAGCTATATTTGAGAAAAATAACCCATCCTTAAATATTTTTGTTTATGGGTTACGAAATAACAAAACAATAATTGGCCCCTTGTATACTACAAGGAATAGAAAATCAAAAAGCATCCATCTATTATTTTTAGAAAACAGCACGCATTCTCATTTTTGTCTTATCAAAGATTTACCGCGTTTAGTTCGAAGACAATTGACTAAACACCATGGAAAACTATACTTCTGTGAAACATGCTTATTATTTTTTAGAACTTTAATTGAATTCGAAAATCATCTGTGTGGAGGGGTGGTTACAGTTCTACCGGAAGAAGGTTCTGTCTTAAAATTTAAAAATTACGAGAGAAAACAAGATATTCCCTTTGTCATATACGCAGATTTTGAAACATTACTCAACCCGATTTCCGGCGTGAAATTTGAAAGTGCTAATACATCATGTTTACAACGACACGTTCCAGTAGCATTCGCATATAACATAGTGTCAGCATTTTCTACTGCAGTAGAAGGCTATAGAAGTTATCGGGGCCAAAACTGTGTTTCAAAATTTATTGATTTCTTAATAAAGGATGTAACCGCAATTCATAAAATTCTGACTAAATCTGAAACTATGTTATTTACCGAAAAAGATGCGTGTGATTTTAAACATGCGACAATATGTCACATATGTGGCAATTTGTTATGGAATAATAAGGTTAGGGACCACTGTCATATTTCAGGAAAATATCGCGGCGCAGCTCATTCTATTTGTAATTTGCAAAATAAAATACCTAAGTTTATTCCCATATTTTTTCATAATTTGTCTGGATACGATTGCCATTTATTTATTAAAAAATTAGGAGAAACTCCTGGTCAAATAAAAATTATAGCTAAAACTAAGGAAAAATATATTACTTTTACAAAATTTATTCCCATTTCAAAAAATGAGTATATACAATTAAGATTTTTGGACTCCTTTAACTTTTTAGGAACAAGTTTAGACAAACTCGCTAAAACAATGAGAGTAGAAGATTTTATAAATCTCCGCTCTCAATATCCTGATGAAAGACAATTCAGTTTACTCACAAGAAAAGGAGTATATCCGTATGATTATATGTCGGATTGGAAATTTTATGAGGAAAAATCGTTACCACCTAAATCTTGTTTTCATAACTCTTTGACCAATGATGACATCAGCGATGAAGATTATTTTCACGCTCAAACTGTTTGGAAAGAATTCGATATTAGCAACTTAGGCGAATATACAGACCTGTATCTGAAAACTGATGTGCTATTATTAACGGATATATTTCAAAATTTTCGAAATACTTGTAAACAGCATTATAGTCTGGACCCCGCGTTTTACGTAACCGCTCCTAGTTTGTCATTCGACGCAATGTTGCTTAAAACAAATGTTCAGTTAGAGCTCATATCGGATTTATCTATTATTCGTATGATTCAAAATGGTATACGGGGTGGTTTGTGTATGTGCTCCCATCGATATGCAAAAGCCAATCATAAATATATGCCAGAATATGATTCTTCGAAACCTGATTGCTTTATAGTATATCTAGACTGTAACAATCTTTATGGGTACAGCATGTGTCAGTATTTACCTTATTCTAGTTTTCGATTTTTAAGCCAAAATGAAATAGATAATTTACACATTAGAGACATTGAGGATGACGCCGAGTGGGGTTTCATATTAGAAGTTGATCTCTTTTATCCGAATCATTTGCACTCTCTCCATAACGATTTACCTTTTTGTCCCGAGAAATGTTTACCTCCAGGGGGTAAAACAAAAAAACTAGTAGCTAATTTATATAACAAGTATGGATACGTCATTCATTATATTCATTTAAAAAAATGTTTAGATCATGGTTTAGTATTACGCAAAATTCATAGAGTGATAACTTTCAAACAAAGTCCATATTTAAAACAATATATAGATTTGAATACACAATTAAGACAAAAAGCAAAAAGTTCTTTTGAACAAGATTTTTTTAAGCTATTAAACAACAGCGTCTTTGGTAAGACACTAGAAAATACTGAGAATCGAGTAAATGTTCATTTAGTTAATAAATGGTGTGACAATTTTAATCGTACAAAAAAATATATATCCGCTGAGAGACTTGTAGCTAGCCCATATTTCCATAGCGCATCTATTCTCACTGAAAACTTAGTTGCAATACAAATGAAAGCCGATCAAATTATTTTAAATAAACCTATTTATATTGGTTTCACTGTATTAGAACTTTCTAAGTCTCACATGTACGACTTTCATTACAATACCGTGAAACCTTTTTACAAAGATCGAGTGAAGTTGTGTTATACAGATACAGATTCTTTTATCTATAAAATTTACACTAATGACTTTTATCAAGATTTAAAATATGAATTTTTACACTATTTTGATAGCAGTAATTATGATGTGCAAAATCAATACAACATTCCAATAAAAAACAAGAAAGTTCCTGGTCTGTTTAAGGATGAAATGGGAGGTCAATACATTTGTGATTTCGTGGGTTTGAGATCTAAACTTTATTGTTTAAGAACTCCCGATAAAGTTATTAAAAAGGCAAAAGGCGTGAAATCTTGTGTAGTCAGAGGTATTAGTATGAATGAGTATAAAGATGTTTTATTTAAAGATATTGTTATTCGTAAAAAGAACATTATATTTAAATCGATCAAGCACGAAATTTTTACTCAGAGTGTTGACAAAATAGCCTTGTCCAATAATGACGACAAGCGTTCACTCTCCGTAGATAAAATATCAACTCGAGCCTGGGGTCATTCCTGTATTTTTAAGAACAACTAATTAAAATAGCAGCCCTCCATCACACATAACATCACTATTCCACTTTTTATCAAAACATTCATACGAACAGAGCTACGGTCATAGGCTAGTTAATGTACAATTATTGATTTCATTTCTTATTAAAATATAATGGTAAGGAATAAATAAATAAATAAATATTCTAGAACATTCTACACTACGCTATCTAGACCCAAAGTAAGCATAGCTTTACTAGCGTGTATTATGGTAACTTCTCTGCCTAGCCCTTTGGTGACATATCAACATGAATACGTAATATTTCGCGATAGTAGAACGTATGATGTATTGCATAATAATTGTTTAGCGGCTCGCGTTTCATTGCGCCCAGGTATTATATTACAACATTGTCTCTTATTAAAATGCTTATTTTATAAAAATTTACCCAACGAGTTAAGTGGTTGATTATAATTTATTTTTAATCAAAAGTATGTCAGTTCAAATTCATAAACTAGGTACTTTTTTGCTATAAACATGGTAACGTTGACGTGGCTCTCTCATGTGTAAGTACGGTTAACCGTAAGTACGTGTACTAAAATATGAGAACATAGTCCTGTAGTATCAGTACTTTATTGTCTTATTTATAGATACTAAATGTTCGCTGTTACATTATTGTACATTATTTTTTTTTTTTACTTTATTTTTGTTGTATAGTACTTATAATATAAATTGATACTTAATATACTTGGATGTTTTATTTTACTAATTATTATTTCCACTTTCCGATCATCGCCTGTCAGCGGGTGCAAAACCCTCAGTCATTGCAATACATAATTATTATACATCCAGACGAGCGGATCTGCGAGCATATGCTAGTAGAACGTTATGATGTATTGCATAATAATTGTTTAGCGGTTCGCAGTTCATTGCGCCCAGGTATTATATTATTTTGTTTGTGATTCGAGTAAGCACTAATATCAACTTACGTTCAACATTCATATTATAATGAAAACAGCTTAACATAGCAAATTAATGTGACCGTAGTATAGTGGATAATTTTATCGAAAGGATATCAGTTCAAATCTATAATGTAATATTAGATACTTAATCTTAGTGCAGTTAATTGTGTTCTGTAGGTACTGTATGTAGGCTGTTCTGTGTAAACACTAAATACATTTTATATATTTTTACAAAAATTTGGAATACTTATATTATTTTATTTTTACTTTATTTTTGTTTTATAGTATTATATAAATTGATACTTAATATACTTGAAAGTTTTATTTTGGTTTGGTGTAGGTAGCGCGGAACCCTAAACTTCAACCTAAATAAATATTTCGTATAAAAAGGTGTAAGTGTCAATAACATAAACATAATTTGTTGCATCCGTAGCAAGAAACACATCGTACCTACCTACTCGTAATAATATAATTAGTAAATTAATTTGAGCAAGTCATTAATAAATCAATAAATTATTCGCTACATAATGTCGACGGTGAGTAAATAATAAAATATTATCTACGCTATTATTTTTTTTTTAGAAAAGTATTGATTCAGTTTTAAGGATTTGTAATAGCGAATTATGTAATTACAGATATGAATATAATATGTATGTATGTACGTATGTATGTTACAGCAGGGTTGATTATATCCGTTTTTAAAAATTGTTACAGTTTTCGGAGCCAGACGTGGTATTCAGCCAGTACGCACAGGATCCTTATGAGGAATATCATGAAATGATGCGACAAGCAGCTACAGAAAGCCCTGCTCCTCTCAACAATACCAACACCAAGAAATCCAAGCGTCGTAGAGAGGCCAAGGCGAGGAAACAAGTGAATGAATCCTTCGTCATAAGCAAGGCTCAGAGACGAGGGCTTAAATTGATAAAAATAAGCGTGATAGACCTATGCAACAACCCTCAGTCCAGTGATAGTGATAGTGACACTGACAATATAATTATTAGAGCGCAATATATCGTGAAAGACGCGTTAGACTCAATTATGGACGATACAGAGTGTTTAGTAAAAAAAATTTCCAAATCATTAATAGAAAGTGACTTATGAGAACAGTTCAATTCAATTCAATAAATATGAAAGTGTTTAATTTTAAGTATTTATGTATCTTTTTTTCAATACTTCGAACAGTAAATTAAATTTAACTTCAAATTATTTAGTAAAAACTTATATTGATTTTCAATTATGTATTTTTTTTATATTTGTAAATAATTTTTTGACACTTACTTGTAAATATTAGGTTTAATTTACTTCATTTTAGGGTAATTAATTATATAATAAAGAAACTTTTTTTATTCTACAAAATTTGTTTATTTATTTGAAACTTTTAAGCTAAAATACATTTTCATCCTCTAAATAACTTTTTATACATAACACATTTTTAAGGGCACATTGTTTTGAATGTTTAAAACAATTAAAATTAATTTCACTGTCTGTACATTTTGTATGTAACACAGATATATTTAGGCATTTGTCTTGATCAAGCTCCGATACTATACAATTCTTGCAAAGGTCCTTAATCCACTTAACTTTCTCTAAACCTTTTACAATAATTTTCTTATTTTCTAGGTATGGAATAATTATACGATGGAATTCTCTATAATCGATATAGCCCTCATTCCAGTAAATCCCTCTGTTTTTTTCCAACCACACAACTTGTTTCTTTTCATCAGCAGTTAAATATTTAAATAAATATGGAGGCTTTACTAAGAACGTTTGAGTATAATGACGAGTAGCCAAAGCTAATTCTTTAACTATAAAGTTATTATAAAGGTCTTTAAATCCTTGAACATCAACTATAATAGTATTCGGGTTCATGATATCTTTCTAACAGTACTGCTTAGAGGTTTATACTCAATTATGCAATCATTCAGTATAAGACAGTATGCCGAAGTTTGATCTGGTATGTCAAAATGACTTTCGATTTCAACCCTTACATCAACAACGGGACCTGTTTTCAGATTATCAGCTTGTCTAGAACAGTCAACGACAAAGAGCGGCGCTAAGTCCTTAAATTGTTTTTCACTTAGCAACGGCTCCGAGCGACGTCCATAATACGACTGCTGAAATCTAGTGTACTGTTCATATAATATAGCAATTCTATTATTTTTAAAGTTTACATTCAAATTTTCATATGGGAAGTACGTAGAATTGAGGTATACTTTAACATCGCGAATATGACAGTGATCGAACTGGGACATATCAGCACTTGCATTATTTTTTCTGTTTGTTTGTAGACCCATGATAACAAAGCGTGGTTTTTCTATTTGAGACGAAGTTTTAATAGACCACGTATGTTTTGTAGTTTTAGGTAACGCAGGATATTCATATAAATCCCAGTTCCTGAATATCATTTGGAGAGGTCTGTCTTTTTCTAACAGTTTCAACATACTTATTTTTTCCCTGTCTGATACCTTAACATGTGGTACGCGCCATATGATTTTATCAATAAGGACGTCTTCGACAACTTCACCGGTGTTGAGCCGAACCGCGTTTAAATTAGTGTTGCTTCGTAATAATATCAACTCATGTCTACTATTTATAACAACTTTCTTGAAATCTTCTGCAAAACCGAGTATATTACAAAGCGGTATAGATGCAGAAAATCTGCCATTGTTAGTATTTTTTATGCCATCGATATTCCAGCTCCAGGCGTTGGACATTTTCGATTCACTTTCATTCATTGAAATTAATGACTTCATCGTAGTGGTTATACCAGCATTTTTTATTTTATCAATTTCCACACCATTGAGCTCATACCTTATATCTTGAAACAGGAAAAGTAAAGCATTATTCGTAAAATGAACGCTACTAGCGATTTCTTTTAAATCGCTCTTTTTTACTACAATAGTTCCTTCCAAATACAGAGTGCTGGCTGACGGTAGAACATACAAGTCCTGTTGGTTGATAGGTATGCGTATCTCATCATTCCTATTAAAACTTGTGACGTATGGCTTATAAGAATGATACTCGATTCCTTCAACAGTATTATCATAGGTTGGTGCGGATACAATATCTAAGATATTCATTTTAGTAAGCCGATCGCTTTAAGGAATGCTTTATTTTCTCTAGTTAATTTCGTTTTCTTTTTTGAGATAGCTCTTTGATGCTTGGGAGCTTGTGTTGAACTGCTACTTTTTTTCGGTTGATGTACATATTTATTGTAATCAATCATTTTTTCTTCTGAGATGTAAATACAGCTGTACTTCTTCACCGCGTAGATTTATTAAACGATTGTTTATATCTAATAACCGTATATGTATGCAGCTTATGTTGTTTTGATTAATGGGGAAGTATATTGAGTTTGTAGGAATTTCTATAATTCTGTATCCAGGAGGAACGTTGAGTGCAAATTCATGTATTATATGGCTAGGTAATCCGTTTATATACGACCCACTCACAATATCACATTCAATCCTGATCACGGTCGTAGGTAGAATGTTTACTGGAAACTCAGAGACATGCCATTTATTTCCTTCTAAAATCTGCTTATTAAAGCCTAATAAACTTCTAAGTGTGTCTTCTTTGGTAAAATTTATATTTTTTGTACAGTGTATAGTCGTTTTTAAAGTATTATTGTTGCACAGTAGTTTGATTGAAGCATTTTTTATTTCTGACTTTAAATAATCACTAATATCTTGTAATTCATAGGTACCTTCGGGTATTTCAATAACTTCATCTGTGTCATAATATATCTTATTGTTCGTTTTATCAATGTTTGGAATAGAATTAAACGTTGAGAAATGTAATAAAGCACACTCATATTGACCGTCTAATTGTAGTGTGTCAGGATAGTAGGTAAATAAATCTGATGAGTTGCCAGTTATCGACAAAGTGAGAGACATCTTGAGAATGAATAAAATAAAAGAAAGACCTTAATTTTATATTAAAATTTTTATTTTATTTTGTATCCAAAAGTTCCGTAAATATTTTAAACATAAGTGTCCACAATTAACTTTATTGAATTTCTGATATCTCGTATAGTTATAGGAAACATTACAGTTTTTAAAATACTTCATCAATTCTAATGGTGGTTTCAAATCGCCAAAACTATCAAAATATTCACAATAATTATTTACTTTAACATACGCTACCCAATGCGTGCCTTTATTTTTTGAATTATCCAAGTTGACGATAGCACATTCAATCAGTTTTGGTGTTCTTGGTAACTGATCTTTCATGTATACACCTCTAAAGTGAGGTAAGTCGCAAGCATATTTTTCTATGTCTAAATTAGATAAAGGTCGATTAGGTAGCTTATTCAGTTTTTTGATGATTTTATAAACAAACCTTTACCATTTTTATGGGGCTTTATATACAAGCCCTTGCCCAAAGCCAAAGCCTCCATAGTCTTATTGTGTCGTTCGGTTTCTTGCATTTTTTTCTGAACCGCTTTATAATCGTTAACAGTTTTAGCAATGCCTGCGGCACCACCTGCTAAAGAGCCTAACGCAGACAACCCAGCGAATATTGGGATTAAAGGTAGAAAGCCACCAGTCTTTGGTATTGGTATGACTCGAGGTACTCGTATATTCGCAACGCATGGAAATAATTTTTGTGCAGCTAAGTAAGCTGCGTTGATGAGAGTCTTACTATCCTTAGATTTCAGTTTCTTAATTTTTGACCTTATTTTCGATACAAAAGTATTAAACGTTTTAATCCCTGCACCAGATTTTAGTTTCGCTTTCATCACTTTGCTCACTAACCATGAGCTAAGTTTTTCTCCCTTGCTGGCGTCTTTTGATCTAAGCCTTTGTTTGGCCATGTTTAAAAGCTGTATATCCGCTTTACGACGATTTAATAAATCGGCGTGATTTTGATAAGCAATATCGTGATGCATACAAGCTTCGTCCAACTCGTTTACACCTCGATCGCCTCTAAGTAATCGTTTCTCAAGTTTTGTACCAGGCCCGCAATAGTTGTAACCAGGCAAATGAAGTTCGAATGGTAAATTATTAATTAGATTGTTAACTAGTCCACCGCCTTGCATTCCTCAAAGTTAAATGAACCAAATATAACAACGTAAATGGTTTATAAGGATTAATTCATATATCAATTTATTATTGCAGTTTTGTTAATCCAGCTGTTCTCTTCAGTACTTAAACCCAACCATTTTACAAACAGTTTGTTTCCTTTTCTTTTTAAAACCTTTTCAATCAAATAAACATCAGGGTGGTAAGATTTCTGAAGCTCTTCTTCATAAAAACATCCTAAAATGTTCTGTTTTCGCTGATCTTCTATATGATATGTTATTGGTACAGTATCATTAACCTTTTTTATGATAAATAATTCCGTTGACCAATTAGGAGTGTAGCCCTTTTTAAAAATATGTTTGTATTTACTAATGCGAACATTATCACCGACTTTGAATTTTGGTCTACGCCGAACAGATGGACGTTTATGGGAATTTTGAATATTGGCTTTTATTATTAACTCATTACGTGTATTTACTTCTATTGGTTTAAATTTAATAGTGCGATGTTTTGTGTTGTTATAGGTATTTAGGGTATCTTCCAATACCGATCCAAACCATTTATAGTTTCCATTTAGACTGAAACATTTATATAAGTTATTTTTGATAGTTTTTATCAGTCGCTCTACAATTGATGCCTTCTTTGTTGAAAATGTTGAGTAGTGGTTAATATTATACTTCTTCGTGAACTTTTGAAAAGTTGTGTTATAAAACTCTGTACCAGAATCAGTTTGCAAATTAACTGGTACACGTTGGCTGGCTGTAAAAATATGTTGAAAAGCACGAGTAACATCAAGTTTATTTTTTGTTTTTAGAGGTTCTGCCCAAACAAACTTGGAAAAGCAATCTATCACAATTAAGATATAATTATGTCCGCCATTGAATTTTCTCAAAGCTTGCATATCTATGAGATCGGCCTGCCATAAGTCATCGATTCCTTTTAAAATTACAGCACGCCTGGTAAAATTTTTTCGCGCTGCTTTGTGTATTTCACTAACAATTTGCAATTTTGACATTATGAAGACTTTTTAAGTACTAGTAATTTGTTTATATCCGTCTTAGTGTAAAAGTTGTTCTCTAAGTGAGTGACAGCCTCAGATAACACAGTTTTTATGGTAATTTCAACAGTGTTTTGCACATCTTTAGTGATTTGAGTACGTAGTGTATCAATAATTTTATGCAAATCTTTATCCAAATCCTGTTTCATTGTCCTTGTCACTTGATCCATATATTCCTTATTTACTGCATCGTCTGCTTCTACTGGAGATCTGATTCCTCTAAGCCTTACTGTCTTCAAATCGAAATCACCGCTTTCTGATTTTTGCAATGCATTATTATTGAATTCAAGTAATTCCGATAAACGCATTCTCTTATGAATATGATGTCCGAATTTGTCTACATTCATAGTTAAGGTGTAATGTATTGAAAGGTTTAGAATAAAATGAAAAGTGAACTACTGATAACATATTATTTATTAATAATATTATTTTCACGTAACTCTTCAATTATGGATAATATTTCATTGTCCAACCCAGTGTTACCAGCATCTCGAGATGCGTATAATAACTTTAACCTATCCACCAGTTCGTTAGGATCGTCCCAATAAATAAAATCTACATTCTTTTTCCAAATTTTAGTCACAGGTAAACCTTTTCCCGTCGAGTGACTGGAACTTTGACTCGCTAGTGTGAAAAGAGGTTTAATAACTTGCAAATATTTTTGACCTTTATTACTTTTAATTGGTTTACTTGGATCGAAATCTCGACGATGTGCATTTGTAATAAGTAACATGGACTTGTAATGTTGCATGTCACTGTCCGTAACCAAACTTAAATCGATGTCTTTGTTTAGTAACAATTGTCTCAAACCAGGCGTACTGCGGTATTTATTTTCCCCTACAGTTATGTATTCATCTCCAAAGGTTATGGTAGCAGAACCAAACATCAATTTTCCTCGATCTCTTCGAACACCAAACGGCACCTCATGCAACACCTCTGAAGATAGCGACCAAGATGATGCGTCATGCTCTTGTTTGTTATCAACCAATGATTGATATGAAGCATCACTATCAATATTAGATTCATCACTATTGTCTTCAGCATCTGCTGTTAGTGACTCTTCTTTCTGCAATGTTTGATTTAACAACGGAATGTTGGTTTCATCATTCACGGTGCTATGAGAAGGAAGAGTTTGCTTGTTAGTGTTGGTTAATAAGTTAAACGAATCCGTCATAGGCTTAAAAACTGTCTCCAGAGCTTGCTTATTGTCAATCTCAATATTCCTCATGTTACGAACTTTTTTCTTTACAGCTTCTGCTGCTATGACAATTTGTCTTTTTAATGACTGATCCATATTGATAATAAAAAAGGTCCGTAATCTATTAAGGATAGTAAAGAATAATGGCATCGCAGTGGCGTAGGGTCTTAAATACAAGAGTTCTTAATCAAATACTACAAAAGTGTCAAATTTATTTCTATAACATCCATTGTTTTTAGAACATTCCTTATTAATTACTACATAATTAAAAGGCTCACTCCATATTTTTGAACACATTTCACGAAATTCGAGCCACGTGATATCTGTGTTTACATGCTCATCGTAAATATGTTTCAAATTAATTTCATCTTGTTTAAACAGTATTATTAAGTTTGCATTATCTCTAACCAACTGTTTGGGAATTTTACTATACGTCTGATTTAGATAAAAACAATCAATGTATTTGTGTCGACCCATAGCAAAGTAATCTCGCATGTTATTTTGATTTTCACAAGCAACATCGTCAAATATAATAACAGAGTTAGGTTTAGCATCTTGTACACTCAATACATCCTCGTTTCCCGTATATTTCTGAAATGAAATCGGAACCCGTTGCAAAACTTTTTCCAGAAATATATACTTGGGCTGGTGTAATGTTTTTGAATAGACATAAACGTTTTGAAACTTCAATCCGTTTTTGTGTATTAGAAGACCGACAAGTAAATTTGTTTTACCGCAATTTGACGGTCCGCAAATGATGCATCGTATTACGTTAGGTAATAATTTGCTATGACGAACACGAGACTTAGGCAAATCATCGCAGATTGTGTTAACGTGCAACGATTGCGACTGTTTAACAAATTTCATGATCAGTGCGTTAAAGTTGAACGTAGAATGAGAGAACGCATACCCGACATTATCATTTAAAGAAGATCAATCGAGTAAAGCCTGACTGAAGTGAACAAGGTCTTTAAACGGAAAACGAAGATCGTTGAACGGAAACCCATAAACGCGTTAAACGGAATGAAGCGTTGAATGTCATAGCGTTCGTTTTATCTGTTGTAAATATATATTATTGGATACCCCACAGAGTGAGACCTAGCCGTAGTATATTATTGGGAACGATACCTCACAGAGTGAGGCCTGGCTGGCAGGCCGAACGAAGGTGGGGTAGAGTTCCCAATAATATACTACTCACTAATTATTGCAAGCTTGTTGCGTTTGGAATTTGAAAGCATGTTTATTATTATTAAAGTGTGAACATGCTTCCAATGCTCCCAATGCCATTATTGATTATTGTTTTTGTATAATTCCCTGTATGTGTGACCACTTAGCACTAAATAAATGTTTCTTTCTTTCTTTCTTTCTTTCTTTCTGTTACCCGCCGCTCCACCCGCGTGAACTTCTAATCCCCTTCTACTATTCCATAGAATTCAAGTACCTAATAAATAAAAAACAAAATTACTTAGCAAAATATTTCAGGATACATTTTTATTTATACAGATTAATATATTTAGGGTACAATTCAATCAATAACGCGAAAATCAAAAATATGCTCATATAATCTTGATACTGAGCGGAAATTAAACTCACGAACTCAGAAACACTAATATTCTGTGTCAAAGGGTAACAATCAAACGTACCACATACAGGTCTTTGTAAAAGTAAAAGAGGCTTTGTATTGAATTTCTATACACATTAATCCTGATCAAATATAACTACGGTTCTGTTATAATTCATATTTAATTCGACTAAAACATCAAACTTAGTTGAAGATAAAAGAAATCGTTTGATCTAAAATTCACAAGAACTACTACCGAATTATGATTAGTCCGCAAGCCCTTTTGAATTTCGTAGTTGAATCAATATCATTAGTTATTTCATGATTCCCTAAATATTCTACTCACTGTTTTTGAAATGTCATAACACGTTTCGCGTAAAATGGGGTGAATAGGGATCGAAGGGTGGATAGGGATAAAATGGTCAGCTAAATTCTGTAGTTATTTTCTTTCAAGCGAAACTTTGAACTAGTTCATTTGTAAAAGAAACTATTAAAAATATTCAATTGATCATTTTATCCCTATCCACCCCTGAATCCTATTCACTCCGTTTTACGATTTTCGATGTTGATGTTCGCTCAATTTATCTAGTCGAAATTCGAGTTTGACCGTAAATATTAATATCATTAGCGATAATCTCCTTCATTACCGAGTAACCGAATCTAAGATGTCAGTAGGAGTGACTTTTAGTGTAGAAAAATTTAATAATAATAAATAATAAATATTCCACGACAATTTACTACTTCAGCCTAAAAACTTCCTGTCCTAAATGATGTTGTTCTACAGAAACAAATACTAATAAATATAATAAAGAACTCATTTTTAGTCAGTTAAAAGTAGTCACTATTGGAGCATACATTGTAGTTTCACCACTTTTCACTACTAATGACAAAGTTTCATGACAGAGTTTAGTGCCTAACAGCGGCGTAAATTTGCCGACAATGTTAGTTTTATTAAACTCAACATTATTATAATACCTCACTAAAGTACACATTGTAACTTCGCGGTCTTGATGAGAATTGTATATAACACAAACTATGACTAGATTTCTTTATTATTTACTAGCTGACCCGCGCAACTTCGTCTGCGTCACCCCGTTTTTGCAACATTTTTCATTTCTGCTCCGTATGCTTAAATCTTTAGAACTACGCAACGGATTTTGATGCGGTTTGTTTCAATAGATAGAATGGTTAAAGAGGAAGGTTTATATGTATATAACATCATGCTACGACTAACAGGTGCGGAGCAGGAATGAAAAAGTTGCAAAAACGGGGTGACGCAGACGAAGTCGCGCGGGTCAGCTAGTTATTTTATACTATATAGTGATTGTTATTGGATATGAAGGGGACGTAGTAAGCTTTCCCGAAGAGTGAAACCTATGTTCGGACTCTTTTCGTGAGTAGCGTCAAGTGCGGTAATTATCTCAGAGTACCCATCTAGCACCAGCATTTAGTACCCAGCAGTCCGATTGGGGAAGTACCTCCACTCTACAGAATATCGCCGTTTAATAACCTTGTGTTGTGTTTTCGGTGGTGAGTAGGGTAGCTAGAGCTCACTAAAGAGGTTTTGTGTTGTCAGTGCGAAAACCAAAGTCTTATCCTACATCTTTTGCGCTGACGACACAGAATGTCTCTGTTCTTATAAGGGTTGCACGAGAGTTATTCCTCTGGTGTTACACTCGCCCATAGACATCACGGTAACCACTTACCATCAGGTGGGCCGCGTGCTTGTCTGCGACCTAAGTTGTATATAAAAAAAACCCACCATCCAATGCCATAAAAAAAGATTTATGGCTACATGTAACTAATATTTGCGAAAACTCCTGCGACTATTTACTGCAGTACGGAGCTCATAAAAATGCAAAGTTTCGTATATAATTGAAAATTTCCCGGGCGCTGGCACCCGGTACCGAAAGTGCCACGCCCTGTCTGATAACGTGTTATTTTAATTACAAGAGCGTGTCCCATTTGGTGATGAGGGAATGTAATTGCCTGATACAATTTTTTTGTGTATTTATCCCTAGGTATCTGCAAATTTTGCTGACTGTATTTTTGGTTCCACATGATAACATACACGTATAATTGTACGTAATAGATGGCGAAACTCATCATTATCATTCTTCATTTCAGCCATAGGATGTCCACTGCTGCACACAGGCCTCCTCCATCGACCTGTACAGTCCCGGGTCCTTTAAGCGGGGCGTGAAAAAGCATCTGATGAGGCCGTCAAACTGAGCGCCACCATTGTAGCACTGAACGTGTTTGCAATGGTGACCCTCTTTCATGGGACTTTGCCTTCAGCTTAACATCAGGCGAGGTGAAGTCAAATTGACGTGCCATAGATAAAAAAAAAAAAAAAACCTCCAATCAGACCGCAAACAGTAACAGTAGTAGTATGAAGCGATTTTCACACAATTTAATGTTTTTCTTTATTCATAGGATTATATTCTACTCGTTCTGATGTACATAAATATTACATTCACGCTTGTTAATCCCCAATGGCGTACTACATACATATTTACGTAAATACATAGAGACAACAGCCTGCCATCTGTCTATCTTTCCCAAATTCAAGAGCTTCTTCTATTGTCGTTAAACCTTCCATTATATTTTATTCTCCTGCATTTTTAGTGCTGTAAACATTTATAAATTAGCATGTCCTTTGAGCTCTCTCCCTTTGCACACAACAGACATGCTTGTGGTATTATTTAAATTAAATTATAGTAATTACTCCACTAAAGGCCGTATCTTAAAGCGACGTGTCTGCTGTAAAGTATATAATGGATGTATTTTTAACAACGTACCGCTGTTACAGCGTTATTTTCGTTTTGCTAGGGAAACACAGTACGTATGTATACTGTTTTAGTATTTATGTTAACTAGAAGTCTTCTCAAACTTTCTTTTGCATCAGAATCGCCGCAAGTTTGCTAATTAGCGGTAGCGGTTAGTGGGGAGGATATCATATAAAGAACCTTACCTTCTTGGACATTCAAAGAAAATATGATCTGGAGTGTGTTAAAATAATATTAGATCAATTTAAATACACACTTTTTATGACAGCCGCCTACTTCTGTCAATTTGTTAAGTTTATAAAAAAAAGTTTCGGAGTTCAAATACTCTGTCACTTTCTCACACGTAGGTTTTGTGTAACTGCTAAAACACTTTATCTCTTTAAGTATTATTAATAACTTTATGGCGGGAATACTGTGGTGTAAGGAAGCAGTTTCCATATTTTTCTGTTATTTTTTATGAATGCGATCCTAATAAATCTTTTGCGGAATTTATCGTGTAGTCCGACAAAATTGAATGTGATATAATCATGATTTGATTTATTATGTTGTTGGTTCGTGTTATAAGTTTGTGGGTAAGTTTTTATTGTGATAGTGTTATCTTGGATTTGACTTTTACATTTATTTTTGTGAGACGTAAAAATGAAAATGTGATTTAATATTTTGAGAACATTTCAGTAATTCATCTAGATCCAATTTAAACAGCTACCTTGAAATTTGGGTTTCACAATGTATAGTAGTAGTAGTTTCAAATTATGTAGGTAATTATATTTTTTAAGTATATGCTATATAAATATACTTACATACATACATATACGCCAACCACATTTCACCAAAAATGATTTTAGGTCCCAAGTACTGGCGGCAATAGGGCTATTGCCGACTGTCGGGCACTTTGTAAACAAAATGGATATGCCGAAACTAAATTCCTATCCGAAAATTTTGCTGCCAGGAAAAAAGTTTTTTAACCCGATTCCTTGCTATGGCGTGTAAATCACAAGGAAATTAATTACGTGCTTAGCCGCAGGAGCACTACCAATTAACAACTTGGAGAGTATCAGAAGATAAATATATTTTAATACAAATTAGCAAGACTAGTGCAAGCACAGGTCTGTATCGTAATAGGTATAGATATGCAAATATATGCGTCGTGCAAAAGTAGAAAATTTTTATTAAGTACTTCTATTCCTGTACCGTGTTACCATCTCGTCAGTTCTCAATTTAAAAAAAGAAACTCCTAGTGATTTTGAAGTAAAATATATTACCTACTCTTATAATTTCAACTAGTATTTGCGTGTTTAACTCCCATTTGTCAAACCCTAAAAACTTTGTAATTCGTATTCAGTACAAGGTTAACGCAACCGTAACACACTGCGAACGTGTTGCATGTAAAGTTACTTTAATTAACATGAGATTACAAGGTGAGGAGTAGCCGTGAGGTAATATAATAACCTCTCTTTTTAAGTCGGCTAAAATTTCAATTTCCAGTCCCGTCATTTTTATTTTTGATGAAATATTCAATCCAGAGCGAAAAAAAACAACACCTAATATGGAATTTGAACCAGCGACCGTTTCCATTCTGTACCCTAGGGGTAAAAGAGAAATAGAAACCCTATTAGTATGTCACGCATGCTGATTGATTGATGAGACTATGATGCAAATTTTCCACTCCAAGTTGAATGATCAGATGGTTATCACTCCCATAAAAAAAGTATACCTAATCTAAATTAGCTAAATAGACCGACGTCATACTGGTGCTGCTAAATTTATAGAAACCTTGTAATGCCCTTCGTGAAGAGGTGGTGTTGGGAGAAGTCTACCGCGTATTGGGGAGGGGGGGGGTTAGGGTTCTAGAGCTTCTGTGCTACTCTACTCACTACTGGAACACCACACACCACAATTCTGTGGAAAGTACCATGCGATTGCGATTATCTCTTTGAAGTACCTTTTTGATTTCATATTCTCTATTCTTCAGTCATTCTATTCTCAGACAGATCCTACATTGTACACTATAAATAATTTAAAAGATTATTCGTTTCACAGTGTGTGAAAACTACGAGTAGATATTTCCAAGAATGCACTCAAACTTATCTCAACTTGAGACCGTGCAATCTCACGTTGAATAGGTACACTTGTATTACTTTTGAAACAAATATTTATGAGACGACGTTCACCCCTATTTTCTGAAACTTTATACAAGCAGCGATACGTGTATGATTAATACCGTTTCAGAGCGCTATGGGGGTCATTCCCATTTGACTACCTCTTAGTATAATGGTAGTGCATTCGAATAATCTATCGGAGGTTGCGTTTTTACCCGACTGCGCAAAGGAGGGTATTGTGTTTATCAGTCTATGTATGTATGTATGTATGTATGTATGTTTGTTTCTATGTGGCGTTCTAGAGGCTACCGCTACACGCATAAGCCGATTTTGATAATTCTTACGTCAATCGATTTGTCTTAAACTTGCGAGTGTCACTAAAGACATGACAGTAATCAAAATTCACCACAGCGACAACCAGACGCCATATTGTCAAAATTAAAAAAAAAATCGATGAACTATGTCAAGTGGGGTGTCGTTGAATAGGTATTTTAAAATCATATTTAGGTTCCTTTTACTATTTTTCGTTTTAACTAATAGTTTAGGATATATATAACGATTTAAAGTTGTTTAACAAAACATTCATTCTCGCTAATTTTCTTACTTCAAGGATAAACGATATACAAACAAAAATAATATTTTGATAAAAAAATAAATTTTAAATGAATCGTAACTAAAAAGTATAAAATAAAAAAAATAATTTAAAGAAAAACAAAAAACCCGACTGCGTAAAAACTAATTTTAAAAATTACGTGAAAAAATAACTTAAATAAGAACTAAAAAGAAAGAAACAAGCCCAGTAGTTAAGATTTCATACAATACTCACAGTCGGGGCCCATTTAAATTTTACCAATCACATCTTCCTAAGGGGCCCCGACTGTGAGTATTGTATGAAATCTTAACTACATTACATTGGGACCTAAACATAAAGTGAGGCCTACCCCATAGACCTCCAATCCGACCGGTTGTAGGCAGTCTGCATCCAATAGTTCGCTGTCTAGTTCAGACTATTAGTAACCGATAATACTAATATTCTCCTTAACCCTTTCAACTAAGCTAAACTGTTAGTCTTGTGTACATATACTTCCTGGTAACTCAATTATTTAAAGGTCCAACGGGGCTCTTTACCAGGGAGTAACTACGTAAAGTATTGAAGTAGGGACGTGCTAAGCCAACATGACACACACACACACACACACACACACACACACACACACACACACACACACACACACACACAC
This sequence comes from Pelosia muscerda, assembly GCA_963691645.1. Taxonomy (NCBI): domain Eukaryota; kingdom Metazoa; phylum Arthropoda; class Insecta; order Lepidoptera; family Erebidae; genus Pelosia; species Pelosia muscerda. The sequence goes on along the minus strand of OY829109.1, from coordinate 16,683,951 downwards.
ATATATGTTTGGTATGATACATCTGTGTGTGATATGATACAACCTCATGACACACACAAAGACAAAATACTATTTTAATGCATCATCTCAGCCAAATGCATTTAACCACATTTTTATTACGTGATTAAGTGACAGATTTATGTAAAGCAATGAATTGCAATAGCCTAATTGATTGATATGCTTAAGGTATCAATTGAAGATTAATATTAGTTACCACTTGTTATGTTTCAGTAACAAGTCTAGCAACCAAACCAATCACAACTCACGTAATAGTCCTGAGAACATTGAGAACTTACTTAATTGTTCGCAGCCTAAGAATCATGTAAGTAATCAATCAAAAATGATTAAGTAAATGTATTATAGCGTGGCCTGTTAGTTACTTCATTTCTCCTTTCACCTTAAATTCCAGACTATTCGCAATGACTAGAGTTCAGAGAATAGGGATGATGAAAAGGTCGTCCCGATTGTAACAGAAAAAACTAGTAAAAATGCGACACGATAGTTTCAGTAGCGAAACCGATGTCGCCAAACTCACACATAATAAATGTATTACTAGTAAAGAATTGCTTTGACTGGCCGTACCAATGTATACCTATACTACCTTTAATGCCTTAATATCTCAAATCATACGTACCTACTACAAAACGAAAACACACTACGCTTTTTAAGGTAGAGGTAACTATTTTGCCACCACCTTTTTAACCGTTCAAAATAGCGATTACTCTATGCGGTATGAAAGGAGCTTCATCACGCGTACGCTAAAGCTGTGGAACGAACTCCCTGCTGTGGTTTTCCCCAGCGAATACAATATATGGGGTCCTTCAAGAAGGGCATTACAAGGTTTCTATAGGGTAGGCAGCACGAGTGTAATGCCCCTGGGGTGGCAAACGTCCATAAACCACGGTGATCATTTTCTATCAGGTGAACCGTGTGCTTGCCACCAAAGTGGTATAATGTGGTGGAAAATGTTATAATTAAGGAAACTGTAAACGAATACAGATATAACGCAACGAAATACTATACGATATAACATTGATTTCTCCGGGGATTGAATCCCGGATATAAGCCATCCGGGTCTAACGACACATGAGGTTAATTATGTCCGGGGTATCGTTTTACATTGGGACTTGTTTTATATGACGTCATAGATCTATAGCACAAGATTTCTAGACCATGTCTCAGCGCTTAGTCTATAGATGTGAGAAAATCTAATTTACAAATAATTGAATCAGTGTGTGTCAGTGGATGTACAGATTGTAAAGTCATCCACGGTGTTATGGTAGGTATTACAAGTTTTCAACAATCCATATTTTAAATTATCGATGGAAGATGGAACAAACCGCCTCCACCAAAGTCAGTGGAGGTAATGTCGGACTCGAACCGATTAAAACGCACGTCGTCTATTGGGGCTTTGATTGCCGGAGGAGATTATACAAGCATATAAGGTAAGAATTTCACCATTACAGACACCTGCAATGTGACAATGGTTTTCGTGACTCGGTCTCATCAGATGCTTTTTCAGGCCCAGGACTGCAAAAAAAAAAAACACGGGTGCTGGTAAAGAATTTCAAGACTTAATGGCGCCCCACATCCAGCCAGTCAGATTGACTGATGACCTGAAAAAAGACGCTGGGATAGACTAGACGCGGAAGGTGGAAGATTGGGAGAAGTGGCACACATTGGGAGAGGCCTATGTCCAGCAGTGGACTGCGAAAGGCTAATTGATTGATTGATAGAATGAATCGCTAAAGGTAAGAGTCAATAGAAAAAAAAAACGCTGTATTGATTCTTTTGATGACAGCCTCCGTGGCGTAGCGGTAGTGCACGCGACTGCTACGTACGGGGCGCGGGTTCGATCCGCGTCATTAGACCATTTTTTGTCGAGGTCATATGGCAGTGGCTTTACGGAAAATATCGAAGTTCAGCCGCATCACAGTTATACTGAAAAACCGACCCCAACTGAGTCGGGAAAAGGTTCAGAGAATGATGATTCTTTTGATGAATCGGTAAGAAATTTAAAGGGTTTGTTTGTGCATAAGTCTTTAGAGTGACTGCACCACGCCTTATGGTAAGCAGTGGCGGAGTTCAGAACATGGTGGCGTTAGAGGTGTAGTTCACTTTAAACCTGGACATGTGCACTTAGAGCATTTTTGTATATTTGTTTGTGACTTCTCAAGATGACTGTACCAATATGCAAGAGTGCACGAAGATATATGATCCAATATCTAAATTAAAAGATGTAAATATATGAAAACTTTGTTTTGATATCGTAAATACGAGTTTCAGAAGTTGAATAAACTTATAATAAAAAGTATTACCACGTACGCTCGTAATTTTAATACATTTGAACTTAATAATACAAGTAACACATCAATAACATGATTTGTACTGAGATTTACATGTTTACCTACAATATTAAAGTGTAAATTAAGCTATAAATAATAGGTACTAGCCCACACCTACTTATTATATATGCCGAAGTAACGCTGTATGTCTGTCTATTACGCTTTCCCACCTAAACCACTGAACTGAAACCACTCTTGTTGCATCGCAATTTGGTGCAGTAATGAACTAGAACTAAGCAATGGACAGGAGTTGAAGGGGTTCAAATTTCGGATGAAAGTTTTATGTGAAAAATCTTAATTGAAAGAATGAAAATTTTATTTGGTAGTGCTTGTAATCAACGTAATCAATTTTTTTTGCGGTTAGGTAGTTATTTTCGTTATACCCGCGTGATTCAAATATAGTGGATGAAAAAAGATTGAATGAGATAACCGAATGAATTCGATATAATTCATCCAGAATATAGGTTCCCATAGGTTGTAGCACTGGAATCAAAGATCCAAGCAGGCCAAACCGCGGACATCATTCATAAAAACGTTATTATTTTAAAGACATGAAAATAATCTGATAATTTTTTTTTATACTACGTACGTGGCAGACAAGCACACGGCTCACCTGATGGAAAACACACGCGCTGCCCACCCTGAAGGGAAAGGGGGAGAGCTGGGAAGGGGTGGGGAGGCTAGGAAGGAATAAGTGGGTTTGTAGCAGAAGGACAGATACGATTGGTGCTAGATTAGGGTGTCCTAATTAACGTGTAATGCATACAAGCCAAATCCTCCTGCAAGCCGATTTGTTTATTGATAGAATGTGCATGCTTTCACGCAATCACACCCAAGATAAACATATACAAGTTTAATGGGTGTGTGTAAAATTATAAAATGTTAATTATTTTATTTGATAAATAAAAAAAAAATAAAAAAAAAAAATGGGCTCCAGAAGTTTCTGGCCAAGGCTGTGGCGCAGGTTTATCTCCCAGGGTCAGTATATCGTAAAATTCTTAGCTAGAGCTTTCTATAATACTGTTTTCTAACAGAAGTAATAAACAAGATATTATAAAACTTGGTACAGCGCAATTAAATGAAAGAAATCTGGAAACAAACATCTTCCAGTCGGTGCAAACTCTTCACAACTTAAATAATAGTGAGTAATTTTGAAGTTTTAAGGAGATCATACACCAAACCAGCAAATGCATAAAACTAATAAATTTACCTACATTTATGCAGAAAATCTAATGCTTTTTACTATAGACATTTTTTGAAAATTTTCAATGCTGTTTTGAGTGGCACAGCAAATTCTATTTGACAGTGAAAATTCTCATGGCAATTTGATGCGTGCCCAGTAAATGTTGCTTCAGTATGTTTCCCTCCCTTACACAGTAAGTAAATACTTTTTGACATTGTCATTTTTCTAGGCCATTTGTTGCGTGCTTATCCAGTGCTGCTTTGATATGTGTCCCTTATACAGCAAATACTTTTTGGTAATATGCTGTGTGCGCAACAAATGCTGCTTTGGTGTTTGACCCTGTGGTGTCCTGAGGTGTCATTTTTTTGGCTATTCGCTGTGTGCACAGTAAATGTTGCTTTAGTGTGTGGCCACCTTACACCTAAAATGCTTTGGTGTGTGGTATCCCCTAGTCATTTACGGGAATAACTTACTGTACCTAAACTCGTATCCTATAGCTTCAACGAACTCTGTGATGAGAATATAAAAGTTTTGTGTGCTACGTCAGAGATAGCAGTTTCGATTTTTGCTTAGTGCAAGTAATGTAAATTATCTATTTTATGTATCTACAGGTAATATTATAATGCATCTTCTTCATCATTTTTTTAGCCTATTCCCAACCAGTGCGGATCAGCTTTCTAGTCTGAATAAGATGCGGCTGAGCTTCGATATTTGACGAGAAGCGGCTACCATCGGGCCTCCACAAAGAAATTGGCGATATCGAAGTTCTATAGTTAGTTTAGTCGGTATTTTGAGGGCTCTACGACGTTGCACGAAAGAACATAATAGGTCTTTAGTGGTAATTCATTTATCAGTAAACTAGTATCACCATGTTGTTGATAATAGAATTTATTACAAACAATATAATAAAAAGATTAATGCTTAATCAACACTAATTCTTAATGTGTACACGCGAGTCGATAATTTAGAAAAGTACTTTCATGTTTTTTTACTGAATCGCTTAATTCTTTCACCATAACTTTGTACAAAAAATATTTTAATGTTAAAAGAACTTAAGAACATGCGACGTATTTAAAGTTATCTTTAATAAATGGTCGGTTTAAGTCCAACCTAAACCCCCACGCTGACTTCGGCAGGGGATATTCGTGGTGTGTCCCTATATCCGTAATATGTTTAAATCTTGAAAACTACGCAACGTATTTTAATGCGGTTTTTTAATAGATAAAGTGATTGAAGAGGCAGGTTTAAGCATATAATTTTTTTTCAAAAACGGGGTTGACGCAGACGAAGTTGCGCAGGTAATCTAGCTTTATATACCTAAAACAAAATTGACACAATTACAGAGGTAAAATTGACAATTTCGACCAAAAATAATCAACTATCCTAGGGCCGTCAAAATGGCGCCCCTCGCAGGAAATTTAAAATTAATGAATTTTCAGATGGTAACGGTTTCTAAGAATTTAAATTCTAAAAATTCTAAAAAAATTCCTCCAATATAATAGGTGGCGAGCCTATTGCCATTAACCGGACACTTATAAACCTGCGGTCGAACTTAAATTAATCGAACGTAACTTCGAAAAGCATCGAAAAGTCATTGGTGTGTGCCATGGTAAAACCTGGGATCGAACCCGAGACCTCGTCTCAACAGTCCATTACCCATACCACGGGGCTACCACAGTACCTTTTTTAAAATAGTACTATTATCTCTTCTCATAATATGTCCATATCACGACAGGCGTATCAATATCGTATCAAATCTCTAACAGCCTTTACAAGTAGCACAAAGAAAAATCACGCTTAATGAATAAAATTCTTAGAAAATTTTCTTGAACGTCCAGTTAGGTGAAAATTTTCAATCAATTATCTGCTCAACGGTGCATTACTTAGTCCATATTTTTCTAAAGAACTACTAGCTGTTCCCCGTGACTTCAACCGTGTGGTGAATTTTAATCATATTCCCACAACCTGTGCGAACCTTTTCCCGGGATGTTAGCCTATCCCTATCTATCCCTGTAGTGAATTTCAACCATATCCGTTCAGCTGTTAAAACGTGATTGATAAACAGACATCCGAACATCGATCGATCGAAATTTGGTTGCATTTACTATTCAATTTATTTTAAGATCGGATTAAGTAAATGGCCAGGTGGGACTTGTAGCCGCGATACCTGCGGATGCCGGATCTAATCAATGTGTATAGAGTGTAGAGTTTTTCCTGTCAGGTTATATACAAACTTTTTCATCCCCTATTTGAACCACTTTGAACCCATTTTTCGCTACAAAAGGTAGCCTTATATCCTATCCCAATCATGATTATGAATCAACGTGACGAAAAAAATTAAGAATATTTATCGAAACTATCATCCCCTTCTTAAAATCCTTTAACCCTATTTTCGCTACAAAACCTATATCTAGTAGGTCCTTTCATCCGAAGGAGCCATCTTGTAGAGATAGTTCAACAAGATTAGTATCGTGAAAGTGAGGGGGACAGACAGACAAAGTAACTTTCGCATCTATAATATGGATAGTAGTAGGATAATAAGTTATATCTATCATGTTCATCTTGGAGGTGTCCATTCGTATGATACGCAATATGTTATAGATAGTATATGAAAACGTATTGGACGTTGATTGATGACATCTTTCAGGGTTAATGTAATTAACAAAAGGTTTGTGACTGGACGTCTACTAATAAAGGGGTCATAGACCTATAATTATTTATGTAATTACTCGTATCGAAGTAGAAATAAAAATGAATCGTGAAATATGTTGCTAAGCTCAAAACTCGAAGATGGCTGATGGACCAAATTTTTTATTTGTTCTTTGAACTCTAAGGAAGGGGTTTAATGAGCAGTGGGAACGGGATCAGAAGTCTGCACAGGCGGAGCCGCGGGCAGCAGGTGGTTTTGAATAAATATACATACAAGTAGAGAAAGAAATGTGATGAAGTATGATTAAAAATCTTATTGATACGTATAGATACATCAAGTATTAAGAAACATGATTATATTTTAAAAAGCTAAGTATAAGCTCGACGCACTGTCATTAATGTTTAGGTTTAAGATATATGTTGGCTACTATATCACCTCCGGTAACTAAAGACCCAAAAACGATGTGTGTTTTAATCGTTTCGAGTCCGACATAACCTCCTCAACTGACTCCGAAAGATTTTTAACACGTTAAAAAGATGGTGTAATATTTTGTAATGGTGACCCTCTTGCCTTAAGCTTACCATAGGGTAGGTCAGAAGTGAAAAAATATATTCAAAACACTTATTTATATTATTTAATTAGCCCCCGTAAACACCTGACATAATTTAAAGTGCATGTGTAATTGTGTGTGAATATCTCAAAGCCATCTATCATCTACTATACCAATAAAAAAAATGGTATTTATTTACCCGAAAGCTTTTAAACTTGTTCATTTAAACGCGGTATTTGCTTTCATTTAACAATACCTTTTCTACATCCACAAAATTTCATTTATTCAACCTGCTGTATACAACTGTAGGTATATATGTAGTGCGCGTGTGCGTGTGGATAAAGCCTCCAGTCGTGGCCAGCGTTCGCGACGGTAGGGCGCGCCGCCCTAGCTCGACTTGCCAACGATCGTGTGAAAATAAATGAACAAGTTTGTTTTTGAGTCTTGAGTTCGTGTGCTTTTGTGATTGTGTTTTGTTTTAGTGTCTGTGTGGAGTATTGAAGGTAAGATTTTAGTTTAAAAATTAATTGTATGGTTAGTTGTTATTTTTTTAGAAATATTTTAATAGCGTATAACTTTTAAAAATAAATTATATGTCAGAGATAGAATTTACAGGTGAATTAATTAAAAGAGGTAGCATTTTAAGGTTGAACCTGAGAACTACAGGAGTCTTTTGGGTATTTCATATGAAAATAGAAAATTACACGTTACATTAGGTTTGAAAAAAAAATTACGTTCAATTCAGTATACAAACTAATTCAAAATTCAAATTTAATTGATGTTTACCAAAATCTTGAACGATTCATATTAATATTAAAATTATAGGTATTAAGTTCCAGCAGTTTCTGGGTAGCTAACAAGAATTTTATTCTTCAAGTTTTTACAACTTTAGCCAAATTCTAATTTAACCCTAGCAGTCACATTCACCAAATCAGGTAGGTAATTAATTTCTTCGAAACGATTAAAGCGACATCTCAACTTCATGGTGAAGGTTTCAGAAATTTTAATTTAATTAATTGATTTATTTAAGTAAGTTATTGGTTAGTTATAAACGCTTATCCTAAGTTAGTAAATTAATATTAGATTTGATATTTATTATTAAAACATTGAATTGCATTTTCTTCATATCATCAAATCATAAAATCAGTGACCGGACCAACGCAAGGATAATAATGATGATAAAAAAAATACGAAATAGCATATTTTGGTTATTATAAAATATTTTAAGAATTAATTCTAAAAATATTTTATGACTGTAAAATTATAACACAAAATATTGCTGTTGCTTCGCGGTTATTGCGGCTTTTAGGGGTTAAGTGCTCTGTGGTAAAGTTTACTTGTTGCTGAAAGAAAATTGAAAACGCATTTTACAATTTATTAGTGAAAACGCCTGTTTACACTGATCGTACCAAATTACTTTGCTTGTAACTTCATCATTTTATACACAAATGAATAAACTATCTAATAGCCGTTTTCCTCCTCGAATATGCGGTTCTAGAAGTAATAATACCCATTAGCGGGTCTCATCACGGTCGGCAACGCGAGAGTAACGCCTCTTTTTTATCGTCGGTTAGGGAGGTTATGTCGGACTCGAACCGACTAAAACGCACGCCGTTTTTGAGTCTTTAATTATCAGATGTGAGGTAGTAGCCTACATTATCCCTCGCACTCCGGCAGAACAGGGGCGTGTGCTGGTGCACACGTCTATAGATCACGGTAACTACTTTCCATCAGGTGGGCTTTGTGATTATTTGCCACACAATATAAATAATCTTCATAATTATATTTTTGGTGAAATTTTCTACTCAATCAATTGCGTGTGTTTAACCATGGTATTCAAAATGAATGGTTTTTGAATTTTTAATTCTGAAATTCAATTTCGTTACAGGTAGTCTGAATTTCTAATTTCAATTTCGTTATATCTAGTCTAGATTATATTATTCAGATGTCTAGTAGTAGATGAAAATCAAATTGAAACATTGTAATTCATACATTTAGGTTAAGTCAACATTACGAGGAATATTCACTAGTAGTGATCGCTATCACTCAATTAGGATTCAAAATGATTACCCAATTGTAACATCAACACATAAAGTTCATAACACAAATTTATCTTTGGTTCGAGCCTGACCTAGGTAAATTTTAAACTATTATTTATTTATTAGACTTCATGCACAAGTACATAGGCGGACTTAATGCCATAAGCATTTTCTACCAGTCAACCAAGGGTGGTGCAGAGAAGGACTCAATAGGTGCATTTTTACAAGCAATAAAAATGAAAAAGTTACAGAAAATGTATGCAAAGAAATGGGTAGATACATACCTTAACAGGTGTAGGTATATTGTGTTAGGGGTTCTTACAAATACAAAAAATAAGCGTACATAAATATACATACAAATATACAATATGCTAGCTATAAATTACTATTGTGTTGCTCTTCATTATACAGGGTATAAGGGAAATATTCCCGAAGCCGAAGGCCCATAGTAGTAGGTACTCCTGGTACACTACATATTGGCATGAAAAAGTTACGATTTGGATTTTTTTATTTGCATTATTCAGTACCTATCAGCAAAGCTAAATAAAACGATAATTTCATATAGGTAACAAATTTATTGCATGAAAAAACACAAGTGACGTCATAATGCGAGTTGATGTTTTTTTCATTTAGCTTTACTAACACAAGTGAAACTGAAAGTCACAAGTTACTGCCTCTGACATTTTAAATTCGGTAACGCGGTTATTAATGAACACGTTTGTCTATTTACGCTAGTAATATTAATATCTAACACAAAAATTAATATTATAGGTTTTCAAGCTCGTTGGTCTTTCAATCGTTATTATGTAGCAGCCATTTTGAAAATTAACTTTCGTTTTCAAAGCACTTCATGTTTTATTGTAATTCACTAGCTAGTTTGATGACAACCCATTAATGAAAGTTTTATTAACCCGAGTCGTTAACGTTGACAAGCTAGTTATAAATCGTGTCCACCATCAATTAGCAAGTGATTAATTTTTAAAAGTACGGCCTTAGTTGTTGCACAGCAGTCTAAAGAGAACGTATTTCTGATTACGAATGTATTTCTTATGTTGGACAAAGTGATGAAAAAACGTGTATTAGATTAGGATTCCCTTCAGGGTGGGCAGCGCGTGTGTGACACCCTTAGTGTTGCACACGTTCATAGGCCACGGTGGCCGCTTTCCATCAGGTGGGCCGTGTGCTTGTCTGCCACCTACGTAGAATAAAAAAAAAAGTATATATATTGAAGTGAGTAACGAATACAAAAATATTATTTTTATGACAATTACTGATCTAGTTACTATAAATCAACCATGTAGGTCTTCAACAAGAAATGCAGCTGGCTTTTTTTGCTGAAGTGGTTCCCTATGGAGATCACTTCCCGTAGTTATCGCAGTAGGGGATTAAAGGATAGGGTTTTCTGTATTCGACAGTAAACATACAGCTCATTTAATGTATCTACTTGACAGCAATAAACCTGTCCATAATATAATAACATAAGTCACCCCGCCCTCCCCGCCCCGCCAGCTTGCTACCCCGGTGGGTTATGTCGGCAATTCTCAAATCGTCTACGCATCTCCTCGATATTTTTTTAGGCTACCGCGGTTTACATAATATTACAAGCACAGAGCTAAGCCTAATGAATGGTAATTAATTAGTCTCTACAAGATAATCTTCAGGTCGACATAACACCACTTAAGAAAGCCTTATAGTACCTACCCTATTTAGAGAACACAAGAATATTATGTTATCATTCATTTGTGACATGAAAGACTTAGGTACAAAATCTCCGAGTAATCGGTGTACATACATACATAAAAAATAAAAATACTAATGATTGAGAACCTCGTCCTTTTTGGAAGTAGGTTAAAAATATAGGCACCCTAATGACTTGCATAATAATAAGTTGATTAAAGGTACCGTACAGCGATACAGCGTAACGTTTGTAGTTTTAATACAGTGCGCCTTTTTTATACTAGTTAGGTGGCAGACAAATACGCGGCCCACCTTATGGAAAGTGGTGGAAAGAGGTCCTATGGCTTATCGCTTCACAGATAATATCGAAATTTAGCGGTATCTTAGTTAGACTAGAAAGCCAACCCCAACTGAGATGGGGATAGGTGAGAATGAGGATTCTAGTAAACCTTAGGGGCCCTACATTACTAGTTAGTAAAACATACACACATATAATCATGCCTTAGATTAGGCAGAGGTGAATTAATACCACATTTCACCAATCATTGTATTCGCTCCCACATAATAGCCTATTGTCGTACGCTGGGAACCATAATTGGCTCGAGCCATGCAACTTAGGCTGAGGCCTGGGCTATATGTATATAACATAACATAAACATAATATAAACTCACGCCTATATCACCGAAAGATTAGGCAGAGGTACTAGCACTCACATTTCGCTAGTTTATGTTAAGGTCCCAATGTAATAGGTGCCAAGCCTATTGCCATTAACCGGACCCTTATAAACCGGTGATAGATACATAACTTCGAAAAGCATCGAAAATTTATTGATGTGTGCCATGGTAAAACCTGGGATCGAACCCGAGACCTCGTCTCAGCTGTCCATTACCCATACCACTGGGCTACCGCGGTTTGCTACCAAAGATACAGACAGTGATCACGCAGTGCAATAAAACCTGTTACTCAGAGTAAATGTAGCTATCAAATAGCAAAAGAATTTTTCAAATCGTTACAGTAGTTTTGAAGTTAATTTATTACACACACGCAAAAGTACAATTAAATTTTAATTACTTATCCTCTATATAGGGTAGGGTGTCTCACATTGAACCGGGTAAATTTCAAAATCTTGTAGCATGCTCATTTTTCGATGAATGCTTTTAATTTTTTGTGTATTGTTTAGTAAATTTATTTAGCTACAATTATACAATCACTTATTGTTTAAATTCCATTTGGTTTCAGAGTAAAGAAACAATTTATGGAAAATGAGATTTGGTTCAATGTGTCCATCGGGATGTACTCATTTAACCAGGGTATTTTCCACATTGAACCACCTTATTAGCTATATTATATTTAGACTAATTTGTATTTAATTCTATAACGAATCAAAATAATAACATGTGCAGAAAATTTTGAAATCAATTTGTATGCTGATGGTTCAAATCAAATTTAGATAGGAAAAAATTAATGCTTCAATGGGATTCGAACTCGCGATTTTTTCCTTACAGAGGGAAGGGACAAGATTGTAAGGGAAAGATCGCGGGTTCGAATCCCGGTGAAGCACTATTTTTTTCCTATCTAAATTTGAATAAAATAATTGCAATCTTAGTCCAATTTAACATCTGGAATGAACTGGGGTAACAGTGAACCATGGTTCAATGTGTACCACCTAAAAGTGGCTCATTGTAGGACAGACCACGTTTTAATAACTGACCTCAAAATTTTGCCAGGAAAACAATCTCGCAGTGTAACGAATTATGATGCATTTATGTGTTGGGTTATTATGTAAAACAGGGTTTATATAAAAAAACCAATATCATTTACAGCAAAAGCTTGAAAAAAGAAACAAACTTGCAGAAAAAAATTACTTTTTGGGCAATTTTCGGAAAAATGTTTCTCACACGAACTCTTCGCACACTATCGCCAGTCAAACTAGTGGGCAGAAGGGGAAAGTAAATACCTCTCTTTTACCCCTATTAGCCCAGATCGGCAACGTCATATTTCTGTAATAAGTAGGTGGTTAAATGTAGCTGCATGGTTCATTGTGAGACACCCGACCCTACCTAATATTATATACGAGTATAATAAATGTTGTACGGATAAAGTGTGTTGTCAATTTGCACTACGTACGATTTAGCTTATTATATTGTTTACTAGCAAATTCAAATTCATTTATTTGCTTAAATGTGGTTATACAGATGATAGGTACAATAGTTTTGTGCAGCACATTTACCATTTTATGGCATGCAAACATTAAATTTACATTAAATTTAGCAGTCCAACGTACCTATAGGTATTATTATTAGGAGACTATCTACACACCTACACCTTAATATTATTGTAACCATTTCCGTGTTGACATAATAGATACCTAATAAGAAAATCAAATTTGTGATAAAGATTGTCCCTCTTGTGTTGGAAAAAAGTAATTACATTAGGTCGGTGTCTTCCCCACGCGTGTGGGAATCTCCGAATAATAGTGAGTATTACTTTTCTTGAGTTATTCGATAGCTGCTCTCGACGACTACTTGTGTAGAAAGAGATGATTTTTTTTTTTTTTTTTATTATGTCACGCCTATATCCCCGAAGGGGCAGGCAGAGGTGCTAGCACCCACATTTCGCCAGTGTATATTTAGGTCCCAATGTAATAGGTGGCGAGCCTATTGCCATCAACCGGGCACTTATAAACCTGCGATAAATACACACATAACTTCGAAAAGCATCGCAGTCATTGGTGTGTGCCATGGTAAATCTGGGATCGAACCCGAGACCTGGTCTCAGCAGTCCACCACCCATACCACTAGGCTACCGCGGATGAACGAGATGAATAAGCTGTTATATTAGAGTCAGGTTAGCAATTTGGTATAGCTGCTCACATACTTCCGAGATAAAAATTGTTGATGGTCAACTTTTTTTATCGAGAAATAGTACAGTCAACAAAGGAGATACGGTTGCTATACTTATAAGGTAATAAATAGGTCTTTACATATTATGAAATTGCCGAAATTTTCTTACAGATTGTGATTTCGTTATTCCTGTAATTTAATAGCTATTTCCATTATTATTATAATCTAAAACTAAATCTAAAACTTTCACATTTGTAATTCAGAAAAGAATTCGGATCATCGAAGTTATCCAACTTAATCAAAGTTTCGTTCATACAAAGCACATTATGAATGTCACAATTTTACAATTTTACAAATTTTACAATTTGTCAATAATATCAAAATAAAATAAACAGTGTAAATTTTTATCTTATTGTCTACAATAAACAGTTATCTATTTATCTATCAAAATAACTTATTTGAAAATGATTCTTTCGCTGGTTCGATAATTGGCTTTACTAAGAATAGACTAACAAGGAACTCAAGTAAAAAATTCAAACACTAAGGAGTGTTTCTTTCTTTTTTTTTGTATATAGTTTTGTTTATTAATAACTAGCTGACCCGCGCGACTTCGTCTGCGTCACCCCGTTTTTGCAACATGTTTCATTCCTGCTCCGCACCTGTTACTCGTAGCATGATGTTATATACATATAAACCTTCCTCTTTAACCGTTCTATTTATTGAAATAAACCGCATCAAAATCCGTTGCGTAGTTTTAAAGATTTAAGCATACAAAGGGACAAGAAAAATAGGGACAGAAAACGCGACTTTATTTTTTACTATGTAGTGATAGTGATAAATATGTGCGACAGCGAGAGATTAGTATGACCATGCATTTTTATCATAAGGTCAATCAAACAAATTGGCGAATTAATCACATGTTAAATATTGTGTTTGTGCACACACTTATTACCTTTCGACGGACAACTTGAATAATATCACCCAATAACGAAAAGGGGGAGAAAATAGAAAAAAATACACGAGTTTGGCAGAATGCCATGATGAGCAAAGTTGGTAGTAACAGCAAAACATGACGTTACACTGGAAGCAGTTATACGGGAACAAATCTCATTTATCATAGGTTAATATAGCACGGTTATAAAACCGGATGGGTTTGGCAGAGGTGAACGAATACCCACCAACATCAAGATGGGCATTAGAAGGTTTCTACGGGGTAGGCAACACGTGTGTGACGCCTCTGGTGTTGCAACGTCCATAGGTCACGGTGACCGCTTCCCGTCAGGTGGGCCGTGTGCTTGCCTAAGTGGTATAAAAAATACAAAATCTCAATTTCTGAATGGGTAAGAAAGTCCGGTTGGCTGGACAATGAAAAAGAGTTTGATTAGTGATCTAGAAAATAATCTGAAATTATTCAATAACGAGTAAAACGGGTGAATAAAGATGGAAGGTTGAACAGAAATAATATGGTGGCTAAATTTTGCAGTTGTTTTTTTTTTCAAGCAAAAATTTGGACTCGTTGATTGTAAGAACAGAATCATGAAATACCTGGTGATGAGCTTGATTAAAATTTTGTAAAAGAAATTATTCATTATTCCATTGACCAGTTTGGCACAAACCAATGACTTTACGATGCTTCTCGAAGTTATGTCGCCGGTTTATTAGTGCCCGGTTAATGGCAATAGGCTCGCCTCCTATTACATTGGGACCTAAACATATACTGGCGAAATGTGGGTGCTAGCACCTCTGCCTACCCCTTCGGGGATACAGACATGAGTTTATGTTATGTTATTGACCATTTTATTTCTATCCACCCCTGAATTCCTATTTACGCCGTTTTACGGTATTGACATTGATGTATCTATTGTAAAGTATACTAATAAGAAGTAGACAATAATCTTAAGGGTACAAGAATTACTAGATTCATGATTTTTAGGAAATTCGGTAATATTTTAAATTTACACAAGCCATCAGTGTTATAATATAGTTTACTAAAATGTTCTAACAGACTGAATGTCTCTCCTAGCTACTTTTTCAGACAAGGTAACTGCAACACAATTTTTTTCAGTATCCACACTGAATGTTATATTTTTCATTGTACGACTACGAATAATTTATATTTTCTATAGTCCGGTTGATTGTTGGTCTAACTTGAAACTTCGATATCGCCATTGGTTATTGGACCATTGGTTGCGGAGGTCAGATGGCAGTCGCTTCACAAAAATATCGAAGTTCAGCCGCATCACAGTTAGAGTGGATAGCCGACCCCAACTGAGTTGGGAAAAGGTTCAGAGAATGAGTCCGGTTGATAGGACAACTTGGGGACACCGTGGTCCGTACACCCGACGGGGAGAAGAGAAGGCCCCGGGTCCGTCGGGGTGCGAGGGATATGTTGGCTACTACCTCACCTCCGGCAACTGAAGACCCAAAGACGGCGTGCGTTTTAGTCGGTTCGAGTCCGATATTACCTACCCAACCGGCTCCGGTGGGATCCGTGGGGATTCTACGCACGATAAAAAAAAAGGTTAATTGGACAACTTCACCGTACAGCGAGCAATACATTCTTTTTTCTCTCCTATATACGTATTTTAAACTATCTATACAAAAACATGTCTATACAATAAGAATAATAGTCCAATCAATTATACAAATTTCGTCATACTTTCAAGAGGCGAAGAAATGCTTTTGTTAGTTCTTGAAATTCCTTCTCCATCATTTTCTATTTCCTGTTTGTCACAAATAACAATGTACTTCTTTTGAGGATACTTCACATAAAAGTATTAAAATTCGTTATTCTTTGGCATTTTAATGGTACTAACAATTTTGTAAGCACAATATTTTTATTTGTCTTTTAGCAACGAATTTTTTTTAGGCAGTAGACATGCACACGGTCCTTCTGATGGATAATGGTCACGCCTAAAGACGTTTGCAACTCCAGAGCCGTCACACTCGTGCTATCAACCATATAGAGGGAAGGAGGGGGAGGGTGAAGGTTGAAGGTTTCTTGACTTTCCCACTGACAACACAAAACCTCTCCAGTGAGCTCTGGCTACCCTACTCACCGTCGGAAACAACACAAGGCTGTTATTAGCCGCGGTATACTGTAGGGCGGATGTACTTCTCCAGTCGGGCTGCTCAATTTGGACGGGGGATACCCTTATGTCCTTCCACCGTTTTGATAATAGAGATAGATAGTATATGAAATCCTACTAATATTTTAAATTCGAAAGTTGGTAAAGATTTTTGTATGTTTGTTACTCAACCGCGCTCTAACGACTGAAAGGATTAGGTTGAAATGTTGGTAGAAGCATAGATTAGAGCCTGCAAAAACACATAATATATTTATTATTCTCATTAATTCCAGAAATGAGATTAAAACTGTACTCAGGTGGAGCCGCGGACATTAGCTAGTTTCATTTACATCTTACTTCCTTATATAAATCTTCAGATTACAGACAGATGAAAGGTTATTTTGGTAAACAGCAAAACTCTGTGTTCAACTTTTTGATTATTTTTCTCCGTGGAACTTTTTAAAAACCTACACACGGTACACAATGTAGTCAAGGTTCAGTGGGATATTAAATCACTACATAGTATAAAATAAAGTCGCGTTCTCTGTCCCTATTTTTCTTGTCCCTATGTCCCTTTGTATGCTTAAATCTTTAAAACTACGCAACAGATTTTGATGCGGTTTATTTTAATAGCTAGAATGGTTAAAGAGGAAGGTTTATATGTATATAACATCATGCTACGACCAACAGGTACGGAGCAGGAATGAAAAATATTTCAAAAACGGGGTGAGGCTACGAAGTTGCGCGGGTCAGCTAGTATAGTAATAAATATAGAAGCCTCCATGGCGTACCCGCTCACGTTAAGCCCCCTCGGTCCAAGTTGCTATACAAATATCGGGCAGTCGTTACGGCTAGTTGGAGCCCTCTAAGTTCCAACCAGTCTAACTTGAAACTTCGATATCACTATGTGTCATTGGATCATGGGTTGTGGTTGGCAGTCGCTTCACGGAAAATATCGAACTTAACCCCCATCACAGTTAGACTGGAAAGCCGGCCCCAACTGACTTGGGAAAAGGTTCAGAGAATGATGATAGAATTTATGAAAACCGATAATTAATTAAACGGTTAAGTAGTTTTTCGTATGGAAATCCCTACAGATATCCTCCAACCAGCCGGAGTGGATATATCGAACGGGGACTAAAATGCCGGGGGTACCATCCGATCCGTATCATAAAACTACAGACCGATTTTTTTTCTCGTGTACCGGTTTCGATACCCAGTTCAACGAGGCAATTATTAAAAATGTATAAATGCAGTTCAAATGGTTTTTAAAATTAACATAAAGGTACAATCACAAATACAAATCACAAAATACAAGTCACAAATACCCTCGAGCCTTTGCAGATGCGTAGAGATGTTGCGTCCCTGGCAGTATTTTACCGTCTCTACCATGGTGAATGTTCTGATGAGCTCTTCCAATTAATCTCACCCTCCCCTTTCCCATACCAACCAACACGTGCAGGGCTTAGATGTCACTCGCATAAGGTACAGAATATTCCCTCAAGAACCAAGCGTTTCGGTAAGGCTTTTCTCTGCCGCACCATTAAGTCCTGGAATTCCTTGCCAGCGCACGTGTTTCCTTCTTTCTACAGTCCCGGGTCCTTTAAGCGGGGCATGAATAAGCATCTGATGATGCCATCAAGCTGAGCGCCACCATTGTAGCACTGAACGTGTTTGCAATTGTGACCCTCTTTCATGAGACTTTGTGACAAGGTGAAGTTAAATTGACGTGCCATAAAAAAAAATAAAGAAATAAGGTACTTTTGCTTCAAGTAGTATTGCCGTGGGATGCCCTGCATGAAAGTAAGTAATTTTTGAATAAATTTTTAGTTACGTTACATTGTTCTATGTTATCATTATTTCAACCTTGTCGATCTAACATAAGCCTTGTAGAGCTTATACTTTGCGAAATAAGGGATATTTTGTAAAATGAAAATGATGATGTAAATTGGCAATATCTAAACGACTTGAAACGTAGTCAGAATGTGATGTAAACTGTTATTGTGTAGCAATATACCCATCTATATTTACTTACCATAAATAGTGCTAAAGGAATAGCTAGATCGCATAATTGGTTTCAGCAAAAATATAACATACTAGCCTCTGCCTGCGGCTCTGCTCGCGTGGCTGTCGGTTATCGTGACCTAAGTATTCTACTAACTCTGGTTTATACTTGACCGATTGCAATCGAACATAAGTAAGATTTAAAGTTGGACTAAACCCATTCAGACAAAAAAACAGCTACTTTTTGCGTTAATCGCGGACAAACTTAAACTTTTTATAATTATATTATAGATCTGTCGCGACAACAGAATGATTTAATTAATTCTGGAAAAAATACATTTTATCTACCTTTTTGGTAGAAGGCAGGTACCCATCGTTGAATGGGACTTTTAAAAACATTGCAATTTTGTATTTCATTATTAATAAATAAACAACGTAATTATCTGCTTAACTTTCTTTTATTTTATACTAGCTGACCCGCGCGTCTTCGTCTGCGACACCCCGTTTTTGCAACATTTTTCATTCCTGCTCCGCACCTGTTAGTCGTAGCATGATGTTATATACATATAAACCTTCCTCTTTAACCATTCTATCTATTGAAACAAACCGCATCAACATCCGTTGCGTAGTTCTAGAGATTTAAGCATACAAAGGGACAAGAAAAATAGGGACAGAAAACGCGACTTTATTTTATACTCTGTAGTGATGATTAGCTTAATATTCTTATAACCATAGAGAAAATGTAAGTTAAAGTGTTTCAATGATACAATCAAAGTTATCCTTAGATGATCACCAAGTATCTTTACACAAAACTTAGACGTATTTTTAAAACGTTAGAAAATGATACAGTATAAATAAACCGTGGAACGTTTTTTTATAAACTAAGTTAATAAATTTCTCAGAAATATATATTATAGTGACGTCAATGTTCACACTAAAAGTTACAAATCACTGCCACTGACATTTTAATTACAGTTACGCGGTAATGACGCTAGTTATATTATTGTCTATGAAAACACTATTCCATGGCCGTAAAATAAATTAAAAAATATGGAAACACTATTTCAAAATTATAATATAGTCTTGTGTCAATATTTGAAATTATTCAACAAAATTAAATCATGACAAATATTTGAAATTAGAACGTCATTTTTTTAACATTATTATTTCACAATTGTTAGCTACAGGAATATCAACCGTAGTTCCATGTATAAATATGACACTATTTTGTTTATTGTATGGTGTCCCTTCGATTGTAAATGGGTGCTTTATGTTAAATTATCCGTCTACCCGTCACAAATGTATGCTGTATTTGTGTAGAGATTCAGTGAACCAAATAATAAATTTCATGAGTACACAACACTATTAGGGATTTATTTGACTGTTATGTATACGTTCACAATAATTCATATCAAATTAGAATATTATATTCTCACTATATTTATTGAAGAGAGATATAGTTGGAGCTCTAGTGTTCAAACAAATTCAATGTAGAGAAAATCATATTATATTATTTTCTCATCTAGAAAAAATTTGCAGCAGAGAATGGTGCTATGAGCCTATTTCCAATACAGTGGGAGTCGGCTTTCTAGTCTTCTTCTTTTTTAATTATGGCAAGAATGTTCTGATGAGCACTTCCAATTAATCCCACCCTTTCCTACACAGGACAACGCGTGCAGGGCTTAGGTGTCACTCGCATACGGTACAGAATATTCCATCAAGAACCAAGCGGTTCGGTGAGTCTTTTCTCTGCCGTACCATTAAGTCCTGGAATTCCTTGCCGGCGCCCGTGTTTCTTTCTTCCTACAGTCCCGGGTCCTTTAAGCGGGGCGTGAAAAAGCATCTGATGAGGCCGTCAAGCTGAGCGCCACCATTATAGCACTGAACGGGTTTGCAATCACCATTTGACGTGCCATAGATAAAAAAAAAGTCAATTTGACTTCACCTAGCCTGATGTTAAGCTGAAGGCAAAGTCTTATGAAAGAGGGTCACCATGGCAAACATGTACATTGTACAGTGCTACAAGTGTGGCGCTCAGCTTGACGGCCTCATATCATCTGCGATAAATACACACATAACTTTGAAAAACATCTAAAAGTCATTGGTATGTGCTATGGTAAAACCTGGGATCGAATCCGAAACCTCGTCTCAGCAGTCCATTACCATATGCCATCCATACCACGGTTTCTACTACTATGGATACTACGGAACTACTATGGAGGTACTATGGAACTACTATGGAGATACTATGGAAATACTATGTAATTACAATCAAATGGAACTACTATGGAGGTACTATGGAAACGGAGCGTTTAAAAATACCTCAATTGTAAATTATTAGCAAAAAACTATTATGTTTATGATGCCAAACTAAGTTTCACTTTTATGTGATGAGAATGATAGCCTAAGTGCTCTCAGTGCTAACATTAAGTATTTATTTGGTAATGAAGTACGTTTTTACTACCTCTGGTGTGTCAGAGCTGTATATCGTTGTACTAGTGCTGTAGCAAATAAGTAAACATTAACAATAAATAAATACCTAGGGTATAATAGAATGCCACCTATACCCAAACTAAGCCAAATTACGTCACAAATGTACAGTATTGGTTTTAGAATGCTGATAAATATACTTTTTCGTTATCTAAACTATCAATGTGTGTTTATCATGGAAGTTACATAATTATGTAGGTATATGCTAACTTATAGCAAATTAGGAACTTTTTCTACCCGACTGCAGAAGAAAGGATGGTAATGTTTTTCGAGACTATGTACGAGTATGAAGGTATGTGTGTATGTTCACTTGTTTGACACGTCATACAGCCTTTTTTTTTTTTTTTCATCGTGCGCAAAATCCCCACAGATACCACCTCCACCAAAACTGATGGAGGTGATTATGTCGGACACGAACCGACCAAAACGCACGCCGTCCATGGGTCATTGATTGCCGGAGGTGAGATTATACAAGACATATCTCTCGCACCCCGGCAGACCCGGGGACATCTCTGTTGAGATGACCCTCCTCTCCCAATGCGGGGACCATAGTGTCCCCATCTAGCCCCTGGGAACGCCATACAGCCTGAACGTTATGACCAATTTTTACACGCGGGGTGTCCTTTGGTTTGTTGTGATTGTGTGAGTGACACACATATTAAAATTACCAAAAAATCAAAATAATATCGAATGAAAATCAACCTGTACAACCTGCTATCAAACTTGTTTCGGTCTTTTCAACAACAGTCGGGTTTTTTTACATCATTTTGTAGTAACCATCACTATATCTATAGAGTTTGAATATATTTTAAACTCAACCCAAACGTAATGCCTAAGATATCAGTAAGGTATAAATGACAACAAAAAGAAAATAACTACAGGACTTAAAAACATATTTCCCAAATAATATGATATTATATTTCTTGCGTAATATTGCCCATTACAATATAAGTATCATACTTTCGTTGTTATATTTATTTGGGGACGGGAAATCACAACGAAGGAAGAAACTCTTACGACTTATTACAATAAACATTATTACGAGTATATTGTTGATATTCTTATTATCCTTATAAAGTAAGATAACAATGTGGTTCTTGATGAGCGATTTAATATTGTAATATACCTTCTATCAAAAATTGAAACGTCAATATTAATAACATTTTATGAGAATGAGCGGGCTATTATTTTATTTGAATGTGTTACGTGACTTAGAATAGTGTAACACCGAATAACACGTTCCCGTAAGTTTACGAATTCGAAACACTATAACAATGAATGCACTCTACCTCGAAAAACTTAACGCCATAGCCGTACGGCATGGCTACGGCGATAAGTTTTTCGAGTCACGTATCACACTCCTTTTTTTGTCTATTTACAAACATTTAGTTAAGTCTAGAAACAGTAATTTGCTTGAGTAGCAAGTTGAGTTAACAACTCTTTTCCAGGCTTGTTTATCATCCAAATATTCCAGTATTTTAATATATATTTTCTGGTTAAACTATTTTTAATAAATGGTTTAAATTTAGGATTTTTAAGTTCATTCAGGAGCTTGTTAAAAAGCATATACAAATTTATGGAGCCTAAATACATTTACAAATAACAAGATTTGCTATTGTTATCGTTGGAATTGTTAAGCTGTGGGTGAGTGGTGTCCACCCCTCCTCCTCTAATATATAATTTCTTGTAATGTATTTCCGCCAGGTAACGCCTACACCTTTATTAAATCTAAAAGTGTACCTACTTATTTGTGAGATTGGCTGGTCCCAGAGAGCCCTGTAAACCAGCGCTCACTTTGTATCTAGCCTAATTTGAATCTATCATAATATTATTATGTTAATGTCACCTGCCCTTCTTCATCCAGATATCATGGTTCACGGTTCACCCACTCAACCAGCACCATATACATAGCTCGCATCTCAAGAACAGGAATGTGGTTCTGTGATCCACTAGTGCTGTACTGACTTAAGAGTACTCGAAGATAGAGGTGGTTTGCAGAACATGCTTTCCCTTCAAATCACTGACGCTGAAAACCCACTTACTCGGGCATGAACTGCAGTGGATGACCTGTAAGCCCCTCAACAAGTTAAAGTACCAGGTTTTATGCTGCATTGGGTTAAATGGATGCAGAGGGTGGGGGCTATGACTGCGGTATGCCTCACGGCAAACAATTGATCATCTCCTATCGTGCCCGCTGTGCCCTGCGCAATCGTAAAGCTAAACAAAGCTACTGAAAGGGCTATCAAAGTTGCCGAATTTTGCCCTAGACTCATTTAAATACTATAATTCGAAGAAAATGAAACCGTCTTCCCCTTTAGATATGTTTGTTTCGTTGCAGAAACTTACGATCTGTTAAAGCATTCAGATTCTTTAGCTCCTCTGTATCCCTGAGTTCAGAAGATTCCATCTGGTCTGCAAAGTGATCTTGGCCAGCAGGTGGAGCCTGGTCTCTTTGCGCTTCTGCACCCCAGACAATTAAAGGTCTATCTGTCTATGATAATAGAACTTGACGATTAGACAATGGGCAATGGGTAGCCAGTTAAATTATAAATCATAATGGACATTCACCAAGTAACGCCCTATTCAATTAGTTACCAAAGATCATTGTTTTAGTTAATAGGGCGCTTTTGTTGCGAAAATATGATTGGTTACTTCCCACATTTAATAATCTATACTATATTAGATCTATACTATACACATCTATACTGTATCTTTGATGATGATCCTCTTTCCTGAGACTATGCTTTCAGCTTACCATCAGGCCCACAATAAGTTAAATCAGCTCAAATCACCTCTAATACAAAGAGAAACAATTTTTCACATCAATAAGTGGGTTAATTCCTGTCTACTTATTTCAAATGTGGGACATAATGTATTAACTTTACTAATTGGCAACATTGTTTGCTGATAATTATTTCAAACATAAATTTTTATTCTTATTTTGTGGTGTACCCCTTCCCCAATATATCAACATGGAGCACACACACACACACACACACACACACACACACACACACACACACACACACACACACACACACACACACACACACACACACACACACACACACACACACACACACACACACGTGCCAATAACCTCTTTCGCAAGAGAATTTTTCTAAAGCCACAGTAGACAATAGGTTGAATACACATCAATCACTGGTCCCCCTTCCCCTTTCCTCAGGGAACCATTGTCGATGACGCGACAGTCTGTACAAAAGGATGTACTTTATGTTATCGCTTTGTAACTCATAGGATAAGTAGGGATTATGTCTTTGATTACATGAACTTTTTGCTGTTGCTTACCTCATATTTTATTTTTTTATAGAATATTAGCCATCGAAATTACTGCTATTCCGTCTCATATAATAAGTAGGGAAAAGGATTGTGTCTTTGATTACATAAACTTTTTGCTGTTGCTTACCTCATTTTTTTTTAAATATTAGCCATCGAAATTACTGCTATTCCGTCAAACCCCGCCAGCTAAACTCAATGAGTTGTGTTAGGCCTAAGTTTATATATGTAGTGGAATTGCCAGGAATCGAATCCGGGATCGTAATATCAACTCCTTACCTACTAGGTTACTGATGCTTTAGTTACTTTGTGTTTAAAGGGAATCAAACACGCGCTTTTTGTGTAGTAGATGATTGCATTATTGCAGGGCCACAAAATAATAATAATAGCCCGTAAAATAATGATTTCCCACAACTTAATATAGTTGAAATAAACCTAATTAATGGATATTTGAACCTTTATACTATAAAGTTATAAAAAAATATCGAAGATTGTCAACCTACCCATATTTTACGAAAATCAGGTCTAAAAGACAGGTTTCCCTGCAATATTAGATTTCCAAAGACAATTTCAACAGTCCTAAATGATTGAACACATTCTCTACTTTAGATTGTCTGTTAAATAAATTCTTGTCTAAATAAAATAGAGATCGTCCCACAGAAAAACGTTTGCAAATAGCCATAGCCAACGAAATAAGATTACTAGGTACGTTCTTTGTTGCTAAAATAAATTTAAGTCACGACTTTCTTTCTGACGTTGAAAGGATGCTTTAAAATGTAAATGAATAAAATTCTAAGAAAGATGTTGCAGTAAGAAAGAAATAAAAAAATGTGGCACTGCGCAGTGTGTACCTTCTTTTTCCTGGAAAGAAAACTGTCTGTACCTCTGTACAGTAAAAAATATTTACTTCATTGAAACTTTTTTATCGTGAGCAAAATCTCCACACATACCACCTCTGCCAAAATTGGTGGAGGTGTTTATGTCGGACTTGAGCCGACTAAAACGTACGCCGTCTTTGGGCCTTGATTGCCGGAGGTGAGATTATACAAGACATATCTCTCGCAGCCCGGCAGACTCGGTAAAAAAAAATTGAGACTGAGTAAGTTTTCAGTTATAGTTCAGAGGTGTCAGGCCATATAATAGAGTTATTAGTAATAATTAGAGGAACAAAAAGTGTGAGAGATATACATTATCTTTACATTAAATCTAGTTGTGAAGAAGTGACTAAGTTTACGAACCGTGATTTTTTTATTTCTCTTCACTTGTCAGATATAGCTGGCCGTCATAAAAGTGAATATTATTTTCATTTGATAATGAGGAGCTTTGTTGCTCTAACTAATATTAACTTTATGGGTCATATAGAATTTAATGACTATACCATTTTAAATGCCTGTGATGTAGCGTAAGCAGTTCTACGAACAATATTATCTATGAAAACTTGACAAGTCAGTAATGTAAGATTGAAATAATATTACATTTAAGAAGTGGTAATGAGACCCCAGAACAGTACAGTCACCTGAAATAATATGTTATACACTTTGGAACCTTTTCACAATAATAAATGACAAATCAACATTATGGCATGAACCGATAAAATTCGTCAAGTTTCATGTGAAAAAGTTCTAAAACGGATACATATTATTGCAGGTGACGGTACATACAATATAGAAAAACTTTATTTTCCAACTCAGTTGTGGTCGGTTTTCCAAGTTAACTAAGATGCGGTTGAAATTATGATATTTTCCGTGAAGCTGCTGTCATAATTACCTCCACAAGTGCTACCGAAGTCGAACTTTTTACGACTCCAACTACCCGTAACGACTTTCATTAAAGTTCGTATGATACCTGGGATAGGATGAAACTGAGGAATAAACCTTCCAAATAATAACGACTTTAATAAAGTGTTCTTTAAGTACACAATGCACCTTATCACCGATTTCATTAAACCCCAAAGACGTCCCTGGCAGTATTTTACCGGTTTATTTTTTATGGTGAACGTTCTAATGAGCTCTTCTAATTAATCCCACCCTCCCCTTTCCTACAGAGGACAACACGTGCAGGGCTTAGATGTTACCCGCTTACGGTGCAGAATATTCCATCAAGAACCAAGCGGTTCGGTGAGTCTTTTCTCTGCCGCACCATTAAGTCCTGAAATTCCTTACCGGCGCACGTGTTTCTTTCTTCCTACAGTCCCGGGTCCTTTAAGCGGGGCGTGAAAAAGCATCTGATGAGGCCGTCAAGCTGAGCGCCACCATTGTAGCACTGAATGTGTTTGCAATAGTGACCTTCTTTCATGAGACTTTGCCTTCAGCTTAACATCAGGCGAGGTGAAGTCAAATTGACGTGCCATAGATAAAATAAAAAAGTCCATATTTCTTTGTTTGAATCTTTGCCTGTGAAGTCTTTTTATATGAGCGTATTTTTTATAACCGTGACTACAAGTCCCGGAGGATGTCTTCATTCCTAATATACTTGGAACTACCACCTAAGTACTTTGTTTTGAAATATACATGGACCATTACATTAAACTTTTTCATTCTTTTAACCTTTATAACAATCGTCCTCTGGGTATATAATGTTCTAGTTTTATACTAGGTATATATTTTTATATGATTTTATTTTATATACTTTACATAAAACTCATAAACTCACGCCTTTATCCCCGAAGGGGTAGGCAGAGGTGCTAGCACCCACATTTCGCCAGTTAATGTTTAGGTCCCAATGTAATACCTCGTCTCAGCAGTCCATTACCCAAACCACTGGGCTACCGCGGTTTTATTGTTCAATATTACTGTTAATGTTAAATTTGACATAACCGCTTACTTTAACAGGTAGTTGGTGCAACCAAGGCCAAGTATTACTAATTACTTTTACCAATTTAATTTTATTTGAAACTAGCTGACCCGCGCGACTTCGTCTGCGTCACCCCGTTTTTGCAATATTTTTCATTTCTGTTAGTCATGGCATGATATAATATACATATAAACCTTCCTCTTTAACCATTCTATCTATTGAAACATCATTAAAATCCGTTGCGTAGTTCTAAAGATTTAAGCATTCAAAGGAACAAGAAAAATAGGGACAGAGAACGCGACTTTATTTTATACTATGTAGTGATTAAAACATCCTTTAATAAATTTTCGGTACAGAATTTTCTTCTAGGAAAAAGCTATTCATAGAGATTTGAATCACGACGTGCAGAGTCACGATGCACTTAGCTCGGAGGGACGAATATCGCGTTATATACGCGAGGTCTAACACTGAGAGGAAATAGTGCTTCTTTAACGCTGTATTAACTTAAAATATGAGTAGTACCGTGCTGCAAAGCTCGCTTTTGTGTGTGCTACATTTCTGAGATTTACGTTATTGTTAGGTAGAGTTATAAGAAATGCTTGTATTTTTAATATGTTTTTACAGTTACATCATATTTTTTAAATAGCTTAATATTGCTGGGAGATTATCATTACCAGGAAATGATCGAGCCTTTGTGGTGAGAGGATTGGTCAGCCTAGACTCTGTGTTACCGGGTCTAGCTGCTTCCAGTTGCACCGCGGGGAGGCTCCTTCATGCAACCTCTGTAGAGCAACAGAAAACGCTATTGCTGTAACCAACTATTGGGCCAACGAGATTTAGAAAAACTGGATTTACCAGAGCCATTGACTCGAAGAAGGAGAAGAATAGCTTAATCAGTTCCTTCATCATTTCAGCCCTAGGACGTCCATTACTGAATATAGGCCTCTCATATCGCATTCCAATCCGACGGGTTGGAGGCGGTCTGCGGTCTGCCCAACGGGTACCGGCGGCGTCTTTGACTATGTCGTCCGTGCTTCTCGGGCGCCGGAGGTCTTATAATAACCTTAGTCTTCCATGAGCGCCGGCCTGGGGGTGACGGGTGGGTCCTCTGTTACCCTAGCAGAAGGAGACCGCGGCGGCGCAAATTGCGTCTCTCCATATCGGGGGGCTAGATAGGGAAACCACCATGGTTCACACATTAGGGGAAGGAGGTCATCTCAAAGATATATCCCCGGGTCTGCCGGGGAGCGAGAGATATGTCTTGTATAATCTCACCTCCGGCTATCAAAAACCCATAGGCGGCGTGTCTCCACCGACTTTGGTGGAGGTGGTATCCGTGAGAATTTTGCGCACAGTAAAAAAGCTTACCATCAGGCGAGGTGTAGTCAAATTGTCGTGTACTATATAAAAAAAATCATGGTTTAGATATTATTATTTGAATGGACTGTATATTAATTTCTCTAACTGAGTATCTTACTCTAAGAAAGTTTACTCTTCACTAAGTCACCTCAGTACTCCCGAAGTACCGCAATGTACTTGGCGACTAGTAAGCGAGCCAATCAAGTTCTATTTGTAAATAATTCAATTAAAGCGTGTGCCATGCTCATATTATTATAGTTTAAGAGCTTGTGAATACTGACCTGCGTCATAAATAATAAAGATTTTTTATTTAATTAAACTTGCATACCAGAATACGTATTTATGAATATTGATTCACACTTTTTTTCTGGGGTCAACAGTTTGCCATTTACTTCTTTTTTATATATACTATTAGGAGGTAGACAAGCACACAGCCCGGCTGACGGTATGGACGTTTGCAACACCAGTGGCGACACATTCACGCTGCCACTGCCACTTATAGTGAAACAATTCACGAGCTCCTTCTACACGGTCATTGATAATTGTTATTAAGTAAATTATTATAATCTCTATGCTATGTTCTTCCTTTAATTTTACAGAGACGTTGGACTGACATGTCCTCAATATATTCGTACTTTTACAGACAAAATTAAGTTTATAATTCACTTAATATCGCATCAGTTAACCAATACTTAGATTCGTTTGTATACATGAATGTTCTCGCTTAAGCCAAAACCGGCTGTAAAACATCGTGATACATACGCATTATGACAATACGTGCAGGTCTTAAATATCACCCGCATACGGTGCAATTCATTCTTTCGAAAACCAAAGAAAATGCTTGCCGAAAGCATTTTCTTTGCCGCTCCGTAAAGTCTTGCAAAGTTTTGCCAGTTTACCTTTGGATGTTAAACTTGGTGTTGCAAACATCCATAGGCCATGGTAACTAATTTTGACGAAGTGTGCCGTGTTCTTGTCTGCTACTTAAGTGGTATAAATAAATAAAGTATATGCCCGGGTAGGCGAGGCGTGAAAAAACCTCTGTGAAGGCCGTCAAATAATAGCGCCACTATTCTCTGGACCGCACCCAAGCTTTACATCAAGCAGGGTGCGTTCATTCGACGGCCAAAATGAAAGGTATACCGGTTAATGATTCAACTTGGCTTGTTATACTAAAAGCAAAACAGTATCATTAAATACTAACAAAACAAATGTGGGCTTATAAAATAATGTAGGTCCGAAGTAATGTAAAGTAAAAAGGAAAAAACCGCGGTAGCCTAGTGGTATGGGTAATGGACTGTTGAGACGATGTCTCGGGTTCGATCCCAGGTTCTACCATGGTACACATCAATGACTTTTTGATGCTTTTCGAAGTTATGTATGTATTTATCGCTGGTTTATAAGTGCCCGGTGGATGGCAATAGACTCGCCACCTACTACATTGGTACCTAAACATAACCTGGCGAAATGTGGATGCTAGCACCTCTGCCTACCCCTTCGGGGATATAGGCGTGAGTTTATGTTATGTTATGTTTTATAAAATGATGAAGGTCCTAAGTCCACTAGCTCTTAGACCATAACTTCAATTCGTAATTCTATATACATAAATTATGTTCGTTCACTTGAAGGTTCGCATAGACGAACGGCAACGCAATTATGTAGATATAATTCACAAACGTACAGGAGGTGTCATCTCCTGAATTAATTTGTTTGATCAAATTTGTAATCAAAGTTTGTTTGTCTGTTAGTGATTTTGATATCAGTTCTATTCGCTTTCGTAGTACCTGTGATTTGTCTGGTTTAGAATGCTTTGAACTGAATTCTAAAAAGGTAAATATGAACATTTAGAGAAATTTCTTACCTTCCCGAACCTCTCTTTCTACTCCCTCTTCTCCTTTCCTCTACAGGATCGACAGCACGAGTGCGAAGTCCCTGGTGTTATATACATAGGCCACGGTAACCATTTTCCATCAGGTGGGTCGTGTACTTGCCTGTCACTTAAGTTAAAAAACAAGTCTTTCACGACTCTATTTGTTGTGGAAATATTATGTTCAATCTGTTCGAAATTCGGTCTCAATTTAATTTTAATATCACGAATAACAAAAGCAGTATTCTCGTTTCATATGATTTTTTTACTGTGCAAAAAATTACCCCAATCTACCTCTAGAGCCGGCAGCCGACAGGTTATGTAGGACTCGAACCGACTAAAATGCACGCCGTCTTTGGGTCTTTAATTGCAGGAGATGAGATAGCAGCCAACATATTCTTCGCACCCCGGCCGACCCGGAATCGAAACGTCCGCTGGGTCCTCTGTACACGTTGTCGAATACAGTGTTATTGGGGTACATGGGGCCCTAGACAAGTGATAATCATTTTGTAGAATGGAATGCTTGGAACTGATAGTTTTGTTGTTTTCTCGTTGATTGGATTCGTTCACGCCTGTCATATTATGTCAAAATACATGTCACTCCCTTAAATTGAATATTATATTATATTCCATTTCTACAAATCGACTACCAATGAATTGACATTTTGTTTAGACCTGTACCACTAGACAAGGTAACATTTTGCCGAATCTCCCGAATAATTGGAATTGACGGCAGGAAGATGATGATGACAAGAACAGCATAGAAATCGTTCTGATAAATATATAGATAGGTATGTAAATAAACAATTAACACATTTCACATTTAACTATGAAACAAAATACTATTCATAATGCATGAAATAATATTTATATTGCATTAAATTATAGTCCGACGTTTATTATCTGTGAAACAATGGCTGTAAAATCGCTAAATGAATTTGGTATGGTACATTATGAAAGTATTGTCTCTGGTGTACGTTCAGCGTAGTGTAATTACGACCTTTGGCTTCATAACATTATTAAAATGAAATATTCTTTTATCAGCGAAGTTGGTATTTTGTAATCAAGTTAGTAGTTAAAACAGCAAATCTGCTACTAGATCTCCTTTACATCCGAATGGGCCCATGCCTCTGTGTCGGTCAGGGCATCTGTCTATCGTACCCTAGGCAACGGTTACGAGTCCAACATAACCACATTGTACACGAGACCTAGGTATCGACCTAAACCTATCAACATATTATCAGGTAGGTAGTAGTAAAAAGTGCATTATTTAAATTCATTTGACAATATAATTTCGGTATCGTGGTGAAGGAGAAACTGTTGCTCTATTTACGCTAGTAACATTAACTTTATGATATGATACCGCGCGCCCTGATGCACATAAATATAACGAAGGTCCACTTCGCTGGACACCACATTTGACCCGCAATTTTTTGTGTGAATAAACCATAATACAATATTGGCGACAAACAAATCACACTCATTAAATAGTAAATCGAATGATTTTTTTTTATAATATCACGCCTATATCCCCGAAGGGGTAGGCAGAGGTGCTAGCACCCACATTTCACCAATGTAATAGGTGGCG
The DNA here is from genome assembly GCA_963691645.1 of Pelosia muscerda. Classification (NCBI taxonomy): domain Eukaryota; kingdom Metazoa; phylum Arthropoda; class Insecta; order Lepidoptera; family Erebidae; genus Pelosia; species Pelosia muscerda. The sequence continues at coordinate 16,652,197 of OY829109.1, read as the reverse complement.
AGTCTATTGCCATTAACCGGGCACTTATAAACCCGCAATAAATACACACATAACTTCGAAAAGCATCGAAAAGTCATTGGTGTGTGCCATGGTAAAACCTGGGATCGACCCCGAGACCTCGTCTCAGCAGTCCATTACCCATACCACTAGGCTACGAATGATAGTTTCTATTTATCGGAAAAACGAAGGCAGGCGCTTTATATATAAGAGTACATTCACACTTCTATCTCCGGAGGGTTAAGCAAAAGGTGAATTAATTAACACGCTCACACTTCACTGATCTTTGTATTCGATCCCACGTAATAGAGGGTGAGTCTTTATCCGGATATTCCGGATATCGTTGTGGACTCAAGTCACGTACCTGAGGCTGTGTCTTAATGTTTTAGTATATAAATAATTTATTTACTTTCTATGATGTGTGTAACAATAATATATTAATAAATAGATAGAATAATAGAGTAGTTAACTCTGGTACACAATTAGACACAAATTACCGCCTAAGGCGATCTCTCCCAGGCAACCTTTTTTATACCTGTTAGGCGCCAAATAAGTACACGACCCACCTGATGGAAAGTGGATACCGACCTAAAGGCGCGTACAACATCATAATATATGCGTTACACTCCCGCTGCTGACCTTGAAGAAATTGAAAATGCCCTTCTAGAATTACCCCTTTTTGTAGTCGCTATGTATTTACGAATATATAAAAAAATATTCTAGAATCTATATTACAAGTTGTGCTTCGTTTATGCATATCTTAGGGACTATGTGTATGTCCTAGCTGTCTGTCTGTCAAACTGTGTTCATGAAAGAAGAAGAAGGGTAAGGGTATTTTTCAATCTTTAACAACCTCATGTACCTACTATCGTCACCTTCCAAATTTATACATCTTCACTAATATTATAAAGAGGAAAGATTTTTTTTTTGTTTGTAACGAATTGGAATTAAAGCATGTGGGAGTGCTTTACCATTTATAAGTCTCCAATACGACAACGCGAAAATAGTTTTTTTTTTTCAATATATCAAGGAATTCATAGTGTTTATAATTTTCGGGACTTCACATATATTTATATACTAGCTGACCCGCGCAACTTCGTCTGCGTCACCCCGTTTTTGCAACATTTTTCATTCCTGCTCCTCACCTGTTGGTTGTAGCATGATATTATATACATATAAACCTTCCTCTTTAACCATTCTATCTATTAAAAAACACGCATCAAAATCCGTTGCGTAGTTTAAAAGATTTAAGCATACAAAGGGACATGAAAAATAGGGACAGAAAACGCGACTTTGTTTTATACTATGTAGTGATAGTGATAGTGATATATTTTTGGACACAAATATATCGCGAACGCCGTGATAGTTTAAAAGTTACATTAGGTATCAAGGAATTTTTGGTCTTTTATTAAGTAGATATACAATTACCGTTCTACTGAGATAAGGATAGATCCTATTGCTGGCATACTGTCTAATCCTTTGTAGATATACATACAGGTGTGACTATGACGGTACAATATACCGTCTAGTACCTACATATTATGTAGGTATTAGACCGTAAATCAAGTGAACGCATTCAGCTAAATAATGCCCTAGGGAACAATGGCTAATGTAACCTGTTGAATGTCTTTGAGGAGCAGTGGCGCAAATAGATGGACCTTACCGTCCCATATAATCAGAATTATGTATCCCTAAAGGAGTAGGTACACGTACGGTATAAGTATACTGTCTAACCCTCCTTGCTTTCTGCCGTTATTGATTTTTAGGGAACGTCAATTTAACTGACTCACTTCGGCTGGTGGTAAGCTGAAGGCAAGCTCAGAAAGAGGGTCACCATTACAAACACTTAGTTTCGTGCCCCTTATGCCCTGCCTCCTGCACTAAAAGCGAGCTGAATGAAGCCACGGACGATGCGTCAATATAGCTAGGTTTTATATTCTGAAATAGTCTAAGCATGAGCGAGTTGTTCACACGAAATAAGGATGGGGGTATTTTTCCATCTTTAGCAAACTCATGTACCATTGTCACCTTCCAAATGTACACAGTACATCTACCTACACTTATATTATAAAGAGGAAAGATTAGTTTTTTGTTTGTTAGTTTGTAACGAATTGGTTCCGAAACTACTGAACTGATTTCAATAATTCGTTTACCTATAAAAAGCTATATTAAATTTACCTATAAATATCTAGGCGTAACATAGGCTATATATTATCATCACGCTATTATCCAAGGAAGCGAATCAATAGATCCGCTAAATTTCGATACATTGGCACTTACTTTGATCTTTTTTTGGTCATGATTGGTTAAAATTGGACAGCAAGGAGAAATAGTATAGAGAGGGAAGTAGAAAATCGACTAAAATCGTACAACGCGATAATCGATATCCAAGCAGGTGAAACCGCGGGCAACAGCTAGTATACTCTAAATCGGTTAAGTCGTTCAGGATTCAACGACGAAGTAACGATTAAGTACTAAGATAAGTGTCATCGATGTTTTCACACACAACATGGCGACGTATTCGCACGAGAGCACGCACGCCGTCGATAATATTTGCATTTACATATTTGATGACATGGTTTCATGTTCATTGATATTCTGAAGCCTCGTATAGAATATTTAATTCCCTATTCTGTTTAACGTTTAGTTTAAACATGCTACTAAAGATTTGTTAGGTAAGATTTTAATTCGGTTTACGAGCTTCACTATCACTATCACTACATAGTATAAAATAAAGTCGCGTTTTCTGTCCCTATTTTTCTTGTCCCTTTGTATGCTTAAATCTTTAGAACTACGCAACGGATTTTGATGCGATTTGTTTCAATAGATAGAATGGTTAAAGATAAAGGTTTATATGTATATAACATCATGCTACGACTAACAGGTGCGGAGCAGGAATGAAAAATGTTGCAAAAACGGGGTGACGCAGACGAAGTCAGCGGGTCAGCTAGTTATATATATATAGTAGGACATTTAGTAGGACGGTAGGCAGCAAGAGTGTAAAGCCGCTAGTGTTGCAAACGTCCATAGGTCACGGTAACCATTTTCCATTCTGGTGGACCGCGTGCTTGGCTGCTATCATCATTCCCTGAACCTTTTCTCGACTCAGTTGGGGTCGGCTTTCCAGTCTAACTGTGATGCGGCTGAACTTCGATATTTTCTGTGAAGCGACTACTATCTGACCTCCACAACCAATAGTCTAATGACCAATGGCGATATCGATGTTTCAAGTTAAACTGGTTGGACTTTTGAGGGCTCCAACTATCCGTAACGACTGCCATAGATGTTTGTACGGCAACCGGGACGGGCTTGACTGATATCTAAATGGTATTAAAAAAAATGAAATGCAAAATGGATAACCAATTTCAGTAACACTCGTAAATATGAATAAAGAAAAATATAAAATTCTTAACAATTGCAAAAAAAGATACAAAAGAAAACTCCAGCGATTATGAGAAATATTTTATTTATGATCGACAACCTCCACGGTAAACTTGGGCGGTGCCACAGATATAAGGTAGAATAGATACCATAAACTAGGCGTGTGCAGAGTTCTACCAACGTCTTGTAAGGGCTTAAGCCAGTCACACCTTCATTTTGTCTTGATAATTGCCCTACGGAGGCTCAACCCCTATCCCCCTGGAGCTAGACTAAAACGCACGCTAGTGTAAGATACAAAAATGCTTTGTTTTTTCACGTTAAACAAAAATGTTGTGAGTCGTACTTGAAAACAATTACATAAGGTCCGTATTCCAGAATTCCACTCCCAAAATTATATTTTCATTGATAGATCATTGACAATATCAGTACTATATCATTCTGGAAAAGTATTAATGCAAGCGAGGCATTCGCTGATCTAGCGTACTCTAAGTCTGTGGCAAACATAGTCGGTTGCAAAAGAAAAATGGAATCCCAAAGGGTTATTACATTTCGTACTTCGGCCTGACTTGTTACTTATGAATGAAGCCTTAATGGTTGGCGCTCGTAAATCTTGATTATGGAACTTCTTTACTAACGAAAAGCATCAGATATTCTCCGTTCATGATAATGGGGGTATTATTTAATGTGTTTACTTATCAAGGCATACTTTTAATTACCTAAGTGACAGATATGCGGAATATTTAATGCTTTAAGTAAACTTTATTAATGTCTTAGTACGCCTTAGTTACGAGAGCGACTGCCATCAAATTTGTCAACTTCAGGAATAAAATCAGTCTCAATCGTCATTTACCAGGGCCTCTAGACAAAATTTTCAATATGCTATCAATGGATTACTTGACACTGCAATGATATTAGTAATAAAAATATGTGACGTAAATACCGCGGTAGCCTAGTGGTATGGGTAATGGACTGCTGAGACGAGGTCTTGGGTTCGATCCCAGGTTTTACCATGGCACACACCAATGACTTTTCGATGCTTTTCGAAGTTATGTGTGTATTTATCGCAGGTTTATAAGTGCCCGGTTAATGGCAATGGGCTCGCCACATGCACCACATTGAGGCCTAAACATAAACTGGCGAAATGTGGGTACTAGCACCTCTGCCTCACCCTTCGGGGATGTAGGCGTGAGTTTATGTTATGTTAATTATAGCGAGTGTTGCGAGTCCCAAAGATTCAAATTTCATTTTTTTTTGTTATGTTTACAGCTGATTTATGTTAATCCTATGCTTTACTAAACGATTAAACTGTCATTTTCGTCAATAGAATGTCATTTCATCTAAAGCTTTAGGTGAATCGCATTGAGGAATATCCGCCATTTTGATTTTCAGGTAAATTTAATAATCAAATGACAACTCGCATGTCAAACTTGGTCGAAACTTCCAGACTGTAGGGCGTGCCAAAGAAATGGACATCCGTACATACATACGTACATAGTCTCGAAAAACATTACCCTCCATTCTTCGGCAGTCGGGTAAAAATTAATGTCAATGGACATCTAATCGAAGTATTGTTAGAACTTATACATGTACAAAAAGCCCCTATTAAAAACTCTTTCATCGGTAATTAATCAATGTCTAACTGATTGATGTACCTACCGACAAGGACTGAAAGTTTGAACTTTTTTAAACTACAGTTAATTTGAAATAATCCGGTGGGATCAATTTAGTTTTTCGCACCCTAATTAGCTTTTGAACGAGAGTTTTAAAAACTCATTAGTTGGGATACGATAAATTATTTAGTGAATTTTGTAGCTCTTGTCATTACACTATTATCTGTGTAAATAAGGCTCACCACACACTGTCATTAATATTGAAACACCGTAAATTATTTAATATTTCTGTACACGTGATCTTCGCTAACTCCTCCTAAACGGCGCAGCAAATTTATAAGCTTTATATTATTATGGATAATATACGCGTAACCGAACGAGACCCAGATAAATGTGATCAGGGGCTCTAGCCAAAATGCCATTCGTCATCGCTCAGAAAATGTATGGGAGTGTCATTTGTTGTCGGAATCGGATCACATGACATTCGACGACAATTGTCACTCCCATACATTTTCAGAGCCATGACGAATGTAGATTCGGAACGAATGCATTTTGGCTAGAGCCCATACTCTCCATACGATTGCACTACGCACGACAGGCGCGTGACGTCACCTGCATGTGTCAATTTTACATCGAGCGTTTTCGAAGCGCTTCTAAATTTGAAAATCAAATATCTTTTATACCTTTTTTTATACGGTGACGTACATAGGCCACGGTGACCGCTTCCCATCAGATGAGCCGTGTGCTTGTCAGCCACCTAATTGGGATAAAAAAATCTTTAAAGCCATTTCGTAATTGGATAATTTTTCTTAAAAAGAAGTGGCTTCGGCGCAGAGCTTTTCTCACAGTTAAGATGACAATTCCTCCTAGAAAAGTCAACATACCAGCCAAAAACAATAAGCACACCCTGAGGTTCACCCATTGCTTTTAACCCTACAAGTGCTAACTTGCAAAATTACTGGGAAGATGTTCTGTTAGGGTTAAATCTCTAAACAAATTTACAAAACACATGAACATGTTATTCATCAACTTACAAAACCTAAAACTATTAAGCTTAAGCTTAATGTTTCGAAGATAATATTAGGATTATCTTCGAAACATTAAGCTGAGTGCACTTATGCATTCTCTAAAATACAAACAAAACCTTGTACGTGAATTTCAACTTTATTTCTTGCGTCTTAAGGTACAATTTTAAATAGAATTTTCTTTATATGTGATTCTCATATATCACTATGCATGAAGTTTCTAGAAGTTGTCTGAATTTTGGTAGTTGGGTATTATTAGTAGCAATAAGTTTATTCATACAAAGTAGTTAATCCCTGAAGGATTTCTGTTGCTGATGTTTTTGGCAGACAAACTTACAATTCAAGTCTAGGTAAGATTAGTAGGAATTCGTAATGTAATGTATGTAATATATGTAATTGATTAAAACTGATGTTATTTTGCCACGTTACTTAATTCAGTAGCCTTTGCACGAAATACTATCGAATTCGTAATGTAAAGGTATCGACAGAACGGAGCATTGCGATTGGCGGGCCACACTTGCACACAGGTTCACAAGAGGCAGACTGCCAAACACAATGCTCCGTTCTCTCGAAACTTTTACATTACGAATTCGATAGGAGTTCATGTTAGTGCTACAGTTTATATTTGGTTTTCCCTCACGACATTTTCATTTTGATAAAGTGAGGTTCCCGGCAGAGTAGAATTTGGGCCACCCCATTTCTTCCCATGCGGTATTGTACAAGGCAACTAAGGGCGATAGGGCTGTTTAAAATAAAGCAGATATATACACAACCCAGACTAAATTTCAGTTGCATGGCTCAAGCCAATAATAGTGCCCGGAAAACGTCAATAGACTCACACCCTATTTCGTGAAATCGGATACAATTTTATTATTGGTGAAATGTGGGTGTAAATTTACCCCTACCTACCTCGAAGGGTAATAGGAGTGAACGTATGTATGTATGATAATGTCATGAAGCTGAATCGGTCAGTTTCTTTAATAAATAATTCTTTTTTCAACTCAATTAGGGTTGGTTTTCTAAAGTACCTGCAACACGGTTGAAGTTTTATATTTTCCTTGAAGTGACTACCGTCTGACCTACACAAATAATTGACGATATCATATTTCTGAGACTAGACTAGTCAGACATTCTTATAATATATACATGTTGCTGTGGTAACGGGGACTGGTTTAACGTGCTCTACGAGGTACAATACCCAGACGAAACGCAAAAAAAAACCAAATTCACGCATACAAATTTTGCACAAAATGGGAACGGCTCCCAAGCAAGCTCCTACATGGCAATTGAATGCACAATCGCCTCGCAACTGAGGCAAATGAACAGTTTATTCAAGTAGGTTATTCAATTTATAGTCATACCTTCCTCCCGTTAAGGTAGGCACTTAGTATGAACCTAACCTTCGCTTCTTCCACCTTCATAATAATGGTATTCACGCATGCAATGCACTCTGGTTACGAGCGTTCTTGACCTGGCCTTCCCTTAAAACCACTTAAAGGGTGATAAACTAGATGAATTTCAAAGAGTCTTAAGTCTGTATACCTCATGTAAAGTAAATGTGATAATATTGTTATGGTATAATTATGGTCCAAAGAAATAAAAAGTATGGGTTGGACCCATATTTAATTTAATTATCATCAATTATTTCACTTTTTTTCATATATTACTTATTCAACTCCAATATTGGTAAACGAAAAAAGACAGACAGCCTTTGCAGCATGGTGGTATTGAACGCCACTGTTACGCAGCAGGTGGGGGTTCGATTCCCGCTTGGTACAAATATTTATGTTATTTGCACAGGTCTGGCCGTGCCTGGGTCGGAGAGCACATTAAACCGTCGGTCTTGGTTGTTATACGAACATTTATAGCAGTCGTTACGGGTAGTAGAAGCCCTGAAAAGCCCAACAACTACAGCACTTCAATATCGCTAATAGGTTGTGAATGTGTGTGGTCGTAAACTTAGATGGATAACCAAAGGGATAAGAATTAGTTGCAAAACGAAACGTTCGTTACGCTACAAGTACTATAGCGATAAATGTAACACTATCATGCAAAGATACAAAAAGTACTCCAAAATGTTACGTAACTGTATCGACCAATCCATCAAAAATTATAATCAAGATGAGATCCAAAAGTCAAAAAATGTGTGCCAAACGTCCTGGCAATTAATCAAACAAGAATCGGAATCCAGAAAACAATTGGAGACTATTACGGCAATTTATGAAAACGAATTGTTGCTTAGGGAACCGCTCGCTATAGCAGAGGCATTTAATAAACATTTCGTAGACTCGACCTTTGCTGATACCAATACATCACAAAGTACTTTTAAAGGGAGCATTTGTAGCAGTATTTTCCTTAGCCCATTATTTTGTGACGAAATCTACTCAATTATTATGGCTCTGAACAATACTAATGCTGAGGGATATGATGAACTATCAACAAAGGTCATCAAATCATGTGCGATAGAAATAACCCCTGTTCTGACCCATCTAGTTAATTTATCCTTTAGGGATGGGTGTTTCCCAAATGAGCTCAAAATCTCCATTGTGAAGCCTCTTTATAAAAAGGGTGAAAGAACTTCTCTGGACAATTATAGGCCAATATCTTTGGTACCTATTCTTTCGAAGATCTTTGAAGTTGCAATGCATAAGCGGTTAACTGATTTCATTCAGAGAAATAATATTCTACGTAATGAACAGTACGGCTTCCAGAAGGGTAAATCTACGACTTTGGCATGTTTTGATCTGGTGACCAGAGTCGTAGAAAATATAGACAATAACAAAATTGTTACGGTAATTTTCTTTGACATGTCTAAAGCCTTTGATCGAGTTTCTCATAAAGTACTTTTAGATAAACTTGATAAATATGGTATAAGAGGGCCGGCACTAAATTGGATCAGGACTTATTTAGGGAACAGAAAGCAATGTGTCGAAATTCAAAATATGAATGAAGGAAAGGAGCTCACGGCTTACAAATCCGAGCTTATCTACAATAACTTGGGCGTTCCTCAGGGAAGCGTCCTGGGCCCTTTATTATTTTTATTCTACATTAATGACCTTCCTGACATTACTTCAAATCCTTGCATATTATATGCTGATGACATTTCTTTGATTATGACTTGTGACAAAAATGCTGACATTGATAATTTCTCTTATGACATAAATAACACAATAAATTCTATTATGGAATGGCTACATGATAATAATTTACAGGTAAATTTGAGTATAACCAATTATATTCAATTTAACACAAGTGCTACACTACACAAAAATCTAAAAGTTAATTATAAGGAATATGTAATAAACGAAGTAACGGAAACCTCATTTTTAGGTATAACCCTGGACGGACATATAAATTGGAAACATCATGTAAACAAAGTGTGTAGTAAAATAAATAAATATGTATATGTGCTGTATACATTGCGTAAGACTTCCAACCGAACAACAGTGTTGGCAGCGTATCACGGGTACGTTTCCTCTGTTTTAAATTACGGGCTCATCTTGTGGGGAAACTCCACAGAAGTGCAAAAAGCTTTTATAGCTCAAAAAAAGTGTGTACGGGCAATTGCAGGTATACCACCCTGGGAATCCTGCAAACCCTTTTTTAAAGAGTACCGTATACTCACCTTGGCCTGTATGTACATTTTAGAAGCAGCCAAATTCGTAAAACTGCAGCCACATTTGTTCACAAGGGCTAAAGATATGTACCCCAGAAATACCAGGCGTCCAGACCGAATCGTCTTGGCAAAGATACCAAGAACCACAATGTACCTAAAAAACTGTTCAGCAATGTGTGCCCGTGTTTATAACGCAGTGCCAGACGATTTTAAAAATCTACCCACAAATAGGTTCGGTAGAAAATTTAAATTATGGCTTATAGAGAAGTCGTTCTACTCTTTGGATGACTACTTTAATGATTAAATTTATTTTTAGGGACATAATATTTATTGACATTGTGGACATTATTACTATTATTTATTAGGTATATTAACTTTGGACATTGTAAATTATCTTGGACAATGACTATTTTATTGTTGCCATGTTGACATTCTATTATTACCTACTATTACTATGTTGACATTTTATTATTTTATATTGACATTTTATTATGACTGTGACTTTTTATTTGAATATTTTTTTTAATGTAATGATATTATTCATATTGCTATAATGCTCATTGTAACTCATTTTTTTTTACCAGGCGTTGATATTATGCCCTAACTTAATATTTGCATGCCTTTGAATGGTAGATGTGTTTGAACTATATTATATTTTGTGTATAACACCTTGGAAAACCACATTACTGCAAATAAATGATTATTATTATTATTTCCTTTATTTATTTTTAATACATATTGATTACATTTTTAAATACATTTATAAAAAAAAAAAAAAATCTAAATATATTTAAAAATATAAAAAATAGTAGCCCACCGGCATCGGGTACAGGGACCAAGCTACCGGTGGTTAGGGCTCCAGAGAAAGGAACTTCCTCACAATGCGTGCCGTGTCGAGGAGTACTGCCTTTTGCATCAGGCCCTTGACCCAGCTGCCTAACGAGAGCCTCTTAAGGTGTTGGTCGAGGCTCTTGGCTATCAGCCCATGGGCTGATACGACTATCGGGACAATGATAGCCGAATCAACATTCCACATGTCAACAACCTCATGAGCCAGATCCAAATATTTTATTTGTTTATCTTTTTCGGCTTTCATGAGGTTTTCGTCATGACGAATGGTGACATCAACAATCATTGCAAGGCGCTCTAATCGATCTATTACCACTATATCGGGCTTATTGGCGACTATAGTCCTGTCAGTGATAATAGATCGATCCCAGTATAAAGTGGCACGACCATTTTCGAGAACTGGGTCGGGCACATACCTGTAGTATGGCACCTCTGAAGTCACAAGATTGTATTTGAGGGCGAGTTGCTGATGTACTATCTTGGCCACTTGGTTATGTCTGTGCAAATACTCGCCGTTGGCAAGACGAGAACAACCGGAAATAATGTGCCTGAGTGATTCTCCGGGGCGGTGGCATGCCCGACAGATGTCCACCGTACCGTCCTTCAGGATATACTTCCGGTAATTATTCGTCATAACAACTTCGTCCGTAATTGCAAAGACAAAACCCTCGGTTTCTCCGAAAAGATCACCGAACCGTAGCCAAGATACGGACGCTTTTAAGTCTATATCGGGCCCATATAAGGCCCGATAAAACCGTCCGTGTAGCTCTTTGCCCATCCATACCTCCCTGCGATCTGCAGCACTAAGTACTACAGGTTTGCGCCAGTTCTCTTTAGCCAACGCAAGAGGGGTTAAACCATTGTCCACTGCAACCACATCACGGTGCATATCCGTGTTGGTATGTAAAAAATATTCTCTGAGGTTGTATATCTCACGGTTATGGAGGGTCTTGACATTTAGAAAGCCACGTCCCCCCAATTTCCGTGGGATATACAATCTCATTACGGAAGATCTGGGGTGATGCATCCGAAATGTGGTTAACAGTAAACGAACTCTTCTATCCAGGGCATCAAGTTCCGTCTGAGTCCATCTGAGTATGCCGAAGGAATACGTTAGAACTGGCATGACCCATCCATTATAGGCGCGCACCTTATTACCGCCCGAAAGAAAGCTTTTTAGGACTTTCTTCAGGCGGCCAAAGAAACGCTCCCGCAATGCCTGTTTCATGCCAGTCTCAGGTATCCCTAATGCCTGCGACATACCCAAATATTTATAGGTTTCGGTTGAAGAAAGAGATTTAAGCTTAATGGAATCCGAAAGAATCATGCTCTCGGATTCCACTATTCCACCTTTTTCTACATGCATGACCGCACACTTGTCCAAGCCAAATTCCATCTTGATAGAATTACTAAAGCTTTCAGTCATCTTTAGTAGTTTTATCAATTGCGTATTGTTTGCAGCAAGTAATTTGAGGTCATCCATGTAAAGAAGGTGGGATATAACTCGACCCTCTTTCTGCAATCGATAGCCTAGCCCTGAATTCTCCAGTATTGTACTTAGAGGATTCAGTGCTAGACAAAACCATAGGGGACTCAGACTGTCACCCTGGAATATACCCCTCTCAATTTTTATGGGTGCATCGTTTGTCTGGCAACATCCTGGATAGCGAAGTACCGTCTTCCATTGCCCCATACATGACCCTAAGAAGTTCGCTAGAGTTGTATCAATTTTATACAACTCTAGGACTCTCAGTAGCCACGTATGCGGCACAGAATCATAGGCCTTCTTATAGTCTATCCAGGATGTTGCCAAATTCTTGCGTTTACGACGCACCTGTTGACTAATGGTCATGTCAACTAAAAGGAGCTCTTTAGTACCACGGCTCCCCTTCCTACATCCATTCTGAGAGATAGAGATTATTGAATTTTGTTCTAAATGAGAATTAATTTTGACTCTCAGAATGGATGTTAGAAGTTTATAGACCGTCGGTAAGCAAGTAATTGGTCTATAATTTTTGGGGTCCGCAGCACTGCCGGATTTATAGAGTAAGTGGGTTATACCAGTTGTTAAGAAGTTAGGTAGTGAACCCGAATCGAGAGCTGACTGGAATTGAGATGCCAAACAAGCATGTGAGTTACGGAGCCACTTCAGCCAAAAGTTTTGCAGTCCGTCCGGACCTGCCGACTTCCAATTCGGTAGCGAACGGACTGCACTAGCAACATCATCAGATGTTATAATTATTGGCTCCATAGTCGGTATATTCTCACACGCTTGCTTAACCTCTCTCATCCAGCCATCTTCTGTATGGACGACAGGTGTCGACCAGATGCTACGCCAGAATGTATTCGTAGCGTCAGCATCCGGTCGAGCAGTGTCATCCACATTCAACTCCGGTTGTTCCCATTTTCGGTACACCCACTTCTCATCCTTTTGGAAGATGCGATTCTGACTATATCTATCAACACGTTTTTTATAGCGACGGATTCGATTTGCCCATGCATAAACTTTCTGTTTCAGAAAGTCGATGCGCTCTGTGACACATGCCGCATATTGTTGAGGATTGACATTTGTTTCTAAAAATGCCTGTGTCACAAAGCGCATCACCCTCGGGCGCGTGTTGCCCGATCTGAAACAGATTAGCTTACCAATAAGTGTCCTAGCCTTGGTAATACGACATTCTATCCTATACTGCCAGGCCGGTACTACAGGCCTAGGACGGGTAACAGATCTGTCAGTAACAAATTTGACACCCGCCACTCGACATGCTGCAACGGCCGCACAATACAAAACCAAATGCGTATCACCAAGGTCTTCGCTATTTTCTAAATTATTATTATTATTATTATTATTAACGCCAAATGGCAGTCACTTCTCGCTGATTAAAAATCAGACCCTGTGTCTGCTGCTAAGGTTTGCAGTCGGCTACGAAATCTTACCACAACAGAAATTCGGTGCCAAAGCGTTTTTTTACTAATATCTACTCGATACCAATATTATTATCTAAATAAGAAACATTCACGGAAATCTATAACATACTTCACAAACTCAATTATCTGCGAAGCTTATAAACAGATGTAACTTCTGGTTTGAATCGAACGGACGGAATGAACTCAGAAAGTATTACAACTGCTTCCGAGAACCCCATCCTACGTCATTAATCAAACCTTAATTTGTGTTCGAGACGTGTTGCGATATTTTATATATTTCAGGAGAGGTAAATGGTAAGAAAATTGGGGAATTGGAATATTCTACTAATTGTAGACTGAAAATATTTCAACACTTTTTTTAAAGAGTAGGTAATGCTTAGTGAAAATAGAAAATATAACTTTTATTTCTTGTATTAGACATAAGACTAACATGATCTTAAAGTGTACATAAATATACGTACCTATTCTTGGACATATTACACGACACCTTTTCTTTTTTTTTTCTATCGTGCGAAAAATTTCCACCGATACCTCCCCCGCCGGAGCCTGGTTGGGGAGGTTATATCGGACTCGAACCGACACGAATTTAATTGCCGGAGGTGAGATAGTAGACAACATAATCCCTCGCACCCCGGCAGATCCAGGGGCCCTCTCTCTCGAGATGACCCCCTTCGGCTGTCATCGGGACCACGGTGTCCACAGGTGGTTCCACCCGTCACCCCCAGGCCCGAGCATATGGAGGACGGAGGTCATTCTGCGACCTCCGACGTCTGAGTCGCCTCCGCTCATCGCAGGCTGTACGGGTCTTCTCCGAGCCCATTCCATCGTCTCCTTCTTTAGCATTACTTGCTCGCTGTAGGAGGAGGCGGCGGCAGCCTAAGGTGGCCAAGGTGGCGAGCGTAAGAACTCGCACTCAAAAAGCCGCCACTTGGAGCCGCCTGGGCACCCGGACCTCGCTCGCATCACAGTGATGGCACTCGGACGTTGACTCTTTCTGACCCCGTTGGTTCCAATCCAACCGGACGGAGTCTACGGATCTCGTCATTTCTGATTTGATTTCGTGGGAAAATTCCGAGCATAGCCCTTTCCATAGCTCGCTGTGTGACCTTTCTTATGAGGCCCAAAAGGTCTGGGAAAATAAAATTCAAAACAAAGGAAGTATAAGTCAGTAAATAGGTTTGTCAGCAGCAATTGTGAATAAACAGATTGAAATACATTTATACTCTTAGTACCTACGGTGGAAGTACATTAAACAAATAACTTTTAAATAGACTAAGTTTCAGTCTGAAACAAGTTTGTTACAACCGTTACGGTACATATAAGATTCCTACAATTTGCGTTTTAGACGAGATTAAAACAATTGTAGAAAGTTTTAGCTAAGAGGAATAGAAAGTTTCCTTAAATAAAACGTTTTATATTTAGATTTTATTTTTAGTGGGCTGGCCACATCTGTCGAATGGTGACGAGTTCTTTTAATTAATCCCACCCTCTACTTTCCTACTCAGCACAACACGTGCAGGGCTTAGATGTCACCTGCATACAGTGCGGAATATTTCATCAAGAAGCAAGCGATTCTGTGAGTGTTTCATCTGCTGCACCATTAAGTCCTAGAATTGCTTAACAGCTCCCTTGTTTCCTTCTTTCTACAGTCCTGGGTCCTTTCAGCGGGGCGTGAAAAAACATCTGATGAGGCTGTCAAGCTAAGCGCCACCATTGTAACACTCTACGTGTTTGTAATGGTGACCCCGTTTCCTGAGACTTTGCCTTCAGCTTACCTATTACGTGGGAACAAATACAACGATGATCATCATCATCTCCCTACTCTTATTCTATTCAATTGACGTGACATGTCGTTCTTCTCCACATACCTATTCCTGTCAGATGTCATTTTCTCAGTTATTCCCTTCTTTGCCATAATATATCTTCTATTACAAAATCTATCCATCTTTTCTTGGGTCGACGTCTTCTCCTAAAACCTAACATACTTTATTCCGAATACAATGATGTAGATGTTAATTAACCTCTGCTTACCCCGGAGGGAAATTATAGGCGTAAGCATAATGTATATGTATGTGCTAAATAAAACTGACACATTCGTACTGGATTCCAATTTTAATTCAAATTCAAATTCAAATTCAAACATAATTCAAACGCAATGCTACACAATTTTAAATTTATATCCTTTCGTAAATATAAAATTTCCAGTTTTACTTTTAAGAGCCAAAGAAACCATTTTTGACGAAGCAATTCCGTCCAACTGGTCAAGTCGAGAAATACGAAAATTACTAAAATGGTTGAAGGAAATTCAACGATTACGCTCTCCTTTGTGAAGATTTCATGTTAATCTAGAATATTTTGGCTTTTATATTATACTAGTGGTTGCCGTTGACTTCGTATGGTAAATTTTCGTATTTCACCCCTTATTAAATCCTTATAATCATTCTAATCTCAGGCATACTAATCTCTTGCTCTTGCACCTATTTATTATAAACAAAACTATATATTAAAAAGAAAATAAGGAATAACGATAATCGACCTGAGTTTCTTGCTGGTCTCTACTCAGTAGATATAACTCTCGAACCAGCAAAAGAATCATTTTTAAATGATTTATTTTCTATTTTATTTATTGTAATTTATAATATTTTTGACAAATGTAATTGTAAAACTTTGACTTTCTTAAGTGCTCTTTATGTGTCTAAACTGAATAAACGAAATTGATTCTTTGATTGATCAAACTCTTGGACACACGTTTAATCACAGTCGCCCTGGACCTCGTTAAGAATTAGTATTACTAATTCATTCATTCATAGCCAAACGAAGGACTGTCAGCCTCTACGGCGTAGCGGTAGTGAACGCGACTGCTACGCAGTATGTTTGTATGCATGAATATGGTTTTACACTGGTCTGGTATTGTCTCGAAAAGCACGTTAAGCTGTCGGTCTCGTTACGGGTAGTATGAATTCTAAAATGGTCAATAACCGGTCTAACAGCAGTACTTTGATATCACCTATACGTATAGGTTGTGGGGGGGCAATGCCAGTCGTTTCACGACAATTATCGAATAATTTTTTCAATCATCATATTTTGAACAATTCCCACAGTATTTATTTAAATTATAGCCTATATGTTATTCTAATATATAAGCTATATAAATATATATTATTGTAAAGTTACGTGAAAGAGTAACAAAACATTTATTCATTCATCTATAATTACAAACTTTTGTGTTTATAATATTAGTAGGGTTGTTTATCTTAGTAATATTTAATTTTAAAGTGAAACTATTTGTAATATCGTTTCTCAATCTGTGTCTTTCCACAAATTGCGATCCAACATTGCAAGTCACTTGAAAATTCAATATATCGTATCATCGTAAGGAATGTTGAGAAATTCTTGTTTAACTGACAGTAATATATCAGTTCTGAACCTCAGACCAACATTGTTCAACTTTCTACTGAAACTCACTTCACAAAATTGAAGATTGATTTTATTCTCTTGAGGGCTCTTTATAATATTGTCTTGATAATGTCTTAAATTAAAATTATACTTATAGGAACAAAGTGTGCGAGTAATATACGTATCTTTAGATAGATAGACAGATAGATAGATAGATAAATCTTTATTGTACATCTTAGCAGATAGTAAATAGTACAGTAACAAGGTATGAAGTTGTATGTACAATTGTGTAATTGTACAGTTGTATGTACAAAACCTAGGCGTGAGATAGTAACAGAATATACGAAACGTGATTTAAAACAAAATAAGACAATAATTATTAACTTCATCCTAGTCTCGGGTCTTTCAAGCGGGGCGTGAAAAAAACAACTGTCGAGACCGGCAGGGTGGGGACCGCCGTTGCAGGGACGGCACCTGTAACGGCGGCCACCATGTTCTGTACTGTGCCACTGCTTACCATCAGGCGTGGTGCAGTCAATATGATGACTTGTGCATAAAAAATAGACATTGATGCAGTGACTACAATGTTTCTACACTAAAAGTTACAAGACACTGCCACTGACATTTTTTAAATTCGGTAAAGCGGTAATGCGGGAAGACTCCTTCTCTTGGAGTAAGGGTCTACTTACGCGAATAATATAAATATTTATAACCTTAGCAGTACAGTTACACTGAATGATGGTTGTATTAATGATCCTACATACAATTATATGTTGGACAAAGTTTTATGTGTGTAAGTTATAAAGAGTAGAGTGAATAGGTTACTTCCAGGCAAGCGTGCTCACCGTCTACCATATCATCACTTACCACCAGGTAAGATAGTGGTGAAACGCCAGTCTACCGAGCATCAAAAAGTTTTTTTTTTATACTACGCAGGTGGCAGACAAGCACACGGTCCACCTGATGGAAAGCGGCCACCGTGGCCAATGAACGTGTGCAACACTAAGGGTGTCACACACGCGCTGCCCACCCTGAAGAGAAAGGGGGAGAGCTGGGAAGGGGTGGGGAGGCTAGGAAGGGGAGAGGAAGGAGGGGTACAGTGAGCTCTGGCTACCCTACTTACCGGCGGCGGCGGTAGTATTCTGATCCTGGCCTGGCATAGGTTTGAAAATATATTCAGTCAAATGTTAGGAATTGCAAACGCTTTTGATATCTTGAACCGTAAATTAAACTTCCCAAAGAGTGGCAAAAACGTCTGAAGTAACTACCTTGACTAACAGAAACAACAAAGACAATGGACTGTTCCTCGTAAAGAAGCATCCACATTTACAGAGAAAAGCTATTTCTTAGATTTCCTATCTATTTATCAGTTTAGACTACATAATGAGATAATTATTCTTCTTAAAAACGATTAAATATTTGTTAAAATTATTATCTCAATTGATGACCAGTTTCTATAACGAACATGTAACATTCATGAAGTAAGCTGGAATATTTTATTACGTAATAAATTCATTTTCGTTATACGTTTTAACTGTGCTCAACTTTTGCTGTAAAGAAAAGTTTCCACCTAATGCAGCTATGACTTTGATGTACAATTAACTGTCTTAATTTTTCGTGCAGTAATCCCAAACGAATACTTGTCATATAACTGTCAAAGTGAATCGAATTCTTAATTTAAAAATCAACGTTGTTTTAAAATCACGTTCTGAAATACTAAATGGCAATATAAAAGAAAAATATACAAGCTCATTTTTACTGGCTGAATGTAAACAAAACTATAATTTAAATAAAAAGAACAGTTAAATAAAAAGAACTATGAAAATTCTGTAGTCATCGAGTTTAAACTTCGAACATAAAAACGAAAGTACTATGAAAATTCTAGAACATCTATTAGCAAGATCTACTCACAATATAAGCACAGAAAATTAAAAAGAAAGTTTAATATCTGTATAGGTATAGGCACAAATCGTGGACCCGAAATTTGCTCAAAATGCGCTCTATAATAATTTGCAGTATGTGTTTTCAGGTTATATTTTGAGGATAGTACGGGGTAAAACGATATTACTCTAGTGAATTAGATCCAAGATTTAATAATTATTATATAGTATATACAAGTACCTAACTATCAAAACCTGTATGCTAAAAAAAAATATCCAGTAAAAGCATGACACAAATTGGAGAAAAATGGTTGTGTGGTTTCTATGACCTTGGAATAAATAAAGATAGGTACTTAAAAATAAATAAATAAACAAACAAGAATGTATTCTTGCATGCCAACAAGGTAGGCCGAAGAGGACTTTTTAATGTACTAAATATCAATGTAATACATTTGATCAGCAATAAATGATTTTGATTTGATTTGATTTGAGACAGGACTTGACCAGTCTCTTACAGAGAGAATGCTCTAATCTTTTGAGCTAAGTACTAGACCATGGTATAAAAGTTACTCACACCTAAAATGCTAAACCGATTTTAATGAAAATTGGTACAGGAGTAGATTAGACTTTGGGAATCATTGGTCGCGATTTAATCCAACACTTTTTAATACTAGTCAGTATTTAATATTAGTGACTGCATAAAGAACGGTGTTTAGAAGCATGTATATCAATACAAAAGAACACCTAAATGTTGTCCACATTGTAATGAAACTGACTTAAATCGAATTTAGACTGGAAAAAGTAAATGCTCCAACAGGACTCAAACCCGATATATCAAACCCGACATCGCTCTAATATACGCAGAACCACGGGGTCTGTATGATGGTCAGTAGATTGGTCTCACCATAGCTGAGGCTGGTTACAGAGGAGAATTTCGAAAGCTCAAGATGTGACTCAGTGGCTCAGCGGTTAATGCATGCAATGCATGAATAGATCACAAGTTAAAATTCCGTTAAAGAATCCACTTATTCCTATTTAAATCCAACTATCCACATTGTTTCTAAACAAGTCAATGGACTAAATTAACAATGAATTCTGCATTATTTTCGAGTTTACCAAGCGCAGGAAACAAATTCCGTAGCAGCTGAAACTTTGTAACAAATGACGATAATTTAAAACTTCGACTAGACTTGCTTAAACTTCGATAGATAACCATTAATTAAAAGTAAATACTTGAAAATGAACCTTATCACCTAGAGAATAGAACTCAAGTTTGTATGATAAAACCGTTTTTAGAATGAATTCGATTGTGGGAACGAGCAAATTGTATCCTGAGAGAAAGATACTAATTGGAATATTGTAATAATATTGAAATTTTGTTTAAATACTGATAGTATGAAATCCTGCATCACGATATTGAAGTTTTTTATTTTTAAAAATTTATAACACGTCAATTTGACTTCACCTGGCCTGATGGTGAGCTGTAAGTAAAGTCTCAGGAAAGAGATACTCCTACATCATAGTAACTCTATTAAGCTTCTTCCCTCCCCCTCCCCTCCATATGGTCGGCAGCAGTAGTGTGATGCTCTTGGCGTCCATAGGCCAAGGTAATCACTTTCCATCAGGAGGGCCGTGTGTTTGTCTTCCACCTAATTGTTATAAAAACAATCTCAGCAGGAACACCGGTTATAACTGCACACTGCCATCTTAGGTCTCTCCAAGGATGACTGAATCTTGTGATATTGTGTCATAATAATATTGCGTTCTCTTTTTTTCCGTGCGCAAAATCCCCACGGATTGGTATCCCCCACCAAAAGTCGGTGGAGGTGGTTATGTCGGACTCGAACCGACCAAAACGCACGCACGCAATATTCTTTTCTCTGCGAATCTAGTGATATGGGTAATGAATTGCTGAGACGAGGTCTCGGGTTCGATCCCAGGTTTTCCCATGGCACACATCAATGACTTTTCGGTGCTTTTCGACGTTATATTACATAAACATAAACTGGCGAAATGTGGGTGCTAGCACCTCTGCCTACCCCTTCGGGGATATAGGCGTGAGTTTATGTTATGTTATGTTTATGTTTTGAAAGTGTCTCGTGCGTCAACAATTCACTAAGTTACTATCAATAAGTAGAATTTTGATGGATAATTTGACAATGTCCGTCGGCTGATGGCAAAAAGATGTATTTACGATATCACTATAGGTTGAAAGCTTTCACAATTGGGAGCTGATCAAAAGAAATTGAATCGAGGGATACACGATGGGAACGATTTTTGTTAGTGTGTCTGCAATGTATTGTGAATATTGGCTTTGAGATGAAAGGAAATCGTATCTAGGTATGGATATGTTACGAGAAGGGACAACATTTGTGGGACTAAAAAGTAATAATGAAGGGATGAAAACGATTGAAGAAATAATGAGTGGTTTGTATGAAAGATTACACCATTAGTTTTTGAATATCAGAAAAACTTTAGGGGTTGATATGGAATATATATTATCTACCTATATATAAAATAATACAACTACATCAGCATATAGCAACACTTTATATACAACGTTATTAAAATCTCATTGGCACCTAAATTATTGACATCTATACATACATATTCATATACCTACCTAATTATGCTCATGCAAGCAGACTATGATTCGCCAACTTTAATTTTCGGTCACACGTAATAGGGGGCGAGCCTATTGTCGCCAATCGGGCACTTTAAAGAAAAAATGGGTGTGTCGAAAATAAAATTAATAACCGAAAAGGTTGCAGCTAGATAAATTCTAGGAATTTTTTCCTAAAATTAGATAAATTTTTGGAATTTTTTCCTAAAATTTATCTAGCTGCTGCTTTAGATAAATTTTACAATTTTAATATAATTCATTTTGGGGTTAGTTTAGCAAATGGGCCACCGGTTCGAAACGCGACTTCGGCATGAGAAGACGCCGGCAAGCGAGTTTTTCTTTTTTTTTATCTATTTACAAACAATTTATTTACTCTAGATTTTCAGGCATTTTCAGGCTTGTTTATTATCCAAATAATCTTGGATTTTATAAAAGCCTTTTTTGTATAACTGTCCTTTAATAAAAAAATTAAATCTATGAATAGGCATGCCCCTAATTCCATTGGGGAGCTTGTTACAAAGAGTATAATATGAATATATTATATACACACATTTAAATCACCTTTTTTATCCATGCGCGAAATGGTAGTTATGTCGGTCTCGAACCGACTAAACACACACCGTCTTTGGATCTCTAATTGCTGGAGGTGAGATAGTAGTGAACATATTATATCCCTAGCACCCGGGACATTCTCTTTCGAGAAGACCCCCTTCGAATTTAGGAACCACGATGCACCCGTCTAGCCCTCGATTATGGGGTGGCACATACGAATCACCTGAAGATATACTTATAAGCCATATCACGGTATGCATTATAATTATCACGGTAATTCCTGCTATAATTATTGTCTAAAAATATTATATTCCCTGTGATAAGGATCTAATATTTTGAACTCATTTTTAAATTTCATACCTGGCTGCACCAATCAGTTTAACCATAAAAATACGGAACCGCGCCATGAAAATGTTTAATAGACTTTCATAACTTATAAATTAGTTTTTCTTCGGTTAAGTAGATAACTTGAGCGCCATTAAATAAGTTGTAAATCACTATGTTCTCCTTCAAGGATCCAATAAAAACTCAACATGCATAAGAATTTAAATATGCCTAATGAAGACTTTATTTTTGCTTATGAAGCACTGCATTGCGCAGCAACTGTACTTCGATATTTTCTGAGAGGTGACTGCTATTTTTCCTTTACAACCAATAGTTATAGGCGATATCGTAGTATTAAAGCTAGATTAGTTGTTGAACTTCTTAGGGTTCCAACTACCCGTAACGACTGCCATAGATGTTCGTATGACAACCGGGATTGGCGGCCTAACATACTTACCGAGACACGACCAGATCCATATTCATACTTATAAATATTTACACTGAGCGAGGATCGAACACGCGCCACTTGCGTTGCGTTCACTAGCACCACGTGACAGAACCTGTCAGGTTTTACCTGATAGCACAGGTAGGTAACTCATGTTAGGTACTAAATATATATTAAGCGAAGCCTACATAGCCTCCCTGAAGAGCGAAACCGATTGCTCGGGCCCTCTCCGTGAGTAGCGGCGCTGCCGTGAAACAAATAACTACACCACGATGGCAACTCCAAAATGCCGTCGATTCGACAGAAGAAGAACATATATATTTTTTGTAAGAATATTAGCAACCGAAGTTACTAATATTCCTTGTAACTCCTCCAGTTAAGCTTAATGACTTGTGGTTGGAGTGGGTTCACGTTGGTAGTGTAATGGCCAGGATTCGAACCCGGCACCTCTCGATCGTAAGACCGACTTCTTAGCCACTAAGCTACCAAAGCTTCTACATATATTATACATACATTATGCTCACGCCCGTAATCCCTATATTACTATTATATTTATTACTGACCCGCGCAACTACGACAGCGTCACCCCGTTTTTGCAACATTTTTCATTCCTGCTCCGCACCTGTTAGTCGTAGCATGATGTTATATACACATAAACCTTTCTCTTTAACCATTCTATTTATTGAAACAAACCGCATCATAATCCGTTGCGTAGTTCTAAAGATTTAAGCATACAAAGGGACATAGGGAAAAAAAAAGTGACTCTATTTTATACTATGTAGTGATACCATACATCTTACCCAGCAGTGTAGACAGAGACCACATGTTTGCACTTACTGCTAGCCTGGTATTCAACAAACCTCCAGGGTATACATCACTCCCATAAAATAAGCTTTTAAAATCCATATAATAAAAATAACAAACTACCTACTTTATTGGGCCAAGCGTATCGGTCTACCCTATTTCTCACTCGATTATTACGTTGCCCGCGCTACCAATGTCCGCGTTCTCACGCTGTACTCGATTGCAACACACAACAGTCACTTTACCAACTCGTACAGTATTTTGAGGTGACGTTTGTTTTGATCTTGTGAACTTACGAATCACAGAATGCCAGACATTCGTCAGTTATTGAACTTTGCCCACCCAACCCTAAGGAAAACCCTGCACTAAAACCTCTATCATTTCATTCATTGAGATTGATTTAGTTATCGATATTGAAATGGTTCTTAACTGTAGAACTGAAAGTTTAATCAATAAATGGTTTACCTATCTAAACAATTTATTGATTAAACATTCATAAACCGACACACAATGTATGCCTCTTTATAAGAAGATTTTAGAAGAAAATTTCTTGAGGATAGCTAGGGGCTACAGCAATGGATGAGCTCAAATCTATGATTCATAGAACCAATCTAATTCGTGCCCGCCAAAGTGTCATTTGTCTAGTTATTAGGGGATAAATGACATATGCTGGTAACGCTAAAACATTATGAGGAAGAGTTGTACCCATTTACACCGAAAAATATAAAAATATACACGTAAATATATCATGAATCTCAGAGCAATCGGTATACATACATAAAATAAACATACCAATCGAATTGACAACCTCTTTCATTTTAGAGTCGCTTAAAAATGCACTTTGCGTCACCTGATGCAATATCACTACATAGTATAAAATAAAGCCGCGTTCTCTGTCCCTATTTTTCTTGTCCCTTTGTATGCTTAAATCTTCAAAACTATGCAACGGATTTTGATGCGGTTTGTTTTAATAGATAGAATGGTTAAAGAGGAAGGTTTATATGTACCTATATAACATCATGCTACAACAAACAGGTGCGGAGCAGGAATGAAAAATGTTGCAAAAACGGGGTGACGCAGACGAAGTTGCGCGGGTCAGCTAGTTTACAAGTAAATATGCAATATAGTTGCGAAAAAATTGTAAAATAAAACGAAAAATATTCAGTTACAATATGTTTTTTATAGGTTTTTGTTTTAATTTTTCACATAAATATCATTGTTGTTGCTATGCAAGGGGAAATGTTCAAAGTAACATGTTTTATCCATTAACCTTACTATACCTACGTCAAACAGTGACACACATACGAGTAGACCCCACATTTATAACTAAAATCAGAACTGCTGATGACGGAGACGTCCAACCATTTTCCCAAAAATAGTAGTTATTTCCAGGGAATGTGCGCTTTTTAACAAGTCCCCCAATAAAATTAGGGGTTTATCAGTAAATAAATTTAAAATCACAGGTTCCCCAGATCCCAGGTTTTACCATGGCACCGCGGAGGCGACTCGGACGTCAGAAGTCGCAGAATGACCTCCGTCCTCCATGAGCGCGGGCCAAGGGGTGACGGGTGGAACCGCCTGTCACTCTAGCGGAAGCAGGCCGCGGTGGCGGCGCAAATTGCGCCTCCCCATATCCAGGGGCTAGATGGGGACACCGTGGTCCTTACACCCGATAGTGGTAATCTCGAAGAGAAGGCCCCGGGTCGGCCAGGGTGCGAGGGATATGTTGGCTACTACCTCACCTCCGGCAACTGAAGACCCAAAAGACGGCATGCGTTTTAGCCGGTTCGAGTCCGACATAACCTACCCAACCGGCTCCGGGGGGGGGGGGGGGGGGGGTTCGATGCTTATGTTTTTAGGTCCCAACCTAAACATAAACTGGCAAAATTGGGTGCTAGCATCTCTGCTACCCCTTCGGATATATAGGCGTGAGTTCATGTTAAGTTACGTTACCTATGTATGTAAATTTAAAAATATAACTAATTTTTTTGGTTTTGCCTCGTATAAAGGCGAAACATATGTCAAGGTTTGTTTTTCGCACTTGCGAAATATTGTACACACGAAATCATATCTCCTCGGGTACGAAGTAATTTTACTTGCTTTAAGGGGTTGCATGTTCGCATTCCTTTCTTTAAAACTAGTGATATTTTGCTATAACTATCGTTTGGACTGTTATACCGCTAGTGAGTGATGAGTTCACCTTCCTATCGTAATATTTTCTTGTAATGATTTTCCACCATTTAACCTTCACTTCAATTATTTATTTAACTTTTAGTTTATAAGTTTTGATGTTGCTTTGCCGCGTTACTGCACCAACATTTCGTCTGCAAAATATTTTACACAAATTAATTCTCTTCGTCTTGCTTCATATATTATAACTATTAGATATTATGGCAGTCATGAGTAAGCGGCGTGATTTATACAAGGAAGTGAAAACTCACGTAAACACCTAATTAGAAATCACGCTCCTCTGCCATAACAATAAAAAGTCTACTCAGCATACGAGTTACACGAGTCATCTTGAGACGTGACTACAAGAGCAAACCCCACTACACTACTAGCAATAAGACATAGTATATAAGGTTATGTAATTAATAAATATACATTCAATTCATTCATTCAATTAGAATCAATCAGTAAACTAGTCTTTTACTTCCTCCGCAATAATGGTGACCCCGACTGGGCTCACTTTCCAGTGCTGATATAATTGCAGGCCGACTGCAGCCCTGAAAAGGTTTTCAGCTAAGAACTCTGGGAAGTGAGCCTAGTAACGCGCACAGTAGTGTAGTAGTGGATCGGCTGACCTCAAACGATCACCGTGGAGCTATATTTGGGAAAATTCATCCAACAGCCCACCAACTAACGACCACCACATAACCACCAGAAAATAGCACATTTCAGTGGCCTCCCACAAGCGGGTTCCACCACTGAAATTTCAAGAGGCTAGACTACAAACAGCAACATGTCCCCAGAGAGTCCCACCAGCAAAGTGTTTACAAAGAAAATTGCGGAACAATTATCACAGTCACACCGACCTGCAAGTAGAAGCGAAGCAATCACTACCCACCAAACTCTTAGTCCATAGATCGAACTACGATCCAGAGAATGGGTATCAAAATTCAGTCCAACAAATTCAGAGAACGGCAAAAGGGCGGATACAATTACACGGACCATAGTCATTGCAAGCATTCGACAAGAAGCTATCAGTGAACGAGTCCCTTAAAAAAATGAGCTATTTACGATAGAAAACAATCGTCCTATTAATTAATCTCGAGTTATGGAGACGGCAGAAACAAAACAAAACAGACAATGACATAACGCAACGACCTACATAATTAGCAAGTTAGCAAAAATGCCAACGGAACTAAGTGCTACTCAGCACTACCGCCGAAACTGTCGACGCTGCACACGCCTTCATTGCAATCGCAACATGCGTCATTAAGGCCAAAGTCAAGAGCAAGAAATCGTCAACATAGATGATCGAAAACCTACGAGGGGGTTAACAGAGCCGACAACGCCTGTAACCTGATCACATTGACGAAACACTCAATAGACTCGCCAACACTGGGAACTCACCTCAAAATATTGAGGAATCGTTCGACTCTCCTCGCCTCACATCGACTCACTGAAGACTCGCCGACGCACTGAACGTCACTGAAGCCCCGCACGCGGCCCACGAGTTTGAAATAGCGGTTAGTCCCAAGGCTCGAGGATTAGAGGATTACAAAAATATTCCGCAAATAGCGGCATCGAGTTCCTATGAAATGAAATTGCACAGACTGGCACTGGCACTCCACAAGAGAGTCTAGGCAATATATTCATCGACAATCCATCGAGAATCAAGTCTTCGCCAGCCAGCATCTACGGCCCAACAGGGGTACCTCAAACTGCAGCGACTGCGCAGCCCGGACCCAACGGCCTAAGCAGCGACTCGACATAGCGAGCACACAAGCACACTGCACATATGGTTTAATTATGAAGAGTACATCTCTCCCGTCAATGAAGCAGTTATCATTAGTTAAAGTCATTATAGTTCCCGTAATAAATGTCTCGAGATAATACAGCAGAAAATTAAGCGCCACAGTACAGCAATCAACCACAAAATAGCAGCATAAGAAGAAATTCATTAAAGGGGGGAATTCTATGGCAGTCATGAGTAAGCGGCGTGATTTATACAAGGAAGTGAAAACTCACGTAAACACCTAATTAGAAATCACGCTCCTCTGCCATAACAATAAAAAGTCTACTCAGCATACGAGTTACACGAGTCATCTTGAGACGTGACTACAAGAGCAAACCCCACTACACTACTAGCAATAAGACATAGTATATAAGGTTATGTAATTAATAAATATACATTCAATTCATTCATTCAATTAGAATCAATCAGTAAACTAGTCTTTTACTTCCTCCGCAATAGATATATTATGTATAGAAAATGGCGGCATTTTCTCATATATCAAATAACATGCTACGAAATTAAGCTTTATGTTCAAAAATGTCATTTTGAGATACACAACAAAGGCAAAATTTATGAAGACGAATTTAATAAAAACGTCTCGTGTAGCTTTAACAGATTCAAGGGAAACATTGAATGCATTATTATGTTTTTCTACGGTTTATTTATATTTTTCTTTTTAATACAGAAGAACACAAGACATGTTCGTGGACATCGCGATATTTCCCGCCTTAATTAAGCAGTACAGGAAGTACCTCTGCCCTACAGAATACTGCGGCTAATAATAACCTTGTGTTGTGTTTCCTGTGGTGAGTAGGATAGTCAAAGCTTACGGAAGAGGTTATGTGTTGTCAGTGGGAAGACCGAGACACCCTTCTTTGTCTTCTGCACTGACAGCACAGAAACTTTTGCTGCTTCCTTTGACTGCTTCCGTGGCTCAGTGGGTGTAGTATGCACCGGCTGTGCACGAGGTTATGGGTTCGATCCCCACACAGGACAAAAAATTGTGTGATCCACAAATAGTTGTTCTGAGTCTGGGTGTACTTTGTGTCCGTTAGTTGTATGTTTGTAAAGTCCCCCGCGATGCAGGGCTTGTTCCCTAGTGCGGGAGTTGTCTTTAAAAAAAGAAAGAAAAAGAAAACAAAAGAAGAAACTCTCTTAACCATCTCCCGTTCCCCCCTTCCACTTCCCCTACGCCTTCTCTATATGGTCGGTAGCACGAATGTGACGCCCCTGGTACTGGAAACGTCCACGGTAACCACTTTCCATAAAAGGAGGACCGCGTGCTTGTATGCCACCTAAGTGAAAAAAAAACACAAAGACTGCCTACCATAGTGGAAATCAAAGTTATTAATCGCTCCGCTGATAACCGTGGGGAGTTAGCATGGAAAAGCACCCCAGCCAAGTATTTAAACCTCTACAATTAATATATTGACAGTAACAGGCTTGCCTACTAATGTAAGTAATTGATGAAAATGTCATCTACAATATCAGGAATACCTCCTCCCCCTTCTCCCACCGGAAATTCTAATACAACACCACCAACCTTTCCTCTTGTAAAACTATTTTAATCTGATTCGAGAATGACCTGCACGCAAAATTAATACTTAACTAAGGTTAACTTAAGTATTACTTTCGCTAGTAACAATATTGGAGCGTGTCGGTCCGAGAGTATAATCACGCAAATACGGGAGTATAATTTATGGAATACTTTATTATGACCGTGACTTGCCCTTGGGGTGACATACATGCGATGTGTGTGTTATTTAGAGACCGAGGTTCGTAACAATGTGATGTATGTTGTGTTATTTAGAGAATCGCGATAGAGAATAGAGAATAGAGTGATCGCGGTAACCTAGTGGTATGGGTAATGGACTGCTGAGACGAGGTCTCGGGTTCGATCCCAGGTTTACCATGGCACACACCAATGAGTTTTCGCAGTTATATGTGTATTTATTGCAGGTTTATAAGTGCCCGGTTAATGGCAATAGGCTCGCCACCTATCACATTGGGACCAAAACATAAACAGGCGAAAAGTGGGTGCTAGCACCTCTGTCTACCCCTTCGGGGATATAGGCGTGAGTTTATGTTATGTAATGTTAAGTTATGTATACAAGATTGGTATGGAGCCAAATAAATATATAGTGAGCAGGATTTCCGGTCCGATCAAGTTTTAGCCGGATGAGAGGCAAAACTCGAGTAGGAAAGGCATTGTGTGGTCACTAAGTTAGAGTTAATGCTTTAGTTAGTAATTTTGTAAGGAATAGCTATCCTAGTAAAGTTTAGGAAGCAATTCTATTCATAGCGAAATTCAAATATTTAGTGTAAAGTCTAACTGGTTGTACAAAAGGGAATTTGTTTTTCCCCTCCCCTTCTTTTTGGAATCAATGGCAACCTTTTTTCATACTTGTAGAGGTAAAAAATCTGCCAGGGAAGCTGTCTCTGAGCAGCTATAGAAACTTGATAGTTTCAGTGTCTTCACTTCTAGTGACTGTGGCGGGAGGAATTAATTAGTTTTCCTATATGCGCACATCTAACAATAGCAATCGGCCCTAAACTAAAAGAATGAGATTTCATTTTTATTGATTTATCGTGGATAGTGTTTTAGCCACTTACAGAATGGGTAATTTTATTTTTTTGCTGGGTACACCACAGTTATATTAGTAAAAGTTTAGTAAAAAAGTAGAAGTAAAACAAGAATATATTTATTGTGTACTTATTGAACACAATCTTTGTGTATTAAAACTTTTTTTATTAAAAAAATAGCTGACTTAAAATTAAAAAACATATCGAACTTACTTGTGAATCATAGCAATGAAAATGTCACAGTTTGATTACAGGTATCATCATGTGCCTAATTGCAGTGCAATTAGAGTCCCTTGATTAACAAGTGAGTTAAAAAGATTATTTAACCTACTCATTTTCAGTTAACCTTCAACCTGAATATGCTCTTAGACTACAAATAGGTATTATGAAAACACACAAATAGGTATTGCACATAAAGACATAAGACAGTCAAATGACAATAATATAATACAATATACGGTACAGAATATTCCATCAAGAACCAAGCGGTTCGGTGAGTCTTTTCTCTGCCGCACCATTAAGTCCTGGAATTCCTTGCCGGCGCACGTGTTTCCTTCTTCCTTCAGTCCCGGGTCCTTTAAGCGGGGCGTGAAAAAGCATCTGATGAGGCCGTTAAGCTGAGCACCACCATTGTAGCACTGAACGTGTTTGCAATGGTGACCCTCTTTCATGAGACTTTGCCTTCAGCTTAACATCAGGCGAGGTGAAGTCAAATTGACGTGCCATAGATTAAAAAATAAAATCCAATCATTTACCCAAAACATAAAGGACAGAATATAATATGGCTTAAAACCACTGTGTGCGGCAACCTTGCCCAGCATTCACATATTTGTCTGTGCTACCGGTCATTACCTACTTAAACTAGAACTATGATAATCTATACCTATTTCCCCCCAAAGTAGGAGGCAACTACACCCCACCATCTGCCCGTATTTTATCCACTTACTACATTGAAAACAACCTACTTATTCCTAATAACGCCTAAAAACAAAAAAACTTTCGCCCATTTACATTTACTACCCGTAATTTTACCCCATTTTTATTACTAATTGGGGTCAATAATGACCTACTTACACCTTCAGTAAAAGTAAGGCAATACAAAAGAATAATTTTAACATCCATTGAAAGAAGCCTGAAAAGGTTTGGGCTTTAAGTGGCCATGTTATTTTCCCCTTAAAATATGAGTGAGGCCATCTTTGAATGTTGATGTTAAGTGCTTGGAGAAAATTAAGTACGGGGTATAAACATGATGGTATTACTATTGCTGGTTTTTCTAAATGCATCAAAATTCGTTGAATATACTCAGACAACAATCCCAAAAATATATGTATTCAGAATAGATAATAATATAATAGACAATTCTGACCGTTTTCAATATTAGTCGATTTGAAAAGTTGGCCATGCATTACTTGTAGAAGCTTTAAAAAAATCATCCAAATTTTTCAGTTTCTTCAGTGTATACGAAGGTCCAAAGAAGTTACGTTTCGTCTCCTTATCAGCAGCCATGGTCCTCTTAATACTTCTGTTAGAAGAGAAGGAAAACTTAAAATAAAATCAACCCGCCTGGCTAGTGTAGAGATTGTATGTAAACTCTCACCTTTGGAAGAGGCTTATTACAAGCAGGGGATTGCGATAATTGATTAATTAAGGATCGTTATACATTAAATATGTGCATACTATAATATACACAATTTACACGTTCGTTTAAAGGACAGTTTCATTTCTAAAAGCAATCTCTTAGAGTAACCTTTGAATGTTAATGTAAGTAAAATGTAAGGAGACACTGTGAACATGAATGCTTTGTTTGAAAACTGATATGGTGACAAAGAAGGAGTGAATTCGTCGGGTATTTTGAAGAATATTTGATATAAGGGTATTTTATTTTAAGGTATAGGTACGACCACGAGTTGACCTATGAAACCTTTTTTATCAAAAAGTAGCTTATGAGTTATTTCAGGTTCTAATCTATCCTTGTATGTAACTTCAGCGTTCAGCCGTCAGAGCATTGTCCAAAGAAATATAATATGATTTTAGATTGATATAGTAATTAACATACATAAAATGCTGACACCCGTAATCCACCAAGGGGTAAGTAGAGGTTTAGTAAACACCTACATTTTGCCAACTATAAATTTTGGACCCACGTAATATTCCGAAAAAAATTTCTGAACGAAAATGTGGCAGCTAAATAAATTTGGAAAAAATATGGTCATTTATATTTCTATTATTCAAGATGTTAGTTGATTTTAACTAAACGATATTTCGACACTGTTACAAGCGCGTTATTATGTGTCGCTATTGAGTACAGAGCAAGAAAGCAGACAGTAGCGATAAACGAGTGAGAAAGAGGGTAGACTGATACGATTGGCGCAATAAGAACTAGCTCGGCGGTCGTCAGTACACCGTGATCATGGCGCTTGTAACAGCGCCCGAAACATCGATTACACCACAAAATTAAAGAACATGGTAGGGGAGCCGTATCCTCGCTGCCTGTGAGAAGTAGGTACTAGTGCTACAGTGAACCGCAGTTATCACAATGTATCTTTCGCTATAGGAAAGGAATAAGGATTCGCATAAGGATTATCAGAATGCAATTATAAAACGGAACACATTTTAGTGCTACCAACCGCATAAAGTGAACCGAATAAAGTGTCATGGCCGTCGGTCTTCAGTTGCAGAATTTATTGTGAAATTTACAAAGAGGATGGTAAGTAAATTTTACTCCCGTTTTTTAATATAATATGTTTCCAGGTTTTACTGAGTTATTGTCAAGTTTTTGAGTGATTATTAACTGACAGCAGTGTAGTGGTGGTGCGTGTAATAAACGAGTGAGAAAGAGGGTAGACCGATACGGTTAGCCCAATAAAAACTAACTCGGCGGTAGTCAGTACACCGTGATCATGGAACTTGTGATGTAGCAACGCCGAAATAGTGGTTTTTTATAAAGTATATTAGCAATTTTGAAATTTATTTACAGGCTAATTATTTTTTTCTATAGTAAAAACTTTATGTTTGTCCGCAATAGACGCAAAAACTACTGAACGGATTTCGATGCAGTTTTATTTGTTTAAAGGTGTTTGGTTCAACTTAAAATCTTACGTTTGTTTGATTATAATCGGTTAAGTAGAACCAGAGTTATGATTAATAATATAGAATTTAAGTTGCACGGATGGCGCTTAGGTCGCGATAACTGACCGCCACGCGGGCGGGCATAGGCTAGTCTCAAATAAAGACAAACATACTTATGAAAAATGTTTATTGTTTTTGTGTCAACACTAAATGATATAACGTTTCGGGCCACATCGTTTTACGTACCCTTTCACTTTTTTTGCTTACGATCCGTTTGTGCTAAGTCACACGCCCGTGAAATCCCTTTTATGAAATTCCCTTTTTGTGAATGCATTTCGTGCAACCAACCGATTTTCATTTATTTTCGTTTTGTATACGCATTATATGCTTCTGTCCTACTAAGATACAAAGGGTACTTCGTCGATTCACACCACAAGCTGTTCGCACCACGGTGTGAATCGCACAAGGCCCTTTTTCGAATTCATCGTTTCGGCAGTGGTGTGAATCGACGAATGTCTATTTTGTACTTCATCGTTACAAATGAGTATGACTCATAAAAACATACCATAAATTTTTTTTTATTTACGGCTTGCCAATTTGACTTCACCTCGCCTGATGGTAAGCTGAAGGCAAAGTCTCAGGCAAGAGGGTCTTGACGTCCTCATTAGATGCTTTTTCGCGCCCCACTTAAAGCACCCGAGAATGAAGGAAGAAGGAAACACGTGCGCTGGTAAGGAATTCCAAGACTTAATGGTGCGGCATCGGCAGAGGAAAGATTCACCAAACCGCTTGGTGCTTGATGGAATATTGTGCACCGTATGCGGATGATATCTAAGCTCTGCACGTGTTGTCTTGTGTAGGGAAGGAGAGGGTGGGATTAATATATTGTGTAGCTATCTAATAGCTGCCTTCAAAACTTGAATAGATATATTTCCATTGATAACAACAATTAACAGCATCTTCTTCTTCATTCTAATATTAATCCCAGTCGCATCCAAAACTTTCATCTCAAAGTCTGTTCACTTTTAGCAGTCTAACTAAAAAGCTACTGGCGAAGTACCTCCGCCCTACAGAATACCGCAGCTAGTAATATTCTTGTGTTGTATTTCCAGCGATGAGTTGGTTAACCGGAGCTCACTGGAGAGGTTCTGTATTGTCAGTGGGAAGATAGAGAAACCCTTCTTTGTCTTCTATACTGACAGCACAGAGACTCTCTTAACCTCCTCCCCTCCCCTTTCCCCTTCCCTCTCTCCTATATATGGTCGGCTGCTCAAATGTGATGCTCCTGATGTTGCAAACGTCTATAGGCCATGGTAACCACTTTCCATCAGGTGGACTGCGTGTTTGTCTACTAACTTCCACAATCCATTAGTGATATCGAAGCGTTGTAGTTAGACCAGTTATTGAACTTTATCCATCTTACCCCCGGGGCCCTGTCTTCCGAGATGACCCCCTTTGGATGTAGGGATTACGGTGTCCTCGTCTAACCCAGTACGTGTGGCCTCTTTAGCCAGTCTTCCATGATGGGTCTTAGCCCTCCATGAAAACCATGTTAACAATAAAATCATTTGATATCGACCAACGTAGAGAATATCTTAGTCATTACATCTACTAATTTTATATAATAGAACCGGATATTATATTTATACAATTGTTATTACATTCAACAATGAAAACCACTTCATACTGAACTCAAGATTTATAATAAAGTGGTTTTCTTTGTTTCAAATTTATGCGAGTAGAACAATGTGCTCTAAAATAACGTACCCTTTTATCCGACAGATTAGTAATGAGACCGTTATGGTTGCAGTTTCAAATTATATAGTATTTACGAACTTATAATTACACTCTTGTATTTGACTAGCTGACCCGCGCGACTTCGTCTGCGTCACCCCGTTTTTGCAACATTTTTCATTCCTTCTCCGCACCTGTTAGTCGTAGCATAATGTTATATACATATAAACCTTCCTCTTTAACCATTCTATCTATTGAAATAAACTGATTTAAGCATCAAAAGGGATAAGAAAAATAGGGACAGAGAACGCGACTTTATTTTATACTATGTAGTGATGATTGTACAATCAGTGAAAAAGAAACTGTTTACTTATAAATTTTAACCTGAGAAAGGTGGTTGGAATAAACTGGGTGTGCAAAGCGGTGATTCGGGTGCTATGGTGCACATTGAGAGAGGTCTTTCATCAGGATCGACCTCTTTATAATCGATGTTCAATTTATTTTGATACTCTTCTCGTAATAAATGACGTCATGTTCAGTTTATTACTTAATGAAAATATTGAGGATTGCTGTGTGAATTGCAATGTTTTAAGCTATAGTTCTCTGGGGATATTAAACACCCACATTTCGCCAACGATGATTTTCAGTTCTAGGTAATAGGGAATGAGCTTATTACCGCCAATAGGGCACTTTGTACAAAAAATGGGAACACTAAAAATAAATTCCTAACCAAAAATGTAGCAGCTAAATAAATTTGAAAAAAAATATTGACCCAATTCCTTGCTATGCGGTATAATCGCAAGTAAATTAATTATGAGCTTAACCGCACAAGCACTACCAATTAACGTCTTGTAGAGTATCAGTAGTAAATTCACTTACATTTATTTTTAGGTATAAAAATAATCGCTAAAATATTCCATAAAATTTATACCATAGAATTATAGTTGTAACACAACTTCCACAAGGCTTTGCAACAATCCCTTTGTGGCTCTGACGTGAACGAATCGTGGACGAATTTCACTGAAAAATATCGCTGTGAAACCGTTTTAGATCTCTCCGAGGAGTGTAATACTAGATTTCTTACTTTAACAACGGTATTTACAGATTTCAGCTGGATAGGAAAAGAATATTGTGACAAATATGTCTAGACTATTCGGAGAATGCAGTCTACAATTAAATGGCATTTTGCAGTGTTCGAAAACTTGATGTATGTTAGAAAAAACATTACAAACTTTCCAAGAGTTTGCGATAGGCATAACCTAAATACCAGACACAAAAATAGACGCCACAAAATTTCAAATTCTTTTCAGGGTAATTGTATACGCTTTTTTAATAAGCTCCCTAATGAAATTAGGGATTTGCCCATCAATAAGTTTAAAAATTTAGTAAAAAATAAGTTATTTCAAAAAGCTTATAATCCAGGATTATTTGGATGATAAATAAGCCTGGAAATGAGCTGTTCGCTCCACTTGCTACTCAGCTAAATTTTGTATCTAGACTAAGTAAACTATTGTAAATAGACCAAAAAAAAAATCCCGCTGAGTTTCTTGCCGGAGTCTTCTCAGGTCCATTTGCATTTGATAAAATATTGTTGATATTGACGTTTTGTAAGTGCCGTTTACTGGTCTATGCAGAATAAATGATTTTTGATTTGATTTGATGACATGACAAAATCCATTAATTATCAGATTCAGGGCCTCATTATGTTTTTGTTTAATTTAAACGTATAAACGTTACTAAATCAGCCCTTCGAAAACACGTGGGAGTGTTATAGGTCCCCCGACACGACAACGCATGAATTATTTATTTTTTACTTCTTCATGTTCGATAGGCTCGCGTTTTACAAAGCACGCTTGCACTTTCGAATCCAACATCCTCTATTAAAATTCCCGTAATTATTATGGGGATGCTTCATCTAGTCTTTTCTAAGTCTATGTCCGTGACCTTTAGTGTAATGTAACTGAAAGGTCAGACAACGTAAACGAAGTTAGGATGTTCCTAGTGAAAGTCAGGTCCTCGGGGAGACAAGCTCATGTGAACTTCAAACTACTGTTTTCAAACCGATTAGTAAGCATACGAGTAAGTAACCTTCAACTAAGTTAAGTCTCACCACGCTCGCTGTCTGATATATAGGGGCCCCTACTACGACCCCTTAAATTAATATTATTTCAATCTTACTTTACTTTTATAGTGTGATTCGGACTCGGACCGTTGTCGTCCATCGAAATTTGTATACTGTGTTTTATAAGTCAAGTGTAAATTGTAACAGATAAACGTAAACTACAGTAAATATATACTGTTTGACCCATTTTAACCACGTAACACTAGTGTTCTGACCATAGTGCAAATTGAGCAGTCCCGTCCTAATTGAGCAGTCCAACTGGGAAGTACCTCCGCCCTACAGAATATGCTACAGCTACAGCAGCATGCTACAGAATATACCTTGTGATCTGTTTCCGGCGGTGAGTAGGGTACCCAGAGCTCACTGTAGAGTTTGTGTATTGTCAGTGGGAAGACCGAGAAACCCTTCTTTGTCTTCTGCACGGTACCACTGGTCACGGTAACCACTTCCTATAAGGTGGGTGCTTGTCTGCCACCTAATTGGTATAAAAAAAATATGACACGATAAATTCAGTGGCGGAACCGTTGTCACCAATTCTAAGAAAAAGAACCCCGCCTATTTCACACTTCTACTTGTAATTTTGTTTCCATGGGCCTGGCGTCCTAACCACACTATAAAAATAAATTGAGATTAAAATATTTTTTATGAGGTTACATAGTAGGGCCCCTGATATGCCAAATGCCAAACAGCGGGCGTAGTGATACCAAAGTTAGTTTTTCCCTTAGAGGCAAGCAGAGACTACCACCTGTTCTCTAATACGAAAACTTCCTCAACTGTCATTTTATTTAATTTAATAGTGATAATACGCCCCGCTTATAGGACCCAGGACTACATCCGGATTACATTATAAGATTCCAACTATTAGGTAATCTGTGCCGCGACTGTAGGACGAAGGAAACACCTGCGCTGCGAAGGAATTCCGAGACTTAACACCATTAAGTCTGACAGAGGACAGACTCTCCGAACCACTTGGTTCTTGATTGAATATAAGTAAACAGTAAACATTTTCTCGTTCAGAACTACAACTTGTATAATCGCCTTTTTATTACCACAGAGACTTTCACAAAAATAATGTGAATCCCTGAATAGCACCTGCCAAAATTGTTCTTAGGTACGCTAAGTGGATATACCCAGGTGCTACAAGTATTCAGGCGGGTGCTATTTAGCTGGATGCTCTAAGTAGCGACATAGACAAGGTATTGAGCCATTAAAATATGATTTATACAGAAAACAACAGCTGTAACTACTCACACTAAGATTAACTATATCAAAAGTCTTTTAGAGCCAAGATACGGAACAACTTCACGTAAAGAAGCACGTACTTCGGGGGTGCGGACGTGACAACCCTAATCTTGTAAAGCCAGGCTCACATAGTACGTTTGATAGTTTATTTAACTACCTACATTAGTGATTACGTTTCAAAGTTTATGTGCTGCGTGTTTAGTGTTAAAGGCTTGTAATGAAACTAAAATGTGTAGTCATTTTTGTAAAATTCGTCTCATACTCTCCAAGACGCCAATTGGTAGAACTTGTGTGGCTAAGCACGTAATTAATTTTCTTGCGAATGCATAGCAAGGAATCGGCAACCGGGACCGACGGCTTAACGTGCTCTCCGAGGCACGACCAGACCAGTGCAAACAGCCACATTTATGCATACAACTTTTTGCACAGAGCGGGGATCGAACCCGCGCCCCATGCGTAGCAGTCGCGTGCACTACCACCACGCCACGGGTACGGGTGGCGGTAGTGCACGCAACTGCTACGCATGGGAATAAAATTACTCCTGTACTCACTCAACTGTCTATATTTCTTTGTTTTTTTTTCATACACGCCATTTATAGAAACACATTTTTCGTACCATATAAACCTATTATTCTAACAAAGACCCGTCACATACAATATACAATTTAGGATTGTTTCGATCCCATATGGCCAATAACGATTAAAAGGAGTCTTAAGGCTTGGAGGCGAGGTAATCCGCGATTACTTCACATCCATCACTAATTCTTGATGAGTTTATGCCTTTAGCAAGATATCGCATACACTCACGTCTGTTTATCTTTCTTTCTTTTCTTTCTTTC
The DNA here is from genome assembly GCA_963691645.1 of Pelosia muscerda. NCBI lineage: Eukaryota > Metazoa > Arthropoda > Insecta > Lepidoptera > Erebidae > Pelosia > Pelosia muscerda. Next base: position 16,613,217 of record OY829109.1, on the reverse strand, counting down.
TTTTCTAAAAGGCAACTCCCGCACTAAGAAGCCCTGTATCGCGGTGGACTTAACAAACATACAAATAACGGACATAAAGTGTAAGTGCTACCCACACCCAGACTCAAAACAATTACATCTGAAAGGGTAGGCAGAAGTATATAAAATCAAGCATTGTTTACATTATTTATACTTTTTATTACTTTAATGTTCTTAGCTTCTAATTTAGCCTGAATTATTTAAGCGAGGCGGGGATACCACTTAGGTGGCAGACAAGCACACGGCCCACCTGATGGAAAGCGGGTCATCGTGGCCTATGGACGTTTGCAACACCAGGGGCGTTACACTAGTGCTGCCTACGCTATAAAACCTTCTAATGCCCTTCTTGAAGAATCCTATATTGTAGTCGCTTGGGAAAACCACGGCAGGGAGATATACAGAATATAGTATTATTATGTTTTCCTTTTTTGCCTTCCTACTAGCTTTCAACTCCTTTCATGAGTCGCGCTCAGGTAAAATATTCATCAAATTCAAAAAATTTGAAAGATGCTGCTTCCATTCCAACAACAAAAATGAACTAGCAAAGCTGTTAAATTATTCATAAGTTGGTTACTCTTCTCTGGCCAAATGTATTATAATCACTAATGAAGTTTCAACTTGATATTATAATTTTATTCTCTGAGCCTATTCCCAACTCAGTTGGGGTCGGCTTTCTAGTCCAACTAAGATGTAACAGAATTTTGATATTTTCCGTGAGGCGACTGCAATCGGACAACCAAATTGGCGATATCGAAGTTCTGTAGTTAGACTGTAGTTAGGCTAGTCGGACTTTTGAGTGTCCCAACTACCCGTAACGCCAAATTCTTGTGTGCCCAGGGCGAAGGTAAAGACGGCCTGATTGTCTGCTATTCCAGTCGCTTTACGGACAATATCGAACTTCAGCCAAGCGCTCAGTTAGATTCTTAAAAGCGAACCCCAGACTTCGCGATGAAAGTTTCAGATGCGGCTAGGATTAACAATAGGATGAAATAACGTGACCAACTATAAATATGAAATCTGATAGGTACGTAGGGACTAGTTTCCATTCTAATGAGGTTTCAGGCACCCTCTTTTGTTCTTTGTGTATTTCGTGGGTAGTACGAACAATAAATAAGGTTACAAACGTATCTTATTTCACATTATAACGAGGTATCACTTGTAAGATAAAGTCTCTAAGAATTTACTATTCAAGGGACGATGTTATTGAATGGTGTCAAATGTTAGTTTTATTAACTACCAGCTGACCCGTGCCCACTTCGTTGGGCATAACGTTAATAATCCTTTTTTAGTACAGAGTGTTATGTTTTCATTAGCGTGGCTTTCAGAGTTAAGGCAGCGTTCGTAAGAAACGGTTTCATTCGACCGTTTTTTCTCCGATTCACTTTGTAAAACGGACTACCACGTAGGTAAAAGCCTTTTTATTTTTCGGTTTTTTATATAATCAATAATGTGTCTCTCTATTGACGAAAGAAGTTTTAAAATCGGTGCCGTAGATCCTGAGATTACCCCTTACAATTTAACAAAATATACAAACATACAAACTGTACTTCTTTATAATATTAGTATAGATCAATAAGTTTGAAAGAGTTGTAATGCCTTCTAATAAACTCCTCGCTTTACCTTGAGCTTACCTCAAGGTAAAGTAATACGAAAGCGGTCATTATTTCAAATACCAACAATAATACTTTGGTCGTGGTAGCACTCTGGTCTGTTGTAGTGATTGTAAGTAGATTTTTTTGGATACAAAATTGATCGTACTTTACCGGAAATAGTGGTAGATAAGGCATTATGTCATTATGTCCGCCTTTACACATTATTTTTATATTTCGTGCAAAAAGTTGTAATTAAATAAATAGTTGATGATAGTTGGACTGATGAATTTTGTGTAGCGTTGTGAATTTTTGACGTGAATAAGTCATTAACAAACTTTTTCTTATTCTAAAAAAAAACAGTTTATGTATAACAATATCATGATCTGTTGAACTGAATTTCATTTACAACAAATAGTTAGTTTTAAAGATTTTGAAAACTCCTATGTCCAGCAGGGAACTGCTATAATTGATCGCGCATTATTTGGTTTTACCACAGATAACATAATACTATAGTGTTTTACCAGCATCGCGTCAAATATATCGTGATTGAATTCATTAAAAATATTTTCATTCAACAAATTTTTATGGTAAACATATTTCACTGGACAGGGAAATTTAATCAAATTTAACAATCCATTTTACGAGAAAAATATAGTTTTACGACAGTTAGCCATAAAACTATGCAGTGACATCATTTACGAAAGATATATTCTTCTTTCTAAATAGTTATTAAAGTTTGGAAGTTTTATAACCAAGTTTAAGATTAAATTATTCGCGTTAAAGATTCAATCTACATTTTATTTATGTAATAAACAAAGAGTTTAAAATTTGTAGTGACATTCAATCTTTAATATTGAAAGTAGTGAGTCAAAACGGGCAAAGCGAACACTGCATTCACCAAAATGGTAAAAATATTCAAATTTATTAGTTCTTTTATGCTTGGGGATCAGACTCCCCAAATACTTATAGGGACATTCCTAAGCGGCCAGTCAACGGTACTGGTTACCAGGCAGACAGTGTGATTGCATTTTATTGCCATTGATTTCTTAATGCACTTAGACGAGGCAATTGGCAACAGTGCTATGTGAAATACAATTCTGTCAATTTTAGAATATATCTATTTAACATATCGATAGAATTATGTATCGCTCTTTAGGTAGATACAATTTTAAATAAGAATTCTAGAAAATACTACACTGCAAATAGTTTGTAAGTAAAATAGTAGAAAAATATTTACATTTACTGCTGTTTTATAAATATGGTCTCGGGTCTTTTAAGCGGGGCATGAAAAAGCATCTGATGAGGCCGTCAAGCTGAGCACCGCCATTGTAACACTGTACGTGTTTGTAATGTTGACCCTCCTTCCTAAGAATTACCCTTCAGCTCGCCATCAACCAATATGAAATCAAATACACTTAATTTAGGTATATAAATATCTTCTACTGAGAAGTATCCAAACTGGCGACCTTTAACATAGCCGTATCCACTGGTAGCCCAAAATTAAACTACAATTATTATTAAGCAACTCGAACGTTTTGTATCGAATACAGTAACGATGAGTGGACGGTATTGGGATTTATGTTCCATTTGACCTCACTTCACTTATCTCTAGAGCTATAAATTTGGCGGGAAGTCCCCGTGTATTCGACACGTTTATTGAAAGGTATGGGATAAATAGTGTTGTTACTTGATATTTTGAACCGTCTGAGATTAATAAATAATCTTCCTTGACGTTGTGTAGATTGTCGTAGTAGAAAAATACTTAAGAAAAAATTTTTTAAGTATACGCAAGTTTTTGCTTCTAAAGCTCTTTTATTTTAATAGGTACCTAAAAAGTGTATTACAATTGCTAAATTCAGCAGTTTATATGAAAAAATGTTTTTAAAACTTCAGTAAAGCCATTCCTATACAGCCATTTAATAATTTAGTTCATCGTGGAGCACTTAACAAATAAATGACGTCATATAAAAAACTTTCTCAACAACGAATTTGGACCAGGTGTAGTTATTACTAAGGCACGTTTTGCTTATGATAAGTTGGAACAACTTAAGTACTCCAGCTCCACTGATATTTCAAGGAGGTCGTGTTTCAAGGTGTAGTGAAATTTGGTAATGGTTGTTACTAGTCATTATGCTGCTTGACGGCCTCATCAGATACTTTTTCACGGCCCGCTTAAATGACCCGGGACTGTAGGAAGAAGGAAACACGTGCGCTGGTAAGGAATTCCTAGTTGGTATGTAATAAAGGGTAATTTATTTTTTAGGTTATTTAATATAAATTAGGTAGGTATAGCTTTTGTGTGACTAACTTACTACAAGTAACCTGTCATAAAAATAAACAACATTAAATTCTATTGTTTCAATAGATTTTTAATCTCATTTAAATGCCTAATAATATTTTTTTCACAATTACCTGTTATATAATGTGTAATAAAGTACTTCTAAGTTCAGAATACTGATATTCGCACAGTTTTTTAGCTCTCCTGTAAAGTTTTTGAAATGGTGATACGCTCGTTTTTTTTGTACCACTTAGGTGGCAGACAAGCACACGGCCCACCTAATGGGAAGCGGTCACCGTGTCCTATGGACGTTTGGCTCTTATGCGACAATATACGACTAAGAACTGAAAATAAATTAGCTAAAGCCACAAAAAAAAATGTGGAGGAATATATTATTATACGTAACTATATAGATATATACCATCACATATCATTTTCATCGTCCTATAGTATATTAATGTTACGGTCTGCGGCCTCTGCCGACATCAAAGTGTTCTATCGTGTATGTAATCGTCACGCTTCGCTACAAAAGTTAATTACTTGCGTATGTGCACACGTGAGTATACAAAAATATAGCCTGCGTAGCGATATTGGATAACGGAGGGGGGGATGTAAATTTGGGGCTTGATAGTCAGGTATTTCGCTGTTAATTAAACTATTAGAAAATACAGATTCAGCTGCGAGGGTTGCCAGATAGTTGGGAATCATCTGGATTTTCCGACATTTCGTATGATGTCCAGATTCCAAACAAATAACAAAATTTTCAGATAAATAATAGTATACGCACCTATCTCATCAGCTGAGGTGAAGGCACCTGATGTGACCGAGACTAACGAAAGGATGATGATGATGATGATGATGACGTATCTATCTTATCGTCATAAATATTTTATATATCTAACGTAATCCCTAATAATTTGAAAATGCGTGATGCTCGTTCTTTAAATAAAAAAGGATTACTATAGGTAACCCTTTTTGAAAGAACTGCTTATTTAAATTTTTTACTTATAAATTTTCATTTCTCCAGACAACAATTCCAAATTCGCAACATTTTGAAATTTATCCTTATAATTTTTAGATCTTGTAATCCTTTTAGCAGTGGACCCGATGTCGCTGAACTCAAACAAAACCGTTAATAATACTTTGCATTACTAGGCAACAATTCGCTCCTTGAATACAAAAGGGACACAAATGGGAATTCATAAATTTTACAGGAGAGGCAAAACAAATTTTTAAAAGTGTTTTTTTGAAATATTTTATGTTTTTATTTTTTTAATATAAGATGTTAATATATCATTAGATGCGTATTTATTAGACCTATCTATGTACATTATGACCTTTCTAATAGGTGCTACTCATTATGATAAAAATACACAAAAGTCCCTTTTGTATTCAACATTTGAATCAATATCATGAAAATTATTCCAAAAATAAACACAATTTTATAAAAATAACTGCTTTAATATAACCTTGATTTGAAAATGTATTAAACACTTACGTCTTATTACTAAGTGAAAATAGGTGAAATCTAAACCATACAATTTTAGGTACTTGTTGTTCAAATAATTGAGATTACCTTGGTACGTGACTATTATTCAGTGAAATTAAACACCTTACCAAAACTTTTTTATTATAAATTTGTAGAATTTTAACTAAACAAGAAATAAAACTATAATAATCGTATCAATATATTAATAAAAATTATATTAATTAATAAATCCTCCAAAGAAATCAACAGCCGACACACATCACGTCTGTTTCTGAAACGATAATATTAATAACTTATACCTACAAAATATGAGATTCTATTGGCACAGAATTCAGTAGCAAAATTATTATATTATCCTATTACATTACTATTTATTTCATCATATTACACAGTCTTATAAAGTCAAAATTTTAAATAGATTAAGGCACTTCTTACGTTAACTATGCTTAATTATATTTTAAAATAGTTATTTAGAATACTTATTTATTATTATCATGTAGGTACTTACAACCCTACTTGTTATTTATCATTATGTAACTTCAGAGTCCCATCTCGCTTCTGAGTCATGTTTATAAACTGTTTTCGAGGGTTATCACAAATCATCTCGAACGCAGGTGTGATGACTTTCAGCCCCCGTACCAGCCAGCCTTTGATTCGATCTAGACATGGGCAGTGCTACAATCTCTCACCACCGGTACATCTGAGGCGCTGAAATATTTGTATAACCACACCACCATGTCAGTTCGACTACAAAATCAGAGCACAGAGGCGATACTGTTGCAGAGGAGAGTGAGACAAGGAGATGTAATATCTCCGAAGCTATTCACCAATGCAATGGAGGATGCCTTTAAACTTCTAGAATGGAAAGGTCTAAGCACCAATGCTAGTAGCGAATGCATCACTCACTTCGTTTTACCGACGATATCGTGCTCATATCTCACTGCTCTTAACACAATGCTCTAAGACCTCAACTGAGGCTCTCAACACGTGGGCCTCAAGATGAATATGGATAAGACTCAGGCTATGGCAAATGCTCGTATTCTAAGACCCTCCCCAGTATTAGTTGGAGGCTTGAACCTCGAAGTTTTAAATAAATACGTCCATCTTGGATAGATGGTCCGATTAGACGGGTCAAACTTTGAGACGGAAGTCAATCGTTGAATCCTACTTGGCTGGGCAGCGTTAGGGAAGTTACACAGCGTATTATCGTCCAAAAAACCTCAGAGAGCAGATCCGTAGACGAACGAAAATGGTTGACATAGCCTACAGGGTCCGTAAGCTGAAGAGCAGAGCAAGTGGATGGGGCACGTAGCAAGAAGAACAGATGGCCGTTGGAGCCGAGAGATTTTCGAATGGAGATCGCGTACCGGTAGACAAAGCGTGGAAACGCCTCCTGCGCGGTGGACAGACGACATAGTCAAAGTCACGAGTGCCCATTTAATGCAGATCGCCTCCAACCGGTCGAATCGGAGGTCGATGGGGGAGGCCTATGCTCAGCAGTGGACGTCCTATGACTGAAATGATGATGATGATGATTCATTGTGTAAGAAATCTGTAATAAAAAAAACACATTAACAGTTATGACATCACAATATCTCACTCACACTCTGAGTAAGAGTCTAATACTAGTTTAATATTCACAAAAGAAAAAGTTTTAACATTCGCTTTATGCTCGTAGATAACAAGCAAACATTTTTATGGTTTTATAGTAAAAATCAATGAATTAATAACAAATGAAACAGAATTATAACATTAAAATGGCAATTTTGATTTAAAAGTATGTAATAGAAATTAAAATTATTTTTATACACAACGGCCACATTTCTGAAATTCCTAATTTAGCACGCTAAAAATAATAATTTATGCCAGTATAATTCACTGCAAAAAGGATGTATTTCAAAAATGGCTCTGTTGTATTATATAAATGATTACAATTATTAAATGTTAAGATGCAAAAGAGACGTTTTCAAAAATATGGCACTTTTGTATTACAAAATATGATTGAGTTTGAATGCAAAACACGAAATATGGCACTTTTGCATCATAAAATAATCACACTTACCTGAAGTTTTGAATGCAACACAAAAGTATTTTGAATTGTGGCACTTTTTCACATAACTGACGTGGTTTCGTGTAGAATTTCGGGTCACAACTAATAAAGTGGCGGTTTTGCATTGACATTACCTGTCAAAGTGCTCCAATGCAAAAAGGGCGGTAAGTCAGTGTGGCCGTAATAATTGCAATAAAGATGGGAGTTTTTTTACTGTACAAAATAGACCATTTAGATTTCATTTTTGCAATAAAACGATTTTCAAAATTTTTTTATTTGTGGCCCTTTTGTATTCAAGGAGCGAATTGTTTGGTCGTATTTATACATATAAGTATTGCCTATAATGCTAAATTAGCCTAAATCATACGTACTATAAAATGAAAACACACTTTAAGTCTTTGAAATAAAGATTACTTAACATAAATAAAAAAAGTATATATATCTTTTCATTATTTTGAATCGAACATAATATAAAAATAATGTTTTAATAGTACATAGAAACTATAGTATCTATAGTTTTACAATTTGTGAGTACAGTGTTTTCCTAACTAGCCTAAATAGCAACCTGTATGAACAAGCTTGAATATTTACGAAAACATCTAAACGTAGGTATGTAAGTGAATTTTAAGAAACTTATTTAAAACTTAAACTTCTTACAATAAGGCCGAATTTATCCTTCGTTGCGTAAAAACGTACAGCAATGACACACGTTATACCACACCTACTTCACAGATCTAATAAACTTTGTAAAGATATTTAGCAGTCTTGGAATTTGCTGCTGTACAAATCTTTTAAAACACAATAGAACAGCAAACGACGTACTTGGGACCTGTTGTTACAAATTCAAATTACAATTTCTGCAGCCTACAAAGGAAAACCAGTGATAATAGTTATGTATCTCTAGGGAGTTCATTTAATTTATACCTATTCTTACTGTCTATGTGAGATACGGTTATGTATTGTTTTAAAAAGTAAAACTCTTCGTCTTAATATGAAAGTCGATACAGGTTCAATCTTTTGTATTCCTCGTTTCTACTAACAATTGATTATTGTCATACCAATAAGATTGCAAAAAGAACCACTTAATTATAGACTTCACAGCTATACCTACAGTTATAGGTCAAAATTAAATGTCATTGTGTAGAGTGAATGAAATGATGTGTAATTAACTCTTTTTGGTTTAATTTTGTACTTTAAACATAACATAACATAAACTCCCGCCTATATCCCCGAAGGGGCAGGCAGAGGTGTTAGCACCCACATTTCGCCAGTTTAGCCAGCGGTAGCTTAGTGGTATGAGTAATGGACGGCTGAGACGAGGTCTCGGGTTCGATCCCAGGTTTACCATAGCACATACCAATGACTTTTCGATGATTTTCGAAGTTACACGGAAAAAAAAATCTCGTTATACTTACTAAAATTCTGTTTGACTTAACAATATTTCTCGTTCTTTTTGTGACAGCGAGAATAATTTAGTAACGATTACAATATAATAATTCTAGTTGTCAGAACTAGTGATGGCTGTTAACTCAATAAAACAGTCTAGTAGAGATTACCAGAATAATCAGTACCTAATATTTAATTTCTTGTGATGTGAACAATATTGTTTTGTAGTATCTACAATAAGCAGATTAACGTTTACTGAATTATTTAGTAACTGTAAAGCAAGTACATGCTATTCCTACTATCTGTTTTTGTAATGAGTACTATTATTAGTGTAAAGTGTACTATATTTATTGTAACGATAACTGTACCTTTTGTGATGATTACTACTCAATAACATTATGCGCACTATGTTTTATTGTGATGATTACTGTTCACATTGTTATGTGCAATATGAATTTTGTTGTATGTACTATCTATTATTGTGTTGGGTACTATCCAATTTTGTTATAGGTACTATTTATTATTGTGTTGTGTATTAGTGTGTTTGCCTATCATATTTTATGTTAAAGATATAAATAGGGATCTTTGGTAGAGGTAGTGGAACAAGAATAATAAATACTATTGAAATATAAACATATATTTATTGTTAATAAAACAAATAACCTACTATCTATTATTTGAGCCTCAGAACCAAGATCTAGTTGTAACTCAAGACAACCTATAAAAAAGAGTATTGTCTACATGGCACTTGGACATAGCTTTATAAACATTATATTAATATAAACAATGTTTCTTTTCAACAAAAGATAAAGGTATCACGAAGCTACATTCATTTACTTATAATAATAATAATTGAGTCGTCATTTATATATTTATAAAGGTTTCAAAAAGTTAGTATCACTAATCAACAATCAACCGTTTAATTAACCGCATAATCCATCAATACTTTAGAGTCTATTCGTTTTCCGGGGTCCGCATCCAGGAGATGTTTTATTATCAAATTGCTTATTTTACGTCGGTGGTTACTAGTCAGCAGTCCATTTACGTTGTGAGCATTAATTATTGATTTTCCTTCTGCTGTAGTCATAAGTAGTTCTTCCAGGTGCTGTAAGCAAACATATTTCTTTACATAACATAAGTACCTACCCAAATACTGTATCAATGATTTTGCTGAGTAAATGGATAAATAAAACCTGTTATGTAGTAAAAATAACCGGCCAAATGAGAGTTCTCTACTACTAACCGTTGTTGCCGGTGGGGCTTGAGTGTTACTGCAACCTGGTGCTGGCGATGATCTACTCGGTGATGATGTTGCTTTTGGAGCAGATGAGTAGTATATGTCGCTTACATGATCAACTGTATTTATGTTGATTACTTCTTCCAAAGGTACTACTCTTCTATGTTTTTCGCTAAGTTTGTCTACAAAGTTATTCAGTCTGAAACGGAAAATCAGCTATGAAATCAAAAGTCATGTAATGTTGCACAGTCGCCTGCATAAAGAATACCTAAGTATACCTACAATATGGTATGACACCCCCTAATTCTCATTCACAAATAAAGCTACATACCTATTATGCATCATTCGCAACAACGTAGGTAGGTATTGTCATGTCACAAGCACAATACCTAAGTAGTAGGTATCTACCAAATTTTGGGATACGACGATCTTATTCAACTAAAACAGTACGCCCTTGCTTCGATGGAAAGTGCGTACCCGTTGACTACCCTTCCGTAGGTACCACACAAGTACTTTTCGAAGACTGATCTAGCTTTGTTTATCAAATCACACAGGACAGGACTTCCAAAACAACCACTGTCCACGACCTACCTACACAGGTATTATCAGTGATTATCACAGAGTAAGTAATATACCTAACGGGTGTTATAGTAGGACAGGTAGTTACGGGTACCTAATCGAATAAAATTATGGCACTGTTACTTACCACTGAATATTTTTATGTATGCTCCGAGACCCCACACCTGCAGTAGAGCTTTTACTTCTTCATCCATTTCACTTCAATTCACGAAAAAAATAATGAGCTAAATAAAACCGTTTAATAAAACGCACGCGCAATACAACGCATCCGACGACACTCGATGCAAATAAAAAATGGCGAATACAAACAACAAAATTCTAGTAGTAATTTCATGAGTCTTCCCCCCCCCCCCTCCCCCCGCGCCAATGCACCGCTGAGAGGTTCGGTGTTACTCGTACTAAACTAAATTGTAGAATCTACAGAGAGCATTGTTTATTTTACAATTTGTCTAGTAGTCATTATATTAAGCTAATAGCAGTAACTAAAATTCTGGTTATTTGTAAAGTACTATATTATTTTGTAAAGTGAACGAAAATTATTTAATGGTAACTAGAAAATGTATTAAAGATTACTATTTTATATTAGATGCAACATTTTTTGTGATTACCACTCGTTCTCGTAGTCTTGTAATTCCATTTTTTTCTCAGTGTATGTGTGTATTTATCGCAGGTTTATAAATGCCCGGTTATATAATGGCAATAGACTCGCCACCTAGTTTTATAGACGCTATTTTTCCTGCTTGTTATACTAGTATAACAAAAAGTAGAACAATGGTGAATAGTCCATCGGGGAGATTCAGCAGCGCGAATGTTACTAGAAATCCAGGTAGGCAGAGCCCCGGACAAAATTGTGATATTGTGCATTGTATTTAAAAAAAATCTTTTCTAATTTCAGGTACCTACACACATAGGAACTGCTTATAAATCAATCCAGGTATTTGCGCTATAATATTCCTAATTAATACTAGCAGGAGGTAGGACACGATGGTATATCCATCCCAATCGAGCAGTCCGACTGGGGAAGTACCTCCACCCTACAGAATATGGCCGTTTAATAACCTTGTGTTGTGTTTTCAGTGGTGAGTAGGGTAGCCAGAGCTCACTAGAGAGGTTTTGTGTTGTCCGTGGGCAAACCAAAGGCTTATCCTACATCTTTTGCGCTGACGACACAGAATGTCTCTGTTCTTACAGGGGTTGAGGCACGAGTGTTATTCCTATGATGTTACACTCGCCCATACGCCACAGTAACCACTTACCATCAGGTGGGCCGTGTGCTTGTCTGCGACCTGAGTTGTATAAAAAAAAAATAAACTAGGAACAAAATGTGTGAGTGATCTTTACACAAAACCTAGGTGTGAGAAAGCGACTGAGTATCCGAGCATGAACCGAAAAAGGTATTTTTTTTTCAATCTGTCAGATATTAGCGGTGGTCGTAAAAAGTGCATATTTAAATTCCTTTGACAATTAATTTCAATAACGCGGTATGACAACAGTGTTACTCTAAGTACACTAGTAATAATAACTTTATGATTTATGAACAAAATATCCAATTATGTTTATTCGCATTCTTTTAATTGGATTTAAATGGCGATGTATTGTAGAATATTTATTAAGGATTATTAGTTTTGTTTTATATTCTTGACCAAAGTGCATTTTTCCTAAATATTTTGTAATTTAGTGTTACTAGAAATCGCCTTAAAATCTTCTTTACTAAGGAGAAAGAATCTAATAAAGAAATAGGTCTCATCCCATCTTGGATTTTACTTTTTCTCATTGTAAAATTACGAGTATAATAAAAAAAACATTAAATTATAATTCTTAGCTTCATCCCGCTCGTAACATACTCCTCTTTTTTGTTGTCAGCCAAAATCAAGATATACTAACTCACTTTCCACCTTAATGCCATCACGCTTAAAAACCTCTGTCACGCTGACATGTTTCCAGATATTGATCTAAACGCATTACACTCAAGAAGGACAATTTGTATGAACTCAAGACATCATTCCGTCCAGGGAGAGAATTACTTTGCAGGCATAGATTATGTAATAAATGAGATAGGCGAAGCCGTGTGCATCACATACTCGTAACATAAAATTACATAAACTCACTCCTTTAACCCCGAAGGGGTAGGCAAATGTGCTAACACCCACATTTCACCAATTTATGTTTAGGTCACAATGATGGCGAGCCTATTGCCATTAACCGGGCACTTATAAACCTGCGATAAATACACACATAACTTCGGAGTGTGATCAGTTAATATTCAATAATAGTTACTTTATTTAATTGATGCATAATACAGCTCCGATTTTTTATCAGTTATATTTTGTTTGTTGCCTACCATAGAACTTTAGGAAAATATTAAAAAGTAAATTAGTCGAAATGTTGAGCCGTTTTTATATAGTAAATACTTAGGTACCTAAATACTTACAATATACTTAAAAAGTTTACATGGTTAACCATGTGATTTTTGCTTCCGTTTCTGTAATCCATAAAAACATATTTCCGAGAGTGGCTCATTATGTTTATCAAAACTGCGGTGAAAAAACAAAAACTGTGATATAGTAATTGATGAATCAAAAGAAATGCTAGCATACAGCAGTTAATACATTTAACTTGAAAAACATTTATAAGTTCGCATTTTTGTAAAAACCTTCCATTACATTTAGTTAATATTCTACTACTAACATACCTCAGGATTAGACTTAAGAAGCTTAATATTTTTTGTAAAATATTGGTGCGCTAAATTTCTCTACTAAGCCACACAAATGATCATTCAATTTATCAAGGAGATTTTATCTGTAATAAGCCTCTTGTACTACACGTAACATTGAGTGAATTATTATTTTTTGTCTGTTTCCTTATCGTACTATAGCCGAATTTCTCCATGTCATTACCGTAATTGATTACACATATTTGTAGAAACATGCCGTGCAATTTCCTAAGCGTCAGTTCTAGGTTGTGATGCCGATGGACATTAGGATATGTCTGCCGGCGGGCACATCCTTTTTTTTGCAAAAAATCCCCACAGATCAGCCGGAGCCGGTTGGAGAGGTTATGTCGGACTCGAACCGACAACAACGCACGCCATCTTTGGGTCTCTAGTTGCCGGAGGTGAGATAGTAGTCAACATATCCCTCGCACCCCGGCACACTCGGGGCCGTCTCTTTCGAGATGACCCCCGTCGGGTGTAGGGACCACGGTGACCCTGCCTAGCCCCCGGGTATGGGGCGGCTCCACCCGCCCCCCAGGCCCGCCCTAAAGTTGGACCACGATATTGTACACTCTTTAAGCTCTCCAGGGCAAAGCAGAGACAATGATGATGAAAACACTCTTCAGTAGAACAGTTCTTTTCTCTGCCCTCTGCATAATAATAGTCTACATCTAGAGCTCTTCAATTAATCCCACCCTCCCCTTTCCTACACAGGACAACGCGTGCAGGGCTTAGGTGTCAATCGCATACGGTACAGAATATTCCATCAAGAACCAAGCGGTTCGGTGAGTCTTTTCTCTGCCGTACCATTAAGTCCTGGAATTCCTTGCCGGCGCACGTGTTTCCTTCTTCCTACAGTCCCGGGTCCTTTAAGCGGGGCGTGAAAAAGCATCTGATGAGGCCGTCAAGCTGAGCGCCACCATTGTAGCACTGAACGTGTTTGTAATGGTGACCCTCTTTCATGGGACTTTGCCTTCAGCTTAACATCAGGCGAGGTGAAGTCAAATTGACGTGCCATAGATAAAATAAAAAAAAATATACTTGTTACCAAAATTTTAGCCACATCAACTCAGCCGTTATTGCGTGAATTATCATTCACACTTATCATCACATTATAAAAAGAATAGGTACTATATAATTGACGTTGCTTTTACGAAACAAACTTGTGACAAGTCTTCACTATCATGCTCTTTGTCCTTCGCGTGCGTTGAGGGTGTGATGGCATCGAATGGACCTATTTGGCGCCATTTCCTCATTACATTAAAATAATGTATGTTCATAATATGGCCCACTTTAGTAGAGATAAAAATGTATTTTATGTAAGAAATTACGTAAAGCACAGTTTTTCCTACTAATTTTACCATTGGTTGGTAACATTTAGTTATATGAAAAAACTGTATTTTACACAACTTAGTTGGGAGACAAGCCCATGGCCTACCTGATGGAAAGTATTTACCGTGTACTATGGACGTTTGCAGTGTCTGGGTGTTTCTATGTTTAATATGTAGATACGTATTTACAAAAATATTATTATCTATGTATATTTATCCGCATTCTAGAACCCATAACACAAGCTAATTAAACTATACTTACCATGGGTCTAGATGGCGTTGAGTAGATTGTCCTAGAATATTTATTTATTTATTTTATTTTTAATAACATCCCTAAACTGTAATTATATTTTTTACCTCATTATCATTATACAAACATGTTTACAAAAATGATATTAACGTTTCCGAATGTATTCTCAACTCAGAAACCAATTAAACAGATACATGTTACAAATGACCCACTTTAAGCCACCCCAAATTGGAATACTCGTATCAAAATTAGACGGCATTAATTTTAATCTCAGATTTCATAATACATTGAAATTCAAAATGAGATTTGGGCTTTATGAAGGGACTACTACGTCATCCGGTGTAATATTATGACCTGAGGGGCTACCACGAATATCATACGAAACTTCGAACGAGTCACGAACGAAAGAAGCTTTTTTCTTCTTTCGTGTCAACAATCCATCAATGTTTAGACTACTCCAGAATAAAACCTGGCCATATCGACTGCACCGTTAGTAGCTCCGTTCGGTCATCTTTAGTGCAGGAGGCAGGGCATACGGGGCACGAAAAAAGAAGCTTTAAGTAATGATGACTTCGGTGACCTAACGGTAGACCATTCAACTAATATATCGGAGGTTTCTTTCCAGATGACCTCGGCAGCCCAGTAGTATGGGTAATGGACTATTGTGACGGGGTCTCGGGTTCGATCTCAGGTATTACCATGGCACGCACCAATGACTTTTCGATGCCCTATGTACAACCGAAGTGATGACACAGTCGAATTTTTGAATACCGTTTTGACTTCAGCTTGACAAATATATTTCAAGGATTGTCCGAAACTTCGTTCAGCAACTACGGATGTTTCATAGTAGGCTTACTGATCTGTTATCTTGAGAGAGGTAATACAGGACGGTTTAATGCATAGAGGGCTTAGTGCAGAATTTAATGGGGTCCATAGGGTAGGTAAGGGCAAGACAAAGAGCAACCCCCTGCTGGAAGTCAGGGTAATGATTTTGAATAATAGCCGGTCGAATTGCCCCAGTGACCCATTTTTGAACGTGCTATAAACGGTGTTAGGTTAGGTTAACTCGCTCCCGCAACAGAACACTCATGGTAGTACTCCACTACATATTGGCATAAAAAAATAACGATATTGCATTTTTTTCTGTTTTGTTATATCGTTTAATTAACATTGTTTACTCTCTATAGTATCAGAAGAGGTAAACCAAAAAAAAAATCTTAAAAAAGGCAACTACAAAAAAAATTGAAAATAGCGCGAGAGAATGCGAGTTGATGTTTTTTTATGAAATTATTGTTTTATTTAGCTTTACCAACGACAGAGAGTGAATAACGCTAGTTAAACGGTATAAAATAATAAAGTACAACTAAAACGTAAATAATAAAACATGATCATGTGTGTGTGTGTGTGTGTGTGTGTGTGTGTGTGTGTGTGTGTGTGTGTGTGTGTGTGTGTGTGTGTGTGTCCGCGCGCGGGTGAGTGGAAGTGATGTTTATGGATGTTTTATTGCTATATGTTTTCCATGACTTGCGCATAAATTAAGCTGAATTTGACCAATGGCAAACGTTATGTTGGCAAACGTTATCTGTGGTTTGTGGCTTATTCGCATAGACCTGCGACTTTAGAAAATATCACAAAAAAAATGTCTGACGGGGTTAAATCGCACGATCTCGTGGCCATCGTAGGGGTGTTGGTCGATTATTTACCGAACCAGTGGACTCAAATTTATCCACCACAATACGAATTTAATTTTTAATTTTAAGCAAATCATTTCTAATTTTCTATTGTGTAATGATGTTTTTAATACTTTTATTATTGTCTATGTACAATTCAAACACAATGTAAAAGTTATTCATGAATAAATACAATACAATACAAACAATTATAGTCCTCTCGGTAGGACGATTATTGGCGACCGCAGAATGGACGAATCGCGCGAATGCGTTACCCGAACAGAACACCCATTTGATAAAACAATTTTATTATTTACACGTGTTGTTGAATGCTATAGCTATCCATGATTGGGCAAAACAGACTGAATAAATGATAACCAATTTGACGGATGTAGCTTCAACAAGATGGCCGTTACCAACTGTCAAAGTTCGTAAGTGCTTATTGGGAGACCCGTTATAACTTAAATATAAATTTACAGAAAGGAAAACTGGGGTAGCCTAGTGGTATGGGTAATGGACTGCTGAGACGAGATCTCGGGTTCGATAACAGGTTTTACCATGGCACACACCAATGACTTTTCGATGCTTTTCGAAGTTATGTGTGTATTTATCGCAGGTTTATAAGTGCCCGTTTAGTGGCAATAGGCTCGCCATCTATTACTGTGCCTACCCTTTTGGGATAGAATTTATGTATGTATGTGTATGTATGTAAATTTACAGAATAAAAAACAATACAATGTTTAACAAAAACTGATGCAAAATTATTAATGAATCACTTTTTCTTCGCACATGTTTACATTTTTCACTCTTTAGTTCATTAAATATTTTATTGTTTTAACATTGTCCTCATTTCATGCTATAATTAATTTTCATTTATTCGACATTTTAATTTTCTGTCCCTTTGTAACGCAAAATTGTTAGTGGCGTTAAAATTTGATTTCGGTAAACAATACGTTGTACCTATGACGACATCTGTAGGGTTTGGGGGGAACTTTTCATCGATCACCAATTCGGTATTGATGAATGGTTTCCCAATCTGACAACAGATGTCGCTAGTATGTTTACCTATTTCAAATAGAATTATAATATCGTAATAGGTTAAATTGTTTGTGATATTTTATTCAATCATATAACTTAATGTCTTTAATTTCAAATTGTCATAATCTAAATTCCTAGTTGCCCAAATTAATTAATCACGGCAAGAATGTCGATAGTTTATGCTTGTAGTTCTGTATGATCTGTGGTATGTTTTTTTATTTGTTTCGAGATTCGATCAGGTGAACGAATAATTCGTGATATCAGATTCATTTACTAGAACATTCCATGAAAAAGGATATAAATACACCCCTCCCGGTGGATGCGAGCACCTCTGATAATTACTCTGAAGATTAAGCACGAAACTCTGTTCGTATTTCATTGATTTTTCTGATAAGTTGGAACTCTGAATTATATGTACCTACCTACATATAAATTAAGTATCTTAGATTCTGTGCATCCTTCCCGGACTTCTCTGGTAAGATATGCTGATTTGTCTTTCTCTAGTAGTGATTTCTTTATATCTGTGTCGTTCGTTTGCGTCAGTGATATACCTAGGCTTTTTGTATTCTTGATGCAGGGTCCCAAGGTTTAGCGGACAATATTAGTGACCTATCTACATTGTTGTGATTCCGTTGTTGGAGTCCCTGTTCGGAACAGCTGTCCCTTCGTTTGGCTCGCGGCAGTGCGGGCAGTTGCTAGCAGAAGGCAGGTGCCTACGCAAGCCGACAACCGACGCCAGGGGAACCATCCGAAGAGGAGTGCCAAAAGGTCACGTAATCTTAACTTGTACAATAACTGTAACTTCATATACCCGCTACCTTGAGTTGTAATTACGAGATCAGCTGTGTGCTACGAGGGAGGCGCATAAGCATCTTATATTGTATTTACATTTCTATATCTCTGTGCCTGTGATAACTCTACTGTATGTACAACTGTGTGCCCTATTGAATATATGCATGTATAAAATCTTAGTGTTGTTTCATTAAGGGTATCTGGAGCACGCACCCACTATCTCCACTCTGAAAGAAAAGGCGCCCAAGAGTCTCTGTCGTAAGCTCTTGCCTGGGTTAGCCGGTGGAGTAGCTGGGGAGTTTTCCCGGGTTACACCTTATGCTTCTTATTTTATTCATCATTCTATTTTCCATTCTTAAATAAACAAGTTTCAAATTATTCAAACGTCTGCCAGTAAAAGTTTAAAATTCCATTATTCTCAGAGTAAATGGAGTTTTAATAAAATATTACTACGTATTTGTTATTCTATTAGTTTCACTAGCTTTTTTAACACTTCGATGCAAATTTTTAGCGTTCAACATCTGCGTAGATTATGTAAAAACAATGTTTTTTCTTATTGTGCTTTTTGTAGTATTTTAGATTTTCGAGTCTTTTATTTAAATGGAGTGAATGTAAAAGCAGTTTAAGTTTTATCTCCATTGTACGAAATAATCTGCACCTACGTTTTAAAGACAAAAAATTGTAGTCGGATTTGTACATTTGGAGATCTTTCAAAAATTACTTTTGTTAAGTTATATGTATAATAAATATGGAATACAAGATTTTTAATTCTTGTCTTATGGATAATATTGGAAACATTTTTTTTTAATCTTGTCTTATGAATATGGAACATAATTTATTTTCTCACGGATTTTAATGCGTTTTTGTTTAAAAAGATAGGTTTAAAAACTTGCGATACTTGCCTTATTAATTTTAAGCCTATTTTTATTTTTTTATTTAAATCCATCAGTTAATAATTTTATGTTTTGAAGTCGGTTTCTTCTAATTTAATTTTATATTTCAACTTTATAGGTTCGGTGAGTATTTCCTCTACCGTACCATTAAGTCTTGGAACCCCTTCCCAGCTCACGTGTTTCCTTCCTCCTACAGTCCAGGGTCCTTTAAGCAGGCCGTCAAGCTGAGCACCACCATTGTAACACTCTACGTGTTTGTAATGGTAAGACTTTGCTTTCACCTTACCATCATGCTGGGTGAAGTCAAATTGACGTGCCCTGAATAAAAAGAAAATAAATTCTGGTTACTTGTACCTATATATCATAGAATGATCCCTTTTGCTTCAACGTAATACATCTGTAGTGAACTTTATGTAAGCTTCAGTCGTCGATCATACTGTATTGAATACATTTGAATAATATATTGGGACCGTACGCTGTGAGGATAGAATGCAATTCGTAATAGTATGGTTTCAACAATTCAGTCGATGCATTCTATTTTACGATGAAGCCCAGAATATTACTAAAGAAATTCAAAGTGGTGGTTAGTCTTAGGGCTCTGAACTTGTAGTAAAGGGTTTGAACCCGATGGGTTTCATTTAACACAATGTTTGTTCCAATAATTAACTTACCACATCGTAGCACTACATATACATTACATATACCTACGCCTATTTCTCTCCGGGGTAGGCAGAGGTGAATGAATACCCGAATTTCACCAATCATTGTATTTAGTCCCATTTAATAGGGGTGAGCCAATTTAACGATCTAAGCATTAAAAAAATGTTGCTAAACGCAAAACACGAAGGCGGCTAGACCGCGTGGAGTATTTTTTTATTATTTTATTCCGTAAAATCTTGTGAAGGTTTTTATAGAGCAGCGGGAACGGAGTCAGAAGTTCACGCGGGTGGAGCCGCGGACAACAGCTAGTTAAAGATAAATAAAACAATAATTTCATTAAAAAACATCACTACAAAAAAATAAATACCACCATAATGCGAGTTTTTTTTTTGAAGTTATTGTTACATTAACCCTCAGTTTACCCGGTGAAATTATATACCTCAATTAACCTCATTGAGTCCATTGGACTCCTCCACACAAATCATCGATTTTACTCAAAATAAAAGATAAATTTGTATAACAAAGTAATTTAATGTGTTTAAAAACATATTTCTTATTATTTTACGTATCACATTTTAATCAGTAATGTATCTATCTTATATTTTTCTTGTACAAACTTAATCACTAGAAAATATCTATAAAACAGTAAATGCTAACTTCTAACTTCGAACTAAAACAAAATCCAAACAAAAAATAGTTTTTTTTCCACTAAATTAACACAATAATATCTTAAACAATCGTTAACAAAAATAAAAATGGTTCATGTTCATAATAAAATAAAAATCCTGCAACGCCTAATCTTTGGCTTTATCTATACATCGCACGCAAAGCTTTCTAGTGCATCCTAAGCATGCTGGTCTCAGACCGAACTCCTGTGCCTCCTCGTTACTTGTATCAAATGACCACTCCGACTCCGAGCCATGTTCAAATGGAATGCGCTCGTCTTCTTCTTCATCTAACAATATTTGATGTCGTGCAGTTTCGGATTGTCGACTAAACTGTTGTAATGCATCATCGGAATCCTCATTATCTTCCTGGAGCCAGTTGTTTATTATCGATTCACCACCTGTTGCATTATATTAACTGATCTCCTATTTGACGCCATATTGTTGACCTAAAATTAAATTAATTACATAAAAACACGACAAATAACAATATAATGACTTTACTAATTTTGTTACACAAATACCCTGTTTGAGTCCAATGGACTCCTGACAAGTGGCTACTTACCCCAACACGCTGCGCAGGAGAACTTCCTCCTCACTCCTTAACCGGCGCGCTTCTGATTGAAGGTACACGGGAGCATGAAGTATAATTCGCGGTAATTAAGTAGTTAAGCTTGATTGAAACTTTGTGCGGAGTCCAATGGACCTAACGGGTAAATTAAGGGTTAAGCTTTACTAACACGATGGAAAGTGAATTATGTACAACGTGCATAAAGTCTAAATAAAAATAAATAAATAAATAAATAATATACCCAGTGTACATACACACATATATTCCCACTGTGTGTGTGTAGATATATTTATTTAATTTATTTATTGAACAATTATTACATGATTTTTTAATCTAAATACTCACCTAGCTAATTATAATTACGCTTGTACTTGAGATAAGCGCTTAATACATGTTGTTTATAACCATCATATATGAAACTTACAACAGATTTAGTGTCTATCTTACCAAATATATATGTATTTGTATTAATATTTATATACGCATAGTTACCATTTAAAAAACAAATCAATTACTTCGTGTATCATACCATTTCACACATTACACTCTCACCATTCTCCAACAGAGAAGCCTTGTGATTAGGCTTTGGAAGCGTTTCCATAAACCCTACATAAAGGTGAGATTGAAAATGATTTATTTAAATAAAACCGTTTTTTAATCCCCGACGAAAAAACGACGGAATGTTATAAATTTCACGTGTTTGTGTGTGTGTGTGTCTGTGGCAACGTAGCTCCCGAACGGATGAGCGGATTTCGATGTAGTTGTTTTTGTTTGAAAGTTGAATTAGTCGGAAATGTTATTAGCTATGTTTGATGTAAATCGACCCAAGATAACCGCCGCCACAGAATGGCGGACTACATAATTATTTGATTTTTTAACAGGTTTTTTTACATTTTATTTGGAGTGCTCTTATTTCAATGACTAAACTTCTGACAGTATCAGTACAACAGTGAAATTTCCAATAATTTTTCACGATGTTGCCTAGTCATCAGATAGCCGTGGCTTCGGTGGACATATGAGAAAACTTTGGTTTGCAAACTTCTGAAGTATTTTAGAGTTATTAAAGTCGGGAAAGAAATATTATTTTTAGACTCTACTTTTAATCATAATATTATTTTTGTTCAATAAGTTTTACTTAGGTGGCAGACAAGCACGCGGTCTTCCTGATGGGAAGTGGTTACCGTGGCCTATGGACGTTTGCAGACCATATAGAGAAGAGGCGGAAGGGGAAGAGGTTGGGAAGAAGGTTAAGAGAGTCTCTCTGTTATCAGTTCAAAAGACCAAGAAGGGTTTCTGGGTCTTCTCACTGACAACACAAAACCTCTCCAGTAAGCTTTGGCTACCCTGCTAACCGCCGGAAATACAAGGTTAATTCTTACCTATTAGCCGCGGTATTTTTAGAGTGGAGGTACTTCCCCAGTCGGACTGCTCAATTATAAAGGGAAATACCGTCATGTCCTACCTCCATCAAAAGTGTCACTGGCAAGTTACGATCGAAAGATCCCAGTTTGGAATCCTACCCATACTTAAAATTATACTAACGATGTGAACCTTCTCATAAAATAAGTACTTTAATTTAATTGAACCTAAAATTAAGTATTCTCTCTTACTCCTCTCGGTACTAAGATTTAAAAAAGTATTTATATCTTATTTAGTTTTCAATGATATGTTTCTTCATTAGTATATTCTACTTGCAGTTGCTATTCTACAAAGTTTTTTTAACATTTCAATCGGATATTATTTCCTACCTTACTGTGATATTGTTCCTACTTCACAGAATGTTGCAAGGGTTTACATTGACTGGTTGAAACCAAACAAACCTAAACATAAACTTGCGAAATGTGGGTGCTAGCACCTCTGCCTAACCCTTCAGGGATATAGGCGTGAGTTTATGTTATGTTATGCAATTTTTTTAACCTAGCTATTATATAAGCTAATTTCTACCAGGTAGTTATTAATAACAATGCCCTTGTCATATTGACGACAATGGTTATAAAATACTGATCGTATGCAACCCTTGTCAATATGAAAAACATCCGACGCCATTTTATTGTCGAATATATAACGTTTTGAATAATGCTGACATATTTTTTACCCCCTGTTTATTTCGGAGCCCAGCAAACCCTTTTTGAGGCCATCTTGCAAAGATATTGTGGAATAAATTCCCGTGTGCGGTTTTATTTAGAAATAAAAGACTTCAGAATAATATATTACAGTTGTTAATATCACCGCGGTAAGCTAGTGGTATGGGTAATGGACTGCTGAGACGAGGTTTCGGGTTCGATCCCAGATTTTACCATGAGACATACAATGACTTTTCGATGCTTTTCGAAGTTATGTGTGTATTTATTGCAGGTTTATAAGGCCTCGGTTAATAAGCAAATTTATAGTTCTGTTCCTACAGTCAAACCGTGGAAACGGTTTTGTGCGGCCATGTTTAATATTAAGTTTTACATAATTTTATTTAATAAAGATACATACATACATACATACATACATACATAATGGCAATAAGCTCGCCACCTTGGGACCTAAACATAAACTGGCCAAATATCGGTGCTAGCACCTCTGCCTACCCCTTCGAGGATATAGGCGTGAGTTTAGGTTAAGTTATGTTATGTTAATATCAAACTTGTAACGTTAATCTTGTTGAGCTTGATCAAATAATCGAATACATAATGCTTTCCGTGTTATGGCATTAAGAGGATGTACGTACCAATGAGAGCAGGCTCTGTGGCGAGACGATAGTGAACACAATAGCTACGTAGCAGGAGGTACAGGTTTAATTCCCACTTTGTGCAATTATACGCATGAATGTGGCTATTGCATCGGTCGTGTTTCGATTGGATTTGAATCGAGCAGGAGTTCAAACACAAGGCTCAAAAGTAAAAGCTTTGGATGCAACCGGAATAGTTTTTAGGGTCTTATGTACTAATCGATCTAGATATAAAACATTACTGTTAAGTAAATAAGTATTTCTTTATCTCTATCAATCAGCCCATCACAGTCCACTGCTGGACATAGGCCTCTCTCAATATGCTCAATTGCTCCCAGCCTTCTTTCCCCACCCAGTCCCCCCCAGCTTTCTCTTTGAAGTCGTCAGTACATCTATCTGGAGGGCGTCCCACCTTCCATTTACACCACTTACGTGAGAGACAAACCCGCGGACCAACTAATGAAAACTGGTTACTGTGGCCTATGGACATTTACAAAACCAGGGGCGTCTCATTCGTGCTGCCAACTAAATAGAGAAGAGAGGATGAGATGAAGGGGAGAAGAGGGGGAAAGGGGGGAAGGGGAGAAGAATAAGAGAGTCTCTGTGCTGTCAGAGCTGAAAACAAGAAAGGGTTTCTTGGTCTGCCCACTGAACACACAAAACCTCTACAGTGAGCTCTAGCTACCCTTTTTTTTTTTTTTTTTTTTTTTTTTATCGTGCGCAAAATCCCCACGGATACCACCTCCACCAAAACCGATGGAGGTGATTATGTCGGACTCGAACCGACCAAAACGCACGCCGATCATGGGTCCTTGATTGCCGGAGGTGAGATTATACAAGACATATCTCTCGCACCCCGGCAGACCCGGGGACATCTCTGTTGAGATGACCCTCCTCCCCCAATGCGGGGACCATGGTGTCCCCATCTAGCCCCTGGGTATGGGGTGGCATTTTGCGCCATCGCCGTGGCCTGCTTCTGCTAGGGTGACCGGCGGCTCCACCCGTCACCCCCAGGCCCGCGCTCATGGGGGACGGAGGTCATTTTGCGACCTCCGACGTCCGAGTCGCCTCCGCTCATCGCGGGTAGTGCGGGCCCGGAGTCTTCTCCGGACCCGCTCCGCCTCCTCCTTTTCGAGCATTACTTGCTCGCAGAAGGAGGTGGCGGCTGCCCAAGCACTCGCGCATCGTACCATCACCGTGAGCAAGGTGGCGAGCGAGACAACTCCCACCCCTAGGGCTGTCACTAGGACCCGCCTTGGCGTCTCCCACGCCGGGCACTCGGTCAGCGTGTGCAGCCCCGAGTCCTCGCTCGCATCACAGTGATGGCACTCGGACGTTGGCTCCTTCTGGATCCGACGCAGGTAATCCCCGAAGCACCCGTGCCCGGTGATCACCTGCGTCAGCCGGTACGAGAGGCTACCGTGTGGCCTCTCTAGCCAGTCCCCCATAACTTACCACCAGAATCACCAGTTTATTATTAGACGCGGTATTCTGTAGGGCGGAGGTACTTCCCCAGTCGAACTGCTCAATTAGGACAGGAGATACCGGTATGTCCGACCTCCGTCAATTCTTATTTAAACACGCAATATATAAATAAAACATATAATAAACGTCATACTAAATATTTAAAAATACATAAGAAGAATCGTATAGTCCAGAATATCACATTTTATTGAAACAATATTATAATATATCAAATAAATCAACTATGAGAGGTCTGTACCCTTGTCAGGGCTGTCTTACCCGCCACTATAGGAATAAATGTGCCTATATTTACCTACACGACGTGCCACGTAGGCTAGTGCCCTGTCAATCAGAGTTGGAGATCTCCTTGCGACGTGGGCACGATAAAAAATCATCTTCGGGTAATTTTGATTTAGGTACAATTACAGATATTCGTCTACCGGACTAAATTTAAAAAAATGGAAGTAGCGTCAAAGTATAATATAACAGAGATGGGCTTTAATTTATTTATACTGTTGATTGATGGCACTTGGTGGAACTTATTTTCATACATTATTGATAACACACTTGTATTTCTCCACTGTATTTTTTATTGTACCCAACCTGTTTCACCTTGCGGCGTTCTCAAATCTATACGAGACTCGATACATACTTTGAGAATGCCGCAAGGCGAAACCGGTTAGGTACAATAATAAATACAGTGGAGAAGTACAAGTGTGTTATCAATAATGTATGGGCTTCAGTGGTGACGAATCCACTGGACATTCATCCCCCGGAAAAAAGTTAGTAGATTCGCTTTCTATATTATATACCAATTGGTCACCTTTTGTATCTTTATCATACCTTCTCGTATCTATTTATTCTATATATGTAATGTACTTTTTATGTTAGCAGAATATAGCTGAGTCGCATAGATGTCAGATCGCTAACTAGGTTTCTCTTTGTCTACAAAATTCATGCACTTACAAAACGTCAATATCAATAATATATTATAAGTTAGTGAGCAAATGGACCACCGCACCTGTTCGAAACGCCTGAGAAAACTCCGGCACGATACTCAGCGGGATTTTCTTTTTTAGTCTATTTACAAACATTTAAGTACTTAGACTAGATACAGTAATTCACTTGAGCAGCAACCCAATTCCGTATTATATTTATTTAGTAGCCCGCTCACACTCACACGACATAATTCTAAATTTTTATTACGCCCAAAACATAACGTGGACAAATAACTTTGAGATTTTAATCAAACCATAAGCTCAAGTGAAATTACCTTGAACTTTACAGCTAATTGTGTACTAGCTGTTTTATTAAACGAGTTATTTCCTAATGATTTTAGTAGAAACTTATTTAAAAAGTGTGTTAACATAACATAACATAAACTCACGCCTATATCCCCGAAGGGGTAGGCAGAGGTGCTAGTACCCACATTTCGCCAGTTTGTGTTTAGATCCCAATGTAATAGGTGGCGGAGCCTATTGCCATTAACCAGGCACTTATAAACCTGCGATAAATACACACATAACCTCGGAAAACATCGAAAAGTCATTGGTGTGTGCCATGGTAAAACCTGGGATCGAACCCGAGACCTCGTCTCAGCAGTCCATTACCCATACCACTAGGCTACCGCTTTTGTTGTGTGTTGTAAATAATATTAAATCATTAATATAATATTTCAAAGGCAGAAACAATTAAACCGAACCACTGCCTAATAAAGATATTCGTGTGCGATTAAATACTAAACATAGCAATGCCTAATTCATTTTTGACATTTAACATGGCAAAACGAAATGTTATAGATTTGGGATAAATAATAAAATTATGTATTACTTTTTGTACAATATTGGCCCAAATATTTGAGGAGACGAGTGGGCGCAGGGTACGAATTTTTGAGGACCAGTGGGTTTGTACTCAATTGCCATACAAACATCTATGGCAGTCGTTACGGGTAGTTAGAGCCCTCAAAAGTCCAACCAGTCTAACTTGGAACTTCGATATCGCCATTGGTCACTAGACCATTGGTTGTGGAGGTCATATGTCAGTCGCTTCACGGAAAATATCGAAGTTCAGCTGCGTCACAGTGAGACTGTAAAGCCGACCGCAATTCAGTTGGGAAATGGTTCAGAGAATGATGATGATGTTCTTATAAATATCATAATTTTGTTTTTGATTATGCTAACTATAAACTCTGACTTTGAATTGACATTGTTAAAAGTGTAAAAATAAATTTAGATCATTACAATTATAGACTCTGTGTGAATTTCTATATTTATACGATTTTGATAATACACCAATCAAAATTCCGTAGTTCCAAATCAGAGTCAAACTCTGAAATTTGACTTGGATAAATATTAGATTAGGTCAGATTTTTTTTTCATAAATAACGAAAAGAAAACTATTATCTATTTCTCGGAATTTTGAAATCCGTAATTTTAAATTTCGAACTTTATACAAACTTTTAAGATTCGTTCCAATCAACATTCTTAATTTTGAACTTTCATCTTTCGTACATCGGTCTTATGAACAATGGTAGGTATTATGAACATCAGGAATTTAATATGTGTAAACATACAAAGAACTCAGTAATTCCTATGAACATAGGTATTCGTAATATTACTATAATTACAAGAACAATAAGAGCTTCGATCTCTAATAGATGGTGTGTGGCTCTGAATAGAATTTCGTTCCAATACTTTATAATCAGCATTTCGCGTAGGTGATTTCAATTAGACTACCTAATTTAAGCCGGTATTATAATTATTGCCGTTATTATAAATATATTATTAGGCCTTTGACCTTATTCATTTGATGATGGATTGATTCGAGCATAATCTATGTGGTGACGGAGAAAAAATATCACCAACATACCTCATCCAAAGGGTAAGAGAAGAGTAAGAGGCGACACACGGAAAAATACGCAGACGATATCACTGTGAGAGAAGAAAAGTTGAACTAAAACCATGTACCAACTCATTAGACCAGAGTAGAAATAGTAGACCAAAGCCTCACAACATTAGGAGTAGCTTATTTTTGGCCTTATTTGGTCCCCCTACTTATCTTTTGAAGTATTTTCCACGTTTGTCCAAGGTTTTAGTCCACTGTTGGACAAACGCGGACGGGATAACGTACTTCAAAAGACAAGAAGAGACACCAAATATGAGCAAAAAGAAGTAGCTATCAATGTTATTAGAAATGTGATTTTAGATTATTGCTGACCTTACGTAAAAAAGCAGGCCTCACCTTCCAAATCGAATTCAGATGATTTATAAACTTATTACTATACGTTGTTTTCTCGAGGCCACTTACCTCATAGAATTATTCAATCTATACAAACCTATAATACAATATTTATTGCTGTAATGAATTCAAGAACAATGACATAAAACAGAGCTATTTATGGCGTGCTGAGTTCGCTTATTGCCTTGTTACTGTAAAGAACATAGGAATGAGTTATGGCATTTCGTTTTACATGCAGTAGGTACCTGCATTTGTTTTTAAAAACACTTTAGGCGAAAATATGAGACTTTTAGAAGGCTATTATAATATGCGGTATTCTGCAGGGAGAAGGTACTTCCACATTCGAACTGTTCAATTAGAACGGGAGATACCACCTTGCTCTGCCTATTATTAGAGAATACGAAATAATAAGGATCCATCTGATAGCAAAAATACAACCCATGACAAAGTGCTCGCTGGACAGCCCTCATAGGTCACCCCACTTCCAATAGATGTGACGTTACGTTAGAAACAATCCCAGTTCGAATTTTTTTCCTCGTCCAAAATTTACCAAGAAAAATGTACAATATACCACAATATTCAAATAGTAGCTAAATTCGAAAAAGGAACACCATAAACTGTGATATTTTTAAATTACCGGCAACCAAAGAGTATCGTAGTATATTGCAGTGTTGGCAAGTGGTTGTACAATCGTTGTCTATGTTATAAATATTAATAATTTGATTTGTTGTCTGTCCATTGTGGGCACAATGCCGAAATATACAGCCGGAAAGCGGAGTTTGGTTGCTTTAGTGAAATTTCACCGATATTGGGTAAACTAAATAAGTTATGACGTCCTGAAACGGTGCAGTTGAATGGCTATCCATTGAAACGGATTTTGAAGAATTTTCGAGTATTTTGAAAAATGAAATTTGTTGTAATTATTACACATACAATTAGCTTAATAGCGTAATCGGCCTTAGGTCACCTGAGGTACAAGGAAAAATGTCTTATTAGGTAACACACTACGGTAATTAAGAACAGAGACGATAAGGGCCAGCGGATTTATTCAGTCTGATGCCGATATAACCACACCCGTTGATTGACGCGCGACTGGGATAGTATTGTTGAGAATTTCCGCACGAAATTTACCAATTTTACATTGTATGTCTATTTAAACTTTAAATTAGTTACGCCTTCCGTACAACCCTAAAATAATTTAAATTTTAAATTCTCCTCACAACAGAACGGTAGTTGTTTTAAGAACAGAATTAAAAAAGACAATTACCTTTTAATAATGCAGCCACAAAGAAAAATCCACCTTATCTACTAAAAGTAATTTGAAAATGGAATAGTCTATTTGTGACCATGAGCTTGAAAAGATAAAGGCCGAAAAGCGAAAAAGAGAAATAGCGGTAAGTAAAAAATAAATTTTAAACAACGAACGCGGAGTTTACACCAGAATTGATAATGAAAGGAAAATATGAAAAGGGATCTTAAACATTTGGCGGCAAAAGAGTTCATGTTAATGTACTTCACCGAATATAAACTCGACGGCAAATTTAAATAAGAGAATGCTTTTTTAAATATAAGTAGGTACCTAAATAAAGGTAAAAGCATGTAGATATGACTACATAGTATAAAACAAAGTCGCGTTTTTTGTCCCTATATTTTATGTCCTTATGTCCCTTTGTATGCTTAAATCTTATAAACTACACAACGGATATTGATGCGGTTTTTTTAATAGATAGAATGGTTAAAGAGGAAGGTTTATATGTATAGAACATTATGCTACGGGGTGACGCAGAAGAAGTTGCGCGAGTCAGGTAGTTTTTATATAAAACTTTTCTTTTAATTATACAACCCGTCAATTGGGCTGTCTTCATCTGCTTCGTCAATCTCATGATGGCAAATGGTTGCCTATGAATGCACGCAGTATTAGAGTTAAATTAGGAGTATGGGTTTCATCAAGATTTTCGGGAAATAAATTCCTCACCGGCGAGCCGGTATATCTGCCGAGAGGCTTAGGTGCAGCATTACCTGAGCTACGAGAAAGTTAAAATACATACTCATAATTGCCGAGTAGGAGAGAGTGGAATACATCAGTTATCTAG
The DNA here is from genome assembly GCA_963691645.1 of Pelosia muscerda. Lineage (NCBI taxonomy): Eukaryota > Metazoa > Arthropoda > Insecta > Lepidoptera > Erebidae > Pelosia > Pelosia muscerda. Next base: position 16,582,495 of record OY829109.1, on the reverse strand, counting down.
TTTCTACTCCAGGATGCGTTATTACTTTTGACAGTTTCTCTAGTATGCTGACATAGAAGCAAAGAATCCATATTTTAACCTGCGTTTCTGTGACCACGTAAATCGAGAAAAAATCCTATGCCGAAGCCTCAACAGTCTATTGAAACGTGTATAAATTTACAGATGATATATCATTAGGCAACTCAAACAAAATTTGAACTATTGACTGGAGTTGCCGCGATTTAAAAGTAGAGTTTCGCACATACATTTATTTATGGCGACTCGTGCACTAGACTACTAACCGGGGTCGTAAGTTCTGTGAACTGTGAGTGAGTTCAAACTAAAACCGAAATACGAAACCCGACAGGGTAAGCTGCACTTATCCGCAACTCATATTTTTTTATATTTAGCTTGTCAAATTGACTGCACCACGCCTGATCATAAGCAGAGGCGCAGTTCAAAACATGGTGGCTGCCGTTACAGGTGCTGTCCATCCCCCACCCTGACGGCCTCGACAGTTGCTTTTTCACGCCCCACTTTAAAGACCCAAGACTGTGTGATAAAGGAAACACGTGTGCTGGCAGGGCATTCCAGGATTTTATGGGGGGATATATAAAAGACTCGCCGAACCGCTTCGTGTTTTAATCAATCAGTAGCTCTGGAAAAGTATCGACAAGTGATGGCGGATGGTCGAAATTCAATTTCTACAAGAAATTAAGAAAACTCCAGTCGCGTGATGAACGAACCTCATCAACTCCAGTTGCGTTCCTATAAAATGCAACTACAGTTTGAAGCAACGAGGATCTTGTTAAGGCAACACATTTTCTTCTTCAAATTACCTTTTTCTTGTGTCTTATTATATGCCATATTTTCAACAATTATTATAGTACGAGAGCCCACGACCAAAATTTTTGTCTCATAGCAATACGGCCAAAACCGCATCAAATCGATAGATACGATTATTCTGTACTCGAAAATACCAATATCAGACATTTTCCGCGTAGCGTTTGATCTGACCGAATTTTCAAAATTGTCAAAGAATTTTACCGAACTGCATCATAGCAATATGTCTGATTTGCAGACTGTAGTTGAATGATAGTTCTGAGATACCGGAAACATATTTTTCAGACGTTAGTGGTGTAGCGCAAACCCGTAAAATCACTTAAATAATTAAAAATGAGACAAAAAAATGTCTCATAGCAATACGTCTGAAAATCTTTTTTATTAGTAAATTTTGTTTATTTGATGCGAACAAAACAATTTTCAGACGGAAATGTGAACGCAATAAATTTGTAGACCGTTTTGAATATGTTAACAAATTTTACCGATCGGTATCATAGCAATATGTCTGAAAATTGTTGGACATGATAAAATAAGTTGTCCACATGTGCAAAAAAATTATATCAGACAAATTAAGTGTAGCACCTTCTCTATCAGACAACTTTGCGATACTCAGATATCATTTAAAAATCGTATTGAGGCATCTTGAATTTTCTGTTACAAACCAATGAATACGTTGCGACCCTGAATTTATTAGATGATAATTAACAAAGAATTTACCCGAAACCGTAACATTGAACTTGAAGAACTGAAATAAATCGCACAAAAGGAAACTGGGATGAAGTTAAAAAAAACGGTTTATTCAAAGTTACAAAATATTCTCGTATTCAATCGCTGTCGGATTCGGAATCGTCGTCGAAACGTTAAACGTTATTTTCGTTTTTGGGAGTATTGCTACACTTAAAGTGTCTGAAAACAGGTTTTTGGTAATCATGGCAGCAATACGAAAAGTTGAAAAAAAAATTATCCGTATTGCTATGATACAGGTCGGCTAAATTTGTTGACATTTTCAAAAATGCGCTCAGGCTATATGCTACGCGCAAAATGTCTGAAAACAAACTTTTTCGTAATACAATTATAAAATCTATGTACATTTTCACTATCAGACGTATTGCTATAATACCGACTGTCTTTTTTTTTTGACACAGCAGAAATGGCCTCCCACGCAGTTGCTACACTTTCGACCGTTACTACACACCTAGTCGGGTTCCGAATCATACAATCTAACGATTTTATAGGGTTTTTGCCGTATTGCTATGAGACATGGTTTTGGTCGTGGGCTCTCGGGCTATTATGACCGAGTTACGATCCATGTTCGAATACAAATATCTATTAATTTTTTGAAATATGTTCATGGCATAACCTAAAGGTGCGTACAGATTTGTGACTTGAACAGCGGACCGGAAAGCGTGGCATCAAGACATGACGTTGATTGTAGACGTAACACATGGGCACACAAACTAGAGTTGTGCTGACACGGTCAGCAGTACATCGATGGTATAATTTAAGCACGCTGAATTCGGACACACTTCTGACACGGTCACAATGATATGTTACGTAGACGCGGCATAAGCTCATTTTTCCTTACGCGTAGATATATTTGTAAGAATATAAATCCGCCAATGGCCTATATAAAGTATGTGATAAAGCAACTTTAGCTAGCCATAAATAATTCTTACATAAACACTTTTAGTTGGTTCTGTCTGAGTGTTATGTCCTGTGTATAGGTCCTTAAGATCGTGAATAATATTCGACATAAATAGGTACTAAAATTTTGATGATAGCTACATTTATGGTCGAAGTATTAAGGAAATGAGATTGTATATGAGACGGCGTGGAGTCAAACAGAGACATTCGATTTTTATAGACTCCCCTCCTTCGTCATCATCATCATCCTAGTATCATCATCATCATCATCAGGAGGGGACGTAGTAAGCCTTTTCGAAGAGCGAAATCTATGCTCGGGCCCTCTCCGTGAGTAGCGGCGCTGCGGTGGAACAAATAACTTCAGAACGATGATCACTCCAAAATGCCGTCAATCTGACCAACGGAAAATATGGATTTTCCGTGAAGCTAATGCTTGTTAAGGTTATTATTTGGAATTCGAAGTTTGCTCTCCATTTTTGTTAGGGGAATACTCCTGAAGCCGAAGGTCCCTGATACCCCTAGTACATATCATGATGGCATAAAAATTAAAAATTACATGATCTGGCAATTTTTTTTATTTATTTTTTTTTCTTTACTCTCCATCATATTAGTGAAGTTAAATAAAACGATAATTTTCAAAAAAAATTGTCACGACAAAAAATAACAAATGGTGTCAAAACGCGAGTTCATGTTTTTTCAAGACATTTTTCTTTCATTTAGCTTTACTAACACGATGGACAATGGATAACGCTAGTTAAACTGTCTTAGGGGGCTATGTGCAGTGAGCTACAATAGGTTAATTCAACTATGCTTTAACGCCCCCTGTATAAGACAAATTGTTAATGAAAAGATTCATCACAAAAACTTTGAGAAAGTCACTAAGAATATTGTAAATCTGTTATCTCTAAATCACCTGTAAACCACAGGTAAAAAATGTTGGAACATAAACAAGACCTAACTTTTTTTTCAACGCAATACACTAATGAGGTTGTCAAGCCAAGATACTCTTTTGAAGAGCGCTATTATTACGTTTAGTTCAAAGGCACAATAACAGAGTGGGTAATAGGGCGAGAAATTAAAATGTTCTGAAGATTTCTTTGTAATATAAAGATTTCTTTAAATATCTTTGTCATGAATCAGCAAAAGATAGATCAGTCAAACGTATCACGTATCTTTTGTGAGAGTCTTATGAAGTAGACATTTTAATATGCAACAAACGTAAATAAACATAACATAAACTCACGCCTATATCCCCGAAGTGGTAGGCAGAGGTGCTAGCACCCACATTGCTACACGCAGCACGCAGTCAGTCGGTAGACAGTGTATTGCTCGGTCGGTAGACAGTGTATTGCTCACACGTACCTACTCGCTTGCGTTTGCTTTACGAGTCTAACAGCAGTGTGGCTTGTGGTTCTCAAAGTTTTCTGCGGCAAAGTTGCATACGCTTTACTTAAAATGTTTACGTGCACGGGGTGTGGTGTAGAATCTCGAGATGGTGCCAAGTGTTCTGTTTGTATGGGGGAGTTTGACTATCCTTGCGCTGGGATCTCAGAGGCTGGTTGGAGGAAGCTGGGCGACCGCAAGTTGACATGGAAATGCAGCAAGTGTAAAACTATTGCTGCCTCTAGTCCGCGCACTAAGCTAAATGTCGGGGCGGGGGATATGCAGCTCGTGCTCGAGGAACTGAAAAGACTCTCAGCACGTATGGATGACCTGCCAACTTTGATAGAGAACGTCAAGGCCATACAACTCGAACTGGTGGAACTCAAGGCGATGAGGTCAGAATTTTCAGGCTTAAAGGCAGCGGTTGAATTTATGGACAACGCGGTAGAATCCCTCTCGGGCAAAATTGTCGATATGGAGCACGAAGTCACTAAGTTAAAGAAAACTCAAGATGAGGTTTCTGTACTACGGGATCGATGTACCAAGTTAGAAGAATTTAGACGAGAGAGCGAGCAGCGAGCAAGGCTTAACAACATCGAGATCAAGGGTGTTCCTGCTAATAACTCGGAAGATCTTTACGAGATAATAAGTAAGATCGGAAACACAATCGGGTGCACCATACCAAGGGACCAAATAAACTATATTGCCCGAGTGCCAATGCGAAGCAATGATCAGACTAAACACATCATCTGCTCCATTCATAACAATTACCTAAAAAATAACTTTATCGCATCAGCCAGAAAGTTTAAGCAATCGCTTAACACTAGCAGATTGGGCTTGGTAGGGGATAGTACCATCTACATCAATGACCACCTGACGTTGGAGAACAAGTTGCTGCTCAATAAGACTAAATCACTTGCGAAGGAATTGGGTTTTTCTTACGTCTGGGTCGTCGGATGCAAAATACTGATAAAGAAGAATGCTACGTCGCCAACTTACCACATACGATCGGAGCAGGATTTACGAAAATATTTACGCTAAATAACTTTACTCATTTTTATATCTCCCAATATTTTATTACTAATGGAAAAAGGTTGAGATACGCAGGCACTTATTTTTTGTGCGCATTCCGCATCCTTTGTTCTCGTACTGGCTTATCGCTTAATGCATGTCGCTACTCGTTAAAATCTAATCTTTGCGGGCATTGCACTAAGTTCGCATTTTGTCTGGCTTACACACCAGCACCCAACTTCTATATTATTGACTATTTGTTATTTGTTTCTATAAGATGTTCGTATTACTTTTACCTTGTGGTCACTTTTTTGCTAACTACCTTATATATTTGCAATGGCTATTAGTGTCTACTATCAGAATGTTCAGGGCCTGCGAACAAAGACACTTTTATTTTATAGAAATCTGTGCTTGAATGCTTATGATATAGTTTGTTTGACTGAGACTTGGCTCCCAGCAAATATCGAGAGTAGTGAACTTTTTGATAACCGCTACCTTGTTTGGAGGCGGGATAGAAACTACGCTGCCACGGACCAAATATACGGTGGAGGTGTTCTGATCGCGGTGCGACGGGAACTTGTGACCGAGGTACGCAGTGATTGGGTTTCCTCCGCCGAGGATTTGTGGATAACACTCACGTTACGTAAGAGACGGCCGAGTGTTCTATACAAATTGCATATATGTGTAGTTTATATATGCACTGAGGGTCAAGGTAATTCAGCAGCCGTTCAACTAACTAACTTCCATAATAATCTTTTAGACGTGGTTCAAGCACACGCCGCGGATAAATATTTAATACTTGGTGACTTTAATTTACCCCATATAATTTGGTTGCCTAAAGATGAGGGTGGTTCACTCATGCCCACCAACATTGTCGGCCAAATTCAAGAGAACTTTTTTGATACTTTGAGTGTATGCAATTTACTGCAATATAATAGTTATGTAAATTCTAACAACAGGATACTAGATTTAATATTATCGAACTATCATATCTCGGTCTCGTCTTGTACGGACCAATTAGTAGCACAAAACTCTCATCATGTAGCTATCTGTGTATCGGTGGACCTTGATGAGCCGCCCACCTTACCTATTCAACCACACACAAAGTATTTATACCATGCGGGTGATTACGACTCTTATAATGGTGCACTTGATCGTGTTTCCTGGGACCAGGAATTAAGCAAGGGAACGGTTGAGGATGCTACTCGCTTTTTTTATAGTGTGATTAAGGAACTTAGATCAGGCCTTATCCCATCAAAAACTTCTACCCCTTCCACTAAATACCCTTTATGGTATAAGAAACCCCTTATTAAGATATTGCGCGAAAAAGCTAAATTCCATAAAAAATATAAAAGGTACGGGAATACATCGGACTACAATTCTTTTATTCTTCTTCGTCAACGTGCCAAGGAGGTGGAAGCTGAGATGCATAATCAGTATATTACTAAAATAGAGGAAGGTATAACTAAATCACCTCAGGCTTTTTGGTCGTATGTGAAGTCAAAAAGGCAAACTAATACCTACCCTTCGCAATTAAGGTACGGTCAGCGTTCTGCCACTGACGGCCGTGACGTTTGCGATATGTTTAGCGACTACTTTCACGCTAATTTTTTGGGACATCCGGTTGATCAACGCCCTCCTGTATCGTGCTCTGACCAAACTGAGAATAATAGTGAAACGTTGACTGACTTAGCATCTATTGAAGTACGCGAGGAAGATGTCCTTAAATTACTCAAGGGAATTAATTTAAATAAATCTGCGGGTCCTGACGATATACCACCTGTGCTTATATCAAGTTGCGCCAAAAGCCTTGCCACCCCACTCACAATTTTATTTAAGCGATCCTTAAGCGAGGGTTCGGTGCCAGAGATCTGGAAGACCGCATTTATAACACCAATTTATAAGAAGGGCCCGCGAGACTCTGTCGAGAATTATAGGCCCATATCCAAACTGTGCTTGTTTGCTAAAATGTTGGAGAAGGTAGTGCACACGCAGCTTTATGCTTCTCTAAGACCTCATATTAGTGAACAACAACACGGGTTCATGAAAGGGCGTTCATGTACTACCAACCTTCTACTATGTAGTGACTTCTTGACAGAGTCAATGTCAGAACCCAGTCAGGTAGATACTGTTTATACCGATTTTAGCAAGTGCTTCGACCGCCTGGATCATACGTTGCTACTCCGCAAAATTCGAAGGATCGGGATTCGAGGTAATCTATACAGGTGGTTTTCATCTTATGTCGAGAACAGGTGTCAAACAGTGGTCCTTAATGGGTATTCTTCTCGGGCCAGGAGTATCCCCTCGGGAATTCCGCAAGGCTCTTTGCTGGGACCTTTATTATTTAATATTTTTGTTAATGACATATCTTCATGCTTCAGCTACTCTAAAATTCTCTTATTTGCAGATGACATGAAGATTATGTCACAAATTCGAAATCCAGAAGATGCTTATAATTTACAAACTGACCTTAACCACTTTTATAATTACTGCATAATTAACAAATTGGACCTGAATATTCCTAAATGTTACCTGTGTACCTTCACGCGTAAACCGAGCCCTATTTATTTCAACTATACCCTGGCCAACACCCCCCTAACGAGAGTAAACGTCATTAGGGATTTGGGTGTAGTTTTTGACTCGAAATTAATATTCGATGACCACGTCGAAAGTATTATCAAAAAGGCCGCTAAAGCTTTAGGATTTATTTGTAGAATCTCGGTTGACTTCAGGAATATCAAAACAATTAAAATACTTTATTGTGCTTTTGTTCGCAGTCACCTTGAATATTGCTCGCAGGTATGGAGTCCTGTCTATGATGTTTACATTGATAGACTGGAAGCAATCCAAAGAAAATTTTTACGTTATGTCCAATTCAGGTCCTGTACCTATTTACCCGATTATTTGAGCAGATGTAGGCAATTTCACATTCTCCCATTATATGAACGTAGAAATATAGCTGATTTGACTCTTCTGTTCAAACTGGTAGATCACTCTATTGACTGTTCTGAATTGTTAAGCAAAATTGGATTGTGCGGGTCATCTGTGCGTCTGAGGAAACCAAGGCTACTATATGTGCCTATAACAACCTGCACCTACAGACAAAATTCCTACCTAATAAGGGTGTGTCGAGCGTACAACGCACTATGCCATGAGTACGACCTGGATCTATTTTTCACGAGCACTCATCAACTTAAAGTCAAATTGAGTAAAACATTTTTTGACAGGGTGTAGTACGAGCATCAAAATAATGAACTTGTGCTTTTCTTTTACATTTTGTATAAATGTGACATTTCATATATGTAATAATAGCTGTTGCCCGCGGCTCCGCCCGCGTGGATGTTGGTTATTGCGACCAAACATACCATATTATGTGTGTCCTTTCCTATATTATAATAATCGGTAATATAGCTAGTATGTAATATACCTAGTATGTAATATACCGTACCTAACTATTTCAATGATATCTACCGTCTTGTATATCATATAATTACCAAATGCGAAAACTTGTAATTGGCCATTTTATATTACAATTGTACCTAAATTGTGTTCTAGCTGTAAGTTTTTCTGAAAGAATAAAATAAAAATAAAATAAAATAAAATTTCGCCAGTTTATATTTAGGTCCCAATGTAATAGGTGGCGAACCCATTGCCATTAACCGGGCACTTATAAACCGTCGATAATTACACACATAACTTCGAAAAGCATCGTAAAGTCATTGGTATGTGCCATGGTAAAACCTGGGATCGAACCCGAGACACAAATATTTGCACTGAGCGGGAATCGAACCCGCGCCCCGTCTTAGCATTCGCGTCACTTCCGCCACGTCACGGAGGTCGTCAAATGTGTCAATAGTGCCCGAAATACGGCAATAAGCTCACTTCCTATTACTTTGGACCAAATACAGTGGTTGTTGAAATGTGGGAGTGAATTCACCCCTACCTACCCCGGAGGAATAAGGTGTGAGCATGTGTATGTAATGTGATTGTTTTTCTTGTAATCGAAGTACAGGGTTTTATGGGGATAAGCCAGAATTCTAGATAAATCAAAGTTGTTTTTCATCCCGGTTCATTGATGCTTTATTGATGAAATTAAAACTGGTCCTGCGTGATAATACCTACTATTGTCATAAATAGTTAGATGGACAATTCTCTATAGTATTTAATATGACAAAAAACTTTTTTTTATATTACTACATAATAATATACTATTAAAATTGCAATTTGTGTGTTAGTTAAATATTACAATAATCTGTAAACCACATGTGGTAAGACATAGCGTACATAACATAGCTTATAAGACCTTTATACCTAACCTATGATCCACAGAATAAATATGATTATGATTATGATTATGATTAATAAAAAAAATTATAATCCTACTAATAGGTATTATAAATGTGAAAGTTTGTAGGGGTTATTGTACATTTGTCATAAAGTAAATTCGTGACATATTGTAGAACTCTATTATGGATGGATGGATAGATGTTTATTACTCTTTCACGTAAAAACTACTGAATGGATTATTGTGAAACTTCACAATAATATAGCTTATACATCAGAATAACACGGGCTACAATTTATACAGGGGACATCGACGAGGGCGAACCCGCGGGCAACATCGCCATATCGATTTCTTCCAGGTAACCGGATGAACAGAAAAGTACACAAAAGATAAAAGTATGTTGAAGTAAACAAACACACTCATACATATACACATACAAGCACACACACATATAAATACAATTTTTTCCTCTTTATAATATTAGTGAAGATGTAAATAAATCATAATATATTCATACCAGAACTGAAGATAAGTTTATATATAAAAATGAATTGCAAAATATGTTGGTAAGCGCATAACTCAAAGACGGCTGGACCAATTAGAGTAATTCGTTTTTTATTTGTTCCTTGAACTCTACGGAATGTTTTTATGGAACAGCGGCAACGGGATCAGAAGTCCAAGCAGCGGGAAAGGGATCAGAAGTTCACGCGGGTGGAGCCGCTGTCTACAGCTAGTAGGTATATAAAATATTCACTACATAATTTATGACAGAGAACTAGACTGACCCTTTACTATGTGACGTCATCTCTGGTATAATTGTACAGCGCTTATTAGAAGCTCTAGATAGACTACAGCTACCGCAGATTTGCAGACCGCACAATTCCGAGTTCCGAGATCACTAACATGCTCGAACCGGTACCTCATTAGCAATGTATTACCACCTCTACTATTACAAGTGGTCCGTTAACCTCTTCCAGTTAATTCCAACTTTCTATTCAGAGCTGAATGTTTTATGTATGTAATAAATAAGACAAATATGCCTTCCTTCGAATTTATTCCAGAATGCCAGAGTTGCAAAAGGTCAGAGTTTCAAAACGTCTATTACTCATATCGTCAGAGTTTCAATGATATATTGTGAATTGTAGTATCCATAATTATCTTTCACATCATTGTGAATCGCAAGGTAGTATACACTCGAGCTGTAGTAGCCTCAAAAGCACAATATTACCACCTCAACTATTAGGTACGAGTGTTTTTCAGTTAATTTAAGTTTTTACCTGCCTGTTCAGAAATAACGTCGTCTAGGATAAATTCCAAACTGAATGCCGACAAATCCTTCTACGATAAGATTTTACATCGACAGCATGATGTAACTCTGATGCGATTCAATTTAGATAATATTGACGAATCGAAACAACTTAATCCCAACACTACTTTACTCCAACATAGCGTTTCTTCAACATGACTTTAATGAAAACCGATGCTAATTCGACGACGTTCTTCTTAGACAGCAATTATCATACTTAAAAAGAGTAAATTTTGTTCGCTTTTTCAAATATATTTAAAATAATTAACGTACGCGACTTACAAATTACATTCTATATTTTATAACAATCCTTTTCTGTTAAATGAGTCTGGCAACTCTCGTATGTTGTCTGCATGGCATCAGCGAACTGTAACTCGGTAAAACTTTCATTAAACTCGCTGCAACGTGCAACGTGATCAGAACCAAGCGAGCGTACCTTGTGACACTATCTGCGTTTCAACCTGATTGAACATATGTGACAAACAATTTTGATCACGGTTCTTTTACCTGGAACCTGGCGTTTTACAAACTTTAGTGCGATTGATCTTTGTCACGATTGGAGTTTTTGTTCAATCAATTATAACTGTGTGATCATTTTTGTTGGAAAGAAAATTAGTTCAAACTTTTACTTGTGACTTTATATTCTAAAGAGTGATAGGATTGGGATAGTATACAAGTACCTTAAGAATAGTACTTCCGCCCTACAGAATACCGTGGTTAATAATAACCTTGTGTTCTGTTTCCAGTGGTGAGTAGAGGGTAGCCGGAGGTCACTGGAGGTTTTTATTCTGTCAGTGTGCATATCAATTTGGTATTCAACCTTGGCACAATACCTCTCTAAACCCTTTCCCACCACTTTCAAGAAGGGCATTAAGTTTTCTATAGGGTTATCTGTACGAGTATGATGCGCGTGGTATTGAACACCTCCATAGGCCACTTTCCAAAAGATGGACCGTGTGCTAATCTGTCACGTAATTGGTATAAAAAACATTCAAATCTTAAGTTAATTCAAGGCAAGCGGGTTATATCGTCAAAACCAGGTTTGTTCAAATATGGGCTTATAAGCCTTTATATTGTCAAAGAGAGTGGTCTCTTCTCAGGAGATTTAACTACCGAACCAGCGAAAGAATCATTTTCAAATGACTTATTTACTAAGTATTTTTTTTATTATAAATTATAATATTTTTGACAAATGTAGCTACCTAATTATTGTAAAACTTTGACATTCATAAATGCTCTTTATATGGTTAAACGGAATAAACGAAATTGATTCTTTGATCTTTGATTCTGAGCTGTGGCACGAATAACACGAACCGTGGTACAAGTAATTTTATACCACGATTCAAATAGCCCAAAGACTGTCTATAGTAAATTTAAGTTATATCATTTAGAAGCTTCTAGCAGAAATTACCATTGACAGAAAGTTTGGCAATATTAATTACCAATATCGAATAATATTCTTTAAATAGGTACCTATATAAATTAGCACTCAGACTTATTGTCTATTAGTGTATTTAAATGTGCGGAGTCACGCATAAAGATTGCGTGAGGAACTCCCACGACCATGGCAGCTCTGACATCCGTGACGTCACGAATAAACCAGGAGTACCTTCGGTAGGTTGGCCATCTTTTGCGACTACGTAATTAACAGATGTTTGGCTAAGTAAAAGGGAAAGACTTAACCCTAGAAAGATACCCAACACTTCAGAAGCGTAACCCAAAACAACCACTCCACGATCTCCATGGCGTGGCGGTAGTGAACGGTAGAGGTGCGGGTTCGATTCACGCTCAGTGCAGATATTTGTGTGCATGAATATGAATATTTGCGTTGGTCTGGGTGTTTGCATATATAATATGTATTGTCACTTATTTGCAAAAAAAATTATCTCAGTCTATGTTTATCCACATTCTTATTGAACCCATAACACAAGCAAGTTAAGCTATGCTTACATTGTAAAAAAAAAAGTTATTTCGGTATATTTTTATAACTATCGCGTGTATGTCTTGTGTTCCCGAGCCATCTCAGTCGTTGATCAACACTCTCGCAAGACAACCATTGCAGTAGCACTAGCATGAACTCCTATCGAATTCGTAATGTAAAGGTTTCGAGAGACCGGAGCATTGTGATTGGCAGTCTGCCTCTTGTGAACCTGTGTGCGTGTGTAGCCCGTCAATCACAATGCTCCGTTCTGTCGATACCTTTATATTGCGAATTCGATAGTATTTCGTGCTAAGGCTACAGTTCGACAAACTCAAGCGCTCGAAAGAGGCATTTTTACCTAATGTCTCCTCTATATCTCAGCTGTAAGATCTTCCTCTCATTTCAGGTGGAATAGAAACGATGGAAAAGAAAAATATTGTCAAAGTATTTTGGTGGTATGAATTATGACTGTATTGTTAATATTTCTTCAGCTTCTTGAAAGCACTTCAAGATAAAGCTTACAAAGTGACCTTGAGGAACATATTTCAGGTGTTCAGACATCAAAAGACGAAGCCTTGCATACCACGTCATGCATATCAATAAGGTTTGAAGGCTTCTTTGGTTGGCTTGCAAATTGCTACAGCGTGTACAGACGAAGTGGTTTGAATTCAGATTATATTTCTCGGACGTCGGTAGGAGTATTCAGTGATGTGAAGTTAAGCCTGAAGTGTACATATTTATTCTACAGTACTACGTTACTTTTCATGGATAGTATACCTCCCGCCTTATATCTTGAACTTTCAAAGTAATATATTAGTGTAGTAGGTATATTTCTGTTTAGTGTAGTATTCTGTTTCCTCTCTAGCCTGAACGGTTAGTATAAGGTTTTATTTCGAATTCAAATTCAATAATCACTTATTCTGTATAGATTTTTTTTTATTAATGGCACTTCAATTCGACTTCACCTCGCCTGATGTTAAGCTGAAGGCAAAGTCTCATGGAACAGGGTCACCATTGCAAACACGTTGAGTTCTACAATGGTGGCGCTCAGCTTGACGGCCTCATCAGATGCTTTTTCACGCCCCGCTTAAAGGACCCCGGACTGTAGGAAGAAGGAAAGGAAGGAAAGAAGGAACACCTGCGCTTACTATATCGCACGATAAAAAAAGTATATCGCCTTCATAAGTTGTTCCGTTTGTCGCCTCTTACAACTTCCATCAGAGGAGGTGGTTATATTCTTTCTTCGCCACCATATCTGTTACCCATCATCATCTTCCTGCCCTTGTCCCCATTTATTTGGGGTCGGCGCAACATGGCATTCTCTTCCATACATTTCTATCGGATGTCATTTCCTCAGTCACTCCTTTCTTTGCCATATCATCTTTCTGTTTGTTACTATGCGTGACATAATATGAGAAAATACTACTATATATTTAGAAAAGGAAACCTAAATTTGTCTATAATTCTCATTTCAGGCAACATGTCAACAAGAAATAACCTGCGATCATATTTCTTAGAGTATATACAAAAGAAAATGGAAAACACAGATTTATGAGGCAAAGATAAAAATAACGTGGTAGGGTCAACCTAGGCATTCTATATTGGATCAGATAAGATGAGGGTAATAGACCTAGTTTGGCCTATTTTCTCTGTAGAATATTAACATGTTAGCAAAGTATAGGACAATATCATCATAGAAAATCCCGCTGAGTTTCTTGCTGGAGTCTTCTCAGACCGGGACCACGTTTCGAACTGGACGATAGTTCTTTCGCTAAACTACCATTGCACCACCATTGTAACACTTTACGTGTTTGTAATGGTGACCCTCTTTCCTGAGACTTGAGCTTACCATCAGGCGAGGTGAAGTCAAATTGACGAATCCTAAATAAAAAAAAACTTACCTATATTTTTAGTTTAAACGTTTTGTAAATCCGTTTAATGATCAATGCAGAATAATTATGATCGGCCCTTCTGCTATTCTGAATTGCTTCATGAATTTTCTTTTTTTAACATACATTACTTGTTAAACCTAGTAATGGATAAACGGCCCTTTGACAAACCGCAAGAAATGAATCATTAAACAATATTATCATATTCAATGTATGATTTTAGATTGACATGTTCATTGTGTGTCGCGATCAAGTGCAGTGCGAGAACGCGGACAGTGGTAGTGGCGGCGCGCGTAATAAACGAGTGAGAAAGAGGGTAGACGTAGACCGATACGGTTGGCTTCAATAAGAATTAACTCGCCGGTCGTCAGTACCTACACCGTGATCATGGCGCTTGCAACAGTGCCGAAATATCGGTTACTCAACAAAATAAACATACATGGTAAATATTCCGATAAATTTAACAGTGAATATCATATTCAAGCCTTCACATACATACATCTGAAATTGTCATACACGGTCGGCTACAGAGTCATACCTTAATACATAGAAAATCACACTTTTACGCTTGTTACATCATCCAATAATGATAAAACAAAACAGTGAAGTACTTCCAAAGCTTAAGCGCACCTAATCACACCAAATCCCTGGAGGCTTTCATAAAATGTTGCCGATTAATTTACCAGGAGACAGGAGCAGATTTTGTTTGTAATAAATGTGTAGCTTTTTAACATGGCTGTTGGTAACGACTGTTAGAAGTCGGGGCATTAGCGGAGTGCTTTTGATATTTGTGAATTGTAATATTACTTAGGTTTACACCTACTTTGGTTACTAATCATACATGGACTGTATTCTAGTACGATTGTGGAAAAATTGTGTTAAAAATTCTGCTATAAGTTATGCTGTGACCGACGTCGAAGGTCGCAGAACGACCTCCGTCCCCCATGAGCGCGGGCCTGGGGGTGACGGGTGGAGCCGCCTATCACCCTAGCAGAAGCAGGCCGAAGCGTCGGCGCAAAGTGTCACCCCATACCCAGGGGCTAGTTGGAGACACCATGTTCCCCACATTAGGGGAAGAGGGTCATCTCAAAAGAGAAGTCCCCGGGTCTGCCGCGGTGCGACAAATAATAATATATCTTGTATTATCTCACCTCCGGCAATCAAGGACCCTTGGATGGCGTTCGCTTTAGTCGATTTGAGTCCGACCTAATCACCTCCACCAATTTTTGGTAGAGGTGGTCGATCCGTGGGGATTATGCGCACGATAAAAAAGAATATAAACCCCCTGTCCATGGGCTGCGATTTTACCGACGCGTGTGATATTTTGCGTGGGTGATTTGTGGTGACATGGGTATCGGAGACTCGTAGGTCGCAGAATGTCCTTTGTCCTCAATGAGTGCGGACCTGGAGGCGATGAGTGGATCCACCTGTCACTCTATCAGGCCACGGCGGCGATACAGAACGCGCCTCCCTATGTGAGAGTTATGTCATGCATTATCTCACCTCTGACAACCAAAGAGTTTGACATAATCTCCTCACTGGAGGGGGTGGTATACGTGGAGATATCATGTGCCATAAAAGACTATGCATTGTGTATTTGAACTCATCTATGATAGTGCAGTCACGTGACAGAGCGGTATCTATGGATTGCGATAGGCTATTTAGAAGGTTAAGCACAGTAGACAAATTTGTCTACTAACTGTCAGCACAAAAACTCATCACATCACAAGGTTATTATAAGCCGCGGTATTCTGTAGGGCGGAGGCGCGGTATTCTCTATTCCCCAGTCGGACTGCTCAATTGGAACGAGTGATACCATCATATCTTACCTCCGTGAAGTTCTCGGTCGAAAGGTCAGATGGCATTCACACTCAGTAAAGTAGACATATTAATCAAAAACATCTGTCTCCAAAATGCTATCTGTAGACAAAACTGTGTATTTGCTATAGGGATGATGATGATGATGACGTAAGTGGTATAGTGTAGCTGGTAACACGTGCTATGAAGTGGCGAAAAAAAGTAATTGATTGGTCCCTCAATGGCATGTGTCACTCGCTAACGTTCGCGCACTAATTACCTTGGATAGTCAGAGATCCGGTTAGGCGATAACTACATGCTTTTGATTTCTATGGCAATACAATTTTAAGATATCATTCTCTGAACCTTTTCCCAACTCAGTTGGGGTCAGCTTTTCAGTCTACCTGTGATGCGGCGGAACTTCGATATTTTCCGTGAAGCGACTGCCATCTGACCTCCACAATGGTCCAATGACCAATGGCGATATCGAAGTTCCAAATTAGACTGGTTGGACTTTTGAGGGCTCCAACTACCCGTAACGACTGCCATAGATGTTTGTATGGCAACCGGGACCGACGGCTTAACGTTCTCTCCGAGGCGCGACCAGACCAGTGCAAGCAGCCATATTCATGCAAACAACTTTTTGCACTGAGCGGAGATGGAACGCGCGCCCCGTGCGTAGCAGTCGCGTGCACTACTGCTACGCCACGGAGGCTGTCAATTTTAAGTGACAATTTCAGATACATAATTCTTTATTGTACACCTTAGAACAAATGAGTACAATAACAAGTGTAAAGTTGCATGTACAATTGGCGGTCTTATCGTCTAAGACAATCGCTTTCAGGGAACTTTAGGATGGACTAAAATCTAATTGAATTGTCTGGGTCATGAGTTCCGAGCGTCCGCAATCTCTTCAGAGAGATTGCGAAGCGTATGGTACATGCTTTTCGTGATAAGAAGGATGGCTTATGCTTAGGATATAGAATAAGCATTGCCATACAACGTGGCAATGCTGTTAATCTTCTGGGAACGTTACCATAAGAGGCATGCGATGCAGAGAAATTCCACGACGCGTTTTGATTTATAGTTTAATTAAATAATGTATGTTTATATTCAACTTACTTAGCAAAATGGTATTTTAGTAATTTTATTAATAGTTACTAGTTGTTAATATTTCTACTTAATTGTACATTTTTAGTTATTGTAGGTAGAGTTTAGTTATATTCTTTATATATATTTTCGCTATCAATGTAAATCTTTGAGAATGCCGTAATGTGAAACCGGTTAGGTACAATAATAAATATAGTGAAGAAGTACAAGTGTTTTAGCAATAATGTATATAGCAATCAGTGATTGATTATTACGCAAACTACCCTTTTCCCTCTGACACAAAATTCACGCACTTTTTTCTCACCTGTAAAATACTATATTATTTAGACTTTTTCTAACAGATATATTTACTGTAAACACGTATAAAACATAATTATAAATGCTCCTAATTAATAAAATGGTCTAGCCATTATATTTTTAGCAAAATTAGCTCAAACATTAAGTGATACGAATGCGCAAAGATAACACGAACTTGCTCTAAAAAGTACAATTATGACGGTAGCCCATTAGTATTTACCGTGATAATTCAGCAAAATAAACTCTACCACTCAGTGATAAGACACATATTAGACTGTTCAAGAAATAAGTAAGCTAGTCCAAGTAACTTTGTTATGAATGTCGCTACTTAAACCATTTTCGTCTTCCTTACCCCTTTGGTTAGGCTCGAGGTTAAACGACAAGTGCGTGATTAAAACTGACTATCGTCGTTTCATAATCTCGTTTCACAAAACTAACAACGGCACACGAACGTAAACCGGCGCGTTTGGGTCAAACCTAAACGATTAATTGCTTTAGATAGTAATCGGAATTGCTTTCGTGGCCAAAATGTTTTCTGTACATATAATGTTTATGTAAGGCTATCAACAGAGCTTTAATGGAAGGGGTTTTGGGTTACTTATTAACCTTCATATATCCGTTGGTCTGTCAGACGAAGGATATTTTACGATTGCGTTTATTTGTTTCGTATCTTGGATTCCTTAGTAGCTATTACACGTAGCTATATAAATGAAAATGAATCGCGAAATATGTTGCTCAGCGCAAATTTCAAAAACGGCTGGACCAATTTGAGGAATTCTATTTTATTTATTCTTTATTCGGAAGGTTTTTTCATGGAGCATCCGGAACGGGATCAGAAGTCCACGCGGGTAAAACCACGGTCAACAGCTAGTATTTTCATGACATCTTAAAGCATCTAGTACCTATGCTAACTATTCAAGTTACGTCTTATGCATTTACTTTGATCGTTTCGAACATATATGAGAGTGCTTTACCAGTTAGATGTCCCCCGACACGGCAACGTATGAATTATTTATTTATTTACTTTTTAGAGGTATTTTTGTGTCGGAGGCTTTTTAATATTTTCAATCTAAATCGATATAGATACATATTATCATCTTAAATTAGCACACTTATCAAGAGGCAATCAGCAGAGACAAATAATATAAATTAAATACTGACAAAAATCTGTTTGGTAGTTTTTGCGAACAAATAGACAAATTAAAAAGAAAAAATTCTGTTCAGTATCGTGTCTATAACATAACTCAAGTTTTTTTTAAATATGTCCAATGTACAGACACAATTACACAATAGTATATATGGATATTTTTACCTCACTTACGGCTTTCTCATTTTTATTTTCCCACTTTCTACATATAGGTCCTAACAGTGTCCCTATTCTGAAAGTTCGACCAAGTACCTACACATACACGTATGTAACAACTGTAAAAAAGTAATTTCTAGATCTCGGATTGTATTCACCAGTTGGACAAACTAAAATTGGATTTCTTTTTGTTTCAGGTAATTTGCAGTACTACCTGGAATTTAAAATTATAGATCATAGTTAATCGTCAAGTATTGATATATAAATATAATTTTTATACAGTTCTCGCAATGGGAATTTATTCCCTGTACTATTTCAGATAGTGGCAATATCAAAGTTCTGTAGTTAGACCAGGTTCTTAAACTTTTTAGGGTACCCGTAACAAATTGCACAAAATAGGTATATCAATCGTAACGTGCACTCCGAGGCATATATATACTGAATGTGCAGAGAAATAAACTCTTCAGCTATAAATAAATAAATAAATACTCTAGGACAATCTACACAACGCCTCATAAATCCATGGTAAGCATAGTTTAACTTAGTTAACGGTAATAATTGCACTGAGCGCGAATCGAACCCGCGACTCCTACGTAACAGTTACGTTCACTGCCGCCCCTCCACGGAGGTCGTTAAAAAATTTATGGTTACTTCCCACAGAACCATATATATAACTGGGAGAGTATATTATATGTGTATGAAAATAAAAGAAAGTTCTCATGTCGTTCACACATGTGCCATTTTACATATCGTGGTAACGTTGTGTCAAAAACATCATAAATATCACTGACTTAGAACTGACACTCGTGACAAGGGGGCGGCATTAACCGGCGTCAATCTCTACCTGTCACGGTGTTATCTCGAGCATGTATGTTTAAGTATGACGGGATAGCAGGGAACAGGGAAGAATGTGTGAAACAATGTAGAAGACATGATGTATTTTTTTGAATTTTTGTGAATATTATTTTTGGTTTTTGGTCAGCCTCCGTGGCGTGACAGTAGTGAACACGACTACTACGCACGGGGCGCGGGTTCGATCCCCGCTCAGTGCAAAAAGTTGTATGCATGAATATGGCTGATAGCACTGATCTGGTCGTGCCTCGGAGAGCACGTTAAGCCGTCGGTTCCGGTTGCCATACAAGCATCTATGGCAGTCGTTACGGGTAGTTGGAGCCCTCAAAAGTCCAACCAGTCTAATTTGGAACTTTGATATCGCCATTTGGTCATTGGACCATTGGTTGTGGAGGTCAGATGGCAGTCGCTTCACGGAAAATATAAAGTTCAGCCACATCTCAGTTAGACTAGAAAGCCGACCCCAACTGATTTGGGAAAAGATTCAGATTTTTTTTGGTTTTTGAACCATGCTTATATGATTGAACAAATCTGGTTTTACTTTGGTACAGGGGTAGATTATAGTTTGGAATTATAATATACACTTTAATGCCTGGAATAAGTTCCCGTAGATTGCCAGAACGGGACCAGAATACCACAATGCTGCCATTGAAGGCTGAAGGCAGAGCCGCAGATTACATCGGTGAATTAATACTTTACACGTAACTTTGACGGTGGTAGGAGTGCTCACCGTTTCCGGTCGAATGTGTGAGGCTGAACTCCCTCTCTATGGCGAGCGGTACGTTGATAGAAAGTAGGTGCGGGCATCATGTCCTTTATTTTCACTCAAAAATTACTCTTAGCCCATCACTTTCATTGTAATAGTTAATCAAATACTTATATGCTTCATTGTTAGTTATGCTGACAAAAGAATTACGTAGAAAAGAACAATGTGAATTTTATACATTCATTGTGTTTAAATACAATATGTAATGCTCCCAACTGTTTACTGAGAAAAAATTGCTTCAAGCTCAGCTTTGTATATTTTCTTGTAACATAATTATAATAATTGTAATATTTATGCTTTGAATGTTAATTGAGGATATATGAAAATGCAATATGAAAATGAGTTTAGAGGACCCTTCTTTGTCTCTGAGACATTTGAAATCCTATATATTCAGAGTTTCATTACACCTATAAATCTATTAGGTATAGGGTAGGTAGTAGTAGGCACGTAGCAAGAAGAACAGATGGCCGTTGGAGCTGAAAGGTTCTCGATTGGAGACCGCGTACCGGTAGACAAAGCGTGGGACAGCCTCCTGCGAAATCGACGGACGACATAGTCAAAGTCGCGGGTACCCATTGGATGCAGACCGCCTCCAACCGGTCGGATTGGAGGTCGATGGGGGAGGCCTATGTTCAGCAGTGGACGTCTTGTGGCTGAAATGATGAATCTATTAGTAGTATACCACTGATGGATTACATGGACGGATACTTTTACGAACTTCACCCTAGCTTATCATCAGGCAGGGTGCAGTGTTGAAATAACAACCTAAATATATAATCGTAATTATCAACCCTAAGGTGATGATTATAAAACATTTTTAAACAGATTCTGTCGCGATTATTTTATGAAACAGAATTACAAATAGGTTAAATTGATTACCAAGATTTAATTACCCCCTATTGTTTATAAATAACAAGTGAAGCTAATATAAGCCTGTTATAAATCACACAATCCGCAACCTCATTTCCGAAAGCCATTACTGCAATCAACAGATTCGCACGCCTCCATTCCGGGATGATTAAAGAGAATGCCTTTATAGTACACCGAACTATATTTAGGTACAATACGAATAGACACATTGTAGTTCAGGAGTCTGTGTGCACCAAGCTGAATGTATTTTGCAAGAACACTACTTATAGTCACTGCCTCGAAATATTATTCTTCAAATACTTTTCTCGATATCATGGTTGCCTGTAAAAGATTACCACGGAGCGATAAAGTCGCTAATTATATGTACTTCGTAAATTCTTTTTCCGTATTATGTTATCGTCTCCTTGGTGTACAATAAAGAGTTATATCGCGGTATAGGTGTCGCCTTTTTTATCTATACCGCTTATGTACTTCAAGAAGAGACAGAGTCTCGTGCCTGAGATGGAAAGTGGTTACCTCGACCTATTGATGTTGACAATATAACGGCTCTACATTCATCCGCGATCAGACTTCACCAGTCAAGACTGCTCAATTGGGACGGGACATCGCGTCCGACCTTTTCTACAATTCCTTCCAATATTTGATTAATTTAACTTTTGTCTGATCGCCCAACCCGAAAGGAGAAGCACCAAAACATTTAACATAAATCAACAGGTCTACCAGCTTAAAGAATGAGGTTAAACTTTTTAAAAGTCAGTCTGCTCTCCTCAAAACCATGCATTTTAATTTATGCTTTTCTTCCACTAATAAAGTGAATTCAAAATTCAAAATTCAATCATTTATTCTGTATAGACCACCAAACGGAACTTACAAAACGTCAATATTAATAATAAGTTAGTGAGCAAATGGACCACCGCGCCGGTTCGAAACTACTGAACGGATTTTTTTTGTTTGAAGGGGTTTGGTCCAACTTAAAATCTTACGTTTGTTTGATTGCAATCGGTTTGGCAGAACCAGAGATTATGATGGCGATGCACATATGGCGCTTAGGTCGAGATTACCGACAGCCACGCGGGCGGAGCCGCGGGCATAGGCTAGTACAACATAAGGTTCATACCACACAAATATAAAAAAAATCATCTGTTATTGTCGTGAATTTGCTGTTGGGCGGCTCCTAGACTATTAGGTACATACAACACACATATTATAGACACATTAGCAAGGTTCGGTTCCCTGACACGTCGCTGACTGCTACACGTCAAGGATTATAATATGACTGTTTGATGTTTGGTATGTCAACGTTGTAATGGAAAACGTTTTGTCATGGTGTGGAGGCTTTTAGCGGTTTTCTAAGTTTTAGACTTGTTTAGTCTTGTTTAGTTGATTTATTTTTGGAACATGTTTGAATGTGTTCTTATGATAATGGACTTTTGTTTCATTTATTGGTAGGTTAATGGCTACGGCTTTTTAAAATGAACATGTCAAGTAATTAATAAAATAACTTTATTTTTAAATCCCCGATGTGAAATGACTTTTTACTTTTTTCGCAAGTTACTTTGTTTTCATTTCTATCGACTGTCTCGAAAGACTGTCCTGTATGTTTCTTTTTTCTAATATTTTGTTCTTAATGGTATCACAATAATTCCTTCAAGACGAGACTGCAGGAGGCGCGTTTTCGATCCCCGCTCAGTGCAAATATTTGTATGTATGAATATGGCTGTTTTTGTATTTTACATGAAATGTGGGTATTTAATACACCTCTTCCCTTCGGGGATTACGGGCGTGAGCATATTATGTACCTATATATACAGACCAGTACAAATAGCCACATACATACTATGTATGTGGCTATTTGTACTGGTCTGTCGTGCCTCGGAAAACACGTTAAACCGTCGATCCCGGGTGCCATAAAAACATCTACGGCAGTCGTTATGGGCAGTTGGAGCCCACAAAAGTCCGACTAGCTACTAATTAAAACTTCGATATCGTCAATTTGGATGTGGAGGACAGGTGGTAGTCGCTTTGCGGCAAATATCGAAGATCAGTCGCATCTTATTTAGACTAGAAATCGACTCCAACTGAGTTGGGAATAAGCTCAGAGAATGATGCTTCAATTTCCAATAACGAACCAGTGTCAATGTTCCATATCTGCCTGTCTTCCTGCCACGAAGTCTCAATTTCATTTTATGAGCTCGTTGCTACGCCTATTTTAGTAATCTCTTCAGATCATAACTAAACTTCTTGAGACTTTTTTTCTGGAAAACGAAAGTATCTTTTTTATATAAAAATAAACAAAAAATGAAATGACTTCACCTTGTCTTCAGGACTCCAAAAAAGCTAATACACCAATTAAATTATTCATTTCAGTGTAAAGAATGTTAGTGAACTTCAATTTCGCCTGCGTGAAGTTCTGTTCCTATTTCCATAACCTATGGGAACCTATTCCAGGGATAAAGACCCTTGGAAGATGGAAACATCAAAACTTGATGCTATGTTTGACGATATGAGTCATTAACCCAAGACGCCGTACCAGCTTACAACAAGGCCTAACAACTTTGTTGGGTACCATGGAACTAGCGAAATTTCGGTCCCGTACGAAATACGATCAAACGACAGCATTAACCTTTGTAGACACCCAGAAGTCACTTTGGTTTTCTTTCTTTAAAAAAAGGGAGTAGGTATTATTATTCAAATTTAGAAACTAGTTTCGATACTCGGTTTCGTAGGCACGTGGCCGAAGGGTTAGGAGCCGAAATTGTTAATATTTCCTCTAGCCCGGACAGTTAAACTTAATGGCTTGTGTTAGAGGTGGGTATACATCGGGAGTGTAATGGCCAGGATCAATGCCGTCTTTACCATAGGGGCACTCGCTTCACGTGCCCACTGCCCAGGGCTCACCGCCTCAAGGGGACCCACAAGAGAGAAACGATTTCTCGCACATCAACTTAAAGAAAATCATGTATAACAATAAGCTCCACCAAGTGCAATCAATCAACAGTATCTATTGATACTGACTATACTATTCTAGACTATTGTGTACATACAACACACATTTATAGACACATTAGCAAGGTTCGATTCCCCGACACATCCGATCCGATTTCAGAAGAAACATATTCCATAAAACCGAATGCCCGAAATTTCGGTCCGTTATTGCGAATGTTTCATAGTAGGTCTAAAGTTTATATAAACTTCGGGCAGGTATTAAACACCCTTACTTGCGTTCATGTTAGCCTTACGTCGGCAAGGCAGGTCATCTTGTAAGCAGGTGTGACGAGCGGAAGCTGCGTTAAGAGGTCAATAACTCAGCTTCCCAAGTTAGAACTTAGTTAAAACAATTTAATTAAACAAGTGATTGCAGAAAGCGACTTAAGTCGTACTTTTGTACTTCATATTAATGTTTTGGATATTTTTGAGGGTTCCATACTTACAGGGTATCAGAAATTTATTACTATAACTCCCTTTTTTGTCACCGGATCCCACCGGAGCCGGTGAGGGAGGTTATGTCGGACTCGAGCCGACTAAAACGCACGCCGTCTTTGGGTCTTTAGTTGCCGAAGGTGAGATAGTAGCGAACATAATCCCTCGCACCCTGGCAGACCCGGGGTCCTCTCTCCAAGCTAT
Organism: Pelosia muscerda; assembly: GCA_963691645.1. Classification (NCBI taxonomy): domain Eukaryota; kingdom Metazoa; phylum Arthropoda; class Insecta; order Lepidoptera; family Erebidae; genus Pelosia; species Pelosia muscerda. Next base: position 16,557,615 of record OY829109.1, on the reverse strand, counting down.
ATCTCCTGAGATATTGGTAACGGTGACGGATAACTGTGATAGCTAGATTAACCGTAGGTATTGCTTAGTGATGTCATATTCGCTCTGTACGGGGTTGATACACCCTAGGGCCGTTCTTCAGAATCCGTACTTACAGAATACGATATATCTCGTCCCAATTAAGCAGTTCCAGGGAAAGTACCCCCATCATACAGAATAATGCGGCTAATAATAACCTTGTGTTGTGTTTCCGGTGGTGAATAAGGTAGCCAGAGCTCAACGGAGAGATTTTATGCTGTCGGGGGGACGTTAATTTGTCTTCTACGCTGACGCCACAGAAGCCCCCCGCCACCTCTGCTTCAAAAAGGGCATTAAAAGTTTTTAAATGACACCCCGGGTGTTGTAACATAGGCTACAGTAAACACTTTCCATCAGGTGCGCCTTGAGCTCGTTTGCCATTTAAGTTAAATAAAAAAACGATTCAATACTGACCTAGGGTTCTACCACAAAAAGTTATATTATTTCAATCTTACTATACTTCATCTTTGTCATTCTCTGAGCCTATTCCCAACTCAGTAGGTGGCTTTCTAGTCTAACTAAGATGCGGCTGAACTTCAATATTTTCCGTGAAGCGACTGCCATTGGACCTCCACAACCAAATTTACGACATCGAAGTTCTGTAGTTAGACTAGTTGGACTCTAACTACCCGTAACGACTGCCATAGATTTTTGTATGGCAACCGGGACTCCACTAAGTGGAGATCGAACCCGCGCCTCCTGCATAGCAGTCGCGTTCACTACCACGTGGCACATAGGCTGTCGAGTCAAGGTTTGAATCACGATATGAAAGTAAATAAAACTGCATTAATATAACTTTTAACCTATAAAAGTTGTGGCGGTAAGGCCCTAGTTCTTTTTACAATTGAACATAATAAATTCATCAAAGAAGATCTCGTACTATTTCATTACAATCTCTTTTGACTTTTAGATTGAAGGATGAAGCTATATTTCTCATTCAACTTTTACTTTATTGTTCGGATGAAGGTAAATCAAATAAAAGTAATCGTACTTTTAAAAGGGATTTACATTACATTTTGAATTCTCTTTCTCGACTTGTCGAATCTAATTTATATGGTGATTGAAAGAATAATACTTAACAACTGTTTGAATGACTTTTTTATGCTGTCAAGGAAGTAAACAAGCATACAGACCAACTGATGAACTGTGTATTCCTGTTGATATTACACTGGTGTGGAAGAAGGAAAAATACTGGTCTAGTACGAGTCAGTACAATGTTTTGAGATAAGACGGAGGTAAAGGAGATGGGGGTTAAAATATTGTACAACAAGGAAATAATATGCGCTTTCCAGCAAAAGCGTATTTGAGCTTTTGTCGAAATTCAGAAACATGATCATATTTGCGTAGGCTATATTAGCTAATGTGTAGAGCAGCCCTTAAAAGGAAATCGTGGTTATCGTATTGCATAAATTTTCTGCATGAACTTGTGCAGTTTTTGATAGGTGTTATCGATTAACTTTTAAACTTTCGCGTTCCATGATTATGATAATAAATGTAACCGGGAATTAACGCGATCATGGTATAGGTATATACATACCTTTTGCCTGACGTTTCGACCAGGTTACACCGGCCGTGGTCACAGGCTGACTGGCTCAGCTGCGCAAGTGATAAAAAACTTGCTACCTCGCTTTTCTGCGCCGTCGGATAGACACCGAGCCGTTTGCTTAGAGAATAGGGACCCTGTGAGTGTGGTATGTGACGGTACCTGGCGAAGAAATAATCTACAAAATGTCGAAAATGTGCGGGTAGGTGAACAACCGGCTACCTCACGGACTCGACGACGGAGGGCGTGCGCAGCTGAGCCAGTCAGCCTGTGACCACGGCCGGTGTAACCTGGTCGAAACGTCAGGCAAAAGGTATGTATATACCTATACCATGATCGCGTTAATTCCCGGTTACATTTATTATCATAGGTGTTATCGACTTGAGTTTTTGGTATGAACTTCACAATACATGTTTATTATCTGGAATAGGCTTAGAGAATGAACATTATTATAAAAAAAATTGATTTTTCTTCCGAGAATCCTTATATCAATCGTGAAGTACTCACGTCACTTCAAACGGTTTCTTTAAAATATTGGACTGTGATTTCAAGAAAAGTAAAATGTGCTGGAAATAAAAATTCTGAAACGTAGCTTTAAGGTGGTTTCTCAGATAAAAGTCAATTCTGAACAGCCTGGTGGCATTCGATATATAGTCTGGGAGCTGGTGATAATAATATAGACATGTTAGTCATTTGTAGACTATAATAATATAAAACTAGAAAAAGAACACACAAATATAAACAGTTTTCTTTATTTTAAACTTTTATTTTTTCTTTATTAAAATTTCGCGCGGGCAGAGTCGCTCGTATCATCTAAATACCCGTGACTCTTAGACGGAAATTTTAATTATAATGGTTCAAAAAATTATATCTTACATTTTCATTGAAATCATGATCGCTTTTTTATAATTATGTATAATATATTTATGTTGTCTTATGACCGCACTCCGCCTAATGGTAAGCTTGGGTGCAGTCCAAAGAATCGGTCTCTAATGATTCAAGAAATCTTTTTATTAGGAGAATAGAAGGTATTTAATTCTTGAGTAAAATATATATACCAAAAAAACTCTACAATTTTTATGTGTGAACTCTTGAACTATTAAGACCCTCACGTCCCTGGGAGTAGGTTGTGATGACAATTGAAAAGGGACACGTACCTTACAGTCTCAAGTCAGACAGTAATTTGACCTTGAAACTTTACACAGTCTTAAATATTTTATAGGGTATTTTCCCCTTTTTTATTTCGTTAACTAACTGTAAACGTTTCTTCGCTCGCGTGGACTTAAGCCGTCGTACTACTTGTTTTTTGCGCGAATCCCTAATAATTTTGTAAAAATTCAGACGTAACCTTATAACATTTACTATCTGAAGTGAAACCTCGTAAACATCGACACAGCTGTTTCGAAGATTTTCCATTACAAGTAGACAAATTTTCTTTGCGATGGATGCGAATTTCAAGGATCCTAGCAAGTGGAAAAGAGAGTTATCGCTCTAAAAACACTTACACACATTAAAAAAAGCAACTTAGGAAATATATATACAAAAAAAAATTATGATTTTAGATTGACATGGTCATTTACATATTCACTGTTAAATCGTACGGGATATTTACCATGTTTGTTGATTTCTTCGTGTAACACGAAGAAATCAACAAACATGGTAAATATCCGGTACGATTTAACAGAAAAAAAAATTTAAAATACATCACCATTCCCCCTCAATATAGGCAGGGAGTTCACCCATACACATTACGTCGATCATCATTACGGTAACTGTGCGCTACGAAAAGAACTTAATCCCGCGCACGCTCAAGCTGTGGAATAAATTCACTGCTGTGGTTTTTCCAAGCGACTACAATATGAAGCTCTTCAAGAAGGGCATTAAGAGGTTTCTACAGAGTCGACAGCCCGTTGAATTCCCTAAATAAAGTCCCTAGCGTTGCATTTAGGCCACAGAAATAGGTGTGTTTGTCTGTCTAAATATTCCACCTAGCTCTCTACCTATATGCACTATCAACAAAACTAAATCTGAAACCCGTTGCATCTACAGCCATATCACTTCCTCTCGTAGCATTAAATAGAATGCCTCCATTAGACAGCGGGAATCAAATTCCCTTTGCTATATCCAGGCACAAGCTTTAGGCTTTGGGTGCTTTCCACAGCTGTACTCAGAGATTTAGAGGGAAAAGTTCATATATGGGGAGGTGATATTTGCATTCTTACTCTATCATTACACAAATTACTAAATATAATACTACTAGCTATACCCGCGACTCCGCTCGCATGGATGTCGGATATCGTGAAGAACATAACTTAGAACATACTTCTGTTCTATTTTCAATAATTTCCGCAGCGCATGCAACGAAAGACATTTAAGGCGAGGTTGCAGTGAGACAAGTAGGTATTTTACGTCGCCTCAGTACCTCAGTCCCCGCAGCCGAATCGAGTGTAATCGACGCAACGAGCGGGCAGCGCGGGGGGCGGCGCGCAGGCGCGCGCAATCCTATAGTATAACCCGGTACGCGAAAACTTGAGACTCGCGTTTGTTAGAAAAACTAAGAAACTGGAATGGAGTCCAAAAGTTAACAAAGGGTGACACCTAAGACCTGAACATATAGGTCATAGGCCACCGTGACCCTCTTCGCATCAGGTGGGCCGTATGCTTGTCTGCCACATAAGTGATATAAAAAACATGTTGTTCTGGATAAAGGGAGGGTGGGATTGATTGTAAGAGTTCATCGGAATACTCACTATAGGCTATGTGTAGGTACCTTTTTCACTTATATGTGTAGGTATATACTGTGTAGCAACAATGTTTTAAATATTTTTTTTTTTATTATTTAAAAAAAACATACATGAAGTCGCGTGCGGGAGATTGTAGTGCTATTTTAGAGTACTCGTACTCGTATAGAGTACTCGTGCTATGTTAAAAACTACTGCAACCTGGCCTTAAGCACACTTTTTAGACCTTGGGTTACATTACTTAAGTTTTAGTAAGGATTTCTAAATATATTACCCAGGGAGAAAGTAACTTTCCAATGGCAAAAGATTTTTTTAAATTGGCACAGTAGTTTTTGAGTTCATTCATTACAAACACCACAAATGGACGAACGGAGGTAGTACATGACGGTATCTCCCGTCCTAATTAAGCAGTAGGACTGAAGATGTACCTCCGCCCCACAGAATACTGCGGCTAATAATAACCTTGTGTTGTGTTTCCAGAGCACACTGGTAAGGTTTTGTATTATCAGTAGGAAGACCGAGAAACCCATCTTTGCCTTCTGCACTGATAGTACAGAGACTCTTTTAACCCTGCCCCCATTCACCTTTCCCTCTCTTCTCTATATGGTCGGCACGAATGTGACGCCCCTGGCGTGGCAAACATCTATAGGCCACGGTAACCACTTTCCATCAGGTGGGACGCGTGTTTGTATGCCACCTAAGTGTTATAAAAACACCAAAAAAATCCTCTATAATAAATTAAATTAAATATTCTTGAACAATCTACACAACGCCACCTAGACCCATGGTAAGCATATCTTAACTAGCTTGTATTATGGGTTCAAGAATGCGGATAAACATACATAGATACTGTGTATGATTTTAGATTGACATGGTCATTTACACATTCAATATTAAATTCATCGGGATATTTACCATGTTTATTTACCATGGTAAATATCCCGATGAATTTAATATTGAATACATAGATACTTTTTTGTAAATACATACATATTATACATAGAAACCCCCAGATCAATGCATATACATATTCATGCATACAAATATTTGCACTGATCGGGAATCGAACCCACGCCTCCTGCATATCAGTCGCGTTCACTACCGCCACGCCACGGAGGTCTTCTATTCGTCGTCTATCGTCTCTATATAATACTAGCGGACCCGGCAAACTTCGTACCGCCTTAGCGTAGCTTTGATGTATATTTTTCAATCTTTCTGACAGATTTTCTTTATATTTTTTTCCGTAAGAACCTTGTACAGAGTATTAGAAAACTACAAAAAAAAAATCAGCCAAATCGGTCAAGCCGTTTTCATGTTATGTCGTGACAATGGAAAACGGGTTTCATTTTTATGTATAAAGATAAGTGTAGATGTAGATTATGCATCGAAATAAAACACAATTACAGAAACATGATACACTCTGACGTGTGTTGATTGAGTGCACTGAGGAGTTGGGGCGAGCATTATTGGCTAATGGAGTATACATAATATATTTACATTTATCCCAACAATATATCTGAGTTATTTCCTGTTATATTATACGCTTTAACCATTAGGGAAATAGCAAATATAAACTGATAAAATATACAATGTATTTACTTACACAGCATGGATGAATTCTCTGTTTTTAGCGGTATACTTTTTATTTGATAGATCTGGAAGTTTTTCGTGGATAATATTTTTTATTGAAATGTACAATATCCATAATTGGTTTCGAATAACGTACCTAATATTGACATAGTGAAACAATATTTACATTTGAATTTTATTAGATTCGTACTCAATTTGGAAATACTTTTTAGTTATATTTTTATTAGCAGAGGCTTAATGCTTCCAACTTTGAAAAAATCTTATCTCTAAACTCATTTATTTGTAAGAATTATTTTGTTAAACAAAGAATTATCGACCGGGAGTCGCTTTCTCTCATGGGCTGGTTAACCCAGAAGAGAGAAAACAGGTGTGTTTTTCCGAAGGGTATGGCTGACAATTTATTCGTATTTTCCTTGCGCTGAATCCCCACGGATACCTACCACCCCCACCAAAAGTCAGTGGAGGTGATTATGTCGAACTCGAACCGACTAAAACGCACGCCGTCTATGAGTCTTCGGAGGTGAGATTATACAAGACATATCTCTCGCACCCCGGCAGACTCGGGGACCTCTCTAAGAGATGACCCCCTTCCCCTAATGTGGGAACCATGGTATCCCCATCAATGCCTGACGACCTGACCACCAGGACTAGAGTCCTGACATCACTGGTAGAGCAGTTCCACCACCTTACAGCTTACGTATCCTTCTCGTTGTTAAGGTCAGAGGTCGGTCTAAGTTGACATATGTCATGCGGACCACGCGAACGGGGGGGTTCACAAATCAAATCAAATCAAATCAAAAATCATTTATTCTGCATAGACCAATAAACGGCACTTACAAAACGTTAATTTCAACAATATTTTATCAAATTCAAATGGACCACCGACCGGTTTGAAACGCGGCTCCGACCTGAGAAGACTCCGGCAAGAAACTCAGCGGACTTTTCTTTTTTTTTTGTCTATTCACAATTATTTACTTAATCTAGATACAAAATTTAGCTAAGTAGCAAGTTGAGTGAACAGCTCATTTCCAGGCTTGTTTATCATCGAAATCACTGGTATCCTTCTCGTTGTTGAGGTAAAACGTCAGTCTAAGTTGGCATATGTCATGCGGACCACGCCTACTTGAGGGTTTCCGGGTGAAGTCCATCGCTTTGACGAGGAACTCAAGCGCATTGTCGAGGAGACACTTAATTTCGATCTTAATGAGCCTCAGTGGTATCAGTATCTGGCGGGGCCCATCTCCGGGTGTATCATATTGTGCGCTCAGGGATGGTATCTGCCATGTGTGTATTAATCTAATGTATAAAATTCTCGTGTCACAGTTTTCGTTGCCATAGGTATTCCTCCGAAACGGCTTGACCGATGCTCATGAAATTTCGTGAGCATATTGAGTAGGTCTGAGAATCGGCCAACATCTATTTTTCATACCCAACGGAGCAGCGGGAACGGGATCAGAAGTCCACGCGGGCGGAGCCGCGGGCAACAGCTAGTACCATATGAAATTCTCTTGAAAAGGTCCTCTATGTATTGGCTGCAGCTCGAAGCACGCCTTTCAAAGACCCAGGTCTCTATAATCCCGAGAGTTACGGAGCAAAGGTACAATATTGATATAAAATCATCAATTACTAAGCAATGTCATTGTCGCCGGTCAATTTAACGGTTCACAATCGTTCAATGAAAGTCAATGCTTCAATCGACTTCTAAAAGAACCATTATTCATTGGACTTCATCGCAAAAATCCCCTTTGTGTCAGCAGTACCATTAATGGTACCCAACCCTCTATTGTTCCAAACCAATCTGTTTTAAGTGTTTATAATGAAAAACATAGGAAATTGAAAAATATAAAAACCTTTTATTTTCCGAGTTGTCGGTTTTATTTAATTAATTTACACATAAAACCCGGTAGTACATCACTAGCGTGTGATGAAAACGTAGAGCGTTTGGCATTTTGATTGATTTAACATCCTGGTAGTTCGTTCGTTTTTTACTAACACATGACTTTCATTTACATTCACTCCATTTTGAATTTCGCTCCTGTAAATCCGCGAAGGTGTAGACAGACGTGATTTAACACCCACATTTCGCTAACTGGTACCGCAGTAGCCTATTGGCATACCAATACCATACCCATAGGTAATGGAATGCTGAGACAAGGCCTCGGGTTTCGATCCCAGGTTTTACCATGGCACACACCAATGACTTTTCGATGCTTTTCGAAGTTATGTATGTATTAATCGCAGGTTTCTAAGTGCCTGGTTAATGGCAATTGGCTCGCCACTAGTTACAAGTGGAAATGTGGGTGCTAGCACCTCTGCCTACTCCTTCGGGGATATGGGCGTGAGTTTGTGTGATTGAACCTGGGATCGAACCCGAGACCACGTCTCAGCAGTCCATTACCCATACCACTAGGCTACCGCGGTTAATCTCATCATCATGGAACATCTCTCCCATGTTTTAATGAACTTTTGAGCTGTTAATATGCAAAAGACTTTAAGTTGATTGGAAATTGGAAAAGTGACACCGTGACCCACATATGAAGGGGGCTAGCTCAAAACCAGTTTGAGGGTCAATCAGAGTGCGAGAGATTTGTTTCTTTCTCTTACAGGGAGAATCATCTGACCACTTGGACACAAATAGTCAGAGCATTCAGAGCAGAGCTCGCTGATTCAAATCCCGTCTAGACATTTTCTATAACTTATCAGATTTGAGTAAATAACAAAATCTTTCCTTCAAATATTCTAATATACCTACTTTCATATGTTGATATACCCGTGTATATACGAGTATGAGCCACATGTGTCCCATTCTCCCGCCGGCATCATTTCGTGCCAGTACTAGAACAAACATAGCTATGCAAGTTTTGTTAGGGAAACAAAAGGCTCCCAATAGTTTCCACCATGTTATTCAGTTTCAAAGAACTTGTTTATAGAATGTTATATAGAGAGCTTGAAATTTTTAACGTTATTGGATATATTTTACATCGTCAGAATATGTTACTTAAGCTTAAAGCAAAATGTCGGGAAAAAGGATCATCACTTTTTTTTTATTTCTTTATGGCACGTCAATTTGACTTCACTTAGCCTGATGGTAAGCTGAAGGCAAAGTAAAAGAGGGTCACTCGTATAGTATTACAATGGCGGGGCTCAGCTTGACGGCCTCATTAGATACTTTTTCACGCCCCGCTTTAAGGACTCGGGACTGTAGGAAGCAGAAAACACATCACAGATATATAAGATGTTTAAATGGTGTTAATCAGCTGGGCGGCCACATATTTCACCAACCATTGTATTTGGTACTTAATAGGGTGTGAGCCTATAGCCGTATTCCGGGCACTATTGTTGACTTTAGTCATGTATATGAGGCTAATTCTGGACTGTAATATATCTATCTGATGTTACACAGCTGTATCCCTAAGTCCCTTGTACGCATGTAAGGAGATGGGGGTGGCCCAAATTCTATTCTGCCGAGAACCACTTCCTTATGCTGTCTTACTAATAACCTTTATAACATAACAGAAAGAAAGAAAGAAAGAAAGAACACAACATAAACTCACGCCTATATCCCCGAAAAAGTAGGCAGAGGTGCTAGCACCCACATTTCACCAGTTTATGTTTAGTTCCCAATGTAATAGGTGGCGAGCCTATTGCACTTATAAACCTGCGATAAATACACACATAACTTCGAAAAGCATCGCAAAGTCATTGGTATGTTGTGAAACCTGGGATTGAACCCAAGACCTCGTCTCAGTAGTTCATTATTATCCATACCACTAGGCTATCGTCTGATCGTAAGTTGAAAGTAAAGTCTTGGGAATGAAGGCTACCATTACGGATGGCGATGATGACAATCGTCTCCCGCTGGGAGATATTTATGGTATAATGTAATAGGATGTATCATTACCTCTAAGTGAAGCGTATCAGTTACATTCGTACACATGCTAAGGGATCCATTTCCTGTCACCTGTCAAATTGATTCTGCTTATAGAGTTCCGTAACCGAAAGGGAAATAATATGACATGTTTGTGTACTATCTATACTATTATACACGGTGATTTTATAGTGGTTTCGGAAAAAGAATATTTTCTTTCACACACAGTTTCGGTAGCAAAATCGACTGGAAGTTTTAATTTTGAAAGAAAGAAAAAATTACTATATGTATGGCATAATGTGCAGGTGAACAGAAAAATGTATGGGACGTGTAAAAAAAAAAATTTTTTTTTTCGCCAAATTAGGACTTCCTTACGATTTTACTATCGAAATTGTGACCAAAATCTTTTTTTCCGAAACCACTATAAAATTAACCGGTATAATTGTCAGAAGTTTATGTTTTACATGATTGATATTGATAACACACTTGTACTTGTCCACTGTATTGTTATATGTCCATGTATAACAATAAGTTCCACCAAGTGCCATCAATCAACAGTATAAATAGTAAGTTTATGTTTGTCCGCGATGGACGCAAAAACTACTGAACGGATTTCGATGCGGTTTTTTATTTAAAGAGATTTGGTTCAACTAAAAATCTTACGTTTGTTTGATTGCAATCGGTTAAGTGGAACCAGAGTTATGATTGATAATATAGAAGTTAAGCTGCACAGATGGCGCTTATTATAAACTATATCTACCCCTGTATCATATTTTTGCCAGATTCGTTGAGCTATTAGAGCGTGTCCTCCCCATACCCGGGGGTTAGACGGAGACACCGTAGTCCCTACACCCGACGAGGGTCAGATCGGAAGAGAGGGCCCCGGGTCTGCCGGGGTGCGAAAGGTATATTAGCTACTATCTCACCTCCGGCAATTAAAGACCCAAAGATGGCGTGCGTGTTAGTCGGTTCGAGTCTGGTAGAACCTACCCAACCGGTACGGTGGGGGGTATCCGTGGGGATTTTTAGCAGAATTCAAAAGAGCTATTAGAGCGTGTATGATTTATATAAATGAAATTAATAAATAAATGTAATACTATAATAATTTTATTACAAGATGATTGAATATAATATATAAGAATTCATTATCGTGAGCATCAAGTTAATGATTATCTTTCGTAATATGTACTAGATGGATAAATAAATTATAATAATATGTACTAAATATTCTAGGACAGTCTATCATTCAGACCCATAAGCATAACTTAACTAGTTAGTGTTATGGGTTCTAGAAGGTAACCTATTGAAATATCGAATTTCTGTTACCCGAATCTTAAAATCCCGAAAACGGTTGGTAGAACTTTTAAAAGACAGGTGTAATGAATGACAACTTTCTATAATTCTGTTTTTCAGTTCCCAGATGAATCAATTTCCAGGTGCACTAAAACCAAATTTTCAAATAGTATTTTTTTGTTTTCCATAGTGTTATAATCCAAATATAGTTATACCAGATTCTCAGAATATTTTTTTTTGTTTTCCATCGTACCATTTTCCAAATAAACTATTACCAAATTTTCATAATCTTTTTATTTGGTTCCCATACAATCGTTTTCCATCTAAACTATATACAGGGTATAGTAAAACTCAGTAAATTTATACGATTCATTTAGTAGGTAGGTACCCACAGCAAGTCATTTAGAAATATTAGTTGCCTATTACAGATAGGTTTAAGTGTCAAATTCGACTCAGCAGGTTAGGTTAGGTTAGAACTGCGACCCCCGCACGAGCCGAGCGAGCGAAGCGAGCGTGCCGCGGCAGCGGCCGGCGAGTGCTAGAAAAATTCAACTCGGTTGGTTAGGTTAGGTTAGAACTGCCAGAACCGACTCGCTATTGTTTTACTTGCCCATTACAGTCAGGTTAAGGTTAAGTACCTACCTTGTAATTTTTCCATTGGATTCATTTTTAAAAATCTGGATATTGTTTGTCTGGATATCAATAAATTGCATTTCAAAAATTTGTGTTTTAAAAATTCGACTTTCGTGCATATGGATTACGATCATCTGGATTTTGTGCATTTAGATTTCGTATGTCTGGAATTCGTTCGTCTGGATTATAAAACGTCGTACAAATGAATAAATAGGAAAATGAAATTCGGAGTTGCGATTATATGGCAAATAAAACTTCGGAATTTGGAAAACCGGGATTATGAATAAATGGCCAAACGTTTTCTGGATTATGATATTCGGAATATTAAAATTCGGGATTAAGATAGGTAACCGTTCTAGAATGCGGATAAACTTACTTAGATACATTGTTTATTATACATAGAAACCCAGACCAATGCAAATACTAATATTTATGCACACAAATATTTGCACTGAGCAGGAATCAAACCCGAGCCTCCTATGTAGCAGAGATTGTCGATTAGCAATGATGAAAAGACTCTTATTGATTTGCCCGTGTTACCCAAGATTTGGCTAATAGTTAAATAGTTAACAAACACTAATACAATATAAGTATGAAGAAAATGGTACAGAACCCTCTTTTCTTCTCGATTCTATCGATATTATTTACTTTTGTGAGGCAGTTCCGACATACTTATATTGCCACTGGCGGTGACTTTGTGACAAGTACAATATTGATCCTATTTACAATCCTATTACTTTCTTAAGTGTATTTTTTCAATGCTAAGACGGATGTTTTGATGTAAGAAGATACCTTTTTCTAATAATATATAATAACTACCCTATACGCGCGGCTCCGCTCGCGTGGATTTCTGTTCCCATTCCCACTGCTCCACAAAAACCTGCCGTAGAGTTCAAGGAACAAATAACAAAAAGAATTACTCGAATTGGTCTAGCCGTCTTCAAGTTATGCGCTTATCAACATATTATTTCGAGACACAATTTTTTTTTATGTCTTTTTTAATGAATTTGAATGAATTGATGAACAAGTTTGAATTTAAATTACATTTATGTACCTATGTATAAAAATAATGAAATCGGATTTGCGCTTTGTAAAACATCCCAGAATATATTATATTATACATATTATATATTTATGATAAAAAAAATATTTTGAAAACATATAGGTACGGCAAAAAAAAACTAATTTGACTGCAAATACAGCCACAAGGCTAGATTGTATAATTAAGTAAACCATTTATCTATGTAGGTACACTAAAGTGAAAACATATGTTTTTTGTCTAGGACACGTCCATTTGATTCACCTCGTCTGATGGTAAACTATAGACAGAGTCTCAGGAAAGAGGGTCATCATTACAAACACGCACAGTATTTCAATGGCTCAACTTGACGGCCTCATCAGATGCTTTTTCACGCCCCGCCTTAAAGACCCGGGTACTAGCGAAATATATACCGATTTTTTATATGGTGCAACTGGTTCTAAGAAGTATTTCTAACAAATAGAGTTGTTGATAAAATGTGCGAGCGTATTTATTATATATCTCCCGGCATTGCATGCCTTTCTCCGGGTCAAGCTTCCAACCCTTGTTATTGGATTTCAATAACACAAAGAATTCTGTGTAACGATACTATTTGTAGAAAATTGTATGTATCTTAATTTAAAAAAATCTTAAACGTTAAGAATATAATTTATGTTTGTACTAGTAACTAATAAATTTTCAACTTTAAAAGGACATAATTAAAACCTATAGTTATAATAGTTTTTACAAAAAGCCGCGGTAGCCTAGTGGTATGGGTAATGGACTGCGGAGACGAAGTCTCGGGTTCGATTCCAGGTTTCACCATGGCACACACCAATGACTTTTCGAAGCTTTTCGAAGTTATGTGTTTATTTATCGCAGCAGCAGACTCAACTTACGTATTACTTTATATAATATTGTAGTGTACAAACAAAAAGTAAAATACTTTTTGGTTCTCTTTAAAAATTAATGAATGTACGATATATTATCTCATTTTGCTTACGACGGAAGCCGTTGGACTTGCTAAGCCGGTAAGAACAGAGGGATTTGTTAAAAATATAATAAGTATTGCGTACTCCCAGAGCCAAAACCCGGAAAAATGTTTTACACAAATGTTATCATTCATAATAATAACATTTTCATAGACGAATATAACTTGTATTTTTATATAAGGTGTGATGGAGTTACATTACAGTATATATCATCCTAATTGAGCAGTCCGACTACAAAGGAACTTTCGCGTCACAAAATGCCCTGTAAAAAATTACGAATATGAGTGTATCTCCCGGTCTAATTAAGCAGTTCAACTGGGGAAGTACCTCCGCCCTACAGAATACTGGGGTTAATAATAACCTTGTGTTGTGTTTTCAGCGGTGAGTAGAGTAGCCAGGGCTAACTTGAGAGGTTTTGTGTTGTCAGTGGGAAGATCGAATTAATGGTAAGAATCTCAGCTTTGTCGTCTGCACAGCACACACTTTTTTAGATATATTTTTACTTGTAAATTCATACATATTATACCTACATCGAAACACCCAGAGCAATGCAAATATTTATATGCATGAACACAAATATTTGCACTGAGCGGGAATTGAACCCGCCCTTCTGCGTAGCAGTCACGTGCACTACCACCACACTACGGTTTAAAAACTCTCTTATATCAATGCTCCCCACTCCTGGGTCGGTAGTCGACGTCCGTATGACACGTTAATCTCTTCTCATCAGGTGGGCCGCATGCTTGTCTGCTACCTCCAGATACATTTTGTTATGGTTTATAAAAAAGTGCACGTCGGACGGAATTTTTACCTGTAACCAGTACCTTTTCTTGTGCGCAAAATCCTCACGCATACCGCACTCACCGAAGTCGGTGGAGGTGATTATGTCGGACTTCCCTCACAGAGAGAATGCTCTAACTAACTAAGCTACATAAACACATCTTATAATTCTATATATACCCTCACTTACTTCTACTCTATTTATGAGTTAGGTCACCAGAATACTTGTAAAAATATTACTGATTTAATAAGTAGTTAATAAATCTCAAACAGTTTATCTTCATAAGAGAGGGGCTGCGCCACAGAGTATAATTTTTAAACATTTTATTTAAATTTATTTACATAAGATTTATATCTAAATTATACACACAAGGAATTCAGTGAATAATTTATAATATTCTGAGACAGCCTGTGTAATAAAAACAGTGTTATCTAGACTCTAAATGAGTTTTGCTTCTACTATGGCTTCCAAAACACAAATGTAAAATTCTTCTATGTAAAATTGTATTGGGTATGTGTAAAAAAGATTACTTATTCTTACATAATTAAGGCGGTAGCCTAGTGGTATGGGTAATTAACTGCTGAGACGAGGTCTCGGGTTCGAGCCCAGGTTTTACCATGGCATACACCAATGACTTTTTGATGATTTTCGAAGTTATGTGTGTATTTATCGCAGGTTTATAAGTACCCGGTTAATGGCCATAGGCTCGCCACCTGTTACATTGGGACCTAAATATAAACTGGCGAAATGTGGGTGCTAGCACCTCTACCTACCTCTTCGGGGATAAAGGCGTGAGTTTTTGTTATGTATGTGTATTTACAATAAAAAGAACCAACGTACTGTTAGAATATTTAAGAAAGAATTAAAACCAATTTACAAATATATGCGCTAAATAGACATCAAACCTAATCAATACCAAACCCTAAACAGCTGAACTACAGGTCGTCCCTACTAACGTTGGCATGAAAAAACCTTTAGTAATAAAGGAAAAAAGTGAAAACCCTTTTCCAACGTGAAACACACATAAAATCCGTGCATAAAATGTTCGACCAATCAACAGCATAACCGTTTGAAAACGACACGGTGCTAAAAACGGAAATCAAATCTTGCCTCGTTCATTTTTAATCTCGAACGAGAACGAAAGTTATATTTTTTTTCAGTACACCGACGGTATATTGGTGCTAAGGAAAATACGTACCGACGACGATGGGGGCTACCATGAAACATTTCAGAAAATTTTATTAAACTTAAATATTTACGATATAGATGTAGGCGTTACCTGGCGGAAATCCATTAGAAAAAGACATATATTGGGGGGATTCATTTGCTTGAGAGTGCTCCTGAAGATGCCTCGTGTAGAGGCGAAACACATGTCGAGGTTTAAGTCCTACGCACTAGCGGAATACTGCATGGTAAAACATCTCCTCTCTGGTAAGATTTTTTTGTTTTTTTTACTTTGAAGAGGGTGGTTTGGCATTCCAATATATATTGTTGGAGTGTTGAACCATGGGTGAGCGGTGGGCCCTTCTCCCTCCCCCAATATATATCTTTTACTTAAATATTTGCAAATTTTTATCCATCGAGGTTCGAAGAGAAATAGTTAAAATGCTTGTGGCCAGGTGTGGTAAACGTTCACGATGATTGCTATTTGGATGGGTGGCCGCTTGATTGTATTTGATCTTAATTCCAGTTCTACCGGGGTTTGAGGGATATGTTGGCTACTATTTCACCTCCGGCAACTAAAGCTCAGAAAACGGCGTGCGTTTTAGTCGGTTCGAATCCGACCGGCTCCGACACGTTTCATTGTGATTATGATTACATTGTTTTATTATCTCCTATGGACGAAAAAGACATCTGCACAAACTTCCTCAGTTATAGGATTTGTAGAATTTGATGGTTTTCTTATACTTTGTACCGAGAAATTACTACAATGTTATGTGACATCTTCAGGCCCGATTACAGGATAAACGCGATCCCGAAACCGCAACTTCGGATGTACGTATAATAGTAGGCCTACAAGCTCCGCATGAATTTTAATAATTCAGCGGTAAGTGTTTAGCATTTTTTTTCTTAAACTTCGGCGTTATCTTGAACGGCTTGAATCCAAACTCCTTTTTATTTTTGTTGTAACGAGTATTTTTTTCTGATAAGTAAGATGAAACTGATATAAGTATTTTTTTCATCGAATTCCGGAAATTACTTCTACGTTTTTGCGGTATATAGTCCCACCGAATATCATCCGAAGGGTTTCTAATGGAAAATGCAGACTTTATAACTGCGAGAGAAGGACACCTTTATATAAAGCTCTTTACCAACCCGTCTGGCCAGCTTGTATACTAGGCCGTGGCCTGCCAACATTGGGATAGACTATATCCAGCAGTGGTCTGCAATAATAAGAGCTACCTCCTAGAGAGGAAGCTCTCTTTATCGAAGGACAGGAAGAGTCCTGTGAGTGCCATAGAAGGTGACTAAGAGATAGACCTGTTTTCCATGCGAAAATAAACCGCCCATGACAAAGTGCCTGCTTGACAGCCACCCCATCCCCTCCTGTGGGTGTCTAGAAGACGACTAAGAGATAGGGCTGTTCTCCATGTGAAAGTAATCAGGCCGTAATACCTATTACGTAGAACAGAAAAGCCCTACTTCTTCGTGGATCTTTATACCGTCAGCGTCTAATTTGTAGTTTCTATTTCTAGTAGATCGTACAAATGCTGCTAAAAGCAATTGAAATATGAAGAAAACTAGAAACCAAAGAAATCGGTAAAGTCTTTTGCAAAATTCTTTTTGAGCAATAATATTGGAATGCTGCGTAGCTTCTTCGTAGTAGTCTACGTAGAGGCGTAGCACTTCGTAGCAATATGCGTAGCAATATTTCACGCTAAATGATTAAATATTCTTATTAGTAGGGGAGGTGAGTATTTTAAACTTGTAGTAACGTAACGTCACTGAAACCAATTACAATAAAAAGATTGGATGATAAGAAAAACAATGGTCCTTTAATATTTTCATCTTCAATTGCAGAGGAAGCGTTTACATAACATTATTATAAATAATACATTAATATCATCATTTTAAATAACATTTTTATTACTTGGACCTTATTTATATTTTTTTAGTTATTCTTATATGATAACCGAATGTCTGGATTTACTCGAATACTGTCGATTTTCTTGAATTCAAAAAAAATAAATCGACCGCATTCGAGTAAATCCAGACATTGTTTTTTCTGCAATTTTATTACATTCCTACGCCACCCCTTTTATCTTAATCTGACGTGTACGTGTAAATCCTTTGACCGTTTTATGTAGCTCACACCCCTATTCTTAGTACTCATACTGGCTGGAGGTACTTTCCAATATTAAAGTATTCTCCGTTATATTAACCTGACGCACTCGACTTCAAAAATCTCTTCTAGGGCTCCTCGTCTATAAATGTTCTCTTTGGCACAATGAACGTAATACTATGCTAAATAGTTTGACTGGTGAGGTCTGCATTTTATACCAACTAGGGTGAATTTTCTTTTTCTAGACGTTTCTGCTATAATTTTCTAGTAAAACATCTATTGGCACGTTTTGATAGTAAAACCGAAGTGTAATTTGTATGAAGTATGTATTAGTAGCCAGCAGAGACATTGCATATTCTAGGCAAACCAGAAATTATTTACTGCATACCATAATGCGTAAAGTCATTATGTATGCAGTTAATAAAGTTTTTTTTTCTGATTTAGATGGGATGCAATTGCATCCCATCTAAATGTACTTAAATAAAATTTTATCTCTAGAAGTGTTGGTGGCTTAGTGGTTAAGGAGTCGGTCTCACGGTTGAGAGGTCTCGGGTTCGAATCCTGGTCATTACACTACCTATGTGAACGCACCCCCAAATTTTGAGTTGCCATCGTTGTGTAGTAATTTGTTTCACGACAGCGCCGCTACTCACGGAGAGGGCCCGAGCATAGGTTTCGCTCTTCGGGAAAGTTACTACCCTCCTTATTTGTGTTATATAAGATAAGATAAGATAAATACTATTTGATAAGATAAATACTATTGCACACCAATCATAGAATACATACGATGGATACATTTATGTTAGATAGTTGTACAATAGGCGGTCTGCGATCTCTTCCAGACAACCAGTGTACTCTATACTCCGCACGCCGAATGATGATCCCTATGACGTTTCAACTGACAGTTGTATTAGTTATGCGAAACAATTTCGATAAAATACTGTTTTTTCAGGCAAATGTCATGTCATTCAACATAATAAGCAATATTTATTTATTTTGAAAAAAAGACTACGCGCATTGATGGACATAAAACACTAGATAAAAAAGTAACAGTCTTATTATATTTTATTTTACTATACTTTATTTTTTATTCAAATTGCATAATTTAAAGAATTTAAAATTCTTTTTGAATTGAATTTTAAAGAAATAATGTTAAAAAAAGAGTTGGACTTTCACAAACAACAGACGCACCCATCATATTTTTTGGATGAATTGGCCAAATCAAATGGACACACGGTAATTCGGTTACCGCCCTATCACTGCCAATATAATGCAATCGAGTTGAAATGGGCGCAGAACAAAGGTATCTATATTTTTTATTTATATAAATTATTATGTATATGCATATATTTCTAAAAATAATTACTGAATGTACAAATATTTTCAGGTCATGCAGCTAGGCATAACACAACTCCGCCATTCACGGCAAATAATGATGGTTTTATTGGAAGAAGCTTGCGCTCAAGTGACAGCTGACGATTGGCGAAAAGTGGTCGAAAGAACGAAGAAAATTTGCTTACAAGACTGGGATCGAGATGTACAATACGACAATATCATTGACCAACCGTTAATAATAAACGTCACGGATAGCTGCAGTTCAAACTCAGATTTTGATGATCCGATTGACCCTGTATCAGATTCAGATTGATATAAATAAAATACAAACTCAAAGCATTTGTTTTATATTTCCAACAAATTATCGATATTTTGTTTATCGATGTGTCCCTTCTTAGTCGATAACAGCTTGACGACGTAACTTTTGCAGCACGTACCATGTACATTTGCATTGAGTTTTTTTCTATTATTTCCGAACATTACGTAATAATTTCTTAATATTCATTTTTATAATTTACAATTGTACACAATTATGATTTTTTCGTCTTTTTAATGGACCTCTAAAGGATTTGATGTGATAGGACGTCAGTACAATGTTAAGCGCTAACGAACTGTCATAGGGATCATCATTCGGCGTGCGGATTATAATAAATATAGTATAACATTTATTTGACTTTGTGTAGGGTTTGCAGTGTGTGCACAGCCCTATCCCTTAGGTACCTTGTACAACACTGGATGGGAACAGAACTCAGTAGCCTTAATTCTACTCTGCCGGGGACCACGCAGCAAGATGCTACGAATATGAAAGTATTACACTGCCCACAATAAAAACATTAACGTACACATTTAATTCACTTAGATATTCACTTTATTCTCCATGAAACAATTCTACCACTATATGACTCATCTATTACTATACAACTCTGCCTACCCCTTGCACATCACACATACGATCGTGTCAACTTCTGTCCTCTCGTACCGTAACTTTTTTGTTCGAAATTCTCCCGTGTACCGTTAGCATATAAATTATTGAAACAATTTAATTTGATTAAATTGCTTTCAAAATTATTATATTGAAATTTTATTTTATTTATTATATTTTTAACAGGCAGGCAGTCGTTACGACTGATAACGCCCGTATCCAAATTCTCTTATAGTGATTTAGTTGCCAGTTAATTTGTATGCATCAAATTATTATTATTATTTCACTTTATTCTAGTTTTTTCATATTTTTTTACATTTTTAAATATAAATATCATACAACAATTAAAAATCAATATACACATTTAAAAATATAAAAAAAACAGAGTGCCACCGGTATCGGATACAGGGATCAAGCTATTATTTATTTATTTATTACATTATCTATTATTTATTTTAAAGCAGCAAATCGATATCAATAGATGCGTTCCACTATCGCCCCAAGGTGGTTGTATAGGAGAATTTCAAATGTTCAAAGTGTGCTATGTAGCTCAGTGGTTATAGTATTTCCCCTCTAAGGGACTGCTCGCGGCTTCGTGCCCCATCAATGCAGTCACTTTCCGATCTAAATCGCATTTAATTAAAAAAATACAGTATTATTGTATTTTTAACACACATCCATCCATGCTTATTTGCTTGTTTTTAGTGTGTAATCACGTCATGGAAAATTACTGCTTACATAATTTTTGCCAGATTCATTCCTAATTGAGTAGCCAACATTCAAACATCTTCATAAATGTTTTTATAAGATTGGTAATAATAAAGTAGGATTTCTGATTTCGGATTCTGTTTACTGTGCCGAGATCGTTTGTGTAACATATTATCTGAGAGTTTACCAATACTGTCGGAGCGTGTACATAGTGTATACACTCACATATCACATTTTCTTTAATTTATTGTACATATGTATTAATGTACATATCACATTTACATTCATTTATTAAAGTACCTGATTTGTAAACTGTAAATAGTAGGTATATTACAATTGCATCCAACTCAGTTATTATGTACTTTACTACATACATAATGTACAAAGTACATATAAATTTCTGATTTGGGAAGAGTACGCAGAGTTCATTTGTCTCTATGAAATGCTTACGATAATCCATTGTAATGAAATTTAAAGACACTGACTTACATTTTCACACATACGACCTAATTTAATCAATTATAATACAGCATAATTGTAAATCGTATACTCTCCCGTAGAATAATTATATCCCTATTGACAATACACAAATAATATGTTGTTTGTTACAAGAGGCAAGTTATACACCCATATATACGCAACCTATAACTTTGGTCCCACGTAATGGGAGTATTGCCTATAACTTGGGATTAAAATATTACCCATATTTTTTGTTCATATTATATTACTCATATTGGGAGTATATTGATTGGATAAGGCAAAGAAAATATACTGTTCTATGAAATGATTTGGAAGGGATGACCTTATACTTGGTGAAACCAGGTCATATTAACCAATTCAGGGAACTGAAAAACAGCTTAAGCTTAAGCTTTCTGTGTAGTACAAACTCCGTGGCAGAACGATAGAAGTTTTTATAGCTGCTTCGGAGGTCGTGGGTTTGATTCCCACTCAGTGCACAGTATTTGGATGCCTGAATACGAATATCTGCATTGATCAACACAAACTAGTTCAACTATGCTTACTTTTCTATCTTTTTGATTTTTTTTTATATTTTCAGAAATGCTAATTTACAAAATTACAAATGCAAGAATTACAAAATAAATTAATAAAAGTAATTAAAGTAACAATATAAATAGCTAGTTATAAAAAATTAAAACCTACGTTTTTAACGCGATTCCATTCGCCAATGTGCACGAATATGAATTCTAATTGTATCACAGATAACGCAACAAAGTGAATCAAATTTTTTCGCTGAACTCGTTTACTGAAAAAGTTTATTCATATAAGAGTGATATGAAAAAATTTGAAACATTGTTCGCGAAATATGTTTTAATCAACTTTTTTGCTGGCGGTACAAAGTTTTGTACCGAAGTAAGTGTGTTATAGAATTTTAAGGGAATTCCCGTTTTTGTCATTTTTTGTTCGTTTGTTTGTAACGTTACACGGTCCATGTTTCCTGTCTTCTTTTTAGGGTAGACAGTAAATGAGTGGAAAGGGTAGTGATACGTTTCCAAATATTTATTTAATATTTTTACGGTGGACTGCTTAGACGAGGTCTCAGGTTCGATTCCAGGTTTTGCCATGGCACTTGTATAATTGTAATTGTACAGTAAACAACTGAACTACGATTAAATTTATTTTGGTTGTATGAATGATAATGGTTCACTTTACTAAGTCAAAAAGATGACATCGGATTTTCGTACCGTAGTGCGAAACGACGGAATACAAAATAGACAATCGGCAATTCACACCACTCATCCGGAAGGACTAATTCAATAAAAAAATAATTTAAAGAAAAACAAAAAACCCGACTGCGTAAACTAAAAAGAAATAAACAAGCCCAATAGTTGAAAATTCATACAATACTCACAGACGGGGCCCCTTGGGAAGATTTGATTGGTAAAATTTGATTGGGCCCTCCTTTGCGTCGCGCAGTCGGGTAAAAAGCGACCTTGTGCGATTCACACCGTGGTCCGAATAACTTTTGGTGTGAATCGACGAAGTACCCGTAATAAAGCGGTGCATTTGAATGGTCATGCCTTCATAAACAAATATAAAATACAAGTGGAATATGGATCACAATTTTATTTCGGATATATAGTTGTTTTAGTCGTAAAAGTTTTATTGCGTACCGTCGTCGAACACGATGATAAATATTTATTGGATAATGTTATATAATATTTTTATAACCATAAAACTGTTGGCCGCCATCATGATTTAACTTTTGATATATTACATCTGTTTTAGTATTTAAGTATCAAACATAAGTTAAGTAATTTCATATTTTATTTCTTTCCTTCTTTTCAATTTCACTTTATTTTAGTTTCGGTATTAAAATGAGTCTGTGAGGGGGCTTTTGATGACCTTGGGCCAGCGGAGAAGTGAGGGATAGGCTAGAAGCTACGAAATATATCAGCATAGTAAAATCACATACATATGCTCCGCCCGTAATCCCCGAAGGGGTAGGCAGAGGTGTATTAAACACCTACATTTCGCCAATTACGATTTTCGGTCCCACGTAATAGGGGGAGAGCCTATTGCCGCCAATCGGTATGACGAAAATATATTCATAACCGAAAATGTTGTAGCTAAATAAATTTGGAAAAAAAATTGACCCGATTTCTTGCTATGCGGTGTGAATCGCAAGGAAATTAATAACGTGCTTAGCCGCACTAGCACTACCAAGTAAAATATTAGGTATGAGAAAATAGTTAGCTACAATAGTAAGCAAAGCGGACGTGCCAAGATAAAAAAACATTGCTACAGCACAAAAGTACATGATTCTCTTAGTTATCTGTGGTCTTGGTACCTCGTTTTATGGCGCCACTTGCAACGTGCCGGTCGTGTTGCAACGTTGCAACTATAGTAAAGTTTCAAGCTGCAAGTTATTTAATAACGTTTGTCGAGAATCACGAGTACCGAACACGTCTGAATTGCAAGCTTTATTCTGCTTAGTTGTAATATTATGTGTACAGGGTGTTAGAAAAACGGAGCGGAACGCACCTAGTTATACTCGTGTTATATTGGCATAAAAATAAGATTTGACCTTTTTTCCGTCCGTGATTTTGGTGGTGTCTCTAATTTTTTTATGAAGTATTTTTTTGTGCATTTTAAATATCGAACATGCTTCGTTCTATTCCGCGCTGGCAGGTAGAGATTTTGTTTTTTATTTTGGATGTTTATTTCCAAGTTTGACATGCGTAAGTTAGGCAAGGTTAGTAAAGCTAAATGAATCAATAATTTCCCATAAACTATAAAATTTTACTTATACGATAGATAGTCTGCATTAGAAGGTCTCTGGAGGGTTACCAGTGCGAGTGTGACTCTGGTGTTCGCGGTCATTCGTAGACCACGGTAACCACTTTCCAGCAGGTGGACCGTGTGCTTCTCTGTCATCTATTTGAAGGTCGGCAGCGCGAATGTAGCGCCCCTGGTGTTTCACATGGCTATATGCCTGTCCAGTGTCCATAGTGGTAGCCACTTTTCAACAGGTGGGTCGTATACAATGCAATCTTTACCATAGGGGCACTCGAGGTACGTCCCCCTAAAGAGAGAAAATTTCTCGCATATCAACTTAAGAGAAATCTAAAACTCTAAAAAATCTAAGTCTCGTGTGCCTAGGGTCCCTGCCATAGGTAAAAATAGTTCTGGTCGTGTGCTTGTCTGTCACCTAAGTGATTAAAAACAAGTATACTCTAATATTAGGTGCCTTCTGTTTTGGGAGCGTTTCTCTAACACCCTGTATATTTGATGTACATTTATAAATAACATGTTTCACACACACCAGAATATCCTACTCAACATTTTTAACACATTTTGTTTCCTATGTTTTTCGGGCGACGTATGTAATATGTAACGAGCCTATTTTCGTCAGGCAAGCACTTTTTTAATTGATCGTACATTTACTTTTTAATAGAAAACACCAACCAATGTACTATACGTTTCCATTTCATTGTTTTAAGTCCCACGTATGCTGCGTGTTTCCCGGCAGATTACCGCTTTATTCCCGTCAGAATAGAATTTGGGCCGTCTCTTCTCTTCCCATGTAGGCGACTAAAGAATAGAGCTGTTTAACATTAGACAGATAAATATACATGGGCTAAACATGCACACAGGATTTGGCCACACATGCTATAATCCCACCACTTCCCGTGGTTGGTGAAATTTGGGTCTTAATTCACCTCTGCCTACCCCGGAGGGATATACGCCGAAGGGGTAGGCAGAGGTGCTTGCACCCACATTTCGTCAGTGTCTGTTTAGGTCCTAATGTAATAGGTGGCGAACCTATTGCCACTGACCGGGCATTTATAAACCTCTGATAAATACACAGATAACTTTGCAAAGCATCGAAAAGTGATTGGTGTATGCCATGGTAAAACCTGGGACCTCGTCTCAGCAGTCCATTACCCATACCACTCAGCTACCGATACTGTACAGTAGGCTGCAAAAGTGCATGGACATTACAAAAACTAAATCGTTTGCGCCGGTATATCTGTTGACGAAGTAAAATGTTTCACAAATATATCTATATATATCACAAATATATACACTAGATGGCGCCGCGCTACTTTTTAAATGTAAGAAAAACTAACTTCTTTTTCTATATTACCAATTTATACAAACACAAATTAACCATGCATTGAAATAGAATATTACTTACTAGATTTTTTTAGTTTAACGTAATGTTTTAATCTTAGAGGATGAACTTAATTTATGATTAAATGAACTACGTGGGTAGTTCAGTTTATTTAATAGCTGCTTAAACTCAGTGACTTGCTAGTTTGTTCGTTCGCTAACATCATTCCCATTTGTATTATCCTTGTTCTGAGTTAACCAAATAATTTTTGCTACTACTTACTACTAATACGCATAAGCTTATTAGTAGTAAGTAGTAGCTAGTAAAACCACTGGCGCCATCTAGTTTATTTATTTATAAACTGGGATTTGAAAGTTCATAGGATTATCGATCTTAAGCTATCCATGCACTTTTGCAGCTTACCGTACACATAGAAAAATGAGATATCTTTATTCCGGGACTTAGCAGCAAAATATGCTGCACAAAGAGTATTCAGAATGTTTGAAACTCTTTTTTAACAAAAATTTTTTGCCCGTATATGTGTTTATGTATACGAATTACTCTTTCATTGCACTATCTCCTGTTTCCTTCAAAGGATTGCCAGCATGAAACTAGAGTTCAGGTCACCTATGTACGACGCACGTATGAACACGGTTTAATGCATTTGATATTCTCTGTGTACAATACAGCATCAAGAATTAGATTGTTGAAACGCACGGAAAGAGAGTTCGTGATGCTCTAAGTACTTCACTGCTATATGTAGGTATATGAGTGAGTAGGTATGTTATCAAACATTTGCATGCCGTATGGTTGAATATGGTAATACCTCTACAACTATCAACAACAATGTTTTTTACTCGTATTTCGCAAATTAAGAATAAATAAATAAATAAATAATGAGGGTTCTTAAAATACAAATGTATTGTCCCCGACATGTATGACATCTGTGTATGATTCATTAAACATTAACGGAGGTAGGACATGACGGTATCTCCCATCCTAATTTAGCAAATACCTCCGCCCTACAGAATGCCGCGACAAATAATAACCTTGTGTTGTGTATGATTTTAGATTGTCTTGGTCATTTACATTATTCTCTGTTAAATTTATCGGGACATTTACCATGTTAAATATTCCGATAAATTTAATAGTGAAACCTTGTGTTAGGAAACCGGCTAGGGGCGGTGAGTAGGGTAGCTAGAGCTTATTGGAGAGGTTTTGTGTTGTCAGCTGGAAGACCGTTGACACTACTATACGATGGTATGAAACCCTGCTTTGTATTCTTCACTGACAGCTCAGAAACTCTCTTAACTTTTACTCCTACCTCTCCTTTCTGCGGAATATATTGAAAGTACAGCCAAATCTGCAAATTGACAGGCAAAAATAAACCTTAGTCTCTACTTAATACCTAGTTTTTACTGTAAAATATGCATGTAAAATGCCTAACTAAAACCTCTCCAGTGAGCTCTGTCTACCCAACCTCACCGCTGGAAACACAAGATCTCACCGCTGGAAACACAAGATTCTGAAGTAGATAAAAATATAAATCATCAAATCGCGTCCTAAATAACTTTGCCGACTTCTTAATAAATTCAAAATGACTTTTTATATGTATTATTTATATAACATAAACACAATACAGACTTTAATTAATGCGATATCTTCTTGCGCTCTATACATTTGCACTACTCTCTAATATCTATTTTGTATAATAGCGTTTTTGATTGGTTGAAAAAATTTATTTTCAAAATCATATATCTTTCAAACAATTTGTTGTGAAAAAAATAATTTAAATATTGTTCACTTTAACAGCTGTATTAAAAACTAGTTATTTATCAAAAAGAAGTCATCATCCCAATTACTAGCTAATAAAACATAAACAAAACTGAATTAAGTCTCTTTGCAACCCAGTTGAATGCCATGAAAAAGGGAATAAAACAGAAATGTAATGGATTTTCATAAACGTTTCTGTTCAGTTTTTATTATGAGCATAAACAAGGCGCTTTCTGCTAACACTTTAAGTAAACAACTATGTTATTACTTCGTAGTTGGAAGTACTATTGCTTTACGACAAGACCAATTTTGTTGAACAAATTCAGTGTAAGTTACTTTGAGTGTGTCAGCGAAAACTTAGTATATAACATAACATATCATAAACTCACACCTATATCCCCGAAGGCAGAGGTGCTAGCACCCACATTTCACCAGTTTACGTTTTTGGTCCCAATGTTATAGGTGGCGAACCTATTGCCACTCACCAGGCACTCATAAACCTGCGATAAATACACACATATCTTCGAAAAGCATCGAAAAGTCATTGGTGTGTGCCATGGTAAAACCTGGGATCGAACCCGAGACCTTGTCTCAGCAGTCCATTACCCATACCACTAGGCTACCGCGGTTTTTTACAATAGTATCAAAAAGGATTGGGATAGGTTCCCATAGAGCAACGGGATTCTAATTCCACGTGGATGGAACTACGGGTAAAGCAAGTACGCCTGTATTTGATACACAAGGCCATATTAACACAGGGACCCTAACAATACCTTTTAAAAGTATTGGTATTTCCATCTTACTTTACTTCCATACTGAGATTCGAACCGTCAGCGTCCATCAGAGAATTCGGACGTCGGAGGTCGCAGAATGACCTCCGTCCTCCATGAGCGCGGGCCTGGGGGTGACGGGTGGAGCCGCCTGTCACCCTAGCAGAAGTTGTATCTTGTATAGCCAGACGGATGCAGACACACAGTATGAAAATAAAGTAAGATTTAAATAACTTATAACAACAATTTTATAACAACGATTTTAACAACAGTTACTTATAAGTAGGATAGGGATATTGTGGTAGGGACCTTGTACTATCAATGCGTTAATTCCTGTGAACATAATTGCATATTCAAACATCCTCAAGTCCTTTAATAATGAAAATGATTTTGTTAATTTACATAAACGAAATTACTTACTCCGCGTAATTGCTTTACTTACTTCTCTTGTTAAGTAGGTAACTGAAATTGTGCTCAAAAACGTGTATATTAACATAGTATTCTTTAATATATAATTAGCAGACGTGTGGTTTTGAAATCTATAATTGTATCAATATATTGCAAGGGTAAGAAGAGAAATTTTAGAAACATATTTCATTGCACATCGATGCGAACGATGATATGGGTGTGAATCTCTACACACAGACATTCACTGCTCTATTTTTTAATGCATCAATTGTCATTGGTCAATGGTTACGATTACGAAGGTTTTTCTTAAGTCAAAACCAGCAACATCCTTGATCGCAACTAGTTACGATCATTCTCTGAACCTTTTTTTTCCCAACTCAGTCGGCTTTCTAGTCTAACTGTGATGCGGCTGAACTTCAATATTTTCCGTGAAGCGACTGCCATCTGACCTCCACAGTTGTTACAGTCGCAGCCGGTGTTGAAAGGAAGCCGGTCTAATTTCTTTTCAGACTTGATTAGACTATACTCTCCCAATTGTAACACTCACTGCAACATGAAATATTATCTACGCCTACTATTAAAATTTATATTCTGACCTCCACAACCAATAGTCCAATGAAAAATGGCGATATCGAAGTACTGGTTGAACTTTTGAGGGCTCCAACTACCCGTAACGACTGCCATAGATGTTTGTATGGCAACCGGGACCGACGGCTTAACGTGCTCTCCGAGGCACGATCAGACGAGTGCAAACAGCCATATTCATGCATACAACTTTTTTCACTGAGCGGGGATCGAACCCGCGCCCCGTGCGTAGCACTCGAAACTAGTTACGATCAAGGAGGAAAATCACTTAGAAAACTGGTTACCAGGGTAGACGAAACGTCTCTGTGACCTCCCTTTATCCAGCGAATCCTCCTTTATCCGTTCAGTACAAACTCATGTGTAAATTATACAGCGTACAAATGGGCGTTCATTTTTCTCACAGGTCATAAATGTCACTCGTGCACGTGTGAATGTGGTTGATATTGAGTTTCTGTGGGACGTGCTTAGATGGTCGAATGGTATTCAATTTGTTTTTATTAGAAACTAACTGGTGCCCGCAGTTTCACCCGTTTGGGATGCTATTTTTTTCAATCGTGCGAAAAATCCCCGTGGTTACCCCTACCTGAGCCGATTGGGTAGGTTATGTCGGACTCGAAACGACTACAACGCATGCCGTCTTTAGGTCTTGCCGGCCAAAATATCCCACGCAACCCGCAGACCCGGGGCCTTCTCTTTGGAAATCACCCCCGGTAGGTGTGGGGACCACGGTGTCCCCGTCTAGTCCCCGGGTATGGGGACCCACGTGGGATACTGAAGTACCTATACGTTAAGTACCAAATCTTCGTATTGCCGTTAAAACTTTAAAATACTTAAAAAAATGAATGAAATTCGTAAAGCCATTGTCAAATTATGTGTGTAATTTATAGTAAGAGGGGACACGAACAAAAGAATGAGAAAAAAGGCCATTCTCCGCGGGGAAAGCAGAGGTAAATCAAAACCCACATTCCATCAATCATTGTATTCGGTCCCACGTAATAAGAGGTGAACGTGTTGCCGTAATTTGGGCACTATTGTTGGCTTGAGTCATGCATCTGAGGCTGAGTCTGGGCTGGAACAGTCCTATCTCTTAGTGGCTTTATACGACACACCACCCAGATTGGCCACAATTCCACTCTCTCAAGAACCACGTATATAGCATACAGACTTTTCTTTTTATCGATACCTCCCCAGCCCGAACCGGTTGAGAAGGTTATGTAGAACTCGAACCGACTAAAACACACGCCATCATTGGGTCTTTAGTTGCTGGAGGTGAGATAGTAGACAACATATCCCTCGCACCCCGACAGACCCGGGGATCTTTCGAGATGACCCCCTTCGGGTGTATTAGCACCGTTTAGCCCCCGGGTATGGTGAGAAGCATTTTGTGCCGACGCGGACTGCTTCTGTTAGGGTGACAGGCGGCTCCATCTATCACCCCCAGGCTCGCGCTCATGGAGGACGAAGGTAATTCTGACCTATATAGCATACAGACTCAACTACAAAATTTATTAAGATAACGTTCACAAATTTTTAACCATTCTAGCAAAAGCATTGATGTTTCACCTAAACATTATTTACTCCATTCTCTAACCCTATAACAGAATCTAAACAAACAGATTCTAAAAGATAAACGAAACAGAAGGTATTTGTGTTTTTCTTCAATGTTTATTTTACGATTATAAATAATATTACCAATTTCGTTTCTGGTAACGCTCAACCACAGAATACCTAATAAAAACAAAAGGAAGTAGCCAGAAGGATCGTTAGTATGAATAACAGCGTCGCTGAACGCACATTTCAAATAAAGTACACCGATATACACGGTTATACACTATATTATCACCATTGCTGACTATTCTGGCGTAAAACTGTCTCGTTGCTTCACAAAATATACTCTCAAACTCAAACTCAAACTCAAACTCAAACTTTATTTCCATAGAACATGGTTACATTACAGGTGTTGAAATATTGTTTTG
Source organism: Pelosia muscerda (assembly GCA_963691645.1). Taxonomy (NCBI): domain Eukaryota; kingdom Metazoa; phylum Arthropoda; class Insecta; order Lepidoptera; family Erebidae; genus Pelosia; species Pelosia muscerda. Next base: position 16,526,763 of record OY829109.1, on the reverse strand, counting down.
GAGCAGCACACTCTGCCGTGAGGCGCGGAAATATTTATACATGGACTAAAATAAAATTATGCATTCGGACTTTGTCCAGTCCTTATCAAACAAAAATATTGACGTGTCAAGAATTAATAAATTTGATAGGCATTATGAACAAAATAAATATTACAATTAAATGTCAGTGTGTAATGAATGAGATAAATTATAAATAAATTAAATTTTAAATTAAACAACAACATCAGTTTGACTAGGAACATTAGGTAGGTAGGTATTAGTCTTTTTCACAAATTATCTTTTTATCGTCCAAGTACTCTGCCACTGTATAGTAGCCTTTATCGTTTAATATTCTAAACAACGTTCTACGGAATCGCGATCCTTCTAGTTCCTTTAAGTACTCTGGCAGATGGTTAAACAGTGTTATGCACATACAGAATGAATTTCTCTTGGACACCTCTAAGGTCACCCTTGGCATCCGCAGTCTAGCCTTATGCCTTGTACGACTGTTTGGCATGTCTCCCAATTTCTGGAATAAATGTGAATTTTTTTTTACAAAGATGCACATTTCGAGTATGTACAAGCACGGTAGTGGTAGGATATTGTGTTTTTTGAACAGTGGCTTACAGCTAGTTAGGCCATCAACCCCACACATCGCGCGGATGCATTTTTTTTGGGCCATGAATGCCCTGTCTGCCTCCACTGAATTGCCCCACACAACTATTCCGTAACGAAGTACTGAGGATACATATGCATGATAAGTCATGATTGCTGTATGTAGGTTCACAATTTGCCTGATTCTACTCAATACAAATACAAAGCGGTCAAGTTTAGTTAATATAATATTTATATGAGGTTTCCAATTACAAAATTTGTCCACCACAATGCCGAGGAATGAGCACTCATTGCAGTTATTAATTACGTTATTATTGTGGGTTATTGCAAGGTCTGCTACTTTACTTTTATGAGTTTGGAACTGTATGATATTTGTTTTGGTTGTGTTTATTTGCAGGTTGTTCTGTTCTAACCATGTACTAGCATTCCTAATGGCTTCACCTATTTTAATTTCAAGCTCATTGTTGTTCGTGCTTTCGACGATCAAAGTTGTGTCATCAGCAAAAAGTATGCATTCACGATTTATAACTTTCGGTAAGTCGTTTATGTAGAGCAAAAACAAAAGAGGAGCCAGCAGACTGCCCTGTGGCACCCCGTAGCCGTTTCGACGATACTCAGACCTGAATGTTGTTTGCTGGTGTTGTTCGATTTTTGATATTTCGACACACTGCACTCGATTCTCTAAATAACTCTTAATTAATTCATTGGCAGTTCCTCGGACCCCATAGTTATATAATTTTGACAGAAGTGTTTTGTGACATACAAAGTCAAACGCCTTCGTCATATCAAGGAAGATACATGCAATTTTAGATTTATTGTTTAGACTTTGAGTAATTTGCTTAATTAGTGAGAAGCATGCCAGGGAAGTTGAACTTGCTTTTCGAAATCCGTATTGTCGGTCATCAAGAATGTCGCATGATGTTATAAAATTCTCAAGTTTAGAGCAAATAACCTTTTCAAAAATCTTAGCTATTATCGGAATTAAGGTTATGGGTCTGTAGTTACTAATGTTAGTTCTGTCCCCTTTTTTGTAAAGGGGTTTCACCACAGACATTTTCAGACGATCCGGGAATTTTCCCTCTGATAGTGAAAGGTTGATAATATGAGTGAGTGGCCCAACCACACATGGGGCACATTTTTTTAACACTTTGGTGCTTATTTCGTCATAACCCGTGGAATAAGTGTCTTTTAGGTTTTTTATTATTTTGTAAATGTCCATCTCATCCACTGGCGACAAAAACATACTCTTGGTGTTATGAGGTATACTACTAGTTGTGTAATTATGGGTCGTGGTATGCGTTTGAGTGTTTGTTTGTGTTATGTAGTAGTCGTTAAATATTTCACATAGTTCGACGGGATCTTCATATAGTGTGTCTCCCACTACTATCGTATCAATCTTTGGTTGTTGTTGCTTTTTGTTAGTTTTTTCTTTAATCAGTTGCCATGCAGCTTTGCAGACGTTTTTTGATGAGGCTATATAACGCTGACTGTTAATTTGTTGCGCTGTGTGTATACATTTCTTTAGTATATTAGAGTAGCATGTGTATGTATATTTGTTTTGCTTTTTATTTTCTTTGTAAAGTCGGTATTTGGTATAAAGGATTCTCTTTTTAATACAACACTTTTTGATACCCTTGGTCAACCATTTATTTTTAGTTATTTTAATTGTACACTTAATTTTTTTAATCGGGAAGCATAGATCGTAGAATAATTTGACCGTGTCATGGAATGTGTTAAAAGCTTCATTTGTATCGGTGCCGATGAGCACATCGGAAAATGACAATTGGGTCAGGTAGGATTTATAAGTATTGATATTTTCCTCACACAAATCCCTTACCTCTCTGAACCAAAAATCGGGCGCTTGTCGGACTTTGTGAGATTCAATTTTGAAGGTTATTGATTGTCCTGTTTGATGGTCAGAGAGACCCAGTAAGTGAAGGTTAGGAGAGACTTCGGGGATATTGCTCACTATCAAATCTAGGCAGGCATCATCTCGTGTAGGTAGGAAAATATGATTTCTTAATTGATTGTGATCCAGTATGGAATTAAGTTTCTTCGACACGGAGTTGGTTTTACGTGGGTCTATGTTCCAATCACCACATAAAATAATGTTTTTCTTTCTTTTTCTACTAAGTTTACCCGTAAGGAGCTCCAAATTCTCTAAAAATAAGCCTGAGCTTGAAGCTGGTGTTCTATAGATACAGACTACGATCAGATTATAGTTAACAACCTCGGTCGCACAGTACTCGAAATGGAACGGGGAAGGGGGGAACAAGTTCTCAACCGCTTTATATTGCAAGTTGTTTTTTATGAGAATACATGTGCCGCCTCTTCTCTTATCAACTCTAGAGAAAGAGGCTACCATTCGATAGTTATTAATATTACAGTTCATTTCTGAACCTCGCTTTATAAATGTTTCACAAATGCAAATTATTTGAACGTTGTTTATGTCGTTTAATGCGATTAGGAGTTGATCTTGTTTATTTAATAATCCCGCAATGTTTTGGTGGAATAGTGTCAGGGTCTTCTGCTCAGTGTTAGGTGCGAAAAAATTTTGATGATGGTACTGCTGAGCGCTGAGTTTGGGTAGAAAAGTATGATGTAATTTTGGTTTGTTTATTGTTTACGGTCGGTGGCTTAGTATGCTTGTGATTGGATGTGTATTGAGGTTTACTCGATTTGGCAAGATTTTCTTTAATTCGCAACAATATTTGGTTTTGGTAGCATCTATGATCGATATCATTGTTTAATTTGGTACACAGCTTATTGATATAGTCGAGACGGCCGGGAGCGAACTTATATTGATAATCGCAACTACTCGATGGCAATTCTATGTATGTGCATTTTGTATAGGTATCTACTATTTGTTTGATGTTGTAGTTTAACACAGTTTCATTCAGGTAGGGATTACATTGCACATTAGTTACATACACGGAGTGAAAGCGCAGTCTATACAATATATTACACAGTTCCGATATAAAGGTATACGGACGCTTGTCGTTCGAGCCTAGCACCAGTACTACAATATCTTGAGGCTTGAGTTTTTGTAGGAATTCTTCGGTGCAACTGCTGAGAATCTGTGTACTCGTCGCATTTGGCTTGATGATCGAAGTGCATGCATAATTGTCATTCCATCTCTTTCCTCTGGTCTTTATTATTGTTTGAGCCATTCCTTGGGCGTGTTGGTCTCCGAATATATATATTGTATGTTTTTTTTTTGTGTCAGGGTTTTCAGTCAATGTCATCGGGTTTGTCGGTGTTAAATTGTTTTCTTTCCGTTGTTCCATAGTTGAAGTGGCGCCATCTAGCGTTCTTTGGTTAAAATCAATAGTACTATTTTTTGGCTGGTTTCTGCTCCGAGACTGTGGTGTGCATTCAGATTGGGGACTATCAGTAACAAAACTGTCTGTAAGGCGCCGTCTGTTACTGAATTTGCGCTTTGATGACTTATTTTTCCTTAGGGAAGTTAGTGGTGACTCACATATTTGTTTCAAAGAGCTAATTTCTTGATTTAACTGCGAGACAAGTTTTTTTAAGTCATTTTTTTCTAATATTACGTTGTCGAGTTCATTTTGGGTGCTTTCCAGTATTATTTTCAGGTCATTTAATTCACTTTTTAGATCAAGAACGGTTTTTGCGTTGCAAATCACAGATGACAGGTTTTCTAGGCTTGTGCCCAGTCGATCATCCAAGTTGGTAGACTCTGATGAACAGCTCATATCTAAATCTTCATACGATTTCGTTCTATGAATCTTATGACGTCGCATTGTTACATTTTGTGACTGATCCATAATCCTTTCTATCAAATTATTAGTTGCTAGCACCCTCTGTTGGTAGAACTCCTTTACGTTTACTATCTAGTATAGGTCTGTGTTGTTAATTTGAGCCGCTTCAGGATTATGATAATAGATGGCTCTGTTCTCAATTACAGTTACAATGATTTAGCAGAATTTGAATGATATTATTGTTGATAATTTTCTAATTTGATGTTGTAGTTCACCTTTATATTCCCACCCATGTTATCACTTATCACCATTCAAACGCTAAAGACTTTGGATGTTGTTATTTTCACCTTTCACTGGGTTTATTGAAGTGTAAAAAGTTCGTTATGTTCGTATTTTTTCACGGGCGTTTAAATTATTGGATTGCCGCACTATTCACTCGTAATATTACTTTAGGAATCACCGGTTACTGTTTAACGCCCACTGGTATACTTAAGGTGGTCGAAATTAATAGTTTTATATTTTTAAAAGTTTAAAATCATAGGAGCACTTTTCAAACTCATAAAAAGTTATTTTCATAAAACTATTACAACAAAAAAGTATTACAACACATAAAAAGTTATTTTCATAAAACTCTCAGAAGTGACTTAAGATATTATTTGTGCTGCGTATCAGATTCAAACACACAGTAATGCGTTCAGTAACCATAGCTGTAGAGGTGGCTACACTGGGTTTATACAATTTTTTAAATTATTCGATTGGAAATTACTGTCATAAGTTTTATATTTCCATGAACTTTTCAGTCAAAGATGTGGACATGATATCGATAACTTAAGTAAATACTTTTAGAAAGATAAATGTTTTTGAAATAAGAATTCTTCATGAGCGTAACAGGCAAAAGTTGTTTTACTGGGATAGATAAAAAGTTAAATAATATTTTATGATGATTTTTACTTTTTTTAAGTAATCATAGCGTCTCCTACGCTGATCTGGGAGCAAAAGCAAAACATAGAATATACCAGTTTAAACTCAATATCTGGGTGTCGTAAAAGTTGACTGTGGGCGTTTTGCTTGGTTCTTGATAAAAAAAAAATTATATACTAGGTACTAGGTAGTATATAAAATTGGTAGACAAGCACTCGGCCCACCTGATGGAAAGCGGCCACCGTGGCCTATAAACGTGTGCAACACTAAGGGTGTCACACACGCGCTGCCCACCCTGAAGGGAAAGGGGGAGAGCTGGGAAGGGGTGGGGAGGCTAGGAAGGGGAGGCGAAAGAGGGGTACAGTGAGCTCTGGCTACCCTACTTACCTAGGCAGGCGATCGGTTCGAAAACTTTAGTCAAACCCCATTTTGTAACATGTCATTACAATTCTAAGTAATCATAACAAGTCTGTTACTTTTATCTACACTAATATTATTAGATAAAGATTTGTTTTTATTTTTGTAACGAATACGCTCCGAAACTACTTGACCGATTTCAATAATTATTTCACCAATAGAAAGCTACAATACCTAGGCTATATATCATCACGCTATCATCCAAGAGAAACAATAACCATAAATCTAACTAACAAAATAAGATTGCTAACAATTTCCGTTGTCATGGCAACAATTGGGTAGGATGTACTAGATAGAGACAATATTAAAAATGACAATACAGTGCACGGCATCTAACTTGGCAAGGTTTTGTAGTAGTTGGGATAAGTTCACGCATCGTACAATTAGAGGCACAAAAAGTGTTTGTCATTATTCTATTCATTCACCAGAATGCCATCATTTATTTTGAATCATGTCTGCTTTGCCGCAAAAGAGACCTAAAATGCTTTTCAGATGCGCTGACGGTTTTTGCCAAGTTTCTTCCCGTTATCTGTAACTGTGACAGAAGTATTAAATGTAACTGTCTTATATTTGTAGTACTCAGTTCTATATACCTATCTGAGGATGGATCAACAAATTTCTCTATACAATATGTCCTCAACCAAATCGAGATTCAGGACCTTCGACTTTCGTATCGTCGAGCCTTAAATATTTTTTATACTCAAAACATACTGAATTTTCTTCATCTATCTCAGTAAAGACTGCATTCACGTCATATAATGAAAAACAAAAAACATGGTAGTTAAAAAAACAAGTCATTTCAACTGCAAAAACAAAGTGAAAAGATAAGATTAAGATATATTTAGATAGAGACGAAACTGAAAGATAAAGTCAAGAAAACTTTTTTTATTTATTGAAAACGTCCAGTTGAATATGAAATGTTGTAGACGAGTACAAAATAAGGTAACACGGACCTTTATCTAATTTAATACCTTGTTTGAATTCAAGAGGGGTACGTTTTAGCATTTTATGAATAAATTTATTATTCAACGATTGTAATCAGAAACCAATTCGTCAATTTAAATTGGAAAGTCAATTCAATATGGAGTTAGGTCTGTAGCAGATGTAATACCGTTTGGGAGAGTATTACCTCTCATCACACGTGACAAAAAAAGAATTGCTCAACCTGATACCTCCAAGTCCTTTCCATCAATGGAGACCAGACGAACAGCGACGCAACACCGCTTTATGGTCGATATTCCACTCGTACGCACGAAACGCTTTACAGATACATTCATCATGCGTACAGCTAAAGAGTGGAATTAAAAAAAACCTTGTCGGTCCTAAAAGCACATAGAGATGGAACATGACGGTATCTGTCCTCCTAACTGAGCAGTCCGATTAGGGAAGTACCTCCGCCCTACAGAATACCGCGGATGATAAAAAAACGTTATATTTCCGATGGTGAGTAGGGTAGTAAGAGCTCGCTGAAATTTCAAAATTTACTTAAAAATAAAGTTATGCCAAAAAGTTTGTCTAAAATCCAGGATTATTTTGAATGATAAACAAGCCTGGAAATGAGCTGATCTCAAGCAAATTTCTGTAGGTATCTATATATCTGTGGTGTTGCAAACGCCTTTTAACCTCGGTAACCACCTAACTTTCTATCAGGTGGGCCGTGTGCCACCTAAGTGGTTTAATAAATGGTTCTTATTAAATGCATGCTCACATCATCCAACCAACGTCCTGGTGGTTAAGCCCTGAGTTGATGAATCATTCGAAGTGCCTTTAGTGAGACAGAGATTTGACTATAAGTAGACAAGAGACTATAACTAGAGAATAAAGAATCTTTATTGAAATCATAAAAAATAGGAATAATAAGATACTGTGACAGCGTCTGCATTAATTTATAACTGTGTCGCAGACACTAAAACAATAAAAATCGTGGAAACAAATAAAATAGTTCAATATTTCATTAAAATTTAATTACGTCATTGAAATTCTATTTCACATAAAAATGTCATATGTTTACAAAACTATTATTTAGTTCGGAAAACTATTTTATAGAAGCAATTCAGCAAGCATTTGATAATAAATTTTACTAGAATTTTTCGACAAGAATCCCGAATGGCACAAACCCTCGGATAGTTGGAACTTTTTTTGATGACAAACTTGTTTTATTTTTATGTAACAGCTACACAGAACGTTATTTAACGACTTATAAAATAAAACGTTATAAAAGCCTTACAAATCCTAAAAACCCAAATGTATTTTGTTTTTTATTCTACTGAAGTGCAAATAAGCGGCAATATAACATGCTGATACTTACGAGTATAATCTATTCGGATTTTGTGTCGAGTAGACCGAATTAAAATATTTTTTATGGTTAAGTCAGAGGTTACGAGATCACTTTTTACTTGTATACCTTCTATACACGGAATGAACACCGGAAACAGAACATAGTCTGGTATTCAGCAGGCTAGCTTGGAGCTTGAAACTTTGTTGGGCCTTAAAACACCCATAAAGAAAATCTTCTATTGACAGTCCTGGCGACGAGCCTAGTGAGAAAAATCACAGTAATCCGTAACAGTAATACACTGCAAACTTTTTCTTTTTTGAAGTTTTAATTAAATTCCCCATATTAATATGAGACAAATATAGCGAGTTAAATTAAAACCACTTTCTTAAATGAAGCTGATAATATTGATGGAGATGGTAGTCATAGGAACCTACTATAAATAGGTTCACACAAAACTTCGAAAAGCATCGTAAAGTCATGGGTGTGTGCTATGGTAAAACTTGGGATTGAACCCGAAACCTCGTCTCAGTAGTCCTATACCAACACCACTAGGCTACTTTTACGAGCTGTTAGACCCTACGATTTGAATCAAATGTAACAAGTCTTTTCGTATCCCTACAACCCTTCTACAGCCTTTATTTACGACGTTATTATGTCCAAATCAACATGACTGTATAACAATGCGTTCATTCGTAGTTCTGACGTAGAGGTAAACACATATCTCGGCTGTTGCTCTCGATAAAACATTGTTTATTATTGCCCAGGATGACTGAACTAGGGGTAAACAACAATATAATTATTTATATAGTTGTATTAGGGTAATTTTGCGATGGTATTAGTCAAATTAGTAGGCTGGACACTTCTGAGGATGGTAGCTTAGTGATTAGCGTCGGTCTTACGGCCGAGAAGTCCTGGGTTCGAATCCTAGCCTTTATACTGGAGGGGTAAGAGGGAATATTAATAATTTCGGTTAGAAAGAAAATTTTCGGAAAGAATAAGCATTGCCCCATAACGTGGCAATGCAGCCAGTCTTCTGAGAACGTTACTACAAGAGGAATATAATGCCATACGATGCGTTTTATTTAAAGTCTTCGTTACACGCAATTATTATATTAATATTTTAAATGTTTCTAGTAACTGGTATAGTAACAAAAAAAATTAAAACAAGTTGTTACACTTTAAAAGGTTGCTGTGTTTGTGTATGTGCCTATATGTAAGTGTCTTATTTAATTTTTATAGAAATAAAGATATCAATTTAGTTGCGGCAAGCTATGATGGCCGTTTTGCTATAACTGGTCTTATTAGTTTTTTCTTTTTTGGTAATGTTAGACGAATAACTAAAGAAAAATATGACGAAACTGACACAGAAGGAAATAAACTTCACACACCAAAAGTTAGAAAAGTAGCATAACCAGTCGTCAACGTAAACAAAAAACGACCATATACAAATGCAGTGTAAAGTAAAAGGTAAACGCACAAACAATGAAGCTATTTTAAAATCTTTCACGTTAATAAAACACACAACATGACTCTAAGCTTCCATCTTTATAAACTCACGTTTTCAAGCACAGTCTCCAAGCATCACAGTCGTATATTATATTCAATTGAATTCCCGTAAATTTGTCGTAAAATGCAAACGTTGCTGATGTGTTAACGACCTCATAAACTCACAGCTGAAAAGGTCACTGCCTCGAAAAGTCGAAGGATAGACAGTTTATTGGTTTGTTTTGAAGTGTTTGAGATATTGGAGTAAAATATTCTTAAGTAAGTAGTCCACCAAATACTTTAATAACATGAAACAGATATAGAAAGATATTTTTTTTTATGGCACGTCAATTTGAATTCACCTCGCCTGATGTTAATGATCTCATGAAAAAGGTTCACCATTGCCAACATGTACAGTGTTACAATGGTGGCGCCCAGCTTGACTTCCTTTTTTTTTATCGTGCGCAAAATCCCCACGGATACCAACTCCACCAAAACCGATGGAGGTGATTATGTCGGACTCGAACCGACCAAAACGCACGCCGTCCATGGGTCCTTGATTGCCGGAGGTGAGATTATACAAGACATATCTCTCGCACCCCGGCAGACCCTAAATGTGGGGACCACATCAGATACCTTTTCAACGCAGGGCGCTGGCTCTCCGATGCAATATATATGTTGATCCGGAGATTTGCACGCACGGTGTACCAAGGACGTCAAAGTCACACTATTTTGGGCTTATTTTCAGACGTTTTATAATATGTAGAAATCGTAGTTATATAAACTGTTTTATAAGCAGCCTCAGTCCTTAATTTTTTTTTAATAAGTATAAATCAGTGCCCACGAAAGTCACCTAAGCAGGCTGACAAAACGGTTGAGTAATCCATTATGGACCTCTATAATATTGTCCATTGCCTTGAGTCATACCTCCTCAGAATGATAGCTCATCAACGTGTATATTTTTTATATAAAGAAATATAAATATGTTGTACACATGTTGTTGTACAATATGTTGTTGAATATATCCATGGAATGGTTAAGTATTTATACCCGATTGTTTAAAGTAAGCGGAGAGTGTGACACGCGGCGAACAGCGATTTTATCCCCGTTTTTACCATTTCGGATTATTTTTTAATGGTTCTTATTAAATTAGGGGAATGAAATTAAAGTATTTAGGTAAAAGGATAAATGAAAAATCAAATTAAAAAAAGTTTAATGCTATATCACTATAATAGTTAAATAAATATTGCCGTGTGACAGCGAAAATTGGCCTCCCGAAGAATGACCCAAATAAATGTTTGTAGATACACCAAAAAAAATCAGTTTCATTTTAGCTTGTTTTTCATATTGCAAGTACAACTACAGCTCCATTTTCAAAATCATTAACATTTGTTCCAACCTAATTTGATGAAGACAAGAACTAATATTAGCAAGATTAAAGCTTTTTAATGTATTACTCCAAGAAAAAAAGGAGATAAAATGTTTAATGCCACAGAAGTCGGAAGGCACTTCAATATACTATAAAACATTTCCTGAGATTGAAGCAGTTCTTGTGTAGCGAAAGTTAAAAGTGTATTGTCATGACCGTAGTTGTTAAATTATGAATAATTTAAGTATTTTTTTAATGGCACGTCCATTTGAATTTGCCTCACCTGATGGCAAGCTAAAGGCAAAGTCTCAGGAAAGAAGGTCACCATTACAATCACATACCGTATTACAATGGTGGCGCTCAGGTTGAGACGGCCTCATCAGATGCTTTTTCACGCCCCGTGACATCTAAGCCTTGCACGTGTTGACCTGTGTAGGTAAGGAAAGGGTGGGATTAATTGGAAGAGGTCATCAGAACATTCACCATGGTAGAGACGGTAAACAACTGCCAGGGACGCAACATCTCTACGCATCTGCAAATTTTTTAATATGTGTTCCCCACTGCAATTTAGCATCAATGCTTTAACCTAGGAGCACTATCGATTCCCAAGGTTTAACACTTGTCCATTGAGTTATACATTGCTTTACACCTGTATAACATAAGGTAGTGTAAATTTAATACATTTAGTCAGTGCATAAATACATGTAGAGTAAGTAATTACATCTCTACTTAGAGAAATACAGGCGTATATTTATTAAAAGTACTAGATGCTTAATTAGTGACTTAATTTGGAGTAGAATTCCTGTCTCAAATTAATACTTTCTGTAAGATAATTAAGTAGTAATTGGTTCAAGAATCTCGCAACAACATTGTAGTCGACTTGTTGAAACTAAACTAAGCTTAAAGTTAATTATTTTATGCTAAACTTAGTTTGAAATCGTTGATTAGATTTTAAAGTGTGTATCAAAATAACTTCTCTAAGTTTTATCAAGAGTTTTGTTATCTTATTTAAAATTAACTCTCTCTTATGACTACGAGTGTAAACTTAATTAAATAAAATACAACAAGAAAAATATCATATTCATCATCATATAAATAAAACTAATATTCTAGAACAATCTACACAATGCCACCCAGACCCATGGTAAGCACAGCATAACTATCTTGTGTTATAGGTCCTAGAATGCGAATAAACATACTTAGATACACTCTTTTTTGTTAATACATATATTTTCTACGTAGAAACACCCAGACCAATACAAATATTCATATTTATACTCACAAACATTTGCATTGAGTGGGAATCGAACCCGAGACTCCTGCGTGTTTACTACCGCCACGCCACAGAGGTCGTCATAGCCGTGACGCAGTTAGACTTGAAATAGCGAAACCCCGGACTCTAAGGTGATGGCTTTGGAGCGATCAGAATTACCGCTAGGATGTAGAAGATGATGATTTATAATCATCATCATTCTCTGAGCCTAGTCCCAACTCAGATGAGGTCGGCTTTCTATTCTAAGATGCGGCTGAACTTAGATATTTTCCGTGAAGCGACTGCCATCGGAACTCCAAAACCAAATTGATGATATCTGTATATATGTAAGCGTGTCGGGAATGATGATTTATTTTACATGCGTTATTTTCCTACGATAATAGAAATTTAAATTAATAAGATACGACTTCTAGGTCTTTTATTAATCTATATATATAAAAATGAATCGCGAAATATGTTGGTAAGCGCATAACTCGAAGACGGTAGGGCCAATTCGAGTAATTATTTTTTATTGGTTCCTTGAACTCTACGAAAGATTTTTATGGAGCAGCGGCAACGGGATCAGAAGTCCACGCGGGCGGAGCCGCTGACAACAGCTAGTCTATTAATAAAAATATACCAAACAAAAACACGTTAAACAACATAATATTTCATATTCATATATACCTATGCAAAAATAGCCCTTAAACCTGCCCTAAAACTTTACGAATTTTGATTACTAAATTTTAAAATATTTACATCTATTTAACCCTTTTTTACGAGTGCGGCTTACTTCATTATTTTCACTTGTATAAGGGCCAGTGTTGGTACAGTGTCGTTTATATGTTAATCGAGTCTGGGATGCTGGCTAGCTCTGCTCTCACCAAATCACGTCTCTCAATATGTATACAGATGAACCTTCTCATTGTTGTTACTATTTTCGGAGCGGACTAGACATTCAATCCTTTATTTGGTGAGCCTTTGTGAAAGAATTTTGTTTCTTAGTTCACAGAAAAGTCTCTGTGGCGTGATAGTGAACGCGACTACTACGTAGCAGACGAGGCTTCGAGCCCCACTCAGTGTAAATATTTATATGCACTTATATAAATATTTATATTTGTCTACATTTACATTGGTATTTACATCGAGCCTCGGAGAGCACGTTAAGCCGTCGGTCCCGGTTGCTATACGAATATCCATGGCAGTCGTTACGGGTAGTTGAAGCCCTCAAAAGTCCGACTAGCCTAATTAGTACTTCGATATCGCAAGATTGGTTATGAAGGTCCGATGACAGTCGCCTCACGGAAAATATCGAAGTTCAGCCGCATCGTTAGTTAGACTAGCTGAGTTGGGAATAAGCTCAGAGAATGATGATTGTATAGTTCACAAAACAATGATGTTAGTTTGAATTTTCATATCATTTTCATTGATTGGAATTAAAAAAGATTCGTCGAGTTAATTAAAAAAGATTCGTTCGAACGTATGAGTATAAACTCATCTAACCGTAGAACGTTGAACCGACACGTACTAACTTTCACTGTATTTGTCCCCCACCCCTCTCCCCCATCAAATATTTTCTAGCATCTCTTAGATTATACTTGTAACATACTATACTTTAGACAAGAGGACAGTATCATCGGCATAATTCGTAACTTTTACATTCGTACAGAAAACCAATACCATAAATATAGGACCACCAACTATCACCGTCTCGAAGAAAGGGAGAAATATCACAAATTACACACAATTGAATTATAACTTAGATTCGAGGTTAGAGATAATATAAGTTGATGACAAAAGAGCTTGTTTCTGCCAAACTATTTTAGATAAACCTGTTTATACGACACAGATGTACAGAGAGCTTCAAAAGTTCTAGGACAATTTGATACCACTACACAATTACTAGTCTTAGAAGCTACTGGATAACAGATCTACTTATTAATGTAATTAAGTTTAGGTCACTACTTGCTTGGGTTTACTTATTTTCTTATAAAGAGACTAGACATCGATCTAGTTTATTTTAACACTATCTATGTTACTTTTGATTAAATTAGATTTAGGCTGTCGAAGGATTATAGATCTTATGGTGTCTAGGAACTTTTGGAGCCCCCTGTATATCTTAGGTATTGGAATGTGAATGAAGTCAGTTTGAGACATAAATCTGATTTATCTGCGAGCTTAGATGCCACTTTTAGACTTCTTTGTTATATCTCGAATCTCTCAAAGAGAAAAGAACTTTTAATAAGAAGATTGGCATAGACAATATTAAAGAAATATTCCTGAATAACAAACGAAAGGTTGTTTGTTTTTTTTTACTATACCTCCCACGGGCTTTATATTACCGGAGATTAAGGATATTGGATCTTAATCGAGACAGGAACGAGGCCCTGGTGAACTGATTAGTTCTTTTTTAATCCTTTAGGTAGCTGACAAACACGCGGCCTACCTGAAGGAAAATGGTTACCAATGGCCATGGCCTATGGACGTTTGCAATACCAGGGGTGTCTCATTCCTGCAGCCGACCATATAGAGATGAGGGGGAAGGGGAAAGGGGAGTGGAGAAGGTTAAGAGAGTCTATGTGCTGTCAGTGCACAAGACAAAGAACGGTTCCTCGGTCTTCCCACTCATTCTCACTTCACTTTCCCAGTTGGACTGCTCAATTAGAACAAGAGATACCGTCCTAATTGAGCAGTCCTCCGTCATTTATACTCTATGCTATTGTATAATTGTAAAATTTTTGTGTTTGTCCGCGGTGGATGCCAATTTATTAATTGCAATTACTAAAATGTTTCTAATAATCATGTTTTCTAACAACATAGACTATTGTCTGAATAAATAAAACAGCCCTATGGTGTAGTTATCCTGTCCGACACCGCATGTGAAGATATGGGTTGGCTCAAATTCTACTCTGTTAGAAACCCTGCGGTTAATGCTGGAAAAATAAATAACAAAATAGGTAAACCTTGAAAACATTATAAAATTTACATTCCTTTCATGGACAATTGTATAAAACGAACATACTACACACAACCTACGCTAAAATCATATAATAATTTCAATTATAAACAATAAAATCTCTTTAAAGTGGCCCTTTGTCGGACACAGGGCTCTGAATATCCAAATTAAGTTTGTACAAAGGTGAGCTTCGCTTGGCCCCGGGCGTCCGAGCCGACGACTTTGAGCATCTGCCCTCGACAAACACAAGTCCCTTCGGACCTTTTTTTCATCATGGAAGCCATAAGTGCTTTAATTTTTAATATTTTCATTCATTGTGCTAAATTTGTGAACTCTGACCATAAATAGGTATGTTATTTTCCGAGAATGTTATGCTACTAGATTTTTTTTTTATTTAGGACTTGTGAATTTGTCATCACCCCGCCTGATGGTAAGCTCAAGGCAAAGTTTCAGGAGGCATCCAAGGTAGGGACCGCCATTTTAGTTTTATGGTGTTACCAGCATTCATAGATACACCCAACCGATTTTCAAAGCGATAGATAAATATAATAATAAAATTGGTTGGATTGTTATGCGATTTCTTAATGCTAAGATATGTTTGATAGAGGGTCAAATGGGTAGTAAAATATAATCAAAATCAGTGCAAACTATGTAAGGAAGTCGTACTATACACCTCATTTTCTGAGCCTATTCCCAATACAGTTGGGGTCGGCTTTCTAGTCTAAGATGCGGCTGAACTTCGATATTTTCCGTGAACTAACTGCCATCGAAAGTCGTACTATACGTAATGTATATATTATTTATTGAAGAGGTCGAAACTTGAACCTTACATCATTCAGCTGGATAAAACTCTTGATAACACTCACCATTTGAATGCAACACTTACTAGTAAGCCCCATATTCCAGTAAATACAATTCAGATCCATCTCGTCACGTACGTAAACGGCACAGCCAGGAACTCCCTCCAATCAAGCGATCAAATTCAGCCTCCAGCTTAAACTGAACTACGTCCGGGTGTGACCACAATTCTGAGTCTGTAACTTCTACAAATGGAGCAATGTACCCCTACCAAGATATTTACTTTATAAACGATTGTGTCTATAGTATGATAGGGAAGAAAACTAATTTATCAAAGGTCTATATGCACAATGTAGACAGGCAATACAATTGTAATCCAATGTATCCAATGTAAATTGCAAAAAACAGTGATCCTATTCAATAATATAAGTACGAAACTTATTTGTAGTATATTGTCACAATAGTATAAATATCATTAATATTATTTTGATTGAATCCCACTCTCTCCTTTCCTACACAGGACAACACGTGCAGGGCTTAGATGTCACTCGCATACATTGCAGAATATTCCATCAAGAACCAAGCGGTTCGGCGAATCTTTCCTCTGCCGCACCATTAAGTCTTGGAATTCCTTAACAGCGAGAAAAAAATTACGGCGTGGCAATATTCTAAATCTTTGTTCGTATTATTTACTATCCATCGTATCAGTAAAGCTAAATGAAACGAAAATTACATTAAAAAAACAAGTGACGCCATCTTGCGAGTTTACGTTTACCGAATCTCGAAATAACATTACTTTTTAGACGTAGTGATACGTTCCCTAGTGAATGAGTAATTATACTAATTTACAATAATCTCAGAATTAAGAACTCACTCTGATTTGTGTCACCAAGGATTAAAATCGTGTGCAAAGTTTCTAATGATACCCAAAACTACAAGTTGTTAAATATAACTACAGAAGTTTTGCACGAGACTCGTGGTTGGGGGTTGAAATACTACCCCCGTTATTACAGTTAGTGCTCTCAGGTGTTGCAAAGAGAGGCGTTATTTAACAAGGTGCTTTGTTGTCTACGGTAGAAAGGTTCATTAATTATTAAGACTCACATTAAAAAAAATTTGGAAGTTAGTTGTTGGGATAAGAACTAAGATTTTTGTAGTTAGTGTATACGGTAACTAACCACTGGTGGACCTATGTTCAACAGTGGACTGTGGCCTATGGCCTTTCCCTAAATTGGGTTAGTACAAGGTTTTATTTATAGGTTTTCCTTCACTTGCAGTGATATCATCTGCGTAATTTTCCCGTGTGTCGCCTCTTAGATAAGATTGGGTGATGATATGTTTTCTCCGTCCTGAGTGTTACTCAATTCCATTTAAATGCAACTCAATTTTATAGCATTTTAAAGATGCAAAGATGTTACAAGTAATACATTTGAGTTCCAACATATATTCCATAGATCTTAATGTAATAATGTCACATAATATTATTGTAAATAATTATAAAATCCAAGATTATTTAGATAATAATAATCAAGCTTGGAAATGAGCTGTTCACTCAACTTACTACTCAAACAAATTACTGTATCTAGACTAAGTAATGGTTTGTAAATAGACAATAAAAAAGAAGAAAAGTCCGCTAAGTTTTTTGCTGGAATTTTCTACGGCCGGAATCGCGTTTCGAACCGGGGCGCGGCGGTGGTCCATATTATTACTGAACTAACCTATAATTTATTTATAACAGCTGTTTTATGGTATTCACGAAATAAACGATTTTTAGTGATCGTAGTAAGTCTTCCCGTAAAGCGAAACCTATGCTCAGGCCCTCCGTGTGTAGCGGCGCTGCCGTGAAACAAATTACTACACCGCGATGGCAATCCATGCCGTCGATTCGACAGAATAAGAAGAAGGTGGTACTGTGACTTTCATAAATTATAACCAGAATAAATAAATTTCTTCAATAATCTGTAAATTGATAGTTTACAAAAGTTTTAACAGATCTGGAACATGGCAGAACTACGTTGTCCGTCCCCAACTTTTGACCCTTTAGTGTCATTGCTCCATGAAAAGGGACCATTCTAGGGATCATTTGAGAAGTAGTTTTGTAAGTTCCCAAAGTCAAAAGTAGGATACTTCAGAAGAGCAGTCCGGCGAGTGATTTACGATTCTCTTAGTGAATGTATGTATTTGTACTATTAGGTATAAAACTTAGTTTGTTAGTTTGTTGCTTTGAAGATTCTTGGTCTTTGTGGATATAATTGATATTTATCAAAGACGTATATACTCTCCAAGTCTGATACTCTATAAGACGTTAATTGGTATTGCTTGTGCGGCTAAGCACGTCCTTAATTTCCTTGCTATTTACACGGCATAGCAGGGAATCGGGTTAAAAAAAAAATAATTTATTTAGCTGCTACTTTTTTGGTTAGGAAGTTATATTCGGTATATATTATATTATGTGACACGGAAAATCATAGTTGGCGAAATGTGGGTGCTCAATACACCTTTGCCTACCCCTTTGAGGATATTTGTATATAAAATGTAACACCTACATTCCATGCTAATAAATAAATATTCTATTCTATTATAGTCTTTTCTATTCATCCTCAAATTCATATAATAACAAAAACAATCATAAATGGGTAATTACTCATTTATTTAATTTTCGCATTTTTAAAATAGTGTAAGATTTTTCTTAATATGATTACCTTTGGTTTCAGATATTTTCTCGTGAAATGGACTCAACTTAAGCCAGAAAATACCAAAAAAGGTACAGTAAACATATTTTTTAAACTATAGTTATCACGGCATCTTAATTATTCTTCGAACATTAAAGTGGCCTATTAAAATCAGCTACCTGCCTTCTCCACCCAGAAAGTTATCAGCTAGAGAAAATCCTCTACAAAACAGCCAAGCCGAAGCGATTTTTTTTTTGTTATGTTTAAGTACCGTGCTTACTCTCATATGCAATTATTTTTAACAGTCATTTTTATTATCAATCAATCAATTAACCTATCACAGTCCACTGCTGGACATAGGCCTCTCCCAATGTTGGTAGACTTTGGCCTAGCTCCCACCCGTAGTTTCCACGCTAGCCAAACGGGTTGGTACAGAGTTTTATTTCGAGATTTCCATCTCTCGCAGTGATATCTGCATATTTTTCCGCTAGTCGCCTCTTTACGTCACCCTTCGGATGAGATGAATATATATAATAATATAGTCCACACAGATAATTTATTATACAAACAGACAATTTCAATTTAAAGTTTACGCCTATTAAGTACCTAACACTGATAGGGCTACAAAACTACATAGTTCTACAACGTAGGTATCATAGTAACTAAGGATTTCCTAATAACATAGTAATTCTCAAGCAAAATGTACTTTTAAAACCACATAAATGTTTTTATTGTAGAGGAAAGTGGGGTTATCATGAACACATAAAGAAAAAATAAGAATATAACAAAGAAAATATGACTTGAACTCTATTTTATTACTTCGTAAAAAGTAAAACCATCTATTTCTGTACTAACATTTTTTTGATTAAATTGATGTGTGTGCAAAAATGGTGAAGTGCAAACCTCCACTTTTACGTACATACATTGAATAAATGTAGGTTCAAGCGAAAATAGTTACGATTTTAACCTAATAATATTATAAATATGAATATATCTGAAGATTTGTTACACAATCACGCTTAAACATGTGAACATGTTCTGAGAATACTCATAGGTTGCGTACTTTTTACTACTACTACTACTACTACTACTACTACTTTGATACTTTACACTAGGTACTTCTATTAAAGAATATAATGACAGACTCACAAAAATTTCCACAATTTGCAAACTATGATTTTCGGTCCCATGTAATAGGGGGTGAGCCTATTGCCGCCAATCGGGCACTTAGTAACAAAAAATGGGTAGGTATGCCGAAAATAAATTCCTAACCAAAAATGTTGCAACTAAATAAATGTAGAAAAAAAATGAACCCGATTCCTTGCTATGCGGTGTAAATCGCAAGGAAATTAATTACGTGCTTAACCACAGAAGCACTATCAGTTAAGGTCATGGAGAGTATCAGAGTATTTTTTAATAACGATAATAACTTTGTTCCTAAGTCTGTCTTGCTATGTATTGCATATACAATGTAACTTTTAAGGGAGTTACAAACATAGTACGAACACTCTTGTTTAACAATGTAACGTTCGAATTACCGACGTGCCTGTTTGCCCAACTCTCCCCTACCTCTCGTAAACAATTTATGAGTGCTGATTGCTGCTCAATAAAACTAAGTTCGAAATTAAGGTCTGTAGATCTAGCTTAAGTGTTACTTAACTACAAATAGGAGTTAATAATCAGTTGTTATTTTTAACCACCGACGTAAAAACGACGGGGTGTTATGAGTTTCACGTGTCTGTGTGTGTGTGTGTGTGTGTGTGTGTGTGTGTGTGTGTGTGTGTGTGTGTGCGCGCGTGTGTGTGTGTGTGTGTGTGTGTGTGTGTGTGTGTGTGTGTGTGTGTGTGTATGTCGTTGGCATCGTAGCTTCCAAAGGAATGAATCGATTTCGATGTATTTATGCGTGTGAGTATTCTTAGCTAGGTTTGATGAAAATCGATTCATGATCGCCGCCGCCACAAAATGGCGAACTACATATTTTTGCACAAGTCCCTCAAGGATGTCAAATGAAAGGGCTTGACTCCAACTTTTCAAAATGCCAACTTCTCAGAATGAATTGAAAAGCTATCAAACATAAAAAATCTTCAATTCCATATCTAAATAACTCCAATCCTATAACACAAGACAACGATCACTAAAATCGTTCAACAAAATTCAATAAACGTAAGAAAACCACGCCGACCTAAGTTTTCATATGAAATTGTACCTTTTACGGGTGATTTACAATAAGTTCCCAAGGGAAATATAGGGAAACCAAAGTTTATTCAGATGAATTGGAACAGCCACAAAGGAAATGGAATATGCAGGTGGTCTTTAAATGTGTGGGTAATATGTGTTGAGATTTGAAGCTTCGCTTTAAAATGCTAAGTAACTTTGGAGAGTGGTTAGGTCTATGATGGGGTGTAGAGACCTCGATTTGGAATGTAGTTATATAGGGAGGGGTTTGATTTAGGGGTGAGTTACGGGATATTTGTTGCGACTATAATTAGAGAAATATGGTTGAATTATAAAGTTATCCTTAGAAAAACAAAGTGTGCAAGTGACATACGTTTCGTTACACAGAACCTAGGCGTGAAAAAGTGACAGAATATACGAAGCGTTTTTTATAAATCATTATCAACTTTGACAGCAATAAATATTGCAGAATAATATCTATATTTGAGAATCTTTGTGTCGGACCCCGGACTCCGAGGCGAAAGTACCGACGACCGAGGATGCGACCGGGACTAACGCTAGGATGATGATGATGATGATTTGAGAAGGAATGACTAAGCACATTGAAATTAACAATTAAAAAAGACCCGACTGCCGCTAAAAAGACCGCCACAAATTTTATTGCAGACCCATTTCCAACTCATAAAATAAAGATAAACATGGTGTCTCACCTGCAATCAAAGTTGTTTTAGTCTTTTCAGCGATATCTGGTTTCGATTTGTAATAATAATAATAATTTTTACATACATATACATGTAATTACGCCGTTATCCCTAGAGTGCTAGGCAAAGGTTAATTAACACCCACTTTTCACCAGTCATTATCATGGACGTTTGTAATACCAGGGGCGTCTCATTCGTGCTGCCGACCATATAGAGAAGAGAGCGGCAGAGGAAGGGGGGAGAGGAGAAGGTTAAGAGAGTCTCAGCTGTGCTGTCAGTGTCGAAAAGAAAGTAGCGTTTCTCGGTCTTCTCACTGACAACACACTACCTCTCCAGTGAGCTCTGGCTACCCTACTCACTACCGGAAATACAAAACAAGGTTATTAGCAGCCGCGGTATTCTGTATTTCGGAGGTACTTCCCTATAGGGTTGCTCAATTAATACGGGAGATACCGTCATGTCCTACCTCCGTTTTTCCAAGCGTGCTTAGCCACACTGCAATTAAATACGTGCTTAGCCGCACAAGCACTACCAATTAACGTCTTGGAGAGTATCAGACGACGACCCTGAGTAATAGATATATCGTACAATATAATATAATATTGATGATGGTACAAGATTGCAAAACTCCAGCAACACTTGATAGATTACCCTAAAAGTTGGTATATCTGAGTACTTTTTCATGGTAAAACTTTTTATTAACTTTTTATATATCCGAAAATAAATTATGGATGAAACCGCGGCTCTCAGTTAGTATATATAGACTGAAGTTTTCATACTTTGCCAATTATACTGATCTATAAATAGCTACCTGTATCAGTATTTTTTTATAGGACTAAGGTAGCAAAAAAGGAGCAACTAAATAAAAAAAACTCGTTTATCATAAGGGAAGTTGTCATCCTTAGACTAACACAATTTATATAGACGTAGTGACAGTTACTACAATGCGGTGTAAAAAATATTTACTACTTTGGTACAAGTTGACATACACACAAGACATGCACACATTGACAGTTTAGACATCAAAATTGGCATTAGTTTACACATAAACAATGCGTATTTCTAGCTGTTTTTGAGATGTATGCGAAAGTTTGGCCACCAGGAAACTTAATTCCTCGTGTCCAAACCAGTTTGGCCATGAGGAAAACCCCGTGTTATAAGTTTGATGTGTGTCTTTGTGTGTATCTCTATGTGGCATCGTAACTCCCGAACGGATGAACCGATTTCGACATAGTTTTTATTTTGTTTTTAAGGTGAATTACTCGAGACAGATGGACCGTAGATCGTTTCGAAAACATGTACATGTAGCTCTTAGCCAGTTAGAATTAGAAGCCCCCGATACGATAACGCTTAAACTATTTATTTTTCACTTATTCGAGATAATCAGTTTGGGTGGTATGGGGTTTTCGTTTATATTTAATTTGTTTATATAACTGAAATTTCACTCTCTTGCTATCAAAAGTCGGATCCAATACTATATTTTCTAGTTTAGAAACAAGTTCGATTTACTATGTCTAACAATATACCCCAATTTATCTAACTTGACCTTCAGAACGCCATTCACAAGTTTCCTTCATTCTTCCACACCATTTTTCCAATGATATATACGGACCAGAGTTTCTCAAACTTATATCTCTACGTATACCCCTGTTAGATAAAATTTCTTATCACCAAATTCTTACTGTCAACAAGACTTCGTTCTCACATTATTATTCAATGATATATTTGACTATTGTACAAGTTTATGCAATGCAAATTTAGTTCTTCTTTCTTAGGCCAAACCTTGACCTAACAAGCCATAACAATTAAGATATTTTTTAAATATACGATAAAACATAGGTACATGTTGTTATTAGTACTAAGCATTAGCTTATTGGTTAAGGAGTCCTTATAACCAAGAGATACCAGTTTCGAATCCTGGCCACTATGGGGGGTTGCCCACGACGGGCTATGATTGGAGTGGCCGCACGATAGCCTCTTTTACCGAATGACGCAGGTGATCACAGAGCCGAGTGCTTCGCGGATTATCTGCATCGAATCCTAGATTAACCGGCGTCCGAGTGCCACCATAATGCGAGCAAGGCAGTATTGTTTTTCATTCCAATAAAATTGTCACCCACAACCTGAACAAATTTTGGTCTATTACAGTAACAAATTTGTCACAAAATTCACCGCTTTACGGGAAAGTTTCTAATATTCTTTTTACCTTGCCAATTAAAATAATGATGTACCACAAATTTTGCACCGTACTATCACTTGAGTACCGTGCAAAATTTGTGGCCCATTTGTGGCCCACGCATATTCCACTTTGAGAAACTCTGCTATAGCGCCAAATACTATTTCCTATGGTGTCAACGAACTTCAGGATGAGCCAAAACGAGTGACCATGACCGACCCACTACTTATTTTATTAGTGGACATTTTCCTTGAATGTAACAAGTTCACGTACGTCGAAGATGTGTTGGTTTTTATGACACTTCATAACTTACAAATGCTGATTTGATACTTGAGATTTTATGACTCTCTTCGGCGAATCGTCGAGCAAGTTTATTATATAACTTGGTCAACAGACATTACTTAGTAACATATAATCGAAATTTATTAACAGTATTCGCAGAGAGGAATGAACCCTCACTGCTAACGCAGATCTATCAAAATAAGTCCTTCCTGCTAGTATTATAAATAAAGTGAAAGTCAACATTTCAACTATGACAATAAGTAGTAAAATATCACTTATTGTAGTTATTGTCATAGAAAGGATTGCCAAGCCGCGGCTCCGTCCGCGTAGCTGTCGGTTATCGCGACCTAAGCGCCATCTGTGCAACTTAAAGTCTATTTTACTAATCATAATTCTGGTTCTACTTAAGCGATTGCAAACAAACCAATGTAAGACTTTAAGTTGGACCAAACTCCTTCCCCAAAACTGCATCGAAATCCGTTCAGTAGTTTTTGCTTCTATCGCGGACAAACATAAACTTTTTACAATTATATAATAGTATAGAAGAGATAATATATATATACATAATCGTATTTTTCTGTACACTGTTCAGGTTGCTTTTAGGACACGACTACTAAAACATTCCTTTGTTTTAAGACTTGTAATAAAAAAGTACATCAACTGAGCCTAATTTAGATTAACATCACCTTATGTAATCATGTTTGTTGTAATAAAAACGTTCCATTTATTCAAGACTATATTCTATAAAAGATAGAATTTTCTCGAAAAAGCTTTCTCAAGAATCCTCCCCATATTTATCTATTCATTATGATCACGCCTGTTTCCCTCCAGGGTCATCATTCTCTGAACCTAATCCCAACTCAGTTGCGCACTGTGCGGTATGAAAGGAACTTTATCCCGCGCACGCTCAAGCTGTGGAATGAACTCCCTGCTGTATTTTTCCCAAGCGACTACAATATGGGGTTCTTCAAGAAAGGCATTAGAAGGTTTTTACAGGGTATGCAGCACGTGTGTAGCATCCTGGTGTTGCAAACGTCCATAGGCCATGGAGACTACATTCCATCAGGGCGGTTGTGTGCTTGTCTGCCAACTTAGTAGTGTTAAAAATTTTAATTGAAGAATACATGCATAATAAGAATAAATAATATCATGCAGTCCCATTAAATAATAATAATAAAAAAAACTGATGCAATCATGTCGCAACAACAATGACTTCATAATTTCGCAAGATGTAAGTGGTAGATCTTTCAGGCACAAATTAAAAAAAATACAAAATATAATTTAAAAATTAACAAAACAAAGATGAAAATAATTTAAAAATATACTACGAATCTAAAAAGAAATCTCTCCGGCGGGGAATCGAACCCCGGTCTCCCGCGTGACAGGCGGGGATACTTACCACTATACTACCGAAGACTTGCGATAGACCTCGAATTTCATGCTCTCTATCGTTTGGAAGACGTCACTACATAAGATATTAATTTATCTTATACTCTTTGTTTTATTTTTTTATCGGTTTATCGTATGCTTATCGATAAAGTAGGTAGTGTTTATTATCCGTTTTTAGGTATAAATCAGTATAACTTCATTCATTTGACAGCTGAACATAGAAATAGGCATATGCACCTTTTTATACCATTTAGGTAGCAGACAAGCTCACGACCCACCTGATGGAAATTAGTTGCCGTGGCCTATGAACGTTTGCAATTTACTTTAATAATTCAAAGCACATACAATAAGTACTAAAATAAATTCAAATTGTAATTAATCTAAATTTACCATAGAACACACCAATGACTTTTCGATGCTTTTCGAATTTATGTGTGTATTTATCGCAGGTTTATAAGTGCCTGGTTAATGGCAATAGGCTCGCCACCTGTTGCATTGGGACCTAAACATAAACTGACGAAATTTGGGTGCTAGCACCTCTGCCTACCCCTTCGGGGATACAGGCGTGAGTTTATAAATAAAAAAAGAAGCACAAACAAAATAGAACAAGGAAAATACGAATTTATTTTAATACATAAGTAAATGAAATAACTTCGCAAAAGTTTTGTAGCCTGTCAGTGAAACCTATTCGTACCAAACATGATTATAACTTCATTCATTAATTCACTCTTTCATTTAATAAAATTACCATAGTCAAATTTATTAAGTAACTAGATTAATTAGAGAGAGATACTGTTCGTCAACAGCTGATTAATTAACTTACGAAGTTATAACTAAATTCAAGTTCGAGTATGGAAATCATCAGCTTCTGTAGTTGATTAGAATACCAATAATCATAATACCGGTACCCTACTCAACTACTAAATATGGTCGACGAATCAACGAGATTTGTTGGTTTCCTTACCGACTCGTAGTCACACCGCTTTATTACATCACTATGACAAACAGTATTTTTTCCCGTTTGTCACACTACTCGTTTTTATACTAAAGGTTTTTAACCATACTAAAGGTATAAATAGTATTATTAAATTAAAAGGATATTAATGTACAAAAAGTGGGTGAAATTCAACTTGCAAAATGCCATTACAGAAGGGACAGGTGAAATTAAATAATATCTCGTAAAATATAAGCTAATACATTGGCTAATACCTAATTTGAAATTTTACTGTAATATAACAAAGTAATATAATTTGGACAGCACTAGTTCGGAAAGAAATACATAACATGGTATTTAAAATCAGCAGTCTAACAAACGAGAAAAAAATACTGTTTGTCATATTAGTGTGATAATGTGGTATAACTGTGTGGCAAGGTGAAGTCAAATTGACATGCCATAAATAAAAAAATCCAGCAGCAGCTGCGATTAAGAATAATTTAACCGTGCTTCACTTGACTGTAACATAATTGTGTGTATGTCAATATGTATATAATAAAAATTAAATTGACTACCACTCTACTTCTCATAATCCACCACCCCTGCCAATAGACCGTGAAATTTTAATCAGGTTACGACGGAGGTCCTATTAATACGAATATATCCAGTGCTTACTAATAATAATTATTATGATAATTAATTATTCGTCTAAAAACAATGAAAGTTTTAATCTTATATATAAAATTCTCGTGTCACAATGTTTGCTCGCGTACTCCTCCGAAACGGCTTGACCGATTCTCATGAAATTTTGTAAGCATATTGAGTAGGTCTGAGAATCGGCCAACATCTATTTTTCATACCCCTAAGTGATAAGGGTTGTTCACCTTTAAAATTTATAAGGCAAAACAACGTTTGCCGGGTGCACCTACATTTCGCCAGTTTATGTTTAGAACCCAATGTAATAGTTGGCGAGCCTATTGCCATTAACCGGGCACTTATAAACCTGCGATAAATACACACATAACTTCGAAAAGCATCGAAAAGTCATTGGTGTGTGCCATCGTAAAACCTGGAATCGAACCCGAGACCTCGTCTCAGCAGTCCATTACGCATACCACTACGCTACCGCGGTTTATACAGAATATACAATAGTCTAGAGAACGAATGAATGAGCAAACCTGTCAAATTCCATTCGTTCCCTCTGTCAAAACGAATACCACCTTTTTAATCGTACAATCACCATTCGATAACAGGTTTAAACAAGTTCTAAATAGCAATTAAAACTTCGTAACTCATTACACCATTTTGTACAGCGTCAAGCGCTAACCGTATGGCTTCCTGTTCGCGAACATAATAATGAAATTAGGACTCGGAAGTCGGAGACACGTTTAATCAGCTAGATAATGTACTTTGTATTTTTTTTTGAATGCAGGTGTGATTATCTGTTTTATTAAATAATACATACAAACATATGCTCACACCAGTAATCCCCGAAGGGGTAAGTAGAAGTGTATTAAGCACCCACATTTCACCAAATATTATTATCGGTCCCACGTAATAGGGTACTTAGCCACACAAGCACTACCAATTAACGTCTTGGAGAGTATTAAAATATTTACACCTATGAAACACCGGAAGGGCAGGCAGAGGTGCTCTCATGACCGCCGTTACAGGACCTGTAACGGCGCTCATCATGTTTTGGACTACACCTCTGCTTACCATCAGGCGATGTGTAGTCAATTTGACGACCTAAATAAAAAAAAAATCAATTCATAAACCGAAAGAAAATTAATGGGCATCACCTGCCATCAACCATGTGTTAATCCTCTCAGCCGCATGCGGATTTTTTATTTTTTAATAATTAATTTTTTAATACTTTCAGTTATACGCCTTTCCCAATTTTGAGGGGATTTAGTAGGCCTAAGCAAAGTAAGGAGACCTAAGTAAAGAATAATTCAATTTCACTGTTAAACAACCGTAAATAAACGACAAAGCTTTATTAGCAAGCTCAGATTTTAATTACTTAACATTTAGTTTGAATACATTCTCTTGATAAGTTTATGTCTTCATTCATCAATCATTGAATGAACTAGGTATATTTACAGACTAACCGAATAACCCCTACTCGCTCCCGGTGCAAAGGTCATTACACTTGCCTCAAAAATGAAGCTAGATGTATACTAAGATATACAGGGTGTAAGGAACGCTCCCGAAGCCGAAGGCCCCTGGTAGTACTCATGGTACACAACATATTGGCTCTAAAAAAATGTCAAATCAATTTTGTTTTTTAATTTTTTTTTTAACCGTTTAACTTGAGTTATTAACTCTTGGTCGTGTTAGTATAACTGAATGAAAAAAAAATTTCATGAAAAAACATGAACTCGCAAGATAGCGCTACTTGTTCTTTTTTGCAGTGAGGTTTTTTATGAAATTTTCGTTTCGTTTATCTGTACTGATAATTATGGCGAGTAAACAATACGAAAAAAAGTAAAAATAAAATTGCTTTGCCCTAATTTTTATTCATGTTGTGTACCATGAGTACTACCAGGGGCCTTGGGTTTCGGGAGCGTTCCCCTTGCACCCTGTATAGAAGCCTCAGCTAACATAGGTTGAATATCAAGTCAAGAGTCTCGAATTCAGTTTCTGCAGTCGCGTCACATTCGGGCGCATTCCACAACGTCGCAAACCGTATGTTCAGAGATGAATTGCATTTCATTATCTTACCCCTAACTTGTGCTTAATTGGAACATGGCTGTTAGTGGTGGTGCATAATTACTACGAGGTAGTTGAACTTAAGATTTAAACTTACTGATATCCGCGGGTTCACCTTATCCCGGGATAAAAGTAACCTATGTGTCGATGCAAGCTCTATTCCATCCCTGTACCTTTAGTCAGATCGGCTTAGTCGTTAATATTTGAGTAATAGATTACAAAATGTAAGTAATATCATAGCTAAAAAAGTATAATATAAATGATAAAAAAACTGCTATTGAAAAGATCTATATGTTTGATAGCAGGCGGTACCTACCCCTATTTGCAAATCATGACACCTAATGAAAATCAATGGTTACCGCCTGCAATAAAACTTATTTCGGTCTTTTCAACAGCAGTCGGGCTTTTTTTAGTCATGTACTCGTATTTATATAATCTATGATAAGTAGATTTGAGCTCGTGTGATCATCAAAAGACAGCCAGAACGTTTTAATTTGTTGCACAAATAACGGTTCCACAAGTTATTTAAACTCTTGATTGATGGTTCTTGGAACTTATTGTTATACATAATTGATAACACAATTGTACTTCTCCACTGTATTTATTACTGTGTGTATTAATGTCAGTGTTAACCTTTGAGAATGCCGCAAGGTGAAACCGGTTGGGTACAGTAATAAATGCAGTGGAGAAGTACAAGTGTGTTATCAATTATGTATCGGTTCCCCGAGGATATTGCTTTTATCAGTTATAGTTATAGTAGGATCCTTTAAGCGGGGCGTAAAACGGCATCTGATGAGGCCGTCAAGCTGAGTGCCACCATTGTAACACTTGCCTTCAGCTTACCATCAGGCAGGGTGAAGTCAAATTGACGTGACCTAAATTAAAAAAATAGTTTCTAGATTCCTTTGTTTTCAAAACATATTCTTTGACAGCACTTGTCTATCGAAGTTAAACCAGAAATGATTGCGTTCAATTAGCGGTAGAACCTACCATCTAAGCCTTTTTCCAATTATCGTACGGCCTTCTTTGAGGTGAAAAAATTGGATTTCTGTTCGTCGATCTTGTGATATTAAGAAACCTTTCATTTTGTTGGCTCAGCCAATCTTGTGAAGCATTTATTCAATTCCATTAATCTTCAGAGCTTAAAGAAATTGCAAAATTTATAAAAATAGAATAATGGGTTTTTTTATAAAAAAGTATCAAAGAGGTGCAAAAAAGTAGCTCTTTCTTTGCTTCATTTTTATAAAAAGTTCATTATGAATGTGTGGGACCCCTGAAAAAAAGAATGTTCGCAACTGAAGTTACTAATATTCCCTCTAACCCCTCCAGCTAACCTCAATGACCCAAAGATGGCGTGCGTTTTGGTCGGTTCGAGTCCGATATAACCTACCCAACCGGCTCCGGTGGGGCGTATGCTTGGGGATTTTTCACACGACAAAAAATACTTACTCAGGGTTGCATTATGTTGAAAGTCTGGATACAGGCCCCTCCGCACACATCACTCGCCACCGGCAGGGAGTTGATCCTCACATATTATGATAGGAAACGGTACACACTGTGGGATATGAAAGGAACTCTCTGCTGTGATTTTTCCAAGCGACTACAATATGGGCTTCTTCAAGAACTAGAAGTTTTCTACACGGTCGGCAGCGCGAGTGTGACGCCTCTGGTGTTGCATAGGCCACAGTGATCACTTTACATCAAGTGAGCCGTGTACTAGTTTGCTACAAAAGTGGTAAAAAACGATTAAAACAAACTCAGCTCGGTGAAATAATAGTAAGTGTTTATATATAGGATATAAAAATAAAACAGAGAATTAAAAATTGTACAGTAAATACAATTGGGGACTTTATCGCTATGTGGATTGCCACAGATTGCTCTTATAGGTAAATTGGGATGGAAAGAAAAAATAGGAGAAAAATATGTGAAGAATCATTTTGATTTGCCATAGTTTAGTTGGCTACAGACAGCCTCGGTGGCGTGCCGGTTCAGGTTCGTTCCCCACTCAGTACAAATATTTGTATGCGTGTATATGGCTATTTGCACTGGTTTGGTCGTACTACCTCAGAAAACACGTTAAGCCGTCGGTCCCAGTTGCCGTACAATGGCAGTCGTGTACGGGTAGTTGGAGCCATCAAAAATCTAGTCTAGGTCAACTTGGAACTTCGATATCGCCATTGGTCATTGGACCATTAGTTGTGGAGGTCAGATGGCAGTCGCTTCACGGAAAATATTGAAGTTCAGCCGCATCACAGTTAGACTGGAAAGCCGACCCAAACTGAGTTGGGAAAAATTTCAGAGAATGATAGTTTAGTTGGCTACCGAATAATATAAATCTAACTCTAGTGCTTTTAAAACACACGTCTTAAGAAGAATCTTACTTACTATTCAATTTAATTTGATACGATATTTGCTTTCGGGATATAGGTACTTAATACTTTCTGGGAAGGCAATATTGATCGAACGATTCATTCTAAGAGCAATATCAGTAAGAATAAAATAAGACTGTTATGTGAATATATGTTAACCATATCCGTATCCGAATATGGAAGGTTATTCGTATTGGATTAGTTCAACTGATCTTGAAGGTTGAAATTCAAATATTATATAATACATACATACTCGTACATATATATGCTGACTCCCGTAATCCCCGAAGGGTTAGGTAGAGGTGTATTTGAACACCCACATTTCGCCAACTATGATTTTCGGTTCCACGTAATAAGGGGCGAGCCTACTACCGCCAATCAAGCACTTTGTACAAAAAATCTGTATGCCGAAAATCTATTCCTAGCCGATAATGTAGCAGCTAAATGAATTTGAAAAAAAATTGGACCCGATTCCTTGAGCGTATTTAATGTAATTTTTAAGCAACTAGTATAGTAACTGTTTCAAATCAATTTATATCAGAAAAAAAGACATGGCTCTACGGTTAGACCATTTCCCTTGTAAGAGAAAGATCACAGGTTCAAGTCCCGTCAGAGCATTCACATTTTCCGATCAAAGTTGATTTGGAACGTTATATTTACAATATTTCACGTTAATAATATTCGGAGTATAGGATACCAAATTCCTAAAACTAGTATAAACATTAACTATACAACTCTAAGTTATTAATTCAAGAGTTACAAACGCTATCCTATACATATTAAAATGGTGGTCTGCGTTGAAAACGTTTAAATATTTATTTAGGCCTTTGGAGTTTCAGTCAGTAGTTTACTACTAAAATGGTTTACGTCTTTGAAAACTCTATAAGGACACTGTTACGCTGTGAAGATATATTTAAGTAAAGATCTTTTGAGATGTACACACGTTCAAGGAGGTATACTTATCTTTTTACATGTACAATGGGCTATAAAAATTCCTGGACAATTTGAAACTATAATTCTATAAAATGATGCCACTACACAACTACTAGTCTTAGAAGCTGCTGGTTACAAGAGCTACTTATTAATGTAATTAAGTTTAGGCTAATAGTTGATGAGTTTACTTATCTATACTAATATTATAAAGAGGAAAGATTTGTACCTATTTTTGTATGTTTGTATGTTTGTAATGAATAGGCTCAAAAAGTACTGGGCCGATTTAAAAAAATATTTCACCTCTAAAAGGCTACAATATCTAGGAGTAACATAGGCTATATATCATCACGCTACCATACAAGGGAGCGGAGTAATAATCATAAATCTCAATTGATCCGGTAAATTTCTATACATTGGCGCTAATACCGACAGCAAGGAAAAGTAGTATAGATAGGCAAGTAGTGAATCGAGTAGAGTCGTACAACGCGATAATCGACATCCACGCGGGCGGAGCCGCGGGCAACAGCTAGTTTTCTTATAAAGAAACAAGATATCGTTTATTTTATTAACGTTATCTATGATATAGTGATTAAGTTAAATTAGACTAAGGCTGTCAAAGAAAGGATTATTAATAAATAAAATAAATAAAATTAAATAAAAATAATTTATTCCCAAAAAACAATTTTACACTTTAAAAACTTATTCCCGTTGGCCCCACACTAGGCAAGCCTGTCCTGTGGGTACCGTGACGTTTGCCTTATTCAATTTTTGTGCTCGGTCATCTAGTAGGTATATCGTAATCTTACGGTGTAGGGACTTCTGGATATATTTATCTCTGTACATGTAGGGTATTTAAGTAAATAGCTTCTGAGCGTGTATGTCCACACGGCCGACGAAAGTGTATAAGTTCATATATGTGGGTGTTTCTAGAGGCGTACACTGTATATTTATCTTCTTGACCATATTTACCTGCATCATGGGAAATACGAAAGATAACTCTTAGGAAGGAGACACACCAAAGTCGCTAACGCTAAGAAGACTTTGGTGCTAGCGTTAGCGACGCTGAAATATTTTTTTGACAATTTGTTGTGTGCGCAGGATGTGCTGCTTTGGTTTGTGGCCTACCTTAGAGTCAATTCAGATCAGGCAGAAGAAAACTCGAGTTGTTTTAAAGCTTATTCCATCAAGACAAAATATAGGGTGCAACAACGTACTTTTCTATATACTACTTAGGCGGTAGACAAGCACACGGCTCTTCTGATCTAAAGTGATTACTGTGGCCTATGGACATTTACAACACCAGAATCGTCACACACGTGCTGCTAACCCTGTAGAGGGGAGGGGGATGAGAGGAAGGGTTATAGGTTTAGACAGTTGGGCTGTCAGTGCAGGAGACAAGGCAGGGCATTCATACTATAAACTAGGGCTTCCCACTGATAAAACCTCTCCAGTGAGCTGTGGCTACTCTAATTACCGCCGGAAACGCAAGTTTATTACTAACCGCGGTATTCTGCAGGGTGGAGATGCCTCCCCAGTCGGACTACTTAGTTGGGACGAGGGAAACCGTCATGTCTTATCTCCATTACTGTACCTTACTCTCCTAATGAATAAGATTCAAATACAGCATATCGTTTTCTGCCATCTAAACATAAAATTGACATTGAATCAACACTTCAAAACGCCTCGAGCCCTTTAACCTTCTGATCTGAATGGATCCTTATAGTATACATTTTATACAATCATTGAAATTCACCAGCAAAAGCCACCTACAAACCGAATTTGGTTACCTTAGAAGCCTTTCACTGTAGAATAATGCAGAGAAAAACGAATTCAGGGGACGTGGTTGACGCTTTTGAATATTTTAAAAGCTGAGGATTACCTTAAACCATTGGTAGGTTGGATCTTAATATGGTAATATAGGGAAACGCTATGCTGTTGTGTGGATAAAGCTTATGCAAAAATTCTGACTTGGATAAACCCTCTTTGGTTGAAAAGCTGCGTAGTACTAGGCTTCATCAAAAGGTATGTTTGCGCAAACCCACTTTGCGCAATTAAACCAACATATATACCTATATAACGATTGGTGATGTGTTTGTTACCCAACATTATGTGGGATAAGGCTGGTTGATAAAAAGAAATTGAAAAGGAAAAGAAAAGAAGTTGATTAACGCAGGTAGGGCACGACGGTATCTCCCGTCCGAAATGAGCTGTCCAACTGGGGAAGTACCTCCGCCCTACAGAAGACCGCGGTCATAATAACCAACGTGTTGTGTTCCCGCCGGTAAGTAGGGTAGCCAGAGCTCACTATACCCCTCCTTCCCCTCCCCTTCCTAGCCTCCCCACCCCTTCCCAGCTCTCCCCCTTTCCCTTCAGGGTGGGCAGCGCGTGTGTGACACCCTTAGTGTTGCACACGTTCATAGGCCACGGTGGCCGCTTTCCATCAGGTGGGCCGTGTGCTTGTCTGCCACCTACGTAGTATAAAAAAAGAACAAAAAAAAAAGGAAAGAGATTTGAGAGAGGTGCCGATTCGAAAGAGAATATAGTCGCAATTGTTGCAAAAGGTGTGTTAAGGTGGTTTGAACACATAGAGCGATTGGACATGTTAAAATGATGTTATAACTTGACACTAACTGTAACCGGCTACGCTCAAACGTCAATTTCTATCAAAAAGGTAAACCGAGCTACTAAATACTCTGGTGCAACACATTTAGCAAAATCATTAGAATCAATGTTACTGTTACTGTTATATTTGACGGAAACCTTAACTTTAACGGGTAGGTGGTGCAACTGAACCTTAAAGGTTAAGAGTGATACAACTCTTTCACAAATTTCGCTAAATGCGGTAGCGTTAGACAACATTACATTAGATTAGCGTGGATTGAATCGGATTAGGATACATTGCGTTACAAATACATTTTAAAACTGGCTGTTGCCCGCGGCTCCACCCGCGTGGACTTCTGATCCCGTTCCCGCTGCTCCATGAGCATTTAGGGGTATGAAAAATAGATGTTGGCCGATTCTCAGACCTACTCAATATGCTCACAAAATTTCATGAGAATCGGTCAAGCCGTTTCGGAGGAGTATGGCAACGAAAACTGTGACACGAGAATTTTATATATTAGATATTCAGTTACAGAATTGATATCAGTATTCGGTGAAAGTTGTCGACAAACAAACACTATATTAACGAATTTGTCAAACAACGCACGTAGTAAACAGGAATATGTTGTTCGAAACGGCGACAGTTGGTTAAAGTGGTGCCTATGGTGAAATTTATTAGCTGTTTATTTATTTGGGTGGTTTATCTCTTATTTTGAAGATTTAAGACCTTATGCTGTACAGGAATTACCTTCGCGGTTCTATATAAAACATCACTATCATCCTAGTTGTGTTCAAAGTTCTCCTTTATTGATCTCGATTGGTTTTTATACCACTGTGGCAGACAAAATCAAAATCAAAAATCATTTATTCTGTATAGACCATTAAACGGAACTTAAAGTAGCAAGTTGAGTGAACGTCATTTCCAAGCTTATTTATCATCCAAATTATCTTGCATTTTACAAGCACGCGACCCACCTGATGGAAAGCCGCGGTATTCTGCATATCTTTAGTCAAAGCTTCATAAAGTACAAAACATATTTACCAAAACATGCCTAAACAAAAGCGCACCTCCAACTAGAAACCAGGTCAACCCACAAAGTATTGCGAGAATTCCCATGGTCCAGAATATGTAATAGCAATCCTCACTCGGGATAGGGTCGGAATATTAACCCCTTCAGTAAAGATAGGCAGCCCGGCCATTACAAAGCATGTTTTTGGGTCTAATAACGTATTTTGAGCGAAAATGAAAATATTAAAACGATGTAAATGCAACAGAACAGCTGGTTCATTCTTGGCTTAGATTTAAGGACGGCAGACTGATGGTTTGACTTATAGTTTAATGTGACGAATAGAAATAGACGGTAATAGAATGAGATACAGTTGAAATTTTAATGATAATATTGTAGGCATAAAAGTAAAATTAAGCTATGAGTGGACTTGTCACCCTTTTGAATATTATTGTACGTTTTAGTTTCAATAACTTCAAGTTTTTAAGCTAAACTATGTATGAGATAATGTGGAGTTCTTCAAGAATAGCATCATAAGCCAGGTGCAGGTCTGCAGGGTGTTATTCACGTCCATAGGTCACGTTACTTCCCATCAAATGGGCCTTCAAATTTAAAATCCATTCGTTAATTCTATATAGATCATTAAACACCACTTACAAAACGTCAAACGGAAAATGGACCGCAGCGGTTCGAAACGCGGCCCCGGCCATGAGAAGACTCCGGCAAGAAACTTTAAGGCTTTTTTTTTATATATTTACAAACATTGCGTGCATGTCAACTTCCTAGCTGGTAAAAAAAATACACAAAGAATTTCACAGAGTTATAAATATTTCTAGCTTTACACGCGCCTAAAAACCACAAAGACATCAAATCAAACTTCCATGCGTTTTCCTCTAAAAAGATAAAAGACTCACATTCATTTCGAACGTGAAATAAAAGGACATGGGTCAGAACGTACCCAGTTTGTAGCAAGTTGAAATTGGTACCATTCGAAAGGTCTTTGAAAACGTAGATATTTTTTGTATTGGAGCAACTTTGTAACTTATGTAGGAAAAAAGATATTTGATGTTGAAAATACCGAAAATCCTTAGTAAAATCGACCCACGCACATTCAATTTTTTTTTGATTTTATCGATTAGGTGGGTAGTTTGAACTATTTTGTGCTAGCGTCGGTGTGTCGTCAGTAGTTAGTACCTGATAGGAACTGATTTAGAGCGCTCGCGCATATCTTAGTTTATTTTATTCTTACTTTTATTTACAACCTCGGCTTTCACAACGGACTTCAGTGTATTACTTAACGATTGGATTATTATTATTACTCATCTGCTTCAAAAAAATGGAAGGTGAACGCGGTATATAATATTGATGGAGATTTGATTGATTTGATTTGATTTTTTTGGAGATGGTATATATAATATTGAGGTATCTTCGAGCCGTAGCCCTAGAATGTCGCAGCATGGGCTAGTAACCGAAAACTGCTCGTTCATTAGAGGCCGCATATTATCGAGGCACGTGTCAAATAAAATATATTACACATATATTTCAATCAAGGTTAATGTCCAGGGCAGAGAAGCCATCGAAGCCTATTATTGCTCCTGCATGACGGGTATGAGAACTCTAGGTGCTTGTGCCCATACTATTAGCATAATATGGTACTTAGGTGTTGGCAGGCACCTAGATAACTTCGTAGGTCCGGCAAGTGCCTGGGATGATTATAATCATTGAAAGTAACAATACAATTTAATAAAACTATGCTATTTAAGATTGATAGTTCTTATTTAATATTTTTTCTGTACCAAAAACCAACGATAGGAAGCTATATCGCTCTCTTAAGACAGAAAAAATGACTGGTTAGTCCAAAAAGCAGAAAAAGTGCGATTATTGGCAATTAAAAATGTTACAAAGAAGTTATCATAACTTCGGTCTTTCATTCATTCATTCATTCGTTCACTTATTTTCGAGTTACTCAATTAGGCCTCTTCTAAATTACACCTAGTCTAAAATGCTACAAAGTGGGTACGGGTTCCATACAAAATTACCCATTGTTCTTTGCCAGTCATTTTGCTTGGATTTCAGATTCTCATTAAGGAAGTGATATCCATAAGGGTGGTGCCACACAACGTTTACACAGATACGATAAGGTGCCAAGTCATGGTGATAATTGGGTGTTATTAAACGCTTAGGGCGTCGTACTTCACGAATAAAAATCCCTTACAACCTTCTATATGTTTATCAGTCTGTTAGATTTCGGCGTTCGGAATTTATGAATTTGGAACACAAAGGCATTCTCG
This sequence comes from Pelosia muscerda, assembly GCA_963691645.1. Lineage (NCBI taxonomy): Eukaryota > Metazoa > Arthropoda > Insecta > Lepidoptera > Erebidae > Pelosia > Pelosia muscerda. Next base: position 16,488,726 of record OY829109.1, on the reverse strand, counting down.
CTATTTGTAACTTATAAATTTCTGTAATAATAAAACATTTTGTTTCTGGACGTGGCTTAACGTGCTCTCTGAGGCACGACCAGTATGGTTTTTTTTTATTTATGGCACATCAATTTGACTTCACCTCGCCTGATGTTAAAGCGAAGGCAAAGTCTCATGAAAGATCAAGATTGCAAACACGTACAGTGCTACAATGGTGGCGCTCAGCTTGACGGCCTCTTCAGATACTTTTTCACGCCCCGTTTAAAGGACCCTGGACTGTAGGAAGAAGGACACGTGCGCCCGTAAGGAATTCCAAGACTTAATGGTGCGGCAAAGGACCTAAGTAAGACCCCAGCATAGTTTTTATTGTTGCCTAATTTTCAAAAGTCTTATAAATAAACTAATACAGTCTTCATATATCTTGTTCACTTAATTAAATATATGTAGATGATGGGCACGTTTTGTCGAGGGGAGTAAAACTTGACATGATCCACCAGATCAAAAATGGGCACGTTTTGTCGAGGGGAGTAAAACTTGACATGATCCACCAGATCAAAAGAAAATGACATGTTATATAGTGCTATAATAAATGCCTATAATGTAACAACAATATAATTAATGTAATAGTAATATAATTAATGTAATAATAATATACTTAGTCGAATAAAAATGCTCATGTAGATGATATTAAAATACTGGCTCGAAAACTGTCCCTTCGGAAAAGCTACAGGAGACCTCTTAGTTTATAATTATTGTCATAAATCTAAGAGCACCCTTAACTTCTTCAGAAAACGCCGTCGTGATGCTCCATAATTGGATAACAGTTCTAAAAGTTAGGAAAATGAAACTTGCGCAAAGTTTACATTGTTTATAAATTGTTCAGGTACTTTTTTTATTAAACTTTATTAAAATGGCAAAGCTTTTATATAATTCAATCCCAGGTTGACAATTTCTCGGTGGTGGCGCAAAGTACGCTTCTCCAAACCCGGGGGCTAGACGGGGACACCGTAGTCCCTAAACCCGAAGGGGTTAATTAAGAAAGAGAAGGCTCCGGGTCTGCTGTGGCCGGGTTGGTTGGCTAGTTTCTCACGTCGGCAACTAAAGACCCAAAGACGGCGTGCGTTTAAGTCGGTTCGAGGTCGACATAACTTTCTCCACCGGCTCTAGCGAGGGGTATCCGTGTGAATTTATCTCACGATAAATAATATATAAGTTCTAGGACAATTTTTACAAAGCTACCTAGACCCATGGTTAGTATAGCTCAACTAGCTTGCGAATAAACATGCTTAGATACATTTATTTTTTTGTAAATAAATGCATAATAAAACATAACATAACATAAGCTCACGCCTATTTCCAGCCTACTGCCATTAACCGGGCACGTATAGCCTGCGATAAATACACACACAACTTCGAAAAGCATCAAAAAGTCATTGGTGTGCCATGGTAAAACAAGGGATCGAACCCGAGACCTCGTCTCAGCAGTCCATTACCTATACCACTAGGCTACTGCGGTTTCTCATATTATATACATAGAAACACTCAGACCACTGCAAATATTCATATTCATGCACACAAATATTTGCACTATGCGGGAATTGAACCTGCGCCTTCTGTCAATAATTTGTTTTTGTTTTTGTTTTTAAAACGTCTTTATTCACTTGAAATAGTACAATTGTTACTTACATGCAACAGTATAACATGACACTCAACAAATTTTGCCAGGCTGGGGTGCCTATAAAAATTATTACCACTAAACATTCACTATTTTATAACTACGTTTTAACAATATTAAATACATCATAATTATGAATACAACATTTTGTATAAACAGCTGTTTTTTGCATAAAAATATTGAGCAAGGAAGAGGAAAAGAAAAAAAAATCTACCCTCAATTAGCAAAAGTATCGCCTTAGTATACAATAATAGTGACCAGTGTACAGAGCAGCGACGCGAGCTACCCCGCCCCGCGCTGCCCTACATAATAGGACGAGCACGGAGGCAGAGCGCCTACGAGCGGATCTCACCACACTGGTCAGGCGGAAATAGCATGTAGTGATGGGGCAAACGATAGGTTTTATATTTGTCGATGTATTGCAGATCGGAGATTGTTGTTCTACATATGTTAGATATTAAGATATTAGTGTTAAGTTTGTTAGTGGAATAAAATTTATAAGTTAATTTATAAATAAAATCTTTGATAGGAGGAAACTTTAAGTAAGAATGAAGTGTTTTTAAATTTGTTTTAAATGGTGTGTTATAAGCTATTTTAAGGGCTTTGTTTTGGATAGTCTGTAAAAGTTCATAATTTGTTAAGCATGTGCTACTCCATATAGGACAGGCGTAGGTTAAACATGGTCTTACCAGTGCAGTATATATATGCATTTTTGTAGAAGGACTTAGTTTGCTTTTACGATTTAGAATAGGACCCAGTGTGCCCAGTGCCTGAGCCCCTTTTGTGCGGGTGTTTACTACGTGTTTGCTCCAATTTAATTTATTATCTAATGTGATACCCAGGTAACGAACTGAGTCTCTCCACGGTATTAAGTGGTCATTAATTTTAAGTTTGCGAATTGGTGGTTTGCGATGTCGTGTGTATAGGATGGCCTCTGTTTTGGAGCCATTTAGTTTCAATTTCCAATTCGTAAAGTGAGCATGCAGCATATTCAGCGAGAGCTGCAGACGATCTATTATAAGTTCGATATCCTTAGAAGAAGTGTAAGATGCAGTATCGTCTGCAAAACAGGCAAGTGTAGTTCTAGGTTGTATTGGCATGTCATTTACGTAAAGGAGGAACAAATAAGGACCCAGAATAGAACCTTGAGGTATACCAGCAGGTACTTGTAAAAAAGATGAAGCTACTTCTCCAACATGAACCGAAAATCGACGATTCTTTAAATAAGATTCTATGAGTTTAACAAGGTTCAAGGGGATGCCAAGATTCACAAGCTTGTGCAAGAGCCCTTCGTGCCATACAGTATCGAAAGCTTTTTCGATATCCAATAAGAACATTCCAGTAGATTGACCTAGATTCAAGTGATGTGAGATGTGTTCGGACACTCGTGCCAACTGATGGACAGTTGAGTGCGAAGTACGAAATCCAAATTGCTCATTCAAAAGAAGTGATTGCGAGTAAGTTAAGAGTCTTTTATATATAATCCACTCGAAAACTTTACCGGTCGAGGGAAGTAAGCTAATTGGTCTGAAGTTACTTGGTATGGTGTCTTCTTTACCAGGTTTCTTTAAGGCTATTACTTTTGCAACCTTCCAACGCTCCGGAAAGTAATTAAGGGCTAGACAAGCATTAAATACTTTCATAAGAAGCACCAATGCTTTTTGAGAGAGGTTTTTTAACATCAGGTTATGAATACCATCGTCACCAGGGGATTTATGGTTCTTAAGTTTACTGATGACAGTACGTATCTCTCGCGGAGTGACTAGGGGGATGCGTTGGCCACCGTTGATGTTGCCCAGCTGTTCTATTGATTTTCGTACCTCACTTTCAATCGCATCGTCACTTCGCCAGTTCAGAGTTAGACACATATTAGTATGAAAAGCACGAGCAAGCTCTTCAGCTTGGTCTGTTGTTGAGGATGTAAAAGAACCATCGAGTCGTTTTAGGGGAGGAATGACAGTTGCTTTTGATTTTAAGGACCTGGTGAATCGCCATAGGTCGGTATTGGAATTGTTAACCTTAGACAATTTGTCATTCCAAATTTTGTCTTGATGTTCAACTATGGAGGAGCGGATAGTGGTTTGAAGGTGATTGATTACTGAACGCAGACATCTCTTGTCTGCTCCAGGTGGTAGCTTTTGCATAGTACGTCGTAATGAGTTTTTATGTTGAATTAACTTTTTAACCGAGTATGGTAGTTTGCTAGGATTATCCTTAAACGTGCACAGGGGTACCAGTGTGTCTCTGGCTGTTATGATACTACAATGAAGCTGTTCAAGACCATCATCAATTTCAGTTCGTGTAGAATAGGGCTTAGTGTCGATGTAAATAAACTCGTCCATTGAACTGCGAAACTTTTTCCAATTGGTTTTGTCATAACGAAAAACCTTAGCATTGTGGTTTACGGAAATTGAACCACTGACACAGCAGAATATGGGTAAGTGGTTTGATGATAACGCTGTCACAGTATAAAGATCATCCAGCAAGTTTGCATTGGACGTTAGTATGAGATCAGGAGTTGTTGGTTTTAAATCAGTGCGATAGTTTAATTGTGTTGGTGTGATAGGTGAGTTTATGAAGTAGTCGTTAGCAAGCATATGTCTAAAAAGACATCTCCCTTTAGTGTTAACGTAGCTACTATTCCAATACCCATGGTGAGCATTAAAATCACCACATACCAGGACATTCGTACCTATGTTAAAAAGTTTATCCAAATCAGACGACAAAAGGCGCAGGTTGGGTGATTGATATACAGACACAATAGTTAAATCATTGCCAGAAACATCAACCTTTACAGCCACTGCCTCCATGTTCGTCATGTTTGAAATCCGAACAAGAGAATGATTAATATTGGTTTTAATCAAGATGGCAACACCTTGACCACGCCCATTTTGATTTTTATCGTTACGGTAGCATTTAAATCCTGGAGTGTTGACAGTAATGTTTTTAGTTAATTTAGTTTCACATAGTGCAATAACATCGACAAATAGGTTCACCGCTAAGTCAAGTAACTCAAAAGTTTTATGTTGTATGCCATCAGCATTCCATGATATTAGTTTTAGTTGTTTTGTGTTAAACATATTGACCAAGATGTTGAAGAATTAACATGACTTTATCAAACATGGAGCTACAGGATTGAAATTGTGTTCTGATCTTCTTAATAATCTCCATAATATCAAGAATTTCCTTCGTTACGCCATCCACAGACGTTCTCACACTGCTGTCATTTTCATTGCTCAAGGTTATGACTGGATGCTGTTCGTTGGAATCACATGTTGGTAGGTTCTTCAATATGGATGACCAGGTTTTGAGATTTGAATTGGAAGTCGGTTCATAACTTGAGGGACGCTTAGTTGATAATAACGTTTTAGGCTCTTTGAAGGACACTGAGATCTGTTTACGCTCGTGTAGTCTTTTACGAAGGCTTTCCAAATATGCCATTCTTGAGGTGCATTCACGGAAATTAGCTGGATGATCTTTTCCACAATTGCAACAATGAGCCGGCTCCTTGCGATCTTTCTTAGGACATTCGGAGGTAGGGTGACTTTCGGTGCACTTGACACAGCGATGAGGCATGTTACAATTTTTAGACGAGTGTCCAAAACCTTGACATCTATAGCATTGAGTACCCGCTGAGCGGTTCGGCTTGAATTTTTCCATCGTTATTACACAATTAAGTAAGTATTTGATCTTGCGAAATTTAACTACGTCAGATCCAGGAGCTAATTGAACGAGAAATGGTGGAAAGAGACTCTTTGCAGATCGAGAAGACTTCAACATGGTAACAGAACTAGCTTTGAATCCTAGCTCTTCGAGCTTAGTTTTTATACAGTCACTCACATCAGCTGGCAGTCCTCGTATAACAACTTTTGGAACCTTTTCGTCCTTTCTATCATGAGTGAGAAAGGGAACATTTTTTCCACGAAGTCCTTCTTTAATAGATTGATGCGTCTCAGAAGTATGACAAATTATGGCGACTTTGCTATTACCTCGATACTGGAGGTTAAAGCGTTTGTCAAATGACTCGATTAATTGAACCAACTCGTTGTGAGTTGAGTTTTCGTTCAGCAACAAAATTATTGGAGGAATGCGACCATTACGTACTCCAGGTGACACTGTCTTGAATACTGACGAAACTTGATCGCCATCGTTGCCTTCGACGGCGAGGCCTTCATATCTGTTATAAGTTGGTAGTTCGCGTGTTTTATCATATTGTACCTGCTTGATGATCGCTGCGCGTTTTGCACTACGCCAGTCCTGCTCATCAGTAGATCTTTTTGAGTTGATGCTGGTGCTTGATGATGATCGGGTGATGTATTTGTCCATAGTGTACGATAAAAGAATTTATCGATGGACTATATCGATAATGGTTACATCACTATGTTAAAACAGATAAGACGCAGAAATAAGTCACTAACAGAAAAATAATATGGAACGTACGCACACACCGAACGGTAACGGAACAATAATTAACTTTTAGGATAAAAGTTCAATTCTATTAACAGTAAATAGTGGTTTCAATTTCAATAATTAATTTGTAATGCTCATAATAATAAAAACATTCACTCAACGTGTATGTAATGAAACCTCTAGAGACCCGTTCAAATGATTGCTATACGAGCTCAGACATATTACAAAATTGTTTTTTTTAAATAATTTACAACCCTGCAACTGACACCAAAGATGGTTTTTATCGTTTTCGATAATTTGTCACCGATACGTAAGCGAATTTCTAAATACGTTTTAGTACGAAGTCTCCATGTTATACCAGTTAAGTAATAAATATTCTCCGAATTTGACTTCGCTTTTATATTTGAATTCTTGACAGCTATTTGGCAAGGTGCTCGGAAGTCTTTTCGAGATAAATTATTCTTTCGCTATGTTTTAAAGGCTGGCGGGGAAGAACCTGGCAGATGCAAGAAATTTTGTACGAGTCTTTTAGTTGTAAATAAATAAATTTTTCTATGTAAATATTCTTGAGTGATTATAAACTTATTTAAATATCTACAATACTTTTTCAATTCAATTTAAAATTGGAAATGTGAATGTCCTAACGAATCTAGAACCACGTCTAGAACATTCAAAATTCTCCTTTACGTCATATAGGGGTAACGTTCAAACGTCAATGGTGTTAACTGTTAACAAAAGTATTTCTTTCTTCCTTTCCACAAATTCTCTTTTTTACCCGACTGCGCGTCGCAAAGTAAGGTATTGTGTCTATCAGTCTATGTATGTACGTATATATGTTTGTTTCTATGTGGCAATCCCGAGACCAAATGCATAGGCCAATTTTGATAATTCTTACGTCAATCGATTCGCCTTAACCTTGCGAGTGTCACTAAATACATGACAGTAATCAAAATTCACCACAGCGTATTTTAAAATCATCTTTAGGTTCCTTTTACCATTTTTCATTTTAAATAATAGTTTAGGATATATAACGATTTAAAGTTGTTTAACGAAACGAAACATTCATTCACGCTAATTTTCTAACTTATTGATTTAAGTTTATATTTCAAGTATAAACGATATACAAACAAAAATATCTTTGGTAAAAAAAATATTATATACTTTTGAATGAATCGTAGCTAAAAGTATAAAATAAAAAAGTCGCAGTCGGGTTTTTTATTTTTCTTTAAATTATTTTTTATCTAATAAGGTTCAGTTCAGTTTTGTTAACAGTGGTAAACCATATTTCATTCTGTTATATTAGACTTGGGTGCTCAACAGATGCTGTATGGAAGATGACTGTGCAAGTGTGAATAGCGAGTATCAAGGAAATACCAGGAGTGTTCTATTAAATATCTTGCAACGTGAAGACGTATTCACTTGTGTGCGTTTCAATATTGCTAAACTCCTAAGTTATATCCGAATTTCTTGCCGCTATTGTGTTGATTTGGATGCGCTTCTTGAAGAACATATGAGTAGATGTTAAGGATATGACTGGGAGAACACTATAGCAAGGATTAGAATTATATACCTAGGTCTGATGCATAAAAATAACGTCACAAGTATCTATAGTATATATAGTACTAGCTACCCTGGCAAACTTTGTATCGTAATATCTTTTCCGCCTTCTTGGAATTCAGAGCCCGCTCCCGCTGCACCTTCTTTTCAAATTTCTTCGTGAATTTTTGCTTCCGATTCACGCGGTGTTAATTTTTTAAATTTTCAGGTGTATTTCTGATCCTATTCCCGTTGCACTTTATATATAACGGGGCCCATTCAACCAAACTAGAGTTGTCAACTGGAGTTACCTTATCGCAGTAACAAATTAGGAACTCTCAAAAATCATCGGCAAAATGGTGGATTCTGTGGGATTTGTACAATTGTAGTTGACGAAACTGCAGTTTTTTTTTGTTGGTTAAAGTAAGGACCAATTCAGAAGAGAACCCCCTTAACAACATGTTTTGGAGTTCGGTTTAGGAGATTTAGGAGGAGGAGGAGAGATTTAGGTTACTTATCTGCAACTTGCAAGCGTACTTCATTGTCGACCATCACACATAGTGGTCAAAAGCGAGGTTATCCTATTAATATTATAAATGTGAAAGTTTGTAAGTAAGGATTGGTGTATGAATGGATGGATATAATATGGATGGATGGATGAATGTTTGTTATTCTTTCACGTAAAAACTACTGAATGGATTTTAAAGAAACCTTACAATAAGTTAAGCTGAGCGCCACCATTGTAGCACTGAACGTGTTTGCAATGGTGACCCTCTTTCATGTGACCTTGCCTTTAGCTTAACATCAGCCGAGGTGAAGTCAAATTGACGTGCGATAAATAAAAAAAAACATAGGCTACAATTTATAAAAATATGATGTAAATTGTCCAAAATATAACATCCACGCGGGTCAAACATAAAAAACTATGACTAAATAGCTATTATTAACTTACTTTTTTATCTCATCCCTATCCTGACTGTATTATATTGCTGTTAACTTTTCTTTTTCTTATACTTAAATATTTTTGATATCGGTTTTACTATCATAAAACTTAAGTATCCACATTCTCACGCCTGAACGCGCACGTTTATTGCTAATACAGGTATATTATCTTTCAAATGAAATCTTTTTTTATGATTACTTTATAAAACGTGTTTGGCATCGCGATACTGCGTAAGGTCGAGAGCCGAGAGCCCAGGGGCTAGATGGGGACACCATGGTCCCCACATTAGGGGAAGAGGGTCCCCGGGTCTGTCGGAGTGCGAGAGATATGTCTTGTATAATCTCACCTTCGGCAATCACGGACCCATGGACGCCGTGCGTTTTAGTCGGTTCGAGTCCGACATAATCACCTCCACCGATTTACATACAGCGTATCGTAAAATAGAATTGAGTATGACAATATTATATTGTTTTATTTACTTGCGGCTTCTCAATGTGACAAAACCGCGGTAGCCTAGTGGTATGGGTAATGGACTGCTAAGACGAGATCTCGGGTTCGATCCCAGGTTGTACTATGGTACACACTAATGACTTTTCGATGCTTTTCGAAGTTATGTGTGTATTTATCGCAGGCTTATAAGTGCCCGGTTAATGGCAATAGGCTCGCCACCTATTAAATTGGGACCTAAACATAAACTGGCGAAATGTGAGCTAGAAATGCTAGCATTTACCCCTTCGGAGATACAGTCGAAATGTGACAGCTGTCCAATTACAGAGATATCAGTATACAAAAATCTAAATCAATGGAACGACAGTAATTAAATACTGCTAAGTGAAATCCTAACCACAAGTGTACGGACAAACCAATTATCTAGATATATAGTGAAGCATTCAATCCCACAAGTAGGCATCCAATCTAGCTATCTGTTCACGGGCTGTTTACTGCTGTCTGACACCTGACTATGGTTGTTAAGGTAGGGGAATAAAGTTTAAAATTGCTTACCAAGATCATGAAAGTAACATGTACACCTTGTGAAGTGGACACGTAATTTCTTTCTACTGACAAACATTTGAACATTCGTCGTAGAAGAATTCTGTTTATATAAGTAGGTACCATCGTAAGTTTATGCGTAAATAAATCAGCGAAATAAAATCTCTTTGCTTAAATTAAGGTTTTTTTTTATACTACGTAGGTGGCAGACAAGCACACGGCCCACCTGATGGTAAGCGGCCACCGTGGCCTATGAACGTGTGCAACACTAAGGGTGTCACACACGAGCTGCCCACCCTGAAGGGAAAGGGGGAGAGCTGGGAAGGGGTGGAGAGGCTAGGAGGGGGAGGGGAAGGAGGGGTATAGTGAGCTCTGGCTGCCCTACTTACCGGCGGGAACACAACACGATGGTTATTATGACCGCGGTCTTCTGTAGGGCGGAGGTACTTCCCCAGTTGGACAGCTCATTTCGGACGGGAGATACCGTCGTGTCCTACCTCCGTGGTGCATTTATTTACCCAAATAAAACGGTTTATTTCATGAAGTTATACTTAGAGGAACAAAGTGTTTGAGTGACACACGTATCTTTACATCAAACCTAGACGTGAGACTTGGTTCACTTGATGCTCTCAAATGATTTACTTGGAAAAGTAACCGCTGTGGTTTCCCCATGCCTTCTGCGCCAGACATTTTAAGGATTATTTAGATATCAAAGCAGCTGCAACGCCCTCCATCCGGTTGCCCGGGCAGGTGTTTAATTAGTTATACTTTATTAAAGTCGCAATATACGAACTGTAAAACTTTGTTTTACAAATCAGTATCAACTTCAACAGAAATAGATATGACATGTCGGTATTAAATTTTAAAGTCGGTAACGCGGTATTAAAGGAGTCTAAGGGTCTAAATATGTTGGTAAATTGACTGTAAGTTCTGTTAGGTAGCTGTTAGTCTATGTTAAATAGCTAGTTATAAAACGTTATCTTTGAGAAATCAGTTGCACATGCTTCCATAATGCGAGGTTGTTTATTTTTGCAGCAGGAGGTTTCTTCAACATGGTCGTTATTATTGAAACGTTTAACTGCAAAAAATGTCTACAAAATTGTGAGACTAACTTCGAATGAAGTACGTTCTTTCAAATAAAAAAAGATATTCTGAAATCGAATCCCAAACGACGCTTCTTTTTCTCCTTCTGTCGAATTGACGGCATTTTTGAGTTGCCATCGTGTTGTAGTAATTTGTTTTACGGCAGCGCCACTACTCACGGAGAGGGCCCGAACATAGGTTTCGCTCTTCGGGAAGGTTTACTACGTCCTACGTACGTTAAAATTAATTAACATACATTGCAATGAATCCTAGTATCATGTAGATTATCACCTCCAAATTTTTTTGTAGTCAGATAATAAATATCATTAAATTCAAATTCAAACTCAAATTCAAAATTATTTATTTGCGGAAATGGGTAGATACAATAGGTGTTATAATTATAAATAAACAGCCAAATTCTGCCTCAAGGCGTGCAAATACTACCAATCAATTAGTGAATACATTTAATTAGTTTTGTCGATCAGGTATACAAATTATTACAAGTTTATATCAAATGTCATTTCATTAATAATGTATATGTCAAAGGTCACAGTAAACGAAGATGCAATTTATATTATTATGTCAGCAAGCAAATCAATAAACAATAACAAAATGTCACTGTGAAAACGATAGTTAAGAACTCATACAATGATAGATTTAAGAGGGATTACATATACACTTGTCATCTAGATATTCCTGTACACTATAATATGCTTTTTTGGTTAAAATGTTTTTTATTTTATGTTTAAATTCGTTAATATTATTAGTGCAGCATATTTCAATTGGAAGTTTGTTATAAATCCTAGATGTCATACACAAAATACTTTTGTTCATCAGAGAAGTTTTTTTTCTAACTGTTTTTATTTTATGTTGATGTCGAGTACCACAAAGATGTTCAAATAACTCCATGTTTTTCTTGACGAACAGAGCTACCTCCATAATATATATGCTTGGGAAAGTCAGTAACTTTAAATTAATGAAGTGCGGTTTGCAACTCTCAGTTTTCGATAGTTTACAGATTGACCGGATGCATCGCTTTTGGGCCTTAAACACCATACCCCAATCCGTTGAGTTACCCCAGAATATTATGCCGTAGCGTATTACCGATTCTGCATAGGCATGGTATGCGGTTAATACAGTGGATGTGTCTACGGTTTTTGTTAACATGTACAGAGCATATGAAATTTGGTACAGTTTAGTGCAAATATTTTCTGTATGTGTTTTCCAATTTAGATTGGAATCAACCGTTAAGCCCAGAAACTTTGTAGCGTCAACTTCATTTATTTTTGTACCTCCATAGTCAATTGCAACATCTATTGGCGGTCTGATTCTGTTTCTACAAGATTATTCGATCTCAACCATTCAACTACGTCAGAAAGAGTATCATTTATAATGTGTCTTTGAGCATGGTATGGTTTTTACTTGAAAATATCAAAGTACTGTCGTCAGCAAACAAAATCATCGGTACAGTGACTGCTTTAGGGAAATCGTTAATATACACTAAAAATAACAATAACAAATATACATTAAAAAGTAACTATTACCATATTTAAACATCTTGCTGTTCCTGCAACTATTCCAGAGATAAAAATAGTCTGGGTATTATTTTAGACAAGTATAAATCTTCTATACTCGTTTCAAATGTCAGCCAGATCCTTACAACCGTTCGAGTCTGATTTAGTAACAAACATACAAACATCTATAGTAGGATTTCTACAAACTGGGGCAAACAAAGTAATTAATTATAGAAGGGAAAGTATTTTCTTCTATTGATAGAACGTTTGAAAACACGAATAAAGTAACGTCAATGTTAGTTGTCGAGTTGATCTGACGGCAGGCACTTTAGACGTCTATCGGAGCGTGTGATATGACGTTAGGTAACAACGCGAGATCAAACTATTTTCTTAACTAAATTTTTTTTAAGATACAATGTTTTCTATCGAAATTGCAGAAGGCCGGAGCAACCGCAAGAAGTATCAAGTAATTGCATTTTAAAAAACTACATAACGAATCGATAAGACTACATAACCGCGGTAGCCTAGTGGTATGGGTAATGGACTGCTGAGACGAGGTCTCGGGTTCGATCCCAGGTTTAACCTTGGCACACACCAATGCCTTTTCGATGCTTTTCGAAGTTATGTGTGTATTTATCGCAGGCTTATAAGTGCCCGGTTAATGGCAATAGGCTCGCCACCTATTACATTGGGACCTAAACATAAACTGGCGAAATGTCGGTGCTAGCACCTCTGCCTACCCCTTCGGGGATATTGCTATGTTACATATTATATTATAGATTCAGCAAACATGAAGAAAACAAAATAATATTTTGATAATTTTTTCGTGTCACGTTTCAAGAATCTATTCATATAGTTTTATTTACAAACGGCTATCTAAACTCATTCTCAAGTTTAAGTAGAACCCCGCGTCTGTCCGTCTGTAACAATAACAACATAAACAATTCTGTCAAAAGAGAAGTAACTTATTTCTATTAATGGTAAAAATATTCTTCGCAGAGGTTGAAAAACCTTATACCTACAGGGTGTTTGGGAAACGTTCGCGAAGTCAAAGGCACATGGTACTCTACATATTAGCATAAAAAATTATGATTTGCCAAAAAAAAATATCTCGCATTATTCACTCTCCATCGTGTTAATTAACATAAATGAAACATTTATTTCATAAAAAATAACATAACCTCGGCGTAAAGGCGCTATTTGAATATATTCGTAGTGATATTTTTTATGAAATTATCGTTTCACTATCTTTACTGATACGATAGAGAGCAAATGCTACTCGTAATTAAACTGTATCAAAATAAAAGTAATAAAAAATCAAAAAACAATACCAAATCGTAATTTTCGATGCCAAAAGTAGTGATCAAATCCAATTTAGATCGAAAAAAGTTAAGGCTTCGACGGGATTCTAACCCGCTATCTTTCCCTTACAGGGTTATCCGATCTTAATTTGATTTGAACAGCATACTAATTGCTTTAGAAATTTTTCAGTGCAATATGTAGTTTACCCAGAGTACTACTTCCAACTATTAGGTAGTCTGTGGTACTACCATGTCTCTTCTTATTATCTTCTTTCTTCCCTCCGTGGCGTGGCGGTAGTGAACGCGACTGCTACGCAGCAGGCGCGGGTTCAATTCCCGCTCAGTGCAAATATTTGTGTGCTTGAATATGAATATTTGCATTGGTCTGGGTGTTTCTATGTATAATATGTATGTATTTACAAAAAAAATTATCTATTTATGTTTATCCGCATTCTAGAACCCGTAACACAAGCTAGTTAAACTATGCTTACCATGGGTGTAGGTGACGTTGTGTAGATTGTCGTAGAATATTTTATTATTTATTCGAGAGCACTTCTCTAACAGCCTGTATATGGTACGTGAAAACAGTGAGGAGAAATGCTTTGAATAACACCAGGTCAGTAGGTCAGTGTATCAACATGTTTTGACGACTTATATCCTGTCAGTACAGATACTACTGAGGGATCCTGAGGGTGGATCCTTCGGTGTTCATAATAGGTAATGAAGGAGGAAAATATTTTTACTTTTATACGAGCAAATTACGAGGTAATGGTGAAGTTATTTTGATTAAACTAAACAAGAAATCACTACATAGTATAAAATAAAGTCGCGTTTTCTGTCCCTATTTTTCTTGTCCCTTTGTATGCTTAAATCTTTAGAACTACGCAACGGATTTTGATGCGGTTTGTTTTAATAGATAGAATGATTAAAGAGGAAGGTTTATATGTATATAACATCATGCTACGACTAACAGGTGCGGAGCAGGAATGAAAAATGTTGCAAAAAAGGGGTGACGCAGACGAAGTCGCGCGGGTCAGCTAGTAAAATATAAAATATAAAAAGCAAATGCATGAAAAGCGTCGGTAGCTTAGTGGTTTATCCGGTTCGAATCCTGGCCACTACCGATGTGAACTAACTACTAACACAAACCATTGAGCTTAGCAGGAGGGGTTGGAGAGAATATTAGTAATTTCGATTTCTAATATCCTATTTTTAATTATACTCACTGTTTAAAGATACTATTATTATGACCACAAATAGGTTTGTTTTTAATTTCTGAAGAAGATTAAGAGAGTCTCTGTGCTGTCAGCGCAGAAGAAAAAGAAGGGTTTCTCGGTCTTCCCACTGAAAACACAAAACCTCTGGCTACCCTACTCACCGCCGGAAACACAACACAAGGTTATTATTAGCCGCGGAATTCAGTTGTTCCCCAGTCGGCCTGCTCAATTAGGACTGGAGATACCGTCATTATTTTATCAATTTTGCTGAACACATATTTTCGATTAACCCAAATGTATTCCCTCACAATCAGACTTGGAAATACATCAGTATTGGAGACTAGACTTCCAAAACCTTCAGGCATATAGAAGACAATTTGTCAAATAAATTGTGTGCCGACTTCCTTTACGGCTTTCGCGAATTATGCCAATTGATTTTTCGCATCGGCGATAATAAAGGCTGTTTGGCATCAACAAATATTAATCTATCAATATAAAGGAAAATATTGCAATAACATTACGTGTACACAATAAAAAATATTGGTGAGTTAATGAATTTGTGCCATTTGGAGTCGAAACGTTAGGATTATTATTTAGTACTATTTGTATCTGTATCTGTATTGAGAGATCATCAAGACAGCATCGCATAAACTGAGTGTCCTGAACAGAGTAAGACGTTTTTTCGCGTTGTAGCAGCGGTGTCTTCTTTCAAGACAATAATTCACATCTCTCGGATGGCTCCGCAAAGTACTTACTAGATGCTCATTACAGCAACGTGCGAATCCTATTATTAGGAGTCCTGAGGTCACGAATACCCTCGAACCTTTGCAGATGCGAAAAGATGTTGCATCCCTGGTAGTATTTTATCGTCTCTACCACGCGTACGGTGCAGTATATTGATTGCATCTAGAACGAAGCGGTTCGGTGAGTCTTACCTCAGCCGCACCATTAAGTCTTGGAAATCCTTACAGGCGCACGGGTTTCCTTCTTCCTACAGTCCCGAGTCCTTTAAGCGTCTGATGACGCCGGCAAGCTGAGCGCCACCGTTGTAATGATGACTCTCTTTCCTGAAACTTTGCCTTCAGCTTATCATCAGGCGATGTGAAGACAACTTGACGTGCCATAATAATACAAAATCAGTAATGAAGATCTTCACTCCTGAAGGTTCACCTTTCGCTTATTAAAAATCGAGGTTAAATCATTTATTATAATAATCATCATTCTCTGAGTCTATTCCCAACTCAGTCTGCTGGAGGGGTTTGGGTCTGCTTTCTAGTCTAACTAAGATGCAGCTGAACTTCAATATTCTCAATGAAGCGGCTGCCATCGACCTACACAACCAAATTGGCGATATCGAAGTCCTGTGGTTAGGCTAGTCAGACTTAACGACCTAACGTAACGACTGCCATAGATGTCCCTATTTCAACCGGGATCTACTTTTTAACGTGCTCTCCGAGGCACGACCAGACCAGTGCAAATAGCCATATTCATGCATACCAATATTGCACTGAGCGGGGATTAAACTCGCGTCTCCTTCGTCGCAGTATTAATAAATCCATTATTAGAAACCCATCAACCCATCAAATTAGACAATACATTCAATTTATCATATATCATTCGATATCGAAATTCAGTAATACACCTTCAAGTGCACTTGTAACTGGGATAAATCGTCCTCAACAAGCAATTTAATACCTAATATTCATATTTCCCATTTGTACCGAGAGCCTTGTACCCTCGACAGTGGGGAACAGAGTTATAGTCATGATATATCAAACCAGGTTCCGTTTTGAGACGGCTCCATTCCGTTTCTATACTAACAGGTTTGAACACACTGATTTGTTGATTTTAGTTCTATATTTGTAATGTTAGCAAAGATAAGAACGTGTCTTGAAATTACTACAATATATTAATTATAATCATTAAATCATAGGAGGGGACGTAGTAAGCCTTCCCGAAGAGCGAAACCTATGCTCGGGCCCTCTCCGTGAGTAGCGGCGCTGCCGTGAAACAAATTACTACACCACGATGGCAACTCGATTCGGCAGAAGAAGAATGAAATCATTAAAAGCGCTGGTAGCTTAATGGTTAAGGACTCTGCCTTACGATCAAACGGTCCCGGGTCCGAATTCTTTTTTTTTATCGTGCGCAAAATTCCCACGGATACCACCTACGCCCAAAGCGGTGGAAGTGATTAAGTCGGACTCGAACCGACCAAAACACACGCCGTCCATGGGTCCTTGATTACCGGAGGTGAGATTATACAAGACATATCTCTCGCACCCCGGCAGACCCGGGGACATCTCTTTAGAGATGACCCTCTTCCCATAATGTGGGGACCATGGTGTCCCTAACTAGCCTCTGAGTATGAGGTTGCACTTTGCGCCACCGCCGTGGCCTGCGTCTGCTAGGGTGACGGCTCCACCCGTCACCCCCAGGCCCGTGCTCATGGTGGACGGAAGTTATTCTGCAACCTCCGACTCATTCTGCGACCTCCGACGGGTCCAAATCCTGGCTATTACGCTACCGACGTGTACCTACTTCAAACAGAAGCTATTGAGCCTAACTGGATAGGTTAGACGGAATATTAATAATTTTGGCTGCTAATCATCGTCATCTACCTGCCCTTGTCCCAATTATTTGCGGTCGGCGCACCATGTCATTATCTTCCATACATTCCTATCGGATGTCATTTCCTCAGTCACTCCTTTCTTTGCCATATCTTCTTTCACACAATCCATTCATCTTTTTTTGGTCCTACCTCTGCCCCTGAAGCCCTCTACATTCATACTTTGAACCTTTTTACAATATTGCTATCATATCTTCCCATAGTATGTCCCGGTTGCCATACGAATATCTATGGTAGTCGTTACGGGTTGTTGGAGCCCTAAAAATCACAACAACTTGTTTAACTACAGAACTTCAGGCAATGGGTTGTGGAGGTCAGATGGCAGTCGCTTCACGGAAAATATTTATATTTTGCAGGCAGTCAGAGATTCACTCTCCTGCCGGTCCTAATAGAGTTGTCCGATTAGGGAAGTACTCTACAAGGTCGGCAGCACAATTGTGACGCATCTCGTGTTGCAAACGTCTATAGACCACGGTAACCACATGCCATCAAGTGGGCCGAAGTTTAAAAAAAATAATTAAAAGGTGTAGACAACTGGCATCATATTAGTCATTATCTACTCCAATATAGTACTTTATTGAAGAAATAATAACAATAAAAGTACTCAATACAACAGCTGAATCATACCTATGAATCGTACAATTATTAGTACAATCACAAAGAAAATACGAAAAGGAATTTTATTACAAAGAATAGCAAATATCCAGAGAAAGAATACTTACTTCAAATAGACATGGCTCTGTTTAATCAAATAAAAATATCAGATTTTATTTAGTTTCACTAGCTTTGAAATAGAATAACTATTGTTATTGCGCCGAGACTTCTAGCTATGATTTCGCGCGAAAAACGAGAATGTTCACTCAGCGACCTTCTCACTACGTTTACGAATGGAAAACAGTGCAGATACTTTATTAATATGTGTATTAGCATATTTTAATTTTATAAATATTGAAATTAAAAATAGAATTACAAAAAAAAAGTAAAAACTAAAATCCAACTACGGAAATATTTTCAAAAATAATGCCAATATGTTGTGTACCATGAGCTACCTACTACCTTGGGCCTTGGGCTTCGGGAGCGTTCCCCTTACACCCTGTATAGGATTACAAAATTACAAATACGGTTTTCATTTTAGTCGGTATTTCTGGGGTGTCACAATTTTCTTTTCTTGCACACTACCCACAAACAAAGCTGGGTAACCGCAGTAATATTCAGTTATTATGTTACAATAAATGTAATGTAGATACTTAATCTAGTTTCTCTTCAAACAAATACGTCGACCTACATACGTCTTGGTAGGGTAGAGTGTAATTACACACGGGCTTGTTAGGGAGACAAATGTCTGGCATTACTTAGAGAGCTAGCGAGGGTAGTTTCACAATTATGCTGTACATAGAATGTACGGCATGTTTGTCCGTAATGATATTAGAACATTCAGTATACAATTACAGGTATATACATAAATACCCATCACGATAGGGGAAGGAAGCGACGGTATATTCCGTCCCAATTTAGCAGTTCGACTGGGTAGTACCTCCACCGTACAGAATACCGAATAATAACCTTGTGTTGTGTTTCCCGCGGTGAATAGGCAGAGCTCACTGGAGGTTTTTAAACTATCTGTGAATACCAGTGCACAGCGCAGCCCACCCTGAGAAAACTGTAGCAAATACACTAGCGGGCATTATTGTGATTTCTTTATAAAAAGTATACCTAAAATAAAAGGCTAAAAAAAGGATGGATTGTGTGAAAAAAGATATGGCAAAGAAGGGAGTGACTGAGGAAATGACATCAGAGAGGAATGTATGGAGAAGAATGACCATGATGCGCCGAGCTCAACAAATTGGGACAAGGGTAAGGAGATAATGATAACTGTTCGTGTTCCCTAGAAAAGTAAACCTTCCAAAACTTTGATTGTTTGTCATCCCCGAGAGCACCACGGTTCCTCTTTAAGAAATGTCCCCGGGTCTGCCAGGGTGCGAGAGATAATGTCTAGTAAAATCATCATAGATGGCATGCGTTTTAGTCGGTTCGAGTCCGACATAATCACCTCCGCCGACTTTGGTGGGGGTGACATCCGTGGGGATTTTGCACAGGGAAAAAAAAGATTGTCACCTTAATAATATGCTTGAATTCTCATTCATTCTCTGAACCTTTTCCCAACCCAGTTGGGGTGAGCTTTCCAGTCTGACTGTGATGCAGCTGAACTTCGATATTTTGCGTGAAGCGACTGCCATCTGACCTCCTCAACCAATGGTCCAATGACCAATGGCGATATCGAAGTTCCAAATTGGTTAGATTTTGAAGGCTCCAACTACCCGTCACGACTGCCATAGATATTTGTATGGCAACCGGGACCGACGGCTTAACTTGCTCTCCGAGGCACGACCAGACCAGTGCAAACAGCCATATTCATGCATACAACTTTTTGCACTGTAGCACTAGCATGAACTCCTATCGAATTCGTAATGTAAAGGTTTCGAGAGATCTTTACTTTATTTCGTGCTAAGGCTACTGAGCGGGGATCGAACCCGCGCCCTGTGCGTAGCAGAGGCGTTCACTACCGCCACGCCATGGAAGCTGTCAATAGTCAAGTCCATTTCCTTGAACCATGTTATAGGATAAATTCACATCATTTTATAATCCGTTTATCATTGTAAATGGTTGCCTGTGACAAAATGATGGTCAATTTATTTAAGTAGCAGAAATTGATGTACGTAGTGTTGTATAAGTAGGTTGATAGTTATTACTTTTGATTTATGAGAGAGAGGGTCTGGGTTCAAATTCTGGCCGTTGACAGAAACTTCACCTTAGAAATAACTACAAGTAATTGAAGATGAGATATTGGCCTAATATAGCAGGAATTCTTTACAAGAAAATATAATATGGGGGCGGGATGGGATCAAATCATATCTCCTCGGGTAAGAAGTATTTTTACTTGCTTTGAGGGGTTTAGCATTCCTTTCTATGATTCCTTTCTATCGTTAAAGATTGGTGTGTATGTACCGTAATATAAATGTAGACAACCTCCGTGGCGTACGTAGGAGACGTGGGTTTGA
Source organism: Pelosia muscerda (assembly GCA_963691645.1). Taxonomy (NCBI): domain Eukaryota; kingdom Metazoa; phylum Arthropoda; class Insecta; order Lepidoptera; family Erebidae; genus Pelosia; species Pelosia muscerda. The sequence continues at coordinate 16,468,387 of OY829109.1, read as the reverse complement.
TTCCCGCTTAGTGCAAATATTTGTGTGCATGAATAAGAATATATATGCATTGGTCTGGGTGTTTCTACCTATTATATACACAATAAAATATCTAAGCATGTTTATCCGCATTCTAGAACCCATAACACAAGCCAGTTAAACTATGCTTACAATGGGTCTAAGTGGCGTTGTGTAAATTGTCGTAGAATATTTATTATTGAACAAACCCATATTATAAAAACATTAACTCCCAGAAAAAAGCTATGAGCAGACAAACAAGATCTACAAACCACTTTTGTACCCACTTGTATCAATCTAGGAACACCATTAACAGTGTCTCGTACCGACTAATTCAATTCTGCGCGAGATTCCGCCGGTGTACTGCCGAGTACAGACGCTGTAGTCCTTTTGTGGTTTCTTTAATGTATAAATTATGCACCCGCACGTGTATAAAAGTAGGGTTTTGTATTTCACAGAAAGTGGGGAAAATTGATGGAAGGGGTTCTTGCGTACTTGTATAGTGTAAAGTATAAACTAGCAGGAAATGTTAGGACTTTTTTGGTGACTTAGATGTAGATATGTTTTAGAGAGAGAAGATTGAGCGCGTGCATTTTAAACTTTCCAAAGTGATAACTTTAATCTATCCAATATATATTAAAGTTATTATGACTGTTTTTTTTTATTTTATTAGATTTTTTTATATTAGGTATTAGATTTTTTTAAGATATTATACGGGGTGTATTTTTGAAACGGGGCAGTAAGGGCAAGTACCTTAACCGTTGCAGTTACAGCAAACGTTCTTAGAAGATCTTCCCTAACTTTTTGACATATTTTGAACTGCATTCACAGATTTTGTAAAAAACTTACAGTTGGCAAAAAAAATGCAAAAAGTCCAATTTTTTTTTATGCCAATCGATTCTATTTCATGTGGGGATCAAAAAACTCTATGCCAAAAACGTTTCTTCTGTGTATTTTGTTATATTTTTTAATTTAAAATACTTAAAGTCAAGCATACACAAAAACCAATATTATCATTTCACAAATTGTACAGTGTCAAAATAGATTTATTTATTAATTAACTATATAAACCACCAACTGGGTCCCGTACGTAGTTTATAATTACAACTGCCGGTACATTACTTGGACAAACGTTCACAGAAATTCACACATGCACACTATAGGTATAGACCGACTAATAAAAGCCGTCCTTTAATGGATGTCTGGACCAACTAGTTCCTATGATACGCATTCAAGATAAAGTGGAGATGATACGGAAGGTCCTTCAGACGGTACTTGGCGCCAATGAGGAAGATAGTGATTGTGGAGCGAGGACCTCACGGTCTTTAGTTGTAACTCGACTTGGATTGCAGTGTGTCTTGTATTTAGTGGGCCACATTTTCACAGTTTTATGTAAGTTCAAGTATTTTTAACCCTTTCGGCCGCCATTGAAACTGGTAATTCGTAACTATACTGCATTTGTTTAGATACCTACTGTAAATGAACTCAATAATATTAAAATATATTATAACTTATCAATTTTTTTTTAAATAAACAATCTACACAACGCCACCTAGACCCATTAGTAAGCATAGTTTAACTAGCTTGTGTTATGGGTTCTAAAATGCGGATAAACATACTTAGATACTTTTTTTTTGTAAATACATACATATTATACATAGAAACATCCAGACCAATGCAAATATTCATATTTATACACACAAATATTTGCACTGAGCGGCAATCGAACCCACGCCTCCTACCTAGCAGTCGCGTTCACTACCGCCACGCTACGGAGGTTGTCGTATATATTATAATAATATTGAAAATGTATTTACCCATGATAATTAATCCTCAAAACACAATTTATCGTTACTCAAAGTTATCAATGTTTGTATTTGTTATAAAACTTAATCGAAACAACCGTTGAACCTTTTTGGACCTTTAGCTAATAAATCGGGCTTGATTGGTAAGCAAACACATTTAAATCGGAAAAAGTCAACATATAGGACCTTGAACTCGAGCCATTTTCGAAGTTGTATACCTACCTACTGTATGAACTTTTTTTTATCGTGTTTATAACTTGTGGAGGTGATTATGTCGGACTCGAACCGGCCAAAACGCAAGCCGTCTAAGGGTATTTGATTGCCGGAGGTGAGATTATACAAGACATATCTCTTGCACCCGGGTAGACACCTACTCTATGACCAGATCTTCATGGTGTATTGGGGAAATTCATGACTCGAATTGGATCCTGACTCTACTACTAGGTAACCATTCTCAAACTGCCATTAAATTTTCGGATTTATCGCTTTGAGCTTAAAGTCCTAAATCAAATGAGTAAAAGTATCATTCACTCTGCAAGATGCCATTAAATTTTAGACTGTATCCGCATAACCATAAAGTTAAAAACTCAATGGCAGTTTTTGAAATCCGGGGCAGGCCCCAACTATCTATTAATTGACTAACTATCGAACATTTTGAAGCATTATTTGTAATACGCAATGGTGGCACTTATTCATGAAGTCATATTGGTCTGATTCATAAGAGGAATACTACATAATATACCTATACAAATATATACTAAAGACAAGCGTAATAACAATAACCGTTTGACCTTTTAATAACAAAGGAAGCAAATTGAGGAGACGATAGCTCCAAAAATTACTCTGACCTTTTCAATAATTTAGGAGCCGTTTGACCTATGAGTATTTACTTAATTAAATATTAGTTTGGTCGTATACACTTTGACTAGTACCACAGTCTAAAGAAATCACTTTACACTATCTAGACAAAGCGTGTCAAGCCAAGTTCAAGAAACAGAACAGGCGAGTCGCACCGTGTGTAATATTACACGAACCATTTGGAGCCACTTTTAACCCCCTCATAAATCAAAAATTATTTTACATAAACGTATCAAATTTGGCTCATATATTGAGAATTGCGAGATACATATTGTGTTCTAATCTTCATAAGCTTATCTCAAACGGTTATTTAAATATTGATGTCCAAAATTCCTCATTTTTATCATTGACTGACCTATAGACCAAAACTAGAGAGTTAAAATTTGGTATGCAGGTAGATAATTAGATGAAAACAAAGGAATAAATAAAAAACTGGCAATTTTTAAATAATTAGATTCTATTATGAACGCTTAACATAAATACTTAATATTACTTACAGGGTACCTACGTTATTAACTGGGATTAATTATTATTTTTATATTTAGCGCACATCAATAGTGTAAAATCATTACCTACTCATAAATAATGATAAAATAATAGGCATTTAGATTTTCGATATATACACGACGCGCGCGCGCCGATTGACGCCGGAGCGGCGCGGGTGTATTTGGCTCTCCTTTTTTAAATTTATGTTTTTGGTGGGATACTATTCTGACCCCTTAAGGGTCCTTGCGGCAAGATCTGCATAGACCCTTTTTTATTTTAAATAAGTATTGTAGTACCGCGGTAGCCTAGTGGTATAGGTAATGGACTGCTGAGACGATGTCTCGGATTCGATCCCAGGTTTTACCATGGCACACACCAATTACTTTTCGATGTTTTCGAAGTTATGTGTGTATTTATCGCAGGTTTATAAGTGCCCGGTTGATGGCAATAAGCTCGTCGCCTATTGCATTGGGACCTAAAACATAAACTGGCGAATTGTGGGTGCTAGCACTTCTGCCTACCCCTTCGGGGATAAAGGCGTGAGTTTATATTATGTTATGTTGTTGTAGTACTTCTACAAAATATTATATTATGTATAGAAGCACCCAAATAATGATATTCTCAATAAGCGGGTATTGAATCCGTAATCAGACCAAAAATTCTATACCAAATTCTATACATAATTATACACACAAGTGGGTTATGCGTGGGTTATCTGCGGGTTATATATATCTACACAGTTCATTACATGAATCAAAATCTTAATAAGAAAATAAAATAAATAAAATAATCTACCATTGAAATACATCTCAGTAAAAGCCGGACATCTATAAATATCTACATAAACTTAATCAAATTGATAGACCGTTCGAACTCCATTTATTTACATTCGTCGGCTCATTCGCCGGCAATCGAATTACCTTTGATAATGTAACGTCCTTTGTTAAGAGGCTTTTACTTTTGCCTATTTTATCGATACTGCAGCTATTTTTAAAGGGAATAAGAGAATCTACTACAGTATATTACCTCGATTATACTACTTCTTTTCTTTCTCTGTTCTCCATTTGATAAAGTTGTATTAATCATTTTTATCAATCTGTTTAGTTACCAGACGTCTATATGCGTTCCAACAACTTACAACGTCAAATCACTCACACTCCCTCTCCAGAACTTTTAAAGTACTCTTTATAAATACGACAACAAAGCAATCTACTCAAAATGAATTATTTGCACCTGAGCTCCGTGTACGAGCCCACACTTAAGTGAACGGTATTAGTTTTTAGATCCTCACGCCCGTAACTCCTGGGTAGGTTGAATTGTATTAAACACCCACATTTCGCCAACTATGATTTTCAGTCCCACGTAATAGGGGTCGACCCTATTGCCGCCAACCGATCACTTCGTAAAAAAATAGGTATACTGAAAGTAAATTCTTAACCGTAAATTTTGCAGCTAAATAAATTTTATGAATAGATTTCTTGCTGTGCGGTGTAAATCGCAAGGAAATTAATTACGTGCTTAGCCGCACAAACTTCTTGGAGAGTATCAGGCTGCGTCAGAAACATTCGAAATTCTCCAATACAATCTTTTGACGATAGTGGGAGCCATCTACCCACAATCATTCTCCCTGTAAAGTTCTCTTTTCGGATTAAAACCCGCGATCTTCTGATAGCAGGTTTGAATCCCGTTGGATCATTCACTGTTTCCAAACTAAATCGAATATTATAGAAATAAATTCAAGTCACAAACTCCGTTAAACTGTGTAAGTACCATTATCGCTGTGTCGCTCACCAATATTTTTTGCCTCATACATTATTTATTCGATACTGTTTGAACAGTAAAGTGAAGTATCTTGGTACGACTTTCACGAAAAAAGTCCAAAGCCAATATTTATTTCAAAGAAAATAATCATAATATTTTATTTTCAATTTCAAAATTGTTTTTATTTCGTACGAAATAAACTGCGAATAACTTACATACATATTATGTTCACGCCCGTAATTCCTAAAGGGGTAGGAAAACGTGTATTAATAAATTAAGTTCGACTTTCAAAAACGGTACTTTCTAAATCCTATTCATATTCATGATAAATTTCGTTTACTAAAATGTAAAACTCGTAATAGTTTCTGTTTGCTTAATGTTGTCTCATTCATACAAAAAAAAAACATAAAATTTGAATTTGTCATTCTTAAAAAAAATGCAAACATGTTAGTACTGAAAATTGGGTTTCCTCCAATTTCTTCAAACATAACGGCAATTTCATTAACGACCTAATATATTCTTAGTTTACGAGAATGTGATAAAAAAGGCAACAGCTAAATAATTAAGACATCAATACTATTCATTTATTTTCGATGAGAAATTCAACAAACAAATCGCATCCAAGTACCAAAAATCAAGGAGTGTAATGTTCATTCAATCGTTCTGTATTCTTCACTCGTTCAAAGCTATTCACATGTTTGATGTCAGCTCCATCAGTACAAGACTTCAGATTGATGAGAGCCATTACATTGCCGATGTAATTGGATGTGTTGCTATAACGTTTTTGTGTATGTATATAACGTTATTTATTGTTATAAAACGTTACCCTATCATGTCTGTATTGGCTACCTGATGCAATGAACAGGCTTTAACAACTCTGTAAATTGTTTCAAATAAAACGATCCTATATTTAGGTTTTTCGGTTTGATTTGGAAAAAGTTATGTGTTTTTTTTTGTTATAACAGATTTTTATGATATCCAATTAATCATTTGGTCATTTTCTCATGTGGGTTTTTTGGTGTGTAAACACCTGATGAGTTTAAATATCTATATATTGTCTATAACTTTACATCAGGGCTCTCCCTCTCCCGATGCGCCGTGAGTGGCGTGACACGGTAACGGTGACGGACAGACCAGAGACTTTTCAAACTTCTTTTAGTCTCGACTTGACCTCAATCTTTTGAATGTCAAAAATAACAATAATTCCATATTCTCATTTGAAAATTGTGTTACGAGAATTCTGTTTTTGGACATTTATTTTGGGCGATCGAAATTAGAACGAGACTGAACTTTAGAAATTTTATTAGGAGAATTTGATACGCAAAGCCCTTAGTATTCTTAGGGTTTTCGTATTATATATAGCAAGGTTCACCGGCTCACGAATAATCGGGTTCCTCTGTTGTGCACACTTATTAATACTCGTAGTTGACATCAAGCCTTTGGACTCTAATTCGTTTTAATCTACTAAGTAACAATAGACGAAAAATCGAACGGTATTCAACAACGGTTTTCTTTAACTTCTTGGAATATGAACCCTATAAAGCCCATAGTTTTCTCCTTCGGGAATTACAATCAAATGAATAAAGCCACCTCTGTATATAGATGTAATTTCGTGATTAGGTTACAACTAATTGTGGCCATATTTACGAGAATTACATCAAACAGCTCCTTTGAAGTTCGCGTGTTAAGGGATAATAACCAAGGCTTTGACTTTGAGCTTCTGAGGGAAAAACGAAAGGTATGTTGGCTTACCTCTCGTTTAGTATAATTAAATTATATCGATCAGATTTTTGGTTAATTGAAGTATTTCCATAGGAACAATAAGGACTCCTCCACCTTATACTATGTAAAGACATGTGCTTTACATATGAAATTGCCGAAATTTTCTTACAGATTCATGAGTTCGTTACCTATTCCTGTAATTTAATAGTTATTTTCATTATTTATGTTTTGTTTAAAAGTTGATTTCAAGATTTGACAACTCTGTATTAAATTTGTTTTTATTGGCCGCTTGAAAAATTAAATTTGATGTTCAAAAACAGTACTTCTTAGCTAGTCATGTATTATCATCAGAACTCAGAGCATATGCAAAATTTCATTCTAATCAAAGACCGGGAAATGGGTCAAATTAGGATTCCAAGATTTTCTTACATACGTAGTTACAAGTGAAGATAATATAAGCCTGTTAAAAGAAATCATTCGTAATTTTCATACATATTTCTGCATCGAATTTCTCACTATACCTACCTACAGCTACTTAATTTTCTTTGACTTTTTATCTTATTTAACAAGAGCACTCTCATCGCAATAATTTATGGAATAATTTAAATATTCCGTTATCATTAGGCCGTGAGTTTCATTAGGGATTTTAATAATTGATTTTTTCTTACTCATGATTATTCCAACCCTGGGAGGGTCCCGATTAGCATTTAGCAACAGGTATATTGGCAAAAAATGAACATGGCAAATGGTTAATTTATTCGTGTTTCATTGTTAGTGTATATAATGAAAGCTACCTTTTTTTGTTGAAACGGGGAAATAATAATTGTGGGTAAAAAAATGAGGGTAAAAATTCGGAAACCGCCCTCCATTCTATAAACATCACTTAAAACCACATTGTTTCGAGTTTTTTGGTAATACCGAAGAACTATCGATCTGAGTAGCCTTCAAAATCAAAATTCTCGGCTTTGTCTTCTGCACTAACAGCACAGAAACTCTCTTAATCTCCCCCCACCTTCCTCCCCTCCTCCCTTCCCCCTCTCTACATGGTCGGTACGGTTCGGTCGGTCGGTCTACAAACCTGTTGGCCTTTTTGTTTCAAACCTAAGTGGTATAAAAATCTCTTTTATTTAGTATCATAACAATATTATATCAAGAGCTATGTACTTCTTGCAATTGATTCAAAATGTAAACTATATTGTAAAAAATTGTTGCAGGTACAATGACAACGAAAACCATCAAACAAAGAATCGAAAAAAGAAGATGAAATTAACGAATCGAAAATAACAATGGTATGATACACACGAATTCAAAAGCTTGATAAAAGAAAAAAAATGCAATGAATAGAACTCAGATTCAAATATCGAACTAAAAGACTATAAAAAACCACAGTAGCTGTCATTCAATTGCACAGATAAGACAAAGAAAATGAATGAACAAAGACACATAATGGAAAATATAACTATACCAAAGTTATGTACGAATGGATGTCGAAACTCATCGAGAATATCATTCGAGATAAAGCCACCAGACCCGAACGGCACTCTATTTTACCGCCATTATATAGACCGCAATAACACAGATATCGATTTTAATATCGACTATTTCAACAACTCGCTTAGTGATTCGAATTGTACATTTAAAAATGGAACGTGCAGTGATGTGGATTATAATCTGTGGGCGTTATCGCTACTAGTGTTCCCTCTGTTGACTTTGTTCGGTAATGTTTTAGTGATACTTAGTGTTTCAAGAGAACGAAGTCTACAGACTGCTACAAATTATTTTATAGTCAGTTTGGCAGTTGCTGACTTACTAGTCGCTGTGGTGGTGATGCCCTTTGGAGTTTATTATTTGGTGAGTAGTTAAATCTAAGTTTTCAAAATACATAAAAACTGTTTCACGTTAAAAAAAACTCTTCTTCTTTATGTTTTTTGAAGTTTGCTACCTCAAGAGGACTATTATATATGGCCAGTCTAGTAGTAAGAAGATTTTTTTATAAATAATTATGGCATCATAAAAAAATTGCATAGATAAGACATAATATATTAATATTATAGAAATAATTAAGTATAGAAATAATACATACAATATACATACAATATATATACAATATACAATAAACGAATCTATTTTTAATTTCAGCAAACGTAATTAAGCTCAAACTTAAGCTTTGACAGAACTTATGACCCGATTATTAATAATCTTGTGACCACGTGTATGTACCGAAATATATAAAATAAAATAATAATTTAACATTTATACGGTACTTTCGGAGCATGAGGCCAACTCGCACTTGACCAGCTTTTCTATTTATATCACCCCTTCCCGCCATTCTTAACTAATATAAAATAAATTTTCTAGCATTGTCTAGCAGTTATTAAAAAAACTTAGAAATTAAATACATTATTATTTACTTAGATTACAATACAAAACTAATTTGTTGTAACGTTTGAATTTCCATTTTTAAATCTAACGAAGTTACTTAATAATTAGCTACAAAAGCGGAAAGTTATTTTGAAATTCGAACTGCGACATAGACACGGTATTTTTAATTATAAATTCGAGCTTGCAAGTTTGATTAAAACCTGAATCATGACGTCACGAAAATTAGATTGGCTAAATTAAGTTTGTAAACTATGAGAGCGAACTATAAATTTGGTGCAATTGTAACTTATACTATTTATGCAAAAGTAAGTTTGTTTGTTTTAAATGTTATTGTCCGCAATAGTGACTAAATATTGAATTAAATTTTGACAGTTAATATACAGTCCGACTGGGGCACCCGCCTGTAACAGCTAGGTAACTAGGTATAATTCTACACTATAGTTAACTAGCTGTGATGAGCTACGAACACTTTGTAATCATGATTTAATATTGTAGGTATTCTCTGCTCAGATATTCACATGCCTCTGTCTATGCACATCACTAGCATCACTAATGTTAATTATCGTATAATCCGAACTATAATTCAGACAGTATCGCTGTCACACAGTCTGAAATAACAATAAGTTATAGTTACCGGTATATATCTTGAACCGCCGAAAAGTGTAGATTAGTTTGATATAATCTATCATCATTCTCATTTTCTGAGCCTATTCTCAACTCAGATGGTGCCAGCTAAGATGCGCCTGAACTTCGATATTTTCCGTGAACCGACTGCCATCGGACCTCCACAAATAAAGTGGCGATATCGAAGTTCTGTAGTTAGGCTAGTCGGACTTTTGAGGGCTCCAACTACCCGTAACGACTGCCATTGTATGGCAACCGGGACCGACAGCATTAACGTGTTCTCCAAGGCACGATCAAACCAGTGCAAATAGCCATATTTATGCATACAAATATTTGCACTGGGTGGGGTTCGAATCCGCACCTCTTGCGTAGCAGGCGCGTTCACTACCGTCACGCCACAGAGGCAGTTTGAATATAATCTATGATTAGTGAATTTGAGCTCCTTCGCCGTCAAAGCACCCCGTACTATCTTAAAAAGACACAAAAAAGATTCACACTTATCCAATCGAACCTGGGACCTCTCAATCGTAAAGCTGATTCACCACTAAGCTACAGCGCTTAAAGAGTACATTTGATGTTTTAAATATATGCCAGTAAGTATACCAAGATACACCAAGTCTTTCCATATGAGAACACGATGAAAAGATATTCGATTACGTATCGTTTGTTGGAATAGACTCACGATACTTTGTTAATGTACGTTGTTTGAATAATGTACGTTGTGGAACCGCGGTAGCCTAGTGGTATGGGTAATGGAGTGCTGAAACGAGGTATCGAGTTCGATCCCAGGTTTTTCCATAGCACACACCAATGACTTTTCGATGCTTTTCGAAGTTATGTGTGTATTTATCACAGGTTTATAAGTGCCCGGTTATTGGATAAGCTCGCCACCTATTACATTGGGACCTAAATATAAGCTGGTGAAATGTGGGTGCTAGCACCTCTGCCTACCCCATCAGAGATAAAGGCTTATGTTATGTTTGAATACGATATATTTGTGAGTATTTTTGCGTGAATTTGTCTTATAAAAGGAATTGTATACAGTCGTTATTCTATTCACATACGTTCATACATATGCTTCCGCCTGTAATTCTTGAAAGGGTAGGCAGAGGTGTATTAAGCACCCATATTTCGCTAACTATGATTTTCGGTCACACGTAATAGGGGGCGAGCTTATTGCCGCCAATCTGGCACTTTGTTAACAAATAGGTATGCCGAAAATACATTTCTAACCGAAAATGTTACAACTAAATAAATTTGGAAAAATTTTGAACCTAACTATGCGGTGTAATTCACAAGTAAATTATTTACGTGCTTAGCCGCATAAGCTCTACCAATTAACGCCTTGGAGAGTACAGATACATAGTGTATCGACCAAAACCGCACGGTCGTTTCAAGACATTAGTTGCTGTGGGTGAGGTAGCCTTAGGCATATCCCTCACGCCCTAAGGCCCTCTCGGCTGTAAGACTACGGTGTCCACATTTCGCAGCGTACTCCTTATCCTGCCAGGGTGACAGGCAGCAGCAGCTCCACCTCTTACCCCCTGGCCCGCAGTGATGTAGGATGGAGGTCATTCTGCGACCTCCGACGTCCGAGTCGCCTCCGCTCATTGCGGACTGTGCGGGTCCGGAGGCGACTAATACCCCTGAAAACTTCATCCCACCGTTTTATTAGAGTGATCTATAATTCCCTCATCTCCAATGCATCTACGAGGCAGTTAAACTTCCCTCCACATTACCCAAACGATGGTATATCCCCCATTGATGCAACACAATATAAACAAACGACCAATAGGATTTAATTACTCTTCTTGTCAATTAGTATTCATTACTTGTTCAATATGTACCAATTCATAACTATTAAAACGTCCACAAACATGCCTAATGGGGATTCGAATTGATTTATTGTTGCAATTTTAACCGAGAAATACTGCTAAGGGATCTAAAATGGGTGAGTTTGTTTTGTAAAGGGTTGCAGCCATTAAATTATTGAAGATGTGTGCGAGTGACATACATCTCTTTACACAAAACCTAGGTGTGAGACCAATATTCATTGTAGGCGAGCAGCGATGATAGCATGTTGTCGTGAAATCATGTCGAATAATTCTTCTGAACACAAAATACTACATACAAGACAGGTTTATCGGTGGTAGCACTATATACATTACAAGATAACTATAAAAAAAAAAATTGTCATTTTCCAAACATTCTTCAGAAAGTTAGAACATTGTCTTCATAAAGAATAATTTTCAAAAGGAAGAAATTCTTTTATCATGGTTTTCTCAGAAAATTAAAGTACACAATACAAAAAGGTAAATTAATTGAAATTTTTATGGGCGCCGTAAGTCATTAGAAACGATTCTGTGATTCCCCGGGATTCTTGTTGAATGTCTTTTTCCGCCAACCTTTTGTTGAAAAATTCTTAAAACCAGGTCAGTGGTCCTACTACTACCTTTTAAAAGTAATAATATTTCAATTTTACTTTACTTTTAAAGTGTGATTCGGACTCGGGCCGTAGTATTCCGATATTTTTGGGTCGTATCTTGTAAGACAAGTGTAAAATCTTACAAATTAAGCAAATAAATGTATTCACTACAGTAAGAGAACTGTTGGACCTATTTTAACCATATTACACGTTATATGTTGTGTATGCAAACGGACACTGATGAGTCCGAATAATACTATGTGTAGAATACTCCGTTCTAGTAATATGATTAAAGCACTGGCTCACTACTACACTCAATAGCGCAGGTATATTTCTCTGTAGGCACGGATCCAACGGATTCCTTTCGTCACCCCGCTCTGTCAATGGTCAACCCTCCAATGACAGCTAACCCCCTATTGGTGTACGTGAGACAGTGTATATATCTATTCCATAGATACACAAACACTACACTATGAAAGTGAAATAAAGTAAAAATGAAATGACATTACTTTTAAGAAGTGACAGATGGTAAGGCCCTTTAGGTATATACGTCGGTATATTTTACATTATTGAACTGGATAAGTGAAACCTGAAATGTTTACTGATTCTTCATTCTACACATGTTAGTCCAGGAAGGCTCAAAAGATCGAACTTTTGACTCTGCAATCTGCTCTCCTACTTCACCAATACCAGCAGTTTATCTTTGATTTTATGGAAGCGATTGCCATTACTAGGTCATACATTGATCATCATTAATTTTTGATAATCCAATCAAAATGGCACCTTATTGTTTTATACAAATTTTCCTTTTATGCTCAGGTAGCAGGTACTCTGATTTCCGAAGGGGGTCATCTCGAAAGAGAGGGCCCCGGGTCTTCCGTGGTGCGTGAGATATAATCGCTACTGTCTCCCCTTCGGCAACTAGAGACACAAAGACGGTGCGCGTTTTAGTCGGTTCGAGTCCGATATAACCTCTCTTACCTGCTCCGGTGGGATTGGTATCCGTGGGGATTACGCGCACGAAAGAAAAAACAGGTACTAAAAAATAGGATTCTAATGAAACATGGGTACCAGCTGTGGCGCAGCAATTAATCAAGATCATCTAATTTATAACGTCCGTTCAGCAGCTTTTGGCTGGTAGTCCTGAAGTTAGTAAACAGAACGTTAGTAATATCATTTGCTATCATAGCTTTCTATGTCGGCCCATTGCAGGCTCGGCGGACAGAAATTTTGTTTCATATTTGTTAAAATATAACCCTACATACTTTTGACAGCACATAGCGCCATGTCGAGATGTCAGTCATAGAGTATAATATGAGACACAGATAATAATTTGTGTGTGTGTTTATAAAGAATGTAATACTAACTTTTATGGACGTGCTATAAATATTAATATTTTGTGGGTGCATACTGTTTCCGAAGCTTTGCAATAACCATTTTTTTATTTTTTTATTTATTATTTAATTAATAAGAACGAAGCTGCAAGCTGCTATAAATGACTGCGGAGTATGGCGTGTATTAAAGATGCTGACTGTTCTCTCGACCTTTCTTTTTTGTTTTTTTATTTGCCTTGCGGCAAGGGCTTACGGTCATACTTGTAGGAAGTTACAATAATCATTCTAATCGTTGGTCGATGTAAACCTTCATTAACAATTTTGTACAAAGCTTTATAAACACAAGATGCAGAGGTGACTCGGGCTTCGGAGGTCGCAGAATGACCTCCGTCCTCCATGAGCCCTCGGGGTGACGGGTGGAGCCGCCTGTGACCCTAGTAAAAGCAGGCCGCGGCGGCAAAGTGCGTCCTCCATATCGAGACGCTAGATAAGAACACCATGGTTAACAGGGAAAAAGGGCTAATAGGGGAGCGGGTCATCTCAATGAGATGTCCCCGGGTTTGCCAAGGTGCCATCTACCGACACTCATACGAACTATCGGTCACAATGAATGACGTTACAGTCATTTTTAAACATTATCTACTACATAAAAATAAGTCGGGTTTTCCTTCTTGACGCTATAACTCTAGAACGCACGAACCGATTTCCATGATTTTGCATTCGTTGCAAAGGTCTCGAGTTCCGTGAGGTTTATAGCAAAGAAAATTCATGAAAAATTTCAACAGAAAAGCGGGAAAATAATTTTTCACATGGCGAAACGGAGTTCTCCAGGGTTGCTAGTTTTTTTTATAATTCCGCCCAATATAAAAATCTAAAAAAGCGGGTTCGAATCCTGTCGAAGCGTTCACTTTTTTCTATCTAAATTTGATTTGAACAGTCATCATACTAATTGTTTTCCAAAATTTTCTGTACAAATAAAAGTTGACAATTTAAAAAAAGGAGCTAATTGAAAAAGGTCCACCGAATGCTTAACGATATAACCTTAGCACTAGGCCCTCATCAGCTAGCCAAGTAACCACCGGGGCTTTTAGCATACAATTACCATCACACCGTTCAAAGTAAAACAATTACTCGTGTTTAAATACCCCGAGGTAATTTGATGATTGACCTCCGTTGGAAAAACGTGGTCGTTACATTTTATGGCTGAGTGTATGTACGAGTGGTAAGGTTATACGTAGTTATTTAATAATACTGGGAGGCGTTGCAATACTCCTTTTTTTAGGGTTCCGTACCCAAATGGCAAAAAATGGAACCCTTATAGATTCGTCATGTATGTCTGTCTATCTGTCCGTCCGTATTAACAGCCATTTTTCTTCGAAACTGTAAGGCTTATGCTATTGAAACTTGGTAAGTAGACGTATATTTTAACCGCATTAAGAATTTCACACAAAAATAAAAGTATTTTGGGAGTTACCATACTCAGAACTCATTTTTTTTTCATCAATCCATGCGTGTTGTCTTCAAAAACGCTATTAGGGTTTTTAACATCATTTTTTTTGTAAACAGAATAGTTTGAGCGAGAGACACTTCCAAAAAAAGATAGAAAGAAAAATGTGCGTGTGTTATGCAAACTTCCACCGAAAATTGGTTTGAACGAGATCTACTTACTAGTTTTTTTAAAACGTTATAAATCGCAATTTTCGCCTTTCTTTAAATAAACTCAAAAATTATAAGGCAAAGAAGCTGATTGAAGCTGCTGATGTTACTTGTTGCTACGGAACCCTTTATGGGCGAGTCCGACTCGCACTTGGCTGGTTTAATATAATATTAAATTTACAATATGATACTATTTGTAGCGTTGATCAGCCTTTCGGAAACTGGGTGTAGGGCTGTCAAAGAATTATAGATGTTGATGTGTCCAGGAAGTTTTGTAGCCGACTGTACAAAGACTGCTTACAATAACCGTATACACAAATAAGATGCTAATACACGAGCCATGAAGGAATGGAGCAAGAACTTAAGTGCGTGATTAATAGCACCATTAGTTATGTCACCGCGAGTAGGCCTCATACCAGGGCAATATAGGGCAAGGGCAGAACGTGACCAAGTTGAAAATAAAATGAAATTTATTTTGTCGTAGTGTTAAAAAAGTCGCGGTAGCCTAGTGGTGTGTGACTGCTGAGATGAGGTCTCGAGTTCGAGTCCAGGTTTACCATAGCATACACCAATGACTTTTCGATGCTTTTCGAAGTCATGTGTGTATTTATCGCAGGTGTATAAGTTCCCGGTTAATGGCAATAAGCTCGCCACTTATTACATTGGGACCTAAACATAAACTGGCGAAATGTAGGTGCTAGCACCTCTGCCTACCCATTCGGGGATAAAGGCATGAGTTTATGTTTTGTTAAATGTTTATTCGAATATTACTTATTGAAATTAAATTTATATTCGAAAGAATTCATCGTAATTTATATCGTTATGTTATTGACCATCAATATTTAATAAAGAATTTAAAGACAGCCTCTGTGGCGTAGCGGCAACGAACGCGTGTTATGTAGGAGGAGCGGGTTCGATTCCCGCTCAGAGCAAATATTTGAATGCATGAATGTGGTTATTCGCACTGGTCTAGTTGAGCCTCGGAGGACAAGTTAAGTCGTCGGTCTCGGTTGCCTAGTCGTTATGGGTAGTTGGAGCCCTCAAAAGTCCGACTAGCCTAACTACAGAACTTCGATATCGCCAATTTGGTTGTGGAGGTATCCCATTCCTTCACATTAATAATAAAATTAAACATAATCCGCGGTAGCCTAGTGATATGGGTAATGGACTGCTGAGACGAGGTCTCTGATTTAATCCCCCGTTTTACCATGGTACACACCAATGACTTTTTGATGCTTTTCGTAGTTATGTGTGTATTTATCGCATGTTCATAAGTGTCCGGTTAATGGCAATAGTTTCACCACCTATTACATTGAGACCTAAACATAAAGTAAGTCAGTAGTAGTAGACAGTAGTCCTATATGTCTGTAGTACATACAGTCTTGCAAAATGTGGGTGCTAGCACCTCTATCTTCGGGGATATAGGCGTGAGTTTATGTATGTATTTAAACATAATCTAACCACTTCTTTTAAATTACACTTCAAAAGATTATCTCTGAAAATGTGCGGATTGCCGAGACTAGAACCTTTTCCAGGATTACAGAGAGTGAGTGAAATATTATTAATTTTAGTGTCAGGGTCAGAGGGTCACTTGACCTGATTCCTCTGAAATATGTGTTGAATGGTGAGTATATTGTTACTTATTGTGTTAAAGAAGGAACTTTTGGCTTGATGGCGGTCTCTTGATTATCGCCACGAGGCCAACCTCTTATTTCTTGTTATAAGGACTGCTTTCAATGGTTTCGGATGTTTATTTTTGGCGTGTTTTATTCAGTTTTCGTACTTGTATGGATACAATTAAGTAAATATTTATTTGTTTAACAACCTCTGACGGCTAAGCAAGAGGCGAGGTTTCGATCCTCGCTCAGAACAATTAATATTTGTATGCATGAATATGGCTATTTGCACTGGTCTGGTCGTGTCTCGGAGAGCACATTAAGCCGTCGGTCCCGGTTGCCATACAAACATCTATGGTAGTCGTTACGGGTACTTCAATATCGTCATTGGTCATTGGACCATTGGTTGTGGAGGTCATATGGCAGTCGCTTCACGGAAAATATTGAAATTCAGCCGCATCACAGTTAGACTGGAAACTGAGTTGGGAAAAGGTTCAGAAAAAAATAAAAATACAGATGTATAAATATATGAGAATTTTAAAAACGCCAGACATGGCCCTGCGGCTCAGCGGTTAAAACCCCTGCGAGATTGAGGCTGCGGGTTCAAATCCCGTAGAGGCATTCACTTTTTCTGATCTAAATTCGATTTCATACAAAAAGAGAAAGACTAATTATACAATAAAAATAAAAGTGAAAAATAAAATGCTTTGATTTATATTTTACATGGTCTAACGGATATGAAGATTACATTTCGCAAAGAATTAATCACATAAGAGTAGGGTAACCAAAACTTCAAAAAATACTATGTACTAATTATTTAGCATAACATGTGCTCCATAACTACTTCTGACAGGAAATGTCAGAAGTTATTATGTTAGTTTCTCATCCTTTCCTGCCAGAAGACGTTTCCTCAGCTACTTTTACTCTCATTTAGCTACGTTGGAATTCCTTACCAGCGAACGTGTTTCCTTCTTCCTACAGTCCCGGGTCCTTTAAGCGGGGCGTGAAAAAGCATCTGATGAGGCCGTCACGCGGAGCGCCGCCATTGTAGCACTGAACGTGTTTGCAATGGTGACCCTCTTTCATGAGACTTTGCCTTCAGCTTACTATCAGGCGAGGTGAAGTCAAATTGTCGTGCTAGAAAAATATATTTCTTGATCCTTAAATAAGATTGTAGTGATATTCGTACGATAACGTATGATAACTCTGTATTACAGAGTCTGTAACCATCGTGAGACAATGGCATGAGACAATTGCACGTTGGGCACTATACCTATGCATATAACGTGCACAAGGTAATTGAAGTAACTATCAAATTGCTACGCAGGAGGCGGGCATTTGTATGCATGAATATATGGCTAATTGCATTGGTCTGGTCGTACCTTAGAGAGCTTGTTAAGCTGTCGTCCGGTACAGACCATCGTACGAACATCTATGGCAGTCGTTACTAATCTAACTTCAGAACTTCGATATCGCCCATTGGTTGTAGCGGTCAGATAGCATTCGCTTCAGGGAAAATATTGAAGTTCAACCGCATCTTAGTTCGGAAAACCGAGTTAAAAATAGGCTCAGATAATGATGATAGTCAAATTATAAATATAATATATTATATCGTAGAAATATTTAACTTTTCACCACCAACATTTTCAGACAATCAAAACTAGAAAAGTAAAAGTTCCGGTAAATTTCATTAAAATTGGTGACCCTTCTGGCAGTCCTTTTCCTGGCCGGAGTTTGGTCCTCGCTCTGAAAAGTACTGATAGGGCAATCTAAATAGGATTGCGCCCTTCGCTGGCATTAGGGCTCGTTAGTAACGGAATTTTAGCAAGGTACCCACCGAAATGAACACTTAATTTTCTAATACTCTGTAAAATTTCCGTGGCAGTGTTTGATAATAAAGGTAGGTTGATTGGAGTGTTAATGGATTTTGTTTTGGGATGGTTTGCGTAGGTTGGGTTTAGAAATTATTATTTACGAATTTTCATTGTGGTGACAAGTAATTTTTTACTAGTCTTAATAGTAGGTAAGTACCTACTCATCATTCTCTGAACCTTTTCCCAATTCAGTTGGGGTCGGCCTTTCAGTCTAACTAGGTAATATAGTAGGAAGATAGTAGGTAAGTACTTATAGCGCTAATAATTCAAATTCAAATTCAAATTTATTTCTTAATAAACATTATTTGTGTGGGAAATGGTTATGATGGAATGTGGTTACCGAGGTTTATCTATAGACGTTTGCAACACCGTTGAAACCTCCTAATGCCTTAGTGGTGGAAGGGGAGTGGATTTGAAGGTTACAGGAGCTTCTGTGCCGCCAGCGCAGGAGACACGGTAAGACACATCATGAAAGACTGGCTAGAGATGCCTCTACTGACTCAGGCTCCTTTGCTAGGGGGAGGGAGTCTCCGTGTGGATTTCCGTATATGAATTCCTTTCTGCATTGTAATTTCTTGGTGTAATTCTATATATACCTAACAAGTTATTAGTTATGGATTTATACAACCACCGCGGTAGCCTAGTGGTATTGGTAATGGACTGCTAAGACGAGGTCTCGGGTTCATCCACCAATGACTTTTCATCGAAAAGACTATTTATCGCAGGTTTATAAGTGCCCGGTTAATGACAATAGGCTCGCCACCTATTACATTGGGATCTAAACATAAACTGGCGAAAGGTGGGGGCTAGCACCTCTTCCTACCCCTTCGGGAATATAGGCGTGAGTTTATGTTTATGTTATGTTTGTACAACCATATTGATAAGCATTCTGTAATCTTTATATACATATAGCGAGTGATCTTGTACTCTTGTGATCCTTTTCCCGAAGTTTTCACATAGGCGGTTTTATCGAAACAGATATTAGAGTCAGAGTTTCCAGACGTCCTTTGTCTTCATCCCTCCATCCCGAAGTAGATACTATACTAATCACAAAATAAAAGGCCCGTTTGGGCATTTGCCTTCATGGCATAACTAGTGATGTAACAAAACGACTCGGTACTCGATACTCACGATTAATCGAATCCAGTTTGTATGGGGATTTGATCGATTTGAATGTATATAAAGTACATTGGTTTAAAGTTCTGATTTGAAAAAATTGCTTAATCTTTGATATTGTGGGTATTATAAAATGATACAGTATTATGAAAGGTCAATTGGCTTTTATTTAATATTTTTGTCACAAAAACAACAAGAACAACAATAATCTGGTGGTAGAAATGAGATGGCACGAATTTGTCAAAAATTTCGACCAGGTGGGTACACCTTACACATAAGCTGAAAAGCCTTCATAGTAATCCAACCTCGGTTGCATTGCGTTCAGGGGTTGCAAGTGCATAGCCGGTCAGAGGTGGTGGTAGTCGCAGAACAAATGGGACCAGTGGGAACGGCGCAAGGCGACCCGCCAAACAGGGAGACCCGTAGAAACGGTGGTGCTATGGCTGTACAAGTCAAATCTATGTGTGCCTTTACCAGAGCCTCGGCAGTATTCGAATTCGAATGCGGGAGATATTCTAAGTCAAAGAATATCTAAGTCAAAAATAATCCAAAAACATAGCTGAGTCAGAAAATATCAACAAACCAAACGTAACGGGCGCACAGTCAACTTCACAAGATGGGCGAACACACACGTATGCCTCTTGGTCAGAGACACGTCATTCTATGGAAATCTATGCTGACGTTATTTACTACTTTAAGCTCCAAGCTCATAATTTTCAGTAAAAGATCACTACACAGTGAAGTTCAGTAATTAATTTTGGTCTAAACAATACTTCAAATAAATAAAATCGGGCTTGAAAAACATATCTTACTCGATATTTTATTTGCTCAATAGATTATTAATAGTCTGTGGACAACATAATAAAAATCGTTATGCACAGCACTAAGCCGAGTGGGCGGTACCTGTCAATGAAAAATGTAATTACCTTCATAACATTTCAATTGGTACAAAATTGAAAACTTCATGGGCGCGAACTGTCAAAACGGGCCTTTTATTTTGTGATAACTATACCTCTGTCTAATCGCCTACCTCGTTCTGAAATATTATGTTGCCAACTAAATCCTTAATCCCAGGTAATAACAGTTAGGTCTAATCATATTTCGCACACAACATTTAAAATAAAATTATCATACCTAAAAGAACGGAGAGGTATTAGATTATCCACCAAGCCCATAATTAGCTTGAAAACGCAATTATCACTATTACGTGGGTAGGGAGATACGTTATAAATATATTAAAATTAATTACAAGGGTTTGTGTGGTTAGTTTTGAAGCGTTGGTAGCTTAGTGATTAAGAGTGGGCCCTACGATTAAGGGGTCCCGGGTTCGAATCCTGGCCATTACACTACTGACGTGAACCCATTCGAACACAAGCCATTAAGCTTAGCTGTAGGGGTCAGAGGGAATATTAGTAATTTTAGTTGCCAATATTCATAAAAAATATTGATATCTTAAAGGTTTATACTATAAATATAAATAAATAAATATTCTAGGACAATCTACATCACGCCGTCTAGACTCATGGTAAGTATAGTTTAACTAGCTTGTGTTATGGGTTCTAGAATGCGGTTAAACATACTTATTTACGTATTCTGCAAATACATGTATATTACATAGAAACGCCGTCTATGGGTCTTTAATTGCCGGAGGTGAGATTATACATACAAGACATATCTATCGCACCCCGGCAAGCCCGAGGACTTCTCTTTGAGATGACCCCCTTCCCCTAATATAAGAACCATGGTATTCCAATCTAACCCCTGGATATGGGGAGGCGCACTTTGCCTGGCCATGACCTGCTTCTCCTAGGTCGCCAGGCGGCTACACCAGTCACTTCCGATGCCCGAGTCGCCTCCGCTCATCGAGAAGAATCTAACTGAAAATTGGTACAGAGATAAAGTATAATGTGTAATAACACAGATTATTATCCCTGAAATAGAATATACTTACTTACAAGTTCATTCTTCTTTGCTGACATACGAGTACGGAGTCTACTTCAAACGAAAATAACAAAAGTTTCTAAATAAATTACTTACTACTCTCCTCACTCGCCGCGTTTCACAGTCTGGTACATCGATTGGTAAACGTTCCTTTAGATACAGAAGCGTACAGCAAAGAACTACATATTATTTACCACATTGCACAGTCAAATGGTTATAATACAGCCATGGTTGACTCTGTATAAGAAGGAAACAAACCACCATTATAAAAAAGCTTTTATACCCACATAGCATAGAAACAAAAAAATTCAATTGCAGTCTACCCTATTTTGGTAATGTGTCGGAACGTGTGGCTATGGTTTTAAATAAAAATAAAATTTACCCAGCTTTCAGATCCCAAACTACTCTAAGACAACTATGTAACTCGAAGGATCAAATACATAGGAATAAAAAGTCCGGAGTGTACAGATTTACTTGTGACAGCTGCAAAGGTATTTATATTGGTCAAACTGGTCGTTCCTTCGAGACTAGGTATAAAGAACACTTGGCAGCATTTAGAAATGGCCACCCCGACAAGTTGCACTTCGCAAAACATCTATTAGAGACGGGACATAGTTTAAATGATGGCCACACGTTCGAGATACTACATTGTTGCGATTAAAGTATTAAATTAACAGTGTTAGAAAATTTAGAAATAATAAAAAATAGTACCGATATACTGCTGAATGAACAAACGCAATTTCATTCGTCCCCATTACTAAAATTATTTTCACACCGGCAACACTCAACATCGGATGTTTCATCGAACGGTGGGGGTAGCGATGAAATAATATAAAAACGCCAGACACCCGCAGCTCAGCTCATTCGCTTGATTGCTCCTGAAGATGCCTCGTGTAGAGGCGAAACACGTGTCGAAGTTTAAGTCCTTCGCATTAGCGAAATACTGCATGGTAAACCATCACTCTCTGTTAAGATTTTTTGTTTTTCTTACTTTGAAGTGGGTGGTTTGACATTCCAATATATATTGTTGGAGTGTTGAACCGCGGGTGAGCGGTGGGCCCCCCTCCCTCCCCCAATATAAACCTTTTTTACTATTTTTTCTCACGGATATTGTATTTCTTTATTCTATCCTATTTGCCATGTAAGATACTGTCGCAGTAAGCAGATGCTTTGAATTGATTTTCGTTTAAAAGTGCATTAGTGTACCCTACGAAGAAGATCCTACGTGGCCCATTCGGTTTTGAGCCACGAAATTCAGGATAGAATGTGAAAAACATTGTTTTGAACGAAAAGATTGGTTGAACAACAGACCGAGACCACTAGTCCCTTAAAGTATTCCGTGCCGAGTAAGAACATGACCACAGTCTTGGCGTAGACTAGATGCTGTGTTTGCAATGAATGGGCTGAAAATTATGTATTACTTTACATCGCCACTGACGTAATTAAGACATTGACAGTTATTTATTTCAATAAACAGATTGCTTAAAAGACAAAATGAGTTCCCAGGTGATGCGTATTTTTTTATTTTCTGCACATTTTCTTAACTCACGAGAACGGAGTTAAATCCTAACGTTAAACTTGTAAATCGCTTGTATTATTCATATATTCATGATGAGATACAGTAAGTTGTTCGCATCCGAAAGTGTCACCTCGCATTTTGAGGTTCGCTTTCTTCCAGTCTAACTGCGTTGCGGCTGAACCAAACTACCCGAAACGACTGCCATAGATGTTTGTATGACAACCGGGACTGATGGCGTAACGTGCTTTCTGATGCATGACCATACCAGTGCAAATAGTCTTACTCATGCATGCAAATATTTACACTGAGTGCGAATGGAAACCGCGCCTCCTGCGTAGCAGTCACGTTTACCGCTACGCCACAAAGGCTGTTAAGTTGCTGTATCTATCCTACGCTATATCTATGAACAGGATAGCATTTTTTGGTGACAAGCATTCATTCATAAACAACAGTCGTAAAGTCGACTAACATCGCTAACTAAACATAAGAAGTTTTAAAATCGTTAGATAAGTAACAAAAAACCATTTATTTACATATCCGTCTCTAGAAAAAATAAAAAAGTACCTAAAACACCTGTCCTATAGTAAATCACTTACCAAAATTACTGAAGGCTTTCACGCCTGATTCGTCCATTGACAAATCTATTGGTCACCTATGAAATATAGCTTTCAAGGCTTTTGCGAATGGCGGACCCTTTTTCCGTCGGAAATGGAAGAATGGAAATTGGGGCACTCATTCTTTCCAACACTTTAGGTGTCAGAGTAATTTGCTTCAGTTTAGATAAGATACTGATTTCTTTTCAGTTCAGACTTGAGTATAAAGGGTAGGCAGGGTTGTGGTAACTATTTTTCAGTCCCATATAAGTATATAAGTCTAAGACTATATACAAACTATAGATGCAGTGATACACTTTGGTACAAGTTGATATATACATATTAACTTCAACTTTTTTTAAGATGCCTTCTGCAGCAAAATCTTAAATGGAATACAAAACTATTAATGGCCACATTAGCCACGACAGTAAATTGATTCCGTGTCCGCCCCCCACTAGATCAGGTAGTCGATCGGTAGCACTAGAATGAACTCCTATCGAATTCGTAATGTAA
This sequence comes from Pelosia muscerda, assembly GCA_963691645.1. Taxonomy (NCBI): domain Eukaryota; kingdom Metazoa; phylum Arthropoda; class Insecta; order Lepidoptera; family Erebidae; genus Pelosia; species Pelosia muscerda. Next base: position 16,444,165 of record OY829109.1, on the reverse strand, counting down.
AGGTTTCGTGAGAACGGAGCTTTATGATTGGCAGTCTGCCTCTTGTGAACCTGTGTGCGTGTGTACCTCTGTCATGTCGATACCTTTACATTACGAATTCGATAGTATTTCGTGCTAAGGCTACAAGACGTGTGGTTCGATTTTAGGGGGCACATATACATATACATCCCATGACTTGCACGCATTGACAGTTTACAGAATAAAATTGACAGTAGCTTACTCACACATGACGCGTATTTCTAACCGTTTTTGCGAATCAGTTTTCAGCAATAGGTACATAAGCCTATCGCAGTTCACTGCTATACAATACATAGACTTCTCCCAATGTGCACCATTACTTCCGATTCTCCACTTTCCACATCCATTCCAACCCAGTCACCTTTTTAAAATCGTCAGTCCGTTGCACCCTCTCGCGACCGTTCCCAAGGCCATTGGTCTTCGAAAGACGTGGCCAATCCAGGGTCACTTTAGCTTGTTATGTTGGTGACTTAATTCTTAGTCAAATGACCTCATTGTGAATTTCATTTGGGCTGATAAAACCTCACAAAATTGCTGTACGTACCCTCGAGCTCACAGAAGCCTATATCAGAATTCAATTAGTAGTCTGGTGGATATTGGCACCGCCATAATAGCGCTTTATCAACCCTTGAACTGTCACGCACTTATTTCGTATGCGGTGAGTCGCTTCTGGGTCTGTAATACCCGCTTTAATATTTCTGAAACATATATATACATATCTGTCTTTGGTAATTAATTTTTGCCGGTTAGGTACAAAAATAAATACAGTGGACAAGTACAAGTGTGTTATCAATATCAATTATGTATAACAATAAGTTCCACCAAGTGCCATCAACAGTAGAAATAATCTAAATAAAGATTATATTGCTAAATATGTGCTATTGCATAGTGAATGATTATTTGAATGACCACACCCTGGAGGTTTCCAAATTTCAATTATGACTTTGACATCAGTATTTCATATTATGTTTTAATTTTATTAATGTATGACATTGTTATTAGATGATATTTTTGTAATAGTAAATGAATTATTAATATATTTTGCATGAAAATGATTCTATTACTATGCGAAACACTGACATCTAAAATTTTTGATAACATATAATAATATAATTTATACCTCTCCCAAATTAAATATGGTGAATGTAACGCACAAATTATTGTAACAACTGTTTACCCATATATCGCAATAAAATGAATTTGTATTAGAAGTATCAACATATTTCTATTTAAACTATTATTCTTGGCAACACTGTATTTCACATGTTACGTTATATTATATACCTAATACTTTTTTTAAATTTTATTGTTCAGGAATCTTCATTTGACACACCACACCTTCATTGAAATCACATCCCCCATATCAATAATGTACAAAATTGCATTAACCCAAACCCATCTTATTGTGCCACAAAATCTTGAAGCTTCGAGTTTTATTAAGAGAAAAACAAAGGTGTGGTCGGTTAGACCCATTAGCAGCAGTTCAACTGTTAAGCAAGTATATTTAGGGGAGTTTTTGAATAACGTGCCAACAGAAAAGCGTTTTGCATAATTTATTGGCAAATCGTTAACTTTCCTTTCAGAGTTTTGGTTGGTTGATTCCTATTGTTGACTTTCTCAATATTGCTTAAAGTCTGTGAAGAAGAATCGTAGCTTGCGTACCTTTACGTACCTTACGTATCTTTATAATTTTTTTTAATAATAGTTCTTATAATTTTAAATTGCCGAATTTTTTTTATAGATTCATGAGTTCATTATTCCTGTCATTTAATAGCTATTTCCATTATTTATATTTTGTTTGAAAGTTGATTTCAAGATTTTACATGCATTACATTACATTACAATACATTAAATTCGATCTTCAAAAACAGTGCTTGCTAAATGCTATCCATTTTGATGATAAATTTCGTATTTTACTTTTTTACAGCTGTCACTTTTTAAAATTTAATAAAAGTTGCTGTTTGCTTAATGTTGTCTCATTCATACGCAAACTAAATCATAGAATTTGGATTTGCCATACCTAAAAATAATGCAAAAATGTTAGTACTGAAAACTGGGTTTCCTCCAATTTCCTCAAAGAAAACGGCAATTTCAAATATGTAACGACCTACTAATATATCTTGCGATCAGTCGTAGTTGGTGACCATAAATCGATGAGGTGTGGTTTTTTTATACCACTTAGGTGGCAGATAAGCACGTGGCCCACCTGTTGAAAAGTAGTTACCATGGCCTATGGGCGTTTGCAACACCAGGGGCGTCACATTTTTGCTGCGACAATATAGAGAAGAGGGTGGAAGGATAGCGGGGAGAGGAGAGTCGCTGTGCTGTCAGTGCAGGAGATAAGTAAGGGTTTTTCGGTCTTCCCACTGACAACACAAAACCTCTCCAATGAGCTCTGTCTATCCTATCCACCGCCGGAAACACAACACAAGATTATTATTTAGCCGCGGTATTTTGAACGGCGGAGGTACTTCCCCAGTCGGACTGCTCAATTAAGACGGGAGATACCTTCATGTCCTACCTCGTACAAAACCTATTCTCCCCACCCCCTTCTATATCTTACCTTAGCAATAAGATTTCGTTCTCACACTTAAAGTTGGTTCAGACCCTAAAACTGAAAAGTTTTATGAAGCAATCTCTTAGAAAAATGTATATTATCCCTGATTGCTATAACTCGAATCTTTTGTCGTTATAACTTTGGACAATCGTGATCCAGTTACAGATTCTAAGTAGGTCAAAGTTTGCACAAACTTTATGGAGGGGTTCCTTGGACCAAACCTCCACAGTCTTATGAATTTCAGTCAATCCCGTTCTGAATAACAAGGTAATTGTATGCTAAGAATTCGATTATTTGGTATCACGTGGTTCCAGGCGAACTACAGTTGGGGAAGAGGGTCATCTCAAGAGAGATTTACACGGGTCTGCCTCTCACCTCCGGCAATCAAGGGCCCATGGACGGCGTGCGTTTTGGTCGGTTCGAGTCCGACATAATCACCTCCACCGGTTTTGGAGGAGGTGGTATTCAGTGGAATTCAGACTACCCTGTCTCTTTCAATGTTGTATCTTACAAGGCATCTAAGATAGAACTGTTTACCGTCAGACTTATATATAGCTCAGATACAGCCTCGAGTCGGTAATAATACTTAGAATACGGCAAAAGGCTCACCCCCTATTTTGTGGTAGGATACAATGATGGGTGAAATATGGTTGTTAATTCACCTCTGCCTATCCATCCAGAGATAAAGACGTGATTATATGTATGTATGGTCACCATGGTAGAAAACATAAAATACTGCCAAGGCCGCAACATCTATCATTCTCTGAACCTTTTTCCCAACTCAGTTGGGGTCGGCTTTCCAGTCTAACTGTGATGCGGCTGAATTTCGATATTTTCCGTGAAGTGACTGCCTTCTGATCTCCACAACCAATGGTCCAATGACCAGTGGCGATATCGAAGTTAGTTAGTTAGACTGGTTGGACTTTTGAGGGCTCCAACTACCCGTAACGACTGCCATAGATGTTTGTATGGCAACCGGGACCAACAGGTTAACGTGCTCTACGAGGCACGACCAGACCAGTGCAAACAGCCATATTCATGCATATAACTTTTTGCACAGAGCAGGGATCGAACCCGCGGCCTGTGCGTAGCAGTCGCGTGCACTACCGCCACGCCACGCAGGCAACATTTCTAAGCATCTATAAAGGCGCGATTGTGCTCGTACTACGGAACCCAAAGATAAAAAAATAATAAAATAATATTAAAACCAAAACTCATGCAAAGGTATATCTGCACTGTACACCATCCACACTCGTAATGACAAAGATATCTAAAGTATTCATTTCCACCCAAAGTTCTAAAAATTTCCTTTTTTATGATCCAAGTTTGCAAACGAGTACCTGAGGAGGACCTTATAATACACGGGGGTTAAATTTACAAAAGATAAAAGCTGAAAATGTTTTGGGAAAATGATCTGCAGTAAATACTATGCCTATACATCGCCTGCTTGATTTTTTATGATAGTAACGAGTAAAATCCCCATGAGTCCCTTAGCCAAGAGTATGAAGAAGTGTATACGTCGGGATCGAACCGAATAAAAGACATAATATGATGTCCCGTGGCCATAGCACACTAAATATACGACCTCTGTGGCGTGGCGGTAGTTAACGCGACTGCTACGCAGGAGGCGCGGGTTCGATTCCCGCTCAGTGCAAATATTTGTGTGCATGAATAATAAATATCTGCATAGATCTGAGTGTTTCTATGTATAATATGTATGTATTTACAAAAAAAAAGTATGTAAGTATGTTTATCCGCATTCTATAACCCATAACATAAGCTAGTTCAGCTATGCTTATCATGGGTCTAGGTGGCGTTGTGTAGGTTGTCCTAGAATAAAGAATAAAAAAAATATGATTCTGTATTTTTTTTTCATTTTTATTACTTTTAGAAATTCACCTACTGAGTCCTTCTCTGCACCACCTTTGGTTGACTGGTAGAGAATGCCTGTGGCATTAAGTCCACCTATGTACTTGTGCATAAAGTATAATAAATAAAAAAAGCAATGCGAAATCGTATTTTTATACCAATATTTTAGTGTACCAGCAGTACTACAGGAGGGCCTCCTGCTTCAACAATGTATCCCTTACAACCTGTGTAAATCCACCCTAGATGTATTAACAAAAAGATTTTTTTTGCGTTCGACGATAATAAAAAAACTGATACGGTCACTTTATTTTATTTTTTTTACTTGTTCACTGTCAGATGAAAAAGAACAGCCCTATCCTTCATTCGCCTCCTAAAATAACCACGAGAAAGGACGGGATATTGTACTCCACCGGGAACCAACACTGACCAAGAACTCCATATTGTAGTCGCTTGGAAAAGCCACTGCAGGGAGTTCATTCCACAGCTTGAGCGTGCGCGGGATGAAGTTCTCATCACAACACTGATTTCATTAAGACCTCATATTCCATCACTGAAATTTGGACACATGATGAGAGTAGTCGATTCGCCTAACTGTTTAACATGTGGCACAATAGACTATGTCCAACATTTCCTCTTGGAGTGTGAAAATTTCCTCTTGGAGTGTGAACGTAATCGTAGTATTAGCAAAAAAATAGTTTTAGATTTTAATGTAAGGAATACAAAATATAGATTCATTCCACAGTATTTTATCTGCACCTCATTCTGATTCTGCAAAGTATGTTTTTGAGATACTAGCTGACCCGCGCAACTTCGTCTGCGACACCCCATTTTTGCAACATTTCTCATTACTGCTCCGCATCTGTTGGTTGTACCATGATGTTATATACATATAAACCTTCCTCTTTTATCGTTCTATCTATTAAAAAAAACCGCATTAAATCCGTTGTGTAGTATAAAAGATTTAAGCATACAAAGGGACATAGGGACAGAGAACGCGACTTTATTTTATACTATGTAGTGATGTAGAAATATTTGGTAAAATAGTTGTACTTAAGTTAAGATTAGTTGTAAATAGTGACTGTATTTTGTTACAATACGACTGACATGTCTTACAACACATGTACTAGAAATAAATAAAGATTAAAAAAGAAAATCTCATTAAGACAGTCCGATCCAAAACATTCCCTCCCGCAAGTCACTACAACTGCGTATAATTATACCAGGCTCTGCTGCAAACTTTCGTCCAGAAGCGGATTCAGGGCTCTGAAATGAAAGTCTCGAATACAAATCTCATATATATACCTCCTTCCTCATTCTCTACCGTAGCCGCGGTAACCGCGGTAGCCTAGTGGTATGGATAATGGACTGCTGAAACGAGGTCTCGGGTTCGATCCCAGGTTACCATGGCACACACCAATGACTTTTCGATGCTTTTCGAAGTTATGTGTGTATTGCAGGTATATAAGTGCCCGGTTAATGGCAATAGGCTGGCCACCTATTACATTGGGACCTAAACATAAACTGGCGAAATGTGGGTGCCTAGCGTGCTAGCACCTCTGCCTACCCCTTCGGGGATAAAGGCGTGAGTTTATGTTATGATATGTTATGCTCATTCTCTAACCTGTTGATTTTGTCCGCAGTTCGTTGGTGTGTGGGGTCTACCGGCAGTAGCGTGTGACTGCTACATCGCCATCGACGTGATATGCTCCACCTCAAGTATTTTCAATTTAGTCGCCATATCTGTAGACAGGTAAAATTCTTTATGGTGCTCCTAAATTCTATCTACTTCATCCGAACACATGTCTCCAACGCTTGCACTTTCAACCTCGGGAAAGCTCTCCAATAAATAAATTGTCGACGTGGAGAGACATTTTACGGTATGATTTGTTTTGGTTTAGTAGCTCAAAGCGTTGCATGGATCAAATGGCATTCGGGCTCGTCCGTGAATCAGGCTCCAAAGATCTCAGTGGGAACCCAAACTCATAATACTACTAATGATGCTACGAAGCTACTAACTATTCAGTTCTGAAATCTTACAGAAAAATAAATTATTATCATTAATAAACTAATTTTCAACATATTTGTTACGCCTCTATTCCATAGAAGAAGGCAAGCATAAAGGTGTAAACTAGGTACCGCTTTTATATTAGAAGATTTTCGTTTTCACGCTCAGCAAGCATCCTACACGCCACATAAACTCAAAGAGCCGCGAACATGTTCCCCGAGAATGAGCTACAAAACACTTTGCTTAACACTATCATATTAAACAGCGATGCGATGAATTTCAAAACCGGTTGCTTCACAAATCAAATGACGCGGACATTAAGGGAATATGTCATACTTATGTCAATAAATTCTTGTTTCAATTGAATTCTTCTTTTTTGAAGCCAGTTAGCAAATAAAATAGCCTTGCCCTGCTATATCATAGTATGAAGCCCAGACAGAGAATAGGAGACAAATTGCCCCGAGATGGCTATCTACAGGAAACGTCGTGTAGTGCTCACTCAGACTTCTAGTAACAATTACAAAAGGGACCATGTTTATTGCGATCTTATTGCCATGTCTGTCTAGTCTAAGGAATTTAGAAAAAATACTCTTTTCATTTGACTTTCTTTAGCAAGTTCAGGTCGATATAAAAGTTAAATAAAAAATTTCAAAAACTCCTGATGATTCCTCAGAAAAATGAAAAAAATAATAATAAAAGAGTTGTCGTCTAAGGGGGCATCTAACTGGTACAGCACTACGACAAATTTTCCAACACGATCCTAGGTCCCCCGATACAACAACGCTTAAAATATTTGAATTGGATGACCTCGGTGGCGTGGCGGTAGTGGACACGAGCGCGGTTTAATATTTTTTTGTGTGTGGCGGGTTTCGCAAATTTAAAATAACATGGTGTCATCCGAAGGGTGCCGTAAGAGGTGAATAGTGGAAAAATATGGGGACCATATCACTGCGAGAGTAGGAAAACTCGACATAAGACCACGTAAAGTACCACGATAGCCTAGTGGGGTAATAGACTGCTGAGACGAGGTCTCGGGTTCGATCCAGGTTTCACCATGGCACACACCAATGACTTTTCGATGCTTTTCGAAGTTATGTGTGTATTTATCGCAAGTTTATAAGTGCCCGGTTAATGGCAATAGGCTCACCACCTATAACATTGCGACCTAAACATAAACTGGCGAAATGTGGGTGCTAGCACCTCTGTCTACCCTTACGGGGATACAGGCGTGAGTTTAAGTTATGTTAACCGTGTGGATGGAGCAGCGTAACGTGGAAACAGTGGGCCATAGCTTCAAAACTATGTAAAGCAATGAACAGTTAGTAATAGGCCAATTGAATTATTAAAACAAATAAATACTTCAGGTTTATTGGAATAGATTGCAAACCATAAACACGATAAATTTACTTTTCAGTTCACAACAGAAAAGTTAAAAAGTGAACTAAATTATGGAGCTATAAATCTGCAACTATTTACGAAACTGTTAAGGTAATAATTTATTGTTTTCTGCGACGAAATATACAAACAATTTATCATCATTTTGTAGATATTTTAATAGATGGGGTAACTTGTCTCAAGGGGAGTCTCGGGGTGTATATTGATACTGTGTATAGGACACACCGTGAGGACGAAACCAAGTTCACTTCACATTTAGTACCCTACTCAGCGCCGGAAACACAACACAAGGTTATATTTTATGGTTCTTATTAACCGCAGGATTCTGTAGGATGGATGTATGTACTTCCCCAGTCGGCCTGCTCAAATAGGACGGGTGATAAATAAACCTAGACCCATGGTAAGCATAGTTTAACTAGCTGTGTTACGGGTTTTAGAATGCGGATGATGATTTGCGAGATACATAGATACTTTTTTTTTGTAAATACATACATATCATACATAAAAACACCCAGACCAATGCATTCATATTCAACTACTCACGCTTACTTCACTAAAGCCACGCCACGAAGGTCGTCATACCGTATACTGTACCGTCATTCCGTACCGTACGGATAATATTCTGTAGTGTGTAGTAATATTTGCGCCAAAGAGAATTCTGTTCCAGGTTAGCGTATACATAATTATTTACATAGCTATTAGGTACATCGCATGCTTCCAAACAATAAACAGCTAAATATCTCCGCTATACTTGTATCTTCAACAAACCCTACTTCACTACGCACAGTTTACGATCGAGACGAATAAAGACTATAAAACAGCTACAGTATTAACTAATTTTATTAGCTGCCTGCTAATTCGATGGATCTGGATCTTGAGAAAACAGACGCTCTAATGAGTATTCAGAAAACAGATGGTGTTCCAGTTGACAGCAATAAGATTGTCCTTGTTAAATGAAGATTGTTTTGTTTAGGAGGTTTAAGTTAATTATTTTGTGAGAAGCAATTGTGCTAAAGTTTATCCTGGTAGTTAATAGTCATTAGGTCAAGATGGAGGCCTATATGGGGGATCCTGAATTACTCAATCAGTAGACCCGCTGACGAGTTTCCTTTTTACTACAATTTTGGGTATTTTAAGCGGGGCGTGAAAAAGTATCTGATGAGACTGTCAAGCTGAGCGCCGCCATTGTAACACTGCATGTTTATAATGGTGACCTTATTTCCTAAGATTATGCCTTTAGCTTACCATCAGGCGGGGTGAAGTCAAATTGAATCCATTAAAAACTTATGATGATTTCGTAACTTCTTTGAACCTGTTAATGGTGACAGTTCGTAATAGTCAAAAACCTTGCAAACTCTTGACTATTACGAACTGTTGTTGTAAATGTCCATAGGTCACGGTATCCATTTTCCATAAGGCGGGCTGTGTGCCTGTCTCTCATCTAAGTGGTATAAAAAAGATATACTTAGATAGTCAGTATATAAAACCGAACACGTCCAAGCCTCGATTTAGTTTTTCAACTGAACCATTTCCTTTCAAGGTTCCGTAAGCGTGATGGAGAAATTGAATAACTATTTAGATCCTTGTCGAGTCTGTCCGTCTGTCTGCTAATCACAGTTTATATTCTTCTGCATTCGAATTCCAGTACGTGATTCCTTCTTTCTACAGTCCCGGGTTCTTTAAGCGGGCACAAAAAGCACATGACGAGACCATAAAACTTTTTTTTTTCTTGAAGGAATAAAGTAACGAGGAATTCCTTCCTCGTTACTTTATTCCTTGTGGTAAAAATTATTGGTGTCTAAAACGGTGACCCTCTTTCGTAGGACTTTGCCATCACCTTGCCATAAGGCGAGATCAATTTGGCATTAACCCCTGTCACATCCGAATCTGTCACCTCAATGTCCAGGGTTCATTTTTTCCAGTTTAACTCCAATACTACGATATTTTCCGTGAAGTGACTGCCACATCAGACCTCCACAACTATTAGTCAATAAGCGACATCGCATTACAATTAGATCAGTCATTGTATTTTGTAGAGTTCTACCTACATGTAACGACTGCCATAGATGTTCGTATTGCAACCGGGACCGACGGCTTAACGTGCTCTCTGAGGCACGACCAGACTAATGCAAATAGCATATTCTTGTGTACATTTTTTTTAATTTATGGCGTATTTATGGCGCGTCAATTTGACTTCACTTCGCCTGATGTTAAGCTGAAGGCAAAGTCTCATGACTTTTGATGATTTTGATGAAGATGAAATATTTGTACTGCGCGGGGATTCGTTACTACGAATCATAGTTTGAGAGTGTGAAGACATAACGTGTTCTGTATAAAAAAGTCACGGAACCATTTCACTTTAGTCTGACGCGCTCTTGATCGATTTTTTTCATACAATTGCCTACCGTCAGGCGCTGCCGTCCAATTTGAACCCTCACCTATTTTACTTTCCGACCATTCCATCATTCCTCACTGACGTTCGTCTCTGAATGATTGTACCAATTCGTTTTTTTATTGGATAGAATAAAAATACTTTCTATCCTACGTGTTACCTTGACCATGTACTAAAATGTCAGCGAAGAATTAATTGAACTTTAAGTGTTTGAAGTAAATGCTTTAAGTTGCTATAGATTCTGAGCTCTTCGTTGATAAATAGCGATTTAAAAAAAATAAGCATTTTGTCACAGCATTTTTATTACCTTGAAGAGTTAGACGAAGGTATTATGCCTATACGCTGTTTGGTGTGAGAAAATTAGAAGTATACGTAACAGAAATTTAACATATTGCTTTTACTCACACAGCGAGAAAGCGGACTGAAAGTAGTAGTATAAGCTATCTATTTTATCTATGTTCTATCTATACTATTATATAATTGTAAAAAGTTTATGTATGATGGACGTAAAAACTACTGAACTGATTTCGATGCAGTATTTTTTATTTGAAGGAGTTTGGTCCAGCTTAAAATCTTACGTTTGTTGAATCTTGATTAGTAATGTAGAATTTATGTTGCACAGAGGGTGCTTAGGTCGCGATAAACGACAGCCAAGGGTATAGGCTAGTTTTATATAAAATTAAGTTTTGATCTAATCTTAACCTTGCAAATATAAATAAAAAGGTATTCTCGTAACATAGTTTTCAAGATTGGACTATCGTTTATGTCATTTGGGAGACTGAAATTAAATCCAGACTAAAATTTTAAACAGATCCTTATTACGAGACTTGACTATGATATTTTTTATCAATGTAATGTTATAAGAGACATTGCATTTTTCAATCAAGCTACTCTAGTAAGAATTGCGAGTTAAAACAACATTCTGAAACGCAGTACCCTTAAGTCTTCATGTTAACATGCTATGATGTTGAAAAGTTAATTCTTATTCCTCACATGTTTAGACAAGTCAGAGGTGCGTGACCGGGTGTCGAACTTGTGCCGACGCTGCCAGACAACAATGGTTAGACCACTTAACTACCAGTACCACGGTTCTTTGGACCATACACCAATTTATTAATTCAAGTGTATGGTTAGAAAGCTTTCTAATTCAATGAATGTACTTACGACAGATTGAAAATTAATGTTGTATAAACTGAAGTTAGTTGGGAAGGCATATTATAATCACTTCAGATCATTGTAGTCCATATAGAGTTAGTAACTTTTTTTAGACGGAGATAGGACATGACGGTATCTTCCGTCCTAATTGAGCCGTCTGACCGGGGAAGTACCTCCGCCCTACATAATACCGCGACTAATAATAACCTTGTGTTGTGTTTCCGGCGGTGAGTATGGTAGCCAGAGCTCACTAGAGAGATTTTATGTTGTCAGTGGAAAGACCGAGAAACCCTTCTTTCTCTTCCGCATTGACAGCTCAGAGACTCTCTTAGCCTTTCTTTCTTCTCTTCTTAGACCTTCGACTTGAAAACACGATCGCAAGGCATATTAGTATAGCTGGCCAGGTATTATATGTGCGGGAGTAGGAGAGTTTGGACGAGTCTTCCGTATATTATATAGTATATTTTTCTTCAAAAGTGTCGACACCAGTGCGGATGGTATGACGCCATTCCGGTCTAAGACGGGCAATTTCCTCCCAACCATCAGTTGCGAGATCTCATCCCAACTTAGGGCGCTTGTTTGGAAGTCGCATGACATCAAACTAACAAGCAGGAACTGCGTGTCGTAGAGATGAATATGTTGAGGTGGATGTGTGGAGTCACGCGTAAGGATCGCGTGAAAGACTCTCGCATTCACCGGGTCCCGGTAGGAGGGGTAGACCCAAGAAGTGCTGGCTTGGCGTCTTGGAGGATGACATGCGTGCCAACGGTCTCTCCACCACGGATGCGCAAGACCGAGCGAAGTGGAAGAGAAAAAGCCGGAAAGCGGACCCCGGACTCCGAGGCGAAGGCTTCGGATGCGACCGGGACTAACGTAAGAATGATGATAATGATAACATCAAACTGCAAACTAAAATATTAAGCCGCCTCTACATTGACTGCGGCCATACCTACTCTCTGAGACCCCATACATCCAACCAATCTTGCTAATAGTAATCTCTAATTTGTTCCCCAGGTATATCGCAGTAACTCAACCCATAAAGTACGCAAAACACAAAAGTAACGGTCGAGTGTGGTGTATGATTGGCGTCGCGTGGCTGGTCTCCGGCGCCATAGGCTCCCCCGTAGTCCTGGGGCTGAACAACACCCCGGACAGAAGACCAGGGGACTGTCTCTTCAATAATAAAGACTACGTCATCTACTCATCGCTGGGGTCTTTCTATATACCCTGCCTTATCATGATGTTTTTGTATTATAAAATTTTTAAGGTGAGATGTATTTTAAATTGTTATCATCATCATCTTCCTGCCTTCATCCCAATTAATTGGAATCGGCGCAACATGTTATCATTTTTAGCATTTTTAAGTACCCCATCACAATACCTACTACTGGTAAGGTATCTACCCACTTCTTTACATACATAGTTTTCAGCATACTTGTCATTTCTATTACTTTTAAAAATACACCTACTGAGTCCTTCTCTGTACCACCTTTGGTTGACTGTTAGAGAATGCCTGTAGCATCAAGTATGTATTCTCCTCCATACATTTCAATCAGATGTAATTTCCTCAGTCACTCCTTTTGCCTTATCTTCTTTCACGTATCCATATTTTCTTCGAACTCTGCTCCTAAAGCCCTCTACATTCATACATTGGACTTCTTATACAACATTACTATCATTTCTTCCCATAGTATGTCCATACTAAAACAGTCTTTCACTTCTCAATTATAAAATTGTAAATTCTAACAAATAATCTTTATCTCCTTTATAGTTGTTTTTTTATTTACTTAACCCACTGTGTTTTGCACTTTGGTCCGCGTATTTTTTTTCTTCGTATATCGGGTTCTCCATGAGTGACTCTACTTATACATCTGAGGCTGAATCTGGGCTTTTTATAACTGTCTGTGAAAACAATCCTTAGTCACCTTGTATGACTCCACATGGGAAAAGATGGGGTGGCCCAAAATTCTGCTCAGCCGGGAACCGTGCAACAATTTTATTTTTAACTAGCTGTTGCCCGCGGCTCCGCCCACGTGGACTTCTGATCCCGTTCCCGCTGCCCCATTCCGAGCATTTTTATATTTGTTGACATTTTAAACCTTGTCTGGACTTCCACGAATAATTCAAGTCCAAAATTAGCCAAATTGGTCCAGCCGTTTTTATGTTATGTCGTGACAACGGAAAACGGGTTTCATTTTTATATAATAGATTCTGTATTATGTTTCTTATCATCAGGCAATACGTCAAAGAGCGAAAAAGCAGCGAATCGCAAAGAAAACGTCTGCAGCTATAAGCTCGGCAGTGTCGAGTGGGACTGCCGCCGTAGTGATAGAGAATGTCGCGCAGACGCAGCGGCACGACGGCTCTCTGCACGACGATAGAGCCACTAACACGGCTTCAGGGAGTAATGATGAAGACGATGTGGATGAGTAAGTCTCTATACTATTCTATACATTGGAGATTCTTCTTTTTTTTAAATAATCGGGTTATGTTATATTCACAAAACTGAACACGAAGATATGATTTTTTTAAATCTTGTCTGTTTGTCTCCGATAGACACAAACTATACTAATTATGATTTTGAGAATGTTTTTTTTTTCTTTGAAGTTTTGTTCGCAGTCAGTCGAGTAAAACCGGATATATAAATAAACTTGCTGACCAGCGCAACTACGTCTGCGTCACCCCGTTTTTGCCACATTTTTTACTTCTGTTCCGCACCAGTTGGTTGTAGCATGGTGTTATATACATATAAACCTTCCTCTTCAATCACTCTATCTATTAAAAAAACGCATCAAAATCCGTTGCGTAGTTTTAAAGATTTAAGCATACATATTTATATCCCATAGGGACAGGGAAAGCGACTTTGTTTTATACTATGTAGTGATCCACGCGGATGGAAGACTAGTTTATTATTATTTTAGATGAGAAAACGTCAACCTTCAGAATGGTACTCGATATTTAGAATTTCTTAGAGTAATACTTTGACTGACTGAGGGCAAAAGTATTTTAACTATTGATTTTTTTAGCATATGCTACATATGGAATATGGTGAAGTCACTGATGCGTTCTTTTCGTCTAAAAAGTTAGAGGAAAATATAAGATCCGGATGTCCCTCACTCTTCTTTTACCCCAGCCGCCCTAGTGGTATGGGTAAAGAACTGCTGAGACGAGGTCTCGGGTTCGATCCGATACCATGGCATACACCAATGACTTTTCGATGCTTTCGCTCGCAGGTTTATAAGTGCCTGGTTAATGGCAACAGGCTTGCCACCTATTACATTGGGAACTAAAAATAAACTGGCAAAATGTGGGTTCTAGCACCTCTTCGGGGATATAGGCGTGAGTTTATGTTATGTTATGTTCTTTTACCCCTTTATGTGAGCAACTGCTATAGAGTGGCACTTCTATCTAGTATGCGCTTGCCATAAAGACTCATCTGTTCGGTTTGTAAAAATCTTGCTACGACCTTATTTGCTAAGTAGGATGATATATAAAACTTTACCAAGAAAATACATTTGGTGTAATAGTTGAAATTCAAAATATTTATATCCTTTTAGAAGGAAACTTCTGCCGCAATTTCCTGGCATTATTCACGAGGTAGGTGGGCTCTGCCCGAAACTTTCGGCAACTCTTCAGTAAGGAGATATTCCGTAAATTTGCGTAAACTTACCAAGAATGTCAGCATACATAAACCTTTGCATAATACCTTGTGACAGTTGAAAACTTGCGAAATGACATTTAAAATAATTTGCGAATGATTATTTTACTGAAACAGTAAGCTTTTGTATAATATTTCAGTCCTTGTTTTATTTATGACACTTTTTAAAGTTTACACGAACAAAAAAAAATTGTCAATACATTCATAATTTTTTACGTATTATAAACACATAGAAAACTGGTAGCACTTCTTCTTCTGTCGAATCGATGGCATTTGAGTTGCTATCGTGGTGTAGTCATTTGTTTCACGGCAGCGTCGCTACTCACGGAGAGGGCCCGAGCATAGATTTCGCTCTTCGAGGAGGCTTACTACATCCCCTCCACTACTAGGTACGGGAGCACTGATAGAACTTGCAATATTTAGAAGATATAGTTCCAATTTCAACAGTTCATTTGGTCGAACAACGTCAATGATAAACTGTTGTTGTCTCTTTCTAGCAGTTTCGGAAGAACGGAGATGGGCGAATACGCTGAGGAGTTAGTTAACTCAAGGTCAGCGAGATTCATGCTTGCTGCAGTAGTGGAGGAGACTGGCCTGTAAGTACTACGTCTATATCATACACATTAATATTACCAGCGTAAATAGATCCACAGACTCATATATTACGCGTTACCGAATTTAAAATGTCATTGGTCAACTTATGACTTAAGTGTAGAAACATTGACGTCACTGCAATATTATTTATGTAGCCTTAGCACGAAATACTATCGAGTTCGTAATTTAAAGGTATCGACAGAACGGAGCATTGCGATTGGCGGGGCTACACACGCACACAGGTTCACAAGAGGGAGACTGCCAATCACAATGCTCCGTTCTCTCGAAACCTTTACATTACGAATTCGATAGGAGTTCATGCTAGTGGTACTGTTGAAGTTATCAATTTGGTTTATAAAAAATCGTTTCACGGTTTCATATAATTATATACTCTGTCACTTTTTCGCGCATTTTTTTATCGTGCGCTTAATCTCCATGGGTACTACCTCCGCCAAAACCGGTGGAGGTGATTTATGAACTCGATGATGGTGATTTAAGAAACTGCGGTGTGCATTTTCTATGGTTCCTTGACTGCTGGAGGTGAGATTATACAAAACATATCTCTCATATCACGGCAGACCTGGGGACATATCTTTTGAAATGACTTCCTTCCTTTAATGTGGGAACCATGGTGTGTCCATGTAGCCCCCGAGTATGGAGAGACGCACTTTGCGCTGTCACCGCAGCCTGCTTCTACTAGGGTGAAAGGCAGCCCCATGAGGTAGATATTATGTCCCTCTACTTTATGGTACAGCATGCCATTTAGTGCTCTCGTTGTACAAAAGTTTAAAAAAGAAAAGTTTCTATAATGTGCAGGAACTGGAACGCGCTAGACTCCTTAACCTCTCGTATTTACCAGTTCAGAGCATTCTGAACAGTTCAATAACTTATGAGTTAGGACCGTCTGGAAAAACACTTAGTTCGCTTCATTGCTTTAAAAATATAATCAGTTCGCTTCATTGCTTAAAAAATATAATCATATTACACACTTGACTTTATCAAAGAAATCCTATTTTAGATATCGAAGGTACTGTTTTAAAATAGATCCGCTTTTGTTTATCTCCTTTGGTGATATTATATCGTTTATTCAAGGAGTAATTTTCTTTAAAAGTGTTACTAGTTTGAGAAAAGTATAGAAATACTTTTCTAACTATAGAGTGGAGTTTCTTTAAAAGGCCTATACATATGAAATTGCTGAATTTTTTAACAGATTCATCAGTTTGTTATTTCTGTAATTTAATAGCAATTCATTATTTATATTTTGCTTGAAAGTTGATTTCAAGATTTTAAAACTCTGTATTAAATTTTGTTTTTATTGGCCTATAAATTAAATTCGATTTTAGAAAACAGTAGTTACTTCCCAAATGCTATCTTTTTTGATGTTAAATTTCGTATTACTTTATGAAAGCTGTCACTTTAAAAAAAAAAAATAAAAGTTGCCGTTTGCTTAGTGTTGTTTCATTCATACACAAAAAGAAATTTGGATTTGTTATACCTAAAAAAACGCAAAAATGTTAGTACTGAAAATTGGGTTTCCTCCAATTTCTTCAAACAAAACGGCAATTTCATATGTAACAGCATAATATTAGGAGAGGGGAGATATCCCATTGAAGCAAAAATATTGTTATAGGAGGAATGTCAAACCGCACCCCTCAAAGCAAATAAAAAGACTCCTTACCCGAGGAGATATGGTTTCGTAGGTGGAATATTCCACAAGTGCGAAGAGCAAACCTCGACACGTGGCCCTAGTCATGTGGCAATTTGTGGTTGTTGTTTTATAGAATGGAATGGAATATAACGTAAATAATGACATTTATGACAGGCGTGAACGAATGTCAATCCCATACATTTATTGAAACATTCCATTCTATTCTACAAAACGATTGCTATTAGTCTAGGATCCCAGACTTATTTATCCACATAAGCTATAAAAGAAGATATGATGACATGCTGTGCTACCAATTAATTGTGATTCCAATTAATTATGACAAGGGAAAGGAGATGATGATGATCTGGGGGTTTGCATGATAGAAATTTTCATTACTGTAGACTTAGTAAAATAAGTACAGGTCACTACAAAAGTGACTTCACGCTAATATATTTACATACCTTTCATACATTGAGATAAAAATATGTCAAAAGAACGCAATTAATACACACATACGTATCACACATATAAACATAATTGCTGATATCCATTTCCCTCTGGAGTAAACAGAGGTGAATTGACACCGACATTTCACCTACTATTGTAGGACTACAACGGAACGGAACGGAAGTGCACTATTGTTGATTCGAGCCATACATCGGTGATGTTAATGTTAAATAGACCTATTTTAGTCACCTTATACGACACCGCTTGGGAAGTGATGGGATGGCCCCTATTCTGCTTTACTGCTTTTAAAAAATATAAAGAAGGAACAAAAATAATATGTCATGTTTTCCTAATGATTTTATGAAAAGTTTAAGTCTCAAAAGTTACTAATTGTTAAGCTACTTGTGTCGTTATCTGTACTTTATAAATTTTACAAGAATAGCACACCTTCTTCCATTCAATTGTCTTGTACTATGTACTGCTGGACTATAGTGTTCTTATAAATTAATGCACCTATTCGATAGGAATATGTCAAAGTAGCCTGGCTTTGTAGCCTAGGTCCTGTCCAGCCAGCCTGGCTGGTGAAATACACACTAAATTATATGCGTCTGTACAACTTAATCCCAGTGTAAGAGACACTTTGAGTTTGACCCATTCAATACTGTGTAAAACTATTTGGACTGATCTAGTATCAATGTACATTTTATGCTAATAAAGTTAATATATTATTATTACTATACCTGTACCTCCTCAATACACATATCACTTTATACCGTTCACGAGCATGACGCATGTATCAATTTCTCACGTTGTTGTTTCCGTTCATAGCATCATGGCAAACCTAGCCTCCCCAATACCGATGATGGACCCTAATACGAACAACGATTCGGGATACGCGCCATCCAACATCGATGGTGATAAAGAACATACGCCTCCTGCGTCTCCGATACCTAAAGAAGAGAAGAAAGAAGAAAAAGAGAAGACTGATCTGCCGAAGAAGCCAGAGTTGAAGTGAGTAGAGTTAGCCTATACGTATATTATAAGTTTATTTATCTATTAGCTATACGTGAAGACTGTTTTGTCTTTTGTAATGGTAAGAACTTTGTGGAATTTGCTACACATTTTGAATTTGACTTCTATAATATTTATTTATTAAATCGATCCGGTTTGACTTCACAATATTTTCAAAGGATTCTACGACAGTGCGTTGAAGTGATACTATATAAATTTAGAGATAAATATTTTGGAACAGTATACAAGGTATATGTAACGTAAAAAAATATAAATGTTTGATATCCAGAATTTTACTAAATGGTTAACCATTTTCAATCCTACCAGATTATAAAAAATGGCATTATATTTTCTACTTTATGAGCATGGACTACTACTGGAAAGTTCAACACAAAATAAAAAAACGTTTATTGCATCTTTTCACCCTGCATTCACTCTGCATGGTACCATTTAATTTTGGTCTTTTACAACAAATCGCTTTAACAGCATAGCAATAAAATGTAAAATTCAAAGGCATTCATAGTAACAGAATGGATTTGGGCGTTTATCAAAGCATCCTATCCAATCCGGGCAGTGTAGAAGCCAGGAAGATATACAAATTCGTATGCGATTCTCTCGGCTAGGAAGGTGTCTCTTACTCTCATAGATTAATATTGATTTTGTATGAGTTACAATGGGGCTGACATAGTTAATATGAACTAAAAGCCTCTAAAAAAAAATAAAGATTAAAAAAAGGCATTTTTTGTAATGTCAATGGTTTGATAGTGATGACAATTAGTAGTATCGGAGCCCAGTAGATCTGTTAATTTCTTTTTTATTACATAATTTCTAAAAGATTTTTAATTCTATATAGATATATTATTCTTACAGTTAACTTACCTTAGGAATCTTTTATTGAATAGATTTGCATATTTCTTCTTTACAAAACCCTGTTAATTACCGTCAAAATTATATGTGTGAAGTTAAATCGCGAGTCCTCTTATGTTTTTTGCTTTTTTTCCTTGCCATGCGATAAAGATCTGAAATGGTTTCAACCACATACAATCTTTAAGCCCGGGATCCTCAAATGAGCCGTGAAGAAATACGAGTCGAACCAGCGTAAGGACCACCATTTTAGTTATGAAATTTTTGAAATAACGCTCCATCATTACTGAAAAATTCCAGTACATTATCGTCTGACAAAGAAAGGATTATACCGCAGTCTAAATAACCAGCCGTCAGTTACTAACCTGTTTACAGAATAGTGAATTTATTATCGATAGTGGACAACAAAGTAGTCCGGATGATGGACGTCCGGTAACCGGACGAGATATAAAGGTTCATTATTTATGAAAGATTTTGTGAGAGAATAATGGAAGTTATATCCTCCATTTTGTGTACAGAAAGTGTATTGATGGATATATAAAAAAGGTTATTTATTTTAAAGAATTAAGAGTCTGAAATTATACTTGGTGACTGATATTCACCATATCAGATAAATATAAAATTGATATAATGTCATCATCAATCTCTGAGCCTATTCCCAACTCTGTTGGGGTAGACTTTCTAGTGTTAGGTACTGTTCGATACTTCACGTGAAGCGACAAATAAATTCCTTGTCTCCTTCTCGATTTGATCCGCGACGAGCGGAAGCGACTCGGGCGTTGGAGGTCACAAAAAGACCTCCGTCCTCTATAAGAGCAGGCTTGGGGCTAACAGGTGTAGCCAGCCGTTGTCGTGTCGGCCAGTCCCCCGAGACGACAATGGGGGGTATTTTTAATTGGGTATTTTTTGTGTCGCGGGTTTTTTAAATTTTCGATTTAATTTAGTATTCTATACGTTTTAGATGATCTCCTTGTCAAAACCTTTCATTTGATACCCATATTGACCGATCAGTGAACAAAGTTAAATTGCTGGACGTCGTTTTTACGTCAGGAGTTAAAAACACCTATTTGAAAGTTATCTATTCCAATAAGTTAATACTTATCAGAAATCCATCGGTAATACACTGAATTCACGAAATAATATTATATCTAAATAAGTTCCGCAGGGGATCAGCCTTGATGAGAAGATCGGTGTGGTCGGAAAACCTAAATAAATCCCCCAGCGGACGAGACCTTAATATATATTCAATCTGTCCTACTAATATTTTGTGTCAGTAAAACTTCCTACAATTAGATTAGATATTGAAATAGGTAGGCATTATATGGCGGAACCGCTTTAGAGGAAATGATCCAGACTGGTCCTGATAATGCCTCGTGTAGAGGCGAAACACGTGCCGAGGTTCGTTCTACGCACTTGCAGAATATTGCACATACAAAATCATTGCTTCTCGGGTAAGAAGTCTTTTTACTTGCTATTTGGGGGTTGCGGTTTGGCATACCTTCCTTTCGCTTATTGGACGATTCGCACGAATTGAACTCGCACAAAACGTGCGAATCGACTCCGCGACTCGAACTAAGTTAATTTATTGATGTGCGAATCGTCACCTCCAAAAATATGTAGTAAACTATTGGCACACTATTTAATAAGTTAATAAAAAAAATTAAAGTACAGCCGTACTCAACGACGACGACAAAAACAATAAAACTAAAAATAATGGAAGTTTAAATAACAGATAACTTAGTGACATTTCGCTAATATTGCTTTCATTGGGATTATTAATCCGTCGTAGATCTCTCTACCCTAATATAATATTTTTACGAACTTTCACATGTATTTTAAAATAATACACTGTTATGAAAAATATAATTAAAATCATTGTTAAACCAGCCAGCAGAGGTCGGCCCGCAAAAAGTTGATTTGATTGTGTGAAAGAAGATATGACAAAGAAGGGAGTGACTGAGGAAATGACATCTGACAGGAATGTGTAGAGGAGAATGACATTGTGCCGACCGCAAATAAATGGGACAAGGGCAGGAAGATAATGATTGTTAAACCATTCATTGTTGCTGATAGTTCGTAAGACTAGATAGCTGTAACGTCGCCCTGTAACACGTAAAAAGATATTTGGAATGTTTTAGACGAGGCCTGGTAGCTCAATTGGTCAGAAACTACTACTCGATACTCCTCATGAAAGGGACTGATCGCGGGTTCAAGTCCCGTCTGGGCATTCACTAATCTTAAATCGAGTGAGTGAGAGAGTGAATAGGCAGCTTGTATACGGCTTCGATTACACAACCATTCTTTCATTCATTCAGAAAAATTCCTCACAGAAAATCGTTCAAAGCGCGCTTAGAACTTTTCATTTAGAAAATAATTAATTTCCTTACAGAGATAGAGATCCACCGTGAATTCATTCTCATAATAGCTGACGAGTTTGAATGTTTACGTTTTGTGAGAAAACTCATTTCTAACTCAAACATTAGTTAAGCTCTCGTGCAAGTTGAATATTAGGTACTTATAACAGTATCTTCTTCTGTCGAATCGACGGCATTTTTGAGTTGGCATCGTTGTGTAGTAATTTGTTTCACGGCAACGCCGCTACTCATGGAGAGGGCCCGAGCATAGGTTTCGGTCTTCGGGAAGGCTTACTACGTCCCCTAACAGTATGCACCCCTGGTATGCAATCTAGAAAGGAGGCTAAATGTTTTTGGAGACTATGTATGTATGTCTATTTCTTTGGCACGCCCAACAGCCTAAACGGCTTGACCAATTTTGACATGCGAGGTGTCATTTGATTCATTAGTGTGTGTGAGTGACAACAGGTATGTTAAAATTACCAGATAATCAAAATGGAGGATTTTAGCGCCAAAATAAAAGCCTTGAATATTTTTTTACTAATGAAGGAATTAATAGATTTCTACATTTAAGTCATGTCATACCTAAAAAGTGATAAGTGAAATAAATGATAAAAAATAAAAAACGGCTTGCTGTTTAAAGGGCCGAAACAAGTTTGTTAGCAGGCGGTACCCATTTGCAAATCATAACATCAAATGAAAATCAATGGATACCGCCTGCTATCAAACTTGTTTCGGTCTTTTCAACAGCAGTCGGTTTTTAATCCTTTAAAGATCCCGGTCGCTTACGTGATCTTTGAGGCCCAGTGAGCCCTTTTTTTATTGTGCGCAAAAACCCCTCGGATACCACCTCTACCAAAATCGGTGATTACGTCGGACTCGAACAGACCAAAACGCACGCCGTCCATGGGTCCTTGATTGCCGAAGGTGAGATTATACAAGACATATCTCTCGCACCCCGGCAGATCCGAGAATATCTCTTTTGAGATGACCCTCTTCCCCTAATGTGGGGTACATTGCCCCTGGTCATTGGGTATGCTTCTGCTAGGGTGACAGGTGACTCCACCCGTCACCCCTGCGCTCATGGAGGATGGAGGTCATTCTGCAACCTCCGACGTACGAGTCGCCTCCACACGGCAGTGAGACCTGGGGCCTTACCACGACCTCTTAAAAGTAATATTATTCTTATTACTTTCCGTGACCATATTGCAATTCATCATCACCCTCCCCTTGTCCCAATTATTTGGGGTCGGTGCAATATGTCATTCTCTTCCACACATTTCTATCAGATGTTATTTCCTCAGTCACTCACTTTTTGCAAATATCCCATAAAATTAGCAGCAGATGATTTACTGTTATCCCAGAGGAAAAATGACTGTATTATAGTACTAGCATTTTGGACCCGTTCCTAACGTTCAATTATTAAATCAAACGTTGTAGATGAACGACCATCGAATAGGTACTAGTTTGAGTCAATTGTGATGTTAATTACTTTCAATATCAAATTTAAATGCTAATACTTGTGAATTAGTTGTTATTCCGCTTCCCATCCTTCCTTCCTGCCATCCATACAAGCTTACCATCAGGTGGGGTGCGGTCATTCGACGACCCAAAGAAAAAAAAATCTTTTTGATTTAAATACATACATAGGCTGTCGAAATCATAACCCTCCTTTGACTTTGCCATAGTCGGGTAATAAAATATAATTATTTGATGCTAACATCCCCTCCAAAGTATGGAATCGCACAGATGAAATATCACTAAGCGGTCACCCATCCAAATGGTAATCACGCCTAGGTATCCTCAAAAATCAAGGACAACTTTGGGTCCACAACTAGTGCCGGTGCCTATATTAATATCTATTCTCCATTCGTGACAGCACTTCGTAGTCCTATCGAGGCACGTCTCCGAAGGTTTAACGACTGTTATTTGATGAGAGAGTATCTATGAACTAAACATATTAACTTTTATTCGAAAGCCTTTTACGACCTATAAAGGGCCCTTATATCATTTTATAGATTGTTTATGTCGCTGTTTTCGGGGAAGTACTACTAATGTAGTTAAGAAGGGGATGGATGTCGTAAAAATATAAAATTGTCATTCCACCTCGTGATAGTGGCTGAAAATACTGATTGATATGTCATTTGAATGATAATTTACATGTAAATTAGAATTGTTCATGAATAGAATTGAATACCTGTGACTGCTTACCATGGAAAACAAAATTAATGGAAGTGGTATGTAGTTGGAAACGAAGCATAAATTCGATGAATATGAAACTTTTTGATAAGAATACGTCTAAACTTTTTCGTAAATATTCAAGCTTGTTCCGCGCCAAGCGCTTTTTATACTACTACTATATGTATATCATCATTGTCTGAACCTTTTTCCCAAATCAGTTGAAGTCGGTTTTCCACTGTAACTGTGATGTAGCTGAAATTCGATATTTTCTGTGAAGCGACTGCCATCTGACCTCCACAACCAATGATCCAATGACCAATGGCGATATCGAAGTTCCAAGTTCGACTGGTGGGCTTTTGAGGGCTCCAACTACCCGTAACGATGTTTGTATGGCAACCGGGACCGACAATTTAACGTGCTCTCCGAGACACGATCGGGGCAAACAGCCATGGATAATGATAATAACTGTCCGTTAGATACAAAACTGATGTTGCATTAACGAGACAGTAACTTTGTCTGCACCGAAAATCTAGTTTAAACTTACGTATCAAAATTGAGTTTCGATTCTTGGAAGTCAAAAGATTCACAAAGTTATTAAACGTGAAACTTGGACTTTGCCGTGAAATTAGTTGTTCAATGTTCCTACTTCCGACAACGTTTGATATCAACCTTTTAAGGTTTTATAAACATTTTTTTTGTACCATCCTATAACGGAATTATTTATTATTATGTACTGTTATGTATGGTAGCCTAGTGGTATGGGTAATGGACTGCTGAAACGAGGTCTCGGGTTCGATCTCAAGTTTTACCATGGCACACACCAATGACTTTCCGATACTTTTCGAAGTTATGTATTTATTTATCGCAGGTTTATAAGTGCCCGGTCAATGGCAATAGACTTGCCCCCTATTACATTGGGACCTAAACATAAACTTCGGTTCATGTTATCCATATCGCACCTTCGACCAGTAGATGCGCTCATCAATGAGTAGAAGTGCAAATATTCCTTCAAATCGACCTAATTCCAGAGAATCCCTTAAATCTCATTTAGTATAAAGTTGTTTCTCCAAGAAATCTAATTTTACTTCGAAATGCGCTTGGTACAAAGGGAAGAAATTTTCGTTCAAGGACGAAGACACAA
This sequence comes from Pelosia muscerda, assembly GCA_963691645.1. Taxonomy (NCBI): domain Eukaryota; kingdom Metazoa; phylum Arthropoda; class Insecta; order Lepidoptera; family Erebidae; genus Pelosia; species Pelosia muscerda. The sequence continues at coordinate 16,418,876 of OY829109.1, read as the reverse complement.
GAATAATTCATTGCAGCAGCTGTTACCTCTCAGTAACGCAGTGGACAACAGACTTAATAATTGTGGTTGAGTAACCGATGTTTGCCAGTCTATTGTACAGTCGGCTACTAAAACAATGATATTGTTTGGTGAACGAACCTTTTACACTTAACTGAAACATTAAGTAAATTTTATTAAGGCTTTCCTCCAACTACCTGTTAAAGTTAAGGTTTCCGTCAAATTTAACAGTAACAATAACATTGATTCCGTTTAGTCGCGTTTGGTCCAATACGCGTTTGGTCCAATTGTCAAAAACAGGAAAGAATCGCAGTTGGTCCAATTCGCAGTTGGTCCAATTCGCAATTGGTCTGATTCGCGATTGGTCCTATTCGCGATTAGTCTAATACGCTATTGGTCCAATTCGCGATTAGTCCAATACGCTATTGGTCCAATTTGAGGTTTTCTATACTAATAATATTATAAAGAGGAAATATTTGTTTTTTGTTTGTAACGAATAGTCTCCGAAACTACTAGACCGGTTTCAATCATTCTTTCACCTATAGAAAGGTACAATATCTGGGAGTAACATAGGCTATAATTTATTTTCAAAAAAATTAGGGATCCTTTCTAAAACTCAAATAATGTAACCCAAGGTGTAAAAAAATGAAAAGTCCTATGGTTTGGCTAAATGTATTGCACCAGTGTGTTGACGTTTGAGCGTGGCCGGTTACAGTTAGCGTCAATGTATGACGTGATTTTAGCAATAGTCAAATGGTGCAACTTGTTTTATACCTGACCGGTACTATAACTGCACTATTAATGTTAAAGTACGATCGTGCAACCCAGGGTAAGTTAATTTGTAATGTACATCTTTTTGTACCTACCACCCCAAGGCCTGCGCTCATGGAGGACGGAGATCATTTTGTGACCAATCAAATGGCCGATAGCAGTGACGTCACTCACTCAGCGATTTGACATTTCTCGTTAATTTTTGCCACAGATATATTTGAAAATTATAATTTGATAAACCTTAAATGAATATAAATAATTACGTCAAACGGGGTGAATAGAGATCCAGGAATAAAACGGTCAGCTAAATTCTGCAGTTATTTTCTTTCAAGCGAAACTTTGGACTAGTTCATTGTAATAACAGAATTATCAAATATCTGATAACAGGCTAATTTGAAATCTAGTGAAAGAAATTATTTAAAATATTCCATTGACCATTTTACCCCTATTCACCCCTACATCCCCATTCACCTCGTTTTACTGTACACCACATATTATCGGAACAATGTTAGGTGAATCTTACGAAAGATATTACGATATTGATATAGTTGTTACTTTGACACTGTGGCGTGTTTACCATAAAGTTAGTAGTTTACAGTTATACTTAGAGGAACAAAGTGTGCGAGTGATATACTATTCAAAAGTATATAACAGTGAGTGAGTGAGTGTATTTTTTATAAACCTACTAGCTGACTCGCACAACTTCGTCTGCGTCACCCCGTTTTTGCAACATTTTTCATTCCTGCTCCGCACTTGTTAGTCGTAGCATGATGTTATATACATATAAACTTTCCTCTTTAACCATTCTATCTATAAAAACAAACCGCATCAATATCCGTTGCGTAGTTTTAAAGATTTAAGCATACAAAGGGACATAAGGATATGAAAAATAGGGACAGAGAACGCGACTTTGTTTTATACTATGCAGTGATTAACGTGTCAGTTACAGTCGTATAACTGACAAGTATAGGTACGTATATCCAACTATTTAATAGGAAATATCTCAGACACCATAATCGGGTGATATATAGTTCTAAACTACACTATAGTTCTAAATATTGAAACAACGAAGGTCCTTACTGAAGAAACTAGAATCACTAGAAGTAAACAACCTATTACAAAAATATGAATACAAACTTGTAAATAAAGAATATAATATCAAGAGAATAACAACCTTATATCTAATGCAATTACATTTAAATTCACTTGATACTCCAATTTTGTACGTATTTGTTAGCGCTAAACACAATGATCTGAAAGTTCACAAAGTTACAAAGTTGAAGGATTGAAACTTACTTGATTTTCTGATCATAACAGTGTAATATTGAACGCCGAAAATTAAATGATTCAAGTTAATAAAGTGAATGCTTCAGAAATTAATTCATTATTACACTTTTAAGGTCAAAAGCACTTGAATCAGGAGGGCTTGTGTGAAAGATTTGATGAGCAAATTCAATATCCTGTACAGAAATCGGCACGTAACTTGGTAAGAACCGTTAGCGCATCTGAGACGATTTTTTAGTCTCTTTTGCGGTAAAGCAAATATGATTCAAAATAAATGATGACATTCTGGTGAATGAATAGAATAATGACAAGCACTTTTTGTGTCTCTAAGTGATGAACTTACCCCAACTACTACAAAACCTTGCCAAGTTAGATGCTGTGCACAATAAGAAGTTTTATTAAAATAAAATGGAGTATCCTACCAAAATCGTTGATGCCCAGAGCAACAGCAACAAGGCCATTCGTAGATTTCTACAGGGTTAGCAGCACGAGGGTGACGCCCCTGGTGTTGCAAACGTCCCATAGGTGACTGTGACCACTTTCCATCAGGTGGGACGTGTGCTTGTTTGCCACCCAAATTGGTATAAATATGATAATGAAAGAGAATAGAGCGTATTATTTTTTGTAAAATTCGAAAACCTTTATCAATTTTCACACTTTAACTTACTTAGGTACACCGGCAGACCCTGAACTATCACAGGTTTCGTTAACCATCCCTTGGAGATCCTTGGATTCAAATTACAAGCTTTTGACGTAAAAGTGTTTAAACATGTTATCTACGCCAGTGCATACCTAATATTAGAGGTATTAACCTACTAGATTGTTCATTTATCTCCTATCTCTCCTCTCAGAAACCTACCCATATTCTATTAAAAGCAACACTCTCTGTTGACAGGAAGAAGCTCAGCCGCTTAAGCAGCAGCTCGTTAATCTCCACCCCTCGACGTCGCTTCAGGAGTGCTGCATCAGCAGCCCGGTTCACCATCTTCAGGGCCAACAGAGCTGGTAAACTGCGAGCCAAATCCTTCGCCAAGAAAGAGAAGAAGGCAACACAAACGTTGGCTATTGTATTAGGTAAGAACCTGGATATTACAGTGAATTACAATACAAGTGGGTTCAATTCCCGCTGATATCGTGAATGAGGAGCCGCTTGACAGCACTAGGCCTGTGTGAGACTGAAAATCATCGTTGACGAAATGTGTTAATATACTTCTGCCTTTTTTTATCATGCACAAAATCCCCACGGAGACCACCCCTACCAAAATCGGTGGAGGTGATTATGTCCAAAACGCACGCCGTCCATGGGTCCTGAATTGCCGGAAGTGAGATTAGACATATCTCTCGCACCTCCGCAGACCCGGAGACATCTCTTTTGAGATAACCCTCTTCCCCTAATGAGGGGACCATGGTGGCCTCATCTTGCCCCTGGGTATGCTTGTTGCGCAAACGCTTGGGCAACCGCCGGCTACTTCGTTAGCAAGTAATGCTTGAGCAGAAGACGACGGACCGAGACTGGAAGAGTCTCCTGATCAGTACAGTCCACGATGAGCGGAGGCGACTCGGGTATCAGTGGTCCCAGAATAACCACCGACCACCATGAGCTGCAGTAGGCCTGGGGGTGATGGGTGGAGCCGCTAGTTACCCAAGCAGAAGCAGGGCGCGACACCGGCGCGCAGTGCCCGCCTTCCCATATCCGGGGAGCTACATAAGGGCACCGTGATCTCACCTCAGGCAAACCGAAGACCCGAAAACAGCATACATTTTAATCGATTCGAGTCCGACATAACCACTCTCACTGGCTTCGGTGATGGTGGCATCCCTGGGGATTTTGCCCGTTACAAAGAATAAATCTACTGCCTACGCCTTCTGGGATTTACAAGGGTCAATGTATGTATGTATGGATGTATGAATATTTTCATTAGTCTGGGTATTTCTACCTATAATATTTACAAGAAAAAGCTTGCTAAGTAACCAAAAAGAAATGTTAGATAGACGGTATAAAGAAAATTCCCCAAGAGACCTAACCCAAATTACGAAACAAAGAAGTCTAAATTTCATTCTGAAACATTTGAGTGATAACGGGCAAAGTTACCATCAAAAACTAGACATTTGTGACACATTTATTTCGACATGAATCTTAATCTACTTGATATATTATCTCCCAACACTCAAGAGAGATAATGTGGCGACGTTACGTCAACTAATTCGCGCTTCAAACCTCAACAACGACGCCTTCTAGCATTTTCTGAGAGAACATTTCTTTTTTTTCATAAAAGTTATATGTGTTTCTGCCAATTTAGAAATAAAATATGTACAATTTCTTTGAAAAGAAACAAGCACTTCGTTTCATTTTCCAGGAGTCTTCCTCTTCTGCTGGGCGCCATTCTTCACATGTTCAGTGCTCGATGCTATGTGCTCCAAGTTCGGCCTCCCGTACTCTCCGGGGGTCACAGTGTTCATCCTCACTACGTGGCTGGGCTACATCAACTCTTTCCTGAACCCCGTCATCTATACGATCTTCAACCCTGAGTTCCGAAAGGCGTTCAGAAAGTTATTGAATTGTGGTACCTAGCCCGTAAATTACTACGTAGTTTATGACTAAGCACTGATATACAAAAAAGCCCAACCTAGATACACAGTCTCAAACAAAAGTAGCATTCGAATTTGTTCGCAATTACACATGAGTAGTTATATAGTTATGTTCATCATTCTCTGAACCTTTTCCCAACTCAGTTGTGGTCGGCTTTCCAGTCTTACTGTGATGCGGCTGAACTTCGATATTTTCCGTGAAGCAACTGCTATGACCTCCACAACCAATGGTCCAATGACCAATGGCGATATCGAAGTTCCAAGTTAGACTGCTTGGACTTTTGAGGGTTCCAACTACCCGTAACGACTACCTTAGATGTTTGTATGGCAACCGGGACCGACGGCTTAACGTGCTCTCCGAGGCACGTTATGTTATGTTATAAATATATTTTTTTACAAATTTAACCTTACAAACATGAGTTAAAGCTCTTTTTATAAAGCAGTGTACAACGTGCGTGTATGAACACGAGCGATGCAAGACTATTTGAAATGAGCGCTCAATTTAAAATTGAGCGTTCATTTTTTGCGGACAGTTTTGACACCCTGACTGTGCTTCTTGGGTTTTTTATATATCAATGTGATTAAGAGCTGATTTCGTCAATAGCAAGAATCCAGGTCAAAAAACTAAACTACGTTACTGTGGAAATGTGAGAAAGCAGTTAAGTCGAATTCGGTTTTGTTAGTAAATCGAGCCAGGAAGTAATGGACTTGCTCAAGAATTTAGTGGTAAAAATAATATTACGCTTCGAGCCTTACGGGAATATGAACTTTATGTGGTGAATCTCGAAGGTTTATTTCCATTTGTCTTCTTGGATGTATTAAAAGTCTGTTATACTATAAGCTGAAATTAACTTTATATATTAGGTATGAATATGTAAATAGCCTAAAATTATAATCGCTTCTTGGTATCAGTCAGACGAGGTCTGGATGTCTGTAATTGCAAGTGTTTTCACAAAGTTCTTGATTGAAAAGTTAATAAAAAATGGAGTTGTAAAATTTAAACGTCAATTTATAAAAATATTTTCAGCACGTATCTAATTTTTCAAACTTCTAAGTGTATTGCCTTATTTCAAATCAATGTGACACTCATAGAGGATTAACTGTCGCTTTTGCCTGTATTTCATTATACTTAATGGAAAATACAACCTAGGTCGCAGACAGGCACGCGGCCCACCTGATGGTAAGCCTATGGGCGAGTGCAGTAACACCAGAGGAATAACACTCGTGCCGCAACCTCTGTAAGAACAGAGACATTCTGTGTCGTCCTCCCATCCGGGGTCTAAGAGATATGAGTTGTAATACCTCCGGCAAAGACCCATCACAGCATGAGTTTTAAGTCGGTTCGTGGCCAACCGTGGTAATTACGGGCACAGTAAAACAAAAATGTGAAGTTATTGGGCAAAATTCAAATAAACAACATACTATATAACCAATAAGTAATGTTATACTCATATAAAATGCTTTTGTGCCATGATTCATGCTTATAACAATTATACCTTAAGAATTCATAAGTTTTTAAACAAACATGTCCGTCTTTGTATCAAGTTTACCCAAAGGGTCAAGAGTGTAAACATTGTCCGGGCAAAGTAAACAAAGGACATGTAATTTTGATATATGTTCCTATGTGTAATGTAAAGATTTTTGGAGCTTATTTCAATGAGATAAGGTCGAAAATTCTATATAGACTTGTAAATTTTCCAACTTCGCCTAAGTTTTCCTGTGGTTGTGATGTTCTATGGATTAAGGTAAAGCAATAATATTTAATTGTAAATAATTCCATTTAAAATGTATAAGATATATTGTAATATTGGACTGTATAACTGTTAGTTTTATAAATTGTAAGTAGTTTTCAGAGTATACATTATGGTGTATTCTTAGTGTCTCCTTGATATACATAATGGTAAGTTAACTAAGTTTTTTATTATGTAGATATGTGTAATTCTCTTTGTATCTGTCCTGCCGAATTAGTAAGTACCTACGAGCTATTTACCTTTTCATGAGTTTCGTACAAACCGGTTGAATAATAAAACTATTCTCATAAAGCCTATTAAAAAATCCAATTGATACTTACTCCCCAAGACGTTAATTGATAGTGCTTGTGCGGCTAAGCACGTTAATTTCTTTGTGATTTAAACTGCATAGCAAGGAATAGAAAGTGGTTACCGTGGCTTATGAACGATTGCAACACCATGGGCGTCACATTTGTGCTGCCGACCATATAGAGAAGAAGGTGGAAAGGGAAGGGGGGAGGGGAGACGGTTAAGAGAGTGTGCTGTCAGTGCAGAAGACAAAGAAGGGTTTCTCGGTCTTTCCACTAACAACACAAAACCTCTCCAGTGAGCTCTGGCTCCGCTGCCCGCATTTTTTTTTTATTTATCGTACGTCAATTTGACTTCACCTCGCCTGATGTTAAGCTGAAGGCATAGTCTCATGAAAGAGGGTCACCATTGCAAACACGTTCAGTGCTCAGCTTAACGGCCTCATCAGATGCTTTTTGTCATGTCATGTCAGATGCATTTGCAGTTTTCGTTATGTCGACGGCTACGAAATAGATTTAATTAGTGTTTTTATAAGACTTTCTCTGTGTTATTCTTGTAAATAATTATTTGCTAAAGCCATCCCTTCATAGAAGGGTCTGTATTAATAATTCTAGTCAAAATTATAATGTTAATGCCAAAGACGATTGTAAATATTAGCTTGTACTGTAAATATCTTATATAATTAGTACAGTGATGTCGTATCTATCGATGTTGAAATAAATGGTACATGATGTAGTAACGTGTATTATTCACCAGACTATTTTTTTTTTTTTGTGGCACGTCAATTTTACTTCACCTCGCCTGATGTTAAGCTGAAGGCAAAGTCTCGTGAAAGAGGGTCACCATTGCAAACACGTTCAGTGCAACAATGGTGGCGCTCAGCTTGACGGCCTCATCAGATGCTTTTTCACGCCCCGCTTAAAGGACCCGGGACCGTAGGATGAAGGCAACACGTGCGCCGGCAAGGAATTCCAGGACTATTAGGAACCTAATTTACTTTAACCATGCAGGAGATATAAATCGTCGAATCCAACTCGGCTGAGCAGCGTTCAGAAAGCTACACAGTACACAGCGTCTTTTTGTCCAAAATAACTCAGAGCTTGATGAAAAAATTCTTTAATCAGTGCGTGTTACCAATGATGACCTAGGCGCCGAGACGTAGACCTTCACTATGGGCCTCATAAGAAAGCTCAAGGTCACACAGCGAGCTATGGAAAGGGCTGTGTTTAGAATTTCTCTATTTTTATTTAGCAAGCTGAAAGTGGGCGGGGCACGTAGCAAGAAGAACAGATGGCCGTTGGAGCCGAAAGGTTCTCGAATGGAGACCGCGTACCGGTAAACGGACCGTGGGACGGCCTCCTGCGAGGTGGACGGTCGTATGTCGACCGTCAGAGTCGCGGATACCCATTGGATGCCGACCGCCTCCAACCGGTCGGATTGGAGGTCGATAGGGGAGGCCTATGTTCAGCAATGGACACCCTATGGCTGAAATAATGATACGGCCCCTTGACTTTAAGAAGGAGACCTATACCAGGGCCCTCGTCGATTTAACAGTAGGTACAGAGGACGACAAAAGTTCCTGAACACCTTGAGATCTTTATTCCTTTGACAGACTAAGTCTAATTTCTTTCTTTCTTATTTTTTTCTTAATTCTACTTAGCGTTAACAAAACAAATTAGATCGATGTCTTGTTTCTTTATAAGAAAATAAGTAAACTCATAAATTCAAATAATCTCACCTCCGGCAATCAAAGGCCCGCAGACGGCGTGCGATTTAGTCGGTTCAAGTCCGACATAATCACCTCTACCGACTTAGGCAGAGGTATTGCGTGGGGATTTTGCGCACGATTAATAAAGGCTATACTACAGTATCATATTTATTTTAAATATCTCGTAATGCGAAGTTTTTATTCATGGAATATTCCACACATAAGAATTCCTCCTGAACCGACCCAATCAACTGAAGTATTCGGGTAACCAATAAAAATTAAACTGCACCAAATACCTCAGTCGCCGTTCCCGGGGAATAAAATGATAACTGCAAAAACACAACTTTTCAGGAAAAATAAAAAACATGTTTTCAACGATTACTCCGGAAATACTGGACGTAGATGCGTGATTGTTAGGTTTTTAAAAATTTAATTTTTTCTTCATTTGCATCGTTTTAGTCAAATTTGGCTAACACCTGTCAAAATTATGATATTTAAAGAATAAAAAGTTAGTGTAAATTAATCATCATCAAAGTTGTATAATGTTAATTATCATTTTGTTCTCCGTTCAGCGTGATCAGAAAGGAATATGATACTCGTTACGTATCATTTTCTTCCACGAGTTTTTGGGATACGAGTGCTGATGATAATACTTTAATATCATTTTATTCTCATGAAAGCTGCAAAACTTTTTTTCCGTAAAGGATATAAATTTAGTTTTCCAATAAAACTCATTATGGTAATCATCAATATTCGCTTTATTCAAAAGTGTCAAATTAAAGTTTCATAACACAACAGCCTAGGAATAATTCTAAAATTAACAGACTAGGTCCTCACTATCGATATATAAAATAATAAAACTCTTATCCTTATCAATATCAATATCAATCAAAATAACAAATCAAATCAAATAATTTTATAACAAAGGGAAGCAACGATATTTTAATAATTTACTGATGCCCACGGCTTCGCCCGCGTGGAATTTTGTCCCCGTTCCCGCAACCCTTGGGAACCTTTTCCCGGGATTAAAAGTAGCCTATATGTTATTCCAGGTTCTAATCTACCCCTGTACCAAATTTCAACCAAATCAGTCCAGCCGTTTATGCGTGAAAGAGTAACAAACATCCACACATCCACACATCCATTCTCACAAACTTTCACATTTATAATATTAGTAGGATGGGATGTGAATTTCTATAATTCTAGGTAAGCAGTTAAAATACTAATATCACATAACGGGTACAGCCTCATAGTTACAATAATCACATTAAATCAGTTTCTTAAAATTAAATATAAATATAATAAACTAACAATCACAAATTGTCGTGCTCTTCGTCATCGTCGTTATTGTTTGCAGGACTGTTGGTGTCATGAAGCAAGGACTCGTAAAAACCATGATGGTAACTTGGAATATCTCCTGTCTTACAGAGGCTCATGAGTTTTTTTTTTTTATACCACTTAGCTGGCAGACAAGCGCACGGCCCACCTGATGGAAAGCGGTCACCGTGGCCTATGGACGTTTGCAACACCAGAGGCGTCACATACGTGGTGCCTACCCTGTAGAAACCTTCTTATGCCCTTCTTGAAGAACCCCATATTGTAGTCGCCTGGGAAAACCACGGCAGGGAGCTCATTCCACAGCTTGAGCGTGCGCGGGATGAAACTCCTTTCATACCGCACAGTGCGCACCGTTTCCGGTCGTAGTGTGTGAGGATGAACTCCCTCTCTATGGCGAGCGGTGCGATGATAGAAAGTAGGTGTGGGCATCATGTCAAACAATTCTTCTGAACACAGGCCATTATACAGGCGGTAGAACACACACAGTGAGGCGAAGTCCCTCCTGATATCAGTGGTTCCACACCGCCTGAGAGTATGGGATTGTCGACGATCCTCAGCGCCCGCCGTTGTACCGAGTCAAAGGGGTCAAGCTGGCATGCAGGCGCCCCAGCGAAGAGGTGACAGCAGTACTCCATGTGGGGCCGAATCTGTGCCTTATAAAGAAGGAGTCTTTGCTCCGCAGTGAAGTACTGCTTCGCCCTGTTGAGCACTCCTAGTTTCTTTGATGCCAGCCTAACCTTGTCCTCCAAGTGACTGCGGAACTGGACATCGCTGGAGATATCGACACCAAGGATCCCGATACTCGAGGAGATGGTGAGCGGTGTGTTCAGGAATTGGGGCGCTACAATAAATGGGGTTTTCTTAGCGGTGAATGCACATATTTGTGTCTTAGTGGGGTTGAATTGGACCAGGTTTAGTCGTCCCCAATCGGATACTCTGGTGAGAGTAGTCTCGATTTCAGACACAAGTTGTTCGCGACTTTCCTCCACCTTAGAGCGAGGGATGTTTGCACGGCCCGTGTAATATGCGTCCCCGGTACTGTCGTCCGCATAGCAATGAATGGCGTCATCAGACAGCATATCATTGATATGCAGCAGAAACAGGGTCGGGGACAGGACGGAGCCTTGCGGGACACCAGCGTTTATGTCCATGCGGTCCAAGCAATTGCCATCGACGACGGCTTGGATGCTTCTGTTGGACAAAAAGCTGGCAATCCATTCGCATAATCTCTCTGGGAGTCCGTACGATGGCAGCTTCGCTAGGAGACCTCTGTGCCAGACCCGATCGAAGGCATTCGCTATGTCAAGGCTGACAGCCAGTGCCTCACCCTGACTCTCGATGGCTTGCGCCCAGCGGTTTGTGAGATACACAAGAAGGTCACCGGTTGAGCGACTATGACGGAAGCCGTACTGACGGTCGCTCAATAAATCGTTACCCTCAAGGTATCTCAGGAGCTGTGTGTTTATAACACGCTCCATTACCTTCGAGGTTATAGCGATAGGCCTGTAATGGGACGGGTCTGTTCTGTCGCTTTTCTTAGGGACAGGGTGAACGAATGCTGTCTTCCACAAAGCCGGGACTCGTCTCTTGGAGTACGAAAGCGCAAAAAGTCGTATAAGTACTGGGCACAACTCAGGAGCGCACTGCTTGAGCACAATTGCCGGTATACCATCCGGCCCACTCGACTTCCGAATGTCTAGGGACTTTAGTTCCCGCCGAACCACCCGTTGTGTGAATTCGGTCATCATAAAGAGCCTTGTTGATAGGAATAGGGTCGTGGTATAGTACTTGGAGTTCGGGTATATTTGAGATGGAAAGAACTGGATTTGGGCTTGCTATCGGTCTTTGTCCCCGCTTACTTCTTATTTTTCTGACACTGTCCGTATTCAATTGCAAATATGCCGAATCAAAGTTATACTTGTATCTCAAAATTGATGGATTTGAATGTGAGACATTCACTTCCATGATTTGAGTCCATAATATCTTGTGCCCTTCATCATCTTTCATCCAGTTCTTATTGTCTATTAACGCTTTCATATTATAAAACTCCGTTTGCATCATCTGTTTAACGTCATATTTATTTCCATGCACCTTAGCGTTCATAATGATTGTGTCCAAATTTCTTAAGTCGTTTGATTTAACGTCTTTATACGAAACGAGTGGACGGTTTTGAACGAGAATAAAATGATAACATGCATTTATCACATTATGTCGAATATTTTTTTACGAGAATATAATTCTATTACTATTTGTCATAGTAACAAGTGAGGATACGTTTTGATAATATTATATTATCCTTTTATTCCCGTTCTTTTAGACCTGTCTTAAATCTTCGAATACTATGGTAATTTTTTATAACTCTTTAAATACCTGTAAAAAAATTACAAAAAAAATTGGGTAGATGTATTAATACACAAAGATCTCAAAAATGACATAACATTAAAATCAAGATAATGACAGATATCATTTTATTCCCCGGGGACGGCGCTCTGACCCCCGCTCCCAGCTTAATTGAAAGTCCGTTGGTAAAGAAAAGTACGGATCGGTATGCTGCAGGGGTCGCATTAAACTGGGTGGAACTATGATGTAATTGGAATTTTTATGATAAATGTTACAACTGCATGTAACTAATGGCTGATGCATAATAAATGTATTGGAAAAACGTGTTTACTGAAGTATAACTTCAGGTCAGTGAGTCTTCTTCACGATTTAACAAGCAGGTATTTATTTTAACAATAATATCTTTATTGGGGTAAATGAGTCCTTGAGTGGAGACCGCGAACCGGCAAACGTAGTGTGGGGCCCTGTGACTAGATGGAGCGACGATATCCGCAGAGTGGCTGGTGCGGAGTTGAGGAGGACAGCCGAAGACCGGGCTGAGTAGAGTGTCATGGGAGATGCCTATGAGGTATTTATTTAAAACTTTTGAAAATATCTGTTGGTATTTTATAATTCCTATCTATGTATTTTGTCCTACAGAAAACCATTGTCTGAGCCTATTCCGAACTTGGGTCGGCTTTCTAGTCAAACTAAGATGAGGCTGAACTTCGATATTTTCACAACCGAATTGGCGATATCGAAGTTCTGTAGTTAGGTTAGTCGGATTTTTGAGGGCTCCTCTACCCGTAACGACTGCCATAGATGTTCGTATAGCAACCCGGACTGACGGACGGCTTGGACGTGCTCTTCGAGGCATAACCTTGTGTTGTTTTCTCAACGGTGGGGTGAGTAGAGTAAGCCAGAGCACATTGGAGAGAGGTTATGTGTTGTCAATGGGAAGACCAAGGGGTTTAGTTGACACTGCTATGTGATTTTAAGAAACCATGCTTTGTCTTCTCCACTGACAGTACAGAAACTCTTTTAACTTTCAACCCTTCCACTCCCTTCCCCCTCTCTTGTACAGGGTCGGCAGCAGGAGTATGATGCCCTTGGTGTTGCAAACGTCCACAGTTGTTCCACTGATTTAAATTCCACTAGGTGGGCCGTGAACTTGTTTGCCACATAAGTGGTGTAAAAAAAGAACAAAATCGTAATAAAACTCACTCAAATGGGGGGTTGCCATGCCATACGGTGTCATGACGTATACCAGACGAAAGATAGGCGCAGCCCAAGCGAGGGAGATAGGCATTCACGCTTAAATTCTCCAAGCCCAGGGTGCACCGCCAGTTTCCCGATCATCATCGAAGTTACTACAGAATAAATATCTCTTTATAATACAAAGGGGATATTCGGTCTCGGTTCAAGATAAATTGAATAAACAGTAATATAACAAAAACAGAATTAAAAAAACAATCTAATCAAATAATGATGTCAAGTCAATAAAAAACATACAATCCTAAGCTGATCTTAAGCGTGTACTGCCATCTATGATAAAATGAACGTACTTTTAGTACAAATAGCTGGGTATGATGTGAATGTTATACATACCTACTTGAACAACCAGTACTTGGCTATGTATGTAATTTTGTTGCAGTAACATAGAACTTATGTGTAAGAATACTATTAAGATGATAATTAGTCAGGAATTATAACATATTAAAAGCAATATAATGAAATTAACAACCTGCAACATCAAAATACAACCGTGACCTTGTTTACCTCCAACGAGAAATATTTACAGCATCCACGTATAGATGGCGCTACTAACTTGAAAAACAACAAAATATGTCACACCCAAATTTAACTTACAGATACATGATTACGTATTCTTGTGAAATAGAAACATCTTTTTAACCGTTTCGTACATCTTTTCAATTCATCACAAAGAATAAATAGTTTTATTTGCGACTTTTCCTTTGCAATAATAAATGCAACAAGAAAATGACGTCTGCTGTATTTGAAGTGTTGTTCAAATGAGAGTCATGTTACTTGTCTCTTTCGCACAAGCGCGCCATTTGTATTTGATAGAGCGAGATAATAAACGTTGAGTTTGCGTTTGAAGTAGAACAGTCTTTGGTATCAGCTGACAACCAAAGCAAAACAGTCGGTGCGCGACCATCTTGTCAAAACTCTGAGTCGGTGACAACAAATAAATATTGTAAAATGTCCTAAATCGCTGTTACTGACATAAATAAATTATTGTATTTAATAAAGTACCGTGTATATTTCATGTTGGTGTCGTTTTCGAAGCAGTTACTACATAATTTACCCGATTTTTCGGGTTTGTGTTGCGTCAAATGACGTCATGTATGTGATTATACACGTATCGCGGCTGACGAGTTTGTAAGTATTTTCTTTTATTTCTGTGTTAATTTTGATGATTTGGTGTCGATAATGTGCTATTTTCCACAAGTTTATATTGTTCGTTTCATTCATGAATCGATGGGAACCGAGGGGCCCCTTTGATCGTCCATACGCGTCGGACTGTGTTGGTACGGATGCCCTTGAAAATTATGCAGCAAAAATCGCGTAGTTGCTGTGCTTGTTGTTTAAATGTTTAAGAGCATTAAACAGTGCATAGTTCCATTCATAATGTCTGTTATTTCGTTGTTGACGAGATTGCCTTTATAATTCGCATGGCAACGAACGTCCGCGTCTTAACTAAAAATGGAACACTCTCGAGTCGACTCATAGAAAGTATTGTTCTTAAACATCGAAAGTATGTATGCTGTGTATATCTGTTTATCGACACGGAAATTCTATTCAATACAAGTTTAGTATTCTATTTATAGTTACTTTCCATTTCACATTTTTGTCAGTAGCAGGTGCTTACATCGCAAAATGCCTGCATTCGGACATCATTCCGCGGTCATATCTCGATATAATAAAGATATAACCATCTCTTCTCTATTTTTAAATTACATGTCGGTACAGCTACAATGTTTACGTGTATTGCTTTGCTTACCGTCATACTAATACAAGTCACTAATTAGTGGGCGTCACTCGTGTATCAATAAGTTTTTCTATTTAGAATCGTTGGACATTGGACATTACTAGGATAGAATTCGGTTATTCCCCACAACTAAACATCCATTTCATAACTTGTCATGTTTTTTTCTACTAACTACCAATACGCACGTATACATTGTTACTTATTGTATGTATGTATATATACAATGATACCGATAAAGTGAAACTCATAAAACATTGTGTGAAGCAAGCAATATATGAATGTATTACACCTATTAATAGACGGTGTAAGTACATATATATCCGATCGGCTTCATTTTTTAAATTCTTTGTTATTTTTCTGCTGTTTATGGTCACGTTTTTAAAACCGCGGGTACACGGAACAGATAAGTTTTGTTCCGTGCGCGGTTTTTTTTTATGTTCCGTGCGCTGATACACGACCTAATTTAGTTTTCTGTGTTGTGAATCTGAAGGTGCGCTTACACAATCAGTCGTGATTGTTATTTTTATGATCAAGTGTGCTTACTTACTTATGATAATTCTATGATAGGGACGCGAATGAATTCTCTTATGAGTTTTTGTATTGCAATGAGATTATTTTCATTGTATTACAGTTGATTTATACACGTTCCGAATTTTGAGGTTTAAAATTGGCTCTAAGGGGTAAATTTATTTCACAATATTGCGTGTTGACGTTCGTGATCAGAGTTCTTACGTAATAATTTCAGTAAATTATGAAACTTTCCGATAACATAAGTCTTTAAGCCCTTAAGTGTGAACAACTCTATACCTATTTAGACAGTGCGTAACTAATTGATGATTAAATATTCAATACCTACTCAATATATCTTCGAAGAACTTATCCAGATACATCATCAATTGAACGCCAAGCCCTGTTGCTTCCAAAACGTGTTTCCTTCTTCCTACAGTCCCGGGTCCTTTAAGCGGGGCGTGAAAAATCTGATGAGGCCGTCAAGCTGAGCGCCACCATTGTAGCACTATACGTGTTTGCAATGGTGACCCTCTTTCATGAGACGTTTCCTTCAGCTTAACGTCGGGCGAGGGGAAGTCAAATTGAGGTGCCATAAATAAAAAAAAAACACTTTTCTGACTTCTCAGTTCACAATTGAGTCAGTTTTCCAAAAACTGTTTATTTGACTTATGCACGATTCGCACATAGCGCGGGTGAGGGTCGGACCCGACCCCGAGTCATTTCGCTATCCATTGCAGTTTACAGAGTATTAAGAGAACGGTGATGGATGGCAAACCGACCCGAATTTTACGTGACTTTTAGGGACCATTTCAGTGTTTTTTCTTGTTAAATTCCTTACATTTAACCTAAAAGTTTCGTTATTCACGTATTTATTTAATTGTAAACAATACGCCACACAACATTAACGATTTATTTATTATTTCTACTTTTAAACAAGTTGAAACAACGAATGAATTTATTGTTCGAAAGTATTGGCAAGAAAAGTAGGGCGGCCATTGTCAACCAAATGCATTTTTGCTGTATTCAGTAAAATCTGAGTTCCTCAAACTTTAGCTTCACCTACCCCATTAGACTTTCCAAGGCAACGAAACCTTGAAAAATTTACTATCTGAATTCGACTGTTGTCAATTGACGTTGTCCTCATCCCTGGGGATGATATCTACCCCAGTTACATTCCAGACGTACACTAGGGAACCGCATTTCTACCTCTATTTTTAGATTTGGTTTTTATGTTAATTCTTGTATTCCACCATTGTCATGGTCAGATAAGATAAGACGAGATAAGATGAATACTCTTTGTACACCAAATATAGGATACATTCGATAGATAGGTATATAGTTAGACTAGCTGACCCACGCTAATTCGTCTGCGTCACCCCGTTTTTGCAACATTTTTCACTTGTGCTCCGCACCACTTGGTTGTAGCATGATGTTATATACATATAAACCTTTATCTTCAATCACTCTATCTATTAAAAAAACCGCAACAAAATCTGTTGCGTAGTTTTAAAGACTTAAGCATACAAAAGGATATAGGGACAGAAAATGCGACTTCGTTTTATACTATGTAGTGATAGTTGTACAATGGGCGGTTTTATCGCGGTCTGCGATCTCTTCCAGACAACCAGTGTTTGAACCTAACTGCCTGGGATCAAGGTAGTTTGCGATGTACACTAAATTGTAATAATATTGATAAGTATGAGATAACTTTCAATCGCATCACTTAAAAGTTCCGAATATTCTTCTACTCTTACTATTCCAAATATAAATAAAAGACCGCTACCACTTCTAAATTTTCATACTTACTCATTTCAATCACCTGGCGTACCTACCTCCAGTTGGCTCCCAGTGGTCCGCGTACCCCACTTTGAGAAACCCTGTCCTAAATTAAACCATAGGGCGTAACTCAATGATAACATTATCGTAGGATGTATAAGGTACTGGACAGTGTTTAATCATGTGTAATCCATAACCCATTTTATAACATAAAAATGCTCGGGGTATCGCTAGGGTGACTATTTTGTTATACATGATTGATAACATACTTGTATACTTCTCCACTGTATTTTTATAATTGTACCTAACCTTTGAGAATGCGGCAAGGTGAAATCCCAATAGGTGGCGAGCCTATTGCCATTAACCGGGCACTTATAAATCTGTGATAAATACACACATAACTTCGAAAAGTATCGTAAAGTCATTGTTGTGTGCCATGGTAAAACCTGGGATTGAACCTCGTCTCAGCATTCCATTACCCATACCACTAGGCTACCGCGCGACAGACAGTATAAATAATCTGTCTGTGTATTTTGTTATCTATATTCTATTTCCTGATGCTTACCACAAAATATAAATAACTAACAAATATATACAATTATACATTATCTTCAAGCCTGTAAATTTGAAGGGGTAGGCAAAGTTACATGTAATACTCTCACATTTCGCCAACTATGATTTTCGGTACTACGCTTTTTATATACCACTTAAGTGGCATACAAGCACATGGCCTGATAGAAAGCAGTTACCGTGACTTATGGACTCAGGGACGTTACACTCGTGCCGCCTACCCTGTAGAAACATTCTAATGCCCTCCTGATAAACCCTATATTGTAGACCTTGGGAAACCCACGGCAGGGAGTTCATTCCACAGCTTGTGTGCGTAACAGGGGATGAGCGTATTGTAGGCAAACGGGCACTTCATCATGGGTTTATGTTGAATGGAATTGAGAACCACCCTATCCCTTAGTTGCCTTCTACGATAATCACAGGAAGAAATAAGATGGCCCTATTCTACTCAACCTTTTCTTTTTATTGTGCGCAAAGTCGCCACGGATACCACCTCTGCTAATGTCCGTGGAGGTAACTACGTCGGACTTGAACCGACTTAAAACGCTCGCCGTCTGTGGGTCTTTGATTGTCGGTGGATTCTAGTTTAGTTTCTGGGTTTTTTTCTCCTTTTATTTTGAAAGAATATTAGCAACTGAAATTACTAATATCCCCTTTACCCCTCCACGTCGGTAGTTGCAATGGGCAGGATTCGAACCCGGGACCTCTCGGTCCTAAGGTCGACTCCTTAACCACTAAGCTACCAACGTTTACAAGATAATACAAGACATATCTCTCGCACCTTGACAGTCCAGTGGCCATCTTTTTTGAGATGACCCTCTTTCCCCAATGTAGGAACCATGGCATTTTATGTGAGCTTCTTTCCGCCAGGATGTGAGTGTTCTGTGATGACCACCAAGAAACGCCGTGTTGAAGATATGTACTTCTATTTGATATTCTGAGACTTTTAATATACATTATTATTATTATTATTTGCAGTGCCTAAAAACAAATACGGTAACCACACGCGTTCGTATTGTTCTCTGTTAACCAAAGGTGTGATTATGTAAGATACTTCGCCGTTTATAAACTAAGCAAATAATCTTAAAAAACTGCAAAGAAAAAACATGACTCAATAATTGAGTCGACAAAAAACAATAGCAAAGATTACTCTGACCGACAGCTCCTCATTTGACTTCAATATTTAGCACTATAGCTGAGAGGTTACATCACAAGTTGTATTGAAAATTATAAAATATTACTAGTTGTTGCCTACAGGAACACCGTAAATACTTACTATGTTCCTGGAACAGAAATCTTGCCCTGATTAAAAAGTAGCACATGAGATATATTTTTTTTATTAGGGGATCGTAGTCGACCGAAAAAATAGTTCATTAAAAAAAATATATAATAAAGTAAGTAAAAATATTTTTTGAAGTACAAATAGACATTTTCGTCATTCGAACGACGTTTTCTTATAGAACAATGCAACTAAATACGTTTAAGCTTTGCATCATGAAAGGCAGCTTCTCTCGTAAGGACAAAAATAAATGCTGCTTGCTCCCGCTAGATTCATATTGATTAACAAGATAAACAAGCTTTTCTCTCTTATAACACAAAACAATGACAGGCTATGTCATAAGGGGCTAGATAGGGACACCATGGTCCCCACTTTAGGGGAAGAGGGTCATCTCAACAGAGATGCCTCCGGGTCTGCCTGGGAGCGAGAGATATGTCTTGTATAAGCTCACCTCCGGCAATCAAGGACCCATGGACGGCGTGCGTTTTGGTCGGTTCGAGTCCGACATAATCACCTCCACCGGTTTTGGTGGAGGTTGTATCCGTGGGGATTTTGCGCACGATAAAAAAAAAGCGTATGTCACAAGTCAAATGTGATCTATTTTAATTTCTATTGTATTACTGCCATGGAGGTAAGCATCTTTTTCCTCTAACAAATAGGTTATTAAGTAATTACGCAGGAAAAGAAATTACCTACGAGTACGACTTCAATATAAATAACTGACCAAAAGTGTTTAAAAGCAGTAATTAGCTATGTATTACACAAGTATTGTTTAGTAAGATGTTTAATGAAAAAAGTTATTATAAAGTAGACTAATAACTTGATGATAAAAATGCATGGTCATACTAATCTCTTGCTCTTGCACCTACATATTATAAATGAACGGAACTATTTAAAAAAGAAAATGAATAATAACGATAATCTACCTGAGATTCTTGCTGGTCTCTTCTCAGGAGATTTAACTACCGAACCAGCGAAGGAATAATTTTCAAATGATTTATTTATTATAAATTATAATATTTTTGACAATTAATTGTGAAACTTTGACATTCATAAGTGCTCTTTATGTCCCTAAACTGAATAAATGAAATTGATTCTTTGATTCTTTGATTCTATGTTGTCATCTGTACTGAATCCGACGAAATGAGAATCCGACCTTTTGCGAATCCGACCAAATGCGAATAAATTCTTTTAAGAGTCGTTGGTAAAGCTTCTGAACGTAACCAGACACAGATTACATATATAATTAACATAAATTTATCAAATGCATAGTTAATTTTATCTATAATACACACACACACACTGACACACACACATACAAATTGTATATTTTATAAATGATTACGTAAGTGCTTTTCTTATGACCTTGTGCGTGTGTGCATTGATGACCTTTATCATATATTATGACGTCACCAATATCGCTTACTGCATGTAATCATTTGTACTATACTGCCATAATTGTATTGTATTTCATTACTAAGGTAGCAAACACTCTTAATCCTTTCATATCGTGGCAATAGAAAACCTTGCAACACCATAAAGCATTAATTTAGGAGTTTTAAACACAGTCGTAACGTTAGATCGGTTGATTTTTTTTTACCACCTTAGGTGGTAAACAAGCACGAGACCCATCTGATGGTAAGCTAACAGAAAGTGAAAGATTCGAAATGCATCCGTGATCAACTGATGATAATGATGATGACTCTCACAACTCTAACGGACTCGTATTTGCCTCGATTGTTTTTTTTATGGCACGTCAATTTGACTTCACCTCGCCTGATGTTAAGCTGAAGGCAAAGTCTCATGAAAGAGGGTCACCATTGCAAACACGTACAGTGCTACAATGGTGGCGCTCAGCTTGACGGCCTCATCAGGTGCTTTTTCACGCCCCGCTTAAAGGACCCGGGACTGTAGGAAGAAGGAAACACGTGCGCCGGTAAGGAATTCCAGGACTTGAAGGATTAAATAGTTGTCTAAGTTATTTATGATTGACAACAATGGCTGCGCGGGCTCGGGTAGTCAGCACGAGCTTCACTGTAGTGTTGTTTTTTCTTCTTCAGAGATAACAACACTCGCGTTGAGGAATTAATTACACTATTATAGAAATACAAAAATCTCTAACCTTCATATTTTTTAATTTAAATTATTTATCATATTTTATTTATATTTTTTTACAGTAGGTACAGTAGGTAGGTACTATGAATACGTGTTTTTCTGTTGTTGGTGGGAAGACCAACTTGTCTCCTGCACTAGTGGCACAGAAGCTCTCTTAACCTTCACCTCACCTCTTCAAGAAATAACTAGAAGGTTTCTATAGGGTTGGCAGCAATGTGTGAGTGTGACGGCCCTGGCGTTGGAAACGTCCATAGGCTACGGTAACCACTTTCCATCATGTGGGCCGTGTGATTGTCCGCCACCTAAGTGGTATAAAAATATTGGGACTGAAAATTAGACTACTTTTATTCATTATACAAGTTCCAATCCTAATTGTATCCAAAGCTTGCACCTTGGTGCCCAAAATCCTCTCTCCGTTTGTCAAGCTAAGATTTCAAAAAATGCCATTTAATTTAAGACTTTATTCCTTTAGAGGTAAAGTTCAAATTTAAATGAAAAGTAGGTCATGATATTATTTCATTCACTCTGTAAGGTGTGATTTATTTTAGATTTTAACAAGAAAGCAGTAACGTCGAAAATTCAATGTCATTATTTATAACCTCAGTGCTGATTTGCACTTGTGATTGATTTAGTCCCATAAGTAGGCTTTGGTAGGGCTGCACACATCCAATGAATTATTAGATTAGAGTTTAACGGAAGGGTAACTTCAAACCACCGTAAACAACTTAACAATCAGAAAATATTGTTTGTTTACATGTCCAAAATGTCCCACAAACGGCCTTCGCGTGTTCTAATTCACTGCTTCCGAGTGCCGAACGCGTGTAATCATGGCGTTATATCATACAATTCATACATAAATAATATGGTCTCACACTGATTTAGGTGTGCGAATAAGTGTAGGAAAATGTTATGAGTAGTTGACTCACTCATCTTTGCGTTGTTTTTTCCACAGAAGAGAAAAATCTAGTAGAAGTGCGACGCGATAGTTTTAGTAGCGGAACCGATGTCGCCAAACTCACACATATAACCGTTAATAATACCGTGCATTACTAGTAAATAATTGCTTTGAATGGTCGTCCCTATCTAAATACTACCTTTAATGTCATATTAGCTCAAAACATACGTACTACTAAATGAAAACACGCCACTATTTTTAAGGTAGTGGTAACTATATTTGCACCACCTTTTTTTCAACCGTTCAAAATAGCGAATATTTTGCTGTAGATAAAAAGTATTTATGGCGTTTCATACTTTGAATTGAACAAGCTTGTATATTTACGAAAAAGTTTAGACGTATTCTTATCAAAAAGGTTCATATTGTCGAATTTATCCTTCGCTGCATAAATACGCTAACCAATGACACGTGTGCTTCCACTTATTTTTGGTTTTCCATGGTTTTTTTTGGTCTAAAATATCTCAATTACTACTAGTAAGTAACTTTTTTTTATCGTACGCAATACCCCCAGGGGTACCACCTCGACCTTTCGATCTCAGTCTTATAAGCTTATCTTTGCTAGAAGCTGGAAAGATTAGAAGGATTGTTAATGTTTTGGTTACCATCATTAAAAAAAAACAATTAACAACATTTTACAAGTTGAGCGAGCAGCTCATTTTCAGGCTTGTTTATCATTCAAATAATCTAGAATTTTATAATTGCCTTTTTGCATAACTTTCCTTTGATTAAATTTTCAAATTTATCGGTAGGTAAGTCCCTAATTTTATAAAGGTGATTGTTAAAAAAGCGTATACAGTTACCCTGAAGGTTTACTATCACAGACTACGAGATTATTTTGTGTATGGTATTTACGTTATGCCTATCACAAACTCTTGGAAAGGTTGTAATATTTTTCATACATTATGTTTTCTAAAATAAGTTTTCCAAATGCATATTATTTTCCTTTCATTAAGATTTATCTGGACGATGGGCAGTTGCTCCCATAACCGTACCAGTAATAACATGGTACATACATTAAACAAATCAACTAAGAACTTAAAACATTAGCAGAATTACTATGTTGGTATCATTAGTATCGAAAAAACCCGTTAGCCGACCAACCTAAATGGACAGGCAAATCAACATTTAAAATATTATGTTAATTTCTATTCCCATTTAGAATACAGTTGAATGGTTGAAACGGATTCTTGACTATTTAAGTTTGACCCTATGAGAGTGAAACACAATTTTTCCTCTAACTTTAAACAATGATTACACTCTCAGTGTAATCATTGTTAAAAATTAGAGAAAAATTTTATGGGGAAATTTTTTAACATGAACTGCGATAGCCTAGTTGTATGGGTAATGGACTGATAAAACGAGGTCTCGGGATCGATCCCAGGTTTCACCATGGCACATACCAATGATTTTTCGATGTTATGTGTGGACATTGGGACCTAAACATAAACTGGCGAAATGTGGGTGCTAGCACCTCTCTACCCTTTCGGGGATATAGGCGTGAGTTTATAAAATATGTGAAAAACAATGTTTTGAGTCACAAAGATTCATATTTCATAAAAAAATTGTAGTCATATTACAGATTTATGTCAATCCCATATTTTACTAAGCGATTCCACTAGCGTTTTCGCCAATAGAATATCGCTTTGTTGTTGGCTACTACAATTTCAAAACGTGTGATTTCAATTCCATAAGAAAAAAAAACCTAATAAAAATACTGATTTGGGCCTAGTCTATTCTTATATTCCTCCTCTGTTTTCGATCTCCATTTCGTGCCTTTTCTTACAAATCATGCGAATTGTGGGTATTACTCAAGAAACTTTTAAAGCGTCATGTAGGATTAAAAGTTCGCCATGTTTTCCGTAGATGGCGTTTACTAGTGTATAATTAACGTGGAAATTGCCGAAAGCTAAAACTAATTATAAACTAATTAATGAAATATACCCTAGTTGAAATGCGACCACTGGATAACTTTGAGACTCCAAAACAGGAAAGTCTTAGGAATTACCTACTAGCGAATTTATTACTAGGAATGTAATTAACCATTGATTACTAGTGGGTTGTCCCATTTCTCAGTGTTACGTGTTTATTTACATAGAAATGAGTTACAAAATAGTGTTCACACACTTCTCATAAATACCGTATGATGCTTTACCTACCATTTAAACATATATACATACTTATGCCTGTAATCCCAGGGTTATGCAGAGGGGTAGAGGTGTATTAAACATTTCGCCAACTATGATTTTCGGTCTCACGTAATAGGTGACGAGCCTATTGCCGCTAAAAAAATAAATATTCCGCTAAAAGAATTCTAACCGAAAATGTTGCAGCTAAGTAAATCATTTTGAGTTGTCGAAATGTGGGTGTTAATACACTTTTGCCTACCCCTACGGGGATTACGGGCGTGAGCATATGTATGCATGGATGTACATGTACACTATGCAAAGATGTCAAACATAAAATAATAGTAAGTTAAACTGACAAGTCCTAATACTCTGAAACGTTCCCTGTTGAAAATGAATACGATTACGTCGCAGTTCGTGATGCAGGCCCAAATTTGTAGCCTAACGGGGATTAAGGACGCATCCCTGTGTTTAAGACTAAAGCTGTGTCCTCCCTGATTACGGGGCGTAATATTGGACTGGTTATCCAGTATCCACTATTTTGCGCGCCAGAGCAGAACTTCCGTCTAGTGTAGGCCATCTCAGATATCCGCTAAGGAAATACGAGCACAATACAAGTTATTACTAAATGGCGTGGTAACAGATCATCGATAAAGTTTAAAGAGGAACAAAGTGAACAGAGTGACATACGTATCTCTACACAAAAACTTGGTGTGAGAAAGTGACAGATTTCTTCGAAATTTCCCTAGTTCGTCCTTTCTAGAGTTGGCAACCCTAGCTGTATTGTATTATTATGACCCTGAATACAGGGCTTGTTTACCGGTTAATGTATCAAACCGGTTTCAGTGTAAGTACATAAGAGCGTTTCATTTAGGTTTGACTCTACCTTAACCGATAAAAAACCATTTTGGTTTGAACTCAATTTACCGGTTTTGATTTCGCTCTTACCGACAACATCGATGCACCATTCACATTCAATTCGCGCGGACTACATGTGTTATCCACTAGTACAAAATTTCAATTTTCAAGCGTAGGGCTAAAGTGCTTCCATATTTTAAAGGAGTGGTGTAGGTCACTAAAGGGTAGTGCGAGCTTCGTCGGTCGCGTGGACTGTATGCGCAGTCCATTTTCAATTTAATACAATTTTTTTTAATAAAATTAATTTATTTTAATTATCAAAATATTATAAAAGAACAGTTTTTCTAATCAAATATTCTATTGATAAATGATATTGGTAAAAATTCTATTGATAATGGCATGTATTAACTCCCTATAATTTTAATTATATATAATACTAGCTGTTGCCCGCGGCTTCGCCCGCGTGGTTTATTTTTTGACAATTACCTACTCATTTTTGACTCATTATTATTATTAGCCCACATAGTTATTTAATTATTATATTGCATATTTTATAACCACCTTCGGTTCGCCGACGATATCGTCATAGTTGCGGAGTCGCTGGAGCAGCTGGGCGAAATGCTGCACGGCCTAAACGAATCCTCTCGACGCGTCGGCCTTGGTGTAAACTTGAACAAAACCAAGGTTATGTTCAATGAACACGTTATACCGAGACCGATTGCCGTCGAAGGGGCCACACTCGAAGTTGTTCAACAATATATCTACCTGGGGCAAACCATACAACTTGGTAGAAACAACTTCGAGAAAGATCTAGCCAGAAGGATCCAATTGGGCTGGGCAGCGTTTGGCAAATTGCGTCGGGTCTTCTCCTCCCCCTACAACAATACCTAAAAACAAGAGTCTTCGACCAGTGCGTTCTGCCTATTATGACTTACGGTGCCGAAACGTGGACATTGACGGTGGGGTTAGTCTACAAATTGCAAGCCGCTCAGCGGGCCATGGAGCGAGCTATGCTTGGAGTCTCTTTGAAGGATAAAGTTCGCAATGAGGTCATCCGACAAAGAACTAAAGTTACAGACATAGCTCGCAGAATAACCAAGCTGAAGTGGCAGTGGGCTGGCCACATCTGCCGGAGGACCGATGGTCGCTGGAGCAAACGAGTCCTCGAGTGGAGACCGCGAGAAGGCAAACGGAAGGTAGGACGCCCCCTAGCCAGATGGACTGATGACTTGAAAAAGGCGGCTAGGACAGACTGGATGCATTAGAAGAGGCCTATGTCCAGCAGTGGACTGCGATAGGCTGATTGATTGATATTTTATAATGAACAAAACTAAATCACAACTTCTGTGTCTTAATTATGAAATAAAAATAAGACTCCCAATAATGCAGATCGCATGTCGCTGCAACTTGTCGAGAGCATCTAATAAGTACTTTGCGGAGCTATCCCAGAGATGCGAGCAGTATTCCACGCAGGAGCGAATTTGTGTCTTGTAATGAAAACACCGCTGCTTCGGCGTGAAAAAACGTCTCACTCTGTTCAGGACTCCGAGTTTACGAGAAGCTGTTTTGATGATGCTCTCGATATAGTTCTTGTTCATCAGTTTGCAGCGAACATCCATACCGAGTATATTGAGGTTATCCTGAAATGGCAGTGGCGTGCTCTGAATAGTGCGATGAGGAAGGAAAGTAGAGAGCCAGCATTTACCTGCAGGAACTCCGAAGCTCATCCATCACAAGGAACGCGAATGCGGCGCCCCTGCAAGAAGCTAGCAACCCAATTGCACAGTCTTGGAGGCAGACCGAAGGTTGGTAGTTGGCTAAGAAGCGATTTGTACCAGACTCTATGGAAAGCTTTAGCGATGTCCAGGCTAATAGCCAGTGACTCACCATGCTTGTCCATAGCCTCACCCCAAAGATAGGTTATATACCGCAGAAGATCGTTTCGGCCTAAAACCTTATTGCCGGTCAGTGATCCTCTAGGTGACGCATGAGCTGTGTGTTGATGAGGTGCTCAAAAACTTTACACAGCACTTAGGTGACGGCTATGGGTCGATAGTTGGCTGGGTCTGAGCGATCTCCCTTCTTGGGAATCGGCTGTATATTCGCCTCTTTCCACGCCGTCGGCACTACTGTACCCGAAATGTGGGAGAGTTAGTACAGCCGCGTGAGCATTGTAGACAACTCCGCTGCACATTTTTGAAGAACCACCGCTGGTATACCATCCGGACCACTGGTTTTCCGGACATCGAGTGACTGCACTACTGCACGGACGTCGCCTTGCCTGATACGGATATCAGGCATTGCGTGGTCACTGTTGGGTGGTCGGTGGCTGCATACCACAGTCCTCAATTCGGGAGTTGGTCGTAAATAGATTAACCAGAAAAATTGTTTTCTCTTGCGGCTCATGGGCCAGGGATCCATCAGGGTTGTGCAGGGGGACGGGGGAGGGGCGGGGGCAGGGTAGCTGGGCTGCCGGGCTGGTAGAATTTAGCTTGCACGGCTCTGGCCAGTACCCAGTAGCCACGGCTGCCCGTGGGATGCACCACTAGGTCTTGACCAACCTGTGCTATGCGCTGGGTATTTTGCAGACCCTTTGCTTTGTTGTACGCTGCCTTAAGTACCCTATGTTGGAATCGTTGTGCCTTACCTTACCCAAGCGCGAAACGCAAACTGTTTATGATAAACAGCCTCTGCTCACGCCCGAATCAAGGGCGCACTCCGCGGGCACCGGTGACATCAGTGTATGGGATATAGTACTCCATACCCAAAACTGATCTCACGGACGACAGCAGTTGCACTATCCAATGGGTCTTTACCTACAAAACAGCGCTCAACCCAAAGGATAGACGCAAAATAGTCACGCAGTCCATCCCAGTCCGCTGACGAGTAGTGCCAGAGACGCCGATTTCCCTGCACTGGTCGTGGGGTGCTATTAAAAGCCCCTTGGAACCCCCAAAAATACCTACTCAGCGTTCGGAAACCGCTCCTTCGCCTCATCTGCCGCCTGACTCAGACATTCAAAGAATAGTGTGGTCTCGGCATCTCCGGTATGGCAACGGTAACGGCACACATAGATTTGTCTCGTACAGCTATGGTCTACGTGTACCCACGGGACAGAAAAGGATGGGTCCTCAAGGCAGCGCAAACGACGACAACAAACATCCGCCCTAACAAACACGCACTCCCCGGTTTTGGCACGAAAATTTTCCTTTGGAACATGGCCGGGGTAGAGCAGGCAGGTGTCGTCATGCGGCATATTTGTGTCTCCGTCAGAAAGAGCGTGGCTGGTTTCGCCGTCTCTAGTTGTTGGTGGACGGCGTTGAAGTTTGCATGGAGCCCACAGATGTTAGTAGACTCCACCTCAAAAAGCGAGCTAGTGGGAGAATAAAGAGCCGCTGTGTTGCCATAATCTCTGATATGTACTGCCATGGTAGGGGGTAAGAGAAGGCGTGAAAAAAGAGGTGATTGTCGTGGCAGCACCGCGTGACAAAGCGCAGGAGATTGGTTTTATCTGTGGTTGTGAGGCATGGCGAGAGCCGACGCGCCGAACGGAAGGTGCCTCCCCTCCTGAATATATGTCGGCGGGTTCCCACATCCGGTCACCAACCTGTACGACGAACCATTTTAGTATTATGCGCGGCCTGGTGAGGCAGTCTCCCAGGGTGGTTAGCCCCAGTTGAGCCTCTGTACCTACTATGCCGCGAGCGGCCCGCGACACCAGTTTCTACGGGTCTCCCTGCTCGGCGGGTCACCCCGCACCATCCCCACCAAACTACGCCAATACCCACTGGTCCCACTAATGCTGCGACTACCACCACCTCTGCCCGGCTATGTACTTGCTGACTCCTGAACGCAATTCAACCGAGGTTGCTACCCACCCGGTCAAAATTTATGACAAATTTATTCCATCAAATTTCTACCACCAGTAGTTATAACGTATTTTACGCCGCATCCTTCGATTAGACATTTCTTTCGTTCAAGTAATCAAAATAAATAACTATATATTTTGTTCTTTCTCTTATGACCCATTCTTTACTTGAAAACCCTAAAATAATTAGGAGCAAAGCTGCGAAATTACCAATAACTTAGCCCACTTTAAGTTAGCAATCGTTTAAATAAATGCATCACTCTCTGAACAATTACAATTTACAAGCAAGTTGTGACGTGCTTAGTTCAAGCGATGCCGACGCGGGTAGGTACGTGTCGCTCTGGATTAAACCGGTTTATTAAGGTTTTAGTATGGTTCCCATTCTGGTTTCGCTCTGAATGAAACCTTTACAAAAAACAGGTTTAACCTTTATTAACCGGTATTTTCTAAACCGGTTTCAAGCCCTGCCTGAATATATTTATTTAATGTATTCAAATGTGATTATTTTCGGTAACGGAAGTTGAAAACAAGCCTATCTCTAATTGTATTGTTATTTAGATGTAACAAAGAAGAATATTATCTTATCTTAAATCGTGAAAGAGTGGATAAGAACAAAAGATTATGATGACAATGCTATATCCCATTAGTCAGCGCTTCTGTTGTCAGCACGTGAGATGACTAATGCAACCTCTTCTTCACAGGAGCGCTTATCCTGGTTGTACCTTAAAGATTGTACTCAGGAGGTGACTCGGACGTCGGAGGTCGCAGAATGACCTCCGGAATACTAGCTGCCTGTTACCCTAGTAGAAGCAGGCAGCGACGGTTGCGCAAAGTGCGCCTCCCCATATACAGGGTCTAAATGGAGACACCATGGTTCCCACATTGGGGGAAGGGTGTCATCTCAAAGAGATGTCCCAAGGTCTATCGGGTTGCGAGAGATAAGTCTTGTATAAACACATCTCCGGCAATCAAAGACCCATAGACGGCGTGTATTTTAATCGGATCGAATCCAACATAATCACCTCCTCCGACTTTGATTGGGCGATATCCGTTAGGAATTTGCGCAGAACGGAAAAAACAGAAATAGAAAAGGAGGTCAGCGTCATCTCATCTTCCCAATCGTTACATCTTGGGCTTGTACCGTCTGATACTTTCCAAGAGGTATTAGTAGTGCTTGTGTGGCTAAGCACGTAATTAAATTTATTTGAGATTTACACCGCATAGCAAGGAATCCAGTCAATTTTTTTTTCCAAATTTATTTAGCTGCAACATTTTCGGTTAGGAATGTATTTTCGGCATTCCATTTTTTTTACAAAGTGCCCGATTGGTCAGGCTCGCCACCTATTACGTCGGACCGAAAATCATAGTTGGCGAAATGTGGGTACCTATTTAATACACCTCTACCTCCCTTCGGGGATTACCGGCATGAGCTCCCGGAAGGGAAGCCAGCGCCAGAGGTTCTGTCCATCAGTAGACGTATCGACGTGCAGGGTAGTTAAGTTAGCGTCCGGAAGATAATGCTAGGATCTCTTGCAGATATTGGTGTTTTCGACTAGAAGGACCAATGGTAATAAAATATGAACCGATAAATGGATTCGAACTTTGTTTCTTGTGAGTACTTGGAGAATCGATATTACTTTCGTATTCTGGTCTAATAGCCGATGCATTATAAAATTGAACACTTGGTATAACCGTGCTCGATATAAAATATAAATTATATCACGATGCAGAATCAATGCTGTCGTCGATTTTGTACAGCGACTTCCTTGGAAGTTTCGTTTTTTAGGGTCCTTATTATACCACTTAGGTAGCCGACAAGCGCACTGCCCACTTGATGGAAAACGGTCACCATGGCCTATGTACGTTTGACAACTTAAACATCGTAAATCTTCTTGTGGCTCCCAAGCTTTTCTTTATATCTTGTTATTCATCCGAAGAATGTCATTTCTAATCGAGTTTTATCATTCAGGTTAGATGTCATTTCACTGATAAGTACATAAATTTACGTAAATAATGCTTACCTACATATACAAAGGGACCGAAGAATTATATACTTAACGGTATATATCTTGACCCTTAGTCACGAGAAAGGAGACCCTACCGCGCTCTCGGATTGTTTTGATATATTACTTAATCTATGATTCGTGGATTTGAGCTCCTACTAGTCCCAAAATGTTCTCAAAATACGCTCTATACAGGGTGTTTAGAATATTGTATTTCCTTCTTCCTACAGTCCCGGGTCCTTTAAGCGGGGCGTGAAAAAGCATCTGATGAGGCCGTCAAGGTTAGCGCCACCATTGTAGCACTGAGCGTGTTTGCAATGGTGACCCTCTTTTATGAGACTGCCTTCAGCTTAACATCAGGCGAGGTGACGTCAAATTGACGTGCCATAAATAAAAAAAACCCCTCTTTTCGTTTGTTAGGGTAACCCGTATATCTACATCACGTACATCGCCTGTTCGCAGTCAATAATTATAAACAAGCCTGTCCCGTTAAAAGGTGGACTACTGAATTGTTAGAAATTCATTACAAGCCGTAAAAATAAATGGCCGGAAGCCGGTAACTGATGACGTCACCACAACTAGTTAATTTGAACGCTTTCTTTGTTTTAATACTACTAACTTCAGATAACGTCCGATTGTACTTCCAAAATAGGTACATATACATTTTTTTTTGATAACATAATATTGTAAAGGCCGCAGGAAATGTCCTATAGGGAACTAAAATTATTTTTTATCGCATTTAAGGTCATAGTGTTGTGAACTGTGTTTTTTTTAAAATTTTGTTCATGGCAACACTACTAGTATTATCTCCTAATCACGTCACAAATTGTAAATTATATGCACAATACGCATTTTTGGGTGTCTTATGTGGATAGCGTTGGGTACCTATACTTATCGGTATGGACATTGGACCTAATTTGATATCTATCTATTGGTAGGTATCATGATTATTAAACCCTTTAAATTGTATTATATATAAATCATAGTTACATATATATAAATAATACTAACCACAAAAAGTAGCCTAATTTTGGTAAAATGGTCAGTAGCCTGTTTTCATTAGCTTTCCCTAACACCCTGTATAAATTTAGGAATAAACCTATTATATTATTTAAATACGGCCAAATATTAGTATTCTATATACTCTCTCCAGAATACCTGACATTTTACCGATCAGACCCTTATTAAGACAACCCTGTTTCCAGCTGTGAGTAGGGTAGCCAGAGCTCACTGGAGAGTTTAGTCAGTGGGAAGACCGAAGGCTTAGGACCCGCTATGTCATGTATGAAACCTTGCTTTGTCTTCTAAATCGACAACACAGAAACTCGTTAACTTTCACCCTCACACACGCAATTCCCCTCCCCTCATCAAGGTCGGCGGTGGACCACGATTCATCCGATGGACCGTGTGCTTGTCTTCTATCAAATATAATATATAAAAATCAATGCCACTTTTCGTTGTAATTGTTTTATAACTCAAGATCGAACTCACCTATCCAAACCAAATGTTCAGGTTGGTGGTTATGTGAAGATGGTTTATGTGAAGTTTGCAGAAAATCGGTCGAGCGGTTTTAAACATATCACGGGCGAAGCTGGGGCGGGTCACCTAGTTGTATATAAAATATAAGTGTAGTCTACAGGCGTAAACATCTTTCCTTTCTATTACTTATTAGAACTATCAGTTATATTCAATTAGTTCACTGCGGGAGACATCTGTTTTCACACGAAAAAAAAAATGACCTTTTTTTTTTATCTATGGCACGTCAATTTGACTTCACCTCGCCTGATGTTAAGCTGAAGGCAAAGTCTCATGAAAGAGGGTCACCATTGCAAACACACAAAATTGCAGAGAGAGAGAGAGAGAGAACGCGAATACGGCGCTCCTGCAGGAAGCTAGCAACCCAATTGCACAGTCTAAACCTCGTTTCTAACTGCAATATTTCCACTAAAAATTAATTTTGTACATATAACAATAATCATTTCTATTTCAAACATATTGGCGGGCTTTGAACGTACATAACTAAAAATAACCATTCGTTATCAGTAACAGTTATATTTAAGGAAATAACGCGATATGTAATAGGCTAGTTGCTATGCAAAAGTGTATATGACTATGTTGTCGTGTCTGTTCCTCGCAGCTGCACTGTGTCCCACGGTATTCAGTTGAGGTCACGCCTATTTTCTTTCTTGCTAAACAAATAAAACTATTGACATAGGTATTTGCAATATTCAAGACAAGTAGCCGTCCGGGAATGTCAACGGGAAAAGGGTAGGCCGGGATGCGAGGGAACCGAAGACCCGAAGACGGTCTGCCTTTTAGTAGTAACTATTTATTATTGTATGCTTTTTAACCCCCGACGGAAAAACGACAAGATGGCCGCCACCACCAAATAGTGAATTACCTTTTTTATTTAGGCACTAGTCCGTCAATATGGGTATCGAATGAAAGGTCTTGACAAGTTCAATTAAAATTTTTATTTTTAATTTTTTGTCCGTGGATCGTTTCGAAAACATGTGAAAATGTTTGCCAGTGATAGGTCCCTCCGACACAACAACGCATGCATATTTTATTTTTGGAGGTGGTTTCGCGTCGGGATTTTTTTTTATTCTAGTTTAATTTTTATAGTCTTGTTTTCCATGGCTGAAACTATTTTTCAAACAACCTTGTACTTTAATCCTATGCATAAATTCAGTTTCAGTTTTTGTAACCTCAATTGTTTGACAATGTTTAACAATTACTGGAATCGAAGGTACTGTTCTTGTGTCATCAACCTCATCACTCATTAGCATGCATTTAAAATGTGTATTAACCGTTAAAGTAGCCAGCTTCGCCTAAGTACTTATTACTTAATATATTTACTTAATAAACGATTTTATATTAGTATATTTATTTTGAATAACATCGCATCGGCATAAGTAAACCTATCTCTTGAAGACAGTGAAGTTAGTCAAGAAATTATGTTATGTCAATTTTAAACTGTATTAATCCCTTGAGGCTCAGAATGTCGACTTCCCAAAATGTCCCCTGGTTCCAAAATGTCAACTTCCCATAATGTCCCTTTCCCAAAATGTCCCCCCATTCTTAGACTTAAACCAACGAAATAAAAAACCAATTTAGAATCATTTTTTTATTTTAATTAGGTACTTAAGTAGTGGGATTTTTAATTAGAAAAGAAATTTGAAATGAAATATACTCGTGTATTGTCAAAATTTAGGCACCTACTTAAATTTACTTGAGTATGTATTCCAAATAAAAGCAATATCAATAGACTGTAAAAATCGGTCCAGTAGCTTCGGAGCCTATTCATTACAAACAAACAAACAAAAAAACAAATCTTTTCTCTTTATAATATTATCATAGTGTAGATTAGCTGCTGCCCGCGGCTCCTCCCGCGTGGATGTCGGTTAGTGTGATAGCGTGGAGGTTACTCATAGTGAATGTAGCTATCCAATGGTGAAAGATTTTTTGAAATCGGCACAGTAGTTTTGGAGTTTATTCATTACAAACATACACATTTTTTATTCTTTTTTAATAGAGTAGTGTAGATTTATTTGTTATTAAGGTCGCGAACATGATTCAATTTAGAACGGAAAAGTGAATGCTCTGACGGGACTCGAATCGACGATCTTTACGTTACAGGGAAATATTCTACCTGCTATATATATATTTATATTATGTAAGGGACAATTTCAAATGCTCAAGGTGTGACTCCGTGACCCAGCGGATTAACACTCCTCGCGTAAGGGAAAAATTGTTATACCACTTAGGTGGCAAATAAGCTCACGGCCCACCTGATGGTAAGTTGCCACCGTGGCATGTAGGTGTTTACAACACCAGGGGCGTTACACTCGTGCAACCTACCCTGTAGAAACCTTCTAATGCCCTTCTTGAAGAACTCCGTAGTCGCTTGGAAAAACCACAGCAGGGAATTCA
The DNA here is from genome assembly GCA_963691645.1 of Pelosia muscerda. Lineage (NCBI taxonomy): Eukaryota > Metazoa > Arthropoda > Insecta > Lepidoptera > Erebidae > Pelosia > Pelosia muscerda. Next base: position 16,383,828 of record OY829109.1, on the reverse strand, counting down.
TTCCACAGCTTGAGCGTGCGCGGGATGAAGTTTCTTTCATACCGCACAGTGCGCATCGCTTCCGGTCGTAATGTATGAGGATGAACTTCTTGCCTATTACGAGAGGTGCGAAGATTGCAGGTTCGAGTCCCGTCGAAGCATTCATTTTTTCCGATCTTAATTGATTGGAAACAGTTAGCATACTAATTGCTTAAAATTTACACTTTAGTAATACAAAAACAAATAGATCCGTGGTAGCCTAGTGGTATGGGTAATGGACTGCTGAGACGAGGTCTCGGGTTTGATCCCAGGTTTACCATGGCACACACCAATGACGTTTCGATGCTTTTCGAAGTTATGTGTGTATTTATTGCAGGTTTATAAGTGCCCGGTCAGTAGCAATAGGTTTACATTGGGACCTAAAACGTAAACTGGCGAAATGTGGGTGCTAGCACCTCGGCCTCCCCCTTTGGGGATATAGGCGTGAGTTTATGTTACGTAAATAATTAGATACACTTCAATTAGTTACGTAGGAAGCCAGCAGGAATCGGGTTAGGCTGATATAGGGTCGCCCCTAGCCATAGGCAAGGACAAGGTTCAAAATTATTTCTCGGAAAAAGAAGGAAAAGAGCTCCGGGCATTTTTCCTGTTATCTAAAGTCAATAAGAGATCACCGCTATTTTTGTATCTTACCCCCACGCGTATAGCCTGGGTATGCGTGGGATTATTTGAGAACCCCTTTTCTATTCAAGGGGCCCTACCTTAATCTATTAAAAGTACCTAATATAAGACGACCTTCGTGGCGTGGCGGTAGTGATCACGACTGCTAGTAGGAGGTGCGGGTTCGATTCCCGCTCAGTGAAAATATTTGTGTGTATGAAATATGAAGATCTGCGTTGGGCAGGGTGTTTCTATGTATTTATTTATTTATTTATTTAAACTTTATGCACGTTGTACATAGGCGGACTTAATGCCATAGGCATTCTCTACCAGTCTACCATAGGGCGGTGCAGAGCTAGTACGAGGTAGGCGCATATTGAAGTGGAAGATTTTAGATATAGATGACTTATTTATACTTACATAACCGGTACATAGACCTACATATAAAGTACATATGACTGATAATACATACATACAACATATAATATATAACCCATAAACATACACAAATAGAATATAACATAAACATAATATATATATACATATAAATCAGAAGAGAAATATCATTATCGTTGAGATTCTGCCAATTCCGTGGTGATCAATTGCCGTACCCTGGACTTGAACAAATTACAGCTCGTGCTCTTCCTGATCTCTAGAGGAAGTGCATTCCACAGACGAACAGCCTCAACAAAGAAAGAGGAGCCTAGGAAGTTGGTTCTATGAGAAGGAAATGTGAGGAGCCGGTTGTCAGTAGAACGAAGATTCATATCATTATTGGAGCTAAGAAGTTGAAAATAGGAAGTTAAGTAAGTTGGGATAGTAGGAGAATTGAGGATATTGTAAAGAGTAGTAAGTGCGCGCAACTTACGGCGAGGACGAATAGGAAACCAACTAAGCTGCGAGCGGAAAGAAGACACGTGGTCATATTTACGTAGGTTAAAGATGAATCGAATGCAGTTATTTAGAAGACGGTCTAATTTATCTAGGAGGTCTGCATTCAGGTCAAAATAGCACACATCACCATAGTCTATTAAAGGAAAGATTAAACTTTGGGCCAGCATAACTTTTGTCACTGTTGGTAAGAAGTTTTTTAGGCGGTACAGAACTCTCAGTCTACCCGTAATTTTCTTGCTCACGTTCGTTACCTGCACACGCCAGTCAAGATTGGAGTCAAGGTGGAGACCCAGGTCTTTTACTGAGGAGCTGAAGGGTATTGGAGTTCCGTTGTATGTGACTGGTGGTAGTGTAGTGGTATCGACTCCACTCATCAACCTACCACTGCCCACTATGTATGTATTTACAAAAAAAATATGTATTTAAGTATGTTTATCCCCATTCTAGAACCCGTAACACAAGCTAGTTAAGCTATGCTTACCATGGGTCTAGGTGACGTTGTGTAGATTGTCCTAGAATATTTATTATTGATTTATTTCACTCTTACTTTACTTTCGTAGTGAGATTCGGGTCGTCAACTTCCGTCAGGATACACAGGATACTAGTTCTCGCGTTATCGCGACCTAAGTGCCATGTGTACAACTTCAATTAGTAATCAAACCTCTGGTTCTACTTAATCGGTTGCAATCAAAGAAACGTAAGATTTTAAGTTGGACCACACAAAAATGACGGCATCGAAATCCGTTCAGTAGTTTTTGGGTCAATCGCGGACAAACAAACTTTATACAGATCACATCTCATTGGCCACCTTACATTTTCAGTTTCGTTTAGTTTTACCTAAAAATTTATATTAGGTCGAGCAAAAAGTTTTTATGCAGCTTTGAACCAGGCTCATTCATATTTTTGATTTGCACGAGTTTTATTCAATAATCTTTTTGGAATTTCGAACACAGAATTTAAAGGAAAAAAGATAATTTGGAGCTTGTTCAATATCCAATACTAAACCTTAGCCTGGGTTGCAGAATCTTACTTTAACATTAACAGTGCAGTTAAAGTACCGGTCAGGTATAAAACAGGTTGCACCATTTGAACATTGTTAAAATGACGTCATAACTTGACGCTAACTGTAACCGGCCACACTCAAACGTCAAAAAGATAACTTTAACAGAGCTACTAAATACTCTGGTGCAACATATTTAGCCAAACCATTAGAATCAAAATTAGAAGAAAAATAGATTTTGATGTTAACAATTAACTGTAGGTAACTGGCCAGACGTGGCTGGTTACAGTTAACCTCAAGTTATGACGTCATTTTAAGACCGATACTATAACTGCACTGTTATATTAAAGTAAGATTGTGGTGACCCAGCCCAAGAAAACTTGATTTTATTGGTTTACTTGGATTTAATTCTTCAAATTGTGATTAAGTAAAAACAACAAAAGTACACAGATTGTAAGTAAGTAGGTTGCCTGATCAATACCGATATGCCAATATTAGAAATCCCAGTGGAGCTTCCTCGACGCCAAGGGACTTCCTACGCGAATGTTCTACATTAATACAGGTCACTGAACATTGTCTTTTAAATATTAATCTTGAATAAATTAATACTTCGAAAAGCAACGTTGAATTATTGGCGAAATTTATTCAAATTTTCGGCTTAAATTCGTATTCGACACGAGGATTATTATTCGGTGTAGAACATCTTTCCCTACGGGTGTAAAAGCAGACAGTACAGTGTACAGATTATATTAAAAATCTAAGTGTGGGTAGTTCAACCCTCTTACATTAGGCGTCGCCGTCTCGCCAAGCTCCTGTCAGTCTATCCGTGGCCGCGATCGGCATTCGATCGAAAATCGGACAAAGGAGTAGTTTAAATTAAAAACCTTATTAAATTCTGTGTGAAAATTGCGAAACTTGAATGTGAAATTGAACAGAAATTATAAGTGAGAATGAATAGTGATAAGCCAGTACAATATTGAATTAATACCGAAGAGAATTTTGTAAGTGGAACTTGTCAGCTGATTTAAGTGTCATTGTCAATTATATTATAGGTACTAATGCCCGAGGCTTCGCAGTGATATTGAATTTTGATCTCGTGTTTGTAACTGAAGAGAAACCATTTCCGCTATATTTTTCATTGCTCGTCAGTTTGACTTCACCTCGCCTGATGGTAAGCTGAAGGCAAAGTCTCAGGAAAGAGGGTCACCATTACAAACACGTACAGTATTACAATGGTGGCGCTCAGCTTGACGGTCTCATCAGATGTTTTTTCACGCCCCGCTTGTATGTGCTTGCCTGTATGTTATTCCCGACTGTAATCGGTCCCAGTGCAAAATTTTAGCCAGATCTATTCAACAGTTAGAGCTGGTAGTAAGATCATATGAAGTGGAAAGTTTAAAGTTGAAATGCGAACCCCCGGACGCCAACACGACCGGGACATACGTAAGGATGATGATGATCCGCTCAGTTGTTCAGCGTGATTGATTAGCCAATATTTAAACATTCTCATAAACTTTTAGGTATATTTATAACATTAGTGATTTGCTGTGTTGTTAACTTGTCATATCTCAAGCGACTACAATATGGTGTTCTTCAAGAAGGGCATTAGAAGGTTTCTACATTGTCGGCAGCACGAGTGTAAGCCCTCAAAGTTCTGTTGCAAACGTCTATAGACCACGGTGACCACTTTCCATCAGGTGGGCCGTGCTTAAAAAACTGTGAAAGGGCAGACCGTGTCTTCGATTGTGTTTTACGTTGATAAAACTTAAAGGTGATTTCAGAAATTTTATTTGAAAGCATCCGTGTGGTGATGGATAAAGATTACTCACCACCCTATTTTATCCTAATCCCCATCTCATCTGGCGGCGGGGATGGTTATGTCGGACACGGACCGACTAAAACCGCACTACCGTCTCAGATCATTCCTTACCGGGGGTGAAGTTGACTCTGGCTGGCATATCTTTGATGCCCCGACTGACCCAGAGCAAAGAATCAAAAAATCTATTTCGTTTATTCAGTTTAGCACTCTCGTCTAGGTTTTACAATAACATTTGTCAAAAATATTATAATTTATAATAAACTAGCTGACCCGCGCAACTTCATCTGTCGTTACCCCGTTTTCGCAACATTTTTCACTTCTGCTCCGCACCACTTGGTTGTAGCGTAATGTTATATACATATAAACGTTCCTCTTCGATCACTATCTATTAAAAAACCGCAACAAAATTCGTTGGGTAGTTTTAAAGATTTAAGCATACAAAGGGACATGAGGACATAGGGATGTAGGGACAGAAAACGCGACTTTGTTTTATACTATGTAATGATTAAATAGTAAATAAATCATTTGAAAATGATTCTTTCGCTGGTTCGGTATTTAGATCTACTGAGAAGAGACCAGCAAGAAACTCATATAGCCATTTCAAAGGCCCCTCGGCCCTCGTGCTATTTCATATAATTTCATATCCACATATTTTTTACCCTGATAGATAGGGGAGCACCGCGGCCTCGGCCTACTTCTGCTAGGTTTACAGGCAACGGATGAGGCCCTGGTGATGTTTCTATCTCGGAGTTGAGTTAAGGGGTTCTACCTGCAGTCGCTCTCGAAAGGTCGAAATCACAATCAAAAATAATATTAAGCGTAAGTTCGTAAGGCTTGGAAGTGAACGCGACTGCTACTCAGGAGGCGCGGTTTCGATTCCCGCTCAGTGCAAATATTTTGTGCGCATGAATGTCTGGATTGAATTGAATTGGTCTAGGTGTTTCTATATATAATATGTAATGTATGTATTTATTTTATCCGCATTCTAGAACCCGTAACACAAGCTAGTTATGCTATGCTTACCATGGGTTTAGATGATGTTGTGTAGTTTATCCTAGAATACTTATACTTATTGCAAGACTGCGTAGGTATACACATAATGTGACATAACTAAATAACATTACATTGAAGTCAACAATTACTCATGTCACATATTACTGCAAGTTTGCATAAACTTTAACTGGACACAGGCATAACGTCCAAGTACAGTTAAGTTTACATTCATGGAAGTAATGGACTCTCAAAGTAGCGGACATTAAGGGAAATAGACTAAGGCTTAGTTGCACCACCTACCTGTTAAAGTCAAGATTTCCGTCAAATTTAACAGTAACATTGATTCTAATGGTTTGGCTAAATGTGTTGCACCAGAGTATATAGTAGGTTGTTTAAAGTTATCTTTTTGATAGAATTTGACGTTTGAGCGCAGCCGGTTACAATTAGCCTTCTACTACATGAGACCGTCAAGCTGAGCGCCATGATTGTAACACTGTACGTGTTTGTAATGGTGACCCTCTTTCCTGAGACTTTGCCCTTTAGCTTACCATCAGACTAGGTGAACTTAAAAACAAAAAAATGTGATGCCCGAGATCCGCTTTCCGTTTTCTTGACTTTTACGCGAACAGCCTTCTAACCCAGCCTAGGTACAAGACAAGCTGCCCACTATGGAACTGACAATCAATAAACATATTATTATAATTACGTCTTTATGCCTGTGTAATAGCGCATAACATATAAAATATATGGCGCACTAATACACTGCAAATTACACTCAAACTGGCCATGCAACAAAGTACAAAATCCATTGGCAAATCAAAAGTATCTTAACCAACTTTAACATTCATTGAAAATGGTTATTTCCGCAATGGTAATAGAGTTCTAAATAATTTATCACATGTTATTAACTTAATTATTCATACTAGGCTTCCACTCTGACAGTTCCTATTGTAAGTATTTAGTGTTGCCACGTGTCAAAATCAATAATCGCCTTGTTATTGTGTGGACATATAAGAAAATGTTTACGCATTAGAGTACAATGGAATTGGACTATGTAATTATGGATATAATACAAAACATTTACGTGTAAGTACGGTTCTTTGGTATACGGGCAAAATAAGCTGCATATTAGTTGGAAATAATATAGTACAAATACTAAATGAATGCTAAATATGTGAATAATTACTTGATCACACGTGCAGGACTTAGATGTCACCCGCATACGGTGCAAAATATTCCATTAAGCGCTTCTATAAATCTTTCCTCTGCCGCACCATTAAGTTTTGGAATTCCTTTCTAGATCACGTGTTTCCTTCTTCCTACAGTCCCGGGTCATAAGCCGGGCGTGAAAAAGCATCTGACGAGGCCGTCAAGCTGAGCGCCACCATTGTAACACTACGCGTTTGCAATGGTGACCCTCTTTCCTGAGACTTTGCCTTCAGCTTACCACCAGGCGAGGTGAAGTCGAATTGACGTGCAATAAATTTAAAAAAAATCTTATCGAAAAGTGTAATAATATCTAATTATTTAATTCTTTTAACCCAAAACTTCAATAATAACATCCTCACCAATATAATATGACGTAAAACATACAGCAATTTGAAAAACTATTTTTTACCTTATACCTAGACATAACAAATTTTAGATCAACCTCAGTTTAACGAATAATTTGATATAACAAAATATTTCCTTGTTCTTTTCAGGGATGTTATATTGAGATTGCACTGTATTAAGTAACTTTAGATTCTTGACTATAGAAAGAAAAAAATATAAAATTATGTTATGTCGCAGAATTACCTCCGTCCGTCCCCCATGAGCACGGGCCTGGGTGTCACAAATTGAGCCGCCTGTCACCCTAGCAGACGGGGACACCGCGGTCCCTACACCCGAAGTGGGTCATCTAGAAAGAGAGGTCCCCGGGGCTAACGGGGGTACTATCTCACCTCCGGCAACTAAAGATCCAAAGACGGCGTGCGTTTTAGTCGGTTCGAGTCCAACATAATCTCTCTCACTAACTCCAGTGGGATTGTTATCCGTTGGGATCTCGTTCAAGGAGAAGAAAGAAGGAGTATATAACCAATTATGAAATTGCTACAGCGTAATTACCCCGTTTGGTCTGTTACATACCTATATAAGTTCACATCAATAGTTTTCCTCCCGGGAAAAACCCTTCTATGATCAAGATATAAATACTGCCGTAGTGTTATCGTTATAAGCCATTGATGTATTATGCATTGTCGTCATTAAGTGTCGTTCAAACTCATTGTCGTAACTAGGTAAACCTCGGGGCATATATCTTGAACCTAAAATGTGTTCAAAATGTGCTCTAAGTGCTGTACGCGTTTTTTTGGGCTTCTTTTGAGGATAGTATTGGGTGCTGTGGTCGTGCTGCCGACCAAATACCTAGAGAACCGGGAGAAGGGGGAGGGGAAAAGGTTAAGAGAGTGTCTGTGCTCTCAGTGTAGAAGACGAAGAAGGGATTTTCGGTCTTCCCCTGACAACACAAAACCTCTCCAGCTAGCTCTGGCTACCCTACTCACCGCCGGAAACACAATGCAAGGTTTTTTATAAGCCGCGGTATTCTGTAGGGCGGTGGTACTTCCTCTGTCGGACTGCTCAATTAGGATGGAGGATGCGTCATGTCCTACCTAGATGCTAGACGAGCTCAAATCCATAATCAATCGTACAAAATGTAAGAAGCATATAACTGCTTGCTTGACATGCTTAGGCTTTTGCCAATATTGGTAAGCTTTTGAGCTTTTGCTTTCGAGTTTGCCTTCTCTCGTGATGGTATGGATATTTTTCCGTTTGCTTCTTACGACAGCCTCCGTGGCGTGGCAGTAGTGCACGCGACTGCTACGCAGGGGGCGCGGGTTCAATCCCCGCTCAGTACAAAAAGTTGTATGCATGAATATGGCCGTTTGCACAGGTCTAGTCGTGCCTCGGAGAGCACGTTAGGCCGTCGGTCCCGGTTGCCATACAGACATCTACGGCAGTCGTTACGGGTAGTTGGAGCCCTCAAAAGTCCAACTTGGAACTTCGATATCGCCATGACCCCAACTGAGTTGGGAAAAGGTTCAGGGAAAGATGCTTCTTACGAATGAGATGTAGTAGTAATATTCTTTCTCCAATACTACACAGATAATAGCTGGAAAAAATAACCACTTGGTTTTTGTACTAATGTAATGCACTTGCTTCTAACCTACTAAATCAGTGACTTGCGCAATAGGGTGTAAAGGGAGCCTATTGTTGTCTACCGGACAAGTTTCTAAAATCCATGCTTGCCTATTGAAAATTTTATAACAAACTATTGAGTAATTTGTGAGTTGTAACTTTACCGCAACCGGGTATAGAAATTTGAATTTCATAATCGCTTCACTTTCGTCATCATTTCAATGGCAATTCCATGTTCGTCGTTTTGTGGAATAGAATAGAATGAAAACAACTGCATCCTGTGCACGCTCAAGCTGTGGAATAAAGTCCCTGCTGTGGTTTTTCCTAACGATTACAATATGGGGTCCTTCAAGAAGGGTATTAGAAGGTCCGTGTGTCCGGGCCCCACGAAATCGGGCAGCCCATCAGGACGTGTGGTTGGGGACAGAGTAGAATAGGATGATCAATGTATGGAATTGACGGGCATTTTTATAACGGTGACATGACTTATGAGGGTCATGAAATTTGTCGACCCAACATCTTTACGGAAACCAATTTACTGGCGTGGCTCTGGTAGACTTTCTTGAAAAACTTGATATTGGCGTCTCTCCATTAGTTTTATATTACGTTTACCATTATTTTACTAGAGACTGGCCAAATTGTAAGCCATTGTATGAAAAATAAAGGAAAAGAAGATTGTCATTCTCTTGGTTGTTATTCATTGTCATTGATTCTTTGACTCTTTGAATCTTTGATCCTTTGATTCTTTGATTCCTTGATTATTCTTATATTCTTTAATTCTTTGATTCTTTGATGGCAACCCATTTTGTCACCATATTTCTATGTGACTAAGCGTGTTATTACTTTTTATTCTGAATAGGCTTGTTATCAACAGTGCGTTTGATAACACTGTTAGTAAATTGAACTGTTTTTTTTTTCCTTTTCACTTTTTCCAATTTCAATTGATATGTCTCTGATTAATTTTCTCACTTTGGTACAACACGTACTAGTGTAGTTTGAGAAAAGTAATTAATGACGTGTCTTGGCAGTAAGCAGTTTTCCATGACGTCACGAGGTTTATTCCCTTTTATTTCAATACTGAATACCATAAAAAGTGATTGAAGAAATGTGGTTGTTAATTCACTTCTACCTACCCCGACGAGAAATATGCACGAGCATATAATATGTCCTATATGTCAATAGTGAACATCCGGGATGTGACTTGGTTCGATTTGAGAAGCGCCAAACTTACCTGTAACCCGCTCAGACTGCAATTGACAGATGAGGCTGACGTCTCAGCTCTGGTGCAGGCTTTGCTATCCTCTCAGGGTTGAAGGGTCATATGATAGTCGCCTAAGAATACCGTGAATCTAAAAAAACCGAATTAAGGAGAGGGCTCCGAAGGGCCAACCTTGATTGCAGTTTCAACCATGATTAGCGCCCAGATAGCTTCCACCAGTATGCAAATTCTTATCCAAATCCGTTCAGCTGTTTTTTGCGTGATTAGGCACATAAACTTTGATTTGTATATTTTATAATGAAAACCAATTCAATAAGTAACCATAAGTAATTTTTAATAACAGTGATTTGCCAATTACAAATATACCTGATCTGTATTGCATGGCAGAGTGACCTTAGCGCAAATTTGTAAAGATGGCCGCTGACCTCCATAATGGCGGGCGTTTTGACAACTGTAACCTTCAGTATATTGGCAGCGTATGAGAATTTGCGATTTGAAAAGAGAACATCATTTTTCCATAATATCGTCTGCATCGGCACAGAACACTAAAGTACTACGTGTAACTAATAATATTGTGTAATCTGTAGTATTTTACAAGCTTTTATTTCTATTTCATACTAGATGACCCGCGTAACTTCGTCTGCGTCACCCCGTTTTTGCAACATTTTACACTTCTGCTCCCGACCAGTTGGTTGTAGCATGATGTTATATACATATCAATCTTCCTCTTTAATCACTCTATCTATTTAAAAAAATCGCATCAATATCCGTTGCGTAGTTTTAAAGATTTAAGCATACATAGGGATATAGGGACAGGGAAAGCGACTTTGTTTTATACTATGTAGTGATTACCAATAACTTTATTTTAAAAGTCATACTTTTAAATATTCGCTGCATTATAAATTGCGATCAATTTACTATTATCTCAATATTGACCTGCCCCTTTTCTAAAACTTCCCCTATTTGGTCTTCCCCTTCCGACGCGACGGTGCCATCCACACTCGCCTCATACACCTGTTTCGTTTTCTTTCATCCATTCTCTCAACATAACCGAACCATCTTAACATATCTTTCTCAATTCTCCTCACTACATATGAGAACAAATCATTGATTTTATTCCTATAACAACATAATAACGCGTGCGCACATTGATTGCAGTCGACTGTTGGCATCAAAATTAACATGTTATAAATATGTTAATTCTAAGCCCACCCCACACATCACTTATCTCAAACGTTCAAACAATACATTATTTTCGCCAGCAATAATGTCACATAATCTTAATAGAGAGATAAAATAATATTATAAAGGTCAAGGTTTTACTCAATATTTGGAATAGTTAATTGTAACAACGCTTGAACAAAGTAAACACACTTTTAAATAACTTAGACCAAGGAAAAGGCTGCTTTTGTTATTGTTATCTTTAATATATGGCTACTTTTTATATTGTTTATCTTTTGTTGTTTGTTTAAACTGAGGTTTTCAGCACTTAGTCTCCTGATTGGGCCATTGTGCGTGATTTATCTTTTGTTATTGGGGTGCGTGCTTTGTAGCTTTCGTGGACACTTCGACCCTATTGGATCCTTTGTGTCGACCCCACCCTGGCCCCTAGGTTAGAGGAGGGATAGTACATGAGATCCGAATCATAGATAGTACATAGGTCCCCAAAAACAACCTCAGCAGTTACATAGATGTAGCCTTATTGACTATTTTCTACCGGTTTTACCATTGTGAATGTTCTGATGAGCTCTTCCAACTGGTCCCACCATCTCCTTTCCTAGGATTACGCGCACAGGCCTTAAATATCACCCACATACAGTACAACCAATTCCACCGAAAACTAAGCGGTTCGGCGACTCTTTTCTATGTCGCACCATTTAGTCCTGGGATTATTTCTCTGCACAATTTTTCTTCATCCTACTGTCGCGGGACCATTAAGCGGGGCGTGAAAAAATAACTTTCGAGGTCGCCAGGGTGGGACACCGCCGTTCCAGGGACAGCACTTGCACCAGCGGCCAAACTTTAGACTCAGTTACCATCAGACAAAGTACAGTCAATTAGACGACCTAAATAAAAAAAATCTTTACTTTACGTCGCGAACAAACAGAAAAATAAAAAAATTGTACTCTGAACTGTATTTTTTTTTAAATACAATTACTCATCACTCATTCTCTCATAAACTCACGCCTTTATCCCCGAAGGGGCAGGCAGAGGTGCTAGCACCCACATTTCGCCAGTTTATGTTTAGGTCCCAATGTAATGAGTGGCGAGCCTATTGCCATTAACCGGGCACTTATAAACCTGCACTAAATACACACGTAACTTCGAAAAGTCATTGGTGTGTGCCATGGTAAAACCTGGGATCGAACTCGAGACCTCGTATTTGCAGTCCATTACCCATACCACTAGGCTACCGAGGTTTTTACCTTACAATTTTATACTACTAAAGATAATGGTTTCATGATATGATTCTATTCACCGGTGCTGCCGACGCCGCCGCCGGTCAAGTGTAACTAAGTTTGCTGCTTGAACGACCGCTGTTGGATACTCAGTTACCGTTTTTGCGGAACGTTTGCACTGTTAAGGTTACCGAGCAGTGGGGGGTTGGGTAACCTTGCGTTTAGAAACAATTTTAAAGTTAACCTGTTTATGTGCGTGTTATAGATTTGATAAACGCAAAATGTTTAATAGCTCGTTCATATTGATACACAAATGGAGTAATTTACTAAGATTGCGGTTTGAATTGGTATTAGATAATTTCACATATATTTTATAATCATACATGTAGTTGTGATACTTGTGTATCTATTTATAAAGTATATTTTTAAGGTACCATTAAAATATAGAAGCTATAAATCTTGTCAAGTCTTGTTACACCAGGCCTAACTAAAACTGGTAATTAAAACGGTAATGCAAGACATGATGGTATCTCCCGTCCTAATTGAGCAGGCCGACTAGGGAAGTACCTCCACCCTATATAATACCGCAGCTTATAAAACCTTGTGTTGTGTTTCCACTAGTAAGTATGGTAGCCAGAGCTCACTGGAGAGGTTTTGTGTTTGTTAGTAAAGACCGAGAAATTCTTCTTTGTCTTCTGCACTGATAGCACAGCTGAGACTTTTAATCTTACCCCCTTCCACTCCTCCCTCTTCTCTATATGGTCGGCAGCACGAATGTACCACCCCTGGTGTTGCAAACGTCCATAGACCATGGTAACCACTTTCCATCAGGTGGGCCGCGTGCTTCTCTGTCACATAACTAAGTAGTATATAACAATATTAAAAAAATATGGGCCTTAAACATTATTTCGTATTTTGTTTTTAGTCATCGAAGAAGCTTACCGCTTACTTCCATGACTAAAAAAGAAGCACTGTGCCCCACGAAAAGCAATCGAATTCGTAATGTAAAGGTATCGAGAGAACGAAGCATTGCGATTGGCGGGCTTCACGTACGCACATGTTCGCAGTAGGCAGACAGCCAATCGCAATGCTCCGTTCTGTCGATACATTTACATTACGAATTCGATAGTATTTCGTGCTAAGGGTACTGCTTGCCGAACTGCATAGTCGTTCATGTGTAACTGTAAAGTGAATAGTAGGTACCTATTTAATTAGTTCAATCCACTATATTTTCACGCTCGTTGCCGACATGATTATGTTGTTTTAACTGGCAAATCGTGTGAGTTGATTCGTATCGTAAATGTAATACTAGCTGCAGATTTTTTAGACATTTATCCAAGAAACTATCCTAGGAACTAAGGTCAATCACAGCCAAAGCCAAAACTATGTGGAAAACCTGGTTAAACTAAGGGTACGAAAAAGTTGCTGTGGAGCACCTAGGATAACTATAGCTACGAAAATAGCTCCATAGGACACTTTTTTTTTATGTGCGCGGAATCCTAACGGATTCCAATCCCACCGGAACCGGTGAGAGAGGTTATGTCAAACGCACGCCGTCTTTGAGTCTCTAGTTGCGGGAGGTGAGATAGTAGCGAACATATCCCTCGCACCCCGGCAGACCCGGATCCCTCTCTCCCTTTGGGTGTAGGGACCACGGTGAACCGTCTAGCCCCCGAGTATGGATGGCGCCGTCGCGGCTTGCTTCTGCTAGGGTGATAGGCGGCTTCACCCGTGTCCATGGGACACCTGGGTCAGGGATGAAACCAATGGCACGCGTGTCAATGATGGCACGCAGCATAAGGGGCGTGTGCTTGTCAGCCACCTAAGTGGTATAAAAAAAAAAAACAATTTTTTGTGCATGTCACTATGAAGCAAACAAATAAATATTCTAGGACAATCTACACAATGTCATCTAGACCCATGATGATCATAGCTTAACTAGCGTGTGTTATGGATTCTAGAATCCGGATAAACATAGTTACACTTCTTTTACTAAAATACACTCTGACCATGACGAATTTTTAAATAATGATAAATTGTGATAATTGACTTTTTTGCATGATTTTGTATGATGTGATAATTTTAACTATTGAGTAATTTAATTTTAACTGTATGACATAATTTTGCACGCCACACAGTGTGGTAAAGTGCACCTAAAATGCAAACATCCAAAATTTCTGTACCCAGTCACCCATATTCTGACAAATAAACTTATATATAGAAATATTTTTACTGAGCGGGGCCGAACTTACGTCTCCTGCGTAGCAGTCGCGTTCACTGCCGCCATGCCACAAATGACAGAAGCCATCAGATTTTAGGCAGAGATTGTGCAAGCTTGGGACTTTATTTTACTTTTTTTTTTAAATTATGACACGTTGATGTATACATAAAGGTTCGCCCATCCCTGAAGCAGGTGATTCACTAGGTGTTCCACGGTAATTCCCCTCCAAGAAACCGAAGTAGGAATTTTCGTTTCTCCGTGCAAGTCTATGTCAAGAATGATAATGGTCCTATCAGTTAGCCCTTGCACAACTTTATTAGCCGCCGGAAGATGCTAGTTTTCTCTTAATCGGCAACGGCTCACATTGGAACTATGATTCAGCCATTCAGAGGGACATGTACCCTACCACAACTAATGTAATTTCAATCTTACTTTACTTTTTTATTGCGATTTGAACTCTAACCGTAGTCGGCCATCGATATTTGTTGTAATGTATCTTATAAAATACTAGCTGACCTGCGCAACTTCGTCTGAGTCACCCCGTTTTTAAAACATTTTTGTGTTTTTAAATTTTCCCTCTTCATTGAATTCGTGATAGTGTGTAAAGTTAGAGACTGGATTTATTACAACTTTTTATTAGCATTGGCCTTCAAGCCCTCTGCTCTCTGCACCAAAGTATTGATTTCAATCGAGTGTTGTAGTCTGCAGAAGAAATATGAAACAAACTATAACAAGTAACTTCAGTACTCTAAAAACTGTACAAAATACAGCATCTAATTAATCCGAATACCAAATCGTTCCGCTCGCTTGTAATGTGATGGACGTCCTGCGCTTCTGCTACCCACAAAATAAATATTATCGTAATTTAAATGTCATTCAATTTAATATGTAACTGTTGTTTACAAACTTGAAATTTCGCATTATATATTCGTCGCACAACCTAAATGTTTGTAATTCCTCAACTAAAAGTCGAAAGCTTGCGCGCATCCGCCGCGCGCCGACTGCGCGTGAGTTTTCACTTTCGACGGCCGTTGCCCCTTCGGCCAACCTCGGCACACTTCGCCACGTTATGTCAAGGTCGGAAGACGGGGCTCCGTGTCGTGACCTTCGGAATTAGGACATGACATGCTTGTTCTGGTTTCTAAGATTTGTTTTGTGACAGTTTATGTAGCAAGATCGTTGGTAGGTGAATCTGAGGTGCGAGTTCAGGTTAGATGACGTAGTATGTTTTACATTATGATGAGAAAGAGAACCCATTTCGTTGTTAAATAATAAGGTTACATCTAAAATATATTTTTTTATATACTCGCCTGACACGTAGTACGTTGGAGACAGTCTCAGGAATGAGTCACCGTTGCTGGCTTCAATAATGTTCCAATGGTGGCCCACAGTTTGACGGGCTTATCAGATGCATTTTCACGCGCTGCTTAAAGAACTTGGGATTGTAGGAAGTGGTAACCAAAGGTGTCGGACTACTTGAGTAATCAAGGCAGTGGGTCCCTCTCCTACCATACCATCTGTCGACAGAATCAACCAGTAGGTGGTTGATTCTGTCGAGAGATGTCAATCAGATTGGATAAATTTCTAAAAAACAATTGTATTTTATTCTGCTCATTGTCCGGTACAATATACTTCGTTACCAACTTATCACACTAATTTTATTGCGCGAAATCACTAAGTGCGTTTGCATTTTTGTAGGATTTAATCACTATCCAGTAGAATGCAGTGAAGTTAGCTGCCATAAACGAAAATTTCGCGCCGCTGCCACAGTGCCACCCCTCTCGGTTTGAACTGCCAACAAAGTGTTACATACATCAAATGTCATTATCAACAGACAACTGTCACAATTAAACACACTCAAGTAATAATGTGGCCAAAAAGATAATTATATTACAACAATTATTACGAGGCATACATCATATTCAGATACCGTGCAGTCCGACATAATATATATACATTTAAAACACTATTATATCCTCTAATTAGCCGTACATACCTACATACAGTCAAGTCACGCCTCTCTGTAGTAGGTACCCACGGAAAAATATCGTTATCGTGTAATTAACACACATTCCTAATTATTAGGACTGTCAACAAAAATCATAATTAACTTGCCGACGGACATCTTTTTTTATTATGTACTTTATATACCTACGACTTCGTCTGCGTTGACTTCCATACACGGTACACGTACGGTACGAACAATTCTGTCATCTTTGAATTCCTTACCAGCGCATGTGTTTCTTTATTCGTGGCGTGAAAAAGCATATGATAAGGACGTCAAGCTGAGCGCCACCATAAAAAAAAATCAGGAACCAAGCGGTTCAGTGAATCTTTTCTTTCTCGCACCATTTAGTCCTGGAATTCTTTACCAGCACACTTGTTTACTTATCCTTATAGTCTCGGTTCCTTAAAGCGGAGCGTGAAAAGGACTGTTGAGGCCGTCAAGGACCTTGGCTGCCACCGTTCCAGGGACAGCACTTGTAACGGTAACCATACTTTGTACTGCACTCATACTTATATCAGGCAAAGTGCAGTCCAAAAAGACCTCAAGTGCCATTTATATAAGTCTTATAACTCAAGAGTTGGAGAATAGAACTTGCGCGTGAAGCCACCAAGAGTAATACTGAAGTAATACCATTTCACTTGCACTCTGTGTGTGTGACAATGCGGGTGCGAGCGAAATAACACTATCCCCTTAGTCATTACCTATTGAAACCTAGACGAAAGTTGTACACCTTATATCCAAACTTATCTCATGTAACTTGTCCCGAAACTTCACAAGACCCCTTCCTGACCTTGCTTGAACTATATTTCTGTGCCAAGGACAATATTAAAACTTCATCCATTTGTGTGCCGAAGAGGTAAAATTTTCGACTGCTACGAGAGCCTACGACTTGTCGGCATAAATATGTTTTTTAAATCGATCTGGGTATTGTCTGTATGTAATACTAGTCTAGGCCCGCGGTTCTGCCCGCGTGGCTGTTGGTTATCGCGACCTTAGCGCCATCTGTGTAACTTAAATTTTACATTGCTAATCATAACTCCGGTTTTACTGAACCGATTGCAATCAAGCAAACGTACAATTTAAAGTTGGATTTTAAGTTGTTGGATATGGTTTGATGGATTTATACGATAGCGACTCTTGTCTGACCTCTCAACAAAGAGGGTTGCAAATTAGGTTGATTTGGATCCAGAAATCTATCTCTATATTACACTTAATAAATGGAATATTTTATTCATTTAGTAATAGTGTTACCACACACAAACAAATCAATACAATATTTCCTTCACGCTAGTGTTAATTACACCGCTTAAATTACGACACTATTTAAGTGTAAACTGCATTCATTACGACCATCACAATTATTATCACATTACACTTCATTATGGCGTCGACAGTGGCGTAATGGGTGTACGCCTTAGACACCTAAATCAAAGAACAACATTATCGCCTAAATATTCGAAAAAATATTATAATATTTTTTTTAATGTTAAATGTGTGTCTGACACATTTAACATTAAAAAAAATACTTATTAAATGCGCGCGATTCTATTGTACAGGACTTGTACAACTTCATTTGACCGGCTCTCGTAGCATGTGTAGCATAAAACTAGACTTTGACGACCTCACTGTCTCCATAAAGTGACGTCTCTTCAAGTCTGACCAATCAAATGAGTTGTTTTGCCACGTGACAGATTTTGTGCACTTTCATTGGGCATCTGGGGACAAACCATTTAAGTGTTCAAATCTCGTTGCTATCTTATATGTAGACTAGCCCGTTCTTACTTTAGGCAACTAGAAACAAAATGGGAGTTTCGTCAACTTGAATTACAACCCGTCCACAGGATCAGCTATTTGGCTTTCTAATGGAAATACTAGTTTCGAATCTCGGCAATTCTAGTTGAAAACTTGAGTTACATGCGAGTTGCCTTGTAAAAGTAAATCAATACGTAAGAAAATTAGCGAGAATTAATGTTTTGTTAAACAACTTTAAATCGTATATATCCTAAACTATTATTTAAAATGAAAAATGATAAAAGGAACCTAAAGATGATTTTAAAATACCTATTCAACGAAACCCCACTTGACATAGTTCATCGCCTTTTTTTTAATTTTGACAATATGGCGTCGGGTTGTCGCTGTGGTGAATTTTGATTACTGTCATGTCTTTAGTGACACTCGCAAGGTTAAGACGAATCGATTGACGTAAGAAGTATCAAAATCAGCCTATACGATTGGTCTCTAGAACGAACGCCACATTGAAACAAACATACATACATAGACTGATGAACACAATACCCTCTTTTGCGTCGCGCAGTCGGGTAAAAAAAGTTTCGCAATTTGTATATTCTGTCACTTCACTATCAGCCTAGTTTTTGTGTAAAGGTACTCATGTCATTTGCACACTTTGTTCCGTTCGATAACATTACTTACTTGGTTACCTACTTAGGTAGGCTAGTTTTAAGTTATTGACAACCAAAACAGAACTTATGGTTCAAAGCTCTTGGCCGCTCTGGAGTAGCACAGAAGGCAGGCATTTTGCTGGTATTGGAATGCGAACAGGTTCGAATCCTCAATGTTTACTTTTTACACTTACAAGAAATAAAAACATGGAATTCTTTAAAAATCTAAATTTAACAAATTAAACCAGTACTTTTTGGAACTGGACCAGAGGAAAGCCATCGTGAAATAAATACTTAAACGAATGTGTTTAGACTCATAATATTATTGAACTGTATGTACTGTGTGTTAAGATTGAAATTCTATTGTCACGGAAGTTGTTTACCTTGATGATGCACGCATGTTTTTATTTTTAAACTGGATTGCTTGTGTTTTAAAGAGAAATTAATCAAGTATTTCTGACTGCAGTCGTTTCGTTGCTTCACTATCATTACTTAGTCAATCTGCTTCGCCGTAGTAACTAAAATGCTATTCAGTTAGATTGCTATAATCGTCTGGCTAGGCAACAAATGTTTGGACCACACGTCCCCTCAAAGGAGGTTGTCGGTGGTTAGTCAGATTTCACAAAATACTTCACCGTTGCTTCTATTGATGATGTCACCGAATTATAGCATTATTATTAATACTACAATAGTCATATCTTTAATAAATCCATAAGGGTTTAATGAGTTCGTCAACTACCCAACCGGGTACGGCCTTGGTCGGCGAGAGATTTCGCGCGGTGTTCCACAGGGATCGATCCTGGGGCCGCTACTGTAAAACATCGGATACAACCCAGTTGTATGCGGAGGCGATATCCGTGAGGATATTGCGCATAAAAAAGAAACAGGGGATTCATTAGTGTAAGATATTTTATGTAGCCTAGTGATATGGGTAATGGACTGCTGAGACGAGGTCTCGGGTTCGATCCCAGGTTTACCATAGCACACGCCAATGACTTTTCGATGCTTTTCGAAGTTATGTGTGTATTTATCGCAGATTTAGAAGTGCCCAGTTAATGGCAATAGGCTCGCCACCTATTACATTAGGACCTAAACATAAACTGGCGAAATGTGGGTGCTAGCACCTGTGCCTACCCCTTCGGGGATAAAGGCGTGAGTTTATATTATGTTATGTTTTCCTAACAATCGTCTGCGTTGACTTCCGTACCCGGTACACGTACGATAAAACGAAAAAGTAGGCATAGTGCGACTACGTGTTCGTAGGTTTTCTGAAGCAATCGTTATGCTACTAATTGTATGAAAACGTAAAACAGTCAACCAAGGCCGACAGTAGGTGTAAATCGATACAAACAATTCTGTCATCTTTGAATTCCTTATGTGTATAAGTACATGTGTTTCCTTCTTCGTGGCGTGAAAAAGCATCAGATGAGGCCGTCAAGCTGAGCGCCACCATTGTAGCACTGTTCATGTTAGCAATGGTGACCCTCTTTCATGAAACTTTTCCTTCAGCTTAACATCAGGCGTGGTGAAGTGAAATTGACTTGCCAAAATATATGATATATCATGTTAAACATTACTTACTGATAACGACAGAAAGTTATTAGGTGACCTAGATTCAGGACACGCGGACGGAAAGTCCTACCGTCCAACGAGATAACTAAATTATCCGGTATTCGGAAAAGCTCGGTATTCGGTATCCGTTAATCTAATTTAAAATTCATATACCTGTAGTTGTTGATTGTTCGGTACACTTACTACTTACTGGTTTTATTGTTCTTTTTTTATACAACTTAGGTCGCAGACAAGTACGCGGCCCACCTGATGGTAAGTGGTTACCGTGGCCTATGGGCGAGTGTAACACCAGAGGAATAACACTCGTGCCACAACCCCTGTAAGAACAGAGATTCTGTGTCGTCAGCGCAAAAGATGTAGGATAAATCTTTGGTTTTCCCACGGACATCACAAAACCTCTCTAGTGAGCTCTGGCTACCCTACTCACCACCGAAAACACAACACAAGGTTAATAAACGGCGATATTCTGTAGGGTGGAGGTACTTCCCCAGTCGGACTGCTCGATTGGGACGGATATACCGTCGTGTCCTACCTCCTCTATCTATTACGAAAAATATATATTGGGGGAGGGAAAGGGGCCCCACCGCTCATCCGCGGTTCAACACTCCTACGATAACAATATATATTGGAATGTCCAACCGTTTTAAAGCAAGTAAAAGAATTCTTACCAGAGAGGAGATGTTGTGCTATGTTGTGCAATAATCCGCAAGTGTGAAGGACAAACCTCGACACGTGTTTCGCCTCTACACGAGGCATCTTCAAGAGCGCTCTCAAGCCAATGATTCTCATTCCATGTCCATCTTATGCCATGTCACGTTGAGTGTGGACGTAACAACTTGTGGCACATGGGCTAACAAACTAGAGTTGTGCTGACACGGCCACCAGTCTATCAATGATTTAATTTAAGCTCAGCTATCACGCAGCTGAAAACGCGACGGACTCGCAATTTTGATACGGTCACGGTAAAATGTTAAGTAAATGTAAACGCGTTATAAGAGGGGGTGAGTCTATTACCGTATTCCGGGCAAATCAAATCAAATCAATATTTATTAGTTCAAAAGGTTACATTCACTTCAGGTAAAATAACTTGATGAAAAGGTTTCAATTAAATGCTATCAACTAAACTAGACATAGCCTGTATTTTGGATGATAGTATCGGCCGTGTCTACTATTGTCTACTAAACTACTATTACTACTACTACTATTGTACTAATAAACTATTGTCGACTCGAGCCACGCATCTGTAACTGAGTCTGGGCTGTATTATATGTGTATATCATGTTGAACTTTTTTATAGAACTACAGATTTTATACAGAGCAAGACTATACTTTGAAAATCGACACAGTTTATGTTTGGTCGCGATAACCGAAATCCATCCAAGGTAGAGGGCACCGCTAGTGTTACATAAAAGAACATGTTTGGTCCAGATTATATTTTATCATCTGCAATTATTGAATGAATCAATCTTCGATAGCTAAATCTGTAGAAACACAATAATATTTATGAATACAACAACACGATCATCGACCTCTTATCACAATCGCGTTATCGTGTGAGGAAATATTGCACTTGGCAGAGGCACTACTAGATATGATAAGGAACGATTGTCTTTGTATTATATACTTTTTTTTGTTGTTGCTTAAGACAATAAATAGTGTACAAACCTATTAAGCTTAGAAGTGATAGATTGATTAGATCACCTAGTAACACCACCAACAATAAAACCACAGAACAGAAAAAAACTAGTAGAAATGCGACACGATAATTTCAGTAGTGGAACCGATGTCGTCAAACTCACACATACAACCGCGTTAATAATACGGTGCGTTACAGGTAAAAAAATGTAATTAGTGGTGGAATTTACTACTTCTTTTTATGTCATATTAGCTCAAATCATACGTACTACAAAACGAAAACACACTTAATCCTTTTTAAGACCTATATTGCCACCACCTTTTACTTTCAATCGTTCAAGAGATACATAAAAAAGTATTTATAGCATTGGCATGTTACTTTAGATAGAAAAAGTTTAAAATAATTACGAAAAAGTTCAGACGTGTTCATAATTATTGTCGAATTTATCCTTCGTTGCGTAAATACGCACCCCAATGACACACGTGATCCGACTACATCACGCGCCCACTTGTTTTTCGTATGTAATGATGACCCTCTTTCTTTAAACTTTGCCTTCGGTTTACCATCAGGTCCTATATAGGATAAAGTCTAAGGTTTGAAAGTAATGTGGGTTTCAGAATGATAATAGATGGTTAGCTGTGCCTCGGAGAACACGTTACGCCGTCGGTCCCGGTTGCCGTAAGAACATCTATGGTAGTTGGAGCCCTCAAAAGTCCGATTAGCCTAACTACAGAACTTCGATATCGCCAATTTGGTTGTGAAGGTCCGATGGCAGCCGCTTCACGGAAAATATCGAAGTTCAACCGCACCTTGGTAAGACTAGAACGCCGGTCCCAACTGAGTTAGGAATAGGCTCAGAGAAAGATGAATGATGAATAGATTTTTAGAAACTTTTATATTAAACTCTAAAGAGTAATGGTAATTGTCCTCCCTAAGGGCTTGTACACAAAACTGCAATGCGACGCGATGCGATGCGAATCAACGAAAAAATCTATCTAAATAACTGTTTTGCGAACTCGCATCGCAACGCATCGCAGTTCTGTGTACAAGCACTTATTCCTATTATGTTACTTTAAATGGGAAGCGAACCGACATATTAAACAGACCGTCATTAACTAAACTGATAATCTATTAACACATCATTAATATCCATTTAGTGCGTAATTACATCATTTACTGAATATATTTATTAGATGTCATGCTTACTTTTGGGTCAGTGCTAGATAATAAGTCAAGCTCTCCATTTTATTAGGCAAGTAGCGTGTGCCATAAGGAGTGTTTCCGTTACCGGCAGCCAATGGATATAGTGTATAGTGAATTGTGTGTTTGTGTGTGTCTCAGTTTTCGGAGTAACGAACCGCGAAATGTAAGTCAAACCCTTGATATAAGTGTTCTCTTATCATAACCATGTTTTTCAAATTGAGAATTTACTTGGCACTGCATTCGTGTTTATTAATTCAAATTCAAAAATGATTTATTCTGTACCTAGGTATAGACCCTTAAATATATTAAAGGTTAGTTTAGCAAATGAAATATTAATGAAAAATTAATTCGATCCCTAAATCTGCGTAAATAGAACAACAGTCTTGTCATCACCGCGTTACCGAACGAACGAAAAGTATACAATTTTTGTAACAGCCGGCTATATCTGAAACGTTGATATGTCTTTTCACAGTACTTACTTATTTGGTTTGCAATAACAGAGGACATTCGCTCTGCCGACCCTATATTATTCTATTCTATACTATTTGTATAAGTTTAAAAATTTTAATATTTTATATTACTCATCATAACACTGGTTCTACTTAACCGATTGCAATCAAACAAACTAAGATTTGAAGTTGGACCAAATGCCTTCAAACAAAAAAAACCGCATCGAAATCCGTATAGTAGTTTCTGCGTCCATCGCGAACAAACATAAACTTTTTCCATTACATTACATAACATAACATAAACTTTTCCCTCATCCTTCAACCCACATTTCGTTAGCTGTTTATCTTTAGGTCCCAATAGTGGCGAGTCTATTCCCTTTAAACGGGCGCTTATAAACCTGCTATAAATACACACATAACTTTGAAAAGTCATTGGTGTGTGCTATGGTAAAGCCTGGGATCGAACCCGAGACCTCATCACAGCAGTCCATTACCCATACCATGTATATGTATATACACTTTTTTTTATGCGTAAGTCGTCAGATTGACTGCGCCACGCCTGATGGTAAGTAGTGGCCCAGTCCAGAACATGGTGGCCACCGTTACAGGTGCCGTCCCTGCAACAGCGGTCCCCACCCTGACGGCCTTGACAGTTGTTTTTTCTAACTAACTGACGTGTATTTGTGTTGTTCCAGATAGTGTAGTGCCATGCACGACCAGGAAGGCGAGTGCGAGCCCGCGCACCACGCGCGCCGCCCCATGAACGCATTCCTCATATTTTGCAAGCGACACCGCAGCGTCGTCAGAGACAAGTATCCTAATCTTGAGAACAGGTAATTAAAATATTCACTTACAATTCTTTTTTATATATGCCACACCAGGGACGTCACATTCGTACTGCGCACTATATATAGAAGAAGGGGAAAAAGGAAGGGGAGAGAGGAGAAGGTTAGGAGAGTCTCTTAACGCTACAAAGAGTCGCTAAAGGTGATTTTCTTAAGCGACTACAATATGGAGTTCTTCAAGAAGAATTAGAAGGTTTCTACAGGGTAGGCAGCACGTGACTGACGCCTCTGGTGTGGCAAACGTCCATAGGCCACGGTGACCGCTTCCCATCAGGTGGGCCGTGTGCTTGTCTGCCAACTAAGTGGCATAAAAAACACTGGTGACCAAAGCCGCACAATTTTGCCGCACGGCGAAAATCAACTGTGTAAATGACATGATCAGTTACCGAAAAAGGAACTGCTGGCCTCCCATAAACTTTCAACACAGGTCAATAGCTGCAAATGTAACTTTGTAATGCTATGTATTTATATGGGATTACAAAGTTATTTATGGTGTAATATGACAGCCGTATAATTTTAGTGTATGATTTTAGATTGTCATGATCCATAAAACCAACATACATGGTAAATATTCCGTAATATTTATTAATTATCAGAGATTCTGATATCCCTTTTTAATATTTGCAGATCAATAACGAAAATTCTCGGCGAGTGGTGGGCCAACTTGGACAAAGAAGAGAAAGCATGTTACACAGGTCTTGCTAAACAGGTACGTAATCTAATGCTTGCCAAAAAATTAGCACTTATATCATTGAAAGAAGCATTGGAACACCAACTGACTTATTTCTCTGTTCTTCTCCAGTACAAAGACGCGTTCTTCAACGCTAACCCCGATTTCAAATGGTACAAGTTGCCTGCGCCACCACTCCGCACGCTGTCGTCCCGACCAAGAGATCAAAATGACAAGCAGTCAGAGTCCCCCACTAACGAACATCAGGAGATCGAAGTAGAGAAGACCAATAACAACTCTACTAAAGTAGACTTCAACAAACGGTCAAGGGATGACATGTTCGATCATCCCAAACCACTCTCTATGTTCACTCCTGGCAAACTGGCCGATGAAGCCCAGATGGGAGGCCTTAGTAGCCTCCTCGCAACGAAGACTGAAACACACACTACAAACCCTTACTACTCACCCCCGTGCTTTAAGATTAACACGATCTCAACCCCAAACGAATACAGATCTCATAACTTAATAGAAAGGGCCAAATTGAAACGTCACTCTGGAGAGGACAGCATACGCGAGCTCCAGAACGCTCTCACAGAAACAGTAACTTCTAAAGTGTTTGAAGAAGAGTTTGATGATGAGAAGCGAAGGATATACTACGGTATGCCGAACGACGGAGGGTACACCAACCAGGATGTGATAGACCAAATAGTTGATAAGAGATATTCTAGAGATGATGAGTACGCTTTCCAGAGGACCTGGTCAGACGATGAGAAGAATATGAGATCTGGGAGGTCGTGTAAGGGCAAGAGATATCAGGAATTCATGGCTGTTGGTGGGCTCATTGTTAATAAACGACAGAAACGGGATTCGGATAAACCAGACGAGAACTACAGCGCTGCCGGTAGCTGGGATACTGGATGTGCGCGCAGCGACGAGTCCTACACATCGGTCAACGATGATCCGAAGCAAAGCTGTTCTTTCTTCGAGAAACCAGCTGACGTCGAAGACAAAATCGACGCATTCGAGGGACCCGAACCAGACAATAACGGCAACAAAGCCTTCAAAGCTGCCGACTTCGATCTAGACGCCAAAATAAGAGCACTACCCTCGCTTAGCCTAGAGAAGTTCCAGCAGAAGAAACGTGAAAATAAACGTAAGAAGAAGACCATCAACCTGAAGCCGAAAGCGCTTGAATCTTCTCAAATCGTAAACTCGGTACCTCGCCCAATGTTGAACGATAGACGGAGCATGGTTGAGAATTGGCGGGAAACCGTGATCGGTAGTCAGAAGCGAAAACCCCGTAAGATTAGCATCACTCGTTTCGAAGTCAATAGCGTGGTTTCTAGCGTTGGTTTGAACGAGGCGCATAATATAAGCCCCGAGATAAAGTTCGCCATGGAAGCACCTTGCACGGACGTTCATAATATGGAGATCGGTAGACAATCCCATCACAGCGTGGACATGATGGCTTTAGCCACGCTCGCTGAAGTCGCCGCTAACACGTCGAAGCTGGATGACCCGTCTATCATGGACTATATGACCGCCAAGGCAGCAGGTGACCACGCCTCAGTGGTATGAGATACATCTAGCCTTAAAAATAAATTCCAAAAATTATTTACATGTAATCAGATAATATTTATATATAGATCTAATTTTACATTGTACGCATAAAGAATATAATATTATTGTATACTTTTAACGTAGTTTTTATAACGTAGCTATAGTAACTATTTATATTGAAAATAGAAAAAAAAATGGAAAATATATATGTATACCTAATTTTAGTTGTCGCCGTCGCCGCGTCACGTCTTAGAGTATGCTACATAATGCTTTGTTAGGTTTAGAAGTAATGAAATAGAATTAAGGGGAGCCTGTAGTATGACCCGCGCGTTAGTACCAATGTATATACATATTTTTGTTATAATTAAAAATAAAGTAGTGCCTACTAAGATGTTAAAGATAACACCAGACTTTGACACAGAGACTTGACCAATAAAACTTTAGGGCACCCTTAATGTCTAAAAATAACTACAAAGCATAATGTATTTAACTATGATAAGAAAAATACATATGATTTAAAATTATGTTATCGTTAGGATGTTTTTTTAGATTAAACAAACGGTCGTATAATCTAAAATGATGCGCCACTCCATGTATTTCTAGCAGTTGGTATTATTTTCCAGTTTTGGATGTAAAGTGGGCCATAACCACTGAATTGTCTAAAATACGTTTTATTTTTTATCAATTTTATTTCCCTATTCTGGCAACTAACGACTGCCAGAATACGAAATACAATTCGTACTATTTTTTTTTAATTGCACTAATTTTGAATTCTGAAACTACCTACGAAATGCAAAATTCAGTAATGGTGTATATTATTTTAGATTAAACGAAGTGGTCGAGACATGGCGCCTCCGCATGCGTCCATCCCTCGCGCAGATTTCGCGCCAAACAGTCATTTAGATAATTCCTCATTATGTATAGTTAGGGTATTTAAATCGCCTTAATAATCTAGAGATTTAAAAGAACGAAAACACCATGCATATAGACTGCATTGCATTTTAAGGTGATTTATTATTTTCGTTGGTAACATTGCACACGTGCAATTATCATTTACTGTATATTTATATTATAGTAGTGACAAATGTCACATGTTTGTTGAATCAAAGCGAATTTATCACAATTAATGTTATGTGAACTTCGGTATGCAAAAAATGTTGGAATATGATGCTGGGATATAATGTATTAATGAGCTTATGAAATATCGATAATATTTTATAAGCTTGCAATACTTAGGGCTTATGTAATCGCTGCTACAACTGTCTACCTGAATTTTTTCTTTGGAGACTCCGTAAGCCTGGGTACTCATACAAGACTACATATCATATGTAAAATTGGTGAAATTTGAGTATTTTCGTGGGAAAATCGTCGTTCAGAAACATTGACAGTAAACATGTAGGTGATTACATATGTCATATTGTCAATTTATTACCTTTTAGATGTCAGTAATTCGCTATTTCCATGCCAAGATTGGAATTTCTGTTTGAGCTGTTTTATATAAAAGAAGTTTTAAGAGTACACTATAGCTTTAACAAAGTGCTAAAAGGATAGCTGATCAAGAATTCCAATCGATTAAAAAAAAAGATTTGTAAAAGATGAAATCTATTTATCTTTTTTATAAGAATTTATACTTAAGGTTATAATTGCAACCACTTTGGCAAAGAAAGAGATCTTTTGTGGTAAGGATTGTGATGTAGGATAAGAATGAGATAAGTATGTTTGTTGCTACTAAGGCCTCAAATACCGGCCGAACGTCACTATGCGAGTCAAACTCGTATTATTTTCTTTGTGATAAAAGCCTTGACTGGTGTTGTTAGTTTAAAACTCTAAAGATATCTTTCTTTCACAATTATCGGTTATCAAATTCATAAAAAGAGATCGTTTTACTCATTTGTAATGTCGGAAAAGACGTTAAGATAATGCGTGGATTAGATTAATCTTGTCCCTGTTAGGTACCTGATGTTTATCGAAAATTCATGAATTTTGTGTGAAAAAAAGAAAAAAAAATATCATTGCATTATTTCGAAATGAAACCATTTGTTAAGTTAATCATTAAATGTCATAGTAGATTAATAAATTTACGTGTATTTGAATTAAGAACAGTGTTTCTCAAATGTTCGTTTTTGTTTTATTTTTGTAATGGATTTTAAGGGTTTCTGTGATTTTATTCTATCTTATGTTAATGTTGCCAGACGTAAAGTTTTAGTTGCAGGTCTAGTCTAGATTAGGGTTTACAAAAAAAAACAAGTACTAAATTCAAAAAGTGCACTTATATTTTTTAAAGTTACAAACGATGACACAAGCCATAATGTGACATGCTCATCCAAAGACCAAATGTAGAATAGAAAAGCTAGGTTGTAGATATTGTATATGTAATATATAGGTTATATATAAAATATGATATATGAGTAATATCTTTACAACACGTCAATAATACGGCATTATAAATAATGTCCAAATTTATCATGTTACTGTTTTATTTCATTTGTAAATTTGTTGCACTGTTTTGTTTCTTTTTTACCAACAGTCTGTCTCGCATAGATTTTAAAGTAAATAATTGTTGATTTTATGTAAAGTTTAATTGATTGTTACGTTTTATTAGACGGTTCCTAAATGTTTTTAATAATGAGCTTTATGAAGCTTTACAATATCATAATAATATTTATCTTATGAATAAAAAATATATATTTTGCCTTGTCGACATAGAGCCTTATTTTATATTACACAAAAAAACCTAGTATTAAGGTTAATATAGAAGGGGCCAGTCCAGGAATGGGGATTTAGGAATATATTAATCACAATTTTTAAATTATTATTATATTAAACCTTCATAATTATATAATATTTATTATGGTATTTTTGAGATTAAAATGTAATCTCTAGTTTAACCTGTAGGATCCGATTTAAGAGAATGGTGCTGGAAGATCTGTTAATTATTTTAAGTGAGCGGTCCATTGCTTGTACTCATTATTATCAATGGACGTTAAATCAAACGTATTGTATTGTAAAGAATTATTATTACTATTTAAGATATTTAGCGATCATTTTGTGCTATATTATATTAAATATCCTGAACAAACAGTACATTGTTGAGCGCAAAATGGTTGTTGATTGTTTTTATCGGTATCGGCAAATTTTAATTGGTTTGAGAAACACTGGTCTGATAAATGTTATTGTATAAGTTAGGGCATAATATGTCGGCACCCAAAGTGTTTACCTGTTTGGTTCCAAAGTTAATTGTTGAATGTTTTGTAACAGACGTCGAGTCCGTACATTCTATATCCTTTTATTGTAGTAATAAAGTTTATTCATATTAACAAAGACTTGGGTTTCTTTCTTGTTCCTTACACCAGTTGCAACTCGCCTGTGAATCCCCAAATATGCTGCTCCTGTTCCATGTGTTGCTATATGCCAAACACTTGGGATAGGTATTACTTCGGGGTAAAAAAACTTTGTCTGTTGGCAACACTTTAAACCAATAGAATACTTTATTGTACGTGTATTCGTCAATAAATATTGATTGATAATGAAAAAAATGTAGTACCTACATTATTCATCGAGGGGAGACCTTGTGATTGATTACTATAAAAGAGAATAATTTTCTCGCCGTTGAGTAACTCAAGGTACGAGTTGGGCAAAGCACTATACATCTAAAAAAAGTTACTCGACTCCACGATCCTAGGTGTCCAATCAAATGGTTATTTCAAAATAAGTGGCTGCGACTTATTACAATAAAGCATTATATTTTGAAACATAAAACACTTTAAAAATGAGTTTTCTTACTCTTTTATCGCCTGCATATTTCGAGAATGCCTTATATTTGAAAGAGTACTATGTTTAGTACGTACTCAGTACTTTCTGAGTAGGTATGTACATTATAAATTAAAAAAAATGGCAGGTGGCCCCAACTATTCCCCCTTGGCCAGCAGCGCTCAGATAACATGTCCATTCCATTTGTTATGTAGTATGCTAATCAAAGCGACATGTGGAATCGAACCAAGTAACCCTCCCGCTACTGCCACCTCGGTATGAATTCCTTCATGCCCGACCCCAAAGATGCAGCAAAGGAAAAAGTTACCGAACTGATTGGTTCTTGATAAGATATTTGTGACACTTAATGACGCAACTCGTCTTTGTAAAAGTCTCCAAGATTGAGAGAATTAAAATAATCTCCCTTCTCACACTGCACACTCTCAGGTACACGCACATCAAGCCTTCACCAAGCTTTCGTGACGCCCCATCCAGTTTCGAATTTTCTACCAATGCCAATGAAATTGTTATAAATGCTTGCTCTTCGAACACACTTAGTTGTTGTCAATCTTGTCAAGTGTCAAATATCTGTCACAGCTGTCACCTTCTTAAAACTTGCAGGCTGCAAATTCGTTAAAATATTGGCGAAATAACGAATACAGTCAGTGTATATTGTCTTAAAACATAAATATACACAATTTTATGCTCACACGTGTGTGTTGTCAACAATTTTGTTTCAAATCTGGATGAAGATACTATGATCGCCGCGTCCGAGCCTCTGGTAAGTTTTGTTTTTAATTTCTGTAACATTTTGCCGGGTTCAATTTCTACAAAAGAAAGGGAATTTGTAGATATACTCCTAGCATTTATTTCCATTGTTATGCCTTTATATCTTGTAGGAGCCGAAGTGAGTTCTCTCAAATTTTCTCTTTTAATTTTCAGTAAATTTTGAATTATCGTAACTTCTTTAACTGATTTATGCTAAATTAAGACTCGGTAAGCCTAAGACTCTTACAAGAAAAGTAGCTTGGTAGAACATTCAACTGCTGCCCCGTGCGTGGCGAAGGTTCAATTCCCGCCCAGTGTACTTAAATATCTATATGCATGCATTGGTCAGGGTGTTTATAGGTTTGAAATATTTAGGTATTGAGTAAAAAAATGTTAGAGTTAAAAAAAAAACTTATATTGAGTCAAGATGGCGCTGTGTAGAATTTCCTACAATATTTAAGCTCTCACCCTATTATGTGGGACCGAAAATCATAGTTGGTGATATGTGGGTGCTTAGTACACCTCTGCTTACCCCTTCGGGATTACAGGCGTTAGCGTATGTATGTATGCATATATTATACTTTAAATAGTGTTGTATATTGATTGCATTCTTAAAGGTTTTCTATCATTTTTAATTATACCGTAAGAAGTTATTGTATGTGTACGAGTATAACTCGGTTTCTAAATATATAATTAATGTTATGTATAGGAGTTTGTGCCTCATGGCAGAACAGTGTTAGCGAGGCACCCGGGACAGATATACAGCAAACACAATACCTCAGCCTCAGAGAACTCTCTTCTTTACAAACTCACCAACTTTGGAATTAAAGATGAAAGTATCTTGGGAGCCAAGGAGGAGAAGGAGTGGTGGTGTATCAGAGAAATGTACTACAGGAGTGGAGATGGTAAGTTGACTATTTGATTATTTTGTGCCTCTTGGTACACACAAACAACGGAGTCTGGGGTCTGCCGGGGTATAAAAGATATGTGTTGTATTATCTCACCTTTAAAGACCCAATGATGGCATCCGTATTAGTTGATTTGATTTCGACGTATGTTAGTAATATCAGTTGAAAAATTGATATTAAAAAAAAATTGTACATTGCTTGTTCTCTATCTCCTCTTTCATTTTGTCATCTAACCTTATTCTTAAACCATACAGGGAAAACATCTGAAGAACTTATATTTCTTGATATGTAATTATCATGTTTTTTTTTGGATGATTTTATCTGGGATTCGATGATGCGATAAACAAATTTGCGGCTAGCTAGTTACACTAGATGGTGTGTATTTCCCATTGGAGGGATTTACTCATTGAGTTGTGCAAATCAGCTAGGCATGATTAAGTATGTCTTTTCGTTTTAGTCTGTTAGTGTAGCTCTAATGTACTAGCCCTGGCAGCAAGAGCATTGGGGTAGTTTTCCAGACGTTTCTGGTATTCCAGGACAGTCATTTGGAATTCCTCCCTCACAGTGGTCAATTGGAGGTTTTCATTATTGGTGACAACAACGGGACTTGTGATGGATCTTAATGGCCTATGGGCGAGTGTAACACCTCAGGAACAACACTCGTGCCGCAACCCCTGTAAGAACAGATACATTCTGTGTCGTCAACGCAAAAGATGTAGGATAAGCCTTTGGTTTTCCCACTGACAACTCAAAACCTCTCTAGTGAGCTCTGGCTGCCCTACTCACCACCGAAAACAAAACACAAGGTTATTAAACGGCGATATTCTGTAGGGTGGAGGTACTTCCCAGGTCGGACTGCTCGAATGGGACTGATATATTGTGTCATTATCATAATGCCAATTTAATTAAACTTTTCAGATTTTGAAGAAGAACCACCACAAAATAAAGATTCCAAATTTGAATTCAACTCAGAATCATTCCGAGCTCCGAGTCGCATGAAAAATGACTTCAACATCTCTATCAAATCCGAACTTCTTAACAGTATGAAGAAAATGGAGTCAGAAGCCACAAGTTCTGCTGGTCCTTCACAGGGGAGCTCGGCTAACAGCTCGAGCAATATGTCCAAGAAGTTCAACTTGACGAGTGGAACAAAAGGATCAAAGAAGAAACCGTTGAATCCAAAGACTGATTGTTCTTACGAGGAAGAGTTGTATGTAAAGGGTTGCACTGCTGTGTGGTCTAAAGGTATGAATAAATAGTCATCATCATTATCCTTGCGTTAATCCTGGTCGCATTTGAAACTGTCATCTTGAAGTCCTAGGGCCATTTTTCTAACTGTAGTGCGACTGAACTTTGATATATTTACTATGAAGCGACTGCCATTTGGCCTCTACAACACAATTGTTGATTATTTGGGGCTCCAAGGACCCACAAAAACCGTGCTATCACGTGGAGTTGCGGATATTTGTTATAGATGTGCGTATGACAACTTGGACCCACAGCTTAACATGCTGTCTGAGACATAACCAGACTAGTGCTATATTCTTGCATACAAACATTTGCACTAAGCTCAATCAAACTCGCGATTCGCACTTGAACTGTGTAGCAGTCGCGTTCACAGCCGCTACGCCGTAATTTGTGATATGAACAGTGGACGGACAGTGTGCCATCTAGACATGACGTTGAGTGTGGAAGAAACAACTTGTGGCATGGGCACACAAACTAAGTAGTGCTGACACGGCCACCAGTCGATCCATGGTTTCATTTAAGCTCAGCTATCACGCAGCTGATTGCGCGACGGACACGCACTTCTGACACGGTCGCGTAATGTAAACGTAATGTTATGCCGCGTCTACATTTACGTAACATTTTGCTGTGACCTTTTCAGAAGTGCGTGTCCCTCACGCAATTTGTTTTTTGCTACCAATGCAGTCTCTCTCGCTCGTTTTTAATTGACGTCTTAATGCAGGGGTCTATGGAGTACGGTCCGGCAATCGGTGACCTCTAGAGTCTATTCTATATTCATTCGAGAATGGTTTGCTACAGAAACAAATTGCTTTTATACCTACCATGAAGAGAACATAGTATAAAAAAAATGATTTCTTCATTTGTTTAGGTTTATAAAACAACTGATCAAACCTGTTTTAACCTGATAGAATTCTATAGTTTACTGACTGTCTCAGTTATTATATAATTAATTATACTATCTGGCCCACGCAACTTCGTCTACGTCATCCCGTTTTTGTAACATTTTTCACTTCTGCTCTGCACCAGTTGGTTGTAGCATGAAGGATACAAACCTTCCTCTTCAATCACTCTATTTAAAAAAACCGTTTCAAAACCTGTTGCGTAGTTTTAAAGTTTTAAGCATACATAGGGATATAGACGATATAGGGACAGAGAACGCGACTTTGTTTTATACTATGTAGTGATGTATCCCCTGCACGACCATTAATTTACAAGCTATAAAAGTTTCATTCTATTTCAGGCCTCATTTCAACGCCAGCTACAAAACTATCCGATCCAGAGCATAGAGAAACCATCGCTTGTTACACTATTGATAATCCTATAAATCACGCTACCTTCTGCAATTTTCATGTTGATATCAAAAACACTATGCTGATAGACGCTTTAAACTCACAGATAGGTGATGTAAAGAAAAATATAAAGATTGAAGACACGACAGAACACATTCAAACCAAAATGATGCCTGCGATCCTGTTAATTGATAATAAATGCATGAAAGTTTATGCTAATGACGGACGAGAATACATTACAAGTGTTCCGTTCCAAGTGAAAAAAGTCTGGCCAATGAAATATGGAGTTTTATTAGAGAAAAAACCTACAACGTTATCTCGGAACTCCATTCTACGGAACTCCTTCTCAAGATTGAACGAATCTCATAACAGTTCATTTTCAAAATCGAAAACAAACTTTCCGTTTAACTTGAGTAGCAAATTACGCGCTGAATCTGTGTGTGGTTTCGACCAAGACGTGTCGTTACCAACTTGCTTTTCTGTCACCCATCCGTTAGACGAAGTTACTCCAATATTAATGAAGTCACCTTCCCACGGTCTTCAATATTACAACGATGGGGATTTACAAATTATATTTGTCAGCTCAAATCCAAGTATTATATTGTTATATGATTGGAAGTTAGCCCAGCATTCACTGTGGAGAATAAGAAAATCGGTCCGTGAAGAATGTTTATCTATGTGCCCGAATATGAACGCTTCCACAACAGTTTTTAGTCAATCCTGTGACTATATTGGGAGTCCAATGCAAAGCCAGAGAAACTTGACCAGTTGGGCAACTGGTTTGGGTAGTCCGTACCAGTCCAAAAAGGTTCCTGGAACCCCGACGTTGTCTAGATCCCGGGTGAATAGTCCAATGGCTAATATGTTCCACCATCAGGGTTTATCACCTCATGCGTCCATAGGTCAAGCATCATATATGTCAGTGATGCCAAATACCGCTTCACAAAATCCACCATCATTGCCTTTGTATCCAGATATTTGTTTGGACCACATATGGACGGATAATCTGACAATTAAACGTGATTCGATAAAATCTCCCAGTGATATGAAGGCTTTCCTTCATACGGATTTAGTTGGGCTGGATTATCTTTGTTTTATTGTCAAAGTGGAGGGTGTGTCTAAATTGCAGATAGTGAGGTTACAGAGGTCCCACTCTCATGGGCAGACATCTAAAACTAATTTGATGGTTGGTGCGGTGTCGACTGTGTTGGCGAAGGATGCTGTTGTGTTGGAGCATCTCAATATGATTGCGTTGATTGATGAAGCTGGAAATATAATACTGCAATCTGGAAATAATGTTGTTGGAAAGGTTAGTAAGTTTTATTTTAATGAAATTTTGAAGCAATTAATTTGCTATTATTTATATTTAAGCGTCTGTAGCTACACACTATTGACTCACTCCTATAGGAGTGAGTTCACGTCAATAGTGTGTCCAGGATTCGAACCCGCGACCTCTCGATCGGAAGGTGACATTCTATTGATTACATCGCGTCGAAGCGAACAATGTGTTTGTAATCGTGACACTAATTCCTGAGATTTTACCTTCAGCTTACCATCAGGCGAGGCGAAGTCAAATTGACGTGTCCTATATAAAAAAATACCAATCCGCGATCGCCGGGTCCTCATTTATCTTGCGACTTAGGGGTCAATATACAGGGTGTAAGGGGAACACTCGAAGCCGAAGGCCTCTGGTAGTACTCATGGTACACAACATATTGGCACTAAAAAAATTACGGTAACGCAATTTTTTTTTATTTTTAATTTTTTTTTTAAACCGTTCAATTTGCGTTATTCACTCTCGATCGTGTTAGTATGAAATAAAAGAATTATGAAAAAGCATGACCTCGCAAGATGTCGCTACTTGTTCTTTTTTGCAGTGAGGTTTTGTTATGAAATTTTTGTTTCATTTAGCTTTACTGATATGATGGAGAGCAAACAATGCGAAAAAAAAAAATTAAAAAAAAAAATTGCTTTGCCGTAATTTTTTTTCATGCCAATATGTTGTGTACCATGAGTACTACAAGGGGCCTTCGGCTTCGGGAGCGTTCCCCTTACTCCCTGTAACTATATCTACTATATCTCTCTTCCAGGTCCACGTAGGCGGTGTACTAGCCCGCCTGATAGACTCGCCCTACACCAAACGAGCCACTTTACAGTCGCCCTTCCCTCGCCGGAGCAGCTTGTTGCCAAGCAGAGTGAACGATGCAACGTTTGATGACTCGGCACTGCATTTGCTGTCGCCTGTACCTCATTCATCAGCTTCGAGGCTTGAGCAGAAAGAAACATCAGGTGAGTAGTCATCTGAGAGAAGAAAATTCCTTTAAGATTAAATTCAGGGTTGAAAGCCAGCCCTTCAGCTTAACATCAGGCGAGGTGAAGTTAAATTGACGTGCCATAAAAAAAAATAAAAAAAACCTAGTGGTATGGGTAATGGACTATTGAGACGAGGTCTCGGGTTCGATCCCAGGTTTGACCATGGCACACACCAATGACTTATCTATGCTTTTCGAAGTTATGTGTGTATTTATCGCAGGTTTATAAGTGCCCGGCTTATGGCAATACGCTCGCCACCTATTACATTGGGACCTAAACATAAAACTGGCGAAATACACGTGCTAGCACCTCTACCCATTCGGAGATATAGGAGTTTATGTTATGTTATGAAAGCCAGGATATTACCTAGATGACATTATTCGATAGTGGACATGTCCGCTACACAGGTATTGCGGGTTCCATCCCTGCTCAATGCCAACATTTGTAATATAGCTGTTTAAGTTTTCTTTTTTTTTTTCTTTTTTTTTATACCACTTAGGTGGCAGACAAGCATACGGCCCGCCTGATGGGAAGCGGTCACCGTGGCCTATGGGCGTTTGCAACATCAGAGGCGCCACACACGTGCTGCCTACCCTGTAGAAACCTTCTAATGCCCTTCTTGAAGAACCCCATGTTGTAGTCGCTTTTTTCTTCTTTTTCCTCAATTTTTTTCTTCTTTCTTTCTTTCTTCTTTCTTCAAAAAAGTTTCTTCAAATTAGGACCCGAAATTCCTTTGACTATTTATCACTATTGTAATCATTCACTCCTACTTGAAACATTCACCCAGTCTTCTCTCCTCAACAGGTCTCTGCGGTCTTTGCGACGCGGCAGGTAACCGCCTCACCCTCCAGTTCGAGGCCGGCTCGATGTACAGGATATCGCTACCTCCCTTGACTTGCTCCACGCTAGTCACCCGCTGTTACACTGCGCTTAGAGCGATTTTACCTAAGGATGTTACTATGCAGGTAAATGTAGTATTTATAGGAAAACTCGTAATAAAACTCTATACCAACCCGTCTGGTCAGCGTGGAAACAATAAGCTATCTAGAGGAGGTAGGACACGACGGTATATCCATCCCAATCGAGCAGTCCGACTGGGGAAGTACCTCCACCCTACAGAATATCGCCGTTTAATAACCTTGTGTTGTGTTTTCGTTGGTGAGTAGGGTAGCCAGAGCTCACTAGAGAGGATTTGTGTTGTCCGTGGGAAAACCAAAGGTTTATCCTACATCTTTTGCGCTGACGACACAGAATGTCTCTGTTCTTACAGGGGTTGCGGCACGAGTGTTATTCCTCTGGTGTTACACTCGCCCATAGGCCACGGTAACCACTTACCATTAGTTGGGCCGCGTGCTTGTCTGCGACCTAAGTTGTATAAAAAAAAAGCTACGCCTTCCAACATGTAATATGTATGTATTATTGATGGGTTGATTGAAGACATTTTGAATTTAATATTTGTAATGATTAACAATTTGGTTGTGGAGGTCCAATGACAGTCGTATCACGGAAAATATCGAAGTTCAGCCGCATCTTAGTTTGACTAGAAAGCCGACCCAACTGAATTGGGAATAGGCTCAGAGAATGATGATACTTATTAAAATATTGGTCGCTTCCCTTGCAGCTGAAAATTACAAATTATAGGACCTTTGTTCTTATCATCTAATGAAATCAAAAAAATCTAATCTAATCTATCAATTCTAATAGGTAAAGAGAATAGTCTCAGTAGTAGATTTGTAATGATTAACAAAAGATTCATATTCATTCACAGGTCATAACCAAATGGTACGGCGTCCGCAACGCTCCTGGAACTCAAGACCTCACACCAGAACAAGAATGGTCTATGTTCTCCACACTTTTATTCTCTTTAATAGGCTACGATGTTGAACGTTTGAACAAACAACATGACGACTCTGACAATCCTGAAGTAGCAACAAAAAAACAAAGGACCTCTAGTGATGGGACACTAGACGACTGGGATTATCTAATAAACTCAAAAATGCATAAAACTATAGGGCCATCACTATCAATACTGAAATTACCTATACCGAGTACTGATAATCAGAAAAAGAGACGTTCCAGCAACGATATCGAAAAACCCGGTCAATTTAATACAAATTCTTTGTTATACCCGTATATGATACAAGTATTGTATTCTCTACACCTGGTATACGAAGAAATAAAATTAAATACACTTTTATGTAATAATTTAAAACCGTTAGCAGTATTTTTGTTTCAAATATCAAAAGATTTGAAACTAGACGCGTATGTGAATCATTACTGGTTGGATTTCCCTACGGATTTGAACCTTGAACATGAGGAGGAGTCGCAAATTACACAAGAGAACCGCAGCATGATATCTGAGCCATCACACTTCACACGAGACCCGCCGAATATTTATTCGTATTTGAACCAGATGTTGAAGAGTATTGATGCAGAGCAGTACCCGTATTTGGGCGATGTTAATAATATGTCCAAGGATATAATTGAGGTGAGTATACAATATAATAACGTGATGATGTGCTAATAGGAATAAGGATGAAGCTTCAAGAAGGGCATTAGAAGGTTTCTACAGGGTAGGCAGCACGTGTTTGACGTCTCTAGTGTTGCAAACGTCCATAGGCCACGGTGACCGCTTCCCATCAGGTGAGCCGGGTGTTTGTCTGCCACCT
Organism: Pelosia muscerda; assembly: GCA_963691645.1. NCBI lineage: Eukaryota > Metazoa > Arthropoda > Insecta > Lepidoptera > Erebidae > Pelosia > Pelosia muscerda. The sequence continues at coordinate 16,344,183 of OY829109.1, read as the reverse complement.
AAGTAGTATAAAAAAACTTATATTCTTAAGATAAATAGAAATACAGGTTGTTATACTCCATTTGTTTAGGTACTTAAAAAGGTAAACAATCTTGTGGCAACTTTTTATAAAAACACATGTTAAACAAATAAACTAGACTAACTAACTGACTAACTAGTGGTTCGACACAGGTTTTTAGTCCTTAAAATGCGTTATTAAGCAGAAAAGTATTTATATACTGAGTTTTTAAACGAACATATTAAAAAGACACGCTAAGACTGTTTACGTTTTTCAAGTACCTAAACAGATGGACTATAAGGAAAACGCTTCTGAAATCGAAGACTGGTAGTACGATTTTTTCTGCTGTCAGTGCAGAAGACAAAGAAGGGCCATTCTTTTTCCTCAATTAGGTAAAACGATCAGGTGCAAGCCGTATGATATTAAATAGTTTGAAAAATCCTTTGAAACAAGCATGACGAAACGAGATGTAGTAAAAATTTAAGTTACATATTTTCGTTTGGTATAATTTCTTTTCGTTTTCTTTTTTTTTACTGTCAAAGTATATTTTTTCAGAACAAATTACGATACTAAGCAATGCCCTTAGCACGAAATAATCTCGAATTCGCCTGACTACCTAGCCTGATCACTTTTGAACTTGTGTGTGTGAAGCCCACCAATCGCAATGCTCTGTTCTGTCGATAACTTTACATTACGGTAGCCTTAGCACGAAATACTATCGAATTCGTAAAGGTAGTGACAGCACGGAGCATTACGATTGGTGGAGTACACACGCACACAGGTTCACAAGAGGCAGACTGCCAATCACAATGCTCCGTTCTCTGGAAACCTTTACATTACAAATTCGATAGGAGTTCATACTAGTGCTACTGATTCGATAGTATTCCGTAATAAGGGGTGCTCGAGAAGAACCTTGTCAAATAGCTTATTGTATATGATCATTCCAGATCTTAGCGACAGTAGGGTGCGGTAAGAATGCAGGGGTGCGGACGATCTCTCGCCGGGATGCTGTAGCGGCCAGCAGCACTCCGCGGGCCAGGAGAGATGCGAGCAGCTACTCCTCGCCTTACTGCCAGGCTGTTATCTCCGCTGTGGACAGAGGTAGAACCATTTTTTTTTTGTTATACAACTTAGGTCGCAGACAAGCACCTGATGGTAAGTGGTTACCGTGGCCTATGGGCGAGTGTAACACCAGAGGAATAACACTCGTGCCGCAACCCCTGTAAGAACAGAGACATTTTATGTCGTCAGCGCGAAAGATGTAGGATAAGCCTTTGGTTTTCCCACGGACAACACAAAACCTCTCTAGTGAGCTCTGGCTACCCTACTCACCACCGAAAACAACACAAGGTTATTAAACGGCGATATTCTGTAGGTTATACTATAAAGTTATACTTAGAGAAACATAGTGTGCGAATGACATACGTGTCTTTACACAAAACCTAGACGTGGGAGAGTGACAGGGTATATGTACCGTGAAACCCTTTTTATAAACCAATATAAACTTTTGACAGAAAGAGATATTGCAGTGACGGTGAGTGACCTATGTACGCTAATAAAATTAGAAAATAAATAAAAAATGTTTATTGCAAAGCTTCAGAAACAGTAATTTCCCTCAAAGTAAATTGCGCTCACAAAATATTAATATTAAATTATTGTCTATGGTTAGAACTAAGTATACCTATTTCTGGACTTGGAGTTTATGTATAGGTCCCAATGTAATAGGTGGCGAGCCTATTGCCATTATCCGGGCACTTATAAACCTGCGATAAATACACACATTACTTCGAAATGCATCGAAAAGTCATTGGTGTGTGCCATGGTAACCTGGTATCGAACCCGAGACCTCGTCGCAGCCGTCCATTACCCATACCGCTAGGCTACCGTGGTCACTAAGTCAAAAAATACTTCGTATGTAAATAACATATTTTTGTCATCCACAGGTATAACTCTCCGTGACATAGACAGTCTCCCTCCAGCGTTAGCGCTCCTGCTCCTCACGGTGCTGTCTCGCTGCAAGGGCTCCCCGCCTGCCGACTGGCCTCCCGAAGCCTATAACCTGGTGATGAGGGAAGACCTGGCACACCAGGCCAATGTGGCACAGGCCATGAGTACTGCCAGCGATTATATGGAGTGTAAGTATTACTTACTATCATAAACACAGAACAGAAAAAACTAGTAGAAATGCGACACGATAGTTTCAGAAGCGGAATCGATGTCGCCAAACTCACATATACAACCGTTAATAATACCGTGCATTACTAGTAAATAATTGCTTTAAGAGGTGGAATTTACTACTACTTTTAATGCCATATTAGCTCATATAACAGCACTGAACCCTTTTAAGGTAGTGGTAATTATACTGCCAACATTTTTTTTTCAACCCTTAAAAATAGCAATTACTTTGCTATAGATAAAAAGTATTTATGTTATGGCGTTGCATACTTTGGATCGAACAAGCTTGAATATTGAATATCAATAATATATTATAAGTTAGTGAGCAAATGGACCACACTCCCTGGTTAGAAACGCGGTCCCGGCACTTCCGGTCTGAGAGGACTCCGGCAAGAAACTCAGCGGGCTCTTCTTTTTTTTTGTCTATGCACAAATATTTACTTAGTCTAGATACAGAAATTTACCTGAACAGCAATTTGAGTGAACAGTTCATTTCCAGGCCTACTTATCATCCAAATAATAATCTATATGATAATAATGTAACACTTCACGTGTTTGTAATGGTGACCCTCTTTCCTGAGACTTTGCCTTCAGCTTACCATCGCGCGGAGTGAAGTCAAATTAACTTGCCATAAATTTATAAGAAACCAAATGGTAATTTTGGTTGCTAATTCTACTATATAAAAATAAGTCGGGTTTTCCTTCCTGACGCTATAACTCCAGAACGTACGAACCGATTTCCACGGTTTTGCATTCGTTGGAAAGGTCTCGGGCTTCGTGAGGTTTACAGCGAAGAAAATTAGGGAAAAAATTTTCTTCATCTTTTAATCGCCAAACGAAATGTTACATAAAACAAAGCCATCTGGTGGCGAAACGGAGTGCGCCGGGTCTGCTAGTATTCTTTAAAAGAAATGTTTTTATTCTTCACAGTTATAGCGTTAGAAGTATTAGAAAAGGACACAGTGTATACAATGGCGAAGCGAGTTGTGGATCCTCCGAGGACGAACCCGGAGGACGCTGACGTCATCACTGGCTGCGAACATCTCAATACGCAGCTGCTCAGCTTGCTGTATCCGAGAGACCATCGGTATGTACACACATTGTAATACTGTACGTGTTTGTGGCAACGGTACGGAGGTAGGACACGACGGTATCTCCCGTCCGAAATGAGCTGTCCAACTGGGGAAGTACCTCCGCCCTACAGAAGACCGCGGTCATAATAACCACCGTGTTGTGTTCCCGCCGGTAAGTAGGGTAGCCTGAGCTCACTGTACCCCTCCTTCCCCTCCACTTCTTAGCCTCCCCACCCCTTCCCAGCTCTCCCCCTTTCCCTTCAGGGTGGGTAGCGCGTGTGTGACACCCTTAGTGTTGCACACGTTTATAGGTCACGGTGGCCGCTTTCCATCAGGTGGGCCGTGTGCTTGTCTGTCACCTACGTAGTATAAAAAAAAAAAATCTTGGAATTCCTTACCGGCGCACGTGTTTCCTTCTTCCTACAATCCCGTGTCCTTTAAGCGGGGCGTGAAAAAGCATCTGATGAGGCCGTCAAGCTGAGCGCCACCATTGTAACACTGTAAGTGTTTGCAATAGTGACCCTCTTTCCTGAGACTTTGCCTTCAGCTAAAAAACGAAAAAAAAAAACGTCCTACATTTCTTTTTATTGTCCTGGAACTATTGTAGCCACATTGGTCCTTTGAGCCGGTCGAAAAGTGTAAATTGGTCCTTCGAAAGGTGGTTTCTAGAATATTCGTTTTCTTCCAGAATGACAGAAGTTATAAACCTGCTCCAGTCCTCCATCCCGGTCACCATTACGCTGACGCAGCGGCCGGAGGTATCCGACCACGACTTCATAGAGGAACAGGACAAGTACCTGTATGCTATCAGTACTAGGACTATGGCGCTACCGATAGCTAGGTGAGACTTTACGCCATGTTTGTTCAAAACCGGCAAACTTCGTGATACTGTACGTTACGTACGTTAGTAGCGTGTGTTAGTAGGTGTATCTGATGTTCTCTAAGACGTTAATTGGTAGTGCTTGTGCGGCTAAGCACGTAATTAATTTCGTTGCGATTACACCGCATAGTAAGGAATCGGGTCAAATTCTTTCTCCAAATTTATTAAGCTGTTACATTTTCGGTTAGGATAGTATTTTCGGCATACCCATTCGTTTAAAAGTGCCTGATTGGCGGCAAAAAGTCCGCCCCCTATTACGGGGGATCGATTTCATTGATGGCGAAATGTGGGTGTTTAATACACCTCTGCCTACCCCTTCGGGGATTACGCGTATGAGCATATTATTAGCTACTCTTCGGGACACGGTTTAATCAATAAGAATTCTTACATCATATCACAAACGAATGTACTTATTTTATTTCCTTTCCCAATACATACAGTATATACACCACTACACATCACGGATAACAAACGTTACTTACATGCCCAATCCTTATATTATATTATATTCAATGCTTATATTATTATTATTACGGTATTATATTAAATCCTTCTAAGCATTAATTTCGGTCCGCGCGGATAGCTCTGCGGCACGGACGCGGTCGTCCGTACGGACCCGTCCGCATTATTGTAAAACGCTCTTAAAGCTTAATACAGATTGGTATATACGGAGCGATCAGTACCGACGGTCCGCATGACACTAAAACCAGGATACCTGCAGTGTAAGAGCGTGCGCGTCCGCAGGGGCATGGCGACGCTGCGCACGGCGCCGTGCGGTGCGACGCGGGGCGCGGAGCTGCCGCGCGTGTGCGTGTGGGGGCGCTGGCGCGGGCGCGGCGCGGGCGAGGCGGGCGCGGCGCCGCACGCCTGGCCCGCCTTCCACAACGGCGCCGCCGCCGGGCTCGCGCTCGTGCCGCTCGGCGGACTCACCATCCACTCCGAGTGGGTCATCTACAACAAGCCGAGGGTGAGTACCATCCTCGTACTGCCGCGCGTGTGCGTGTGGGGGCGCTGGCGCGGGCGCGGCGCGGGCGAGGCGGGCGCGGCGCCGCACGCCTGGCCCGCCTTCCACAACGGCGCCGCCGCCGGGCTCGCGCTCGTGCCGCTCGGCGGACTCACCATCCACTCCGAGTGGGTCATCTACAACAAGCCGAGGGTGAGTACCATCCTCGTACTGCCGCGCGTGTGCGTGTGGGGGCGCTGGCGCGGGCGCGGCGCGGGCGAGGCGGGCGCGGCGCCGCACGCCTGGCCCGCCTTCCACAACGGCGCCGCCGCCGGGCTCGCGCTCGTGCCGCTCGGCGGACTCACCATCCACTCCGAGTGGGTCATCTACAACAAGCCGAGGGTGAGTACCATCCTCGTACTGCCGCGCGTGTGCGTGTGGGGGCGCTGGCGCGGGCGCGGCGCGGGCGAGGCGGGCGCGGCGCCGCACGCCTGGCCCGCCTTCCACAACGGCGCCGCCGCCGGGCTCGCGCTCGTGCCGCTCGGCGGACTCACCATCCACTCCGAGTGGGTCATCTACAACAAGCCGAGGGTGAGTACCATCCTCGTACTGCCGCGCGTGTGCGTGTGGGGGCGCTGGCGCGGGCGCGGCGCGGGCGAGGCGGGCGCGGCGCCGCACGCCTGGCCCGCCTTCCACAACGGCGCCGCCGCCGGGCTCGCGCTCGTGCCGCTCGGCGGACTCACCATCCACTCCGAGTGGGTCATCTACAACAAGCCGAGGGTGAGTACCATCCTCGTACTGCCGCGCGTGTGCGTGTGGGGGCGCTGGCGCGGGCGCGGCGCGGGCGAGGCGGGCGCGGCGCCGCACGCCTGGCCCGCCTTCCACAACGGCGCCGCCGCCGGGCTCGCGCTCGTGCCGCTCGGCGGACTCACCATCCACTCCGAGTGGGTCATCTACAACAAGCCGAGGGTGAGTACCATCCTCGTACTGCCGCGCGTGTGCGTGTGGGGGCGCTGGCGCGGGCGCGGCGCGGGCGAGGCGGGCGCGGCGCCGCACGCCTGGCCCGCCTTCCACAACGGCGCCGCCGCCGGGCTCGCGCTCGTGCCGCTCGGCGGACTCACCATCCACTCCGAGTGGGTCATCTACAACAAGCCGAGGGTGAGTACCATCCTCGTACTGCCGCGCGTGTGCGTGTGGGGGCGCTGGCGCGGGCGCGGCGCGGGCGAGGCGGGCGCGGCGCCGCACGCCTGGCCCGCCTTCCACAACGGCGCCGCCGCCGGGCTCGCGCTCGTGCCGCTCGGCGGACTCACCATCCACTCCGAGTGGGTCATCTACAACAAGCCGAGGGTGCGTCGCGCTTACGTAGCGCGGCTATGTGTGAATCGCGCTTTATTTAACTCTTCATATTCTATCTCTCGTATTTTCTTGTTTCTAAAAATCTGCTAAAACTGGTCGCTTTTATATTTTCACATTTATAAAAAAATATCTTTCATATTTTACGCGGCCCCTTTTATTCCAAGACTACTATCGTAAATTGTATATTGGTCCTTCGAGCTGGTTGAGTAGGGATTGAAAAATGTACATTGGTCCCTCGAGCCAGTACAAATAGCGCATTAAAATTTATGTATTTCCTATCTAGGGTACTGCAGAGATGTCAATCGAACACGCAGGATTCCTCATGGGCCTAGGCCTAAACGGCCATCTCCGAGATATGCCGTTCATGAATATATACGAGTACCTCGTCAAGTGCAACGAGATGATCAGTGTGGGATTGCTCCTAGGACTTGCAGCTACATACAGAGGTAGGTATTCTCTTAATCTTCACCCAAAATCAACCCATTCACACCCAAAATAAACCCATATGCATTTGATGGGTGTAATATAGTTTATGAAATATTGTTTTCTGTTGTAATAGATACTCCTACCTCCTCCTACATTCCTGTCAGATGTCTTCTACTCAGTCAATCCATTCTATGCCATACCCTCCTCCAATCTCCATTCATGAACTGCAGTTTACTTGCATAGTTCACTAAGTCAAGGTGGTCAAAGATCAAGGTCAATTGTTACCAGGCACGATGGACGTCCAAGCTACGAAGATGATGAGTATCCACCTCGAGCCCCTGCTGCCGCCCACCTCAATCGAGCTGGATATCCAGCAGAACATCCTGGTGGCCGCGCTGTTAGGCGTCGGACTCATATACCAGGGCACTGCGCACACGCATTACTCGCAACTCTTGCTGCTCGAGATAGGTAAGGTTGTGTCCATAGACATTGTATCTGCACTGTGATCTTAAGTGTCTAGCTAGAATAAATATATAATTAATATAATTAATAATACACCCACAGACTCCGTCATTACCGCATTATCGAATTTAAAATGTCAAGAATCCACGACTAGTGCACACCCTTCGGTATAGGTATAGACCTGTGCCGAAGGGTATTCCGTACACGTTGGTCTTTCGAGCCGGTCAACCGTTTGTCGTTCCCCAGGGAAGCCGCCGGGGCCGGAGATGGAGAACTGCGTGGAGCGCGAGGGCTACGCGCTGGCGGCGGGGCTGGCGCTGGGCCTGGTGTGCGCGGGCGCCGCGCGCCGGGGCGCCGCGCCCGCGCCGCTCGCGCACAAGCTGCGCACCTACATGCTGGGCGGGGACAAGCACCCGCTCACCGGTGAGTAGGGCTGTGTGTGGTGGGGCGGGGCCCGCGCTGGGCCTGGTGTGCGCGGGCGCCGCGCGCCGGGGCGCCGCGCCCGCGCCGCTCGCGCACAAGCTGCGCACCTACATGCTGGGCGGGGACAAGCACCCGCTCACCGGTGAGTAGGGCTGTGTGTGGTGGGGCGGGGCCCGCGCTGGGCCTGGTGTGCGCGGGCGCCGCGCGCCGGGGCGCCGCGCCCGCGCCGCTCGCGCACAAGCTGCGCACCTACATGCTGGGCGGGGACAAGCACCCGCTCACCGGTGAGTAGGGCTGTGTGTGGTGGGGCGGGGCCCGCGCTGGGCCTGGTGTGCGCGGGCGCCGCGCGCCGGGGCGCCGCGCCCGCGCCGCTCGCGCACAAGCTGCGCACCTACATGCTGGGCGGGGACAAGCACCCGCTCACCGGTGAGTAGGGCTGTGTGTGGTGGGGCGGGGCCCGCGCTGGGCCTGGTGTGCGCGGGCGCCGCGCGCCGGGGCGCCGCGCCCGCGCCGCTCGCGCACAAGCTGCGCACCTACATGCTGGGCGGGGACAAGCACCCGCTCACCGGTGAGTAGGGCTGTGTGTGGTGGGGCGGGGCCCGCGCTGGGCCTGGTGTGCGCGGGCGCCGCGCGCCGGGGCGCCGCGCCCGCGCCGCTCGCGCACAAGCTGCGCACCTACATGCTGGGCGGGGACAAGCACCCGCTCACCGGTGAGTAGGGCTGTGTGTGGTGGGGCGGGGCCCGCGCTGGGCCTGGTGTGCGCGGGCGCCGCGCGCCGGGGCGCCGCGCCCGCGCCGCTCGCGCACAAGCTGCGCACCTACATGCTGGGCGGGGACAAGCACCCGCTCACCGGTGAGTAGGGCTGTGTGTGGTGGGGCGGGGCCCGCGCTGGGCCTGGTGTGCGCGGGCGCCGCGCGCCGGGGCGCCGCGCCCGCGCCGCTCGCGCACAAGCTGCGCACCTACATGCTGGGCGGGGACAAGCACCCGCTCACCGGTGAGTAGGGCTGTGTGTGGTGGGGCGGGGCCCGCGCTGGGCCTGGTGTGCGCGGGCGCCGCGCGCCGGGGCGCCGCGCCCGCGCCGCTCGCGCACAAGCTGCGCACCTACATGCTGGGCGGGGACAAGCACCCGCTCACCGGTGAGTAGGGCTGTGTGTGGTGGGGCGGGGCCCGCGCTGGGCCTGGTGTGCGCGGGCGCCGCGCGCCGGGGCGCCGCGCCCGCGCCGCTCGCGCACAAGCTGCGCACCTACATGCTGGGCGGGGACAAGCACCCGCTCACCGGTGAGTAGGGCTGTGTGTGGTGGGGCGGGGCCCGCGCTGGGCCTGGTGTGCGCGGGCGCCGCGCGCCGGGGCGCCGCGCCCGCGCCGCTCGCGCACAAGCTGCGCACCTACATGCTGGGCGGGGACAAGCACCCGCTCACCGGTGAGTAGGGCTGTGTGTGGGCCTGGTGTGCGCCACCCGCCAGGCCCAGCACGACATTTTGTATTCTTGTGGCATTTTTTTTTTATACTACGTAGGTGGCAGACAAGCACACGGCCCACCTGATGGAAAGCGGCCACCGTGGCCTATGAGCGTGTGCAACACTAATGGTGTCTTTTTTTTTTTTTTTTTGCCCGAAGGGAAAGGGGCAGAGCTGGGAAGGGGTGGAGAGGCTAGGAAGGGGAGGGGAAGGAGGGGTACAGTGAGCTCTGGCTACCCTACTTACCGGCGGGAACACAACACGGTGGTTATTATGACCGCGGTCTTCTGTAGGGCGGAGATACTTCCCCAGTTGGACAGCTCATTTCGGACGGGAGATACCGTCGTGTCCTACCTCCGTCTTTCTATATACCGTATTTGTTTATTCCACACAGGTTCCCAGAAGGAGAAGTACAAGCAGGGCTCGTTCGCGATCCGCGAGGGCGCGACCGTGAACCTGGACGTGACGTCGCCGGGCGCGACGCTGGCGCTGGGCCTCATGTACCTGCGCTCGGGCAGCGCGGCGCTGGCGGCGTGGCTCGAGCCGCCGCGCACCGCCTACCAGCTAGACTTCGTGCGGCCCGACCTGCTCATGCTCCGGGTCATCGCTAGAGGTAACACTGCGTGGCTCGAGCCGCCGCGCACCGCCTACCAGCTAGACTTCGTGCGGCCCGACCTGCTCATGCTCCGGGTCATCGCTAGAGGTAACACTGCGTGGCTCGAGCCGCCGCGCACCGCCTACCAGCTAGACTTCGTGCGGCCCGACCTGCTCATGCTCCGGGTCATCGCTAGAGGTAACACTGCGTGGCTCGAGCCGCCGCGCACCGCCTACCAGCTAGACTTCGTGCGGCCCGACCTGCTCATGCTCCGGGTCATCGCTAGAGGTAACACTGCGTGGCTCGAGCCGCCGCGCACCGCCTACCAGCTAGACTTCGTGCGGCCCGACCTGCTCATGCTCCGGGTCATCGCTAGAGGTAACACTGCGTGGCTCGAGCCGCCGCGCACCGCCTACCAGCTAGACTTCGTGCGGCCCGACCTGCTCATGCTCCGGGTCATCGCTAGAGGTAACACTGCGTGGCTCGAGCCGCCGCGCACCGCCTACCAGCTAGACTTCGTGCGGCCCGACCTGCTCATGCTCCGGGTCATCGCTAGAGGTAACACTGCGTGGCTCGAGCCGCCGCGCACCGCCTACCAGCTAGACTTCGTGCGGCCCGACCTGCTCATGCTCCGGGTCATCGCTAGAGGTAACACTGCGTGGCTCGAGCCGCCGCGCACCGCCTACCAGCTAGACTTCGTGCGGCCCGACCTGCTCATGCTCCGGGTCATCGCTAGAGGTAACACTGCGTGGCTCGAGCCGCCGCGCACCGCCTACCAGCTAGACTTCGTGCGGCCCGACCTGCTCATGCTCCGGGTCATCGCTAGAGGTAACACTGCGTGGCTCGAGCCGCCGCGCACCGCCTACCAGCTAGACTTCGTGCGGCCCGACCTGCTCATGCTCCGGGTCATCGCTAGAGGTAACACTGCGTGGCTCGAGCCGCCGCGCACCGCCTACCAGCTAGACTTCGTGCGGCCCGACCTGCTCATGCTCCGGGTCATCGCTAGAGGTAACACTGCGTGGCTCGAGCCGCCGCGCACCGCCTACCAGCTAGACTTCGTGCGGCCCGACCTGCTCATGCTCCGGGTCATCGCTAGAGGTAACACTGCGTGGCTCGAGCCGCCGCGCACCGCCTACCAGCTAGACTTCGTGCGGCCCGACCTGCTCATGCTCCGGGTCATCGCTAGAGGTAACACTGCGTGGCTCGAGCCGCCGCGCACCGCCTACCAGCTAGACTTCGTGCGGCCCGACCTGCTCATGCTCCGGGTCATCGCTAGAGGTAACACTGCGTGGCTCGAGCCGCCGCGCACCGCCTACCAGCTAGACTTCGTGCGGCCCGACCTGCTCATGCTCCGGGTCATCGCTAGAGGTAACACTGAGTCTAGATCGAACCTACACTCACTGTGTTCGACTAGACGACTACTAAAGCGACTACAATATGGAGTTCTTTAAGACGGGCATTAGAAAGTGTCTACAGGGTAGGCAGTACGATTGTACGCTCCCAATGACCGCTTTTTATCAGGTCCAAGATGATCCGAGAAACCGTTTAACATTTTCTTACATTCGGTAACTTTCAGATGATGCGAGTTTCGAACTTTTCGATAAATTGACACCATTTCACAGGGCTGGTGCTCTGGGACGACATAGAGCCGACGGAGGAGTGGGTGGAGAGCCAGGTGCCCGAGACCATAAGGCCGTACTGTTTCGTGAAGCCCACGGAGGACAGTATAGACTATGAAGCTATGAAGTAAGTCACCTGTTCATTTCTATTTAGTTATTCAAAATGCACCGTTCGCAAAATATCCCTTTCGGAAAGTGACTTCTTCTCATAATGTCCCTTTCTCAAAATGTCTTTTTACTTAAAATGCACCTTTCGCAAAGTGACTTCTTCTCATAATGTCCCTTTCTCAAAATGTCTTTTTACTTAAAATGCACCTTTCGCAAAGTGTTCCCTTTTCAACGTGCAAATAATCCTTTCCCCTAAGTAATAATCCCTTTCGATAATACCTTTTGCAAAGTGTCCTCTTCTCAATATGTTCCTTTCGCAATATATACAATATACATACTTAATATAATATACATATACATATACAATATACATACTTTGCACAAAATATCCCTTTCGCAGAATATACATTTTCGCAAAATTTCGCTTTCGCAAAACGTTCCCTTCTCATAATGTTCCTTTTACAAGCCACAGAAGTATCAGTTCGGGCAGTGTTTATATCTTTTTATTTTTTTATTTTTTTATAATATCACGCCTATATCCCCGAAGGGGTAGGCAGAGGTGCTAGCACCCACATTTCGCCAGTTTTATATTTTAGGTCCCAATGTAATAGGTGGCGAGCCTATTGCCATCAACCGGGCACTTATAAACCTGCGATAAATACACACATAACTTCGAAAAGCATCGCAGTCATTGGTGTGTGCCATGGTAAACCTGGGATCGAACCCGAGACCTCGTCTCAGCAGTCCACCACCCATACCACTAGGCTATCGCGGCTTTTTTTATATCTATATCTGACGTAACTGCCCCTGGTCCCTCAGCCAGGCGTACTGCAACATCCTGGCGGGCGCGGTGTTCGCCATGGGACTGCGCTTCGCCGGCTCGGGCGACACCGACGCGCGCGACACTGCGCTACACTTTACTAAACAGTTCATCACTGTGGCCGGCAAAAGTGTGGCCGAACTCGCGGGCAGGACCACGTTGGAAGCTTGTATGTGTGTCTGTCTGCTTGCTGCTGGCATGGTGAGTACCGTTTGCTTATATTAAGGAGATAAATGTATTAAAAAGATATAGATTAACCCCAATCCTATCATATATTTGTTTAGGTATTTGAAAAATCATAAACCATCTTGATATATCTTTTTAATGTTTCGTTTAAAAACTTAATACAAAAATACTTTGCTGCTTAGAAACGCATTTTAAAGACTATAAATCAGTATCGAACTATTAGTTAGTTATTTAGCCTAGTTTATTTGTTTTACATGTGTTTTTATAAAAAGTTGCCACAAGATTGTTTACCTTTATCTAAGTACCTAAACAAATGGAGTATAGTAAGAGCGGCGTGGCTGGGGACGAGGGAAAGAAAGAGAAAGAAACAGCGTATAATGAGAGCGAGCGAGATAGTGATGTGAATGTTAGCGGTGGATTGGTCAAATCTGATGTCGGTATTCCCTCTGTTCCTCCACGTACATACTCAAGGCACGGTACAGGTCTATAGTATATTTTTTGTACAACTTATGTGGTAGACAAGCACACAGTCCACTTGATTTATAGTGGTTGCTATGGTCTATAGATGTTTGCATCACAAGGCGCGTTACACTCGTGCTGTCAATCTTGTACAAACCTTCCAAAGACTTTCTTGGAGAAAACAATGTTGTAGTCGCTTGAGAAAACTATTTTATCCGAATGCCAATACATCTGCTGACTGGCGGAAATCGTGGACTGCTATGCGTTCACCTTTCGGCAAAATAGATATACTGTTTCAAATCGATTTAGGTCTGAAAAAGTGAATGCTATGATGAGATTCCAACCTGTGAAACAGGGGTAATGCTGTAACCTCCTCAAGATCCTTCTTTCTACAGTCCCGGGCCCTTTAAGCTGGGCGTGAAAAAGCATCTGATGAGGCCGTCAAGCTGAGCGCCACCATTGTAGCACTGAACGTGTTTGCAATGGTGACCCTCTTTCATGAGACTTTGCCTTAAGTTTAACATCAGGCGAGGTGAAGTCAAATTGACGTGCCATAAATAAAAAAAAGATGGTCGTAAACTTAGGTCGTAGACAAGCACGCGGCTCACCTGATGGTAAGTGGTTACCGTGGCCTATGTGCGAGTGTAACACCAGAGGAATAACACTCGTGCCGCAACCCCTGTAAGAACAGAGACATTCTGTGTCGTCAGCGCAAAAGATGTAACATAAGCGTTTGGTTTTCCCACTGACAACACAAAACCTTTCTAGTGAGCTCTGGCTACCCTACTCACCACCGAATATCGTATATGGGAATTTCAAACGCGCAAACATTTTTCCGTGGCTCAGCGGTTAGAGCATTCCCCATGTAAGCATTCACTGTTTCCGATGTAAATCGCTTTAGACCGCACGTGACTGTCCGATCTCACTGTGACGTGGTCGCTCCCGCAGGTGATGGCGGGTCGCGGCGACGTGCTGGTGCTGCGCGCGTGCCGCCGCCTGCGCGCGCGCACGCCCGCCGCCACGCCCAGAGCGCACGCGCCCGCGCTCACGCACGGCGGACAGGTAACTGGGGGGGTGGAGGGGATTACGTCGGACTCGAACCGACTCGAACGCCGTCCGTGGCTCCTCGATTGCCGGAGGTGATGACAACACATATCTGTCACACACCCGGGGAAATCTCTTTTGAGATGACCCTTTTCCCCAAATGTGGGAACCGTGGTGTCCCCATCTAGCACTGCCCTGGGATGGCTATTGGTGCTGCGGGTTGCTTCTGCTAGAGTGATAGGCGGCCAGCCGAAATGCATTCGTAGTGTTGTCGAATGTCATGTGATCCGATGCCGACAACAAATGTCACTCCCATACATTTTCAGAGCGATGATGAATTTAGATTCGGAACGAATTCATTTTGGCTAGAGCCCCTGGATTTTGAGCGGGAGCGAACAGAATGACCTCCGTCCACCATGAGCGCGGACCTAGGGGTGACGGGTGAAGCCGCCTGTCACTCTAGCAGAAGCAGGCCAAGGCGTCGGTGCTAAGCCCAGGGCCGTGTTAGATGGGGACACCATGGTCCCCACATTAGGGGAAGAGAGTCATCTCAAAAGAGATGTTCACGGGTCTGCCAGGGTGCGAGAAATATGTCTTGTATAATCTCACCTCCGACAATTGAGGACCCATGGACGGCGTTTCAGTCGGTTCCAGTCCGACATAATCACCTTCACCGGTTTTGGCGGAGGTGGTATCTTTGGATTTTGCGCATGATAAAAAAAAGGTACTGTACTTAGCGCTCTAGTGCCCGCGCTCACATTGTGGCGAAGTTCTGTACGGGACCTATCAGAACTCATTGACTTGTTTTATACATGTACGGAGACTGTCTCAAACACTTTTTCGTTCACACCGTATGTATAGACAACTAATTTGTAAACAAGGTGCAAGGTGCCCTCTAGTCATGAAGTACTGTATTAAAAAATAAACTAGAAATAAACTTGATATTACCTTGTTTGATATTTTAAGCGTTATTCACCAATAATCGGATTTTAGTGTTTAATCCGACTTTCTAATCTATTTTTTTATATATGTCCAGATGGCGGTCCACTGTACCATAGGGCTCCTGTTCCTGGGCGGAGGGCGAGCTACCCTAAGTACATCTCCTACGGCGGTGGCGGCCCTCCTGGCTGCGTTCTTCCCCAAGTTCCCTACACACAGTGAGGATAACAGGTACTATGGCTAAAATATATTTTTTATACTACTTAGGTGGCCGCCGTATCAGGTATCAGCCGCGGTAAAAAAAAAAAAGTTCGATCCCAGGTTTACCATGGCACACACCAATGACTTTTCGATGCTTTTCGAAGTTATGTGTGTATTTATCGCAGGTTTATAAGTGCCTCGGAGAGCACGTTAAGCCGTCGGTCCCGGTTGCTATACAAATATCTATGGCAGTCGTTACGGGTAGTTGGAGCCCTCAAAAGTCCAACCAGCCTAACTTGGAACTTCGATATCGCCATTGGTCAATAGACCATTGGTTGTGGAGGTCAGATGGCAGTCGGTTCACGGAAAATATCGAAGTTCAGCCGCATCACAGTTAGACTGGAAAGCCGACCCCAACTGAGTTGGGAAAAAGGTTCAGGGAATGATGATGACTTAGGTGGCAGACAAGCCCTCCGGCAATCAAGGACCCATGGACGGCGTGCGTTTTAGTCGGTTCGAGTCCGACATAATCAACTCCACCGGTTTTGGCGGAGGTGGTATCCGTGGAGATTTTTGCACGATAAAAAAAAAAGACAAGCCCTGGTAAACAGTGGTAATTTTAACATCAATACGATATCACAATACTTTTTTGTAGGTACCATGCTTTTTAAACCTTTCTAAGAGCAAAATTCACACAATAACACTATTTCATAATTCTCTGAACCTTTTCCCAACTTAGTTGGGGTCGGCTTTCCAGTCTAACTGTGATGAACTTATTTTTCGGGAAGCAACTACCACCTGACCTCCACAAACAATAGTCCAATGACCAATGGCGATATCGAAGTTACAGGGCAATAACACTATTTAACATACATAACCATGAACTCACGCCTGTATCCCCGAAGGGGTAGACAGAGGTGCCAGCACCCACATTTCGTCAGTTTATGTTTAGGTCCCAATATAATAGGTGGCGAGCCTATTGCCATTAACGGGGCACTTATAAACCTACGATAAATACACACATAACTTCGAAGAGCATCGCAGTCATTGGTGTGTGCCATGGTAAAACCTGGGATCGAACCCGAGACCTCGTCTCAGCGTCCTTTCCCCACTAGGCTACCGCGGTTACACTATTTAAATAGTTTAAAAATCATGGTACCTACAAAAAAACATCGAATTAATCCTTCGTTGCGTAAATACGCTCACCAATGACACGCGTGCATAGACTACATCACACTTCCACTTGTTGCAGATATCATCTCCAAGCATTTAGACATTTGTATGTGTTAGCTGTGGAAGCGAGACTCATATTGCCGAGAGATCTGAGCACTGAAAAACTGTGCTATGCACATATACAGGTAATTTAAAACTGTTGCTATATAATACTAGCTGACCCGCGCGACTTCGTCTGCGTCACCCCGTTATTGCAACATTTTTCATTCCTGCTCCGCACCTATTGGTCGTAGCATGATGTTATATACATATAAACCTTCCTCTTTAACCATTCTATCTATTAAAAAAACACATCAAAATCCGTTGCGTAGTTTAAAAGATTTAAGCATACAAAGGGACATGAAAAATAGGGACAGAAAACGCGACTTTGTTTTATACTATGTAGTGACTACCAAGCGACTACAATATGAAGCTTCAAGAAGCGCATTAGAAGGTTTCTACAGGGTAGGCAGCACGTGTGTGACGCCTCTGGTGTTGCAAACGTCCATAGGCCACGGTGACCGCTTCCCATCAGGTGGGCCGTGTGCTTGTCTGCCACCTAAGTGGTATAAAAATAATGATAATACAGGATGCTAGAGCAACGCCCCCGAAGCCGAAAGCACATAGTAATACCCGAGGTACAGTGGGCAATAAAAGTTCCTGGATAGTATGAAATGAAAAATTGTTTATAGTGATGTCACTACACAACTACTAATTTTTATGTAATAATATAATGTGTTTTGTATTTTTTATGTACCTACATACACACATATGCTCACGCCCGTAATCCCCGAAGAGGTAGGCAGAGGTGTAATAAACACTCACATTTCGCCAACTAAGATTTTCGGTCCCACGTAATAGGGGCGAGCCTATTGTAAATAATTGTATTAATTGTTAGCCTTTGTCTATTGTATTAATCGGGCACTTTAAAGAATGGGTATGCCGAAAATAAATCCCTAACCGAAAATGTAGCAGCTAAATAAATTTGGAAAAAATATTGGCCCCATTCCTCGCTATGCGGTATAAATGTAATATTATGTGCTTAGCCGCAAAAGCACTACCAATTAACGTCTTGGAGAGTATCAGACAGTTTTTATGTATGTACCATTATACACAAAACTTATTTTAAGTTCAACATTGAAACATATTCAAATATATTCACTGTTAAATCGATCGGGATATTTACCATGTTTGTTAATTTCTTCGCGTAACCGATATTTCGGCGCTGTTGCAAGCGCCATGATCACGGTGTACTGATGACTGCCGAGCTAGTTTTGAGCCGAGATTTAACAGTGAATATGTAAATGACCATGTCAATCTAAAATCATATTCAAATATAATTCCTACAGGTAATAGACTTGGAAGGCGTAGTGAAGGAAATGAAAGCACCCTGTATAATACCGGAACTCAACACGCTGAAGGAAGTGAAGATCAACGACCCGCGGTACTGGCCCATCACCTTCCAGAGGGACCGCAACTGGGACCAGTTGAAGTAAGTAAATTGGCGAAGGAATCATTTTCAAATCATTTCAAATACAATATGGGGTTCTTCAAGAAGGGCATTAGAAGGTTTCTACAGGGTAGGCAGCACGTGTGTGACGCCCCTGGTGTTGCAAACGTCCATAGGCCACGGTGACCGCTTACCATCGGGTGGGCCGTGTGCTTGTCTGACATAGAAAAAAAATAAAAAAAATTGGTTGCCTGTAAAGTCGGTATACGGGCGAAAGTTTTACGTGACAACGACTTTGAGTGGTAAAATAATTTTAATGTGAATATTCATTCGTATAGTAGGAAGAAGGATGAAATAATAGTAACAATTTAAAACATTTATTTATACAAAGAATTATATTTAAAACATTAATTTATACAAAGAATCTCGCACTGAATTTCATATTAACAAAATTTTATTTTTACCTTTACACATACATACGTATTTATATACAAATATACATACAAATGTCTGTCTCTCTCGCTCTTAGGCGGGCTAACCATGCCCGAGTGGAAGGGACGCGTGCCTCTCACTCGCTCTCATTGTGAGCGCATAACGTGAGCGGAGCGTAACGCAGTTTCTTGAAGTGTCACCCGGCAAGCCAATTTATAAGACGTTGTCACGTCAAAAAATATTTATTTACCTGCTATTTTATTTAGCTGCTATTTTATTTACCTACTATTTTATTTACATACTATTTTACTTACTATAAATTACAATAATTTTGACAAATATACCTAATTATAAAACTTTCACATTATTATGTGCTCTTTATGTGCCTAAACTGATTAAACGAATAAAGAAATTCTTAAATAGATTTTTTGGTTGATGTCATTGTTTGTTTTTCTTGTATACAGAGTGTAAATTTAACACTCCCGAAGCCGAATGCCTTGCCTACACAACATATTATTAGCATAAAAAAATTACGAATTGGCAATTTTTTTACTTTTTTTCTTTTTTGACATTTATTTTATTTTTTATTCACATTATTTACTCTCTATCGTTTCTGTTAAGTTAAATGAAATGATAATTTCATAAAAAACATCACTGCAAGAAAATGGTGCCATAATGCGAGTTCATGTTTTTTCATGAATTTTTTTTTTCATTTAGTTTTACTAACAATACACTAAATACTAAAATATGTATATTATTATTTTCCAGACTCTTCTTGGAATACTCCTGGTGTATAGACATAAAACAGCGCGCCGGCTGCCTGTCCTACCTCGACGACCCACAAGGCTTCCTCACAATATTGGCACAAACATTGACACTCGACAAGGCCAACATTTGGTCCAACTCCGCCGACAACATAGAACTATTCACAAACGACGACAAAATACGAAACTTCGTCAAACAATATTTAGTCAAAGATGTTACAACAAATGTTTGTGCGGATTGTTTGATCGATTCTAAAAAGAAGAAGGGTTACAAAGATGTTGTGTTGAATAAGCAGTGTTTGTGTAGGAAATATACGAAGGAAGAAAAGGAACATTTGCAAACATTGGGCATGGTGACTTACGAGTGTGTGGCCAAGGATATTTTATGTGCGTTGCCGATTTGGACTACATTTTTGAAGGTTAGTTTTTGATTTAAATAATTTTTAGCCTATCGCAGACCACTGCTGGACATAGACATAGATGCATTCTAGAACCTATAACACAAGCTAGTTAAACTGTGCTTACCATGGGTCTGACGTTTTATAGCTTGTCGTAGAATATTTATTTATCATTAAAAAAAAATCTTCACAAAATTTCCCATTCACAATATTACTACGATACAATAAAATTAAAAAGGTTAACTATTTTTTTTTATTCTCAGATAATAAAAACCATGAAATCGGATCCTTCATCGTACAACATGTGGCAAATCAAACTACTCTTATCGCAAATAGATTATCACAATAAAAGAATAATGGATGAGATGAAAATTGACGGCCAAGAGTCTCAAAACGAACCCCTAATATCCAGCGAGTTCACCCTTGCCATCAAGCAGAAGGTGTGCAGTATATTCGACTCGTGGGAACCAAGGCTCGTACCTTACACTAGGAAGTATCTTGGCTTGCCGAGCAGTAGGAGAATCAGCACTTGTGATGATGACATCAAGAAGATTTTGGCTGGATTTCTGGTGTATCACGATTTGCCGAAAGGTGCTTTGAAGGATTCATCAGGTAAGGGTTCTTTAGAATATCGTTTGTTGAAATATTTTTATTTATATATACGACGAAGCGTGGGACGGCCTCCTGCGAGATGAACGGACGACATAGTCAAAGTCGCGGGTACCCATTGGATGCAGACCGCCTCCAACCGGTCGGATTGGAGGTCGATGGGGGAGGCCTATGTTCAGCAGTGGACGTCTTGTAGCTGAAATGATGATGATGATGATGATGATGATATATACGAGATAATATTTATTGAGTGTCAAAAAGTAACACATGTGAACGTCCAAAATTATAAACGTTTAAAGTTATATTTATGAATGTCTAAAGTTATATTTATGAACTTCTAAAGTTACATTTATGAACATCAAAAAGTAACATTATGAACATCAAAAAGTGACATAATGAACGTATACGTATTACGTTTTGACGTTCATTATGTCACTGAATGCCCAAAGTTACATTTATGAACGTCTAAAGTTACATTCACTAACGTTAATAGTAACAATATGAATGTCAAAAATAACAATTATAACATCAAAAAATAATAAATATTGCCGCCAAAAAGTAATATTATGAACATCAAAAATAAAGTTTGCGAAAAACGAAAAGTAACATTATCAACATAAAAAAGTAACATTAAGTACATTAAGAGATTATCAATTGTGAACTTCAAAATAAAGGAGATTGCCCATTTTTTCATGAACTGCCGTTTCATAGTAAATTATCTTGTATGACGGCGAATAAGGGTGTAACCACATTAATCGACGCGGAATCGGCTGAAGCCGGTTAAAAAAGTCTTTATGCCGACGGAATAAGAGTGTTACTAATAGCTTTCGCATCGGCTCGGCTCGGCCGACGCGACGCGGCATCGGCCGACGGCGAATCGAACCGTTTGTCGATTAGCTGATCGCATCCGTACGGCGCTGAATCCAACGGAACGTTTCCGACTGCTGTCGAACAGCGCTGGAGACGGTCGAACGGCGTTGAACGGCAGTTGAATCAACCGTTCGCATGCCTTCATCTACGACGGTGGCCGAATGGCGCCGAAGACGGCCGATCGGCGTTGGGTAGCAGTCGAATGAATCCGCTCGCGTGCCTTCATCTCCAAACGAAAGGCCAGAACGTCCGTACAGCTCAGAGTTAAACTTAAATCTGCGATGAAAGCATTTGTTGATATTTTCGGGGTCTCACACGATCACGACTGTCGACTGCCGAACGCTTGCGAACATCCGTCGCGACGGCTGTTTGGAGGTGTCGACTGCCGAACGTAATTGAACAGAGGCCGTGACAGCCATTCGGAGGAGTCGACTGCCGAACGTAAGTGAACAGCCGTCGTGACGGCCGTTCGGAGAAATCGACTGCCGATCGCATGTCAACAGCCGTCGCAACAACTAATCGGCGATAAGCCGAGTAGTGTGGTGATACGCACTCGGCTTAAGCCGATTCCGCGTCGATTAATGTGGTTACACCCTAACGGAAATATTATAATTGGATCGATATTTATTACTTTCAAAGGAAATATAAATTATTCTGTTATTTTGTGGGATTTTCTCCTATTCTTTGTATTACTGTTTAGATTTAAGGTTTGTTTTGAAGCTAATGCCCACCAATACGCCAATTTATGTAATTTTATGACAAAAAAATATTCATAGATTTATGAATTTACTTATATGACCATACACTTTTTATTTGCTAGTTTCAAAATGAAATTCAATGGCATTCTCTTTTACAAAAATGTTTACTTGATCTAATTACAGGTGACGGCGAACTCCAAATACTTCTGAACTTGGATAGTCAGCTATCCGCGGAGGCTCAAAGTGCGGTGTGGCAGTTGTACAGATGATCGCAACTCATGGAGTGCGGATACATGACGCGCTCGCGCTGTTCTGGCGACTGTGTACATGACTGGTGTTAGTGTAGGCACGCTCGGTGTTAGTGTGTTCACACCCGTTATTATTGCGGGCAATATCAGTGTTAATGCGTTCACGGTCGGTGTGAGTACGGGCAACATCAGTGTTAATGTGTTCACAGCCGGTGTTAGTATGAGCAACATCAGTGTTAGTGTGTTCACGGCCGGTGTTAGCGCGTTCACGGCCGGTGTTAGTGCGTTCACGGCCGGTGTTAGTGCGTTCACGGCCGGTGTGAGTACGGGCAACATCAGTGTTAGTGTGTTCACGGCCGATGTTAGCGCGTTCACGGCCGGTGTTAGCGCGTTCACGGCCGGTGTTAGTGCGATCACGGCCTGTGTGAGTGCGGTCATGCGAGATCAGTGTTAGTCCGGGCAAGGTCATTCATACCCGATGTTAGCGTACGCTAGGTCGTTGCTGACAAGGCAAGTGTTGTGCGGGCACAACAAGACTAATCAGGACTAATAAAAGTACATTTGGTACTCTTTTTAACATTTGAAATAATTGTAATTTGTCTAGATTTAAATAAACTATACGGCGTTTAATTAGGTACACTAAGGTTTTTGTCACCTGTGTGGTGTATAAGATATTGAGTGATATACAGGGTGGAAATTTTTGACCGTTCACACAGGGAAAGTACTCTAAATACAGGGGATAGTGAATTTTACTGAAAGGAAGCTTTGCCTTATTTTTAAAAAGAATCAAAACTATATGTACGGATGTAGGACATGACGGTATCTCCCGTCCTAATTGAGCAGTCCGTCTAGGGAAGTATCTAAGGAAAAAGTGTCTATTTGCCCTAAAGATTTATATTCTATTTTAAAATTATTAATACACTATAAAACCTTTGAGAATACCGCAAGGCGAAACCGGTTAGGTACAGTAATAAATGCAGTGGAGAAGTACAAGTGTGTTATCAATTATGTATAACAATAAGTATATAGATATACAGTATAAGTATTCCAATAGTATATTGTGGGGTTGACGAGGTTCAATTAAGTTTGTTAATCTTGGCTTTTGTTAAACTCAAAAAATATGTTGATCTGTACGGTTTATTTCTGATACTGACTTAAAATACATTAACAATATGCATATAAAGGAATAGATGTTCACACACACTCAGATAGCTCAGTTACACACATATGTTCATGCAAACATCTAGATGGTTCGAACATACATTCCCTCCATATACGATCGAAAATTTCCACCTTGTATAGCAAAGTTTATGTAATAATGTAGGAATGTGCATATATTACTGCAAATAATATGTCATAAGCTAAAAGAGATGTCTTGTAGCTTAAGTTATTGTTGTTACTTTTAATAAAAATTGATACTATCTTACATTTTTTTTTAACTTCAGACCACGTCTATTTGCCTTCTCGCGTAAGGTAGGTTCTCGCCGATGGTAAGCTAAAGGCAAAGACTCAGGCACAATCGGGCACTTTGTAAAAGAATGGATATGCAGAAAATAACTTCCTAACCGAAAATGTAGCAGCTAAATAAATTTGGAAAAAACATTGACCCGATTACCTGCTATGCGGCTTAAATCGCTAGGAAATTAATTACGTGCTTAGCCGCACAAACTCTACCAACTATCAGACTCGAAAGTTTGTAAGTATGGATGGATGGATAAATGGATATATGTTTGTAAAAACTACTGAATAAATTTTGATGAAAATTTCCAATAATATAGCTTATACGTCAGAATAACACACAGACTATATATCATCACACTACCATCCAAGGGAGCGGAGCAATAATCATAAATCTCAATAGATTCAATAGAATTCCATACATAGGCGCTAATATCGCTAAGAAATGTTTTGCTCGCGAGAAACAGCTAATGTATATAACAATTATATTTTTTTTATTTATGGCACGTCAATTTGACTTCACCTCGCCTGATGTTAAGCTGAAGGCAAAGTCAAAACACTACTATCGGCTACAGTTATCGAAATAAACCGGTAATATCAGATTTGGATCGGTAAGTACGTATTGATAAATAGATATTTTGCACGTGTGATACGATAACCGATATCAAAACACGTGATGCGGGTAAGGACAATATCTCTCTGCCGCATATAACGCATTTCACGGGCCCTGCCCGCTTAAGCTTTGCTGTAAAAATACGCATTGTAAAATAAATTATTGTCTAACTAGACTGAAACTTTTCGTTAGTTACAAAAGTTGGTTAAAAATACGTTATAAATTGGAACTCAATTTGAATATTTATACATACAAATTACTTTTATTATGAACCATACATGTGTAAAAGCAAAACAGATAATTGCGATATTCTCTTGCGCTTTATTTCGAGTTTTCCTTCTATAAACGTGGTTTATTACCTTCCTATGTAAAAACACGTGCTATTTTTGCCCTAACATTTTTTATATATAGGTGCGTACCCAAAATAATAATTATGTAGGTACTTAGAGCGTAATCACTAAATCAATAAGGTAATTATCCGATAAATATAACGTTTGATTAAGATATATAATCTTAGAAATAATAGGTAGGTAGGTTGTACCCTTCCAATCAAATGTTATTTCGTCTGTCTGTGTGTCACTATTTATTTTTACGCGACTACTTACCTATAAAAGAAATACGATATCCAAGTTTCTTGCAATATCATCATTGAGATGATTAATTGATTTCATCCAAGACCCAAGGTGAACTCGGAGCCCAAGGTCCGCTGGCTCCCGACGGAGGTCATCTCTAGAGAGACGGCCGGGGTCTGCCTGGGTGGGAGGGATATGTTGGCTACTATCTCACCTCCGGCAACTAAAGACCCAAAGATGACGTGCGCTTTGGTTGGTTCGAGTCTGACATAACGTCTCCAACCGGCTCCGGCGGGAAGGGGGGAATCCTTGGGGATTTTTCGCACGAAAAAGAAGGGTCCACTGGCCGCTTTACTCGTCCACGTCACATGATATGAGACTTCCATGATAATTAGACTATTGGCACACCTGTCACTCCAAGACGTCAAGTAAAGACTTCTTTATTTTTATCTTCATATCCCTGTCAAAGATCCCCATCTCATCGGGAGGGGTGTCGTAAGAGGCAACTAACGGAAGAATACGCAGACGATATCACTGTTCACCAATTCGTCTGGCTAACGGGAACAGTAAACAGTAGACCAAAGCCTCTGTGAGTTGGGAGATACCTTCGTCCAGCAGTTGAGTGTAGATTTATACCCAGGCTTTTTTATATTTCGAAAAATCCCCACGGATAATCTCCGCCAGAACTGGTCGAAGAGTTTATGTCAGATTCGAATCGACTTAAACGCACGCCGTCTTTGGGTCCTTAGTTGCTGGAGGTGAGATAGTTACTAGCATATCCTTCACACACCGGTAGACCCCGGCCATCTCCTACGAGATAACCTCTTTCTGGTGTAGGGACCACGGTGTCCCAGCACCTACACTATAGGATGTGGGGAGGCGGATTTTGCACCACCACCGCGGCCTGTTACTGCTAGGGTGACAAGCGGCCACCCCTGTTAGATGTAGACTGTAATCCTTATTCATTCGACAATACTAGTTTACGGAATCGAGCATCGCCGGCATCACGCATACAGCAACCACTAATTAGGTTTTACCAATCGCAATAATTAATCAATCGATCATAGTTAACAACGATTTGGTCACTGATATGCCTATATATGTAAGTACATGCGCGATGGAAGAGTTCATAGTCTTCGGGCGCTAATATGGATTACAAAACTGGACTTCTGTTGATAACACTCTTGGTGGGCAGCTTTGGTAAGTACTTATTTATTAATAAACTATACATACTTTTTATTATAAAAAAATAATGTAGTCCGTTCTGGACCTCAAAAAATATTAGGTAACATCAAAAGAGGATTACCGAATCATATTTCGAATGAATGCTGTTTCCAAGATGTAAAAGTTGTTCACGTTTTCTGACAAGTAACTTCCAAGTTATTGCTGAAAAACTAAAAATGGACACTAGGTTGATTGGCCAAAAATAATATTCTTCATAAATTAATCAGATTGGATGGATATTAAGAAAAATGCCTGAACTATTTTCAGGAAATACGTACCTATATAAGTCCTGATTATTTTGAAAACATCGAATAACTAATGAGTCAATTACAAAGATTGTTTATAACATTAGCATTAAGTAAAACTTCATCCAAAACCACCTGGAGCTCTAGCCGAAATGCATTCGTTCCGAATCTACATTCGTCATCGCTCTGAATATGTATGGGAGTGACATTTGTTGTCGAATGTCATGTGATCCGATCCCGACAACAAAATGTCACTCCCATACATTTTCACAGCGATGACGAATGCATTATGGCTAGGCCTCCTGATTATTTTGAAAATATTGAATAACTAATGAGTTAATTACAAAGATTGTTTATAACATTAGCATCAAGTAAAACTTCATCCATAACCTGGACTATTTATCCATCAATTTTGGAGATCTAAATCAACCAGGATCTGTCTACGAGCGGAACTCTATCAAGGCTACAGGAACACGCTCATGGTGACGAACTTCTTCAATTTTTATTCCAGCTTTTCCAGCGCCCGAAGATGTCGAGTCCTACTTCTTCCGCCACGATGCTGGACGCATCGTTGGTGGCACACAAGCTGCTCCCGGCAGTCACCCCCACATGGTGGCTTTATCTGACGGCTTTCTGATCAGATCGTTCATCTGTGGTGGGTCCATCATCACAACACGCACCGTCATGACTGCCGCTCATTGCAATCGCGCCATGATGAGTGGTAACAATCTGAGCAAGTGAGTTTTTAAGATTAAGAAATTAAAATCCCCACGGATACCACCTCCACCAAAACCGGTGGAGGTGATTATGTCAGACGCGAACCGACCAAAACGCACGCCGTCCATTCAAAGAATCAAAGAATCAAAGAATCAATTTCATTTATTCAGTTTAGGCACATAAAGAGCACTTATGAATGTCAAAGTTTTACAATAATTATGTACCTACATTTGTCAAAAATATTATAATTCATAATAAATTAGGATACTTAGTAAATAAATCATTAGAAAATGATTCTTTCGCTGGTTCAGTAGTTAAATCTCCTGAGAAGAGACCAGCAAGAAACTCAGGTAGATTATCGTCATTCTTTTTAATATTTAGTTGTTTATTTATACCTAATAACTGGGTGCAAGAGCAAGAGATTATTATGACCACGCATTTTTATCATCAAGATATTCGTCTACTTTATAATAGCTTTTTTTAATTAAAAATCTTTTCAATTCTATTTTAAACTTATCAAGTGGCAGGTCAGCCAAATCCTGAGGAATTTTATTATATATTTTTATACATTTGCCCACAAACGAATTACTGACTTTATGAAGCCTTAGTTTCGGTATCGCCAGTTTATTTTTATTTCGCGTATTCAAGTTGTGAAAGTCTGATTTTTTTTGGAAGAGGTCTAGGTTCTTCCTTACATATAAGGCGTTGTCGTAAATGTATTGTGAGGCAATTGTCAAAATATTAATTTCTTTAAACAGTTCTTTCAGCGAGTCACGGGGTCCGAGGCAATAGATTGCTCGTATAGCTCGTTTCTGTAATATAAATATAGTTGCAATATCGGCAGCTGAGCCCCACAGCAGCAGACCATATGACATAACGCTATGAAAGTAACTGAAATAAACTAATCGTGCCGTTTTCTCGTCAGTTAGTGACCTTATCTTTCTAACCGCATAGGCAGCTGAGCTAAGTCTTCCTGCTAAGGCTGTGATATGAGAACCACATTGTAGTTTATTATCTAGTGTGATGCCAAGAAAAACTGTGGTATTGACTATTTCCACAGTTTCATTATTCATTATAATGTTTGAGTCTATATGTCTTACATTTGGCATCGTAAATTTTACACATTTTGTTTTTTTGGCATTAAGTAGCAGGTTATTACTCGTGAACCAATGCAATATTACAGAAAGGGTATTATTCACATCGTCAAGTATTACTTTTTGTCTGTCAGTTTTAAAAATTAATGAAGTGTCATCAGCAAATAATACTATTTCACAAAGATTTTCAATGAAGTATGGAAGGTCGTTTACATATATCAGGAACAAAAGGGGTCCTAATATCGAGCCTTGGGGTACTCCCATGACTAGCGGGGCGCCAGAAGAATCGGTGCCATTAACGTTTACTTTTTGTACTCTGCCGGTGAGGTAAGACCTAAGTAAGCTAAGTGAGCTATTCGAGACACCATAATAATCTAACTTTAATAACAAGGTCTCATGATCAACACAATCGAAAGCCTTTGATAAGTCACAAAAAATACCAATGGCATCCTGCTTCTCCTCCCATGCATCAAATATATGTTTAACTAGTGCGACTCCTGCATCTGTTGTATTTTTGCCTTTAGTAAAACCAAACTGTTTTTTATGAAGTAAATCATTGGCTGCAAAATGTGAAAGCATCTCTGTTGAGATGACCCTCTTCCCCCAATGTAGGGACCATAGTGTCCCCGTCTGGCTAGACCCAGGGGCTCCTGGGTATGGGGTGGCACTTTGCGCCATCGCCGTGGCTTGCTTCTGTCTGCTAGTGAGAAATTAGTATGCTGTCATTTTTATTTTTGTAATCTGAATTACCTGTCATGGATAATCGAAATTAACTGCTATACTCCATTTGTTTAGGTACTTAAATAAAGGTACACAATCTTGTTAGTAATCCGGTTAGACCAACCCGTCTGGCCAGCGTGGAAACAATTAGGCCAAAGTCGCCCAACATTAAGAGAGGTCTATCGTATGTCCATCAGTGAACTACAATAGGCTAATTGATTGATGAAAAAAGAAAGATAATTAATAATAACCGCCTACTATCAAATGAACCAATTTGCGAGTTCCATGTGCACAATCATTTTATTTCTTTGTTGTAATTTGTGCAGAAATCTCCTCGATTACCCCCGCCGCCAGTCAAGGGTGGTTATGTCAAAATAAATCGCGCGCCATCTCGGTTTCTCAGATTGTAAAAAAAATGTCCAAATAGCACTGCCTTCCTTCCTTCGCACCCCGCTGACCTACGTTCACCTCCGCTTTCGAGATGGCCCACTCAAGCGAAGGAAACACGGTGTCCCATCTTGCCCGTGAATAACCCCTCCTGGGTAACTTGCCGTACCTACTAAGGTACTCAGGATATCTTCAGGAGAAGAACCAAGGATAATTTCTTATCACAATAATATTGTAGTTGAAAAGTCATTGGTGTATACCATGGTAAAACCTGGGATCGAACCCGAGACCTCGTCTCAGCAGCCCATTACCCATACCACTAGGCTTTATGATTAGACAATAATGTAAATTCTCTTGTTCAAATAGCAATGCACGCGCAAACGTCGGTACAAACGTTCACAATTCTGGTGGACAGACCTACACTTTCACGCGTGTTGTAAACCATCCACAATATAACGCTCAAATTATCAAGAACGATATTGGTCTGCTCATCACATCCTCTGCTATCATACTTAGTAATACCGTTCAGACTGTGCCATTATCTTTTGCGCAAGTCGGCGGTGGCGTGCCTACTCGTGTTGCTGGATGGGGCAGAATCAGGGTAAGTGTATAATCTCTGAACCTTTTTTCTCAACTCAGTTGGGGTCGGCTTTTCAGTCTAACTGTGTTGCGTCTGAACTTAGATATTTTCCGTGAAGCGACTGCCATCTGACCTCCACAACCAATGGTCCAATGACCAGTGGCGATATCGAAGTTCCAAGTTAGACTAGTTGGACTTTTGAGGGCTCCAACTACCCGTAACGACTGCTATAGATGCTAGTGTGGCAACCGGGACCGACGGCTTAATGTGCTCTCCGAGGCACGACCAGACCAATGCAAACAGCCATATTCATGAATACAACTTCTTGCACTGAGCGGGGATCGAACCCCGTGCGTAGCAGTCGCGTGCACTACCACTACGCCACGGAGGCAGTGTACCTATAATATAATTTGTATAAAAAAAGTGGAAATTTGTGAATAACTTCTTTTTCCTTTGAATGAAATTGAATTCAAAGACTTAATGGTAGCACCATTCCTTACAACTTACCAGGTCACGTGTTTCAAATTGAAATTAAAAATTATTTACTCTGTACCTATAGAATGAGGTGAAACTTTAAAAAAATCTTGCCATATTAGGAGAGAGGCGCTGCCGGATCCTTAGTCCATAATACACCGCGAGGAAGTTCACAACTAAGCAAGGGTCAAATGTAACAACTCAGAAAATTGTATTTGAGTATTTGAATTTTCAGGGTGGTGGCCCCTTATCTGCCGAACTCCTGGAAGTGGAATTGACAACCATCACAGGAGCGGAATGCATTGAAAAAATGGATATTGCCCGCGTTGAACTAAACCAGCCTAATGCACCTCCAATTGACCCCGCAGTCGAACTCTGCACTTTCCGCGCTCTTAACTTCGGCACATGCAATGTAAGTACACTTCAACCACAGAACATAAAAATTGTAAACACGACACATTCAACAGCGGCACCGATCGCGCCAAACTCACACATACTACCTTTAATAATAAGTTGCATTACGATACGAGTACTAGTAAACAATTGTTTTGATCAGTCGTATTTATTATATTTTAATGCCTTACACTATTTGTCATACCGCAGAGTATTTTTTTCCTGCTTGTTATACTAGTATAACAAAAAGTAGAACAATGGTGAAAAGTTCCTTAAAATAGATATTACTTTGCTATAGGTAAATATAAAATAGTATTAATGATGTTTCATACTTTGAATCAGACAAGCTTGAATATTTACGAACAAGGTTAGAATGTAGGTAAACTGACCAAAACATAAACTGGCGATATGTGGGTTCTAGCACCTTTGCCTACCCCCTCGGGAATAAAGACGTGAGTTTATGTTATGTTATGTTTTTTTAGAATGTCTCACGGACAAGAAAGTTATATAAAACTTTAACTTCTTACAATAAGGTTCATATTGTTGAATTTATCCTTCGTTGCGTAAAAACGCAGCAATAGCCGCGCATTGATACTGACTGAGCGAGGAGTCTCGCGAAGCAGCTTCATGTGCTAGCCGCGCGAAGTCTGTCGCGCGCGGAATCCTCGGTCTGTAATATTTTAGCATGAGGCTGCCGCGCGCGGCAAAGCCGAGCCACGGTGAGGGTGAGGGTCAGGAGTCCCACACGAAGCGAGCCCCTTGCCCCCGCGGGGGATGAGCAAAGAGCGTAAATGCATTCCACCATGAAAAAAAACGCGTCGAATGCTATATAATAATAGTTCATAATGTTTAGGTGCTCAAAAAACGTAAACAATGTTAGCGTGTCTTTTTAATATGTTTTGTTTAAAAACGCAGTATAAAAATACTTTTCTACTCAGTAACGCATTTTGAATACTAAAATCTTGTGTCGAACCACTAGCTAGTCAATTAGTTAGTCTAGTTTATTTGTTTAACAAGTGTTTTTATAAAAAGTTGCCACAAGATTGGTTACCTTTATTTAAGTGGAGTATACCCACCGTGGACCCTATACCGCAAGGGGGTCATCTCGAAAGAGAGGACCCTGGGTTTGCCGGGGTGCGAGGGATATGTCTCTGGTAACTAGAGGCCCAAAGACGTCGTGCGTTTTAGTCGGTTCGAGTCCGACATAACCTCTCTCACCGGCTCCGGTGGGATTGGCATCCGTGGGGATTTCGCGCACGAAAAAAAAGGATAGCGCCGGGTGCCATAGTGGTGGAAAAACTCTAATTCACCATTATTGTTCATATTAAAACAAGAATCGCGTGACAGGGCCTCTTGCGATTTATGGTCACATACACACACATAAACACACACTTACCAGTAGTTCTGCCAACAGAACAGGTGGGAGTGGACGAAGATATATGCCGGGAACTTGTTTACTAGCAACATTTCAGTACACATTTCCTTCAAAACCCCCGCGATTTCACTTCACATATTTTTTTTGGTTTTCCAGGGTGATTCTGGCTCTGCCCTTCGCCGCATCGACAACGGTCAACAGATCGGCATCGTGTCTTGGGGCCTGCCCTGCGCTCTTGGAGCTCCAGACATGTTCGTGCGTGTCAGCGCCTTCCAGAGCTTCATCGAAACCAACTCTGTCTAATGCTTCTATTGAAATAACCGGCAAGAAACACATGTGTCTAAAACTCCAAAGTAAAAATTTTGGGCGTTATATACCTGTTTATTTATTATATACCTATACATTATATACCTCTCGGCACTAATCTCGTGCCTAAGTCGCAATAGAAACAAAGGACGCGACATTTTAAGCACCTGCTATACCCATCGCCATCTAGCGCCATTAGCCTGAATTACTACGGAACTGTTAATTCTGCATCGTGAATGAAAATGAAAATTAAAAAGTAAATATTTGCTTTGCCATAATTTTTTCATGCCAATATGTTGTGTACCATGAGTACTACCAGGGGCCTTCGGCTTCGGGAGCGTTCTCCTTACACCCAGTATAATATATATTATTAACGTTATCATGACACACTCTACCGATTACCGTATTGTAATTTAAAATTCAGATACAATTATTTTATAATCTGTCTGGAGGTCATTAATAGTGATAATATTTTGTCTACTATCATTAGTAAAAAACTTTAATGAGCGGTTTTGTTACTTCTTTTTTTATCGTATGCAAAATCCCCACGAATACCACCTCTGCCAAAACCGGTGGAGGTGATTATGTCGGACTGCCTTTCGCCAGTTTATGCACGCTGCCTTTATTGCCTAATTATCAATTAATTATGGCAGAGCGGGATATATTCCATAACTGTAAGCCAAGACAGCCTTCGTGGCGTGGCGGTAGTGCTACGCACGGGGCGCGGGTTCGATCCTTGCTCAGTGCAAAAAGTTGTATGCATGAATATGGCTGTTTGCACTGCTCTGGTTGTGCCTCGGAGAGCACGTTAAGCCGTCGGTCCCGGTTGCATACAAACATCTATAGCAGTCGTTACGAGCCGTTGGAGCCCTCAAAAGTCCAACCAGTCTAACTGGGAATTCGATATCGCCAATGGTTATTGGACCATTGGTTGTGGTGGTCAGATGACAGTCGTTTCATGGAAAATATCAAAGTTCAGCCGCATCACAGTTAAACTGGAAAGCCGACCCCAACTGAGTTGGGAAACGGTTCAGAGAATGATGATGTAAGTAAAAATCTCGAGACAGTGGATGTAACGTCACCATGGCCGGCATAAAAACAGTAGATCAAAACCTCCTAACATTGAAGAAGTTATAACATAACATAAACTCACGCCTTTATCCCCGAAGGGGTAGGCAGAGGTGTTAGCACTCACATTTCACTAGTTTATGTTTAGGTCCCAATGTAATGGTGGTGATGGTGACGAGCCTATTGCCATATAAACCTGCGATCAATACACACATAACTTCGAAAAGCATCGCAGTCATTGGTGTGTGCCATGGTAAACCTGGGATCGAACCCGAGACCTAGTCTCAGCAGTCCATTACCCATACCACTAGGCTACCGCTAGGCTATGAGAAGGTGCACGATAATTAACAAACTTACCACAACAGTATATTTTTAGAAAACAAAGCTTTTATTTTTATTAACATTAGATAACAACTGAATAGTTCGTAGGTAAAGTCACCTGCAATAATATGTATACGTTTTAGAACTTTCTCACATTAAACTTGTCGAATTTTACCGTCTCATGTCATAATGTTGACTTGTCATTTATTATTGTGACAAGGTTCCAAAGTATAATTATTGTACTAGGTACTGTACAATAAAATTAAAAAAAAAACGCAAAGTTATTCTTCACCGGTACAGCTCTTGTGTACCCACCACGAAGTCCCTATACCCACTGAGTCTGGCGAACACGTCTGGGTATCCCAAGGCACAGGGAATACCCCAGTTCACTAGTCCAATTATATTGTTGGAAGTTTTTGATATTAAGGGACTGCCGGAGTCACCCTGGAAATAATAAATCAATTGAATGTGATGTCAAGTCTGCATGTGAAGCTGAGTCCTGGGGCTCTTGGGACCGGGACCGCGGTCCCGGATTCCTATAATAAATGAAATATTTTACTAGTAGGTATGCCGTCGTCTCTTCAGACTTCTATTGTACTATACGAATACAAATAAATACAAATAAATTAAATACTTAATAAATAATCCAGGACAATACGCAGTCTCCGTGGCGTTAGTGCACGCGACTATTTATTATTTTCCGTGAAGCGACTGCCATATGAACTCCACAACCAATGGTCCAATGACCAATGGCGATATCGAAGTTCAAAGTTAGACTTGTTGGACTTTTGAGGGCTCGAACTACCCGTAACGACTGAGATAGACCAGACCGACGACCAGACCAATGCAAACAGCCATATTTATTGCACACAAGTACTTGCACTGAGTAGAAATCGAACGCGAGACCATTGCTGCATTCGCTACTGCTACGCCATAGAGGTCGTCAAAAATATCTATAGGTATATATCGTGGCACTCGCAAAAATCTATACTGAACTCCGAATATACTAATTGTTTACCATTCTCAGAATTTAAAAAATCCCCGACACAAAAAGGTTGACTGCAGGCCTAACACGGGCGCGGGACAAATATCTCTCTCCACCGCTTATGTCAAATTGACGGGGACAAACGCGTTTGTCCCTAATTGCTAGCATGGCGTCGAAGGAGATAACTTATGTCCCTCGCTGTGACGTAGACAAGGGACTTTTTCTCCACTTGCTTAGCACGGCGGCCGTAAAGTGGACAAGATATGTCTCTTTTTGACAGATTATAGAGAGATATTAGTCTCCGAACTATTGAGGTGGGGACAAAAATTGTAACCGAAAAATAAATACATGAAATTAATTAATGAATTAAAATTTTAATATATCCCTATATAACATATCTATATATGTGTATATATATGGGGAAGGGGGGGATTCAAATATTTTTCTGAAATAATTTTGACCTTCAATATTTAAAATCCAGTAATAAAGTATTAATATATATATGTATGTAGGTATATAATATATACATACATATACATACATACAAATATTAATACTTTATTACTGGATTTTAAATATTAAAGGTCAAAATTATATACACATATATATATATACATATATATATATATATATATATATATATATATATATATATACATATATATATATATATATATATATATATATACATATATATATATACCTACATACATATACATATATAATCTCGTCGTGGCTCGTCTGCCACCTAAGTTGTATAAAAAATCCAAACATATAATCCTATATTATTACGACACATTACGTAACACAATACATCCCATTACAAGGTAATAATACCTACTTACTAACTTAGCTATATCTACATTATATGAAATTTAAATAACACCGACAATTTAAAAAGTCAATGTTGCACTTATAAAATATGCACGTTGCTAGGTTTTATCAATTTGGTCGAATAATACTTTTTCGTATATTGGTAGCATTGAGTGGACAAACGTTCTCCCCGGTGACAAACTTGTCTCTCCTCGACGCCATGCTAGCTAAAGGGAGAGAGAAGGAGGGAAAGACAAATTTTTCTCCACTCCCCGGGGACTTTTGTCTTCGCGCCATGCTAGCCCTACTGGTAGAGAATGCCTAAGGCTTAAGTCCGCCTGTGTACTTATTATTGTGTACTATGTAATTAAAAAATAAATTAAATAAAAATACCTCGTTAGAGTGAAACTAAATAATTTAGCGTTGTCGTATCGGGGGATCTTGTATAGAATGATTTATTTTTTACTGTTCCGAGGCAATTTTTGTATCGTGGCTTTTTTATATTTTCAATTTTATTTTTGATAACTTGCGTCCTTCATAACTGGCCGATATTATCATGTCATAACTTAAGTCGAAAGTTGATTCTATTAACTGAATTAGTCCAGCAGTACCTACTTACTTACCATGCACATACCATGCCCCACTGAATGTAAACTGCAGATCTGGATTTTTGAATTTATCGATAACTCTAGTGGAAGTAAAGCAGCGTTGCAGCTCTCATCAGATATGGTACTGACGTTCAGACGCTGCAACTGGGCAAGATCGTATTCTTCATGAATCATTACATCGGGCTACAAAACAAAAAAAAAATATTTCGAAATAATATATAGTATTCATAAAGTAAATACGGTTATAATGACTCCGCTACTGAATGTCGAAGTTTAAAATGTCGACGTATGTTAGTTCTAAAGTACAGGATCTCGATGTACGCCAGTTCGAAAGTTCACTGCAGCGAAGTATGCAAAAGGCCGACGTATCGTTAGTTCGAAAGCATACGAGTTCGATGTACGCCAGTTCTAAAGTTCACTGCAGCGAAGTATGCTAAGCCGACGTATCGTTAGTTCGAAAGCGTACGAGTATATCAAACAATTAACTGATAAATAATGACAGCCTCTGTGACATCACACTCGTGTCCTAGGTACACGAAAAATTTGGAGGCCCTGGGCACACAAGAATCTGGTCCAAGCAGCAAATTGGTCTTTCAAAGTGAAAACCAATTCTCACTTACGCTTTGCATATTACAACTACCTTCAAAACTACGTTCTAATCCCACCAATTTAGCTTAAGAGATTTAATAAAAACTTACCCTCCGTGCTCCCCAGCCACTGACAAAACTTGGCTCCTCTCCCTCAATTCTCTCCCAGTTGATTCCAATCATTGCCACAGTGCTGCTCCAGATCAGGTCCTTATCCAAAGGCAGGAGACCAATATCATACTCGAGAGTAAACCAGCTCCACTGTGGGTGCATATGGAATCCCTTGAAGTACACATTGTAACCGCCATCATTCCAGCGATTGGTGCCAACAACGCCGTGGTAGGATCTGTAAATAGAAAAAAGCTACATACAATAATATGTATTGGTTTCGTTTCATACACCCATAGGCTCACATAAATACACATCATAATTTTTTGAACCTATTCCCAACATCTGCCAGTTGGAGTCGGCTTATCAGTCTAACTGTGACGCGACTGACACTTTGATATATTTTCCAAGAACCGACTCTCATCTTTTTTTTATTTAATGGCACGTCAATTTGACTTCACCTCATCTGATATTAAGCTGAAGGCGAAGAAGTCTCATGAAAGACGGTCACCATTGCAAACACGTTCAGTGCTACAATGGTGGCGCTCAGCTTGACGGCATCATCAGATGCTTTTTCACGCCCCGCTTAAAGGGCTCGGGACTGTAGGTAGAAGGAGACCTGATGGTAAGCTGTAGGCAAAGTCTCAGGAAAGAGGGTCATCATTACTAACACGTACAATATTCAGCTGAGCTTGATGACATCATCAGATATTTTTTAAAACTATAACAAAATTAAGCTATAACTTACGGTATTAACACATCAAACATTATATATGTGTCGATACAATGGGCAGCAGTAAGCACCAGTTTGCGTGATACTATGGCCCCCCCACAAACCAGGTGGACGAATCGTTCTCCAACTATTAGTGCCACCATATATGGAGCTGAACCTTCAGGAGCATCAGTTCCACCAACTATTCGTGAATTGAAGTATTGTGTTAAGTTTTCTGTTGTATTCTTCAGGTGTATTTTCTGTACGGGTCCACCTGAAATGTAGGTTATATTCAGTTACAAATATAGTGATTTTTATAAAGGATCTAATACGAACGTGGTAGCCTAGTGGTATGAGTAATGGACTGCTGAGACGAGGTCTTGGGTTCGATCCCAGGTTTTACCATGGCGTACACCAATAACTTTTCGATGCCTTTTAAAGTTATGTGTGTATTTATCGCAGGTTTATAAGTGTCCGCTAATGGCAATAGGCTCGTCACCTATTACATTGGGACCTAAACATAAACTGGCGAAATGTGGGTGCTAGCACCTCTGCCTATCCCTTCGGGGATATAGTCGTGGGTTTATGTTATGTTTATCTAATACGAATTCTGTGATTCAGTTCGATACATTTATTTATTTGACTTATTTTGACTATTTCGTTTTTCAATTGACCTATTACAGTCCACTACTGGTCACAGGCCGTTACTAATGCGCGTCACTGCTTCTAACCCTCTACCCTCCGCATCCAATCTGTCCCTAGGTGGCGTCCTACCTTCCGTTTGCCTCCTCGCGGTCTTCACTCAAGGACTCGTTTTTCCAGCGCCACATCGGTACTTCGGCAGATATGGTCAGTCCTTTGCCACTTCAATTTTGTTATCTTGAGAGCTATGTTGGTAATTTTATTCTCCAAAGAGACTCCAAGCATAGCTCGTTCCATGGCCTCCTAATGACCTCACTAATTCATTTATTATGGTGAAAACGGCCTGCTGTTTGACTCCCACAACCCTAAGAGGTATACGCCAGTACCTATCTCGTCTATTAATAGAACCTTCAATGCCGTCTTTACCATAAGGGCACTAGTGGCACGTGCCCACCACCTATTATGAGGCCCCCCAGAAAGAAAAACAATTTCGCACAGAACTTAAGAAAAAACTTAAGAAAAATCTAAAACCATAAACTTCCCAAAAGGCTGTTTAAAGTTTCATGTGCCCAGGGCCTCTGTTATATGTAAAGACTGCTCTGAGAACCCTATACACGTTTAGAACATAACATAACATAACAAAAACTCACGCCTATATCCCCGAAGGGGTAGGCAGAGGTGCTAACACCCACATTTCACCAGATTATGTTTAGGTCCCAATGTAATAGGTGGCGAGCCTATTGTCATTAACCGGGCACTTATTAAACCTGCGATAAATACACATTGTCAATCATTGGTCAGTCATTAGTGTGTGCCATGGTAAAACCTGGGATCGAACCCGAGACCTCGTCTCCGCAGCCCTTTACCCATGCCACTAGGCTACCGCGGTTATTTTTTTTTTTTTTTTTAATTATTATACACGTTTAGAAATTGTAATTTATACCAAAAGCTATTTGAAGTATTAATT
The DNA here is from genome assembly GCA_963691645.1 of Pelosia muscerda. Taxonomy (NCBI): domain Eukaryota; kingdom Metazoa; phylum Arthropoda; class Insecta; order Lepidoptera; family Erebidae; genus Pelosia; species Pelosia muscerda. The sequence continues at coordinate 16,305,370 of OY829109.1, read as the reverse complement.
ATGGGCTTACCATGTCCAATAGCACACATGGTAAAAACCATAAAGATAGTTATGAAGAGCATGTTGTTGACAATCGAAGTCTCTTCGTAACTCGTTCAGGCGAAACAGATGTTTAATTGTATAGCATCATTACTATTTATATAAAATATATTTCTTTGATTCACGTATAGATTAAGTGATAAAACAGGAAACTGTCCTTTGACTTTCAAATGACGTTTTTTATTAAACAAAATTTCATGAAGAAAGGGTTATTGACTTAATACAAATCAGTCTGGTGTTTATCTTAGCGTAATTGATGAATCTAAATATATTTACGAACTATAGAAAGCAGATTCACCACGAACTCGCGCCTGTATCCCCGAAGGGGTAGGCAGAGGTGCTAGCATCCACATTTTCTTGTAACTACTGGCACGTTGTCATAACACAACATCAAACACAGCGGGTATCGATCGATCGCCGTGGAAAAACACAGTTATCGCAGTTAGTAGATGAGAGAACTATAAAAAAGTCTCGTGGTTGTACTAAACTATCATATTAGTGAACCTACTACACTGTTATCAGTTCTAGTAAACATAACACAAACTCACGCCTATATCCCCGAAGGGTTTTGGTCCCAATGTAATAGATGGCGAGCCTATTGCCATTAACCCGGCACTTATAAACCTTCGACAAATACATAGGTACATAACGTCGAAAAGCATCGAAAAGTCATTGGTGTGTGCCATGGTAAACCTGGAATCGAACCCGAGACCTCGTCTCAGCAGTCCATAACCCATACCGCTAGGCTACCGCGGCTGCGCGGCGAAATTGATGAATCTAGATATAATTACAAACTATAGTAATTAGATTTACGTTTCATAGAATCATTGTTGATAAGAAAATATTGAAGGATAATCTACACAACGCCATCTAGACCCATGGTAAGCATAGTTTAATTAGCTAGTGTTATGGATTCTAGAATGCGGATAAACATACTTGCCCTGGTTTGGATATCCATTCATCCGCGATTCATAAATCTGTTTTGTCCATCTTTTTGTGTTCGCAATATTCACCCTTTCACCTAAAAAGTGCTGGATTGGCGTCGTAGAGGATGACATCCGCGTCATCCGTTTACCATCATGGATGCGCAAGACCGAGTGGAGTGTTGTAAGAGGATAAAGTCGGTAAGCGGACCCTGGACTCCTAGGCGGATGCGACCGGGTCACGGACACGTCAATTTGACTTCACCTGATGGTAAGCTGAAGGCAAAGTTTCACGAAAGAGAATCACCATTTTTTTTTAATTGTTTTTTTTTGGCACGTCAATTTGACTTCACCTCGCCTGATGATAAGCTGAAGGCAAAGTCTCATGAAAGAGGGTCACCATTGCAAAGACGTACAGTGCTACAATGGTGGCGTTTAGCTTGACGGCCACATTAGATGCTATTTCGCGCCTTGCTCAAAAGACCCTTTATTTTATCGTGCGCAAAATCCCCACGAATACCACCTCCCGTCGAAACAGGTAGAGGTGATTATGTCGGACTAGAACCGAGTAAAACGCACATCGTCTATGGGTCTTTGATTGCCGGAGTTGAGATTATACAAGACATATCTGTCGCATCGGGGACATCTCTTTTGAGATGACCCCTTTCCCTCAATGATGTGAACCATGGTATCCCCATCTAGCCCCCAAATATGGGCCTGTGGTCTCGGCGGCCTGGTTCTGCTAGGGTGAAAGGCAGCCCCACCCGTCACCACCAGGCCCGCGTGCTTAAAAGGCCCTGTTCCAATTCCTGGACTAAAAAAAATGTGTTATAATACTTTACGTATGATTGTAGTCCAATGACCGGGACATGAAACTTGCAACTGAAGAGCCATCAAGTCACACTCGGAAGGTCAGTAACAATGGAACCGCTCATTAAAGTTTGTTACACTAATCGTAGCACACGAATTATCATCACTGTTCGTAATAATGACCTTCAGACAGATTATAAAATAACTTTATTTGATTGTTTAATTACAATACGGTAATCAGTGGATTATAGTAATTATAATAATTATAGTGTTGACTCAGTAATCATTGTGCCGATGGTCTTCAGTCAATGGACTGATAGCGAAGAGCCTCGACCAACATCTGAAGACGAGTTAGGCGGTTGGGTCAAGGGTCAGATGCACAACGCTGTGCATCGTGAGGAGGTTCCTTTCTCTGGAGCCCTAACCACCGGTAGCTTGTTCCCTGTACCCGATACTGGTGGCACTCTGTTCTTTTTATATTTATAAAAATATTTAAAAATGTAAACAAATATGAAAAATATATAAAAAAGAGAAATAGTAATGATATTGCGACTTGGTTCGCTTTTTTTTTCTTTATTATCGTGCGAGAAATACTTACGGACACCGCCGGTTAAGGAGGTTATGTCGGACTCGAACCGACTTAAAACGCACGCCGTCTTTGGGTCCTTAGATGCTGGAGGTGAGATAGTAACCAGCTTAACCCTTGCACCCTGGCAGATCCGGGGCCCTCTCTTTCGAAATGACCTCCTTCGGGATTTGGTTCGCTAGGACTCGGTTTGACGACGTTGCGTCAGGCAATATAATATATATACTTTAAATTTGCCTGACGTTTCGACATGGGCCTTGATCCTACTAATTCTAGAACTCGATTGAACTTTAAGCAGTATTAATAAAGTCTACAATGTTATGTAATTTTTTTTCAGTGTGTCGTTGACATGGAAAACAAAAAATAAGTTAATGTCATAAAGTTGGTTCACGCGCGTCATTGGTGTGCGTATTTACGCAACGAAGGATAAATTCGACAATATGAACCATTTTGTAAGAATACGTCAAAACTTTTTCGTAAATATTCAATTTTTTTTTTATCTAAGTATAGCAAAGTAATCGTTATTTTGAACGGTTGAAAAAAAAGATGGTGGTGATATATTCATTTATTTATTTCGTGAACAAAGGTTGCTATAGATGTTTACAGGCTGTTTATGGTATGCTGTGTATAGAGATACGGTACCTACCACTTTTTTATATAACGTTGTACGCAAATGTGGTACCGTATCTCTTTTGCCGACTGTACATGCTATGTTCCGCCGATAAGCATTCAATATAAAATGCATTCAATACCACTACCAAAACGAGTATAGCATTATAGTACCTTAAAAAGGGTGTTTTCGTTTTGTAGTGTAGGTATATGATTTGAGCTAATATGGCATTCAAAGTAGTAGTAAATTCCACCACTCAAAGCAATTACTCACTAGTAATGCACGGTATTACTAACGGTTGTACCTACTTATGTGTGAGTTCGGTGACATCGGTTGAAACTATAAGCAACTACTATCAACATTAAGCAAACGGCAATTTTTATTACATTTTTGAAAAATGTTGTAAAAAAGTAATGGGTGAATTTCTCAAACGTAAAAATGAGGCGGCGGCGGCACTGAAAATCATACCTTAAAGTTCAGATACGGCAAATCTTTTTTTTGTGTAAGAAAGCAATTAATTATCTTATTAAAGTCATACACATTAAGTTATAAGAAATTATTTTAATAAATATTAAAAAAAATATTTTCCACATAAAATATAAGTTTGGTGGCGCGTCCACAACCTGTTTTATAAAGAAAAATCACATCCCAATCAACACACCGTCAGTTTACAGGATATACCTAATTTTATTTTTATTCTGTATTAGCTTTTCTACCCCTTGAATATTTAAGTCGAGTATTTAGTGCTATATTTTATCTTATAAAAAATGTATAAGGTCCGTCCGCGATAAGTTGCAAATTTTGGTGTCTAAAATAAAATCATACCGTGAATCGTACTGAAAATAGTTACTGGGACGTTACTATCTTCGTTCGAATCATTTTGTTATGTACTGTCACGCACCAGTCCCAGTGGTGTACCAGCTTGCTCCGATTTCCCACTAAGAACGAAAGTAATACTCTCGTAAGCCCTCGGACAAAATTTCTATAATTTTTGTGTTGATGATTTAAAACGTTTTAAGCTCGTTATTTGTTTAAATACATAATGTATAGCGTAAGGGTCCGGTATTTGTTTAAAAAAATAGTAATGTAAATATAATATTCTGAATACTATTTTGTCAAATCAACTTATTTGGCACAATTATAATTTTGGTGGCCTAATTTTGGTGATTTTGGTGGTGTTTGACTAATCACCAAAATTGCTTAGTTACACCAAAGTTAGATTTATCTCTCTTTATATAGGGCTATTTTAGCAATTCTATGTTTATTTTCATTAAATTCATTCAAGAAAAAGAATTCTGCTCGAAACAGGATTCGAACCTGCGTCTACCGGAATACTGTTCCGGTGCATCTACCGCAAAACACGTGCGCTGGCAGAGCATACCAGGACTCAATGGTGCGACGTAGAAAAGAGTCACCGAACCACTTGGTTCTTGATGGAATTGTTTGTAGGTACCGTATGTGGGTAACATCTAAGTCCGGCGCGCTTTGTCCTGTGTAGGAAGGGAGAGGGTGGGACCAGTTGGAAGAGCTCACCAGGACACTCACCATGGTACAGCCGATAGAGTACTGCCAATGAGGCTACATCTCTTCGTAGTTGTAGAGGTTCGAGACTTTTGGTGACCTCGGGACTATCTATGATTCGGATTGCACGCCGCTGCAGTCTATCGAGAGCGTCTAGTAGATACTGTGCGGAGCCATCCCAGAGATGAGAACAGTATTCCACGCAATAACGAACCTGTATCTTGTACAGAAGACATCGCTGCTCCGGCGGAGCCCCATTGGGAAATGTGATCCAGGTCTCGGTCGAGCTCAGAGACAAGTTGCCTTCTCTGCTCCTCAATGTCAGCTCGCTTGGCCGCGGGTTGTCCAAAATCTTCATAGCAGTGGATGCTGCCTATATAGAGTAAGCCGGGAGCTTGGATAGAAGCGAACTGTGCCAGACCCTATCGAAAGCTTTGGCGATATCAAGACTGATGGCCAGTGACTCGCCCCGCTTGTCCATAGCCGACGATACGATACGAATATCAGGCATTGAGTGGCCACAGCTGATAATGATTGGCAGCTACACACCACAGTCATCGAGGCCGGGAGTTGGCCGCGAAGAGATTAGCCATCACGTTTACTTGCTCTTGCGGCTGGTGATCAAGTGATCCAAGAGCGTCAGCGCGTTCGCGTCTAAACCAGGTTCGAGTTCTACGGGCACTGGCAGTATCAGAGCCATACCCAGCCCGATTTCACCAATAATGGTGGAGGCACAATCCGATGGGTCCTTATCGGCAAAGCAGAAACTGACTCCCTTAAGAATCATCATTCTCTGAACCTTTGTCCCAACTCAGTTGGGGTTGGCTTTCCAGTCTAACTGTGATAGGGCTGAACTTTGATATTTTCCATGAAGCGACTGCCATCAGACCTCCACAACTAATGGTTCAATGACCAATGGCGATATCGAAGTGCCAAATTAGACTAGTTGGACTTTTGAGGGCTCCAACTACCCGTAATGACTGCCATAGATGTTTGTATGGCAACCGGGACCAACGGCTTAACGTGCTCTCCGAGGCACAACCAGACCAGTGCAAACAGCCATATTCATGCATACAATTTTATGCGCTGAGCGGGGATCGCGCACCGTGCATAGCAGTCGCGTGCACTACCGCCACGCCACGGAGGCTGTCCCTTAAGAATCTCCATCGAAAGTATCTAGACTCTGGAAACCCAGCTATTAGTTATGTACTCGTAGCATTCACCAGATTACGACCCCTTTTGGATTGTACAACCTAGCTCACAGTCTCGTGACACATGGTTGTGCAAACTGCATACTAACAAGGACTTAATTAGTTTTATCTTTGAAAAATAATAAGATAATTAAAGAAAATTCCACCTCAGAAGTTCTTCATAATGTCACTCATCTAATTTTGGTGTTAACATACCAATTTTGGTGTAATGACAATTTAGGTGTCGATAATATTTTTCTAATTTTCGGGTTTAATTAGACTTTTCTGGCTTTTCAAGCAACTATTATACGTATTCTACCTGATTATAGAATAATATTATCTATATACATAGTAACAAAAAAAAACACCAAAATTAGGTAAAATTTCGTAGATGTTGAAATTCACCCTAATACGAAATTCATTATCAAAATGGATAGTATTAAGGAAGTAAGTAGGTACCTACTGTTTTTGAAGATATAATTTAATTTATCAAGCGGCCAATAAAATCAAAATTTAATACAAAGTTGTAAAATCTTGAAATCAACTTTCAAACAAAATATAAATAACGGAAATCGCTATTAAATTACAGGAATAACGAACTCGTGAATTTGTAAGAAAATTTCGGAAATTTCATATGTAAATATTTAGTGTATTAATAGTTTTTTCTGTTCTGTGAATAAAACAATAAACTATATTAGTACATTCTTCATACCTAGATAATATATCGCTATATCAGCTGTATATTATGCCGCTGTGGTCTGCGTTCGATTACGAAGTCATACCTTTTTATACCACTCAGGTGGGCCGTGTGCTTGTCTGCCACCTAAGTGGTATAAAAAAATCTGCTTTTTGCCGCTGAATTTTTTTTATAACACCTCAATTTGATTTCGTCTCGCCTGATGGTAAGCTGAAGGCAAAGTCTCAGGCAAGAGGGTCACCGTTACAAACACGTTCAGTGCCACAATGGTGGCGCTCAGCTTGACGGCCTCATAAGATGCTTTTTCACGCCCCGCTTAAAGGACCCGGGAGTGTGGATGACCTGAAACGATTGCCTCCTGAGCTCATTGCCCGAGTTCTTGTTAGCGGCCAAACAATGACAAAGTTGTTGGCCCTATATTTTGGCCTATATATTGGCCTGTCATTGGTTGGCCTTCGTCTTGATCTGACTATTGATAGCCGATACCGAATTGTAACGTACCCTCCGGAGGACGAAATCTTCTCCAATTAAACACGTGTTTATTGACAAACATCATTATCATTCTCTGAACCTTTTCCCAACTCAGTTAGGGTCGGCTTATTGATAGGTAAACATATCACCATGTAATCCTGATTGGGTTGATGTTATAGGCTCTTATAGTTATTAAAAGATATTTTTTTAAACAAAACTTTTATTTGTAACAATATTAGATAACAATTTCATACTTAATAGGTAAAATAAACTTAAACTAGTAGTTTTATAAACCCTTTACCACTCTTTCAGGTAGGAGCGTTTCCGTTCGTAGACTCCGACTTGTCAATTTTGCTTTTGTCTGAGAGAATGGAAGAGTAGAACTTTACTTTATAAATCCATTTTTACTAAACTTAGCACACGTACCTATGAACAATCATGTCCTTAATGCTTCAGCCATAAATAATCAAGTCTCGTTAAAATAACGTTACAACAAACTTCCCCCGTATACACCTCATTCCCCCCCGATCAAATAAAGACAAAAGTTGTGTTTTTAAAATAAAGAACATGTGTGCCAAGTTCCGAGAAAATGGGATTAAAAATTGTCTGTCTTCATACACAAGCATAGATACAAAAGCAAAATCGGCAACCTTATCGGGACGGAGGGCGTCATTGATACAGCTCTTGTGTACCCACCACGAAGTCCCTATACCCACTGAGTCTGGCGAACACGTCTGGGTATCCCAAGGCACAGGGAATACCCCAGTTTACTAGTCCAATTATAGTGTTGGAAGTTTGCGATATTAAAGGACTGCCGGAGTCACCCTGGAAATAAAAAAAAAACTTAAAACGACGTTATAAGTATAAGGGTACATGTATTGCCCCCACCAAATCATGTGAAGTCTGCTGTCAGAGTTACCTTGCAAATATCTGTGGCATTCGTTGCGGGCAGAGACAACAATATGGAGGCCCTTTTGAATAGTTTAGAGTTATAGATTTTTCCCAAGTTGATGTGCGAGAAATTGTCTTCATTTCGGTGGGCCCTGGGCATATGCCCTGAGTGCCCCTATAATAAAGATGGCATTGATTACGGGTAGTTGAAACCCTTAAAAATTCCAGCGTGTCCAACTACAGAATTTCGATACTACCAGTGGCTTCTGGAAGTCAAATGACAGTCACTTTACAGGAAATTCTAAAGAACAACCGCTTCGTTTTTAGATTGAAAGCCGATCCCAACTGAGTGAGGAACGGGCTCGAAGGAGAGACAGCGTCAATGTGTTAAGAAAGAGTCATCCAACTTAAGACTAATTGAATTTTAGCAGTCAGCAACTACTTACCATGCACATGCCATGCCCAACTGAATGTAAGGTGCAGATTTGAATTTCTGGACTAATCGAAAGGTCGAGTGGAAGAAAAGCAGCGTTGCAGTTGTCATCAGATATGGTACTGACTTTGAGACGCTGCAACAAGGCGGGATCATATTGTTTGCTAGTGGTTTTCACCTCACTTGCCCAGGCCTAGAAAGAATAAAAATTTACTTAGAAAATGTATACCTAAAATAAATGATATTATGAATTGTATTTCATTAAACAATAAACCATTTTCATCTTGGAAATTTTTCAAAAATTTATTGTGAGGATGTTGATGAAGAAAAAAATTAAAATGAAATATTACGTCATGATTACGTATATTTATATGTTGTATATTAAACTATGTAATTACTCAAGCCGTAACCTATTTCAGTTAACCACGTTGCGTCATATTTCGAGGCAATTTTCAGGAATTATAATTGGAAGATGTTATAATTCATCTCCAATCCAATTTTACCCCTATTTCACTATTAATTAGTGGAATACGGGGGTTGCCCCTATTCCACTAATTAATATACACAAATACCCCACTTTCAGATGTAAATTGAAATAAGATCTTACACTTCGTGCTCCCCAGCCACTGACAAAACTTGGTTCCTCTCCCTCAATTCTCTCCCAGTTGATTCCAATCATTGCTACAGCACTGCTCCAGATCAGGTTCTTATCCAAAGGCAGGAGACCAATATCATACTCAAGAGTAAACCAGCTCCACTGTGGGTGCATATGGAATCCCTTGAAGTACACATTGTAACCGCCACTGTTCCAGCGATTGGTGCCAACAACGCCATGGTAGCTTCTGAAAAGGAGAAATTACAAAAACATACAAAAATTACATTCCTAAGGCCAGTGGCAGTAGGCTCGCCACATCTGTTAAAGGACCATCGGCCGTTGGAGTACACCAGTCCTAGAGTGGAGATGGTGAAATGGCAAATGGGAGCTGAAAAAGGTGGCTGGGATAAACTGGATGTGGCCGGCCGAAGATCGTGAGGAATAGTGTACAACATTGAAGGGAATATTGGTTTTAAGGACCTTGGGTATATGGAGCCCCTATAAGATCGTCGAGGAAAGTAAGGCTGATGCTGATCGCAAAAGATTGAGGTAAGCTTTGCTCTCGGTACCATCCAACAAAAAACAGGTGTACCAACGAGCAGTTGGGGTCGTTTCAGACCCCTAGATCCACTGTGTACATGTGCTACATCCATGTGTGACTTCATCCAAATACATTGGTGTATCGCTTCCTTAGGCACTAGTCAAAAATAAGATAAAGAACTTACGGTAACAGCTCACCAAATATGACATAAATGTCAATACAGTGGGCAGCAGTTAGAACCAGATTGGATGATATTATGGCCCCTCCACAGGCCAAATGCATGAATTCTTCCCCAGCTAATAATGCTACCATATATGGTGCAGATCCTTCTGGAGCATCAGTGCCACCAACTATTCTCGAATCGAAGTATTGAGCCAAGTTTTCTGTTGAGTTTCTTCCAGGTATTTTCTGTAGAGGTCCACCTGAAATGTAAGTTTCATATATTGAGGAGACAAATTATAGTCTGTTCAGAATTTTTTTTCGAGCATCTAAGGTTTTCCACCTTTAAGTTAGCAGTCCACTCAGATACATTTTTTTTATAGTGTATTTGACGGGAACGGCTACCGTTTAACTCCCCAACCCTAAGAAGATAGTCAGCGTCAGAGCCTTGTTAATTGGGTTGGGCCCCTGTTCGCCTCTTAACCTGTGAGACCTTTAAAAACTGTAATTTATACCAAAAAGTTTCTTTGAAGAATTGTTATTTATAGTACCGTAATTATGGATATTATTATGAGAGGTCATAATCCTTCTTGAAGAGCGAAACCTATGTTCGTGCCCTCTCCGTGAGTAGCGGCGCTGCCATGATACAAATTACTACACAATGATGGCAACAAAAAATGCTGTCGATTCGACAGAAAAAGAAGGATATTATTAAATCGAAAAGTCTCACCATGTCCAATAGCACACATAGTGAAAGCTATAGCGATAGTTAAGAAGACCATGTTGTTGACAATTGAAGTCTTTTGTTAATTGATGTATAATTGTATAAAATCGTTACTATATATAGAAGATTTTAGATTAACTGATAATGCAGCAAACTGTCTCTTGACTTTCAAATGACGAATTTCATTACAAGATATTTAATTAGTAAGGGGTTATTGACTGAATGCAAATCGGTCAGATGGCAGGTACATACCACGTAAAGTCGATGGTTATCTATAAAGTAAGACGAAACAGATAGCCGTTTTGATTTCAGAGGGCCGTCATGATAGAATTTTTAAATTTGTTGGGTATTTAGTGACATTGAGCTGTTTTCACACGATATTAGGGACAAGTTGGATAATAACGTGCGTTGATTTGTCAAGGATTCTAACATAACGACACATAAACTCACGCCTATATCCCCGAAGGGCTAGCACCCACATTTCACCAGTTTATGTTTAGGACCCAATGTAATAGATGGCGAGCCTATTACCATTAACGGGGCACTTATAAACCTGCGATTAATACACACATAACTTCGAAAAGCATCGAAAAGTCATTAGTGTGTGCCATGGTAAAACCTGGAATCGAACCCGAGACCTCGTATCAGCAGTCCATTACACATACCACTGGGCTACCGCGGCTACAAGGATTCTTTCATATTATATCAATAATAAATATATATTGTAGAGTATAATTTGTTTTGTTGAGACGATGATTTGACGCGACTTATCATATTTCGAAGAACCTTTGTTGATGGATCAAAGAGCCCGTGGCTTCGTGGTAACAGAGAAGGTTAATATTTTCAAAGTTCAGAAACCAATTAGTCATTAGATGGGCGACCATTTTTATAGGTATATGAGTTGTGGACCCAAAATGTACTCAAAATGCTCCCTATACGCGCAGTCGTGTTTTTGAGCGGACCATGGGTCCATGGGTCCTTACTTGTCGGAGATGAGATTATAAAAGACATATTTCTCGCACCCCGGCAGACCCGGGGACATCTCTTTTGAGATGACCCTCTTCCACTAATGTGGAGACTATGGTGTCCCCATCTAGTCCCTGGGTATGGGGTGGCACTTTGCGCCGCCACCGTGGCATGCTTCTCCTAGGGTGACAGGCGGCTCCACCCGTCACTTCCACACCCGCGCTCATGGGGGACAGAGGTCATTCCGCGACCTCCGACGTCCGAGACTACGATAGGCTATTGATTGATTAATGAAGAGTGAAAAGTCACACATGAAGGTCAGTAACAATGAAACGGCTCATCAAAGTTTGTTTCTTGTCGAAACAGACGGATCCAAAACATTGTCATCACTGTTCGTAATATTGACCTTCAAAAAGATTATAAAACAATTATATCTGATTGTTTAATTACAGACTGCAATCAGTGGATTATAATAATTTGATAATAATTAAAATAACTTTTATATTCTTCCCGTGTTGGTTCCGGTGGAGTCAGAGCAGGATAATACTATCAGGGTCCCTAGGCAATGCAATTCTTGGGCCCCTTCCGTTTAGCCTTTCTTACTTTTCTATTGCTCCTTTGCTATCTGATATTACAACAACATAGTTCCGTTAGACTCGATGTTGTTACAGCAACACCTTAAGTGTCTGATTCTCTTTGTTTCAATTTTTTTTTTAAATATTCTATGAAACCTTTTTTCATACGGCGTGCCGGGGCACCTACCCGATGCGGGCCCCTAGGCAATTATATATTCTGTGTTTTCGTAAACATTAGAGATCATGTAGGCCCTGGTAGCCTAGTGGTATAGGTAATGGACTGCTAAGACGAGGTCTCGGGTTCGATCCCAGGTTTTCCCATAGCACACAGCAATGACTTTTCGATGCTGTTCGAAGTTATGTGTGTATTTATCGCAGCTTTATAAGTGCCCGGTTAATGGCATTAGGCTCAATCAAAATAAACTGACGAAATGTGGGTGCTAGCCTAGCACCTCTGCCTACCCCTTTGGAAGGAATTTTTCGATGCCTGAAGTTGTAGTCTCTCTCATTTCATAAGGTAAGATTTCATTTTTGTATAGTTGTTATACATATATTTTATAATGACTTGTACTACTTATATTAGTTGTACATACATAATTGGTTGTATATATTTTGTAAACAGGATTAAATAAGGAAATAAATATATGCTTTGAGTCAATAACCTTTCCCAAAACATTGTTAATTAATTACATATACTTATATCAAAGTCAAATGTTTTATCGCTCAAGTAAAATATGAATCATTATCATTTTTTGTTGTATAAATAACAATAATTTTACTAATTATGTCACAGTGTAATTTGAGATAGCAGTAAAGACGAATAACTTTTTCAAAATGATCATTAGAAATATTTTTGTATTTTGCACAATATGTAGTATTGGTTATGGTAAGATTTCATCTTTTTCTACGGAATTCTCCTTATTTTTATAAAAGTATTTTTCCCCTTAGTAGTTACAAAGTATCATGAAAACTAAGGAAAGAAGAATGAAAAGTAAAGATGAAAAGTCGTTTGCAGGTTGGCCTTCATAGGGATGAACGCGACTGCTACGGAGGAGGCGCGGGTTCGATCCCCACTCAGTGCATTTTTTTTTATAATATAACGCCTATATTCCCGCAGGGGTAGGCAGAGGTGCTAGCACCCACATTTCGCCAGTTTATATTTAGTTCCCAATGTAATAGGTGGCGAGCCTATTGCCATTAACTGGGCACTTATAAACCTGCGATAAATACACACATAACTTCGAAAAGCATCGCAGTCATTGGTGTGTGCCATGGTAAACCTGGGATCGAAGCTGAGACCTCGTCTCAGCAGTCACTACAGTCACCACACATTTACCCATACCACTAGGCTACCGCGGCTGTTTTTATGCATGAATATGGCTGTTTTCACTGATCTGGTCTTACCACGGAGAGCACGTGAAACCGTCGATCCCGATTGCTATACGAACATCTATGGGAGTCGTTACAAAGTCCGACTAGTCCAACTAGACTAACCGCACCCCATTCGAAATTCGAAAATATTATATAGAATGAAATTGTTGAAAGTACCTAATTCTGCTCAGATGGGTGACCATTTTACGAATTTTATAGGAATCCATACAGATCTTCTGGAAATTCATAAAGTAATTAGATTTTAGCGGATTCATACTATGTGGCCTATCGTGAGGCCGGTTCCCTATTCACAATCCAAGGTTCCAAGTTCTTCTGAAACAATATTTACGGCAATACTTCTTATAAATCATTGCGGTACTTCAATATTCAGGAACCTAACTTATTACAAAGTGAATTAATACCGGTATAACGGGGTGAATAGGGATCCAAGGGTGGATAGGGATAAAATGGTCAAGGAATATTTTAAATTCCAACTAGATTTCAAATAAGCCTGTTATCTGATATTTTATGATTCTGTTATTACAATTGACTAGTTTAAAACTGACTGAAACTTTGGACTGGTTCCAAAGATTCGCTTGAAAGAGAATAACTACAGAATTTTGCTGACCATTGCATCCTTATCCACCCCTGGATCCTTAACCTCGTTTTATGGTAAGTTTTTCTTTATCATATTCATTTTTTTCCAGGTGTACCCCTTCAAGAGAAATATCTACAAGATTCAACAGACCACACGGCGAAATATTTGGACAAGCGAATTGTTGGAGGCAGTAACGCATCAGAGGAATTTGCCCCTTATATGGCGGCATTAGTGATAGGAGATCGCGTCACATTTTTTACCTGTGGTGCGTCTATAGTGGCAGATAATCTGGTGTTAACAGCCGCCCACTGTATCGACAGCTATACTTTTGGGGATGAGATCTTCACGTAAGAGTTTTTTTATTATTAATCACTAGCTCACCCGCGCAACTTGGTCTGCGTCACCCCGTTTTTGCAACATTTTTAACTTAGTTGCAGCATGATGCTATATACATATAAACCTTCCTCTTCAATCACTGTATATATTTAAGAAAACCGCATCAAAATCCGTTGCGTAGTTTTAAAGATTTAAGCATACAAAGGGACATAGGGACAGAAAACGCGACTTTGTTTTATACTATGTAGTGATAGTGATTAATATCATATACATAGACAGCCTCCGTGGCGTGGCGGTAGTGCACGACTGCAAAAAGTTGTATGCATGATATGGCTGTTTGCACTTGTCTGCCTCGGAGAGCACGTTAAGCCGTCGGTCCCGGTTGCCATATAAACATCTATGGCAGTCGTTACGGGTAGTTGGAGCCCTCAAAAGTCCAACCAGTCTATCTTGAAACTTCGATATCACCGTTAGTCATTGGACCGTTGGTTGTGGAGGTCATATGGCAGTGGCTTCACGGAAAATATCGAAGTTCAGCCACATCACAGACTGGAAAGCCGACCTCAACTGAGTTGGGAAAAAGGTTCAGAGAATGATGATTATAATATAATATACCTACATAGTAGTCACCTTAAAAACTAAATACAAATACCATGTGAAATATATATTGTATTTCGTCAACTAAAAAGCCCGTCTCTGATCGTTCCCGGTGCAAAAGTGCCCATCACACTCGCCGCGTTTCCACTATGGACCTTTGGATCAAGAATCAATCGATAAACGTAACGTAAGATATATTTTATTTTTCTCTAGCAATTAACTTATGCTGACAGTTCAAATCAAATTTAGATCGGAAAAAGTAAATGCTTTGACGGGACGCTCTGACCACTAAGCCACGAAGCCACGTCTGAGGCATTCGAAATTCTCCTATACAGACATCTTTGGGGCGATGGATTTGATTAGGCGGAGTTATCAAAGACACAATGATTAAAAATGATGTTATTCATAGTGACCGATAGTTCGTATGATTGTCGATAGATGGCTCGCATCAAATTGCTATCGTTGGATATTATTGTGATGCGGTGTGTGATGGTGAGTTGCCAATCCTCCCCTAATATTTTGTCTTGTAAAGGATTTTTACCATATAACGCCAACTTCAATATATTAAATAACTTTTTACTTCATCCGATTGCATCGTTAATTATACTCATAGTTACATCCAATGGTTGCACGTTTGAAATGGGGCCCTATACATGGGTTATTCCCAGAGGTCCACGAATCTATTGTTTTCAAAAATTTTGAGTTCATACATTTATTCCCAACGGGTCCATGGCATTTTAAATTAAATGTATTTTTAGTTCCCACCGGGTCCATGAGGTATTTTGGTACAGTAAGCAAAGCAGCATTGATTTTTAAATCGAAATGTAGTATCAGAAGTATCATACAAGTGTTTGAGTATTCAAAATAAGTACTTCAAATATGCCTAACAATGGTTTTTTTAAATGAACTTTCTGGTAATAACAACAATTTTTAAGCAAGCAACTGGTCTTGTGAGTTTATCCTCTGTGGACGAATAAATTGGGTTACACCTAATTTTATCTCCAACGTGGAAAGACCAAGAGGTAGCAAGAGTAGAAGAATATAATAGTCTTCTACGTTGGCGTGTCTACCGTGTCACCCTCGATCTCAAAAGTAAAACTACAGAGATTCGTCCGATAATCAATATAAATATCGGCTTCCAGAAGAAGTTGGTTACGGTCTCGACGGTTTTCCTACCAACTTCAAAAACGGACAAGGTTCTGAATTCCACTGATAGTTGCTTTTCCTTTTTTTTATACTACGCAGGTGGCAGACAAACACACGGCCCACCTGATGGAAAGGGGCCACCGTGACCTATGAACGTGTGCAACACTAAGGGTGTCACACACGCGCTGCCCACCCTGAAGGGAAAGGGGGAGAGCTGGGAAGGGGTGGGGAGGCTAGGAAGGGGAGGGGAAGGAGGGGTATAGTGAGCTCTTGGCTGCCCTACTTACCGGCGGGAACACAACACGATGGTTATTATGACCGCGGTCTTCTGTAGGGCGGAGGTACTTCCCCAGTTGGACAGCTCATTTCGGACGGGTGATACCGTCGTGTCCTACCTCCATAAAACTAAACCTTTCCTTCCAGAAGCTACCGCGGTGTGGTGGGCACCAATCGTTGGAACAGCGGAGGTTACAATGTCTACTTCAAGGGATTCCATATAGATCCTCAGTGGAGCTGGGGCACTCTGCACCACGACGTCGGGCTCCTGGTGCTGGATAAGAAGCTGACCTGGAGTAGTGCTGTGGCAATGATTGGGATCAGCTGGGAAGTTATTAAGGAAGGGGAGCCTTGTTTAGTGACCGGCTGGGGAGCTTTGGGTGTAAGTTTTGATGTTCAATTTTCTTTTACTACTATGGTGGCAGTCAATGATACAGTCCACCTGATGGAAAGTGGTCACCGTTTTGCAGCACCAGTGGCACACTCGTAGTTTGGATTTTTTAGCGTTTCGTCACGTACTGAAAGGGAAATAATGGAACCCTATTACTGTCTATATGTCCATCAAAGCCATACCTGAAACCATGATGGCTAGATTTCTATTGCCTGCTTATAGTAACAAAGAAAAGAAAAAAAGCTAACAACAGATCAAAAACGCAAGCCATTATTAGTAGGTACGCGAATCCGTTTCGCATTTTTAATATTTGGCATCCGGCACCGACTGCTTAACGTACTCTCCGAGGCACGATCAGATCAGAGCAAATAGCTATATTCATACATGTAAATATTTGCACTGAGCGGGAATCGAACCCGCGCCTCCTGCTAAGCCACAGAGGCACTTTTAATGACTTTTATATGGTACCTAACCTACGAGCTGACCCGCGCAACTTCGTCCGCGTCACCCGTTTTTGCAAATTTTTTCATTCCTGCTCCGCACCTGTTGGTCGTAGCATGATGTTATATACATACAAACCTTCCTCTTTACCCATTCTATCTATTTAAAAAAATCGCATCAAAATCCGTTGCGTAGTTTTAAAGATTTAAGCATATAAAAGGACATAGGGACAGAGAACGCGACTTTATTTTATACTATGTAGTGATTAATATCATTATTTTGTAACTTTATCTCCAGGCGTGGCCAAATAACATCCTTCCAGACATTCTACAGCTTCTCCACCTATACACCATCAGTCACAAGAGCTGTAGCGAAGCCATGGAGGCATTCCTCGGCCCTCGCCCTAGACCCCATATAAATGAAGCAGTCGAGATGTGTACCTTTCATTCAGTGGGACATGGTACATGCAACGTAAGTACTGCATCAACTTTCTACTAGCGTGGTTTATCGTGGCTTTTATGGGAGTAACTGTAGTCTAACATGACTTTACTTGCCTTTTTGGTTTATTGGCGAACTCAGACATACACCCAGACTTCCGCCAATATCCGTGGTTAGATTTTAGATTGACATGGTCATTTACACATTCACTGTTAAATTTATCGGGATATTTACCGTTAGATTTATCGCCATTGTTAAATTTATCGGGATGTTGAATTTATCGGGATATTTCAGTACAACTAAAAGCCGGAAAGCGGACCCCGGACTCCGAGGCGAAGGCTTCGGATGCGACCGGGACTAACGCTAGGATGATGATGATGATGAATATTTTTTAAGAAAACATATTTGTAGCTGTCATACAGATGATATTACAAAAAGGAGCACTATTGCCTTACCCATAGGTGTCAAAATTCGTTAACTCATTCATCTAGTCTCAGCTCACCGACCGTTCGAAATCTGACGTTTCAAATCAAATTAATTCCCGCGCTTTTCCGCGTCATCCATGAAGTGACACAATTTTTGTTTAAAAATCTCTTAATTCTGCGTTAATTTCTGCGTTAATCCCAGTGACTCTCTAGTATGTATATATTAATCTATGCCAGTGACATCCCAAGCTGTCACTTTAGAGTTGCGTCGCGGCTATTCGATACTTCGATATTTTCAGTAAAGCGACTGCCATATAACCTCCACAACCTATAGGCATAGGTGATATCGAAATACTGTAACGGTTGGCATATATGTTCGTATGACAACCGGTTTCGACGGCCTAAAGTGCTTTCCGAGCCACGACTAGACCAATGCAAATAGCCATATTCATGCATACTAATATTTGCATTGAGCGGTGTTCGAACTCACGCATCCTGCGGAGCAGTCCTCAACCCAGTGGATGTGAGTGCAAGTGAGGTTGGCTAGATGATCCCAGTTTCGACTCTTGATATGAGACCTACTTCTTTTAGTCTAAGGTACTTACTACCTATGTAGTTACTTATAATTTTTTTTTTTGCTGTCTGAAAGTTTTTTACCGTGCGGAAATCCCCACGGAACCCCCCTCCACCGAAGCCAGCAAAGTTGGTTATGTCGGACTAGATTCGACCAAAACTGCACGGCCATCTTGGGCCACCACTTGCTAAGGCTAACATAGCCTGACCTAGGGCCAGTGAATGCCCTCTAGGGATATCTAATCTATCTGACCCGCTAATATTTTTTTTATTTCCAGGGTGATTCCGGCAGTCCTTTAATATCCACCGTGACCAAAACAGTAGTCGGGGTGGTATCCCGCGGGTTCAACTGTGCTGCCGGGGTGCCTGATGTGTTCGCCAGGTTGAGCGGGTTCAAGTCCTTCATCCTACCCATAATGGAGAAGTACCAGTGTAGTGAAGAAATTTGACCGTAATAAAAATGACTCCGGAAATTAACATATTCTGTTTATTATTCATCATTGTCTTATTGATTGCCTGATGACGATGTTCCAGAAAACATGAGCAAAAGAAATAATAATAAATTAAGTTTTTGCAAAACGACGATGAAACCAACACTCTCACGCATACAGAACAGATTCAGTAACACAAACCCACATCTTAAAGTACCTACTTGTAATACACTTAGCGCTGGGTAAACACTAAACACTTGGCTTAGGTTTAGTTCATAAGCCGAGTTTGTAAAAGAAAAACAAAAATAATAATAAGTAGATAAATATTCTAGGACAATCTACACAACGCCATCTAGACTCATGGTAAGCATAGATTTAACTCGCTCGTATTCGCTGGGTGCGCGACGGCAGCGCCAACTAGCGGATGAACTTTAGGCGGACTCTGAAGTGTCAAATGGCGAGTTGTCATTACGAATAGTAAAATAAACAAAGAAATATTTTCAATGAAACGTCGTATTTAAAATCGTTTATTGTAAAACTAAAAACATGTAAATGTATACTACATGGATAATTAAACAATAAAAGTGTTATTTTATAGGTTAACTTACTTTTTCTTCTTGACGGCTGTTATCCATTTCATTCGTTGTTCTTGTTTCCAACGTGCTTGTGGAAATTTGTAGAATTTACAAGCACTGTTTACGCCAGTGTTTTTATAGTTATCAACACAGCAGGTATCGTGACCCATATTTCTTTATTTTTAACGAAATACAATAAACAACAACACTCCACTATGTATACGCAAGGATGACATCCGCCGCGAGTTCCTTTTTTAGCCACGGCGGGCGCTGCGATCGATTCGTCTGTCCCTACTCCCCGCTTTGCACCCAGCGAATAATGGATTCTAGAATGCGGAAAAACATACTTAGATACTTTTTTTTGTAAATACATACCTACATATTATACATAGAAACACCCAGACCAATGCAAATATTCATATTCATGCACACAAATATTTCGCACTGAGCGGGAATTGAACCCACGCCTCCTACGTAGCAGTCGCGTTCACTACCACGGACCACCACGCCACGGAGATTGTCAGTAAAAGTAAATACATAATACCCCTATATCTAGCCGTTATAGACAAAAGCTGTTTAGAACAAATTTTAATATTTGTGTTTTGATTCATAGGTGAAACAGGCGGCAATTTGAAAACAGACTAAATGAGTTAGGTAGTTTTATTACAGCTATAAGCACGAGTTGTGGACCAAATATATGCTTAAATGCGCAGTACCTATGCGTTTTGTGGAGTCTTTTGAGGATAGCACGAGATGTAATGGTACTTAGTGGACGAGCTCAAATCTACGAATCAACAATTATAAAACAAAACAATCTGAGCGCGGCAGCGAGGCCTAGGTTCAAAATCCGTGCCAATAGGATGTATAACATTTATTATCATTATTATAGTACCTATTGAGTGTAGGTCATAAAATAACGCAGTAGTCGAACCGCACTTACCTATTTCTGTTTTATAGGTAAAACCAAGACTACATATATATTATAACTGCATAAAAAAAAACTATAATCACTTTTCCATAGAGTAGAGCGTGTATCGGAATGTATCAATAAATGTCAACATCAAAATTTCATTCAAAAATAAAAGAATTAATACCTTAATCCCTTGAGATAAGTCTTAATTTTCAATACGATGTCCACATCAGCTGAGTAACAAAACAAAAACAAAATAGAATTAGCTAATTAAATTCACTTTTTGTATTTTTATGGTGGGATTCTAAATTTAAATAGTTTTTTGTTTGTTTGATTAAGTTGTGTATAACTAATCTTGTTAATTCAGATAGATTAGCATCTTGTTAATTATTTTACCCACAAAATTGCAAAAGAATTGAAACGAAAACATGAAAATGGAGGGTATTTTGAATTATTTTCAAATTATAGTTCAGTTAATTCTACCTCCGGTCATCCCTTTTCGTAGCAGACACCATAGCCGCACGAGGTAAGACGCCTTCATTTATAAAATTAATTCCTATCATTATTATTTTCTAGTTTTACCTACATTTACTGACGTAAGTAGGCAAATAAGTACAACAGAAATGTATTTACTGTGTTGTTCCAGGTTTAAATTTAAAAAATGGAAGGTGAAGGTTGTAGTTCGAATTCAGAAGGACCATATCCGATACTGTTCATACCAAAAGTGTGTACCGCTTTGGAGACCAACTGCGAAATGACTGAAAATGTGTTCATACATTTGGATATAAAGTCACCAGACACAGAAGGCAACGAAACTTTAATATACAATGGCTTCTGTAATCTCAAAGTTGTTGATGGCAACGATTGGAACATTATGTACGGTTCTCCGAACAGTAGCAGTATGTCGAGCAACGAAAACATTCCAGTCATACTTGCAGAAGCGAATCAAATAACATTTCCAGCGTACAATGATTCACAAGTTTGGATAGATCCTACTAGAAGTCCTTATGTATACAACCATTGTGATACACCACCGCTGGAAACGTATACTATCATGGAGGGTCCGGACAACCATATCACGATAGAACAGCACAACACGTACATTACCCAGAATGTTTACAATTGTAATGAACCTTTGCAGTATTCCCCGGTAAACGATGAACAAAAATCTATTAAAAAAATCACCGAAGTTGTTCAGACTTCTGACGGGTACAATATGTATGAAGAAGATGAATTTGAGTGTGGAGTATTCTTGTCCCAACTGTCCGAAGAGATTATCAACGAGAAAGAAACACGTGCGAGGGATGAAAGGAAGTTTGTAGGGCTCCAAACGGATAATGAGGCGTTGAAACAGTTGATGTCAACAGATATACAATCGGTGTCAAGGCAACAGAAGACTATACTGTTCTTGGGTCATGACTCTGAATCGGGTCAGACTATACAGAATATTTCTATAAATGATCCGATGATGGAGTGTGCTGGAGCTGATGAAGTGGAAAGTGAAATAGTTGTAGGTGAGTTACACTCTATTGTATAAAGGGGTTAGGCAGAGATGTTTTTAAACATATATTTTGTCATACTGTTTATTGTTCTATATAATAGGGAGACTGACTATTACCTGACTCAATAGTACTTTTGATAATTTCCTAATAAAAGTCTATAGCCTTTTTAATTTTTTTAAATACTTTTATACTATTTACCAATGTAAATGTTAAGTTCTAACAACATATTTGTAGACTGTAATTTTTTTTTAATAAATTTAATTTTTGCTAATATGTCATAACAGATTATATAAAACATTTACCTTTTAATGCTAAGTAATGTACTTTTTATAAAATCTATTTAAAATTAGTATTTGCAGGTTAAATAAAAAATAAAATATTGGTAGGTACTATATACAAACCTATAGGTACTAACTAATATAATATGCATAGTATGTACTTATTTACAAAAATAAAAAAATCCGTTTTACCTTATTTTAAACCTGAAATTTAAACCAAAATAGCTTTGAAAACATTTATGAGAAGTGAAAAATTTATGTAATGTATGGACACAGTGGTGCAGTGGTAGCGCGCGCGACTACTGTGCATTACATGCCGAGTTCGATTCTCAGGTCGTGCAAAATTTTATTGATTTCGGTATTCATTTCCTTGTAATACTGAAGGGTAGGTTTTAACAACATCCAATACTTTTCAGATATGCTCCTAGATAAGTCAGTAAGTAGTCTTTCGGTTCCTACAGGGGACGAACCTATCGCCGTCACCAAAGCAGCACTTAATTGGTTGTGTTCATTTAATGTGGGATACTTACTTACTTAATAACCCATAAATACCCTTGTGACGTTAATTTAGATCAAGCGGAATAATTGTTGGCATTAGCTTCATCTGAATTGACCATAAGTAATTTGTACAACACACTCACATTATGAGATGGGTATCTTACCTTATCTTTATCACGCCTTAGTACCGGTTTGCATTATCATTCTGAGCTTATACTTTAGAGTCCAGGGTTGAATCTCCTACAATTTCTCTCAGTTTGGTGTATGTGGCTTTTTCGAAAGTGACTTTCGCCTGACCTTCCATCCCCGAGAGGAACGCCTGAAGTCTCATCCGTCATTCAGCAACCTTAGCTTGAGTAACCATGACCTTTTGTTCCCCCTAAAAGGTCATTGTTGACTTGAACAGTTCACAGTGTCTTCATCTCACATTATATACCATCAAGCAAGGGGAAGTCCTAATACGGCGACGTAAACACAATTACCGCGTGCATTCGTAATCTGCAGCAACTAAAGAAGTACCAATATTAATACACTTCTGCCTACCCCTTCTGGGATTTATAGGTTGCTGTTAACATGTTGCTCATATCCATACATCTCAATTCTCAAATTTCATCAAATCGTTGTTTCAGATGACTCAACTTCTTCAAATTCAAACCCACGCTCGAAAAAATACCAGTGCAATAAATGCAAGAAGATATTCGACCAGCTATCCGCCTTCAAACAGCACATGGTTGTCAACCACCGTTTCTACAACCCATACGATCTTTCTGGCAACGTGCGGTACATGTGCAGCGACTGCGGAAAGAACTTGAAGAATCAAGAAAAGTTTGAGCAACACTGTCTTGGTCATGGTGATCCAGAGTTAGAATGTAACAAGTGTCATAAAGTGTTCGCATCGAAATTCACTTTACGCAATCACCGTAAGATTCACTCTAGGATGTTCCCTTGCTGTTATTGTGTGAAATCATATTCCGCAGCGGCCGAATTACATTCGCACACAGCGAAAGCTCATGGTGTTTATATGTGCGAGTTTTGTAGTTTTTCCTCAGAGAATTTGGAGGATCTTACGTTACACCAGAAGGAACATAAGAATATTGTGAAAATTTCTATGACAAGTTCTAGTGAGTGCGATTTCGTGGAAGATATCTTTAGTGAGATGAAAAACGACGTGTCCGTGTCTGAAGAGAATGTTAAGAGTGATGATGATCATGTCCAGCGCGCGGACTCCGTGATAGCCAAAATTATTTCTAATAAGCTGTTCCAGTCATCTGGCAGGAAAAATAAGAAGCAGAGGAGATATGATAAGGTAATATTTTCAACATCTATTAATAACATAACAACATAAACTCACGCCTATATCCCCGAAGGGGTAGGCAGAGGTGAGCTTCGTCCGTCAATCATACACCGACTTACAAGTCAGATTCACTTGGCCTCCGGCTTGATCTTGGCGGGTCCTTATACACTCTTTAACATGATTTTATTTTTATTTACTCATCATCGTCCTTGCGTTAATGCCAGTCGAATATGAAGCTGTCACCTCGGAGTCCGGGATCAGCTTTTTCTAGTCCGTGTAGTGACTGCCACCTGGCCTCCAAAATCTATAGGCGATATCTAAATACTGCAGTAAGACTAGTTGTAGGACTTTTTGGGGCTCCCGCTAGCAATAATGACAGCCAGAGATGTTCGTATGACAACCCTGACCGATTGGTCGTGCCTCGAAGAACGCATTAAGCAGCGCTATTCGAGACATGACAGAGCAAAGAGCCATATTCTTGGGGATCGGAAAATCGGGAATCGGAATTGTGTCTCCTGCTTGGAAATCGCGTGCACTATCGCCACGACTTTAACTATCATATAGAATAGGGGCCTAACTTTGTTATTTATCATAACATATTTTTTTGTAAGATTTTAAAACAATAATTATTTTTCAGACATGTGACGTCTGCTACAAGAAGTTCGACAGGATCGGGGACCTGAAACGTCACTTGATCGAGCACGTCATACAAAGCACTTTGGCCAAGAACCCAGTGAACAAGTTCGGCGTACTCAACATAAAGTGTGAAATTTGTCAAGAGAAGGTGTTCACCAAAATTGACAGGTACAAAGCTCATCTCAGAGAGCATGCTAAACTAACCTTGTACAAATGCACCTTTTGCGATAAGTCATTCAGCGATTCCAGTAATTTCTCCAAGCATAAGAAAATTCATGGGACCACATTCTTCCAATGTGACATTTGCCTGAGGAAATTCAATTCTAAGAAAATGATCACACAGCATATGGAATATCACAATAAAAACCATCCAATGCAATGCCAATATTGTGACAAGGTGTTCCATTTTGAATCAATGTTGAACAAGCATATCAAATGCTCTCATGTCAAAGAAAGTACCAGTAAATTCAGGTGTAGGTTCTGTCGGGATTACTTTAGGAGTTTAAAGGAGAAATGGGATCATGAGTGGACCATCCACAATGTTAGGAAGGTGATTGTGGATTGTTTGATCTGTGGATCTCGGTTCAGAAAGTATGCAGAGCTAAAAAGACATTGCACAGATGAACATGATACGGTGATTCCCCCAGCAAAGAGGCTTTTACGATGGAAGTTGAAAAATAAGGAGAAAATTGTAGAGGGTGAGTAAGGCTGAGCCTTTTCGCCACTTTATTGAAAAGATTTTTTTTATTTTTGTTACTGTTTTGATATTTAATATTAGTTTAGATGATGACCGTATTATTATTGTAGATCAAATGGTTTTCTGAGTTACTTTTGATCGTATCCTAAAGAGGTCAATTGTTGAGTGAATCCGTTATGAATTTAGGAATAACAACTCAAAATATGTTAATAATGAAACAGGATCTAAACATATTATTTAAAGCATCGATAAGTATGACCGTTTCGTCATTTTTGAAATAGATGTTTTTCTTTTGTTTATATAATTTTGTAAGATAGTGTTCTTGGCAAGTACAAAGACGGCTGTGAAGATATTGGTGTATTACCCACGCTCAAAGTTTATACGTAAAACAGATGGGTTAAATTTGGATTATATTTTTAGTGTAAAACATTCTATTTAGATGGTTTCGGACTATAAATTTGTTTTAAATCATCAAAATATAAGTAATACTAATGTGATAGGCATCACTAGTCATCACTATCGGCTTCATCACCAGGTATATTGGTGATCACATGAAATGTTACATTACATTACAGAAATCGAGGTTGGTGGCAACCAGCCGAAGGATTTCGTTCTACAAGCCGGACTATCATTGTGGTGGTTCTATTTCTTAAACTATTATGGTGCTTTGTAATTATTAAGAAAATGAGTCTGTCTGTAAACGGTAATGATAATGAAGCAGAATCTAAACATGTTATTTAAAGCATGGATAAGTATGATCGTTTCGTATTTTTTATATAGATCTATAGATCATTGAAGATCAGATTAAACAGTTATAATTATATCATCACGCTTTCGAGGAGAGTCAGCAACGAAAAAATGAGATAAATATACCATTACCGTAAACACTAAATATTGTAGGTGTGATGACCTTAATATTTTTAATCTACAGTTAACTTACGTACATGAAATAAAATAACTGTGTATACTTTTTACATTTATATTAAGTTAGTCCTTTTTAATAATTTCTATTTTGTTTGTTAAGTAGTTAAAAGACCACCTCGTAATAGACTGATTTAATAAGTTTATAAGTAAAATTGCCTAGAAGACTAAAGAAAGAAAATTATACTTATGAAATATGTTTTTTGAGAGAGTAATTTATTTTTAGGCAAAGCTCATTTTTATTTTTGCTTTTGTTACTACTTTTAAGATTTTTGTTGTTGTTATAGTCCTTTTTAATTTTAAGTATATTATAAAAATAGATATTAATGGATAGTATTAGTGAAAATAGTGCATTTGGCTGGCCTATTTGTTAATTAAGGGCTCGGGGCTCGAGTATACCATTTAAAGTCATATAGTTATAATACTGAAATATTGATCTCTTAAGTTTAGTTATATTTCTGTTTTTCTCATTAAATCAAGATCAATCAGTGATTCTCTGAAGGATAATTCTGATTAAAATAGTAGACTTGAGTACGTGATGTTAAGTTATATTTCAGAATATTCTTGAATTTAATTTATTTATAAAAATAACTCTTCAAAACAAATATAAACAATCTTTTATTTTTGAGTACTTAATAAGTATTTTTTTATTTATTTAAATAAATTGAGTTTTTGTGTAATATTATACATATGTTGATAGTTATCATGTATCACTACATATCACCATTTTTGTATCACTTTTCACAATGTGATCATCTTGATATTAAAATGGTTGCAAATACTATAATGAAAAGATTGTTTATAGGTATTATTATTTATTTGTAAAATAATATAAATCTCAGTGACACTTTGAAACTGTAACTGAGATTTTTTGCTCACAGCCTATGTTTTGTCATTGTCTGTTTGTAGGCATGTACCAGTGTGCATAGCGACAGAATATTCCTACAAAGTACATTATATATCACGAAGTAGGCACTTATATACTCAAATTTATATATCTACATTTCTTTATTTACGAGAAATTTCGTTGGAAATCATGAATTAAGTTATATTTTGTGAAATAAAAAAAAGATATGGTAAATTAAGTATTTATTGAGTTTATGTTGACTTGAAGATCTCATTGTTGGCAGTTAGAGCTAGGAAAAATACATTTCCATTGTTTTGTTACATATTTTTAATAAAAGTTAAATTATTTTAATGTTGTATTTTATTTAAAAATAAAATTTATGATCGTTTCAAATGTCAGACTTTTAGGAAAGGCCAATCGCAAAAACCTTACAGGAAAGTTTAGTGATAGATGCGAGGGAGTCAGGGGCTTATGTAACTAGGATTGAAAATTTGTAAATTCAAACCGAACTTCTGATTGAATGAGAGCAATAAGAATTTAAACTTTGATCGTCTGTTTTCATGTGCCTTTCATTTGTGTGTACCTTCATTCATTGATGCAGTTCGAATAAAAAGTGTTTCCATACTTACCTATGTATATATTCATAGGTACATAAGTGGCTATATTGATACATGTTGTAAGTATGTTGTCTTAAGAATGTTTACGAGAATCTCACCAACGATAAATATTTAGAAACAAGTTTCACCTTAACGTTGCGTCATTTTATTTTCGGTAATATTTTATGATTAGGTATGTTACATACCTTCCGTTCATACGTTCCTACCTCAACAGTAGGTAAGTATCTATTACAGCACTGTTCGTGTATTTATATTAGGTAGGTACATTATGTAGCTATCTATATAATTGTAATTAGGTAGCTGTAAACATGTTGTGTCCATGACACATTGAGTAGGTATTCTGTTATCAGAGGCATGCCTCTTCTGTAATCTTTGACCCACCGTGGTGGGTGTGGTGATTACGCCAACTGTCTCCCAACGCGGCTAATAACTCAAGCGTGCGAGAATCTCACTTCTGGTTGACATGAATCAGCTGTTGCTATAGGTACACTGTGGATCGTAAATCTTTTTGTTCAAACATCGCGGGTGCTTTATGCGCAATGGTAGCGGCGTTATTTGTAGTGGTCATAGTTAATGTGTAAACACGGCGCCTGTACACAAGCGTCAAGCGGTATTCTCGCGCATGACCTTGGGGCGCGCGCATGCGCACGTCGCAGCCCGCGCCGGCCCGTCCAGCCCGCCACACGGTGGGTTTCGCCGCCACAGTCCGCGAGAGCGCTCCGCGGCGGTAACGTCTCAATCCGCGTAGCGCACATAAACGCGGGCGCGTGATAACATAAAAACCTCTCCTCAATCAAATAATAGACACCATTCTTGTCATTGAACTAATACGGACACTTGTGATTCTGTGTATCGTCGCTCCACCAAGCATCGGATTAATTCATCAATAAGGTTAGTGTAGCAATAATCTCATAAGCTGTCACGTTTCGACAATTCAATGCGCTGTTAATAGGTTCAATCCATACACAGTTTGTTTGTCTCTCTGTTTGTTGATGGATAGTTGCGATGGAGCTGTGGATCGTTAGTTTTTATTGCACTAAAGTAATGGTGTCTTTTACATCTGCTTTTGTCTAAATAACACTGAAAATTCCACTGAAACTGAAGGATTTCTTTGTCTATGTCTACAATGCTCATTTTAGTCTTCTGTGTACATAGGTGAGGAATGAATAGGGCGTAAACAATATTCGTACACTTTTACAGATTTTTCTATTAAATTAAATCGACTGAAATTTTGAATAAAAGATTGGGAAACGCTGAATGTTCTCCAAAATTTCGACAGTTCTATGACCTTATGGTTATGGTACTTATGGTTCTATCTCTCTACCCTTTTATGATTTATAATGACGATAAAACATAATGATATACTTAGTTATTTCAGCAAGTGTCTTTGTCAAATGGCAAATTAAATAAAAGAATACAACACCCGTGTCGACATTATATTTTACGATTAGATACCTACATCGTAATACTTGAAAAATAAACGATTGATTGGCTTCAAAATTTGACAGATCATTGTATTTTTCTTAGCAAGAATACCTATAGAATGTCCATATTTTTGTAGGTAGGTACCTATTGCCAGAATTCGCCCGCGATTGGGAAGTAATATAATTAATATCCTAGAAAATCCTAGCGACAGATCGGGTAGGTAAGTAGGTATGAGAAATATAATCTGTTACATTTTTTTATTATAGATTTGTAATGTTACACTAGCTAGTTACAAACACCGTAGTTTATCTCTACCGGATAAAATTGTTCACCGATGTGTTTACATTTAAATGTATGTACCTACAGTCGACGACAAAAGTTGTTTAGCTAAAATATAAATACAAAATGTTTATTGGTGTGGTGAGCTGTTGAAATTTTAAACAGCTGATTTCGTGTCATTGAATTGCATTGCGGACCATTATTTACCTACCTATACCTATACCTGGAGGGGACGTAGTAAGTCTTCCCGAAGAGCGATACCTATACTCGGACCCTCTCCGCAAGAAGCGGCGATGCCGTAAAACGTGACAACCACGATGGCAAAAACGAAACAAAAAAAAACGCTGTCGATTCGACAGAAGAAGAAAAACATACCTATCAGGCCTAACGCCTGCTATAAGATCTAGTACATAGACCTATACCTAAACAACCTTAAATATCAATTTAACCTTATCAGCAAGCTGATGTGCTTGCTAAATAACTGATCACTGGACGACGCTTTCTTCCTAGGGTTAGGACATCAGACGGCAGTAGCTCCCGAAAAAACCGTCGTACTAATAAAAAACGAAAAAGTAAACCTCAGTCTCCAAAGTACAAAGCCGGGATCGCTAGCAGCATGAAGATGACCTTTGATATTTAGTTGCATAGTTTTCTAATCTTTAGAGGATAAAGTAAATATAATTTATTTCCGTAGGTATTTAATTACCGAATGAAAGGTTTAAAAGCCAAGGTGATCAATGCAAAAATTTGAATTGTTGTATTACTTTTATGGTTGTCTGTACCTAATTCTATATTGGTACGACTGTTACAATTCAATAATACGTATATATGTACACATACACTATTATCAAAACAACATATTGTCTCGCTGAAAGTTAGGTACCTAGGTAGGTAGGTACTTAGTTTGTATTTAAAGTTATTAATGTACTTACTCACCTCATTGTTGTTCGTATTACGTATACAGCAGTCTATAAAAAGAATGAATGAATTTATTAATATAATAACATGTATTGCTCCATTTAAAAAATATATGTTCCAAAGTGTTCCAATAGTGTAGAATTACGAGTTACAATAGCTTTGTAGAATTACATATTACAATTTTTTTGGAGAATTACGAGTTACAATAGCATTTTTACTAGTAATCCTTCGCACAAAAGAGACTGAGATGGAAATATAGTAATGGGAGTGCCCAGGCGTACCCCAGGACGATTAGACCCCTTTTAATTAGGACCGGATTGACAAGATGACGATGATTCCATGAAACACAAGTCGTGCGAGTATCACTTGGAAGATAATGAACGAATCTTCTCGGGAAGGTCTATCCTAATCCAGAGGATTACATGCACCTAAAAACAAGCTCACGCCCGTAATCCCCGAAGGGGTAGGCAGAGGTGTATTCAACACCCACATTTCGCCAACAATGAATTTCGGTCCAACGTAATAGGGGACTAGCCTATTGCCGCCGATCGGGCACTGTAAAAAATAGATACCTATGCCAAAATAAATTCCTTACCGACAACGTGCCAGCTGAATAAATTGTTTTTTGATCCGATTCCTTGCTTTAAATCACAAGGAAATTAATTACGTGCTTAGCCACACAAACACTACCCATTAACGTCTTGTAAAGTATCAGACTTGGAGAGTTAAGATAAATAACCACCCTAATTAGGAAGCCTATCCCTTCTCAAACGTAGGGGGCAGGTTGGGGTGGACACAAGGGATCCAGCAGGGTTGAAGTGTCCGACCAGCTTCAAAACACACCCTCCAAATACAAGATAACATCTACTACTGTGTAGAATGGCCGAAAACTTCACTTGTAAAGTCAATTGTAGAATTTTCATCACATAACATAACATAAACTCACGCCTATATCCCCAAAAGGGGTAGGCAGAGGTGTTAGCACCCACATTTCGCCAGTTTTTGTTTAGGTCCCAATGTAGTAGGTGGCGAGCCTATTGCCATTAACCGGGCACTTATAAACCTGCGATAAATACACACATAACTTAGAAAAGCATCGAAAAGTCATTAGTGTGTGCCATGGTAAATTTATTTATTTTATTTTATTTATTTATCAATGTATCCTTTCATTATCGTGATTGGCGCCAATTGTATAGGGGTATTTTGCAACCGTGTATTACGCAATTGTCTTTAGTTATTGCATATGTAGTTACAATTGTATTTAGCTTGGCTAGAAGGGTTAACATTAATATTAGTCATTTAATTACTTTCTTTAAAAAACCGTTCGAGAAAGCATAATGTTATAATCTTTACCCGTGCCATTTTTTTATTCACTTCGCCTGATGATAAGCTGAGTGGTAAGTCTCAGGAAAGAGGGGTCACCATTGCAAACATGTACGGTGCTATACTACTCGTCATCAAATGCTTTTTCACGCCCCGCTTAAAAGACCCGGGACTGTAGGAAGAAGGAAACACGTGAGCTGGTAAGTAATTCCAAGACGTAATGGTACGGCAGAGAAAAGACTCACCGAACCGCTTGGTTCTTGATGGAATATTCTGCACCGTATGCGGGTGGGTAACATCTAAGCCCTGCACGTGTTGTGTAGGAAAGGAGAGGATGAAACTTATTGGAAGAGCTCATCAGAACATTCACCATTGGGGATAAACAGTTGTAAAAGTATATTAATCAAAGTTTTCAATTTCAACTGGATTGTTCTAATCAATGATGTGTATTAATTTTCTTGGGCGTATTCGATTAAATTCGTCCAAAGAGTTAGGGTTTTGTTTATGTCAAGTCAAAGTTATTTTGGAGTTTAAGATGACATTGTATTAAGAAATAGGTAATGCCGAAGTCAATCTCTTTCTCTAAGCCTATTCTTAACTCAGTTGGGGTCGGCTTTCTAGTCTAACTAAGATGCGACTGAACTTCGATATTTTCTGTGAAGCGACTGCAATCGGACCTCCACAACCAAATTGTGATATCACCAATATCCCCGCTTAGTGCAAATATTTGTATGCATTAATATGGCTATTTGCACTAGTCTGGTCGTGTTTCGAAGAGCATGTTAAGCAATCGGTCCCGGTTGCCATACGAACATCTATGGCAGTAGTTGTAGGGTAGTTGTAGCCCTCAAAAATCCGACTAGCCTAACTACAGAAGTTCGATATCGCCAATTTGGTTGTGGAGGTCCGACGTCAGTCGCTTCACGGAAAATGTTGAAGTTCAGCCGCATCTTAGTTAAACTAGAAAGCCGACCCCAACTGAGTTAATGACGTAAATGGAAAATCGCGTTTTTATAATTCGTTCTATAACGCGCAAAATTCTAATAGTTTTCCTCGAAACTGGGTTTCTTAGTCAAATAACATTAACATACAATGTACGGATATATTCATTGCATCAGAAACATAGTAATTAAAATGTTTCAAAGAAATTAATTGAATGAAATGCCAATGATAAATTTATACATGTCACCCGCCGGTATTCGGTCCAGAATATTCCATCAAGAACCAAGCGGTTCGGTGAGTCTTTCCTCTGCCGCTCCATTAAGTCTTGGAATTCCTTACCAGCGCACGTGTTTCATTCTTCCTACAGTCCCGGGTACTTTAAGAGGGGCGTGATAAAGCATCTGACAAGGCCATTAAGCTGAGCGCCAACATTGTAACACTGTTATGTGTTTGCAATCGTGACCCTATTTCCTGAGACTTTGCCTACAGTTTATAATCAGGCGAGGTGAAGTCAAATGGACGTGTCCTAGATTTAAAAAAACTCTCATAAGTTCTGACTTTTTTACTATCAAGTTACAGGATTACCTTGTTTCGGAACCTTGGTTCACCCAAATTTTGCCTACCTTACGTACATTGTATTTTAAATTATCCTACTCCCATTGCATTGGGTTTTAAGGCCTGTAATAATGGTTGTAGACGATTATTAAATAAATTAATAAAAAATATAAATAAAATATATTTTGCATACACAATGTGTCTTAACACATTTCTGTAAGGATAATGGCATCCTATTTTTAATATAAAAGTAATATAAAGCAGTTGAAGTGTCAATTCAAACTGAAATTCTCTATGTATGATTTCAGATTGACATGGTCATTTATATATTCACTGTTAAATCCAACCAACCCAACCAACCAACCCAACCACCAACCACCAGAGAAACCAACAAACATGGTAAATATCCCGTACGATTTAACAGTGAATATGAAATTCTCTAATTTCTAATATTAAGTATGATATTTAGAGGAAGTCATAAAATGCTCCGTAAAATCCGGCTTGATCGCTACCGAGTCAAGGTTAACAGAATGATAATATGACATGTCATAAAATTATAAGCACCTACCTAATATTCTGCGATATATCTAGTACACAGCTTTATCTGAAATTGTCTATTCTGGAATTTTGATAAACTTGCTTCCTAAACAATACTTTCTTCCCAATTATTAATCTGTATTATTCTAAAGTAGTCCAGCTATGTATTGAAAACAATGGTCTACATTTTGAACAATGAATCAGTTAAATTAAAAAAAAAATGTATTTTGTTAGACTCTCATACTAATTTCCGAATTACTGAACCTAGTATAACGCTACAACGAAAAAATGCAGATTAAAGATATTTCGGAGCTGTTGCAAGCGCCATAATCACGGTGTACTGACGACCGCCGAGCTAGTCCTTATTGTGGTCAACCGTATCGGTCTACCCTCTTTCTCACTGGTTTACTACGCGGGCCGCCACTACCACTGTCCGCGTTCTCACACTGTACTCGAACACAGCTCCGAAATATCGGTTGCTCCCTAAAATCAACAGACATGGTAAATATTTAACAGTAAAAACATTCAAACAAACAAACATTCACATTTATAAATACTCGTAGTAGTTATTAGGACAAATTTTCCTTCGGGAACTACCGTCCGTCAACTCTTAATACCGCATAGGCAGTCCTTAAATTGTTTGGGTTAGATACTAATCTAGGTATTGTGTCGAGAGGAATCACCGCATCTTAACAGAGGCGTACAATGGAATTAAGGGATGAATTTGAGGGTAGGATCCTCGTCTGTGGGATGTGGTTTTGGAATATAAATGTTTTGGATGGATTTTATTTCTTTCTTAGCGTACAGCCAAAGAGTGGAACGCATTGCCCGAATCTGTGTTTCTGGATAGCTATAACCTGGGAGTCTTTAACCACACTCACACTCACACTTGACATAACCACTCTTGCTGACTTCGGCGAGAGGGGACGGGCGGGGGCTTCCGTGGGGAAAAAAATCGGACTCATTCTTATCATCGAGAAATCATTACGATACTATTAGCGGCGGTAGCTTAGTGGTTAAGGAGTCGGCCTTACGATCGAGAGGTCCCGGGTTCGAATCCTGGCCATTACACTACCGACGTGAACCCACTCCTAACACAAGTCTTTGAGCTTAGCTGGAGGGGTTAAGGGTAATATTAGTAACAAAGGTTGCTAATATTCTTCTAAAAGCAAAAAAAACTATTACGATTGTTCTTTAAACTGAAACGGTATTCATGTATGTTTTTTAAAATAGTTTAGGTTTGATTATGTTGATAACATCTATATGTAAAACGGAAATATGACTGATTTGGGGAAACAGGTCATACTGATACAAATATTCGGTAGATAACAGTTGATAACTGATTACGGCTGATAACATAATCTATTACTCATAAGGATACTTTTTTTATACCACTTAGGTGACAGACAAGCACGCGGCCCACCTAATGGAAAGTGGTTAATTTACCGTGCCCTACGAATAAAAGGACGTGGGAAGGGGGGGGGGGGGGCGGTCTCTAGGAGACAAATTAGTCTTCCCACTGTCAGTAGGTACTAACAGTTTTTTGAACTCAAAATTGAAAAAGTATGGAGAAATTCCGGTACTCCAGTCTCTAGAAAATATGGTAAACGTAGTATAAACTTAATGGCTAGACGCCAATGTCAACATTTAAAAAGTCTACCAGACCCACGTTAGCCGTCCACGTCAAATGAGGCACCGGAATTCCGTATGACAGCTGTCATATACCTACTATTATAGGTGACAGTTAGCAGTCACTGAGCCTGTCATCTTACATCTAATCGAATTATCAGGTGACTAAGCAAGCACATCCGACTGATTTAAGGTGAGTGAACCTTAAAATCTTATGATTATATCGAGACACATCTTATAAGTAATATTATCTCAATCTTATCTTATCAAATTTAGATCGCACCATTAAGTCTTGGAATTCCTTACCGGCGCACGTGTTTCCTTCTTCCTACAGTCCCGGGTCCTTTAAGCGGGGCCTGAAAAAGCATCTGATGAGGCCGTCGAGCTGAGCGCCACCATTGTAACACTGTACCTACGTGTTTGCAAAGGTGACCCTCTTTTATGAGACTTTGCCGTCAGCTTAACATCAGACGAGGTGAAGTCAAATTGATGTGCCATAAATAAAAAAATAAAAAAAGATTGGTAGAAGTGAATTCTTGACGGGATTCGAACCCGCGATCTTTCCCTTACTAGTGGAACTCTCTGACCATGCTTTTCGAAGTTATGTGTGTAATTATCGCAGTTTTATAAGTGCCCAGTTAATAGCAATAAGCTCGCCACCTATTACATTGAAACCTAAACATAAACTGGCGAAATGTGGGTGCTAGCACCTTTGACTACCCCTCCGGGGATATAGGCGTGAGTTTATGTTGTGTTATATTAAATAGATATAAACGATACCAGATGGATATTAGTTTAGCTATAAACTAGCTGACCCGCGCAACTTCGTCTGCGTCACCCCGTTTTTGTAACATTTTTCACTTCTGCACCGCACCAGTCGCACTTCTTTAATCACTCTATCTATTAAAACCGCATCAAAATCCGTTGCGTAGTTTTAAAGATTTAAGCATACAAAGGGACATAGGGACAGAAAAGGCGACTTTGTTTTATACTATGTAGTGATAATATACGTATTGTATAGTGACTTTATGCGACCACCATCTGACGGGACGTCACAACAAAGTAATAATAGACGTGTCCTTTATCACAGAAGGGCTAGAACTTATGTAAATAGGCCCCATCAAATGCGTCATATAGGTATAACCATCGGCACGGATCTCGGGCCAAAGTCGCCTGAGAAACGATGCGCGGATTGTTTTGATATGATTGGTAGATTTGAGCTCGTGCACCACTGTAGGACCCGGTGTTCAGGCCCAAATCTAGGAAGGAAAAGGGGTCGAGGCAAGCCGTGGTACGAGTCATGGGCGGACAACTTCAGCTGCCGCACCATTAAGTCTTGGAATTAAGTTGCCTGGCGGCCACCCATTGTACTGCTTCCATTCCATAGTCTTTCTCGATTTTAATTCTGCATTTTTACTTAGTGTACATTAAAGTGCATACTTAATAAATAAATAAAAGTTGTTGACTCGTCACCTGGAAATCAGTTCAAATAAATTTACTTTCCTAAAGGTGTTTACTTTAGGAAAAGACTACGACTGTACCTGATAAACGCACAGAGGGAGCTTGGCTTGGTTGCTGCGAATGTTTCACTTATTTAATATTTATTAGTGTGCTTAATGAGTGAGGTATTTTTGTGTTTTTAGTGTATTCATAATAGGTAGGTATATGATGTATATTTAGTATTTATCTATCTTTTTCTAGTTTTAGATATTACGTTTATCTCTTAGATTAAGTTTTTGTTTGTTTAGGGATGCATGAGTGCAACTTATTTTCATTCGTGCATCACCTTCACCACGTAGGTCTGACTGAAAACCAGCGCCTGACAGCTGTCTAGATAGCTGTCAAGCTATATGCTGAGCCAGAACCTTTTCGGTTGGCGCGTGAGGTACACAAAAAGCGAAATTCCATCACCGATTTGTTTAACGCCTTTGTCTCTGTAGGTACTGTGTAACTTAAGTATCTAGTTAGCATAAATATATTTTTTTTTTTCTTTCTTTCTTACTTTTAAGGCAAATATTCCCATTCGTTTCTTGAAATAAAAGTTCTGAACTATCAAATAAAACAAACTGAGCTTATGCTACATAATCTAATCACGTGTGACTTGATTAACCGCATACACGCCCTCTCATCCGAACGCATTCTCATTTCACCTATCGTACATTAATAAACGAAATGGCTAGTGACCCAAGAAATCGTATTAACACGGGGTGAAAGAGGGAAAGATATTATTTATAGGTGTGTGTGCACGGGAGGGTACACGAATGCTCTTTTGAGCGGAGACTCCTAAAGGCTGAGGTGACTCTTTTTGTCTCAGTTCAACGTTAAGGCTAAAGGTGTGATATTATAATTTTAGTGAATACAATTATAGTCTGTGGTCTGCGCTTACTACGTGACATCATCGCTTGCTAATAATAATTCAGTTATGTTCACTTTTCAGTGCATTTTTTGTATTTTTTATAATCCTCTCGCAAAAGTTTCAAAATATATGAAATAATGGCACTTAATTCTAATAGTTACATATAATTTTTCCCTGTCTGATTCTATAAGCTCCGTCCGTGGATGTCGATTATCACGTTGTACGACTCTACTCGATTCTTTACCTGCCTCTCTACACTACTTTTCCTTACTGTCGATATTAGCGCTAATGTATAGAAATTTACCGGATCGATTAAGATTTATGATTATTACACCGCTCCCTTGGATGGTGCCGTGATGATAAATATAGCCTATGTTACTTCTAGATACTGTAGCTTTTTAGAGGTGAAAGAAATATTGAAATCGGTCCAGTACTTTCGGAGCCTATTCATTACAAACAAATCTTTCCTCTTTATTATTAGTACCTATAGATGATTTAGAAAAGCCTGGATTACCGATCTAAAATCAATCAAGAAATTCCGCATGTGAAACGTGGCTTAAACAGATTAAACGTTCATTACAGGCTTAATTCATATTTAATACTTTCCAAAGGTCAGAAGCTTAAGTGTCGCCAATAGAATTTTATTCCTTGCCTCGCAGAGCACGGAATTCTAATACATTTTCTAAGTAAAAGTTACCGAAGTTAAGTCTTATGATATTTGGTATCTGCAGAAAAAAATCCCGGAGATTACCTGGAAAAAATAAAGATTAAAATAGGTTTTTTTTCTTATAGGCAGCGGTAGCCTAGTGGTATGGGTAATGGACTGCTGAGACGAGGTCTCGCGTTCGATCCCAGTTTTAACCATGGCACACACCAATGACTTTTCGATGCTTTTCGAAGTTATGTGTGTATTTATCGCAGGCTTATAAGTGCCCGGTTAATGGCAACAGGCTCGCCACCTATTACATTGGGACCTCAACATAAACTGGCGAAATGTGAGTGGTAGCACCTCTACCTACCCCTTCGGGGATAAAGGCGTGAGTTTATGTTATGTTATGTGTTTTTTCTTATATCCTGACTGAAGCTAAGCATAGTAAATACACATTTGCACAGAATACACATAAGAAAAAGTAAATTAGGTAAGAGGTCGTAATAAAACCGTCACAAATCTATAACTTCGACTTTTTCAATGAATCTATTAATAATATTATTAATATTCTTATACACGTCCACCGCCATTGTGATAAAAATGATAGACGTCTGTTTTTATGCGGTAAAATCCATCGAAGACGGGCAACTTGTTTCAAAGGTCATAAAGTGATTGAGCACGCAATTTCTTAGAATATTCGATATTAATATCAAAAGTATACAATAAATGGCGTGTTTGTCTAAACAGATTATTTTTCGTAACTTAATCATTATCATCATATCGTTGTTCTAGGTTGGATTCGAGGCTTTTATCCGAGAGCATGGGGATTGATTATCTGTGTGAGGACGGAGAAAGAATGGAGATTTCACGCACAGTAAAAAAAATGTACCGGCTATGAGATCTGAATACATCACTTTTGTACCATATTCAACAAATAAAAACTAGAAGCTCACCATCAGGCGAGGTGAAGTCAAATTGACCTATCCTGTATATAAAAAAAACAAAATAGATCGACCGAGCAACGCACGTTCATCAGTAGGTCTACCGGCTTGCAGGTAAAGGTTAACTTGAACTCTAAAGATCTTAGTGGGCACAAAAAATCCAACTTATAATGTACCTAACAAAAATGCAAATTTTTTTTTTATAAGTACCACTTAGGTGGCAGACAAGCACACGACCCTCCTGATGGGAAGCGGTCACCGTGGCCTATGGACGTTTGCAACACCAGAGGCGTCACACACGTGCTGCCTACCCTGTAGAAACCTTCTAATGCCCTTCTTGAAGAACCCCATATTGTAGTCGCTTGGAAAAACCGCGGCAGGGAGTTCATTCCACAACTAACTAAAACTATAAATTAGTAACCACAATAGATAACATTAATAACATACTGAATATACGTTACACGATGACGTCATCACAACATTAGCTATACATTTTGATGACGCCTACATCTAAGTCCCCACTATAGACCGTACGGTTTCGGTCGTAACGTGGTATTAGAAAATCGTACGAGAATTGTAATCAAAATTTTATAGCGGAATATATTTAGGATCTGATCAACTTACAGCCTCAAATTTCGTAAGACACATATAATCGTGGTATTTCTGAACAGTTTATTATCATTACATCCGGAGATATTAAGCTTCTACTGATGAAAGATCTTATAAGTAATCATACCTAGTGATAACACTGTAGCTGTTTATTTTTGTTTATTGATAATCTTGAAACTTGAAAGCGACTCCATTGATTCGAATTATGAAAACGTATAGTGTTATTTGTTATTAATTTCACTAAAACGGCTGCACTAATGTTGTTCGAAAAATTCTGGTATAGGGATAGAATATAGTCAGGAATAACAAATGGGCTATTTTCTATAATTGAAATAGGTGGGAACGGGACCAGAATTGCCGTGGGCAACTGCTAGTACTAAATAAGCCCAACACATTAATGGTTACTAGAACCGCGGTAGCCTAGTGGTATAGATAATAGACTGCAGAGATGAGGTCTCGGGTTCGATTCCAGGTCTTACCATGGCGCACACCGATGACTTTCGATGGTTTTCGAAGTTATGTGAGTATTTATCGCAGGTTTATAAGTGCCCGGTTAATGGCAATAGGCTCGCCACCTTTTACATTGGCACCAAAACATAAACTGTCGAAATGTGGATGCTAGCACGTCTGCCTACCCCTTCGGGGATATAGGCGTGAGTTTGTGTTATGTTTATTAGAACTGATAACAGTGTAGTTGGTTCACTAATATAATAGTTTAGTACAACCTCGAGGCTTTTTTATAGTTCTCTCATCTACTAACTGCGATAACTGTGTTTTTCCACGGCGATCGATCGATACCCGCTGTGTTTGATGTTGTGTTATGACAACGTGCCAGTAGTTACAGGAATAATTAACTACAGTAAATAACTTAATGTTTACTAGAGATATTGCAAGCTCATATTTCATTTGAAACATGGTCAACAACATAACTGATATATATTCATATCATTATACCTTGCTTGTGCTTGGCGAAATTGAAGATGTATTCGGATACACTTATTCGATTATTAAATATACAAAAATCAGGATTTCAAAGTACCTAACTAGCAGGATCTTATCTAACTCTGCATCTAATATTGTTCGCTGCGGGCGACATTTTGTGGAGTATTGTTTCGTTTATTGTGCTCAATTTTTCTTTATTGAAATTTGTGTGTATTGGATTTTGTTTATTGTATTAAGTATTTATTATAAGAGTGTCTGTGCATACTTTTACACGTCACACCCAAGAAAAACCCATGCGGGCTTAATGGATGTTGTATTAATAATGAAACGTTGATTGTCTTGTTTAATAAAAAAGAAACAAAATTTAATGACAATTTCTAGATTTAAATAATTTTAACAGAGAAAACACGAAGTAAATAGTTGAGAAGCTTTACCGTTAATAATATTAATTTGAATGAAAAATCATTTTTTTTTCAATCTGAAAAATGATCATATAAGTTACTTTTCATACTAACTGTACATATCTAGTAATTTTTAGAAACATAACACTTAAGATTTTAAATGACTATATTAAAATACAGTTACTGGTTTCTCGAATAATATCTACCGAGGCCACCATGTTTAAAAACACATTTATTAATAACCTTATTATTTTCGACGACCTCCGTGGCGTAGCGGTAGTGAACGCGACTGCTACGCAGGAGGCGCGGGTTCGATTCCCGCTCAGTGCAAATATTTGTGTGCTTGAATATGAATATCTGCATTGGTCTGGGTGTTTCTATGTATAATATGTATGTATTTACAAAAAAAAAAAATGTATCTATGTATGTTTATCCGCATTCTAGAACCCGTAACACAAGCTAGTTAAACTATGCTTACCATGGGTCTAGGTGACGTTGTGTAGATTGTCCTAGAATATTTATTTTTTTTTTTTTATTTTTTTTGCTTCTAACCAGATTTAGACTAATATCAAAGCAAAGGCAACAAGAAAGCAAATAAATTATTCCTCAACTCTAATCCGGAATGACGTCACGACTATAGCGTAGAGTAAACTAAACATGTTATACTCGTGAACATTGAAATAATACTTAGCAAATAACATTTAAGTTTCAAGACAAACAAAATGGCCACTGCAAATTAAACAGTTAGCTCTGTGGCTCTGTGGACTTAAGACCCTGGTATGTAGACGTCGGAAACGTTCTATATAAGGAGTAATAAGAACTGAGTTGGATTCTGATTATGAAAAGTATGATCACCAAAGTCATACTTTACAGACCAGATCCACCGACCTATCTCACCGGCACACCTATTTACTGACGAAGGAGGTTTTAACGCAGGTTTTCCTTCGATAAAAACCATATACGTACATGCAATCGTGCCTTTATCCGCGGGGGGTTAGGCAAGTGTCAATTAGCACCCACATTTCACCAATCATTTTCATTCGCTTCTACGTAATAGTGAACGTATTAGGGGTGACGGGTGGGGCTGTCACCCTTAACAGAAGGTCGGAGTAATGTGACGATTTATTACGTTTATATCTAATAGATTAACCTAAATAAAAAGCACCTACTGAGTTCTTCTCTGCACCACCTTTGCTTGACTAGTAGAGAATGTCTGTGTTCGCCTGTGTATAAATTTAATAAAAAAAAAGAAAATTAACTGTACCTGGTTGGTTTTAAATAACTCAAACAGTCAGATCTGTACTTAATTTCCGAAACTCGTAAAAGACAATTTACCCTATTTGATCCTTTTTCCTCACAGTCGTCTATAATAACCTAATTTCTTATGTCACCCTCCTTTGTATTGTGACACAATAAACAGCGTTTTCATTATATCTCTTGTCTTTTATGTCGCCATTTTCGAAGTAATTCTGAAGACAATTTTATCCTGCTATTTGATCATACAACACATAACATTTATTTAATATTTTTGTCATAAAATATCACAATGTATGTATTATTTTATAACGTGAATAATTCAATCTTCAATTAGATTCGTATCTTCATAAGGTAAATAGACGTATTCTAAATGAAACAAAGCAAGATGGCGCATGGGGCCTTTGTTGGAACGTTTTCCCGCCAACGCAATGTCACAGCCATGACACTTTTCTTGTACACGAACTGACAGCTGGTATTGTCCTTTAGAGGTTCACTTCAACACAGACTCTACAAGTGTGTAGATAATATAGAATACCCTTTTCTCTCTACTTGAATAGACTGACGGACTCGTTTCAGCACTTTTTTAATGCTGACGTGAGTTGATGACAATTTACTAATAAACCAGGTACCTACAGATTTTGCTTGATGTAAGCAGTTCCTTCTTCTGTGAATAGGGATGATGACTAATTTAGTTTTATCACTATCACTACATAGTATAAAATAAAGTCGCGTTTTCTGTCCCTATTTTTCTTGTCCCTTTGTATGCTTAAATCTTTAGAACTACGCAACGGATTTTGATGCGGTTTGTTTCAATAGATAGAATGGTTAAAGAGGAAGGTTTATATGTATATAACATCATGCTACGACTAATAGGTGCGGAGCAGGAATGAAAAATGTTGCAAAAATGGGGTGACGCAGACGAAGTCGCGCGGGTCAGCTAGTTTTAGGAATATAATCATTTCAAAACGTTATAAAGATATTTAACATAACATAACATAAACTCACGCCTATATCCCCGAAGGGATAGGCAGAGATGCTAGCATCCACATTTCGCCAGTTTTTGTTCTTTATGAAGATATTTGTTTTTGAAAATTCAATTTCTTGAGCGGCAGTTAACCACGGTAACCAATTTCCATCAGGTGGGCCGTGAGCACGTCTGCCACATCACTCTCCAAGCTTTTTCCCAACTCAGTTGAAGTCGACTTTCTGGTCTAACTGACAGAACAAAGACTCTCTTATCCTTTCTCCCCCTCCTTACCATTCCCCCCTCTTATCCACATGGTCGGCAGCATGAAAGTGACGCCTTTGGTGTTGCAAACGTCCATAGGCCAAGGAAACCACTTTTCTTCAGAAGTACCGCATGTTTTTCTGCTACCTAAGTTAAGTGGTATAAAAAATGCTAATAGTCATATTCATGCATACAAATATATGCATT
The DNA here is from genome assembly GCA_963691645.1 of Pelosia muscerda. NCBI lineage: Eukaryota > Metazoa > Arthropoda > Insecta > Lepidoptera > Erebidae > Pelosia > Pelosia muscerda. The sequence continues at coordinate 16,261,643 of OY829109.1, read as the reverse complement.
AGCCACATCACAGAGGCTGTCCGCCACGTAAGTGGTATATAAAAAAACTTAAAAAGATACACACAAAAAATAAAACTGTAGCCGAATCCGAAGTCTCGGTAACAGCCTGCTAGTATGAAATAAATATTATTAAGATATTTTTCTCATTTTATCCATTCCTTTTTTGGAGGTCAGACGAAGTAATAAGTAATCGTTCAACCCTCGTTGCGGATTACGCGGGGCTTTCATTGATTCTTGTTCAACCGATAACGTAATGGTTTTTGGGATTGATGAGGTACTAACAGATTGAAAAAACAGCCGTCGCCGCTCTAACATATTACTTTCCAATAATGAAGGTTATTTTGTGAATACTAGAGTCTATTTTAGTACACACATATTTATTCACACCTATAAATCTCCCAAAGGGTATGTAGATACGTATTTAACACCCACATTTCATTACTTTATCCAGGGCTATCTTTACTGTCAGTTGTAAAACAGCACTATCTCTAGGTACACATACATGGGGAGAGATGGTATGAAGTTCTGTAGTTAGGCTAGTCGGACTTTTGAGGGCTCCAACTACTCGTAACGACTACCATAGATGACATGACAACTGGGACTGATGGCTTAACGTGCTCTCCGAAGCACGACCAGACCAGTGCAAATAACCATATTCATGCATACAAATATTTGCTCTGAATGGTGTCGAACCCGCGCCTCCTGCGTGCCTTTTGTATGATAAATTGTATCCTCAGTAATATACTTAGTAGATATGGAATTACAGTTATAACCCCAAGGAACCACAACAAAGGAGTGTCTGATGACAAATCGAATGATAGATCGGCACATCCACAATATCAAGAAAATAATTTGGATATTATTGCGTATTATGTTCTATCCAATTTGTCATCGCGTAAGCTAAGTATAGGTATCGTCATTACGTGTCGTTATTATTTGTTTTCGATGTTATTGAGTGAATGTCCATAATAGATTCGTTATCACCACGAAGTTATCCTTAAAGGAACATAGGGCGCGAATGAAATATGCATCCTCACACCTCAAAATCAAAGAATCTTCTTCTTCTTTTCTTAAAATGTCTTCTGCAGCAGAATAGCCGCAATTTTGCCAGTCTCTAGTAAATATATGGTAAACGTCTTATAAAATTAATGGCGAGATGCCAATGTCAAGTTTCATGTTTTAAAAAAGTCTACTGGAGCCACGCTAGCCACGCCAGTAAATTTGGCTACCCTACTCACCGCTGGAAACACAACACAAGGTTATTATTAGCCGCTGTATTCTGTAGGGTTTGTGATTCGTTGAACACTCAGTCACTTGAGGTATAAGTAGCAAATGGTTTTGTTAAGTTTAAGTCCTCGTTACATGTTTCGATTTCGAGTGAAGTCTTAATTAACCACACTCGTGCACAAGTACCTACGGAAAGCCTACAACTCACCACTTAGCAATAGTTTACGAACTTGTTAGCGGTAACTATGGGTTAATTTAGATTCTGTATTGAAAATATGTTTCAAATAACATACCTTGAGAATTTAACAGTATTGGAATCCGATAATTTAACACAATTTAATTGGCTCATTAGTAGTGTTAAGATCATAGACTTTTATATAACTAGCGTAAATAGAGCCACAGACTATAGGGTGAGTAGGGAGACTCCAGGGGTGGATAGGAATAAAATTGTCAGCTAAATTCTGTAGTTATTTTCTTTGAAGCGAAACTTTGGACTAGTTCATTGTAATAACAGAATCATTAAATATCTAATAACACGTTATTTAAAATTTAAATATAGATTATAATAATTTATAATGAGTAAAATAGGGAAATGAATCATTTGACATAAACGATTTTTTTTTCTACTTTGACACACACAAGAACCCCTTATTATCAATTGGGGCAAGGGCAGGGTGAAAAGTGTAGTTTATCCAAATCATTCATCAGATATTAATATTTTCTTAAGTCACCGCTGGGAAGTCATAAATCTCACCCAGTTAGCACGTAATACATCACTGAAAGAAATATACAAAGAGACCTGCTCTGTAGCGCTTCTGAAGATGCCTCGTGTAGAGGCCAAACACTTGTCGAAGTTTGTTCTTCGCACTTATTATAACAACACAATATAGCATATACAACAACATCTCTCCTCGGGTAAGAAGTCTTTATACTTCTTAGAGTGGTACGGTTTGGCATTCCTTCTATGAGAATTAGTAATATTAAGTCGTTGCATATGAAATTGCCGTTTTGTTCGAGGAAATTGGAGGAAACCCAATTTTCAATACTAACACTAGTACCTATCTACTAAAAATTGTATTGGAATTTTAGGAATGACATATCCAAATTTTATAATTTTCTTTTTGTTGTATGAGCGAGACAACATTAAGCAAACAGCAACTCTTATTACATTTTTGCAAAGTGACAATTGGATAGCATTAAGGAAGTACTGTTTTAGAAGATCGCATTTAATTTATCAGGCGGCCAATAAAATCAAAATTTAATACAGAGTTGTAGAATCTTGAATCAACTTTCAAACGAAATATAAATAATGAAAATAGCCATTAAATTACAGGAATAACTAACTCATGAATTTGTAAAAAAATCGACAATTTCACATGTAAAGACATTATTACTGTCGTTGGAATTGTTAAACCGTGAGATGGTGGGTACTCCCTTCCACTAAAATATTTTCTTGTAATGGACTTCCACCTATCTTATCTATAACGGATTAAGTTTTGCTAGCCCATTACAGCATTTCTTTATACGCTCAGTAAGACTATTTATTTGTACAATGCAAAATAACCCACAGCATCTTCTGTTTAGTGTCTAAACGAAAGGTGTCGGCGCTAAAATGCTTTGTAGTTTTAGCACTGACTGTACAGGACTGCACAAAGCGTGGCAGATCAAACGACGTTTAAATTCATGGACATAAAAAAGGGTGCGCCAAAGTTCACCTAAATTTTCAACTCCGAAAATTGGAACTCCGAAAATGTTCTTCCTAACATTTTTCATCCTAACAATCACAATTCCTAACTACTCTGTCTCTAATGTTTTAATTCCGAATCATTCAACTTCATAATGTCGGTAGCAATAAACATCTATTATACTATTATTTCTTTTCCTATATTTGGTCAACATAACCATCTTTTACACTATTATTGAAAGTCATACCTTTTTCGTTTAGATTTATTTTTATTAATAATAATCAGTATTATTTACATTAATTTTGCGTAACTTTTACAGATTTAGTTATTTACACGTACAATCTCGCTGCGGTCATTCAGCCAAGTTCCAGAAACGAATCGGTCATATTTATAGTTCTTGGTTTAGGTTAGGTTAGAATTGTGACCACACAACGCACGAGCCGAGCGAGCGAAGCGAGCGTGCCGCGGCAGCGGCCGGCGAAGTGCCAGAAACGAATCGAAAACGAAAAAGGTCATAAACATAACCGTAAATCAGTCGTATTTTATGATTTTCATTCATTTAAGCCAAAAAATCAGTGAAACAACCTTTAATCATTCTAAACAGTTTTCTAATTAATAGTAGAATGTAACAAATAACCAAAAAAAATTAAAACTATAAATAAAATATAATTCTACCGACATATATTTTTATTATATTTGGTAGATAAATGTTTCTTTCTAAGTATGAGTATGGTAATTAGGTTTAGGGATAAAAATGTTATGATAAAAAACAGTAGGAGCTTTAATATTGTATGTTAACGATTTTATTGATAACAATTTTCGGAAACATGAGTGTTATGAACATCGACGGTAGCACTACAAATAGTACGAATAAAAACTTTAGGATGAAAAATTTTAGGAAGAGTGATCATTCGGATTACAAATCGTTAGGAAGAACAATTTCGGATAAAGAACTTTAGGTGAGTCAATATGGACCCCATAAAAAAGCAAGCGTATCATCATTCGTACGCAGAAGTCCACAAATTCGGCATTTAAATTTTTGCAAAACCTCTAAGTTTACAGAGCACTTAGGGTGAAGCCGTTTAAAATAATGCTAAAGTGCTACTATTTCACTCGCACTCGTGCGAAGCGTGCGGCGAAGAATGAATGTTTTATTGAAACAGAAACATTTTACAAGACAAAGAGTGCGAGCGAAATGGCGCTACTTCAGTAGGTATTACTTTTCGCGGCTTCATTCGCTAGTTCTATAATATGTTCAGTTTATGTTATTATTTTAGTTAAAGTCATCATTCTCTAAACCTTTTCCCAAATCAGTAGGGGTCGACTTTCCAGTCTAACTGTGATGCGGCTGACTTGATATTTTCCGAGAAGCGACTGTTATCTGATCTCCACAACCAATGGTCCAATGACCAATGGCGATATCGAAGTTCCAAGTTTGACTGGTTGGACTTTTGAGGGCTCCAACTACCCGTAACGACTGCCGTTTAACGTGATCTCCGAGGCACGACCAGACCAGTGCAAACAGCCGTATTCATGCATACAACTTTTTGCACTGAAAGAGTATCGAACCCGCCCGCTGTGCGTAGCAGTCGCGTGCACTACCGCCTCGCCACGGAGGAGGCTGTCTGTTCTCTTTTTAGTCTAAAGTATAAATGTATAAATAAGATAGGTGTTAAATTCATTAACATATTTATACAGTTTGCGCGTCCCGTTACAAATTTGAAATGCAAAATTCGTTCTTGCCATCCAGGGAGCCGTGACATATTTTATTATCTGAATATGTAGTTTGTTTAAGACAGAAATCATTTTTTGTATGTTTGTTTGTTCTAGTCGAGATTTTTCGAAGCGAGAATAACCTTAATCGAAAAAAAAGCGTCGAAAATGGAGTACCTATTCTTGGTCGAGAATTCTCGTGTAAAATACTTAGTGAGTTTTAATACGAACTGTACCTACAGAGTATGAAAGATATAACTGCACATAACACATGTAGTTCTCGATAGTTATTTTAGATAATATTTATAATGTTGTGTAATACATACTTGTGTTAAATCTCGGGATATCAAGGCCGCGGCGAAGCGCGCGTTAAAAATTATTTATCTTGTTACAATACACGCGGTCTGTTGCCACAGATTATAAATTTGCATGCGTTAGTGTAAATTCTTAAAATACGGTGAGAGACGTCCTTTGGTTGACATGATGGAAAAAGTAATACTTGTGTAGGTGTCTAATATTGCATAAATACAATACATATAGCAGAAGTGTTATGGTTAGAAAATATCGTTGTGGTCGCATTGTACCGTTTACATTGTGGGCCAATTTCTGTTGTAAACTGTTCTAAATTCAGTTTAACTTCCATATTTCAAATGTCAAACGACCACATTATCAATGTCGAATTAGAAAATTGTATTACGAAAAAACAGCTTTTGATATCTGACAGTTTTAAATGAAACCAAGAATCATAATATATAATAATCATACTAGGTATTATATAATTGTAAAAAGTTTATGTTTAAAAAAAACTATTAACTATTGAAAAAAAAAGTAACTATTGAACATATTTCGCTACGTTTTTTTTTTGTTTTATGGGGTTTGGTCCAACTTAAAATCTTCCGTATGTTTGCTTGCAATCGGTTAAGTAGAACCAGAGTTGTGATTAGTAATATAGAATTTATGTTACACAGATGGCGCTTAGGTCGTGATAACCGACAGCCACGCGGGCGGAGCCGCGGGCATGGCTAGTTGCTCATATAAATCTGTTACCGGTGCCCGGACCATAAATATAAAACTCGCATAATAAATTCGACCTGAAGTGTCTCTCTCTTTGTTCCAAAATAGACTAATCTGGTTACCAATCTGTCCCTATTGTTCACAAAAGGATCGTTTTACGAATTCGGTGAATACATTAGGCTTGGTCTCACATAACCGGGTTGTCTCTCCGAATTATGATCGCCCCGAATTCTGTACAATGTCACTATGATCCACAGACATTCTGAATAAATCGGACTACGAATTATTCGATGTCGATCGATGTGGATTCGAAAAAATCTGGATTGTAAAATGAAATCGAATTTGATGGAATTGAAATTCATACACAAAAAAATATAAGATTTGGATCTGTCATTCCTAAAAAAATGCTAGTAACATACCTACTGAAAACTGGGATTTCCTCCAATTTTTAAAACAAAACGGCAAATACATTATTATTACTATTATTATTAAATAGTAAGTAACACAAACAAATTCATCAGAAAATTAGGTACCCAATTTCAAAACACGAATTCAGAGAGACTTTCCGGATGTGTGAGTTCAGCCTAAATGGCTTTATTTTCCTATAACCAGTTCGAACGTTCAAAATACGATCCGATTGAATCTAATCTTGTAACGAATCGATTCTAAGAATCGGTTCAGTTAACTCGATTTTAAACTGATTTCTTTTTATACGATTTTATGGCCTCGCTCGTTTTTTTACTGCCGTACTTAAATAACGATTAATTACGCTTATCGAATCAGTTACATTATATAGAAATGGCGTTCTATTTTCACTGTTTACGATATAACTTAGTTAATTAACATAACATAAACTCACACCTATATCCCCGAAGGGGTAGGCAGAGGTGCTAGCACCCACATTTCGCCAGTTTATGTTTAGGTCCCAACGTAATAGGTGGCGAGCCTATTGCCATTAACCGGGCACTATAAATTAAATTTACCCCATTCAAATAAGAAGTTTTTATGTTTAACATGTATATTTAACAATTGGCATTCCAATAATAATAATATTACTTTTGAGAGGTAGTGGTAAGGCCGCTAATCAACTTGTTTAGTTGTTAATCAGCAATTTAGTTAGACTTGGTTCATTTTTGCATAACTGGGTCCAATTTACCAAAACATGTCACAAATTCTCCTGTAAGTGAGTTCGTTTCGGTCTGCCACAGAGAGTCTGTTAAAGACGAGTGAATACAACACGGTTTGAGATGTGTCGCGAATAGGCGCGCCCTGAATGAGTTTCAGCCTGTAATTGAATGACAAGTCACGTTTTTGGCATGAAAGAGATGCAAGATAACGGTACCTGCTCTTCATTTCATATTAATGAATTTTGTAGAGGGTACGGCAAATGTTTTAGTGCTGATGAATTATTAATTTATTACTAACACTATTTATATCTTTGGCATTAATATTACAAGCTTGAATACACCCACATATTTTATCATTACCGCGTTATCGAATTTAAAATGAACGTGACCTTTCTTGTGCAGAACAACATATAGATATAGTAAATAGATAGTTTTAGTACATAAGTGTAAATAAATAAATTTCGATTCGTATAGCATAGGTGATAGATTTAAGTATAGCATAGGATTTTTATTTACCCAAATAGTTCGTTCATAGTTATTATTTCGTTTATATACTTTGTAATCTTATAAGAAATTGTATCATATAAGATAATAATAAATAAAACTGATTCTTGTAAGAAAAATAGGGTACGACGCGACGCATCGATAGCCCGCATAAGGGCCTATCGAGAACTAGAAACGCGCTCGGCGAATAGCGCGAGAATCGATCGCGTCGCCTCGTGCCCTAGAGTTCAAGGTCAAATCTGTAGTATAAATATAGGCGCTAGCCGCGCAACAATTCAGTCGGCCACTAACAGTTGTACAGCGAGGATCTCCGAAAATAAACAAATAGAAGTTTATCGTTGAAGAAAGTACTGCTCTTTCATTTGCCGCTCCTCGCTACGAGATTCTTCGGATCCTTCCGTCCATAGCTACGTCCACGAAGACGCGCTCCCTCAAGCACCTTCGCTCCTAACGCACCGCTCGGAACGACCTGTCCGCCTTGATCGCCGTGTCGGTCTGTCCTCGAAATCCAGCTCACCCGTCCTTGCCCAGTTCGCACCCACAGTCTCTGATAGATAAATAGTCGAAGCGACTGGGACGAGGGCGGGCCCGTACATTCTGGTCCTTCGGAGTCGGATCTAGAGGCAGCCACGGAGGAATCGTGTGGAAAACCACGGGCGGAACATCGGGAAGTTCTGAGTCGCGTTAGGTTGTGTTAGGGGAGTCGTCGGTGTCATCATCATCTGACATCAAGACCGAAGAATCAAGATGCCGACCACAAGATCAGCAGCATCAGTCATGGGGATAGCCGGGCCTGAGGGGACTGCGGAAACCACTACGGTAACGTCTGCCTCGGACCTAGGGACCACGACAGAAGAAACAACAGAAACGGCGACTACAGTCGAGCCGCCGGCTTCGGGCACAGCGCCGTGCCCCGAAGTACTACAGCAGTTGCAGCGTCAGAAGCAGCAAAAACCAGCAGCCCGTCCAGCCACTTCCAAGAGGGGGGGAGGGGGTGCATCCGTCCGTTCAAAGAAATCTCTCCGAATAGCACAAGCTAGAGAAGAGTTACTGCGTCTTCGCATCGAGTTAGCAGCAGCCAAGATAGCAGCGCTAGAACAAGAAGACAGCAGCGATGAAGACCTGGAAGACCACCAGGACCAAACAGAAGCGTCAGTCGCGGCGGAAGAGAGGGTCGGTGAGTGGCTCAGCAGTCAAGAGCCACCGCTACCTCCCGTCCTGGCAATAGCAGACGCACCGCATCAGGGACACCGTGGAAGCATGCCAGCAGCAGCACCACCACCAGTCCAACAGCACCAGAATAATTTCTCCGACCTGGCCGCGGCGATCACGCAAGCGGTCAGGGCGGCACACCGTCCGAAGCTCATCGAGCTACCAGTCTTCAGTGGGAGCCATCAGGAATGGTTGCCGTTCAAGGCGGCCTACACAGAAACTGAAGATAGTTACAGCGCCGTAGAAAATCTCAACAGGCTAAGAAGAAACCTGAAGGGAAAAGCAAGAGAAGCAGTCGAAAGCCTTCTCATCACGAACTCACAGCCGTCCGAAATTATGAGAACACTCGAGTCAAGATTTGGGAGGCCAGAAGCAATAGCAACAACAGAAATCGAAGCACTACGTGGACTACCGAAGTTAACAGAGTCGCCGAGAGATATCTGCATCTTCTCTACGAAAGTCACCAACGCCGTGGCCATACTCAAGAATTTAAACTGCGTGCACTACCTATACAACCCAGAAGTCGCAAGAACGCTAGTTGAGAAGCTCACACCAGTTCTCAAGTACCGATACTACGACTACGCCGCAGTCCAGCCAAGAGAGATGCCAGACCTCGTGAAATACGAAAAATTCATGAAGAGAGAAGCCGACCTGTGTGGGCCGTACGCCCAACCTGAAAACCTTACTCCACAATCAGTGCAACAGAGGCCCCCCCAACGAGTGAACACAGCAACAGAAGCTCAGCCAATCAAGAAGTGTCTCATCTGCAACGAACAACAACACCCAGCATACAAGTGTGAAAAGTTCAAAGAAGCAGACATCGACCGAAGATGGGACCTCGCGAAAGAAAAAGAGCTGTGCTTCAGATGTCTACGGCACCGAGATAGAAAACACACCTGTCAAGAGCGACGCTGCGGGGTCGACAGGTGCAACAAAACGCATAACAGTTTGCTTCACTACGGCGGAAAGAAGCTCTCCACTGAAGAAAACAGTACAGTACAGAACACGACTGAAGCAATCAACTCAGCGTGGATAGGCTCAAGAAAAGAAACATTCTTGAAGATCCTGCCGGTCAAGCTAACAGGGCCGGCAGGGACAATGAACACGTTCGCGCTCATGGACGACGGTTCAACGGTCACTCTCATTGACGAGAGTACAGCAGAGAAGATTGGCGCATCGGGTCCGACCGACCCGCTACGAGTGAAGACCATCAATAACACTAAAACAGCAGATCAGCATTCGAGAAGGGTCTCACTCAAGATTCGTGGCGTCAAAAATATAGCAACAGAAGAGGTTCAAGCCAGAACAGTGAAGAACCTTACAGTTTCGTCTCAACGGGTCACCTACAGACAGCTGAGGGGGTGCCACCACCTCGAAGATATAACCAACGACCTCACCTATGAAGAAGCCAAGCCGAAGATCCTCATCGGTCAAGACAACTGGCACCTGCTTCTAACATCAGAAACCAGGACAGGCCAGCCGGACCAGCCAGTAGCATCCCGCACACCTCTGGGATGGGTACTACACGGCAGCGACGCGAGGACTTTGGGGCGGCGCATCGACTACGTCTCGCATGCGTTTGAAGATTCCGAAGATAGTAAAATAGAGCAGATGGTCAAGCAACACTTCGAGGTGGACAACCTACTCCTCAATCCGAAGAAACCGAAAAGTGATCCCGACGAGCAAGCATCTCGCATCCTACAGCAATATACAGTCCACCAAGCAGACGGAAGATACGAGACAGCGTTGCTATGGAAACAGGAACAGATTTCGCTACCGAACAACTATGAAAATTCGTTGAAACGACTTCATAATATAGAAAGAAAACTTGATCGTGATCCGAGCTTCAAACAGAAATACTCCGAGCAGATGGAAGCCCTAATAACAAAAGGTTATGCAGAGCTGGCGCCATCTACAAAAACCGACAAGAAAACGTGGTACCTGCCTCACTTTGCAGTTATCAATCCGATGAAGCCGGGTAAAATTCGAGTCGTCCACGATGCCGCCGCCAAAACAAGAGGAGTGTCACTCAACGACACCTTGCTTCGGGGCCCAGATCTACTCCAATCCTTACCGGGAGTGATCATGAGGTTCCGGCAGCACACAGTAGCAGTGACGGCGGACATCGGTGAAATGTTTCTTCAAGTGAAAATTCGACAGGAAGATAGAGATGCGCTGCGGTACCTGTGGCGTGGCGATCGTCGGGACGACGAGCCGCCAAACGAATACCGAATGACGTCGCTGATCTTCGGGGCTGCGAGCTCGCCGTCGACAGCAATCTACGTCAAGAACATCAACGCCGAAAAATACAGTGCCACACATCCCGAAGCCGTCTCAGCCATAGTAAAGAAACACTACGTCGACGACTACTTAGACAGTTTCGAAACGATAGAAGACGCCGTGAAGATCGCTTCTGACGTTCGCCGTATACACAGCGAAGCCAAGTTCGAGTTGAAGCAATGGAAGTCCAACTCACCTCAGTTGTTAGAAGCTCTCGGCGTCACCGAAGTATGTACAGCAACAGAGCTATACAAGAATGAAGAACAGACAGAAAGAGTACTGGGTCTTATTTGGAAGCCAGGCACAGACGAACTCACCTTCAACCTAGATCTCGCACGAATACCTACGCCGCTGTGTGACAAGAAGACGCCTACCAAGAGGGAAGCACTCCGAATCGTGATGTCTCTCTTCGATCCACTGGGGTTCGCGTCACCGGTCACCATCCGAGCCAAGCAGTTACTTCAAGAGATATGGAGGCGCGGCACCGAGTGGGATCAAGAGGTCGAAGAGGACATAGCCGAGAGATGGAAAGCTTGGATAGGCCATCTGAAGAGTCTAGCCAACATCTCTATACCTAGACAGTATCTAGACTACAGCAAGTGCAAGTCGCTCCAGCTACATGTGTTCACCGACGCCAGCGAGTCAGCCTACTCTACGGTGCTGTACTGGCGTACTGAAGATGCAAACGGACGAGTCAACCTCTCGCTTATCGTCGCGAAGGCGAAGGTGGCGCCACTGAAGCTGACGTCGATACCTCGCCTCGAACTACAAGCCGCAGTGATGGGAACGAGACTCGCCGAAACAGTTATAGAGGAACACGAACGCAAGCCTGACTCCAAGACCTTCTGGACAGACAGCAGAACGGTACTCACCTGGATCAAAACAGGATCTCGCTCATACAAACCGTATGTAGCGCACAGATTAGCCGCTATAGAAGATAGCTCTACAGTGAACGAGTGGCGTTGGGTCCCGACGAAGATGAACGTCGCCGACGACGCCACCCGAGATGTACCTGCCGACTTCAACAAACAGCATCGTTGGTACCGAGGCCCTGACTTCCTGTACTTACCGGAGCAGTCATGGCCGGCCGACACATCGAAAATAGAAAAAGTTGAAGATATAGAAGAAAAAGTACATCATTTGAACGCCGTCAAGAAAGAAAAGTTATCCGAAGCCCTACCGATAGTCGCCCGCTTCTCTAACTGGGACAGACTACGGTACACTACAGCCAGAGTTCTACAGTTCGTACAGTTATGTAAAGAAAAATGTGAAAAAGTGAATTATCGTCGAACTCTGAAGAACAAGATCGCAGACCCAGACTGGCGTAAGAACCCGAATAAGAAGAAAGTCGCATCGCCTCCCACACAGATGAAGACTTCGAGCGTTGACCCCTACATACCGGTCACCGCCGAGCTACTGCGCGCCGCTGAAGACCTTCTCATGCGAGCCGCGCAACAAGAATCGTTCGAGTCTGAGATAGAAGATTTACAACGAGGGAGGGCGATACAACCGAACAGTCGTCTACGTCAGCTGAGCGTCGTTACAGTCAACAGCGTGCTACGGGTTAGAAGCAGAATACAAGCCGCCCGAGACGTCTCAGAAGATATCAAGTCGCCGTTAATCGTAGACGGCGACCATCCGATAGTGAAGCTGTGGATAGAAAATGTACACAGAAAGTTGCATCATTCGGGAGTCGAAGCTACTATCAACGAGTGCAGACAGCAATACTGGGTCATAAGATTGCGCCCGGTAACCCGCTCGCTGATACGGCAGTGTTTACACTGTCGTGTCCGCACCCAAGCGCCGCCGTACCCAAGAACAGGTGACTTGCCGGAGTGTCGCTTAGCCCACCATAAGCGACCCTTCACACACACCGGGGTCGACTACTTCGGACCTCTCACCGTGACCGTCGGGCGTACCAATCAGAAGCGGTACGTCGCCATCTTCACCTGTCTCACTACGCGCGCCGTGCACTTAGAGTTAGCCAACTCGCTCAGTACCGACAGCGCCATCTCCGCTCTACGCCGGATGATGGCAAGAAGAGGATGTCCTGAAGAGATCTGGTCTGACAACGGGACCAACCTCAAAGGCGCCGACCGCGAGCTTCGACAATCAATCGACCGAGCAACACAACAGGAAGCAGCCAAGAAGAAGACATCGTGGCGCTTCATCCCTCCCGGTGCTCCCTTCATGGGTGGAGCCTGGGAACGAATGGTGCGGTCAGTGAAGACTGCACTAGCCGCCACACTGCACGAGCGACGGCCCTCCGAAGAAGTCCTGTCTACACTACTAGCCGAGGTAGAGTACACAGTCAACAGCCGCCCACTGACGCACGTGTCAGTAAGCCCGGAGGACCCCGAAGCATTGACTCCCAACCACTTCCTGTTGGGAGGACCTGGAGGAGTGCAGCAGCCGGGCGCGTTCAACGAGAAGGACGACGCCTCAAAATCAAGCTGGAGAGCAGCGCAACGCCTGGCCGACATCTTTTGGGCCAGGTGGCTCCGTGAATACCTCCCGGAGCTACAGTTTCGTCGCGTGCCGAACGGAAGAGGACCCACAATAGGCCTACATGACTTGGTCTTGCTGGTGGATCCGAACGCGCCTCGCAACATGTGGGTGCGCGGACGAGTCATCGCGACGTTCCCCGGGCCTGATGGAGTGACGCGGACCGTCGATCTGCAGACGCCGGGAGGAGTGCTGCGTCGGCCAGTGCGGAAGCTGATCCTGCTGCTATCCGGAGCATCGAGTTCTGCACCGCAAGAGTGCGACTACGTCCCACGGGGGGAGAATGTGCAGAACAACATATAGATATAGTAAATAGATAGTTTTAGTACATAAGTGTAAATAAATAAATTTCGATTCGTATAGCATAGGTGATAGATTTAAGTATAGCATAGGATTTTTATTTACCCAAATAGTTCGTTCATAGTTATTATTTCGTTTATATACTTTGTAATCTTATAAGAAATTGTATCATATAAGATAATAATAAATAAAACTGATTCTTGTAAGAAAAATAGGGTACGACGCGACGCATCGATAGCCCGCATAAGGGCCTATCGAGAACTAGAAACGCGCTCGGCGAATAGCGCGAGAATCGATCGCGTCGCCTCGTGCCCTAGAGTTCAAGGTCAAATCTGTAGTATAAATATAGGCGCTAGCCGCGCAACAATTCAGTCGGCCACTAACAGTTGTACAGCGAGGATCTCCGAAAATAAACAAATAGAAGTTTATCGTTGAAGAAAGTACTGCTCTTTCATTTGCCGCTCCTCGCTACGAGATTCTTCGGATCCTTCCGTCCATAGCTACGTCCACGAAGACGCGCTCCCTCAAGCACCTTCGCTCCTAACGCACCGCTCGGAACGACCTGTCCGCCTTGATCGCCGTGTCGGTCTGTCCTCGAAATCCAGCTCACCCGTCCTTGCCCAGTTCGCACCCACAGTCTCTGATAGATAAATAGTCGAAGCGACTGGGACGAGGGCGGGCCCGTACATTTCTTTTTGTTTTATTGTGCGAAAAATCCCCACGGATACCGCCCAACCGGAGGCAGGGGAGGTTATGTCGGACTCGAACCTACTAAAACTCTCGCTGTCTTTAGTTGCCGGAGGTGAGATAGTTGCCAACATATCACTCGCACCCCGGCAGTCCCGGGGCCCTCTCGGGATGACCTTTCCGGGTGTAGGGACCACGGTGTCCCCGTCTAGCCCCCGGATATGGGGAGATGCACTTTGCGCCACCGCCGTGGCCGCTTCTGCTAGGATGACAGGCGGATAAAAAGTATGAAACGCCATAAATACTTTTTTTATCTATATCAGAGTAATCGCTATTTTGATCGGTTGAAAAAAAAGTGTGTTTTCGTTTTGTAATACATTTGTTTTAAGCTGATATGACATTAAAAGTACTAGTAAATTCCACTTCAAAGCAATTATTTACTAGTAATGCACGGTATTATTAACGATTGTATGACATGTGTGAGTTTGGCGACATCGGTTCTGCTACTGAAACTATCGCATGTCTAATAGGTTTTTCTGTTCTGCGGTTCTATCACATTACTATTAATATAATTTATGGTCATTATAATATATAAGTACTACATTTATAAATAGATCGGTAACCACATAAATCTTGTGCGGTGAGGTGAGGAAAATGGATAATAAATAGAAATGTCAGGCAATGTGCCAAATATGTAAATGTCATTATTATTGTTAAAGATTCAAAATACAGGTTCGTTCACTATCGTAACTGATTTTTGGTAACCAGCTACGAACATGGCATTTATTTTTCAAGCTCAGAGCTTACCATAGCTGGTTAGCTACGACATAGGACATTTTCCTAACCAAGTGTAAAAACCAACTACGAAGGATGGTGACTTTTCCATTTTGGTAACTGGTTATTAAATAACAAAATGTTGTCCACCTTTTCAGCTGTCTTTGCAAAAATTAATGAATTAGGGTGTTAATTACGTTATTTATTTATTGCACACTTCCATTTAATAAACTATTTAACTTATCTCAATTTAACATTTTCTGAATTTAATAACCAGTTACTGAAATAGTAAAAAAACCTTTGTTTGTAGCTGATTATGAAAACGATAGTGTATTTTAATTCCTTTTTCGTAGCTGCCTATCGCCTGATCGCTATTAAACCTTTAATTTAGGCAACAAAGAGCATAACTATTTATATTTTTTTTTAATTTATACGTTTTACTTTTTCAGGTAATCGAACTTTCCAGTTTCATCACAAGGTATTTGACAGAGTTATGATTTAATCCTACTAATAATACAAATGTGGAATTTTGTAAAGATGTTTGTATGTTTGTTACTCAATTACGCTGAAACGACTGAACGAATTTGGCTGAAATTTTGTCAAGGTGTAGGTTACACTATAGACTATTTTTATCACACAATAGTGTAGTGTAACACTACTCTAATGCATAATAGTGTTTTCGCCATGGCCCCAAAAATTTACAACAAATTACCCAAAAACATAAAGGAGGCAAACGTAACTACTTTTAAACAGGCACTAAGAAAACTACTGAACGAAAAATGTTATTATGACGTAAAGTACTTTCTTGAAGATAAATTGTAATTTAATTTTATTCATTCAAATTCAGTATACAGTATTTAAACTCTTTGACATGAGCATGTGACATAATGTACTAATTGTGATTATTATTTTAATAGATCTAGTCGACATTTACTATAATTATAACAATCTCCTTATTTCCTTTTTGACATTATTAAACTTCTGATATTTACCCAATAACTTATTAATGCAATTAAAATATTATGAATGCTCTCTATTGAAATGTTGCATGTATAAATATTACCTAAATATTTGCACACCTTGAAGAGGTTGTAATACAGCGGACCTTTACATTTAATGAAATGTATCTTGTACAAGCTTTCTGTAACCTGTGTTATGCAAATAAAATGATTTGATTTGATTTGATTTGAATAGGTTCCCATGAGTTGCGTAACCAAGATCACAATTATCAAATAAGAATACAAAGATTTTTCTTTTAATAAACGTGGTAAATATCCCGAAATATCAACAGTGAATAGGTTTTTATTTAATGTAAATAGTAATAAAATTGAGTTAATATAAGAAGGGCTGGAGACTACATTAATATTAAGTTTCCACGTCAAATGTACTGAAAATGTTCTAAAACCATTAGTATTATTCAAATAAAATTTCGCCCCAAAGATGGTTATATAGGAGACTTTCGAATGCTTCAGTAAAACACGTGGTTTAGCGGTTAGAGTGTTACACCTGTAATTGAACTATAAACTATATCGCCCTGAGGCCATCTTAACAAGTGGAGCCGCGGGCATCAGCTAGTCTCTAATAAATATTATTAGTGGCCATGATAGTTTAAAAAATATAATCTACTTAGCCATACTAAATTCTTTTTGATGGGCATAATTATTATTATGGCCGTTGTTTTTTCTTTTCCTGAATGTACGTGAATGTAATATTTGCAATACTTCCAACCATTATACCTCATGTTATTCATAATGTATACATAACTATATCAAAACATTCGTGTTTGTACTAGGTTAATATTTTCACAGTTCATTGAACCCTCTCAAACAACATGGGGTCATAGGCTTTTGACCTATGTTTCGTCTGGCTAGCGGTAGATATTGGCCATTCCCAATTCATTCCAGCTCTTATACCTTTACTTATTATAATTATCATCATCATTCTCTGAACCTTTTCCCAACTCTGTTGGGGTCGATTTTCTAGTCTAACTAAGAAGCGGCTAAACTTTGATATTTTCCGTGAAGCGACTGCCATCGAACCTTCACAACCAAATTGGCGATATCGAAATTCTGTAGTTAGCGAGGAATGTAAAAAAACGATATTTTTTTAATTTATGACACCTCAATTTGACTTCACCTCGCGTAATGGTAAACTGAAGGCAAAGTCTCAGGAAAAAGTGTCACCATTACAAACACGTACAGTATTACAATGGTGGCGCTCAACATGACGGTCTCATCAAATGCTTTTTCACGCTCCGCTTAAAGGACCCAGGGGCCAGGACCGTAGGATTTATGTAGATGATATTGTGAAAGTAGATAGTACGAAAGCTGTAGGATCGTGGCTAATAAAAATATATTATCTCCACCCCAGTTAGCAAAAAAGGCATGACGATGTCAGGTAAATTAGAGATTTATTATTTAACTTGTAAAGTAGTACAAGAAGACATCTTAAAAAGAATTTTCTAGAACATAAAAGCCTTAAAATCTCATTTGCACAATAGCATTAGCGACGCCCGGGTAACGCGATTACTGCGAGGACGTCGCGTTGCCGCGGCGGGGACTTTACCTTAATGAGATTTATTAATTAAGTGCATCAGGTATAACGACATTACATTGGTATTGTTTATATCTATCTATATCATTGTATTTAGAAGGTCATTGAGCACTCGTATAATTGGAGTTTAAATCTTATAATAATGTAAAAAGTCCGCGATAGACGCAAAAACTGCTGAACGGATTTCGATGCGGTTTTATTTGTTTGAAGGGGTTTGGTCCAACTTTAAAATCTTACGTTTGTTTGAATACGACATAAACTCCCCAATCAACAAACAATAAATAAATAAATATTCTAGGACAATGTACACAACGCCATCTAGACCCATGGTAAACATAGTTTAAGCTTGTGTTATGTGTTCTTACTGGTTACATAGAAACACCAATGCAAATATTCATATTCATGCACACAAATATTTGTACCGAGCGGCAATCGAATCCACGTCTCCTGCCTAGCAGACGAGTTCACTACCGCCTAGCTGACGCGAGTCAATCAATTAATCAATTAGCCTCTCAGTCCACTGCTGGACATAGAATTCATAGGCTTTGGCCTACTGTTTCCACGCTGGAAAAACGGGTTGTTACAGGGTTTTATTTTTAAGAAAGAAGAAAGAATAAAAATGCGTTTATTTCTGCAAAAACTGCAGCACATAATAATATAAACCTATATACAAAATATATTCAAATATAATACCTCTAATAAAAAAAAAATCTAAAAATACAAACTAAAATTATCGGCTAAATCTAAAATAATTGCAATCGCAACACCATCCTCTATTCATAGCGTAGCCATTACGATTCACGATTACTCTATGACAAACTCCATAAATGACCATTTTATTTATTTTATTTCGAGTTGTCCTACTCTCGCTGTGATTATCCTATCTTACGACACCCTCCGGATCAAATTGGGTGGTCATATTCTTTCCCCGTCACCACACTGACAAAAGTCACCTACATCATTACCTACAAACAAAAATAGACGACAATTAAATTACAATCCACTTGGATAGCATCCCTAGTGTCTAGTTGCCACAATTACTCAGCGAAACATGAGAACCACCTTCGAAATAATAGCCTTTAATTGCTATTAGGATATGGCCATTGTCCTTTAATCAGGACACTCTGTGATTTACTGAGTACACATTGTAGACCTTTGACCTTTGGTATTAAAGGTACATCATGTGTTGAAAGGTTTCAGTCGAAATGTATTCCTGGAAGTTTGATATTGGTGTAATCACTACATAGTATAAAACAAAGTTGCTTTCTCTGTACCTACGAGCCCTATGTATGCTTAAATCTTTAAAACTACGCAATGGATTTTGATGTGGTTTTTTAATAGATATTGATTGATGACGAAGGTTTATATGTACATAACATCATGCTACCTACTTGCGCGGGTCAGCTAGTATCTTACCAGATACATAGTAGCTACATCTAAAGGGTTTGCCGTCTCCCAATATACACTAAAGCACTCGATCCTCAGATTTTTACGTTTGCACCTCGCCTGATGGTAAGCTAAAGGCAACCTTCTTCGGTATACCTTCCTCTTCAACCATCCTATGTATTAAAAAAACCGCATCAAAATCCGTTGTGTAGTTTTAAAGATGACCCGCGCAACTTCGTCTGCGTCACCCCGTTTTTGCAACATTTTTCATTCCTGCTCCGCACCTGTTGGTCGTAGCATGATGTTATATACATAATTATAAACCTTCCTTTTTAACCATTCTATCTATTAAAACCGCATCAAAATCCGTTGCGTAGTTTAAAAGATTTAAGCATACAAAGGGACATAACAACATGAAAAATTGGGACAGAGAACGCGACTTTGTTTTATACTATGTAGTGATATCAGTCAAAACTCGTGACCAACCCCTACTGTTATATTAGCACATGCGTCTCAATTGTTAGATACACGTGTTTAAGGGTTATTGTTATCTTTATTCCTCCCTTGTGAGTATAGGAGCCTCGTGACTGCCTCACGTGGGGTTGAAGGGTAGGTGGAAACGTGTAACAGGTGTATGGTGGTGGTTCACCCTTCGTTTGATAGGATCTATTGTTGCTCTGTAGAAGGTCGCACGAGGCGATTATTATATTAATTGGGCATTATGGTAAACAAAAACCGAGTTTAAGTGTGGAGTAGGCGGGGTATGATAATATGACAATAATTTTGAACCTTATTGTAAGAGCGTAAAGTTTGAAATAACTTAATAAAATTCATTGATATAAGTCGATACTTTTTCGTAAATATTGTCAAGGTTCTTCGTTTTAAAGTATGAAATGTGTAAATACTATTTTATCTACTAGTGGTAGGACATAGCGTACATAACATAGCTTTTAAGACCTTTATACCTAACTTATGAATCACAGGATAAATATGATTATGATTATGATCTATAGCAAAGTAATTTCTATATTGGCGGTAGCCTAGGGGTATGGGTAATGGACTGCTGAGACTAGGTCTCGGGTTCGATCCCAGGTTTACCATGGCACACACCAATGACTTGCCGATGCTTTTCAAAGTTGATGTGTGTATTTATCGCAGGTTTATAAGTGCCCGGTAAATGGCAATAGGTTCGCTACCTATTACATTGGGATGTAAACATAAACTGGCGAAATGTGGGCGCTAGCACCTCTGCCTACCCCTTCGGGGATATAGGCGTGAGTTTATGTTATGTATGTTAAGTAATTTTATTTTTAAAACGTTAAGGTGTGTTTTCGATTTGTAGCACGCAGGATTTCAGCTAATTTGCCATTTTGAAAATTACATTCAAATAAAAAAAAAAAAATACATGCGTTGTCGTGTCGGGGGACCCTTAACTGGTAAAGCACACCCACATAATCTGTCTAATGTTAAACTGCCCCATTCCTTTGTCGAGACCGCATGTTAAGAGACGAGATGGCCGGCTCAATTTGTACTTTGCCGGGTTGCAAGCGACGGTGAATAAATAACAAAGTTTCGCAACACACCGCTTCGAGAAGTACCTACTCAAATAATTCACCCCGGAGCGTTCAGGAATTGTGAGTAGGTACAGTCGGCTACAATAGTTCCTTTTTTTTATCGTGCGCAAAATCCCCACGGATCCCACCTCCACCAAAACCGGTGGAGGTGATTATGTCGGTCTCGAACCGACCAAAACGCACGCCGTCCATGGGTCCTTGATTGCCGGAGGGGAGATTATACAAGACATATCTCGCGCACCTCGGCACACCCGGGGACATCTTTGTTGAGATGACCCTCTTCCCCCAATGTAGAGACCATGGTGTCCCCGTCTAGCCCCTGGGTATGGGGTGGCACTTTGCGCCGTCGCGTCGTCGCCGTGGCCTGCTTCTACTAGGGTGGGCCATAATAGTTCCTGGACACCTTAAGATCTATATCAAATTGCGATAGGAAAAAGTGAATGCTTCGACGGGATTTGCACCCGCGATCTTTCCTTTACAAGGGGAAAGCTCTGATCGCTAAGCCACAAAGCCTCGTCTGAATCATTCAAAATTCTCCTATATATCTTTCCCATCTAAACGGTCAGCATACTAATTGCTTTTCAAAATTTTCTGCATACTAGGTACATAATTAGGTACTAAGTACATAATTAGTCTTTGTCATACTACATAATTTGAATGGTGAAGTAGCATATGTTCATACATTTTTTTTTAAATTGTTCATGAACTTTGTCGCCCACTGTACCTCCTACAACATTCAACGGCCAACTGCTACTTAAATAACAACTTAGAACTTTTCTCTTTGCGTGAAACGGAGAACAAATACTTCAAATAGGTATATTATTTCTTGCCGAGGGAACGAAATATCTATTTATCTACATATCTTTGAAGTAAGCAATTTGTACCAACACGATGTATAGGTCCCGGCTTATATATTGAGTACGCCGCCGGGGTCCAACTATTAGGTAATCTGTGACTCGGTTTTATAAAAAAAACCATTAACTCGTATTAAAACATAACATAACATAAACTCACACCTTTATCTTCGAAGGTGCAGGCAGAAGTGCTTTATTATCGGTTCATTTATTTTTACTGTTACGATGGAGAGTGAATAAAGCTAATTAAATTATATCAATCAATCAATTAGCCGATCGCAGTCCACTACTGGACATAGGCCTCGCCCAATGTGCGACACTGCTCACGATTCTCCGCCCTTTGTATCCAGTTTGACTCAGCCGCCTTTTTCAGGTCATCAGTCCATCTGGATAAATGATATAACAAAAATCACCAAAGAGATACATTATTCGTAGCCAAATCGTATTTTTTATGCCAATATATAGACCTCCGTGGCGTGGCGGTTGTGACCGCGACTGCTACACAGGAGGCGTGGGTTCGATTCCCGCTCAGTGCAAATATTTGTGTACATGAATATGAATATTTGCATTGATTTGGGTGTTTCTATGTATAATATGTATGTATTTACAAAAAAAAGTATTTAAGTATGTTTATCCGCATTCTAGAACCCATAACACAAGCTAGTTAAACTATGCTTACCATGGGTCTAGGTGGCGTTGTGTAGATTGTCGTAGAATAGAATATACACTACATATTGTATTACATTACCGAAGTACTACCAGGTGCTTTCGACTTCTGAAGCGTTTCCATAACATCCTGTATTAAGGTATGTATCAACATAATTTTGTACATGAACAAACTTCAAAAATCATAAATTAACAAAACATAAGTTAATTCTCTGTATACCTCTCTTTGAGGCATACAAATATTTGTTGTGAGCGGGAATCAAATCCGTGCCTCCTGTGTAGCAGTCGAGCGCTCTAACCGCTCCGCCACAGAGGCCGTTAGAGACCGATAATTCTGTCGGAAGTTTTTCGAACTCCTCACCAGTAGCTCCACACCACTTAGCGAAGTTCAACCACCGTCTTGGGTGGTGTGAGATTAGGGAAACTTATCCATTAGCGCCACAATCCATTAGTGGACTGTCGGAGTGTCGGACATTGGTGTAACTTGCCACTCAGTACTCTCTCGATTCGAGTTAAGTCTTAAATTTGATACCGGTTGAATCGTGTTGCCAGTATTATATAGGTACATTAGTTAAGTACTATTCATATAGTTATTATTACTATTGTAGAGCAACAGTCTCCTAATTACCACGTAACTGAATTTAAAGTGTCAAATGAATTTAATGAAATACCGCGGTAGCCTAGTGGTATGGGTAATGGACTGCTGAGATGAGGTCTCGGGTTCGATCCCAGGTTTACCATGGTACACACCAATGACTGCGATGCTTTTCGAAGTTATTATTATTTATCGCAGGTTTATAAGGTTAATGGCAATAGGCTCGCCACATATTACATTGGGACCTAAATATAAACTGGCGAAATGTGGGTGCTAGCACCTCTGCCTACCCCTTCGGGGATATAGGCGTGAGTTTATGTTTATGTTGAAGTGAAATATAAGTAGTAAATCTGCGTACAGGTAGTTAGTTATTTATTTTATCACTGAAGTTATCTGCGTGGGGCACAGAGGTCAGAGATCAAAGCACTCCGCACGTGCCGACATGTTCCCTCTTATTGTACAATGTTCATGACATTTTCACGAATATTTCACTTATATAATTCAAAACAAAAGATTTTTAACAAATGAATGTACAGTACAACTTAAAATTATGTACTTACCTAATAACTGTACAGCAAATTATATACCTACCAAAATTAATATTATAATATTAATTAATTTTAAGTTGAAATTTAAGATTATCCAATCATATAAGAGTTAAAATTAAATAAAAAATGAATATACCTACATGAAAAAAATAGTTTACGAGCGACATAATTTTTTTTTCATACAATCTATATCCTTAACCTTTTTGAAAATATACACAAAAACTAAAATAAATGTTACGTACCTATAATAAATATTGTGTGATTATTAATTAATCTATTTTATTTATCTAATATTTATTTAACAACTTAAAAAATCAAAAATGCCTTCATGGGCAACCCTAAGTCCTTTTCTTGACTTTTGTCGGCTTTGAGTGTTTCATACTCAAGGTTTATCAATAAAAAATGTTGGCCAAGGAGATCCTAAGCAGAAAACCATACAAAGGACATTATTTTTTGTCGCACAGTCGTAAACAAGAGCCATTTGATCCTTATCTTCAATTACAAAAGATTATCTTCAAGATCTGCAATAAAAAAGAATCATGAAAATCGAATTACGTCATAAAATGTTGTCATACTTAAAAAATAAATACGTAACATAAGAGTCCATTTAGAACATAACATAATATAACATAAACTCAGGCCTTTATTCCCGAAGGGGTAGGCAGAGGCGCTAGCACCCACATTTCGCCAGTTTAAGTTTAGGTCCCAATGTAATAGGTGGCGAGCCTATTGCCATTAACCGGGCACTTATAAACCTGCGATAATTACACACATAACTTCGAAAAGCATCGAAGTCATTGATGTGTGCCATGGTAAACTTGGGATCGAACCCGAGACCTCGCCTCAGCAGTCCATTACCCATACCACTAGGCTACCGCGGCTTATTCTATTTAGAACTAACAATCCATTTAGAAGACAGTGGGAATGTAGGTGTAAAGAAAAATGTTCCAGGTTATTAACTTCCTGCGCCTCCCCATACCCGGGGGGCTAGAGGGGGACACCGTGGTCCCTGCACCCGAAAGAAGTCATCTAGAAATATATAGAAAAAATGTTTACTGCATGTGTATTAGAATATTTAATAACCTTCCATCAAGTTTGACTAACCTCCGTATGACATTATTTAAGAAACAATTATTTGACATGTTATTAAATAAATTATATTAATGATTTCTTGGACGATACAATAACACTTAACAAAACCCATTTGTAATTAATCTTAGCCTTTATGTATTAGTGTGTACCTGCCTATAATCTGAATATTTGCACCCCGAATGTGGCAGAATGTGAGGAAACAAATAATTTTGTAATATCTATTGTACCATATTCTAGCAAATAAACTATTTGATTTGATTGATTTGATCTCGAAAGAGATGGCCCCGGGCCTACCCGGGTGCGAGGGATATTTTGGCTACTATCTCATCTACAGTAACAAAGGACCCAGAGAGGCGTTTTACTTAGTTCGAGTCCGACATAACCTCCTCAACCGACTCTGGCGGGGAAGGTATTCGTGGAGATTTTTCGCACGATTAATACAATTCAATGACTTCCTTGTATAGTCCTTCCTTAAGAAAGAAAAGCTTCTGTTTAGGTTAAGGAGCATTCGATTGCAACGCTGGGGACACTAGTTCGATTCTGGTTTCAATAGGTACTTTGTGGAAATTCATTACAAGAAAATATATTATGGAGGGGAGGGGGTAGGTCGACGATCAGACCAATGCAAACAGCCATATTCATGCATATAAATATGCGGTAGCCTAGTGGTATGGGTAATGGACTGCTGGGACGAGGTCTCGGGTTCGATCCTAGGTTTACCATGGCGCACACCAATGACTGCGATGCTTTTCGAAGTTATGCGTGTAATTATCGCAGGTTTATAAGTGCCCGGTTAATGGCAATAGGCTCGCCACCTATTACATTGGGACCTAAATATAAACTGGCGAAATGTGGGTGCTAGCACCTCTGCCTACCTCTTCGGGGATATAGGCGTGATATTATAAAAAAAAAAAATTTCACTGAGTGGGGATTGAACCCACGCCTCCTGCGTACTACGCGTTCATTACCACCACAGAGGCTGTCTGATTACTCTGTGTTCCGTATTTATACACTTCTGCCAACCCTTACGAGAGATACACCATCGTAATGTTATAAAATATAGCTACAACACATTTAACAACGACATTTAGCCCAAATAGCCTCTCAGGGATACCCAACCCATATATCAAATGACAGGCCCAAATGGATGTACTTTATGAGGACAAAATGGATGACTGACTGTGTGACATCACGCTAAGTAATTTGTAGAGTAGACAGATATCATTGATTATTGTATTTAAAGTAAGTAGGTAAACACATTTGGAAAAGTCCGCTGAATTCTTGTCGTAGACTTCTTTGAGTCGGAGTCGCATGTCGAATCGGGTCCATTTGCATAACAAGTCTTAACTTTTAATTTTGGACGTTTTGTAAGCGCCGTTTTAATGTTAGAATTGGTGAGGGTCCATTTGCTAAACAAGTCTTCACTTTTAATTTTGACGTTTTGTAAGCACCGTTTTAATGGTATATTATATACTCTATATAGGGTGGAATTTTGTAATGCCACCTGAAGGAGAAGTACTCTTAATACTGTAGATAGAAAATTTCACTCAAAGGAAACATTCCTTTATTTTTTTAAAGAAACTAAAGTGAATTCAATGATTTTTGAAAATTTGCTTGCCGCACCCGGTAATCGAACCAACTTAAATCTGTAAAAGCTGCACCCTGTACTTTTACTGGATCGATCGTTAGGGTCAATTATAAGGATGAAATCTCTCTAAAAAACTACATAAATTAAATGAAAGAAAAAACATTGAAAAGAAATAAATGTACTCCAGGCTATGAACTTTGGAAGCTAAGAGTATCATAAGTACTAGTTATCGATAACGAGATAATACCGACTGTATTAATGAAGTTGTTATCAGTGATAACGCGAGTAATATTAATGCAATTCGTGATAGATAAGTAATAGCTATGAACGGGAACATATACTCTTCAGAGACAAACCAATTTATTGTCTTAATAACGCGATAAAATTCTATTTTAGAACTGAAATATTCGAGGGGAATCGCGATGAAAGGTTCGTGATAAAATGATTCCGTAGTCGACCGCATACGACAAATACAGACGCGAGATTAGCACTAGCATGAACTCCTATCGAATTCGTAATGTAAAGGTTTCGAGAGAACGGAGCAGTTATTGTCAGTCTGCCTATTGTGAACCTGTGTGCGTGTGTAGCCATGCTCCGTTATGTCGATACCTTTACATTACGAATTCGATAGTGTTTCGTGATAAGCGCACAGGAATCGAAACTCTGACGTAACAGTCAAAAGCTTTACCATCATTATCGTCAATAATAGTTAATTTAGCAGTTTTCTCATCAGCTAATGGGTAGCCTAGTGGTATGGGTAATGGTATGGGTAATACTACTGAGACGAGGTCTCGGATTCGATCGCAGGTTTTACCATGGCACACACTAATGACGTTCCGATGCTTTTCAAAGTTATGTGTGTATTTATCAAAGGATTATAAGTGCCCGGTTAATGGCAATAGGCTCGTCACCTATTGTCACATTGGGACCTAAACATAAACTGACGAAATGTGAGTGCTAGCACCTCTGCCTTCGGGGATATAGGCATGAGTTTAAAACATAATAAGCTAATATTTTATCATTTCCTTTACAGGTTTTCGCCAAGAATGTCCAGCTGCTGAATCATATCCTGTGGGGGTACTGAGACTAGAGCATCATGACGAAGAAATTTGAGTTCTACTGGCAGATCCCAGTCCCAGAGCCATTGCTGCAGGTAAACCTATATTGTCATCACATTTAATGAAATTTAGAAGCAATTACTTACTTTTCCTATGTAAGGGGCACACGCTCAAAGCTGAAGGCCCCTGGTAGTATTCATGGTACACAACATATTGGCATAAATACGATTTGCATTTTTTTTCTACCGTTTGGCTAGCGTTATTCACTCTCCATCGTGTTAGTAAAGCCAAATGAAACAAAAATTTGATGAAAAAGCATAAAACTCGCATTATGGCGACATTTGTTTTTTTTGTAGTGACGGTTCATATAACTTTACTGATAGGTAGGTACAGTAAAAAACAAAAAAAAACAAATCATAATTTTTTATGCCTATCTGTTGTTTAGGTACCTACCAGGAGTACTACCAGGGGCTTACAGGGGACTTCGGGAGTGTTCTTCTTACACCCTGTATATAGATCGGAAATAGTTAACATTCCAGACGGTATTTGAAACTTACCAGTAATCCCTTATAGGAGGAATGCTCTGTACAACTAATAATAATTATGAATTATTTCCTGATTCAATAGTTTACATTTTGCATTCTCTTAAATCTATTGACAGCCATTGTGGCGACGCGGTAGTGAAGGCGACTGCTACGCAGGAGGATCGATTCCCGCAACCTTCATTGGGTTGCCATTAACCTTCACTTCATAAATCTGTTTCGACCATGTTATATAAAAAGGAATAAAACACGAACCTTTTAGGCATTTTCACGCGTAGCGAAAATTCTCGTAGCGTACAGACCTAATACTATCTGCCGTGTTTACCTAATAATTGTCTGTTATTTCGTGCGGAGTTCTTCAGTAAATAGCATACATCACAGGACTTAGCCTCCCTATGATGTCTGTACCTATAATATACCGGTTGATTTTATAGTGGTTTCGGAAAAAAAGAGTTTGGCCACAATTTTGATAGTAAAATCGTAAGGAAGTCCTAATTTGGCAAAAAAAAAATTCTTTTTTTTTACATGTCCCATACATTTTTCTGTTCACCTGCACATTATTGCCATACATGAAGTAATTTTTTTTGTTTTGAAAATTAAAATTTCCAGTCGATTTTGCTACGGCAACTGTGTGTGAAACAAAATATTCTTTTTCCGAAACCACTATAAAATCACCGTGTATAAATAGAAACAAAATCCTACATTATATTTATGCGTGAAGACGGCGCGAATGTCGATAATGCCGTATATCAAAGAGACTGTTTGTCGAACCAGCGGAATGAGAAATATAAAAAAGCGGGCACAGTGTCATATGTGTAAGGTTTTCCAGGGCGGGGTTACATTGCGAAAAGGTGTATAGATTTTATTATATTGTATTTTTTAACCACCGCGGTAGCCTAGTGGTATGGGTGGTGGACTGCTGAGACGAGGTCTCGGGTTCGATCCCAGGTTTACCATGGCACACACCAATGACTACGATGCTTTTCGAAGTTATGTGTGTATTTATCGCAGGTTTATACGTGCCCGGTTGATGGCAATAGGCTCGCCCCCTATTACATTGGGACCTAAAATATACACAGGCGAAATGTGGGTGCTAGCACCTCTGCCTACCCCTTCGGGGATATAGGCGTGATAGTATAAAAAAAAAAAAAAAAAAAAAAATAGATAGATAGATAGTATTTTTTAACCCACGAAGTAAAAACGACGGGATGTTATAATAAGTTTCACGTATCTGTGTGTGTGTGTCTGTCGGTCTGTCTGTCTGTCTGTCTGTCTCTCTGTCTCTCTGTCTCTCTGTCTCTCTGTCTCTCTGTCTCTCTGTCTCTCTGTCTCTCTGTCTGTCTGTCTGTGCCATCGTAGTTACCGAACGGATGAACCGATTTCGATATAGGTTTTTCGTTCAAAAGGTAAATTAGTAGGGAGTGTTCTTAGGTATGTTTGATGAAAATCGATTCAAGATGGCCGCCGCTATTAAATTCCTATCTAAAATATTACTATCGATAATTTTCCATGATAAAAGCAAAACCTGAGACTTGGCGCTACTCAGATATAAAAAATTGCTCTACAGTTACACTAACCACGTAGATGGCAGACAAGCACGCGGCCCACCTGAACGAAAGTTATGTTATGTTTATCGTGGCCTATGGACGTTTGCAACACCAAAGGCGTTTTACTCGTATTGCCGACCATATAGAGAAGAAGGGGGAAGGAGAAGGGGGGATGGAAGAAGGTTAAGAGAGTATCTGAGCTGTCAGTACCTACAGAAGACAAAGAAGGGTTTTTCGGTCTTCCCACTGACAACACAAAACCTCAACGCAAGGCTATTATTAGCCGCGGTATTCTGTACGGCGGAGGTACTTCCCCAGTCGGACTGCTCAATTAGGACGGGAGATACCGTTATGTCCTCCCTCCGTTAGACATGAGCACATTTGAACGAATAAACAAACTCCTCGCTATATTATTAGTAATATTTTGTCGTCTTATTTACGATATTTTTTGAACATAAAAGGCCATACACTGAGTAGATATATATGTATGCCATATTGATTTATTTACGTGCTAATACATCGACGAAATATGAGATTTCCTTCTGCACAAATGAGTTCACATCACATCGTGAATAAACACAAGACAGTTCGTGATTCGTGATGCGGGATCACGTTATTGGCAAGTCAGAGCATGTTTGGTGGAGCGTGATAATGTGGGGTGACAGTGCCAGCGGGTTTACGGCTTAAGAATATTGTTGATTAGTTTCTCGCGTTGGTAAATTCACTGGTATTTTCGTAAGTAAATAAATGTCAATTTTAATAAGTCATGTAAAACTCGGTTTTAGAACTAGGGAATTAAGTACAAACTCGAGTTAACTGGACATATTTTGGGTCACTGTATCTCCTACGTTAATAGCTCCACTAAGGGACATTGGTTATACACATTAGTATAGAGGACTATCCCTCCTCTAACCTAGCAGCCAGGATAGGGTCGACACAAGGGATCCAACAGGGTCGAAGTGTCCGCGAAAGCTCCAGAGGACGCACCCCAATACCATAAGATAAGATAAGAAGGGACATTGGCAGAATTGATACTGAAAGCACAGAGACATTCATAAAAAAGCGTTTGAAAATAACATAAATATATCTTAGACGATGGTAGGATATTATAATGTCTATATTCTAGAACAACTCTCAGTTCTAAAGGTCATACACATTTAAGTGTAAGTGCGCAAGCCTAAGTTAGTGCAAATACATGTTAATCAAATATGCACAAGTATCTTCCAATTGCATGCACAAAAATATGGTAATGTATTACCATATTTTTGTGCAAGCCTAAATTCGCGCAACCATTTTGTAATAAATCTCGATTTATCTAAAGACAGATTGACAGATTTGACAGATAGTCTATACAATCCGTTCTCAGATGAGTCGAGATTCATAACTGAAAACCATTCTAAAATACAAGCCTAAGTAAATCTGATTCACAATTGACCGGTTTTATCCGACCTACATTTGCCTTTAAATCTGTTAAGTTTCAAGGAGTTTGCCATTCACTTGATCCTATTTCCCGAACAAAATCGCTTGCTACGTAACCTTATACCTAGAAGGTATGGTACCCATTGTTTGCTCAGTCAAAACCCGTCGTCATAATCCCTTTACCTTAGATCGCGCACGTACCTTAGATCAGTGTTGTGTTTCGACGTACTTAATGTCATTTGAAGTAGATTTGCACACAGTCCTCTTATTTTGTTAGACACAATAGTTTAATACTTCTTATTTTAGCTACGGGTAGGTACTTTTTTTTTAAATAGGTTAAGCGCGCATCGGGCTCGCGCACCAAGATTTCTGTCGAATACTAGATTCAGAATTGATATTATGTTGATTGTGTTGAGTTAGAATTTGATTTTTACACAGTTTTAAGGCGTTATATAGACCTGATTATGTGGTATTAATTTCAAATTCTAAAATATGTAATTCTGTGTTATACTATTAAACAGCACTTACAAAACGTCAAAATTAAAAATATATTAAAGGTTAGTTTAGCAAATGGACCACCGGTTCAAAGCGCAGCCCCGGCCTGAGAAGGCTGGCAAGAAACTCAGCGCACTTTTCGTTGTTTTTTGGTCCATTTACAAATATTTACTTAGTTAGTCTAAAACAATTCATTTTCATAGTTCACTTTCAGGCTTGTTTATCGTCAAAATAATCTTGGATTTAATAAAAGCTTCTTTGGCATAATTTACTTTAACAGATAGATTACTAATTTCATTAGGGAACTTGTTTCAATTGTTTTATTTTCACGCATTCCTTAGCAAAAGGTCTTGGACAGACAGACAGACAGACAGATAACAGAGTGATAAGGGTTCTTCTTTTTCCTAACAATATCATGCTAATATGATGAAGTGGTATTAAAGGTAGTTTTGTTCCCCAGGGTGCAGTCTTCGACCGATGGACAGAAGAGAAGGACAACACAGACTTGGAGCTGAACTGCACCTTCAAGGTCGATGAGTACGGCTTCTTCATATATTGGAAGAGTGATGGAAGGGTAAGTACTAAATCTAATCTATCACAAAACATAACTGAAATATAAACTCACGCCTATATCCCCGAAGGGGTGGCAGACGTGCTAGCACGCACATTTCGCCAGTTTTTGTTTAGGACCCAATTAATAGGTGGAGCCTATTGCCATTAACCGGACACATAACTTCGAAAAGCATCGAAAAGTCATTGGTGTTTGCCTTGGTCAAACCTGGGATCGAACCCAAGCTCGAGCTCTTGAGGATAGCACGGGGGTCAACGTGGTGGACGAACTCAAACCTACCAATCAAAGATTACCAAAACACTCCGCGCCCCCTGGGCCTTGTTTCTCGTTACTCTTAGTCGACTTAGTTCCAAGATCCGTCCGGATAGGTATAATCGGTTGGGCTGTTTCAGAGATTAACGCAAATATTTTAAGACCTTCTACTCAGCTTATCTATATCCAAAGTAAGTATAGCTTGTATTAAGCACTGTCCTAATAGAACGCGACTACGTGATCATTACGCGAATTCGCGCCAATCCATTTCAGTGTCACGCGAATGTCAATACAGTAATATATTTTCACGGGTGATTGCTTCATTTTTCTTTGAAATCTATGTTAGCGCGACAGAAACTGGTTGAAATAAAATTGAACATCATTTTTTCTCGCAATGGCAACAGAATACCGAAAGTATCCATTCATTCGTGAGTTCATTCGTTATTTTTTATACCAAAGTGCAGTATATCCGGCGGACTAAAAGCGCTTTCGGCTTCGGGCGTTTGCCTAATCTCCTGAATATTCTGCTTTATGTGACTCTAGCGCTAAACCAAACTATTAAAAGTGACGTAGCAGTATAAAATTCGGTTGACATGGCAAGAAGAAAGGAAAGATGGATTTTTTATTTTTATTTATGGCACGTCAATATGACTTCACCTCGCCTGATGTTAAGCTGAAGGCAAAGTCTCATGGAAGAGGGTCACCATTGCAAATACGTTCAGTGCTACAATGGTGGCGCTCAGCTTGACGTCTTCATCAGATGCTTTTACACGCCCCGCTTAAAGGACACGGGATAGTAGGAAGAAGGAAATACGTGCGCCGGTAAGGAATTCCAGGATTTAATGGTGAAAAGACACACCGAATCGCTTGGTTCTTGATGGAATATTCTGCACTGTATGCAGGTGACATCTAAGCCCTGCACGTGTTGTTCTATGTTGTAGGAAAGGTGAGGGTGGGATTAATTGGAAGAGCTCATCAGAACATTCACCATGGTAGAGACGGATGGATTATGTAAAAGAAATTATGGCAAAGAGGGGAGTGACTGAGGAAATGACATCTGACAGGAATGAGTGGAGGAGAATGTCATGTTGCTCCGGCCACAATTAATTGGGACAAGGGCAGGGAGACGATGATAGTTGACACGGTAACTGCTCTAGTTAGTCTTACGTCCTAAATATGCACTTTAAATTTGACACTTAAAGCTATATCGCGTCTGAATTTCCCCGGAGACGGCCTAGGTCACATAATTTATTCCCTATAACTAGGTTCGGAGAAGTTTATAATACGCATCAAGGCTAGAAGATTTAATATTAGACAGGTTTTTATACCAGTTAGGTGACAGACAAGCACACGGTTCACCTTTTGGAAAGTGGTCATCGTGGACGTTTGCAATATCAGAGGTGTAACACAGGCGATTGGTGAGCTTCAAGCACACACAGGTTTATGGTAGACAGGATTCCTATCGTAATGATCCGTTTTTTCGATATACGAATACCGCGGTAACCTAGTGGTATGGGTAATGGACTGCTGAGACGAGGTCTCGGGTTCGATCTCAGGTTTACCATGCCACACACCAATGACTGCGATGCTTTTCGAAGTTATGTGTGTATTTATCGCAGGTTTATAAGTGCCCGGTTAATGGCAATAGGCTCGCCACCTATTACATTGGGACCTAAAATATAAACTGGCGAAATGTGGGTGGTAGCACCTCTGCCTACCCCTTCGGGGATATAGGCGTGATATTATAAAAAAAAATACGAATTCGATAGGTTTTCGTGCTAAGGGCACTTACAGTAAGTAAAATATGAGTCTGTTTATATACTGTCCTTCCATGATCGATATAGTCTCAAGGGAAATCTATTGCAAAAGCTGAATGAATAATATGCTTACCGCGCTTGTTACGAAAATATAACATGGTAATAATATGATTTTTAAGCCAGTAAAGCCTCAAATATCGTTTACACGACTACCCAAAAAAGAGTGTAATATTTTCTGGTTTAATAATATTCGTAGGACCTGCCTAGGTATGTGAATTTTTTTTATTCAAAATTCTCGGGTCCGATCCCAAGTTTACCATGGCACACACCAATGACTGCGATGCTTTTTGAAGTTATGTGTGTATTTATCGCAGGTTTATAAGTGCCGGGTAATGGCAATAGGCTCGCCACCTATTACATTGGGACCTAAAATATAAACTGGCGAAATGTGGGTGCTAGCACCTCTGCCTACCCCTTCGGGGATATAGGCGTGATATTATAAAAAAAAATACGAATTCGATAGGTTTTCGTGCTAAGGGCACATACAGTAAGTAAAATATGAGTCTGTTTATATTCTGTCCTTCCATGATCGATATAGTCTCAAGGGAAATCTATTGCGATAGCTGAATGAATAATATGCTAACCGAGCTTGTTACGAAAATATAACATGGTAATAATATGATTTTTAAGCCAGTAAAACCTCAAATATCGTTTACATGACTACCCAAAAAAGAGTGTAATATTTTATGGTATAATAATATAGGTCATAGTCGTATGACCTGCCTATATATGTGAGTTTTTTTTATTCAAAATTTATTTTCCTCAGATTATTTCTGCTACCTCATTTCCTCATTCGAAGAGTGTCGTGAGAGGCGACAAACGGAAATATACTCAGACGACATCTTTGCAAGAGAATGAAAACTCGAAATAATACATACCCTGTAGCCCTAGTACCCTGTATCCGTCTGGTCATCATGGAAACAATAGGTCAAAGCCATCCGACATTAGGAGAGGTCCAGCAGCGGACTGTGACAGACTTAATTGATTGATTGATTTGGATTATTTTTCCAATTTATTGAGGATCAAACTTGATCGGACATATTGAAGAACATCGAATGATCTAGACATAGTCTAGGTGCTAAAATGGTCAGACCATTCTCCCTGTACACGTAATGACTGTCGGATTCAAGTCCTGTCTAGACATTCACTTTTTCCAATTTAAAATCACTTTAAAGAAGTTAGCATATTAATGTCTCAAAATATAATTAAAATGAATACAACGTATAATTCTAAGCGCCCACTTGACGGCAATAGGCTTGCCCCTATAACGTGGTACCGACAATGATAATTAGCGAAATTTGCCTACCCCTCCTAAGATTCACAGAAGGGGTTAAAATATTGTGTGAATATATGTGTATGTATGTTTGTGCTGCTATATCACTTACGCATATATTTAAATTATATAAATTATTATCTTAAAGTACTAATTACTCAAGTTGTTTACGACATAATTTCATTCGTGAATTTCTGAAGCGAAATCTATCAAAAGACCGAAATTATTTAGTTAATTCAACCACCACACGTCAAATTATGAAATCTATATTTAATAATATATGATAAGCATTCATTTTGGGTTGATTAATGATAAAGTACCATAGAGTTATCTTTAGAGAAAAGTGCGCAAGTGACATACGTATCTTTACACAAAACTTAGAAGTTTCTTTATCAACTTTGACAGAAATAGATATTACAGTAACGTCAGTATGTACACACTGGCTTAGTTGCTCCAACTACCTGTTAAAGTTAAGGTTTCCGTCAAATTGAACAGTAACAGCAACATTGATTCTAATGGTTTCTGCGAAATGTGTTGTACCAGTGTATTTGGTAGCTCGGTTAAAGTTATCTTTTTGATAGAATTTGGCGGAAGCCGGTTACAGTTAGCGTCAAGTTATGACGTCATTATAACTATTGCATAATGCATGCATATTAAACGGGGCGTGAAAAAACATCTGATGAAGACGTCAAGTTAAGCGCCACCATTGTAGCACCCTCTTTCATGTGACTGCCTTCAGCTAAACACCAGGCGAGGTGAAGTCGTGCCATAAATAAAAAATGTAATCTGTAAAAGATTCAGAACTATTTTAGAACTACCCATCCTGTATCGCGAAAGTAAATACTTCAAAAATTCATTAATAGAAAAGTTAAGAGGTCTGCAAAGTTGAGAATAGCTACCGCGAAAACGCAATATAACTTTAGGTGAAGATTCGACAAGACAAATCGGTTACCTCACTTACTGAATACCCTAAGTTCGTGAATAGGGTGAAGTTTACAACTGGCTGTTTGTGGTTTATCGAATAAGTTTCAAGACACGAAAAAGTTTTGTTTTATTAACATCTAAAAGTGTGTCCATGCAGATTTCGATCGATGTTTTCATTTAAATTCACGCAGGTGAATTTGCAACGGTCACGGTAAAATCGTTCATTTAGTGTAGGTGTAAGGGGTACACTCCCGAAGGCCCATAGTAGTACTCCTGGTAGGTACACAACATATTGACATAAAAAAATCATTTGGAATTATTTTATTTTTTTCATTTAATTTTTTCCTTTTTAACTTTTTATACAGTTGAACTAGAGTTATTTTTTCTCGATCGCGTAAGCTCATAAAATTTCATAAAAAAAAACCTGAACTCGCATTATGACGCCATTTGTTTTTTTAACGTGACGATTTTTTATGAAATTATCGTTTCATTTAGCTTTACTGATACGATGGAGAGAGATAAATGATACGAAAAAAAATTGCCAAATCGTATTTTTTTTCATGCGAATATGGTTGTCTACTAGGAGTACCACCAAGGGCCTTCGGCTTCAGGAGTGTTCCTCTTACACCCTGCGTAGCAGTCTTGTCACTACCACCACGCCACGTACCTTAAAACGTGTAGCATGTTTTAACATAACATAAACTCACGCCTTTATCCCCGAAGGGGTAG
Source organism: Pelosia muscerda (assembly GCA_963691645.1). Taxonomy (NCBI): domain Eukaryota; kingdom Metazoa; phylum Arthropoda; class Insecta; order Lepidoptera; family Erebidae; genus Pelosia; species Pelosia muscerda. The sequence continues at coordinate 16,225,132 of OY829109.1, read as the reverse complement.
GCAGAGGTGCTAGCACCCACATTTCGCCAGTATATGTTTAGGTCCTAATGTAATAGGTGGCGAGCCTATTGCCATTAACCGGGCACTTATAAGCCTGCGATAAATACACACATAATTTCGAAAAGCATCAAAAAGTCATTGGTGTATGCCATGGTAAAACCTAGGATCGAACCCGAGACCTCGTCTCAGCAGTCCATTACCCATACCACTAGGCTACCGCGGCTTAGGCCGACATTTTAGTGTCAAAATAATAAGTAAATCTTCAGCTTCAAATAGGTAAATCACGGTCAAGCGATTAGTTACCTTATGAACTGTAATACCGGAAGGACCAACAATTTGAAACGTCATCGAGCATTAGAGTCTCCATTTGCGTAACATGAGTGCCCCCAATCGACTTCTAATGGATGACCCTCGAATGGGGTCACGTGGCTCGAAAGGCCTTTGAGGTGTTCGGTATGTATCTGTATTTTAGGTAAGTAGATAGCGGGGCCGATTCTGTTATATATTTTCAGTAAACTAAACTTAAAATAAATGAAAAGTCTGATAATAATAATAATAATAATTTATTTCATTAATTCAATAGTACTTGTTACATAATTTCTTAATCTATCTATTGCTTTTTTTTATACTTAGTGCATACTATCTTAGATATTATATTATAAATGAGCTCTACATTTGTAAAAACAATCTTACGTTATCTATAGTTATTTAACTGTGCTACATAGCCTGTGCCTGAACTAGGTAATCCTGTTTTTCAGGCTTGTGTGGCAATTTTTACATTTTAAATAAACAAATAATTAATTCATATGTAACTATAAAAGCTACTTGCAAAGTGGATTATAAATATTATCTTACTAAACTACTTAACAATATTCATTTCATTTCACCACCATCACCATCATTGAAGTATGAAAACTGAAGCTTTTGATGTTTAGTAATTGTTGTTTATGCTGTATGATATTTATAACTAGCTGTTGCCCGCGGCTCCGCCCGCGTGGACTTCTTATCCCGTTCCTGTTCCTCCATTTCGAGCATTTTCATATTTATTCACCTTTTAAAAATTCTCTGGACTCCCACAAATAATTCAAGACCAAAATTAGCAAAATAGGTTCAGCCGTTCTTGAGTTTTAGCGAGACTAACGAACAGCAATTCATTTTTATATACATATAAAGAAGATTTCTGTACATATTTTAAGTTTCTGTGTTCAAGCAAAACGGGCATTATGACTGAATTTTGAATTTAGGAATTTAAAAATTAGATTAAAAATGTCGTATAGGTACCTATGTACAGCCCAGATTCATTTCACCAACCATTATATTAGGTCCTGTAATAGAATCTGATGAGGCCGTCAAGCTGAGTGCCACCATTGTAACACTTTACGTGTTTGTAATGGTGGCACTCTTTCCTGATACTTTGCCTTCAGCTTACCATCAGGCGGGGTACAGTGCAATAAAAAGTAGGGGGTGAGCCTATTGACATACTCCGGGCACTATTGTTGACTCGCGCCACGCATCTGAGACTGAGTCTGGGCTGTATTTATATCTGTCTTCTTGTCTAAACAGCCCTATTTCTTAACCACCTTGCGTATCGCTAAGACGGCTAAGAAACAGGACTGTTAGGCGTATAAGAAGTGATGGGGTGGCCCGAATACTACTCACTTGTGAACATCATTGTTTTGACATATTGTTTGTATAAAAATCATTTAGCTAAATTGAGCACCTTCTCTTTTTTGCAGTCGGTTAATTAAAGAACGTAGCTATAAGTCAACCCCAATTTGAAGTGTCAAAGTTTTTTCGGGATTACACTAAATATACGTAACATTGATATCCTTGAAGTGGACTTTATATACAGAATTCATTTTTAGTTAAAACCACCATAATATCTCGTGAAAGATCATTTTAAACGTATACCTAGTCAATATAGACGAAAGTTACAATGCTCTTTTCATCATAGAAAAGTATAGTTTTAGAAAATCTTAAACGAAACCCATACAAAACCACAAGCCCGAGAAGGTCACTCCGTTAATGACATGCTTGTAAACGTCACTATTATAGAAGCTGAATCTCTTGAGACTTTCTACAGCCCTCGAGTACACGACCTTGTAAATAATGATGAGCTAAAGTACACTCTAACCACTCATCTTTAGAGTACCATTTCGTCTGAGTGGCAATCTCCGGTTCCATTACAAGAGACAGGTATTTGATGAATTTTTGCTGAAGCTTTCAGCTAGTTCGGGCGGAGTTATTGGCGAACATTATACTAATTTTGTTTTAACAATATACAAAAAGAACAAAGGAATTGTTCGCCATTGTGATGCGGAACTTTTTATAATTTTATTTTTTCTTTTCGGTGTTGTACGAAAGATGATAAGGGTAGTTGTCAAGAATATTGTAACAGTTTATTTTTATTGAACATTCAAACAGTTTTGTGGAATAAGTAACAAGTTGGGACGTGACGTTCTATTGTCAAATAAAAGCGTATTATTTGTTTCTTTTTTTTATACTACGTAGGTGGCAGACAAGCACACGGCCCACCTGATGGAAAGCAGCCACCGTAGCCTATGAACGTGTGCAACACTAAGGGTGTCACACACGCGCTGCTCACCCTGAAGGGAAAGGGGAAGAGCTGGGAAGGGGTAGGGAGGTTAGGAAGCGGAGGAGAAGGAGGGGTATAGTGAGCTCTGGCTACCCTACTTACCGGCGGGAACACAACACGTTTAACAACATGTTTAGGTTCAGAATGTCCAATTCCCAAAATGCCGCCAGTCAATCGATGGTTTCATTGAAATTTACGCATGCAACGGTCACGGTAAAATGTTACATTAAATGTAGGTGTAAGGGGAACACTCCCAAAAGCCCCTGGTAGTAAGTACTCCTGGTACACAACATATTGACATAAAAAAATCATTTGGAAATATTTTAATGTTTCCATTTCATTTTTTCCTTTTTAACTTTTTATACCGTTGAACTAACGTTATTTAGTCTCCATCGCGTTAGTAAAGCTAAATGAAATAAAAATTTCACGAAAAAACATGAACTCGCATTATGACGCCATTTGTTTTCTTTCAACGTGACGTTTTTTATGAAATTATCGTTTCATTTAGCTTCACTGATACTATGGAGAGTGATAAATGATACGAAAAAAATATGCCAAATCGTAATTTTTTTATGCTAATATGGTTGTGTACTAGTAGTACCACCAAGGGCCTTCGGCTTCAGGAGTGTTCCTCTTACACCCTGCGTAGCAGTCTTGTCACTACCACCACGCCACGTACATACCTTAAAACGTGTAGCATGTTTTAACATAACATAAACTCACGCCTTTATCCCCGAAGGGGTAGGCAGAGGTGCTAGCACCCACATTTCGCCAGTATATGTTTAGGTCCTAATGTAATAGGTGGCGAGCCTATTGCCATTAACCGGGCACTTATAAGCCTGCGCTAAATACACACATAACTTCGAAAAGTATCGGAAGTCATTGGTGTGTGCCATGGTAACCTGGGATCGAACCCGAGACCTCGTCTCAGCAGTCCATTACCCATACCACTAGGCTACCGCGGCTTAGGCCGACATTTTAGTGTCAAAATAATAAGTAAATCTTCAGCTTCAAATAGGTAAATCACGGTCAAGCGATTAGTTACCTTATGAACTGTAATACCGGAAGGACCAACAATTTGAAACGTCATCGAGCATTAGAGTCTCCATTTGCGTAACATGAGTGCCCCCAATCGACTTCTAATGGATGACCCTCGAATGGGGTCACGTGGCTCGAAAGGCCTTTGAGGTGTTCGGTATGTATCTGTATTTTATGTAAGTAGATAGCGGGAGCGATTCTGTTGTACATTTCCAGTAAACTAAACTTAAAATAAATGAATAGTCTGATAATAATAATAATAATAATTTATTTCATTAATTCAATAGTACTTGTTACATAATTTCTTAATCTATCTATTGCTTTTTTTATACTTAGTGCATACTATCTTAGATATTATATTATAAATGAGCTCTACATTTGTAAAAACAATCTTACGTTATCTATAGTTATTTAACTGTGCTACATAGCCTGTGCCTGAACTAGGTAATCCTGTTTTTCAGGCTTGTGTGGCAATTTTTACATTTTAAATAAACAAATAATTAATTCATATGTAACTATAAAAGCTACTTGCAAAGTGGATTATAAATATTATCTTACTAAACTACTTAACAATATTCATTTCATTTCACCACCATCACCATCATTGAAGTATGAATACTGAAGCTTTTGATGTTCAGTAATTGTTGTTTATGCTGTATGATATTTATAACTAGCTGTTGCCCGCGGCTCCGCCCGCGTGGACTTCTTACCCCGTTCCTGTTCCTCCATTTCGAGCATTTTCATATTTATTCACCTTTTAAAAATTCTCTGGACTCCCACAAATAATTCAAGACCAAAATTAGCAAAATAGGTTCAGCCGTTCTTGAGTTTTAGCGAGACTAACGAACAGCAATTCATTTTTATATACATACATATAAAGAAGATTTCTGTACATATTTTAAGTTTCTGTGTTCAAGCAAAACGGGCATTATGACTGAATTTTGAATTTAGGAATTTAAAAATTAGATTAAAAATGTCGTATAGGTACCTATGTACAGCCCAGATTCATTTCACCAACCATTATATTAGGTCCTGTAATAGAATCTGATGAGGCCGTCAAGCTGAGTGCCACCATTGTAACACTTTACGTGTTTGTAATGGTGGCACTCTTTCCTGATACTTTGCCTTCAGCTTACCATCAGGCGGGGTACAGTGCAATAAAAAGTAGGGGGTGAGCCTATTGACATACTCCGGGCACTATTGTTGACTCGCGCCACGCATCTGAGACTGAGTCTGGGCTGTATTTATATCTGTCTTCTTGTCTAAACAGCCCTATTTCTTAACCACCTTGCGTATCGCTAAGACGGCTAAGAAACAGGACTGTTAGGCGTATAAGAAGTGATGGGGTGGCCCAAATTCTACTCTGCTGTGAACATCATTGATTTGACATATTGTTTGTATAAAAATCAGTTAGCTAAATTGAGCACCTTATCTTTTTTGCAGTCGGTTAATTAAAGAACGAAGCTAAAATTCACCCCCAATTTGTAGTGGCAAAGTTTTTTCGGGATTACACTAAATATACGTAACATTGATATCCTTGAAGTGGACTTTATATACAGAATTCATTTTTAGTTAAAACCACCATAATATCTCGTGAAAGATCATTTTAAACGTATACCTAGTCAATATAGACGAAAGTTACAATGCTCTTTTCATCATAGAAAAGTATAGTTTTAGAAAATCTTAAACGAAACCCATACAAAACCACAAGCCCGATAAGGTCACTCCGTTAATGACATGCTTGTAAACGTCACTATTATAGAAGCTGAATCTCTTGAGACTTTCTACAGCCCTCGAGTACTCGACCTTGTAAATAATGATGAGCTAAAGTACACTCTAAACACTCATCTTTAGAGTACCATTTCGTTGAGTGGCAACCTCCGGTTTCCATTACAAGAGACAGGTATTTGATGAATTTTTGCTGTAGCTTTCAGCCAGTTCGGGCGGAGTTATTGGCGAACATTATACTAAGTAATTTTGTTTTAACAATATACAAAAAGAACAAAGGAATTGTTCGCCTTTGTGATGCGGAACTTTTTATAATTTTATTTTTTTCTTTTCGGTGTTGTACGAAAGATGATAAGGGTAGTTGTCAAGAATATTGTAACAGTTTATTTTTATTGAACATTCAAACAGTTTTGTGGAATAAGTAACAAGTTGGGTCGTGACGTTCTATTGTCAAATAATAGCGTATTATTTGTTTCTTTTTTTTTATACTACGTAGGTGGCAGACAAGCACACGGCCCACCTGATGGAAAGCGGCCACCGTGGCCTATGAACGTGTGCAACACTAAGGGTGTCACATACGCGCTGCCCACCCTGAAGGGAAAGGGGAAGAGCTGGGAAGGGGTAGGGAGGCTAGGAAGCGGAGGGGAAGGAGGGGTATAGTGAGCTCTGGCTACCCTACTTACCGGCGGGAACACAACACGTTTAACAACATGTTTAGGTTCAGAATGTCCAATTCCCAAAATGTTCACAGGATCAGCACCCTTTAATAAGGACCGCTTAGAACTTTAATAACGCGATTTAGGATTCGGTAGTTTTGCTGATCATGCATCAAGATTTCAGTTACTTTGACAGAGAATCACCCTAGAATAGGTGACAGGTTCAAATCCCGTTTAGTATGTTGATTTCACTGATGCCTGTCTGGTGAAAATTAGCAGGAACGTGGTCTTCTCTACGTCTATACACCTGTAGTATTCCTAAAGATGCCTCGAAGACGAAATATATTTCGAAGTTTGTTCTTCGCACTTGTAAAAATTGCACATAGGTACGAAATCATCTAATCTCCTCGGGAAAGAAGTCTTTTTAAATGCTTTGAGGGGTGCGGCTTGGCATTCCTTTCTAGATGTTTAAACCGTGGGAACCACCCCTCCCCCCCATTAAATATGGATTTCCGCCATGTAACACCTACGAGATTTTTATAATTTATTTTTATATTTTTATAATTAACCCTTAGCTTTCTGTAGGAAGAACATTCCGTACCTACCTCCCCAATTATAAAAATGAGAACTTAATAAGGGATGTCATTTTTGAAGTTCTGTTACCGTATCATATTTAATATGGTGTGTTACACAATTTATTTTAATTACACCCAAAGGTAACGGAAGTCGAGGCCTTAATTAACAAAATTGGAATCTTAATTATAGCTTCGAAATCCTCCAGCGGTGTAATTCATGTTTCTTTATATAAGTAATTACGAGTTTAACCCAAAATTGTAGGCAAAAAAATAATCAATCCCAGATTTTGAAATCTCTGTCTTTATTTCTTGATTTTTATACTTTCGCGTTGCATGATATCATCATTCTCTGAAGCTTTTCCCAACTCAGTTGGGGTCGGCTTTGCAGTCTAACTGAGATGCGGCTGATCTTCGATATTTTCCGTAAGCGACTGCCATATGACCTCTACAACCATATAAGTTTCCAACAAAATGACGGATCTTGGTGCCAATGTATTTCAAAAAGAATCACAAATTTTTGATCCGTAGTTACATGCATTTTCCCTATTCGAAACTTCGCTTAACTTTAAATGCATATGCATAATAATATTGCTAATTGCTGAGTTATTTGCAGAAACTTCGGAATCGCTATATTTATAAAAAAAGCAGTCGAACTTTTTGTATTAAAATTAAAACTTATCGCTAGCTTCTACAGAATTTTCTCTAAGCAATTAACTAGTTCTTCCAACATCAAAGCGTAATCAAAGCGAATCTGTGTATTGTCCAACGAGCTAATAACTGAATCGCTAATGAAAGACGCAGGTGCGAATCCGAAACTCTATTAGAGATAATGGGTCCACAGCTGATTATACGGCTCTTAGATCTCAAATTAAGGCATTTAATATAGGGAATTTATGCGGATATTAATCTTTGGATAAACCTATTTGGCCTGTTTATATATATATATATTACTGGTGAAAAAAGTTTTAATTGTAATCGAAACTTCAAATTCCAACAAAAAAAATACTTTCAACTGTAGCAATTAATTTCGTTGTGTAAAATATGAAATCCTAGTTTAGTTACCGACGATTGATTGAGTTGAACTAGAGGTATAAGCAAAAATACAATCACCGATACCGACCAAAAACGCATATTGGCATGGTATTTGTATTTAGTTTTTGAGGTGACTACTATTTATATGATATTGTTTTTTAAATATTCATTACATTATAACCGCATTAAATATAAGATAGAGTTAAAGTTGGCGAAGTCTGGGCATTAACGCGACCATATAGTAAATATTTATCGCAGGTTTATAAGTGCCCGGTTAATGGCAATAGGCTCGCCACATATTACATTGGGACCTAAACATAAACTGGCGAAATGTGGGTGCTAGCACCTCTGCCTACCCCTTCGAGGATATAGACGTGAGTTTATGTATGTTATTGTTCAGTAATCTAGAATTTTAGTGGCGTCTAATGACAACAGAGTCAATAACACTACCTACTAAAAGTAATTATTTCAATCTTAATTTACTTTCACAGTGTGATTCGGACTAAGACCGTTGTCATCCATCGATATTTGTATACTGTATCTTATAAGATTAGTGTAAATTTGAACAAATTAAATAAATAAATGTATCCACTACAGTAAGATATACTGTTTGACTCATTAACCACATAACACTAGTATCCTGACCGACGCTGATGGTCCTAATCTCACTATGGAAGTAAAGTGAGACGTCGGTAGCTTAGTGGTTAAGGAGTCGGCCTTGCGATCGAGAGTCCCAGGGTTCGAATCCTGGTCATTATACTACCGACGTGAACCCACTTCTAACACAAGCCATTGAGCTTAGCTGCAGGGGTTAGAGGGAATATTAGTTAAAGAAAGTAAAACTGAAATAATATTTTTTAAGAGGTGGTCGTAACTTGGGCAGGCCCTAGGTCACCATAATGACACCACAATAGATATCGATTAAACGTCGCTACAGAGATGTCCGACCTAGTTGCGGTATCATACCATCTTGCTCGACGCGTGTCAGTTGCATTCACTGCATAGACACTTGCGAGGGACGCCATGACAGGTCTAGAAAGTTTTATAGAGAGAACAGAGGGTGTAAGTTATTACAGAATTAATAGAGCCGATATAGGTATCTATAGACGGCCTCGCTCCGATATCGCCTCGCTTCGATATCGCCATTGGTCATTGGACCATTGGTTGTGGAGGTCAGATGGCAGTCTATTCACGGAAAATATCGAAGTTCAGCCGCATCACAGTTAGACTGGAAAGCCGACCCCAACTGTGTTGGGAAAAGGTTCAGAGAATGATGATGATGAGACGGCCTCTGTGGTGTAGCAATAAAACGTTTGACTGCTACGAAGAGGGTGTGAGTTGTAATCCCGCTCAATGTAAATCATAGAGTATACAGGGGGAACGCTCCCGAAGTCGAAGGCTACTGGTAGTACGCCTGGTACACAACATATTGGCATAAAAAAAAATTACGGCAAAGCAATTTTTTTTTAATTTTGTTTCTGCATTGTTTACTCGTCATCGTATCAGTAAAAACGTCACTGCAAAAAAATAAGTGACGCCATCTTGCGAGTTCTATTTTTTTTGTTGAAATTTTTGTTTAATTCAGCTTTACTACCACGATGGAGAGTGAATAACGCAAGTTATACTGTATAAAAAACGAATAAAAAAAATTGCAATAAAAAAAATACATTACCGTAATTTTTGCGCGATAATCGACATCCAGTCATCCAGGAGTCGCGGGCAACGTCAGTTTTAAATAAAAATAATATACCCATCGGAACATTTCTAGGCAGTGAGTGCTGGTAATGATCGGAAGTCTATTGTTAGGTTTATCGACGGTCTCTGCCAACTGACTCTTTGTTTGTGAAGGGAAACGATATCCTATTGTAGGCATGTAGAACTTTATGAATAAACGTCAAGACTTTACTATGCTTCTGTATACTTTTTTATAATTATAGTGCACAGAATCCCCACGAATACCACCTCTGTCAAAATTACATAACATAACATAAACTCACGCCTATATCACCGAAGGGGTAGACAGAGGTGCTAGCATTCACATTTCACCAGTTTATGTATAGGTCCCAATGTAATAGGTGGCGAGCCTATTGCGATTAACCGGGCTCTTATAAACCTGCGATAATTACACACATAACTTCGAAAAGCATCGAAAAGTCATTATTGTGTGCTATGGTAAAACCTGGGATCGAACCCGAGACCTCGTCTCAGCAGTCCATTACCCATACCACTAGGCTACCGCGGTCTTCCCATACCCAGGAGCTAGTCCATAAGGGGTACAACTGCTCCAATCACCGACAACGGTTCCGGAAGATTTTAGGAGCTTCTCCAAACTCCTAGCTTTCTGGGAGAACCGGGGATGGTTGGAGTGAGCGAGAAGACGTAGCACCACACGCACAATTGCCCAATCAAGAGTGCGGAAAATGCCAGAAACGAACGAACAAACCCAAGGGCTAGTTGGGGACAATATGGTCCCAACATTAAGGGAAGGGGATCATCTCAAAAGAGATATCCCCTTTAGATATTTTTAATCTAGTAAAAATCTCGACGTTCGAAGTTACTCGAAACGTATAACTATCTCAATCGCTCATGTTATTACGTCGTATGTTACATAATTAATTGTTACATAAAATGTTTTTAAATCAAAATACCGAGACTTCTAACGCGAACTGAATAGAATATATTCTCGGCAATATGAAATGCCTTGGAAATGCGTTCTGAGATAGTTTTCTTTTGAGATAGGATCCGTAGCTTGCGCCGCGGGCAGAATAAGTTTTATTTATTGAAAAAGATTTTCATTTTGCAACTTTTCCTACATGAAAAGAAAATATTAAGTATAAACAATTTACTTTTCCTTTTTTTCATACTTTTTTTTTACTTTTAGTTTACTTTGTAACCGCAGAAGCCTAGTGGTATGGGTAATGAACTGTTGAGACGAGGTCTCGGGTTCGAGCCCAGGTTTTACCATGGCACACACCAATGACTTTGCGTAGTTATCGTGTTGAAAACCTCGTCTCAGCAGTTCATTACCCATACCACTAGGTTATTCTTGAATCTGCCAAAATCACTACGAGATGCCATTGAAAATTGATGTCCACTACATCCATTTGACTGTCATGTGGCTAGCCGCAGACCACAAACTAACTTGATATACAGTTAGCCTAATAATTCAATGCGGTGTAAGAGCTAGTTTCAGGCTAATTCAGATGATTAAGTACAAAACTGGTTCACTGGTGGTAGAAATTTGATGCCACAAATTTGTCACAAATTTCGACCGGGTTGGTACCACCGTGCACATATGCGCAAAACCCTTCATAGTAATCCAATCTCGGTTGGATTGCGTTCAGGGATCAGCAAGTGCATAGCCGGGCAGAGGTGATGGTGGTCGCAGTACTAGTGGGACCAGTGGGTCTTGGCGTAGTCTAGTGAGAGTGGCGCGGGGCGATCCGCCGACCAGGGAGACCCGTAGAAACGGTGGTGCCGCTGGCCGCCCGCGGTATAGTACAGGGGCCCAACCGGGGCTAACCACCCCGGGAGGCTGCCTCACCAGGCCGCGCATAATCTCGATATGGTTCGTCGTGCCGGTTGGTGACCGGACGTGGGACTCCGGCGACCATATTCGGGGGGGTACGGGGGCCCTTCCGATCGGCGCGTCGGCTCTCGCCACTCCTCACATTCATAGACAAAACCAATCTCCCGCGCTTTGTCACGCGGTACTGTAACGACCATCATCTCTTTTCACGCCTCCTCTTACCCCCTCCATGGCAGTGCAAAATAGAGAATATGGCAACACAGCGGCTCTTCGTTTTCCCACAAATTCGCTATTTGAGGTGGAGTCCACGAACATCTGTGGGCTCCATGCAAACCTCAACGCCGTCCACCAACATCTAGAGACGGCGAAACCAGCCATGCTTTTTCTCACGGAGACACAAATATACCGCCCTGATGACACGACCTACCTGCTCTATCCCGGCTATGTTTTAGAGGAAAATTTCCGTGCCAAAGCCGGGGTATGTGTGTTTGTTAGGGCGGATGTTTGTTGTCGCCGTTTGCGCTGCCTTGAGGACCCATCCTTTTCTGTCCTGTGGGTACACGTAGACCATGGCTGTACTAGTCAAATCTATGTGTGCCTTTACCGTTCCCATACTGGAGATGCCGAGACAACTCGACTCTTCGAATATCTGAGTCAGGCGGCAGATGATGCGCAGGAGCGGTTTCCGAACGCAGAATTGGTATTTTTGGGGGACTTTAACGCCCACCACGAGATCTGGTTGGGCTCCTCCAAAACAGACCATGCGGGAAGAGCCGCCCACGCGTTCGCTCTGGCTCACGGCCTGACCCAACTGGTACACGAGGCCACCAGAATACCAAGAGGGTCAGCCCAAGCACCCTCTTTGCTAGACCTTCAGCTGACGAGCCACCCAGACCAGTACAATGTTTCGGTGCATGCTGCCTTAGGCAACTCCGACCATTGTCTGGTCTGTTCCAAGGTGCCTATGATAGCGCCCCCACGACCAGTGCAGGGAAATCGGCGTCTCTGGCACTACTCGTCAGCGGACTGGGATGGACTGCGAGACTATTTTGCGTCCATCCCGTGGGTTGAGCGCTGCCTTGAAGGTAAGGACCCATCGGATAGTGCAACTGCTGTCGTCGGTGAGATCAGTCTGGGTATGGAGTACTATATCCCATACACTGATGTCACCGGTGCCCGTGGAGTGCGCCCATGGTTCGGGCGCGAATGCGCAGAGGCTGTTCGCCAAAAACAGTCTGCGTATCGTGCTTGGGTAAGGGCGCGGGCTACGCACGATTCCAACCTAGGGTACTTCAAGGCAGCGTACAACAAAGCCACTAGGGTCTGCAAGAGGGCTTACGTCAGAGCGGATGCCCAGCGCATAGCACGGGTTGGTCAAGAGCTGGTGGCGCATCCCACGGGCAGCCGTGGCTACTGGCGACTGGCCAAAGCCGTGCAAGCCAACTTCTGCCAGCCTTCGCTGCCCCCCCTGCGTAACCCTGATGGATCCCTGGCCCATGAGCCGCAAGAGAAAGCAAATTTGCTGGTTAATCTCTTTGCGGCCAACTCCCGAATCGACGACTGTGGTATGCAGCCTCCGACACTACCCAACAGTGGCCACGCAATGCCTGATATTCGTATCAGGCAACGCGATGTCCGAGCAGTGCTGCAGTCACTCGATGTCCGGAAAGCCAGTGGTCCGGATGGTATACCAGCGGTGGTTCTTCAAAAATGTGCAGCGGAGTTGTCTCCAATGCTCACGCGGCTGTACCGACTTTCCTACATTTCGGGTACAGTGCCGACGGCGTGGAAAGAGGCGAATGTACAGCCGATTCCCAAGAAGGGAGATCGCTCAGACCCAGCCAACTATCGGCCCATAGCCGTCACCTCAGTGCTGTGCAAGGTCTTCGAGCACCTTATCAACACACAGCTCATGCGCCACCTAGAGGATCACTCCCTGATTAATGACCGACAATATGGTTTTAGGCCGAAACGGTCAACGGGTGATCTTCTGGCGTATGTTACCCATCTTTGGGGTGAGGCTATGGACAAGCATGGTGAGTCACTGGCTATTAGCCTAGACATCGCCAAAGCGTTCGATAGAGTCTGGCACAAATCGCTTCTTTCCAAACTACCAGCCTTCGGTCTGCCTCTTAGACTGTGCAATTGGGTTGCTAGCTTCCTGCAGGGGCGCCGTATTCGCGTTCTCTGTGATGGACGAGCATCGGAGTTCCTGCAGGTAAATGCTGGTGTGCCGCAGGGGTCCGTCTTATCACCCACTCTCTTTCTTCTGCATATCAATGACATGCTGTCCACCGGCAGCATCCACTGCTATGCAGACGATAGCACTGTACACGGGAGCTACCACGGACATTCTGCGGCCAAGCAGTCCGATATAGCGGAAAAGAGGCGACTTCTTGTCACTGGGCTTGACCGGATCCTCAATCACGTTTCCCAATGGGGATCTGAGAACCTGGTCGAGTTCAATGCCAAGAAGACGCAGGCATGCGCGTTTTCAGCAAAGACATCTCCTTTCCTTCCTCCTCCCACTCTTCAGAGCACACCACTGCCATTACAGGATAACCTCAATATACTCGGTATGGACGTGCGCTGCAAACTGAACAACAAGAACTATATCGAGAGCATCATCAAAACAGCTTCGCGTAAACTCGGAGTCCTGAACAGAGTGAGACGTTTTTTCACGCCGGAGCAGCGGTGTCTTCTTTATAAGACACAAATTCGCTCCTGCGTGGAATACTGCTCGCATCTCTGGGATGGCTCCGCAAAGTACTTATTAGATGCTCTCGACAGGTTGCAGCGACGTGCGGTCCGCATTATTGGGAGTCCTGAGGTCACAGAGTCCCTCGAGCCTTTGCAGATGCGTAGAGATGTTGCGTCCTTGGCAGTATTTTACCGTCTCTACCATGGTGAATGTTCTGATGAGCTCTTCCAACTAATCCCACCCTCCCCTTTCCTACACAGGACAACGCGTGCAGGGCTTAGGTGTCACTCGCATACGGTACAGAATATTCCATCAAGAACCAAGCGGTTCGGTGAGTCTTTTCTCTGCCGTACCATTAAGTCCTGGAATTCCTTGCCGGCGCACGTGTTTCCTTCTTCCTACAGTCCCGGGTCCTTTAAGCGGGGCGTGAAAAAGCATCTGATGAGGCCGTCAAGCTGAGCGCCACCATTGTAGCACTGAACGTGTTTGCAATGGTGACCCTCTTTCATGGGACTTTGCCTTCAGCTTAACATCAGGCGAGGTGAAGTCAAATTGACGTGCCATAGATAAAAAAAAAAAAAAAAAAAAAAAAAAAAACCATTTCCTCACAATCTTGTTGTTATTTGTTCTTAACAAATATCGTAGAAGGGAAGGTAGAAGGGAAGAGAGGGAGAGGTAGGCCAAGAGGAACAGATAAAAGGAAAGAAACATGTCTAGGTACAGTCACCTGCAATAATATGTAAACGTTTTAGAACTTTTTCACAATAAACTTGTCGAATTTTACCGTTTCATGTCATAATGTTGACTTGTCATTTATTATTGTGACAAGGTTCCAAAGTGTATACATATTATTGCAGGTGACCGTACAAGATTGTCAGGGGACGGACAAGAGTGGAGTTGCTCCACCGACAAAAACGCAGCTCTTAAGTTTAGACAGAGTGTTAGGACGTACCCTCGAAGTGTGATGTAGTCGGTGCACGCGTGTCATTGGTTTGCGTATTTACGCAACCAAGGATAAATTCGATAATATGAACCTTTTTGTAAGAATACGTTTAAACTGTTGTTTAAATGTTCAAGCTTGTTCGATTCAAAGTATGAAAGGTCATAAATACTTTTTTATCTATAGCAAAGTACTTTTTTATCACTATTTTGAACAGTTAAAAAAAAGGTTTTAGCCGCGGTAGCCTAGTGGTATGGGTAATGGACTGCTGAGACGATGTCTCGGGTTCGATCCCAGGTTACCATGGCATACCTACACCAATGACTTTTCGATGCTTTTCGAAGTTATGTGTGTATTTATCGCAGGCTTATAAGTGCTCGGTTAATGGCAATAGGATCGTTGGGAAATAAACATAAACTGGCGAAATGCTAGCACCTCTGCCTACCCCTTCGGAGATAAAGGCGTGAGTTTATGTTGTTTTGTTATGTGTGAAAAAAAGGTGGTGGCAATATAGTTACCGAAACATCGTATAACAAAATCGTTAAACGCCCATGATAAATACCTGGCAACATGAGAGACAGTTATTTCCGCAATATTATGTCACAAGTGACAATGTTGCAACAGATAACATCCAGTACCCACCGATGTATAGATACCGGCATATATCTTGATCCCAAATCAAAAGGAATAAAACCCTGGTACGTTCGTGTTGCTTTGATATGATCTATGATTGATGAATTTGAACTATCCTCACAAGACACTCAAAAACACGTACTGCGCGTAGATTTTCTGATGTTATTTGGCTCAAGATATATGCCGGGAACTATATCACATCCTGCTTGGAGCTGGATGTCATTAGCAGACTCATTTCACTGTACGGAGCGCTTCCTTTGTTGGCTTCCTTCAGCTCGCCTGCGAGAGGTCAGGGCCAGAGAAAATTGCTCGCCCTAGATTTTAAAATCTACTGTATAATGGCTTTGAAGATATCAATGCGGTAATAAGAGATTTCTACACCGAGGGTATTGCTGGATATTTTTTATTTAGGACACGTCAATTTGACTTCACCCCGCCTGATGGTAAGCTCAAGGCAAAGTCTTAGGAACGAGGATCACCATTACAAACACGTAAAGTGTTACAATGGTGGCTAAGTGCCACCATTGTAACACTTTAAATAACATCAGAAAATCTAAGCGCAGTACGTGTTTTTGGGTGTCTTGTGAGGATAGTTCAAATTCACCAATCATAGATCATATCAAAGCAATACGAACGTACCAGGGTTTTATTCCTTTTGATTTGGGATCAAGATATATGCTGGTATCTATACAGCGGTGGGTACTGGATTTTATCTGTTGCAACATTCTCACTTGGCACATAATATGGCGGAAATAAATGTCTCTGATGTTGCCAGGTATTTATTATGGGCGGTTAATGATTTTGTTATACGATGTTTCGGTAACTATATTGCCACCACCTTTTTTTCACACATAACAAAACAACATAAACTCACGCCTTTATCCCCGAAGGGGTAGGCAGAGGTGCTAGCACCCACATTTTGCCAGTTTATGTTTATTTCCCAACGATCCTATTGCCATTAACCGAGCACTTATAAGCCTGCAATAAATACACACATAACTTCGAAAAGCATCGAAAAGTCATTGGTGTAGGTATGCCATGGTAACCTGGGATCGAACTCGAGACATCGTCTCAGCAGTCCATTACCCATACCACTAGGCTACCGCGGCTAAAACCTTTTTTTTAACTGTTCAAAATAGTGATAAAAAAGTACTTTGCTATAGATAAAAAAGTATTTATGACCTTTCATACTTTGAATCGAACAAGCTTGAACATTTAAACAACAGTTTAAACATATTATGTCCACTGCTGAACATAGGCCTCCCCCATCGACCTCTAATCCGATATCCTAATAAAAAAAACCTGATTATAAAAATGAAAAAATCAATAGCGATACTATTTGAAAATTACCAAAATTGGCGCCAAAAATACGCAATACTTTTTTTAATCGTGATGGTAATAGTTGGTTACCTTTGTCAAAATAAAAAAAACGTTGAAGAACTTATACTTAATAATTAGTATTTAAATTGCCAAAAAGGTTAACATTTCAACAAGACAACCATGAAGGTTTACCATCTGAACCCCCTTTTAATTTTATTTTATTTTAATTAACAGCTTATATGAATTTAAGATTCATGTCTGAGGATTTATTTGAATAGTAATTGTATATTTTGACGTTTATATTCATTTCTTATAATAGTTAATACTTTTATACTATACACACCGATTATTTTGCAGTTTAAAAAAAATGGATTATATTTTTATACCAGTAAGGTGGCAGACAAGCACACGGCCCAATTGATGAGAAGCGGACACCGTGGCCTATGGACGTTTGCAACACCAGAGGCGTCACTCACGTGCTGCCTACCCTGTAGAAACCTTCTAATGCCCTTCTTGAAGAACCCACATATTGTAGTCGCTTGGTAAAACCACGGCAGAGAGTTCATTCCACAGCTTGAGCGTGCGCGGGATGAAACTCCTTTCATACCGCATATTTTAATATATTCTTTCTTTGTTACAGGATGGTGACGTGATAGAGCTATGTCAAGTCAGCGATGTGAGATCTGGCGGACTGCCGAAGGTAAGCTTTCATTTTTTTATACTTGCAGTCTCATGTCTGAAATAATAAAATATGACGCCATAGTATATTCTCAAAAATGTTGTAGTTATCAGTAATTTTGAGCAATAAATAAAAACCATAGGATAAAATTGACGTAAATTATGAATTAACCTAAAAAATAATTCATTCAAATAATCAATTAGCTTATTGCACACTAAACATAAGCTTCTCTCGACGTACGTAAATTAATTTATTAATTGCCATAATATTTTTTAAAAAGCTACCTATTTTTTCAATGACTCTTGTAGAAAATGAATAATTCGTAGCAATTCGTAGCACAGACTCGGAAAATCTGTGAATAATTTTAACACGGTTCTATATACCTCTTCCTAATCAAAAAATACCGCGAAATAGTTTCCATTTAACCATAGATAGCGTATCGTTTTAATTTAGGACACGTCTATTAGACTGAGGTAGCCCACATACAGCCTCTACAAGGTGGTTTTGTACGAAGGCGGATTACGTTCATAAATAGAATTCAGGGGACTTATTAAACGCTTAGAAGGAAAATGTGTATTAACTTTGAATGCGAATTTGTGTGGTTAATAGTAGATACTTATTTTAAATAAAAATTAATTGCAATTTTATGTTAAACCACTGGATATTTTTGTTAATTCAAGTTTTAAGTAAGTAAATATAGGAACTATATAGGTAATTGATGCTAATTACTATTTTTTACTGTATAGTTAGTCACTGTAATGTACCTACGCATAGTCTCATATACGTTGTGGGTGAGTTACAAAAAACGAAAACGCGTTGAATTTTTTCATTGCAATTTGAACATACCTAGCATCTAAATAAACTATAGAGAAATATTATAGAGTTAAAACTCAAATTTCTTTATGATATTCATTGAAATAAAACCGGATTCTAAAAGAAATTTTGCATGTGAGCACGTACAACAGAGAACCATTTATTACCCGTGCAACTTTGTCTACGTCACTCCGTTATTGCAAAATTTAAGCATACATAGGGACAGAGAAAGCGACTCTGTTTTATACTATGTAGTGATAGTGATAATGAAGATTTGATAAGCCACAGAGACTCACTAAAGAACATAGATACATGCATTACCTATCTACATTAATCTAAGAAGCTATTAAAATCAAAACAAAAACACTCAAATTTTATTAGAGAAGTTGGTTGAAACATAACATTGACTTGGGGTAAAATCAGTGTTATTCATTTAATTAAACCTGTTACGAGTGAACGCGTGTGTTTTAGAAGTGGGGCTTTTGAATCAATTCAGTATGATTGAAGCACCACCTAGCAAAATAATGTGAATTTCGAGCAAAGTCAATGTTTTACTGGCTGTAGGCGTTATATCAACAGTAATGAGGGCCACTGTACCACACTGTACCCTCGGCTGTGGGCAAAACCATATTATTAGTAGTCATATTAACAAATACAGTGGAAATGAAGTTATTTTAGGTGGGCAACATTTTGAAAGCAATTTTAATGAATCAGAAAGGCAAAGTAATTGTGTGTTTGGAGTTAAATTAGTTTTGTTAGGTAGCGGAGGCAACTCGGGCGTTAAAGGTCGCAGAATGACCTCTGTCCTCCATGACCGCGGTCGTGAGGGTTACAAGCGGAGCCGCCTGCCACCCTAGCAGGTCGGCAGTACGAGTGTGATGCCCCAGTTGTTGTAAACGTCCATAGGCTACGGTAACCACATTCCAGCAGGGGGCCGTTTACTTGTCTGCCACCTAAGCGGTATAAAAAAATGTTAAATAGACACTTCGAAATTCTTTACAAACCAGTAGTTCATCATTATGATTCTCCAAGCCTATTCCCAACTCAGTTGGGGTCTATATATCTCATTTCGTCATTCTCTCCAACAGGACTCCAAGCTCAGTATGAATCTGATGAACAAACATGGAGAAAGTTTGGAAGAGAAGTCGTTGACGATCTGCAGCGGGACGGATTACATCAATATCAACTATCAACATGTGATATGCCCCGACGCCGCCACTGCTAAGGTCAGTTTCTGAATTGATTGTGTAGACTTAATAAAATTCTGTACAAAATGCAAACTCGAACTATCAAAAAAAAATGAAATGTCAAAAACGATTGCGATTTCCAACTATTGCCCCGTCTTTGTTTCCAATTGTCACGTTTGCGCTTTGGACAAATAAAACCGATTGTCGCTATGAAAATTTAGTTCGTTTTTCAAAATTGGGTTACAAAAACACCGTTTTTGACATTTCATTTAATGTTAGGGTAAATTGAACCTACTACTATGAAACCTACAATTCCTGTTTGTCCAAGTAGCAAACTCGTAAGGTTTGCTTACGATAACTCCAATAAAAGTCTTGTGGCATTAAGACGAGTAAATTATTTCAATTAAATTCATACAAAACACAAAAAATCAAAATGGCGAAATTATAAAACTTCTTAATAGATTGACCACAATCTTTCACTGGCCACTTTTACACGTGCCTTGCAAAAATGAAGCAACTCATTTGTGTACAAACTGAGCACATGAACTCAGCTTTTTCACATTAAGGCTTTGCATTCCACAAGGCAAATGTTCATAAAAGTATTTATTAAAAAAAAACTAAAAAAAAAATAATGCGTATGTTTTTAAAAAGGTATGGTTGCAAGCACTGAGGAGGATCACCCACAATGTCAAAGCAAACAACGTTTGTCCCATGACTTGTCTTAAGAAGCAGTAAGTCTGACAACAAGCTTAGGCATGGCTTCTTTAGACGGTTTCATGGCAATTTTTGTATTATATGTTTTGGTGGCAATATTTAATTCGTATCTGTCTCGATTTGAGTAAAATATGTAATTATACTTTTTACTATCCTTATTAAAATAACTGTTGTATAAAATTATTTAAAGGCGGGTACCGACTAGAGTTACTGGGCGTAGTAAGTACATGTTTTGAAGCGAGCATTCGTGGGTAACAAGTTGGTGGATAAATGGGAACTAAACCAAACTCACCTGCCAGCCAGCCCGTACTTACTAGTACTACTTACCGTACCTACTTACTAATTAACACACGAGTCTTTAGCACAGACTTCCTTGACGAGGTTTTTCAGACGCTTAAAAAGAACTAACAAGCTAAATCAAACTCAATTAGGTGTGGTTTCATTTGCATCATTGACCATCAAATTGTGGAAAAGAGAATTTTTAGCATCAAAGTGCAAACGTTGGATGGAATCTGAAGCAGAGTACGGGAAAATAATGAAACAGCGTGTCACACGTAAATACACAGATGGTAACACACGCTCGCTCAAAATCTGTAGATTACGCCTAGTCACGTCAGTCAGTACCCACCTTAATGTTCAGATTATTGCTCATTTCGAGGTAGAGACACATAGATGGGAGTAAAGGTTTTAAAGCTTGTCGACTAACGATGACATGGCGTTCATTTTCATAAAAGCGAGGCAAATACGAGGGGTAATCAACTGTCATGTTGTTAAAGCCAGCTTGCTCTAAAACCAGCTTTCAGTATTTTGTTCGCATTATTTTCGTGTTCGTGTTAATGCTTTGTGAACTCAAATTGTCTGAGATACATACATAATAATTCTATGAATTTCGTAGTAGGTATAATTTTGAGGTTGTCATTTTTACGACTCCATCAGAGTTTATTTTTTGTATTTTGTTTTATTTTCGTTATTATGTTTTTAATTCATATTTAGAGAGAGCCTGGTTGTTTAATGTTAAACCACACAATCATTTACAACATTATTAGAAGGGCCTCATTTTTTTGTATGCTATAAACATTATGAACCTTTTCTTTAAGATTCTAATTTTGTCTATGATCAATTTGAAAATAAATGCATATTTGCACATGTGAAATAGGCGGGAATGTTTATTTTTTAATATTCATTTCAAATCATTGATGTTTTTTATGTTATCACAACTTAGGTATGTAAATTATTTTGTATAGAAACTTTATAAGCTTTGCAAGATTTTGTAGTTATATTATGAATGTATCAATGACCTTTTCCGCAAATAATCAAAAAAAATCTTTGATTATCGCAGTTAATTTTTTAAATTGAACTTTCTGTCATCGGTGATTTTTGTTTTTAAGTTCACAAGGCATTATGCACGACTATGCATGTGTTGTTGTTCATTTGCTTCTTCTGTCTAAGGCATGGCAAGAGGGGCTAAGGGCTATCACCCACAACAGCAAATTAAACAACGTATGTCCCCGGACTAACCTCATGAAGCAGTACGTATTTTTATTTTGCTTTTCATTTTATTTTTATTGTTGTACTTATATTGGTGTTTTGTATTGGATTTCTGAGGTTTTTCTTTTACTTTTGTGACGCATGCAGCAAAAGTCTGCGGTTATACTTGTAGCTGGCAACTCAGGCGAATACGCCATCTACCGAAAATTATATCTATTAAAAATATTTTACATTTTATTCATTAATTACATATTTATTTATATCACATAACATTATCAATTTATATACAGAATATTAATAACTATATACAAAATATTTACACATCTATATTAATTATAAAATAAAAAAATATTATTATTATTAAATTATATTAAATTATTATTACCGAAAATTAATAAAATTACTTTACAATTATTCATTTACACTTCTCGTGTTTAACCTTTTATTAATATTTCACCATTTTAAAAATATTGTTATTTGTATTCCCAATGTATTTTATGATATAATATTGGTAATATTTTATAAGATAAGAGGCGACTAAGAAGTTATTATTTATGAAGTTATAGGCCCAGGCAGCGGTGAGCAACCAAAAAATGCAACCAATTTCATAAGGCTCATTCTCTTACTCTATGTTATATTTGATTTTTAGAGAAATAGCCTTCCGTCGGTCTGCGTGTTTCTTTAACTTTTAGCACCGGGAAATCATATGGTATGTGCCTGCGATTTCCATTCATTTAGAAAACTTTTGCGTTTATAAAAAACCGACACAGTCCAAGAGTGAGCATAACTAACTATAGCATGACATTTAGAATATGGATAAACATATCTACTTAGATGGTTTGACATTCAATCATTTTATCCTATTAACAATATTGAACATGACTGAATCTTTACTTTATTAAAATAACATTGATCGTACGAACACATGTCATTACCTATCTATTTTGTAGGTCTAAAAGGTATTGAGGTCAAGCAAACCCTTTTAAACAGATTTAATTTTTTACTTCGAAGATGTACAGTGGGCTCCAAAAATTCTTAGACAGTTTGAAACTATAAATTGTATGTAGTGATGCCACTACACTACTAGTCTTAGAATCGACTGGATTATAGATCTAATTATTATGCAATTAAGTTTAATTTATATTTAATTTATATTATTCAGTCAATACAAATTAGTTAATCAATTAAAAAATTAATGCAAATCGAATAACCCACCCATGATCCATAATTGGAACATATTTTCTTATAATGGATTCTCGCCATGTAACGCCTAATTACTCGTTAAGTGACTTGTAGGTATTGAAAGTGGGCTATACGAACCTATTTCTAAAGGCTTTATTAAACGAACAATTTCTATTGTTAGGACACTTGGAGCGCACGTGTTTCCGTGTTATGACTTGGTATATCATTATGTTTCATTACACGATACTGCCACGTGCACAAGCCACGCTCTGCTAGAGTAGGTACCGTTAATTGGAGCGCTTCACTGCAGGATAGGTACTAATATGAAGGTCAAATCTCGTGGTTATCACTACATAGTATAAAATGAAGTCGCGTTTTCTGTCCCTATTTTTCTTGTCCCTTTGTATGCTTAAATCTTTAGAACTACGCAACGGATTTTGATGCGGTTTATTTCAATAGATAGAATGGTTAAAGAGGAAGGTTTATATGTATATAACATCATGCTACAACTAACAGGTGCGGAGTAGGAATGAAAAGTGTTGCAAAAACGGGGTGACGCAGACGAAGTCGCGCGGGTCAGCTAGTAAACTATAAAAGAACAAGCGATTGAAGAAGAGTAAGAGAGATGATGATGATGACGATGAGTCCCCTGTTGTGTGTTTAGAAGGTTCTTCGGTCGGCAGCACGAGTGTGACACCCCTGGTGGATCATTTTGAATACCTACATTTCAAAGTGCTTTACTGGTAAGAGGCCCCCTGACACGAAAACGCTGGAATTATTTAACATTTACTTTTTATGGACATTGACGGTGGGGTTAGTCCACAAATTGAAAGTCGCTCAGCGGGCCATGGAGCGAGCTATGCTTGGAGTCTCTTTGAAGGATAAAATACGCAGTGAGGTCATCCGACAAAGAACTAAAGTTAAAGACATAGCTCGCAGAATAACCAAGCTGAAGTGGCAATGGGCTGGCCATATCTGCCGGAGGACCGATGGTCGCTGGAGCAAACGAGTCCTAGAGTGGAGACCGCGAGAAGGCAAACGGAAGGTAGGACGCCCCCTAGCCAGATGGACTGATGACCTCAAAAAGGCGGCTGGGACAGACTGGATGCGGAAGGCAGAGGATAGGGAGCAGTGGCGCACACTAGGAGAGGCCTATGTCCAGCAGTGGACTGCGATAGGCTGATGGATGGACTTTTTATGTGGTTTTTTAGTTTTTAAAAGTTAATTTTAATTATCATTGAGAAGATGACAACCTCTGATGTTGCCAATCTTCATAGACTATACCGCTACCAACAATAAGTCTACTGTATCATTCTGTGTTCTTAAAAACCTAAAAGATTTCCTGAAAACGACACATGACCAAAATGTCCGAAGTTGTTCAAACGGACATTTCGTTGGGCTTCATTAATGAGTACAACTGTTGTTGGGGTCACGTCCTCCCTCTGTCCTTTGTTTTATGACCGCTGGCTATTGGACAAATAAATAAGCCTATTATAACACGACCCAATACTTTTATAACATTTCCAAGGTATCCTTTTGTAACTTTTTATATTTTATCAAAAACAATAGATTCATTATTCGAGATAAATATGTAACTCCGCAAATAGCTTGTGGGCGATGTGATTTTGAATGAGACATGTTGTATTTATTATTATTTATGTAATAGAATAGTTCACCCACGATATTTGATCTCGTTGACGTCACGTGTACGTGTCGTTAGTCGTTAAGTATCGAGCCAGAGTTAGACACATTTCTTCCGCAGAACCTAGGTAGGTATTACCAAGATGAAACATCATAACATAACATAAACTCATGCCTATTTCCCTGAAGGGGTAGGCAGCTTGACGGCCTCATTAGATGCTTTTTCACGCCCCGCTTAAAGGACCCGGGACTGTAGGAAGAAGGAAACACGTGCGCCGGTAAGGAATTCCAGGACTTAATGGTGCGGGAGAGAAAAGACTCACCGAACCGTTTGGTTCTTGATGGAATATTCTGCACCGTATGCGGGTGACATCTAAGCACGCGTGTCCTGTGTGTTATTGAATACAACTGACAGATTTATTTCATGCCCAAATATACTGGTATATGTTATATTTTGCAAGAATGAGCGCACCGAATTAATATTTCGCGTCGTACCGCGGGCAAAGATGACACGTTTGGCTTCCAACACTGTCTGGCAAACTTATTTAATACAAAGTTTTGCGAATTCGTATATATTTGCTCATATTTCAAATATTACTTTTGAGTGCTCATATTTCAGATATTACTTTAAAAAAATGTTTTATTTAACCTACTTTTTGGAGTGTTGACAGCTAGCTTCAATTTCAAAAATTATTATATCAAACATAAACAAAACTTATATTATTATTATATCAAACACAACATGACCTTTATTGTGTAGTAAGTAGGTACACAAATTTTTACAAGACGATAGTTAAAAAATCAAAAATAATCAAATTTAAAAATCATTTATTGTGTATAGAGACAATGACACTTAAAAAGTTAATATCAACAACATTTTATAAGTTAGTGAGCAAATGGATCACCGGTTGATATTTTAGCAAGAAACTTAGCGGACTTTTCTTTTTTTCGGTCTATTTACAAACATCTACTTAGTCTAGATACAGAAATTTGCTTAAGCAGCAAGTTGAGTGAACAGCTCATTTCCAGACTTGTTTATCATCCAAAAATTCCCGGACTATAATAGATTTTTTGGCATAACGCTACTTTAATTAATTTTGAAAATTTATTGATAGGCAAATCCCTAATTCTATTAGGGAGTACAATATCGTAGGTAGTCCCTTATTTGACACATGTAGATTTAACTTTCATTCTGCAATTAACATAAAAACCAGTGAACTACAATTAACAATCATTTTACGATCCATTGTAGTCGTGACGGAGGGTTCAAACAACGCGTTTTGTCTTGTCTTTTAATTGCCCGAGGTAGCCATTGCATTAAACCTATACAAGAGTCAGACCGCCACGCCACATAGAGGTCGTCATTTAGCATTTCCATTTGCTATTTCTATTTAGCTTGTGGGAAGTTACGGTTGTGTATGTACGGGTTTAGATTGTGACATGTTTCCACTGATCTCTACATTGTATGAAACTTACCGGTAGTAGATAATATCCTCATAATCCATCGAAAAGACAACTACCATCCCAGTTGAAATATACGAAACTGCAACAGCTTAAAACCGTCAGTCACTTAATTCTACTGGCCTAACTTTAGTAAATGCTGCTGAAATACTACATTATATTGTGTAGTGACCTTTGGCTTACGAGAAATCTTGTGTGGCAAACGTCCATTAGCATGACCTAGGGGATTAGTGCTCAACGCCCAGATGTGTTTGGGAAACGTATTTAGGCGCTAACTTCGATCTAAGTAACGATTTACTGGGAAAATATGTTTGAGACGTTATTGGAAATGTTACTTGTACTTTTCTATTTTTATATACCACTTAGGAGGCAGACAAGCAAGCGGCCCTCCTGATGGAACCGTGTGTGGTTACCGTGGGCTATGGACATTTGCAACACGGGTGGAGCCGCCTGTCACCCTAGCAGAAGCAGGCCGCGGCGGTGGCGCTAAGCGCGCCTCCCCATACCCGGGGACTGGACGGGGACACCGTGGTCCCTACACCCGACGGGGGTCATCTTGAAAGAGACGGCCCCGGGTCTGCCGGGGTGCGAGAGATATGTTGACTACTATCTCACCTCCGGCAACTAAAGACCCAAAGACGGCGTGCGTTTTGGTCGGTTCGAGTCCGACATAACCTCTCCAACCGCCCTCGGCGGAAAAGGGGGGTATTCGTGGGGATTTTTCGCACGAAAAAAAAAAAAAAAAAAAAAAAAAGTGGCATCACATTCGGGGGGTATCCGTGGGAATTTTTCGCACTATAAAAAAGGGGCGCGTCACATTCTTGCTGCCGACATATAAAGAAGAGGTGGAAAAGGTGAATGGGGGAAGAAGGTTAAGAGAGTCTCTGTGCGGTCAATGCAGAAGACAAAGAGAGGTTTCTCGGTCTTCTCACTAATAACACAATAACTCTTCAGTGAACTCTAAGACGGTTTTAACCCTTGATTTAAAAACGACGAGGTGTTATAAGTTTGAAATGTCTGTCTGTGTGCGTGTGTGGATGAACCAATTTCGTTTTAATTTGTTTTGTTTGAAAGGTCGTAGTAGTAGTAGCGGATTACGTATCACACAGAAGTCCCTCAATATGGTTGTCAAATGAAAGAACTGTAGGAAGAAGGAAATACGTGAGCTGGTAAGGAATTACAAGACTTAATGATGCCCCATCATTTCTAAAATCTGCTAGATAAGCTAGATAGTAGCAATATGCTAAGAAATGGTAGTAGCCTGGCCCTGGAATATTTTATAATTCACTTACTAGCTAACGGTACCGTAATTTATTCACTGAGAGTGTCCCAGTTTGAAAACTAGATGCGACTCGTGAATAAGAAATTTACGAAGGGTCGGCCGGGTCAGCTTGAGCCAATAAGATGTTGATAACGATTGATTCCCTATTTTAGGGTCCCGTACCTAGGTGGTTACGGGACCCTGTTTCTCTCCACTATCTGTCAGTTTATTTGTCACCAGGGACGAGTTCAGCTGTGTAAATTATTTTATAATTTACAATTTATGTAAACTTGTGATAACAATTGTATGATCAATAAAACAGTTCCTTACAAATAGGTGAAATTTCATTTGAAAGAGAGGGAAAGCCGACCCCAACTGAGTTGGGAATAACATAACATAAATTCAAGCCTATATCCCCGAAGGGCTATGCAGACCTCTGCCTAGCCCTTCTCTGCCTAGCGAAATTCGATAATGAAATGCCAGTTTATGTTTTAGGTCCCAATGCAATAGGTGGCGAGCCTATTGCCATAAACCGAGCACTTATAAAACTGCGATAAATACACACATAACTTCGAAAAGCATCGAAAAGTCATTGGTGTGTGCCAAGGTAAAACCTGGGATCGAACCCGAGACCTCGTCTCAGCAGGCCATTACCCATACCACTAGGCCACTGCGGCTGCTGGAATAGACTCAGAAAATGGAGAATGGAGTCTAAGTATTACAATTAACTGCTGAACATAGGCGAATCCCGATCCTCCGCGTCCACCTTCCGTATCGTGGCTTTCTCAGTCGTCTTTTCAGGTCCTCAGGACATCTTCTAGCTAGGGGGTGTCCTACTTTTCGTTTCCACTCTAGGACTCGTTTGCTCCAACTCCAAAAACTACAAGCGATGAAATAATATTATAATTGCTCAATGCTATTAGGCAAAATTAACGTTCTGTAAAAGGCATTGTAAATGATCCTTTGTTAGATGTGGCACTAAGGCCATAGAGACACAAAATCTGTACTAATAATAGAGCTTATGAGTTGGTTCGTTTAAACGCGTTGGCCCCTAGAATTATTATATACATCATCATTATCTGAGCCTATTCCCAACTCAGCTGGGGTCGGCTTTCTAGTCTAACTAAGATGCGGCTGAGCTTCGATATTATCCATGAAGCGACTGCCATAGGACTTCCACAACCAAATTGGCGATATCGAAGTTCTGTAGTTAGGCGCTAGTCGGACTATTTGGGGCTCTAAATACTCGTAACGACTGCCTCTCGTGCTATCCGAGGCACGATCAGACCAGTGCAAATAACTATATTCATCCATACAAATACTTGCACTGAGCGAGGATCGAACCCGCGCCTCCTGCGTAGCAGTCGCGATCGTTTTCGCTACGCCACAGAGGCTTTGTAATATACCAACCTACAAAAACATTTGCAATATCATTTCGATAGTCTCATTCTTAGCAAAGGCAAAGGTTTCACGGAGATAGGACATGATGGTATCTCCCGTCCTAATTGAGCAGTCCGGCTGGGGAAGTACACCCGCCCTAATCACATGTCTTGTTCCAAGAAGATTGACAGCGTTGTCATGTTATACGGCAATTCTAAATCTGCCCAAAGAAGCTTATTCACGGTCTTCTGGTCACGAGAAGTGTCGACCTTACGCTTCGCAATCTCTCTGAAGACATTGCGGGAGCAATGGCCTCATAAACCTAACGTTTCGACCACAAACGGCACAAATTCCTGATTCATCAAACAAGTATTTGAACTAAGTGACGTTTCGGACAAATTTATTAGGCTGATAATATCCGTAATAGAAAAAGTAACAGATATCAAAATGAAAATGAAATATCTATGTAATTAAACACCCTGAGTGACCCACTACAAAGCCCAGAAACCTCGGTAATCGTACTCTCACAGATTGGGTCATTAAACTAATTAATTCCCAAGCTAATTCATTTAGGAGATAATTTATTTAGGACTGCGGACCACCGTAAATTACTCACAATGGCCACTTATAATTTGGAGTGATACCATACGCCACGGCATCATCATTTTATGGTAAAATATGATGCATTATCATCCTCGTGAAGTGAACATCTGTCGAGGTATGGACATACTATGAGAAGAGATGATAGTAATATTGTAAAAAAGGTCCAAAGTATGAATGTAGAGGGCTTTAGAAGCAGAGGTCGGCCCAAAAAAAGATGAATGGATTGTGTGAAAGAAGATATAGTCAAAGAAGGAAGTAACTGAGGAAATGACATCTGATAGGAATGTATGGATGAGAATGACATGTTGGGCAGACCCCAAGTAAGTTGCCCTCCGGCCACTAGGATCCCATGACCCCGCTCCCATGGGATCCACAAATAATTTTTTCGCCTCTTGACTCCCATGGGATTCTAAAATGATTTTTTAATCCTTTTGAATACCATGGGATCATAACTTTTACAATGTGGTAATATGTGAAATACTTATTCTCAAAATTATGCACTTTAGAAGTTCCTTTGAGAAAGCTGGCGTCTCAATTACTAGTTATTTCTTGAGTTATCTCCAGACTTCTCTTGGTTAGCAAATCCTGTACTTCCTAAATGAAATTCACAAATTGGTCATTAAATAAAGGTTTATTGCTGCTTAAGCATTTGAGACAGACTGGCATAAAATAATAAGTAATAATAAACTGTTTGGAATATCTCGTTTCGGGAATCGGGGACACCGGAGCGGAAGATTTATACTAAGGGAAAAAACAGCTAGGTTCGGTGAGGCTTTTCTTTACTGCGCCATTAAGTTTTGGAATTCCGTGTGCTCCTTCAAGCAGCTCCTTCTTCCAACAGTCTTGGGTCCTTTAATTGAGGCATGAAATAGCATCTAATGAGGCCGTCAAGCTGAGCGCCACCATTGTAACTTCGAACACATCTGTAATGGTGACCCCTTTTCAAGTTGCGAAATTGACGTCTCCTACTTTAAAAAAAGAAGTCCCATTTTTTTCTTTTTAATTTAAAGCATATTAGTAACCGAAATTACTAATACCTAATCCCACTAACCCCTCCTGCTAAGCTTAACAACTTGTGTTAGAAGTGGGTTCACGTCAGTAGTGTAATGGCCAGGATTCGAACCTGGGACTTCTCGATAGTAAGGCTGACTCCTAAGCCACTATATCACCGACGCTGTATGCCATTGTAAGCTGGATCAAAGAAACAAAGAATCAATTTCATTTATTCAGTTTAGGCACATAAAGAGCACTTATGAACGTCAAAATTTTACAATTATGTACTTACCTACATTTGACAAAAATATTATAATTTATAATAAATAAAATACTTACTAAATAAATCATTTGAAAATGATTCTTTCGCTGGTTCGGTAGTTAAATTTACTGAGAAGAGACCAGTATGAAACTGATGTATGGTCACGTATACTTTTGCCTTAATTAAATCGACTGCAAAGTGCAGTCAACACGCACACAGTAGGTAGGTATTGTCTAGTCTGAACAACCATGAAAACACAATATCGTCTCGGAAGATTTATGATAATTAAACAGAAGTCTTTCCAGGTAATTGGTTCAATGAAACAATTCCAAAGAAATATGGCTGGCTATAACGACTGTCAGTGGCATGTAATCTTGTTAAAAGAAACTCCTGTGAACTGTATAATGACCTCCATACCATTATTTTTCTTAGAAACTGATATACCGACTAAAATCCGTGCCGATAGGGCACGGATTTTGGAAGTCATAAGAGACACAAGGTCCTTATTTTTTAATTCCCACGAATACCTACCTCCCCGCTACGGTCGGACTCGAACCGGCTAAAACGCACGCCGTCTTTGGGTATTTAGTTGCCGGAGGTGAGATAGTATGGAGCCAACATATCCCTCGCACCCCAGCAAAGAAACGGGCACTGATTAATTTGTAATAATTTATAGTCAGTCGATTGCCGCTTCAGCTTGCTAAGCTGGTAACTTTAGTTCAACGTCGGATAACCGTATTTTATCGGTATATAAGTATTAGGTAGTGAAACGAAACCGCTGTTTTTATCCATATTTCGACACCGCAAGTCATAATTATTAGGTAGACTTAGGAGAAACTGGTCGAATACTTTTGATTCGAGATTCCTTAATATTCATAAGTCAATTGACAACCAATAATGACATTAACAACTTCTTCAATTACCAATAATGATATTAATAATTTCTTAGTCGCCTAGAAGTAAGGCATACTTCTATAAAAAGAAACTCAACATTTTGTATTCAAAAGACCTCATTTTTTAACCTCTTTTTAGCTTATACTAATCACTTAAATTCCCCAGTTGGATGCGCCTCTGTTTCCTCACGGACCCACGAGGGAAGGTGCCAGTCAAAGTGGTAGCCAGGACCTTTGCGTCTGGCAAGACCGAGAAACTGGTCTACCAGTGTCTGTCAGAGCTGGGCCTGCCGTCTGGCAAGAATGAAGCTATGGAGAAAGATGCTTTCACCTTCGACAAGTTCTATGCTCTATATCATAAGATCTGTCCGAGGAATGATATCGAGGAGTTGTTCCGATCTATGTAAGTATTACGCTATCGTAGTAATGGTCCCGTCTCCTATACCTAGTTTGGTTTGTCCTGGTTTGTGGAGCAGCGTGTATATGACTACCTGTCCAAAATCTGTGTGGAAGACTGCACCAAAACCTCGTCCATCAATAGCAATAATACCAGCTTCCAGATTAGCTTGGCTAGGGCTCCGAATATCATGGAGGTCCTGTACCCACATAACTTACCATAACGAGGTTTCAGGTTAAATCTGTTATTACTGGTTGATACAAAAATCACATAAAGAACTGCTAGTTTCCCGATTGCATCTGAGGCTTCTACCTCCCATTTCGGCTTTGTCTACTATTGAATGAAACGTAATTATATTGACAGCACTCAAGGAAAATCAGACCGCATAAATCTGGAGCAGTTCGTGAACTTCCTGAATGAGAAGCAGCGTGACCCTCGCCTCAACGAGATCCTGTACCCGCTGTACGATGAGAAGAGAGCTGCGGAGATCATTAACACATACGAGCAGAATGAGGAGGCTAAGAATGACAGTAAGTAGCAAATCTGCCGGTCGATTCTCTCCCCGACATGCTGTAGCGGGGACATGGGAGCGGTACAGCGATCGCGGCCAAACATAGAAAAACTGTCAAGTATGATTCCATAGTTAACCGCAGACCACAGCAGCAGCATACACCGTTACTAATTATAAAATACGGGTACCTATATACAAAAATAAAAAAACAAAAAGTGGGGAGACTGCAACTTTAGTCATCGAAACCAGGGATGGAGGGAGGGGGGGGATATAGGTACATAATTTAGTTACGAAGGCCACTAATGGACAGACTTTGGGGTATGGAGGGAAATGAATAAATGAATAACTTGTATGAATATGCATAATTTAGAAGGGAAAACTATTACCTTACCAAAGAATAGTTAGTTTGTTCTGTATTCTGAGAGACCACTAAAAAGAAACCTTCTTCTTACCTCTAACTTCATTCTTTTATTCCATTTCTTCCCAGAATGCCTCACAAAAGACGGTCTGATCCGCTACCTAATGTCTGATGAGAACGCTCCAGTATTCCTTGACCGGCTGGACAACTACATGGATATGGACCAGCCTCTAGCCCACTACTACATCAACTCCTCACACAACACGTACCTTTCTGGAAGACAGTTTGGCGGCAAGAGTTCAGTGGAGATGTATCGACAGGTGCTGCTGGCTGGATGCAGGTTCGTTGTTTTTAACACTCATCAGCAATTAGCATACCTATCTTCAAATTCGCATTTCTACAGATTCGCATTTTTTCAGATTCGCATCTCTTCGGATTAGCATCTGAAGAGATGCGAATCCGAAAATATGCGAATCTGTAGAAATGCGAATCTGAAGATATGCTAAATATTCGTTTTTACCAGTTGCATTATGGAACCATGGGACCCAGAGCTCCTGTCTACTGTTTCTTCTTGACTTATGTTGGATTTTATGAAAGGCTAATAATAACCTTGTGTTGTGTTTCCGGTGGTGAGTAGGGTAGACGGAGGTCACTGGAGAGGTTTTATGTTTGTCAATGGGAAGACCAAGCGCTTGAGTTAACACCGCTATGTGCTGATAATAAAACCTACTTTAGCTTCTACACTGGCAACACAGAAACTCTCTTAACCTTCACTCGTTCCTCCCTTCCCCCCCCTCCCCCCCCCTTCTTTGTACAGTCGGCAGCATATGTGGCGCTGTGGCGCTCCGTGGTAAACCTAACCTAAACCAATATAATAAAAAATAAATAAACCCATGGTAAGTATAGTTTAACTAGCTTGTGTTACGGGTTCTAGAATGCGGATAAACATACATAGATACCTTTTTTTTGTAAATAAATACATATTATACATAGAAACACCCAGACCAATGCAAATATTCATATTTATGCACACAAATGATTGCACTGAGCGGGAATCAAACCCGCGCCTTCTGTGTAACAGTCGCGTTCACTACCAAACCCTACTTCTAACTTTGCTCATGCATATTAAAACCATCTTAGTCGACTTCTAAAACTTTCTCAAAGTTCTTGAAATACAAACTCGGAGCCCGCCTTATCCCAGCCTTTGCACTGACTGTAAACAATTATAAAATTAATTAATACTGTTCGCTATCCATTCACGTCATGGCTCTAATCGAGGTTTATTAATTAAGCAGTTAGCTGTTGTTGTTACCCTGAGATTCTTATAAATTGTTTCGTATTTAACTTAGCTGGTACGTTTCATAACGAACTAGCCTATGCCTGCAGCTTCGCCCGCGTGGCTGTCGGTTATCGAGACCTAATCGAAATCTGTGCAAGTTAAATTCTATATTAATAATCATAACTCTGGTTCTACTTAACCGATTGCAGTCAAACAAACGTAAGATTTTAAGGTGGACCAAACCGCTTCAAACAAAAAAAACCGCATCGAAATCCGTTCAGTAGTTTTTGCGTCCATCGTCGACAAACATAAACTTTTTTCAATTATATAATAGTATGAATAGATAGATAGATAGAAGACAATCAAATTATTTTGGGTCCTTAGCGTGTGACGAGCCTATTGCCATTAACCGGACACTCATAAACCTGCGATAAATACACACATAACTTCGTTAAGCATCGAAATGTCATTGGTGTGTGCCATGGTAAAACCTGGGATCGAACCCGAAACCTCGTTTCAGCAGTCCATTACCCATACCACTAGGCTACCGCGGCTACACTACACTAACAGCACAGAAACTCTCTTAATATTCAATACGTCCCCCCCTTCTCCCCTCAGTAGTGTGGCACCCCTGGTGTTGCAAACTTCCATAGTCCATAGCAAACATACAAACGGCCACGGTAGCTATTTCCATCAGGTGGTATACTAGTCTGCCAGCTAAGATCATAAAAATCCAAGATAAAACCGTAGCATAAATTCAAAATGTGGAAGCTATCAAAAACCGTCGTGTAATTTTTATACCAGCCAAGTTATAACGTTTCCGATAAATAAACACTCAAACAGCCATAAATTTACTCCCACTGACGATAAACAGTTTATTACTAAACGATACGAAAGAGGATAGTTATATTAAGAATAACATTATTTCATAGGTAAGTCTCATCTTCCTCGTGTTAGACCCGTTCCGGGGTCTGATTTGTTTGTTTTGTCTAGATGTGTCCACACTTGCCCTCTTGATTGGGCATTTGTGCGTGCCGGGATCTACTTCTTTCTAAGTCTAACTGTGTCGTGGCTGAACTGGTTATTTTCTATGAAGCGACTGCAATTTGGTCTCTACAGGCCTCTATAAGCATAGGCGATATCAACTTCTCCAGTTAAACTAGTTGTTAACTTTTGGGGGCTCCAACTACCCGTAACGACTGCCATAAACGTTCGTATGACAACCGGGACCGACGACGGTTAAATGTACTCTCTGAAATATGACCAGAACAATGCAAATAGTATTCAGGCATACAAGTATTTTGTAGTGAGCGGGTATCGAATCCGCGTCTCCTGCGTAGTAGTTGTTTTACCGCCACGCCACAGAGGCTATCGACTGGCTTTTTTAAATTACTTTCTTTCCCCCTCTTTTTTAGTTACGTCTGGTATACGAATGATATAAAGCTAAAGAATGTATGCTGACTTAATCTCAGAAATTACTGGTTCGAAATGAAAAAATCACATGGGTTCACTATTCCACTCGTCCCTTCCACAATTTCGTTTACTGTATGGGCAGCTTAGTAATTGGGAGGTTGAGAGGTCTAAAGTTCGAGTCCTAGCCATCACATTAACGATGTGAACCCACTCCTCATAATAGCTATTTAGCTTGGCTGCAGGGATGAATCCAAAATACTAGTACAATCCATTCAAGAAAAAAGAATTTCAATGTTTACGGCAACGTGACTTCTGACCTTCCAGTCAGAAGGTAGTCGCTGTCTGAAAGTGAACACTTCGCCAGAAACTTTGTTGTTCAGTAGATGTGGTAACTACTGTGCGAGTGTCTTAAACCCCAAGTTCTTACCAGAACCCTGTACATCCAAAAACTACAACCCATATTAACATCATCTACTCCCTCCAGATGCGTGGAACTCGACTGCTGGGACGGAAAAGGTGAAGATGAAGAGCCAATCATCACCCACGGCATGGCTATGTGCACTGACATTCTTTTCAAAGACGTCATCTACGCCCTAAGGGACACGGCCTTCGTGACGTCAGATTACCCCGTCATACTGTCTTTTGAGAACCACTGCTGCAAAGCACAGCAGTACAAACTCGCCAAGTACTGTGATGAGATCCTTGGGGACCTGCTGCTAAAGGAATCCTTGCCGGAACACCCTGTAAGTGATATAGATCATACCATTGATTCTATATAGTTCCAGGCATATATCTTGATTGCAAGTCGTGGGAATATCGAGTACCTAGGAATGGTTTGATCTATGATTGGTGGATTTGAGCTCCGCTATCGTAGCACCTCATGTTATCCTCAAACGACAACCAAGTATATTTATTGACATAATTGGGGTCAAGATACATGCCGGAAACGAGAAATAGCACAATTGAATGATATTGCTATTCGAACGGCAAAGTGCAATGGTATTGATTACTGGTATCGTTGTGCCACTTATAACATAATATACCTGTTTCTAATAAAATCCATTTTGGTGTTCTCTAGCTGGAGCCGGGTGTGCCTCTCCCACCCCCCTCTGCCCTCAAGCGAAAGATCCTCATCAAGAACAAGCGCCTGAAACCAGAGGTGGAGAAGCAAGAGTTGGAGCTGTTCCGTCAGGGCCAGTTCGTTATCGAAGACGAAGAGAAGGAAGATGCTTCTGCTGTAGCCATCACTGATAAAAAGGTCAGCTGCGCTTCTTACTTTGAAATTCCTATATTTATTCTTCTCTGTCCTGAGTCTACTCTAATGAGAACAAGTACCTATAGTATCCTCCCTTAATCCCCCCTTGCGAACGTTTTGCCAGTTCAGTTGGGGTCGACTTTCAGTTTAGGTACCAAACAACCTCGAGACCCTGCACTAAAGACCCTAAGGCCCTCTCTCTGAAAAGCTTGGCTCATATCCAGATCCAGAGTCCCGTCTATCAATCGCCAAGTCCAGCTTCATAGATATTGGTAGGCATAAACACCAAACGAACAAACATGTCTATCTGTCCACTCACCTGTACCTAAGGACCCTTTCCGAAATCTAGTCTCGACAATATTCATTTGTGAAGTGTTTGCTTCCTCCGAATTAATCCTCGCTCCTCTCCCCCGCAGCCGGAGGAAATTGTGGCGGAGGCAGCAGTGGCGGGTGATGACGCACCACCACCCGTGGCATACACGGGGTCCACCACCAACGTGCACCCCTGGCTGTCCTCCATGGTCAACTACGCTCAGCCCATCAAGTTCCAGGGCTTCGAGGAGGCCGACAGTCAGTACACCATCATATTATCTCCAGGAACAGCGTGGTTGACTGCTCCGGTACAGTCAACTACGCTGGTCTTTATACACATGAGCATATTATCATTCAACCTTCTTACGTCCTTTTGCAGAAATCATACACGTACCTAGTCAGTTGTGCGCCAGGTACCGATATAAGGGGTAGGGGTTAACGTCATAGAGGGTGACATGCGTGCCAATGGATTCACCACCATGTATGCCAAGATCATATGTTGTATAATTCAATATTCATCCAACCTGTGGATCCATTCGAAATCGTCAGAATAATTAAAAATCTAAAAAATAAACATAGCTTTGGCTTCGACGAACTCCCACCAATGTTAGTGAAAAAATGTGCTGAGAACCTGGCCTTGCCACTGACCTACCTAATAAACCAGTCTTTTACTGAAGGAATTGTTCCGGATCCTTTAAAAATATCTGTAGTAAAGCCAATTCACAAAAAGGGTTCAATGACCGACTGTTCGAACTACCGTCCTATATCACTCCTGCCTACCTTTTCTAAAATACTAGAAACCGCAATGACCACTCGTTTATACTCGTATTGTGAAAAATTTAATATATTTCACGAGAGTCAAAACGGCTTCAGAAGACATAAATCAACAACAGACGCAGTATACAAGTACGTTCAAAATATTTTAGACATAATAAATGATAAAAAATACGCCGTTGGCTTGCTCCTGGACATGAGCAAGGCATATGATCGCGTCCA
Organism: Pelosia muscerda; assembly: GCA_963691645.1. NCBI lineage: Eukaryota > Metazoa > Arthropoda > Insecta > Lepidoptera > Erebidae > Pelosia > Pelosia muscerda. The sequence continues at coordinate 16,187,306 of OY829109.1, read as the reverse complement.
GTACAACATCCTATTGAGTAAGCTTGATGGGATAGGTGTTCGTGGTGTAGCCCTCGAATGGTTCACCTCTTATCTACAGAATAGGACACAGTACGTAGAACTCGTGCACCACGATCACAATACTGGACAGATCTCCAATGTGAAGTCCAGCGTAGCAAATGTAGGAAAATCAATCCCCCAGGGCAGTGTGCTTGGCTGTATTTTATTCTTAATCTACATTAACGACTTACCAAAAACAATAGATGCTAAATGTGTCCTGTTTGCCGACGACATATCGGTGGTATTTCCGTGTACTAACGACCACGAGCTACACGAGCGCACCCACCAATTATTATCGGACATGTCGACATGGATGACGGAACACAACCTAGAACTAAACCTTTCAAAATCGAAATTAATGCAATTCAAACCCTACCAGAAACGCCCTTTAACCATAGATTATAAATTTCAAAATGTTAAACTTGATTGCGTAAATAGTTTTAAGCTACTAGGCCTAAATATCGATACAAGTCTGGATTGGAAATCTCATATACGTTCTGTTAGTAGTAAATTATCTTCCTTCACATACGCTCTATGCGAATTAAAAAAATCTACAGACCTTAAATCAGCCAAAGCTGCCTACTATGCCTATGCTCACTCCTGGCTCCAATATGGTGTCATATTGTGGGGAAATAGTGTCGACGTAGAGGTGTTATTTAAGCTCCAGAAGAAATGTATTCGAATACTGGCCAATATAGGGTGCAGGGAAAGCTGTAGATCACATTTTAAAGAATTTAACATCTTAACATTGACTTCCATATACATAATGGAACTATGCATTTTCGTCAGGAAACATAATGTCCATAAAAGTATACAACAAACTACCGCAGGTGTTAAAGGATATAGAAAGCGAGCATAAATTCAAAAACAAACTAAAAGAGTACCTATTAGAGAAATGCTATTACAACATACAGGAGTTTCTAGATGACAAACATAAGTGATAAATGGCGAAAATATTTAATGTACCTATAATATGTTTATAATGACAAATATTACTGTGTTTTAGTTTATAAGTAAGTATTAATATTATGTATAGTAACAAAATTTTATAATAACTAATATTATATAACTTTGCTGTGCCCCAACAGGGCTTCATGTTGATACATTATTAGTGTAAGATCTGTACAACACATGAACGCAATAAAGACTTTGACTTTGACTTGTGGAGGAGAATAGACCCTAGCAGCGAGTTCACCTTGACCGGTAATCTGGCAAATACGTCTCCATGATGATGATTAGTCACTTGGGAATTCCATGGCAAAGTCACTGGACATTAGAACGGTAATAACATTCTAATAATCTCAACATAATCTTTCCTTTATTCCAGAACGCAACATCTATCACAATATGTCGTCCTTCGCTGAAACCACAGGGATGAACTACCTGAAGACACAGGCCATCGACTTCGTTAACTACAACAAGCGGCAGATGTCCAGGATCTACCCCAAGGGCACTAGGGCTGATTCCTCGAACTATATGCCACAGGTACGTGCGGTTTACTATGGACTATTCGGCTGGTACTGCTGGAAATGAGTTTTGTTTTCCTTGGAACACATTTTTTTTTCAACGGAGGCTGGTGTAATCTTAAGGGTTGCTCTCCACATGACTAGCAGATTAACATGGTAAAGAGGAGGCAATGAGGCGAAAGGTTTATTCGAGTGCTAGCCTCGGGGTGACGAATCAAACTGTCTGTCTCCCCAACAGAAGTAGGATAGCATGATGAGTATCCGTTGCTAAGGAGGCCATCTCACCACCACATAGCCGTAGACAGCTTAATGTTAAATGGAATGCGAGGAATTTGCATTATTGGGTCACTTGGCACTTTTTTTTTTTTTATACTACGTAGGTGGCAGACAAGCACACGGCCCACCTGATGGAAAGCGGCCACCGTGGCCTATGAACGTGTGCAACACTAAGGGTGTCACACACGCGCTGCCCACCCAGAAGGGAAAGGGGGAGAGCTGGGAATGGGTGGGTGGCTAGGAAGGGGAGAGGAAGGAGGGGTATAGTGAGCTCTGGCTACCCTACTTACCGGCGGGAACACAACACGATGGTTATTATGACCGCGGTCTTCTGTAGGGCGGAGGTACTTCCCCAGTTGGACAGCTCATTTCGGACGGGAGATACCGTCGTGTCCTACCTTCGTCAATAATCTCGATGAATAAGACCAGAGCTGGCGTTCATTTGCGGAGTAACCAGTCCAGAAGATAGCCCTAGGTATCTGGTGATATTTCCGCTCGAAAAAAAAGTGTCCTAAGTGCTTATACAGTGAATATTTATCTGTTCACCAGGTATTCTGGAACGCGGGCTGCCAAATGGTATCCCTGAACTTCCAGACCTCAGATCTCCCCATGCAGCTGAACCAGGGCAAGTTCGAGTACAACGGCAACTGCGGCTACCTGCTCAAGCCCGACTTCATGCGGCGCGCTGACCGCAGCTTCGACCCCTTCGCCGACGCGCCGGTGGACGGGGTCATCGCCGCGCAGTGCGCCGTGCAGGTACGGGGGGGGGGGGGGATGAACCAGGACTGTGAGAAGTACTTAGGGAAAGTTGGAGTTTAGGGAAAATGAAGTGAGAATTAGGGTAAGTGTACTGATCTGATGAGGTTGAGGTGTTTAGTCAACCCCAAAACCTCATACAAAACAGAGAAGGAAGTCAGATGCTGCAGAAGATTTAATCAAAGAAGAATCAAAGAATCGATTTCATTTAGGTATTCAGTTTAGGCACACAAAGAGCACTTATGAATGTCAAAGTTTTACAATAATAATGTACCTACCTACATTTGTCAAAAATATTATAATTAATAATAAATTATTAATTAATTAATAAATAGATTCTTTCGCTGGTTCGGTAGTTAAATCTCCTGAGAAGAGACCAGCAAGTAGTTAAATCTCCTGAGAAGAGACCAGTAATGACAATATATACCACCTATCTTGCAGTCTTGTGTAAGATCTTTCTTACTCCACGTCAAACTCATACTCTTGTTCTTCTCCCCAGGTTATAGCCGGCCAGTTCTTATCAGACAAGAAGATCGGCACGTACGTGGAAGTGGACATGTACGGTCTACCATCAGACACCATCCGCAAGGAGTTCAGGACTCGCATGGTGCCAGCTAACGGACTCAATCCTGTGTACAATGAGGAACCGTTTCTGTTCAGAAAGGTAATTGTGTATATCATCATTAGTTTGGAACATGATGGGGTGGAACCAAGTAGAACAGATCTTCCTCACTAGAGTTTTCACCCTTTTATTAGGACGATATCCTAAATTATTTTATACAAAACTCAATTATCTACACTTTTTTACATAACTAGTTTTCTGTGATACGATCTACCATCTGACCCCCACTACCCACTGGCTATTGCCAGCATGAGTGTGATACCCTGGTGTTTCGCATCCCATCAAGCTGGCTGTGTGCTTATTTGCCCCTACAGTAGTTCAAAAAACAACTTTAAGATACTTTTGGGGCTCCAACTACCATGTGAATGCCATTTCGGGCCGATGACTTACCTTTCCTTCCAAGGTAGGTATGCAGCGCTTACCCTTTAACCACGAGCCCTGATTACCTTCTTCATATTTCCACTAACCTGTCTTCTCCTCCCGCAGGTGGTCCTCCCAGACCTGGCTGTCCTCCGTTTCGGAGTATACGACGAGAACGGCAAGTTGTTGGGCCAGCGCATCCTCCCGCTGGACGGCTTGCAGGCCGGCTACCGCCACATCTCGCTCCGTACTGAAGCCAACTTCCCCATGTCGCTGCCCATGCTGTTCTGCAATATCGAGCTCAAGATCTACGTGCCGGACGGCTTTGAAGGTAACGTTATACACTTCTGGGTCAATACATACTGCTGCTGAACGGCTTGCAGACGGGCTAGGCCAGGTGTGCTAAAAGTCTGTCCGGATGGTGGGGCCCCCAAGAAGAGAGTCCAATAGGGCGTCCCTAGCCGAGTCGCGGTGAGCATTCTATCTAAGGAGGAACACCGTGGTGGTTTAGTGGGTAGTCTGGCCTCCGTTTCGAGGTCAGGAGTCCCACACGAAGCGAGCCCCTTGCCCCCGCGGGGGGTGAGCAAAGTGCGTAAATGCATTCCACCACGAAAAAGAAAAAAAAAGGTGTGCTAAAAGTAATATGTCCATGTCATATCGCATTCAACCGCGTAGAATATTAGTATCCATCTTATAATGAAGCGGGTAGTAAGAAAAATATAACATTACTCGCTCTACATTTATTCAGAACCAAATGAAGAGAAGTCGAACTAACACCATCGTGTTTCTATCGTTTACTTGCAGACACAGTACTCACTATCAATCAATTCAATGATAGTAAAACAAACATTAAATTGGTCCTTCAAGCCGGATCAAAATGGTCCTTCGAGCCGGATCAAAATGGTCCTTCGAGCCAGTTCAAGAGGGTCCTTCGAGCCGGATTAAGATGACGTATATTGAAATAATGTATTGTTTTACCTTACAAGAAATACTTAATCAAATTGCAAACGACATAAAAAAATTACTAAGGTATTTTTAGACATCTTTTTTTTAGCAATCAGAATTACTAATATTTATAGTTAGGAGCGGGTTCACGTCGGTAGTGTAATGACCTGGGTATAAACCCGTGATCCTTTATGATGATGATGATGTTAAACAGTAATAATATAATACCTATAGCCCTTATATATAAAAGAACTTGTATCCTAGTCAAATATCCAATAAACCAATGTCTTCTCCCGTACAGACTTCATGGCGGCCCTGTCGGACCCTCGCGCCTTCATGGGCGCGGCCAAGGAGCGCACGGACAAGGTGAAGCAGATGGGCATCGAGGAGACAGGACCTGACAAGAAGGTGCAGCTCGAGGAGAAGAAGGAAGGTAGTATAGCACGTATTTTTTATTTTTTTTATAATATCACGCCTATATCCCCGAAGGGGTAGACAGAGGTGCTAGCACCCACATATCGCCAGTTTATATTTAATTCCCAATGTAATAGGTGGCGAGCCTATTGCCATCAACCGGGCACTTATAAACCTGCGATAAATACACACATAACTTCGAAAAGCATCGCAGTCATTGGTGTGTGCCAAGGTAAACCTGGGATCGAACCCGAGACCTCGTCTCAGCAGTCCACCCCGTCTCAGTAGGCTACTGCGGTTACCACTAAATATATCTTGGAAAGATGAGCTGTCCAACCATGTTGAGGCGATGATGGGAGCCATCTACCGTCAATCATACGAACTAACAGTCTCAACACACTAATCACTACATAGTATAAAACAAAGTCGCGTTCTCTGTCCCTATGTCCCTTTGTATGCTTAAATCTTTACAACTACGCAACGGATTTTGATGCGGTTTGTTTCAATAGATAGAATGGTTAAAGAGAAAGGTTTATTTGTATATATTTCATGCTACAACCTACTGGTGCGGAGCAGAAGTGAAAAATGTTGCAAAAACGGGCTGAAGCAGACAAAGTTGCGCGGGTCAGCTAGTTTTAGAAAAAAGCATTAGTCGCTATAAAATTTCATCTTCCAGTGAACTGTGTTAATGTGCAGTGTTCTCTTGTGTTTGAGTATATGGAGGAAACTAGGGACACTTGATCCCTATGGGAGACAAGGTACACCAATATTTTTAGAATTACTAAGCGTATTAGAGTATTTTTTAGTGTGGTAACGCTAAGTAAACATTATTACCCTTAGTGATACTACTGTTTACCTTGCGTTATTCACTCTCCTTCTTATTAATAAAGCTAAATGAAACAAAAATTTCGAACTTGTCATTTGTTTTTTTGCAGTGACGAGCTTTACTGATACGATGGAGTAGATAATGCAAAAAAATACTGCCAAATCGTTTTTTTTTTTTTTTTTTATCTATGCCACGTCAATTTGACTTCACCTCGCCTGATGTTAAGCTGAAGGCAAAGTCCCATGAAAGAGGGTCACCATTGCAAACACGTTCCGTGCTACAATGGTGGCGCTCAGCTTGACGGCCTCATCAGATGCTTTTTCACGCCCCGCTTATTCCAATATATAGTGTACCAGGGGTACGGGAATGTTTCCCTTACACCCTGTATAAGTAAACATGGCAAAGTGATTATTTATAAATTTTATTCAACATTAACCTATAAAAAGTGTTCTAGATTCTTTTCATTAGTCTAATGCCCCAATTATAAATCAGTTTGTAGTTTATTATTATAGTCTGCGAGAGTGTGGTGGGAGAAGCGGTCAAGAGAGATATAGAAAGAACATAGGAGCGGTACAGCGCTCATAGTCAAACTATAGTAAAATTCATGAGATCCAATGCCCTAAATATGGACCAGTCTATAGTTCTCCATTATGTTATGCTATACAATGCTCTAAATAAGTAAAGTAGCTTTGTATACTAAAATTCTCGAAATCCAATGCTCTAAATATGGACCAGTCTGTAGTTTATATTATAATTCATGGTATTCAATGCTCTTAATATGGACCAGTCAGTAGCTTTGTATAGGTACTAAAATTCTCGAAATCCAATGCCCTAATTATGGAATTCTGTACTTTTGTATATTAAAATTCAAGTAATCCAAAGCCCTGAATGTGGACTAGTTTGTACTTTATACCTGCCTAACGAGACTTTTACCATTTTACTCGTACATATCTGAAGTACTGTAAATCCCCGAAGGAGTAGGCAGAAGTGTAATAACGCCCACATTTCAGAAGGTGCATTACGGATACGGATATTTACCATCAGACCGTAAACAAACAACCCTTTAGAAAGTGCCCGCTTAGCGGTAATAAACTCACCCCTATTACGTGGGACCGACAATAATAGTTGGCAAGATTTTTATCCTTAGTTATATAAATTCTACTGAAGGAACGCAGCGAGCCCGAAATAGCAACTACATACTTTCGTAATATGATTTCCGTTGTTTATTTACGCAAAAGCTTAACCAACTGGCTAAGCCCACCAGAGTATGACATGCAACAGATATTTTAAGATTCATTCTATAATGGTGGTTGGGGTATGGCACAAGCTGAAGCGGGAGTAAAAGCGATGTTGAGTTTATCAAGAATCAACTGAATTCATAGGTTATAATAATGTTTGATATTTGACAATGGTCTCACTATCATGAACGCCCAAAATCGTGCGCAAAAGACCCTGAACGGTTCACATTAGCCTCGTATGCATTCAGAAAAACACGTCTATATGGTGATAAAGAATTTTGAGATTTGACACAACAGAGAAAAATATATGAGAATAGATAGGATTGTTATAAACAATACGCAGGTTTTTAATACAATGTATTTTTTAGATTCATTAAACTCACCGAGTAGGCCAAATTAACAGCCTCTTGATAATTAACACAGGTTCATTCATAGTATATTTTAGTAGGAATACTTTGTTACTATTTAGTAGAAGATTGAGTCTCTCATAATATTTTGGTGGTTTCATTTGTACTTTTGTTACGTTATCATAATTACTAAGCTTATCGTAATTGACAGAACATACTTATATAATAGGTACAGTGGGATAAAAGAAAAAAAATGAAATAATGTCACTACACAACTACAAGTCTTCGGAGCTACTGGATAATAGAACTACTTATTAATATAATTAAGAACAATCGCTTATACCTTGAACCACACACTAAACATATTACCTTAAATATTTCAGTGCACAGATGTTTCGTATTTGATATCTTCATTACATGTCCAGATTCGCTCAACTTGAGTGTACGTGTGCTCGCACTCGCCTCCTAAACAATGAACAGCGTCGCATTTTGTTTGGGTAAGCCCGACAACTGTGTTTGGAAGTGCAATTTGTGTTTTTTTGAAAATATAAATGTGCGTTATAATTTGTGGCAGTGTTTATATTACTATTAAATTAAGGCCGTGAGTGCCGCGGAATAACATTTTATAAAAAATTAAAGCAGTCCATCCGAATGGAACCTTCGTGTAGAAATTCTGACAGATTCCACCTCGGCAGTCAACAACAGTATTACCGGATTCGTCGACGAAAATCACAAGCCGTCTCGGGTCCCGGGGGTTAGACTGGGACACCGTGGTCCCTACACCTTAAGGGGGTTATCTAATAGATAGCCCCGGGTCTGCTGGTGGTGTGCCAGGGATATACTGGTTACTATCTCACCACCAGCAACTAAGGACCCAAAGACGGCGTGCCTTTTAATCGGTTCGAGTCTGATATAACCTCCCCAACCGGCTCTGGCGGCGGGTGTACGTGGCCGTCTCGGATCCCAACCGGAGTGTAGGGTTACCCATTATGACATTTTCCTCGTGCCTCGGATGACCTTGGGCCATCTACAGTTTTAAGAGCCCCCTCCAGTGTGAAAAGCACGGTGTCTCCATTAAAGTCTACGGCAGACATCGTGTTGGCGAGAATGTGTGAAGGGGTAACAGGCCACCGCAACTATCAGCCATAGTCTGACTTCGGAGAGCCTTAGAGATCTGTCAGTCTTAGGGACGCAAACTTGAAAAACCTCTGAAAATCTACAGGGTCACTACCACTTCAGCCGAAATTTGTCATGTATGTGTGTGCGTGCATTTGTCACCCCTACGGGAGAGAACTGCCCAGTGTACACCGCTTGGAGGGTCGGGACCAAGCACCCTACTCAAATGGCACCTAGCCTAGACCAAAAACTCTTCGTAGATTCCATTTGTTTTTACCAGTTAGATGCCAAATAGGGACCTCACGTCATCATCATCATACGTGTTTCCTGATTGCATCCGATGCCAATGTGAACTCAACGGAACTCAAGATCCACCTTCTAAATTTTCCTCCTATACTTCGTATCTTGGGCGTCCATGGTAGTCCTTTATCAAGCCACCATCAAGCCAAGACTTCTTGGAACTACCCCTCCTGCCGGGACCTGGATAGGGCCCCATTGCCAGGCATTGGAAACTCAGTAAAACTTTTGATTAAAACGCGATAAAAAAGTTACTTTCTTTAGTAAAATCAGCCTTACGCAATCAAAAATAGATCTCACTGTTTGTCGATTAACACTATAATAACTCAAGTGCTCCCATGTGTCTTATTTTAGTTTATAGAGATGTTTTTAACCAGGTTTCAGAACAAGATATATTACTATTGAAGATGGAAATGTTAGCAAATGCCACTGTGTTGACGCACAAGTGATCTATTCGAATTTAAAATCGATTCTAGTGATTCATGAGCGTAATAAGATTAGTTGATATAAATAAGACATACTAAAGCAGTGTGTTGAAAGAGAATATTGAAAAAGAAATAACAAAGAAAACGCAACTGACTTGAAAACAATAAATGAATAAAACGTGAATTTTTAAATCATAGATTATAAAGTCTTTCTTTGCCCTTATAACGACAAAAAATAGAGGAATCAAACATGCTCAGTGTATCGTGCCATGCATACCACGTAAAATAAAATATCAAACACGTAAAATATTGGTATATTAATAACTTTTAATATAAACTGCTTTTTTCCAGAACCTCCCCTGGTTTTCGAGCCCATAACCGTAGAATCCCTGCGTCAAGAGAAGGGCTTCCTGAAGACCGGTCGCAAGCAGCAGAAGGAACTCGACGCCTTGAGGAAGCGTCAGGCTAAAGAAAAGATGGCAATGCAGAAGACACAGTGCGCTGCTTTGGAGAAAATCATTAAGGGGAAGAAGTAAGTCATTCGTTTGTAATGCTATGAAGTGTTCGACAAGAAAATAAAGCAGATCTACGACAATGTATTGTAATTTCTTGGTTATTGGACTAATTGAGTGCTATTTCATCCACTATTGGAGGTGACGGTGTATCCTAGATCAGTCGCAAATGTCACAGGATTCACTAAATCTAGATTGCTGGTTGCTCCATACTGAATTGACTGCTAGTCGACTGAAATTTTTGACGGATATCCAGCCCACATCATCATCTACATTTACATTTATAGCTCCGCTTTCTCTCACATTTGACGCCATTTTCCAGCAAGGAGCAGCTGAGCAACGACGCGTCGTTCCGCGCGCTGGTGGGCGAGCAGACGGCGGCGTGGAGCGAGCTGGTGGCGCGACACCGCGTCGAGGAGTGGGGGCTCGCGCGCGCGCGCCTCAACGAGCAGCGCGACCTGCTGCGCAAGATGATGGAGAGCACGCAGCTGGCGCAGATGAAGCAGCTAGAGGGCAAGCACGAGAGGTGAGGCACCGCCCACAGCAGCGCGACCTGCTGCGCAACATGATGGAGAGCACGCAGCTGGCGCAGATGAAGCAGCTAGAGGGCAAGCACGAGAGGTGAGGCACCGCCCACAGCAGCGCGACCTGCTGCGCAACATGATGGAGAGCACGCAGCTGGCGCAGATGAAGCAGCTAGAGGGCAAGCACGAGAGGTGAGGCACCGCCCACAGCACCGCGACCTGCTGCGCAAGATGATGGAGAGCACGCAACTGGCGCAGATGAAGCAGTTTTTGTCCTTTCTCCTACTTTTAATTTCCTAGCTCTTACGGATGAGACTAACGTCATAACCACAAACTCGAGAGGAAAGCCTATTCAAGAGCCACGTCATAATCAGCAGGTATACCAGCTACCCACATCACTCAGCTCGCAAGAGAGTTTGACTCAGGCCCTGAAGAACTTGTTGCATTTACTTTAACAGATATTTAATATTTGAAAGTTGCACCCTATAGCACTGACATTTACAGTCAATTCGTCCGATTCACAAACCTTTATCACGCTTCATAAGAACATTGAGAACGAACCAAACATGATCATAAATAGTATTAACGGTTTAACAGTTTAAAACAAGCGAATTCGCTCGATAGCTCTCCTGAAGATGTCTCGTGTAGAGGCGAAACACGTGTCGAACCTCGAGTGTTCTCCGCACTTGCGGAATATTGCACATACAACAACGTCTCTCCTCAAGCAAAAAGTCTTTACTTGCTTTGAGGGGTGCGGTTTAGCATTTCTTTCTATGACAATTAGTACTAATTTGCTATTTTTATCGTTGGAATTGTTAAACCGTGGGTTAGCGGTGGGTTTTCCTCACTCCCATAATACATATTTTCTAGTATTAAACTACTTCTATCACTGGATATACACAAGAATCATGACCGTTCGACACCTTGAAACGTTTTATGACGGGCGTAAACTTAGTATTAAACTAAAAGGCCTCATAACATATTGCTCCCATAAACTTCGCGTTTGAAGCTGTCATCATTTCAACACGTGGGCTGCGTACGAGCTGTTAACACCCCATTCATTATCTACCTTGTAAAAATAGTTAAACATTTTATGGCACAATGAAAAATATAACTATTTAGTCCATACTGTTCTGTAATTTAAAAAAAAACAAATAAGTAGCAGTGTTACGTTCATTACCATATGTAAAATTCAATTCAAAATTCGAAAGTTATTCATTTTGTATAGACCACTAAACGGCGCTTATGAAATCAATATCATTAATATAAGTTAGTTAGCACCGGTTGGAAACGCGGCCCGGGCGTAAAAATATTCCGACAAGAAATTCAGCGGGCTTTTCTTTTTTTTGGGTACTGATGCCGCCCAAATTTAGGATGCCGCCACACCAAAAGTAGAACAATATTCGATGAAATTTTGAGTCAATAAAATACTATGTATTAAGAGATTGGTCGCGGATTAAAGTCCTGTCCAGACATTTAGTTTTTCCAATTTCAAATGGAAGGTAACAAAGTTGTTAAATTATCGGCATAAATGTTACGTATGCTTCATATATCTGATTTGTAACAACTCTTAATTTATTGACCACCTTAGCTCCCTTTTCATAAAATAATAAACAGAATATGATATACATAAAGTAGTAGTCTTCTAGAAATTACTGATATCTGACATAAAACACAGTGGCTCAGGTCGCTCTTACGATCGAGAGGTCCCAGCTTCAAATCCTGGCTATTGCACTACCGACATGAACCTACTCCTAAAAAAAGCAGTTTCCTAATTTAACCAATTTTCATTCATATTTCAGGGAGCTCAAAGAAATGAACACTCGCCAGGCCAAGATCAGCATGGAAACCAGCAAAGAGGTTGCGAACGACAAGACCCTGAAGACCAAACAGGAGAAGGATCGGCGGCTCCGCGAGAAGAAACAGAACAACACTAAGAAATTCTTGGACGAGAGAAAGGTGGGTGTCATTAGAAATAAATAATAAACAAATAAATATTCTAGGACAATCTACACAACGCTACTTAGACACATGGTAAGCATAGTTTAACCGGCTTGTGGTATTGGTTCTAGAATGCGGATAAACATACTTAGATAGGTACTTTTTTTTCGTAAATACATTCGTAGAATCCTACGATTAATAGAATACCTACCTACATCTTCGTAACTTGAAATAAATTAAATATAATTTAAGATTAAATAAAAAAAAAAGAAAAGTTCAAAATAAACAAGATACTGCAGGAGTCTTCTCAGGCCTGGGCCACGTTTCGACCCAGGTGGTCCATATAATAAACAAAACTATATATTTTTAATTTTGACGTTTTGTAAGCTAACGACGCTGTTTAATGATCAGGCAAAGCGTGATCAAACATATGCATTTGGAATACGTGTCCTAATTGATTAATTTAAAAAGATTCGCGTGAACTTGTACTAAAGTGATTGTTAGAGAATGCTATTAACTATAAATGTGTTGTTTGTTTTCAGACCCAAACTATTAAGCAGAACCGCGAGAAGGAGAAGCTAAAGGTCACCCACGACAAACAGATGGATGAGCTCTCCAAAGATATCGATAATGTGAGTGACAATCAGTTTAAAAAAAATGGTTTGAATGTCAGAGGTTGCTAATATGGCCCACCGGCTCACGCTAGATGCGTGTGACGTCACGATTTTTTCTTTTTTATAAAAAGAGTATTAGCAACTGGAATTTCTAATACGTCTAACTCCTCCAGCTAAGCTCAGTGGCTTGTGTTGTGTTAAGAGTGGGTTCACGTCGGTAGTGTGATGGCCAGGATTCGAACCCGATACGCTTCAAGCTACCGATATAATTCGTTTATCGAGGAAGTAATATAGAATCAAAGAATCAATTCAGTTTATTCAGTTTAGGCACATAAAGAGCACTTATGAATGTCAAAGTTTTACAAAGACATTTGTCAAAAATATTATAATTTATATAGGTTTAGCGTGATTAGCTTAAAACCTTCCTCGATAAGATTATTCAAAACAAAAACCGCCTGTACAACGGTTTGTGTTCAGACGAATTGCTTGCCCCAGGTAGGGAGTTCATCCTCACACATACGACAGGAAACATGAGCACTGTGTGGTATGAAAGGATCTTCATCCCGCGCACGCTCAAGCTGTGAAATGAACTCCTTGCTGTGGTTTTCCCAATATGGGGTTTTTCAATAAGGGCATTAGGAAGTTTCTACAGGGTCGGAAGCACGAGTATGATACCTCTGGTGAGACCTCGTCTCAGCAGTCCATTACCCATACCACTAGAACACAAACGGGCGAAATGTGGGTGCTAGCACTTCTGCCTACCCGTTCGGTGATATAGGCGTGAGTTTGTTATGTTATGTTGTTTTATATCGAAGGTATTGTAAGTTTTGTAGAAGAAGTACGATTATATCGAAAGTAGGTACTGTAACAAATTTTCAAAGACTTTTGCACACATAGTAACATTCCTCATAATTGCGCTTTCCAGCTGATCGAGATGTACAAGATGGAAGAATCCGAGTTCGAGATGACAAGTAAATCCGAATTCTTTGCATGAAAGTACCCTGACATCGCTTCTCTGTTCGAACAATTCGAGAAGTGAGTGAAATGTGATCTCTCTAGTATAAAAACTATTCAACTACGTAAAAAAACCTTTAGGATTTAAGAAGACTTCTCTATATATACTACTAGGCAAGTTGATTAGAAAAAAAAAATGTCACGGTTTATGGGCGAGACGAGACTAAATACAGGATTTCGAATTTGTAATTGAAATAGAATTTGGTTTGGAACACAGCTAGTTTCTGTGTCCCATTTCAAATTCGAAATCCTGCATAATTATTTTTTTGTTATGTTATCTGAATGACACTAATGACAGCTACAAAATGTTTGTGGTCATAATATGCCCCAATCCGTGATTAAATTGATATATCTACATTTTTTTCTCATACAGCCAGTGTAGCAGTAAATTCGTTGATAAGTTAGGTATAAAATTACAATTTAAATTTAGAATAAATTATTATCAAAATTACATAATCTAATGTCAATATTATTCTTTTTTTTTTTAATATTTCGTGAGGCACCTTTGGTGGAAGTACCACCATTTTCTTTATGATGTGCCGTTATTTTTAAAATAAGAATTTTACTTTTTTAAATTAAGGAATGGTATACATGTTGGTAATATGAATAAGGTGGAGGTTTTGTTAACGGTCAGAGACCGAATTAGAAATTAGGAATTGCGAAAGCATTTAGTGTCATGTTGGTAGCTCTAATAATTTATTGAAATAATTGGAAACGATAAAATTAAACGAGAAATATTAAACCAGTGACTTTTCGGCCTTTCGAAATTTAGTGTAAGTTATTGTGTAAGTTTTAAAATTATGTAAAAAGTGAATCTGACGACACACGGCCCATACAAACACGGAATGTAAAGTCAGGACAAGTGCCACAGTGCCAGGAAGATATTAGGGTTCAGGGACGCTAGCCAAAATGCATTCGTTCCTAATCTACATTCGTCATCGCTCTGAAAATGTATGGGAGTGACATTTGTTGTCGAATGTCATGTGATCCGATTCTGACAACAAATTTCACTCCCATACATTTTCAGAGCGATGACGAATGTAGATTCAGAATGAATGCATTTTGGCTAGCGCCCAAGATCTCCAGCTTGGAGCCCGGGCACCGCTTAGTGCTTTTTCCCTATTTGATTTGATATAATGACTTTTATGGGAGCGTTAGCAACTGATCTGCCAACCTCGTACATCAATCAGCAGGTGAAGTTGAATTGATTCACGAATATCTTGTATAACCTTATCTTATAAGGTTAGGTTTAAGTGTACTTCCTATTGATTTTACATTCCGTGACTGAAAACTTTCAGTTAGTAGTTTTCAGCGCCAAATAAACAGTCAGAATTCACTCAGATCAAAAGTACATCAACGGGTTATAACAGTAGGTACGATTATGTAGTATATACTAAATGTACTAAACATAATGTTTAGTCTATTGAAAATTCGAAATTCGAAGTTTAGACATGTACTGAACAGAATTTGTCGTTTAGGAATTTTTAATTATTATAATCAATTAATGTTATATATTGATAGGCGTTCAAGAAGTTATAAATGTAATGTTATTCTCAATTCACCTCCCAGTGACGATCTAGTCTTTATTATTTACTTTGATGTAACCATATCTTCTTTCTTTTATTCATATAATTATTGTATAATTTATTTTCTATATTCCATGACTGTGTATTTTTAAAAAGATTGTTTCGCTAGAATTCGTGTTGTTGATATGGGATCAATAATATCTACTTTTCTGAATTTATTCTAAGAATTATCTGTCTAGAAACTTATTTCATTAGGAACATCTCTAAAAAATAGACCTATCTTGTCTATGGTTAATATGTGATTGTTGTTACTGAACGAAACGATAGCACTACAATCATGTCTCTTGCCCAACGGTGTAGGCAAATGGTTATTGTTCTAGGTATAAAATAATATACCTAACCATAAATTTATGCATTGTATCTACAAATATACCAAATTAAGCTATAAGTACGAAAAATAAGTAACTATTTATTAATAATATCATTCCATATTAATATTATAACTATCAATACATTGTGTCGATAGCGGACCAACTTCTTTTAATTTCAAATCTTTAAAAAAATATATTTCCTAAAACTATCGTAAGCCAAAGAATTTCCTTCACATGTTATAGATTTAGGTTCAATTTTATTGCAAATAAAATGAGGACTCTTTTGATGTCAATATTAAATTCATAACTATTTCTTTGTAAATATTTTTATTATAAACGAAATTTATATATTATGATTAGATATATTCAATTATTGATATAAGTCATATTCTTTTAGGTGCCTAAGTATATTAATGTTACATTCTAGTCAATTTCATTAAAAATCATTTATTTTCAATATTAAATATCATGGTTACATACAGTTTAGTGACCACAGTATTAGAACTTATAAAATGCCTTAAAAGGTACATGCTTATATATTATGTATAAGATATAATCTAACCTTTTAAATAACTTGAGATAGATTAAAAAAAATAAAGTGAGAGTACATAATAAGTGTTTGAAGAAAATATTTATGGTTAAAGAAATCAGATGTTGATAGGTACTTTATTGTAATTAACACAATATTAAAGAATAATCAAATTATTCCTATATTACATATGAAGATGCAGAGGAAATTAATTAAAAAAATTGAATTATTTAGTTCTTGTATTGTGATTAAGAATTTATTGTAATCAAGATTTGGCCTACATTGTATGGAGGATTCTCTTTTGGAAAATTTATTAGAATTAAATTTATTCTGAGCTGCCCTACGTGGTATGGGCGAGAATGTAAAAAAAAATATGTTATGTTATAAAATTAGCTATGTAGCTGTATGACCTCAAAGTTTGGACCTCATATACATTATGGTTCTTAAAATGGACCTCATCTCTAAACGGTTCTTAAAATGGACTTCATCTGTAAATGGCTCTTAAATTGGACCTAATGTATAAAATGTGTTTGAAATGAAATTTTTAAGACTTATTTATAAATGAGGTCCAAACATTGAGGTTGCATGGGTACATAGCCATAAAATTAATTTTAATTAGCACTATTAGCACTTTATGTCAGAATAAGGCACATGGCAAAAGGAGCACTTCATGTATTTTGAAATTTTTGAATTGCATACATTATTGGATTTAGCCTTAAGAAACAAGTGAAGCATATATTCTAAATTCATTGTATTGGAGATATAATTATTAGAGTCTGTTCTATGTACGGTGGTATGTAACTTTCGTAGCAAGTTGTAACGTGCGAGTACTTAAACGATGTTTCATAATTTTCTAGTTATTCTAGTGAAACGCATTGTATCCAAAGATTTATTTATTGTTTAAAGTACAATAACTAAATTATAACATTTAAAACATGTTGTCGTATATTATTTAATTTAACCTAATTATCTACAACAGCGTTACCCAAATTATGCCAGCTCTGTTTTGAACTTTCCCATCATGACTCACCCGAAAAATGGATCCTTCTCCTATAGGGACTGCTAAAATCACATCACATCATCATGAATGAGTAAGGCTTCCATCTATCTACTTGGTATTTTATTTTCCCCGCAGCTGGGCTCCGTTATTAGAAACGCTGATCTACTAAAACTGTAACTATTATATAAAATTTATTTCGATTTCATACTCCTTATCTTCTTTCTTTCCTTGTAGACACTCTCTTGTTGAACTGAAAAGTAAAACAAAGTATTATGAGTTTCGGGCTCGGTAATTACGATATTCAAATGACAAAAAATGTTTCACACCAACAAGCTAATATGACGATGAAGTCAGGAGGCGTGAAGCTATCTAAAGCGTCCAGATATGTTACATGAACAGCGGACCGGACAGCATGGCATCAAGACATGAGGTTGAGTGTGAACATAACTTGTGGCATTTAGACACACAAACTAGTTGTGCTGACACGGCCACCTGAATACGCAACGGACACGCACTTCTAACACAGTGATGGTAAAATGTTCCTTGAATGTAGACATGGCATAACAGTCACCATCAATCATTTATGAGTTCAATTTGCTCAGTGTCAAGAGCATTATGGTAAAAAGCATCAATCAATTAGCTTATTTCAGTACACTGCTAATAATTATGACATTAGTATGGTGCGCATCATGAGGGGGTTCCTGTCTTTAAAGCCCTAACCACTAGTAGCTTAGTCCCTGTACCCGACACTGGTGGCACTCTATTTTTTATATTTTTAAATATGCATTTTTTTTGTAATAATGTTCAAAAATGTAAAAAAAATATGAAAATAATTTAAATAAAGAGAAATAATAATAGCCTTTATTCAGACAAATAATATACGTACTACATGCATTTTATAGGCAAAGGCCTCTCCCAATTCTCTCCACTTCTATATAACATGGGCTTTTGTTGGTCAACCTACAGCTGCTGTTTCTTTTAATTCTTATAAGTACAAATGATTTAAATTAGAAGTAACTCTTGTCGGCCCATTACTTTAAGGATATACTGCTAAATCTGTTTTCGTTCAAATTGGAGTAGAGACACCTCACTACTGTTTCCACATTGGTTTGATACAGGGTTCTATTTAAAATTCTCCTTTTCTCAGTGATATTGTCAGTGTTTTCTATTACTTGCCTCTTACAACACACTATGGATGCTACGTGGCGGTGAGTATTTTCTCTCCGTCACTGACTCAAATTTATTATTTATAATCATGCTTTAATGGAGTATTAACTCAACTGACCAGAAATAAGTGTAGTGTACCTACTATATTTATATCAAAAGAAATCTAAGGTAACTTAGTAGCAGCTAGGCTAGTCTGAGATCAAACCCAGATTGGTACCAAGATGATGATGACAATTAAGGTACTGACTACATTATGTACACCCTTAAAAGGGCAAATAAAAGCGTTTTAAAGCACTTAGGTCCATTAACATAAGTTTGCAGCAGGTATAGGTTGCATTTTATTTATTTTTATAATGCTGAGATTCAAATGAGGTAATTATCTGCATATTATACCAAAAAAAATACCTTGTTCTGTCTGTAAAAAAAGAACTTTAGAGTAAGCTAATTGGTTGTCAGAATATTCGAATTGGTTTGATTTATTTTGTTATGAGTATGACTGAAGAAAGATTCTATAATAGTGTTCAGTTTGAGGTTATTTTTATAACGATACTACTTACTGTATGGATCAAAACGTATGTACTCCAATTTATCGCCCAAACGCTCCCTAATCATTGTACATTGATGACCAGATACCACACTCTCCATTAACACCATAATCTGTCTGAAATATACAAATCACAAGCTATATTCTAAGGAATGCATTCATTTTGAGAAATAAAATGTGTAATGTGGTCTACTGACTTGCTCTTCGCTTTTTTTAATAACACGTTTGTTATAAACATATTTTCTGCTCGATATTCTTAGCCCAAGTTCGAAATTATTACAATTTTTTAGGGCAATTGGTTTGGTTGGTGGACTTGATACTTGACAGACAGTTTGATTTTGACACTGACGTATTACTATTGCTCACTGTCAATTACAGCTGTATCCAATTGAACTCTATGAATTCGTTCAAAAATAAAATCAAATGCAAACACGGACTCTAATATATCATCC
Organism: Pelosia muscerda; assembly: GCA_963691645.1. Taxonomy (NCBI): domain Eukaryota; kingdom Metazoa; phylum Arthropoda; class Insecta; order Lepidoptera; family Erebidae; genus Pelosia; species Pelosia muscerda. The sequence goes on along the minus strand of OY829109.1, from coordinate 16,167,985 downwards.
ATAATAATAATCTATCATCCATCAACAAACCACTTTTTAACTTCAAATTAATATCAAATGGAGTGTAAAATAATCCAATTTATGTATTTTAATGTAAAATTCGTTTGTTTTCACAGATGAGCATTAAAAGTATTTTTAGTTTTAAATCATCACTTGCAACTTTACATTTTTTATTCGTGTAAGAATAATTAATCAATAACTAATTATACATAAAAGGACTAATGAATATGCAATAGTCATTCAATAATTCAATATTCTATTAATTACTAAATGAGGAAAATGTATATTTTAATTATTAGACCTACTTTGAATTCCCCACCATAGACTATACGCTGAAATTATGCCACGCGATCAAAAATTCACAAAAAATAATTATTTGACAGTAACCAAATAACGAAACACGTGCAAAATAAAAATCATTGAAAAAAGTTTGTTCATAATCGGCAATAAAATCATTGAAATGTAATAATAAATGTAATTCGCCAGTTTGTTGCATATCATAGATGCCAAACAGAAGGACAAACAGAATCTGGTAACATTCCAAAAACAAACTCGTTCGTGTGAACTGTGATGAACTTGTGAACTGAACCGGCGTCGTTGTGGCATAGTGTCTCGGACTTTTTTTGTGTTCTTTGTTCGTTATACATGTCGCAAATGAAGTAAATAACAATTCATAGTGTGAGTTTTATTAGTATTTTGTTTTCCGTAGTGTAGTTTTTACAACAAACGAACAATGATAAAAAACGATATGGAGAATGGCGGCGGCGACGCCACTAATGTGTCACCGACCAAACTCATGGTCAATTATATACCCGAGTTGATGACACGCGACATGATGTACGCGCTCTTCTCAGCAATGGGCAAGATCGAAAGCTGTAAGCTCATAGCGAACCGCGGGTACGGCTTCGTCGAGTATGAGAAACACGAGGATGCCGAGAAGGCGCGGGCTGCATTTAACGGGCTGCTCATGCAGGGTAAAACACTGAAAGTGTCATTCGCCCTACTCAACCCGGAGAACAAGGTCAGCCACAAACCTGACACTGAATCTAACTTGTACATTAGCAATCTACCTCCAGACATGACGTTAGAACGTTTAAATCAACTGTTCACTCAATTCGGTTCGATAACGAACAGTCGGGTGTCGCAAGGCATCGGATTCGTGTGTTATGACAACCGGCAGCAGGCTGAGGATGCGATAAAACATATGAATGGCCAGTCTCCAATCACTGGCGCGGGCGCTATCGTGGTGAAGTTTGCCAACAAACCCAACGCTAATAAGAATGCACCGCGACCCACGCCCCGAGTTGGTGTAGGGGCCGCTCCACTCGCATACAACGGTGCTACGGCAATGTTCAACGGCTCGGCGCCTACCGCTTTCAACGGCACCAACCTCAGCGCTGCATTTGGTGCAAGGCCTGCTGCATTCGCACCGGGCTTCCCTCAGGCTTCGCCGCCCCCACTGCTACCTTCACCAGGCAAGGCCTTACCATTCATCAACAAGGGCCAGCAAAGGTTCAACCCGATGGCTGCAACAAATCACACACCGTTACCGCTGCTCGGTGCACCTGCCAGTCCAGTGCCGCTCTTGGGAGCAGCGGCTGCCCCACACCAGACGACAGTGTATGTATACAACATTGGTGAGGATACTGAGGAGCTGGCTCTTTGGCAACTCTTTGGCCCTTATGGAGCTATTGACTCCATTAAAGTTATCAAGGACCCCGAGACAAAGAAAAACAAAGGTTTTGCATTTGTCAATATGCGTGAGTACGATGAGGCCGCTATGGCCATTCAGGCGCTCAATGGATATACGCTCAATGGACAGGTTCTATCAGTTAGCTTTAAGACTCAGAAGAGAAATAATTAGCTAATAAATATGTGTGCGGACGTTTTGAACGCCGTAACGTTTGTGATCGTTCCCAGGCCGAATGCTTAAGAAAGATTTTCATTCCAATTTCAGATTATTTTTGTAGACGGAAAGCGAGATCCTATATGTGCATTTCAAATTAGTCACATAAGTATTTTTGTAAGATTTAACATAGTTTTATATTCGCGAGAGCGCGACATGACTATTTGTGAGTTTAGTTGGCTTGACGGTATCATATATGTGTACACTTTTATCATATGCTATGGTATTATATTATTGGACTATATATGGACCTGTCGCACTATGTATATCTGTCGCGGCGGGCGCAGAGGCGCTCCGCCCCGCCGCGTTCGCCCCGGCGCCCGTCCGTAACCCTCCAGGTATTTTATTTTGTGTAAAACAACATTGTATGTTTTTTAATCTTTAATAAATTTCATGTTTAAATAGAGTTTATTGTATATTTCTCTATTTTTTTTTTCTATATACATATCCCCGCCCCGCCCTGTCGTGTCCTTATTTACTTACATAATATACGTATAATACATAATATACTTATTTGTGGCAGTAGTACATAATATATAATTGTGTATGTCCGTCGGCGACAGGTCGACTTTGTAACGCTTAAATATTGCATGTTGTGTAGTGAGAAAGCAGAAATACGTTTTTATTTGTTTATGTTACCTCAGGTTTTATGGTTCCCGTTATTCTTTTATGTCATCATTAATTACTTATTCTATATTATGTTTGGCGTATTCACAAGTCAGGCCTTCTAATTGAGAATCTAACGTTATATTGTAAATTATTTATCATTTTTAGTACCATTGTGTACGAACAGTAAGCTTTAATGTTTTATACTTTTTAAAAGCATAGCATAGGTAGCAGTAGATAGTATGCGCGTGCCGGCGCGCGCTGAAAAGCTATAAGGGTATTTATTACATACGGGAACGCGTTCGAAGATCGCAGGTAGCCGATAAGATAACATATATCTCCAGTGAAGTGGTCCAAACTAATGTTCTAACTCATTCTAGACTGCCACAAATTAGAATAAAGCACTAGGTGCCTATCCCTCCGTGCCTCTAACTGCAGACAATCAGTACCAAACAACAATTTTAGGAGAGAAAGTAGAAAGTAAGTATTTCAGCGTGACATCTAGATGGTGAGTAATTATATATTTCTCATAAGTAATATTTTTGTATCTTAGTAATTCTAGTCCTATAGGTATTGTTATTTTGACGTGTAAGTAATTCGTCATGCAGATTTTGATCAGATCAATATTCCATCAGGCAGTCGTATTGTCGAATTTTATGTGTTTTCCTGCGATAAATTAGTTTTAAAGCAGGTAAAACCATTACCGTGCAACACGTGTTTGTACTTCGCTGCATGCGATGACTCGGTGACTCGATTGTTAAATATTAATCGAAATAATTTCCTTCATATTCCCTATATAACAGCAATGTATCAATAAGAATACACACTCATGCATGAGTCGTACCTTGTAAGTGAGTCACACGTCGTCCCCAAAATCGATTTGCGCAATTTATTTGCACTAAATATCCTTAGTTTTTCGTGGAACATGTATTTCATGTTTAGGACATTATATAAATATCGACAGTGCAAAAAGTCTGGATAAAGTTTTTGAAAGTGACCCAAAAGCATTCCAATATCGCAAACCGCATAAATGCAAAGCATATTTCCAAATTATTGAGCTACCCATAAAATATTTTACAGTTTGTTTAAACGCTGAAACAGTTACTGACGCATTTTGTTGAAAAATTCTCATGAAAATATTACTAAAACATTTGCCAAGAATTGTTATGCCACGAAAGTAATTGGAGCTTTAAAGATTACGGGCCCTGACAACTATTTGCAAGTTTGGACATCGGTAACACGCATATTGTTGGCCACTTGACGTAACGTAGCATGTAGAGATAGCGCGGTCCAATGCACTGATAAATTAAAACTGACTAAACTGGCCAGCTAAGTGGTCTATTGATATGTCGTCCGCGTCCTTGAGCATGTTCATTTATTGTAGATAGATGTTAATTGTAGCCACACGACCTATCCCATCATTTCTATAATCTACGTCGGAACATGATAATGCAGAATGCTTGCCAAAATTGATTTTGTGTTCTGAGATAAGCATACGTTTGAAGGCCAAGTAAAGAAACAATATGTAGAGATTACATTTAATTGTGTCTGGCTGAGCTGTTAACGTTGATCGTTTATTAATTTCACGGTTAACGAGCTGACGTAGATGTTGTAGTTTCGGCCCTGCCGAAAATAAACGAACTAAAATCCTCACTGGCTAGATCCTGCCTTAAATCATAATAACCTTTAGTGTATAAATACACCAGACTCGATGTTTCCACACAAACGCGGGTTATGAAATATGATTTTTAGACTTGCAAGTCTTCATTCAGACGATGCCAGTGTGTGCAAACTCTCGGTCATTGCATTCAGGACTCGCCGTCCTTTCAAGGGCAAATTACATATAAATATTTACTCGAAGTTTCGACGACCTTATCCCATGTCTGACGCCAGGCTAGTCTGAGGTGATCTGGGTACAATGATATGTAAATCGTAAGGTCAAATAATATATGCGAGAATGTCTAGATTTCGAATGTAATATAACTATTTTTTTAATGTTGATGTAGATAAAATATTCAGGTTTTATAAAATTCACATTTTATACAAGTTAATTGCTTTGTTAGAACTAGTATTGATATTTCGTAAAATAGCATTGGCCGTCTGGTAATGTAATGACGCAGTGCGCTTAGTTGGATGGTATTTGTTTTCTTCAAATTTTATTGTATTGCTCTTGTTGACGCCTGTTTTCTTCAGAGCAGTTACTTAGGAATCCTAAATACGCTCTCCTACGATTTCTGCCCTTGGTGTGACTTAACTTGTCTTTTAAGGGAGTAACTGCTTTGTAACTTCATCCTAACCTTAGAAACCAGCAGGTGCTTTCAAAATGCTCCCAAGCGAGATTTTGGCAGAGGGGTATCAGGGGTACCTATATCTAAAAAATCCAAAGTTTACATTTCCTTTGTTCAGTTTACAATCAAATTTACAGTCCTTTTATAAATCCCAAATACCGCTATGTCTTCAAATTATAGAAATATCATTTACGAAGAGATATAGCAAGTATTGATCTGTGTGCCTTGGCTTTGGTCAAATTATCTTGAATGTCTGGAAGATTTTTAGGTAATCTTAGCTGATAAAACTTCCATTTTTATTTTTTTCTAGTTACTGAAAAAAATTGACGTCGCCTTTTTAGCCTTGAGGACAGAATCTTGAGGAATATGAAGCTTGACACTTTCTCGCCAAGATCCAAATGTGTGTGGCTGATACCTCATGGTTTTATATTAGGATATATTCTGATGTTCCAATACTTTCTCATTATCGTAATGTCAGCATCGAAATCCGGCTTCATCCGAGGCCTTCCTATCAAAGACCGTGTTTCATAACTTTCTATCTACATGAAATAAGACGAATAGTTTCTTAGGCAATAAAACACATTGTAGCAATTTTAAAATCACCTTTATTGTCTAACCTGTAATAATGTAATTTGTAGTATTAGTTCAGAACGTCGACATTATAGCGGTTACGCGCAATGATTAGATTTGAATAACCGTAAATGTCCACATAGCTGCACACTTTTGTTACAAGTTCACAGTATTTAATCTATCTCCATGAAGTATTTCTTGAGATTTTTTTGCGGCATCGCGATGTCTATCTTAATTATACTGATACATACTTATTAACTTATTTTCGTCATTAAGGAAGAATAGTCAAATCGTTTAAAATTAATGTTGTCATTTTGAAAATGGCAAAATGCGAATGGGTGCGTAAAGAATGAAATAGTTATTTTGATAAAAGATTTTGTAAACGTTTTTAAATCAATTGATATTTTTATACGTTTCACTTTTTTTAATTTGTGTACCACGACAAATGGTAGTTAACAACATGTAGGCATTTAAGTTATGAAAACCTGCACGAAATTGTGTACAATGTAAATCGAGAAATAGATTCGCACGTATCGTAAATAAACAGCGATGCCGATTATAGATTTGAAAAGGTATTTTGATTTCACTATTTGACCATGTGAATTCTTTCTATTGCTTACAATTGCTAGAGTTTACGAATGACTTTGTTTTAAAAGCCATAAACTATAAGTAGTAGCACTTGCGAAAAGTCCCGTTGAATTCCCTCGATGGGGAGTTGTACTGTCGGCATAACGCCCCTCGCATTCTGTTGTAGGTTCAAGGATTCCCATGAGTCACAGTTTTAAAAACAACTGTTTTAACGTTACTAAAAATTATTTGATTTACAAAACCGTACATTTACGCAATACAAACGACACTAGAAGTTTTGATAACATCTGTTTTAATATTCAGGTGCTATGTTAATAACTCGTCTGCTAAAATACTTATGCCGTTTTTTTCCTTTAGCACCGGTTACAATTGGTGTAATAGGTATTCATAAACCGGACTTATAATAGTTTTATATTCTTGGAATAATATACAAGTTATAGAACAAAATAATAAATTGCTCTGGAATTTTGTTTTCATTTTAAATCTTACAATTCGCGATTACAACGTTATTTATCTCAATCTAGTCTCATTATTTACAGTTGATCTGTTAAATCTATTGGTATGCTTTTATTTGCTTTCTTGCAAGTTATGGGTGAATCCTGTTTGCTCTGAAACGATTTCATTTCCTAAATAAGTAACAATGCAATGCTGTGCTCATAAATTGTGCCAGTATTAACAAGCTTCGACATATTAACATGTTGACGAGTGTTAAGTTCCCGTTATCCGCGATTTATGTGCAGGCACGGAAGCTGTTGTACACGCCACGGCTTTGCACCAAAATAGATTATAGGATCCATACGACATTTACCCAGAATACGTAGACTTGAGCCATGTTGGACTGATCGATAACTCTATATGATTTAATTAACGATAAGTAGCTTATAACATTTCTTAAATTACAGCGCTGGGACCGCACGAACTCCGCTCAAAGGTCAAGGCCCTAGTATTGAAGTTCTTTGAAAGTATAAGAAATCACAATCTCGTCTAAATATTAAAGTTTTGGACAAAAACATTTTAATTGTAAAACAGAGCTGGTATAAAGAGATTAGTTTTAGCGCGCGTTGAAACTACAATACAAATGATAAAAATAAATATCACTCATCATCGTACGTAAGAACTATGAAAATATGTATGTTTAGGTGTACACCATTTCCATTGTTATATCCAGTTGGTGGTCTCTTTTTCTTTCGAATATTGTGAAATGATATTGCTGTATATGCGCTTCTCAACATTTAATGGACAGAATTTTGCACGGTCGACGAATTTATTATTCTTTACTATGTAAATGTGATGGACGCTGCTGACTTCCCGGACGCGATAGCATTAACACGCTTTGTAATGTTTGAAGAATATCGCGTTGATCAGTTTTTAGGAGATTTATCTAGCTTGATGATACATCATACAAGTAATAAAAGATAAATGAATTGGTTCCTTGTCAGGAACCGTGTCCGTAGAGACAAGGGGAATCGAAGAAATATTTATAAGTACTTATTCCAAATAGAGATTTAATACAAATAATCACACTGCCATAGGCAAATGAATTTGCGTTAGGTTTGTGAGTGGTCGTAATTTTTTAATGAGAGGTATTATGGATAAGTAATGCCAATTTTGATTGCGAGTTTACCACACGAATGTTTTTTTAGTGCAGGTTTCAGAACTATGTGAATAAACAATGATTTGAATTGCTTCCTAATGTTTAAGACATACACGAGTAGCGCATCGAATATCATCATCCAAGATGTAATGGATGTAAAATGTTTTTAATTGACTTTATCGTCGTATTGTGTACGTCCGTACGAGATACGTCCCGTGGGCATATTACTTGTTATAGATGATTGCGAGACAAATATTTAGGTTATCGACGAATTCATAACTATTTAGGTAGGTAGGTATATACTTAATGAAACTGATGCTATAATAAAAAAAATTGAAAGCATCTATACATGTTTAGTTGATGCTTAAGCATTACCATACAACGCCAATGTTACTTGTGTAAATTGATTTGGATCTTCAGATAGTTTTAGATTTATTTGCTTAGAACCAGAAGACAGAAATCAATTTACAATGGAGTCTTCCCTAAGCACGTAAATTGCAAACGTATCCACTAGTCAAGACTCAACTTCTTTAGAAATAAGACGAAATCGAGGGTAGACGGATCTTAAAACGTTTGATTGTGATATTTGTCGTGATGTCCATACTTAGACATAGGAACTTTGGTTCTAAACCTAAATTATTGGTAATTGGATTTATCGTCACAGGGTGACAATTACGAATTTTCTGAATAATTCCCAGTACATTTTTAATTAGGTACGAGTTTCTCATTCATTCTGTATCGTTTTAAAGAACATGGTTCTTCGTAAAGTAATTTTATTGATGGTAGGATTATTTAAAAATCTATTTAATGTTTGGTTTTTAGACCTCGTTGTCGCGGGTGTCGTGTAAGTTAGTAATGGCACTTTTGCAAATTGATTTGTTTAAAATACCATTAAATGCAGTTACCCACGTTCTGTACGGTAAATATTTACGAAAGTTTCAACTGTAAAATAAACTATAACCTTTGGAGAAATTACGCAGGTGACGTGAGAAATGAACTGATGAGAAATTCCTTGTCTCTATTGTATAGAGGCGTGCGATCGATTTGTTAGAAGTGCTTTAACTAATTTTCACATGTACAACTCTTGTCTTACTGCAAAATATATATAAAACATTCTGTCTACTGAGCTGTACGTATAAGTACCATGACAACGAACATCACAGTTGAAGTACGCATCTTGCATATTGGGATCAATTAAATGAATATATATAAACGGAACGCTACTACTCTACGTGTAATACATATTGTTAAGTATAAGTTACTACACCTCAATAGACAGAAGCATTTACTTTTGTAAATACTTACATTAGATTTAAGAGCACTATTTTACAGGATAAGTATATTTTTACATGGCACTGACATACATAGTATTTTAGTTATGCAGTATTGAATAAATTGTTTTTGATATAACGCATGTCTTATTTGTTACCCTATTGGTGATAAGAGAAAGTGTTTACTGAGTGTAATGAACTATTTATTGGCAAAGATTGGCTCATAGAGGTTCAAGAACGCGACCGTATTCAATGCAATGAGTTATTTCTTATTTACTAATGCGTCATATTAGGTAGGTTAGTAGTATTAATGTTGAGCTGATATGAGACTATTCGCGTTCAGGAAACGTAGCTCGCCACACTCGATCATTTAAATTTCAATGTCAGCAAACAATCACCTAAAATTCTGCTGAATTTAGGTATCAAAACGAATTTGTAATCAATGTAAATCGTTGTATTTTGTAGATATAGTTAGGTACTATCGCGAATTTAATGTTAAATGACTGATAAAAAAACACTATAATTCCACCATTCCAAACGAGCTAGTTAAAAATATTAGGTACCATTAATCAATACTTTTTTTTTTCAATCAATTGGTTTGCCCAATGAACTCACTTACGATGTTTGTTATTTAATCACATTTTGACGTGATAACGTCTTATAAATTGGCTTGCCGGGTGACACTTCAAGAAACTGCGTTACGCTCCGCTCACGTTATGCGCTCACAATGAGAGCGAGTGAGAGGCACGCGTCCCTTCCACTCGGGCATGGTTAGCCCGCCTAAGAGCGAGAGAGACAGACATAAAAAGTGAAAGGCACGCGTCCCTTCCACTCGACGAATGAATATTCACATTAAAATTATTTTACCACTCAAAGTCGTTGTCACGTAAAACTTTCGCCCGTATACCGACTTTACAGGCAACCAATTTTTTTATCCTAGTAACATATTCCTGTGGCTCAAACAGGGTCACGGTCAGGGTCAGAGACACTGCCAATAGGCAGGTGCCCTCGGCTCTAACTATTAAAAATATATTGCTGCTAAATTACCTTTTAGTTCAAATTACTACACACCGGTAAAAGAAATAAAAGACGATGGTTTGACCAATTCAAGTTGTAGGTACAGTAAGTAGATAGCTAACTGTTAACACGCACGGCGCGTTCTTTTGTAATATATAATCATATAGCTAGTGACGGCGACGTAGGTACTTGGCGTGGTCACTTACGACTTCTAGCATGTATGCTGGATCACCTTTTCTTTTTTTTCCCTGTACAGCAATGCCCCCGAAAGTCAAACTCCTCGGAGCCAGTGAGAGGAGGTTATGTCGAAACCGACTAAAACGCACGCCGTCATTGGGTATTAGTTGGGACATATCCCTCGCACCTCGGCAGATTCGAGACCCTCTCTTTTGAGATGACCCCCTTCGGAATCTCGTCTGACTGGTGTAATTAGATAACTTAGTTTGATCATTAATCGCTCTAAGTGCTTTAGGCTAATCCTTAGGGGGTCAATCATAGGCAATCGGTAGGTATTCTTATTCGAAGGTGCCTTAATGATAAAGTCATTTCTATGCTGAAAAATGGATATGATAGGAGATGAGCACTGACTTAGTCCTGAATCTAACTTAGCCATTGTCAAACCATTACAATAAATCCACTCCACTCAAGGAGGCCTTGTGAAAGAGACAATTCTCGCGTGTCAACTTAAGAAAAATTTAAAACTCTAAATTTTTCAAAAGGGCCTCTATCTAGTCTTGTGTACCCCTGCCACAGGTAAAGACAGGTCTGTCTGCAGATCAAATGTAATATAGTCGACTAATACTGGTGCGGTAACACGTTTGCGGTAAGTATCTGACTACATAGACGGGTAGGTAGTATGGGATCCCGAAGAAGTCGCGTAAGGAGTTCTCTTCAGGCCAAAAAGAAAGCGAACACCGGGCTCCACAGCAGATGCGTTGGATAAACGCAGGGTTTGAATAATGATGGTGACGTTATTTTTGATGGACTGTAGTCATCATTGGATTATGTCAAGTTAGGCCCAGTCGCAACCTCAGAAGAGTCAGGTGACCGCGTTCCGAATTGCCGGAATCCACTTCCGAATCCACTTCACAGGGTGTTGAGCCTCTATGGTGTTTTGACGATCTATTTAGCGTAGCTCTGAAAATATTACTTAGCTTATTGGGTTGTTTCGCTCTTAATAGAGCGGTCATGGTCTCGATGAAGCGTCCACGTTAGTGTTTTCCTGTTACCTAATAACATACATACATAATGCTCACGCCCGTAATCCCCCAAGGGGTGTATTAAACACCCACATTTCGCCAACTATGATTTTCGGTCCCATGTAATAAGGGGGCGAGCCAATTTTCGCCAATCCAGCACTTTGTAAAAAAATGAGTATGCCGTAAGTAAATAAATTCCTAGCCTATAATGTTGCAGCTAAATAAATTCGGGATAAAAATTACCCGATTCCTTGCTACGCAGTGTAGGTAAATCGCAAGGAAATTAATTAGGTAGGTACATGCTTAGCCGCATAAGCACTATGAATTAAGGTCTTGAGTATCAGGCGTGGTTTAACCTATAGTTTGCAATACATACATTATTTTTATATATTAAGTATGGGAGTAACAAGTGTCAACACCTTTACGAAGAGCAGTCCGAATCTTTTTTTATAACCAGATAAAATCTTAATTACCTACCGGAAACATTACACAAAGTACTTATTGTATTTAGATATTATTTAACGTCATGATAATATACATGTAACCCATGCTTAGGTGTTTTTATGTTCGGTTGGCACACGTTTGACCACTATCTCACCTATTGGTAAGTGATGCTGTGGTCGACGGTAGAGCACGCTTGCCTAGAAGTAACCTATTCACTCGTCTTGAACACTTCCAAGTTATAGCTATCTAGAAAGGATTCGGGCAGGGCGTTCCCTTGGCTGTAGGTACGCATAATTAACGTATCACCGAATCGCTTGGTACATATGAGTGGAATGTCCACCATGTAACAATGGCGTGTCGTTGTACGTCTGGTTCAAAAGGACCTTCCATGTAGCTCAGCTGGTCAAAGGTATTCCTTCTAAGGTCTCGGGTTCAAGCCCGTCCTGGATATTGATTGTTACCGTTATGAATCTGTAGGAAACTGTATTTACACCACATAATATGGAGAACGGAACAGTGTGGTTCCATAGTTTAAAAATGTACAATTATTGTTGTCAAGTGTCATAAATGTTTAGTAATCATCTTCTGCTCATTATCTATTTCCAACTCAGTTGGGGTCGGCTTTCTAACTTAGATGCGGCTGAGCTTCGATATTTTCCGTGAAGTGACTGCCATCGGACCTCGCCACAAACAAATTGGCGATACCGAAGTACTGTAGTAAGGTCAGTCGGACTTTTGAGGGCTCCAACTACCCGTAACGACTGCGGCGTAGGGCAACCAGGACTGATGGCTTAACGTGCTCTCCGAGGCACGACCACTATTGCAATTACCGTAAAACGGGATGAATAGAGATCGAGGGGGATAGAAATAAAATGACCAATGGAATTTTTTAAATAATTTCTTTCACAAAATTTTAATTAAGCTCATTACTAGATATTTCATGATTCTGCTTATTACAATGAACTAGTTCAAATTTTCACTTGAAAGAAAATATCTACAGGATTTAGCTGACCATTATATTTCTATTCACCCTTCCATCTCTATTCACCCCGTTTTATCCGGTAGTCTTTGCCGGTAGGTACTCGGTAATATTTGCACTGAGCGGGTAGTATTCAACTTCGATACTCTGGGGTCTAGGTTATGTCAAGCAATAATAATACTTCATAAAAAGCTTAATCTAAGTTTTTATTTGTCGATTTAACGTACATACGTAAGGCATCCTCCCACTTCATGATATTGGCACACAAAACCTTTTAACTCTTTACACATCAATACAATAATTTCACTTCAAAACATATGGAATGTAAACACAGGAATGCCCAATTTACTAATTTTTTTTTAAATTCGAAATACGTTCGTGATTCGTTCGTAAATCGAATACAAGCCAGATATTAAAATAATATAAAAAAAAATCAGGACTAGAGTTTTTTTTTAAGTAAACGCCGTGAATCTCAGTTTAATATTTACATTTTTTTTTACTTGATTTAATATTTGTGACTTTTCAACTGAAGCTTAGTTTTTACGGGAGATTCTTAAGATAATTTAGTCAGCTATTGGTTTGTACTAAAAAGGAAAATATAGATAAACATTGGACCGTATTGGCACTGCTCGCGGGCAAACTTAATAAATTAAACTACATACAATCATACGATATAGTTTTGCCGAATATACATTATACTTCGAATACTGCATAAAATACTGCTACATTCACGACGATCTGATTCATAAATATAAAAATACAATTAAATTAAAATATGGACGCAAAATAATTTCACATATTGCACATGTAAACGAAACCAAAAAGGGTCAATTCGGACCAGGTGGAAAAATACGGAAAGGTATTTTTTTTTCATACAGGACACGTTAATTTGACTTCACCTCGCCTGATGGTAAGCTGAAGGCAAAGTCTCAAGACAGAGGGTCACCATTAGAAACACAGACAGTGTTACAATGGTGGCGCTCAGCTTGACGGCCTCATCAGGTGCTTTTTCACGCCCCGCTTAAAGGATCCGGGACTGTAAGAAGAAGGAAACACGTGAGCTGGTAAGGAATTCCAAGTTTTAATGGTAACCAATTCAGCAGTTCTTGCACTGTTTAGGTGGCAGCCAATCACACGGTTCACCTAATGGAAAGTGGTTACCGTGACCGAGCCTATTGCCATATTCCGGGCACTATTGTTCATTCGAGCCATATAACTGAGACTGGGTCCAAACTGTATATCTGTTGATGTTATATATAACAATGTTGATTTAAAAACTGCTAGAACGTTTTTCCACCTGATTTTAAATGACCTTAAAACATCAATCATGTTGATTCACTGGCCAAACAGTAAAAAAATAATAAAGAATATTTTTTTTTACAAAATTCTAAATTCAAATTTTTTCCCTCCATTTCATAATCTCAAAGTACCTTTCCAGAATTTAGGCACTGTTTCGGGCTAACAATATTATCAAAGCTAATTTATTATTCAAATCTTCCAATATACATCTTAAATTTTATTTTTTTTATGCTACCTTTTTAAGTGATAATTTCAAACTGTTCGGCAAAGTACCCTTACGACGATTTGGACACGAAAACACCCGTATGAGCTTATTTGGAGACTACTTTTTTACACTTAGGTCACGACTCATCCTACCTAACGGTAAGTTTAGGTGTGCATTGCAAAGAATAATGTTCTCCTTTATATACGCTGTCTCCACAGATGTTTTTTTTTACAGCCCTCTCTCAAACCAAAAGTAAGGAACTAGACAAAGTGACATTCTATTAGAGAAAACACGAGTGAAATCACTTAGTAAAGTGTTAACTTGACATAAATCGGTCATATGACGAAAAAAATTCGTGAAATTTGAATTTTTGGGACTCGAAAATTTTACATATTTTTATTATTAAAATCACTTCAGTGTCAAGTAATCCATTGATATCAAATTAAAAACTGTTCGCTTCTACGCGATTATGTTAATAGAATCTCACTCTGTCTTGAGCCAAAGTTTGAGCACGTATGGGTACGTAACCAGCTGTCCCAAATAGGCCATCATTTAAAAAGTAACCTATTTAATTTCGACAGTTAAAAGTAATCCAGTGTTTTTGGTTAGAAGCGAATAATATCGTGTAATATCAATTTTAGCTGGATATGCAACATTTCGCAAACTCTCGACTAGTTTAATATATTTTTATCTAACGTATATGTGGGATATAAAAGCTGCTCACAACACTATATCTATACTATACTGATATATTTATTTCAGTAAAAAATATCTAACGTTTTGTACAAATTGCATACAACATAGTTATTATATAAGTTACATCATATATTATATTGTTAGTTTCAAAATATACAATGATTACGTTATCAATTAAAAATATTTATTTTTTAGTACTCGCTGAACGCTTATACACTTACAGATACATTTGTACTATTTATAAAATTTAATGAAACTATAAGAATGTGCAATTACGTAACGCTAACGTAAACGTATCGCAGACTAATCGGCGTTCGGTCTAAGGCCTTACCACCATCTCTCCAAGAGTAAAATTATTTCAATCTTACTTGACTTTCATAGTATGTTTTGATCTTGGATTGTTGTTAATCAAACAATTGGCCATTGGCACACCACTGCTGGACATGGGCCTCTTGTCGAGAGGCTTTGGCTGTTTCCACGCTGAGGTGTTGATACAGTGTTTTATTTTCGGTTGTATCTCTCGCAGTGATATCATCTACGTATTTTGTCTCCATAGCCTTTTTTTTGTATTGTGTACTGTGGCCTTAGCACGAAATACTATCGAATTCGTAATGTAAAGGTATCGACAGAACGGAGCATTGCGATTGGCGGGCTACACACGCACACAGCTTCACAAGAGGCAGACTGCCAATCACAATGCTCGGTCTCTCGCTACCTTTACATTTATTACTTACAATTCCGATAGTATTTCGTGCTAAGGCTACTATATCATGTAAGTCGTGTGCAAATTCTAACAAATTAAATAAATAAATGTATTCACTACAGTAAGGCATACTGTTTAACCCAGTATTACTATATAACTATACTCCATTTCCAAATGAAGGTAAACAATCTTGTGGCAACTTTTTATGAAAACACATGTTAAACAAATAAACTAGACTAACTAAATGACTTACTAGTGGTTCGATATCTGTTTTTAGTGTTAAAAATTAATTTCTATGCTGAAAAGTATTTTTATACTTAGTTTTTGAACAAAATATCTTAAAAAAGATACACCAAGATTGTTTACATTTATTTAAGTAAAATAAAAATGGAATATAATGGACTTTCCTATTCACACTATAAAAATCACAAAATAAGATTTAAATAATACTACTAGAGATGGTGGTAGCCCTCCAGATATTTACAACTGTACAAGTTTACTTTTGTGCCTATATTGTTCCTACCTCTCTTCTATAGATGCCGATATATGATATAAAACAAATGACTTGTGTGTATAGTACTAGACTAGTTTTATAGAACGAAATGACGTCATTTGTGTGTGTTACCTCAGCGAAATGTTACGCTTTACAGAGTTGAAAGTTTAACATATAGTGTATTATGAAAGATAATTTGTTTACGTATAGCAAAAGTCATGCAGAGTGCAGTTTAAATGATATTTAAAAGAAAAAATAATTTTGATGAAGTGATTCTCCGAATATACCGTCTTATATTTAGCGTTAATTGGTAGTGCTTGTGCGGCTAAGCAAATAATTAGTTTCCTTTATATTTATACCGTATAGCAAGGAATCGGGTCAAAAAAAAATTGTTTGCCAAAATTTAGCTGCAACGTTTTCGGTTAAGAATTTTTTTTTGGCATACCTATGTTTTACGAAGTGCCCGATTGGCGGCAATACGCTCGCCCCCTGAATTTCAGTTCCACTTAATGTGGGACCGAAATTCATAGTTGGCGAAAAGTGGGTGTTTAATACACCTCTGTCTACTCCTTCGGGGATTCCGGCGTGAGCCGCGCGCGCGGCCCCTGTTTACTAATCGAACGCTCTACCATCCGACACGATTCTTGCTCTAAACAATATCCAATACTATACACAAAAATCATTGCACATTATAATACTTCTTGTAAGAACCAAGGCAACTTCAAATTCTTATTCGTTTTCTTTCTTAATTATAATGATAAAGTTAACTCAACATGGCTGCCCCGAATAATCTCCTTCAAATAATCGTCTGGTACACACATACACACAAACATATACAGGATGTGAGGGGAACACTGCCGAAGCCGAAGGCCCCTGGCAGTATTCATGGTACACAACATATTAACACAAAAAAAATTACGGCAACGCAAATATTTTTCTTATTCTTTTTTTTACCCGACTGCGCGACGCAAACGAGGGTATTGTGTTTATCAGTCTATGAATGTATGTATTTATGTATGTTTGTTTCTATGTGGCGTTCTAGAGGCTAAACGCATAGGCCGATTTTGATGATTCTTATTAAATTTTTATACCGTTTAACTTGCGTTATTCACCTCTAACGTATTAAAAAAGCTAAATGAATACAAATTACATGAAAAAAAAAATGAAATCGCAAGATGGCGGCACTTGTTTTTTTTTTGCAGTGACGTTTTTTAAGGAAATTTTCGTTTCATTTAGCTTTACTGTTCGATGGAGTTTACTCTCAAAAAAAAAATTAGCTTTGCCGTAATTATTTGTCATGGCAATATGTTGTGTACCAGGGGTCCCTTACACCCTGTATTTTAATAAAAATACTACCGCGATAGGCACTGTTCAGAGCAATTCGCTTTACAATGATAGATTCATCCTATTATGACGAGGTATCATACATATTATACAATGGGAACTACATATACGTTAAATAATGAACACAATAGCATTTATACATCAGCTTATTGCAGTATCTCGTAGCCAAAGACCTTACTAACATACATTCATTTTAGTCATATATAGTCATGGCATACTATGATGGCCGTTTTCATACGATTGATTTTGTTCGTTTCCTCTTTTATGTTGTGTGAAGTTTATTTTCGGTCAAGATATATGCCGATAACTATAATGACCGTTCATAATGAAAATAAATTCGAAAAGCTTGAACGCTTTTTTATATATCTTGTGGTAGATATGTATTATAATTGGGAACAATGGTCCCGTGTATAGCTAACATACTTATGTTAGAATGTTTTCGATGGTGTACAGGGATCACACAAGCCTACAGTGTACGTAAGAGGAGTCATCATCATTCTCTGAGCCTATTCCCAAAGTCTAAGATGCGGCTGAACTTTGATATTTTCCGTGTACATGAGTTTAGACTAAAAATAACTTACACTGGTTTTCTACTGTGTGACAACGAGCCCCCATTCCACGGTGAGTAGTCCACGCAACGAACAAGTGTTTGTGAAATCACAAACCGTGGAAAGACGGCTTTACAGATAGCAAATGACTATTGAAGCTCTCTCTAGGCTCATTTTCTTGAACACATAACGCTCATACAACTGAAAACGCATACAATTTACTGTTGTTCCAACTATAATTATCGATTTCGATTTTATTACAATGACATCATCATTCCATTGTATGAGCGTTTAAATATAACTAAATGCAACAAACCCTACACATCTCGTCCTGGCTACGTCACTAACCAACTGCGTACAGTCACTGAAACAAACGTGTCGGAAGCGAAGCGTTCCACGCACTACCCGCAAGCGTATGTACAGTCGAGTCAAACGAGGTAGTCGTCGAACTTCCTGAACCTTCGCTACGTGGATGGGCGGGGCCCCTCGCCGCGGGGCCCTTCGGGGCGGGGCCCTTCGGGGCGGGGCGCCTCGAGTGTGTCGGGGCTGAAGCGCACCCGGGATATGGACCCGCTGGACGCGTCTCGTGCGGACACGTACGAGCTATCGGTTTCTGAGGCGAGGCTGTCGGGCGGAGTGGGGTTGGTCGGGGTCCCTCCGCCGGAGCTGCCGCCTGAAGCGCTAGACTTCTTGTTGTACTTCTTCAGGCTAGAACGAAGCTTCGTCGGCGCAAGTTCTAGACCGAGATTCGCCGGTCGCTCGACTTCACTCTTCTCCTGCGACTCTTGTCTGTAGAAATCTCTAGGTAAGGAGTAGTCGGCCGACTTCCGAGGGTACTCAGTCTTGGGTCTGTATTCGTCTCTTTTCTCTTTGCTCCTGTACTGTCTTGAAGGAGAAAATTCTTCTTGGTGGGAGTTTGACGCGGAGGAGTTCGATGGGGTTCTTCTGTGGGTTAGATACTGAGGTGAGGGGCGGTAGTCCGGGGTGGGTTCTCTGTAATCGAAGGAGCATTCGTCGTAGCCGTAGTAGGGGTGTTTGACGACATAGTCTGCTGTTCGGTCGTACGTGTAAGGTTCGGCAGCTCGGTAGTAAAAGTCTCTGTCTCGATCTGACGGTGAAGGTTGGAAATTTTCTCTATAGTTATGATAAAGGTCTGCGAGATGATCTGAAGTTGAGGAAGAGGTTCTTCGAGGAGACGGCGTGGGTTGGGTTGAGGTGTAGTTGGTGCCTAGGCCAGAGGTACCGGAGAGTGGTTGTGCTGAATGCCCGTAGCCTGATGAGGAAGATGGGTGAGCGTAGTGTGTCGGTGAGTCTGTGAATCGGATGGGTTTCTGTTCTTCAGCTTGGAGACTCGATATCTGGAATGGAGATTATCAAAATTCAGAAATTTAGTAAGGATGCTAGTTTACAAGGCCTTGCAATTATATGAATTGCAGAATGCTGTATTTTTCCCCGACTGGCAAAGAAAGGAGGGTAATATTTTTGAGGCTATTATTTGCTGACGTAGGACAAGATTGCCAAAAGCAGTATCGTAATAGGCGACTAAGGGATAGGGTTATTTAACATCAGACATGTAACATACAGTCCAGACTCAGTCTCAGGTAGATGACTCGAATCAACAATAGAGCCCAGAATACGGCAGTAACCTCATCCGTTACGTGGGAAGAAATGCAATGATTGGTGTACATTCGCATTCGCATGTTTGTCCTACCTAACTGTACATTGTACATGCATTGCTGACACTGTATCTTGTATATGCAGTGCTGACGCCGCGACTCATGCCGAACCGGCGACGCGCGTCATTACTTACTTAGTTGCAACAATTCTATATATACCAAGTAAACGATTAAACTCACGGGATACATCTACACACGTACCTAGCGGACACTCTGTCCAGGGAAGACAAGCCACTTATCTTACTGTGACTGCCCAAATATACGGAGCGACTTCAACGGCTCTCTTTCCTTTTGGATCCCCACACAACCAAGCAACCTTCGCTGCAAGGAAGCTGATGTACAGGATAACGTCCCGTACAATTGGTGGTATGTGGATATTAAATTACCTTTGCCTACCTCAGAGGCAAATAGGTGTATGAATATACTACTTTTTATGACTTGCTTGCAGACGTCGGACAAGATTTAAAGTCCTTCAAACTTACCGGAGAGCCAGTAATGGCGTTGAGTGGCGCACGCAGATGCCTGGTAGGGCCGTGGTACGTGTTGTGCGCGTAGCCGAACCCTTCGTACACGGACGAGCTCAAGGGTTCAGGTTCGATTTCAGCTCTGAAAACAAACATAACATCGTAAGATTTTAAAGATTTTTAATGACACAAATGTAAATGAATTTCAAAATAGAGTATGTCAAATCTCAGAAATGTACATATACTCCATTTGTTAAGGTACTTAAATAAAGGTAAACAATCTTGTGGCAACTTTTTATAAAAACACGTGTTATACAAATTAATTTGACTAACTAACTGCCTAACTAGTGGTTCGATACAGGTTTTTAGTCTCCAAATCGCACAAATAGCATGGTGTGTTTGTAATGAATAAACTCGAAAACTACTGTAACATAACATAACATAAACTCACGCCTTTATCCCCGAAGGGGTAGGCTGAGGTGCTAGCACCCACATTTCGCCAGTTTATGTTTAGGTCCCAATGTAATAGGTGGTGAGCCTATTGCCATTAACCAGGCTCTTATAAGCCTGCGATAAATACACACACAAACTACTGCACCGATTTAAAAAATTACTTCACAATTGGAAAGTTACATTCACCCTGAGTATCATAGCCTATATTGAACTTCGTGATAACCGACATCCACGCGGGTGGGGCCGCAGGCTACAGCTAGTGTTAAATAAGACAATTTCTTTTAACTACCATAACAGGTTGCCCCAATGCGGCAGTTAGTAGCTTGTTAATACACAATACTAGGTAGATATAACTTAGGTACTGCTATAACTTATAACTAATGATATATAATGATACCCTTGTGAACTCACTCAGAGAACCCGTAAACAAAAGTATACAAGGATGTTACCTGTGCGGCTGCAGGGTGGGGTGCAGCGGGCTGACGTTGGACACCCGCACGTCGTAGCCCGCCGCCACGCCGCCCAGCAGCGCCGCCATGTTGTACAGAACTAACTCTATTAGACTCGGCTTTTTGTACTTGTAACCTGTAGCATAACATTTACGACAACATCAAATACTGATCCCTTATTTAAATAGCTTATTTTTATAATTTCTCGTAATAAAAACCAGTAGCACTAGCATGAACTATTGAATTCGTAATGTAAAGGTTTCGAGAGAACGGAGCATTGTGATTGGTAGTCTGCCTCTTGTGAACCTGTGTGTGTGTCTAGCCCGCCAATCGCAGTGCTCCGTTCTGTCGATACTTTTACATCACGAATTCGATAGTATTTCGTGCTAAGGCTACTGTTTAAAATCAGTCTCGATATGATTTCAATCTCCCAAATGACGAAAACGGTGACTACAGACGTACATACATACATATTCACATAGTTTTTGACAATTGGGAGAATCGAGATTAGATCAAGATTGAATTTTGAACAAACATAAATTACGAGATTTGGAAAATCTGATTAGAGAAGCAATTTATGTACAAATGTTTGTATGTTAGTTTGATAGCGAAGGTGAAATTGGAAGTTGAATCAGAAATATTTCCTCTTATGCTACGGAGTTGAATTTTCACATGATATCGGCAAACATCTTGAACTACATTAAAATTAGGGTCACCCCATTTTCTAGAGTTGAATTTTTAAATGATACCGGCAAACATCTTGGAACTACATTAAAATTATGGTCACCCCATTTTCTAGAGTTGAATTTTTAAATGATACCGGCAAACATCTTGACCAACATTAAAATTAGAGTCACCCCATCTTCTATGAGGGATAGGGTTGTTTAACATCAGAAATAATATACAGCCCAGACTCAGCCACAGGTACATGGCTTGAGTCAACAATAGAGCCCAGAATACGGCAATAGGCTCACCCCTCACGTGGGAAGAAATGCAATGATTGGTGAAATGTGGATATTAAATGACCTCTGCCTACCCTGGAGGTAAATAGGCGTAAGCATATATTATATGTAAGTGGGAGAGTTCGCTCATGTGCATAAGTCCAGGTGACCCAAAGACGCGTCACCAAAGGAATATAAAAAAAAATCTGTGTAACTTGAATGCATTATTATCAAGCTGTTTGCCGGTCTCATAAAAATAGGAAGTTGTTTACTTAATGGTTTTAGAGACGACCGGTTAATATGACATATTTGTTACTTCCCTCCAGTGTCATTATAAGCGAGTTGCACTGTATAATGCAAGTTTTATACTAAACTTGTAGAATTAAAAATTTAATGGTTCCACAGTCAGAGTCATGTTTGGTAGCGGCGTGAAGACTATTTATTTGTACCATCTTTACGAAATCAATGCTGTACGATGGGTACTGGCGGCAATATAGAATAGCCCACTGGCGGCAAAATTTTAATAGCCTACTGGTTGTAAAATACTATGAACCTTCTAGCGGTTTTTTTTTATATCCAGCTGTTAAACGTAAAGGCGGTCAAGCTGATGACCACCATTTTAACAATGTAGAAGTCTGTAATGGTGACCCTCAATCTTGAATCTACCTTCAGCTTTCTATTGAAATCAAAGTGTCCCATTTAAAAAAGATTAACTCACCTTCAGTGCTATACAGGGTGGGCATCGGCACGGTATACCTCGAGGAGGAAGACAGCGGGAACTCCGGGCCCCAGTCGTCGGGACTGAAGTCTGTGTAAGGAAGAAAACAACCTATGTGAATGGAAACATAGGTGCGTTAGTGTGTGCGTGCGTGATCTCTGCACGTTCCATGTGAAATCAACTAAATGGTGTCTAGTATGGCGTGCGTTTTAGTAGGTTCGAGTCCGACATAACCACCTCCATTAATTTTGGTGGAGGCGGTGTCCGTGGGGATTTTGCGTAAGGAAGAAAGAAGTATGGATTAGTTGACAGAGTAAGTTATTATGTATTACTTAAGTATATAATTGTAGTTTTCTTTATCACTACATATGCCTATGTCCCATATGCTTAAATCTTTGAAACTACACAACGGATTTCGATGCGGTTTCATTTAATAGATAGAGTGATTAAAGAGGAAGGTTTACATCATGCTACAACCAACTGGTGCGGAGCATAAGTAAAAAATATTGCAAAAACGGGGTGACGCAGACGAAGTTGCGTGGGTCAGCTAGTTAATAAATAAAATCGAAGTTAACAACAATACCGTCTTTACCATATAGGCACTTGGGACACCTGCCAAGGGCTCTCCGCATTGGGGGCGAAGGAGAGATAATTTCTCGCACATAAACTTTAAGAAAATCTAAAACCTTAAACTTACGAAAGGGCCCTCTAAATTCGTGTGTGCTCAGCATATGCATATGTAAAGACGGTTCTAGTTAGCAACGGAAATCGTAATGTCGTTCTGACTGACATCAACAATTTTTTTCCAATGGGGTGATTAGAGAATGATGCACTTTTCATAAATGAGTCATTTCACCTATTTACTCCAGAACATTTTCATTCTATTAATAAAATTAAAATTATAAAAAGATTTAATGTCTTAAATTAGAAACGACTATCCTTACTTATATTATATACTATATAGTTTGTTACGAGTTTTGTGGGAGTGACTGCTGACTGACCCCCTCCCCCCTCATCCCAAGAGGAAAGCCTAAGATTGAGTGTTAATAAACTGTACTATATAATGTGATTTTGGCTTGGGCCCCGAAGGTCGATGGAGATACTGGGACCACAACATATTAACGCGATTAATATCATAAGCAAATACTAAGACGATCTAGTCTATTTATTAGTCTAATACACGAATAGCAATATTCTATAGTCGAGAGCTATTAAAACTGGATAAATATTATAGAAAATAACTTTGAGAAGCACACGCTAAATGACACCTTATTTTGTGCGCAATAAGGTTCAAGTTGATTTCACATAGAAACTATACAGTATGTAAGTCATGATAACTTTATACACTGATTTATAAGGAAAACGACTCAATGTCTATTGCGGTTTCAAACAGTGTATAAATAATTCGATCATAAACAAAATTGATGGACAAAAATAGAGGAATAACATTTTATTTAAAAAAAATATTATTGCTTTATTTTTTGAATCATGCAAAATAAAAAAAAAATAATGGTGATACTACACATGCCAAACAGTTCATTCTGTATAGCTTAAACAAGCAATATAATCGATATAACACAAACAAAAAATAATAATACAAAAATCTATCATACTTACGTGTGCAAAAATTGCAAAAAAAAATACTTTTGTATAGCACTTTTAACTTGACAAAATCAAATATTTTTGTTAATAACTTGTTATCGTTTTCAGCCTTACCCGATTAGCCATAGTGAGAAAGCATAAGCTTTTTCCCTTCACCGATTTTTAATCCGTATCTATGTTTCACTAATTGTCTATGGCTCTTTATTTTTTTTTTAAATTTGATTGTTAAGGGGTTTTGTTAGTAACTAATGATTAGTAAACCCATGTTAAAAAAATACACCAACTTCGATTTTATGGACAAGGTTTATTTGATATATAAAAAAGAATCTATATAACTATGAAAGAACCAGATCACCGAAGAGCTATCTTTTTTTTTCACAAACTGTTTTTGAATGTCTTAAAATTATTTTGGGTTGGGGCTGTCATGTGTCCCGGACGACGATGTGATGAGAAAATTCAAGCAACTACTTTTAATTTAGCATAATGATTACTTCTATAAAAAAATTATATCTGATATTATCCTGATGGTAATCTGATTTTTGAGGGTAATTTTATAAAACGCTTTTAATACGATACTAAAAAAAACAGTAAAAGGTTCAGCTAGTTTATTAAAATATATTTTTCGTAATGGAAAAGGATAGATATATAATAATGTTGTTATGACAAAGCGGGACACAGACAACCCGTGCCTTGGAAACGTCCTTTGACATGTAAGCCTCTCGATCGGGTAAACGTTATTCTATTACCGCCACCGTTGCAGGAACATTGTTACTCAAGGTTACAGGGATACATTTGTACTCTGTACATACGACATACTACGACTTGGAGGCCTTTATGATTAAAAAAAATCGTCACTATAATTGCAAAACTAAAAAAAAATCACAATGTATAAAAGCTCAAGTTCTAAACTTAAAAAAAAACTAAAAAAATAACTGTCAATAATAAATGCAAAAAAAAACTAAATTCGCCAAAGCATACACCAATCATATAGACTTCCAAATATAAGTTATTAATCCGAATCATTGTAAACATTTGAAAGCGTGCCAGAGAAGCAAAATTCATTAAAAAAACTAACAAATAAGTAAGTACAACAGATACATATATACCTTAAAATGTATATAGCATATACTATGAACTGATAAGCATGCATAGCACTTATAGATAACATGTTTAACATTAATTAAAAACAGTTGGCTGAAAGCAAACAAATGCTTACAATTTACAAAACGAAAAAAAATATATATCAAATGTCAAAACTGTACTAAAATTACTGTGAATAATAAAAATTACAAAATGCAAACTGAGCCAATCGAGGACAGCAAAATAAAAAAAAAACTAAGCAAAAAAAAAATTTAAAACACTATTATTTTGCTAATAGCGTCAATTTTTTTTTCTATGGACATATTTGTCTGCGATTGGCTGACGTTGCATATTAATGTATAGAACTAAAATCAGCACACTTCTGAGTACCACACGTTCGACACAACAATATACATTACAATCAATTCCAAATGATAACTACTAACTTATACTAGTGTTCCCTTACATTTGTCACTTATTGCAGTTTGTGACCAGGAGTGGTGAATGCGCTCAACCACTTTCGCGAGACTTGCAACTAATTCTAATAGTAATATTATTTATAGTTATCCATTAAATTTATTGGTTGTTATATGATTTACTTGGCAGTGTTTCTTATATTTGTAATCAAAACAATATATATATTTCAGAATAATTCAATGCAAAAAGTTTGCAAAAAAAAACAAAAATAATGTAACCATGGAATTGGTTGCAAATTTCGTCTAACTATATATTTATTTCCTAAAGACTTGAGTGTCATGAACGCATTCACACTGTTGTGAAAATTTTGCTAAAATAATGAAACATACTCACAAGGATAAAGTAAGTTGTCGTGAGAAGTTCCTTTAAGTGCAGCGATAAAAAAGAACAAACAAAATGGCTGTCGTAAACAAATAATTTACTAAAAAGTACATTCATACAATTCGATTATTTCCACTTGTAAATAAAAAAGTCACATTGAAAGTGAATAAGTAATACACAATTAGGTTATGAAAATAAATATCTCAAATATTGATTAAATTCATTTTCAAAATTTCTTATTATACCAAGTATATACAGGGTGTTAGTTACACTCTTGAAAAAGATAAGTCAACAAAAGATATACGGTACCACATTTACATACAATGTTGTATGAAAAAGTGGTACCGTATCTCTTTTGTTGACTGTACTTACACGTTTTTTTATGATAAAATAAATAAATGAAATAAATAAATAATGCATTATCATTTTTCCTTATTTTGCTATTATTTTTAAATTCAAATTAAGAGACGGGGAATATAAATTTACATGTGACTTTTTTATTTCCAATACAATTTGGCAAGATTCACAAAAGATTATCCGGTCAGTCAAGTCACAGTACAACAATCGAAGTCTTTTTATATTTAAATAAAGCCCTTAACATTTTACTAACAAGAGATAATTTATTTACTAGTTTGTCAACTTCTTCCTTTAAATGCTTTCGCTGGATACTAGCGTTTACCAAATTAATAATGTTTGACTAAGCATTGTGTGTGTGAACGACGCCCAAGTGTTATTCATCTACATTAATATTATAGAGAGAGAAAATTTGTATTTTTGTTTGATTATTTGTAATGAATAAACTCAAAAACTACTGTACCAATTTCAATAATTCTTTCACCATTGGAGAGCTACATTCACCCTGAGTAACATAGGCACTCTGCTTTCTATGACAATCAGTTATATTTTGCAATTGCTACCATTGGGATTGTTAAAACGTAGGCGAGTTGTGGGTTTCCTCCCTCGTCGAATATAATTTCTAGAAGATCACTAGAGTTAGCAGAAGATGCTGTGATAAACGAATATGATACGGTTTTTGTGATAATGTAACTGTTATCAATTAAATAGAAAGTACGAGTGAAAAAAATGTACCTACTAAAAATATTGCTTAGTCAAACAATCATTAATTGAATTAAAACGACAAATAGGCCGATTTCAAATAAAAATATATACGAAAGTACCTAGTTTCCATTTTAATTTAATAATAGTTTGGAATATTTAAATTTCTGATTATCGCGGGAAAATCAGTTATATGGACCTCAGTGGACACTGGCATTACGTCTACAACTTAATATTACCAACTAAAAAAATAAGTCTTTTAATTTTTTTTATACAAACTATTCTTATCACTAGTATCAATTCCTTGGAACTTCTTTATCTACTAAGTAAAATATTTACAAATAGAAAAGACGTTTCAACTGAATTTTAGTCTCTTCAGGAAGTAATCGGTTCGCGTCGAGTCAGTTTCGTGAATCAGATGGTTTTCGTAAAAGTACGTTAGAAATTTTTCGAATTCGAAATTGTAATTCGGGGTGCAGTTTAGTCGTTCGAAACAAAAATCGAAATACAAAATGTACTATCAAATGCACGTGCGAGGAATGTGTTAGTAGAAATGATATGTCTCAAATATGGCAACATCCTTGTACTGTCCACAGATATAGTAAAATGAACACCCAACGCGTCAAAAACAAAAATAATACACCGCGAAAAAATTCTTTTTTTTTTTAATTTTTTTTTAGTTTTTTTTGTCTACCCTCGTAACACGACAAACTGCACCGCGAACTACTCGTCGCGCAACAGCTCGGCGGTGTCGCCGGCGAGCGCGGGCGCGACGGCGAGCAGGCCGAGGCTGTTGGAGCGGATGGTGCGCAGCAGCGAGCGCTTGACGTCGGGGCTGGGCTTGCGGCGGCCGCGCACCGCGAACACGGCCTCGTACTCGTGCGGCAGGTCGGACGCGGACGCGAACATGGGGCACAGCAGGAAGCGGTTGCGGCGCGGCTCGTCCGCGTCGGCCAGCAGGTCGTCGTGCGAGCCCGAGCGCTTGTGCGGCGCGGGCGGCGCGGGGCGCGGCGCGCGGGCGGGGCGCGCGGGCGGCGCGGGGCGGTTACCTGTGCGCGTGGCGGGCGGCAGGTCGGGCGCGGAGCTGGAGAAGCGCGCGTGGCGCGGGCGCGGCGCCAGCGAGCCGCCGCCGGCCGCGCCCGCCAGCGGCAGCTGCGTGCGCGAGCGCTGGTGCACCGTCGACGGGCCCCACGTCTTGCCCTTCACGCCGTCCGCAGGCACTGGGGGAGGCGCGCCGCGTTACTTGCATGATAATTAATACTGAGACGAAGATTGGTCCTTCGAACTAGATCGGCTCGAAGGACCAACGGTCGTCGTCGAAAGACCAACATCAGTCACTGGACTAATCTCTATTACCTTGTAAATAGTTCCAAAATTTTGTTTTTAATCCCAATATAAAATTACCATAAAAATATATCCAACCACCACCACACCCAATTTTTTTTTAATGAAAGTTCTTTTCACGTCTTAACGCTTCGAAACTCATTCGACCACTAAAATTCAAGATGACCTCAGTATTACACACGATACCCAAAAATTAAGTAAACATACAACAATTTTCTACTCCAATACGAGCAGGGAGAGAGAAACTTGTAGTCGGAAAGTGTGACTTAAAGTTACACCCGGATCACAAGTCTCGAAATCTGCTTTGGTTTCTCTATCTACCACACAGTCAATCCACGGATAGCTAAAGGTGCGTCTAGTATTGTACATTTTGTGTATATGTTAAAATGCGTATTTATGATTAGCCAATACGCGTGTTGGTCATTATGCGTCAAAAGGAGATTTGTGACACGAACAACTGACATGACAACGTGACATCAATACATGATATTGAGTGTGGACTACTTGTGGCACACACACAAACTAGAGTTGTGGTATCACGGTCACCAGTCGATCAATAGTTTCATCAGCTATCACGCAGCTGCAAACGCGACTGACACACACTTCTGTCACGCTAAAAAGTTACGTAAATGTAGACGCGGCATAAGAACACACAAATCGTTATTACTCACGGGCAATCGCCCTTACGTAAATGTAGACGCGGCATAAGAATTTCGTGTTCCACCACTCAGTTATGTGTGACTCACAGGCTATCGCCCTCATGATGGCGGGCGAGCCAGGCGGCGTGTCCTTGGCGACGGCCACCAGCTGCTTGACGCTGGACTCGTCCTCCGAGGGGCGCACGGTCAGCGTGTGGCGGAAGTCCAGCGGGGACGAGATCGTGTCCTTCTTCAGGAGCTTTATCTTACTGAACTTGCCTGCAACAATATAGGGAAATGTTTTATAAGATTTAATTGTTTTACCTTTTATTTAATTTATGAAGTGTGTTAGAGAAATTTCATCCTTATGATTGACCCTAACGATCAATGCAATAAAAGTACAGGGTGCAACTTTTACAGATTTTAATCGGTTCGATTACCGGGTGTGGTAAATGAATTTTTCAAAATCCTTGAATGCAGTTTTATTTCTTTTCAAAAATAAAGGAATGTTTCCTTTGAGTAAAATTTTCTATCTAAAGTATTAAGAGTACTTCCCCTTCAGGTGGCATTACAAAATTCCACCCTGTATAGGAATAAAGTGTTGGAGGAGTTTCTTCTCAGGTAGTTCTTAGTAAACACAAGTTGTTTGTAGTTATACATGAAAAGTTTAATAGACATTAGAAGACGTTCGAGAAAAAGATTCGTCTAGTATATAACATTGATTACAATAGAGAAATATCATAATTTAGGTGACTCGTAAAACGTTTAATTATGGTATCGTAAATTAGGGTTTCGTAAAGGCTTGAACAAGGTCACTGCCAGACTTAAAAAAAAATTAAATTGTGCAGGTAAGTGTACTGTGTAAGTGTGGTTAATAAATAAAAAAAATAAACTAAAGAGTCAGGAATAGCCGTAAAAGGGGAGAGACTTGGCAAACTTGGCAAGTTCTATTCCCCACGAACCGACTAAAACCGCACGCTGTCTTGGGGCTAAGGGTGAGATTGCCTCTGTCATATACCTCACGTCCTATCAGATCTCCTGGTAATTTCTAAGTCTAGAAATTCCCGATGAGCCATAAAGTCTCCAAAAAAGTTTTGAGTACCTAAGAGTCTTTATTTTGAAGTGAGGCTTCAAGGCCCTAAGTTCCACCTACTTTTGGACACACGAACTCACCTTTCCGTTTGTTAGGCTGCGGCGGTTGGTTATGCGACATATTACTCGCGAATATCAGTATATGAAGCTCCCTGGCCACCAGATCTATCTCTCGCATCTCTAGCTCTCTCTCCTTCTGCGCCAGATTCTGTTCCATGAGCCTCTGTTTCAGCTGGGCACGGGTTAACTCTTCCTCACGACATCGGAGCTCCTGAAAAGAGATGGGAAAACTGTTAGTACTTAAAATTAAGGCGAGAAGATAGTACTAATTTTCTTAAAAATTTAGATTGGAAAAAGTAAATGTTCCGACGGATTTGAACCTGCAATCTTTCCCTTCAGTGGGCTCCATAAGTTCCTAGATATATAATCCTTTGACAGCATAAGTATAATTTAACAAAAGGTATCATAAATAAAATAAACTAGGTCGATGTTTCTTCATAAGAAAATAAAGTAAACTCATACAAGTAGCATGCTTAACTTTTAATTACATTAATAAGTTGATATATTATCCAGTAACTTGTTAAACTAGATGTTTTTCTTTTTATCGTGCGCAATATCCCTACGTATACCACCTCCGCCAAAGTTCGTGTAGGTGATTATGTCGGACTCGAACCGACTAAAACGCACGCCGTCTATGGGTCTTTGATTGCCGGAGGTTATACAAGACATATATCTCTCACCCCGCCAGATCCGGGGACATCTCTCTGAGATGACCCCCAAGACTAGTAGTTGTGTACTGGCATTACTTCGCACAATTTTGGATTTAAATTGTCCACGAACTTTAGTAGCCCACTATGCTATTAATAATTTTAATACCAAAGGCACTAGTAGCAAGATTACAATTATACAAGCATGATACACTAATATACATTACATAATATTATACAATTTAAAATGAAGTTTGACATAACAATAAGTATAAGTCTAAAGTCACTAACCTCCTCTATGGTTTTGCATTCCTATTCGCAAGCATTATGAATGAAAATAGATAGAAATTAGTATTGGTCTGACGTGATAAATCGCTTAGGATCATTTCAGATTAGGCGGGAAAATGTTCGAGCACTTTTTAAATGTTAGTTAAATATCAATCTGATTCCATTTTGCGATGGTTGAAAATAGTATACAGCAATCCAATCTTGTCCGATAACACCGTAACGCATTATTGCTTAGTATTATATGCTTTATCATAGGGGAACAAGGTTCATTTAATATTGAATAATAATATATATATATATATATATATATATATAAATATATGTCTAAACTGCAATGAAGTCTCTCATACGTTCACATCAACTGTGTAGAACCTCAATTATCCCATAATGTTCATCATTAGCCCGCGGCAGTCCATTGCTGGACAGTCTTCGGCTATCCTCTTCCATTCCCCGCCAGCAACTCTGAGTATGTATTCGCTCCATCTTGTCGCAGGGCGTCCTACATTTTATGAAATTGATAGTCAATAAATACTATGCTTGTGCGTAAGCTTGAGGAGGTAGGCCGCGTTACTCGGGCTTAGACAAGTTATATCACTTAAAACGGCTCCAGCAGTTTCCCAGCCTGATTTGAAAGGACCCTTAATCAGTTTGTTTGGTGGTGGCTTGTGATGGCGAGCGATCTTGATGTGCTTGAATCGTTTAGACATGAGCTCAGTAGACGTTAATATAAACAAATTACATAGAATAAAAGTGGTGTATTGTCAGTGAAATTTTGCCAACATTCCTCAGTCAATTATTAGCATAATAATGACATTTTGGATGGACAGATAAATGGTCATTTGATAGGAATGAAATTTGACAGTGTAGAATGACACTATCTGTACATTAATATGTAAAAAACATGCGGAACAATCTTTGGGTACTGCAGAAGAAAGTGAAAACTAAATAACTTGTGAAAAAGTCCAAAGTATTTGTATTCGTTCGTACTGTCGTTTGGTTCGGACGTGATTGGAGGTGACGATTACTCGAGTTCCTTCATTTTTGTTCACGCATATACTAAAACTGCCCAAAACTCTCACAAAAATTCTCTTCTCTCTTCTCTACTATCTATAAGAATACCTTCTCCTTCCTCCGTAGGTCCCGGAGCACCTCCTCAATCTCAAGTCTCCAGCCGTCCTGCATGGTGTGGAAGGACTCGTGTGGAGCGCGCGTGAACTCAGATTGCTTGATACAATCCAGTTGTTCCAGTATCTCAGGGAACAGCGGTCTTTCGCGAGGATTCGAACGCCAGCACGCTGGAACAAGGAATGTGTGGTTTAGTTGCCTGAAGGATACAAGCTCGGGATTTTGAAGCGGGTAGTGAAAACACATCTATCGAGGTCGTGGAGACAGAGATCGCCATCCCAGATACAACGTTTGAAAGGCTGGTCACTATTCTTTGAATTGTATATACTCGTAATATCATCACTGCTTTCCAAGCATTTTAAAAAAACTGTTGGAGACGGTTGTTAAATTTAAGTACGAAGCGGTCGAATTTCAATAAAATTATTTTTGGTAACCGATTACCATGTATATGACTTCCACAATACACTGGTAATATCGAAGTTCAGTAGTAAGACCAGCTGTCGGACTTTTTAAGGCTCCGACTAGCTATAACGACTGCGATCGTAAGACAATCGGGACGGGGCCGACGCCGGCCGCCAGCTTAACGTTATCTCCGAAGAGTATACACGTAGTTAAAATTTTTTGTAGATAGTTAGAGCCCTAAAAGTCAAACAATTGGTCTAACTACATTACTTCGATATCGTCTATGGGTATAGAGGCCATATGGCAGCCGCTTCATAGAAAATATCCGAGTTCAACCGCGTAGAGATTCGCGATTGGAAGCGGCGGTCCACAGACTGAGAGGTAAGACTTTGGATGCAATCGCGAGGATGATAACATAGTCAGATTCTTTACAAATGTCATAGTAAACATCCTGGCAAAGTCTCTGGAATCCTGTGACGTAGGTATCAAATGACTTACCCTCCATGAGAACTCTCCAGGGCTCAGGACAAGTGCTAGGAATGGGCAGTGTTAGCTTGTTGACGGCGACCCCGTACGCTACGGCCAGTGCATCGATGCCCTTGTACGGGGTCTCCCCAGTGAGGAGCTCCCATAGCAGCACACCGTACGACCAAACGTCGGACGCGTGGGAGAACGTTGAGTGTTTTATCACCTGGAAATATAGGATATACAAGTTTTGTACTGTTGCTTATAGTGTAGCTTAGGTATAATGTTTGTTCGCGATGGACGCAAGATTACTGAACAGATTTCGATGAGGCTTGCTTTAAAAGAAACGTCTTGGTCAGACTTAAAAACTGCTGTACGTATGATTGCAATGCAATTGAGCAGAATAGAAGGAAGGACAGGACGGAAATCAAAAAATCTCGATAGCCAACATATTCTTATATCCTTTATTTACATCTATATAGACGCCGCGGGAATTAGTGTGTCCGGAAGTGTCTGTCTTGTAAATAAGCAAGATTCTGTCATTCAAGATACATGCTCTCTTATCAAATCCGATACGATTAGATTATCTATATCCTATTCGAAGCAAATCGTAAAAGGCGTGGATCCAGCTGGAAGACTATTAGATACTGAAATTGAAACAACTCAACATTAAAAAGATGTTAAAGTTAGTTTCGCAAATGGACCCATCGCCATCGGTTCGAAACGCGACCTGAGAAGACTGGTCTATTTCCAAACATTTACTAAGTCTAGATACAATAAATTACTGCAGTAGCCAGTTGAGAGAGGGGTTCACTTAACATGTGACAAATTTTCATGAACTAATATTTCATAGGGTAGGGGGTCATAAAATTTCCGCATTGCTCACACACCTGGCTAGGATATAGTCCTGCTCATTGTACACTTTGTACAGTTTGGACACCTGCGTTATTTCTGAGTCTCGTAGTACAAATTCTCATAAAATAATAAACGCAATCAGACAGGCTGACTTTCAATCAAAATACAAAATGAATCGGCTACAAGTTACCAACATTATTAGTAGAGCGTTATTAATTAAGTTATACATAATGTATTTCGTGGGTTCGCGGTCATTTGATGGCAACAAGCATCGATTTCGATCTATCCGTATGGCCTTGTTTTCAGCGTAGGAGTACTACTGATCAGTTTCGAACATGTTTGATTGTCGTAATAATATAATTATTATGTTACGCTCCAAGTGTAACTTATCTACGTAAATAATAGCAGTTTATTTTATCCCGCAGAATGACTTCCATGAGCGCGGGCCTGGGGGATAAGGGGAAAGATGGGGACATGGACATCGTAGTCTCACATTCTAGGGTAACTTCGATGGCCCGGGTCAGCCAGGGTTAGAGAGATATGTCAGAGACTACCTCACCCTCGGCAACTAATGGCCCGAGACGGTCATGCTGTTTTAGTCGGTGCTAGTTCGACTTAAGCATCCCCGCTAGCATTGTTGGGGGGCATCCGTGTGCATTTCCGTACGAATAAAAAGGTTTGTTTAATCTCACACATTATACCTACATATTAGGGTTTGTTCAAATTTGAGGAATGAGAGAGCACGTATCTTTTTTTTACCGCTGTCAAACTCAGTAAATGGAAAGGAAACTAAGAATCTTTCCGATCTGTGCACTACATAGTCATAATGTACTTAACAGGCTATGGCGGATGTCCATATTGCAAAATAATCCAGGAGCATTTTTGGTCGGCTCGACTCAGAGAGCACTGCTTCGTCGTTCTCCCAAAAAGGTACATATATTTATAATTAATTCCGCTGATATATAGATAAGCAATAAATAACACATATCAAGTATATTACAGGGCTTAAAAGTCAGTTAATACGTACCTACTGACCTACCGTAACGCCGTTCTAAACTGCCTGATAAGGTCCCTGCAGCTTGCTATGGTAATGTAGATTGTTATCTATATAATAAATAATAGCGTCGCTATTTATAGAAGCGTAATATAATGAAATTATGTAGGTCGTGAGCAGGGCTAGGTCAGCTGCAAACTGGCAAGACTTAACCTATTGTTGAGACGAAGATGCCCTTGATTCTGAAGTGGTTAGCACTAGGGCTGATGTTCACGCCACAATCGTTGGCTTTTGAGTAAAATGTGTGAGAGGTAGGAAGTAAGATGTAACTATATGTAGGTATATCCATCAGTTATATTTGTATAGGCACGTTATATAATCATCTATAATACTTCTTCTCTTTAATGTATACTTCACACTTCCACCATTATAATACCTACACCTCTGATACTCAAAGGTTTGCTGGGATAGAACTCATATGAGTTAAGCTCGTCTTTGCTTTTACTTTTATTTTTATTTTTACTTTGTGTGTGAAATAAAGAATTAAGAATTAGATTGGAAGTGTGAAGTAGGCGGGGTTTATGAGTAAGGGAAACTGGGGACACTGGATCCCTATGGGAGACAAGGTACACCAATATTTTTTGAATTACTAAGCGTATTAGAGTATTTTTTGTGTGGTAACACTAAGTAAACATTATTACCCTTAGTGATACCACATTAAAAATAGTCTAATACGCTTAGTAATTCTAAAAATATTGGTGTACCTTGTGTCCCATAGGGATCAAGTGTCCCCAGTTTCCCTTACTCCCTCAAAAGTGCATAAATTCGACAATGCATATAAACCTTATTGTAAGAAATTGATGTTTTAAATAACTTTCTTAAATACACTTATATATTTCCCGTAGAGCAAAACCCATGCTTGGACCCGCTCCGTGAGTACCGCCGTGAAACAAATTTCTAGACCACGATGGCAACTCAAAACAAATTTTGTCACTCCGATAGGAGACGAAATGTCGTCGAATCGACAGAAGATGGTAAAATGTTTCACCTCAGGAGGCATCCACGCATACGTCCCCGCTGCCGACATCCTGGTGGTCTTGTACACTTCCCTGGCGAGTCCGAAGTCCGTGATCTTGAGAGTCTTTGCCTCCAGCGTGTCATCCGGCATGATGGTTTCACTTAGTAGAACTGGAAATAAAGAAATAATTTACGTTAATAGGTGGCAATGAGTAAGATATAAGTTGTGAAAAAGTCAGATTATACAGGTGATGTTTTTGGAGGCTTTGGGTTGAGATGTTGAAGTTGCCGGGTCTAAGTGCTCCTTTGCCCGGCCTGATCCGTCTAAAATATTGAGAACAAGAAAATGGATATCAAGATAGTGGATATTATTTTACCAAATAAATTGGTCCTAATGTCCAATGTGGATGCTGGCTGCTAGAGTATCACTGATCATGTAAAGCTTTCTCCCCTTCTTTCGCGCCTTTTGGATTCTGAAATCCATCTAATGGATTAGTTAGTAAATCAATCAATATATAATGATCAAAAGGACATAGAACTCTATTTAATTTAACCTAATATTATATAACATATTTAATTCATGTTGGAACTTAAAACATTTGCAATAACTTTACCTACAACACATGGATGCAAATAAAGTCTTTGACTTTGACTTAATCTGTAAAAAATACAGATTCATATGAAACAAATTTAAAGTCAAGCAATTCAAATAAACATGAAATAAGACGCAGGAAATGGTAAACAAAATAGTAAGTAGGTATGTACTGTACAGAATAAGAAACTCCGATGATTGCAAAACGGTCTGCATAGCATACATATAGATAGATCCTGTGTTATTCAAATTTACCAACCGAGTTTTACAAGGACAAAGTCAATAGGTATAAACCACGAACTGCGCACAAACAAACACATTAAACCTAATTTGGGAACGAATCGGGAATATATAATGGTGTTTGTTCAAAGAACACCTGCATAGAAAATAGGTTTACTAAGGCATTACGTGGCGTTGCTGTATTCTCGTTCATATACCGATCCCTAAAGAGGCTTTATGTAACCTACACTAAGTGTAGCAACGACCAGCTGTCTACGACCACAGTTTCAATTCGGACATTGAAGCAGAATTTTACATCTAATCTGCATATTTCATCATCATTTAAGCACCATACCAGTTGCATACTAAGCTTGCACCTCAGACGGGCTCTGAAGAACCGTTCTTAATTTTCAAAGACCTATATAGTCTTAAAGACTAACTATGTGCATACATGTCGATAACCGCACTTGTGCTTCGCCACGATATTATTGAATCTAACCGTTGTTTTGTGCAAGGCAAAATCGGTCAGATTGAATAATAAATATCGCGGAGAAGAACAAGTGTGTAAAACAACAACATACCTACCGGTATAAAAACAAGTTCCACTAAGTGCCATCAATCATCAGTATGAATAGTTTAAGATTCTTCGAACCCCGAGGGGTAAGCTTGCTCTAGAACATCATAAATCCATTAGGATATGTACTGGTTGGCAGCTGTGAAGCTGGCTTTGACCCTGAAGATCGTGGTGGAGCTCAACCACATATAATATGTTCCAGAATATTCTTTCCTAAAAGCTCAACCCGCTTTGGAACTTTCTCTGCGATCTGTACGCAACTAGCCTTACGCTAACGATAGCTAGACAAATATATTATGGTGTACACTAAATAGCTCCATAATTGTACACGCACAGCTGGTCGGAATAGTATCGGCGATCTGTTACTATAGAATAATTGAGTGCTGCCTCCCACCACAGCGAGTGGAACGACGACTCGACGCTGCAAATTGTTGCAGCTAAGACGATTTTGTTACTGACTTTCTATGGCTGGGTATCTGTAAGTTTTATATGTATAGGCACAAGTTGTGGATTCAAAATGTGCTGTATACGCGCAGTACGCATTTTTGAACTGACATTTGAGGATAGCACGGGATGCAACGGTAGTGAATATGCTCAAATCTACCAATCATAGTTTTTTTTTTTTTTTTTTTTTTTTTTTTTTATCTATGGCACGTCAATTTGACTTCACCTCGCCTGATGTTAAGCTGAAGGCAAAGTCCCATGAAAGAGGGTCACCATTGCAAACACGTTCAGTGCTACAATGGTGGCGCTCAGCTTGACGGCCTCATCAGATGCTTTTTCACGCCCCGCTTAAAGGACCCGGGACTGTAGGAAGAAGGAAACACGTGCGCCGGCAAGGAATTCCTGGACTTAATGGTACGGCAGAGAAAAGACTCACCGAACCGCTTGGTTCTTGATGGAATTATAGCAGAAGAGTTTATAGCAAAACAGTGCGCGCGCCTCAGTTTCGATTCTCTTGCGACTAAGGTCCATGATCTATGCCGGTAGATATACGTCGGGTTCGTCTATTATATGCACGTCGTCAATTAGGGTATACCTGGCTCCCGGTAAATACATCACAGACGTGACAATACACCGTGCGGTGGTAAACTATTTGAGTCTGACATACTGCAAGAAACTGAATTGCAAAGAGCAATTATTTTTTTTTATTTTTTCTACTATTGTCATGACAGTGTGTGTGTATAAATAGATTTATAATCTTGCATTGTAAATTAAAAAGTGAGTTGTCAAGGGAAATTAATCAAAATTAAGGATAATTACGAAACCATTCTACAGACAGTGTAGCGACTGTAGCAAGCGCCAATTAAGCGATCGGATCTTTTAGCATTAATCAAACAAGGCTATCTGAATCTCGACAAGTAAAATAATAATGATGCAATTATATGATTTTTCGAAGGTAGAATAAGTAATCACGGTTCATACGAAAAAATGGCAGGTCAGAGTACTTGAAATCGGTGGGTTTGAACGAAACGTTTAATGACGGTAGAGTTAATTTGAATTGTGCATTGTGAAGGGGTTAGGTAGGCAAATATTCCGTCTTTTTAAACAAAATACTAGTCTCTGAAATACAATTGACAATATCCTACCACAACAATCGTAATAACATTGCCTGACCCGATAATCGAACCCACGGGACTTGACTTCCATTTTGGATATTGATACATCCATCACATCCCCTCCCTCTATCTGTTGATGTTACATTATTCATCAATGTCAATAATTTCATCTTCCAAATGTCAATTTGAAATCGTTTAGGTGTCAGATTAAATTGTTCGATAATTGTCAACGTAAGTCGAATTGATTGATTCAATAAAATGTGTACAAGATTGAATAAGATGCGTGAGCGCATCGAAGTTTCAGATCTTTAGAACTATTCTTATTTGAAGATTTAAATGTCGATTGCGCCGATTAATATTATCTGCAGATTGTTGATCTCCTTTCGGCATCGAATGTTATGCCGAATGTCTCGAATCTATACTTAATATAAAATCTCATAACATAGGTCGTATCAACGATGAATAAGGCGATAGATCATAGCTCCAAAATCACTCCTTGAAGATAAATCGCTCATTCTCTGAACCTTTTCCCAACTCAGTTGGGATCGGCTCTCCAGTCTAATTGTGGTGCGGCTGAACTTAGATATTTTCCGTGAAGCGACTGCCATATGACCTCCACAACCAATGGTCCAATGACCAATGGCGATAGAGAAGATAAAGCGCTAACGTAACAATTGATTTACGAGCGTGTCATGAAGATAAGACCTTTGAACAAAAAAAAACTGGATAGAATACGAGTGAATCCGGTCTTCGCAGTGATTTATAACTATTTAGTTTTAATGGCTTCTTCAGCGTATCTAACCGTGTAGTCCTGTGCCACATATCTTGAACTCAAAAGACAATTTTGTATATATTTATACATGCTGCGAACTAAATACCCAGGACTAATTCTAATAATTCTTAATCATCTAACAAGTGAAATTAAAGAAAATGCCATTTAATTTTCAACTTTATCGCTGATATAGACTTAAAGTTCATAATTAAATGAAGAAGAAAGAGTTCATTACATCGTGCATCATTTCATTCACTCTACACGATGCTATTTAAAAAGTTTTTACAGATAAAACTTTAACAGATTTCAACGGATTTTTTTCTAACCTCAGTGGTTTGACAATGGTTAATATACAGTGGAATCGGGACCCAGGTAAATTGGTATATAGAAAATAATTATACTTATAAAAGATGTTCACTATCGATATCTGTATATCATCTGAAGCCTTGGATTACAAACCTTGTAATCTTTAGATATTAGAATCTTTAGTTATTGATATCGATCGCAAAACATAATATGCATACATAAAGCCAGGTAATATAGACGGTTTCTTGTTATGTAATTACGAATTGTGTAGTTTGATAAAATTGTTAGCGGTACGGGAACATTTATTAATTAAGTAATACGATTTAGAGGGTACAAGGGTATGGAAGAAAGTCTTAATAGTACTTACGTAAGATCGCAAAAATTTTAAAGTAAAAATTGTATTATAAAAAGTGTGATTCACACTAGGGGATAGGACTTTGATGTGCAGTATTACGCAAGTGCGAATACTGCACATGGAAGTAGTTTCCTCTATAATATATTTGTCTCAACAAAATCAGTTGAAAGTAGTATGGATTGTATGTTATTATCTGCAAACGCGTAATCAACAGAATTAATATAACAAAAAGTCTATTACATAACATAAACTTCGCACCTATATCCTCGAAGGGGTAGGCAGAGGTGCTAGCATCCACATTTCGCCAGTTTATGTTTAGGTCCCAATGTAATAGGTGGCGAGCCTATTGCCATTAACCGGGCACTTATAAACCTGCGATAAATACACACATAACTTCCAAAAACATCGAAAAGTCATTGGTGTGTGCCATGGTAAACCTGGGATCGACCCTGAGACCTCGTCTCAACAGTCCATTACCCATACCAATAGGCTACCGCGGCACTACCGCGGAAATCTATTACCTACGCTTATATCAAATATTTATATTCAAAACAGTACAATGCCTACTCAAAATGTGTCAGGCAAGATATTCGAAAGCTGCAAGGTGAAAGCCATATATCAAACCCCAACATGGCACCTGACCTTCGTAAGACGTTTTTCCCATAGCACTGTGACGTGACACGCAAGCAAAGACGGCAGGCGTAACGAGCTCATTGAAAATTGAGACTTCAGACCGTAACAACGCAGGTATAGTTATCGGCATATATTTTCGCCAGTGACCTCATATACTCTACTCTATATACCGCAGTACATGTTTTTGGATGTATTTTGAGGACAGCACGGGGTGCTATAGCGATGGAGGAGCTTAAATCCACTAACCATAGATTATAAAACTTATCCGCCCGCGTGATGGTCTTGTTTCTCTCGCGATTAGGAGTCTAGATAAATACCGATAACTATGCTGCATTAACAATGTAGGTACTGAATGTGTATGTATGTGGGTAGGCAATAAAAATGGCAAATGGGCACGGAGAACGCACGTACTGGAAGAATATGTTTTTTGTGTGTACGTGCTAGAGGGGTCGGTAGGTTTAATGGAGCTATAAGGGTTCGAAGTATGTTTCAGCAATACTTTGCAGAGAAGTATCTCAAAAGAATGAGGTAATGGCGAAGTGAACTTGAAAATTTGGTAGCGGATGCCTTTTATGTTTGAAACATCCACTAAGGAAGGAAATGGAAATTTCAGTTTCAAGGGGTTTAAGTACGTGATTTTCAAAGTCAGTCAGTAGGTACGAATGAGAGTGTTTTTTTAACCCCGGAGAGGCTGAATTACGGGAACTTAGTAGTAACCACGAAGATGATGATTTTTAAAGAAACTACTGCCAGTTTCGGTTTTTTTTAAAGGAAATGTCAATTTCACTTCTCTATTTAGGCCCCGCTTAAAGTACCCGGGACTGTAGGTAGAAGGAAACATGGGCGCCGGTAAGGAATACCAAGACTTAATGGTGCGGCAGAGGAAAGACTTGCTTGGCTCTTGATGAAATATTCTGCATCGTATGCGGGTGACATCTAAGTCCTGCACGTATTGCCCTGTAGAGGAAAGGAGAGGTAGGACTAATTGGAAGAGCTCATCAAAACATGGTGAATCATGGTAAAATATTGCCAATAACGCAACATTTCTATTAATATTTTATCAAAATAGTTCTTTGCATCTGCAAAGGCTCAAAGGTGTTCGTGATCTCAGGATTCTCAATAATGTGGACCGCACGTCGCTGCTGCCTGTCGAGAGCATCTAGTAAGTACTTTGCGGAGCCATCCAAGATATGCCATACGCGCAAAATCGGCCATTAATAGATTAATCGTAGCATACATCGAATTTCGGGTGCACTTGTAAGGTACATTAAATATTTAGGTTTAATTCATAGTAATTGGTCCCAAAAGGTTCTAATACAGTTTTACGATTCCTGTCAGAGGATAAAAGTCGTAAATTCAAGACGGACTCGAAGTTTTATGTGCCTTCTCTAGTATAAAAGCGACATAGCTGAATATTCGATAATATTGTGAACTGCCAATGCCCGAATCTATAAAAAAAGGGTATCTTTTTTATGAAAATGTCCCTAAGAGTTAGTATCTCAAGACTTTTAGGGGAACTATTAACCTACATAACATACACGCGTCATTTGACTTTGAACTACATTTGGATGCCATGAGAAGGTAGAATGACCTATTTACTTACTTAGCTAGTCCATCGGTGCGTATTATATTCGGTCTTCTTCGTGTGGTGACAGAGAAAAAAATTTCACCACCCTTACCGAAGGTAGTCGTAAGACGCACCAACGAAAACCGCAGAGTATATTACTGCGAGAGAAGGAAATAAACCCATCTAGCCAGCGTGAAAACAATAGGCCAAAGCCTTCCAACATTAGGAGAGGCCTATGTCCAGTAGTGAACTGTGACAAACCAATTTATTGATTGACATTTGGTCTCGAAGAATATCACACGGATGATCATAGATCAGTCAAAACGAAACATTTTTTTTCATGAAATACTTAAGCCATTCATATTGACTTTAGATTGGAATGGAATGGAATCGGTAGATGTCTCCGACGTCGACCTCTAAGGCGTATAGGAATTTTTCTAATGCATGTCCATTTTTTATACCACTTAGGTGGCACACGGCACATCTGATGGATAGTGCTTATTGTGGTTTATGGACATTGCAACATTTAGAATGCACGCCCATATAGTTCAATCTCTTAAGCATTACGCCACCAGCTACTTCCGAGACGCGCCCAAAGTATTCACACCCAACCATTTTTTTAAAAGCAAGACGAGTTGTCAACTTGAATCATTCTACCTTCGTCGTTAATAAAAAAAATCAATAAACATTTTTTTTTTCTTAAGAAAATGTCGTTCGTCTGATAATGTATGGGTAGTTATAGGATACGCCCCATCGCCATAACGATTACTCTTGCCCCATTTGACAGCAGTCGTTAAGGCAATATGACCAGTTTCACCATAACTCTATATGTTGCTTCGTAAGGTAATAATTATCCCTCCCCTTTCTGGCACACACCCTGACCGTATTTATTACTTTTATTTTGTTTTCTACT
Source organism: Pelosia muscerda (assembly GCA_963691645.1). Classification (NCBI taxonomy): domain Eukaryota; kingdom Metazoa; phylum Arthropoda; class Insecta; order Lepidoptera; family Erebidae; genus Pelosia; species Pelosia muscerda. The sequence goes on along the minus strand of OY829109.1, from coordinate 16,124,581 downwards.
GTGACATGCATAATGTGTCTTCGTAATAATCAATTGCGAAAGAAATAGGTAATTGAATATGAAATTGGCGAGTATGGGGGTCTATTCAAGGTCATTGAGGTTCAAGCCAACTTCACCTGGAAGCCGGTACACCTGGACTCCGATTCTACTAGTTGGTGACCACTTCAAACCATTGAGAGTATAAACATTACGCCAGTTTATGTTTAGGCCATTAACCGGGCAGTTATACACCTGCTATAAATACACGCATAGCTTCGAAAAGCATCGAAAGTCATTGGAGTGTGCATTGGTGTTGTATAATAATAAATAAATAAATTGCGCGAATTGTACAGTCGTGAGCATAAGTGTACACAATAAAATAATTTCATCAGCCACAAACATCCATCTCGCATGTCATATCCATACATATACGTTAACTCCTCGATTCATCTGTCCATCATGACTCCAAGCACAAAGGGACAGGCTGCTGTCAAGCCCGACAACCGATTGCATCCCGCCTTAATGAGGTTAAAACGGCGCCATTTTGATGAGCAATTTGTTTCTGAACGCTGACACGACAAATTCTTGGTGGTTCGGTTTAAAGTTAAATGGACGGCAATAATTCTGTTGGATCAAAAGTACTTTGTTAAGTGGGTAATCGTTGTTTTAAAAGCGATTGCGCTTTAGAATTTATGACAAATTATGGAATTAATGGCCTGTTTGTTTATGAGAAAGACTTTAGGTTAATTTGGGTGGGACCGTGAGTAAGTGAGCGGGAAAATGTTAATGGGTTTTTGTTAATGTTGTGGTGTAACGTGAGATTTCAAAACGCTAGCTATTGGATATCTATTTTAATTTTACTCTATGAATTGACAAGATCTTGTTAATTTTTTTTTTTCTCCAATATAGTTCTTCTGTCGAATCGATGGTATGTATGAGTTGCCATCATCTTGGTGTAGTAAATTTTTTCACGGCAGCATCGCTACTCACGGAGAGTGCCCAAACAAGAGTTTCGCTCTTCGGGTAGTCTTACTACGTCCTCTAATATAGTAATAAATAATCTAGTGTTCATAATTCATAGACAAAATGAAATAATATTCTCAAAATGGAGAGTCATCAAAGTCATAAGACAAATCTAAAACGAATATAAGTTGAGTACATTTGCGTGCGATTAACGTATAGGCCTATATGCTAACTTTTCAGAATGGGCGAGCGAGTGTTGGGAACTGATGTTAAAGATACGTCATAGAAGTCAGTTAAAGCCCGGAGAGATTGTCTACAAAGAAAAATCAATTTTTTTTTTATACTACGTAGGTGGCAGCTAAGCACACGGCCCACCTGATGGAAAGCGGCCACCGTGGCCAATGAACGTCTGCAACACTAAGGGTGTCACACACGCGCTGCCCACCCTGAAAGGGGGAGCTGGGAAGGGGTGGAGAGGCTAGGAAGGGGAGGGGAAGGAGGGGTATAGTGAGCTCTGGCTACCCTATGACTTGCTGGCTAAATATGACTTGAATCTCAAACAAAAAAAATAGCTGGTAAAAATATTTATTTATTCTATCTAAAACCTGATTGTCTGGAACTGGTAAACCGTATTATCGAAAACACAACCGTTACTACAAAATAACGTCAAAGGTCTGATGTCATCGTTCAAAGAATCAATTTCACCGACGCGAAGTCGAACCGCGGCCTGTCAATCAAACGTGCGCACGCGACGCGACGCTACATGAATTATTCCATTGTGCAGGATATAGTTCCGGTTCCTCTAGTTGTGATCTTTGAGCATAAGTGTACTATGCAAGTATATCCTCATTACTTTTTTTATACGACTTAAGAGGCAGACAAGTACACGGCCCACCTGATGGAAAGTGGTTACTGTCGCCAATGAACGTTTGCAAGACCAGGGGCCTTACTCCGAAAAACGAAAAGAATCGTATCCGTTGACGTTTCGGTCATTTAGCTACTCCGAAAGTGTTTCGTTTCGGATTTCGGATCCGTCTTCGATCGTTTGACATTGAGGTTATCGATCGTTGTCAGTGCACCTACTCCCAAAATGCATTTGACGTTTTCGTTGTCGTTGTTTGACACGTAATCTTGCGGATTATTACTTGAAATTCAACGACAGCTATATAGCTTTCGTAAGACTTTCGGATTTGAATTTTTGTCTACGAAAATGGCGAGATTTTTATTGTTGGACGAAATAATGAAGGAAGAAGCGACTGAGCGAAGCCAAAATCGTATCCGGCTTCTGAAAAAATGTTTTGTCTCTAACTATAGATTGACGATGACGAGGGACTCCACTACACACATACGTACGTTTGATACTACACACATACGTACGTTTGATACGTACGTATGTGTGTAGTTTCAAACTTGAAATTGTCAAACTGTCGAAGTACGTATTAAAAACATAAAACAATACCTACTATGGCACAAGGGTTTTTAAGATCGTTTACATTAAATATATGTAAGTCCTTGAAAAATGATATTTTAATGATGTAACAGTACTTTTGTAACAATAATCTCATATATTTTTTAATTTGACGCTCTTTTCATAAGAACACAACTATATTTTTAGATTTTTCATTTGTTAACGGTTTTTAGATGTTTATAATATATTGGACCACACTTTTTATCTAGATTCGATCGTTTGTCTATGATTCCGAAAACGGCGATATCCGTCTGTCGTCACCGAAAGGTTTTCGGAGTAACTTCAATGGTCCGTGTTCGGCGACCGTTCGTTCTGATCCGAAACGTTCATGTTCGATTTTCGGAGTAAGGCCCCTGGGGCGTCACACTCGTGCTGTCTACCCTGTAGAAGGGAAGGGGAGCGCTGAAGCTTATACAGTGCTTATAGTTACACATGTATATTGAAAAAAGAACAGGTCAGGAGCAAAATAAAGCAGGAATTAAAGGGTAAAAGCAAGTGGAAGGATGTTTTTGTCTACCACGGAGAAAATTTGGCGTGTATATACAATATGTACTTTGTTCTGGAATTATATATATAATCACTTATCCCCAGAGGGTTAGGCGGTGGTCAATTAACATCAGCATTTAAAGCCGAGTCTCTATATTACATTTTTCTAATATTAAACCGTCCAATCACTTAGTCACCTTGTACGACACCGCATGTGAAGAGATGGATTATGTTAAAAACAATGCATAAAACATAACCCTTCTTTGACAGTCGGGTAAAACAGCTTCTACTAGACAAGTATCTGTATCCATTAAACTAAACGTTATAATAACAGCTTTTAATGATAACGCATTTAAATCTAGCAGGAATATTCGAACTAAAAGCCTTTTGATTGCAGCTGTTAAAATAATAGCACATTTTACTGTCCCATCGGTAGAAGTTGTTACTGAGACTTAAGGGTCTATAAAATCTGCATAATACTGGCTAAGGACCTGTGCACACCAATGCGACGGTATTGTTTTATATGATGAACAGAAATAGAACTTAATGATATGACACCAAAATTGAAAATTAAATGATAGCGACTGCGGCTTTATTTTAGTGGCGACGATCATAATTTAAATTTTAACTATAAAAGTGAATATTTCAGCTAGGATATAGAAATAGGCGTTACATGGCGGAAATATATTACTCGTGTAGAGGTAAAACACGTATCGAAGTTTGCTCTTGCACATACGACAACATCTCTCCTAGGGTAAGAAGTATTTTCACTTGCTTTTAGGGGTGCGGTTTGACATTATTTTCTATCCCAATTAGTAATCATTTGCTGTTGCTATCGATGGAATTGTTACACAGTGGGTGGGTGATGGATTCCCCTCACTTCCTCAATATTTATAAATTTTCTTTCGCGAATATTTCAATTTTAGCAGCTGTTGCTCGTCCGTGTTAAACACTAATCTTATTCCCGGGATCCATTTGAACTTATTTCACAAATGACAGTAGCCTATTTACTACTACAAACTATAAATAAACCTATTTCAGTCCATATCTTCCATACATCCACAAACCATCAGAAACATTTTAAATTACTTCCAATTAGCTCCATTACTCCTCCCCTCAAATAAGTGGGAGAAGTGTCAAACTAGGAAAACTCGAAAATAAAAGGCTGTACCAACCCGTCTGGCCAGCCAACAGTAGGCCAAGGCCTCAGAACATTGGTACAGGTCTATATTGAGTGGAATGTGATAGGCTAATTGTTTGGACTAGTAACTGCAAAGACCGAAGAAAAGTATTATTTTTAATTTCAACTAATTCAACTCAAATATCCTCCTCTCTCTTGCTCCTAGTTACCATTTGTTTTATTTTATTTTAGCTTTTAACCCTGTTCTGGAAGAAAAGAGAGAAAGAGAGAGAGAGAGAGAGAGAGAGAGAGAGAGAGAGGACTCTATTTTCTTCCATGCTCTATTGACACCTTACTCCTCACAAGCCAGAGTGGAAAACCTGCACCAGAGCCTTATTTATCAATTAATAAGTTTATCGGGTTATAGACGAGGCTGGCTGGAACCCCAAAGATCTTAATGGTCTCCATACACCCCATATATCATCGATGAGCCCGGCACAAACTCGAAGTACAAAAAATAGTCTTCCAGCGGAAACATTATACAGACTTAGGACCTTTATACACGATGTTCTCGGCCATATTGATTCCAAACACGTGGTATGCGTGCTTTGTATCGTGCGCATACGTTATGTTTCCGTCGATCCGTATGCTCAACTTGTTAGACAAGGAATAATAATGTCTTATTAAGTTTTAAACAGACTATTATTAATTTCACCTGTGACTATTATTGGATGTTCAATTTAAACCAATTGTAATTGTCGTTGTAACATTATCTGGTTAGGAATTTATTTTCGGCAAACCCATTTTTTTATAAAGTGCCCGATTGGCGGCAATAATTTTGCCCCCTATTACGTTGGGTCGAAAATCATAGTTGGCGGAATGTGGGTGTTTAATACACCTCTGCCTACACATTCGGGGATTACGGGCGTGAGCATATTATGTTGTATGTATGTAATTGTCAGTGAAATGTGCAAATTCAGTGCACAGCTGGATATAGGCCTCTCCCAAAGATGCCTATGGGAGGCCCCAATTGGAGTTGTGTAAAAATTAGAATTCTATGCAATGTAAATATAATGTCATTTAAGAAATTTGTATGGAACCCCTCAGTGCGTGAACTGCATGATTTTACCTTAACTCACCGTTTAAGAATAAATGCAAAAAAAACTATATTTTTGATTGATTTTAGATTTTTTAGGGTCGCGTTCACCCTACCATATGTAACTTTTAGGATGTCAAACAAAGGTTTGGGTATCTCAAATTTCTAAAGTAGCTGCACTAGTTATTGGGTAGTTATAGGCACAATGTAGGAGAAGGGGATCATCTCCCAGAGATGTCTTCGGGCCAGCCAGGGTGCGAAAGAAATCTTGTAAAATCTCACCTCCGGCAATCAAAGACCCATAGACGACGTGCGTTTTACTCGATTCGAGTTCGACATAACCTCTTTCACCGGCTTCGGTGAAATTGGAACCCATGGGGATTGCTCGCACGAAAAAAAAACGGCAGGCACAATGTAAGTACTAAAAAAAAAACTCTCAGAAAGAAAGCCCGGTCGTCTCGACGAATCCGCACTACAAGGGCAAAGCCTTACAAGATTATTTTTCTATTTATAACGTAATCCAATAAGGTGAAGATCAGGGTACGTTGTTTTATGAAGGCTTAAGAATGGACTTTGACCGTACGGTTTATGTACGGTGGGCTCCAGAAGTCTGGACATCTTAAGGTATATAATCCTTTGATAACCTAAGTCTAATTTCATCATCATCATTTCAGCCACAAGACGTCCACTGCTGAACATAGGCCTCCCCCATCGACCTCCAATCCGACCGGTTGGAGGCGGTCTGCATCCAATGGGTACCCGCGACTTTGACTATGTCGTCCGCCCATCTCGCAGGAGGCCGTCCCACGCTTCGTCTACCGGTACGCGGTCTCCATTCAAGAACCTTTTGGCTCCAACGGCCATCTGTTCTTCTTGCTACGTGCCCCGCCCACTGCCACTTCAGCTTGCTAACCCTGTAGGCTATGTCGACCACTTTCGTTCGTCTGCGGATCTCCTCATTTCTGAGTCGATCTAGCAGAGAGATTCCGAGCATAGCCCTTTCCATAGCTCGCTGTGCGACCTTGAGCTTTCTTATGAGGCCCATAGTGAGGGTCCACGTCTCGGCGCCATAGGTCATCACTGGCAACACGCACTGATTAAAGACTTTTGTCTTTAAGCACTGAGGTATTTTGGACGAGAAGACGCTGTGTAACTTCCCGAACGCTGCCCAGCCGAGTTGGATTCGACGATTGACCTCCGCCTCGAAGTTTAATCCGTCTAATCGGACCATCTGTCCAAGGTAGACGTACTTGTCTACAACTTCGAGGGTCGAGCCTTCAACTGACACTGGGGAGGGCCTTAGAATATGAGCATTCGCCATAACCTGGGTCTTGTCCATATTCATCTTGAGGCCCACCTGTTGAGAGACTCGGTTGAGGTCGTCGAGCATTGTGTTTAGATCCTCCAGCGATTCTGCCATGAGCACGATATCGTCGGCAAAACGAAGGTGAGTGATGTATTCGCCATTAACATTAATGCCGAGACCTTTCCATTCCAGTAGCTTAAAGGCATCCTCCATTGCATTGGTGAAGAGCTTCGGAGATATTACATCTCCTTGTCTCACTCCCCTCTGCAACAGTATCGCCGCTGTGCTCTGATCTTGTACTCGGACTGACATGGTGGCGTTTTTATACAAACACTTCAGCACTTCGATGTACCGGTAGTCTATATGACACCGCTGGAGAGATTGTAGCACTGCCCATGTCTCGATCGAATCAAAGGCTTTCTCGTAGTCCACAAACGCTAAACATAGTGGCAAGTTATACTCCTGAGTCTTCTGTATGACTTGCCGCAGCGTATGAATGTGGTCTACGGTACTATAACCTTTTCGGAAACCGGCTTGTTCGGGCGGCTGGAAGTCATCAAACCTGCGTTCGAGACGATTCGTGATAACCCTCGAAAACAGCTTATAAACATGGCTCAGAAGCGAGATGGGTCTGTAGTTCTTAAGAGAGGCTTTGTCACCTTTCTTGAAGAACAAGACCACCACGCTTCTGTTCCATGCTTCCGGCGTAGTACCTTCGAATAAGACGGAGTTAAAGAGCTTCTGAAGGACTTTAAGTATCGGTGTTCCACCCGCTTTCAGAAGTTCCGAAGTGATTCCGTCTTCTCCTGGTGCCTTGTTATTTTTAAGCTGCTTGAGGGCCACCCTAATCTCGTACAGGCTGATGTCCGGGATATCCTCGGTGTAGTGTCGGGTTAGCTTGGCTCTTGGATCTTTAACCGTATCAGTAGCAGGCTTAGTGACTGAGGTATAAAGCTGTCCATAAAACCCCTCGATCTCCCCCAAAACATCTGCCTTAGTCGACGCGACGCTGCCGTCCTTCCTCTTCAGCTTTGTCAACTGGCTCTGCCCAATAGACAAGTCTCTTGCGAACACTTTGGAGCCTTTATTTCGCTCAATCGTTTCTTTAATACATTGAGTATTAAAGGCACGGATAAAGTCTAATTTATTTACTATTTATCATCGGAACGTATTAACCTTGAAACTCGACGTCACTTCATATATAATTTTAGTAAAAAATAAGTTTCAAATTGCCCAGGTACTTCTGGAGCTCACTGTACGTATTGTAATTTCATGATAATACAAATATCGACACTATGAGAGTTGTCTGTCTGATACTCTCCAAGACGTTAATTGGTAGTGCTTATGCGACTAAGCACGTAATTAATTTCCTTGCGATTTATACTGCATAGCAAGGAATCAAGTCAAAAATATTTTTTCTAAATTTATTTAGCTGCAACATTTTTAGGAATTCATTTTCGGCGTACCTAACCCATGTTTTACAAAGTGCTCGATTGACGGCAATAGGCTCGCACCCTATTACGTGGGAACGAAAAACATAGTTGGTGAAATGTGGGTGTTTAATAGACCTCTGCCTACCCCTTTGGGGATTACGGACGTGAGCATATGTATGTATGTTGTATGTATGAGAGTCGTGCTTTCCTCTAGGACCTGATATCTCTTTCATGTTGTAATGTGAATTAGAATTATACTAAGGTTCTTTATAATGACACATAAGGAAGACAATTCTATGCCGACCTCGCCAAACATATATACTGATGAATGATGAAACAGGTGATGTATTGAAAAAGGGCTAAAGGGCTCAAAAGGCTTTATATAAGATACGCTCCACGAGTTATGTTTAAATTTTAAACAGTAGTATTATATTACTAGCTGGTTCGTTCCTCGTCCAGAGCTTTGAACCCTCACATAACTACCCGTCGCTCCCTATGGCATTTGCAACGAAAAGGGCGAGGGAGCACTGTTTGTATATCACCTTATACACGTCGACAAAATTTTATGTGCCGGGAGGGGTAGATAATATGGAAATTGAGGCGTGATCAGGATGTTTGAAGTCAAATTGGGCGTGAGATGGAAGAACAAAAGGGGTTTGTTTTCCCTACCCTAGCTTTTCGTACCGTAAGAAGCTTATTGTACCTCGAAAAAGTATAAAATAAATAATTCAAGCGTTGTCACATCGGGAGACCTCTAATGGGTAAATACCTCCTGTACGACAACGCTTGAATTATTTATTTTTAACTTTTAATTAATATTCTATGACTTTTTGAATTTATCGACTAGTCAATCCCTTACATCTGATACCAATATTGAGGAAGTAGTGAAATATAATAGGTAATTCGCCACTTTATGACGGCGGTCATCTTGGATCAAATTTCATCAAACATACATGTGATCCCTCCCGACTAATTCTACCTTACAAAGAAAAAATTACATCAATATCTATTCATACGATGTCAGACAGACACACACACACACAAGCATACACGCGCACACACACACACGCATACGCACACACGTATATCTTGTAACACCTCGTCGTTTTAAAGTCGGGGGTTGATAAAAAGATTACTTGTATTATGTTACAAAAGACCTTCTCGATAGCAGAAGGTTAAAAGTTTGTAAAAATGTCATAAAACCGGTGCCAGTTACGGACGAAAGGTTATATTTTTCACGAGACTTGTGACAGGTGTTTGGGTATAAGTTTCACAATTTCTTTTAAATTATGCTCAAGCAGTTGTAATAAAAAAATTGCGAGGTCTCTGCGGCTACAGTGCTCGCAAAAATGTATAGCAGTTATTGCATTAACTTCCAAACTTTTACGAAGAAATGGACTTTATTGGCCAAAGTACTTTGGAAGACTTCCGAAGTATTTCGATATTTGCCCTAATTTACACGCAGCTGGATGAAATGCTGTGGTAAGGTTTATATAAACTGGAAATGAACATAAGCGTTAGTAGCTTAGTGGTTAAGAATTCGGCCTTACGATTGACAGGTCCCGGGTACGCAACCATTTACCGTGAACCCACTCCTAACCAAACACTTGAACTTAGCTGAAGGGTTTAGAGGAAGTATTGTTAATTTCGGGTTTTGCTCCGCTGTACCCCTGGTTTATACCACCGGTGGTAGAACGGGTAAAATTGGTATGCTCCATAGTTCCCCTCAGGGGTAGAGTGGAGAAAATGTATATGATCCAACATTCCCCTCCTGACTTCTTCTATTAAGGTGTATATACACATATTTAGATATAATATAATAATATATAATCATTTTAAATAACATGGAAAATACCAAGTGTGCAAACTTGTGAAAAAAATCTTTTTTTAAAACAAATAAATATAATTGAAATACTAGATCAGGGGGCCTTCTAGTATTCAGTTTTATATACCCATTTTTTTTAAGAAATGAAATTGCAGAAATTTTGTTTCTTACTTAATAGATTTTTTTAATCTTTAATCAAAAATTGTATTCCAGTTACGCCTATTTTTTTCTCGGGATTGTACAAAATGCTTTTATTATAGCACCATGGTCATTATAGCACTTTGGTCATTATAGCACCATGGTCATTATAGCACTTTGGTCATTATAGCACCATGGTCATTATAGCGCCTTGGTCATTATAGCACCATGGTCTTTATAGCACCATGGTCTTTATAGCACCATGGTCATTTCTCCCCGAAAGGATCGATAGGTGGAGAGAGAAAAGAAATTGAAAAAAATTGAGGGAAAAGAAAATGAATTTATTTAAAATCTAATTTGAATTAATAATGAAATCATCCAGGGCTTGTTTACCGGTTAATGTATCAAACCGGTTTGAGTTCAAGTACCTGGGAGCGTTTCATTTAGGTTTGACTCTACCTTAACCGCTAAAAAACCTCTTTTCTTAAAGAGCGAAATTATATAGGTTTGACTCAATTTACCGGTTTATAAAGGTTTTGATTTCGCTCTTACCGACAACATCGACGCCACCATTCACATTCCAATTTATGTCAGTTTATTCCCAACTACAGAGTGAAGAGTGAAGTCGTGTAGAAAATTCAAACTTAATAGAATATCTTTACGCCTCTCATCTGATCTGAGGTTCCAATTCCAAGGGACGAGATGGGTAAGTTTACATCTTAAAATACTCACTGAAGGAGAAATATATTTTGTTTTGTTACAAATTCTTATTAATAAATGCGATGGCCAACTCCATATTAATTTAAAACGTTAAAGATTTGTGTTCTTAATAAATTATCACTGTAAGATGTTGTTACAGACGGCCTCCGTGGCGTGGCGGTGGTGCACGCGACTGCTACGCACGGGACGCGGGTTCGATCCCCGCTCAGTGCAAAAAGTTGTAGGCATGAATATGGCTGTTTGCACTGGTCTGGTCGTGCCTCGGAGAGCACATTAAGCCGTCGGTCCCGGTTGCCATACAAACATCTTTGGCAGTCGTTACGGGTAGTTGGAGCCCTCAAAATTACAACCAGTCTAACTTGGAACTTCATTATCGCCATAGGTCATTGGACCATTGGTTGTGGAGGTCAGATGGCAGTCGCTTCACGGAAAATATCGAAGTTCAACCGCATCACAGTTAGACTGGAAAGCCGACACAAACTGACATAACAATCGAGTCGGTATTCCTTTGATCTCACTACTTTTCACGGTAGAAGAATAACTGAGTTGTGAGGCTTGGATTTAAAAAAAAAATAGGTATTGTTGTTTTTAAGGTACCGTACCCAAAGGGTAAAAAACCGGTCAAGTGCAAGTCGGACTCGCACACGAAGGGTTCCTTGTACCTTTATGTCATCTAAAAAATCATGTTTGTTGTATGGGAGCCCCCTTATTTGTTGTTATAGCGGCAACAGAAATACATACCTAATCTGTGAAAATTTTAGCTCTCTAGCCTACACGGTTCTCGAGATACAGCCTGGTGACAGATAGATAGTCTTAGTTATAGGGTTCCGTTTTTTACTCTTTGGGTACGGAACCCTAAAAACGAAACCCTATTACTAAGACTCCGCTGTAATACTAAAATCAGAAAAAGGGAGAAATAAGGGGGCTCCATACAACGAACGTAATTTTTTGCCGTTTTTTGCTCAATATTAATAACTAAAACAGGTAGATGATAGATAATGATACGGAACCCTTCGTGCGCGAGTCTGACTCGCACTTGGTCGGTTTTTATGGGATTCAGTATTTTAGAACCGATCTAATTTGTAAACATGGTTTTTTTTTAGATTTACCTAATAGCCAATCATTCTTCACTGAATATGATGCAAATGAAGATGAATGCGACTATTCACAATCTTTACTATCAGCCCCAAAAAAGCGTCGTAAAACTGAGTTAGTCAATAATTCGAAAAATAATTCAGACGCATATATCTTTAAAAGTAACACCCAGGTTATAAATAAAAATAATGAGGCTTCGAATAAAAAAATCAAAGAAATTACGTTAAATACTGAAACTGAAGATGTAGATTCTGATATAATTAATGCTGAGAATGAAGACGTCCATTCTGGTTCAAAACAACAAGAAGAAGACGTAACAAGTGGCAACGGTGAAGAAATAAAAAAAAGTGGCATTGAGTGTATCCATTGTATTTTTGAAAAGGAGATTGACAAAAGGAATTATTATTTTGGCAATCTATTGATTGGTGAATTACAATTTTTGCCACCTTGTATGCGCTCTGAAGCATACATAAATATACTTCAATATATTGATACATTAAAACATAAGCATCGCGCTCGAAACACACGAAATAATGACGAGTAGAGACATCCTTAAAGATGATTGTGTTGATTAATTGATGATTTGATGATGATGATGATTCCTTAAGATGTAGATGTATAATACCGTAGCATAGCGTAGCGTTACATATTCATTGAAATAAATCATTTAAGTTACTTATTATACAATGTATTATTTCTTATTACCAAAATATCTTCTATGCTAGAATCTTTCAAAGACATTCTCAAATTATTCAGTACAAACTTCAGAGATGAGAAAAGTCTTTCAACACTAACTTGAGTTGGCGGGGTAGCTAAAGTTATTTGAGAGAGTACATATAGCTGATAATTACAGTATTTTCTATTTTCCCAAAATTCTAGAATATTAGCGTTTGATGGTAACAAAGGTTCATTCAAAAAACGTATCAATGAATTATTTAAGTTAATTCGCAAAGCTTGCGTCGCGTCACTTATTACATAGTTACGACGTTGTCTATGTTGCATTTGCAAAAATATGTCAACTCTAATATTTGGAAAATCAGCCGAAGAGGTTGAGGGCTCATTTTCTCCATCTACAGATGTTGAAGGTTGAAATTCAATATTGTTTGATGCCAGTTCTAAATATTGATCTGATGTAGATGTCGAGTTTAAAATGTCATGGTTTTCTTGTTCATAGTTCTGATGTTGCTGTGCTGTATGTTCTATAGTAGACAATATAACATATCTTTGATATGTCGCAATAAGATGATTTCTTGCCTTTGTACATTGGTCTTCTGTAAGTGTCGAATTCACTCTAGGATCTAAATAGAGTGCTGACAAAAAAACATTATTATTAAAAAGTACATGCTCTCTTTGGGACATGCACATACCTAACAGTACTGCCAAAGGATTATTCATGTTCTCAAATTCTAATTTACATTTTAACCAAGCTATATAGAAATCTCCCATGATTAACTGCTCTTTCTGAAGGTTTTTAGACAGGACTTTACAAAGTTTCAAAGCCTGGAGATTCTGTTGAATTTTGGTCCATGAGTTCTCTTCTATCTGAAAACGTAAAGGGTGAGTGACACAAAATTCTTTTAATCTCATCAGCCTTTCTAGCATGTCAACAATGGAATCCCATCTTGTGGGGCAGTCTAAGATTGCTTGTGGTAAATTATTTTGTCTTAATTCAAGGGCAACATTAGGTGTTCGCATTACTCTTACTACTTGCCGACACTCTTCCAAAAATGGTTGCAATTCTAAACATGCATCTTTTACAGCAAGCTGCAATGTATGCGCAGCACAGCGCACAGATGTCATTCGGGAAAGGCTTTCATTTTCAATGATTTCTTCGAATTCAATGGTATCAAGATGCTCTAGGAACTGTTGGTGGTCATGTTGATTGTCACATCCCCAATGATCCCAATCAATATTATTTTCAGAAGAAAAATTTTCGTCCTCAGTTGTTTCGTCAAGTACAGCCTGAAGGTCAGCAATCTGGCGGGACATTGCCAACATATTGGCTCCATTATCAGAAGTCAATGAATATATTTGGTTAAGTTTAATACCGTATCGGCTCATTACTGTTAGTATAGTATCTTTTAGAAAAATTGCAGTATTTCTCTCATGCAACTCTATAACACTGAGATTACGTAGAATAAGTTTACCATTTTTAATATATTGCAAGTTAATACCTAAAAATCGCCGTGATTTAACTGATGCCACATCTACTTTCAAGCAAATAAGTTTATTTTCTGTTTCCTTATGTATTTGACGTCGAATGTCATAAGCTTTTTCTTCTATTTTAGACTTGATGTGTGTGGGACTGATGTTACAATTTTTCATACCTGGTATTAGTTGAATCAAGTTTTGGAATGCTTTATCTTGTAATAAAGTATACGGTCGTCCATGCACAGCGACTAAATTTACACAATTATCAATTATTGAAACAGTAACAGGGGGTTCCGTTTTTGTTGATGGATCGTTTTGATTTTCCAGTACCTCTCTTCTTTTTATATCGTCATATATAATTCGATGCTGAGTATAGAAATGTCGCAGTAAATTGGCTCCATGATTTCCCTAAAAAGTGAACAGAAAAGAGACATTTACTTTAGCTGCATTTACAATCTTATCGCCAAAGGCGATTTCATTCAGGCAACCTTAGTATGGACAGGAAAGTACAGAACAATCAGTAGTGTGATTCTGTGGTGTAGATTGCATATACATTAAATATCGTAATGCATTCCATAACCGCACGGCTTGTACAAGGACTTATCGGTGTAGTCAGTGGAATGCATCGGTATTTTTGTCTCAGATTACTGGACGACTGCAGGGATTTTGAACGTGTCATGGAGGAACGGGAAAGGGTCTTTTTTTCACCTTTATAATAATTTGTATGTTTGGGAAAATCAAAGGGCGGTCGCAGTGCGCTCGAAGACGTCGTTACACACTAGAACTCGTACCTACCCACTTTTTTTTTTTCTTTTTTTATTGTGCGCAAAATCCCCACGGATACCACCTCCACCAAAACCGATGGAGGTGATTATGTCGGACTCGAACCGACCAAAACGCACGCCGATCATGGGTCCTTGATTGCCGGAGGTGAGATTATACAAGACATATCTCTCGCACCCCGGCAGACCCGGGGACATCTCTGTTGAGATGACCCTCCTCCCCCAATGCGGGGACCATGGTGTCCCCATCTAGCCCCTGGGTATGGGCGTACCTACCCACTGAATTATTAACTATCTAAACTTAAAAACTGTGACTATGCCACTAATATATTTATAAATAATTATGAAGGCGAAAGTTTGTATGTGTGGATGGATGTATTGAGGTAGGTATGTTTCCTATTTCACGCAAAAATTACTGAACGGATTTAAGCCATAAACAAAAACAATAATTCAAATAAACCTACAGTAGTCGCGCGGACTACATGGTGTAATCCACTAGTACAAAATCTCAATTTTTTCTAAAATAGTAAGCGTAGGGCTAATGTGCTTCCAGATACTTTTAAAGGAGTCACTAAAGTGTCGTGCGAGTGTCGGTCGCGTACACACGCGTTACAGCAAAGCGTCAAAATTCCCGGACTACATAGATAGGCTAGATGCGTACGCGTAGGCTTGTGTTATGGCGGGCTCCCCTCCCTGGGAGCTGGAGGCCCGTGTCCTCACGTCAGTGTATCATTGGCGCGAGGAGGCCCGGGGCCGGGGCGAGTTCCCGGCACCCTCGGACGTTCCGAATGGCGCAGGTCCTCTCGGGGCATGGATGCTTCGGGAAATACTTGTGCCGGCTGGGACGGAAGCCGACCAGTGGGTGCCACCACTGTGGCGGCGATGATGACACATGATCTATGGTCGGCAGCGATGAGGCGTGGGCGGCGGTTCAAACCTTCTGCGAGACTGTTATCTTGCAGAAGGAGGCGGCGGAGAGGGGGAGGGAAAAAGACCCACTTTCCCTCCCACAGCGCCGCAAGCGAACCGGGGTCCGGAGGAGGCGGTACCACCAACTTCTCCCGCCCTAACTGTAGGCCGGGCAGTAGACGCGGGGGCGTCTGCTGCCCTTGCATAGGCCTCGAGGTTGAAGGCGCACTTCGTGTCGCGTGTGCCTTGCCTAGGCGGGCGGCAGAAGGACTCCTCTTCTGCCGCACCAGAGACGGGCCTGCCGCTGAGTAGCGGCGGGCGACTCGCACGGCGATGGCGGAAGATGCTGTTCCCGCCATCGTCGATATGCGATGACGACGGACACAGTGGTGGTTTAGTGGGTAGTCTGGTAGAGGCCAGGAGTCCCACACAAAGCTCGCCCTACACCCCTGTAGAGGGGGTAAGCGAAGTGCGTAAATGCATTCCACCACGTAAAAAAAAAAAAAAAAAGGTGCGTACGCGTAGTATAGTGTTTATACCTCCTGGTGCAAAAGGACAACAAGACAATGACAAATCCAACCAGACAAAATACTTCTATTTCGATTTTCGAGATTGCTTTTCACTTCTTCTCGATGAACAATAATTTTAGTGTGATCTCAATCAAAAAGGAACTTATGATTTTTTTGCCAATTTAGAGAAGTTTTTATATTAATTAAATTTAATAATTAAGACACAGAAGTTGTGATTTAGTTTTGTTCATTATATTTGATTAAGAAAACTGTACCTACTTATTATATTTAGATGATTAAAATAAAGAAATTTCACTATTTTTTAAGTAGGTATATTAAATTGAAAATGGACTACGCATGTAGTCCACGCGACCAGTGCTGTCTCATATAAATGCGCGACTACTGCAGGGTTAAATAACTCGCTTGTGTTATGGCGGGCTCCCCTCCGTGGGAGCTGGAGGCCCGTGTCCTCGCATCAGTGTATCATTGGCGCGAGGAGGCCCGGAGACGGGCTTGACACCGAGTAGAGGCGGGCAACTCGCACGGCGATAGCGGAAGATGATGTTCCGGCCATCGTCGATATGCGATGATGACGGACACCGTGGTGGTTTAGTGGCCCCCGGTAGAGGTCAGGAGTCCCACACAAAGCTGGCCCCCTGCCCCCGTGGGGGCTGAGCGAAGTGCTTAAATGCATTACACCACGTAAAGAAAAAAAAGGGTTAAGGGCCCAGATTGCCCAGACGCAACATCGATTTCGCGCGACCGCAGCGCTACTGTTTACTGAAACAACCGACCGGGGCGGGTGAATGACCCAGAGAGAGCCACCTTTTTGTATTCTACTTACCTAAAATTCCAACTATGTATTTATTTGTAATTTTTCTACCACAGTTTATTCTTATTTCGTAAAATATTCATTCAATAACATAATTGCAAATTCAGTAGCAAGTACGGTCGAAATAACATCGAGCCTTTCCTCGCTACTGTTTATCTATACGCAAGGATATGTGCCTATTGGATAAACTCAAATAATTACTTACTATTTGTTTACGATCACCTTGATATCTTAAAAATCTCCTAGGGTTTTACAAAAAAATATCAATAAATGAAACACAAGTATAAAAATGATTCATATAATTTAAAAGTAGGTAAACAATAACAAATATGAGTCGCCAAGCGTGCTAGGGTTGTGCAAAAATTTGTAAAACAAGTTTATAAATTATTAATATACAAATTAAAAGTAAGTAAACAATAACAAAATATGAGTTCAAAATTCTAATGTTTAAAGTTGTTTAAATAAATTACTGAATAAATTCTGATTTCTGCTAATTTGATTATAAAATCAATTGCTATTGCAAAACCTATCAGAATGAAAATGTTAACAGATGCCCGATTCACGTAATAAAAACCGTAGCGTGGTGACTTCAAAATGTCACTTTGTTTTTTTGCAAACAAACCCTTTTAACCGACTTAAAAAAAGAGGAAGATTCTCAATTCACTGTATTTTTAAACCGATTTTGATGATTCTTTACACCAGGTAACTCTTCAAAATTGTATAAGAATTGTACAGTAATTGATTTATGACAATCCAAGACTAGATAAGTAAGTGCGTTTAAAACAGAAAACCATAAGGCGATTTCTAAGTTAAAACAACTTTTGGATGCACGTGAATCGACCGGCTGGGTAGTTAAGTTACCTCAGTCTATTTCAAAATCCTTAGGCGTCCTTCTCTTTCAAAACACGTAAAGTTCTTTCTTTCCTCTCTTTCGTAGCCTCTATGATACTGGAACTGGGCGCGTCACGAATTCGCTTCGTGACTGCCGAGGATCAACTAATTCTGGAAGTAGTCAATCGTAATAAAACCAAACTAATTTCATCTCCATTTTCTCCTTCCAAAATTTGACACTGACACTGCTTACTCTGCTTCTTCCTTGACAGCTTCTGCCATGGATTGTGCTGCTGTCTTTTCCCATCAATCGCAAACCGTATTATAAATTTCATTATATAATGAAGGTGACATAATTGGTAGGGCAGTTAATGTTTTTAACTGAAAGTAGCTCCCACCAGATGATATGATACCAGATACAATTTGATGATTCACTTCCATGCTATCTTCTTCCTTTCAACCAAACACACAGTAAATTTCATATTACACATACTAATTACACATACATTTCATGATGAGTTTTGAGTCCCGACCAACTTTTACTTCACCTATTATACTGAGGATACAATCCATTGGACCGCGGTCCCCTATGGCCTGAACAGCTTAAAAAAAAAAGAAATATCTGCTACTCTACGCCCAACTTCCACTTCAACCACCTTTCCTTCTTGACGGTTTTCAATTACTAGTTCCTGTAAAGAAAGATAATGGCTTGATTGTTTTTTTATAAAAAATAATAAATAAAGAATGGGCCAAATTTCTTCAAACATAGCTAAGAAGTCCCTTAGAATACATCTTTGAAACACATAGATCAAAAACATAAACGTTTTATATAAAATGTAAAATCGGTTTAGGATAATAATTTTACGGGATAACATTATAATATTATTCTCCATCGCTTGTTCCATGCTCTTGCTTGACCCTAACGTGACATAATGTGACACTTTTTCGTGCATGTTGCCTTTGTTCATCGATTTATAAGACGTTATCACGTCAAAAAATAAATAAATCTGACTACATATATTATAAATTTCCTTTACGCTACGGTAACGCGGTGTTGGTTTTTTATGACGTCACCTACTCTATGTCACTCGGGCTTAGAAGACAATTCTAATGATTCTAAAATCATCAAAATCGGTTAAATAAATATTATTTATTATACCTACATACATAAAATATGGGATTTTAACGAGAATTTTCTTTTGAGAAAGCAATTGAGAACTATTTAGGTACTAATGTGTTTGTCACCCAATGAAAATAATAAATATTGCAAGAAAAAAATCTATAGGTACTGAGATTTTGTCTTCGCCCATCACTAACTAGGTAGTTCGTTTGTGTCTCCCAATGAAAATAATAAATATTGCAAGAAAAAAATCTATAGGTACTGAGATTTTGTCTTCGCCCATCACTAACTAGGTAGTTCGTTTGTGTCTCCCAATGAAAATAATAAATATTGCAAGAAAAAAATCTATAGGTACTGAGATTTTGTCTTCGCCCATCACTAACTAGGTAGTTCGTTTGTGTCTCCCAATGAAAATAATAAATATTGCAAGAAAAAAATCTATAGGTACTGAGATTTTGTCTTCGCCCATCACTAACTAGGTAGTTCGTTTGTGTCTCCCAATGAAAATAATAAATATTGCAAGAAAAAAATCTATAGGTACTGAGATTTTGTCTTCGCCCATCACTAACTAGGTAGTTCGTTTGTGTCTCCCAATGAAAATAATAAATATTGCAAGAAAAAAATCTATAGGTACTGAGATTTTGTCTTCGCCCATCACTAACTAGGTAGTTCGTTTGTGTCTCCCAATGAAAATAATAAATATTGCAAGAAAAAAATCTATAGGTACTGAGATTTTGTCTTCGCCCATCACTAACTAGGTAGTTCGTTTGTGTCTCCCAATGAAAATAATAAATATTGCAAGAAAAAAATCTATAGGTACTGAGATTTTGTCTTCGCCCATCACTAACTAGGTAGTTCGTTTGTTTATGTAACAAGTCTAATTACGTATAACAACTTACCTCTATACAGCGCGTAGCAGTGTTGCTCGGAGTCTCGGCCTGAAGGTTTTCTTTATTTTCAATACTGGAAATATTAATCATCAATAGTATCCACTTTTATTTATTTTGTAATTTTTGTACAACCCTAAACCAGACTCTAGGCGCGTCGCGCCGCGCGCGTCTTTGACGGCAGCGAAGTATGTACGCCCATGCTATTTCAGATAGGAAACATACCTACTTCCACAATCTGATATTTAAACAATATGATGAACATGAAAACGAATATTTAATTATATTATGTAATAAAATTAATTATTATGAGAATATTCCTATAGAAATCGACTTTATTACTTATAATACAAACCAATATTTACATGCAACAACAACAAATGCGAATATATTATTATTAGTACTTAGACATGATAAAGCACTCAAATAAAACTAGAATTTTTAAATGACACTTTCACACAAATCTCGTAATTTTTTTCCTCGGTATTTATACCTACTTTACAAGGTTCATAAAATAACCTCCTCAACAAACTACGTACCTATCTAAATAATTTTGTATTTTTTACGATTTATATCTAGTTCCATCATGGTTTTCTTCCAGACATTCATTATATCGGTACTTCCTACTTACTAAAAGTGAATTAGTTATAAAAATGTTATACTTACAGTTTTTCACAAAAAACACAAATTCACAACACGTAATATTGCTGGCGCATCCGACACGCGTGGTGTCACCTTGAACCGTAAAAACGTACTGCCGATCAGTAGCGATGCGGGTTGCTAAATCATAATATCGGGATGCGCGTGATTTTTCATACATTTTTCTATGGAGAATTTACGTAGAACATATCTAGATTTTAGGGCTTTAAAAGAGGAAGTCTTTGTTTGTAAAGGTACAAAAAAAAGTACATAGGTTTAAGTATTGGTTTCTTCAGTGTTCAAAAAGTGTTTCTTTTTATCAATTTGTGTTGATTTATTGGGTAATATTTGAAGAATACGAAGGCATGTTTTTGCATTTTTGTCAAATTTTGTGCGTTTGTTGACGTTTATTATATAGCAATTATTAGGTTTTAAGGATTTAATATAAGACTAACATATATTTTGGTCTTTGATTGTAATATATACAAATTATCATTGATATCAATCATATCTAAATAAGTTAAATATGAAATATCGTAACACTCTTTTCGGTGATTTTCACGATCTGGGCCCTTAAATAACTTACCTTCATTGTTACGCCGCATTCTTCGATTAGACATTTAGATGTATTTCTTTCTTTGTCGTAATGAAAGTACCCATAAATTTTGTTTTTCCTCCTACGACCCATGCTTCACTTAAAAAACGTAAAATGTCACCAATAACTCGAAGTTAACAATCTCTCTAAAGAAATGGATCAATCTCTGAACAATAACAAACGAGTTGTGACGTGTTTACTTCGAACAAAACAAACTTCAAACGATGCCGACGCGGGCGCGTGTCGCTTTGGATTAAACCGGTTTATTAAGGTTTTCGTACGGCTCCCATTCTGGTTTCGCTCCGAGTGAAACCTTTACTAAAAACTGGTTAAACCTTTATTAACCGGTATTTTCTAAACCGGTTTCAAGCCCTGAAATCATCATTGAAAATTAAATTTTTATTTTTAGTAAAGAGTCATTTTTTAAGACTATATTTTCTATGCTTAACTATTTGACTATTGATTTTGGCATTCCAGGATTTATTTGTTTATTTATTTTATTTATTTGCTCGCGATAGTGGAAAGTGACACTCATGTGCATGCATCATAATATCTGCAGTAGAACACTCGAATACATTATTAAAATTTGTGAACATATGCTCCACTCTACCCCTGAGGGGAACCATGGAGCATACCAATTTTACCCGTTCTACCACCGGTGGCATAAACCAGGGGTACAGCGGAGCAAAACCCTTAATTTCAGTTGCAAGTATTTTTTTTAAAACAATAGTGACTTAGTATTACATTCAAAATCTTCACATACATGGTATGCCTCTTTTCCATTATTGATGTGAGCAAAGACATGTTTAAAGTTCTACGATCATGACACACAGATTAGAGATTCCATATTTATTTCTTCTCGATTTGGATAGGAAAAAGTGTTCCCAGACGAGACTAGAACCAACGACTAGTGCCCTTAGCCCGAAAAACGATCGGATTCGTAATTATATAGGTAAGTATAGAGAGAACGGAGCATTGTGATTGACAGTTTGCCTCTTGTGAACTCCTTGGATACCTCCTCGTCGAATGCAGCGCGGGCGATAAGGTCTGATTCAAACCAACCAAAACCGTACAGGAGTCTCATGATCAGTTGCCGAGGGAAAGGTATATGTCATAGGCTACTGGCTCAATGCCATCGAAGGCCCTCTCGGGTGTGGGACTATGGTGTCAACATCTTTTCGCGAATAGGGAGGATCAAGATGCCACCGCGGCCTGCTCCTTCTTGACTAACAGATGGAATAATTTTATAGCTGGCATATCTGTTAGAAGACTTAACGACCGCATTTATGTTTGCCAAATTACATAACATACATAACACGCAATACCAGGCTCCCCTTCTTGAGTTCCTACTTATTCCTGAATAAATATCATTCATCAGACTGTAATATCCGTCGCTGGCTCTTTTCTTTACCGCCGTGGTATTTTACATTTGGTCAGCTGGGTATAATATCTCTCGGATGTATACGATTCCGAAATGCAATGCTATCTTTCCGCTTTACTATTTTAAAAATACATAAAATAGCCGTCTTTCTAGTGTTCGAATTTTTATCTGAAACTAGAGTAGACTTAGTTTTATTTTCCAAGAAAATAGAGTCGAGAATACTTAAAATTGCAAAAGCACAGTAACTGAAATCTAAAATGCATCTTAGTGGCTCGTTGAGACTTAGAAGCCGGTTAAAATTTAATAAGGGGTTTGCAGTATACCCGACATAGTAAGGATACAGCATTTATTCCATTTCTTCCTTATTTTTACAGTAAAGATTTATTCTGCGCTACCAGAAAAAATAAATTCTACTAGGATCCTCCGGGATTTTATTCGGGTCGAAGTTTATCACATCGTATTTTATCCGCTAGTGAAATTATATTTCTGCGAGCGCCTTAAGGTATGAATCTGTAGCCGACCGCATATACGACAACTCCAAGCGAATGCAGCAGATACAGCGTACCGTGAAATAAGTAAGAAATTATGATAATATTGTTTGAATTCACTGCGGCTTCCCAATGGGGTCGTTTACCCATATCAGGGTTTAACAGGTAATATATTATGTGAAAAATAAAAATGACACATGAACGGACAATGACTGACTTTATTTTATTTCTATGGACAAATATGTACGGTCGGATGACCTGTCGTGCATTACTTGTTCAACTTGATACGGATAAACGGCATTGAGAAGCCGCAAAGAATTAAA
Source organism: Pelosia muscerda (assembly GCA_963691645.1). Classification (NCBI taxonomy): domain Eukaryota; kingdom Metazoa; phylum Arthropoda; class Insecta; order Lepidoptera; family Erebidae; genus Pelosia; species Pelosia muscerda. The sequence continues at coordinate 16,101,505 of OY829109.1, read as the reverse complement.
ACAATAAACAATATTATAACATTTATATCTATGTCACGGTACCCTGTATCTGATGCTGCAGTCTGCGGTCGTCTACGGAGACATACCTTACCAAATCTCTCAAACGAGACGTAACGGATAAAATAAAACCCTTTTGAGAATTTACCCGCACTCTGTATATTTGTATCTAATATCCGCCGGCGGTAATTTATCCGCATGTTGAGAGCGAATTGACCCGAATTTTGTACCAAAAAAGCGTCTTTAGAGGACTGGTCGCAGGAAAATAACGATTTTTAGGGGTTTCCCAGATAACATATAACAGAATTACAACGAACCAAAAGAGAGTACCTATATGCTAGCAATTACTTTGTAAGTGTTACATTAATTACTGAAGCGTAGAACATTTCAGTGCAAGGGTGCGGAGACAAAACCGAATGGTGAGACGAGTCTTCAATTAAACGCGATGAGTGCTGGGTGCTTGTGACAACGAATAGTGTGCAGTGCAGGATTGAGGCATATTGTGTGTGTTCTATATAGCTAGGTAATATGTATTATAAGTCTTTTGAAATATATTATTGTTGTGTTTTTTTGCCTATTATGAGATTAGATTAGAATTTGATGTTTAATGTATGGGTTTGGCACACATTTTGATGTTAAGGACAAGAGTGAATGAATTTCAATCCCATAAATTGAATTTTCTATTCCACTTCAATCTATATAGTCGCCGTGGCTGAAAAATAAAGAGACAGGAATACCGAGGACCGCGTGAGGTACGGGCGGCGAGTGTTCGTATCTAACCTGCGACCCGCACCTCACGTCATCTCCGTTTACGTATGTCTAAATTAGGTTATAAAACCTGTACTACAGATCACCAGATCCCCGCCCCAACTAATACTTCTCAACTTTAAGAATAAAAGTTTAGCAGCATGTGCGTGTGCGCGTGCGTGCGTGTTTGTGTGTGCGTGCGCGAGTGTGTGTCTGCGCGAGTGTGTGTATGTAGGGAGGTAGGAATAAGCAGTACCACATGCCATATTTTGTTAATGAAACTGAAACTTCTACATCGTCACTATCATCGTTGCGTTAGTTTGGTCTCGGTTGCACCCGAGACCTTCATCTCAAAGGAGGGGTATCTGCACTTTCCAGTCTAAGCAGTTAGTCACGAGCCGGAGAGTAGAACTTCTACAGAAATACTGATTAACATGTAAGCTGTTTGCAGTTATTTTCCAAATAAATTTTAATTAGTATGCCAAATATCACAATCCGTACAATTATAGAGGTTCGTGCAAGAATCTGTTGGTAACCATGGATCGATCGATCGATTCTGTTACGACACAAGTTGGCGGTGCGTAAATATATCAATTTTCTGAATTGTATAGTGAGAGACCGGCAAACATCTTGACAATGTACTCTGACGAGGTTTGACAATTAATCATAGATTACACCAATCAGGGGCTTAAATGGGGCTATTAACCGACCTTTGCTCCGTGCACTCCCAATAATAGGTGTTTTAATAACACTTAGTTGGCAGATAAGCAAACGGCCACCCTATGACACGTGCTTAATTTTGCTCAACAGTGCACATGCGCGAACAAGTTATGAAAAAAAAGCATAAATAACCAATCACAAATATCATCAACTTTTTTGAAGTCAAGCTGTGTTTAGAAGTTTTAAATTAAGCAGTTAAAAACACAACGCCACCTAGACCCGTGGTAAACATAGTTTATCTAGCTTGTGTTATGGGTTCCAGAATGCGGATAAAATATACTTCGATATTTTTTTTGTTAACTACTAATTGACATGTTACAGATAATAATAAAACTTCTTATACATTGTTATGTTTGCGTTTATTCCTCTATGTGGCAACCCTAAACAAAACGATAACATAAAATAAGAACCAAACAGGAAAATATCTCTTCAAAACATTTACTAGACAAGTTAGGTAAGCTGTGGCACAAAAACAGAGCAACAGTACTGCTAAGAATAAATCAGCCGATCGATTCCCGTGCTGTGGTCAAATAAGGGGTGGACTGTTGATATAAAAAGTTATATTTACAGAGGCCTAAAGCATTTATTGATAATGTGGTTAGAATAGTTTAAAAGGTATCATAGTTAAGTTGTAAATAACTTTCTTAATATTTTTAATTTTTTCTTAGTACTTTAATATTTACACGTCTAATTTTTTTGACATTATATTCAAGCTTGTTGGATTCAAGTATTCTTTTTTCAAATATTGGAAATACTATGAAATGTAATAAAAACTTTTTTAACTATAGCAACGTAATCTCTATTTTGAACAGTTAAGATGTGTTTTCGTTTTGTAGTACTTACATAATGATTTAAGCTAATTTGGCTAAAGGTAGTATACAGGCTAAAGGTAGGGTAACGCTCCCGAAAACGAAAATAGGTGATACCTACTACTGACCAGTTTGTAAAAATTCGGCTACTTTTTTATTGCGACACTTTTTCACTAGGATTTACCATTTTAAACTCTTTGAATAGCATTATTGAGTGAGTTTTCAAAAAAGGGATTTCAAAATCATGGAACGCCTACCAAAAAAAGTATTGCGATTAAAAAAAGTAGTTCAATTTTGTTATAATGGTCAGTACTATCCCCTTGTTTTCGCTTTCGGGAGCGTTCCCCTAACACCCTGTATAAATACGACTAATCAAAATAATTGTTTACTAGTAAGGTAACGTATTAATAACGGTTATATGTGTGTTTGGCGACATCGTTTCCGCTACTAAATCCCATTGGTACTAGTATTTTCTATTCTATGGTCTGTCCAAAGCGTTTACTAATAAAATTTCGTTACAATCATTCTAGGTATTCAAAAGTTTATTAGGTACTCAGTGATTGGGCAGCCATTTCCGCAGCTGTTGCGATGTAACATTAAATATTATATTGACATTTCAACACAAAACCTCCATTTAATTATTCATAGCGTAGGGTTCATAGTTCAAACGCTATTAAACCATAAACCACAAAAATTAACAGAGAGCGTTGGGCAGATGTTCCGCTCGTTCAATTAAAATCTTAAAAGCCTCTGGTGTACATTCGTGAGGGGATAACAATGGTTTTGTTTATCAAAAATGCGCCGTTTGGGACCACCCACACAAAATTATGGTATAGTTCCCGGCCTATATATTGAATACAAGTCGCGAGAAAAAGGAGGCCTTAGCGCTAATGAATTTGGTTTGATTTAATCTATGGTTGGTGGGTTTGAGCTCGTGCACCACCATATTACCCCGTGCTAACTCTTAAGGCACTCAAAACTGCACATATGAAGCATTTTTGTAGGGCGATTGGGGTCAAGATATATGCCGGTGACTACATTAACAAATCGTAGGTCAATAATAGGTATCGAAACTACGCCTCAACTGCATATTATTTTATATGTAGTCTAGTGGGACTGTGGGTACTGTTAATAAATTCCACCGGCAAGTATGTATGAAAAATAAAAACTATTGTATTTATTTGTATTGAGCAGTCAAAGTATATTGTCACGATATTTGCCGATCATTATAATGAAGATAAAGATACTGCTTCTGTATATAATAACCGTTATATGAATTAAATCGAATTTCTACAAATTACTTGACCTTTGGACTCTGAACGATCTCATAACAAAATAGTAGCAAGAATACAAAACACAAGTTTCTAAATCACCAATTAAATTTCTAGTGCCAGCCTTTTCTATCGCCGTAACGGGCCGCGGACAGAACCGGGTGTAATTAATAAGTAGTATGGCGCCAGCCATGACAGACGGATAAAGAAGCTCACTGTCCAACGGTCATTGAATTCTAAGCCAGTTTGACACTAACGACGTATTGAAATAAAAAATATTTTTATCGCCATTTCTTTATACAACACGCCAATTTTTCTTCGGAGTTCTATTTTGACTTTTTTTTCGCCTACCTTCAACCTTCCTTCCCACTCCCCCTCTCCACTTCTCTATATGGTCGGCAGCACGAATATGACGCCCCTGGTGTTAAAAACGTCCATAGGCCACGGTAACCATTTCCTATCAGGTGGGCCGCGTGCTTTTCTGCCACCAAGTGATATAATATTGTCGTACACCAAACTGCCCAGAAACACTTTTCTCCTACTTTCTCACTTCATCACAAGGTTGCCTGTAAGAGATTGGTGCAAAGTGAATAGGCCATATACCATGTGCAAACATCTCTCTGTGCTGTATAATTTCATCCTTGGTGCAATAAAGACATATTATTACTAGCTGACCCGCGCAACTTCGTCTGCGTTTTATAGCGTCAAAAACACGTGGTAATTATGCTGTTAAAATGTAGCTTATATGACACGTTCGTAGATTTACCATAGCAGCGCCATCTATTGATTACTTACTTAACCCAGTTGAAAGGTATCGACATCTGTTAGAATCATTTGGAGTTAACAGATAATTGTGACTGTCAAATAATAACAGACAAATAATTAGCAATAAATTAAAATTGCGACTATAATTTGATATTTAAACTATCCTATCTCTCAAGTTGGATCGAACTGCACATGGTGTGCGAATTTCATTATAATCGGTTAAGTGGTTTAGAAGTCCATTGAGGACAAACATTGTGACACGAGATTTATATATATTAAGATTTTATTATCAAAAAAAAGGTGGACACATGTCTGCCACCTAATTGGTATAGAACAACCGTTAATCACATCGATAATATCCACTATCTAAACCGCTACATAATCCAATAGTAGACACATAGCGAATCAATTTAAGTGGTCTCAACTTCCCAGACAGGTCGATGACAATACCCATTTCCGTGACATAAAGCATAGCACCGGGACGATAGCTGTTTTACGAGGGCGCACTTTGTTTGACTGTCATCGTTTGCTCTAAAACAGCTGTAAGTATTGTAGTAAATACGTAAACGAAAGCATGTCCGGAAATATCGATATAATTACGTCGTCGGTGGATATCGTTAAAATGCATGTGTATTTTTCTAGGTGGGTCTTTGGTCATTGACTTTTAAAAGTGAATTGATTCTATTTTGAAGTGTTTTTCGAGGAACATTTCTCTGAGATGGGAAAAGATACGTACAATTTTGGAGCTCAGCTTGACGACCTCATCAGATGCTCTATCACGCCCCGCTTGCAGGAATCCGGTTTGAAGGAAGAATTGAACGCTATACCTATTGGTTCGTCTACCGCTGTAGCATACCGCGCTATTCCCAAAAGACCGACCAAAAACGCGTGCTACGCGTATAGAGCGCATTTTGAGTCCACAACTCGTGGCTTCTTATGCTTATCTTATCTCTCTTTTTTTTATGGTCGGGTCGACTCATCATAATCCGAACGCAACCTCGGTAGGCAGGCTACGTTTTTTTTTGCCTGGGGTTAGCTGTCCTACTCCTTGATTATTGGTTTAACGGGAGCTACAGCCGTCTGACCCTCAAGACTTTTGCGTCAATCAACAAGCATACTGGCTTGTTTTTTAACGATTTTATTTCTAAAAGAACGTGAGAGTTAATCCTTGACTATTTTTTTTTTCAATACATTATCAAAGTTCAGTTAAATCCTAAATGTAAACGTTACATAAAGCCTAACTTAGCCACATAATATAAGTCGTTATTTAAACAAAAACAACTTAGCGAAACATCAAAATAGTCTCACGTGTATGGTAAAAACGTTGTTTACGTAGATTCTACAAAACGTAGTCAGGGTTAGTGCATGTCGAAAACAAACTGAAGGTCAAAAAATATGTAAAAAAATTATGTTTATTCAATCGACTGCATAAATGAAGGAGACTCGATTTAAATTTTTTGTACCTACGGGATACAGCATCTTCGCCGACTGTATATAGATAACAATTGACTGAGTAGAAACCGGGATATGATCTAAAACTTTAGTGTTCTAGTTTAGTTTTAGTTAGTAAAACCAACATGCACCCGCACGGAGCAGCGGGTATTAGTTAGTATTTAATATATCCCATATCGAGAGTATTAGATGACGTGTTATTTTTCAAGAATGTCGGCGTAACAGTAGTCTTATTCCCGATTGTATTCTACCTAAGATTTGTATCCAGTAGTTTTTACGTGAGTTACAATCAATTAAATAAATCTTACTTATGCAGAAGTATTATAGGTACGCAAACAAAGCCACGGACAAACTTTAGTAATATAACTACAAAATGATCTTGATGACATTATCAAACACGACTGTATGTATTTTTATATAACTTAGGTGGCAGACACACACACGGCCCAACAAATGGAAAGTGACCACCGTGGCCTACGGACATTTGCAACACCAGAGGCGTCATTGCTCGCGCTGATCACCCTGTAGAAATATTCTAATGTCCTTCTTAAAGAACCCCATATTGTAGTCGCTTGGTAAAACCATAGCAAGGGGTTCATTCCACAGCTTGAGCGTGCGCGGGATGAACCTACTTTCGTACTGCACAGTGCGCACAGTTACCGGTCGCGTGGTGCGATGATGAAAAGTAGACGTGGGCATCATGTCGAACAATTCTTCTAATGTATATGTGACAAGTAATCTTCAAAACATTTTTTCAAGAGAAAACTCACGTTATACCTTTGACAACCCTATTTAAAAGAACTAGATTCTGAGAAATGGCGAGAATAACACAAGATCAATGTTCTTTAAATGAGTCTGCAAAGCAATCGTGTTTGTTGCTCACAATGTATTATGGTAATCGTTTGCTCGTCTTTACAACGTGTCTGAAGGCTTAGAATAAAATTAGGGTTGCCACTTTGCTAGATGTAGACGACATCTAGCAAAGTGGCAACAGTGGTAACAGTTGAAAACCAGTGCTGGGCAATCGTGTCCGGTATTATGCTGAACTGGTTCCTTTCTTGGCGCGACATAAATGTGCCTAATTTAGGATTGGTTTGTACTTTATGTATTATTTATTTGTGTCGCATTAAAAAGAAAAAAAGTGCACTTCGTTTGCGTAAAAGTCAATATGAACCAATCAATGGACGGGAGAGAAGTATGTCTATCGACTCTTAGACGTGCTGGGGCCACGAAAGCCTTCATGGATGAGGGTTTCGGTCTCTGTGAGAGTACGAGGCCCCATTAAATAGAAAGTACAGCGGGAACAGGATCAATAACCCACGTGAAAATTGAAGAAAATTAACAGAAGGTGCAACGTAAATCGAGAGCTGCGTGAAATACGCGCGGAAATTTGAATAGAAAATGTAGCGGAAACGGGATTTAAATTCCATAAGGGCGGAGAAAATACACGGTATAAATTTCGCACGGGCACTAGAAGATAAAGGACAAAGGATGAAAGCCTAGGATGCAATCGGGAATGAAGCGAAAATAATGATGAAATGTCCCATAGACCAACAAAAAAGAAACCAACCAGACACCACACGATCGAACTCCATCGATGTAAACCTTAATGGTGCTTTAATTGGTAAATAATAGTTAGTGAGTCGATTACGAACACCGTAAACAGCGAGCGAGCGAAAGTTAATCGTTCTAGTGAACATAAAGCCTTATAGAGGATCTTATCTTAATTGAACCTGCAGAGGATATTTTGTTATTGTATACTTTTCGTTGATCAAGTAAGTTTCTAAATCTGGGATTAGATATTATCTTTTTTTAGAATGCGGAAATGGCCCAATCATCCGAAGAGTGTTCGAGTAACCATCGTGTTTATATCAGACTCGAACCGACTAAATCCGCACGCCGCACTTGGGTCATCAGTGGGTGATATTGCCACTGGCATTATCTCTCGCACACCTGCTGTAAATCTATTTCATTTACTCTATCGCAGTCCGCTGCTAGACATAGGCCTTTCTAAGGCTTAGTCGCACATTTGCACCACCTACCTGTTAAAGTAAGCGTTTACGTCAGTGTTGCCAAGTTAGTGGATTTTCCACTAAATCTGGTGGTTTATACCCCACCTGTAGTGGCGAAATATCACCTTTAGTGGCTGGTGGATTTGTCTAGTGGTTTACTAAAATTCAAATTCATTTATTATCTTAGCACTACTGCTTGGCACTACCAGTAGTATCCACATAATATTGAACCGTTCTACTTTCTTATTTTTCAAAAATATTTACATTTTTGTGTAGGCAACACTGATTCTACCGCTGGAACTAAACCGATGTTGTTTCTTTATACACTGGGTTTCCCCGTGTAGTACTTTTCAAGCCATTTGCCAACTTGCGACTGCTCAGTGCAGCTCAATGTGTTGTATTGAATGTGTTTTTATCGCGGGTTTATTCATGCGTAACTATGCCAAAACCACAATATATGCAACATTTTCGAGATTCTTGGCTTCAAGATCCACATTTAAAGGATTGATTACATATTATTGAAAGTACTACGGGTCAAGTAGCAAGGGGTTAATTGTGTGGTACAACTTTAAGGAGTCACTATGAAGATTTGAAATAGCATGGGATGTCAAAGAAGCATCTACAAAACAAAAAGGTAATATTTGACCATTACTTTAAGATAAATCGTGATGATTCAGTTTACTGAAGTGGTTACCAGTGATGCCAAGTTATTAATTACTGGGGTAATTATCCAAAATTTGAGGTAAGTGTATTTTATTTTAGTACCCATAAATATATTACCTACCGACAAACATACATTACAAACACGCTTGTAAAATACCTGAATGGGTAGGCAGAGGTATATTAACAGCGCCATTTCGCCAACTATGCGTAATAAGGGGCGAGCCTACTGCCGTCAAGCGGGTACTTTGTTATAGGTTATATGATTAAAGCAAAATAAAATTGAGTGGAAAATTTAGCGATTTGATGCTGGGATAATTTTTTGTTAGTGGTTTACTGGTGGTTTCAAAACTTGAATTTGGCGGAAAGCTAGTATAACAGTTATTGGCAACAATGGTTTACGTCAAATTTAAAATTAACAGTAACATTGATTCGAATGGTTTCTGCTAAATGTGTTGCACCAGTGTATTTAGTAGTTCGGTTAAAGTTATCTTTTTGATAGAATTTGATGTTAACAATTAACAGTAACCGGCCGAGCGCGTTATGACGTCATTTTAACGTGACGTGACGTCATTTTATGAATGTCTTATAACTGACCGGTACTTTAACTGCACTATTAATGTTAAAGTAAGATGGTGCAACCCAGCCTAATGTTGGGAGATTTTAGCTAATGTACTGTTTCCACACTGGCCAAACGGGTTGGTACAGGGTCGGCGTATTTTTCCGTTTGTCGCCTCTTACGACCACCCTTCTGATGAGGTGATGTGGTAGTATTCTTCCTCTGGTTTCGAGATGGTTCCCACGGGAAACAACTGAGCCCCAATCTTGCTCCGGGTAGGGGAATTGACTATTTTCGCACCGCGTTGCAATCAAATCAGGTCAAATTTTTAACCTCTGCCTACCCCTAAAAGGACTATATTCGCATTATTTTGTAACGCGTCGTCTCACATACCTTATGGGGCACTCGAACATTTCGTCAGGTTTCACTCGAGTAACGTAAACAAACTACATTGTTATTCGAATATCAACCTTAGTACAGTGAACATAAGACTCAATATAGCGTATAAGGATGTAGATATGATGAAATAACTGGCATTCCTAGCGGTCTGATTGTAACATTATTGTATCTTATGAAGTAACAAGGATAAGAATGTATTCATAATTGTTATGTTTTTCGTATCTTTTCAACATTATTATCTCGGAATGTCACATCAATAGGAAATGGTTACTTCACAGTTTTCGCTTGTCTACTATGTTTCCCATCATTAAGGATCAGGTGCTATGGGGACATTATCCTGGAATTTCTTGCCGGCGCACGTGTTTCCTTCTTCCTACAGTCCCGGGTCCTTTAAGCGGTACGTGAGAAAGCATCTGATGAGGCCGTCAAGCTGAGCGCCACCATTGTAGCACTGAAGGTGTTTGCAATGGTGACCCTCTTTCCTGAGACTTTGCCTTCAGCTTTACATCAGGCGAGGTGAAGTCAAATAGAAGAATATAAGTAAAAGAATAGAACACATTTTGGGGGCCAATATATATGACGGTGACTATACTAACTTAATGTACTTACTTTGTTTGTTAATTAGTAGGACAAGGTGTAGCTTACTGTGAAAGTTAAGTGTGTTTGAGTGTAGTAGGCTTGTCGGCGCCTGAATCGTGTCGACTGTTGACATTTCAAAGGGTAAACAACACTTGGTAGTAGTCAAGGATTTAGATCGTACTGTTACTTTGATTTAACTCAATTATTATAAAAACACCGCGGTTGCCTAGTGTATGGGTAATGGACTGCTGAGACGAGGTTTCGGGTTTGATCCCAGATTTTACCATGGCACACACCATTGACTTTTCAATGCTTTTCGAAGTTATGTGTGTATTTATCGCAGGTTTATAAGTGTCCGGTTGATAGCAATAGGCACGCCACCTATTACATTGGGACCTAAATATAAACTGGCGAAATGTGGGTGCTAGTACCTCTGCCTGCCCCTTCGGGGATAAAGGCGTGAGTTTATGTTACGTTATCTAAGTAACATTGGAGTATTGATGAAAGATTTTTGGAGCCCGATCCTAGGCAATCTCACCTGCAACCCAACGGCTTCCTGATTAAAGGAAGTTCTTGAGTAGATTTCTTTCCTGTTTACATGACAAAAAATGTCAATTTTGTCGTTAAATCTATACTTATATTATAAAGAGGTAAGATTTGGGGGTTTTTCTTGTTTGTAACGGCTCCGAAAGTACTGAACCGATCTCTATAATTCTTTCACTAATCTAAAGCTATAATATCTAGGAGTATCATAGGCTATGCTAGCATTCAAGGAAGCGGAGCAATAATCATAAATAGATCCGGTAGACTTCTATACATTGGCGCTAATAGCGATAACAACTTCTGTTTTCATGACAAAAATTGGGTAGGATGTATTAGAGACAGCCAACACTAAAAATGACGGACGGAAAATGGGGTAATAAGGGAAATTGGAAAGTGGGGGAGGGGGGGGGGGGGAATTGAGAAATCAATAAAGAGGGCAAAAATGGAAAGAGAAGGAGAGAAGTAGTATAGAGAGGACATAAGAGAATCGAGTAGAGTTGTACAGCGCTATTATCGATATCCACGCGGGCGGAGCCGTAGGCAACAGCTAGTGTACCAATAAATGTATACGACTACTGTCGTACTTACTGAGTAACAACTTTTACAGTTTCTTGGTAGCCGGAACTTACCTGTAAAAACAAAAAAAATGTATTAATACGATGTAGGTACTTATTTGCCGTCTTAATTAAAATAGTAGGTAGGTACAAGGTTGGCGATGGTACGATGCGCGAGTGCTTGGGCAGCCGCCGCCTCCTTCTGCGAGCAAGTTATGCTCGAAAAGGAGGAGGCGGAGCGGGTCCGGAGAAGACTCCGGGCCCGCACTGCCCGCGATGAGCGGAGGCGACTCGGACGTCGGAGGTCGCAGAATGACCTCCGTCACCCATGAGCGCGGGCCTGGGGGTGACGGGTGGAGCCGCCTGTCACCCTAGCAGAAGCAGGCCACAGCGATGGCACATAATGCCATACCATACCTAGGGGCTAGATGGGGACACCATGGTCCCCACATTTGGGTAAGAGGGTCATCTCAACAGAGTATGATCTCATCAGAGATATGTCTTGTATAATCTCACCTCCGGCAATTGAGGACCCATGGACGGCGTGCGTTTTGGTCGGTTCGAGTACGACATAATCACCTCCAACGGTTTTGGCGGAGGTGGTATCAGTGGGGATTTTGCGCACGATAAAAAAAAAAGGTAGGTACAAGGTACGAGTGAATGTGGCTTCACTAAGAATTTCATAACCAAGTGAAACTCATCTGCAAGCCGATGGTTGATTAAGAAGACTTTGGTGTAGGCTTTCGGCAAACGCGGTAGTACCACGTCGGCAAAGTCAGATATATATAAATAAGTGGACACCGTTCGAAATTGTGGATGCAATGGGATGATGATTATATTACATAAGATATTGAAGTAGCTGTTAAATGGCGGAAATCCTTTACCAATTGTGATAGAAAGGAGTACCAAACTGGTGCGGTCTGGTATAACTTTCCTCAAAGCAAGTGAAAAGACTTCTTACTTAGATATAATGATTTCGAATGTGCAATATTCCGCAAGTGCGAATAACGAACCTAGACAAGTATTTCGCCTCTATACCTGGCATTTTCAGGACCGCTTCAGAGCGAATCGCAGAGCTTTTTACTCGCATTGAGGGGTGCGGTTTGGCATTCCTTTCACACAATTAGTGATATTTTACAATAACTATCGTTGGAATTGTTAAACCGCGGGTGAGTGGTGGGTTCACCTCCCTCCCCCAAATTATTTACTTGATTATAAAACACTTATATCACAGTAAGAATACACCTATGACAAAAATTCTATTTGACGGTTTAAGCTCGCCCCGTAATATATCTGACTGAATATCATAGTTGGCGAAATGGAGGTGTATAATTACACCTGTGTACCACTTACCACCAATTAATCCCACCCTCCCTTTTCCTTCACAGGACAACACGTGCAGGGCTTAGATGTCACTCGCATACGGTACAGAATATTCCATCAAGAACCAAGCGGTTCGGTGAGTCTTTTCTCTGCCGCACCATTAAGTCCTGGAATTCCTTGCCTCTGATGAAGCCGTCAAGCTAAGCGCCATTATTGTAGCACTGAAAGTGTTTGCAATGGTGACCCTCTTTCATGAGACTTTGCCTTCAGTTTAACATCAGTCGAGGTGAAGTCAAATTGACGTGCCATAAATAAATAAAAAACTTAACATTTACAGGTGTGATGTACATTAAAATATTTTTTTTAATAATGCCTTTAGCATTTAAGATGTAACACAAAGTATTACATTTTTTACATTACACGCTCATAGCACGGAGGCGCTATGTACCGGTCCGAGCGTGGCACGGCCGGCCAAGGTTATCTGTACCGCAGAGAAACAACTGAGAGCCGAGCATGAGAACTCGTCACGTTTTACATTTCAGACTTGTCTTCGTAGGCCTACGTTTTCTTATGTATATCTATACTAATATTATAAAGAGGAAAGATTTGTTTGTTTGCAACGAATAGGCTCCGAAACTACTGGACAGATTTCAATCATTCTTTCGTCTCTAAATAGCTACAATATGTAGGAGTAACATGGGCTATATATTATCACGCTACCATCCAAGGGAGTGGAGTGATAATCATAAATCTCAATAAATCCGGCAAATTTCTATACATTGGCGCTAATATCGACAGCAGGCAGTATAGAGAGGCAAGTAGAGTTCTACCACGCGATAATCGACATCCACGCGGGCGGAGTCGCAGGCAACAGCTAGTTATGTATATATGTACGACCTCAAAGTGTGGATCTCATCTGCAGAATACCTTTAAATGCGGTCGTATAGGTGTTTTAATAGGATCCGAGCTAGGAGGTCGTAAGGGTCGTAGTCAAGTTGAACACTATTTTTAATCAATGATGATAGTAATTTTACCAATCTAATATATAAAAATGAATCGCGAAATGTGTTGGTAAGCGCATAACTCGAAGACGGCTGGACCAATTCCAGTATTTTTTTTTTTATTTGTTCCTTGAATTCTACGGAAGGTTTTTATGGAGCAGCGGGAACGGGATCAGAAGTCTAAGCAGCGAGAATGGGATCAGAAGTCCACGCGGGCGGAGCCGCGGGCAACAGCTAGTTAATTTATAAATTTATAGGTTGCGGTAACCGCAAATCATCAGATAAAGATCCAATCAGATCTTTGACTTCTGCTACTTTTTTCATAAAGACTAGATATACTGATATGAGTAGGTATGTGAATTATTAATAAATAATATTGATGAAGACTTATTGGAAAAAGAATAGTCCAAAAGTCTCAATATCGAGGAAGTGCATAAAAGAATATGGTCATTATTATAAGGTTTGTGAAGTGGAGAAGAATAAGAAAAAACCAGAAGGCGGACTCCATTTTTTGTAGGTACGACTATCTCGTCAGATCAACTATCCCGAGTTTCAGAGATGAAGGCTTTCAATCAGGACACATTGTCTTAAGATGACGATGGTGATGCCAGAAGTAGATAGCTAGCCCGGAAGGAAGAAAGGTTTGGGTATTTATACATGTATAAGTATGTTTATAAACGTTTTATGAACTTCAAAACTAATGGCCGTTTACACTGGCATGCGGTTATTTTAGTAACATAAACTGTTTATTTACACGAAAGTGCTTCGGGAGATGCAAGGGATATTGTTTATATTGTGAAAGCATGCGTCTCGACATATTTAGAATCTTGTAAAAAAGCACCTTAGATACTCGTGTTATTACTTACTTGAGTGAATTACTGATTAAATTCAAGAGATTTAAGGGATATATAGATAGATAGATAATTCTATATTGTACACAAAAGGATTGAAAATTACAATATGGACATAAATAAATAGCAGAATGTTCAATTGGCGACCTTACGGCCAACGGTGATCTCTTTCAGGTAACCTATCGCTGGGATATTAAGTAGCTATTCCAGAGTAAAAAATAATTTACTCAATAAATAAATTTAAGCCATTGAGCTCCATGTCCGGGTCGTCAAATAGTGCGCCATAGTATGCAATCCTTGCGGATCCAGGTTATTCCAGCTACCTTTTTCACGCAGTACGTCCATCTAACTCTGGTCCTAACTGCCACTAGCCAATTCGCAGTCACAATTTGCAACCAGATCGGTTTAGTCGTTCTCCGGCGATTGAGTAATAAACAGAGAAAAATGTCTATGCGATTAACTGAGATCAAGGCAAAAAGATTGTCAGACGAAATCCTCAATCAATATTTTTAAAACTAGACGACCAATATCATTCGTCCGGGGCAGAGACTGTCACGGTTTTTTGCCTCCCAACGCAGTCTGGCCTCGGCTTCGCACGTGAACTACCACACCACGCACAAAAGCCTATAATCAAATAACGGTCTCAGTCACCAGTCACCTTTGCCAGAGTACAGAAAAAAAGTTACTCATCAAGCCCCGATCTAGGTGAAAGGACAGCATCACATAACAAAAAAAAAAACAAAAAAGCAAAGACAAACTCCGACATCTGATAACAGTGTTTGCTAATAAAACGCGAGTTCTCAGAAGGCGGGTCATTGACCAGTATTGATGTCATAAAACCAAGAGTCACCGTGACATGATGTGAATTGCCTATAGACATTTTTTAATTATTTTTTTTTAGTGCACAGTACGCAATTTTGTCTGTGCGCTTAGGAATCGAATTTTGGCAAGGTAAGCAAAAAAGAAAATGTTACAAAGTCCAAAGGTTTTGTGGCATAGATATTTGAAAATAACGTTTATGCTTGATCATCAGAACGTATTAAAAAATATGAGACGATAGTGCAAAGTACATAATAACATCTAAATCGGCTGTGGTTGCGTTGCTTTTGTGCTGACAAATGAACAAATTTTTCTAATTTTCGTTACATAAAGAAGGAACCAGGAACCAGGTGAATAGATAAAAGAAATAAAGCATTCTAACGATTTTAAGGAACTATTTGTAAGCCCCTGAAGGGACCTACCCCTTCGGGAGTTTACAGAGGTTTACTAATCGTTACATTTCGTCAATTGAATTTTTGCATCACACCGTCAACGGGGAATTTGGCGCAGGTTATATGTTTTGTATACTATCCTAATCTCATCAGCCTCATTTCTGCTGGAGACGTTGAAAACTACCCATATTATAAAGAAACCTAACATAATAAGTTTAACATTTAATTTTCATAAAGTGTTAATTTTCTGATAAGCTTTGTGTACTCAAAATATCTACGATCATTCCTTACGCATATTTGAATTGACTGATACAATATTGATTCTTAAATATCACGCAACTTCAATGAAAAATATTTGCCTTCAAATATTTGACGATGCGACTACGCGGTGTGGTTGACTACCACGAAAGGGCTAACTGACTCGCTAATCCCAGCAGCAAATTTGCGGACATGAGCTTCAGAGTTAGATTGCCGTCAATACGAAAAATTACTTCTAGCAATCGGGTCCGATATAACTACCCTCGCAGACTTCAGCGGGGGCATTGTCGCACGAGGAAAAAGAAAGATTACAATGGAGACGGAGGTAGTTAAGTTACAGCCCGGATTAATATATTTTGTATAGTTGCATATAACAGCACTTACCAGCTGATTATCTATCGTACTACACACTGCCTAAGAGGACAGCTTACGTTGACCAATGGATGGCTGGATATCTATCAGTAGTTAAGTGGTTATGGAACCTATTATTAGCTATTTGACGTCAGAATGCTGTTGAATAGTCAGTGGGGTCATTAACGGAGGCTTTTAAGCAAGATTTATATGGAAGTAATCACCACGAAAGTAAGCCCTGCGTCTGAACCTCGTTTTACAATACGCAAGGAACGGACTTGAAAAGAAGGTTGGCTTAGCATCGAAAACGTTCATAATGATTACGACTATAATAATGAACACGCATAAGTCAAGGGCGTTAATAATAACAGCAATATGTAATATTAAACATAATTACGTAAATAAGGAAATCGAATAACCAATACTACAATATACTGAGAAAAAGTAGGATTTATTGTATATATTTATTTGTTATAGTTGTATGTTGTGTAGGTATTTTATTTTTACTTTCTTTTCCTCTTCCTCTTTTCTATTAATTTAGTGTAATACATATATCATAACTACATCATGTTTATTGTTCTATCACATTACTGTTCTGCCTTGAAAGGAATTGTTTCCAGCGATAAGGCCGCCCATTGTACATACTATTATTTAAGAAAACCTATAATGCTTTCTCTTGACTGGATTTTTTTTGGTGTACAATAAAGAGTCATGTATCTCTATTTTAGTGTAGGACACATACGTGAAGGTAACCGATTACTATGAAGGTTTACATATCAAAAGTTGCAACGTCTCAGAAGACATCAGATACAATCGGAGGGCACAGCGATATCATGTAAAAAGAAAATTTCATGACCAAATCCCAATAACTTACATTTAGTTATTGGGTTTTTATCATTAAATTTTCTTTGAGTTCTAGAGAACGAAAGCTGCCAAATGTGTAGACATTAAGATAAAATATGGCCATTTCATAGAACAAGTTTATTGGCACAAATTGCGCCATCAAATATATTCCCAGACTTATAAGAGTAGTTTAAGGTGCGGCTGGTCATGTTTTATTATTTTTCAACTACGCAATCAATACGGAATAATTATGGTTTTATGCCTGGGTAAGGGCTGTGGTACACGGAGTTCACGTGGGGTGATGGTCGATATAGGTATTCAATTCTCCGATAGTATTTCATGGGTTACTTACTGGTAGTTTACTAAGGGCTAGTAAAGGGTCCTGAAGTGACAACAGACTCGTTTACAAGGAATGGGGTGTAGCCAAGATATTTAGGTTTGACTGTTCAAGACAAAGCCCTTGTAGCTCAATACGTCAGAGGGGGGATCCCCTGGAAGGGACTGGTCACGGATTATTAAGACCTTAGTCCAAGCTGGTAAGTCAATGCTTTCGGTGGATTGAGGTAGGTAGGACAATGACGGTATCTCCCGCCTTAATTGAGTATTCAGGCTGGGGAGGTACCTCCGTCTTGCAGAATTCTTATGCGCCGACAGCGCAGAAGCTCTTACTCTTCCCCACATCCTCTCTACAGGGTCGATAGCATGGGTTTGACGCCTCATGCGTTGCAAACGTCCATAGCTCACGGTAACCACTTTCCATGTGAGACGTGAGCTTGTCTGGCACCGAAGTGATATAAAAAAACGTCAAAAGTGATGTTAAAATTGTGTGAACAGTTTCCACACACACTACTTGTCCACACTATACTATCTTCCGAATCTGTCGTAGTGGCACTTTCTGATTTGAACAGCGAAATAGCAAATTAACATGAATATGTCATAGTTAACATAATTCGAAAGTGATTTCTTCTCGTATGAGTCACATGATACAAAAACATAAAAAATGACTCATCGTCGGGCTAGTCAGGTTTGCCACTTTTGGGCCACTTGAGCTGCTGTGGCCATTAACTGGTTATAATATAGATGCGATTATATAATCGCAAGAAACCATGCGTCACGGGTACTCACGATGAAACGGCAACCGTTCCTTGGAATAAATTTCAACCTAAGAAGGAAGATTGTGCCATAGTGCCTTAATGGATTCAGCAGGCAGGTTCAAATGATTTCTAATGGAATACATCTGCGAGGATGATACGAATTGAATTTATGCGCAGTGATGGGAGAAAAGGAGTGTTTTTTCTTTTAAGTTTATTTTTATTTTCCAGTCATACTTTGACACGAAACAAGTGTACACTCGTCCATATCACTACAAAGTCGCGTTTTCTGCCCCTATGTCCCTTTGTTTGCTCAAATCTTTAAAACTACGCAACAGATTTTGATGCGATTTTTTTGATAGATAGAATGGTTAAAGAGGAAGGTTTATATGTAAATAACATCATGCTACGACCAACAGGTGCGGAGCAGGAATGAAAAACATTTTTGCAGACGAAGTTGCGCGGGTCAGCAATTTTTTTATATATATGACAAGTCAATTAGCCTTCTTATTACGTAAATATAAGTTGACGAAATCCACCCAAACAGTAGCAAATCAAAAGTCATTCTGTATAGAACATTAAAACGGAACATACAAAATGTTAGTGTTACATATTGAGACGGTGACAAAATGTTTGTTATATCAGATGTATTACTATTATTTAATAATTGGTTAAATTTAACCTTTCCCCACAATTCCCAATCAATAACACTAGTCCAATAATAGTATCGGCTACATATTTGTTTACCAGCTCCCACGACCTGGTAGTAACAATTCTGCAAATACAAAGGTCTGTGTCTTTTATAAATACTGTGAACGGACGTTTGTCCTCAAACAAAAGAAAGAAAGAAAATATGGTTTATTGGCGCTTTGTGACCATTTAGTGATACACTGAATTTAACAATGCCAGTGTAATGTATCATTTATTACTCATAGACATACATGCGCAAGTTTTCACTTGTGGTGAACCTGACCCGAACTTCCTTTTCCCGAACCCGAACCTTTGAGATTGAAGAAACTAATTACACAATTTGAGCATATCAAGAAGAAAATCTTACTTGCAGAAAAAACATGCCCATAAGTCTCAAATGAGACTAAACCTGGTTTCAAATATGCAAGGAACACCATCTAATAAATGAACAGTAGTAAAATATTATGAATCATACCAATTGATATATCGGAAGCACTTGACTAGACTCATGGAATCACATCATCTCTCAAAATTGAGATTTACTATGTAGTTAAGAAGATCCGATAAAATGGTGAGTAACGGTCGTCTATTCATACGAAACAATTGTCCAGTTCTAAAAAGCATGCATGAGACTGCGCATCACGCAGTGCCTAATTATTCATGAGATTGCTTGACTTTTGTACATTTACCAGAGCCATAAAACCCCTTTCGGCCGCCATGGTAACCGACACTTACCATGTATTGTTTGGAATGTAAATAAAAGAGAGTGAAATCAATGGTAGTGCTGGTTTGTGGAGCAAAAGAACTAGAAGGAGGGTACCGTAGGGTACTTCTAAAAAACGTTTCCATCGTTTACTGTCAATATTCCAGTTCCACGGAGATTATGTTGCTTACAACAGTGCCGAAATATCGGCAACTCCAAACAATATCGGGATATTTACTATAAATATCGTGATAGCTCAAATATCTCTACTTCCGTTCAAGGTCTATGCGAGCGTCTCTTCAGGTTGTAGCTTTAGAGTTCCAGGTCTGCTCTACTACTATTCCTTTCCATAAATTATGAAGTTTGATTGTATTTGACGGAAGTGACTGCTTTTTGAGCTAACATCTATATAAAAACTTTGACAAAGCTTTTGGAACATTTGAAACTAAAATGTACGTAGTGAAACCCTTGCATGAGTTTACTTATTTTCTTACGAAGAAACTAGACATCTATCTAGTTTATTTTAACGCTATCTATGTTACTCTTGGTTAAATAGACTTAGGCAGTCAAAGGATTTTAGATCTTAGGGTGTCCAAGATCTTTTGGAATCCACTTACAAAGGCCTGCCTTGAGGACGTATGTTGAAGATTGTTGGAATATAAATGTATTCGATCACTTTTGTAACGAACTGTAAATCTAAACTCCTTTGTCAAAATCTCAACGAATTTTGTATACCTAAAGGTTCAATGAATTTCCGATCCATTAAAAGGTCGTAAAAACTCAATTAACGCGAATTCGAACGAAGCCTGCATTTTGATTATTGCCAATATTGGATCGTATCGCTCAATTTGAGACAGAGACTTACTGAGGATTTTTGAATAATACCTAATTGAAACCAGTTTTGTAACTTTTATCAAAAGTTTAACGGTATTATGCTTAAATTAATGTTTGCTTTAACATTTAAGACATTGAATAACTTTTTAAGAACAAGCGATACGGATCGTCCAAATCTGAAAAATAACTTTGTTGCACTTATTTCGGGTAGATTTTGAGTGTTTTACATCCTACTTTTTGTTGTTACTAATATAAAATTATCCTCCCGCACGTGCTGTTCGCAATCGCATGCGACTTTTTTTATAAGGGTCGTCAGACGGTCTAAATTATTGCATAGTATAATGACTCTCCAACTGGGTTGCACAGTAGGTTTCGCGATTAAACACTATTATATATTTCACAAATCTCCAATGTAAAACGAAAACATTGATATTATATTAAAGCGATATGTGGAGAAAAAACTATAAAATATTTACGATACGACGACGGCCAACTGCTTACTAATATTATAAAAGATTTAGCTCCCACGATGCATTCAAAACAGGTCTGGTATGTCAATTGCAATTTCGGTAATTAAGATCAAGTCAGTAAACCGATGTCGGCATTTAGGTTAATATTAGCATACCGGTCTTAACAAGTTAATTTCAACTTTGATGTATGTATTATAATACCATGTACCTAGTACTATAATAGAATGATTGTAGTTTGTGACTATTTCTATAGCTGGCGGTAGGCAGCTTGACTGATTGCATGTGGCCAAAACCTCACGTTTAGCAGGGGTGAAGGGTGGAGTCGCCTGTCACCTTAGCAGAAGCAGGTCGCGGCGGTGGCGAAAAGTGCGCCTCCTCTTACGCGGGGGCTAGAGGAGGACACAGTGAATTCCACACCGGGGGAAACGGGGCCATCTCAAAAGTGATCTCAAAAGTTTAAAATAGAATTGAAAAGATTTTTAATTAAAAAAAGCAATTATAAAGTAGACGAATATCTTGATGATAAAAATGCGTGGTCATAATAATCTCTTGCTCTTGCACCCAGTTATTATAAATAAACAACTAAATATTAAAAAGAATAACGATAATCTACCTGAGTTTCTTGCTGGTCTCTTCTCAGGAGATTTAACTACCGAACCAGCGAAAGAATCATTTTCTAATGATTTATTTACTAAGTATCCTAATTTATTTGAATTATAATATTTTTGACAAATGTAGGTACATAATTATTGTAAAACTTTGACATTCATAAGTGCTCTTTATGTGCCTAAACTGAATAAATGAAATTGATTCTTTGATTCTTTGATGGCACCGGGTCTACTGGGGTATTATCTCACCTCCAGCAACCGAGGACCCAAAAACGGCGCACCGACAAGCAGAGCAGGACTCGGGTCCCAAAGCTGTTGATGGGCCTTTTGTATAAGTTAGATTACTGATATCGGTGCAAATCTTTAGTGAAAACAGCTCTCATTGTTTTTTTTATGAAAACTTTTTAGACACGTTAAGCAGTTTTCGTTGAGCACTTTTTGGAGTAAACAAAAAGTTTCTAGTCACTATAGTCTATGTAGTATGTAACTTACTTTTAATGTGAAATTATATCTAAGTACTTCTTATAGTCAGCCAGGCAAAGTGCAAAGTTGACAGCGTGCGTACATTACATAACTGACGAAATGTGGGTGTGGAACGTCAATACACCTCCGCCTAACTCGCCTAAAGGGATATACAGTCGTATATTAAAAAGTTTGTTCAAACATACCTCAGTAATATGATTTAGAAAAATGATAATTGGCAGAAGACTTCGAAGGGCGCTTGGCGACAATCAAAATTGAGCGTTAATGATTTAGCAATTAAGTTTCTTATCGCCCTGTCAACGTTCGCCTGACTGGGTCACTCACCCACTGGCATATGTCGTGTGGGTGGCTAAGTTAATTTGAAAGCGTACCATTTAAAAATAAAGTGGAGTCAGAGAAAGACGTGCGTTAATTATTCAAACGAATGTAAAGTACAATGTAAGTTGAATTTGAGTGGCATTAAAGATTAAATCAATAGTTTATGATTGGTACTAAAATACCCCCATTAGACGTCATCGTTAACCTGTCCAATGAGAACCTTTACCAATTTTGAACACATCAACACTTACCACAAGAGCATGGGTTCGCACCTAAGTTTACAATCAGGCGGGGTGCGGTCATTCGACAACACAAATACATAAAAAACAACTACGATTATCTCAACGGAGCGAATGCTATCTGACCTCCACAACTTGCAGTTAGATCATGTGTTAGACTTTTTAGGTCATCAACTACCTGTAACGACTATCCCAGATCTCCGTATGACAAACGGAAAAGACGGCTTCACGTGTTCCCCGAGGCACACGCAAACCAATGCAAATCACCATTCATGCAAACTAATATTTACACTGAGACCGCGCCGCTTTCGTACCGGTCGCTTACACTGCCACCACGCCACAGAGGCTGCTTAGAATACAACCGGGATTAATTCTGTGATAATGGAATACCTGTGGGACCCGGGATCGGGTTCAATATTTTAAGCAATCAACAGCTTGTAAACGTAATATTCACAGCAATAATATTTGCTTTAAGAGTCGCTTCCATAATATGAAATCTTTCAATACCATTGTTACACACACGTTATTGTACCTATGTGTGTGTAACAAAACATTGTCCACATGCACTCACAACAACACATACAAGGCCCTTCGACTTGACCAAACGTAACGTAACCACGCGCGTTTATATTAGTCGACCAATTTACGATGGTTTAGTTTAACGTCAGTTCTATCTTCATGTTAGTCAAATTAAAATCCACTGTGTATTTATATTACGATTGAGTTTGAAACTTATTGTCAAGCAGAACGACGCGTCAAATGGGTTTAACCCGTAATCACTAGTAACATTGACGGATTCTATACATGTTCGAGGACGTATATGATAAGCATATAACTGTATAAAAATAACCATTTTATACACATGTGTGGTTTATTATATAAACATGTTTTGTTTATTCAATTATTATTTGGTTTTTATGATATGTGACGTTTTAGTAGCGGTAGATAGTTCGTCTGCTACGTCAGAGGGTGCGAATTGCATTTTAGACTCCATATTATATAGTACAGGTACTTAATTTGGTTGGTTCTAGGTAGATGATGCTGTGTAATATAACTAATTAATTTAACGATTTAATGCATAAGCTAGCAAATTCGATTTCAAGCAGTATTCTCTTACTAAGAGACCAAGGGGCACGTATCATCATCTCCCTGCCCTTGTCCCAAGTTTTTGAGGTCGGCGCAACATGTCTTTCTTCTCCATACATACTTATCAGATGTCTTTTTCTCGGTCACTCCCTTCTTTGCCATATATTCTTTCATTAGAAGTAGGTATCATTACATTTAGCCTTGCGGCATGCAACAAAATATACATTGGACCTTTTCGTTGCCAATATAATAATACCTATAAATGAGATGAATGTATTACGTCCATGTTACGAGGAACCAGGAGAGACACCGTATTTAAAAGGACATTCAGTGTGTCGCCGATTAAACTAAAGTTGATACCTACATATTTCTAAGACACAAGTTAAAAGTTAACTGAGTGTTTAGCATGTTTGCATTACCTACTATTTAAGCGCTTGCGTATCTGTAAGACGCAAATAAAATGGTCTAAAACGACTTCTTTAATAAAAATCCAGTATGTTACATGGATGGCTGCCTGGTTACCGGAATATATTGGTACTAATGACACATTCTTATCTATCGGTATAAACTCTTAAATATTACACGCCAGTTATCGACTACTCCGTTAAAACAGTTGTCTTTAAAATGTTCTTTTGTTTGTATTCATAAAGCAACCATTACCAAACAAAAACAAAATGTTTTAAAACTAATGATGCGACGATGAGTAAAACACAAACAAAAGAAAATTCTACGAAAATATCAATGATTTGGTTACGGTGGATTTTGGTTTCATCTCGAATTTAGACGTTGTGTTTTGTCTACTAATCAGAGAACTCTCCACTCACCTTCGAGTTGCCAGTCCCAATAATAGTTATTGCAGATGTAAACTCGAAATAAAACCCACCTATCTGGCTAACGTGGAAAAAGTAGGCCGTAGTCGTCCCAATATTCGAAGAGGCATATGTCCAGACGTGGACTGCGATAGTCTAATTGAATGTGGTGGCCGCTTGAACCCACTTAAACTTGAAACTGGTAATGGTAGCGACACACGTTAACTAAATTTGCACAAGTATCTTCTAACATACGTGTGCAAGTCTAAATTTGCGCAAGCATATTCTAACGCGAGTGTCCACCATAAGTATGTACAGTGGGCTCAATAAGATCCTGGACAAAACTTGGGATCGAACCCGAGACCTCGTCTCAGCAGTCCATTTCATCAGACATCGATCTAGTTTATTTTATTGACGCTATCCATGTTACTGTTGGTTCAATCAGCCTTAGGATGCCCGCCTTAGGATTATAGATCTAGGAACTTTTGAAGCACATTTTATATGAACTAAGATACATTACATTGATAAATAAAAGTGGGTAAAATATGCAAACGCCTTCGACCTTGAAATGGTATTAATGAATGATCAGTATTATCATAGATGTGGAGTCCAATGACATTATGTTATGATTATAATACACATAGATTAAACTAATAGCCACTGACATCGGATTATGACAAGTTTTCTTAGAATAAACAACACAGTACAGAGAATGGACATATTTTCTCACGGCCCTTCGTTAAGTATATTTTTATGTTAATAAATTGACAATGGATGCGCAGTATTTTTATTACCTAGAAGGTATTTCCTGAGATGGAAGGGTTATGGGTGGGTGACTTAGTAGTTAAGGGACTCGGTCTTACGATCTATTATGAGCCTGGTTCGAATCCTGGTTGGTCGAAGGAAGATTCAAATCCAAACTAATTTTTTGCGAAAATGGGTAATTTATAGGTGACATTTAGTAAATAAAGTGGTTCCTCCATAATCCACCTGAAGGCATGCAATGTTACTGGTAGATGAGGAAGATGGAGTCTCCGTCGTCGTTGCATGAATTTGCTACATATACGTATGTATCTTTGGATTACAGTAGGTCTTACAGTATTTGAATGAATTTTAAGTTGATACATTCACGCATTCCTGAGAAAAAGGTTTTGACAGACAGATTGACGGACTACAAAGTGATCCTATAATACGGGTTCCGTTTTTTTCCTCTAGAGGTACGGGCCCCTAAAAACGCATAAATGCGAACTATAATTCAGATGTCTGATACTCTCCAAGACGTTAATTGGTAGTGCTTGTGCAGCTAAGCTATGGTCTGCGAGTCAAAATTTTATTTCCAAATTTATTTAGTTGCAACATTTTGGTTAGGAATTTATTTTCGGCATACCAATTTTTTACCAAGTGGCCCGATTGGCGGCAATAGGCTCGCCCCCTATTACGTGGGACGGAAAATCATAGCTAGCGAAATGTGCTACCCCTTGTTGGATTACGGGCGTGGGCATATATTGAATCTATGTATGTATATTAAGACACAAAACCATTTCAAAAAAAACTAAATTACTTGTAGGACCAGTACAAATTGACTCGGTTTAACGTAACAAAGATTAAAGGTAATATGGCTACTAACACAAGCTTTCACAGCACCATAAAACCCTGATGTTTCACCATAAACCATGGCGATAAAGTCAACAAAGGGCGTGTAAGTTAACGTATTCGTTACACTTCGTTTCACAATTAACCTGCTTTACGATCTAGAGGCGGTCAGTTATCAGTTTCTAAAGAATTCTGTACGATTCTTGTTTTAAGTACTACATACTCCGTATTAGTAAGTACAACTTGTACAGGGCAATACACGAGTATCTTTGATAAGGATCTTTGAGTGATATCGTGAAATAAATACTAGTTACAATATTACTATTGTACTTGACTAAATTTTGATATTATTTTTTGACATTTAATATTTAATGACATAAAATTTGATTAATATTTATCTAGTTCTTGTAATCCTTACTTGACATTTTTGTATTATAGGACATTTACTTTATTTTGTTAATTTCATGATTATTTAAAAAGCATGTAACTAGGTAGTTTTAATTTTGGTGTATTTAATGCAATCTAGTTTAGTACGTGATGAAATCTACGGCACATAAGATTTATATTGCTAATAATAATAAATGAAAAAACATTGACGTGTGAACTATGCAATTATGTACGAGTTTAAATGCAACTCTTATTATCATGATAGTGAGGTATTTTCCTGATTGCATCCGAGGCCGGGGTGGAGCTGCAGATCAGGGACTGCCTTTCAGCTTTTCCTTCTTCTCTTTCCATGATATTGGGCGTCAATAGTGGTGAAATTATTGGCACGCATCCACGACGTCAAGCCAGGATTTCTTAAACCCTGGCATCCGAGACCAGAAGCGGTGTGTTGTTTTAGTAGGCTGAAGTCCGATATAATAGTGGTAATGTGTGTAAAAGAATTGGCGTTTGGATGAAGATGGAGGTATTAGTTTTTAATTGATTTATTTATATCGTAATGCAGCAAGAGAAACATATTACACGAATTGCCCAAATTGGTTAAGTTTTAAGCGTTTTTATATAGCCATCTTTATTTGTACAGTGCAGGTAAGTGGGTTACACCATAACAAGATATACGTGACGATATAAGTTAACTACTTAATTAAAAAATATAATTAACCGTGTTGAACAGAATGATAAACATGGGCCCCGTATGGGTCGGAGGCTAATTATGGCCTATAAACGTTATAAAAATTATTTACAAGATTATACTTATATGGATGCTTCACTTAAGACGTATATTAGCGTACTATAACTTCGCCTTAACTATAAATATGGTAAGAATAAATTACTTTGGGAATTTTCTACTGATCATGTGTAGCTAAATCACTACATAGTATAAAATAAAGTCGCGTTTTCTGTCCCTATTTTTCTTGTCCCTTTGTATGCTTAAATCTTCAAAACTATGCAACGGATTTTGCGCGGGTCAGCTAGTATAAATATAAATTTATATCATTTTTAAATTATTCAATCAATCACTAATTTGTGTGTATCTAATAGGGCTGCCACAAACTCCTCGAGTGCTTACACGACCGCTGCTAAAGTGGACCCCGCACTCAGGAGTGAAGGCCTCAGATGGGACCGGGGACTAAGCCATGAATAATGATGATATACGACCGCTATGGGCAACATTTTAATAAAAAGGCGAAGTACGCAGCAAAGAGCCATAATATTTTGTGCCCATTGCGAGACTATGGGCAGTCAGGGGTTGAAGACAAAAAGGTTGATCGCGGAAATTGGCCTCAATATCCACGATCAAGGTTGTGTTGTGACTGCCGCTCCGGCTCGTTCCTGGGGCAAAGGATGGCCATAACGCGACAATGCGGTCAGCATCACGGGCATTTTTGCGCCGAGAACGATACGGGGTGGGGATATTTTCTGTGTATCTTTGTTTTTTTGAACAACACTGAAAACAACAACAACAATGAATTGGAAGAAAGCACCAATATTTTTTCTGGAAAGTTACAAGCAAATAAAGTATTGAAACGAACAAAAATATTTAAATAAGGCATTCATAATCACACCAGTGGCATTACAACTGGTCTCATTTTGCCTACTTTTGGTAAAACATCTCACGTTACAATAACATAACTGACACGGGTGTGTAAACGGCGCGTGCGCGATGCAGAAACATGGATCAAGTTTGTTATTGCGAAGTTCGTACACAGTATTGTTAAGGAAATGTAAGATCAGTATAAATAATATATTCAGACCTGTCTTTACATTACGAATTCGATAGTTAATCGTGCTACAGGCACTGAACGGCAGTGGACACGGGCTGATCCAGACCCGGATAGAAAAGCCGGCGCGGGAGCCTCGAAAGTAAATCAGCGAGTATATTGGTTTTCAGGTGAGGTTGACGCAACCCTGAAGGTGCAGGCGGGATACGAGGGTGCACTAGAACCTTCTATTTCATGGCTTTTTTTTATCGTGCGCAAAATCCCCACGGATACCACCTCCACCAAAACCGATAGAGGTGATTTTGTCGGACTCGAACCGACCAAAACGCACGCCGTCCATGGGTCCTTGATTGCCGGAGGTGAGATTATACAAGACATATCTCTCGCACCCCGTCAGACCCGGGGACATCTCTGTTGAGATTACCCTCTTCCCCCAATGTGGTGACCATGGTGTCCACATCTAGCCCCTGGGTTCTATCTCATGGCTGGCGTACAATACCGAGCCAGTCAGCCTGTGACCAAGTCTATTGCAATAAATTGTTTTGGTGTGCAAATCGAAAGCCCTCTCGGGTCTGTGACCACGGTGTCTACGTCTTTTCCCGGATAGGGAGGAGCGCGCATTACGCTGCCGACGCGCAATCTGATCTAAGCATCAGACAACTCAAATTTCAAAGGCATTAACATTATCGTATATTATGGCACGTTTAAAAAGTTAGTATAAACCAGGTTGAAGCGAACTTTGTTTCGATTATAATATTCCGTTGAATCAATGAACTTACATCTGAGACCAATAATACTGTTAAATAACCATTTTCTAGCCGATATACAGCCACTCGATGCAAAACACCGCATTGCAGACATCCTACGACAGACCTATTGACTCCGAACAGCCCAAAGGCATACGAGTTTTCATTGTAAAAGGTCGGGCCTTCATTCAAACATTGATTTATTAGTTTCATTGCAGCTGAGCAATGGACTATTGTTTTAGTTTTATTCTTTGAGGATATAATAGCTGAATTATGAATTCGCTATGGCCGGCGGTTTTGCAGGTATTATTGAGTACCTACGAACAATCTATTTTCGAGATAATAGATCTAATATTATTTCAGGTTATATTCGCTCTGCCAAATTTAATCGATGGGCCCTATTACCACCTATAAAGTAATATTTTTACAATATTATTTTACTACCATAGAGTGATTCGGACTCGGGTAGTTGTTGTCCATTGAAATTGGAGTACTGTATCTTGTAAAGACAAGTGTAAATTCTAACAAATTATAGATGCTGTTTGACCCATTTAAACTATATAATTTTAGTATGATGTGTATCCTGACGGACGCTGACAGTTCTAATGACA
Source organism: Pelosia muscerda (assembly GCA_963691645.1). Classification (NCBI taxonomy): domain Eukaryota; kingdom Metazoa; phylum Arthropoda; class Insecta; order Lepidoptera; family Erebidae; genus Pelosia; species Pelosia muscerda. The sequence continues at coordinate 16,072,154 of OY829109.1, read as the reverse complement.
CTGAAAGTAAAGTAAGAATGAAATAATATTACTTGTAAGAGGTTGTCACCAGGCGTGATTGAGTGATGCTCCATCTTCTTCCGTGTTTACCTACAATATTTAAACGGAGCGAGCAATGATTATGTGTCCGGGATCAATATACCAAGCCAAGTAACCGGCAGGCAAGAACAACTAAAACTAAAGTAGCTATTTACTGCTGTATTCGAGAGTTACAAAAGCAATTAATTAGCAACTAATGTCTAGAATGTCACCGTGTTCTCACGGGTCGAAAGGAAAGCCGTTCGAATATTCGCTTTTCTTCCGTCGACACCACTAGCACGTACAAATAAGGTTATTTCAGTGGCTAATACGATAAACGGAGATAGTTACTCAAGTTCTCGAGTTGATCGCCCTTTAAGGTGCGTACAGATTTGTGACATGAACAGCGGGCCGGACAGCGTGACATCAAGACAAAACGCTGAGTGTGGATGTAACAACTTGTGGTACATGGGCACACAAACTAGAGTTGTGCTGAAACGGCCACCAGTCGATCGATGGTTACATTTAATCTCAGCAATCACGCAGCTGAATACGCGACTGACAGGCATTTTTGATACGGTCACGGTAAAATGTTACGTAAATGTAGTCGCGGCTAATGTACCCGTAACAGTAGATAATAATGTAAGGTTGTTTGAATGTTTGTCTTTTTTTCATTTAAGGGCACGTCAATTTGACTTCAACTCTCCTGATGGTAAGCTGAAGGCATAGTCTCAAGAAAGAGGGTCACCATTACAAACACGTAGAGTATTACAATGGTGGCGCGCTCAGCTTGCGGGCCTCATCAGATGGTTTTACACGCCCCGCTTACTTTTCTTCTGTCGCTGCCCTTTAATAACTACCGAATGACTTTGCGAGGCGATTTGACAAAAAATAATGGAGGAGAGAGGGGAAACTACAACTCACCCACGGTTTAACTATCCCGAAAATGTTGTCGTATGTGCAATATTCCGCAAGTGCGAAGAACAAACCTCGGCACGACACAGCGCTCCTGAAGATGCCTCGTGTAGAGGTGAAATACGTTTAGCATGTTGAGTGGTAGGTCCCCCCAATATCAAAGTGGAAAAAAAGTGGAAACTAATCCATCGATGGATTGGTTTAATGATTCAAGTGGAATAGAGCATATATTCTGTTATAATGGATTTCCGCCAAGTAACGCCTAATTCTAGATCTTATAAAAACATCAATTGCTCTTTATGCAACCACTATTAATAGAATTCCAGACGTCTAAAGGATACTTATCCATGTCATCCATCAATATTTTTTCTGTTATTGCACATAAATATAATTTTCTCATCACTTATCGTCGCTTCAGTAATGGATCACCGCCGGTCTATGGTATTGACAGCGGTGTGAGAATTTTTTCACGAATATATTAATATTTATGATGGATGAGCATGAAATATAAGCTACAGATAACAATGTCTCTAATCTATTAACATTAGAAATGTATGTGTGTAATGTGTAAGTTTACATACATTCATACATCCCTGAAAGGGTAGGCAGAGGTGTATTAAACACCCACGTTTCGCCAACTATGTTTTTCGATTCCACGTAATAGGGGGCGAGCCTGTTGCCGCCGATCGGGCACTTTGAAAAGATAATGGGTATGCTGAAAATAAATTAATAACCGAAAATATTGCAGCTAAATAAGTTTAGAAAACAATTTTTGACCCGATTCCTTGTTAGGCGGTGTAAATCGCAAGGAAATTATTTACGTGCTTATCCGCACAAGCACTATCAATTAACATTTTGATGAGTAGAAGTGTGTGTGGCATTGGTACTCGTTCAGGCTGATAGGTACGTGATAACGGTACGTACCCGTGGAACATATGGTAGATCGCCTAGGTACTCTAAGGACATTTTTAAGCACTCATAGCTCGATAGCATTGAGATAACTTGCACTCTGAATTTTGCTTGCTGAAGCTTTTGTGAGAAAACGCCCTCACTTTCCTTCGTCTTTCCCTTCAAGAATACACAGTATTAAATTAAAAATCTTTTGAAATGAAAACGACTTAGGTAAATTAAAGTGTCAAACCAGTTCCGGCGAACTGAACGCCACAAAAACCGGTATGTATGTTTAAATGCCAACTTCGTAATAAATCTCCGTTTATCATTATAACGTCACTCAGTCATACGATCAGGGGGCTACCACGATGTCATCTAAAACTACGATGGAAACTACTGAAGAAAGACGAAGCATTTAGCCATGTAGGTAATTACCGAGAACATAATTCGGTTTTCTTCTGGCATGGTTTAAACCGAAACGAATAACGAAGCACAGAGCTCACTGGTTAACATTCATATTATTGTACGTATACACGTCATGGAGGCTGAATTTGGTAAGCCAGCTGTGTTGAAATTACAAGTGAAAGTATTTACAGGACAAGTGTTAATTTAATTTTTAAGGATAATAGTTGTTCGGGTTGTTAGGAAATGCATAATAATTGTAGTTAACACCCCGACTCGGATAGGTTAGGTTAGAAGGCTAAGGCGGCAGCGAAGCGAAGTGAAGCTCCTGCGTTCGTGGTTATTTTTTTAAAACCCCGCTATCACCACGTACCCATTGATATATTTCCGATTCATATTTAGGAAATGCATGGATTTCCTAGTATAATATAATATATTGCACAAATTTCTTCGGAATACAATGACGGATTACATATTTTTTTTTATAAATTCCCGCCTATATCCCCTATATCCTCTATATCCCCCATATACATAAATTTCCGTTAACAATACAACTTTTACCACATTATATCCTTGCTATTTTTTGCCAGTCAAAATATAGTTTTCAGTCCTGTAAATCCAAATTGGTTATGTACCAGATGCGTATGTTACGTTGAAAAAAAGTTCCCATCTGCATCTGGCAGACGTATCCGGTCCAATTGTATCGTAGCGTAACTTTTAGTGACGTCAATGCGTAATTAAGTTTAAATTGACTGACTGTTCCTAATGGAACAGCCAGTCAATGTTACGTGACTGTTGATCTTGAAACCTGAGTTCTAATCTAGGTCAATGTATGTCGAATTGAAAATTAGTCTGTTTCATAGATGGCGATAAGCTATATTTTATTTTATCTCTTTTTTTCCGTAACGAATGTGAAAGAACGCAACAATTATGAATTAGTTATGCGCGTTGTGGGGGATTTCAATGTGATTAAAAAATAAACAACATAAAAATACGTCTATTTTAAGTGACTTTTTCAGAGTAGTATTATTTTTTATAACCATGGTCTGCCGATGAAGTTCCACAGAACAACAACAAACAAATTAAAACCACTACATATTTATATAACAAATAAAAAGAACTAAAACTAAAATACGTCATAGAATTCCTTCGCCGAATAAAAATAAAATAAAATAACGTTTATTTCAGTAATCTTTTGCAAACACTTTGCTGAGACTTCCCAGAATAGATTCGTCACTTAGAATCAAAATATAAAGCTGGCACAACTTGTACCTTAAGGGATGTAAGTCAGCATTGCAGGGGCGTCCATTCTATGAAGACTTATAGACACTGTATACGCTATCCAATCAGAATTTATATAATGTACTTTAGGCAATATGTATGTTTCCAGCACTTACAATTTATCTGAATCGGGATGAAGTCATTTGACGTGCCCTAAATAAAAATAAATTGGGATGGGATGCAATTATATGTACTACTAGATATGTACTACTAGAAAACATATATTTATCTTTTTTAGGTAGGGTATGCAGTATGCGCTCGCGCACGCGCGGGTTTCAACTCCCATATTAAACGCAGAAACAAATGGCAATAAGACCACTTCTTCTACCACCCAGATAGCCACCAGTCAAGTAAAAATACTGCACTTGCACTATTTTTACCACATTCTAATATGGCGAATATAAAATGTGAAAATAGTATTAACTAAACTTGTAGTCGAACTGGTCAGATGACTTATTTCAATGCTAATTTATTGCGTTAGGATGCTAGGGTGTCCATTATAATGGCAGGACCAAGTCTTGTATTCTGTCAATTCATATAATTATAGTGTTTAGTACTAAATTGGTACTATTTGCTACCTTTCGTAAAAAAAATTGTACCACTTCTATTTCAAATTTATATTTAAAACAGTCTGGTCCTGCCATTATAACGTTATAATGGCGGGACCAGACACGTGTCGGCCATTGTTAGCTACGATTATTTTATGAATATTTAGTACATATTTAGTACTCATGAAAAATGCTTAAAAAGTGTGGCTGGGTGCAGCATGTACTGGACTGTTGTATTAAAACACTGATCCCGCCATTATAATGTTTGGTCCTTTCGTAAATAAACGTGTAACGGTCTATTATTTATAAACTTTATTAATATAGATATTCAGTACCTATTTGCTACCTTTTTAAGACAAGGTTCACAGGATTCGGTCTTTCATTAACATTAAGTAATTAAAATTTTAATGTATGTACTTAGTACAATTAGTGATGGGCGATGAATCATCGTGACCACGTACTATAAACTATGCATATTATTTTAAATAAATATATTTTGATATTATTTTAACATTTAAGTTTATTATGTATTTTAAAATCATACATAACAGTAATATATATTTGAATATACTTGATCGAAAACGTTGCCAGACATAACACAACACAGCCTTTCACGGCAAATAAAATGTTACCTATATTTAATAATCATCATCCACATCATCCCGCTCCCAATCCTCTTCCATAACTTTTTTGTATTTGGTTATTACCTTCTTTCAGTCTTCAGCAGATACATTATCGGTCGCACTTTTTATTAAATATGGGTAACATTTTATTTGCCGTGAAAGTATTAAGTAATTTATAGTACGTGGTCACAATGATTCATCGCCCATCACTAATTGTATTAAGTACATACATTAAAATTTTAATTACTTAATGTTAATGAAAGACCGACTCTTGTGAACCTTGTCTTAAAAAGGTAGCAAATAGGTACTAAATATCTATATTAATAAAGTTTATAAATATTAGACCGTTACACGTTTATTTACGAAAGGACCAAACATTATAATGGCGGGATCAGTGTTTTAATACAACAGTCCAGTACATGCTGCACCCAGCCACACTTTTTAAGCATTTTTCAAGAGTACTAAATAGGTACTAAATATTCATAAAATAATCGTAGCTAACAATGGCCGACACGAGTCTGGTCCCGCCATTATAACGTTATAATGGCGGGACCAGACTGTTTTAAATATAAATTTGAAATAGAAGAGGTACAATTTTTTTTACAAAAGGTAGCAAATAGTACCAATTTAGTACTAAACACTGTAATATGAATTGACAGAATACAAGACTTGGTCCTGCCATTATAATGGACACATGCTAGGTGTAAATCTGTAGTCTTTCATCAGAATCTATATCAATATACAGAATAACAGACTCATTTTATATTGTGTCTGTAATCACGCTGTGTTTTAATTTAGTACAGATAGTGAAGCAAGTAATGACAGCCTCTGTGGCGTAGTGGTAGTGAACGCGACTGCTACGCACGAGGCGCAGATTCGATCCCCGCTCTGTGCACATATTTGTATGTATGGAATATGGTTATTTGCACTGGTCTGGTTTTACCTCAGAGAGCACGAGAAATTTATGTAGCATAAAATTTTATTACACTATTAATGTGTTCCTTTAACTATTTACCTATAAATCTATGAACGTTTACCTCAAGTAAGAAAACATCGGCCGTTTAATCGTTCCACTAAGTGTTACAGGACAATCCACCCGATAACTGCACCATTTACGTAATAAATGTTAGACATATTAGAAACATTTAGTTTAATGAGACGATCATTAATTCCGAAGGTTGAACGCGGAGGATGTTAATCTTACTAAACAACGGAAACGTGCAGGAGATCGAAAGGAAACGAGACCATGACATACAGACAAGGTTGTGTCGAGAAATGGAATGTGGAATTGTGTTGAATTATGTGAACAGTGATAAAGGGATTCACTAAACGGTAGATGGAACGGAAGAGAGTAAATAGTACTAATATAAAGGGGGCGCTGCTATTATAGGACCTAACATAAAATTATAATAAAGACTTCGATTCACTCTGTGAAATAAACTGTCTTTTCTTTCTATCTTTAATTTTCACTAAGGGCTTTCACCGGTTTCAGAGGGCCGCCCTCTCGGATTGGGACTATGCAGAGGTACTTTGAAGGTACCTCTACATAGTCCCTACTTTCTACTATATCTCAACGACGCGACGTGACGTTTGAATATGCTTTTTTTTCTATTTCTGAGGATTCCAATGATGTCAATTAACTACCTTCATAGCGATATTGGTTTTGTGGCTGCCGTCAGACCTCAGACCACCGCTGGGAACGCCTGCTAAAGAGCATTTTCTAATATAACAACAATCACACCTTCCACCTGATGGAAAGTGATCATCGTGGCCCATAAACGTTTGCAACATCAGAGGAGTCACACGTGTGGCTCGGAAAAGCTACAGCAGGGAATTAATTCCACTGTTCGAGCGTGCGCGGGCTGAACTTCCTTTCATACCGCACAGTGCGCACCGTTTCCGTTCGTACTGTGTGAGGATTCTGTTGTTCCGCAGGTGCACCAATCAATCAATGAGCAGATGAAGTTGGCTTGGGTCTCAAAGATTTCTATATACTGTGTTGTAAAGTTCCCGGCACATATTGCGAGAGACTGTTTAGATATAATCTATGATCAATGGTGCTTTGAGCTCCTCGGCCACCGTGCCTAGCACCCTGTGCTACGCATATTGTGCATAAAGAGTACTTACATTTTGCGTATGGCATTTGAGTTCAAGATATATGCCTATGGTATGGTAACTATGTTATGTAGGGCTCTGTACACCCGAAAAAGGTCATTAACGTGTGATAATTATGTGTACTACCTTTAAAAATATCGTTAATATAAAAACCGTCAAGGACTCCTGCCTTTCTTATCTTTTTTCCCACGTTATAAAATACCAAGGTTTTTCAATCTTAAAAATGTATTGTGTTTTAATTTTAAACTACACACATTTTAAACTACCTACTAACTTTAAAATATTGTACTTTAAATATTTCATGTATAATAATATCATGTAAAATTCTTGAACTTTGGGATTGAAACATCAAGTTTTCGATATTTTTTATACCACTTAGGTGGCAGACAAGAACACTGACCCACTTAATGAAAAGTGGTTACCGTGTAAAAAACACAACAGGGAATAGCCCTTACATGAAGATGATATTAATAAATATAGAAAATATCTGATTATTTCTTTAAAAAAAATTAATAGTTTGAGATAGTAGTCCATCCTCAATGAAAGAGTAATTTAGTCTGAAAATTGACATGGCGAACTATGGTATAATGGTATTACAAAATTTTGTCTGGATATGTTGACGACAAACAGTTACACATTTACTTTCTCATTTATTAACATATTGATCAATATATAAAAATAGATGATCAATCATATTGCTGTTAATCTATAAACGTAATAAGCAAAATCTGACTTATTTTCCTGATCTCATGGAGATGACTCGCACGAGTGAAGATTCTGAAGCCCGATAAAGTAACGTCACTTTTAGAAAACGTGTGAGTACAAACTCATGAAAACGTATAAAAATCGAATAGAAAACGAACTCGACTATTTGTGTTTCTGACGGATTAAGAACTTCACACAAAACGTATACTATGCTGATACATTTTTCTTATATTAAAGTACTTTAAATGTACTTTAATATACAGTAGTCAAAACGCCTTTTCATACATTTTTTTATGAAAAGGTGTCAAGTGGTTTCAGGAGGCAGAGTAGAATTTGAGCCACCCCATTTCTTCCCATGCGGTGTCGTACAAGGCGACTAAGGGTTAGGGCTATTTAATAGCAGACAGATGTGTAGTACAAAACACAGCCTCAGATGGATAGGTCGAGTCAACGCCCGGTATACGGCAATAGGCTCTCCTCCCTATCACATGGGGCCGAATACAATTTTTGGTAAAATGTGGGTGTTATACCTCTGCCTACCCCGGATGGAAATACGCGAGAGCATAAGTATGTCACGATGATTGACAATCATAAGCGTTTGCGCCTTAAAATTATGACAGCCGTAGGTAGAATATAAAAAGTAATAATTACACGATAGGAGCGAAGTGACCAAATGGTTTATTGTCTCCCATTTTTCTTGCCGACATTACTCCCATTGTATTGTGTTCGAGCACCATTAAATTCTGACACACATGACTAAATAATTCAATATTTCAAGTTTAGCGTGTGGGTTAACCTACTTTGCGGCGCTTTATCGACACAGTGTTCGGTAAAAGGAAAACGTCAAGTTCGCTTTATTAAAGTACTGCCATAGTTTCGTAACTTTAAACCAATAAGAATAAACCGAGATCCAAGGGTTACTAAACATTTTTAATTGTAGACATAAATTGAGGGACTGTTCTATAGAGAGGGTCAAAAGACGTTAGGACATAATGTCAAGACATTTTTTTTTATACAACTTAGGTCACACAAATACACGACACATAAAGTGGTTACTGTGGCTCATGGAGGCAACACCAGGGGCGTCACACTTGTGCTGCCGATCCTATAGAGGGAAAAGGGAGAGCAATTGGGAGGGGAGGGGAATAGGGAGAGAGGTGACGGTTAAGAGTTATTTCTGTGCTGTCAGTGCAGAAGACAAACCAGGGTTTCATGCTATACATTAATAAAAAAGAATTAGTAAGAGAATAGTGTAACGGAGAGTAATATAACATGTGGTGACGGAGAAATAATATTTCTACTCATCGTATCCGAAGGGTGTCGTAAGAAGCAATAAACGGAAAAAATGCAGACTGCGAGAAAAGGAAAACGCTATATTATATAAAACCCTATACCGACCGGTCAGTAAACTTTAGGCCAAAGCCTCACAACATTGGAATAGGCCTATGTCCAGCAGTGGACTGCTATAGGCTAATTGATTCAGTAACAAGACTCATGGCAACCAGCTGTGATTGATAAATTTTTTCTTGATACAGTTTTGCCAATAAAGAATATTATTATCTCAAAAATCTTGCTTATTGCTTTAAAAATGACGATTTTTCTTTCTTCACGACCATTGTAAGTAAAAATTAGATATGGGTGTGATGCCATGCAATTAAAACCTTGAATTTGCCGTCAATTACTAAGCTTGGTAGCTTAGCTGAGGCCGTCTTCGCACGGAAAAACTTTTAATGAAAATTCACCCATTTCTATTCCATAACTTCATTATCCATCACAATTTACTGCATAATTCAAAAAGCATTACAAATCTAATCGTCGGGGAATCAAAATTATGAAGGAAATCAGTATGAACGTCCAATTACACGGCAGATACGATGACAGGAAGCTTTCAGCTGATTGGACGGCGTAAAGGGGTTAGCGCCCTATCCGCGACGCGGCTAGGGGGAGATTGAAATATTAGAATTTTGGCTCCCTCGCTTTACGTACGATAGAAGATCCGTTGCAGCCGTTTTCTTGTGAATTTATTTTCCTATTTCCTTAATGCTTCTTTGAAGCGTCTGGACGCCTGGTATTTTGTTTCAGATGAAAATAAATGTTGCAGCAGTTTTATGCTGAAACCTGAAAGTTTTCGTGTTGTCTGACGCGTGTGTTAGATTCTGGTGTCTGTTTGAACAGTTTTTAAGTAAAATTAAGAAGCGTCGGTAGCTTAGTGGTTAAGGAGTCAGCCTTACGATCTAGAGGTCCAGGGTTCGAACACTGGCTATTACACTACCGATGTGAACTCACCCCTAACACCAGCCATTGAGCTTAGCTCTAGGGATTAGACATTAGTAATTTCGGTAATATTTAAATTACGATCAAAAATATTGTTAATGGGGCGAGTTCGTTTTTATTGGTCAATGGAATTGATTTGATTAGAAAGAAAATGATAAAAGACTTTGGTGAGATTTTTTGTTAATTATTTTGAATTCCACAAGATTCGCAAGTTTTGAAAGCACACATTTACCGTTTATGGACGTAATTTTACACATCGGGCACAAGTTATAACAATATACACACAATATAGCTACGTAATCCCGATTAAAAATAAAACGAATTATAAACCAGTATCATCGATGTACAGTCAGCTCCAAAAGTTGCTATACGTGTTTAAATTTACAAAACTCCTTGACATTCTAACTACCATAAGTTGGTAGCGTACCAAGATATCAAAAGTAATTTAACATTTTTAACGCCCATAAAACGATGATGGGACTCTTTCACTTGTCACTAAACATCTTATTTACCATAAATCGCTGATAGTCATTCATTCCAAAATTTGATTAACAAGTTATTATTTGCAATGTTCTTGCGTGTGAAATCTTATACATACCACAAATCGCTGATAGTCATTCATTTCAAAATTAGATTAACAAGTTATTATTTGGATTTTTTTACGTGTGAACCTACTTTAGGCGATAATGTTACAAGAATTTGTATATCGAAATTGGTAATAAAACTCAAGTATACTTAATATTTATTTAAAATAAATCAATTGTTAGTAAAATTGTATAATATGTAGATATTAATTAATTTTTATAAAAGTTTACAAATGAGAAAGAATAATTAATACAAAAATATATGTAGGTAAAGTGAAAATTCGAGATACAGTAAAAAATGAATTAATAAATTATTGTGATAATAAATTATTTACTCAATAAATTATTATGAAATTTAAAAATTAAATGATTATTTTTGAAATTAAATTAATTAATAAATGAAATAAATTAATAAATGACTAAATCATTCCGTTATTAAGGTAATTAAATTTATATTAAAAACGAATGTGGCCCCCATTTGCATCTATAACAGCCTGCAACATTTCGCCCATGGAAGATACCATATTTTATCTTGCCCTCTAAAGCTTTCCCAGGTATTGACTGCGTGATTGATCAGTGCAGATCTGTTTCGTGGTGTATCAGGGTCCCATGCTTGCACCATGAGGGCCAACAAATTTTCGATGGGGTTAAGATCTGGGCTCTTCGGTGGAAAACTAATTTCAACTATGCGTTCTCTATTTGTAGACCAGGGTCGATCATTTTTGAAACAAAAAAAAACATAGTGGGATGAAACCTGTTATAATAGGACGAGAATATAACAAAAATCAAAGGAAAACGGGCAATCTGAGGTCGGGAAGTGGATGGGGGTGCGTTTTTAAGGGTAAAAAACGGTATATATCGATTTCCGGCTAAACTAAAAGTCCTATGGAAAAAAGTTAAATCACCAAGTTGTAGGTAATAAAGATACCTACAACTTTTGTAATTACATTTTTCACATAACCTCAAAATTTATGTGAAAAATTCAAATAATCAAGATTCTGGTCTTTTATTTTTATCTTTTGTAAAAATAATTCTTTTTTCACGAAATTTGGTGAAAACTTACCTTTTTATGTCCTAAAGACACTGTATTTTTTTTGGTTTGAAATATTTATTTTTTCGACTTATCTTGACATAAAATCAAAAAAACACCCTAATTTTCAATCAAAAATTCTCACGTCAAAATATCAGTTTTGTAATTAAAGTCGGGGAGGATTTTGTTCGTTGAAATCTCTTTTTTCTGATAATGTCAAAAATATCTACATCACTACGGTAAATGTTCTCAGAAAATGCAAAGAAAAGAAAAAACATCCAATCCGAAATTTTAAGACAACTTATATATCCGAGTTGCCTAGGGATAATTTTAGCCCATCAAAAGGTATTTCATAGAGAAGCGGGGCAGGGGCACCGCGGGTCTAGGTCTTTCTACCTGTTATTTCCCAGCTGTTGTAAAAACCGTTGTAATTCGAGATACAGAGCAGTAAACAACATCGTTCATGAAAATAGAGGTGCAGGCTGAGTTACTTCAATAAAACTGTGACAAATTTACTTTAAAACACACTTTTGGAATCTACAAAGCAAGGTAAATACTTACTATATTTTGATTTTAATACTATATATACACACATAACTTCGAAAAGCATCGAGAAGTCATTGGTGTATGCCATGATAAAAACCTGGGATTGAACCCGAGACCTCGTCTCAGCAGTCCATTACCCATACGACTAGGCTACCGCGGTTTATTTTAGAGTTGATTGATAGAAATCAAAATATATTAGGTATTTACCTTGCTATGTAGATTCCAAAAGTGTATTTTTTGTACGAAATAGCAGGTAAAAAGACCTAGACCCGCGGAGCCCCTTCACCACTTCTCTATGAAATACCTTTTGATGGGCTAAAATTATCCCTAGGTAACTCAGATATGTAACTTATGTTGAAATTTCGGATTCGAGTTTTTTCTTTTCTTTTTATTTTCTGAGAACATTTACCGTAGTGATGTATATATTTTTTACATTATCAGAAAGAAGAGGTTTCACCGAACAAAATCCTCCCCGACTTTAATTAAAAAGCTGATATTTTGACGTGAGAATTTTTGATTGAAAATTAGGGTGTTTTTTTGATGAAATATTTCAAACCAAAAAAATTACAGTGTCTTTAGGACATAAAAAGGTAAGTTTTCACCAAATTTCGTTAAAAAATAATTATTTTTACGAAAGATAAAAATAAAAAACCAAAATCTTGATTATTTGAATTTTTCACATAAATTTTGAGGTTACGTGAAAAAATGTAATTACAAAAGTTGTAGGTCTCTTAATTACCTACAACTTTGTGATTTTTCTTTTCTCCATAGGACTTGTAGCTTAGCCGGAAATCGAGATACACCGTTTTTTACCCTTTAAAACGCACCCCATCCACTTCCCGACCTCAGATCGCCCGTAAAGCTTTGTGTATGGGACACTTATCAGTTAAACTCAGTTAAACAACCAGATAGGATTTGGACCTATTTGAGTTAGAATACAAATTCATGTAACAGTCCATCGCCTGAAGTAGATTAACACGTAAGAACATTGCAAATAATAACTTGTCAATCTAATTTTGTAACAAGTTACTATCAGCGACTTATGATTAATAAGATATCTAGTGATAAATGAAATATTTTTATCATCGTTTTATGAACGTTAGTAATGTTAAGTTTATTTTTGTATCATGTTGCAACACTGACTTATGGCAGTTCGGGATGTCAAGCTATTCTGTACATTTCAATGTACAAGCGATTTATGAGGCTGACTGTACCTACCACTTTTTGTATCAGATAAATGAATTATATTATCAGTCATGACAACCTAATGACAGTACAATGTGTTACATTGCACTTTAATACATGTTAGAGAAATTAAAAACTAATAATACACAGTGGATAAGCCAGGAAGTACATGCTTATCTGTGGTTGGTATTAATATAATAAATACACGCAGTTTGTTTACTATAATACAATATTAATTTCAAGGTCTCATGTATTGAAATACTAGGTATTCATCATTCTCTGAGCCTTTACCCAACTCAGTTGGGGTCCTTTCTATTCGAAGGTGCGGCGGAACTTCGATATTTTCCGTGAAGCGACTGCCATCGGACCTACACAACCAAATTGGCGATATTGAAGTTCTGTAGTTAGGCTAGTCGGACTTTTGAGGCCTCCAACTACTCGTAACGACCGCCATAGAAGTCTGTATGGCAACCGGGACCGACTGCTCAACGTGCTCTCCGAGGCACGACCAGACCAGTGCAAGCGGCGATCGAACCCGCGCCACCTGCGTAGCAGTCGTGTTCACTACCGCCACGCCCCAGTAATACTATTATTAGGTAATAATATTGATATCACCATTATCTTAGCACTGTGTCCTGATTGTATCCGAGGCCTGCAATATGGAGCCCGGAGTCCGCTTTTGAGTTTATTGCCAATTAAAGCATTGTGGTTATGTGTGTGATTGCCTTGTAGCTACAAGAAATAATTGCTCACTATTAGTCTCTTTAGCCGATTTTAAAACGAAAACCAAAATACCTTATTAAAAAGATTAATGGACCACTTCGACTTAAGAACATTAATGATGAAAGGAATGTCGTCTTTATGAAATACAAGTGACATTCAAACTAAAAGGTCAAAAACCTTATGAAACTAGGCTTACAAGATTTTTTTAATACTAGGTATTTGGGTATAGTCTGACCACGAGCGATGTAGCGCTGTACTTGTCGAAATATCGACCGTCAAATTTCATCAGTTTGTCCAAGACCGACAAAGTCGCCCCAACGCTCATGGCGCTATCTCGCTCACTCTTGACTCTTGCTTTTTCTTTCTCTTTCTTTACTTCGCCCCCCACCATCATCACGCTCAACTCGGGAGCGGTTCAGTGCTCATGGATGTACAATCCACCTAATAACAGTAACTTTATGACCTGACACAAAGGATCCAATAGGGTTGAAATGTCCGCGAAAGCTCCGGAGCACGCACCCGAACAAGATAAGATAAGTCTTATGACCATTATGGGCCTATTAACAACTGTACGCTCGAGGAAGAGAATGGGACAAACGGAAACGAACGGAGTGCCTTTATAAACCTCATGAAATGTAGCATGCTGGCATTAAACTCGATATAAAGTGAGAGGGTTTCGGTTACGCAGGTTAGAGTTGATAAAGTAGGTAGTGTGCACTACAAAGTAACTAACTATAACCCTGCTCGCCAGAATACTTATCAGGAATAGGAACAATTCCTAATAAAAAGCAGATTATGTGCTATTATAGACCACAATCATTGAACTGTCTTTGCCATGCAAGAATAACATATCCAATACATTTATCTATCTTCAAAATATTTCACATTTCTAATATAAATAGTGTTTTATTTTTCACAATATTTTAATATTTTTCCTTATATTTTCGACTGATGCGGCATTCACTATACTAAGGTGGCAACAATAGTTTTTAAAATTTGCATAAACTTTAGCGCGAATACGCCGTGAGAACCTCAACCCACCCCCAGGGCAGAACAACAATTATGCAAATAACAGTGCCCACCATCGCAAGTAAATCGTAACGCCATAGTACAGAATGGATACTAATTATTGGCTGGTTTTACTCGCGAATTGAATGTTACATCTCGAGGCTAAGGTAATATTACAATATTAATAACTGCACTTGCGTACAGGAATGCTAGACACTTTAAACGATTCTCGAGATGAGCTTGCATGAAAGATTTAATGACAGTAAACGATGAATGATGTACGGAGAAGGTGTACATATGATTATCGTAGGAAAGATCGACCTTACAAACTCTTCGGGGCCAAGCTAACCGAAGCTCAGGAGTACGGGGTTCGCTTGTTCCAGTCTAATTGAATCGCGGCTGAACTTTGATATTTTCCGTGAAACGACTACTATCTGCGTGAATAATTGACTAGTTATTCCCCGCGGCTCCGCCCGCGCGGATGTTGTATATCGTAGAACATTATAGCCTATGTTACTCAGAATGAATGTAGCTTTCTAATGGTGAAAGAATTTTTAAAATAGGCACAGAAGTCTTTGAGTTAAATCATTTTAAACAGACACACACCACAAAAATAGACATTTTTTCACTTATAATATTAGTGTACAAAATGAAAACATATCCATACTTTCATATATCCACTATGGTATTTAATGGGCGCCCCTTTTCAAATTCCACATAAAGATCCCCGGTGTAAATGACCTGCGATTAATAGCAGATAGCATACAATGAATCATTTTGATAACTTTTATAATATCATTTTAATAATAAGCATCATCAAGTAAAGATAACCTAGGGATTATGAAGGCAACATTCTCTTTCGTCAAACTTTGGAACCTCAGATAAAAAAACTCTTCGTACGACCTCATTTTAAGTAGGTACGTGCTTGATTCCAAAAATTAAAATTATTTAAATCTTTAAACTAATCAACATCCCGGCAGAACTTAGGTAGGTATATAGAAGTTATCCCCGGATCTGCCGGGGTGCGAAGGATCTGTTAGCCTAGAAACATATCATATAGTTAGTATATCACCTCCGGCAACTAAAGACCTAAGGACGGAGTGCGTTTTACGGTTTGAGGCCGACTAACCTCTCTCACCGACTTCGGTGATTGAGATTGGTATCCGTGGGGATGTCGCGCACGGAAAAATAAAGGTATTTATGGCGCAATTAATAAACACACATACAAAAATGAACTCTGAAAACGACTAACATTCCTTTTTACAAGTACTGAGGCGAATTACTTATACGATTTTAGTCTGTTTTGTAATTGAGTGTGAAACTTGCAGTATGTTCTTCCCTATCCCCTGAGAAATATTTCCCCTACGTGTGTACTATTGGCGTGCGACGTGACAAGTGGCATGTATTCTCATAGTTTATTCATAGTATTGTCGACTATGCACTAAAATACAAAGCTATAGGTGTAGCAAGTATAAAATTATTACTATTTGCACTGGTCTGGTCGTGCCTCGGAGAGCACGTTAAGCCGTCCCTGTTGTTATACAACCGTATATTGTAAATGTTACGTTGGGAATTCTAAAAAATCTAGTCTAAAGTAACATAACATAACATAAGATGACACAAACTCACGCCTATATCCCCGAAGGGGTAGGCAGAGGCAATGTAATAAGTGGCAAGTCTATTGCCATTATCCGGCCACTTATAAACATGCGATAAATACAAACATAACTTCGAAAAGCATCGAAAAGTCATTGGTGTATGCCATGGTAAGACCTGGGAATAAACCCGAGACCTTGTTTCAGCAGTCCATTACCCATACCACTAATACCGCGATTGTGCGCTAATATTTATCCCCAGTAATAGGTTCCCCAACGAGATTAAAATTCTTCGCAGGCAAAAGTCAGATTATAATATTGATAAAACATTGCCGGGAACCTCACGAATGCTCAACGAATGTGCAAATATATTGCAGTCGGCAATGAAATTATAAATATGCAAATAAGTAACATCTCAAGTACTTACAGTAATTGCACAATACAATAGAAACACGACAAAAAGTGTCAACACGGCAAAAACTGAGTAAATATAAATCTGTTTGTCTTGTAATTGTGTGAAAAGAGGTCACAGACCCTATGGCGGTAGTGGCCTAGTTTATTTCAATAATGAAGTGTTAGACTTCACAGTATTAGGTAAGTCTGTGTTAACTAGAAGATATATAGCCATTAGTTAAAGATACGGAATATACTTTCAGAAGAAAGTGAAGATATCGCTTGTGAATCATTACCGGCATATATTTGTGAAAGCGTCGGTAGCTTAGCGGTTCAGGGTTCAGCCTTTCAATCGTGAACCCACTTCCAATACAAACCACTGAGTAATTTTGGAAATTTTTTAAATTTATTTATAGACAAGTCTCTAATTTCATTAGGGACCTTGTTAAAAAACCGTATACAGTTACCCTGAAAAGAATACCCTGTATAAGATTGGACTGCGGGACCCGCTCTCCGAATCTTTCCATAGGTTTGGTTAATATTTTGGATGCGACTGCCGTCTGATTCCCTTAACCTCTAGAGGGAACCTGCGCCAGAGCTCCCCGTGAAGTGAACCCGGGATGGGCCTTATTCATCGTGGTTCTACTATAAAGGTCATATTAGTGAAATATGAATGCCAATTTTGAACATGTACAAAAGAATTTGAAGTGGAAAAGAATGTGATCATTTCGCGATTTGTCATACTAAGAATGAGATGTTTATCAGGAGACTGATAGCATTAGATACATGTCATAGTCAAAATGATTAACATTATGACTCATAAATTATTTCAATTTGTACATAGTATTAATAATGACAATGCCTTCTGTTCCCCCACAACTAGCGCCAAAGAACTGTGCAGGGAGATGGACGATCTCGACTTGGACGAGGATCATCTCCTTGCACAGTCTCCGGGATCCGTCGACAGTCACTAAGTGACTGTCCAACCAACACCGAAATAACAAAAGATGGACGGCTTAAGGTTAGTACAAATCAATTTACAACATAACAAGGCAGCGACAGCCCTTATGGCCAGAGCGCTGAAAGACAACAAATATGATATTGCCCTAATTCAAGAACCTTATATTTATAAAGGAGAAATAAAGGGTCTAGGTGGAACTGGTGGTACTATTTGGTACCACAGAACCACAAATGATGCAAGAACATGCATATATATCAGAAATGGTATAGATGCATGGGTTTTACATAATTTCTGTTACAGGGATCTGACTGCAGTCAGGATCAATGGTGGGGGAGGGGTTGGCAACAAAGACATAATCTTTGCGTCAGCCTATCTTCCATACGAAAACAAAAATCCTATCCCTAGTCTACTACAAGGGTTAGTGGATCACGGCGTCCGAAACAACACGGAAGTGATCATCGGATGCGATGCGAACGCGCACCATGTGATCTGGGGCAGCTCAGACATCAACGAACGAGGGGAAAAAGTACTGGAATATCTGGTAAGTTCTCCTTTACAAATAATAAATAAAGGCAACAGTCCGACTTTCATCAATGCGAGAAGGGCTGAGGTTATAGATATCACTCTAGCCACAAACATGGCTAGCAGGGATATCACCAACTGGCAAGTATCTAATGAAATCTCATTATCTGATCATAGGTACATATGTTTTGAGTATAAAACTCCAAAGGTGATTGGGGTAGACATGCGAAGGAACCCCAAACACACAGACTGGATCCAATACAAAAAGGATCTAAAGATCTTCCTGGGAGATCCAAAATGCAAACTCAACTCGATAATCGATATTGAATTTGAAGCGGACAAGATAACTGAATCTGTCATAAAAGCATGGACAATAAACTGTCCAGAAAAGGAAATAAAACCCAAAAAGGTGCCATGGTGGAATAAGGAACTAGAGATGCTACGTCGCAAGACAAGGACTATCTTCAACAAAGCCAAGGCACAAGGAGACTTCAGGGAATATTCCAAAATGCTCACTGAATATCACAAGGCCGTACGGAAATATAAGAGAAAGTCATGGAGAACACACTGTGACCAAATAAGTTCTCTTCCAGAAGGCATGAGATTAGCTAAAGCCCTGGCAATAGCCAAGGAGAACCCACTCACGAGTGTGAGAGACGGAAATGGGAAGCTCACGGAATCAGGAAAAGAAACACTACATGTAATGATGAGTGAACATTTTCCTGGATCAGAAATAATTGCGGAAGTACCACAAAATCAAATAGAAATTGATGGTACTGAAGGCTCGAAAACCAATAAGGCAGCATGGAACTCTGCAAGGAAAATAGTAGATGGGAACAAACTACAATGGGCCATAAGCGGTTTTAAACCATATAAATCACCAGGCCCTTATGGTATCTACCCCGCACTATTACAACAAGGCATGAACATACTAATCCCCCACCTCGTGAGATTATACCGAGCATGCTTAGCTTTCAACTATATACCGGTGATATGGAGGAAAGTAAATGTAGTTTATTTACCCAAACCAGGCAAAGCAAACTACGAAGATGTAAGATCATACAGGCCTATCAGCCTAACATCTTTCTGCCTAAAAACGATAGAAAAACTGATAGACAACCATGTGAGGGAAGGACCCCTAAAACGTTTCCCTTTACACAGGATGCAATGCGCCTACCAGCAGGGCAAATCTACGGAAACAGCGTTACACTTGGTAGTGGAACGCGCTCAAAAGGCACTGGATTGCAAAGAGATAAGCGTAGCGGCCTTCATAGATATTGAAGGCGCCTTTGACAAAACGACCTTTGAAGCAATCCAGACAGCAGCGGTCAGACACGGGGTGGACAACACCACCTGCAAATGGATAGAGCAAATGCTCAAGAGCAGAATAATTTGCTCTACGCTAGCGGGTGAGAAGATATACGCCAAGACCACTAGAGGATGTCCCCAAGGGGGCGTACTCTCACCGCTACTATGGAGCTTGGTAGTCGACTCACTGATAGTTAAACTAAATGAAGGACCATTCTACACAATAGGATACGCTGACGACCTAGTGATAATGGTAAACGGTAAATTTCCAGGCACTGTCTCGGGATTATTACAAAAGGGTTTGAATATAGCACTCAGATGGAGTATGGAAAATCACTTAACGATAAATCCATCCAAAACATCAGCCCTATATTTCACACGCAAAAGGGACCTAAAAAGCTTAAAAAGACTTAAGGTAGCAGGAGTACAACTGGAATGGGCCGAAGAGGTGAAGTACCTCGTAGTCATGTTAGATAAACAACTAACATGGCGGTCACATCAAGATTTCGTCACAAAGAAATCAATGAGAGTCCTCGGTATATGCCGCAGGGCGTATGGCAGAACATGGGGACTTAAACCAAAAATTCTGCACTGGATATACAACATGACGATACTACCGATAATCAAATACGGAAGTATAGTGTGGTGGCCAAGGACCACGAAAGTAACATGCAGGGAAACGCTCAGCAAAATCCAACGGATAGCCTGCATGTCTATAACGGGTGCATTTATAACAACACCGACAGCAGCGGTGGAACGACTATTAAATATGCTACCGCTGCATTCAATTGTACAAATGGAGGCTATTAAAGCTCTCAAAAGACTTAAGGATGCAGGACATATTACCAGCATACCAATGAGTTACACAAAAATGGAGATAACACCTGATCTTCGGGATCTACTAGAAATGAGGTCTGACAAAAAATAGCCTAAACTAGTATTTCATAGGAACTACAAGGTAACAATTCCTACCAGACAGGAATGGAAACAAGGTCTCAGAACCGATCAAGGTAATAGACAAATCTGGTATACCGATGGCTCTAAGACACTAGATGGCACAGGAGCAGGTGTACACGCGAAAAATTGCGACATCAGCGTCAGTCTCGGCAGATACGCCTCCGTATTCCAAACGGAGGTGTACGCTATTATTGAATGCGCTCAGGAGATTATAAATAGAAAAACTCATGGAAAGGAAATTTATATTCTCAGTGACAGCCAAGCAGCCATTAAAGCGCTAAGCTCTCCAAAGGTACATTCAGAAATAACACTGAATTGCATAAGAAGCCTAAACAAGGTTGGAAGAGCCAACAGATTAAGGCTCGTCTGGGTCCCCGGTCATGAGGGGATTGAAGGAAATGAAAAAGCAGACCATCTAGCCAGACAGGGATCTGCTAAAATACCTACAGGTCCCGAACCATTCGTTGGACTCCCCGTAGCCACATTCAAAAGGGCTATTCTAGAGCAGGCCAAAAAGAGGCAGCTTAAGGAATGGAGGACCAAACCAGGCCTAACACATTCGAAGGAATTCTTAAGCAATGAATTGGGAAGGCTGAGCGAGAAAATAATTAATCTCAGCAGGGACAGAATCCGGAAAATAATAGGAGCGTTTACTGGCCACTACTGCACAAAATACACTTTGAGCAAGATTGGTATCATAA
The DNA here is from genome assembly GCA_963691645.1 of Pelosia muscerda. Classification (NCBI taxonomy): domain Eukaryota; kingdom Metazoa; phylum Arthropoda; class Insecta; order Lepidoptera; family Erebidae; genus Pelosia; species Pelosia muscerda. The sequence continues at coordinate 16,050,869 of OY829109.1, read as the reverse complement.
ATGAAGAAACATGCAGACACTGCAAGGAGGACGTGGAAACGATGAAGCACATACTGTGCGAGTGCCACGCCTTAGGAAGACATCGAATGGATCTACTCGGGAGGGGATACCCCAAACCAGAGGATTACATGCACCTGCGATTAAGAGGAGTGGCCACCCTGATAGAGAGGGCTATCCCTCCTCTAACCTAGGAGCCAGGATGGGGTCGACACAAAGGATCCAATAGGGTCGAAGTGTCCGCGAAAGCTCCAGAGCACGCACCCCAATAACATAAGATAAGATAAGATGCCTTCTGTTCAGTACATAGACGCCAACTATATTTCTGAAGTTAGACAGGATAGTATTAAGGTATGATTTCGTAGTCGACTGCACACCCCAGCTGCAGGTACTGCGTACCGTGTGATATAGATATGAATATGATAATATTGTTTGGTTTAACTCATTGCGGCTTCTCAGTGGTACCGTTTATCCATGTCAAAGTTTAACAAGCAATGCACGTCACGTCATCCTTGTCCTTAGAAATAAAAGTATGACAGTCTCACTGTTCATTTGTCTATATCTACACATTTAAATTTTTTCATATACATTACTTGTTAAACCTATAAAGCCATATCAGGCTATGCGGGCTCGTTGAGAAGCCACAAGAAATGAAAACAATATTATCATATTCATTTTTTTTTTACAGTACGCTGTATCTGCTGCATGGGTCTGCAGTTGTCGTATGCGGTCGGCTACGAAACCATACATTTAACCAGGCAAAGCTGGTAATAAAGGCTAAAGGCATTTTGTTTCATAAACAAAAGAAATAGTCTTTACGTAAATAGAGAGGGTGGAGGTTTTACGAATATTTTACACCTGTTAAATTTACAGATAACGATCATTTGTGGATTATGTGACTCTGACGCAAGCTGCTTCCCTATCAAAGTTGGGGGGAATTGGGGTCAGACGATCACTTCCGTAAGAACTAAGATATAACAAATAAAGAAAAGGACGCTACTTTTTATACCTTTAGGTGGCGGATAAGCACACGGCTTAACGATGGAAAATGGTCAACGCGGCCTATGGACGTCCCGTGCACGCTCAAGCTGTGGAATGAGCTCCCTGTCGTGGTTTTCCCTAGCGACTACAATATGGGGTTCTTCAAGAAGGGCATTAGGTTTCTTCAGGGTAGGCAGCACGTATGTGACGCTTCTGGTGGTGCAAACGTCCATAGGCCACGGTGACCGCTTCCCATCAGGTGGGCCGTGTGCTTATCTGCCACCTAAGTGGTATAAAAAAAAAACGTTTGCAACACCAGAGGTGTGACACTCGTGCTGCTGACCCTAAAGAAGTCTTCTAATGCCTTTCTTGAAAAATCCCATATTGTAACATCTTTCTCGATGTACCAAATCAACACTCAGTTATTGTATATTATGTTGATTTAAACTTACACGATTTTCAAACATAATTATGACAGAAAAGGACTTATAACAGGAATAAGTCCCGTTCTGTCTTAATTATTTTGTATTAAGAATTCAGACATCTATTACACTAAAATGTTGCCCACTAATAACATACAACAATAAAGCTATCGCCACCCCGCACATAAATTACTACTTAATCAGTAGTGTGTGCAAAATCTCCCCTTTGAGAACATTATTTTAAGAATTCCGTCTCGCCATGTAGTCTGGCCTAAGAATAGTCTACCTGTCTGTGAATGTACAGCCAGATGTTTTCTAAAGAGTACAAAAAGTATTTCATTGATGAAAATAATTAAATGTACAGTTACTCCCAGAAGTGTGTTCCTGTAGGTCATGTGTGTCACGCGGGCGGAGTCGCAGGCTGAGCTAGTGATTAAGTACAAATTTAATCATGTGAAAATATTATTTCAGATGTCCCGTCTCGCCATACAGTCTGGACTAAGAATAGACTGTCTGCGCGAAAGTCTAGACAAATATAATTGCTGGAGTAGTTACAAAATGAGACCTCGTAATTTGAGAATGAGAAAAAAATGAGACTGCCTTCAGCTTAAAATCAGGCGAGGTGAAGTCAAATAAAACCGGGTGAGCTAAAAAAATCGTTTAAAAAAAAACTTCATGGATGAATTTATCTTGGAATTTTACGAGAGCGACTGACGTTTGTTCTCCCAACCCTGAAAACCGCTAGAATCTCTTATGTCAGCAGGTGAGAATAGCTCGAGTTTTGAAGATCGCGACGGGGCCCTCATAATGGGGACCCGCCACGATCTTGAGAACCCAAGTCCAACACCTGCTTTAGAAAATTGGTATAGCAGCAACATCCATAATATGTTGAGGCAATTTGGCGTGGTGTTTAAATAAAGCCTGTGCACTGAACTTTAAACTGTTACAAAGCGAGCATTACATACATTTAAGTTCGCGCAGTACGTATTAAGTGTTGCTCTATACAACATCCTTCACACATTACTTTACAGAAAAAAGAACCCAAAAATAAAAAGACAGTAAGCTGAGAGTATTTATATTTTCAGCTCTATATCTTCTCACAGAAGGTTCTAATTTTGCTAGCAAGATGGAAAGACGGCCTGAATTAGGTAGCAGGATAGAATAGATGTGCTAGGCGGAGGGTCAGATGCTATGGGGCACATTACGAGAGGCCCTATGTTCAGCACAGCAGTGGACTGCAGCAGGTTCATTGATCTTTATGGAATCAGTGAGGAATCTTAAAATGGTAAATACACAGGTATCATTTCAACACTGACAACACTTTTGGCGACAATATCAAAATAAGCACACTAGTAGTCAGGTGGTAACTGAATCGGTGTATGGCATAGAAGGCAGGATGCCCCAGGTGGAACGGATGGAAAGAGATGGCTAGAATGAACAGAATGTGAAAGGTAAACAATAGAGTGCTATGGCGGATTATGTGAGAAGTTATGCCATGCGGTGAGAGTTTTAGAAATTGAACTATCGAGGCTAAGTTTTCTCAATATGTTTTTTTACAGGAATTAAAATTGTACAATGGCAGATTTAATGCTTTAGGCATTATCTAACAGTCAATGGTAGGGTGATGCAGAGATATAAAACAATTATTAATTATGTATGAGTGTGTATATGAATTATGAGAATGTATAGAGTAATGTATTTCTGACCTCAATTTGTAAGTTTAGATAAATTGCAAATGCATAAACTGTTTAATTCAATGTGTATTTGATTTATCACACAGATGTAGGCTTTTCCTATCACCATCATCATCATCATCTTCCGGCCCTAGTCCCAATTATTTGGGGTCGGCACAACATGTCATTCTCTTACATACATTCCTATCGGATGTCATTTCCTCAGTCACTCCCTTCCTTGCCATATCCTCTTTCACACAGTCCATCCATCTTTTTTTGGGCCGACCTCTGGTTGTAAAGCCCTCTACACTAATACTTTTCCTATTACCATTACATAGTATAGATTCTTAAATATCTGTGTTTCTCTGCTAATTTCCTCCAAAACAACTCAACAGATCATGATACTCTGCCCCTGCACACTCTGTGGTGTGGCAGTAGTGAACGTGACAGTTTGTTCCTAAGGGAACACTCAATCCATCCACACCTCGGTGGATGGATTGAGTGTTCCCTCCGTGTGAGATGGTCAGTTGTCATTCCTATCAAACCACCAAGTGTTCACATGGGTGGTCAGTTAGGAATATTTAACCTGGTTTACTAGTAATAGCCTTGATAACACATCTGTGTGACACCAAACTTTACAGAAGGAGGTTAAAACGTTGTAATGTTATTATTTTAAGGACTAAATCTTCTATTTTATATCACAAGCGTTGAATTAGATCACATACCTAATTCAACGCTTTCTACTAGTTTAGATTTAAGTAACTGTAACAAAGGAAATCTGAAAATGGCTACATTTGTCTGATAGACAGACTCTTCCAATACTCGTTAAACAAGGTTTTCAGTATTACCGATGACATGTCATAGAACAATAGGAAGTGAGTCTATCAAAGTGGAATCATTTCAAGTACTCACATACAATATTACTTGATCGAGCTAACATTTTGAGTAAAAACCACAGTAGAGTTTTTGTCCAGATATTCAGCATTCATTTATCTATCGAGTGATACATACTATTCAGTATTCACAATACCGAACACAACTCTCTTTAGATAGATAGATAGATTACTCTTTATTGTACACCAAAAACAAAACAAAAAATAAATACAAGAATCTTTAATAAGCTGCACAGGAATTTACCTTTATTTAGTGCCATCTCACCAGCTCGTTTGAAGCCTTTGTTGTGAAATGTTTTGTTGACAGATTTATTCTTTGATACGAGTTGTGATGTTGTACAGTGCACGACATCTCACTTGGCAAGGTTTTGTAGTAGTTGGGGTAAGTTCGCACATCATACAATTAGAGCCACAAAAAGTGCTTGTCATTATTCTATTCAATCATCAGAATGCCATCATTTATATTGAATAATGTCTGCTTTGTCGCAAAAGAGACCCAAAAACATCTCAGATGCACTGACAGTTCTTGCCAAGTTACTTGCTGATATCTGTACTTACACTGATTTTTATTAATTTTGAAGTAAAAATAGGAACACCACATGTGACTGTGGACCTTTTGTGAAGGCTTTAATATTTTATTAATGATTATGGGCAACAGAGACACCCGCAAACAGACATAATACAGAACCTGATATATATTAGAGGCAATTCCTACATTTTAAATAAAGACAATAAAAAAACAATAACTATGTCAATACAGGATTGCCTCAATGACATAATCGATACTTGCTAGTAGGTTTTTGGACAATGTCAGCTGACAGTAAAATCAATCGCCCATTTGTTGTTATCTATTATGGAATGTGAATGGTTCACATTGATAATAACTTAGTAAGTGACCTTGAAACACATCTGTTCATGGATTCCAATTTGCAGTAGGCAAACTTATGAGTCTACTCACTGTGAAAAACATCAGTTGAACCTTATTTTGAAGTTGTCAGATTGGTAAGCCGTCAGATTTCTGATTAGAGACTAGAGAAAGTTGTCAACACTCACCATTAGAACTCTTCAAGTCTCTGTGTATGAGTGACATCGGAGCACCAACATGTAGGTACGCCATTCCTTGCGCCACCTGGATGGCCCAGTCGACCAGAATACCCGGTCGTATCTTCCGACCGGACAACACTCGATTCAAAGGCCCACCGCGCGCATATTCCATCACCAAACATAAGTTGGGCTCTTCTAAACAAACACCTTTCAACGACACTATATTCTCATGTTGAAGAACCCAAAACAGTCTCGCCTCTTGAAGTACACTCTCTTTTATCACATCGATGTCTTCGTTTGCGTCTTGCCGAGCCGCCTTCACGGCTACGACTTCATCGTTCCAATAACCACGGTACACTTTCCCAAAGCCGCCCACGCCGATCACTTCTTCTAGTTTCAGCTGCGAGAAGGACACGCAGGGCGGCTCCACGGCCAAGGGATCCTCCTCCGTGACATACACGGCGGGGAATATGCCGACGCGGTCTCCGATCTTCCCCGTCCACCAGCCCTCGTCGCCGGAGATGTTAGCGTCTTTGGATAGCACCTCGACGATCTCACCGCGGCGCAGGGAGAGCTCGTCCTCTCCCTGCGCGACGTAGTCGTACACGGCGGTGAACAGAGCGAGCGGCGGGCGATCGCTGTCGGCCGCCATGGCCGCGCGGCCGGCCGCAGGCCGCGGCGGCATCACCCCGGCCGCGCCCCCATCGCGCCTCTCCTCCTCACTCACGCGCCCCGACACTGCTGCAGCCGCCACCCACCACAGCACATAACGCTACACACGACAAACCAACGCGTTTGATTATGATCACCGTATTATTCCGCCATCTTTGTTTCTAACATCGATCATGGCGGTGTTGTGTAGAAGCGAGCACTCCTAGGGTACACTTTTGAGTTATAGCACGCGCGACGTTGTTTCGAGGAGATGCGGGAGGTGTCTTCGCTGCGATAAATTTAATTATTTCTCATTCATCTATCACACTATCTGATAGACGGACGAAATGACAACCATACCGCAGCGAAGTCAGTGACAAACTGACGTTTGGTGTTACTATAACGTAAAAAATTGTCTCCCACAAAATTTGTTTTAACATAAGCTTAACGATGTAGCTAGCAACACACAATGTGCAAGTATCACAAAAAATCAATCATGAGGCCTGAAAATGTTATAAATTAGTTCAGTTAGAAAAACCTACTTAAGTTATAATAATTTAAGTTATAATAAAAAGATTAAAATATTTTGTTTACGTAAAATATTTTTATTTACTGTTCCAGAATGGTTCGTAATGCTGCAAGTGTAACATAGATGGCGCTTTAAACAAGTTCATGGAAATTATAAAAATTGAGTGTCAATTTGAAGTGAAGATAGTTCAGTACTGCTCAGTACTGTCAAAACTGCCATCTTATATTATTTTTACGAACTATTTACAGGAATCGTAGACGTTTCCCTCAAGTCATGTCAATTTCGCTACAATATCAGAAGAAATCAATGCATACTTCTTTTAATTTTCATTATATTATACATTTAAAGCATATAATTTATTGTAAATGGTATTATTTATAATGATGGATAATTTCAACACTTATATCAACCGGTCCCATGGTGTAATGGTTAGCACTCTGGACTTTGAATCCAGCGATCCGAGTTCAAATCTCGGTGGGACCTTGAAACACTTTTTGGACTTTTTTATTGCTATACATTTTATATATTGCTTGTTGTCATATCTAAGATACTTATTTTAATGCTATGTCGTGAAACCGCTAACATATTTTTTATTTTATACTTGAAGAAATTGAGCGATAGTCTGTGGGAGTCTGAAGGGATGCTGGGTAGGGAGCATTATTGATCGTGCGAAAATGGGATAGTCGTATCCATTCGCGGCGACCACCCAGTCCGCGGACGTGGGACCGGTTTTCAACCTCAAATATTCGCTTACACGCCTTAAATACCGAATAAATAACCGAATTATTGAATAAAAACGTACAGGTTTCGCACAAAAAATTAGTAAAATGGCGTTAAACTAAGTTATGTGTCAAAAATACTGATCGCGTTCAATCTAAACATCAAAACGTGTCTTGTCATAGTGAATTCGAAGAGAAATCAGCCTATATCTAAACAAATTTCTAAATTATAATGAAATAAATGTGATTAATTTATTGAAAATGTTATGATAAATAATTATTTGTATGTCCGACCAGTGTTCGATAAGTAGCAAGTGAATTAACTTAAAATAATGGCCGATTTGCTATCCCCGGGCTAGATTTTAATAAATAATGTGGAAAATAACAACCATGAATAATTGTATAAAAAGTGGGCTGTGTCTGAAATGGCGTTGGCGTAAACGCTGGCATGAAATTAAAAAAATGATAAATGCTTCACGTAAAGGGGGCGTGAATGGTCCCTTTACGTAGCTATTCCGACTAGAATTAGGAAAATTAATAATAAATATAACAAAATGAATACGTTCAACGCACCGACCACGCAAATAAATGCGATTGATAAAATGACAACAGTGAAATGTAAATCTGTGGATCTGGAGGGATATGTTATTATAGTGGTGCAGACTAAAGACAACAAAATAAAATTATATGGTAAGTACAGTATTTGAATAAAATGTTATTAGGTATGTAAACACTCATGGAACTATACTACAACTTCTTAAAATTATTATTTCAATCTTACTTTAATTTCATAGTGTGATTCAGACTCAAACCGTTGTCATCCATCGATATTTGTGTACTGTATCTTGTAAAACAAATGTAAATTAAACAAATAAATGTATCTACAACAGTACATATCTACAAGATACTGTTTGACCCATTTAAACCATTTATTTATTTATTTCACCTTACGACTATTAATACAGGTTTCCCTAATTCAATAGAGTAGCTATTTTATTAATTTATTTCTTTACATCTTACATATTTCTTTTTACACATTGAAAAACAGAATTTTCTTTCACAAATTTTACATATAAGTTATGGAGGTATCAATAAAATACTAATCAATCAAACCATATATAATAACACTAGTGTTCTCTGTATCCTGACGAACGCTACGGTCCGAATCCCACAAGAAAAGTAAGCTTGAAATAATATTACTTTTGTAGAGGAGGTTGTGTAGAGTGTGTGTAGAAGAGGTGGTTGTAAGGCCCCAGATGTGTATCTATATAAAAAAAAATGAATAGGCCTTTCGTAGATACGCCTGCGCTCAATTAACTTTGAAACTTTTGAGTAAGTTTACACATATCAAATACCTACTAGATGCTGTCATCAATATACATTTACAAAATTAAGTTTAGTTCAACCATTTTTGTAAAAAAAATATGTCTTGTTATTCAAATTTGCCTTATCATTACTTAAAAAAATATTTCTTCATAGGTACAGTCATACTCCTCCACGCTATCCTGTGAATCCATCTATGCCCGAAATTCTTAAAACAGCACACACACACATTCTCTGAACCTTTTCCCAACTCAGTTGGGGTCGGCTCTCCAGTTTAACTGTGATGCGGCTGAACTTCGATATTTTGCGTGAAGCGACTGCCATCTGACCTCCAACCTACCAATGGTCCAAAGTCTTCCTACAGTCCCGGGTCCTTTAAGCGGGGCGTGAAAAAGCATCTGATGAGGCCGTCAAGCTGAGCGCCACCATTGTAGCACTGAACGTGTTTGCAATGGTGACCCTCTTTCATGGGACTTTGCCTTCAGCTTAACATCAGGCGAGGTGAAGTCAAATTGACGTGCCATAGATAAAAAAAAAAAAAAAAAAAAAAGACCAATGGCGATATCGAAGTTTCAAGTTAGCACACACACACACACACATTATGACAAATAGAAAGTTTCGACAAGTATCTACCTCATTCTAAGGTGGCAATAACTGCACAGGGACCTTACCAACACCTCCTAAAAGTAATATTATTTCAATTTTACTTTACTCCCGTACTGAGATTCGGACCGTATTCGTCAGCGTCCGTCAGGATACACAGAACACTAGTGTTATATGGTTAAATTTAATCAAACAGTATCTCTTACTGTTGTAGATACATTTATTTGTTGAAACTGTTAGAATTTACACTTGTCTTACAAGATACAGTAACATAACATGACATAAACTCACGCCTATATCCCCGAAGGGGTAGGCAAAAGGTGCTAGCACCCACATTTCGCCAGTTTATGTTTAGGTCCCAATGTAATAGGTGGTAAACCTATTGCCATTAACCGGTCACTTATAAACCTGCGATAAATACACACATAAGTTCGAAAAGCATCGAAAAGTCATTGGTGTGTGCCATGGTAAAACCTGGTTACGAACCCGAGACCTCGTCTCAGCAGTCCATTACTCATACCACAGTACACAAATATCGAAATATTGAATAGTGGAAGTGAAATAACACTTTTTTAAGAGATGATGGAAGGGTCCGAGATCTGGATACATTTCTATTAGTAAGCAGTAATGCGTTCTTGTTTGTGTGATTTGACAAACACACGGCAGTCAGTCCATACCTTATTTTTTATCGTGCGAAAAATCCCCACGGATACCCCCACCAGAGCCGGTTGGTAGGTTATGTCGGACTCGTACCGACTAAAACGCACGCCGTCTTTGGGTCTTCAGTTGCCGGAGGTGAGGCAGTAGCCAACATATCCCTCGCACCCCGGCAGACCCGGGGCCTTCTCTTCGAGATAACCCCCGTCGGGTGTAAGGACCACGGTGTCCCCAACTAGCCCCCGGGTATGGGGAGGCGCACTTTGCGCCGCCGCCGCGGCCTGCTTCAGCTAGGGTGACAGGCGGCTCCACCCGTCACCCCCAGGCCTGCGCTCATGGAGGACGGAGGTCATTCTGCGACCTCCGACGTCCGAGTCGCCTCCGCTCATCGCGGGCTGTGCGGGTCCGGAGTCTGATTTTATACAAAAGCGTTATGCATGAGAGTGTGTGTTCACGAGTGGATAGCTCTCACCGACACGGTTTCGACTAGGCGCTCCTTTCATTTCTAGGTGGTCAAGGGCCTCATAGGCCTTGATTTTTCTGTTAGTAAGGAGTATCTGTGTGATTTAATTGTACAAATACACAGGCAGTGTGTTTACGAATGGATAGCTCATGCCGAAACGGTTCGGTGACTTGTAGTGCTGTACGTGTTTGCAATGGTGACCCTCTTCCATGAGACTTTGCTTTCAGTTCAACATCAGGCCAGGTGAAGTCAAATTGACGTGCCATATACCTATATAAAAAAGCGTTATTTCAATTCTGTGGTGACTAAAACTGATAGGGGGCTATGTTTCCAAAATGGTATGTTCGATAGGTACTTCCTAAAGAGTTTCCAGAAATATTTTACCACCGAATTCATTAAGGAATATCGCGCCACATAATAGATCAATCTGTACACACGGTAACGTAGTAATTCAATTTTAAGTACTAACCTAAATCCGGGTCTACATTTGTGATACGAATAACGCACCGGACTGCGTGGAATCGGTACTGGACTTGATGTTGAGTGTGGTTGAAACAACTCCTGACAGTATCTGCACAGACTAGAGTTGTGTTCGAATGAAATCAAATAATTTATTTGGCTGAATACAATAAATGCTGCAATGCTTTTTTCCCACTATATATTCTGCCACATACGGTGTGTAAAATAATTAATGTCTTGATATAATAAAATTAAGTTACATGAAAATATTGCTATTGTGAAGAAAGAAAGAAAGAAAGAAAAAAGTTTTATTTAGATCATCACAATGTGTTTCTCATGTAGGTACAACAGTTCGTGATGTAGGTTATGCATAACCCTCACACTGTGTGAACCCAAATATTAATTGTGTCGTTCAAAAAATTGTTAATAAGACTTAATACATTTTGTTTAACAATATGTTAAATAATTGTTTCTTTAATAATGTCATACGTAAGTTATACTTTTTGGAAGGCTATTAAATATTCTTATACACATGCAGAAAACATTTTCTACTATGTTGACAACACGAGTCGATAGATAATTTCATTTAAGCTCCACTATTACGTAGCCAAATACGTCCACTATCGAACAGACACGCACTTTTAATACGGTCACGGTAAAATTTACGTAAATGTAGACCCGGCATTAGAAATCTTACCATAACTGTTACAAAGTAATAAAAGCCTGCACTTTATGGACAAAAGTAGGGGCAGTACGTGACCGAATCGTAGACCAAATAAATCTTTTACATTGTAACACATACGAACGTTAAAGTAACATTGACGATTGTTACTTGATTTTTGAAATGTCATGCGTACAATCGGCGAGAAATAAGTAAATAAACTATAAAGTTATTAAGTCTCTAATAGTCAGTCACACAAGTTAAGTAAGCCCCGTGATTAGGCTTTGTCAACTGCGCTGGGTTAATCTAAATTACGGTGGGTTCTTCTTCCTATCATGTTTTGGGGAGCTATCGCGAACACTCAGACCCTGTTAGATCCTTTGTGTTGGCCCTAACCTGACTCCTACATTTGAGGAAGGATAGCTTTCTCCATTAGGGTGCCTGTAATCCTCTGGTTTGCGGTAGTGGTAGCCCATCCCGAGTAGATCCCTTCGATGTCTTTCTAAGGCGTGACACTCGCTCAGAATGTGATTCACCGTTTCGTCGTCCTCCTTGCATCTTACTCAAAGTGTATTACGTCCAATAGTCGCCGGTAAAGCAACCCCATTATTTTTGCGGTGTATTAGTTAAAATAGCAGCAATTGGGACTAATAGGAGAGATACTCCAACTATTGTCTGCCGTCTAGCCCCTGGGTATGGGATGGCGCACTTCTAACGGAGTCCACTAGACATAGGCCTCTTTCAATGTCGGGAGGCTTCAGCTTACTGTCTCCACGCTGGCCAGATAGATTGGTATAGGGATTTTTTCGAGTTTTTCCATTGATCACGTGTCAAGACTCCCTTCGGATAAGGAGTTCACGGTTCTTTAAGTGAAACGTAATTTTAAGCATTCTCGAATTTTCTAAAACGTATCCCAATCCTTTTAACAGACATTACTAATATAAAACATGTTCCAGGGTCACCATCGGCGGGAAACTGGGACAACTTGGAGCTGGCTGACGAGATAATGGACGTGAACGAGACCAGGCTTGAAGACATGTCGCGGACAGAGGTCCTGGGGCATATTCATGAGGTGAGTAGATTCTTTAGACCAAAGTCTTGAGCGCTTAGTAATCTTTGATATAGTTTACTCATAATCTACTTTTTTTATCGTGCGAAAAATCCCCACGGGGTCCGTTCCCCACCAGAGCCTGTTGGAGAGGTTATGTCGGACTAGAACTGACTAAAACGCACGCCAGAACAATAACACATAAAAAGAAAAGTTTAACGTTTTATGTTTTTTGATACTATATCTGGTACTATAATTTCATCTTATAGGTATATAAAATTGTCGTGTCACAATGTTCGTTCCCGTACTCCTCCGAAACGGCTTGACCGATTCTCATGAAATTTTGTGAGCACATTGAGTAGGTCTGAGAATCGGCCAACATCTATTTTTCATACCCCTTAGTGTTAAGGGTTGTTCACCCTTAAAATTTATACGGCAAAAAACGTTTGCCGGGTCAGCTAGTATACATATAAATATATGCATTAAGCAGGTATGCAAGACCGTCATATGGATGTCACATACTGACAAAGTTTCAAGTCGATACGACAATAGAAGTTAGTTAATTTAGACTTCCAAGACTTGACTCCTAAACACACAAACTAACATACAAACAAACATTGCAAGTTACATGAAGTTTAAATACTGAAATACGTGGCGTGTACACGTCTCTGCTGAAACCACCTTCAGTTTATCATCAGGTGAGGTGAAGTCCAATTTATTTAAGTGAACTAAATCCTTCGGTGACCAAGTCAAAGTCACCGATACTTCCGGAAAAGCCAAGATAAACCGCATCTTCTTTTCAAACTAGTCAACTCGCACAAAACTGGGTTTTATTTCTTTGTATGTGAAAATCAGATGGCAGTCACTTGACGGAAAATATTGAAGTTCAGCTGAAACTGGCAGTTAGACTGGTAATAGCGAACCCCAGGCTTTGAGGTGAAGTCTTTTTATGTAGCTGGGATTACCAGTAAGATGGAGAAGAAGTATGTAAAAAAATTAAAAGGTGTAGATAATAGGCAAATGAACAGATTGTGGGACTGTCATTTTTTATATTTCTAAGGACAATACATGCTGTCGGATAACGAGTAGGCTGCTGAGACGAGGTCTCGGGTTCGATCCCAGGTTTTACCATGGCGCACACGAAATTTTCGATGCTTTTCAAAGTTATGCGTGTATTTATCGCAGATTTATAAGTGCCCGGTTAATGGCAATTGGCTCGCCACCTATTACATTGGAACCTAAACATAAACTGGAGAAATGTGGGTGCTAGCACCACTGCCTACCCTTTCGGGGATATAGACGTGATAAGATGAGAGAGAGAGAGATGAAAACACTAAACAATATTAACCATTCATATCTACACCACTTAACGTTAATGAGCTGATTGCGGTCTGTATTCGGCTACGGTTTCATACCAAAACAACGTCACTCTTTTCTAAAGTTCAACGAAAGAATCACCAATTAAGTCCTGGTTTAACACCCGGTAATGTTGCCCTGGGACTAATATCAGTATAATAATATGCTATCTAAGCACCAATTATCCTAATTCATAACGTAATTTATCTCATAATACAACACTCTGTAATTAGCTGTAATTTAACATTCCTTATGAGCTGCCAAATGTGTTCCCACCTGTCGCATACCGGTAATTATTGTGTCAAGAATCACTACGTTGCCATATTGGTTCTTTTGGGGGTCAAAAGTACTGGTTTAAGGTCATCATTCTTTGAGTGAAATCACAAATTAGTATTTCGATATTTGAATGGGAATAGTATTTATTGAAGGGGCCTGGGGCCCTACCAACACACGTAAAAAGTAATATTTCAACTACTTTCATTCATTTAAGAGAAGGTGGTACGACTCCAGAAACCCTTAATAGAACAGAAACAAACAACTGACCACGAAATTGAATTACAAGAGATCAAACTCTGTATACTCTACAATAATAATAGTATACGTTAATTTCAGACACCTTATATATCAAGTTAGTAACAATTATTGTAAACTAGCTGATGCCCACGGCTTCGCCCGCGTGGAATTTTGTTCCCGTTCCCGCAACCCTTGGGAACCTTTTCCCGGGATAAAAAGTAGCCTATGTGTTATTCCAGGTTCTAATCTACCCCTGTACCAAATTTCAACCAAATCAGTCCAGCCGTTTATGCGTGAAAGAGGAACAAACATCCATCCATCCATCCAAACAAACTTTCGCCTTTATAATATTAGTAGGATACTAGCCTTAGAGCATAGTTTGCTGGTGAGTTCAAATCAAATCAAATCAAATATCGGAAGATCTCGGCCATTTTGTCAATAAAATCATCCCAGACAGTTTTGTTAGTGTCGTAACGTGCGTGTAATGAAACGGTCTACTACATAAATGTTATTATCCTGTGCGTTCATGAGTAGCTTAGTCCCACCCTCTCCTTTTCACTACAGGACAACACGTGCAGGACTTGGTTGTCACTTGCCACCCGTATACGGTGCGGAATATTCCATCAAGAACCAAGCGGTTCGGTGAGTCTTTCCTCTGCCGCTTACTCACGTGTTTCCTTCTTCGTACAGCCCCGGTTCCTTTAAGCGGGGCGTGAAAAAGCGTAGCCGTCTAGCTGAGCACCACCATTGTAACACTGTAGGTGTTTGTAATGGTGACCCTTTTTCCTAAGACTTTGCCCTCAGCTTACCATCAGGTGGGTTGTAAAAATGACGTGCCCTAAATAAGAAATAAAATAAAAAACACGACAAATATTATCTGTTAACTAATATTCTACAATTCAATATAATTTATTATCTCTTACACCAAACCGTATCCAAGATGGCGGGTTACAAACCACAATAAATATTGAATTAGCTCAGGTCGAGCCCATCGAGTAAATAAAGTGTACATTGGCGATCTTCCCTTTTCTTAAATAATTAATAAGATATCACTTTTTCGGCTAATAGATTGACTTGTAATGATTTGTATCGATTGACTTTATTGGGGTGTACTTTTGGCTGTTTGAAAGAGCTATGAGAAAAGGGCAGTGACTGTTATGTAGGTATACAGGGTGAATTTCTCAAAAGGGATTGGTAGGCCCAATCCGAAACTAGTTATAAGGCATAGCGATAATTGCAAAAGGAGTCACGGGCCCGACTTTGATAAAATTTAAAACCTAATCATTAGATTTTTGAAAAACCAATAACGGCGGGCTACATACGCACACAGGTTCACAAGAGGCAGACTGCCAATCACAATGCTCGGTTCTCTCGAAACCTTTACATTACGAATTCGATAGTTCATGCTAGTGCTACTGTTGATTTTGAAAAAAAAAGAAAAACTATTAAGGATCTTTGGAGAAGGAAAATTTGGAATTTTAATAAAATCAAAGAGTTGTGGACGCAAAATGTGCTTAAAATGCGCTCTACACGTGCAGTACGCATTTTTGGACTGTCATTTGAGGATAGAACGGATCGCAACGATAGTGGACGAGCTCAAATCTACCAATAATTATAGATTATATCAAAATAATCCGTGCGCGCCACTATCGTTTGACCATAATCTCACCTATTGGTAAGTGATGATGTCGTCGAAAGTGGAGCACGCTTGCCTAGAAGTAACCTATTCATTCCAGTCTTGAAGACTTTCAAGTTATAGCTATCCAGAAATACTGGTTCGGGCAGGGCGTTCAATACGTAGTATAAAACAAAGTCGCTTTCTTTGTCCCTATATCCCTTTGTATGCTTAAATCTTTAAAATTACGCAACGGATTTTGATGCGTTTTTATAATAGATAGAATGGTTAAAGAGGAAGGTTTATATGTATATAACATCATGCTACGACCAACAGGTGCGGAGCAGACATGAAAAATGTTGCAAAAACGGGGTGACGCAGACGAAGTTGCGCGGGTCCGCTAGTAATAAATAAACTGAACTGGCAGTGGGCTTGCCACATCTAACGAAGGCCCCATGGCCGCCGAAGTTAATGAGTCCTGCGATAGGCTAATTGATTGAATAACATAGCATAACATAAACTCACACCTGTATCCCCGAAGGGGTAGGCAGAGGTGCTAGCACCCACATTTCGACAGTTTATGTTTAGGTGCCAATGTAATAGGTGGCGAGCCTATTGCCATTACCCGGGCACTCATAAACCTGCGATAAATACACACATAACTTCGAAAAGCATCGAAAAGGCATTGGTGTGTGCCATGGTAAAACTTGGGATCGAACCCGAGACCACGTCTCATCAGTCCATTACCCATACCACTAGGCTAACGCGGTATTTCATTGATTGATAATAATATAATTTGTTAGTTAATTGAAAGAGGAATAATAGGTCTTTGCTCAAATTACATTAGCATTACATACTTAGATTTTGTAACCACGTTCCCGTTATTTGTTCTAAATTTTTAATTATTTGCAACACTTGGTTATGAGTTGGAAATCAACATATATTTTGTGGCAATCAACCTTGGTATGGTATGCATATATTGCATACTTCAGTGTTGCGTGTAATTCTTACTATACACAGACTTTTTTTCTTATTTTTAAGTACGCTAAATCCTCACGTATTCCACCTCTGCCAAAACAGGTGGAGGTTATTATGTCGGACTCGAACCTATTAAAACGCACCTGTCTATGGGTCTTGATTGCTGGAGGTGAGATAATACAATACATATCTCTGGCCCCAGGTAGACCCGTGGACATCTTTTTTTAGGTGACCCCCTTCCCGTAATGTGAGGACCAAGATATCCTCTTTTAGCCCCCGGGTATGGGTAGACACGCTTTGTGCTGTTGCAGGCCTGCTTCTGCTAGGGTGACAGACGGCTCCACCAGTCACCCCTAGGTCCACGCTCATAGAGGACAATATACAGACTAAACGTGCAGAATAATGGTACTGATAAACATCATAACATTGTAATTTTTTTTTGTAATATACACTTGAATACTTGGCTTGAAGATAGAGCGTTCGACTGTTCAGTTAGAGGTTATGAAATCGATTCTCGGTCGAAATTCGATCTAAATACATATATACATACACATATACACGCCTATTCCTATCCGGAGTAGGCAGAAGTGAATTAACACCCACATTTTACTAATCATTGCATTGGGTCCCACGTAATAGGGGGTGAGCCTTTTACCACATTCCGGGCCCTATTGTTGTCTCGAACCATGCATCTGAGGCTGAGTCTGAACTGTATAGTATCTGTTAAATTCATCGGGATATTTACCATGTTTGTTTATTTCGTTGAATAACCGATATTTCGTCTGTCTGATGTTAAACAACTCTATCCCTTAGTCGCCTTGTACGACTACTACATAGGAAGAGATGGGATGACCCAAATTCTACTGTGCCGGGATTTTTTTATATTCTTTTTTATGTCAATATATAGTGATAATATAATTGATTGTATTTGGTAAACTAAAAGTGTATTTTTGTTTCAGTGTATTTCATCTTGTGTCATCAAACTACGCGTGAAGCGGAGGAGCGAAACAAAACTATGTAAGTACACTAAGTAACTATATATTACAGAGAGTTAGGGAACCACTCTCATAAGCTTTTTTTATCGTGCGAAAAGTCCCCACGGATACCCCCCGCCAAAACCGGTTGGGGAGGTTATGTCGGACTCGAACCGACTAAAACGCACGCCGTCTTTGGTTCCTAAGTTGCCAGAGGGGGGATAGTAACCAACATATCCCACGCACCCCGGCAGACCCCGGCCATCTTTTTTTCTAGATAACCGCCTTCAGGTGTAGGGTTTTAACACGATTGGCTTTGCTCATTCTCTCTTCTTTGGAGAACTGTTAGACGAATAACTCAAGAAAAATATGATAAGACTGGCACAGAAGAAAATAAACTTCACAAACCAAAAAACAGAAAACGAGCAAAGCCAGTCATGTTAAAAACGGCCATACAAAAAGTGTTGGATTTTTTTATTTATACCAAAATCTCCAGTTTACTGACGATTTCAGCACAACGCCATCTATCGAACCGAACCAAAAACTTTTTATACAAGTCCGCAAAATATTACGGTATGCCATCAATAATTATTCTTGCAATCATTCTCGACTGAATCAATAAAACTTCCCAATGATGCAGTTCATCTTTTATTTGCGACTCAGTTTATGACCGTCACGTTACTCGGGTTTGTTACTTGACGTCAAAGAATTTTATGTCAGCACTTATTGTTGGAAGTAGCTTCTGATGCAATTACTGAGGAGTTCCCTCGTAAACTTGATCTGGGAAGTTGTTCGGAAAGAATTTTATTTTATTCCAATTTGATCAGTTGGAATAAGCCACTCTGGGAAGATTATTGCTCTGGAAAACTGAAGGGTGGAACCTCGTAGATGGGAAGATAAGCGTTATGTGGGAGTCGAAGCGAGTGTAATGGTATATACTAGATTATATAAAGATATAGGACATGACGGTCCCGTCCTTAGTGAGCAGTCCGCCTAGAGCAGTACCTCCGCCATACATATTACCACCTCGAATCCTTGTATTCCCGGCAGTGAGTAGAGTAGCCAGAGCTCACTGGAGAGGTTTTGTACTGTCAGTGGGAAGACCAAAGGGGTTAGTTGACATTGTTATGCGATACTATGAAACCCTGCTTGACTCTAGTTTGTGTACCCATTTGCCACAAGTTGTCACGTCCACACTCAACGTCATGTCTTGATGCCACGCTGTCCGGTCCGCTATTCATGTCACAAATCTGTACGCACCTTTAGGCACCTATTGACTGTTTCTAATTTAAATTTTCAAAAAATTGATTGATAAACAGAGGAGAAAAAGCTACTAAAATGTTTTCTCTTTACTTTACTTATACGCAAATATAGTCTCAAAGAAGTCCGTTCCTCCTCCCTGATAAATAATTCACGATGGTCACAGGTGTTCACAAGAACCCAGCTTCTCACGGTCGAAGGAACACCTGCATATTTAAGTTCGCACGACACGACAGTGCGCAGCGAAAACTTTATTCGAATAATTTTATACCTTCAACTGGCAAAGTTGAAAAGCGTTTATGAATGACATGGCTTGAATAGTTCTAGTTCTTCTTCATTAGAGCGCGGAAATACCAACCATTATGGTATTTCATTTGTATAGGACATGTCAAAATCATCTTGCATGATATTTTTTTTTATACAACTTAGGTCGCATACGAGCACGCGGCTCACCTCATGGTAAAGTGGTTAAGGTGGCCTATGGGCGAGTGTAACACCAGAGGAATAACACTCGTGCGGCAACCCCTGTAAGAACAGAGACATTATGTGTCGTCAGCGCAAAAGATGTAAGATAAGCCTTTGGTTTTCCCACTGACAACACAAAACCTCTCTAGTGAGCGCTGGCTACCCTACTCACCAGCGAAAACACAACACAAGGTTATTAAACGGCGATATTCTGTAGGGCGGAGGTACTTCCCCATTCGGACTGCTCGATTAGGACGAATATACCGTCGTGTCCAACCACCTCTACATTACCATCCTCTACATTATTATTACATTTTATAATTTACAATTAAATCTTACAATGATGGCCCTCAGCTTGACGGCTTCCTCAGTGCGTTTTTAGATCCAACATCAAGAACCATTTATTTCGCGTGCGGAAATTCCCTCAGATACCTCGCTTGAGCCATCAATCGATCAATCGGCCTATCGCAGTCCACTGCTGCACATAGGCCTCTCCCAATGTGCGCCACTGCTCCCTATCCTCCACCTTCCGCATCCAGTCTGTCCCAGCTGCCTTTTTCTGGCTAGGGGGCGTCCTACCTTCCGTTTGCCTTCTTGCGGTCTCTATTCAAGGAATCGTTTGCTGCCTCGGCTGTGAGACTAAAGTTTCCATATCTTCCTCGATGACGCGGCCTGCTTCTGCTAAGGTTGGCGGCAAGTGTACCCTCAGCGGAAAAATCGGGTTACAAATGCGAATGAACCGAGAAAGCCAAATTTCGGATATAAAGTGGGGGGCGGGGGGGGGGGGGCTATTACCATAATCATCATCATCAACCCTTTTTTCAACTTAAGCTTTTCTTGCCTCCCCCCTCCCTCCACCCTCACGTAATATCCAAAAATTGGCTTTCTCGGTTCATTTGCGTATCCAAATGTATATAATGACTGGACTAAAAGAGGTAGACAGAGATTTAACATGACCCAGATTTCGCAACCTTTTTAGTCTTATACGGCCTCTTTGCTGTCAAATAGAGGTAATAGGCAGTATCCGTCAGACATCACGGTAAGGTCGAAGGTCGGTATTCTACACTACCGAACCGAGAGACTCCTTATATATTGATTTTGCGTTAATTAAATAAATGTAATACCTCTCCCTTAAATTTTGAACTAACAAGTAATATTCAAAGAACTTAAAACCAATAAACAGTATTCCTGAATCATCTATACTCTATAACAATATTATTTCAGCACAAATTCTACGGAACCTTTCGAAGGTGTACAATAATATAAACATTGATTCATCCCACCCTGAAAAAATACATCTCGAATGAAAATGGAAAGTTCTTGAGTTTAACATAAATTTATTAAAATATGTACATAATTACATTGAGTTTTGGTACTTTCAGCTGATTATCATAGAGTTAACATGTTGTTTATTTATATTATAATATAATAATAAAAGAAAAAGTCACTTAGAAAGCGAAACTATATTTCCTAATGTATTCTATCCAACGCTCAGTACGTTTGTACATCTCTTTGCTGTAGGTAATATGATTACGCGCAGTCCAAACTCCTACAACACCTAGCTAAACCTTCCAACCTACCTAACAACTTTATATCATAGCAATAAAGTTCAAAATTGTATAATTAATTTAGAAATGGCAGCGAGTAAATTTCAGTACGTCATTCCATCGGCGATGCGATTACAAAATAACGAATGTATTTTATTGTGACAAGGTGCTATTGTCGTGAAATGTCTATTGGAGTAGAACTGTGTCGTAGAAGTTATTGTAACTGTACAACACGTTCGTGGTTCTGAGCGCGCTCGCCGCGTTTTCGCTCGGACATGGCAGCCTTTGAGGTTATATTTTTAGTGTTGCCTTATTTAGAAATGTTACTTTATATGCGGGTGTGTACTTTTAACTGTGTAATGAGGCGTGCTTGGGGTCAAAAGCTGCAGTAGGGAGATTATAATTAATACATTTTGTGGGTAAAAATAAGATAGAAAAAAGGGTACCATGATAAAATATAGATTTATGTTCATCTGAGCAAGATCCATTTAATGTCGATGTGGTCTGAATTAAATGGGGGAAAACTACCTTCTTAAATATTGGTTTCATTAGTTGTATACTGCTTGTTGTAGGTACTGTTTATGAGATAACTCAGTCAGGCATATTTTCTTTTTTTGGTTTCTGCTCATATTTTTATCTTTATTACTCTCTATAGTCCTACATTTAGTAGGCATCTAATGCAAGTCGCGATAATAGCTTGTCAGTAGATGAACGCTATGCCTACTAGTTTATTATCTTAGTAATAAAATGTTATAAGGAATAATTCAATTAAATGGTGTGAATTATTTAAATAAAAAGAGGCTTTTATAATTTCTTGTTGCTTAGTAAGATATTACGATATTTTCTTAAATTTATTTTAATTAGTGAAAAGTATAATAAATATAATTTATCTTATTAGTAAGTATAATTGAGTTATATTGAATAAGTAATTGAAGAATGAAGAAAGAGGAATTTCATTGCCAGCTCACGTGTTTCCTTCTTCCAACAGTCTCTAGTCTTTTAAGCGGTGCGTAAAAAGCATCTGATGAGAATGCCAAACTGAGCGTTACCATTGTAACACTGTACGTGTTGGTAATAGTGACCTTTTTTCCTGATACCATCAGGAGAGGTGAAGTCTAATTGACGTGTCCTAAATAGCACATAAATTTTTCTTATAAGATTCTAATTAGTCACTATATTGTATTCGGAAAAAAAAATTCAAATACATCTAAATTTACATATCATAATTTAATCGATTTACCCAATAAAACAAATTACAAATTAACAGGGAAATAATAACTCACGCATGGCAACACCAGCCTAGAGCGAGACGGCAACTAACAGGTTTGCACACAACTTACGTGTTCTTGACGAAACATCACCGAATATCCAACAGTATTTTATAAAACAATTCGTGTCATATTTAGTGTACATATAATGCAGTGCCCGTAAAGTGTCGTTTGTGACCTTAGGGGTGAGTGAACTTCAGAAGGCTAGTGCCCTTTATACCAGCCTCTCATTGGCTGTGCCTTACTGATTGTGAAGTGTTGTGACTGGATTTGACTATTACACCACAGGTACAGTAAATTTAACTTTAAAACTATATTTATAGGAATAAATACCGTTCATATTAACCCTGGAAATAGTGAAACTACCCCCGTTGGTAATAATAGAACGCCATCTATGAGATGAATGGAGAAATCGGGAATTTTTGTTATAGGATTTTTTGTTGGGCTCAAAATTAAGAAAGACTTTTTTTTTAATTGAAGTTATGGATTTTATTATTCTTGATTACCTTACTTTCATAAGTATATCTGATGGTAAGTGGTTACCGTAGCCTGTAGCTGCTAACTTCAAGTGCTTTGTCGCCTAAGTGCAAGGAATAGCGAAGATAATATCAAGAACAGAAAACGAAACATTTATGACTTTCATAAATCTTATGAAAAGCATCAAAATAAATTTATATATTCTTTAAAAATCACGCCGTTCTAGGGGGACTAAGCTTTGAACTGCTCCCCTGCTTACCATGAGGCGAGGTGCTGTCAATTTGAGGACCTAAATAATAATTACCCTCCCCTTATTCCCCTCTACATGGTCGGTAATGGTAACGCCTCTGTCATTGCAAATGTCCATAGGCCACGTTAACCACTTTCGATCAGGTGGGCCGAGTGCTTGTCTGCCGCACCTAATGATGAAAAAATCTTTCTTCGTGCCTATGGTGCATTGACTAAGTACTCTTACGACCTCCTAGCTTGTACCCTATTATAAATCGGGTTCGATCCCAGGTTTTACCATAGCACACACTAATGACTTTTCGATGCTTTTCGAAGTTATGTGTATATTTATCGTATGTTTATAAGTGTCCGTTTAATGGCAATAGGCTCGCCACCTATTACACTGGGACCTAAACATAAACTGCCGAAATATGAGTGCTAGCACCTCTGGCTACCCCTTCGGGGATATAGGCGTGAGTTTATGTTATGTTATCATCACCTTAGCACTATTTTCAAAAGCATCCGGCTTTCACCTCGAGACTCGTAGTCCACTTCAATTAGTCTAGTTCACTGCTGGACTTAGGCCTCTCCCAGTTTTTTTATTTTTCTTTTTATGGCACGTCAATTTGACTTCACCTCGCCTGATGTTAAGCTGAAAGCAAAGTCTCAGGAAAGAGTGTCACCGTTACAAACACGTACAGTATTACAATGGTGGCGCTCAGCTTGACAGCCTCATCAGATGCTTTTTCACGCCCCGCTTAAAGGACCCGGGACTGTAGGAAGAAGGAAACACGTGAGCTGGTAAGGAATTCAAAGGCTTAACGATGGGGCAGAGGATAGACTCACCAAACCGCTTGGTTCTTGATGGAATATTCTGCACCGTATGTGGGACATCTAAGCCCTGCACGTGTTGTCCTATGTAGGAAAGGAGAGGGTTGGATTAATTGGAAGAGTTCATCAGAACATTCACCATGGTAGAGACGGTAAAATACTGCCAGGGACGCATCTGCAAAGGTTCGAGGGTATGTGTTTTCCCATGGCACACACCAATGACTGCAATGCTTTTCAAATTTATGTGTGTATTTATCACAGGTTTATAAGTGCCCGGTTAATGGTCTCTAGGTCAAGTCTCTACTTGGGAGGCTTTGACCTACCTGTTTCCACGCTGGCCAGACATGTTGGCACAAAGCTTTATTTCGAGGTTTCCTTCGCTTCTCGCAGTGATATCGTCTGCGTGTTCCTCTTACGACACCCTTAGATGGTCCATCACCACAATGTAGAATTGTGGTGATGGACCATCTACGTCACCACACAGATGACGTAGTTTGCTAATTCCTTCTCATTTGACTCTTTGAACCACGTGAGATGGTAAAGCATTCCAAGACTCAATGGTGCGGCAAAGGAAAGTCTCCGAGTCTCCGAACCAGTTGGTTCTTGATGGAATATTCTGCAAATAACTTGAAAGCCTGCACTAGAACCTTGTCAGTCAATGAACAGGTTTATCGACTTGCAGGGGAGGTTGATTAGGGCCTCTAAGACCTTGATGGTGTATAATAGACCCATAAAATTGATAATCCAGCCATTATGTGAATCATGTGAATTTCTAAAAAGTGCAACTCATAGATAACGTCGGTTGTAAACTGTTTTACTCATTAAAAAGTAATTACCTACTGATGTGTAATCTATGGTATGTTGTATGTATATATGGTCACGTTTACATATTCTTTATGAGATAGACATATATTTTGCATCCAATTTTGCCAGTTATATTTGCTTGGTAAGGTAAGAATACCGCGGCCGAATTATATCCTTATGTTTAGTTTCTGACGGTGGAATAATGGAGAGTTTTTGTACTGTTAGTGGGAAGACCAATCGATTCAAAGCGCACATCTAGGGACACGTCCTTTACATTACGAATTCGATAGGAGTTTATGCTAGTGCTTCAGTACTGTTCTGTTTCCGTCCGCAGAATCACGCATCATAGACCACCTTTAAAATCGATTACAAACATAACATAACATAACATAAACTCACGCCTATATCCCCGAAGGGGCAGGCAGAGGTGCCATCACCCACATTTCGCCAGTTTATGTTTAGGTCCCAAGGTGGCGAGCCTATTCCCATTAACCGGTCACTTATAAACCTGCGACAAATACAGACATAACTTCGAAAAGCATCGAGTCATTGGTGTGTGCCATGGTAAAACCTGGGATCGAACCCGAGACCTCGTCTCAGTAGTCCGTTACCCATACCACTAGGCTACCGCGGTTTTTTTACTTCGATTTAAGAGTCTTTTTTATCCTTTTCCATTTAGTGGTTGTATGTGTACACTAATTGGAGTGTGGTGTGAGCAGAAATAGGTAATTTAGACACATACGTATGCCGTAATAATGCACGATTACAAGGTCGATTGAAGAATAACCTCAAAACTTATGAAGAAACCGCAACATCATTGCATTTAAGTATGTTCTGGGCCCAAACAATTCTTGGTAATATGTAGGTTAATATTATGATATTAGTTAATGGTTGAATGTGTGAATGTGTGATCCACGAAGATCTAATAGGCCCTGCTCCTTTAATTGGGAATGTAAAAGCATCTGATGGAGCCATCAACCTGCCATTCTGCTGAGGGCCATGATGACACGTCAATTTGACTTCATGTCGCGGGATGGTAAGCTGAAGGCAAAGTCTCAGGAAAGAGGGTCACCATTACAAACACGTACAGTACTACAATGGTGGCGTTTAGCTTGACGGCCTCATCAGATGATTTTTCACGCCCTGCTTAAAGGACCCGGGACTGTAGGAAGAAGAAAACACGCACGTGTTTCCTTTAGCCTTTAAATACCCACATTTGCTTAATAATAGTACTAAACTAAACTAAATGACCGCGGACAGTCCACGCCGCGGTAATGAAAAGCAAATAAAATATACTTTCTACCTTATAATTGTGGTATAAATTTCACTTCAGTGAAAATGAGAAACCACATTACCAACGAGAGCTCTTACTCAAACATTATTCATTATGGTCATAATAATTATCATGTCTTATAATTGCCATACTGAGTGTTACTGTTAGTGAGAATGTCACTATGAATAAATCTACAGGGCTTTTATGGAAACGCTCGTGATGTGGAAGACACCTTGTAGAGTACTACACTACATATTGTCATAAAAATTCTAATTTGGTCTTTTTAATTTTTGTAAATGAAACCTAAATGAAAAAAAAATATTAATAAAAATGAATCGCGTTAGTTGCTAAGCTCCAAACTTCAAAATGACTGGAACAATTCGAGTAATTTCGTTTTATTTATTCCTTGATTTCTAAGGAAGGATTTTATGTGTAGGTATATTAGTGGGATCAGAAGTCCACGCGAGTGGAGCCGCGGGCAACAACTAGTAATGAATATCACTATTTGTATTTATGTTAAAAAAATGTATTTAAGTGTGTATATCCGCAATCGAACTATAGTTAACCTACAAGTATAGTACTTACCATGGGTCTAGATGGCGTTGTTTACATGGTCCTAAATTATTTATTTATATACAGTATACGTTCCATGTATATCCTTTGAGGATAGCTCAGGGTACTACGTATTCTCTGAGCCTATTATGAACATTATTACTAATTTTAAAATCTGTTTGTGTGAAATCTACGTGGAAAAAGTCACAATATTAGCTAATCCATATAGGAGGAAACATTTACTATGGCGAGCTGATAAGTGCATTGTACAAGTCTGCTTGCGTCATTCTTCGCTTGTCAAGTGCATCTCTAGAATTGTCTATGAGACATCTGACTGACATGAATTCTTGCATATTTGCTTACGTGGTGTAACGATAGTGCATTCAACTAGTTCGATTCCCGTTCGGTGCAAAATTTATATTAGTATTCAGATGGGTGTTTATATGTCTAAGAGAACGGTCCGTCCAAAACAGATCAGTCTGAGTATGAATTATCATTATCGTCCTTGCCTTAGTTTGGGGCTTTCACCAGGAATACGGGAATCGCTATCCAGTTTTAACACATCGTTTATATGTGGGTAGTCAGTCCCGGTTGCCATATCATACCATCATCTACGGCAAGGCCTAAAAGTCCACTAACTGGTCTAAAACAGAATCACCAGTGCTTTCAAAAGGTCATATTGCCGTCACTTTACGTTGAGAGTGACTTATGAAATTACTTGGAGGATGACGAGACAAGCAGGGATACACAGTCTGAGTGATCCTATAAAGGTGCGTCCAGATTTATGACATGAACAGCGGACACCAAGACAAAACATTGAGTGTGGACGTAACAACTTGAATTGCTCTGACACGGCCACCAGTCGATCGATGGTTGCATTTAAACTCGGCTATCACGCAGTTGAATACATAACGGACACGCACTTCTGACACAGTCGCGGCAAAATGTTACCTACGTAAATGTAGACGCGGCATAAGAGTTCCTCGGTTCGGTGAGTCTTTCCTCTGACGCATCATTAAGTCTTGGAATTCCTTACCAGCGCACGTGTTTCCTTCTTCCTACAGTCCCGAATCCTTTAAGCGGGCGTGAAAATGCAACAGATATCAAGCTTAGCGCCACTATTGTAACACTGTACGTGTTTGTAATGGTGACCTTCTTTCCTGAGACTTTGCCTTCAGCTTACCATCAGGCGGGGTGAAGTCCTAAACTTAAAAACTCATCCCATCATGTGATACTATGACGTAACTGTGCTCTAATACTACACAAACGCAGCGATCGCGTCCGCCACTAAGCCATTGTTCTTTAAAACAATACAACTGTGTTAAAACATTAACTCGTATGTTGTTGCTCTAATTAACTAGCATTCGCTCTGAAGATGAGAAGACCGCGGTAGCCTAGTGGTATGGGTAATGGACTGCTGAGATGTGTTCTCCCATGGCACACACCAATGACTTTTCGATGCTTTTCACAGTTATGTGTGTATTTATCGCAGGTTTATAAGTGCCCGGTTAATGGCAATAGACTCGCCACCTATTACATTTGGGGCCTAAACATAAAATAGCGAAATGTGGGTGCTAGCACCTCTGCCTAACCCTTCGGGGATATCGGCGTGAGCTTATGTTGTATCTGAAGATGGTGGCAAAATGAGGAAGATGGTATCAAGACGAGAGACAGTATAGTCACTGGTATTATATCCTAAGATAAAGTAGGCCTTAGCGCGCGTAAATTTTTTGATCGATAGACTTGAAGTTTACAATGGCATTACAATGGCGTGATGGTAGTGAACGCGACTGCTACGCAGCAGGTGCGGGTTCGATCCCCGCTCATGCAAATATTTGTATTTATAAACATGGCTATTTGCACTGGTCTGGTAGTGCCTCGGAGAGCTTGTTACGAGTTTGTAATGATGACCCTCGTTCCTGAGACTTTACCTTGAGCTTACCATCAGACGGGGTGAAGTCAAATTGACGTGTCCTGAATAAAAAAAGCACGTTAAGCCGTTGGTCACGGTTGCCATACAAACTTCTATGGCAGTCGTTACGGGTGGTTCGAGCCTTTAAAAGTCCGACTAGCCTAACTATAGAACTTCGATCGTTTTTAACGTAAAATTTCGAAGTTCAGCCGCATCTTAATTAGACTAGGAAGCCGATCCCAACCGAGTTGGGAGTAGGCTCTGAGAATGATGATGAGATTTGAAGTTCTCCACCCGCAGAATCTTCAAAAGACACTCAGAAAAGCACATACAGACTACATTTTGTGACGTAACATGGGGTCAAGATATACCCACATGATCACATTAGATATTTTAGTAGCCGTGAAAGCCGTTGGGCCGCTTTGGCCCCTTCAGACATTCTAAGAAGCTTATTAGAATAATAGTGAATACCGGGATTCTTCAGATAAAATCTTATAACGGCCTCTTGCGACTCTAGCGGTGAGTTACTAATGCTATTAGTAAATCAAATCGTATTAGAATTAGTTTATAATAATAATTCATGGAGCTTGGAGAGTATTATGTAAATAACCAGGGGCTCTAGCCAAAATGCATTCGTTCCGAATCTACATTCGTCATCGCTCTGAAAATGTATGGAAGTGACATTTATTGTCGGAATCGGATCACATGACATTCGACAACAAATGTCACTCTCATACATTTTCAGAGCGATGACGAATGTAGATTCGGAACGAATGCATTTTGGCTAGTGCCCCAGTTCTTTGATACTACGGTAGCCTAGGGGTATGGGTAATGGACTGCTAAGACTAGGTCTAGGGTTCGATCCCAGGTTTTACCATGGCTCACACTTTTCGATGCTTTTCGAAGTTATGTGTGTATTTATCGCAGGTTTATAAGTGCCCGGTTAATGGCAATAGGCTCGCCACTATTACATTGGGACCTAAACATAAACTGGCGAAATGTGGGCGCTAGCACCTCTGCCTACCCCTTCGGGGATATAGGCGTGAGTTTATGTTATGTTATGTTCTTTGATATTTAAAACTGCTTGTAGGTACCCGCGACCCGGTACATCGTCTGTATAGAATTTTATTTCATTACTAAATAATGCTACTGCCACAGTCTAAAAATTCCTTACCTGCCTGCCTGCCTGCCTGGAATTCCTTGCCGGCGCACGTGTTTCCTTCTTCCTACAGTCCCGGGTCCTATAAGCGGGGCGTTTGCATCTAATGAGGCCGTCAAGCTGAGCGCCACCATTGTAGCACTGAACGTGTTTGCAATGGTGACCCTCTTCCATGAGACTTTGTCTTCAGCCTAACATCAGGCGAGGTGAAGTCAAATTGATGTGCCATAAATAAATAAAAAAAACTGGGAGAGGCCTAGCACTGTACGTGTTTGTAATAGTGACCCTCTTTCCTGAGACTTTGCCTTCAGCTTACCATCAGGCGAGGTGGAGTCAAATTGACGTGCCACAAATAAAAAAATCAAAAGGAGATGCCTATGTCCAGCAGTGAACTAGACTAATTGAAGTAGACTACGAGCTTCGAGGTGTAAGCCGGATGCTTTTGAAAATAGCGCTATGGTGATAAAAAAATTAAAAGAATATAAAAATTGTACCGAACTTCAAATTTAATTCGTCAATTGTATTGCGATGTACTTACGACAAATCGCATCAGCGATTATCCGCCGAGTGTTGTAACGAGTAACGACACGTGTGACTCGTACAGCCAGCGACAATAGCAGTTTAGCAAAAATAAATTATTAATCACCTTAGCTTTATGTAAAACTAGCTGACCCGCGCAATTTAGTCTGCATCACCCCGTTTTTGCAACATTTTTCATTCCTGCTCCGCACCTGTTAGTCGTAGCATGATGTTATATACATATAAACCTTCCTCTTTAGCCATTCTATCTATTAAAAAAACCGCATCAAAATCCGTTGCGTACTTTAAAAGATGAAGCATACTAACGAACATAAGGGCATAGAGGCATAGAGACATAGGGACAGAGAATGCGACTTTGTTTAAGAAATACATCATTTACATGAATTAATTGAACCAGTATTCCCATATAAAAACACTTGTAAATAATATTTAGTGATTTCTGTCGTTGATTGTACGCCATCGTCATACGTGCGCTGCGCAGGAGTTTGCCAATAACACACGTATTGTGCGCCAGCGCTGAAACTAATTGAGATTGTATCACGTTTCTGTGTGTCCTCACTCTTAGTGTCAAACTACATAAACATAAACTCACGCCTGTATCCCCGAAGAGGTAGGCAGAGGTGCTAGCACCCACATTTCGCCAGTGTATATTTAGATCCCAATGTAATAGGTGGCGAGCCTATTACCATCAACCGGGCACTTATAAACCTGCGATAAATACACACATAACTTCGAAAAGCATCGCAGTCATTGGTGTGTGCCATGGTAAACCTGGGATCGAACCCGAGACCTCGTCTCAACAGTCCATTACCCATACCACTAGGCTACCGCGGTACACTATAGTACAATTATAAGTTACTAGCTGATGCCCACGGCTTCGCCCGCGTGGAATTTTGTTCCCGTTCCCGCAACCCTTGGGAACCTTTTCCCGGGATAAAAAGTAGCCTATATGTTATTCCAGGTTCTAATCTACCCCTGTACCAAATTTCAACCAAATCAGTCCAGCCGTTTATGCGTGAAAGAGGAACAAACATACATCCATCCATCCAAACAAACTTTCGCCTTTATAATATTATATAGTAGGATCTATAAGAAATTGTATTTGGTTTTAAGAAATGTTACTTAATTAGAAAGAAGCCTACACCCTTTTTCGCGATAAAGGGTAGCCTATATCCGATGCCAAGCTCTAAACCATCTCTGTGCCAAATTTCATCAAGATCGGTTCAGTGGTTTAGGCGAGAAAGCGTAGCATACAGACAGATAGATAGATATAGCTACTTTCCCATTTATAAATATTAGTTTGGATTGCTACGAATAAAGTATCTATATACATTATTTCGTAGATAGATTGTATCTGTGGTATCGATAGTGAGACCCTTTCGTTCCATTCAGTTTGTATACTTCACTAATATTAAAACATCTTTTAATACCAATAAAACATAAGCACTTACTTAAAAATATTTCTAAATTGTATCAACACCGCGTAAAACATATAGCATTACTTAAATTTAAACCTTAATCCACAAGCTTGAGCTTCATATTTCTTTAAAATTCACTTAATGATGATTATCACCTATCTTTAAGCACAACAGCAAACAACCACTTCTCATTTGATTTTCAACCTTGTCGATTTTAAAATAGAGTTGAGGTTTGTATTGGTATGGCGTTCAAAGTTGTTCATTTATGAAACCAGTTTTTGATACACATTCCAGTGCAAGCGGATGGAATAAACTGTACTTAGTATGTACGTAGATAGTGGTAGAGACACAGGTCTGGGTTTGATGTCTAGTTTTTTTTGTAATACACTATTAGTGATACGGTACTTAGAGATTAAAACACGATTTAAAACTATTAACACCGTTCGTATGGCTTCCTAATAAAAGCAGTCCGACTTGGGAAGTACCTCTGCTTTTTTTATAGAATACACGTCATGGTGAGCTGAAGGCAAAGTTCTCAAGAAAGAGGGTCACCATTACAAACACGTACAGTATTATAATGGTGGCGCTCAGCTTGACGGCCTCATCAGATACCTTTTTACGCCCCGCTTAAAGGACCCGGGACTGTAGGAAGAAGGAAGCACGTGAGCTTGTAAGGATTTCCAAGACTTAATAGTGCGGTAAAGGAAAGACTCACCGAACGGCTTGGTTCTTGATGGAATATTCTGCACCGTATGCGGGTGACATCCAAACCCAGCATGTGTTGTCCTGTGTAGGAAAGAAGAGGGTGGGATTGGTTGGAAGAGCTCATCAGAGCATTCACCATGATAGAGACGGTAATGTGTGCAACCCAGGCTTTGTTTCTTTAGGCAGTAGTGGCGCCTTACTTTTTTTTTCGGTATTTGTATCAAACTTGTAAATAATCGTTTAAAATATGAACCGTATAGCACCACATTCCCACAATGTTTTGAGCGGGTGTACAATGGTTGTTGCAACTCATTACCCGATGTTTTTGTATATGAATTACTGTGGTGTGTTTACTGAAGACGTACGTGTGTAGACGGATGGAAGTAAACCAAACAAATTGCAAAGAATCATATGACAAACACGCGTTTTAAATACATTAGATACAGTGCACGGCATATAACTTGGTAAGATTTTGTAGTAGTTGGGGTTCGCGCAGACATTGCAAGGGGGACGTGGTAACGATGAAGCACATACTGTGCGAGTGCCACGCCTTAGGAAGACATCGAATGGCTCTACTCGGGTGGGGATACCCCAAACCAGAGGATTACATGCACCTGCGATTGAGAGGAGTAGCCGCCTTGATAGAGAGGGCTATTCCTCCTCTAACCTAGAAGCCAGTCGACACAAAGGATCCAATAGGGTCGAAGTGTCCGCGAAACCTCCAGAACACGCACCCCAATAACATACGATAATTTCGCGCACCATACACTTGGAGGCAAAAAAAGTGCTTGTCATTATTCTATTTATTCACCAGAAAGCCATCATTTACTTTGAATCATGTCTGCTTTACCGCAAAAAAGACCCAAAAATCATCTCAGATGCGCTGATAGTTCTTGCCAAGTTACTTGCCGATTTCGGTACCCGATTTTTGTGATGCTGTGACGTATGATAATACCATCATCGTCATCGTCGGTTTTCCCTGATTGCATCCAAGGTGAAGTAGGTCAGGATTTGCTAGCCTACTTTTTCTAGCCTATTCTTATTCTTATTCAGTCAATTTTCGATGCTTTTCGACGTTATGTGTGTATTTATCGCAGGTTTATAAGTGCCCGGTTAATGGCAATAGGCTCGCCACCTATTACATTGGGACCTAAACATAAACTGGCGAAATGTGGGTGCTAGTACCTCTGCCTACCCCTTCGGGGACATAGTCATCAGCTTACGTATGTATTTCTCAACGAGAAATACGTGTTGATAGTGTGAAAGTCGCTAACGGAAGGGGCGTGGATTCGTATGTTATTTATCGACCAATGAGATCATGAGACAAGCGAAGTGAATACAATTCTAGACTGATATCCAATCAAAGAATCAAAGAATCACCTATCACCCTGAATATATAGTATAAGTAGGTACAAAATACTAATATCACCCACTGTATCTTCACCAAAATAATTTCAAAATAAAGAAAATAAGAAAATACTGGTCAAAGATCTCAGAGACATCACTTTACACGTTGTATGAAAAATTTACATGACGACTTCCGTAATCCCTTCTACTTTCTTTTGTGTCGATGGAAAAAGGTTAATACCCCTTTATAAACGTGGAACAACCAATGAGCCTTTGAGCCTTCGGAAGTAAAACTTATTTACTATGCTACGCAAGAAAGTACTTCACGAATACGACCGTAAAAATGAGAAATGTGTCTCAACTGTACACTCTTGGAGCAAGAACCCTGCGAGGCTTACACACTGAATTCAGTTTCTTAGCGCGGCCATTTTGTAAAATTTTATTTGAGATTTATTAAAATAGGGTAATGGAGAATGCTTTATATATGCTGAAAGAGGGACGACTGTTAAACGTCATAAAGAAATAAATTACAAGAAGTCAACGCAACTGAATTGCATTGGATTTTTATGGAGGTGTTTTGTAAAGGGCCACGAAGGATTCTTTTTTAGTAACTGGAACAAAGATCGTAAGGAACTTTTTATGATATTTCTCGAAAATAATATACTATCTGTAGTATTTAGAGTACTTGGCCTCCAGATACGATCGAAATATTCCACCATTTTTTGTCCGAAAAATCTCCACGGATATTTCCCGCCAGTGCCGGTTGGGGCGGTTTATGTCGGACTCGAACCGACTAAAACACACGCCATCTCTGGGTCCTTAGTTGCCGGAGTTGAGATACAATAGGTCTCTTGAAGACTATAAGTACACGAGTGCAACAAGTCGTGACCTCAGATCACAGATAGGTACTGTGTCGAACTTGAGTAAACCCTTGTAATACTTGTAGAAAACACCAATAGCAATGAAACTGCTACAGGTAACGAATATATAAATATAACATAACATAAACTCATACCTTTATCCCCAAAGGAGTAGGCAGAGGTGCTAGCACCCACATTACGCCAGTATATGTTTAGGTCCCAATGTAGGAGGTGGCGAGCCTATTGCCATTAACCAAGCACTTATAGACTTGCGATAAATACACACATAACTTCGAAAATCATCGAAAAGTCATTGGTGTATGCCATGGTAAGACCTCGTCTCAGCAGTCCATTACCCATACCACCAGGCTACCACGGTTTGTCTTGTCATAGTTTCCCTCATATGCAATTTATCCAGCAAATCTTACTTTATGCCTTCATTACTCCTTTCCTTTGCAGCTGTTACAAACGGAAATAAAATAATATATCCAAATGTGTCGTAAAACCTATTAAAAGTTATGACATTCAGATGCGAATGTTCCACATGCGCTTTAATGGCGGGCCCAGCTTGCAACACGAGGGATAGAATTTTATTACAAAATTAGATTACTATGATCCAATCTAATGCATGTGATATACAGTCCACATATATATACATATATGACTTAAATGGGGTAGATTGAATAAAACTGGATAATAGATCTATTTATGACCACTGCTAGTGCAACCTGGCCGAAACATCAAGCAAATCAAAAGGTACATACTTACATACATATAAACCCTGGTAGCCTAGTGGTATGGGTAATGGACTGCTGAGACGAGGTCTCGTGTTCGATGTCAGGTTTACCATGGCACACACCAATGACTTTTCGATGCTTTTCGAAGTTATGTGTGTATTTATCGCTAGTTATAAGTGCCCGGTTAGTGGCAATAGGCTACCCACCTATTATATTTGGAACTAAACATAAAATGACGAAATGTGGGTGCTAGCACCTCTGCCTACCCCTTCGGGAATATTTTTTTTTTATTTATGGCACGTCATTTGACTTCACCTCGCCTGATGTTAAGCTGAAGGCAAAGTTTCGTGAAAGAGGGTCACCATTGCAAACACGTTCAGTGCTACAATGGTGGCGCTCAGTTTGACGGCATCATCAGATGCTTTTTCACGCCCCGCTTAAAGGACCCGGGACTGTAGGAAGAAGGAAACACGTACACATATAGGCGTGAGTGTACCTATTGTAAAACTGACATTCATATGAGCTCTTTATGTGCCTAAACTGAATAAACTGTGATTCTTTGATTCTCTGAAGTCAGGTAATCAAACTACCACGACACATAACATTAAATTACATTCAAAATGTTATTATTAATCATGGAATGTTCATTCTAACTCGCAATAATAATATATTCAGAAGCAACAATGTGTCTGAGTCATCGACTTGCTCAACCTCCAACAGAATATTAATTACGATTCAGTGCGAATTGCGCGTACGACTTCATGCGGATAAAGATGTCGTGGATCAAGGTGATGCGATGTTATGTCTCTTGGCATGTCATAGGTGATTTAGATGATAAGTAATGATAATAATAAGTAAAGACAAATTTAAAAAAAAATCGAATTAGGTTTCATCCGCCAACCTGACAACAAGATGGCGGCGGGGTAGGCAAAGGTGTATTAAAATGTGTGTATCCGTGGCGGTAGTGAACGCGACTGCTACGCACGGGGCGCAGGTTTGATCCCCGCTCAGTGCAAAAAGTATGCATAAATATGGCTGTTTGTACTGGCCTGGTCGTGCCTCGGAGAGCACGTTAAGCCCGGTCCCATTTGGAATACAAACATCTATAGCAGTCGTTACGGGTAGTTGGAGCCCTCAAATGTCCAACCAGTCTAACTTGGAACTTCGATATCGCCATTTAGTCATTGGACCATTGGTTGTGCAGTTGCTTCACGAAACATATCGAAGTTCAGCCGCATCATAGTTAGACTGGAAAGCCGACCCTAACTGAGTTGGGAAAAGGTTCAGAGAATATGAAAGTAATAAAGTAAGTTTAAAACTGCTGAAGATGGTGGTAGGCCTTCAGGAGCCTTAGCAAGAAATACTATCGAATCAGTAATGTAAAGGTTTCGAGAGAACGGAGCATTGCGATTGGCGAGCCACACACGCACACAGGTTCACAAGAGGCAGACTGCCAATCACAATGCTCCGTTCTCTCGATACCTTTACATTATGAATTCGATAGTATTTCGTGCTAAGGCTACTGGTATTTTAATATAAGGGTAATTTCACGCATGCCTCATTTTTTGCTAATTTCGGTGGTATTTTTCAATCATAGGTTTACCGATGAAAAAATTTAATGGTGTGCTTTTAGAACACATTAGTATTCTAGATATTTAGAAGGAAACAAATAACTGCATTTGTTATAAAAATAGAACAACCACCGAAATTGTCAACCCACCGAAATTGCAAGATCACACCGAAATTATAAATTGTGATATATTTATCTAAACAATATGTACTAACGTCTTGGATGCATGATGCAGATGCTACATCATGCTGCCAAAGGCAATTTTGCTCTTGTCGTCCGTCCATCTCGCAGGAGGCCGTCCCACGCTTCGTCTACCGGTACGCGGTCTCCATTCAAGAACCTTTCGGCTCCAATGGCCATCTGTTCTTCTTGCTACGTGCGCCGCCCACTGCCACTTCAGCTTACTAACCCTGTAGGCTATGTCGACCACTTTCGTTCGTCTGCGGATCTCCTCATTTCTGATTCGATCCAGCAGAGAGATTCCGAGCCTAGCCTAGATTATAGCCCTTTCCATAGCTCGCTGTGCGACCTTGAGCTTTCTTATGAGGCCCATAGTGAGGGTCCACGTCTCGGCGCCATAAGTCATCACGGGCAACACGCACTGATTAAAGACTTTTGTCTTTAAGCACTGAGGTATTTTGGACGAGAAGACGCTGTGTAACTTCCCGAACGCTGCCCAGCCGAGTTGGATTCGACGATTGACCTCCGTCTCGAAGTTTGATCCGTCTAATCGGACCATCTGTCCAAGGTAGACGTACTTGTCTACAACTTCGAGGGTCGAGCCTTCAACTGACACTGGGGAGGGCCTTAGAATATGAGCATTCGCCATAACCTGGGGCTTGTCCATATTCATCTTGAGGCCCACCTGTTGAGAGATTCGGTTGAGGTCGTCGAGCATTGTGTTAAGATCCTCCAGCGATCCTGCCCTGAGCACGATATCGTCGGCAAAACGAAGGTGAGTGATGTATTCGCCATTAACATTAATGCCAAGACCTTTCCATTCCAGTAGCTTAAAGGCATCCTCCATTGCATTGGTGAAGAGCTTCGGGGATATTACATCTCCTTATCTCACTCCCCTCTGCAACAGTATCGCCGCTGTGCTCTGATCTTGTACTCGGACTGATATAGTGGCGTTTTTATACAAACACTTCAGCACTTCGATGTACCGGTAGTCTATATGACACCGCTGGAGAGATTGTAGCACTGCCCATGTCTCGATCGAATCAAAGGCTTTCTCGTAGTCTACAAACGCTAGACATAGTGGCAAGTTATACTCCTGAGTCTTCTGTATGACTTGCCGCAGCGTATGAATGTGGTCTACGGTACTATAACCTTTTCGGAAACCGGCTTGTTCGGGCGGCTGGAAGTCATCAAACCTGCGTTCGAGACGATTCGTGATAACCTTCGAAAACGCTTATAAACATGGCTCAGAAGCGAGATGGGTCTGTAGTTCTTAAGAGAGGCTTTGTCACCTTTCTTGAAGAACAAGACTTCTACGCTTCTGTTCCATGCTTCCGGCGTAGTACCTTCGAATAAGACGGAGTTGAAGAGCTTCTGAAGGACTTTAAGTATCGGTGTTCCACCCACTTTCAGAAGTTCCGAAGTGATTCCGTCTTCTCCTGGTGCCTTGTTATTTTTAAGCTGCTTGAGGGCCACCCTAATCTCGTACAGGCTGATGTCCGGGATATCCTCGGTGTAGTGTCGGGTTAGCTTGGCTCTTGGATCTTTAACCGTATCAGTAGCAGGCTTAGTGACTGAGGTATAAAGCTGTCCATAAAACCCCTCGATCCCCCTCAAAACATCTCCCTTAGTCGACACGACACTGCCGTCCTTCCTCTTCAGTTTTGTCAAATGGCTCTGCCCAATAGCCAAGTCTCTTGCGAACACTTTGGAGCCTTTATTTCGCTCAATCGTTTCTTTAATACATTGAGTATTAAAGGCACGGATGTCATGTCGCAAAGACTGCTGGATACGTCTATTGAGCTGCCGATGTGCTTCAGCGTCATTGGTAGACTGCAGCCTCATAGAGCGTCGTTCAGCCATGAGTTTGAGGGTGTGATCGGTGAGCTTCTGTGGTCTATCTCTTCGACGGGGCCTGAAGAATTTGGAGCCCACTGAATGGACAGCTTCAACCAACCTGTTATTTATCTCGTCCACTGTACTGCATTCTTCTAGGCAAGAGAAGCGATTCGAAAGTTCGAGTTGAAAGCTCTCGGAGTACTGTATCTGGGAAGGTCGGAGCGTAGACCTCATCAGACGGGATCTCTCCAGTTTAACATTAATATTCAATGTGCCTCTAACCATTAGGTGATCACTTCCGGTTTTCACCCGATGGATCACTGAGACATCATTGAATATCCGTCTATGCGTCGTCATGATGAAGTCAATTTCATTTTTGGTACGACCACCGGGGCCCATCCAGGTCCATTTCCTGTGGGGCGGTTTTTGAAGAAAGAGTTCATCATAAAGAGTCGCTCTTTCTCAAGAAAGTCGGCCAGCCTCCAACCCCTTCGGTTACGCCTCCCATACCCATGTTGCCCCACTCTCAGTAGTAATAGTAAATACGTTAATTATATCGTATACTTGATTTAATATTGTCTTCTGTTGAAGATCTCAAAGTTGACGAGGCTGATCCAATGACTTTAAAGGACAGGCATCACCCTGCTTTACAATTTGATTTTCCTATATCGCTTAAACCAGCAAATAAATTGAATAAAAATAATAATAAAAGGCTAAATTTCACGAAGTGTAATTATCAAGCAATAAGAAGTGAACTAGGTAGTACAGATTGGTTCCAAATTCTATCATACTCAGGTGTTGATGCATGCCTTAATGCTTTTTATGAAAGGCTTTTTGATGTTATTAGAAAACATACACCACTCTCTACATTAAAATCGCAATATTATCCTATCTGGTACAGTAAACCCTTAATAAGGTGTAATGAAGAAAAAAAGAAATTCCACAAACTTTTCAAGAAGTTTCGTAATCCTCGAGATTACGACACCTTTTCCTTATTACGCGACAGATTCAAACGTATGGCCGATAAATGTTATACGGAATATATCGCCTCAATTGAAGAGTCCATGAGTAAAAATATTAAACAGTTCTGGACCTATGTGAATAATAGGAAAGGTCATGTTTCAATGCAAAATGTGATGTACTATGGTGACAGCTCTTCTACTAACGGTCCTGAGATATGTGAGATGTTCTCTACCTATTTTGGATCAGTTTTTGACACTAGCGATCTCAATAGTACACAATCTTCATCAGCTCCATCTGATACCACTGAGCATTGCATAACAGAAAATAGAACATCCAACTCACTCACACATATTTTTATATCTGAAAGTGATATACTCATTAAGATTAAACAGCTTGATTCTACAAAAGGTGCGGGGCCGGATCAGCTCCCCCCATCATTTATAAAGCAGTGTGGTAAAGAGCTGAGTATTCCGCTGTACATCATATTCAATAAATCACTTTCTTGTGGAGTCTTTCCTAAGCTATGGAAAACGGCCCATATAATACCGATCTTTAAAAATGGAGATAAGTCCCGTTGTGAAAACTATAGGCCCATCAGCATATTGTCATGTCTGGGTAAATTGTTTGAATCATTGGCTTACGATCATTTGTACAACCATTTCAAGCCTTTTATCTCTGACAGGCAACATGGTTTTGTCAGAGGCCGATCAACAGTTTCAAACCTCTTAGTATATAAGGATTACCTTTGCAAAAGCTTTGCCAAGGGTGGGCAGGTTGACAGTATTTACACGGACTTTTCAAAGGCGTTTGATAAGGTCAATCACAGAATTCTCTGCGCGAAACTCGCTTCTTATGGCATCCATGGCAGCTTATATCGCTGGTTGACCTCATATCTCAGTAAAAGGAGCCAATTAGTCACTGTAAAGGGTTTTTCTTCATCTCCAACTCTAGTTACTTCCGGGGTACCACAAGGATCCCATTTGGGGCCCCTTTTGTTCATTATTTTTGTTAACGACCTTATCGAGTGTCTCTCGTGTGAATGTTTGCTTTACGCTGACGATTTAAAAATATTTAATACTATATACAGTCCTCATGACTGCTGTCTGTTACAAAATGACCTGAATACCATTTCAAGCTGGTGTAGGGTAAACCACATGTATCTTAACATCAGCAAATGCTTTGTTATAACTTTCAGTAACAAGCATTTTGCTATCAATAATAACTACTCGATTGATGGCCAGATTTTAAGTAAGACTGATACAGTCAGGGATTTGGGTATTTTATTCGACAGCAAGCTTTCATTTCGAGCACATTACAAACATATAACAATGAAAGCCTATCAACTCCTTGGTTTTGTGTTTAGATCCACGAAAGCCTTCAAAAAACCAGAAACATTATTGTTTTTATTTTATGCACTTGTCAGAAGCATTTTGGAATTTGGCAGTCCAATATGGTCTCCATACTATGGGGTGCATATAAATGCAATTGAAGGCGTTCAAAGAAAGTGCTTACGAATATTACACTACCGTCAACACTTAGGTCGTACAAATCTTAGTTACGAAAGTAGGCTCATAAGATATAATGTTCAAAAGTTGGAAACCCGTCGCATATATCTTGATTCAGTTTATCTTTATAAGGTAATTCACTCAAAACTGGATACCCCTTACTTACTCTCTCAAATTACCTTCAACACCAGACACAGCGCACGCAGATCCAATCATACGAATCTATTTGCCTTACAGATTCATAAAAACAACATTTCTTTCTATAACCCCCTGGTTAGGATGGCCCGTCAGTACAACGAATTGGTAAAAAATAACTCAGAACTTGATATATTCGCCAAATTTGAAACGTATATCGGTTCACTCAAGGGTGTCCTCTATTCCACACCCAACTATGTAAGCAGCTAACTACGTACTATAAATATGTATTCGTTTGAATAGTTATTACTTAGTGTTAAGAAGTTTTTCTGTTTGCACAAATTTTTGGATTGCAATTCAGACTTAGATTGTATAATTTTATTTCAGTTATAATCACAATTGTAATCTGTGTTGTGTAACAAATAAATAAAATAAAAAAAAAAAAAAAAAAAAAAAAAAAAAAATAACAAAAAAATGAGTAATTTTATTATTTATTACCTTGTGAGTAAATATCTTACCAAAGATATGGAAACTCATAGCCATTTTAGTATTGATGCAATATAGGTGGCAATAAATCTACCACCGAAACCACCGATATTGCACCACCGAAGTTAGAAACATCAAGAAAAAATGAAATTAAACAAAACTCAGTGATGCATTCGTCACGTGAAATGTATGATTGCTGAGGGTACCTAACAACACACAACATACTCGCAAATCGTAATGTTAAAACCAAATATTCATTCATACAGTAACCCATCGTGATTGTAAAATTTCGTACTCCCTCTTAGAAATAAGAAGGTTCTTACGTATTAGCGGGAAAACTGGGCAGAATCGGACATGCCATTACTGCGTAAACGCAAGAGCATGACTGGAACTCCGCGTGCGTAAGAAGATAGATCGTTTAAATTGACGTGTATACGTTGTATAAGGGTTTAAAAAAAACACACCGAAATTGCACTTTAGGCGCGGACGTTCCTTATCGACATTGTCACGATGTCTGCGTTATAATAGAAGTAATGAAAGCAGTAAATATGGTTGCTTCATATATTAATTAACATAATAATCTTAATTTAAGTACTAAATTTGCAATCATAGCGGACTTAAAGAGGTAAATGCGCTTAAAGGTGCATCACGGACACGCCACCGTTATTGGAATCTAGCATATTTTAATTTTTTTTAAATTTTATGTTTAAGAGAAATGTATTTTCAGTAGTGACTTCATATAAGCTAGTGTTCGTATTACATGAAAAAAAATAGAGTGGTCATAGATAAACGTTTTACATAGTGATTTCATGCGAAGAAACTCTAAAAATGCGGTCGGTGAAATTACCCATAATATTCATAACCTGTCTCCTTTGTCACCAGTATCGGACATCGGCCACAACATCATCCAGGATGCCTTCCTCATCGCCGTGGAGGAGCAGGCTCGACAGCGCTTGCAGCGGCTGTCGGCGCTCAAGCGGATCACTCCTGTCGACATGTCCAAACTCTCTGTAGAGGTAAGTTCTCCTCATCATTGTCACAGAGAGAGAAGCTGTATGAGGGACTGGAGTTAGGGTACTGTTTGTAACATTTAAACGGTAAAAACAAGCATACGGCTTACGTGTTGGAAAGTGTTTACGAGCACCGAGCCCTAATGCCGCGTCTACATTTACTTAACATTTTGCCGTGACCGTGTCAGAAGTTGCCGTCACGTATTCAGCTGCATGATAGCTGAGTTTAAATGAAACCATCGATCGGCTGGTGGCCGTGTCAGCGCAACTCTAGTTTGTGTGCCCATGTGCCACAAGTTGTTACGTCCACACTCAATGTTTTGTCTTGATGTCACGCTGTCCGGTTTGCTGTTCATGTCATAAATCTGAACGCACCTTAAGGACGTTTGCAACACTGGTAGTGTCACTTTCGAGCTGCCGACCCTATAGGAACCTTCAAATGCCATTCATTTTTAGGAAGCCCTTTTTGGATGCACAGGCGCCTAGTAAGACCTTTGAGGCGAAGCCACCCTCACCTGTTAGCTGGTGCACCTGCCACTTAAGTGACTAAGCTCTAGTGCCCAACAGTGGTGGTACTATTTAGTACCATGTTCCACCATGATTTATTCGACGACATATATATATATATATATATATATAAAATCCCATACTGTCTGTTATCATTGGCTTACTGCAGCTATTTCCTCTGAAGCTTAGATATAAGAGTCAAGATTTAGTGAGAGTGACTGCCAATTGAACCCTATCTAAATAGGAAAGCTAGCCTAGGAAATAAAACATTTGCAGGAAAAATTAGGTAACCCCCACACTAAAACTCATTCAAAAATGTATAAAAGCTGAACTGGCTCCTTTTTTTCCTTTTGCAGCACAGATTTGCATGACGTCCTTTGTATATTTTTATTTATATTTTTTTATTATTTTTAATTTTCATGTAGTTATTTGTGTTGTGAAGGGCTAAATAAAGTATATTTTCTTTCTTTCTTTCTTCTTTCTAAAATAAATATTGCTGATGATGATTAAGCAGTATTACGAAGAAAGACCTTGTCAACATGTCTATTAGAATGACGAAACGTGCAAAATTGTCTAGGGA
The DNA here is from genome assembly GCA_963691645.1 of Pelosia muscerda. Lineage (NCBI taxonomy): Eukaryota > Metazoa > Arthropoda > Insecta > Lepidoptera > Erebidae > Pelosia > Pelosia muscerda. The sequence goes on along the minus strand of OY829109.1, from coordinate 16,007,152 downwards.
TCCACATTGTACTGTAGAAATACGGAACTTCAATTTATAGTGATCATCTCAATATCGAAGTAGGTTAAGCGACGTTCTGTTTACATTTTGTCTTGTCAAATGCCTGGTTTGAAATGCAACAGGTAGGAATTTGAACGAGCCAGCTAATACTCGTCGACTGTCGTATCCAATAACTAAATACAATGTTAATTTTGCTAATCTGACATAGCTCAATGGAGAGGTTTTGAATTATCAGTGGGAAGACCGAGAAAATTTCCTTTATCTTCTGCATTGACGGCACAGAATCATTCCTCCACCTATCCTCTACCAGGTCAGCAGCATAAGTGTGACAGCCTCCGTGTCGTGGCCGTAGGGCACGCGCCTGCTACGCACGGGGCGCGGGTTCAATCCCCGCTCAGTGCAAAAAGTTGTATGCATGAATATGGCTGTATACACTAGTCTGGCCTCGGAGAGCACGTTAAGCCGTTGGTCCCGGTAGCCATACAAACATCTATGGCAGTCGTTACGGGTAGTTGGCTAGTTGGAGCCCTTAAAAGTCCAACCAGTCTAACTTGGAACTTCGATATCCCTATTGGTCATTGGATCATTGGCTGAGGAGGTCATATGGCAGTCGCTTCACGGAAAATATTGAAGTTCAACCGCATCACAGTTAGACTGGAAAGCCTTATGATGACTTGCTCACGACGCGCTTCTTACCATTTTGTTCTTAGAATGGGTTGTTATGTTAGTAACAGGGAATATTTCAACTGCTATCACGGTTCATGAAATACAGCCTGATGACAAACTGATGGACGGTTGAAAGAAGGTTCCGTATTTACCCTTTGCGTATTTTTTGGATCTCCAAAAAGAAGTTAGAGGAGGTAGGACACGACGGTATATCCGTCCCAATCGAGCAGTCCAACTGGGGAAATACCTCCACCCTACAGAATATCGCCGTTTAATAACCTTGTGTTGTGTTTTCGGTGGTGAGTAGGGTAGCCAGAGCTCACTAGAGAGGTTTTGTGTTGTCCGTGGGAAAACCAAAGGCTTATCCTACATCTTTTGCGCTGACGACACAGAATGTCTCTGTTCTTACAGGGGTTGCGGCACGAGTGTTATTCCTATGGTGTTACACTCGCCCATAGGCCACGGTAACCACTTACCATCAGGTGGGCCGCATGCTTGTCTGCGACCTAAGTTGTATATAAAAAAAAAGAAACTGAAATTACTTGCCACAACTTAGCTGGTAAATACCAGCTAACTAACTTTAAGTAACAATAAAATAGTGATATATCCTTCTTTGATGGTGTAGTAGTTCGTTTGAACTGCTACTCCTTCGCATAATATGCATGCATACATAGTAATAAACGAGTAAACACAGTAGGCACGCGGGCAAGTTGGCCTGCATTCTGCATTCAGTACTACACTTCACTCAGGATAAGGCCACTTGTGAGATTTATGGCCTAAAGCATAGAATACAGCGGGCACTGACATAAAATTTTGCGTCTGAGACTTTGCCTTCAGCTTACCATCAGGTGAGGTGAAGTTAAATAGGAGTGCCTTAAATAAAAAAAGTAATGGAAGGGTATCCCCTTTTCGAGTTGATTAACCAGTGAGTTCCTGCATTTTGTCTGCATTCTCTTTAGTAATTCCCTATCCCATTTTAGTAATTAGTAATTTATTATTTGTGTATACTAGACTAGCTGACCCGCTCAACTTCGTCTGCGTTACCCCGTTTTTGCAACATTTTTCATTCCGGCTCCGCACCTGTTGGTTGTAGCATGATGTTAAATACATATAAACCTTCCTCTTTAACCATTCTATCTATTAAAAAACTACATCAAAATCCGTTGTGTAGTTTAAAAGATTTAAGCATACAAAGGGACATAGGGACAGAGAACGCCACTTTGTTTTATACTATGTATTGATTATAAGATAAGATAGTTAGTTTTATTTTCTCGAAGCCATATAGAAACTATCCAAAGTACTTGGTATGTAAAGCACTTACATGGTCCAGTGCAATCAATAAATTAGTTAGGCCAATGAGAAATGGCACTGACCTGCATGCAGTCTAACTCAATAATGAGAAGACCACTTGTTTCGTTCATGGTCTAAGTTGTGCGATACAGCGGTGAAATTCTCATTTCTCACACTAAATATTGAAATAGTACCCGGCGAGGTATTTTTGTTTGTATTAATTATGCTATGCTCATGCTATCCTTATAGACATAATTTTATAATATAGAGGTAATAATTTCTAATAGCAAAAAAAATTATAAGCATATTATAAATATAATAAATATTCTATAAATATTTTAGAACGGTCTACACGACGCCATCTAGACCCATGGTGAGCATAGCTTAACTAGCTTGTGTTATGGGCTCTAGAATGCGGATAAACATACTTAGATACTTTTTTTTGTAAATAAATAAATAAATATTTTAGGACAATCACACAACGCCACCTAGACCCATGGTAAGCATAGCTTCACTAGCTTGTGTTACGGGTTCTAGAATGCGGATAAACATACTTAAATACATACATATTATACATAGAAACACCCAGACCAATGCAAACATTCATATTCATGCACACTAATATTTGCACTGAGCGGGAATCGAACCCGCACCTCCTGCGTAGCAGTCGCGTTCACTACCACCACGCCACGGAGTGATATGGTAACATTTTTAAACCGTTTAAAATTGGAGAAAATGAATTTAAATGTAGATAGTGGATGTATTTTTTGCGTAACCCCGTCAATCTCATTACTGTCTCTACTAAAAATAAACTATCTTTTTTTTAATACAACTTAGGTAGCAGACAAGCACGCGGCCCACTTGATGAAAAGTGGTTACCGTGGCCTATGGAAGTTTGCAACTTCACGTCCGTGCTGCCGATTATATAAAGAAGAGAGGGAAGGTGAAAGGGGAGGGGAAGGTTAAGAGGTTAACACAAAACTTCTCCAGTGAGCCCTGGCCACCCTACTTATCGCCGGAAACGCAACACAAGCTTGTTATGATAATATGCAGTATTCTGCAGGGAGAAGGTACTCCCTAGTCGGACTGCTCAATTAGAACGGCGGATACCGTCATATTCTGCCTGTTATTGAGCTTATTGTATCCCACATCTACCAGTTTACACCTACAGAATTTGTTTATAAATTACACCAAAATAAAATTACACAAACAAACCCCACTTACGCAAACTTAAATGTGTGAAACAAAATGGCTGCCATGTTTTGTTATTTCAGTGAAAAAAAATTCAAGAGCGAACTTTTTATACACAAAAATGTTTCTCACAAAATAGTTAAACTGTTAAATACCTAGTTGCCACATTAAATGACTCCACTTGTGGTCTTTCACGTGAAATGTGTTCACTCGAGTGGTGTTTTTGCTGCTAATTGGGGTCGCCTCTCACTGCACTATATTGTTCGCATTTAAAAAAAAATAAAAAGCTATAGTGTCAGCCCCTCATGTGTTATGCATATTATCTTGATTTTTTACGTAAGCCTCATTGAGGTGGCGCCTCTAGAAATTAAAAAATCAAGAATTTTGTCTAGCCAGTTAACATTGAGAGGTCCTTATCATCAATACTACATCTAAGTTTCATACCATCCAAAGGGGTGTAGGTAGTCAATTAAGAGACTTTATACAGGGTGTAGGGGGAACACTCCAACACTCCCAAAGCCGAAGGCCCCTGGTCGTACTCAAGGTACACAACATATTGGCATTAAATAAAATTACGTCACGCCAATTTTTTTTTGCTATAATTACTTTCCATCGTATCAGTAAAGCTAAATGAAACGAAAATTTCATAAAAAAGTCACTGCAAAAAAAACAAGTGGCGCCATCTTGCGAGTTTATGTTTTTTCATGAAATTTTTGTTTCATTTAGCTTGACTAACACGCTGGAGAATGAATAACGCAAGTTAAACGGTTTAAAAAATAATAAAAAATAAAAATTACGTTACCGTAATTTTTTTTTAGTACCTACCAATATGTTGGTTACCAGAAGTACTATCAGGAACCTTCGACTTCGGGAATGTTCCCCTTACCACAGGTTACCTTTTGACGTTTGACCCTTACACTCTGTATATAAAAAACCATATCAATTTTCTGTGAAGCGACTGCCATCTGGCTTCCACAACCTATGGGTAAAGATATCGAAGTTCTACAGTAAGACCAGTTGTTGAACTTTTCGGCGGTGTATCCAACGGGTACCCGCGGCTCTGATTATGTCATCTGTCCATCTCGCAGGGGCTGTCCTACGCCTTATCTACCAGTCCGTGGTCTCCATTCGATAACCTTTCGGCTCCTAAGACCATCTGTAGCACTAGCATAAACTCCTATCGAATTCGTAATGTAAAGGTTTCGAGAGAACGGAGCATTGTGATTGGCAGTCTGCCTCTTGTGAACCTGTGTGCCTGTGTAGCCCGCCAATCGCAATGCTCCGCTCTGTCGATACCTTTACATTACGAATTCGATAGCATTTCGTGCTAAGGCTACTGTTCTTCGACCATCTATTCTTATTGCTATGTGCCCCGCCCACTGCCACTTCTCCTCCTAACCCGTTGGACTATGCCGGTAACATTCGTTCGTCTACTAATCACCTCATTTCTGATTTGATCTCGCAGAGAAATTCCGAGCATTGCCCTTTCCATTGCTCGCTGTATGACCTTGAACATTCTTATAAGCCCTTTACATCTATTAAAATATTTCCATCCAATGTTTCTCTAATTTCAGTTGCTCCCCGATAGGATTTTCCCATGGTCAGATTCATATCACAATATACATAAACATAAACATAAACTCACGCCTTTATCCCCGAAGGGGTAGGCAGAGGTGATAGCACCCACATTTAACCAGTTTATGTTTAGATCCCAATAGGTGGCGAGCCTATTGCCATTAACCGAGCACTTATAAGCCTGCGATAAATACACACATAACTTCGAAAAGCATCGAAAAGTCATTGGTGTGTGCCATGAAAACTGGGATCAAACCCGAGACATCGTCTCAGCAGTCCATTACCCATATCACTAGGCTACTGCGGCAAGTTCACAATATACTACAGTGTGTATATTACACAATATACTGTATATATTACAGTGCTATGATTTCCGCGCGAATATTATCCTTAACTTATGAAACTCTAGGTATTTGTATATTCACAAATACCCTTTGCCGAAGCTGGTTCCTAAGAATGATTCATAAACCGGCCGGAAAGTGCAGTCGTCGCAGTTAAGCCATTGAGCTACGACTCATTGATTATATGTTGACGATATATATGTTGGCGAAGTGTTTACCAACTGAGATCCAACCATAGAAAAAAAAACGATTAGGTATATGATTCACAAATAAAATCATGATTAGAGTCTTATATTAGTTACGTGCTGTAAGGTGGGGGACCATGGTGTCCCCACTAGCCTCTGGGTATGGGGTGGCATTTTGCGCCATCGCCGTGGCCTGCTTCTGCTGGGGTGACCGACGGCTCCACCCGTCACCCCCAGGCCCGCGCTCATGGGGGACAGAGGTCATTCTGCGACCTCCGACGTCCGAGTCGCCTCCGCTCATCGCGGCCATTGTTGGCCCGGAGTAAGTCACTTCCATCGGAACTCGGCTATTTTCAAAGTAACATACTCGTAAATGGCTATTGGTCCTACTGACATCGAGTTGACCTTACCAGTTTCTTGTGCCCTCGGAGAAAACAATCTGACAATTAAGGTATTTGCTTTTGTAGATTCGAACATTTGATTAAATATAATCTCCGTTAAAATTTCGCGGCATTCATGAATAAATAAATAAATCAATATTCTAGGATAATCTACACAACTCCACCTAGACCCATGGTAAGCATAGGTAAACTAGCTTGTGTTATGGATTCTAAAATGCGGATAAAAACCATGCAAATATTCATATTCATGCACACAAATATTCGCACTGGGCGGGAATCGAACCCACGCCTCCTGCGTAGCAGTGGTGTATAGTATACTACCGCCACGCCACGGAGGTCGTCAATTTCATTCACTCATTCTCAATATCGATCAAACTGTTACTATCAAATACAGGAAATATATTTATAACGTATGTAATGCAGTAGTATAATTACACTATTCTTATTTACTATCTATAATAAGAGGGAATGTTTATGGCCTCACTGTCGACAGCTGGTTATTGGACCTTGACTAGGCTTTCGACAACGGAATGAAAACATGAACCGAACAAATTAATGATATTATTGAACTGAAAAAAGGATACGAAATTTTTTAAAGGTAGTAAGTGTTATATGGCAGAAATCCATCACAAGAAAACATATCAAGGGAGGGAGGGTACACATCACTCTACCACGGTTAAACAAAATCCCAAAGACAGCAATAGCAACATATCACTAATTGTTATAAAAATTAATGTCAAAGCAAGTAAAAAGACTACTTAGCCGGGGAGATAATATGATTGCGTATGTATGTGCAATATTCGGTAAGTGCGAAGAACAAATCTCAACACGAGGCATCTTCAGAATACCGCGGTTAATAATAACCCTGTGTTGTGTTTCTGGCGGTGAGTAGGGTAGCCAGAGCAAAATACAATACAATCTGGGGAGAAGTCTTGCCACTAGTGTTTTATAAGCTCGATTTACTTTTGAATAAACTAAGTTTTTTAAGCCCCTTTTAAAAGGTTGGTTTCATTTCGAACGGCGTTTTAAAATTAAAGTTTAATTTATGTCTTAAGTCCTTTATCCTTGGGCCTCAAAAGAGAAGTAATTACTTAGTTCAAAGAAAGCGCAAGATTTTAAGTACTTTACACTTAAAAACTTCAAGCTTCATTGCATCCAGAATTTGATTGAAAAGCGTGTTTACACTGAGCTGAGGTTCAGTATCAGGCTGATAGGAGCAATTGGGTGTGAAACGGGCTCCACAAAGATCTCAGGGGTCCACGCCAACCTCACCTGCTAGTGGAACACTTACTTACTGACAGGCTAAGCTTTTACAAACGTTTTTAGGATTGAGAGGTCACATTATGTTTAACAATGACCACGGATTCCGAGATGAAGGTCGCCTCGATAGTCGACATTTTCTCCAACGACTTCAAGTCTGAGGATACTGATATTGAAGGGAGATGTAAATACATGAGAAATAAGTTGACAAATTGAATATTAAAACAATTAGTATGCTGACTTTCTCCTCAAGGGGTTTAAATCCCGTCTTGAACGTTCGCTTTTTCCGAACTAAATCAATGATTGATAATGACAAAAAACTAATAAACAGTCATTTTTTCATTTCATTTCATTTATTCATTAACAATTTTTTACAATCGTGTCTGAATGTACAATATTTATCTAACTAAATTAACAAGAAACATAGCAATTAAAATTGACTAAAGTCGATGCATTTCTCATGCCCTATTTTTGTAAAGATGCTGCGTACAAATATCATTGATTTTTATATAGACTTGTTACCATACTGTTTGATTATTACAAAAACTTAAGTGTTGTATGATCTAGCACTAATGCTGGGAAAGGCATACAATCCGCTTACCGTCAGAGAGGCCGTATAAGTATGATGATAACGATCATTATAAACTCCGGTTCCTGGGTTCGTAAAAAATCTAGCGAACGGCAATGTTCCGTAAGTGAATGGATATGTAGATGCGGTATACTGCTAAACTAATTAATTATAACCTAAGAACATAACTAGGAAGGCAGACTTAGAAATAACTCTGATAGCGTAAGACATCATTTCCACGAGTCGATTTCTCCAGTCCGGTTTTCTAGCACCCTGAAATGTTTCTGAAAAAGTCCCGGCGAGAAACTGTATCGTGGAAACGCAAACTAAGAAACAAAATTTAATTGTCTAACATTCCCCCACTCATTGTCTAACCATTGTGACACTTTACCATGTTTGTAATGGTGACCCTCTTACCTGAGCCTATGCCTAGAGCTTACCATTGGGGTGAAGTTAAATTGACGTGTCATAAATAAAAAAAAAATCCCAACAACGAACAGACAATTTCAACAAATCAATCTTTTGAAACTTTTGGAGGTTATCCAAGCGACTACAATATGGGGTTCTTGAAGAAGGGCATTAGAAGGTTTCTACAGTGTGACGTTGCTGGTGTTGTAAATCTCCATAGGCTGTGGTGGCGGCTTTACATCACACGGGCCGTGTGCTTCGCTGCCACCTAAATGATATAAAATCTTAGTTACTCCAGGAATTTGTAGATACTTTGTTGGCAGACCATTTTGTTTATTATCTTTGAATTACCATCGCGTAGCAAAAATTTTCTGTCCGAAAATAATCTTTACACGATATTCTTGATTCTGATATTCACGTGTTGGTAGTATAGAGTTTGTATACCTAAATATTTACCATCTTTAAAACCCTCAAGAATATTTTATCCACATATAACAAAGTAATGAACATATTTCTTCTTTCCAGCTAAACCGTCGAAAAAGAGTTCAACCAGAAAACAGACAGGAGTTAAACGGATACATCGCCAACTCAACAGTCTACGTCACATCGATCAACGAGAACGGTGCTATAGAGAGCAAGCCCACAATCTCATCCCCAAAAGCCCAGCCGAAGTCCCTCCAAGCCAAACCAGCCCCCGTCATAGCCAACGGGATAGATAAGAAGAAGGAATCTATTATAGAAGAAGATAAAATTGAACCAGAAAAGCACGAAGGTGACATTAAAGTTAGTGAAAAGATAATAGTGCATTGTGAAAGTGAAAGTGGTGAAAGAGATATTAGTGACGCATACAGTGTGGCTAGGGAGCATCTCCATAACGGCAGAAGTGAGAAGCTGATTGGAGAACAGCCTGATCATAGAATCAGAGCTACTGCTGTTATTGAGAATAATAAATTAACTCCTGGAGAGAATCGGTAAGTTTTAACTGATAGAACTGATTAACACTTTGATATAACAACGTAAGCATTTTATAGTGATCAATTGAAAATGTTTTTATTCTTTATTAATATAATTCATAAGTGGTATGGGTAATGGACTGTTGAGACGAGGTCTTCGGTTCGATTCCAGGTTTTACCATGGCACACACCAATAACTTTTCGATACTTTTCGAAGTTATGTGTGTATTTATCGTAAGGTTATAAGTGCCCGGTTAATGGCAATAGGCTCGCTACCTATTACATTGGGACCTAAACATAAACTAGCGAAATGTGGGTGCTAGCACCTCTGCCTGCCCCTTCGGGGATAGGCGTGAGTTTCATCATCATGCCTGCGTTATTCTTGGTCGTCTCCGGAGTGATAGCTTCTGGAGTCCAGAGTCCGGAGTTTATAATTTTCTTCTTCTGTCGAATCGACGTCAATAATGACTTGCAACTATTTATAATACTTCAATGAATCGGTAGATAATTACAAAGTTTTGTCTTAGAAAGTGAAGGTAGGAAGTGTGTATTGCCAAGTGGCAAGGTTGCTCGTAACCGCCACTTAATGTCTCCGTAACCTGAGCATATATCACGAGCATTGGATTACGGTTACGTTACCCGGCTATTTGGTTATTGATTATAGACTTAATTGTTTGGAATTTTAAGGGCTTTTTGAGCAATGTCCGTTTGAAATATCTATTCTTGCAATACCAGATGTTGGTCAGTATTATTACGTTTAATAATGAATATAATAGCTACAATAATTATAAGTATACTGTACCATAATATGATAGAACTCTATATCCTTCTTGCTTCCTTGGGTCCTTTAAGCGGGGCGTGAAAAAACATCTGATGAGGCCGTCAAGCTGAGGGCCACCATTGTAGCACTGAACGTGTTTGCAATGGTGACCCTCTTTCATGAGACTTTGCCTTCAGCTTAACATCATGCGAGGTGAAGTCAAATTGACGAGCCGTAAAGAAAAAAAAAGATATTCATGTCTTATTATTTAGAGTTCTATGACCATTAGTATATTAGGGACTAAAGTAACTATTTTTGGTTTCTTATATGCCTTTTAGGTTGCACCCAAGCACATGACCCACCTGATGAAAAGTGGTATAAAAATAAGACAGACGGTCAACAAAGGTTTTGATAATGATGATGAGGGAACAAATGGGTACTGAGTGGGAAGTGAACCTTCAACCTCTGACATAGCATTGAACATTCTACCACTAAGTCACACCAATTTAGCACAACTCTATTAATTGGCAAATAAAATACAGTAACACAATTACGTACCAAGAATTAGATTTTTATCTACCAGTAGATGCAACCATTACATCTTTATGTAATAACTAGCTGTTGCCCGCGGCTCCGCCCGCGTGGAAGTCGGATCGCGCGTGTTATCGCTTTAGGTCGAAAACGATCTACACCATAATAGCATATATTACTGTGAAAATATATTATACCTACATAGATTTGTGTACAATTTTAGCAGTAATGAAATAAAAGTCAAAATCATTTACCTGTTTTGTATTGACCATTAAAACGACACTTAGAAAACGTAAAAAAAATATAAAATTTATGTTTAGCAAATTAGCATTACCAATTACAGTTTGAAACGTGGCCCTGTTCTGAGAAGACTCCGCTAAGAAATTTAGCGGGCTGTTTTTTGGTCTATTTACAAACATTTACTTATTCTAATTGAAATTTTTGTTTTGAGTAACATGGTTAGATAGTTCAGCTCTTTCCTCTGTCGATTCTTGAGAACGCGCATAATATCTCATTCTTTTAGAGTTTCTTGAATTTTGGGATAAAGAAGTTCTTTTTTTAGGTGGCATGTTAATATATATAAGCCTGCTATATATATATATATATATATATATATATATATATATATATATATATATATATATATATATATATAAAGCAGAAAATGAGTAAGTACTCGTATGGATTAAAAGAATAATTAATGATCTATGAATGAATGATGCGATGTCGAGCTAAAAAGTACGTTTCGTAAGCAGTCGAAAAAATTATGTTATTGTAGTATTTATCAGAAGACTGTTATTTAGGTAGGTATTTATTTGGATTGGAAGTAAATAAGTAAGTAAAGTATAAGTACTATAAGTATGGAATGGAAATACAATTATTTGACGTTGCCGGGAATTGAGCGGAGCTCGCCATGACCTCCGTGCTCGTAATCCAGCCTGGTGCAAGCAATTGCGAACGGTCTGCGTGCTAACTTCAAGCCCAGAGGCGGCCCTGACTTCTGCTTTTATTTTAATGGCGTTGATTGTGGGATCACGGGCTGCCAGCAATCTAATGTAGCGCTTTTGGGCAGCTGTCAAAACAGTTGGGCGACCGCTGCGGGGTCGGTCAGCTAAATTCTCCATTCCGTGGTACCTCTGCAACGGAGCCACGACACAGGATTGGGATATAGCAAGTCTGCGTGCTATTAATCTCGTGGTGTATCCTTCTTCCCTCAAAGTTACTATTTTAGCTCGTAAAACCTCTGATAATCCTCTTGGCATTTTTTCAATCACAACTTTACGCGAAAAATATCTTGAATCGGTTATAATTCACTAAATCAGATTTCTGAATGAGCGTAAGCTAGGACTGAAAGCCTTTTTGTAAGAAAAAACAATTGAACGGTGTCCTTGTTTTGTGTTCTAATTCTTTATTTTGAAATAAAGAATCTAAAAAGAAGAATAAATCATAATACCTATAATCTACAGTAACAAAAAAGATTTCAGTTTTTCAAAGTGATCGCAAACTTTTTTTGATGTGTGTATTCTGTAGTGTTAATTGCGGTAACTGCTAAGCAAGAGAAGCAAAGCATTTAATTAAAAAAATTAAATTATTGTATTAAGATATGAAAGAAAAGAAACTATTAAAAACAACATTAACAACCAATGCTCAGAATAATCTGCAGTTCAGTAAGGGTGCAACTAATATCATCGTCATTCCCTGAACCTTTTTCCCAACACAGTTGGGGTCGGCTTAACAGTCTAACTGTGATGCGGCTGAACTTCGATATTTTTCGTGAAGCGACTGCCATCTGACCTCCACAACCAATGGTCTAATGACCAATGGCGATATCGAAGTTCCAAGTTAGACTGGTTGGACTTTTGAGGGCTCCAAGCTCCAACTACCCGTAACGACTGCCATAGATGTTTGTATGGCAACCGGGACCGACGGCTTAACGTGCTCTCCGAGGCATGAACAGACCAGTGCAAACAGCCATATTCATGAATACCACTTTTTGCACTGAGCGGGGATCGAACCCGCGCCCCGTGTGTAGCAGTCGCGTGCACTACCGCCACGCCACGTACCACGGAGGGTGCAACTATTAAATTCGCATTAATCATAAGATCGCATACGGCACCTATTTCAACTGCAGGTAGTGACTTTCTTACGGAGAATCTTAACACCGAGTGTTGTAAAATGACGTCACTTGAGGAGCGCCATCTATACGGTATAACGCTATTTGAGTTTGAACGCAATTTTTTACTGTAATATTTGCACGCCTTGGTCGCAAAAACTACTGAACGGATTTTGATGCGGTTTTTTTTATTACAAAGGTCTTGCTTAGACTCAAAATTTGCAGTATATTTGGTTGTAATTGGTTAAGTAGAACCGGAGATATGACCAAAAACAACCTATAAACGAAGCGCAGGCAAAGCCACGGGTATCAGCTTGTATAAAAAGTAGCCTATATGTTGCTCAGAACTATGAACTATAATCGTACCAAGTTTGATCAAAATCCCTCCAGTAGTTTTTGATCCATGCGTGCACATACGGACAGACAGACAGACAGAAAGACAAAAAAAAATCTGATTGCATTTTTTGCATTAGTATCGATCCCTAATCATCCCCCAATAATTATTTTGTAAATATATTCAATGTACAGAATTGACCTCTCTACAGTTTTATTATAAGTATAGATAGATAGATTAAGACATCAATTCACGTCAACATGCATTTAATAATAAATAATTAATTCTAGTCTCATTACCTCAGCTTGGTACAAACGATTGTAATACTTAATTCTTTACAATTACGATTTAAATTTGTCTTCAATGAGAATGGTAGTTAAGCCTCGTCTATTGTGTTACAGTTGTATATGAAGGACACAGTATTTTTCAATACTTGTGCAAATAATAATAAAATTTATTCATCTGGGTTACTAGTTATAAATTATGAAAGTTAACGCATTTGAATTTTAGTGTCGATTTTTTTTTCTAAAGAATTAGCAAACGAAATTACTAATATTCCCCCTAATCAACCCAAAAAAACCGTTCTAACAGCTCAATGGCTAGTGTTCGAGGGGTGTTCACGTCGGTAGTGACTAGGATTCGAACCTGGGACCTCTCGACCTTAAGACCATAGTCACTAAGCTACTGAAGCTTGTGAATTCGCGTGCAATATGTAGATACAAGAAAATAGCTAGGCAAGAAATATTACGGCTATTTATTTGTATTAAGTTGAGCTCTAAAAATACCCATGGAAACCCCCCCCCCCCCCCCCCTCACACACACAATCTCCGCACTCCTCTTCCTACAAAAGGTTATGTCGGACTCGAACCGACTAAAACGCACACAGTCTTCGGGTCTTCGGTTTTATACCTCCCCTAGGTTTTATGCGCCAAAGATGGCCGTGCGGTTTTACACAGTTCGAGTTCGATATAACCACCCTCGCTTACTTCGGAAACAAACTGTCATTGGTGCTCTCAAGACGATTACCAAAAGAAACCTATGGCCTCAACGTGTTCAGACCTATGTATGGGATGTTATATTGAGGTATTATAATTTGTAATTGTCTTGGACAATCTCAGACGTATTATGCATTGACGTCATCAATCAAAGATGGCGGATGAATCATCAAATCAATTACGTTCGTGTTCGTGTTCATTAACAATTATATTATTATTTCTCGATGTTTTAACGTAGTTCGCTCAATAGGTGATTGCTTTTGTTTTCAATGTGTTAAACGACGCGTAAATAATTAAAAATTACTCTTTTGAAATTGATACGATTTTTAGCTGTGAATTGGATACAATTCCACTGTTATGTTTACTACTGAATTTCATGTATAATACCAGGATCAACAATAATGTTCCAGTATCATACGGTACCTAATGTAATGACAAAATTTAAATCGGAAAAAATGAATGCCTCCACAGAATTCGAACCCGCGATCTTTTCCTTAAATTCTCTAACCGCTAAACCATGAAGCATTCGAAATTCTCCTATACACCCGTATAGGAGAATTTCAAATGCGTTGGCGGGCCCCGATTCTTCTCCGAACCACTTCCGCCTCCTCAAGCATGCACAATCTGGAATAAATCGACCAAATAGTATAATTTTTTCAATCAGAGAGAGAGACCCCCCCTCTCCAAAGTAAGATTAGATGAGATTTGACTTGATCCCCTCCCCCCTTAAACATCTCACGTATTTTATTAACGCCCCCTTGTAGACATTGTTGTAATGATGCTGATCATTGCGTTTTGTGCAAGAAAAACTGGTTAAGCAGTATTAAGCACCCGTTGTAAATAACTAGCTGGACCAGTACTGTCTATTATCAATAATTATGTTTAAAGGTGCAGTTATGCTTATGACTTGTTACGAACAAGTTAATCGGAGATCCATGTCATGTTGTGTGGTTTCTTTAATTAAATAAGTAGCCATTCTTGTATAGATACCGACCATAGAACAGAAAATACTAGTGGAAATGGTATAAATGATAAATGACAGATTAAAATAGCGAAACCGTTGTCGCCAAACTCACAGAAACGTTAATAATACGTTGTGTTACTAGTTTACTAGTAAACAATTGTTTTTATTTATCGTGTTTATATACCTACTACCATTAATGTCAAATCAACTTAGATAAATCATAGTACAAAACGAAAACACACCTTAATCTTCAAAATATAAATTGCTATACTCGTAGATGAAAAAGTATTTATAAAAAACTTTGAATCTAACAAGTTTGAGTGTTTACGAAAAAGAGACAAGCACTTTTTGTGCCTCTAAGTGTACGATGCGCGAACTTACCCCAACTACTACAAACCCTTGCCAAGTTAGAAGCCGTCTCAGAATATCCGTGGATGCCGTGCACTATACTCGTATTATGCATCCGTGGTTTCCGCAGACGGTTAAAAGACCTAGGTGTCAGCGAACGGAACCCAAAGCTCCCAGATAATTTTCCTATCCGGTGGTTGTCACAATCGCATCGTTCACGAATTAGCAACGTGACAAGTAGTTATCTTAGTAATTACTCGGTAGGTAATAATTACACTTTATTTTACACTAGTTACTCCGTCCTTTTTTTATGGGACATCAATTTGACTTCCCCTCGCCTGATGATAAACTGAAAGCAAGTGCACGACAAATTTTCGTAAAGAAATATCAGGATATGCTCACGATCGTGTGAGGAACTCCCGAGTATGCAGCTACCTTCCAGGAGAATCATTTTAGATAGATGGATAACTCGTTATTGTATACAACAAGACTAAAAACTACTATATGGACATAAACAAATAAATATACAATGGGTTACTTTCGTCAATGGCGATTTTTTCCAACCTTCGCTAGTGTTGTCTCGTACTTCGTTGCCGCCGCCAGCCAGCCGCCATGACGTCGAGTGTGGACTTAACAACTGGTGGTACATGGGTAGACAAACTAGAATTGTGCTGACGCGGCCACCAGTCGATCGATGGTTTCATTTAAGATCAGCTATCACACAGCTGAATACGCGATGGACACGCACATCTACACGGTCACGGTAAAATGTTACGTAAATGTAGACGCGGCATTATATGTATGGGACACGAGGGACGAATTACACCTGTACCATACAACCCATATTAATGGGTTGGCCCAGTAGGGGCTGTAGTAAAATAATTAAGCAGCACGTTTATAGGCACTGAATGAGAACCAAATGAACCGTAAAATTAAAAATTTATGCAGGAAATGGCAGTTTAGTTTTTGTAATGAACAACTTGTAAACGATTTCATCATGGTTATTTATTTTCATTACTAGCTAACTATATGTCATCTTATTATTTTCTCAGTTATTATCAGAACCAGTTATTTGCAGCTTGCTCGAAAGAAAGTTATACCAATAAGGCAATTATAATTATATGTATAATTTGAATGATGAACTAGCCTGGAAATGAGATGTTTACTCAACTTGCTATTCAAGCAAATTATTGTATCTAGACTAAGTAAATGTTTGTAAATAGACCAAAAGAAAACCCAGCTGAGTTTTTGCCGGAGCTTTCTCAGGGACCGCGTTTCGAATCAATGATAATCCATTTATTAAACGAACCTATATCATGATTCTCAGAGAATATTCCCAATTCAGTTGAGGTCGGGTTTCTAGTCTAACTAAGATGCGGCTGATCTTCGAAAATCTTCGAAAACCAAATTCGTTAGGCTAATCGGTAGTCGGACTTTTTAGGGCTCCAACTACCCGTAACGACTGCCATAGATGTTTGTATGGCAACCGGGACGGACAAATTAATGTGCGCACTATCCCAGCTCCGATTCCGATGCACGATCAGACCAGTGCAAATAGCCATATTCAATTATTTCCACTGAGCGGGTATCGAACCCGCGCCTCCTGCAAGTGTCTTATGTTGACTTTTGTGGTAACTGTCATCGGTTCCCTAACCTCAAGAGCAATGTTTGCATCAGAGTCACCGACCCGAAATCATGGTCCGTTCATCTCCCTCTGTTCCCATGAAATGGAAGGTTTTATGACAGTAGATGAACCTCGTGAAGTATCTATAAACTGAAGTAAATCTCGGGCTGTAGTCTATGCCTACCCTGCATGGGAAAAAAGAGGTGACTATATGCACTATGTATACAATGTAAAAGATACGCCTCAGGTGTTGCAAAACTCCATAGGCCACGGTGACCGATTCCCATCAGGTGGGGTCGTGCGCTTGTCTGCCACCTAAGTGATATAAAAAAAAGGTACAAAACCATTACGGGCTCTGGTGCCATCGCTCCTGTTCTGCATGGCTGGATACCTCCCTATGTCTTGACCGTCTGCCTTCATACATAATGTATTATGTGCAACATAACTCGTATATGTAATCTGACATTTAGATAGCTGAGCTTGCAATCAGTGCAATATTATTATTGTAAACTAGCGTGGAATTTTTGTTGCATTCCCGCATGCGTATATAGGAATTTTTCCCGGGAAAAATGTAGGTAATTTTGTTATTCCTGACTCTAATTTATGAGTTGTTAAAGCGTTATTAAGTAACAAATATCTCTAAACATCTTCCATAACATTTACATTTGTTTTATTTACAACTAGCTGACCCACGCGACTTCGTCTGCGTCACCCCGTTTTTGCAACATTTTTCATTCCTGCTTCGCACCTGTTAGTCGTAGCATGATGTTATATACATATAAACCTTCCTCTTTAACCATTCTATCTATTGAAACAAACCGCATCAAAATCCGTTGCGTAGTTCTAAAGATTTAAGCATACAAAGGGACAGAAAACGCGACTTTATTTTATACTATGTAGTGAAGTGATAGTGATAGTGAAGATGGGGTATTCCTTCTCTGTCACCAATTACTACAAATAAACCTAGTGCACGTCACTATGCGTAGGTCATCAAATGCTTATTCACACATCCCTTAAATGTCACTTTGTCTAGCATAATTCCCTTGTGCATAGTACCTTGTAATGCATAATTTCTAACTATTAAGTTTCACTCTCAATAATGCAGCTATAGAATACATCTCTGCACCACTTTTGGTTGACTGGTAGACTACGGTTTTAATTCCGCGTTTGTGCATAAATAATAAATTAATAAATAAATAAATAAATCGAATAACACTACATATTATTAAGAAAAATTCTACGTTATAACTAGCAGAATAATTAACTATAATCATTCACAAAAACTTTAAACAGAATAATCATCATAGGGAAAATTCAAACTTCTCATCCGTTACGTTCTACGATAGATCACAGTTGCGCGTGCGCTCGTCAGACAGGTAGATTCATCAGTCTGTCGCGGGCACTTGCTGGGGTAACACTTGTCGTTGTGAAATACGTTTTAGTTTTTTTTTTATCGCGTAGGGTGGTTATTGTGTACCTGACCCCACCTGTTAGTCGACCGTAGTTGTAAAGAGCCCCCCCGTCCCGCCTCGGTGCGCATGCGCCCCTTCTCCCACGCATCCCGATATTTGTATTTAGAATATTTTCGTTGTTCAACGAACGTGAACGTGAGTTTTTGATGTGAATGTTTTGAATTCCTGTGTTTTGTGTTGTGTTTTGTTGTGATGTGTATTGTGTGTTGTGTATAGGATGCATTACAAACAACTGTTTAAAAGGTAATGTTTGTAACTTAATTTTATTTTGTTATTTTAACTATCTTATATCCCGTTCTAAAATTACGGGACTGAAGTTCTGGAAAGATTAAAAAAAACAATAATGTCACAAAATTGCCATGTTGTTTTTACAGCCGATTGCAAATAAATAAGAGGTTATCAATTACTTGTATTTAGTGTGTTGATTTGTTTATATGATAGGATTGTAAATTCCAACATCTGTCAATATAGGTATTTACCGTTATTTTAAATCAAAGTTCCTGAAGGTATTATCCCACCTTTTTCGGACTTAGTGGCCGATGTGCCTCTTGGAGGCCAAATGATACAGTTTTGGGGTAGGTAGCAATAGAAAGTGACGCTAAACATTCTCGTTCTACCCAGTAACATGAAAGCGATACAATGTTTACCTACAGTACAACACTCCACACTGTGTACACTACACTGTCTTGACTATATGACGAGGTAGGTACAGTCAACAACAAAAGTAGCTCATCAAAGTGCATTCAGAAAAATGTTCGTAAATATTTTTCTGTTAATAAACTTATGACGTTAACTGACTAATTAACACTTTGACATTTGGTTCTGTCAAATGTTCTACATCTTCCCTTTACCCATTCTCAAATTTTAATTAATTAGGGAAGGAAGAGTTGATTTCGTCAAAGATCAAAGTGATTTTCTCTTTCGTCTCAAATTTCAATCAATTAGGGGAGAAAGGGATAATCATAATCATATATTTATAATATACGTAGGTATAGATGTTATAAAAATTGTCAAAATCATTATATCAATTCTTCACCATTCTTTGTTATTAAGTAAACTTACTGAACTTAATTTTACACTTTCGGTTATTTTCGGAACTCCCTGTCGGCACTCCCTATTCATCTTACTATGAAGGTTTACCCGACAGCGACTGCCTTTTAACCTCCCAACCCCGACAGTAAAGCATCTATCAGAGCTAGTGATGTTTACGCAAGTGTTCACATCATCACTAATCAGAGCTTCATTCATCAATACACAGGTGAACCAGTTGACACGTTATGCCGCGTCTGCATTTACGTAACATTTAACCGTGACCGTATCAGAAGTGCGTGTCCGTCGCGTATTCAGCTGCGTGATAGCTGAGCTTGAATGAAAACATCGATCGACTGGCAACCGTGTCATTACAACTCTAATTCGAGTGCCCATGTACCACAAGTTGTTACGTCTAAAGTGAACGTTTTGTCTTAATGTCACGCTGTCCAGTTCGCTGTTCATGTCACAAATCTGGTCGCATCTTTAGATTAACTAGTGCCTGGTAGTGGCAAATAAGGAAAAAAGTAATTATTCATAAAATCATTCACACTATCAACAAATGCTCTGCAATATTTCCTACATATTCGTTTTAATTTCCGTTATGAATTATGTAGATTTGTCAACGTTTCAATAGTTTCCTGCCAACCTTTGTGGTTATTCATTAGTATGGAGAATGTATTGAGGAAATGTTACATTTCTGGTGAATTATACTTTACGCTACTACGAGAGGGGAGAGGGGAAAGACAAGCAAGTGGAGACTGTGTGAATCAAACTATTGTAATTTTTTTATAAACTCACGCCAGTATCCCCGAAGGGGTAGGCAGAGGTGCTGGCACCCACATTTCACCAGTTTATGTTTAGGTCCCAATTAATAGGTGGCGAGCCTATTGACATTAACCGGGCACTTGTAAACTTGCGATAAATACACACATGAACTTAAAAAAGTCATTAGTGTGTGCTATGGTAAAAACCTAGGACCTCGTCTCAGCAGTCCATTACTCATACCACTAGGCTACCAAATTTCAGAATAAGCAACACGTTTAATATTTCGTAAGTTAAAAAAAACTTTCTAAGTATCACTATTTTAACGAGAAACTCTAGCTTCCCACGGATTCTTATCACACCAAAAACAATACCAGTATCTTGAGTTTTAAAACTATATCATCTGCAAAGGTTTGTAGATTGAAATCAGTAGATTATGCTAGCGAGCCCATTGTCCTTTTTAAACTGCCCTCTATGAGCATTGCTGTTTCAATAGACAAGGTAAATACTTTTTTTATAGGTACTATTAGGAGGTATAGTTCCCGGTAAATATCTTAATCCACAGTCCCGAAAGAAACGAGGTCTTAAAAAAATACATAAAATATAGTTAACATATAAAATATAGTTTTTAATGTGAATGGGATCAAGATAATATGCTGGTAACTATAAGTACATCGAGTGTACCCATCTATGGATGTTCATGATTGGTAGGCTGTAAGAAAAAATACCAAACATTGGACTCAAGGCAATTAACAGTATTACCTCTCGGGGTTGGGAGGTCAGATCGTCAGATGGCCGTCACTCGTATCAAAGTTAACAAACCAATCAAAAATAATAAGCAGTCACCTATAACCTAACCTAAGCTAAGGACGCAACCGTGAAATAAACTAAAGGTGCGTATAGACTTGTGACATGAACATCGGACCGGACAACGTGACGTCAAGCCATGACGTTGAGTTTGGACGTAACAACATTAGCACACGAGCACACAAACTAGAGTTGTGGTGACACGGCCAGCAGTCGATCGATGTTCCATTTAAGCTCAGCTGAATACGCGACGGACATGCACTTCTGACACGGTCACGGTAAAATGTTACGTAAATGTAGACGCAGCATAATGAGAGTGATTGGTCTTCTACCTAAAGCGTAAATAAAATTGCAAAAAAAGGTTTAATATAATAATAAGAACACAAGAAATCTCATTTACTTTATCGTGACATTTAAGGTTTGTAGGCGGTTTTAATTTAAAAAGGTTATTTGTAAATATTGTCTATGGTATCAAGAAAAATAATAACTTCTGAAATATTCCCTCCAGAATCTACAATATTTATAATGCTATTAAATTGGTTTCCAATATGGTTACTTTGATGAAACAACGACACAATTAATATTGTGTTTTTTGCAACGATTTGGTATTAAGATGCTGTTTTTTTTTTTGAGATAAACATAAAAACATAAATTCACGCCTATATCCCCGAAGGGGTAGGCAGAGTTGCTAGCACCCACATTTCGTCGGTTTATGTTTAGGTCCCAATATAATAGGTGGCGAGCCTATTGCCATTCCCACTTATAACCTGCGATAAATACACACATAACTTCGAAACTCATAGAAAAGTCATAGGTGTGTGCCATGGGAAAACCTGAAATAGAACCCGAGACCTCGTCTCAGCAGTCCATTACCCATACTACTAGGCTACCGCGCGGTGAGATAAAGTGGGCTCCAAAAGTTCCTGGACACCTTAAGATCTATAATCCTTTGACAGCCTAAGTGTAATTTAACCGAAGTAACATAGATATCGTTAATAAAATAAACTATCGATGTCTTGTTTCTATATAAGAAAACTAGCTGACCCGAGCAACTTCGTCTGCGTCACCCCGTTTTTGCAACATTTTTCACTTCTGCTCCGCACCAGTTGGTTGTAGCATGATGTTATTCACCTAACCTTTATTTTATTGTTATTATACAAACAATAGAAATTTTCCAGTTGTCCTCATAACTCTTAAACGGAATTCCCAAACTTTTTAGGTCATCCATTTGCTATCCAAACTTTACGTTACTTCAATATTCAATAGTTTTTCGTGCTGCGGGCACAGAAGATACATTGAGAAGCGAAACCAAGTCGGTTTGTTCTCTGCACATGCGAAATCATTATCTCCTCGCGATATAAATCTGTTTACTTACTTTGAAAGCTGCTGTTTGGCATTCCTTTCTATGACACTTAGTGACATTTTGCTATTGCTTTCGTTGGGATTGTTAAAACGTCGCTAAGTGACGGGTTCCTCTCCCTCCTCCAATATATTATCTTATAATAGATTTTCGCAACTTAAAAATATCTTAGATAGATAGATAACTCTATAATGTACAGTAAGCTTTAGAGAAAAGGAACCCACTTCTTATGATTATTGCCAAGAAGGAGCCTTACCTTTCTCTGAAGCTTAGTACATAAAAACATAAAATTATAATTACTAAACATACCTGTATATTATACGTGAATAAGTGTATGTGAAAAAAGTCGTTAGCCTAGCGGTATGGGTAATGGACTGCTGAGACGAGGTCTCGGGTTCGATCCCAGGTTTACCATGGCACACACCAATGACTTCGATGCTTTTCGAAGTTATGTGTGTATTTATCGTAGGTTTATAAGTGCCCGGTTAATGGCAATAGGCTCGCCACCTATTACATTGGGACCTAAACATAAACTGGCGAAATGTGGGTGCTAGCACCTCTGCCTACCCCTTCCGGGATAAAGGCGTGAGTTTATGTTATGTTATGTTATGTTTAAGTGTATGTGCAATGGGCGGCCTTAGCGCTAGAAGCGATCTTTTCCAGGCAAGTCCTGTGAAAAGACAATATACTTATTGTATAGATACCCATGCAACCTACTATTTTCAGTATGTACAAGTGTAAAAATATCCCGTAGTATATATAATATAAGATATCGTGCTCAAGTACAATTTGCACAGGTGCGAAGTGAACACACGATGTGTCAATTGTAACAACACAAGCTAGAAAACCTATTACTTATTTTGTACCGTAAAGTGTAAACATAGTGCACCTGTACACGACACGGTAAAGTAAAAGTAAAATTTGTACGCGTAAAGAAAGTATGATTCGATAATATTGACAGTTGAAAGCGAAAAGGGTGTAAGTTACAACGGACAGGAAATTCGCTTGAAAATGATTATGTTACTTACACTTTGCCTTTTAACAACTCCTAACCTCAATTGTTAAAGTTGTTTATGGTATAAGACACGCTATTATGTTTTTACCTCGCCTGAACGCAAGATTGTCACCATTACAGACAATAGTATTAAAATAGTGATTCTCGAAGCCCTCTCAGATACTTTTTCACACCACGCTTAGTACTCGTGGTTGTAGTTGGTTGTCACAATTCGATTAGATTGTTTTTAATTGAGAAAAATAACTATTTGTCACCAGTCTGAGATTTACAGTGTATGAATTTTAACTGGAGTTTACGTAAAACCTTGCCAGTCCATAATAATAAAGCAATACTGAATCATGTACGGGACTGCGTAATTCTAACCGCAACGTCAGAATGGATCCAAGAAAACTATACACACTTAACTCACTTTTAAACTTTCGCGTTGCATGATATATCTTTAGATGAAGCCGTTGCACAAACAGTCAGCTTGTGACCACGGCTAGTGCAACCTGGCCGAAACGTCAAGCAAATTAAATATTCTATTTACTACTAGCTGTTACCAGCGGCTTCGCCCCCGTGGACTTCCAATCCCGTTCCCACTGCTTGGACTTCTGATCCCGTTCCCGCTGCTCCATAAAAGCCTTCCGTAGAGTTCAAGGAACAAACATAAAAAAGAATTACTCAAATTGGTCTAGCCGTTTTTGAGTCATGCGCTTACCAACATATTTCGCGATTCATTTTTATATATATAGATATGATCGCGTTGACAATATACCTACTTTGTTTTTTTTTGTACAGTTTGTATGGTGCATTCTAGGTATATTTAGTTAGGTATACACTTAAGAATAATTTCACATTCATGCAAAGAAATGACGTCACAACTTTAACCCACTTAACACTCATTGTTCATATTCCAATCAATATTCTAAAATACGGTACATGAATGAATGACTGGGTTTTCCCACCGTGTCGTGTACGCCGACACTTACCGCACCGCGTCCCAGTTATACATCAATTGTTGGTGAATTTCTCTGCAGTAATCATTGTAATAGAGTTAACCGTAATCATTTCTCTATTAAACCGTACTGAACATGCCATGGCCATTATTTTTCTGTTAGTTTTCATTTTTAAAGATCTCAATCTGTAGATTTCTCATGGATTTCGACTATTATCAGCATTCATCATACAAAAGTCTCTATAATTCACGAATGATTTTGTTCACTTGGTTTTTACGGGAGCGACTTCTTCTGTCGAATCGACGGAATTTTTGAGTTTCCATCTTGGTGTAGTATCTAATTTGTTTCACTGCAGCGCTGCTACTTATGGAGAGGGCCCGAGCATAGGTTTGTTTCCTCGGGAAGGCTTACTACGTCCCTGACTGAACACTGTACATGTTTGTGACCCTCTTTCTTGAGACTTTGCCTTCGGCTTATTATCAAGCGAGGTGAAGTCAAGTTAACGTGCCACAAAAAATATGTGCTGACTGTACAAGACAAAAGTACAATCAAAAATTCTGAAATAATTTTTTCGCAGCATCCGTCCAAAAATAGATCTTCCCCAAGTAACATTTTGTCGTTTCTCTAAAGACAGCTATAATCACTATACTTACATGGAGTACAGTTCGCAAAATGATGTTCATTCTTATGATGGCTCCCTTAAAACAGTCATATTAAGGTATATTAGGGCAGTTTAGGCACATATCTCTTTAAATGCAATTTAGGAGGCAGACAAGCACACGGCTCACATGATGAAAAGTGGTTATCGTGGACGTGTGCAACATCACAGTAAAATGTCAGGTGTGCGGTTTGGCATTCCTTTCTATGACAATTAGTGATATTTTGTTATTGCTACCGTTGGGATTGTTAAACCGTGAGAGAGTGGTTGGTTCCCTTCCCTCCTTCAAATCAAGAAGATTACTATTTTCCCTTAAACCAATACTCGCAAGCTAGAATACAAAATAACATTACAATTTGCACGCTTTACGGGATTAAAGTCCCTTATTTGTTAGTTCTTAAAGCCTATGATGTAGCCATTATCGATTATCGAACGGCAGAGACAACATTTGTCCACTTGCTATGATTCTAGACCACTTTTCGCTTCTCATACTTTTATAATTTAATATTTAATTTACTTCAAGATAAGCAACATATCTAGAATAACTTGCGTTAATCATTTTTGTAATTTTTGTCGAGTCAGTAACCTTCACGGGCGTTGCGCACGCGACGATACCAAGATATACTCGTAACAACAATGTATTCTATATTTAGATAACAATTACGGTCTTAATAATATTGTTTACCAAAGAAAACACTTGAATTTAACTTAAGTAATGGTTTCGCTAATATAGACACCGATCGTGACAAAATATCTATCTATATACAGGGTGGAATTTTGTAATGCCACCTGAAGGGGAAGTACAGAAGTTTGTTAGAGAGATTTCACCCTTATAATTGACCCTAACGATCAATGCAATAAAAGTACAGGGTGCAACTTTTACAGATTTTAATCGGTTCGATTACCGGGTGTGGTAAGCGAATTTTTCAAAATCCTTGAATGCAGTTTTGTTTCTTTTCAAAAATAAAGGAATGTTTCCTTTGAGTAAAATTTTCTATCTACAGTATTAAGAGTACTTCTCCTTCAGGTGGCATTACAAAATTCCACCCTGTATACTATTAATTTATATACCTATATTAATTGTAAAAATTTATGTTTGTCCGCAATGGACGTAAAAACTACTGGGGCTCTAGCCAAAATGCATTCGTTCCGAATCTACATACGTCATCGCTCTGAAAATGTATGGGAGTGACATATTCCGACAGCAAATGTCACTCCCATACATTTTCCCTGAACGGATATCGATGCGTATTTTTTGTTTGAAGGGATTTGTGCCAACTTAAAATCTTACGTTTGTTTGTGTGCAATCGCGTTCCCTAACGCCACACCACGGAGGCTGTCCTGCTCAGACCGTGATAGTCTCCCAAAACCATCCTGAGAGAAAAAAAATCTTGTAATAATCGCGGTCATTCTTTTTAATCGTCAGTAATTTAATTACAATAACTCAAGTCTCACGTTCAAAAGAAAAAATTCAATCGTTTCATAATTGTTGCCTGCCAATCCCAAATTTTCGCTGAATTGTGCACATTCCAATTTAATAATAATTTTTGTTTTAAGGTCAGCGTATAACGTCAGTTTTATTTGTTGAATCATAATAATCTTAACATACACAAGCACGTGGTTTCACTCGTAGGTATATGGTGAATAGCGCAAATGTTTCTCTAAAACTATTACTGGAAGGTCATCTCAAAGAGATGTCCCCGGGTCTGCCGAATTGCGGAAGATATGTCTTGTTTTATCTCACCTCTAGTGATCAAAGACTCATAGACAGCGTGCATTTCAGTCTGTTTGACCCTCTCACATATAGGGAAGAGGGTCATCTCAACAGAGATGTCCCTGGGTCTGCCGGGGTGCGAGAGATATGTCTTGTATAATCTCACCTCCGGCAATCGACGATCCATGGACGGCGTGCGTTTTGGTCGGTTCGAGTCCGGCATAATCACCTCCATCGGTTTTGGTGGAGGTGGTATCCGTGGGGATTTTGCGCACGATAAAAAAAAAAAAGTCTGTTTGACCTCTGGTAGAGGGGTATCCGAGGGTATTTTGCGCACGATTAACAAAAAACATCGTATTATAATGTACTAAGAATAAGCGCAATCGAAATATGAACATTTCTTAGAAAAGCCTTCGGGCGAATACATTTAAAATCCTTGGTTCATTTGAAACATCTTACACCTACTTCATTTTTTCGAAGTTTCCCAAGGAATTGTGCATTAAGGACACGATGCCTCGAGGCGGTGTACCATGTTACTTACTATTAATAAGATGCCTGCGTGCTTCATTTTTTGTAAAGTACTTTTCATATGAATGTAGAGGGAATTCTGAAACTATTCCGACCACAGAATAGCAAATATATTATTCTATATTATTTATTCTGTGGTTACGACCGCAGTAAAGTACCGGTTCCTTTAAGCGGGGCTTGAAAAAGCATGTGATGAGGCCGTCAAGCTGATCGTCACCATTGTACTACTGTTTGTGTTTTTAAAGGTGACCCTCTTTCCTGAGATTATGCCTACAGCTTACCATTTGGCGTGGTAAAGTTAAATTGACATGTCAACGAACCGAACCGAACCCGCCGTCTCCTTCTAGAGCATTACTTGCTCGCAGAAGGAGGCGGTGGCATTCCAAGCGCATCGTACCATCCATCGCCGTGAACAAGGCGGCGAGCGCTAGAACTCACACTCCAAGGGCCGCTACTAGGACCCGCCACCGGGCACCCGGTCAGCGCCTAGTGTGCAGCCCCGAGTCCTCGTTCTGAATCCGATGCAGTTAACCCCCAAAGCACCCGTGCCCGGTGATCACCTGCGTCAGCCGATACGAGAGGCTACCGTGTGGCTTCTCTAGCCATTCCCCTATGATAGGTCTTACCGTTATTTCGGCATGGAGGCATCACGCAATCTTCACGCGTGACTCCGTTAATTCTCCGACATATTGTAATAGGTATATTATATACCCAACACACAATAATCATTTACTAATTGAGCGTAATGTATCGAATTAATCACGATAACGTTTATAAAGTAACTACTGTTTTTTGTTTGGAACGTATTTTACAGTAGACTAGCTGTCGCCCGCGGCTCCGCCCGCGTTGATGTCGGTTATCAATATAGCCTATGTTACTCAAGGTGAATGTAGTTTTCCTAAAGTGAAAACATTTTTTTTATGATTGGCACAGTAGTTTTTGAGTTTATTCACCACAACACAACACACACAAAAATAAAAAAAATCTTCTTTATAGGTATTAGTGTAGACTAGCTGACCTGCACAACTTACCGCACCCCGTTTTTGCAATATTTTTTCATTCCTATTCCGCATCTGATGATCTTAACATGGTGTTATATACATATAAACCTTCCTCTTAAATAACTCTATCTATTGAAAAAGCCGCATTAAACTCAGTTGCGTGGTTTTAAAGATATTAGCACACATAGGAACTGTAGCCTTAGCACGAAATACTATCGAATTCATAATGTCAAGGGATCGACAGAACGGAGTATTACGATTGGCGGGCTACACACGCACACAGGTTCACAAGAGGCAGACTGCCAATCACAATGCTCTGTCTCGAAACCTTTACATTACGAATTCAATAGGAGTTCATGCTAGTGCTACAGACATACAACGAGTAGCGGCTTTGTTTTGTACTATGTAGTTTTGATAAAGAACCAGTTTTTAAACCTAGACGTAGATGGATGAGTGTGTGGATATCCTGTCCACTTTTTGTTTGTCTGGGCCATACCTGTTTTTAGACGTGTTTTTAGGTTATAGAAAGTACAAGGTTGGTCACATGACATTTATGCAGTAATTGGTACACCTACTTCTTTTATCCCAGGTTTACCATGGCAACACACCAATGACTTTTCGAAGTTATGTGTGTATTTATCGCAGGTTTATAAGTGCCCGGTTAATGGCAATAGGCTCGCCACCTATTAGGTACAATGGGACCTGAACATAAACTGGCGAAATGTGGGTACTAGCACCTCTGCCTACCCCTTCGGGGATAAAAGCGTGAGTTTATGTTATGTTATGTACTTCTTTTTACCGTCGGGGTAAACAGGACCAATCAGTGAATTTGATATTTACTGCACATTACATTCTTGTTAAAGAAAACATGACTGAGTAGCTGTGCCCGCGACTTCATCTGCATAGACTTTGATTTGAATTTTATTTATTTTTTCGAAGATATTTTTTTGTTTTTTTTTTTTCAGACAAATTGTAATATGTCTGACACAAAACTGGTTGAAGATTACTCAAAAATTCATACACTCAGAACATAATTACTTGTTTTAAACATGTATTAAGACGGTCTCGAACAAGTTGTAAGCATATTTATAATACATTTGCGTACACTGCAGTTTCCGACATATTGTAACTTGTCAAATACATGTTATTAAACCTTATTGAAGAAGAGAGATAGCCATCAGTGTTAACCGTTGTGGCTCAGAATATCAATTTCCCAAAATGTCTCTTTCCCAAAATGTCACTTTTTTAGTATTTTAATGAGTTTCATGAAACTGGATGCAATCGGGACTTTACCCCCGACTTCGATACGATAGGTTAGGTTAGAAGGGGATGGTGGTGCCTTTCGTGGTTATTCTGTAAACCATCTATTTTTATAAAGCGGCACAACTGTATAAACCATAGACTTATTCTATTAACCATACCATATATGGTTAATACTGATGGCGACTGTACGTGTGATTACAATCTAATAGACCTGGCAACGAGACGCACTGTATCGTGAATTACAATAATATGCGTCTGCCTTTCTCTGCGAGAAGTTATTCAAATGCATGTAATATAAATATGGAAATTGAAATCTCTCTGTACACGTCAAGTTTCTAACCATAATCGTGATAACAGTTTAAAAGGAGATGGAAAACGGTGGGCCCAAATGTTATAAGTTGAGATATGATCTAAAAAATCTGTCATATTTTTGTATCTTAGAAAATGAAAAATCAGTTTTTGTTGGATAATGTTCAAGAAAATTAGGAGAGGGAAGGATACCCACCACTCAACCACTGTTTAACAATCCCAACGAAAACGATAGCAAAATATCACTAATTGTCATAGAAAGGAATACCAAACCGCACCCCTCAAAGCAGGTAAAAAACTTTCTACCCGAGGAGAGATGTTGTCGTATGTGCAATATTCCGCAAGTGCGAAGAACAAACCTCGACACGTGTTTCGCTATACACGAGACATCTTGAGGGCCTCTAAAATAATATTCTATTGATGTAATTGCGTCGAAGCGAACCGTTTTCGATTCGCTATCGATGGATTACTTGACACTGCTGTGATTTTAATATTAAAAATATGTGAAATAAATATTTTGAGTCACAAAGATATACATAAGCTCACGCCTATATTCCCGAAGGGGTGGACAGAGGTGCTAGCACCTACATTTCGCCAATTTATGTTTAGGTCCCCAATGTAATAGGTGGCGAGCCTATTGACATTAACCGGGCACTTATAAAGCTGTGATAAATACAGACATAACTTCGAGAAGCCTAGGGAAGTCATTGGTGTGTGCCATGGTAAAACCTGGGGTCGAAAGACCTCGTCTGAGCAGTCCATTACCCAAACCACTAGACTACTGCGGCTATCCTATGGTTACTAGTCTTATGGTTACAAGATTGAGATTGAATTTTTAACAGATATTTGCTACACAAATTGGCCCCTTTGATAGACATCCCAGACACACAACTGTACCCTCTCGTAACCTAATGCGTATTCCCCAGTCATAGGGCTTCAAACGACACTACAAACTTGAACTTATTGGAATTATTACTTTACTACGTCCTTTAAGCGGGGTGTGAAATAGCATCTGATGAGGCCGTCAAGCTAAGCGCCACCATTGTAATACCGTACGTGTTTGTAATGGTGACCCTCTTTCCTGAGACTTTGCCTTGACCTTACCATCAGGTGGGGTGGTGTCAAATTGACGTGACAGCAGCGTTATGACCTTTTTTGCGTTCCCGCCGAAACTACCATATTTGCTAATTGTTTTATTATCGTTCGCTTCGAAATATCCTGTGGGTTGTGGGAACGCGGACAGAACATGAATTGCAATCAAATATTCTACACATACTTAATAAATAAAGAACAGATGATCACCTCACTTCTTCCTCTCTGAAGACGACAACCGCGGGTCTATCTCTGGTTTACTGAACCATGGTTACCAGTAGCAATCAGCTAGACCATTTCCTTTTATGGTATAATGAAAGTTTTGAGGGATAGAAAGGTCTATCTCTGGTTTACTGAACCATGGTAACCACTAGCCATCAGATAGACCATTTCCTTGTAGGGTACATGAAAGTTTTGAGGGATAGAAAGGTCAATCTCTGGTTTACTGAACCATGGTTACCACTAGCTATCAGATAGACCATGTCCTTGTATGGTATATGAAAGTTTTGAGGGATAGAAAGGTCTATCT
Organism: Pelosia muscerda; assembly: GCA_963691645.1. Classification (NCBI taxonomy): domain Eukaryota; kingdom Metazoa; phylum Arthropoda; class Insecta; order Lepidoptera; family Erebidae; genus Pelosia; species Pelosia muscerda. Next base: position 15,976,165 of record OY829109.1, on the reverse strand, counting down.
CTGTTTTACTGAACCATGGTAACCACTAGCCATCAGATAGACCATTTCCTTGTAGGGTACATGAAAGTTTTGAGGGATAGAAAGGTCAATCTCTGGTTTACTGAACCATGGTTACCACTAGCTATCAGATAGACCATTTCCTTGTATGGTATAATGAAAGTTTTGAGGGATAGAAAGGTCAATCTCTGGTTTACTGAACCGTGGTAACCACTAGCCATCAAATAGACCATGTCCTTGTATGGTATATGAAAGTTTTGAGGGATAGAAAGGTCCATCTCTGGTTTACTGAACCATGGTTACCACTAGCTATCAGATAGACCATTTCCTTGTATGGTATATGAAAGTTTTGAGGGATAGAAAGGTCCATCTCTGGTTTACTGAACCATGGTTACCACTAGCTATCAGATAGACCATTTCCTTTTGGTATATGAAAGTTTTGAGGGATAGAACTTAAAATTGACCGGTCAATAGCGTGCAAGTCGCTGACATGTCGCCGGCAGCTCGCGGTACAAGCCGCCTACATGATTTTATCAAATAAGTTCAACGACTCTTAGGCTGAGGTTACACTGGCACGCGATTCGATTTACTCTATATACTTAAGCGTTTAAAGTACATGTGTGTTTATCAATGAAGGGGAAGGCAGTGGTGTATTTTGTGTACACGTCAATACGTAATGCACAAAATGTACTTTAAAACATATTGCCCTCAAACGGACACTTTTCCAGAGACAATAAGTTTACTGCATAGGTCAAAAACCCTGACACTTTTTTTGTGACGCACCCCGACTCGACAACGCTTGAATAATTATTTTTTTACTTTGGGATAACTATAAAAAATTTCAATTTGTTATATTTCTAAGTACGTCAATTTCTTTTATATCGCTAACATTATCCAATGAGCACACATCACAAATCGCTGTCTACTGTGACCACAGTCTTAACCGTCTGGATGTTCGCGTGAACGAGTTTGGTAACAGCGTTTAGGAATCGTGGTAATCGCATTGTCAACAATAGGAACATGCCTACATGTCTGTTCATTTTATATCGCAATAGCTAGGTGTGAGGGTCTAGGAGATCAGAATGTACGTCATTCATCACGGACACTACGATTTTGTAGATCTAATCCGAAACTTCGTATGAAGTTAATGACGTTACGAATTAACGCCCTGCTATGTGGTCAGCTTCACGAATGGGGACACCTCTGGTGTTGCAAACATCTAAAGGCCAGGGTAACCGCTTTCCATTAGGTGGGCTGCGTGTTTGTCTGCCACCTAATTGGTATAAAAATATTACTCACCTGGTCCTTAGAAAAGTGGATAGAGATATTAGCCTTTTTAGAGTTCGTTTGACCTCATTAAAGGTTAAGAAACATAACCTCAAATTTTAATCATTTTAGCGTCGTCGTTGTTAAAGAACTATGTTTTGGGCTTTTTTGGGGATTAAATTTAACAAATGGCAAGAAACCGAACTCCCATCACGGTGAATAACCATAAAAAAAACAAATAATCAAGTGTTTCCATAGTATGTCGCTGTGGGGCGTCGCAAGCGCTTTAAGATACGAGATAGTTTAAAAAAAAGAAAGAAAATATACAAATTTATTATTTGCACGAGTCGACGTTCTGAATATTTAAAAAAATATTGGACGCCCCTGTAGGGTATCCAATATTAATTTAAACTTTACAATATCATGGGGACTTTTTCCAATTCAAATTTAATTGGAAAAGTCACCATACTAATTGCTTCAATTTCTCATTCATAAAAATGGAAGGTTTTATTGACATTTGACAATATGGCGGTAGATTAAAAATTACGATCGATACCTATCCAATTATTTTTTTAATTGTCGTTGTCTATGCATAGCTTTTTTTTTAATTGGCAGATTACATGCTATGTAACAGGTTTAAATATATGGGTATCTTAGGTTTAGTGGGTTAATCTGATACTGTTGCATGTTGGTAGTATCCAGATATACACGTCTTTGAAACTTTTAACGTTTAGAAGAATGAAAACAAACAAAAACCAAGAATATACGAGAGAAACTTTGTATAAAAATAAATGTTTTACTTCGAGAAAAATATAATCCAAACGACTCATGCCTTTTTACAATATTGGGTTCAGAACATTACGCGCCACCCTAATAACCTACTCCGGAAAAAGGGCGCAACTGAAAATGTCGCAGAATATTCTCATATCAGTTAAAATATCGTTTAAAAACGTTTATCCGTTGCGTATCCGAATTCTTTAACCATAATCCGATACCTAATTCGAATATTAACACGATAACGCGGGAAACACGGACATCGGTGGAATATTGAGCACTGCTATTGTCTCCCATTCCTGTTTCATTACGACCTATCTTACGCAACGATATTTACAACAATCAACTGTATTTCTTGAGGAATAAAATTCGCTTTCGTTAAACATAACATTTGATGCCGAGACGTGGAGTTATGAAAACGGGCCGCGGTTCTCTTAAGAAACATGGCGGTAGCTTGGAACAATGACAAGTTTTGATACAAATTTCCTTTGACAGACGGTTGTTATGAATACCGTTTCGTGTAATATATATAATAAAACGGATATTGTCGTTTGTCAAGTTCTGTTTAAAAAAATATGTTGTAAATTTGGCTGATTGGTTCATTGCTGGGGAAAATTTCTTTTAATTTAATGCATACGTATAATCCAATCGCTCATAGTAAATGGATATATTACTACTTGACTTCTAAACAGTACACAATAATACTCGATAAAGTACTACATTAGGTGCTTTATTGAGTGGAATAACACGATTATTAAAATGCCGTATACCTATTTACTCTCTAGGAATTGGTTATTTGTTCGTTAGAAATATGTAAAATGCATGGTGTAGGTAGATATTGCAATATTAGCAGCTAATATATCACATGGTTATTGTACTTGAAATTGATTCTTGTACCATGTAAAATTTAATTAACTTTGACTGAAATGAACACACCAAATAACTTAAGAATTTATTTAACATCTGCTAATTGTAGTCCGTAAATTCAATATAGGTACTCAAGTTAAAAGTTACTAAACTAAACAAGTAGAGTTGAGTACTAAATTCATAAAATCCTTTTAAAATGTTTAAAACTCAAATAAAATCACTTCTTACTTAACCATGTTTAACCGTGACCATTTTTTGTAAACTAATAAATAACTGCGTTATCTAAGCTTTTAACCGATTGCCGTAAGTACATACTTCAGATTTTTTAGATTACACTTTGTCACACAATCTCCTACGTATCTTCAGTAAATGTGTATTTTTGATACGCTAGTGTATAATGTCTATACTATCGGGAAGTCAACAGTGCGGTAGGCTTTGAATCTTTTATTGATGGCCAGTATTGACTCAAATTTGAATTCCTTTGAGTTCTTTTTTCTCTTCGTATTTTTTCATGTAAATTACGACAAATACTGTTACTTTTTCAACAAAATTAGGTACGTTTATTAAGATTGGTATAGACAATTTGTCGGAAGTAGTACAGACTTCTAATTTTTAATAATTTCACTGAAAAAACCTTTTTGTTTTAGAGTATCGGAACATAAATGTCTAGAAATAGAGGCAATAACTATTAACAACGGCTTACAATTAATTTTATTGACCACTGTAGACAATTCTGACTGTTCTGAGTCATGCTGAAATTCTTTAGACCAATAGTATCTCAGCAATGATTGTGTAAGAGCCATTTCCTATTTTAGCTATACATAGCCATCCAAATACCTATTTGTAGCTACATACCACACTAAGAAGTTTTATTATGAAACTTTAACCTTTCGAGATACCATAGATAAAATTATTTTATAAGTATAAGTCGTATAATCCCTTAAAAGGTACTTTTTGATACTATAAGTAGATTAGAGAAGAATAATACTCAATACCCAGTATGGTACAAGCGCATCATACCCATAATAATCCTATTAAACACGCTGAGAATCTTTAAATGCCATAGTGACCCTACGCTTTCCAGCCATACTAAATAAAATTCACTGTGACGTTTACAAATAAATTTCCTAGGCTTTCGCTGCCGAACGTAAGTCACGATTCCGAACGACAATGGAATTTGAAAAAAAAAGGAATGGGAATTTTCGGACTGGTTCCTTCATAAAAAAGTAACTTTTGTTTTGATAATCCAGTAATAAGCAAAATAGATTTTGTTTAGAGAATGGTAAAAGATTTGAACAAACAAGAATCTGTGTCATAGAGTTCAGCAGATAGTTTACCTATTTGTCTCTTGTCTCTCGCTAGCTTAGAAGGAGATTCATTGTGTTCTTAACTCTTCTAATTTACTTTTAATTAATTTCGATGCAGCTTCCAAAATAGTTTCACTTTTCGATTTCCGCAGTGTTCTTACTTTGGGTTTTGAAAGTTACTACTGGTGACCTTGGAATATGGGATTTTCCAGTAAGTAGTGTGATTCGGATGAAATTAGTAATGATTACGTTTAGTGATTCAGGAAAAGAAAAAAAAGCAGATTTGATGGCATTTCATTGTCTCTCATCAATCATAGTCAAATCGTGTTCGTCGTGAAGCCTAGCCTTGTTACTACCAAGGTATCCATTTAAGATAAGGCGTGTACCAGAACCAACAGCAGTTAGTTACATTACACCAACCGCCACTCTCGAGTCGTTCCAACGAAAGTAATTATCATTCTATGTGTAGTTCATTTAAATACAAACGAGATCATTGAATCCTATAGCAGTGTTTCCAAAGACAATTCATTTTGTTTCATCTAATGACCAGTCCCATAACATTACCGTCTAATGGCCGAATCTCGTGAGCAACGGATTATGAAATAATATTAAATGGCTGTTATACACAAATCTCTTCAATTTTTGGTTCAATTAGAGGTGGAGCTGATGGTCTGAGGAAATGACCCTACAAAATACTTTGTTTATTTGCGTGACGTCATTAAAGTGTAAGTGTTGCCATTAGCTATACTTGCTATAAATACTTATTTTATAATAATTATCTGGTAGGTAAAAAGTATCCATTAAATATAGTGCCTGTTGAAAACCGTAGTAGAACTGATAGTAGGTATGCTTCACGAACATTGTAATAAAGATAAAAAGGGGCGACCCCATCGCCGTCAACTGGGCGTATTGCTACTGATAGTTCTCTAACAAAAAACCACAATAGCACTATATGCGACCCGTAAATTAATCTCAAATCTTGGATTCAGCGTAACCTTATGTCATGGACCAATGATGGATTACAAATTATTGTTGTAACTATTTTGTGAATACTTGGAGGCAAAGCGTTGAAAAAATATAAGTTTGATACTTAGCAAGATCAGCTATGGCCCAGAAATTTTCCAAAGGTGCGTGTTAGTCAAGTACGAACGCTATTTTCATTCTTGGTATACTGTTAAATTATATATATTCATCATTTAGTCTCATTTCCTTTATAAAATAAACTAACTATTTAAGCGATATTATAAACCATTCACCAAACAATATTTGGGATTGTTCTATCAGCAAATTATGTTACCTGTATTCTAACACAAAGCCAATAATGTAGGCGCCATAGAATGATGTTTTTATGTGTACCTCTAACAAGGAGTGTGTTTGAAAACCACTTAAACACTAACTAGTGCGCTCTAAACTCGGTATTGAGGTACCGTTAGGTACATGTATAATATTTCATGCAAACATGACGCGAACATCAATATTTAATTTTGTACTTACCGCACTTTGAATGAAGTGCGTCAGATATTGCGCGCGAAAAATATGGTATAATTTATCTATGACATGCATAATTAAAAAAAAACATATCCATTAATTTGTAAATGGAACATAAACTCTCATAGATACTTTTTGTATTTCGAACATTGATTACGTCATCGACAAATTGTTACCTGAGTTTTTTCTTCCACGAAATTATCTTGGGTTATCCGTCGGTATGTATAATTCGAATTTCGAGTGGTGTGGACCTTTTGTCAGTTTTATATTGCCATGCCAAAAATTTCATGGGAATTTCGTCCGGGAGACTTCCACAATCCACGTGTATACGTCTCCGAAAAGTATTTTTTTTTATTTAGACCTTTGTTAATATTTTAGATTGTTACGATGCGCGATGTCTTCTTTGAAGGTATGAATGAACTGCTTTTGATTTTCATTTACAAAGATTTCTTTGATATGAGTAAGAACTATAAGACAACTAGAATAAAACAGAAAATATCAATAATTTTGAATTTAGATTATTTTAAAAATTAATTTTCATCATCATCATTTCAGCCATAAGACGTCCACTGCTGAACATAGGCCTCCTCTATCGACATCCAATCCGACCGGTTCGAGGCGGTCAAGTAGATTAGTACCTACTTAAAAGTAATTATACGATTCCCTACATATTCAAAAATTTCAACATTTCATCCAGAATTTCACAAATGTTCAACTAAACTGGTATTTTTGAGGGAAACGCATTATCTCCATTCCTGTCAAATTAGTCTGAACTTGAGTCACAAAACTGACCTACACTTTTCTTGCGTTCATAAAACCTCAGAGTAAAAGAATAACATAGACGGAACATATAGAACTAGCTCTCGTACCAAAAGAAATACCAAAGTAGCGCCATTTCGCTCGCACTCATTGTATTCGCCGCACGCTTCGTACGAGTGCGAGCGAAATGGTAGTACCTTAGTATCACTTGAGGCAGCTTCACGCGCTAGTTGTATCTGCCTATGTTATTCTTTTAGTGTTTATATTTATTTATTTATGGCACGTCAATTTGACTTTACCACGCCTGGTGTTAAGCTGAAGGCAAAGTCGAAAGCCGAAGGAAAAGTGTGAGCATAAAACATGTAGCTCACCTTTTCCCTCATTCAAGTAGAGGTAAGATAGATACCTTAACTTGTGCTGAGACGAATACCATTAGCTATCAACAAACAAACAGAGTGACTAATAAGTCAACTATTGTAGGTACTACTCGACCGATAACAGCTAGGCGAGCAATATAGCGTGGACGCGACCTAGTCCGTCTGAAGGTAGGGTTGTCTCACTATACATATAATTATTTTTTAATAGACTCAAACATGTCTGTAAATAGTCTCAACATGTTTGTAAATAGTCTCAACATGCTTGTAAAAAGTCTCAACAGTCAGTCTAGAAATAGACCAAAAATAGCCCCCAGAGTTTCTTGCCTGAGTCTTCTCTTGACAGGGTCGCGTTGTTAATCAGGTAATTTATTTGCTAAAAACTAGTCTACTTTTGATGTTCTGTAAGTGACGTATTAATCGTTTTAATCATATACCTACGCGGAATAAATTAACTAGACTTTTATTTTGATAATATTTAATTAAAATAAGTATATAAAGATGATAATATTTGTGTTACTATTTCATTTGTAGCACTATTATTCCTTAAGCTAACAAACAGCAATATAGCTAGTAGACACGTCATCAAGGAAAATGGCGTACCTACCTTCTTACATTAGACAACTCAAACGAAACTCGAGATGACAACTAGAGTTGCCGCGTCTCAACAGCCAATCAACAATTCACAAAGCATAATTAGGCAAGATGGCGGATTTAGAACGAAACTGCTGTTTGGTTGACGTAAGAACTGCCTATGTTTAAAAAAACAAAGCTAATTTATTTGAAATATATTATTATTATTTTTATTGTGATTACCTTTTTGTCATAGGGCGTCAAATGAAGAAATTAACTAAATTCTTGTTGCCATTTTAGGAGTGAGAACAACGTATTTAATCTATGGTTTAAATGTATCATTGTATTTTCGCGCCAAAATGGCTCTTTTCGAAATACTAAAGGTTGGCAGCCCTGACTCGGGGTAATGCCAAGAATATTTAAGGAGACGGGCCTTAATAACAGTTTTCTAGGCGACGTTCCTTATTTATTACCCCTTGATATTACCCAAACTTGGAGTACCGGACTCATTACTCCTCAGACTTTTTATGTTTGTGTGCTTCTAATAATAGTTTGAAGGGTTGTTTATCGATATGTATTATTGACTGAATTATGTTTTGGACCTTGCGCATTTATTTCAAAAAGTCTTTTTAAAGGTGTGTAGATATACTTAGATAATAAATAATATACTTATATTATTTATTATCTATATCTGCACTAATGTTATAAAGAGGATGTTTTTTTGTGTGTGTATGTTTGTAAGGAATAAATTCAAAAACTACTGTGTACGTTTCAATAATTTTTTCATAACGTGAAAGCTACATTCACACTAAGTAACATAGAATATATTTATTGCTAGAAAATAAACTATTTATGATAGAATAAAAGTAGGACCTATTATAGGCTAGAAAAGAAACTATTTATGATATAATATTATTTCTAAGTAACATTACGTTCATAGTGTGTTAATAGTCAGCGTCCGTCGGGATACTAATGTTCTAAACTTATATTTAAAATGGTTCAAACAGTATAGATAAATTTATAAAATAAATTATTAGAAGTTACATTTGTCTTTAAATATACAATACACAAATATCGATGGACGACAAGTCAAAGACCAAATCACATTATGAAATTAAAGAAAGATTGAAATATTTAATATGACTGTTTAGAGGTTGTGGTACTGGTGACCTCATTGGTAGTTCAAGAAACTATTGCCTTCAAACAAACAATTTTTTCAGCTATGATATGCTATGTTATTAGAAGTATTCGTATTAAAACTCATCTACATAATTCAGTTTAAAAAAAAATCAAAACATAAAAACTACGTTTTTCTCACGGAACCGTACTAAAATTTAATTCTTTTGTTAAGAATTAGTTTATTATTTGGTAAAAAATATCATGTTATTACATAAAAAAGTTTTTATCACATATAACGTATTTCTTAGGTCATGGCAACACCATACCCTTCTTCTGTCGAATCGACGGCATTTTGGAGTGACCATAATATCGTGGTGAAGTAATTTGTTTCTCGGCAGCGCCGCTACTCACGGAGAGGGCCCAAGCATAGGTTTCGCTCTTCGGGAAGTCTTACTACGTTCCCTCCCCCATACGCTGAGACGTTAGTATGGAGTTCTCCAATGAGGTTTTACGTTTATGCGCGATTCCCGGCAAACTAGAATTAGGGTCACCCCATCAATTTCCATGCGGTATCGTAAAAGGCGACTAAGGGATAGAAATGTTTAACATCAGATAGATATATATACAGGCCAGAGTCAGCCTCAGACTTGAGTCAACAATAGTGCCCTCAATACGGCAATAGGCTCACCCCCTATCAAGTGGAACCGAATACAGTGGTTAATAAAATCTGGGTTTTAAATCAAATTTTTAATTCCGAATGCTTCCGATGTGGTTTCGTGGTTCCCCCTGTAAGGGACAGAAAAGATCGTGATTTCGAATCCCGTCGAAGCATTCACTTTTCTCGATCTAAATTTGATTTGAAATAGTTTATCTCACCTCTGCCTACCATGTAGTAATAATGTTAGTGACTAAAAAAAGCCAGTTCACCAGTTGAACAGATTTTTACGGGAGAAACCCAAGCTACACCTTTTCAATATTACTGATGGTGTAAAAATCTGACTTACTTATCTAACACTGATATGACTCCTAATAAACGAACTGCAACGTGGTCCATTATAAATAAACTTAGGGTGGATTTCACCGGAGAAAGCGTGCTTTGATTTAATTCATTGGTGAAATTTATCACTATAAACACAAAATGCAGGTTGAAAGAAAAAAAAGCTACCAGCACTTAATACATATTCTTTTTTTTGGCCGAAATTTCGTGGAAATCTGTGGTAATAAATTGATTATTGAGTTTTGAAAGTGTGACATTATGTTTAGCTTTGAATCACGATTACAAAGATATTATTAGTTATTTATTTGTTCATTCAAAAGAATTAGGATGCGCAAATGGTTTTACGTACTGTAACGTACCTACTAGTTTTATTTTTCCCACTGTTCTGCGGTATTATTACAAAACATAGACAATTTAGCACAATTTGACAGTATTAAAGGTAAAATGGCGTATGCACAGCTTATGGGAAATTATATTTTATTATAAGTGCATGAGTGCTGACTACCCCTGCGAAAAATAGACAGAGTTATACTTAACACGAGTCTAAATTTTTGTACAGATCTCACTAGAGAGGTTTTGTGTTGTCAGTGGGAAAACCAAAGGCTAATCCTACAAAATTTTGCGCTGACGACAAAGAATGTCTTTGTTCTTACAGGGGTTGCGGCACGAGTGTTATTCCTCTGGTATTACACTCGGCTATAGGCCACGGTAACCACTTACCATCAGGTGGCCGTGAGTTGTATAAAAAAATATATAATGAACTAAACGTCAATATGCGAATAAAATTATCATTCATTGACTCATTCATTCATTTAATAGATTATATCAGCTGTAAATAAAAGAGAACTGAGTAAAGCGCGGGAAACTATTCTGCGTTTGGTTTTTAAACTCTTATCAAATTATTATTTTTTTAAGTTTATTTTTAATCTAAGATTCGTTAGGCATGAGACCATCAAGCTGAGAGCTACAATTTTAAAATTATTGACATCTGTAGTGGTGACCCATTTATCCTGAGACTTGACTTTCGGCCAGTAGGTAGTATAGGTAGGTAATATTATGTATTATGTGCTTCAGCTTGCCATCTTCGCCTAGTAAAGTCATTTGAAGTATTATATTAAAAAAAACACGTTAAACTGTCCATTCCAAATGTCTTCTTCTTCTTTTCTTAAAATGGCTTCTGGCAGAATAGCCGCAATTTTGCCAGTCTCTAGTAAATGTAAACGTCTTATAAAATTAATGGCGAGACGCCAATGTCAAGTTTTAAAAACTCTACCAGAGCCACGTTAGTAAATTTGTTTCCGTGGGTCTGCCCCCCAGGAGATCAGGAAGTCGATCAGGACGTGTGGTTGGATTTTAGGGGGCCTTTCATTTTTCTCGTCTGGCAATAATGTTCAAGTGCGTAATGACAACTAAAGATTTATTGAATGTTTCGCATCTAACAATGTAAATATTATGTTTTGGGAGACCATGTTTGTATATCAAGTGATGTTCCACGGTCTGTTTGTGTAGTTTGTTTATACAACGGTAGCTTTTGAGAATTTAAAACAGTACATTATACTTGTATTATTGATTTCTGAACGAGCGGAATGCGTGCTGATTGTGCGGTGATACATTTTAGGATTCCGTACTTGAATGGTTGTTGGTAACCTACGGAATCAGATTATTAAAGCTGAACTTCACTACTCCTACACTGATCAGCGATCACTAAAATGAGTTTTCACCATGGAAAACAAAAACAAGTGGAATGGTGATGTAGTCGGTGCACGCGTGTCATATGTGTGCGTATTTACGCGAAACGAAGGATAAATTCGATATTGAATTTTGCGAAAATACACACATTTTTCTTCCTTTTCTTTTCTTTCTATTATTAACCATTGAATGTGTGAGATTGGCGACATCGGTTCCGCGACCAAAACCTATCGCGTCGCATTTGCACTAGTTTTTTTGTTCCATGGTTTTCACGCTTTATTCTACAGATTCTAAAATAAATCGTGAAACAGCCTCTGTGTCGTGGCGGCAGTGAACGCGAGTGCGACACAGGAGGTCTCACTCAGTGCAAATATTTGTATTTATGAATGTCCATTTGCACTGGTATGGTCGTGCCTAGTACTAAAACCGAAATATTATGTGTAACTACTTCAGTTTTATTTAATTTAATTATAAATCTCTGCTCATACCTTACATAGTGCCTGCCATTCCGGGACATACGGATATAATTATCAAATACACTACATTTTGTAAATACAACTGTCAACAAAAATATCAAATATGTCTGATACTCTAAATAGAAGTTAATTGGTAGTGCTTATGCGGCTAAGCCCGTAATTAATTTCCTTGCGATTTTGCACAGCAAGAATACGAGTCAATTTTTTTTTCCATATTTATTTAGCTGCAACTTTTCCGTTAGGAATTTATTTTCGGCATACCAATTTTTTTTTACAAAGTGCCCGATTGGCGGCAATAGGCTCGCCCCGTTTTACGTGGGACCGAAACTCATAGTTGGCGTAATGTTTAATACACCTCTGCTTACCCCTTTCGGGATTACGGGCGTGATCATTATGTATGTACAAATACAATCCTCTAAAGAAAGATTTACCAGGTACGAAGAAAGTGAATGTGTATTTTATTTAGCATTAATTCCAACGCTTTCGAAACTCCATTGGCATATGAGCTATTGTTTTGTTACACCAACAGCATTTTAATATTTACAAATCGCACGCTTTTAGTTATTTCTGTAACGTTAATTAACGTGCTAATAGTTACGTTATTTTCCATTTTGAATGTTAAAAGAAGAAATACTTAGGCTGGCCTTTATTTTAAAGAAATCAACAAGTCAAGTCAAGTTTTTTAACCACCTGAAATTATGGAAAAGTAGAGGAGGAGGTGGTAATTTGGAACCCCACTTTGTTTTTTGGGTATTATAAGAAAACTATTTGACTAATCATCACAAAACTGTCTTTTTATATTAAATAACTTATCAACTTTTATTTTAGAAATTAATTTATAGAATAAAATCACCCAATATAGGAAATAATTTACTTTATTTGAAAAATTAAAAAAAAGTGTTCGGAAGTTTGGTGCTGGTATTATGGAACCCGGGTTCCGAATTACATGTATGGAATGAATTTAATTACAAAAATCACATATATAATACTCCGCGTCGCATCCTGAACATTCAATATGTGCCTACATCCTACACGATTGGCACTGAATCCAAGTTTCACCCTGCGGATCATTGGAGTAATTTTTCGAGCAAAAAATGCAACAAGCGTCATCTTGGTTTGTAGGCTGGATATGCGCGGTATCATTTTCCGACATGACCGTGTCACCTGATGTAACAGAAGACTCAGAATCCGAAGAGGAAGAGGAAGAATCCTGGCTGTTAGGAAGAGTTCTAGAAGACTGTCCACCTGAGGCTGGTCGCTGTGCACAAACCTTTGCAAAGTAGTTTTTGGAACACAGTTTAACTGCTTTTTTCAGACCCATTTTCTTTTCTCTTACTGCTTTTACAGCCTCAATCATGTTAGCCTTGACCCAACTCTTTCTTTTCGACTTCGGCTTTGGTGACAATTGACTTCGAGGCATGACTGAAACCAAGAAAAAACAATGATAAATGCATTGTGGGTAATTTGGAACCCGGTTCCAAATTACCTGCACCTATAGGGTTCCAAAATCAAAACCTTACTTTGTTATCAAATAGTCAAGAAAACAAAAACTAGTTCAACTAAATATTAAAACTTACCTCTGACAATGTGAACTGATGCGTATATACTTCGTGTAACACGTACTGTAGTTACTTTTAGACAGAAATAAAAGTTTTAGCAGTAATAGGAAATAAAAGTAAAAAACATTTGGCGGTAATAGAAAATTTCATCTTCGTATGACAGGTCCAATCTCGATGCAAAAATGGCGCTAGTGGCAGTAATACGTTAAATGACATGAGTTCAACGTAATTTCATAGGTTTTTAACAGATGTCGTTGTCTGTTTCCGAGATATTAAGGGGTTCCAAATTATCAGCAGGTTCCAAATTACCACCCTTTCCCTATATATAATAATTATTCACTTACGTTCGCCCGTAACTTACATTTCTTTCGTTAAAAACGTCACAAGTAAATAGAACAAAAAAGGTCTTAAATAAAATATATTTCATTTAAATATCATTAAAAAATATTTACTGACTTTCTTGCGTTTATTTGTGACGGTGTGCACGCGCATCGTAAAAATTAAACGCCTATTATTTCTCACTAACGCGCTACAAGAACTTCAATACGATTTCTGTAAACGCAACCACGAACTTCTCTATATTTATTTATATTTGATTACAAACTCATTTAATCAGTATGACAATCGTTCAATTATTGAGCTGTTTTAAGCGTTTAAGACAGGTCTGTAGGTAAAATACCACTAAGCGGTCATTCATCTAAATAGAACATAACATAACATAACATAAACTCACGCCGATGTCCCCGAAGGAGTAGGCACATTTCGCCAGTTTATGTTTAGGTCCCAATGTAAAACGTGGCGAGCCTATTGCCATTAACCGGGCACTTATAAGCCTGCGCTAAATATACAAATAACTTTGAAAAGCATCGAAAAGTCATTGGTGTGTGCCATAGTAAACCTCTAATATAAATAGAAACCGTATCTTAATCCACTGTTCATTTACCGAGCACCTCGCTGCTTGCTCGCTTCATCAAGCTCTCTCTAAAACTATAAATTTCTCTATCGTAAACTGACTCCTATCATAAAAATATCTGAACTAGACTTCGAACCCATTGGTGAGAAGTCAGAACACATATCGGGTTGCGATTGTCACCCGACGCCGACACGCTATGCTGCAAACGCGTGCACCTTGACAAAATAACTGTTATCGTTATTATAAGTGTTATTAAATAGCCGTTATTGTTATTTGTTACGGTTAGGACTTAGCTTCTGAAGAGCAGAATCGCATCTCTGAAGTCTGGAAACCGTTATTTCCAATTTCAAAATAACATATAGGTAAAATTTACTATTTCAGTGTTGCAATTTTGTTGTTGCTTGCATTGGTCTGAATGTTTAAATGTATTAATGTGCAAATTACAAAAGCTATGAAGATCTTCCACTCGTAGAAATAGTTAAGTGTACGAATATCTTGATGATAAAAATGCATGATCATCCTAATCTCTTGCTCTTGCACCTATTTGTTATAAATAAAATACAAAAGAAAGAAAGGATAACGATAATCTACCTAAGTGTCTTGCTGGTCTCTTCTCAAGAGATCTAACTACCGAACCAGCGGAAGAATAATTTTGAAATGTTTTTTTTTTACCATTTATTTATGTTAAATTACAATATTTTGACATTAATTTATTCTCTTTATGGGCCTAAACTGAATAAACAAAATTGATTCTTAGATTGATTAATATCCTTCTTGATCGGATCCTTTTTGAAGCAACAATACCAATGTACCTAAGTACTTTCGTGTGAAACGTCAAGCAAATCGAAATATAAATTATTGTCCGTCCTCTGTCTGTCTGTGTCTTTAGCACGAAAATCTATCGAATTCGTAATGTAAATGTATCGAGAGAACGGATCATTACGATTGGCCGGCTGCACGTACGCACATGTTCTCAGTAGGTAGGCTGCCAATCATAATACTATTTTCTGTCGATGCTTTTACATTACGTATTCGACAGTATTTCGTGCTAAGGGCACAGATCGCGTTGACACCCAGGTTTCGCTAACCACATAACTTTAAACAAACAAACAAACTTATCAATTTCATCATTAGATTCCACATTCATCAATAATAGGCAATTCGAGCCACAGAATTGCCAACACCAGCATCCCAGCACAAGACTCACATCATCGCATTTTATAAGATCATCTCTGTGTAGCATTTAGAACGTCATCATATTACAAACCGTTGTCAGACAGGCTCAGGTTAGGGTGTTCGATTACGGCTTGCTCCCAAGTCTCGCCTGTTATGGGAGACGATCGCTGCGTTCTCACGATACAATGAGATAAAGTAGCATGTAGATTTAGAGAAATCTGTAGTAGGATCTTGGGCTCTTTCTTTTTTTTTTTTTTTTTTATCGTGCGCAAAATCCCCACGGATACCACCTCCACCGAAACCGATGGAGGTGGTTATGTCGGACTCGAACCGACCAAAACGCACGCCGTCCATGGGTCCTTGATTGCCGGAGGTGAGATTAAGGATCTTGGGCTCTGGACAAAGTGATTTTCAATTCACTGTTAATCAGTACTCATCGGGATATTTACCATGTTTGTTTATTTTGTTGAATAACCCATATTTCCATGTCAATCTAAAATCATACATTGATGTTGAATTGATGGAATCACGTCGAAACAAACCATTTTCAATTTGCTATCAATGGATTTCTTGACACTGCGGTGATTTTAATAATAACATAATATAAACTCACGCCTATATCTCCGAAGGGGTAGGCAGAGGTGCTAGCGAAATGTGGGTACCTACCTAAACATAAACTAGAGAAATGTGGGTACATTTTGCTAGTTTATGTTTAGGTCCCAATATAATAGATGGCGAGCCTATTGTCATTAACCGGGCATTTATAAACTGACAGATACATTTTCGCGCCCTTTGCGGTCGAGACTATGGGCAGTTGGGTGCTGACGCCAATAATTTAGTTCGCGAATCGGGCGCAGGTTGAGGGACAAAACCGGGGACTCTCGCTCTGCCTCGTACCTGGGGCAGAAGTTAGCAGTGGCTATTCAGCGGGGCAATACCGCTAACTTCATAGGCACCTTTGCCCCTGGTACGGTGAGGGGCGGGTAATTGATTGATGTCGACGACGTGTATCAATGTAAAAAAAAATTAAAATCTGTCGTAGGTTTATTCTAGATAATAATTTATATTATTTTTATGTGTTTTCAATAGTCAATTCCGACTTTATAATACCTAGTTAAAAAGTATGTATAAAACAAATGAGAATAATACTGTTCATTTTACTAAAATAGTGTTCAATTTTAACTTTTAAACTTTCGCGTTCCATGATTATAATAATATGTAAACGGAAACGTCAGGCATTCCAAAGGTATGTATATACATATACCATGATCGCGTTAATTCCCGTTTACATATTATTATAGTGTTCAATATTCTCAGACCTAAATCACTATCACTACTGTACATAGTATAAAATAAAGTCGCGTTTTCTGTCCCTATTTTTCTTGTCCCTTTGTATGCTTAAATCTTTAGAACTACGCAACGGATTTTGATGCGGTTTGTTTCAATCATAGAAATATTTAATATATCTATGGTTACAATAGATAGAATGGTTAAAGAGGAAGGTTTATATGTATATAACATCATGCTACGACTAACAGGTGCGGAGCAGGAATGAAAAATGTTGCAAAAACGGGGTGACGCAGACGAAGTCGCGCGGGTCAGCTAGTATACTTTATTTCCTGAAATAAAAGTTGACATGGTTGAAGTCGACACGCCACAGCCATAACTAATAATGTCCAATGACATGAGTTTTCTCTACTATAATTTTCTATAAATGCGCATGTAATTGATACATGTATCGCGACATTGTATCAATTACTCCGTACTTTTTCTATAGACGTGTGAATTCCGGTTAGAGGTCGACACACTACCATAATTTCCAAGGCTTGTATGCCGCGGTCGCCATCTTCGGAATGGCGATGGCGGCAAAAAATGAAAGGTTACCGGCAGATCAACATTTTCATACAATGCTATTGTTTTCATACAATTATATTGAACAGCGAATGGACGGAGGTTACGAAGCATAATCATGAATGACAAGATAATTATGTTGGTACTTGCTTTTTTTTAATTTAATTTATTAGGTATTATACATAACTATTTATATCTCCAGTCTACCTGTGCTTCACAAAACTGAAAACTGTTTTGAACATTGCCCTTTTTTGCCATTAGGTACATTATATATTGCCCTTAGCTCTGCATGCACATGTTGGTACATGTTATTTGTTAGATTTTGTGAATTTTCGATTTTCTGCCCAAAAGTGACGGTAGCTTAGTGGTTTGAGAATCGGCCCTGCGATCTAGAGGTCCCGGGTTCGAATACTGGACATTACACTACTGACATGAACCCACACCTAACACTAATTTCGGTTGCTTTATACCACTAAGGGGACAGACAAGCACGCGGCCCACCTGATGGAAAGTGGTTACTGTGACGTTTCCCCCTCTTCTTTATATGGTCGGCAGCATGAATGTGACACCCCTTGTGTTACAAACGTCTATAGGCCACGGTAACCACTTTCCATCAGGTGGACCGCGAGCTTATCTACCACCTAAGTGACATAAAAAACCAACAAACGTGGTAAATATTCCATAGTATTTAATACTGAATCGGAAATTTGAGGATTCTGCTATGCAACCCACGAATGGTGTATGAAATGTACGCTTCCCACACACGCCCAACCCTGGGTGCGCCGTGTGACGTCTCCCATTCAAACGCCCATTGTATGAGTTGTATTGGTCTGACTGATCGGAGAATTCGTTCCAAGTTCATATATGTGTGAGTTTTTCGGCCATTGTTGTATGTTTAGAAAATGACGGTTGATTGCACGGATGAGTGAATTGAACCTGTAATAATATATGGTACCTGCTTTGTGGACACTCAGTAGATTTGAAATAAACGAGAAACAATAGGCTACCGCAGTTTCAGAAAAAAAAATAGCGCACGTCAAAAAAGACAAGAAAAGATATACATATACAGTACAGTACCTATTGAGTTTCTTGCCGGAGTCTTCTCAGAGCGGGACCACGTTTTGAACCGATGGTAGCTACATACATATATATGTGCTAACGCCCGTAATCCCCGAAGGGGTAGGCAGAGGTGTATTAAACACCCACATTTCGCCAACTACGATTTTCGGTCCAGCGTAATAGGGGACGAGTCTATTGTCGCCAATCGGACGCTTTATGAAAAAATCGGTAAGCCGAAAATTCCTAACCGAAAATGTAGCAGCTAAATAAATTTGTAAAAAAAAATTGACCTGATTCCTTGCTATGCGGTGTAAATCGCAAGGAAATTAATTACGAGCTTAGCCGCACTAGCCACCAATTGACATCTTGGAGAGTTTCAGACTAACTTTATTTATTTCTACCCTCAAACCCTAGTCCAGCAGTTCACTTAACGTCACAATGAAATGAACAGTAAACCGATAATTAAGGGCTTTATTAATGTAATCGATTATTAACGAGACACTCGAATCGATTATCGAGTAGTTAAATGGGTTCATTCGATTCTCGGTACGTATAATAGGGATTATGATTGCTACATCGTCCTAATATCCAAGGGTTTGTTATGAGGCAGGAGTAGGGTTGACTATTGTCGATGTAAATGACCTTGGAGGATTTAGATAAATTATGAAGGGGTACTAGTTAGATCAATCTCAAAATGGGTGACTTTTAAATTAAATTAAATAATTATTTATTTCAGACCATATTTTTTTTTAGTCCATAGTATTAGTGCATAGTCCATAGTCCATAGTGTCAGTAACAATGCGCTTAAAATTATGTTAGTATGGTTAGTCTTCATTATATAATAGTTTTTAAATATTGCCATTTACTACCCTTGGCTCAGGCGCAAAACGTCTCTTTCGCAGAATGTCTCTTTCGCAGAATGTCTCTTTCGCAAAATGTCTCTTTCGCAGAATGTATCCCATGCATTTGGATAGGGCAGTTAAACCTATTAACAATGACTTTAAGATACGTTCAAGTAGGTGTTACTTGCCGGAAATCCATTACAAGAAATATATATTGTGGGATGAAGGGAGACTTATTCACCCACGGATTAACAGTTCCAGCGATAACAATAGCAAATTATTACTAATTGTCATGGAAAGGAATGTCAAACTGCACCTTTCAAAGCAAGTAACTGCGGCCACCATCAGTCTTAGTCTTTATATCAAAGACTAGCCCGTGCCCGTGACTCCGCTCGCTTGGACTTCGATTACCGTTGTACGACTCTATACTTCCCCACCAATTTCCCTCAATTCTTTATCCATTTTCCGTCCGTCATTTTTAGTGTTGTTTCTTTTTAATATATGCTACCGAATTATGGTCATGAAAACAGAAATTATTGTTATCGATATTAGCGCTAATGTATAGAAATCTACCGGATTTATGATTATTGCTCCGCTCCCTTGGATGGTAGCCTATGTTACTCCTGAATATTGTAGCTTTAGATTAGTGAAAGAATTATTAAAATCGCTCCAGTAGTTTCGGAACATATTCGTTACTAACATACATTTATAATATACTAGATGACCCGCGCAACTTCGTCTGCGTCACCCCGTTTTTGCAACATTTTTCACTTCTGCTCCGTACCAGTTGGTTGTAGCATGATGTTATATACATATAAACCTTCCTCTTCAATCACTCTCATCTATTAAAAAAACCGCACCAAAATCCGTTTTAAAGATTTAAGCATATGAAGGGACATAAGGACAGAGAACGCGACTTTGTTTTATACTATGTAGGTAGTGATAATGTAGAAAAGCAAAAAACATGGAGCCTTTTCCACATGTAGGTATTTCCAGGATATTATCACAGCTACACCGGTCAATGAATGACCCTGATGAGCCCGAGGCGAGGGCCTGTAGGGCTTCCCGCGTAATCCTTTTAATACCCTTATCAGGCTGGATGGCTAGTACGTGGTGCCATGCGCGGTAAAATCTATAGAATTAACGCGAACGCCGCCTTTTAGTTCATCCACTATCGCGAATAGCGGCAAACATCTTGAACAAAACTTGGTGTACATAGATAAAAAATTCGCAATTGCAAGTTTGCAACCAAAATAAAAAAGATAGGCAAAACCAGCCTGTGATTGATTGCATTTTATAATAATAGGTGTAATGTTTAGGACCGTTTCCTCGTGGTCATACAAGTTTGTTACATCTGTACCTATGACTACGAGGATATAAATGTCCTAGGAATTTTATTAGAATGTTCATAACTGTCAATATAAACCTCTGAGAATGCCGCAAAGCGAAACTGGTTAGGTATATTAAGTCGTTTCATATGAAATTGTCGTTTTGTTTGAAGAAATTGCAGGAAACCTAATTTTTAGTACTTACTAACATTTTTGCCTTATTATTGAAAATGACTAATCCAAATTTTATGATTCTTTTGTGACAACATTAAGCAACAGCAACTTTTATTACATTTTTGAAAAGTGACAGCTGTAAAAAAGTAATACGAAATTTATCATCAAAATGGATAGCAGGACTGTTTTTGAAGATCGAATTTAATTTATCAAACGGTCAATAAAAACAAAATTTAATACAGAGTTTTAAAATCTTGAAATCATCTTCTTTCAAACAAAATATAAATAATGGAAATAAAGTAAATTTCGGTAATTTCATATGTAAAGACCTATTAGTGAAGAAGTACAAGTCTGTTATCAATAATGTTTATTCTTTTTGACATAACTTTTTTTTTAATCGCCCATAGTGAACTATGTAATCACGTCCAAATCCTTTCTCCTAGCTTCCCTATGTCGTCAACCTTTCCTGTTGGTACGTGCCGGCTTTCCTTGACAACTTGGCAACGAACATAAGTTGATAAACACACTCGAGTGGCTTACGTGAAAGCCGATCGCTTAGAGTACTGCCACTCCTCGTTTTCACCAAGATTCAAAACATGTATTTACATTACATTCATAACATAAACTCACGCCTTTATCCCTGAAGGGGTAGGCAGAGGTGCTAACACCAGTTACGGTAGAAGAAAAAGACATCTTAATATGATACCAGTTACGTAGGAATACGTTTTTTTCCTTACACACCACGGTAACCACTTTCCATTAGGTGGGTCGCGTGCTCGTTTGCCAACTAATTGTTATAAAAAATCATACCACCTGTATTTGTTTATTTGTTTTCAATAACGTTCTAATTTCATAAACTATAAATCAGATAAGTAACCATAGTAGATTACTTATCACAAGCCGCTTCTTCGCCTTGAAACTTGTTAACACTCCCGAAACACACATAAAACGTCATCAAACGTGAATTGAAACACACAAATTGTTTAAACAACTCTGGTGTTGAACGTCGACGTAAATCAATACATGTACTACAATATAAATCCCGGTAAAATCACATTAGTGTCTACTGACGTCACTGACTAGAGACACCCGCCTATTGGCGTGTTTTGTTTATCAGTGTTATCTGTACTCGACAATTAGTCACAGCGGTACATACCTCACGTGCGAACGTTCCGAATTTGAATTTACCGAGACGCCCCCATTATTATTACCAGACGAATTTCGTAATTCGAAATTTGAAAGTGTATCATTTGAATTTAGAATCACTAATTTTAGTTTGTTTTAGTCAAATTGTTTTGATAAGTATATGATTTTTTTATGTTTTGAATGTGCAATTCGGAATTTGAAAGTGTAATTCTTTTTTATATTGCGTATAATGTGTTTTGAAATTGGAACTGTATGCAGGTGGTTATGTTTTGTTTATGACTGCAATTGTTGAGTTATATTCAAAAATGTTTCGTAAAGTGTTATTTTGTGAATTCTTTGCCGCGTCACCGGATTCCAATGAAAGGTTGTATTACCCTCTTACCTACTTATACATTCATACGTATATACAAGCCTGTAAATCCTCGAAAGGGTAAGCAGGGGTGTATTGACACCCATATTTCGCCAACTGTGCTTTTTGAATAAGGGGCTAGCCTATTGCCATTAAACAGGAACTTCGTCATTTGGCATGTTTACTGATAAATGGAGAACAGATGGAAAATAATAATAGCATATGATCCTTGTTTTGGATCTACAGGTGGTTTTTAAATAACGATAACGAGTTTCTCAAATAACGATAACTGTTACTAAACCGTTTATTTAAAACAGATGTTGAATTATTATTAGTAATTCGTAATGCATTGTGATTACTATTACATATTGTAATGCGAAAAGGTGAATGTTTGTAACTCAATCGCGCTATATCGTTGCACGCGGGCTAATCTGTGATATAGAAATTATTACTACATACTTAACTATTTATTTATTTATTAACAATATAAGCTGACATTTTACAATAGGCTCGCCACCTATTACATTGGGACTTAAACATAAACTGGCGAAATGTGGGTGCTAGCACCGCGTGAGACTATGTATTTTACATGTTAGATTTCACAAACAAACATTTATGACAAAAATTTATTGAGCTAAATTAATTAAAAAAAAAAATAAGGCAGTTTATAACAAGGTATGTCAGATAGATTAAAATATGATGTCAAATAGATTAAAATTACACAGAAAGGATGTCAAATCGGATAACTTACATAAAAAACTAGTAAGTATCTACTATCAAATACATTATGAATTATTGGCAAAAAAGGACTATAAATTACACAGGTACATTACTTACTTATTGCGCACGATAAAAAAAAAAAAGGTACAATTGTACATTACTTACTATTATAACTATACTATAAGATAAGTATACAGGATGTTAGCATAAACGGGTCGTTAGTAGCACGCTCACGAAAACGATTCTGACGATTTTAATAAAATTGGGCTACTTTTTTATTACAATACAATTTTTTTTTGTAGGTAGGTACTATGATTTTGAAACCCTTTGAATAATATTATTGCATAAATTATACTAATAAAGAACTTTAAAAATCATAGTACCTACCAAAAAAAAGTATTAAACTGAAAATAAAAGTAGCCCAATTTGGTTAAAATGGTTAGTAGTATCCACGGTTTTCGTTTTCGGGAGCGTTTTTTTAACACCTCGTATAGCTATCTCTTAGTATCTGTGCGATCGTAAGGTCACGCGTTCGATTCCGAAGCTGAACGATGTGTTACAGGATTTTTTTTGTCAGAATCTTTCTCAGTTTCTTACGATTCTGACAAAAAAAACAATCCCTGGCAAAATTTGTTTGTAATTACACCACTGTTTTGTAATACAAAATCCTATCATAGTCATAACAAAAAAGAAATATTATGTAACCAAATATCCGACCATATTCGCAAGTTTATTTGTTAAAAAATCTAGTTACGAAATGTTTTTATAACAGTAGTCATTAATTTAATTTATAATAGTCATTGTATATAATGTTTCTTAATATTGCAGTTGCATTTCATTTCATTAATTTCGACGTCATGTTTTTCATTTAGAATTGAAATCAAGTTGTTTCTTTTCAAGTATCTAATTCGAATTGAATATAAATAAAATCGTAACGAATAGAAAAGTGTACAACACTGTTGAAAATAAAAAAAAAAGATTACGTGTTATACGGTAGACTCCAAAAGTTCCTGGACCTTTGAGTCCGACATAATCACCTCCACCGACTTAGGTGGGGGCGGTATCCTTGGGGTTTTAGCACAATAAAAAATGGAGATCCCTAAAACTAGTTATTTTCTCATTTTCGTGTGGAAATCTTTCTGGATAACCCAAAGCGGTTATGTCGAATTCGAAATGACTAAAACCGCTCGCCACCTGGGGTCTCAGACGTTAGTGTCTCCCATAAAGTACTTCCCCACAGGACACCGGGGATAAAATCAGATACCTTATATACCTACTCATGGAATGAATGATTAGGGTTAATTTGATCATTACATATATCGACATACTTATATGGCCTAGTAAAAACTAGTGAATCAGTTTTTTTCCACAGTTCCAATTATACCGATGTCATTTTTTGTTGCGACCGTCCATCAAAGACTGATTTTTGCGGCTGTCACTTCAATGACATATGAATTAACGTGTTGGTAATTTATCAAAAATGTCATTATTGTAATTGATAGTAGCTATACTATTTGAATATATTACAGAGTGAAACGACGAAATTGATTTGAAAATGAATGATTTGAAGGAATAAAAGGACCAGGACCTACATGTTGTTTCGGCGGCAATAGGCTCGCCCCCTATTACGTGGAAACGAAAACCGTAGTTGGCAAAATGTGGGTGTTTAATAGACCTCTGCCTGGCGTTGGCATTCGGGGATTATGGGCGTGAGCATATATGTATATGTATGTACAGTAGAACTCAAAAGTGCAGTAGCAATCCTACGCAACTTCATTCTAACGCTACTTGTGACCTTTTTCTTTTAACACTAGCCAGCGTCGCCTCGTATTGCATAGTAACATTACACACACATATAAGCGCGCCGGCCGCACGCTAAACCATTTTGAGCCTTGATGTGCTAATGCACTTATGAGCTCTGACATGCACTTATGAGCTCTGACTGTACATATTGTCTGTCTACCAAACAATGGGTAGTTCCTTTTATTCCTCCTAAAGCAGAGAAAAGATCTTGATAGGCCAAGATCTTATGCTCAAACTAATTTATCTTCACCTGCAAACCGAGAAGTAGTCGGAAATAGGAACAGTTTTCAACTCCAAGGTGTTGAATAGGATGAAGAAAAACATATGAGGAAACGGTTTTTCCAGTGTTTCCGAATACATATTGCATTCTTAACTTGCAAAACTTCAAATTCAATAATACAATTAATTCGATTTTCAAAATATGTTTATAATTAGGTTTACGTACAATAACTGAAACGAAATAAAAATCGGTTATCAGGAAAACCGTTGCATCGAACATAACACAACCCTGTAGTCTATTTGTTTAGGTAGGTACTCAAATAAATGTAAACAATCTTGGTGTGCCTTTTTAATATTTTGTGTAACACAGTATAAAAGTACCTACTTTCCGGCTTAGTAACGCAAATTAAACACTTAAAACCTGTATCGAACCACTGTTCAGTCAGTTAGTTAGCCTAGTTTATTTGTTTAACATGTGTTTTCATAAAAAGTTGCCACAAGATTGTTTACCTTTAGTTAAATACCTAGACTAATAGAGTACTAAATAGGTTAGAAAGTGTCAAATTGCAAATAGTATGGCTTCGTTAAGACTTTCGTATCCAATTATAAATGTGCTAATCTAATTTGACACATAATGACTGCCATGTCAAACATTTGAATGACTTTGACATGAAAGAAAGTCAATAGACCAATACTTCAAAATCCTGTTTCGATGTACTTATCTGAAATTCTCTACCTAAAACCGCGGTAGGCTAGTGGTATGGGTAATAAACTGCTGAGACGAGGTCTCGAGTTCAATCCAGGTTTTACCATGGCACACACCAATGACTTTATGCTTTTCGAAGTTATGTGGGTTAGGTTAGGTTTATAAGTGCCCGGTTAATGGCAATAGGCTCGTCACCTATTACATTGGGACCTAGACATAAACTGGCGAAATGTGGGTGATGGCAGCTCTGCCTACCCCAGGTGGGCCGTGTGCTTGCCTGCCACTTAAGGTATGACACCTTCTATAGAACACGGTGAAACTTTCCATCAGGCGAACCGTGTCTACCATGTAGTGGTAAAAAAATCAATTTTTAATAATTTTATTGTAATTCTAAACCATTTATATATCACTCAGTAGGCAGAGAAAGCTTCATTACCCACTGGATATGTGCGGCGATTAAACTGTTCAGCGGCTCGCGTAAATGCCCGGCTATGGTGAAAATGTTGGTGTAACATGAAACTGGCGAGTAGGACAGTTATGTTTATGTGATTGTGAGTAATGAATGACCGAAATAGATAATATTAATAACCCAGTTTCGTGAGTCAATAAAAAAATATGGGTGAGATTTCTGAGCGACTGTGTTACGTCTGGCGTGGTGAGAGACCGTGTCAACTGGTATACCTATCAGCTGTTGGAATTCCTTAACGGCGCACGTGTTTCCTTCTTCCTACAGTCCCGGGTCCTTTAAGCAGGGCGTGAAAAAGCATCTGATGAGGCCGTCAAGCTAAGCGCCACCATTGTAGCACTGAACGTGTTTGCAATGGTGACCTTCTTTCATGAGACTTTGCCTTCAGCTTAGAATCAGGCGAGGTGAAGTCAAATTGACGTGCCATTAATAATAAAAAAAACTACGTGAATGGCACGCCCTAAGAATACATAGGTATGGATCTTCTCGGGAAGGGCTATCCCAAACCAGATCTTTACGTAAATTCCCAAAAAAATTTGTCGAATCATTCACTATGCCTAATATATTATTAAATTTGACTTTTTCTAATACCCTTTAATGGCGTATACAGAATAATGATGAACTGAAATTTGAGACTTGATGATGGACCCCAGTGGTATGCACTGTATGTTATTAATGAGAAGTATTTTAATGAACTGTCGTATAAAAACAAATAGGTATATTTACCAATTATTTCAACTCAAGAATGTAACAAATTTCGAATATCTCAAAACTGCCATTAATAACAGCCAGCACTTTTATTAAAATCCATTATAAACAGGATGTTACAATCGTGACAAAAAACGTCACGAAAAACCACACACCCGCTACGCGTGCTCAGTGTGCTCACAATGAAAAAATATATCACAATAAGTCCGACCTTTATGGTTTACAATCAACAGAGAACAATGGAGAAAAAAAGTTAATAATGTAGTTAATGATAGTTTTGTGGAAACATCTACACGGAATAAATATCGCACACAGATATCTAATTCTAGACTTTACATTAAACTGCAAAAGGTTCGAACCCAGTATCATACCAGAATATTTTCTTAAAGGTTCAGAATTTTCATTGTACATACATACACACATACATATATACTTACGCTCGTATTCCCCGAAGGGTTAGGCAGAGTTGTATTAAACACCCACATTTCGCTTTGTAGTCAATTGGGAATACCAGAAATCCACCATTTTATACATAAAACCTCGAATTATCACCAATTTCACACCGGTACGATCACACAAAAATGAGACACTGCAGCGATAAATTTTCTGCAATGGCGCCAAAAATATCATTCATATTCACCTAAACACATTAACACAAACGCGGAATTTGACACTTCATTTAAAAAACGAACAATAAAAAACAATACACAGAGTATATAATTTTAATTCTGCAATCGATTGTTGTGATCGGTATCATTCAGAACGGAACGGGATCATTCGAATTACGAACACGTTCGGCAGCTCGCATCTCCCGCCATTATTAAACGGACACCCTCGCAGAGTAGACAAACTTTTCAATAATGTTATTACATTTTGAGATTAGCTATTGATTTACTGGCTTATTATTAGTTTGTGATTGTAAAAAATGGTCTGGTGAATCCGTGTGTTGTTAGAGAAAGAATATTATATAAGAAGAGTTTAGTAGGTAAGGAGTCAGTCTTATGATCGAAAAGTCCCGGGTTGAAACCTGGCCACTACCCACGTGAAGCCACTCCTGACGCGAGTTATTAAGCTTAGCTGAAGGGTTTAGAGGGAATATTAGTAATTTCGAACAATACAAACGAACGAAAAAATACAACAAATAAATATAGGTACTTAGAATAGAAGAATATAGTGTGCGAGTGACATACGTACCTATCTTTATATAAAAACCTAGTCGTGAAAAAATTGACAGAGTATACGAACCGTGAAACTTTTTTTTATAAACCATTATCAACTTTGACAGAAATAGAAATAGCAGTGACGTCAATGTTTCTACACTAATAGTCAAAAGTTGCTGTCACTGACATTTTTAATTCAGTATAGCAGTAATAAAGTCTATGGGTCTTTACGTTAATAATATTAATGTTTATAATTACGAACGCCACGACAATTCTGTCATTCATTCTTGTTACAAAATTATATAATGACAGACGCTCAGTACGCCACATTCCGTTACTTTCACAGATCTTCTAACACCATAGCTTATTTGGACATTCATGTCATACCACTTATCAATCTCATCGTTACTTGCAATCATTTTAAACCGTTACTTTTAACACGCAGCACTATGTTTCAAATGTGACAGGAGATAATCATAAATTGAAATACTTACGTATTACGTCGAATAAGATGAGGTCCATAAGATGATTCCATCAAGAACCAAGCGGTTCGGTGAGTCTTTTCTCTGCCGCACCATTAAGTCCTGGAATTCCTTGCCGGCGCACGTGTTTCCTTCTTCCTACAGTCCCGGGTCCTGTAAGCTGGGCGTGAAAAAGCATCTGAGAACGTGTTTGCAATGGTGACCCTCTTTCATGAGACTTTGCATTCAGCTTAACATCAGGCGAGGTGAAGTTAAATTTACGTGCCATAAAAAAAAGGTCTCGAGTTCGGTCCCAGGTTTACCATTGCACACACAATGACTTTATGATGTTTTTCGAAGTTATGTGTGTATTAATCTCGTGATCAAAGAGTAACCTGTTTGGTTACTATTTTGACCACGAGCCCTTTCATCCTTCTTGCTATTTGACCCGTACGGATCCGTTCTATGCCTTGTCTACCAGTATATGGTCTCCATTCGAGAAGCTTTTGGATCCAACATGCCATCCGTTCTTCATGCTAACTGCCCCGTTCATTGCCACTTCAGATTTTAGCAAGTTGGTGGGCTATGTTGGCAACAAGCACATATCTAGAAGAACAGTTGGCCGTTGGAGCTGAAAGGTTCTCGAAAGGAGACCCAAAAAAACCGAAGTAATTTCTTTCATTAATACTTCAAACAATCCCAAAGTTTCGTAAACACATTTCATGGTATTACGCAGTCCATTTCATCACCGTCTTCAATATATTTCTCTAATATTGTTTACCAGATTGTATACAAAGGCTTCGTGCCTTCACGATAGGCCCTTAAACACAATGTCACAATAGGCCTGATAGTGTCATTCTCGGGGACAATACTGGTGGGTAGTTGGAACTCCGCACGCCGGACGTGTCAACACCGTGTCTTATAATACAATGTTGTGACACTTCGCAGGTAATCTATATGTCGCAGTAAGATAGTTATAGCCGTAATATAGTTATATCCCTAGGGATATAATTATATGCCGGAACATTCACGAAAACGATTCATTACTATCTCACGAGGAATATAGTTATAAAACGGTCCAAGTTTAGTGATACAATCATATTACTAGATTAAGTTTAGTGAAATAGAAATCTACTATATATAATTAAATAAAACAATATTATATTGGTTTTATCTTTATTAAAAATGAACTTTATGTATATATGTTACGGTTATAACTATCTTATAAAGAAGTAAAGTTTGTGTGTTTGTATATTTGTTAAATTGTAAGAGGTAATCTCGGGATCTACTGAACCGATTTAAAAAACTCTTTCACCAGCTTGACATAGGTTATATAAAAAAACAGAAAAATAAAAAGGCTTTTACGTGGTAGTCCGTTTTGCAAAGTGAATCGGAGAAAACGGTCGAATGAAAGCGTTTCTTACGAACGCTGCCTTAACTATGAAAGATATATTTTTGAGTTCTAGAGAATAGATGTGTGGCTTGAGAATGCCTACATTATACCCAACGAAGTGGGCACGGGTCAGCTAGTTCTATATATATTAGGTCGTTACATATGAAATTGTCGTCACCCCTTTTTTGCAACATTTTTCATTCCTGCTCCGCACCTGTTGGTCATAGCATGATGTTATATTTATATATAAACCTTCCTCTTTAACCATTCTATCTATTTAAAAAAAACCGCATTAAAATCCGATGCGTAGTTTTAAAGATTTAAGCGTACAAAGGGACGTAAGGTCATGAAAAATAGGGACAGAGAACGCGACTTTGTTTTATACTATGTAGTGATTATACTGTGTTTGTTACTTGGAAACAGACCTGGCCTATCTTTAAGGTACCAGCACTAATTCCCGGTATATATTGATGTATGGTCGCACTACTTTTATTTATGATCGTTGCCTGAATCGGGAGTATGGCGAATTGGGTATGGCGCAAGTTATAAGCGTCTGTGTTTATTCAGCAGTATTGGAGACACATTTATATTTACAAAATTATACGTAGTTTTTTGTTCATATTTTTTAGTAATAAGGAAAATCGGTTTTCACTAATGAGTTATCACAGAAACTGCGTTATCACATTTTATTTTATGAATTTTCTTCTAATCTTCCACCAGAATGTTGTGATGCGTTTAAATATGAACTTTACTCTGATGAAACTTCAATGTAATTTCAGTTTAACAAGGTAGAAACATCGAGTCATAAAAATAAAACATCCTTAAAAACTAACAATCTTTGTTTCCATTTGCCAATTACAAAATGTTGATGAACAAGACGGTATCATCCGTCCTAATTGAGATGTTGCTGCTTTGTCGTGTACACTGACAGCACAGAAACTCTCTTACCTTCAACCCTTTCATTTAGATTGATGTTATCACTACATAGTATAAAACAAAGTCGCGTTCTCTGTCCCTTTGTACGCTTAAATCTTTTAAACTACGCAACGGATTTTGATGCGGTTTTTTTTAATAGATAGAATGGTTAAAAAGGGAGGTTTATATGTATATAACATCATGCTACGACCAACAGGTGCGGAGCAGGAATGTAAAATGTTGCAAAAACGGGGGGACGCAGACGAAGTTACGCGGGTCAGTTAGCATACATATAAAATATCGTGTAAGTTGCTAACAAATGTTTAGTTAAATTCGTGTCGCTTATAACTTGCGCCAGGACCCAGGGCCATGCGTTTTATACTCGGGTAGCTTAACATCGAGGCAATAAAAGTAAGCGCTCCACTGACGGGATTAGCCGCAATAATCATTCGCTTTGTTTGACAATATTCTCGCCCTGAACCTAAGGGTTGGTCTCTATTTAATTTACTTTTGGAAGGATTTGAATTCAATTTCGTCATATTTATTACGATGTGGGTTAAATACCTCTTAACTGAATCTTGCCTGATTACCTTATGTTCAATGTGAACGTTGAGGCTTATATCTTGAACCAAAAATATGCTCTATACGCGCATTACGTGTTTTTAGGTATCTTTTGAGATTGTTTGATCCCAGGTTTTACCATGACACACACCTATGACCTTTCGAAGTTATGTGTGTGTTTATCGCAGGTTTATAAGTGCCTGGTTAATAGCAATAAGCTCGCCACCTATTACATTGGCACCTAAACATAAACTGGCGAAATGTGGGTGCTAGCACTTCTGCCTACCCCTT
The DNA here is from genome assembly GCA_963691645.1 of Pelosia muscerda. Taxonomy (NCBI): domain Eukaryota; kingdom Metazoa; phylum Arthropoda; class Insecta; order Lepidoptera; family Erebidae; genus Pelosia; species Pelosia muscerda. Next base: position 15,944,679 of record OY829109.1, on the reverse strand, counting down.
CGGAGATATAGGCGTGAGATTATGTTATGTTATGTTTTGAGATAGTATAGGGTGCTAAGGCAAATCTACTAAACATAGATTATGTATATCAAAATAATTCACGCGCGCTAAGGCCCATGTCTCTCGCGATTGAGACTAGTGTTGCCAGGTTTGACTGAATTAAAATCAACAAAACCAATTAGAATTTTTAGTCGGGTTTCTCTTTAACAAACAAAAAACAAGCGAAAAAAACAGCATCATATAAAAACATTTTCACCCCTCTTAATATTCTGATTTATCGGAACTTCTGACCCCGATCAGGTGCAAATAGGGATGCGTCCTCAGGGACAACCCGCGGAACCTTTTTTTTTCACGTGCGGATATCCCCACGGATTGATTCTTTGTGTCGACCCCAACCTGACCCTAATGTTTGAGGAGCCTTCTGTATTATTCTGCCATGTCATTTTCTGAACCTTTTCCCAACTCAATTGGGGTCGGCTTTCCAGGTTAACTGTGATGTGGTTAAACTTCGATATTTTCCGTGAAGCGACTGCCATCTGACCTCCACTACCAATTCTGTATTATTCAGTATAGTGGCTATTTCTCTTAATTTTAGGTGCATGAAATTCTTTGGTTTTAGTAATAAGTTAAGATCAATTGCTTGTTTATGTAACTGTCCCTGACTTCTTCACTATCACTACATAGTATAAAATAAAGTCGCGTTCTCTGTCCCTATTTTTCTTGTCCCTTTGTATGCTTAAATCTTTAGAACTACGCAACGGATTTTAATGTGGTTTGTTTTAATAGATAGAATGGTTAAAGAGGAAGGTTTATATGTATATAACATCATGCTACGACTAACAGGTGCGGAGCAGGAATGAAAAATGTTGCAAAAACGGGGTGACGCAGACGAAGTTGCGCGGGTCAGCTAGTAACTAATAAGCTACAGACACATTTGTGAGAAAATAACCTTCATGAAAATTAGGTTCAACATTTAACATCATGTGTGGGAGTCAAAAGTCAAAGGTCATCAAAGAATGATACAGAAAATATGCTGATCTTGTACCAACATGTGTGGGAGAGAATCTAATTAAAAGAGTGCCCGACGACTTGATAATTTGACTTTAAATGTTTACCAAGTTTAAAATAATTCTTATAGTAGGTATTATATGATTCAAAGTCGAATTTATCATAAAGGGGGGAAGCGAGACTTACTGTATGAAGTAAAAAAAACTACTTATTTGATGACAATTGCCATCAACTAACTGCTAATTTTTTAAAGCAGTCGTCAGCTGTTATCACTGCATAGTATAAAACAAAGTCGCGTTTATGTACTTCTATGTACAATATATATGTATTTTAAAAAAAGTATCTAAGTATGTTTATCCGCATTCTAGAATCCACAACACAAGCTGGTTAAACTATGCTTACCATGGGTTTAGGTGACGTTGTGTAGATTGTCCTAGAATATTTATTAAAAAAAACTTAAGTATTTTTTCATCGTTATGAGTTTGACTATAAATTATTGCATATCAAAATCCCAATAGACAATATTTAGAATTCACAACTGAGTGAGGCAAAGGAAACACGTCCGGCGAGACGGGCAGGAGCGGCCAAGCGTGGCAAGTGGCAACACACATAACTGCTTTACGTAACGGACTGTATAATTATGTATTGTGTGTATAAATTATACAAGAACGCTCAATAGGATGAACGAGTTGTGATAAGTTTGCTGTTGTTAAGAATTTAGTTATTTTTAACTAGCTGATATTGATCGCACCTGTTGGTCGTAGCATGATGTTATATACATATAAACCTTCCTCTTTAACCATTCTATCTATTAAAAAGAATCGCATCAAAATCCATTGGGTAGTTTTAAAGAAAACCCGCGCAACTTCGTCTGCGTCACCCCGTTTTTGCAACATTTCATTCCAGCTCCGCAACTGTTGGTCGTTGATTTTATATACAGATAAACCTTCTTCTTTAACCATTCTGAAAAACTGCATCAAAATCCGCTGCGTAGTTTAAAAGATTTAATCATACAAAGGGACATAAGGACATGAAAAATAGGGACAGACAACGCGAGTTTGTTTTAAACTATGTAGTGATATTTTTTTGGAATTAACAGACATGCGCGTGCTTGCATACTCACATAAATATACACATAGGTACTATACGCACGTCAAACAATTCTATGTTAATATTTAAAGACGACTTTTCACGTCGCGCGGTTCTGCATTCGTACTCGGGTTAGTCAACAGACATGCACTTGAGTGCTCATATCGTTTATGGAGGCGTAGAAAAGCCCATAGTGTTGGATAGAGAGACATCAAAACAATATGTTTGATGTAGTCTGGAAATATGTCTTAATCATTGATACAAAAAACTCAAGATGGGGTGCCAAAGCTGTCCGCGTAATATAAGCATATTTGCAGAAGCGGTTCGGTGAGTCTTTTCTCTGCCGCACTATTAAGTCCTGGAATACCTTACCGGCGGACTTTCTCTTTTCCTACAGTCCCGGGTCCTTTAAGCAGGGCGTGAAAAAGCATCTGATGAGGCCGTCAAGCTGAGCGGCCACCATTGTAGCACTGAACGTGTTTGCAATGGTGACCCTCTTTCATGAGATTTTGCCTTCAGCTTAACATCAGGCAAGGTGAAGTCAAATTGACATGCCACAATTAAAAAAAAAATCAAATAGGTAGTCTCGCATCGCTCGAGTTCATGTGTGACATGTTCGTAAGGTTGAATTTGTAAAAAAATATGTTTATAACATAATTATAACTACTTATGTGTGATTGCGGACAGATTCGAATGCTACTTTTGTTCGAGACTGTGTGTCTAGGTTGGGCTGGTTTTTTGTATATCGTACGTTAATTTATTTCTATTCATCACTTACTTATAATATTAGTGAAATAAGTGACTGACTGAAATAACTACTTAAATAATCCTAACTGTAAGATACTTGAGATAACCTAAAGTAATGTACTAAACCTCTGAAACTAACATACCACATTCTAAAACAAAAAAAAAATTGTGTTTTGTGTGACACAAATTCCTCCTCTATGTTGAACAAGCCAATTGTTTGCACGAATAAGGATGTCAAAAAGGTTGTCCTTTTATTGTTTAATATATTAATTTTGACTACAAACTAAACTGAAACTAAAACTTTCATTATTTAAAGTTCTCAAAGAAGGTCAAAATATAAACAATCAAATTACGACTTAGTTTATAATTTTTAATAAATAATAATAAATAAATATTCTAGGACAACATTCTATTTTACACAACGCCACCTAACAAGGCAACCCTAGGTAAGCATAGCTTTTCTAGCATGTGTTATGGGTTCTAGAATGAGGATAAACATACTTAGATACATTTTTTTAAATACTTAACATATTATACATACATTAGATCCAGACCAATGCAGGTATTCATATTCATGAACACAAATATTTGCACTGAGGGGATTCAACCCGTGTCTCCTGCGTAGCAGCCGCGTTCACTACCACCACGCCACGGAGGTTATCAATTAGATTCCCTATTGCATTTCAAATTGCTTTTATTATGAAATATACACGTATGTACCCAACTCAAATCTATTGAATTTTGAAAACCAAATACCTTTAATTAAAACCATTTAACGTTGGAATATTTGACTTTCACAGTTCACTGCTAATCTCAAGTGATCATTTTTCGAGAATAAAAACAGTAGCCAATAACCCTATTTGTAGGCAACCTTATAAGAAAACCATGGCACACACCAATGACTTTTCTATGCTTTTCAAAGTTATGTGTGTATTTATCGCAGGTTTATAAGTGCCCGGTTAATGGCAATAGGCCCGCCACCAATTAAATTTGGACCAAAACATAATCTGGCGAAATGTGGGTGCTAACACCTCTGCCTATCCTTCGGGGGTAAAGGCGTGAGTTTATAAAAAAATAAAAATATTGCCAAGTAAATAATGTATAATGTTGTTACATTCCAGACCCCGCAGACGCTCAGGGTCGAGCATAGTGGTGCTGGGTGCTGAGGACGAGAAGCGCCCTCCGCCGGATGACGAGAAAGACATGCTCACTATGCTATCACTCTCTTCTGACACCGGTAAGGAACATCTTCTTCATTCCAGCAACAATCCTGATTACATCCAAGCTTTGGAAACTTCATCCAGTATTCTGCTTCTCCATAATTTAGTTTACTTTTGGATGAGACTACGGTACGGTACAGTACGGACGGTAGCCTAGTGGTGTGGGTAATGGACTGCTAAGACGAGGTCTCGAGTTCGATCCCAGGTTTACCATGGCACACGTGTGTATTTATCGCAGGTTCATAAGTGCCCGGTTAATGGCAATAGGCTCGCCACCTATTACATTGGGACCTAAACATAAACTGGCAAAATGTGGGTGCTAGTTCCTCTGCCTACCCCTTTGGGGATAAAGGCGTGAGTTTATGTTATGTTGGATGAGACTACCGTTTGACTCTTACACTCGAGAAGAAAACCTACTCCAGACGATGCCGTCTTTACTATAGAGACACTCGGAGTACGTGCCCAGGGCCCATCGCTTAAGGGGCGGCCTACCGAAAGAGCAACAATTTCTCGCACACTAACTTAAAAACACCGGTCACCAAACCTTCAGGAGGGTCGCGAGCTTGTCTGCCACCTAAACGGTATAAAAAATATAAGGGGCCCCCAAATTCTTGTGCACCCAGGGCATCCGGCATAGGTAAAAACGGCACTGACTCCAGATCTTAGTCAATCAATCAGCAGGTGATACTTACATATGAATCAAACAAAACACATGCCTATTATGACCTATATGCTCAAAGTCTGCCAAGATTCCTGTAGAACGGAATATGTTGTAGTTTTAGATCATTCGATCTGGACTTGGTGTGGTTACCTTTTTTATACCAGACGAACACATGGCCTACCTGATGGAAAATGGTCACCGAGGACACCAGAGGTGTCACACTAGCGCTGCCGACCCTATAGAAACCTGTCCGGAGTTTGCATACATGAAAATAAATAGCTTAGGCTCTTTATGGCGACCCTTAAAAATGGCGTGCCTATAAAATAAAAATATGCCATGATTAAGTGACACACAAATTCGTCGTCTCAACAAAGTTTTAAAAAGAATTACCTCCTGTCCCTTTAAATAATTCCACGATTCATTAATTTCTTTCATGACAAACCTTCGTCCATCTTTGTTATTATTTCGCTTTTGTATCTGTCCTGAATAATTCACGAGGTGTTAGTTTAAATTCTCTTTTTGCTATTTCAGTACTTATAATGCTTTTTTGAGATTTGACGTTTCACGAAAATGTCTACCTTTTTAAATCTGATACACATTTCGCGTAGGTACTATCTTGTATTTGAAAGATTAGCAACCCAAATTACTAATGGCTTGTGATAGGAGTGGATCCACGTCGGTAGTGAAATGGCCAGGATTCGAATCCGGGACCTGACGATCGTAAGGCCGACTTCTATTTTGAAGGAACGAAGTGTGATAATTACTCCCTCACTAAGTTGAGATTTTGGTGGACCTTGACCACACGGTTGATCTAGAGATGCTATATAATATTCCTCCGTTATTACAGAGACGTTCAGCTTAGCATCAATAAACAAATTCATACTATCAAATACTGAAGAAATTAGACACAACTGATAGTAAGCGTGTCTTTTTTATCTGTTTTTAATTAGAGAGGGATAAAGAGAAATTTAAAAAAAAGAATAGAAAGAAAATATAAAAGAGATTGGAAAGAATAATCAGGTGAGAGAATAATACTTCCTTGATAGTCATCCGTCATCAGCTTATTGTGCCTATACATAATGGTTTTCCTTCAAATAGATTTAGAACGGAAAATTAATTCATACTGGGAAAAACATAGCTGTACTACCGTCGTCCATACGTCGGTAACGTAACTTTTGTTGTCCTTCTTATATCACGTGTAATAACCCAACACTATCGCTAAAAATACATATAATAAAGACAACCAGCCAACCAAGAAGGAGATTCCACAGTTTTTTTGCTCGTAGTGTTCAGATAACAGACATTTAGTTATTTTCATCACTTTTTGCGAACCGACCTCCAAATGAAACAATAGAACAAAAAGTTAGGAAATGAAATATATTGTTTTAATTAACTAACATTGTTGTTAATTGTTTCAAACAGTAGTTTATCTATTATTAAAGGAGTTGACGTGATTAGATGTTAGGTTGAAGTGGTATTGTCAGACTATTATCATAATAAATGACTTGACTCAATTGTCGACGTACCAGGCTCTCACTTAGTAACATAATTCAGTTCAGGTCATTAACAATCGTCTATCGTGTTCCAGGTCCCCACCGCGAGATGGCGGTGGACGTTCCGGACAGTTTCATCGGGCGCAACAAGACGCCACCCCGCTACCCACCCCCGCGGCCCCCGCAGGTACGCCTCCGGACCACCAGGGACGACGAACCACTCCTGTCCTCTGGCGGCAGCTCTACAAGCTTCGGCTCCAAGCAATCTGTTCTCCACAACACCGCTCCAAGTTCCGACGGATCCGGCTCCTTCAAAAACAATAGCACTATAGAATTACTATCCCTCCCACAAAGCTCTGATGGCTCTGGAAGCTTCGGAAGCAAGAAGAGTAAAGGATCTTCAGAAACAGCCAAATGTGGAGACTTAAATTCGGAAAGATCAGATTCTGTAGCTTCGAATACAACCCACAATTTAAGTGACCACAAAATCCAACTGCTAATTTCGAATGGAGAAGATTCTTTATTGGATTGCAGGGAGGGTGTCACTTATTCAGCTAGAACGGATTCTGTTTTGATAAGAGAGGCTGTATACGCTTCGTACAAGCTGCCTCCAGGGTTTGACACGACTCCTGTGCTCCTCGGAAGAGAGGTGGCAGTAGATGTTCCTGAAACATTTGTTCAAATAGTGAAAACGACTCCAAAATACCCCGGTACAGTGGACAGAAAGAGCGTAGCGTTTCAGGTAATGGGCACACTGCTACGCATGGTAATCATGGGACCTCGAGGATAGAGAATACATATGTGGAATGGGAATCTTCTGGTGATATCGTATTTAGTTCCTGAAGTAATCTGTTATTTATATCTGGCTGACTAAACTGATTTGAATAATTATTCTCGTTTTAACTGATTCATAAAAATAATGTTGTTTTATAATCTTATAGTATCATTGTATGCTAATGAATTAAGTAGATTTAAAAAAAAATTAGAAGTTTATAGTGACTCATTCACGGGAAGCTGACTTCAATAAAAACTTAACTGCCTTATCACTCAATGAATTTCATTAAGTGTTACGTGAACATCCAGTTTTGACGAAAGTATATCTTAAATGAAATCCAGCTTAAATTCAACGTTTGAGATAGGACTGGATAAAACATAGAGGATATAGGATCCTTCATTTTGAAAATTTTAATGTAGTAACATTAGGAAAACGTGCAATGCATAAATGATTTTTTTTGTCTGATTTTGGATCAAAGAGATGAGCTATGAAGTAATGATGAAACGAAAAAGATGATATATCTTTATATCGTACTGTAATTTAATTTAAAGCACTTAATAAACAAAATACTGCAGGAACTAAAACGATTTATAGAAATGTAAGGGTTAAAATGTGATAAGTATATATAAATAGAGTAGAAACTAACATTCAATATTAACAGACATACAAGTATTTAGAAAATACTAACATTATCATTAACATTATGGTGTAAAGGCGAGGTTTGACTTGCGCAAGATTCGAAAAATCACACTTTTCGCTCAAGTGGAATCTCATTAAAATGGTAAATATTAGTCATGAATAAGTAACATTAGTCATTTTCACGTTATCATATATATCATGTCACCAAAGTAAACATTTTCTTTGCAACTGAATCGTTTATTTATAGTTTGATCAACAATTTAATCAAAGATTTAATCAAAACTTGACTAAAACTAACGGTGAGTTTTGAAAAGATTAACCTACATATTTAGATATTTGTTTCAAAAATGCGTAAAAATATTGTAAAGTATTATAACACAACTAGATTTTAACTACCAGAAGAATTTTAGGGGATAATATAACATACCATAAACATCTATTTATTTAATAATAATACAAATACCAAACAACACAAAAAACAAAGTCATTAACGGTTTTTAAAAATCTCAAAATACGCGCAAAAGTTTTAGACGCCATGTTTTCCCACACACGATGAGTAAATATCATATCAATGAATGAAATACTCGTCTAGATTGATATCTAAATTTGCCTAGATTCAATTTTATAATTATTATTCTACTACCTACTTAATACACAAATGAAAGCATATTAATTTGTATTTTACGCTGCTATTGCCTTAAATACCTACCGTAAACAATTTTGTCAGAGACACGACAGAACTCAAATCAGAGACAGTTATAAAAAAAATCCACAAAGTTTTTTTTATGCGTAAGTCGACAGATTGACTGCACCACGCCTGATGGCAAGCAGTGGCGCACTCCAGAACATGGCGGTCCCCACCCTGACGGCCTTGACAGTTGTTTTTTCACGCCCCGCTTGAAGGACCCGAGACTGTAGGATGAAGGAACACGAGTACTGGCAGAGCATTCCAGGACTTAATGGTGCGACAGAAAAAAGTCGCCAAACAGCTTAGTAATAAACCATTCCTTCTTGTTAATATTTTTATAGTTTACCTATACATAGTGGTTATACAGGCCTCGTCACTAATAATAGGTTTTTTATCTTCATTGCCGTTGCGATAACGCAATAAACTGTTGACTGTATGACAGTACTTATATCAAATTACGGATCCAGCAATTGTATGTCACCTTCACCGGTATTTTTTAAAATCGAGTTAACGATGTAATTGTCAAGAATGCAAGTAATTAAGTCTACCTAAGATGATAGTATAATATAATATAGAATATCGTGTCAAACCTATCGATCAGGAATTGAGAAGAGAACATTACTTTAAAAGTCGGAGAAACTGTTTTACACTATATTTTTTGGTTTATATCTTTGTAAAGAATAGGCTCTGAAACTACTGCACCAATTTCAATGTTTTCACCTATAAAAAGCTGGCGTAACATAGGCTATATATCATCACACTACCATCCAAGGCAGTAGAGCAATAATCATAAATCAAAAGGCGAGGTGAAGTCAAATTGACGTACCATAAATAAAAAACAATCCGGTAGATTTCTAAATATTGCCGCTAATATCGCTAACTATTTCTGTTGTCATGACAGCAAGGAGAAGTAGTATAGAGAGGCAAGTAGAGAATCGTTTAGAGTCGTCCAACGCGATAATCGACATCAGCATTAACAGCTAGTTTTATTTAAAATATTTACCTATTTTATATTGACGACTAAACACACCACACAAACAGTTAAAGGAACTAAATATGAAAACATATGCATAGTTACTTTAAGATGTCTAATACTAGACAGTTGGGAACTGTTTAAAAGTAGATCAAGCAAAAAATCTAGCCAAGGTATCAACTACGATCTACAGAAAAACAGATTCACTTTAGAATCTTGATCAACCAACTAGATACCATCGAGCAACAGCGTATATACTAGTGATAACGTCAAAGAAAACTTCAGTTAATCAATCCAATAACTCTCCTTCAATAACGGCTCTCATAATGTGCCCCATTTCTTCCGATCTTCCTTCCAATTCGGTATATCCCAGCCACTTTTTTCAGGTCATCAATCTTCCAAGGGAACTTAAGAACTGTTAAATTATATCTATTTAATAGATTTGTATCATCAATTTGATCACCTCATTTTCATCAATCACGCTTCCAGCACCTAACGCTCTTTCTGCTCCTGTTTTGACAGATTGGTTCGAAGCTTCTGGACCTAAAGTTGAAATGCATTTGAACTGAATTTGAATTTTTCTACGGCGGGTCCTCCATGACCAGTCACATCATTGGACTTCGTACGTAGACATGGTTATAACACTCCTATATCTTTAAATTCGTATTCAATTAATAAGAACTGTATAAAATCAAATGGTACATTGCTATCTGCATTTAAATATATCTTTGAATCTCAATTTTAGGCATATCTGTTTCATATCCTGAGCTCTGTAAGTCTTCATAGGCAATATATTCAATATCTAGCGTGATATTTTTTGTAATAGATTTTAATATTCATTTTTAACGTCATCTTTTCTTCTTTCAAGTAACAGATATATATGAGGTTTCACTTCAGAATTGTTCTGATTCCATCAATAAATAGTTCTGTATTATCCAGTCCATCTTCACCTCAGAATTTCGATATTACATCGATTCCTACACAAATAAGGAAACTATCTTTCCAAAAATATGCTATCCAGTCGAAAACAATTTCTCATATGAGTAGTTGGATAGTTTCCTCAATATTTCAAAGCTGTGTACCCAAATTAAGAGCATAATCAAGTGAGGAAAGGAATATAGCAATGCAAAATATTAGGGGACCTTCGGGAGGGTCCCTTAAAGCTTTGAATTATGCGATATTATCCTCCTTATTATAACCCTGTCCACATTTTCATGTTTATCTCACGTACATGGTCCAATGATATGAAATATTGCGCAGTTTACGTCGGCAATTCCGCTTACGTTTTATTTTGTGTTAGTTCGGCAAATTTAGGATGAAATACTGCGGCATTTAGTAATTTTAATATGAAAACGATTAAGTTCTTAATTTATATTTTTAATGGACTTTTAACATAATTTAAATGACTTCCTTTTATATAAATTAACTTTATTGGGAGCTATTCATGTTTGTAAATTTTAGTCAGCTGTATAAATTTTGTAACTGTTGTGTCATTAACAATTTCTTCTTTTTCAGGAATCTAATCTACTTCTCAAACCTTTATTTTATTGTAATATTAAGTAAATTTAATTGCTGCATGTTGGGGATTATTATTTAAATGTATAAAACAGGCATTTTAATTACTTGTATGTAGAATTTGTTGCTTAAGTTTGCTTATAACTTCATTATTAAGGTGAACTTTTTTGCGAATAAGTTCCAATAGCTATTATTTCACCAATTTCTTGGTACGTTTTACGTCTTATGTTTGTTTGAAATGTTTATTGTACTGTTAACGTCATCAAGTGCTTTAGAAGTTCCGTTATCAAACTTGTCTAAAAGTTTCCTATGTTTGATATTTTCGACTTTGAGAATTTAACAACTAATATGATTTTTGTTATACTACTGTTTTAAGTACTTACTGTTTATTAAGGGTACTTTAAGGCTCTGTGTTGATAACTTTGTGAACAAATCTTACTTCTTATAAGTTATAAAACCGCCAGAATACTCGTTTCGCTTCGTCTTTTCTTAATAAAACTTAAGCAATAACTTCTCGTAAATTGGACAACACGATAAATAGCATTTGACTACATTATTTCTCAATTTCTGTAGCTTGTTCATTTCGTTCTCTGAATAACAATTTGGTTCAAATGCTATTATGATTGTGTCAATCATGAGACGTGTTTCTTCAACGCTTAAATGCATGTTCGTATAGCCTTTTGGGAATATTATTGCCTTAATTTTAAGTGCATAAAGATACTAAATCAGTCAATAAAGTTATGGAATGAAATCAAATGTAATCAAAATTAGCATGGGTGGAGAAATTTATTTGATATGAACATGCAGCCTTGATATAGTTTGAAATGTATTAATATGATTTAAAATTTGAATTTGATGTTTAATAAGTTCTATGATATCAAATTCAGATCTTATTTCATATTGTTTAGATTATCGTTTGTATATTTTGAATTTTCTTGTTTCCAACTACTTATATGCATCTAGCTTTTAATACATTTGTTTATAACCATATCTATCAGTTTTCGGGAATTCATCTTATAAAGAAATCCATCAATCAATTTGACCTTCACAATCCATTGCTGGACATAAAGTCTCTACCAATGTTCGGGGATTTTTTTTCCTTTTTTGGCCATGTATTATGTCTGCGTATTTTTCCGTATATCTGTTTTTAAAAAAACCCTTCGAATGAGATGAGGTGGTCTTCTCCGTCATCGTCCTCAAATCCTCCGTCTTTTTTTTTATATACTACGTAGGTGGCAGACAAGCACACGTCTCCGAATCTTTCTCCGTCACCGTGTTAACGTCAGTTACTCTGGGCTCATTTCTTATGTGGTTATGATCCTCGCGTCCCCTCACTTCACGCGGTTGGATCCTCATGTAGTTGTTGTCAAACATTTTGCATACTGACGATGTCTTTCAATCTAATATGGTTCTGTAGCTACATAAAAGTCCTTATAAACATGAAACTTCATAAAATATGCATTCGTATTAATTGTATTTATATTTGTGATTAAAAATTCAATATAGTTTTGGAGAATACATTTAGTTTATCCAATGGCACATGGCTTAATTCACATCCCAGCCAAATAATGGCAAAACATATTTTCAATAAAAAAAATAACCTTCACAACTGTTGTCATTATGCTATTGGATAAACTTTACGTAAACCTCAAATTCATAAAAAAATAAGAGTTCCATTTTCAAAATATTAACCCCTCCAATCGTCACCCACAGCAGGTGAATGGCACAGCCAAGACCGTTGCCCCGGCGGTCCCACCCCGCGACTCCGGCGGCGTGGCACCCCCTCGACCTCCAGCTCACGATGTCACAAAAGACCAGATGGACTCCATCAAGAAATATCAGGTTAGTGAATGTATTATACACCGCCAGCGCGATTGGTACAGTGGTCCCCTAAAGTTCCTGAACATTTTAAAACTAAAATTGTATGAAGTGAAGTCACTATACAACTACTAGTCTTATTACGTAACATTTTGGCGTGACCGTGTCAGAAGCGCGTGTCTGTCGCATATTCAGCTGCGTGATAACTGAGCTTAAACACAACCATAGACCGACTGGTAGCCGTGCCAGGACAACTATACTTTGTGTGCCCATATGCCACAAGTTATTACGTCCACATTCAACCTCATGTCTTGATGACACGCTGCTGTTCATATCCCAAGTCTGGACGCATCTTTAGAAGCTCATTATTAAGTTTAGGGAACTTGCAAGAGTTTACTTAATTTCTTGTAATGGAACAAGACATCGATCTAGTTTATTAATAACATTATTTATGTTCGTTTTGGTTAAAAGGCTGTCAAACGATTTATTTAAAGATCTTAAGGAGTCCAGGAACTTTTGGAGCCCATTGTACTGTAAACTCGTAGACCCACGAGTTCTCTAAATTCACGGCTCGCGACTCTACTGATTGTATTTTTAACTACACGACAGATTTTCATGCTCATGTTGCGGCTGTTCAATTGATTATACCACTGGAATTTACCAGTGAAAATGATTGTGAACTCTTACTAAGGTTTCTTGCAAACCGGTATTTTATTGTAAACTATATGTATAAGTAGTGATTGGTAAAATTTGTGAACCCTGTTTTTAGTTGTTTAGTTTTCCTTTAGGCTCTGGTGGGACAGAAGCTTTCTTAACCTTAACTTTAGAAGGTTTTCTATAGCGTGTGTGACACCCTTGGTGTTACAACCGTCCATAGGCCACAGTAATCACTTTCCATCAGGTGAACCGTGTCTGCCACTAAGTGATATAAAAAAGGAAACTCAAAAAGCATCGTTAAGATGGCGGATTCGGCAGTGTTGATCGCATTGGAGTACACGAAACTGCAAATTGTTATAAGTGTACAAACAGTGTTATTATACAGGTCATCGCCCCACCGCCATTTTATATACATCAATAGCATCAGTCATGAGAAACTAGATTAGCTAATAACAAAATTATGCATGGGATTGTAACGACTCAAAATTAACTCCACTAAACTAACTCCAGGAAACACGATAATTGAGTGGAGGCGACTCGGACCTCCGTCCTCCATGAGCCCGGGCCTGGGGGGACGGGTGTTGACACCTGTCACTCTAGCAGAAGCAAACCCCATACCCTAGGGCTAGATGGGGACACCGTGGTCCCTACACCCGACGGGAGTCATCTCGAAAGAGACGGCCCGGGTCTGTTGGTGTGCGAGGGATATGTTGGCTACTATCTCACCTCCGGCAACTAAAGACCCAACCCTCCCCTCTAGGAAACCAACCCTCTAGTTAATTTGGAAGCAGTTTTATTGCATAGTGCAAATAAGAGTCTTGCAGCAGCAGCAAAGGTGGAGGATAAAAAAAACTAAAGACCCAAAGACGGCGCGCGTTTTATTCGGTTTGAGTCCGACATAACCTCTGCAACCGGCTCCGGCGGGGAAGAGGGGTAACCGTGAGGAATTTTTCGCACGATTAAAAACAAAAAATAGGAAACACGATAATTGTCTGACTGGCAGTGCATTGTTATCTTATCCGTAACCGAAAATAACACATCACTACTAACCAATTGTTATATACAAACCACCGTTAGTGATTAAGTAACAAACAGCCACATTTTTCGCACATAAAATTATAATATTTTCGAACATATTATGCAGCACTTTAAGAATAAAACTAAATGACCAACAGCGAAATATAGATTTTACAAATAATAAATAAATACATATTTTAGGATAATCTACACAACGCCACCTAGACTCATGGTAAGCCTAGTTTAACTAATTTGTGTTATGAGTTCTAGAATGCGGATAAACGTACTTAGATACTTTTTTTTTTGTAAATACATATTATACATAGAAACTGCCAGACCAATGCAAATATTCATATTCATGCACACAAATATTTGCATTGAGCGGGAATCGAACCCACGCCTACTGCGAAGCAGTCGCGTTCACTACCGCCACGCCACAGTGGTCGTCATTTTAATTCCTCTGCCTTTCTGTCCAGGGGTTTACAAGCATATCACTACATACTTAGTATGAAATAAAGTCGCGTTCTCTGTCCCTATTTCTCATGTTCTTATGTCCCTTTGTATGCTTAAATCTTTAAAAGTACGCAACGTATTTTGATGCGGTTTTTTTTATAGATAGAATGGTTAAATAGGAAGGTTTATATGTATATAACATCATGCTACGACCAACAGGTGCGGAGCAGGAATGAAAAATGTTGCAAAAACGGGGTGACGCAGACGAAATGGCGCGGGTCAGCTAGTATATGTATAAACAGAGCAGGAAATACACAAGATATACGATGTTCTCAGAATACCGTCAAACCACAATTGGTCATAGATATGCTTATAGCATTCAAGGTCTCTTACCTGGTAAATTACCACAGATTACCTAATACTTAGTTGATATTACACTCAGCTTCTAATAATAATATGTACGATGGAAACGTTGAAATGATGATTGAAATATATAGAACTAGCTAACCCGCGCAACTTCGTCTGCGTCAGCCCGTTTTTGTAACATTTTTCATTCCTGCTCACCACCTGTTGGTCGTAGCATGATGTTATATACATATAAACCTTCCTCTTTAACCATTCTATCTATTAAAATAAACCGCATCAAAATCCGTTGCGTAGTTTACAAGATTTAAGCGTACAAAGGGACATAGGAACAGAGAACGCGACTTTATTTTATAGGTACTATGTAGTGATGTAGGTATATATGTTGTCTGTGATTTTTTACTGAATAAATATGAATAGTACTTGAATAAATAAATTTAATTCTCAGAGGAACTTCAGATGGTGATGATTTGGAACGTATATGTCTGGTTGATTTGTAATATCTCCGATATATCTATGCTGATTTTCACGTAATTTTCACAGACAGGTAGCTGATTTTAAGAGGATAAACTTATGATATTTTTATTTTGGAATGAGTATTTAGGTTCTATACAAAAAAGCCGATATAACCCACGAGATATAAACTAGCGGACATAATATAATTATTATTAAATATTATATACTAATTCATGAGCATTTTCCAATGTTATTATCCATATAACATGTTTGTAAGACTCGTAAATCTGTTCGATATTTCTATATCAATAAATAACCAAAACCGGTTTTAATTATAGAGCTATGAATTAAGCTTGTATCTGACCAACCTACAGTAATAAATTATTTTAAGCGACTAGGTAGGACTAAAATAAAACTATTAATTAATCAAACCGCCTATATCAATATAGCTGCGGTTCGAACTCGCAACCTTCGCATTGCCATTACGCCTATAATACCACTCAACTACGTGAGCCTGTGCAGTATTGGTGAAATTTACCTTCTCATTCGATGGCAGGCAAATCACTCACTAACACATATTCAATCGTTCACAATTCACTGGCACACATAAACGTAATACACTAATACGCCTGTAACGATGACGCACACATATGTGACTTCAAAGAAATGAGTTATTGTTATTGATATTGACTTTTCTCACACATATGTAAAACATACGGGTGCTTCTTCCACTTGACTCAAATCATAAATAGATTGTATTAGATGGTTAGGCTATCATTTTTGCTTTGTGTACCTTGGATACCTATAAGATTTACCTATAATGTTACAGAGAGATACGTTTACTACGATTAACATAGCTATCTTACTTTAACTTACTACAGGTAGGTATACATTACTTACAGATGATTTAATGTTGACGTTTTATCGGAGACAGCGATCTATGTTATTTTACAAGTTTTACAAATTTTACAAGTTTTACAAGTTTTACAAGTTTTACAAGTTTTACAAGCTTTACAAGTTTTACAAGTTTTACAAGTTTTACAATTTTACCAGTTTTAACCACAATTTCATCATTCCCTGAACCTTTTTCCCAACTCAGTTGGGGTCGGCTTTCCAGTCTAACTGTGATGCGGCTGAACCTCGATATTTTCCGTGAAGCGACTGCCATCTGACCTCCACAACCAATGGTCTAATGACCAATGGCGATATCGAAGTTCCAAGTTAGGCTGGTTGGACTTTTGAGGGCTCCAACTACCCGTAACGACTGCCATAGATGTTTGTATGGCAACCGGGACCGACGGCTTAACGTGCTCTCCGAGGCACTTATAAACCTGCGATAAATACACACATAACTTCGAAAAGCTTCGAAAAGCATCGAAAAGTCATTGGTGTGTGCCATTGTAAACCTGGGATCGAACCCGAGACCTCGTCTCAGCAGTCCATTTTTACCAGCTTTTCCAGTTTTACGTATTTTTTGGGTGTCTTTTGAGGATCACACGGGGTGCTAATACGGCGAAGGAGCTCAAATACACCTATCATAAATTATATCAAATCTATCCATCTATCTGTCTATCTGTACGCATTTTCCTTTATCAATCCAAGGTTTTCATTCAGAACGCGAGCCATCGAGAAAATATTTTCACTTTCCTCAAAAATGTATAATGTATATTCTGTTGGAGCGACATGGGTCGCGTACAGATAGCAAAAAAACATGATATTTATTGAAATGAAACTACTTTTATTGGATTGTGTCGCGATTTTTTTTCGATAAGAAAGTGGCCGAAATGTCGAACTTATCACTATCACTACATAGTATAAAACAAAGTCGCGTTCTCTGTCCCTAATTTTCATGTCCTTATGTATGCTTAAATCTTTTAAACTACGCAACGGATTTTTAATAGATAGAATGGGACGAAGGTTTATATGTATATAACATCATGCTACGACCAACAGGTGCGGAGCAGGAATGAAAAATGTTGCAAAAACGGGGTGACGCAGACGAAAGTAAATAATACAAAATGTTAGTATCTGGTTTCATTTCAATGTGTGACATTCGCGTAAAGTTCAGAAAGTCGCATAATATATATTTTTTTAAATTTGGGCAACGATTGCTTGTACTCGTATCTTTAAGTAAAAGAGTAGGTACTTTATTTTCTGTTACTTCACTCTATTTTCGTCCTTCATCCTTTATTCTGCCGGTGGAAGAGACGTAAGCAAAAGAATGATTTCGATAACGTTGTTGACACAAACACTTGCCATTAGTTAAACGATGTGCATGTTTCCTTTTTAATAGTATAAAACACTTGCTTTTATCGGTCTACATTATGTGACAGTCGACGCCATTAAAAACAAACCAGTTATGTTAATAAATCTTGTCTGAGAATATTTTGCAGTGTTATATTTTTGGAGCACTTGCAATTTCCTTTATTTTGAACTTCTTAACTTCAATTCCGCCGAAAACACATGATCGTCGTTAAAATCTTTTAAAGTAGGTATTATATAATACGGCTTTATATTTTTTCCTACTTTAATGTTGTCGGCGCAATTGAAGTCAAAATGACAAACATGGATGGAACATGATATTTTTATTTTATTTATAAGATAAAATTTTAAGTACTAAAACGTCTATTTAAAACATTTGATATCTTAACGCTAGAACTCAATAAAGTGGGCAAAGATAAGATAAGATGAGATTTATTGGGTAGAATAACATACAAATATATACACAGAAAATAATGCAATCAACATATTAAAATTAAACTTTCCCTTCAATCTATTTATTTATTGATGAAAACAGTTTCAACATCATTCTGTCAATATCTTGTCAACCATTGTCAAGGAGTTGAGATTACAAAAAAATACATTTAATTTTGGACTCTACCTTCACACAGGTAAAGTCAAAAATTGAATGGCATTGTGTACAGTGATTGAAACAATGTAGTTAACTCTTTTTTCATTTAACTTTGAACATTAGACCAATGTAAATAGAGCCGGAAATGCCATGGCATTTTTTATGATCTCAGTCGTGTGACTATGATTGAGAATTAGTAGATTAGGGTCTTGTTAGGTAGTTCAGTAGATCTCAGCAAATAGACACCTGGAAAATATTTTGTTTTTAGATATAAAGATTTAATTAGTTTTTGAAATTGCCTTTCAATATTTTCTCACAACAACTGTAATATTTCTTAAGCCCGTTCAAGCTGATAATAATAAAATTATGAAGTAGGTATTATTGATGAGTAAATATATAGAATTAATCAATATAAGTGTTCAAGACTCATTGTAGGTAAAGTAAATAACGATATTAATTAATTAATGGCATATTGTCCAGTATAAGGATGTAAATAAATATAACAATTGTTACGTACTGTGAGCATCAATGACACTAACCAATGTTACTGTAAAAATTGAGCTTAGCTGAAGAGGTTAGAGGGATTATTAGTAATTTTTTTGCTAATATTTAAAAAAGTGAATAATATATTAATTGAGTAACATAATCTCAATTCAGACGTGTAAGATCATAGGAAAAGATTTTTGTGTCACAGATAGGGCTCTCAGTGGTCTAAATTTTAACTGATATTAAAAACTTAATGATACTTTTTAAAGTATATGCGAATGAAACACAATAATAATCCCAAACATATCGTGATAGTATCCGTAAAACGTGGTACCTATAATTTCAATCAAAAACTTATTTTATTTCAACGTCAAGCTCATCAATTCAATCCAATCGTCACAAATATATTTAATGAGTCAAATTGAATTGTTCAATTCATTTACGGGTACAGTTCAGAAAAATATAATTTCTTTAAGCTTAAGTGCTACTGACTGACAGTCGATCGAAATAAAAAAAAAACAATTAATTTTGTTGCTATCTGTACGCACCTCTGAAGTACACGAGTTAATTAAATGCTTTGTAACAATAATACGTGAGTTGGTTATTAAAATACATACAGACCTACGCATTAAAATGTTGTATAATATAAAGTAATTCATATTCTGCACGTGTCAAATCTTACTTTTGTTTTTTTTTTTCTTTGGATGTTTGTGTATAATTATGTACAGTAGGCCCCAAAAGTTCCTGGACAATTTGAAATTAGAATTGTATGAAGTGTTGCCAGTACACAACTATAGTATACAGAGTGTTCTGTTAACATCCTGTATATTAAATTATAAATGAATAAAAGTAAAAGCATCAATCAGTTTTAATATTACGTGAGTCAAGTGTTTATATTTAGATTTAATTTCGTCGCAATAAATACTACATGAAGGTTGTAGTAGATTACGTAATATATGAGAAAAAAGACAATTTCCTTCGAGGGTCGTACTTAGAGCCCGGGAGCGAGGGATACAAGCGCTAAGATGACTTTTTTTCACGAGTTATGTTACAACAAGGAAATATTTTTTTAGTATTTTGGCGGTAAAAAATAATTGGACTATATTTTTTATCTCGTATTAAAGCAGTTAGGTCTGTACGTAATTACGTAAGCTCTGATCTAGAAAAAAAATGTGTATGTTATTTTATTGATGGTGTTGCTATCTAATTTTGAAAAAGAAAATTCGGGGTAGTAATTAATATTGAGTTTATTCGTTCCAAACAAATTAAAAAAAATACCTTTTCATATTATATGTCTGAGGATGTAGAATTTTCAATGACCCAATCAATATGATAAATGAAACAAACTTAGACTTTGTACGACTACAGACTTCTTTCGTAATATCTTGTTGGCAATAGTGCCGCCTGTGCCTCACACGCTTTTTACGACACTTTGTATACAGATTATCGAATATTTCTGTTAAATATTATGTCCTCAGTATCAATACTAGCGTAGCACTAAATAGCTTTCCCAGTTGAAATAAATATATTTTTTTTTAATTGTATACTACCCACTGGAAAATCTAAATGGATTTAATTTATTGGTAACGTTCTATTTCAATCGAGATCGACAATATCCCGCCAATTTTAGAATTGCACTCGTATTTGCACGTGTTCCAAATTCAAAAATGTTTAATTACACATTGCATTTTTTCGTGGCAATTCGATGAATTAAATATCGTGTTTTAATACAAATATTATATTATATTTTGGGGTGACCACATGGTTGCACAGCGACAGTCTTTTACGATTGAATAAAAAAAATCAAATATAAAAAATGTACAAATGTATGTAGGTACTTTATCATACTTATTTTATTACTAAGGCTATGTGTTATATGGCTGGAGTGTACCTACAGGTCGGAAAATATGACAATATTTCGAACGAAACATATCACGAAAAAATATCTAAATACTTATCGTATATAAAATACCAGTGTTGCCATTTGGGATTTTGCAAAATGGTTTGTATTTCCATTCTAAGTAGGTGGCATTGTGAGTGCAAGATTAGACTCGGCGGTAGTTGGCAAGGTCTTACTTAGACAACTATACCGTAAACCGTTTATGCATTCAGTTTATTGTTATTATTCATTTTATTATAGTCATAACTGCTTCGCTATATTCTCAGCAAGTTACATAACAATCTTCTTACGACAGGCATTACGATACACTTCGTATATAAAAATCGTAATTTAATCTGTGCTAGTGCGTGAATGGTATTTTTCTAGGTGCCTTCTCAATAGCAGTCTGGGATATTCTAGTGTTGTCATCTTTCTTACCAAATAGTGAAGAAAAACAAGCCTATCTTCTAATACTATTATACAATTTTTGTAAAGTGGTGTCTGTACACAATTTTGCCCACAAACGTACGAAAAAACTACTATAGTTCCGGCATGCTATGATGGCCGTTTGCCACGACTGGCTTTGATCGTTTTTTTTTTTTTGGTGCGCTTAATATTGAATAAGGAACTGTGAGACGATTAACTAAAGAAAATATGGCGAGACTGGCACAGAAGAAAAATAACTTCACACACAAAAAAGAAAAAACGAGCAAAACTAGTCATGTCAAACCGACCATCATAGATGGCCGCAACTACTTATAGTCGGATTTTGCTGTTTTTTTATTAGAAAGGTCTTGATCAGACTACCTTACATAAGTTTTAAGGCAATCGGTTGGCTAGCTAACCGAAGACATGACCAAAAGTCGCGATAATCTACAGGCGGAAACATAGGCTAGGGTACAATTTAATTTTTTTTAAGATTAACCAGATTATAATATTATTATAGTATAATATTATAATCTGGTTAATCTTAAAAAAAATTATGATGGTTTTTTTCCAAGACGGATGCCAAATTCAAATTTATTTTTCGAATGCCACCAAATCATTTGAAAATTGAACGAAACGAAACGTCAAATTTGAAATTATGTGACGTCACGTCGCTGGAGGATTTCGTTGCCTGAATAAAAAATAAATTAAGGGGTTGTATAAAATTATGGAAACATCCGTTAATCGCCCAACAACATCGCATTTACCAGATTGAAGCAACAACTGGTTACACTCGACATTATGAAATAAAAATTCATTTCAAACGAGTTCCGAAGATGTGGATATGGTATTGGTTAAGTATCGACTACGCTGTTTAACTCATCGATTAGATAGCCATTGACCATACGTCCAACGATTCAAATGGAGTGAACTTCTTCCAAAATCCTTTCGTGATTGTGATAAATGCATGCCTTCCAGTGAAATGGATGTCGTCCAATTTTGGATTTCCAAACGTATTAAAATCCATGCATCTAATCTAAATGGACGTAACGTCAATGGTTACATTAAGAGGTCGATAATTTTTTAAATAGATATTTAATTTCCATTTTGGGTTTGTCAGCATTTGGAAATGCAGTGATGGTTCATATCATTTGAACGTTACGCTAGCTTTTACTGTTCACCAATAATCCAGTTGACGGGCTGTATATATAACAAAAGGAATTTAAGCTAAGCAGAGGTCGTCGGTTCTTATCCTTGTCATATATATTTACATAAAAAGTACATAGAAACAATATATTCATCTGTAGTACAAACTGCGCTCAGTTCTGTGCTAAATTGCGCTGTGCTGAGTCCTTGAACATTTATTAAATTCATTTTCGAAATATAACAAACCATTATAATTCAATAATGAATGTTTAACTCGTATATTACCTAATTACTTATCGGCATCTGACCGACGGCGACGTATAAAGACCGTAAGCTATTCATTTCATTTATTTAAGCACGAGCTGAACTGTCATGGCCGCGTCCGTGTCGTCCTTTTGGCTCCCGTGACTCTATTACTTAACTTATCTACAATTTTTTTTCAATTAATTTTCATATAAATATTGTATAGGAATCTGTTGGAGTTCTTAACATTTATGATTACTATCCCGTTCCCTTGAACAGTAACGTGATGTTAAGTGGCCTATGACCTTTCTCGATTAACGGACTATTCAGCGCAAAAAGATTTTTTTAATTCAAATGAGTAGTTCCTGAGATTAGCACGTTCAAACAAACAAACTCTTTAGCTTTACTCTTAGTATCGATAAATTTTAGCTTTCAGTGGTCGTTGTCCATTTGAAGTCCTGATTCTAACGTTCACTTTCTCGTACCTTTGTCGAACTCGTGTCAACCTTATACACCAAATAATTAACGCTGATTGATTGCTTGTCAAACATCCATCATATTCAACCTATGAGCGTACAGTATTTGTTCAAAGTTGACATAAGTTAGGTAAACTTACCAGAAACCAAAAGTTTGCACACCAAACGTCGCATTCCTACTTACTTGTATTATGCTTAAATACGGGACAAAGGATTCCAATATTAATACATAAATTAACTACCCATAATGGTATACCAATTTATACTGAAACCATCACAAAGTAATTACAGCGATAATTACACAATGGATTGTACAATGCTGAATCGAATGACGTCACGACCTACATATGAAATTTACTACAGTATAAGAATAATAAATAATTTACATCTTTAACCAAGTGAGGAGTGCGATATTTCAGGATCGTTCCTGTCGTTTCTGGGGCGTGAGGGATATTTCAGAGGATACCACACCATCGACAATAGATAGCCCGAGATGACCAAGCTATTTTAGTCGGTTCGAGTCCGATATATCCAGCCCCGTCGTCTCCTGTAAGGGTAACCCCCTCCGTAGGAAATTCCACACGGTAAAAAAAGCACACCTCCAAGATCTTCCTATGGATCTTATATCTAAAGGAAAGAAACCATATTGATTTATTTATTTACCAAATTAGATGGTTGATATTTCATTGTTATTTTAACATTAACAGGGATCGTGCCAAATGTAATCCTTATGCTAAATAACTCTAAATAAGATTTACGATTAAGATTTATATGTTAGTATGCCCTAACATGTACATACAAGCGTACTAGTCATAAACTTTGCTGTATATTATATGATTTTCTTCTTTTCTTGTATCCTGATTAAATTCATTGAGTGTTCAAGAAACTCGAGTTATCCTTGGAGTTATGCCAAGTGGCAAACATCAATGCTTTAGGTACTCTTTGTTTGTAGAAATATGTAGATAATCTGATGAATTTAAAGGGATATGATAAATTGTAATACAAAAGGAGTGAAAATCATTATTCGTTTGTATCACAAGCAAAGATCGAGCATATTTATAGATTTTGGAAACGTTACTAGTAATGCAGGCAAATTACCCCGTAAACCTTCAAATACCTACCTAGTCAAGTTTATATACATTTAGTGTAATATTATGTACGTATATAGAGAATATTTACTATGTAGAAAACTGTATATGGTTTACTTTCATTTATTTTATTGTGCCTAAATAAGATGAATTTAGGACTATTTGGTATATTTTTATTTATCGTCGCAAATAACTGTTCTCTTTTATCGCCATAACCTGATTCATTTGAATTTTGGGGTCGGCCAGATGGCTGTACTGACCCTTACTTTTGTAATGTCCTTCACATGTAGCGCACATACTAAAAATGTGCGACAAAAATATCATAAAAGCACTTCTTATTTGCCAGTATATGCGCATACTACTTGCTAAATTGGATAATTGTCGTAATTGTGCATTCAAATCCAATTTAAATCAAACCCATTTCTATTTTATTATTAAGTTAAACATGCTTGTTATGTTAGCGCTAGTCGCACCAAGAAACCATAACACAATACGGCCCTTTGTCTAGATCAATTCACGTGAGATTAGCTTCCAATACACCAGTTCTTAACAAAAATAAATCATAACATCATTCAAATTGCCACCTCCAGAGCATACTAGCGAAACAGTTTGCTTAGTAAACATAGTTCCTAGAGGGCCGGCTGGTTGACTTACTACGTCACTACACTACGCCAGTCCGCCGCCCGCATTTGGCGTGAGTGCACGTGTCCCGCGAGTGTGAACAAAATTCGATGTAACGTATTTTTCTTGTGAATAACGAGCGGTAAAGTGTGTGTTTTAAACATGTTTGTTTTCAATGTGATTGTTAAATGATTTTTTTATGTTGATATGATAAAAATTCAAAGTGAATTATGGAAGTTTGTGTGGTGTTTGAGGGAACTGGTTTGCAGGTTATACTATCAACCTGTCTATTAGGTTTTAAAGCTTGTTGGGCAGTTTTGGTATTTACATTGGAGAGAAGTGTACTTGTAGTAATAGTAGGTTAATATCACTACATTTATCAGTATGGAATTATTAAATTATTAAACAGGTCTTTATGTTATGGTGTTAAACACGTTTAGAGACTACGGTAACCAGGTAAGCCGTGTGCTTATTTGCCACCTAAGTACTTTAAAAAAAATAATTTCGTAAACTAATCATTCGAAGATTCTAAGCTTTATCTACTGGTGCTGTGTTTGCGGTCGCACTCATCGAAAACGGCTGGACTGATTTTATTTTTAATGCAATTTTCGTGTATTTCTTAGGTCCTTATAATACTCCATTTTAATCCCAATGCTTTCTGCAGTTTTCTAAGTACTTACCTACGTTTGATTTCTTTTTCTTCACATAGCAGAAGACCGTGTGTTTGGTAAGCTACTAAGTAGGTAGGTATATTAACGAACCCTGATTTGTAACCACAGTCATTTAAAATAAGCCTCAATAAATAATAATTCATGCGGGCTGAATATTTTCATTTATTTCCGAAAAAGTTAAATTAGTAATAAATGGTTCGAAAACGGAATTCGAAACGGTTTCGAACAAAAGAGGAAGTTTGTTTAATTAAAATTTACTGAATATTTGTTTCGAAATCAGCGTCGTAAATAACGTTCATTATCAATTTCCATTTTATTCGAATGTTTTTACTATACTTATAATATGGACCTTGCCGCGCATGAAAGCCGCGGTAGCCTAGTGTATGGGAATGGACTGCTGAGATGAGGTCTCGGGTTCGATCCCAGGTTTTACCATGGCACACACCAATGGCTTTTCGATGCTTTTCGAAGTTATGTGTATTTATCGCAGGCTTATAACTGCCCGGTTAATGGCAATAGGCTCGCCACCTATTACATTGGGACCTAAACATAAACTGGCGAAATGTTGTGTGAGTTTATGTTATGTTATGCTATATGGACCTTTTTATGTTTACTTTCTGAATTCGGATATTCATTGTATTGTACTTTTACAAGGTTTCATTATTGGTTTTATGAACCTAGTTAGTCTATAATTATTATTTTGTAACCTTAAGATTTAGTGGCTTTGTGGTCCAAATTTCGGCCGTGATCGAAATGGTCTGAGTACTCCTGAGTTAGAATCCTTGAGTCAGCTTGACGCTAGCAGCAGTCAAATTGACGTGCCATAAATAAAAAATAAAAAAAGCTTTATGACCACGGCTAGTGCCACTTGGCCAAAACGTCAAGCAAATTAAAAAATTAAATTATTGTATTTACCATATGATCGCGTTAATACCCGGATTTCGCTAACCATAGAATCCTGATTTTTTTAATGATGTGGGATATACTTCTGACTCAAACGTCTGAGCTTAGCTGGAAGAGGAATTAAGTTAAAATAAAGGATAATTTAAGTTAGCTAATCTATTTTGATGATCTAACATAACATAACATAAACCCCCGCCTATATCCCCGAAGGGGTAGTCAGAGGTGCTAGCACCCACATTTCGCCAGTTCATGTTTAAGTCCATATGTAATAGGTTGCGAGCCTATTGCCATTAACCGGGCACTTATAAACCTGCGATTACACACATAACTTCGAAAAGCATCGAAACCTCATTGGTGTGTACCATGATAAACCTGGGATCGAACTCTAGACCTCAGATGATCTCATATCGTATATACTCATTACACAACACCCGACTGTATATTATAAGCGAATTAAATTTTGGTTTACAAGATCGTACCGGTATCAAATCTGCTGGGAGGATCCCAAACACGAGTATTCACTAATTCAGTGCAAACATTCAATATTAGTGGTCGCATGTACTGAAATGATAAATAAGGGTTAAAATTAAATGGCGTTAATGAGTTTCAGAATACATCGTTAGTTTAAGAAATACGGTTATACATAGACAGTAATTTGAGCGGCAGCTGTTTATTTATCTGGCTGTTGTAGGAACTAATCTCACTCTTACTTTAGGTAATTAAAAAGTGACTCGATTTGCCAACCAACGTGCAACATTGTCACGAGTTCCTACTAGTGCCGCGTCTACATTTGCGTAACATTTTACCGTGACCGTGTCAGAACTGCGTGTCCGTCGTGTATTCAGCTGCGTGCTATCTGTGCTTATAGGAAACCATCGATCGACTACGATGGTGGCCGTGTGCTATAAGTCCACACTCCACGTTTTGTCTTGATGTCACGTCCGATCCGCTGTTCATGTCACAACTGTGGACGCACCTTAGGCAACCAGAGGGAAACCGAAAGGCTTACCCACAGAACAGAAAAACTATTATGAAAGTGTCGTGTCCCACGGCAGATTCAGTGGTGGAACTGATGTCGCCAAACTTAAATATGCGAAACTGGAGTTGCCCTTGCGCTTAACTATCGGCAAGATGGCGGATTCAGCGTATTGGTGAAACAACGAACGATTCTAAATTCAATCACAATTCATACAAGATCTAATCGCGTAATGTTAGAACTTCCTCAATTCCAGTTGCGTATCCATAGTCGACGAAACTGCAGTTTCTTCCTATTTGCCCAATGTAAGCCTAAAACTTTGCAAAGAGATATTTCGTTTTCTTACGAACTCCGTTTTCGAAGCAATTAATTAGAGTAGGTATATATTATACAACGAGATCGTAAATTTTCACAGACTTGTTAAATTCGGAATGACCATAGATTAAAGAATGAATAGGTTATAGGAAACAAGATTATCCTTACATCAAGAAATATAATAGGAAACTTGTTGTAGAATTATCGAAAACTTATAGAAGAATTGCCTCAACACAATTACTTGTTTTACACGTGTATTGAGATGTCTCAAACAAGTTGTAAACAAGTTTAAAACACATTTGCGTTCACACTGAAGTTTGCGACATATTGCAACTTGTCAAATACATGTTTTAAACCTTGGTGTAAACGAGGGTTTAGAGTAACAAACTGACAGAGTATATGAACCGTGTAACGTTTTTAAACCATTATCTAGTTTGACAGAAATTTAGATTCTTTTTTTTTGCAGTGACGTCATACTTTCTATACTAAAAGTCACAATTCAATGCCACTTACATATTAAATTAACGCGGTAATACCGGAGTTTGTCGGTCTATTTACACTAGTAATATTAATGTCTATGATAAATTAAAATAATAACAAAATACAATTCAATAATCTATTGTAAAAATGCAGACAGTAAAGCAATAATGAACTAGATTTTAATTTTTTTAATGACGTAATTTTGCAAATCGGCAAATATTACTGCGTACATGGTATTTTGAAACAAAATAGATGTAAGTAAGCCTTGTCGCTAGTGTTATTGTTTAACATATTAGTCATTCAGTAACAATCTGTCCAAGTGTGTGGGTGTGTGTGTGTGTTATGTCGGTACACACACAAAATGTATTGAATTATCCATAACATTCATTGCGAACGTTACTAACATGACTAATTATTCTACCCAGAGCGGAACATCTTTAAAGTAGGTATCTAAGACGTGGTTAATTTGCACTTAGGCTAACAAGGGATTTTAGATCTTAAGATGTCCAGGAACTTTTGTAGCCACCTGTACCTAGTATGCCTAAGTAGGTACCAGTACCTAGCACATTAAACCCTTTCCGAGTTTTTTTTTTTTTTTTTTTTTTTTTTATCTATGGCACGTCAATTTGACTTCACCTCGCCTGATGTTAAGCTGAAGGCAAAGTCCCATGAAAGAGGGTCACCATTGCAAACACCAGTGCTGCAATGGTGGCGCTCAGCTTGACGGCCTCATCAGATGCTTTTTCACGCCCCGCTTAAAGGACCCGGGACTGTAGGAAGAAGGAAACACGTGCGCCGGCAAGGAATTCCAGGACTTAATGGTACGGCAGAGAAAAGACTCACCGAACCGCTTGGTTCTTGATGGAATATTCTGTACCGTATGCGAGTGACACCTAAGCCCTGCACGCGTTGTCCTGTGTAGGAAAGGGGAGGGTGGGATTAGTTGGAAGAGCTCATCAGAACATTCACCATGGTAGAGACGGTAAAAACTGCCAAGGACGCAACATCTCTACGCATCTGCATAGGCTCGAGGGACTCTGTGACCTCAGGACTCCCAATAATGCGGACCGCACGTCGCTGCAACCTGTCGAGAGCATCTAATAAGTACTTTGCGGAGCCATCCCAGAGATGCGAGCAGTATTCCACGCAGGAGCGAATTTGTGTCTTATAAAGAAGACACCGCTGCTCCGGCGTGAAAAAACGTCTCACTCTGTTCAGGACTCCGAGTTTACGCGAAGCTGTTTTGATGATGCTCTCGATATAGTTTTGTTGTTCAGTTTGCAGCGCACGTCCATACCGAGTATATTGAGGTTATCCTGTAATGAAGATCCATACCTAGCGCGTTAAAGAAACATTAGACCTTGATTGGTGTCAAACATAGAAAGTTACTGATTTGTAATTCAATTACTTTCACAGTAAAGAGATAGGTACAGAGTACAGGCAGATAAAAAAAAATATTGTGTTAATTCTTTAACTTAAATAAATAAATATAAACTTGATTATACTTCTATCAAAATTATACAAACATTAAATTCAAATAGTAACATTTATTGCCAACAAAATCGTTGCCAGTATTGCACCGCATACGGTGCAGAATATTCCATCAAGAACCAAGCGGTTCGGTGAATTTTTCCTCTATCGCACCATTAAGTCCTTGAATTCCTTACCAGCTTACGCGTTTCCTTTTTCCTACAGTCTTTCAGTCTTCGAGATTGTCAAGCTGAACGTCACCATTGTAACACTGTGCGTATTTGTAATGGTGGTATGCCCTTTCTTTTTTTTTTCGTGGTGGCCCTTTATCCTTAGACATGCCCTTCAGCTTACCATCGAGGTGTCCTAGATAAAAAAAGAAAAAAATATAGGCAGTACGCAGTATTGCTATCGCAAAAAACAACTGTGTACTCCGGTCATAATCAAACAAATTAGGGAGTGAGGTTACTTACAATATACGCACGCTCAAATTTGGTACGATTGTTCAAAACACGATCAAGAATGAATCCCAGAAAGTGCTAATCGATCTAATGCTTGGAATATTTTTTTATTCAAGATCAAAGTTCACAAAAGCGGTATTTTCTTTTGCGATTTTCAGTAAACGGTAAGCTTTGTCGTTAAAATGTAAATGAATATTGTAGATCCTCCTCTCCTCTCCCCTCCTCTCCCCTCTGGACCGCCGACAGGTGTAAACGTGTGCAAGAACCGTATTTCTTTTTTAAAATAAAATTAAATTCATAATTCGACACAGTTAATTCAAACGCAATAATAGGAGTACATAAACTTGAAGAGTCTGGCGACATAAAGCGGCGTAACAAAAATCGACCTCTTCACTACGCCTGGTATCCTGGTACGCTCAAGACATCTAACCATTAACAAGGTACGATTTGTTCCTTATACCTGCCCAAGCGCAAGGCCGCGCCCCCGGTGAGCAAAACCCTGCCCACGCGCACGCCCCCGGTGTGCGAAACCCCACCTACACGCTTGTCATTGAGCCGTTCAAGGACTAATCATCGCAAGGACTGACACTGTGTGTGTACGCTAATTAATAAATCACACTACTGCAACATAGTTATCGTGCCGCCCTGTGCGAGACCTCCTGCGTGCACATTCTTTTCTAGTACTCGCCAAGATTTAACGTGCTCGGAGTTATAATATATTTATCATATCTTCTACTTGACACAAAGCGCTAAACAACCAAAAATTAACATCGCTTGCATTATCACCTAGTGCTAGAAATGCAAGAGAACAACAATAAATCTCTTTCTGAATCGAACCTCACTGGAGAAACAGAGCGATACACTCCTCCGAACTTTGTAATTCATCGTAATAAAAGGGCCAGAGAACATGACCACGAAGCCGACTTCTGTGCCTTTAAAGAGGAAGTCAAAGCCTTGATATCATCCCTAATATCACCACAACAGGCAGAGCTTAAGAAAATGTACTCGATGCTAACGGAAATCAAAGCTACAAATAGCAATATAGAAGCTTCAATGGCCTTTTTATCTGCACAAAACGACGAACTGAAGCAGAAAATCGAGCAGCTTGAACAACGTGCTGCGAAGGACAGAAGCTATATCGCTGTACTGGAAGACAAAGTAGAAGACCTACAGAGAGGAAACCGTAAGGCTAATTTTGAAATTAAAAATGTGCCAAAAACACAGAAAGAAACGAAAGATGATTTAATAAAAATGACGGAGTGCTTATCCAAAGAAATCGGCTGCAGTATAACAAGAAAGGATATAAGCGACATATTTCGGGTACAGAACAAACGCACTAGCGCAAATACCAGTACGATTATTGTAGAAATGACTTCAACTATTCTTAAAAGTGAAATCATAAACAAGTGTAGAGACTTTAACAGGAAACACAAAGAAAAATTATGTGCTAAACATATCGGGTTCGTGTCTGAGGAGTACACACCAATATATGTTTCGGAACAGCTGACTACAATGGGAGCACGGCTTTATTTTTTATCGCGAGATCTGGCAAAATCGAAAAATTATAAATACTGTTGGACAGCTTACGGGAAGGTGCATGTTAAAAAGGACGATAACTCGCCAACTATTATCATAAGGAATGAATCCCAAATACAGAAGCTTTGGCAGCTCGCATGACTAGCTATCTTTCAACTAAGTTATCATAGTGGCAAAATATCTCTATTCTACTACACAAATTTGTTTAAATCAATATTGTATAATAAAAATGTAAAACTAATTTATGTTAAGGTAAATATTATATGCATGTGTTATGTTAAACTCTCGCGCTCTTACACACACTCACCACACAAAACTTCTCTCATTCCACACTCGCTCACCCAAAACACAGCCACACTTTTAAATATTT
Organism: Pelosia muscerda; assembly: GCA_963691645.1. Taxonomy (NCBI): domain Eukaryota; kingdom Metazoa; phylum Arthropoda; class Insecta; order Lepidoptera; family Erebidae; genus Pelosia; species Pelosia muscerda. The sequence continues at coordinate 15,912,709 of OY829109.1, read as the reverse complement.
ACATAGTTATGCTTTCTTACTCAAATAGAATCAATAATGAATAGCACCCTACAAACATTAAACGATATCGATAATACAGAAATAGCCCATACCTATGTTTGTGAAATCGAGGATTTTGCTAGTTATGTAACTCCTGGCACTTCTGGCTTTCACATAGTATCACAAAATATCAGATCTGTTTACACTAACTTCGACGATCTTCAACTTAACTTACAAAACCTTAAAACTGATATTGATCTTATAATCTTGTCTGAGTGTAGGCTGAACTCAAGCAAACAATTGCCTCAGATATCTAATTATGACTCCTTTCAAACTACAAAACATCTAAACAAAGCTGATGGAGTGGTCGCCTATATTAAAACCATACATAATAGTAAAATAAGAGAAATAAAGCTATCCCATGCATCTTGTCTGGAGATTCATATCTCACCAAACTTGACAGTTATCACTATCTATCGATCCCCTTCAATTGTAAACGCAGATGAATTTATCGGCTCATTAAACGATCACCTAACCACTATCTCATCAACTAAAAATATTGTAATTGCTGGTGACATAAATATAAATCTGATACATCACCAAAATGAACCATTACAAGAGCGTACAAATAGACTTAATTATCTCAATATGCTGGCAATGCATGGGCTTCTTCCAGGACATTCGTTGCCCACTAGGGATAAAAATTGTCTAGATCATTTTATTATAAAGCTTGAACCTAGGAATGAAAAGCCAACCATTGCTATTATTCACACAACTATTACAGACCACTTTATGACGTTCTTAAAAATCACTGCACAGACTGATAGGCTTAAATCTTCAAAAACAAAAACAATGTTTAATCTTGAGATAGGACTCGAGCAGCTAAAATCTAGTAATTTACCAGTTCTATTAAAACTGACTGACCCTAATGAGATCACAAGTAACTTAATAACAATTCTACAAAAATGTATTGCACTCAGCACTATCACTACGAAGATCTCTTTAAAGAATAGAATGTTAAAACCCTGGATGACTATGGGTCTTCTTCGCTGTATTCAAAATAGAAATAATATGCAAAAGAGACTAAAAATTGAACCATTTAATTGTATTTTGAGAATAACGTATAAAAGATACAGAAATTACTGTAATTTGATTATAAAAAAACAAAAACGGAAGTATGATAGAGCCCAGCTATCTATCGTACACAAAAACCCTAGAAAGACATGGGATATCATAAACAGTATTACACACCGCAAGACTAGTGTAACTAAGAATCTGAGATTGTTAGAAGTTTCCACTAGTCCTCAAGAATCAGTAAACGCCGTAAACAACTACTTCTCTAACGTAGGTAAAATACTCGCGGATAAAATTACAGCATCTCAGCCCAGAGTAGTGAATAATGTAAATTCTTCATCATGCCATCCATTACTGTCATCGTTTGTTCTGTTAAAAACGGACTCTAGCGAAGTCCAAGCCACTCTTATGAATTTAAATTCAGATAGTGCCCCAGGGAAAGACAAAATCCACATTAAATTCCTTAAAGCCGGACACAAACATGTCGTACCTATTATAACACATTTAACAAACTTGTGTTTTGAGAAGGGTATCTTCCCAAGTGCATTAAAGGTTGCACTGATAACACCTGTATACAAGGATGGTGACAAAACTGATCCCACAAATTATAGGCCAATATCAGTGCTTCCATCCATCTCTAAAATTATTGAAAGACTCCTAAATTCACGCTTAATTGGCTTTCTTACGAAGTACAAAATCTTGTCACCATTTCAATTCGGCTTTAGGCAAGGTATGTCAACTGAGGATGCCGTCTTGTCTTTAACGTCTACTATAGTAGACAAAGTCGACAGGGGTAACCGATGTCTGACTGCCTTCCTTGATCTTAAAAAGGCGTTCGACACTGTACCAGTTCCCATACTTTTGTTGAGGTTGGAAAATATCGGCATTAGGGGAACCCCTCTCGAACTATTTAAATCTTACCTGAGCAACCGCCAACAAACTGTTAAGATCGGAGAATACACCAGCTCTGAAGAAACTGTGACTTACGGCGTGGGACAAGGTTCAGTCATCGGACCGACTTTGTTCCTTATCTATATTAATAATCTCTGCAATATGAAAGTAGAAGGGGGCCATATAGTTTCTTACGCTGACGACACAGCCATTGTCTTTTCCGATACGACTTGGGACAAAGTAAGAAGAAGAGCTGAAAGTGGTTTATCTATAATAGCGGAGTGGTTAAATCAAAATCTTCTTACTCTAAACGCTTCCAAGACTAACTTCATTTGCTTTACCAAGTACAATAACACACAACCATCACCTAACTTTCAAATAAAGATCCACAACTGCTCCAATCCAACAAGCTCTGACTGTTCATGTGTGATGATTGATAGGTTACAACATACTAAATACTTAGGCGTCATGATAGATCAGCGACTTTCATGGCATATGCAAACCGAATTGATTATGAACAGAGTTAGGAAATTGATTTGGGTGATTAAAACTCTTCGACATGTCGCCTCTAACAATCTTCTTCAACAAATCTACACAAGTCTGGTCCAGTCAATACTCACATATTGCTTACCGTGCTGGGGAGGAACGACAAAAACAAAGTTTTTAGAACTAGAGAGGTCACAGAGATCTCTACTTAAAGTGATGTTTTTTAAACCCTATAGATTCCCTACTCAAAATCTCTACCAGCAATCTGATCTACTGTCTGTAAGGAAACTTTACCTCTTACAAATAATACTCAGAATGCACAAATCCCTCCCATACGATCCCAATAAATCTAAGAACAGAAGAAAACACTCTGTTGCACCAACAGTCTCAGTCAGATCATCTTTCGCCACAAGACAGTACGCGAGACAATCTGCCCACTTATATAATTTACTGAATAAGGAATTACACATATACTCCTTGAAGCCCCAAGACTGCAGGAAAGTTATTACAGAATGGTTAAAGGCTAAAAGTTATGACGAAATTGAGTCTCTAATATAATTATAAACAATTTAATATAGCCAGTACACTTGGTCATCTGCATTGTGGGTGGTTTTGTTGGTTAGTGGAAGATGTAGAAACTACTCCTTTCCGATCCCAAGACTGTCGTATCGTAGGGCTAACACAATACATGATTACTTTTCTTAAGCCATACCAGTATGTATAGAAATCTCACACACATGCACACAACACATACACTACCACACACTACACAACACACAAAAGAGCAACCCCAAGATTTTTCTATTCACAATTACATTGTATGCTAATGTTAACAGCATTTTATAATCATCATTATTACTTCTTCTTAATTTGTAAGCCTGAATTGTACTTTTTTCTTTTTTCCATCCAATTGCATAATGTTAGTTAATAACCTGGTGGAAGGGCGGAGCCACCTAATACAAGCAATTCTATGCTTAAAAGGCGGTTCCCAATAACATGTATGTTGATATACTTATGGAATTGAAATAAACAATTTTATTTTTATTTTATTTTTATAGATCAGATAATTATTATCTACATAAATGTATAAAAAAGGCTAATTTTTTTTTCTACGTGCCACCGTTTCGCGGATACGAAGGACCCGAAAAAGTTGTGTTAGGCAGGGATGAAAATTTTTTTCAGGAATGCGTAGAGGTATCAAATTCATAGCAATTATTTAGGTTTTTAACACCTCGAAGCTGTGAAAAAATCAAACTTCTCCATCTATGCAATTACGAAATACAGATACTTAGTTTTTTTTATATTTTTTTTTCCCATAAAAGGTGTTTGTCGCTTTTCTATCGCCCCGTAAAGACACATCCAAGGTCGAATACAATAAATTTTAAGTTGAAATAAAAATCAACAGATTTGTTTCGAACTGACGACTCACTATGCTCTTACATTAATATATTACGTAATTGTCTCACAAGTACATCCGTTAACATTAGCCACGGCTAAGAAATTGGGTCTTTAGTTAATTAACTTCGTTCTGTTAACTATAAATCATTCTCGCTCAAGTACTTGGAGAAAGTTCTGAACGATATTACAATAGGGCTATTCGTCTCATTTTGTCTGTAATTCGATATGTTTATAGACTACAATGCGATATAATACTATGAAAGTATCTTAATAATTACCCTTTAGACTGAGCAAGAAAATAATCAATAGGAACAAAATCCAAAAGGACTCACAGATTCTAAACATAATGTAAGAAAAGTCATGTGACAATACAATGCAAAACGAATTTTATAAATATGATTAATGATTCATTAACTATCTTGGATAGTGTCTTCATAATGATGCATTGAAACATTTTGCTTTGTCTACTATTAAAAGTGCACTATTTAATAGTATTGCGTCGATCGTCGATAAGTCGGTTATTGAATAGTTATTAGAATGTATGAATGATGAATTATTAATCATATTAATTTATTAAAAATACATTAGTACCTAACGAAACGTACTAGATTACGACAGAGAATAAGATTTTATAAGGTTTTTAAAATTTGTATTGAAGTTTTTAAAACATATCAGTCAATTAACATATCACAGTCATATAGCTCTTCTGCACCATTGCTCCTAATTCTCCGTTCTCCACAACCAGTTAATCCTGTCCATGATTTAGAGATTGTCAGTCTAACCTTATAAAACATGGTTATTTAATTAAAGGAAAACTAAAACACGATATTTATAATATTTTAACTCCTTCCATTTTGTTATGATATCAATCCTTTAGAATTAAACGAATTGAAGAATAAACGGGTACACCTCATATAGTAGAACTTTTTAAGTAATAATTTTATATTGCATAACAACTAATAGCATAAACCTCTTTTCGCAGAATATCGTTTGGCATAAACTCATTTTGCATACATTGAAACCCATAATTTTGTTTGTCAGAATCATCTGTACGCATAATTTTTGTATCCATAATAATCACAATGTATAACCATCACATCGCAGAAAGTTCAAAACCAGATTCATCTTTTGGTATATATTTCTTATCCATAACTATTTAAAAGTAGAACCATCATTTAGCATAATGTTTACAGCAAGAATCATCTTTTATGATTATTGCAACACTCCGAGTCGGGGTACTCTGTGTCGGGGTGTTAACAACTATCTATTCTGGCGCTTCGCCGGCCGCTGCCGCGGCACGCTCGCTTCGCTCGCTCGGCTCGCGCTGTTGGGGTCACAGTTCTAACCTAACCTAACCTATCCGAGTCGGGGTACTCTGTATCGGGGTGTTAACAAATATCTATTCTGGCGCTTCGCCGGCCGCTAACCTAACCTAACCTATACGAGTCGGGGTACTGTGTCGGGGTGTAAACAACTATCTATTCTGACTACTTCTGGGTCACAGTTCTAACCTAACCTAACCTCCCCATTTTTAAAGAAGAAAGTAACCCCATCTATATTATTCTAATTGAAATTCTATGCTCTTTATATTATGCTAAGTCAAATTATTCCAAATAATCTGTACTCTAAATGAACGTTATGCTAAATGAAGTTATACAAAATTTTAACTATGCCAAAGGTAATTATGCCAAATAAAATTCTACTATCTTAAATGTATGCCATTCTAAATTCGGTCATAAGCACATTATGCCTAAAAATATTTATGTCAAATATTTTTTATGCCTAATAAATGATCGATTAAAGAAGTTTCTGCGAAGTGAGTTATCCCAAATAGGTTTCGGAGTATCAAGTTTCTACCAAATAGACGGCACCCAGAATAAACAATTTCAGAAAAAAAAATCACAAATAATCATTTCAATATATTTGCTAACTTCTATCAATTCCTGTATCCATTAATAACATATTCAAAAAATCTGACTCAATATAAAGTTCCATAAGCAAAACTAGAAAACAACTTCAGGGACTGGAACCCGAACGAATTCCCACTCCAATCGAATTGTGTCAGATCACCGGAGCGGACGACAACACAACTAAAGCCCAGTTTACTGACGTGTTGTACCGTGATGCTTTCTGTCCCTTTCGCTCTGTACGCTGCAGACGCGACAAAACACAAAACGTCACAACACACTGCGTCAGAGAAATGTGAATGCAATCATATTAAAAGTAGTAATTTGTACGTACGAATGTCAATAGGCATAGGAATAATACTATTATGCCGGCTGGGGCGGCTGGACGGCATGGTTGCGCGCGAGTGTGTCTTGCCTCGGCCGAAGCGTCGAAAATGGCGTCCCGTCAGTCGCGTGTTCGTTACTATAACGTTAATTGTACTTACCGATTTGTGTAGATGTCAATGAAGCTATAGAAACATACACATTGTCTTGCGTTCTGTAATGCAATGTTTTGCGGAAACACTGGATGTACTCGTCTTTATATTGCTTTGTATTGTTTTAGAGATAGGATTATATTAGTTCTTACCTCGTTTTTGTAAATGAAATTATGTTCCGGGACAGTTGTTGTTTGCCACAGGATTAAACGATGTTGTAACTGTTGTAACAATTATCCGCCGGATGGCGCAACTGCGTGATGCGTCACCAGGTTGGTTGCTAACGAAAACCAGCGCTTGGTGTAGTCTACACTTTGTTGACTACATCACAGCACATAGCTGAGCGGCGACCAGTTTTGGCAGCTGCAGCCTGCAGCGCATATAATAAAAAATACAACGATTGTACTTAAAACTTAGGCGACTAACAGGTAAATTTTGTAAACAATGGGCCACTAAATTTTATACGCGTATTTGTTTGTTTATGTCTATTGTTTACAAATGGATCCATAGATTATATAATAATCATGATGTCATTCATAGACTAAGTTTACGAAGTCAGTTACGTGTAAGCCGAAATGTTGTTTTGTGTGTGCTGCAGCATGTTGAAAATAAATTATTTTTTCTTTCTAAATTATTTTTTCTTAGTAATAAATAGCTCCCTGGGGAGATTTTGTGTTGTCAGTGGGAAAACAAAGACAGGATTTGTTTTCTGCATTGACAGCACAGACTCTCTTAGCTTTCTACCCTCCCCCCTTCCCCTTCACATTTGGTCGGCAGTGTAATGAGTGTAATGCCCCTAGTGTTACAAACGTCCATGGGCCACGTTAACCACTTTTTGTCAGGTGAACCGCGTGCTTGTCTGCCACCTTTATGCATACATTACATAGGTTACCGTCCTCCAGCTCATGGTCCTCCTAGCTTCTTGGCTATTAAGACCAAATTGTTGACGTCTCACTAGCGAATGCTCTCCACATTCTAGAACCCTATTAACTACTAAAAATGATGTCCCGACCCTCTCCCAAATCAGGGGCGGCTGCAGAATTTTACGTCAAGAACTAAGCGGTTCTGAAAATGTTTCCTTTGCTGCACCATTAAGTCTTGGAATTCCTTACCAGTTCACATGTGTCCTTCTTCCTACAGTCCAGGGTCCTTTAAGCGGCACGTGAAAAAACATCAAGCTGAACGCCATCATTGTAACATTGTACGTGTTTGTAAAGGTGGCCCTCTTTCCTGAGAATTTGCCTTCAGCAAATCGTCAGTCGAGGTGAAGTCAAATTGACGTGTCCATATAAAAAATTAATCAGAGCCTAATTTCCGGTTACACCTGAACTAATACAACATAACAGGTGTTCGTTTTTTTATCCACAAGTTTTGTAAACTAGTTTCTATTTAAATTAGTGTTACACACGCAACTTGTGCCAATTTTAAAGTTCAAGAGAATATGGATAGTTGAAAAATAGACATGTATCGGTAAGCTTATTTAAAATTCGCTATGATTGACTTCAGGAACTGTCATGAATATATTTTCTTGGCAAGTCTAGCAGACATAAGAAATTAATCCAAGGTGCATTTACACTTAGTTATAGTTCAATGTGGCAAGTAGTAAAAATCTAAATCCCTCTCAAAATCTGTTTTGTTTGAAACACGATCTCACAAATTTCAAAACCGATGAACATTAGGCTACAAGGATAGCGTTGACATTTGGCAGATTGAGATTACATTGAGAATATGACTATAAAATTTGAAAAGATCCAAACACTATACTATACATATTTGCATCCCATGCCTGCAAAAACTTCGAAAACCCAGATGATGCAAAAGAGGAAAGTAATATCCTAGAAATCCAAACTGATCTAGTTTTCTCAATGAAAGCTTTAAAAGGGAACTTGTCAATTTCTGCTGCATTAGAGGTAGCATTCAAAGCTTTTGTCAGCTGTCTATATCGTGTTAAGAGGTTTCTCTGTGGCCTATATGTATGAAGTATGGGGCGCAGAGCAAAAGCGATTGCGATTTCAATAATTGATTCAATATAACAGCGAATTTCAGAAGAAAGGCAAATTAAAGTTAATTTTAACTAGACTAACCTTTTGATTGTATCAAATCAAAAACGTTTAAAAATGTTTTATTTTTTTAAATATTAGCAACGCAAATTACTAATATTCTGTCTAACCCCTCCAGCTAAGGTCAGGCTTGTGTTAGAAGTGGGTTCACATCGGTAGTGTAATAGCCAGGATTCGAACCCGGGACCTCTCGATTGTAAAGCCGACTCTGTTACCAACTAAGCTACCGATGCGATACTATTACGAAACATCATCTTTATTAATTCACTAACTAACATGGACTTTGGATGTTCGGAGACAGGAAAAAAATTGACGGAAATCCTGCCTTCGTCTGCGTCACCCGTTTGGTTGTAGCATAATGTTATATTGCATATAAACCTTCCTCTTCAATCACTCTATCTATTAAAAAAACCGTATCAAAATCCGTTGCGTAGTTTTCAAAATTTAAACCTATATAGGGATATAGGGACAGAGAAAGCGACTTTGTTTTATACTATGTAGTGAAGCAGGTGAAAAACGTTTAAAAGTCTATATTCTGGTAAGAAATTTCAACAAGAAATTGTTGAAAAGTTCAGTCTTTAAACTCCGAAGGCTTTACTCGACAACGCTAAAGATATTTCTGTCTGGAATGAGGACATCCGTCGGTTATGTAACACCATATTATTGCCGGCTTCATGCCCAGCTATTCTACTCGAAACGATACCAACAATGCGTTTAAATATAGAAAAGGTTCCACAGATAAAGGGACTTCGGTGATGGGTAATTTTGCCCCTACACGGAATGAGAAATTATTTCTGTCAAGGTCACGCTTTGTGTTTTATTGGTTTACGGAAAATTACTGTTTTTGGAGTGTGTTATGGACGCCAAATTTATTTTTTATTTATCAATTTGACTTCACCATCGTTAAGCTCAAGGCAAAGTCTCATGAAAGAGGATCACCATTGCAAACCTGTTCAGTGCTACAATGGTGGCGCTCAGCTTGACGGCCTCATCAGATGCTTTTTCACGACCCGCTTAAAGGACCCGGCACTGTAAGAAGAAGGAAACACGTGCGCCGGCAATGCTTATTATTGAAAAAAAAATTAACCCTTCTGAACTGTTTTAAGTACGTTGATATTATACGCAATTCTAACCGTAAATTATTTTTCTTCTTAGTGTTTTTCCAGTCTAACTGCGAGTTTGACTGCCTCGTTTAACTCGTTTGCCTAGGCGTAAATAAATTGTAAATTAACCAATAAAATATTGAAAAGCTTGTCTATGCTGTTGACTATTGAAGAGTTCCTTTATCTGGAACTCATTCTGTATGCCGATTCAAGTCATGCTCACAATACGATAAAAATGCATTCTAATCGGAGCTGAATAGACGTGTAGGAATTCAACTTATTACCTAAATACTATGCAACCTTCACAAACAAATTGCCCCACAAACATTGGAAGTTAAATAATACATAGATAATTTAGTTGAAACATTGGATGTCATCAAATTTGAATTCAAAATTTATCCATAAATTCACATTATCAGATCAGAAATAGAAAATCGCTTTACTTTATTTGCAATCTGTGTTTTTTTAGAAACAGAAATTACCAATATTCCCTCTAATCCTTCAACTAAGCTCAAGGGCTTGTTTTAAGAGTGGGTTCACGTCGGTATTGTTATGGCCAGGATTCAAACCCGGGACATCTCGATGTTAAGCCGATTCTACCGAAACATTTGAAACAACATAGAGAAATACTTTATTATAATGAATTGTGAACTTAAAACTGTTAATCTATTTAGTAATTTAAACAAAGGCTCTGCACGACTCGTGGTAGATAGAAAATGTGGTTGGAAGTAATTCTATAGAATACATTGTTAATGTATAACTTGGATACTGGTGTGGGTAGTTCAGGTCTTGCGGACATTTAAATATTAATGTCTGGCTAGATTATTTTTTATTCAGGATGTTCTGTACTCTAAAATAGTAATGACTAGTGTAACTGATGCTTCTGGTTATCACTACATCTCTACTTTTGTATTTCATGGTATTAGCGTATTCCATATCAATCAATCAATCAGCCTTTTATCCTGAACATTTTTTTTTATTTTTCTTATAGTAAGTCTCTTAGTTCAGTATGCCTCTTGGCCATAGGCCTCCTCTAACATTTTCCATTGCTTTAAACCTGATTATTTGCCACCTAAGTGGTATAAAATATGGAAGACTGAAGTCGACTTCTCTTCGAAAATAGACGACGCATAATAAAATGTAGTATAGATTTCTTTTACGAATTTATTCCTAGGTGAAGGCGAGCCGAGTCTAAACAATTCTAAATTAACAGTTAACATTTATAAATACACCTCATACTGACCAGAATTGCGAAGATCAAAATCGGTTTTCAATCTCCACTACCCTTCAAAAACCAATAAACACTTTAATCAAGCTACATCAATATTACAAGTGTTACCCCCGGAAAAGGATGCCACCACATAAGGCAGCGTCCTATTTTCAAATGCTGATTTTCGTGAATATTAACCACATTTGACCCCTGACATTTGCGTAGGGCTTTCGGTTCATCGTGACAAGCGTGATGCGTCAATATTGGTATTTCGTGGAAGTTTTTTAATCTAAAGCAGTGTTGTTATGTGTATTTGTCTTAATATAATAAAAAATGACCAATACTGGCTTAATTTTCTATATTTATTTTGTCGTGTGGGTGTTTGATTTGAATCAGCCAATAGCTCATATATGATTGTGCCTAGTGATTGCTAGAGAATCTGTAATTAATCTTTGTTCCTTTTTATAATTATATCAACCTGAAGATAATTTTTAGTCCATAAATACATTATTTCCATATTTCTATGCCCCTGAGGATACTTTAAGCCGTGTACGAGCATCTATGGCAGTCGTTAGTCGATAGAGCCTTAAACAACTTTCGTAGTCAATTTGACCTCACCTCGCCTGATGTTAAGCTGAAGGCAGAGTCTCATAAAAGAGGGTCACCATTGCACACACGTACAGTGCTACAATACAATACTTCGATATCTCTAATGGGTAAACATACTTGTTTTGTTTTGTAAAAACATACATATAATTATTATACTAGTGTTTGTCGTTATGTTGGTTATCGCGACCTAAGCGCCATCTGTACAACATAAATTATATATTACCAGTCATAACTCTGGTTCTACTTTACTGATTGCAATCAAATAAACGTAAGATTTTGAGTGGGACCTAACCCTTTTAAACAAAAAAAACCGCATCGAAATCCGTTCAGTAGTTTTTGCGTCCTTCGCGGACAAACATAAAATTTTTACAAATATATAATACTATTTACAAGTATAGATAGAAGATATTACAAACACCCACACCAATGCATATGCATGCACACAAATATTAGCAATGAGAGGGTTCACAACCTTCACAGAAGCAGGCTATGGCTGAAAAAGAATAACATTTTTATTACATGTTGTCATGAATTTCACTCTTTTCATAACCTTCACAAATTGCTTCCGACGGTAAGTATCTATACTAATGAGCTATCTTGTTCATAGTAATTTGTTTTATTTGATCGAATATCTTGTTTATTATTTATTATATTTTCCTGTTATGAGATAGGGGAAATATAAGTCACCTTTCTCGTGCTAGTTCCTTGAAACGTTAACACGATAATATGTACTTCCTAGGGGACGGATCTATTGGAAACTAGCTGACCCGCGCAACTTCGTCTGCGTCACCCCGTTTTTGCAACATTTTTCAATCCTACTCCGCACCTGTTGGTCGTAGCATGATGTTATATACATATAAAACTTCGTCTTTAACCATACTATCTATTAAAAAAACCGCATCAAAATAAGTTGCGTAGTTTTAAAGATTTAAGCATATAAAGGGACATAGGAACATTTTATACTATGTAGTGATGTAACCCAATATTCATATTGATTAACTTACTGTATTCGTTATTAGTAATCAACCTAATTATGTCTAGTAACTACTATTGCGTATTAAGATAAATATTAGAACGGCATCCTTAATTTGTTCGTTAAATTTTTCAAGTTTGGACACGTCGATTTAACTTCACATCATCTGATGTTAAGCTGGCAAAGTCTCAGGAAAGAGGTCACCATTACAAACACGTATATTGTTACAATGGTGGCGCTCAGCTTGACGGCCTCATCAGATGCTTTTTCACGCTACGCTTAAAGGACCCGGGACTGTAGGAAGAAGTAAACACGTGAACAGGCATTCCAAGACTTAATGGTGCAGCAAAGAAAAGACTCACCGAGCCGTTAGGATTAGATAGAATATTCTGCACCGTATGCTGGAGACGGCTGATGGTCTCTCTGTATGATCAGGTCGCTGTGACGGATCTTACTTACCTATTTGATACGTTAGTCTTTTTTACTAAACATAGAATGGAAATTATATTGAAAGATGATGATGATGATATTGAGTCCTAGGGACTAGTCATCACGCTTCTGTGGCGTGGTGGTAATGAACACGACTGCTACGCAGGGAGCGCGAGTTCGATTCCGCTCAGTCCAAAAATTTGTGTGCACGAACTTGTCTGTTGGTGGTCTAGGTCACTAGGTGTTTGTATGTATAATGAGTATGAATTTACAAAAAATGTATTAAGTATCTGTATTCTAGAAGCCATAACAAAAGCTAGTCATGCAATGCTTACCATGGGTCTAGATGACTATAGTAATTATATTTATTAACTCATTTGATGAGCAGAATAATGTTATCAGTCAATAAATCAAAAGCAACACTAAAACCTTAACCGAATCTATATTTTTTAAAATTAATGACTACTAGAAACTGTTACAAAGGTTAAAAACTGTAAAAGGCAAACCTTGTTACCTAATACGTTCAGAAACTTGCAAGGGTATCATAAAAAAGCTTTCAAATAACTTGGTATTTAAAAATGTTGCAAGCTGCATTCAAAGCTTACATTCTCCAGTGGTTCATATTTTTAAAACAACATCAAAGCCTGTATACTTGTTACCTCTAGTTATATTTCGGTACAAAGGGTGTTCACAAGCAAAAATTGTTCAGATCTCGTTTGTTTAGCTGTGTAGTTGAGTATGCAAATATTTGCGCTAAGCGTGTGTAGTTTAGACGACATAAATTGGTAATTTTTGGTGACGAAACTTAAAACAAATGATACGCCCCGTATAGAACTAAAATTAGGTCACCGTTCTCGAGTGAGTTATTTGAATTTTGAATTTCGAATTTGGAACAGATACCTAAATGAGGTAATGAATTTTGACTGTTATCTGTATAAAGTCGAGTTTCCACGGGGTTTCATAGTCGCGGACGTAGACACATACTGTATATTTATTGTGACAAACGTATTTGTATTTTGCACTATCACGGACTAGCTACTTACCCCGGTGCATCGTCCACGAAATCGAGTACACATCGGTACAATCGCGGGCCGTGGAAAGCGGCTTAGGGATCGCACGCCTTAAATTGAGAATTTTTTTATTGCCACATCTAGCAAACTACTTCTTTTTTATTCAAAACTTTTTCTAAGTAGATACTAATAAATAAGGAGGTTAATCATTTTTAGCACATTCTTTGATACAAATTCAATAGTGTATATTGTAATAGTGTAGAGTTTACCTGAGCATTATAATTCTTATCACCACGCACTGTTTGCCATGATGTATTATATTTATACTGCATGTGAATGCGATAGTAAATTTTTACGATTCCATTGTTCTGTATCCGTTCTAATTTGCAATTCTATAAATATACATTAAAGAAAATATATAATGGGGAGGGAAGGGGGTACTCCCCCTCGGTTTGACAATCAATTTGCAAATTGTCATATAAAGTAATGCAAAACCGCAACCATCAGAGCAAATAAAAAGACTTCTTACCCAAGGAGATATGATCTTATGCTTCCGCAAATGCAAAGAACAAACCTCGACACATGTTTCGCTTCTAAACGAGGTATCTTCAAGACTACTACAGGACGACTAACTTTATTTTAAGTACCTACTGAAGTAAATTTTCCATCTCATATAATTTGTTATTTATATGTTTTTTTAGCTATGGGATCAATGGAAATTGATTGATGAAGTTCAATTTAATTTGTCAAAGCATGTATTGAGTGAATTAGAGGGATACCTATTCAATAATACCATTACAATAGCACATAAATAAAAGTGTGTGCGGGGTACGAGGTGCTACAAAGGTTCAAATCTACCTGAACAGCAAATCGGTACACTGCAGCAAGATTAACCCACTTTATACATTCAGTACAGTTCGTGCGTCTTTCACTCACGAATGTGGTTTCCCTCGCGATAGTTTGACGGTGTAAAGGGGGCTATTGACGGACGAGACTAACACCCAGTTTTCGAAACGTTGATCAACGCTAAAATTAAGTAATCAGGTAAATAGTAGTTTAATTTGATCATCGTGTCAGTTAACATAGCTGTCAAATTTATTAAGCTATCTAAACATGCTTCTAGCAACCCAATTGCCACTTGACAAGAGATTTAACAGCTGATTAGTTAATTTTAGCGTTGATCAGCCTTTCTGAAACTTGGTGTAACTCTAGCGCAAGCATTTTTCGCATGGATGTGGCTTTCGGTCTACATTACAGTTTTTTTCATCTAGAGGGGCGCAGTCAACTGGCAATAACTGAGGGTAGGTTAATATAAACGTAACATTTGAATAATATGTTTACGTAACAAAATTGGTTATCAAGTTTACATGTGCTTAAAATACGATTGTAAAATAATGAGTAGGTCAACCATCGGGGAAAGATCGCTGGACCGGTTCTGTCCAGTTGCACGTGGCCTCCTGCTGGCAACATACCATTAAACAACTTGTACCACTGCGATATACGATTATATTATCGATTATACCTTACACTACGTCTTTATCGATTGAATGAATTCATAAATAGAACTAGAATATTCGAATTTGACATTTGAATTTATTTGAAATTAGAACAAGAAAGTTTCTTTGAAAAAGTTCTAATTACTTACTTGCCTGTCAATTCAAATAGTTTTTTTTCGTTAACCGCCAAAATATTTATGGAAATTTCAAGGAATTATGATGTATAAGTTTATGTCGTCACACTTCTTGATTGTTCAATCTTTTTATGCGAATGCGATGGCTGATAGATTTAAATTAAATATAAGTGATAGAATAAGGAACTACAATAGGGGGTTCTTCGTGAAGGGCATTAGACAAGTGGCGCCTCTGGTATTGCAAACGTCCATTCCTTCTTCTAAGCCGGGCGTGAAAAAGCATCTGATTAGGCCGTCAAACTGAGCGCTACCATTTTACTCGTAATACGGTATGTGTTTGTAAAATGACCCTCTTTATCGAAAAGTCGAAAATAACTGTGTAAAAAATTGTTTTAAACCTTCAAGTTCATATTATATTACTTCAATTTTACACAAGTAATTTCGATTAATCGCAGTTCAATTTGACAGCTATTTGACTATTAATCAGATTTCAATCTAATATTCATTTCATCGGTATGTATCGCAATAAGGATTTTACTTATAACAAGTGTAATTCATTCATGTTCACGGTTGAAGCAATTCAATGTCCAATAATGTCCACTGCGATAAGGTGTATCGCGCTCACATTGTATACCTATAAAAACTTGCTCTTATGTTCTTGATTAACCGCATAGGGATCTACTATCTCTCTCTTATTCACTGATAAAAAGAAGGATAGCGTTAGATTAAAGAACTATTATTATGCAAATTAAATTTCAATATAAATTGTCAGTTTTTAACTGTACAGTACAGTTACATTACAAAAACGTAATTAATTACGAATTTTTGAACTATCTCGTGCTCATACTTATATCTGTTCGGAAAGAAAGAAGGAAAGAAAGAGAGAAAATTGTTTGTATTACAGACCGATTACACTTAAGTATAATAAAGGAACGGAACGGAATTGATCGCGCTTTAAACTTACTTTTGCCGATTTATCGAATGCATTGTAGCACCCGTGGTCACGACTTGACTGTCAGGTGAGAGCTTCGTAACTTGGGGAACAGTTTTTGTGAACGCAAATGTAAGTTTCATAATTCAAATCCCGAACAGATATAAAAAGTATGAATTACATTTTTTTTTAAATCATAGACAACTTACAATTAACAACGTCTCTAGTGCATTTTTTTATCGTGCGGAAAATCTCCACGTATATCACCTCAACCAAAACCGGTGGAATTGATTATGTCGGAGTCGAACCCTTTTAAAAAAAAAGCAACAACAGCAATGTGGGAACCATGGTGTCCCCCTAGCACCTGGTTATAGGCTTCTGCTAGCGTGACAGGTGGCTCCACCCATCACCCCAAGCCCTCGCTTATGGAGGACGGTGGTCATTGGTGACCTAACGTCACGCGTGCCTGTTTCCACCTCTCTATCACTGTCATATAACTTTATTGTTTGTATTACAAAGCTGTGCTATCACTGTGTTTTATTGACAGCTATGTAAGCGAGTGACGCTATCGACGCCTATGCCAGAATGAAGTCAACACACACTCGATTCGATACTCGATTCGATTCAACAAATTGAGTTGTGCGTCCGCATTGTTTCTCCTGATTGTCCGGTTTGTGACAACCGTGTACACGATGTGAATCACACATAGACAGTACACTGTACACAGTTGTGACATTTTCAACATTTTATTTCAATACTAACTGTTGCCCGCGATTTAGCCCGCGTGGATGTCGATTATCGCGCAGTGCAATATAACCTATTTTAGTCAGAATGTAGCTTTCCAATGGTGAAAGATTTTTTGAAAATGGCGCAATAGTTTTTAAGTTTATTCATTGCAAACATACACACACACACACTCACACTCACAAAATACAAATATTTCCTCTTTAAATACATTAATGTAAAGTACTCCTTGGTTCAGTCCCCTTTTCAAACAACCACAAGACATAAGCGATAGCAGGAAACTTGTTGTTCATGAAAATAAAAATGGATTATATAACGATTAAGTAATTCAGTTATAATATTATTTCATTGAAAGAACATCACCACCCCATCTCATAAACAGAAAAGGAAAACTCTAAATAAAACCCTTAACCAACTCATCTGGTCACCGTGGAAACAGTAGGTACTGCCCTTGCTTCCCAACATTGTGTGACGGGCTAATTGATTACTTTATTACTAACTTCTCCCGGCGACTGCGTTCGCGTAAAATGTACCTATTTGATGTTGTAAAGTTCCTTCTGTTAGCCTAATAAATTTATGTCTCTCGTAGAGATTTTTTTCTCTATTTCTACTCGTTTTATACGGGTTCTGCACAGATTTAAATTGTATGATGAAGTTGTTTTAAAGTTTTTTTGAGCCTGTACTTATTCTGTTTTGTTCCGTAACCATATCCCGCAGACACCTATTCCCCGATTATAAAGTAGCCTATGTATTCTTCCAGACTCTAATCTCTGTCTGTGCCACCAAATTTCAACCAGATCCTTTGGGTAGTTTTTGCGTGAAAGAGTAACAAATATATATCCATTATTTACAACTTAACTTAACAAATAATTATCCATTCATTCATACAAATTCGATTACTTTCCTCTATGGTGAAGTACAGCTATGGAGAAGAGGGAGGGGAAGGGGGGAATATAAAGTAAATCACGATAGAATCCGTTATATAGTGACTTTATTTCAATAAGTGATAGTCATGTAAACTTACTATACAATCAAAATTATTGATGTCTCTTTCTATTGTGCTACGATTGCGTTGCGTACACAATTTTTTTTTTTAAATTGGGGTTGCCATGTGGCGCGTTTTTATATTATATTATATATCGGATGTAAATGGTCGATAGTCAGTGAACTATGAGCAGTTGTTTTGTTTTTAATACATACGTTTGTTTTTAATACGTACGTTTTTTTTAAACCAAGTAGTTATTGAATGAGTACATGGTCGAAGGTTGTGAGACTTGTGAGTCATCGATGATTTTAATTCAAAACGTGATGTGTAATGTTTGCTGACATAATATTGTCATGCCCAAGTAATATACCTAATTAAATTTTTCCGTGAAACGACTGTAATCTTACCTCCCTAACGTTGAAGTTGGACCAGTTTGTCAGACTATTTAAGGCTCTAACTACCCGTAACGATAACAAAGACCTTCGTATGATAACCGGGACTTAATGTGTTAAGAATGGTCACCCATCCTACAACGGACCTGCTAGTATTCCTTATTCTTCAAAGAGTAAACCTGGATTACGATTCTACTAATTAATAACTATTAACCACTGTGATTACAAAAGCTGCCATTGAATTTTCGGCTTCATGTCCATTGGTTTAAAATTCAAAATTATATGACACAGACTTAATTAGATAGTTCCATTCCCTCTATACGATGCCATTTAATTTCAGACTTTATCTACAAAGCAGTAAAGTCAAAAATTCAATGTCATTTCAAGTAATCTTAGTCGTTTGACAATAGTCACCAATTAGTTGAATCGGGACTGTTCGGTTACCACTAAGCTACCAGCCAGGTTGAGTTAAATGAGTGAATACCTAACTGAATTCTAAATCAACCATTACAGTTGAAGACTTTTGTATAGTCTCACAGATCATTCTACTCAAGAAAAGATATAGAATAGCTGTTCTAACTTTGAATAAACTATGCTAGACTGATAACATCCATATTTAAAACTATAAACACCTTTGAGAAGCAGTTCATAGTTTGAAACTGTCTGTATTGTTTATTATCGACACATCAATGACCACCAAGTTATTGTATACGATACTGTGGCCATCACGCCATTGTATTGCCACTTCCCATGCAAAAGTGAACATTCAATAAAGACTCCCATTCATCGGCCATATCAGCATTCATAAAAAGCAGGAAGCGGGAAGTACGTGCCCGTGGAACGGGGCCTTTAAATGCGCGGGCGTGTGTCTATAAATGAAAGTCTATTTTTGTCTTTGCTCACACAGCACTGTGCCTTTTTGGAAGGTATTGTTACAAAAGCATAGAGATAATTTTCTTTTGTAGCAGGTATACTTTGATTTCGTATTGTAGTACTCGTTGTGCCAATTAAAATAGGTAACATTGTACAAAAAATACCTGTGTCGTTCTCTATTGAAAGGTTTTTGGTCACGGCTGTCGTGAGAACTTTTTATTTCAGACCTTTATAACTTATATTTCGAATTGGATGACACTTTTGTACTAGTCCGTTTTTACTAAAAGAAACTTTAACAAACGTTGCCCGCACTTCGAGTTTGACGTCTCAACAACCAATCAGCATTTATCTCAAAACTATCGGCAAGATGGCGGGTGCTGAATTTGTTCGAAATTTAAATTGAGAAAACTACAGTCGCGTAACTAGAGTTGACAAATCTTCAGTTTTTT
Source organism: Pelosia muscerda (assembly GCA_963691645.1). Classification (NCBI taxonomy): domain Eukaryota; kingdom Metazoa; phylum Arthropoda; class Insecta; order Lepidoptera; family Erebidae; genus Pelosia; species Pelosia muscerda. The sequence goes on along the minus strand of OY829109.1, from coordinate 15,893,100 downwards.
TTAACAGTTCGCTAATGTAAGAGAAGAGCGTATCAGTTGCATCTGTCAAAATTACGACTGTTCAAATTTAAAAGGAGTTTTTCTTGTGGAAACTTGAATTGTGAAGTTATATTTCTGTCATAGGTTTTCCAAGAGTTAGTCACACAGAATGTCAATCATCCTGTGTAAAGAAAAGTGTATCTAAGCAAGAAATTTGGTACTTTCACAGGCCATACGAAATGCGACACGCACATAAAGTTAATATTACTTAAAAAGATGGTGTTTCTATGATCGAATCGGCTTTCACTCTGTAGGAATCTAATATATTGAGAGAGTCGCGATTTGATTGGCTGTCTAATCCCTGTCTAAAACATATCTCTTCCATGTAGGTAATGGATCATCTGCTCAGATATTATAATTATATGGTTATCCCACAATAATTTCAATGGGTACATAATAAACTTAACGATGTTTCTCTTTTAAATAAATATATTACTTTATAATAGTTTACAATATATATATTGTATTCTATGTTTTCCTGGTAGACAATTTTCCTGTTTATGACAGTACTACCACAAAATAATTAATTAAGTACCTAAGTAATAGCATAGAATTGATAACACTGTACTTAATAGAAATAACGTTGAATCAAATTATTATTATTATTATTATAGTGTGATAGTATCATGGTTTTTCCCAGTTTTACTCTGGTTTTTATACCATTTAAGTGGCAGACAAGTATGAAAGTTTGGCCGTTTCGTAGAGACTCCCACAATTGAGTTTTTACCTATCTATGTGGCGAATTTCATCCAGATGGTGTCAGTTGTTCTGACCTCATTTAGTTTCAATATTTACCCATCAAGCTTAACTTTAACATTTTTTATTGAAACTACATGCACACATGTACACAGGCGGACTTAATACCTTAGTCATCACAAATTAGGTGCATTATAAGAGGCAACAAGATGAACCATACATTTTATTAGTAGGAAAAAACTACTCGCAAATTTCATTGCCCTACTTGCATGGCGATTGTCACCATAGCAACCGCTACCCAACACCTGACAGTGTCGACGACTGCTGAATCGATGCACACCCTGTCTTCTGTCTCGTTTTCCCGATTTATATGACAAGGACGGCGATAGACATATCAATGCACTTCGCGTTTAGAATACTTGCTCTCGACTTTGCGGCTTTTTATGTGGTTCTTGAACACATATGCGATCCTGGTTTGTGCTGGTTTTTATGGAGCACTGTTCAATGAATTTTGTATGAATTAGTTAGGTATTTTGATAACAAGCGTATGTAGCGGTTTGACAGCTAAGACAGTCGCGGGTTTGATGCGCTCATTGCTAATATTTGAATTAGGTATATGTGTTTGCTTAAATGTTTTCAATCTGGCATATTTAATACGCATTCTAAAACCTATGTTGCCGCGTCTCCTTTTGCGAGCAAGTTATTCTGGAGAAGGAAACGGTGGACCGAAACCAAAAGACTCTTAGCCCACATAGTCCGCGATGAGCGGAGGCGACTCATGCTTCATAGGTTGAAGAATGAACTCCGTTCTACATGAGCGTGGGCCTGGGGGTGACGAGTGGAGCCGCCAGCCTAGCAGAAGCAGGCCGTAGTGGTGTCGCACGGTGCGTACCTCCCATACCCGAGGGCTAGATGGGTACACCGTGGTCCTCACCTCCCGAAGGAGGTCATCGCTTAACGATGGCCCTGAGTCCACTGGGTTTCGTTTCAGTCGGTCTAAGTCCGAAATGACCACGCTCACTTGCTCCGATCGAGGTGGAATACGTGAGAATTTTGAGTACGATAGAAAATCTAGAACTCAATACAAGCTCTGGTTAAGCTATTGGTTGTCTAGAAATAATGCTGTGTCGAATGTCTTCGAATAAGTATAGCTTGTGTTGGTTCTAGAATTTCATAAAATTAATAAACATATTCCCCCTACTTATATGTACAGGTCGTGCTCTATCTATGTGCTATCCGTCCAGCAATTTGCACAAGTAAGCAAACAAACAAATTTCAACATTTTCCATATTAATATAGGATTAATTTCGGCCATAAATCCGATATGACATCACTTTGTAAACTAAACGAATCAATATTGACCCTTCAAAGGAAAAATAGCTACCGGTAAAGTCACTAAGGAGTCTAAGGACTTCCCTTTGTTATACTCGATGTAAGAAAATAACCTTTTAGAAGTCTATTAATATAAATACTTAGAAACAAAGTATGTAAGGATGTTTTTCAAAGTAAATACAAATAAAATCAGTAAGTTTTTTTTAAAACGGTTGCAATTTTAAGTTACTAATATTCCCTCTTACCCCTTTAGCTCAACGGCTTGTGTTAGAAATGGTTTCGCGTCGGTAGTGTATGTCCAGGATTCGAACCTGGGACCTTTACATCGTAAGGTCGACTGCTATCTATATTTCTCGAGACAGGATCAAGATATATGTCGGTAACCGGAAGGCCAATTTTCTTTATCTGTTCTAATTGAGTTTTGATCTGATCTCAATCTCCCAAACGTCAAAAACAATCGCGATACCAATAAAAAATTATGTTATGGGAATACTGTTTATGACATTTATGAGTTGGTGATTGAATTTTTAACAGTTTTTTATTAGGAGATGTGGCACTCAGTTTACCTCCTGCAGTAACCAGTACGTGCTTTGACCTCCGTTCTCCATGATCGCAGAACTGGGGGTAACGGGTGGAGTTGCCTGTTGGTCGGTTCACCTGATGTGAAGTGGTTACCTACCTATTATATCCATGGGCTAGACGGGGATACCGTTGTTCCCACATCAGGGGAGGTAGGTCATCTCAAAAGAGATGGCCCTAGGTCTGCTGGGGTGCGAGAGGGCTATGTTGGCTACTATTTCACCTCGGGTAATCAAAGACCCAAAGAAGGCGTGCGTTTTAGTCAGTTCGTACCGTACCACCACCGGCAAAAAAGTACCAATTCGGCTTACAAACATCTGATTTCGTATTAAACACAAAACATCCTAAATAAACATGAACAGATTTAATTATATTGAATTCTTCATTACCTAAACCAAAGCCAATCACGAATAAGTACACGTGTCGGATTAATTCGGTAATGCCGGCTTATCCCGAACGTTCCCGAAGGAGCAAAGTGCCAAGTTCGCACTATTATGAACAAGAAAATGGCAGCTGGTAATTTTCTCCCATTTATTTCTTTCTACCTCAATATAATGTATGTATGTACAGAATTAAAACGAATAGAACGGAACGAAATATTATGTTATTGGTTAACTCGCGAAAGAAATCAGGGGGTCTAGCTAGACAAGTGGAAATCGTTTTATAGATTGGAAAAGAATATATTGATCAATGTTTGGGATTGACATTCGTTAACATAACACATAAACTCACGCCTATATCCCCGAAGGGGTAGGCAGAGGTGCTAGCACCCACGTTTCGCCAGTTTATGTTTAGATCCCAATGTAGGTGGCGAGCCTATTGCCATTTAACCGGGGACTTATAAACCTGCGATAAATAAACACATAACTTCGAAAAGCATCGAAAAATCATTGGTGTTTGCCATGGTAAAACCTGAGATCGAACTCGAGACCTCGTCTCAGCAGTTCGTTACCCATACCACTAGGCTACCGTTAACGCCTGTCATAATTGTCATAAATGTCAAAATACCAGTGGTCCCGGGATCGAATCGTGGCCATAACACTACCTACCTACTCCTAACACAAGCCATTGAGTTTAGCTAGAAGGGTTAGAAGAAATATTAGTAATTTCTGCAAAAATGTCTGTCTATTCATCCAACCTTAGAGTGGCCTTTACTGTTAACCTTCACGCTTGCCATCAAATGGAGTGCAGTCTAATTGAAAGACTATACATTAAAAGTAACAGTCGAATCGACACAGCTTCCAGCGAGCTAACGACTGAAACCAAGTACTTCTTAACAACAAACAATACTCGACCTTATGCATACAATTACATAAAGTTTATTATCCATTAAACGCGTACTTCGCTGTATGCTGACGTAGTTTCGTAAACGGACATGGCACGTTGAGTTTTATGTTTCAAGGACTTTTATTGGAGATTTTTGTTTCTTTACTTAGACACTTGAATAATTCTGTTGTTGTATAGGAATTCTTGGTAGGAAATGGCAAACCTGCATCCAGAACAAAGTTTTGAGCAATTGTTGCCATTAAACGCATTTATCCCGCAAGCGGCCTAAAGAGAGCACATGTCACATGAGCTAAAGACCGAAACAAATCAAATTTTACCATTTGAACGTTTAGAAATTTAGCAGGCCGACTCTTAAAGCAAGTTAATAATTGTACGACTGTCATACGGGTAGTATGATTTTAAATAACTTTGTAATCCCATATCAATATAGAGCATTACAAAGTTATATAGGTATCTAAGTTCATGGTACGGGCCCTGATCTTTTGAGATATGGATGTCTTACACTCGTATGTTGTTTTGCAATCCCGTCATTTAGTCTATTCTGCCACCCAGTGCTGGATATAGGTCTAACATTCGCTCCTCGCTACGCCTAGAAGACGGATAGCTGTTAGATTTCTAATAGCTCTTGGCCTATACTTATCTGAGACAAATGTTATACCTTGAAAGACCTTTTTCAAAAAGCGAACAATAGTTCATCTTTGAACATACAAAAACAAATCTAACGAATTACATACAAAAACGTCTTTATTTTTGTTAAGTCTGATAAAAATAAACACCCAGTCCACTGCGTGTAGTAAGTAGAGCATGACACTCCTTAACTTGATTCAGTTTTTATAGTGTTATATCACTAATACACTTATTAGAGCGAGACAACACGACAGCGTTTAACTACGTTTATTAATGTGGGAATGTTTATATTTTGAATATATCATACACAACAGTGTATGATATGATAATGGAAGAAGGCGTTGGGGGAATCCGGTTCAAGAAAATATATTGGGCGAAGGTGGGAACTCACCACTCACCTGCGGTTTAGCAATCCAAACGATGACTATAGCAAAATATTACTAATTGTCATAGAAAGGAATGTCAAACCGCACCCTCAAAGCAAGCCAGAATGAAATATGTATCAAAAATGGCGGACTTCTTTTGTAACTTAGACGAAATTGTGCAGAACAGTTCGTTCATGTATTACTTTACCCATGACAATGGTTTATGAAAAGCGATTGAAAGATGAGGCTCAATGATAAAATTCCTGATGAAAATGTCGGAATGAGATATGTTGCGAAAATGGCGAACTTCTTTTGTGACATAAACGAAATTGCGTAGGTCAGCTAGTTACAGACATTTACACTGATCAGGAATCAAAACTGCATTAGCCAAACTGCAGCTGTACCATGTCTGCTGTCAGCCACAGCTGTTACCCAAGTAATAAAAAAAAAACTGTAAAGAGACAGTTCACAGTATACTGAACTTTTTTTTTATTTTAAACTGTCTGTTTCGTATGCATTGCACGAAAAAATACTGGCCATTTTGAAACAATTTTTACAGCGGCGCGTTTAAAAATACTCTATTTGTGTAGCATAACGATACTGCATCTGTACTTTATCTTTTTAAAAGAATATAGACTAAAAATGCCGACGAATATGGGGCTTATATGAACTAGAAGTACTGCAGTTCATATATTATTATGAGCTCCGTATTCGCGTAAGCATTGATATAATAACATCGTTCGTCTGACTATTTTTATATTGAGTACTAGCTGTTGCCCGCGGCTCCGCCCGCGTGGACTTCTTACCCCGTTCCGGTTCGTCCATTTCGAGCATTTTCATATTTATTCACCTTTTAAACCTTCTCTGGACTCCCACAAATATTTCAAGACCAAAGTTAGCCAAATCGGTTCAGCTGTTCTCGAGTTTTAGCGAGACTAACGAACAGCAATTCATTTTTATATATAAAGATAGATTTCCAGTTTTGCTTTACATAATGCCTCTGTCTACTCCATCGAGGAACTACAGGCGCCAACATATGTGCGTTATCAAGGCTAAAAATCAGTGGACTAAATCAAATCGTATTTGCGGCACTGGTTCAACCACAATTGCAAATATTACCGAAAGGTAACAGAAACTAATTGTGTATATGGACAACAATCCGAATACATTATATACATAATTATGTACTTACATACACTAACTTGTTACGATTAAATTAGAATGATGAAACAAACTTAAAATGAACCAGTTCGCCATAGAAACTCTAAGTAACAAGACTTCTATAATGTAGCCGCATTTTCAGATGTAGCTAATGTTATAAGACATGATAATCTTCTACCTTCTCTTGTATCAATTTAGGGTCGGTGTTATAATAATGTCGTAAGAGGCAACTAACTAAAACGCAGACGATATTTCTGCGAGAGAAGGAAATTCCAGAGAAAACCTTGTACCAACCAACGTGGGAACAGTGTAGGCCAAAGCCTATCCCAACATTGGGAGGATACGTTTATTCAGCTGTGGACAGTGAAAGGCTAATTGATTGATTGTTTGTTATTATAATGTTATATCATTTTCCAGGAATTTTTTTCCTCCATATCCTGCTCCACTGCTCCAAACATCACTCTCTCTCAATGTTGGGAGGCTTTGGCCTAAGCGGGCCAGACTAGTTGGTACAAGGTTTTATTTCAAGTTTTCCTTCTTTCGCTGTCATATCTCCTGAGTGTTGCCGTTTGTCGCCTCTAACGATATCCTTCGGATGGTGGTAATATGCTTTAAACATTGATCAAACAAACTCTTCAGCTTTATATATCAGTAGTATACATATGGCGCAGGAACATTTTGGGAAAAATGTTTCACGGTTCATATATATTCTGTCACTTTCTCACATCTAGGTTTTGTGTAAAGACTAAAGATACGTATGAATCTCACACTTTGTTCCTCTAAGTATAACTTTATGGTTTAACCATAACATATATTATGCATAGTCACACACCAACATTTACTATGTAATCAAACTAAATTATTGTTCACTATTTGTATTTACAATTGTGGTATTACTGACGATATGTTATTTACTAAGCCTGTCAAATAAACACTAGGTAACGTTTGGATACCCGGATAGCTTTCAACGGTTATAATAAATTAAACTAGTGTGATATCTTCGGATGTGTTTGGTTCTTGTCGTAACTATCGACCGCTCACACACTCTTTCTCGCTCTTTCACTCCAAATGTCAAAGTACGCACATATATTTATTGTACTGGCTTTTAAATAAAAATAAGTACATAATTATCAAGTTTATGGTTTATTTCAATCAAGAATGTTGATTCATTTTCTCTATCGTAAAATAGTTGTAAAAAATTTGACAATTCTGCAAAAAATAGAATTATAAATTTTACAAAATTATTTAAAATAAAAAAGTCTTCATTTAATAACGACGATGTCAGATCTGTTTGTATTGACAGATTTTGTCAGACTTCAACTGGCAAATGATATTATTGGGCATAACCACAGAACAGAATAAACTTGTTTTTTTGTTTTCCATGGCCATAACTTAGGCTATTTAATAAGAAAAATAGTAATTTTGTTAACCACGTAAAAAAATTCTAACTTGTATAAATCTAAGGCAACGCAAATCTGTCTGAACTACAGGGACCTTTTAACCGTGAAAAAGCATCTGATGAGACAGTCAAGCTGCCACCATTGTAACACTGTACGTGTTTGTAATGGTGAGCTCTTTCATAAGACTGCCTACCGCCAAGCGAAGGGAAGCTAAATTGACGTGTCCTAGATAAAAAAATATTTTAGGAGTGCTTTAAGCACTGTTGCACTGCTTAAATATAAGCTATTTTTACCCGATATTATCATATCTATCATCTTTATTAGGAAATATGGCAACCACTCAAACAAAATATACCCTTATACTAACATTTATATACCGACCAATAGGAACATAAAAACAAATGCTTCACTCGTATACATTACGTTCCCGGTTCGGGCGATATTTACGAGAAATATAAACTACTATTACTTTCTCCGTACCTCGGTTAAGGTCATACCGACAACCTACAACCATTTTTATTGTTTAGTTCTGTTTGCGATAAAAAATTCAGCTACCATAGACTAAAGACTGACTGTTAAATTTTGCAATAGACAAGCATTTCAGAACACAAATTGTATTAAACTTCGGGTGTGAGGGGAAAATGGGGGAGGGAAGAGAACGCGCCACCATCCATAGATATATCCATCCATAGTGTTATTTGTGTTGAAGAAACCATTATTAATAAAATTAGTGTCCGACCGAAACTTGTTTTTACGACCGAAACCGAATTTCGGCAACGATCTCAGTTCTGGCCGAAACCGAAACTTTCTTAAGTATATGGATAATGTTTTTTGAGAAAAATAAAGAAAATTTGTTATAATATCAGTTTTTTTTTCTCTAAATCATACCGAAACCGAAACCGAACTTTCGGTCGGACACTAAATAAAATATGTAAAAGGAAAGTATCTACTTGTTTTCCTAAATCAACCGTCTACATACGGTACTATCATTCTATTTTTAAAAAGAAAATAATGAAGGGTTTATTTTCGGAAAGATATTTTTAGAAATAAGGTACCTTCCAGGAAGTTAAACTACCTTCATTATTTACTTTTTTAAACTGAATGAAAGTACCTACGTTGTTTTAAAAAAGAAAAAAATTAAGCATAACATAACATAAACTTACGCCTATATCCTCGAAGGGGTAGGCAGACGTGCTAGCACCCACATTTCGCCAGTTTATGTTTAGGTCCCAATGTAATAGGTGGCGAGCCTTTAGTCATTTACCGGGCACTTATAAACCTGCGATAAATACACACATAACTTCGAAAAGCATCGAAAAGTCATTGGTGTGTGCCATGGTAAACCTGGGATCGAACCCGAGACCTCGTCTCAGCGGTCCATTATCCATACCTCTAGACTACCGCGGGGTAAAATGTAGGAAAAAAAATATTTTTGGAAAAATACCTACTTCCATCTATATTAATTGGATTTGAATTTACAACAAAAAGTGGCGGCAAATTTAATTATCGTAAAAAATTGTTATTCTTTTTTTATTCTCAATAGCCAGTCTTGTGAAACAGAAAATGCATTTATGTTGTCTAAGTAAATTTACTTCGACGTGTGTTTGTATGAATGTGAATTACAATGAAATGTTTCATTTCATAAATTAACTGTAGCTAAGTATATACTCAAAATTGTACAACAACGCTTTTTTGTTGTACTCATTATCTAGAAATGACGTTCCTACCGTGTTTTCATGTTTATTTAGGTTAAGCAAAACAAGCGCGGTAACCGGTAACTTACTTTTTAAGCAATAATTTCATCTGGCAACACGGATCCCATTATCGAACTAATTAGTATTAAGATTGTTTTAATTAAAATCAACCTTTTTGATTTATTATGTTAGGTATAATATATCTTTATTATATACAGATAATCTAATGTAATAGGCTCGCCCCCTATTACGTGGGACCGAAAATTGACGAAATGTGGGTGTTTAATACACCTCTGCCTACCCCTTCGAGGATTACGAGCGTGAACATATATGTATTTATTTATGTATGTATGTAATGAATTAACACAAGTATGTTCTTTGCTGAAAAGCTTAAGCAAAAATTATAAATGTGGACATAATTATCTAAGGTCAGTTCCATTAGAGACCTCGTTGCTAGGATTTTTTTTCTTTGGCTCTAACAAGAGCGATTACCTTCTGGACTATCTTCGAGAAAAAAGTTTAATCTGACCAAAAACTTGTGTCCATAGATCTTAAAATGATAAATTTGGACATTTATTTCGTCTATAATTTTAACAGGAGGTTTGTAAATTTTAACGCAATATCTTTCTTGCAGTACAGACCTTGTTTAACCAGTGCATTTAGTAACAAATACAGATTTGTGTGTCATGGCGCAGTGCAAGGCTAGCTGGCTCATCCGACAGCCTAGATTTCTCAGGACCTAGTAACGTTTTTAGCGCGACGTTTGGCGCTTGAGTTATATGTTTTACTTCAAACACATTGCTTATTGTAGCTATACCTGTCGGCACGGATATTGTACCTTGGTCGTGAGAGAAACAAGTGTATGTGCGTGTGGATTGTTTTGAAATAATCTACCCCCCGTGTTATGCTCAAAAGACAGCACAAAAACGCGTACTGTATTTGTAGATTTTCTTTCATTTTCTTTTTTGTTTATATTGGCTTTAATGGAAGCCATTGCTGTCTTACCTAACCCTAACTACAATGAGGTTGACTTAAAACTCGACGATCTTCTGCATCCTAGTACGAAATGAAAACACGTGCAATATCAATAAAAAGGGATTTAAGTTGCGCGCAATTAAAAAATATTTTGCATAACTTTATTCTAAGCGACCGTTTAAATCCATATTTGAGTAAAATATTTCTACAACGGATGTCTTTTGACAGCTGTTTAGACACCTGCTGTCCTCGCTGATGTTGCCACGTTAAAAATAGCACACGTTATCGATTGTCCACAGGCCTTAACCTGTCGTCAGTGATGTAAACCACATTAGTTGTGTACTCGTTTAGATAAAGTATGTGTAGGTACATAAATAACTCAATGTTGCTAGGATTGTAATTAGAAAATCCGTAACTACTTTTTATGTAAATGGCATTTGATATAAGAAGGCCATCACTGAAAAAAAAACCATTCACTAATTTACCTATAATACTAATTTAGGTAAATTTAGCTCGGCTTGCTCACGTAGAATTTTGAAACCGTTCTCGCATGGGAACCTATTCCCATGAGCAAACATGTATGTGCTATTTCCGACTATATTATCTATTCTCGTAATATTTTTTAGCCGTTAGAGTGTGATTGAATAACAAACTTGAAAATATATTGGGGAAGGGAACCCACCACTCACCCACAGTTTAACAATCCCAACGATAGCAACAGAACACAAACACAAATACTTCTTATCCAAGGAGAGATGTTGTCTTATGTGCAATTTGCCGCAATTGCGAAGAACAAACCTCGAAGTGTTTCACCTCTACACGAGGCATCTTCAGAAGCGCTATCGAGCGAAATAACAAACAGCCAAACATGTAAACATTCATACATGTTCACAAACTTTAAAATAACAGGAACGCTAAAATTGGATAGCATTAGTAGCATGTATATGAATTATACCTGTGTATATTCTGTCTGAAAAAAATTCCATGGAAATTACTTATTGTAATAACACGCACAATAGCAAAATATTTTTATAATTTATTTATTACAGTTCATATTAAATTTCTTTGAAATTATTTCCTTTGAAGTGTCACAAAAAGAAAATCTATTTTTGTTTTGAAAACAAAGCCGCGGTCCGCCCCTCGCGTTATCGTCATCACAACAATATCTGGCGTGACGAAATCGAGATAGCTTATAGCTGATAAGCCAGTACTAGCACATTTTTACAACAGTGCACACCACTAGTCAAAATTGTAAAATTATAAAAAAACTAGTCTTCGAATTTTGAAAATGACGTTTGTATGTTGCCAGTGAGAAGTGTTTAGTGATTAAAAATGGCGAGTGTTCTTCAAACTTTGAACGCCTATCTTTTGGATCCACGCAAGTGTTGTATGAATGTGGATAGATTGAAACAGTTCTGCTTATGTCGTAGGTACGAAGGTGATGTTGAGGTAATTCGTTTATATTTTTTTCCTTAGCAACTGAAAAGCAAGGCTTATTTATTTTATGTATTAAAACAATTGGTTGTGTAATATTTATTAGTGAAATGTCATGCTCACTTTGTTATCATCTTCTTCGAGATGTTATTTGTGATAACGACTATCGATCTTGTGAAGGTATACAATTTGTGTTCAGATTATTATTTTTAGTTACAACTCTACTATCTTCTTACATTTTAAATCGAAAGTGTTTACCTACATAAAGTGAGTCTGTCACCGTTATCGATAGTTAATGCAAAAATTTGCGGTCGGCTTAAGAGGATTTCAGATTGCATATCTTAGCCTTAAAACTTTTTAAAGGTAACTACATTTTTTTATATGGCAATAATCCATCATAATATTATCTGTTTACTTGCCGGTAGCTAGAGTAAAAATTACAGATGACCCAATAGGAAAAGTGCCAAAATTCTAAATTCAAAATTTATTCATTCTGTATAGACAACTAAACAGCACTTACAAAATGTATCAATAAATTATAAGTTATTTAGCTAATGGACCACCGATTTGAAACGCGATTCCGGCCTGAGAAGACTCCGGCAAGAAAGTCAGCAGGCTTTTCTTTTTTTTATCTATTTACAAACATTTACTTAGCCTAGATACTAGTTGAGTGAACAGCTCATTTTGCAGACTTGTTCATCATCCAAATAATCCTGAATTTTATAAAATCTTGGTAATATCCTCAAAATATGTCCAGCTGTTCTGCAGTCATAAGTAACATAATACTCTCATCAGTGATGTAGTCAGGTTTAAACTGGAGTGCAAAATAATGCTCGCAATTTGATGCAATACGAGTAAATGACCTTCAATTAGCACGGCGTACTTATCGAACTGAATTGGTCATACTTGTAATAATATACAATCAATGAAGCTAAAAGGAGTTTCATGTCACTTTGGTACGAACTCTAAAATATAATAATTGCAATATTAAGTTTTTAACTTCCTAGTTCCTAGTAATATTGGAAGGTACCATTAAGTCCTGGAATTCCTTGCCGGCGCACGTGTTTCCTTCTTCCTACAGTCCCGGGTCCTTTAAGCGGGGCGTGAAAAAGCATCTGATGAGGCCGTCAAGCTGAGCGCCACCATTGTAGCACTGAACGTGTTTGCAATGGTGACCCTCTTTCATGGGACTTTGCCTTCAGCTTAACATCAGGCGAGGTGAAGTCAAATTGACGTGCCATAGATAAAAAAAAAAAAAAAAAAAAAAAAAAAAGGGAGTTTGCTGGAAAGCTGCTTCATTCAATATCAAATATCCAAAACTTGCATATCGTCAAGAAAATTCCAAATTTTAACTTTTCTCTTAATTGTATAGTACTTGATACAATTTTTTAGAACTGACACAAATTCACCTAATTTACTAATTTACGCTACCTTTTCGTGCGCAAAATTCTCATAACATCATCTCTATGTCGCACCATTAAATCCTAGAATTCTTTACCAGCGCACATGTTTCCTCCTTCCTACAGTCTCGGGCCCGTTAATCGGGGCGTGAAAACACAACTGTCGAGGGCGTCATGGTGGGGATCGCGCTACAGGGACAGAGGCAATCAATTTGACGACCAAAACATAAATATATAAAAAAATTCAGATAAGAAAGTAATGATTATGAGTACAAGATAAATACTTCTACATTTATGGTGATTGTGAAAAAATGTGTCGTTTTAGTGGAAGCAATTTCGAATAGCTATTTCACCTTTAACCCCGGTGATGTTGCCACACGACAAAAAAGAGCTTGTAATCGTATTCGAGAATGACTAAAAACGGATTGTATTTTTTTTTGGTTTTTGTCAACTTGTTTTGAATTCGATGAAGTATAAATTTAGATTCAGATATCAATTTTAAAGTGGTTCGATTTTGTTTTTTTTTGTATTTTAAATGCGTTTCTAAGTTTTATTAATATTTGTTAGTTAACAAATATTAATAAACTGAGTTTTTAAATAAAATATATCATACTATATCTACCTAAAACGTTATTCGGAGAACAGAGTGAGAAATTTAGTGTTGCCATAAGAAATTGTGGAACCTAACAGTATAAATACAAAGGCTTGTACGCTGTAACATAATAATTGCGAATTTAAGTAGGTTTATTAACATTATACATAACATTATATATTTCTACGTAAGAATTTGTTATTCAAATTATTTTTTAGTAAAATTGATGTATTTTAATGTAGGATATTATGCAACTAAGTATTTTAAAAAGAAAATTACTTATGTTCTTGCGTTTCGGTTTCCTAAACTAAAAATAGTTTTATCTATTTAAACGACTAAAACTCAAGACTGGATACCAGTTATTCATTGTGTTTGTTTTGTCTTCTTATTCAAATGTTATGTATGGTAACGCAAGGCAATTTAGTTTGCTTTAATCGCAGTTTTTATAGTTGGTGGAATTCAACCTTATTTTTAAAGATACGGATCCATAAAAACTGAAGTTGGAGGGATTTAACTTGAATTTATCAGATCCTTTGCGGTGTACTTGTAATTGGAATATGGACAGATTTATTGAAGACAATCTGTTCCCAAAATGTTTGTAAACAAGTTACATGAACCTTATTTTTGAGCAACGACTACGCCCCTGATTGAGACACGACATTTTCGACAGTTGACTCCTACGATTTACTACATTTCGGGAATTTTGTTTACAATAGTGTTTGTAGTAAACTTTAGTGGGTGCTGTATCGAATTTAATAGAATTGGAGTTGGTCAGGAAGAAGGATTGCCTTAGAACCTTACCTTTCAATCAGCAATTTTACGGACTTTTACGCGAAGTTAGCTTCGGTAGCGTGGTGGTAGTGAACGCGAATGCTACACAGGAAACACTGGTTCGCTCCCCGCTCAGTGGACATATTCTTATACCTGAATATTATTTGCATTGGTCTGTCAATGGACCAATGGGTTGTACAGGTCATATGGCAAACGCTTTATGGAAAATATCCAGATGCATCCAATCCCGCATTTAGACTGTAAAAACACAACACCACGACTAGTATTTCGTTTGAGTTGCCAAATGTTAGAAAGACCTAAATCCTTGGATAGGTACTGCATGATGTTTTGTCAATATCGAAAATAGGTTGAATGAAAAGTAATAAACGAACGTTCGGAGAGCACGATAAGTGATAAGATTACATACACAATCAAAAATGAGGATCATTCGTTATCAATAGATACAGGCTTCGTTGGTGCGGTTAGGTTTGATCTCATGTAGGTCGTGTGGAATTAAAAATACCTTGATATGAAAATAGATAATCTCTTTATTGTACAAGAGCAACGTGAGTTTGAAATAAGTAAGCTATTATGTGTACAAATTACGGCTTTATCCAGACAATCTCTTCCAGGAATTATCGGATTAAAAAAAAATGTATTTAAAAATTTAGCTTCCGGGACGAAATTTTATACCACGATCATTTAAATACCAGTCCAACGTATTAGCTACTAGACCAGTGTAAATGAAACGGTGAATCTCAACATGTTTACGATTGCAGTCGCCTGTTTCGTGCAAAAATATCATCGTGAAAATATATTATGGAGGGGGGGAGGGGGGATTTGTTTCAGTAGGCGTTACAAAGCTATTGAAAAATCCTCAACTCTGAAATAGTTTCGACAATACCACTCTTACCGACTCCACTTGAAGACCACCTCAATCGGAGCCGATACCAATCCTTGTGGATTTTGTCAAACGAAAAAAAAAGCATCTGAAATTGTTTAATGGACCACTGGAATAGTTCCAGTTATCAAATTCTTGTCTTGTTAGTATTCAGTAGCTCAATGAATGTTATGTCTTGGAAATTCATACATACTCGTAGATCCCGGAGTTCACTTGAAATTGTCAAGAAACTAATACGTAATCAAATACGTCAAAGTTTGGCGCCCGTACGTGTGATCCCAACCAGTCAGAAATAGTTTAGTAGTTAGTTCTTCTGTTTATATAGACTACAGACATATATCTTGACCCTTGTGACGTCACACAATGTATTCTATATGTGTGTATGTTTTTGAAGCACGGAGGAGCTAAAATCTACCAATCATAGATTTATCAAATTAATTCACGCCAGGTCCTTACTTTTCTCGCGATTGGGGGTCAACATATATAACGGGAACTATACACTCACATGTACAATTTGAAGAATTCTTCGAAAGTGAATTAAGTTACTTATAATTTTTGATCTTTGGGAAACAAAGGCAAGGTTGAAGAAGAAAATTATTTATTCTTTCCTAACTGTTGCCCTCTTGGAAATCTGATCCCGTTCTTGCAATCCATCGACCTATTCCAGGGATTAAAACTAGTTTATATATTATTCCTGACTATAATCTATCCCTGTGCCATAGTTTAGCCAGATTCGTTCAGCTGTTCGCGCGTGATTGAGTTACAAACATCATCATCCATCATCCTTGCGTTAATCCTAGTCGCATCCGAACCTGTCACCTCGGCTTTTCCAGTCTAACTGCGTTGCGGCTGAACTTCGATATTTTACGTGATGCGAGTGCCATCTGACCTCTACAACCTATGGGTATAGGCGATATTGAAGTAATGCAGCTAGTAATCTAGCTTGTTGGTAGGTAGTTGAACTTTTTAGGGATCCAACTACCCATAACTATTGCCATGGATGTTAGTATGACAACTGCAACCGCACGACCAGACCAATGGAATTAGCCATATTCATGCATACAAATATTTGCATTGAGCGGCGATCGAACCCACTCCTCTATATTATGTCATATACGTATTAAGATATATAGAATGTTATGAAAAGGCGAAACCAGGAATAAATTTGGTCCTCTTTTGGTAACTGACCTTTGAGCTGCGATATCGTTTACTGTCCTTTTGTGGCATATGCCTGTTAGGCTTTCCGAGAAGAGTATATTTTATACCGCTTTATATCACAGATAAAGAATATATTGTGTGATACTACTTCGGATATTAATAGTTTTGTTTGAACGGAGAGGTTTTGGATGCAGTTCTCGACTATGGAGTTCTAGATCAAGTATATATACCAAATCTAACCTATCCCTGTACCCACATTTTTTGGACTAAATACGTTGATATATGCGAGTGTGATTGATTATCAAACATCCATTGTCTTCACAAACTCATCATTCCCTGAACCTTCTTCCCAACTCAGTTGGGGTCGGCTTTCCAGTCTAACTGTGATGCGGCTGAACTTCGATATTTTCCGTGAAGCGACTGCCATCTGACCTCCATAACCAATGGTATAATGACCAATGGTGATATCAAAGTTCCAAGTTAGGCTGGTTGGACTTTTTAGGGCTCCAACTACCCGTAACGACTGCCATAGATGTTTGTATGGCAACCGGGACCGACGGCTCAACGTGCTCTCCGAGGCACTTATAAACCTGCGATAAATACACACATAACTTCTAAAAGTATCGAAAAGTCATTGGTGTGTGCCATGGTAAACCTGGGATCGAACTCGAGACCTCGTCTCAGCAGTCCATTACCCATACCACTAGGCTACCGCGGCTTTGTCTTCACAAACTATCACGTTTATAATATTAGTAGAATCGAACTTAAAATTTCCCCCTCGCCGCTGCCAACTTAACAAAACAAAATGATATATTTTTTAACACGGAGCAACGACCGGATATTAATTTTCCCTCGGTTTTAATTAGGGTGCAGATAACTACTGGATAAGGCGGAAATTGGAGCATGACAAAATGGCCGCGAGAATATCGGGTAAATATTTTCCAAACATCATTTTTCCCTTATCCCATTTGGGGTCAGCTTTCGGTCTAACTACGATCTGACGTCTACTACCCGTGGTGATATCGATCGTTTGGCTCCAGCTCTATCTTTTTAGAGGTTCAACTACTCGTAACGACCACCATGTTGTCAATGTTCGAATGATAACCGTCGACGATTTAACATCCCCTAAAAAAAAGAGTTAAATAAATGCAATTGAAAGCGGATTTTAGTGGTAAAAACTGATTTAATTCCGACTTAACTGTGATATCACGTAACGTTTTAGGCACGAACTTAAATTGCTGTTATTTTCCAACTATTGTTGTTTATAGTAATTTTAGTTTAATTACCTACATATATTGCCATATTTTAGACGTTTTAACGAAATAAATTAGATCAAGATTAAATTTTGAGCATATTTTTACTAACAGTATTGGACTTCTTGTGTTCCTAAAACTTATTTATATTCAAAAATATTAATAAAATTACAAGCGAAGGATTCATAAACTTCATCTCATTTAGCGAAAGTACTCGACTTGAGAAAAGGAATAAGTATTTAACTAAGACTTTATTAAAGTAATTTAGGAGGTAGGTACACATTCATTTCAAAGGATACGTACCTAGATGTTAATATGGGAAGGCTCAATTCGTCTTTAATCCCGAAGGATTTGATTAAATTGGGACCGCTACAGCTAATAAAAGGACAACAAGGGTTTATACTGCTCATAGTAAGCATTTTTAGCAGCCAATCAGGTGGCTTGTTTATTAACTGAAAACTACGTTCACGGGAATTAAATGTAAATTTAGAAGTAGATTGCCATGTTAGTAACCTCCTCACAAATTGATATTAGCATATTTTTTGTATTTGCTGATAAAGCGGTAACAGAAATTTGTAAACTGTTAACATTTCAACAGTTTAAGGCCAGGTTGCAGTAGTTTTTACAATTTTTAAACGTCTGGATAACAAGTAATATAGCAAATAGCGCTAAATAAAAAGCATATTCATAAAATAGACTATACCTTCTAGGGTCCTGTGAAAACAAAAACACGATTCATGATAATTGCCTCGATAGAAATTGGCGTCAAACATGGGTCTAAAACGCTCCAAATCGATATTTCAAACACGTTTTACACTAAGACGCCATCATCAAATAATGTCGAGATTAATATCATTATGAAGAGCATAAAAATATCTAGCGACTGGTAAAATTATATTTTATCAAGCAATTATTATTTTTTTCAAAAACTTATAAATCCTCAAAATCTTTGCATTTGAGCGCTCGCAGCGGTCAGTCAGTTGAGTCAGTACCCGCCGAGGCGTGTTCAAGGTAGGACGTGTGCTGTTTGTTTCTGCGAGCTTCACCCCCGCACGTCATTACGTACAATCGATTTCGCTAAAAAAATGGGTATAACTCGGTTCATTAAAGGAAGAATTCTAAAATGGCGGACCTTATCATTTTCTCTCGCTCGCACAATTTGCTGTCAATTTAATTTAATTTATTTTTTATTTATGTCAATTTTTTTTTCTTTTGTGCCACTGTACAAAAAATGTACAGTAGGTATATAAAAATTTGAATTTGGTGTACAATAACTAGTCTATATCTATGGCTCTAAAATTTTTGGTAGGCTTTTATTGATCACTGCTCTAGTCTTCTTAGCCCATAACTCTTAGATAAATTACAAGGGGGTTCACGTCAGTAGTTGGTCTGAGTTATTATTTTTTATTGAATAGATTGCCTTATTGCCTCCTTTCTCGACGTTGACGGAGATGGAGCACCTATACCAACAGTTGACCATTTCAAATATTTGGGATCAATAATCAGCAACGACGGCAAAATGTAATCCACAGAACAGCAACGGGATGAATGAAGTGGAGACAACTTACAGGCGTAATGTGTGACAAGAAGATGCCCCTTAAGCTTAAAGGCAAACTGTACAAAACGGCCATACGACCGGCCTTACTCTACGGTACAGAATGTTGGGCATCTACCAAACAACACCTGTCAAAGCTTCACACTACAGAAATGCGCATGTTACGCTGGTCAGCGGGTGTCACACTGCTGGACAAAGTACGCAATGTCCACATCAGAGGAAGCTATAAAATTGCCCCGATTACAGACAAGGTCAAAGAACGACGCCTACGATGGTATGGACATGTGCTCCGCCGTACGTAGGACCATATGGTACGAGTAGCCCTAAACCTACCGACGACGAAGCGACGCCGTGGAAGGCCTCCCGCCACTTGGTTGACGACAGTGCAGGGGGACCTGGAGGAATCCAACATGCACGCTGAAACAGCGAAGGATAGGGAGAGATGGAGAAGGCAGACAAGGAGAGCCGACCCCAGATAATGGGAAGAAGGCTAAGGAAAAGAAGAAGAAGACTAGATTGTCTTAGTCACTAGGCTACCGCAGCTGAGTATAATTATACATAGTTTATGTTACAGACCCCGAAGACGTTTCTAATTCTAGTTTGCAAATTGCCACGTAACTATAAGTACTTTTACTAAAATCTGTGACATATTTGCATGTTATAAAACTTGCACAAGAAAATTATCTCATAAACCTGATGAAACTTACAGCAGACAGGAATCGTATTGAACGATCAACGATTTTACAAAGAGATTGAAATGAATGGCTCGAACTAAGAAAAAAAACAGATATAACACCATTAGTAAAAAATAATCCTGTATAAAAAAATCTAAACCAAGTGGTTTCAGTAGCTCACGGCATCGAAAACGAGAAACAAGCCATACAGCAAATGGAACAACATGAAAACATAAAAATAGATCAGGGTGGGCTTTTTATTGACCGCAAATACCCTTTTATTGGAGCCACTCCAGATGGTCTTGTTGGAAATGACACAGTTGTCGAAGTCAAGTGCTCTTTGATTAAATTTAAGTGATTTTTTTTTTCTCTACCTATGCAATGAAAAACTATAACATTATGTGCCCGAATCTAACCTACTGCTTTTACGATATAGGTACCGTGGCGTAGTAACACCCTAGCTTGGTGACATCACAGACATGTTTCTATGACGAGTACCTACTCTAAAATAGCACTACAATCTCCCGCACGCGATTTCATGTATGTTTTTTATTATAATTTAAAACAGTGTTGCTACACACTACACAGTATATAGGTACACATATAAGTGAAAAAGTCACAAAATATATATGGTGAGTATTCCGATGAACTCTTACAATCAATCCTACCCTCCCTTTATCCAGAACAACATGTTTTTTATATCACTTATGTGGCAGACAAGCACACGGCCCTACTGATGCGAATCGGGTCACGGTGGCCTATGACCTATATGTTCAGGTCTTAGGTATTGTCTATATACACATATATATACCATATACACTTGTCTATACGATTACGATACTAAACGATTACGATACGGCTATACTTAGTTTTTGTAACAAACGCGAGTCTCAAGTTTTCGCGTACCGGGTTATACTTACTATGGGATCGCGCGCGCCTGCGCGCCGCCCGCGCTGCCCGCTCGTAGCGTCTATACACTCGATTCGGCTGCGGGGACTGAGGTACTGAGGCGACGTAAAATACCTACTTGTCTCACTGCAACCTCGCCTTAATACAGAAATTGGATTGAAATATTGCACAAATCAAAAGGGAATGTACATGTAGCATTAGTGTCTATAGTTTGACTTTGGTTATGGAACCTAAAAAGCAAAAACGGGTGAATCATTCAGTAAGTAAATATATTATTGAAGTTATTATTGAAAGTTTTACATGTATATAAATGTTGAATATACATGTATAGGGGGTCTACTAGCATTAGTGTCTATACTTTAACTTTGGATACGAAACCTTAAAAACAAAAACAGGTGAGCCATTTAGTAAGTAATTATATTATTGAAGAATATATCTGAAAATTTTTTTTATGTATATTTACATGTATATAAATGTATAGGGGCTATTAGACCCCTATACACAGTACATTACTGTCTATAGTTTAACTTCAAACGTCAAAAAAAAAATAACCAGATTTTTATATCTAGATGGCATAAATACGAAGGAAAGTAGACCGGTAACACTGAATCTAGCACAAGCTTTTCAGAAATAAAAAGGTATGTCGTGCTAGTTCCTAGGTGGATACTGTCGAAACTACCTATTGGATTCACGGACAGAAGGAATTCAACAACAATCTACATTTGCCGACATTTCAGATTGAAACTGTACAGTTTTCATGAATGTTGGATGTTGAATTTTTTTAATATACGCCGAATAGTGAAATAGTTTTACTTAACTGTGTTTTCAGCAATTTGTTTGTTTTATTACTGTTTCGAAGTGGACATAACGGTTATTATAGTTGTTGAAAGATAATAACTTATGATCGATTTAAATAAATTATTTATTTTTTTGTCGTCAATATCATTCAGAATGAAATAATTTAAAAAGAAGACTTACAGAAGAGGAAATTAACATTTAAAATTCAAATATCGAATTCAAATTCAAATTTCAATTTCAAATTCATGGCAACTGTAAAGGCTCAATATTTTTAGTAACGATTTCATTTGCCTTATAACCATTGTTAGTAAAACGAAATCAGTGGATGCATTATTTAGAATGACTCATTCTTCCTAACTAAGTTTACTTTTAATGAGGTTTGATATCAATAAAAGATGAAAGTGTCCTGTGCCAGGTCAAATTCGAAAGTAGAAATATATAAATTACATTTGTATTTAATTTAAATTCAAATCAAAGTGTAAACCTGTCTGTTTTCTAGACCTCTCTAACGTTATATAAATCGGGACTCAACGGCAATCTAATCGCACACTATCTTTAGACTATCTAGTGAGATGTATAGTAGGTATCAGATATAAATAAGGTTAAAACTTGATATTCAACAGTAAATACATAAGGCAATACCTTCTTTATTCCGATCAATGTAACTTTCACAATGAATACTTAACGATTACAACAATTTCTACTCTTCAAAATGTAATTTAAACAGTAAAGTTTAAAGTTATAGACGTATTGGTTATGGAAGACCTATCGTTTTGACAATATCGATTCAGAAACATACGGTGCACGATGACATTGCTAATAAGTGTTCATAATTTGATTTTGAATTTCGAATACAAAACACTGTTTTGTTATGTTGGCTGCATTGTCGTTCAGAAATATGGCGGGCAAACAGACGGTGATGAATTTTAATGAGAACGTTACATACATTATTATGTCAACATTACATTGTTGACACAAAATACTTTGTGCATAATGTATGTTGAGCGTTTTAGACATGATACCCTCAAGCTTCATTGGATTGGAAGGGTTGGTTATTTTAACTGTCGGTAATTATAATCTCTTTGTAAACGTTTTATGTCCACATTTAAATTAATAAAGAGTTTGAAGAGATTATTTAGGGCTTAACGTTCTTGTTCAATTTAATAATATGTTTCTTGTTTATTTGAAGTATACGTTTGGTATTTGCCTGATAAGCGGTTAAGCTTAGGGGCAATCCAATAAGTAAAGGTCACCATTACAGAAGCTGTCATTTCTAAAATGGTGGGTTTCACGCCCGGCTTTAATTTCCTGGGGTTACAGGACTTTAAATAATACCTTTGAGTAATTTTCTTCTTCGTTTACGTGAGGAATGAAAGTAGTTTGATAGAAAGAAAGGTTTCTGGAGTCAATGGATGTATATTACTCCGTTTATTCTGTAGAAATATCGCAAATTAAAATATTTGTATTTGCAGTGGTGAAAGATCGCCAGGGACCGCAAATTGAAGCGAGAAATTAACCATTTATAAATCACAGCAAAGTATAATTTATTTGTAGTGTTGTTAAAAGTGATATTAATGAACATCATAAGAAAAAATACTTCACAAATGTATAAATAACGCAATCTCCGTCCCGTTATTGAAATATCATTGTTCGTTTTGAAATTGTCATGCTTGGAACCTTGAAGTTTGTATGTGAATAGAACGATAATTTAAGTTTAGCGACTTAGAATGTTTGACATTTCAGTAACACCACTGTTGACGATGCATTGACATTTTGTGTGTAAGAACGTATTTAATCGCGATTTATGCGATGTGATCCCGTAAAGACATTCTACGAAAGAGACATTCTGAGAAAAGACATTTTGCGAGTAAACATCCTGACAAAAGGACATTTTGCGAAAAATATATACTGCAAAAGAGACCTTAAGTGACCAGTGGACATTCAGCATCTGAGCTACGTCGTTTTGCTTGCTTGTTTACAGATAACGTCACGCGTGTCAGTCGATGCTGGTTATCTGTTTCTTCGTTTAAAAACAATAAGTCTTTAGAATATAAATTCTATGAGATAATCAATTTAAATAAAGACTCTAAATTGATCGTAAATGGATACACTGCAGTCAACGTAAGAAATTAAAAAAATAATAGATAAAAATCTGACAGGCGCATACTTTATTTAATCCGTTGTGAAACTCCAGTGTAATTAAACAAATTCCATCCACTCCGACACTTTTTCGAATTATTTATTCATGGCCGATATTCCTTTTGTGCCACATTTCTGTAGAAACAGGAGCCATATTGGGGGAAAATCAAAAGACGTAATCTCATTTCGATATAAAAATGTTTTGTAATCCATATGGGTAAAAACCTAGATACTTACTTTATCGTAGGGTTATTAAACTTTCAGAATCACTCATAGTATGATTCATTTTCTATGAAATTTTAATTCAATAATAATTCCTAAGTTTTGAAATCATACGTTTCAAAAACGTATTTTTACTGAATTGGTACCCCATTACTTTTTATAACCACGTCACGTAAGAAGCTTATAATGAGAGAAAACGATTATGTAAAACTTGACTTGCTTTCGGTTTGAGAATACTTTTAAGTGAATGGTATCCTCTTCAAGCCTGTCCTAATTGAACAGTCCGACTGGGGAAGTACCTCCGCCGCACAGTGTGTTATATTCGTAATCTAGAGGGACAAAAGTCTAGAGCCCAAATTGTTTCTGCTAGGAGCCACGGATCACTCTTTACGTGGTTACCGGAGGCTTCCGGCAAAGGACCAGGTCGCGGACGTTCATACGTCCGCGACCTGGTACCACGGAATTGAAAATATTACAATATGATCAAGTTTACTAGGCAATCATAGGTTAAATAAAAGGCAATAAGATGTTTTAGATATATATTGTAATATGTTACACACAAAATATAAACATATGATAAAGCATTATGACAATACATATAGAAAAAATATCCTAATAATTCAAACATACACAAATACACAACATAAAATCAGACAATTATTAACAACAGAGATTAGTCCAAATATTAGTCCAAATAAATACGAATACAAATTGTAATGCCTCACACTGAAAACGAAGACATTCAGTCAGAATCATGGGATCCTTCTAACTCGCTATCCGTTTCTTCCCTATCGGATCGTTCAATGTGAATTCCTTCGTGTACTATGTCAGGAGTTCTCATTTCCAGCAGTTCACAGACTTCAGGTGTGATTTTGCCTCGTCTTGTTTTAGGAGCAGCACGTAAGCTAGCAATGTAGGGGTCTGAAGTTATTAGTAACCTGTTCATTAAATCTGTATTCGTATCTACTCTTGACGTCTTTCGCGTAAATAATTCTCTAAATTTTCTGTTGTGTTTATTTCGAGCCTCTTGTGCTTCTTCCGATAGTTGGCCGATTGGAAGAACACAAGAAGCAATGATATCTTTTCCATGAAAAAGAATTTTATGAACGCTTACAGGCATTGGATACCATGGATACTCCCTTATATATAAATCTCTCGTTTTCTTAACAAAATCCTCAAATTTCATAATATTTATATGGAACCCGCTGTTAATACACTCTAATATGACATGGAAGCACTTAATGAGCTCAACATTTACACCTGTTATTTCAGCAGACTTTTCTGAATTTCTAAAAAATTTACGTGCCGTGTTCCCATCATTAGTATTGCCAGTTTGTTGTTTAGGCATATCTACTAATAAACCTAACTCACTCCTAAACTTTTCTTGCACTTCCTTCTTTTTTAACGCTACCTTATGTTTGTTCTCAGCTCCCCGGGCCTGCCATGATTTTATTTCTAATTTATATGATATGTGTAAAATGCATTCAAAAAATCTAATCCAAGAATGAAGTGGTGACAGGCCCAGAGAAAGAAAATTACTATTTACCGGCTTTTCCAAAATACACGTTTCATTGTTCATATCCTTAGGCTTGGCACCACATAAATAGCACGTTTGAGTAGACGCACACGATGCTACGGCATTACAAACTTTCCCATCTATCATGCAGAATATAAATTTGGGCTTTACTAAGACTTCCATGTCATTCACAATAATTTTAGTGGGTAAGAGTGAAGTCACTTGATCCTTGACTGCGTTAACCTCCATTGTTATTACATTAACTGTTTCTTTTGTAAATACAAACTTGATAGGGCGGCAATATCTCGTCGAAGCTGGTGAAGGGTTTTGCCACACGATGTTTTTAACCCTTTGGTCATTTATACTAATCAATTGAATAGGCACCATCGAAATGCTAAATAAACTTTCATCACTAATATTTTCTTCTGAAAATTTTTGTTTATACCTATTTTGTTCCGCACCATCACAACCCCATTTCACAATTATTTCTAGGTTTTTCAAGTTGTTTATAGTTTTCAGTACATCTTCCTGCACCTTACATAGTCGTATGACCGTATGATCCACGAGACTTTGCAATTCAACTTCGGCTTGCGTTTCCGTGACATTAATGCTACTGGGGTAGCACAATTCCTTTGCCACTTTAACTTTGTAGTAAGGTGGATATATATTCTTGTTAATTACTGTAACTTGCTCTCGTATAGTTTTATATTGGTGGGTCGAGAGATCAGCATCAACTATCAATGCAAGAGCTTGATCTGCCGAAAGTCCAACTGATTTAGAGCTCTCTAAACACTTCCGGGCTTTCTTCATGACAGTTCCTCTTTTAGGTGAAAACTGACAAAGCTCTTTTACAAGTGCAGCTGAATCCTTTTTTCCTTCTTTGCGAAGTTGTACTTCGGTTGCCATCGACATCTCTTTCAGGGTCGATGTTTCCAGAAGATGTTGAATTCGGCGTCTTTTTGTTTTGGTACTTGAACTTTCAAAGTCTTTTTGCGGCCTGCCCAACAAACCCGAATACGTTTTAGATAGTGACACATCACCGAGCGCCATAGCAACCGTACCAGGTAAACGCACGTTTCCTTCTAACCAAGCAGAATTTGTATTTAAAAAACGATCTCGATGTCTGCCCGACTTTGACCATTTTTCTTCGATTTTTTGACAAAAACTTCTGATTGTCACCTTTAAACTTTTTATAACATCATCAGAAAACGACGGGTTACCAAGTTCTTCCAATATGTGATGTAACAAAGCATCCGTTCTTATTTCTTTTGCGTTTGCAAACCATACATCGAAAAATTTTCTACGTGAAATTTGCGATGCCATTCTGAAAATAGAAAAAAGTTGTATGAGTGTCGCAAATATGCGCCAACATATTACCGGTTTTCCTGTGCCTAACTAGTAGCTATTTCGAATAAATAAACTATGGTATCTGTATATTTCGATATAATGTACTAAAACACTAGTACAAAAGGGACTTAGTAGAATTTAGAGTATAAAATAAACTCTCTCTGTTCAAATGGTGCTCGTTGTTATGTTTTAGGACATATTAAGAAAAATATATTTCAATCCTTACCTTAAAACTCCCAAGAAAACAATAGTAACACACAATCACTAGTAGCGCACAGAAACACAGTGTATTCAACGAGTAAACTCAGCCGAATGACGTGATCGCTTTGAGGGCATGGTCGACGAATCTCAGGTAGTCGGCCGTTCGGACCCTTTTTTTCATTGTGTGGTGCGAGTTGTTGGAAATTAAACCTTATTGACACATACTACGGGTTGTCTTTTGTTTATATAAGTAACTATTTTATCTGCCTGAACTAGTGTAGAATTTGACTTTTGTCCATCTAGATTATGAAAATATCGCTCTGTGCGCCGTCCGGAATACCGCGGCAAATAATAACCTTGTGTTGTGTTTCCGGCGGTGAGAAGGGTAGCCTGAGCTCCCTGGAAAGTTTTTGTGTTGTCATTGGAAAGACGGAAAATCCCTTCTTTGTCTTTTGCACTGACAGCACAGAGACTCTTTACCTTCTCCCTCCCTCCTTCCCCTTCTCTATATGGTCGGCATCACGAATGTGGCGCCCCTGGTGCTGCAAAAATTATTGTACCTAAGTGGTATAAAAAATAGTTACTAACGTAATTACTTCTGTACGGAGTGATGTCACGTTGAGAATCTGAATCTTAAACTTTCGATAGCATAGATACTTTTTAATGAATTTATTTGGCAATATTGACAATTAGCCTTAAATTAAATCAATAACAATTTAATACAAATCTGCTGCTATTCAGCAGCCATGTTCGCGGTGTGACTAAGGATGGTAGTTGTCACACATAGTTTGAAGTGTAATTTATCTCAAAGTACTCGAACTATGATGACTTGTTGGTTACTATACATACACATATAGAGCTCACTCTGCCGTTCACATACAGTTAACACCACACCACCTCCGGTTATCCTTTTTATTTATTTACTAGGTATCTTGTAAATAAATAAATAAATAAATTTAAGAAGCGTTCTAGAGTACTTAACTGTAAACAGTGGGCATTTGACAGCATATAGATCGTCATAAATCTACTGTTACGGCATAATATGCTGTTTTACGATTTATCGAATAATAATTTAAAATAATTCGTTAAATGATTTTTAAATGAAGACATATTTTTTTTCGTGTTCTCAGACAAATATTAAAACATGATTTTGAATACCTAAAAGGAGAAATGAAATATAATATCTCTATGAACATTTTTTTTTTTTTTTTATTTTTTTTTTTGTTGTTTTTTTTTTTTTTTTTTTACCCCTTGAGCTAAGCTCAATGGCTTGTGTTAGGAGTGGGTTCACGTCGGTAGTGTAATGGCCAGGATTCGAACCCGGGACCTCTCGATCGTAAGACCTACTCCTTAACCACTAAGCTACCGCCGCTTCCTAAACTAACTAAACTATTTCCTGAAATTTTATTAGATTCCCTTTTTAGCTACTTTTTATAATAATGTTTGTAGTTAGGGCTCGTCGTCTATTTGAGTCATTCAATCTAACTAACAGTGATCACCTAATTAATTCGTAATTTAACAATTGTATTCTGTTTTCGATAATAGTTGCGTAGAACTATTATCAGATATTGCTTAATTAGCTAATGCTATAGTTACAATGTTATATTAATTACTAATTATACAGTTTGAAACTGACTGTACAATCAGTATTTAGAAGTTGTAGTGACACGACCCTTACCGTTTTTTTTTTCTTTTTATCCTGTTGTAAATTCTCTATACCCTCTTTGCCCTTTCATTTTTAAATTTCTTATTATTTTGACCTAATATTTCCGCGTTTAAATGAAAAAATATTAGCTGCACATTTTTGTAAACCCAGTAAGATAGCACCGCTTGTTTTGTAAGCTTCCAAAACATGTTTGGCGTTACCATGGAAAATGTTAACATCGTTGAATTGCTTAAGAACACAGTCGTATACTGTTTAAATATCTGATTATTATATCAATCAACATAAAACAGTAATTTAACACCGAATGAACCATTAAATTAATAAACCACTCGTTATTCACAATATTCATTCCTATATTTCACGTTTTAGTACAAAATAAAGTTAAGTGTATAAATCTAACAAGTGTATAAACATTTCAAAAGTGCAATGTGATATGGAGCTCGTTCCTACTCGGATAAACCGTTATACGAGCGTATAGATCGTGATCTATAGATCATGGTGTCGTCATCGCCGCGCGCGCAGGCCCGGTCGCAACACGACGTCGACCCAGAAAGAATAAAGGCCTACTCTGTGAGTATACAAGTTTGTTTACTATATTGTGCACTGGAGTTTCTCTTTCTTATGTAAGTAATACATACGTATTGTAAAATATTACAGTATTTCAATAATATTGTAAATTATTTTTAACTTTCACGCGATTTTTACTTCAATCAGTAAAGCAGTTTACTGCTGGACTAACACTTCTCCCAATGTGAGCTGCCAACTGGGAGTACAAGGAGGAATCACTCCTGGATTTTTACTTACCTGGTTTGAAAGTGGTCATCGTGGCAACACCAGAGACGTCACACTCATGCTGCCGACCCTGAAGAAACCTTCTAATGCCCTTTTTGAAAACCCTATATTTTAGTCACTTGGACGATTTATCCGTGACACAAATTGGTCCTTCATAAAGGATCCATACTTATAGTTCTTGATACATAGCAGATTTCTAGGGTTCCACCCAAAGGATAATGCGTAATGTTGCACATACGACACGCCTATATCCAAGGGGTAGGCAGAGGTGCTAGCACCCACATTTCACCAATTTATGTTCAGGTCCAAATGTGGCGAGCCTATTGAAATTAACCGGGCACTTATAAACCTGCAATAAATACACACATAACTTTGAAAAGCATCGAAAATTCATTGGTGTGTGCCTTATTTGCACTGTGATGTGTGTGTGTGTTTATTAATCTGTGCACTTAGCCAGTTATTATACTATTTATAGCTTCTTTATTCGGTTGCATTTGCACACCGAATGTGAAATACAGGCCAAATGTGAAATCGTATCGCTTTAAACAGTTCAACACTATAGTAGGGGTGATCTATTTGACACACTATCTGCGCCCACGCATAAAACCACACCGGTATTATTTGTATAGTAATAACCTGTTTATAAGTCGCGTTGTACGTTTTGTTTTGAACGTTCTACACTTCTACTTTGAGGCATTTGATATTTAACTGTGGACTGTTCAGGTTGTTGGGCTTTGGGCATCCTCTATTTCAGGATAGACTCACTGGGGAGATTTTGTGTTGTCAGTGGGAACACCGAGAAACCCTTCTTTGTCTTCTGCATTGACAGCATAGAGCCTCTCTTAGCTTTCTCTCTTACCCCTTTTCCCTTCCCCCTCTTCTCTATATGGTCGGCAGCACGATTGTGACGCCCTTGGTGTTGCAAACGACCATAGGCTTCGATACTTTCCATCAGGTGGACCGCGTGCTTCTCTGTCACCTAAGTGGTATAAAAAAAAATTCAGGTGAAGAACCATGGTTCACAAATGGGCATCTTGAAATTTTACGACAGTGACAAAATTCCAGATCGAAATATTTACACTGACAATCAAACCCATGATTCCAACTTCAAATCTTTTGATTCTACGCCATATAGGTAAATTAAAAAGTGTAAATATGTGTATGTTCGTTCAAAAACTTCAATCATCTATGTATTACTAGCTGACTCGCGCGTTACCCTGTTTTTTCAACATTCCATTCTGCTCCGCACCAGTTGGTTGATGATGTTATATACATATAAACCTTCCTCTTTAACCATTCTATCTATTAAAACAAACCGCATCAAAATCCGTTACGTACTTTTAAAGATTTAAGCATACAAAGGGACATAGGGACGGAGAACGCAACTTTATTTTATACTATATTGTGATAGTGATAAAGTTCAACTATTCAAGAACAATTCGGCCTACTTCTCTGACTGACACGTTGACATTTCGCCTTACCCCACGTTGCTGACCTGCTCGTTAGTACAATGCGCGGTCCTAAGAGGTCAAGTCCTCGATGGCAGTTACTTGGGTATCTTACTATAGGTGACATATACAGTTATTTGTATATACCTGATATATCTACATTCTAGTGACGTCACATATAAAAAAATAAATATTCTAGGACAATCTACACAACGCCACCTAGACCCATGGTTTAAGCATAGTTTAACTAGCTTGTGTTGTGGGTTCTAGAATGCGTATAAACATACTTCGATACATAGAAACACCCAGACCAATGCAAATATTCATATTCATGTACACAAATATTTGCAGTGAGCGGGAATCGAACTCACGCCTCCTGCGTAGCAGCCACGGAGGTCGTCAAAATGTACTCTGATCTTATTATTGGTCTTTTGAGGACAGCAGAGGGTTTTACGGCGGTGGAAAAGCTCAAAACCATCAGTCATCACCACATAGTATAAAACAAAGTCGCGTTCTCTGTCCATATATCCCTATGTCCTTATGTCGCTTTGTATGCTTGAATCTTTAAAACTACGCAACGGATTTTAATGCGGTTTTTTTTAATAGATAGAGTGATTGAAGAGAAAGTTTTATATGTATATAATATGAAGCTAAAACCAACTGGTGCGGAGCAGAAGTGAAAAATGTTGGAAAAACAAGAGTGACGCAGATAAAGTTGCGCGGGTCAGCTAGTTTTTAATATACCTACTAAATACTAAATAGGCAGTTAGGTATTATATTCATCAACCATAAAACATTGTCACAGTAACCACAATATATTATATGATGTTACCTACGTCCCAATTATTAAATGTTCATGCATTTATAATGAATCTGTGTCGGACAATTACGTTTTTGTGAAACTGCATTTTATATTTTCTAATGTCTCGGTAGATATACAGTTCTCATTTAATTACACCCACACAAAAAGGGCCACATAAACACTATGCTAATATTTAATTACTACACACTATATTTTCTTTGCGACTTCTAAGTAAAAAGTAAAAGTTTTCTAAGTTTTGTTGACTAATATTGCAGTAGCAAATAACAATAGTTTACAAATCGGCGCCCGCGCATATAGACTCAGCTACGTCATCGTGGAGCCATAAAATCAGAGTTTTAAGGAATTTTAATTTACTTCAGTGATCTTACGGAAACATTCTTAATATCACTGAAAATATTTCCACAAATTATATCTCAACCAATGAATAATGCTGTCCACTATTGGACATAGTGTGTACTATTGCTTCGAAACCTTCCCTTACAGCATCCAATCTATCCTAGTTTTATTACATTCCTTAAGTATATAAAAAAAAACTTCCTTACGGCAGCGTCTGCGAAACGTCATCAACAGTGTTCTGAAAGTCATTGTACACAATACATTGGTTTGACAGTTGACTGCCCATCCAGAAGCATTTCTAGAACTAGCCGTTATTTGCTATGTGCCTTACAGGTTTCACCTGAGACTTCCTCCACTTGCTGCTGTCGTGTAAATATCTATATATAGACTAATTCAATAAAACACAATGACATAGGGTTTCTTGTGTTAATCTAATTTTACGTTTGCGTAATATTTTGTCTTCTAGATAATATTTTGTACTGTAGTGTCCGCGTTAAGAAAATAGTGACGTAGGTATCGTTGTCCACCAAGTCCCGCCCCCTGACCAAAGTCCAAAAATTAAAAAAATAACTTCACATTGTTGGCCGACTTTCACGGCAAACTAAACCTTTTATAGCTCTTCCTTTTATTGTAAGACTGATGAGGCCGTCAAGCTGAGCGCCACCATTGTAGCACTGGACGTGTTTGCAATGGTGACCGTCTTTCATGAGACTTTGCCTTCAGCTTAACATCAGGCGAGGTGAAGTCAAATTGATGTGCCATAAATAAAAAAAAATATCCCTAATGAAACCTTAGATAGGTAACAAGCAAGTAATAGGCCTTACGAGCGAGAGGTCCCATTTTTGAATCCTGACCCTGCCGACATGAATCCACTCCTAATTTATTTTAATTATTTATTTATATAAACTAACACAAGCCATTGAACTTAGCTGGAGTGGTTAGGGGGAATATGAATAATTACGGTTGCTAATATTCATTAAAAAAAAGTAACAATCGTTTTCTAATAGAATAATTTATTTAAAACCATTGTGATTTGTCACTAATTGTACCTGGTTATATGATCGCATAATGAAATCGATTCCGTATTAATGACACAGATTTTCAAATTATAACAGCGGTTTTCGGAGCCTCTACTATCGGCCCTAAGTTTCAATTCTCATTGCGTAAAACATTTCTCACGCAAGTAACAATCAATATGTAGGTGGCAGCACTTGTCATGCCGTCAGATGGTTTTATGTGTCGACAAACCTATATTTGATAATGTATGTAGTTATGAATGGAAGCAAAAAAAAATTTAAAAACCACCACCTACGTACCACTTAAGCGGCAAACAATCTTTTGTTGTCAGCTAACAAGGTTATAGAAATTTACTTCCATAAGAGATGAGATTATTATTTACTAGGTTCGTCGGCGTCACCCCGTTTTTGCAAGATTTTTCATTCCTATTCCGCACCTGTTAGTCGTAGCACGATGTTATACATACATATAAACCTTCATCTTTAACCATTCTATCTATTAAAAAAACCGCATCAAAATCCGTTGAGTAGTTTAAAAGATTTAAGCGAACAAAGGGACATAGGGACAGAGAACGCGACTTTGTTTTATACTATGTTATTTATAAAGTATAAATCTTTATAAATATCTTTGTTTGCGAGAAACATGGTTTTACATTAGTTAAAAGTTGACGAGAGTTCTAGACAGTCCTAGAGTTCTAACATAGTTTTTAATACATAGGTATAAAAGCTAAACTCTTTGGTCAAACTAGACTTAAGTTATATATATGTATAGGCATAAGTGGTGAACCCATAATGTGCTCAAAATGCGCTCTTTAATACGCCTTGTTAGACTGTCTTTTGAGGATAGCACGAGGTGCAACAGTGATGGATGAGCTGAAATCTACCAATCATAGATTATTTCTCGCCTCGCCTCGTTTCAACTAAGGTTTAAACAAACTTAAACATAAACTTAACTTAAGGCCAGGTTGCAGTAGTTTTTAAAATTTTTAAACGTCTGGATATCAAGTAATATAGCAAATTGCGCTAAATAAAAAGCATATCCATAGAATAGACTAAACCTTATAGGGTCCTGTGAAAACAGAAACACGATGCATGATAATTGCCTCGATAGAAATTAGCGTCAAACATGGGTCTAAAAAGCTCCAAATCGATATTTCAAACACGTTTTACACTAAGACGCCATCATCAAATAATGCCGAGATTGATATCATTATAAAGAGCATAAATATCATATTATAATAGCATACCTCGAATTCTCGATTTACCGCTCGACTTAGTGCAGAACTTTTTAAAATCAAACACAAATAATAGCGAACATATTGTATTGTGTGTATAATCAAGTAGGTGAGTCACGTCTTATTATATGATATACTGATAAGAATTGATATGATAGACTAATAAAGTCTGACATTTTATAAACAGCTACTAATTGTAATGACTTATGACTAAGTGTAGTAATTAATGACGATATAAATACCGTAAAACTATAAAAACGAACAAAAAATGAAAGAAAATGGAATGGGACACTCCGAACGATTTGCAGGCGGCACGGGTTCGCTCCCCGCTCAGTGCAAATATTTGTATGCATGAATATATTTGCACTGGTCTGGTCGTGCCTCGAAGAGCACGTTAAGCCGTCGGTCCCGGTTGCCGTAGTTGGGTAGTTGAAGCCCTCCAATGTCTGCCTAACCCAACTACAGAAAATAGATATCGCCAATTTGGTTGTGGATGTCCAATGGCAGTCGCTCCACGGAAAATATTAAAGTTCAGCCGCATCTTAGTTAGACTAGAAAGCCGACCCCAACCGAGTTGGGAATAGGCTCAGAGAATGATGAGGTATACGAGTACATACTTTTTGAGTACATACTTTTTTGTGAAAATTAGTTGTTTAGCATGATGGAATTTTTTGTTTAATCGTAGGTTTGGTTAAAGAAGTACGATGAAGATATTAAAACACTTCTCTAGTATTGTTTGCAACACTGTTGCGTAGACCGCAGACCCTAAGGTCAATAAAGATTGTATAGGTGATAATATTGGTAACATGCTAGAGAAACCTCTGGTGACATTTACAGAGACCGATAATATATTTCTCTTACCATTAAACATGGGTTCATATGATTTTAGTTTTAATTTTGTGTTTTATTTATTAGTCTATGGGACTTTTTACGCTTGTAATATTAATGTCTATCATGTTAATTCATTCAAAAATATTCCAAAAATGTACCTCCATATTATCCAAATTCCAAAATTTTTAGAGCGGAACTATATACATTGATGATCTTGTCACGGTTTGATCACACATCCGTTGACATGGCATAGAAACAGCTATGGCAATGGCTTTGTTGTGTTTTGGTAAATAATGTTTTGAATAAATGTTTTACTCGTATAAAGAGACCAGAAAATAACGGATGGTCTGAATGTCATCATGAAATATCGATAAATAAAAGGTATAGTGTTAATATGTAATAAAAGATGTTGTATTAGTAGCGGTGTGACTAACAAGAAAAAAAATCCTGATAGTCACACTGGTGTTATAAACCTGGTGTGACCACGAGTCCGGACTCCTGTTTTTGTATCAGAATGATCT
This sequence comes from Pelosia muscerda, assembly GCA_963691645.1. Taxonomy (NCBI): domain Eukaryota; kingdom Metazoa; phylum Arthropoda; class Insecta; order Lepidoptera; family Erebidae; genus Pelosia; species Pelosia muscerda. Next base: position 15,857,407 of record OY829109.1, on the reverse strand, counting down.
AATTTTCTACCATTTAGCTGGCAGTGCTTGTCGGCCTACCTGATGGAAAGTGGTTACCATGGCCAATGGATGTTTGCAACACCAGGGGCGTCACATTCGTGCTGCCAACCATATAGAGAATAGGGGGGTAGGGGAAAGGGCGAGGGGTGAAGGTTAAGAGAGTCTTAGTGTTGTCAGTACAGAAGACAAAGAAGGGTTTCTCGGTTTTCCCTCTGACAACACAAAACCTTTCCAGTGAGATCTGGCTACCCTACTCACCGCAAGGTTATTATTAGCCGCGGTGTACTGTAGGGCGGAGGTACTTCCCCAGTCGGACTGCTCAATTAGGGTGGGGGATACCGTCATGTCCTACTACCATCAAAAACTTGCTAGTGTTTATTAGAGTTTTTTTTCTTTTGGAAAGAATATTAGCAAAAGAAATTACTAATATCCAACTAAGCATAATAACTTGTGTTAGTAGTGGGTTCACGTCGGTATTGTAATTGCTAGGATTCGAATCCGGGACCTCTTGATCTTAAGACTCCTTAGCCACAATACTACCCACGCTTACGATATTTGCTCTGACGGCGGTTCAAACACTTACGAAATTAAACTTACTAAGGCTGATGAATCGAGACCATGCAGTTACTAACTACACCTGTTTTCTTACAAGAATTCCAATAAAAATATTCATAACATCAGTTAAGCGAAAACTCGTACAACTTTACTACGATGCCCCATTACATCGTAAAAATCCAACATCCATAAGAACATCGGAATACCCTCCACTCGCGTACGAGCGAGATGCCCGAACTTAAACGTATCGCATAAAAAGAGACAAAAGTATTTTTCTTGAGGTAGTCTAGCATTCTGACGTCATACTAGGTCGTAAGATCGCAAAACATCGTGATGTCCACACCGTTTGGCGCGAAATGCGGAACTTTGGGCAGCGTCGTGGAAATTGAAGTAATGACGTCATCTGTTACGTAGGTATTCTGAAACCTATCTAGCTGTAATATAGGACAGATGTTGGAGAATCGGATTTGATTGAAGAATGTGATTTTTTTATTGTAATGGTTTTATTAAGTAAGATTTAAATTAAATTAAACTAAGTTTAGTGAGTAGTGCGACACTACTACTATTAAGTCGGCCTATGTACTTGTGCATGAAGTCTAATTAATAAGAATAAGAATTGAAATATCAAATTTAAAAAAAGGGACTGATACAGGTTCTTCTTGGACGTTAACTTTTTCAATTTAAATCCATTGTAAAAACTATTTACATATTATATCAAATTACTAAATTGAAATAAAACCATCGAATACCAATCCACACTGATAATATATATAGCTTTTTGACGCCAAGCCAAGCTCAAGAGAAGTTAGTTAGTTACGCAGAATGAACTCAAAAATGTCTAAAAGTTTCTTGCAGCATGCTTTTCTAATTTCATCTTTATTATCCTGGCATTAATCCGAACCGCATTCGTTGCTATCACCACAAATCGACTAATATTTGGCATCCACAACCTATAGGTAGGTATATGCGATAGCGAAGTATTGCAATTAGATTAGTTGTTAGACCTTTTAGATCTCGCAACTACCCGAAACTATTACTAATAGTTACGACAACCGGGACCGACGGCTTAACGTATTCTCCGAGCTGCTTTTCAAATTTGGCGAAAACATAAGAACACAACGAGTTATCTCAAGACCAAAATGTTGATAGATGAAATTCAATATCTGAACACCCTTCCCTCGTAAGTGGAGACAGCTATTAGTTTGTCGTCAATAAATCTGGTGTGCTGACACCTAGTAAACTTTCTCTATATTACGAAACCGAACGTACTCAAGATTAAATAATAACAACAAACGATCGATCTGTATATTTACAAGAATCTGGAGTGTCTCGAGAATAGAAGTGAAGTGTAGATCTGGGATAAGTGTTATTGGTGTACTCACTTTTCATTGATTTGAATCCATTCATTCTCTAGTCCAATGAGATGCGGTGGAACTTCGATATTTTCCGTAAAGCAACTGCTATCGAACCTCCACAACCAAACTGGCGATATCGAAGTTCTGTAGTTAGGCTAATCGGACTTTTGAGGGCTCCAACTACCAGTAACGACTGTCATAGATGCTCGTATGGCAACCGGGACCGACGGTCTAAAGTGCTCTCCGGGATGCGATCAGACCAGTGCAAATAGCCATATTCATGTATACAAATATTTTGCACTGAGCAGGGATTGAACGCGCGTATCGAATCCTGCGTAGCAGTCACGTTCACTACTACTACGCCACAGAGGTAGAATCTTGTTATTGATTTGAAACTAGTGGTTTCAGTGACTTAACGGATTGTATAGCGATTTATTTGGTATTATTTACATTTAAAGTTTTGGTTAGTTTTCACCAGCCATGGTTGGCTAAGGCCGTTGAAAACAATTCGCCTCCACACACCACCACACATCTTCAGGAGCGCTACTGAGCTAATTCGGGAAATTAACACACATGCCACTTAGGTTATGCCTTCAAAAGCGCATACCTATACCGCGAGTAAAACCATTTAGCGTGATCCAAATATTTTGCATACATCAATTATGAGGCTACTCCCCAAAATTCGCCAAAATTGAAGTGGGAAGCTAAGTGCAGCGCATCTAGACTAATGGACATAAAATTTGAAATGGGAGCGAAGTTTCCATTCCGCGAATTAAAACTTTCTGTTTGTGGATCGGACAGTTCACAAATTAGACCGAATAATGAAAACCCCACAACAAGAGTTATCGAAATATTTACATGTTTTGTGTTGAGTTTTTAGCACATACAACTCGTCGAAAACCAAAATCCCGGAATTTCAGAACACGAAACGTGATGATACATTTTCAAATATCCTATTATGTTAATTGCTCTGGTTTTTTAGATGTTCTAATAAACTCGTGGAAACTGTGTCGATATTAATATGTTCAACAAATGACCAAACACATGTGATCTATCCATTTCCTTAGAACCCTCCTTTATGGGACGTATAAATGTTTCTACAGGTATTCACAGCGCCCAATATTTCCTGTTACCTTTTTTATTTTATTTTGTGGACTTCTTGGATGTTGGCAGATGGTCTATCGCCTCCCCCTGAGAGGTAAACCACCTCCATCATCATAAAGATCATATGAACAATATTCAGCATTATTTGAGGAGTAGCATACTATTTGCGTTGCTATGAGTACCATTTTATCACCAAATATTTACCTTGATCTAGCGTTGTGCGTACTCTGTACTCGCGAAGTTATAAGTGTTTTGTTTACATTATCGCGAGAGGTACACCTACACAATGGCTAAGGAATAACCTGCTCTTGCGTCTCCTATTTCCATACATTGCTTTTCAGATGATACGAGTGATATACACATTAAATTCACCCCCTTACATAGGGGTGTGTCGTGACCGTGCGAAGTGAGTTCTGAGGTCCAATGCAACCAGAAATAATAAAAATCTATTTGAAATTCAATCTCGATCTGTCAAAACCAAATGATAAAAACCGCAGAACAGAAAAAACTAGTAGAAATGTGTTACGACTGATTCGTAGGGGAACCGATGTCGCCAAACTCACACATAGGTATGAAGTTCTATTACTAGTAAACAATGGTTTTGATTGGTTGTATTTATATAATACGTTTATTACGAAATTAACTTCGATCGTATCCGAATAAAATAGGGACATATAGGGATCGATAACTGCACTATAGATGTAAAAGTATTTTTACGTCGTTTGATACCTGAAATCAAACATTGTTGAATATTTTCGAAAAAGACGTCTAAGTTACACATAATTGATAATACACTTATACTTCTCCACTGTACTTATAATAAGACAGCCCCGAAGTGGCTCTGTCGCAAAATGACCACTTCTCAAAATGACTACAGGTAGCAAAATGTCCCTTTCTCAGAATGTCCCTTTCGCAAAATGTCCCTTTCGCAAAATGTCCCTTTAGCAAAATGTCCCCTTCCTCAAACAGGCATTAAATTACTTTCATCAGTAAAAAAACTGGTCAATAGCAAGTATACAACACAGAGGAATACTGTATTAATGTTCAGTCATTAAAATTTGGGTAGGTAGGGGTGCTGCCAGCCAGCATTTTCCCTTCTGAATGGCCAGAGAAATATCTAAAGAAGAAGAAAAGAAAGTGATTTGAAACTTTTAGTTTTTACAAAATTATATTGCTGAATTCACTTCAGCGTAAATACGCATAAGAATGCCCTGCCTACTTAACACTTCAGGTTGTTTTTGTTTTCATTGTAAAAACGGTTTTTCGTAACACAATTTTTCAAGAAACAATATTGACATCGCGATCGAAAAAAATGTTATTACGAGAATTGGGATCTTCTCATTGAATTCATTGTCGACATTTGGAACTTTGATTAGATTCGAAAGAGCTTTTTAACAACTGTTTATTAGGAGTATTGATCTTTTTTTTTTCATAGCAGCCTCCGTAGCGTAGCGATTCGAGGGTTCGATCCCCTCTCAGTGCAAAAAGTTGTATGCATGAATATGGCTGTTTGCACTGGTCTGGTCGTGCCTCGGAGAACACGTTAAACAGTCGGTCCCGTTACCATATAAACATCCATGGCAGTTCAAAAGTCAGTCTAACTTGGAACTTCGATATCGCCATTTGTCTTTGGACCATTGGTTGTGAAGGTGTCAGTCGCTTCACGTAAAATATCGAAGTGCAGCCGCATCACAGTTAGACTGTAAAGCCGACCCCAACTGAGTTGGGACAGGTTCAGAGAATGATGATTTGGTGGAAAATTTAAATGATATTGATATTTAACCGCAGATAATGAATATTGTTGTTAGTTATTATCTATCCATTCCGAGTTACATGTCGATAAACTTCACCCACGTCAGATCGCCTTTTCCTGTCAAAATAATCATATTATGACGTATTGAGTATCCTTTAACACGCGAACTGGATTGCACCTTTACGGCTGAATGCTTTTTTATCCGTGGGCGAAATGCCAATGGATACCAATCTGAGCCGGTAAGAGGTTAAGTCAGACTCGAGCCGACTTCAATTCACACATCTTTGGGTCTTAACTAATATATCGCTCGAACCCCGACAGACCCGGGGCCCTCTTTCGAGATGACCCTACCCGACCGCTTCGAGATGATAATGGTTTAGGGACCACGGAGTCCCCAATCTAGCCCCCAGGGGGATTTGTATAAATGATAACACCGTTAATAATGTTAAAATATATATACGAACTAGCTGATGCCCGCGGCTCCGCCCGCGTGGACTTCTGATCCCATTCCCACTGCTCCATTCCAAGCATTTTCATATTTGTTCACCTTTTAAACCTGGTCTGGACTTTCACGAATAATTCAAGACCAAAATTAGCCAAATCGGTCCAGCCGTTCTCGAGTTTTAGCGAGACTAACGAATAGCAATTCATTTTTATATATAAGTATATTGATAACTGGTTCTCGAAGCAAGGACAGTGTTGTCAATTTTAATGTGAAAAAAATACTCATGAAATAGGGAATACTTGTACGTAAATTGACACTCGATTGTTAATATTGCGAATAATAATTGATAATGTCTACGAAACGAACGAAACAGTTCATATTAAAGGGTGCGGCTCGTGCGCTGGTCATTTTGCCATCCATTGCTGTTTACAGAATACAATAAAAAAATTTCTTTACTAAGAAAAAGGCGATGGATGGCAAAAATACCGGAGACCGACCCGCATACGCACTTGTGCGAATCGCGCTTAACACTCAAAGTCATCTCATACAATTTTAGTTTCAAATTGTCCGAGTACTTCTAAAGTCAGTGTATGTAAATGTTTACATTGCTACACCACTGAAGTCTATTATTGTCTGTGCCTCGATTATACTTCTCGATCAGCTAATGACCCTAATGACATGGTAAACATGAAACCAAATGCTATAAGTGTTATTGACAAAATAAAATTGGAAGTAAAATCAAACAATATTCTGTTTCCCTCCATTCGTATACCTACTAAATATGAGCAAGCCGTGTCATTCAGGCTTGTTCCTGTGGGAACATTGGTATAAAATGTATGCTATATAGCTTCTAAATATCACTACATAGTATAAAACAAATTCGCGTTCTCTGTCCCTATATCCTTATGTCCCTTGTATGCTTAAATCTTTAAAACTACGCAACGGATTTTGATGCGGTTTTTTCAATAGATAGAATGGTTAAAGAGGAAGGTTCATATGTATATAACATCATGCTACGACCAACAGGACCAGCAAGAATGAAAAATGTTGCCAAAACGGGGTGACACAGATGAAGTTGCGCGGGTCATCTAGTAATAAATGAATAGGCCATTCTTAAAAAATAAGTTACAAACGAACAAATATTTTCACTTTTATAATGTTAATACAGGACTAAAAGTATAGAGATACACAGTGTTCCATAACGAGAATTGAGTGTGAACTTTGATCATATTATTACTATTAGGTTGTCGGTTCGAAGCAGAAATGTGTTTTTTATTGAATTTCCAGTTCGGGAACTGCCGAAGAATAAGGTCGACAGCGTATTCGTTCAGTAGTTCAATAAATTTTACCGATCGGTGGTTAGATTATCTCGAATGTTCATTTCTTTTTATACAGCCCTCTATTTATCATTCTGAGGTCTTACGGTAGCATAGAATATTTTTTCGCAGTAATGACAACCTCTGTGGCGTGGCTGCAGTGAATGCGACTGTTACGCCGTATGTGATTCTTGCTCAGTACAAATATTATCTATTTTTGTCAAAGTTGATAGGTTTATAAAAAAAATGTTTTACGGTTCGTATATTCTGTCAAGTTTTTCACGCCTAGATTTTGTGTAAAGATATGTATGTCACTCACACACTTTTTTTATTAAAGGATTACTTTATTTTCTAGTTACTGCTTGTGAAGATGTAAAACAAGCCTGAAAATGAGCTGTTCACTCAACTTGCTACACTAGCAAATTTTTGTATATAGACTAATTAAATATTTGTAAATAGACCCAAAAAAGTTTCTTGCCGGATTCTTCTCAGGCGCGATAGCACGAAAAACTATCGAATGCGTAATGTAAAAATATCTAGAGAAGCATTACGATTGGCGGATTTTAGAGGTTCAAAGTGAACAGGCTGCCAATTTCAATGTTCCGTTCTCTCGATACATTTACGTTACGAATTCGAGCAAACGTATGTATCATCGTGATTTTGTCTTGGGATTGCAATTGCCTTTAATTCGCCTACAGTTCGCCTTTACTGTATAATTCTCGTCATCACCGGATTTTACTCTTTTCTGCTAAATCAGAATCTACGTACCTGTATTGTATGCTTTTAATACGTTCATTAAACAACCTTTATAAAGAGTGTAATGACATTCAAAATATATGCAAAATTGACAGAGCGTAACAGAGACACCAATATGGCAGTATTGAATGCTTCAAGTACAATGGCGATCAGCTCAATGACGTCATTTAACAGCGCTTGTTCAAATGTAGATTTGGAAGTAATAACCGAGGTTTAACTATTAGGAGAACTATTTACTTGTTATAGGTATCTGACTAATTAAACCAGTTCTACAAATTCTATTCGAATTTTTAAACTCAGTTTTATTTTGTTCGGTTTTAACACTATTTACTAAAACTGAATTTCATATCTGCTCCCCTACATTCATCTTATTTTATAGTTCTAATCGACTACTGATATTTTTCTTTCATAATCATACGTTTGGACTTGCATATATCTCATATATGACCTCCGTCCTCCAAGAGCGCAAGCCTGAGGGTGACAGGTGGAACCGTCTGTCACCCTAGAAGGAGCAAGCCTCGGGGGTAGACTGATTCGCGCTCCTTCCTATCCGGGGAAAGATGTGGACACCATAGTCCCACACCCGAGAGGATCTTCAATGGTCCTGGATCAGCCGAGGTGTGAGTAATATGCCACTTCACCCTCGGTAACTGATGGCCCAAACGGCCGTGTGGTTTTGGTCGGTTCAGTTTCATTACAAACTAAAGACTACTTCAAATAAAAACCTTTCTAGACTTATTCATTTTTCAGACTATTGAAGTGTACTAAAACAATTGTTTCAAAAGGACATTGTATTTATGTTCTACTTTCTAAAGTCATTTGGAAAGTAAGACACAGTTATGGCGCCGATTCTGCTGTTTAAACATACTGCAGGTCTAGAATATGTCCCTAATTCTTTTTCTATCGTACTTAAAACAGAGATAGGTAAAAATTTATTTCTGGACTCGTTAATTCAAATTTGATTTTCTTAGTTCTTCAAATTTGTAAACAAATACCTAATCAAGCGTAAAGGTATAATTCTGTAGCCGACCGCATACGACAACGTTACGCATACGTCCGACAAGCCTAACTACAGAACTTTGATATCGCCAATTAGGTCACTTCACGGAAAATATCGAAGTTCAACCGCATCTTAGTTAGACTAGAAAGTAGACCCCAACTGAGTTGGGAATAGACTCAGAGAATGATGATCTATCGTAAAACATTAAACAAAGTACTCTGTGTATTACTGAAAATTTTAGAGTTTTGCAATTGTAAGTACAAAAGTACCTACTGGGACAGTATAATATTGTTCATAATTATATTAAATGTAAAATATGCGCGTACGCAGTGAGTGACTCACACTTACATTGTAACCTTGCAATGTTGCCGGTCAAGGGAATTAAAAGTTTGGGAATGATCTTAAAAGAATTGTTCAAGGTTTTTTGATGGTTGATAAGAGTAAATATATGATCCAGATTTGAGATTGTTGTTACTCTTTCAACTAATGGAGGTTTTTGAAGCTGGTGAGGATAAAAAATAAAAAAATCGCTATAGGGACCATAATGTCTTATTTCCCTTTTGAAAGAATGATTTCCATTCTTCTGTTCTACTAATTCTAAACCATATATATTATTATTACTAGCTTAAATAGATCCTCAGACTGCTTCATTAGCGTATTATCAGATTTAAAATGTCAGAAACAGTGACACGTGACGACCATTGACGTCACTTTTATATTTCTGTCAAAGTTGATAATGGTTCATAAAAAAACGTTTCACGGTTCATATATTCTGTCACTTTCTAACGCCTAAGTTTTGTGTAAAGGTGTGTCACTCACACTTTGTTTTATTAAGGATAACTTTATGTTCTAGACAAACTTCAAAACATGACTAATTCTAGATTTCTTTCCAGGAACAACTCCGTCAACGCAAAGAAGCTGAAGAGAGGATCGCGGCTCAGAATGAATTCCTCCGCACCTCTCTCAGAGGGTCTCACAAGCTCCAGGCCTTGGAGTCTAATCCGCCGTCTTCGGGGACTGCCTTCGTCAATGATGCTTATGAAGATGACACGAGTGAGGAGTCTACGCAACTCTATGCAGTCATCGGTAAGTTTTTTTTATCATTTAACTAGAATTATCCACTCTTCACCGTGTTAGTAAAAACATAACATATCATAAACCACGCCTGTATCCCCGAAGGGGGAGGCAAAGGTGCTAGCACCCACATTTCGCCAGTTTATGTTTAGGTCCCAATGGAATAGGTGGCGAGCCTATTGTCTCTAACCAGGCACTTATAAACCTGCGATAAATACACACGTAACTTTTTTTTACTGCTGTCACTTGTCAAAAATGTAATAAAAGTTGCTGTTTGCTTAATGTTGTCTCATTCATACACAAAAAAATTGGGTTTGCCATTTCTAAAAAAAATTGCAAAAATGTTAGTACTGAAAATTTCATTATGTAACGACCTAATATTAAAATTGTGTTATTATCGATTGAATTGCAATGTATTTCCATCGTTCCACATGGAGTGAATTAAGAGGGCATGTTACTTCCAGTCCAGGGGACTCGGTCGGTATCATTCGACCGATATTAACTAACTAGGTCAGTAGTCGGGGAACATTGTACCTATCATCTGATTCAGTATATAAGTAGATACTATACAGATACACCGATTTTGAGAGTCCTAGCCTAGATACTATAGGGAAGCTTACGTGATACGATTTTAAGGCCTTAGGAGTGGGAGTTCTCTCACTCGCCGCCTTGAGAACCGCTTGGACTGCCGCCGCCACCTCCTGTAAAGAAGTAATGCTCGAGAAGGAATCAGCGGAACGGGTTCGGAGAAGACTTCCAGCTCGTACAGCCCGCGATGAGCGAAGGCGACTCAGGTGTTGGAGGTGACGGGCGGCCGTCTTTCGCCCTTGCAGAAGAGGCCGTGGTGGCGTCCGCAAAAATGCGCATCCCCACATTCAGGGGCAAGACAGGGACACCGTGGTACCTACACCTGAAGGGGGTTATCTCGAAAGAAATGGCCGGGGTCTGCCGGGGTGCGAGGAATATGTTGGTTATTATCTTACCTGTGGCAACTAAGGACCAAAAAACTGCGTTTTAGTCGTTCACTGGTACACCTGCGAATATATGTCACGGCCGCCCTTCCTCTCCCGTGATGCAGGATCTGACCTGAGATCTTTTAAGATACACAGTTTTAGTTTATACACCCCATGATGTCGCCCACTTGGACCTTAACCTATTTTTGTTTATTTTTCCCTGTGTGGAAATCGCCCTGTCGAAGTCAGTGAAGGTGCTTGCTTATGTCGGACTCAAACCGACCAAAACCACACGCCCGTCTTGGGCCATCAGTTGCCGAGAGGGAGGTTGACTTAGATATAAGTTATAATTTTCATGATTGGAAAAAACGCTTCAATGTTATTTATCAAGACAATGGTATAGTTTTGTAATTTCATTCCGATTCAATTTGTACTAATAAGTTCTCAGTAAATGTCTGTAAGGTTTCTGCTGATATTGTTTTCCAGGAATAGAAGAGAATACCTACTTACAACTGTAATTATCTCTCTCGATAAAGTGTATATTAAAGTAAATACTTGTAACAAGAAAAAGTGTTAAGGATATCCTCGGACGGCTATTTTTCCTGGAATATTTGCAAACATTTTGTGTGATTCACAAATAGTTGTTCTGAATCTAGGTGTACTTTGTTCTCGTTAGTTGTATGTTTGTAAAGCCCCCCGGGCTTGTTCCCTAATGCGGGAGTTGTCTTTTTAAAAGGAAAGGAAAAGGAAACCAACACGCTGGGGTCCAAAAACCTATTCTTTACAGCATGTTGGTGGGATTAGAACAGGCCCACGCCCTTCCACTGCCCTACTGTGTAGAAACAGACTTCCTAAGTGAAAATATTTGCAACTAGAAAAAGAGATAGATATAGATATTTTTAGCTCACAGTTTACCAGTCTTTTAAAAGCGAACACCGAACATTTGCAGTTGCATAAACATTGATTATTTGGCTATAAAGTACTGCCTCTACCACCACGAGTGTTCAGAAGAACTCTTTCAGTTAATTCCACTAACTCATTTTCTGTCCAGAAACGCAAGATATCACCCTATATATTTTTTAATGACTTTGTCGGTCATTGCGATCAAACATAGCCTACATCCTTCCCCATGCAATCTATGTCTGTACCAAATGTCATCTGGTTAGAGATTCAGAGTTACCATAACATAACATAAACTCACGCCTATATCCCCGAAGCGGTAGGTAGAGGTGCTAGCACCCACATTTCGCCAGTAATAGGTGGCGAGCCTATTGCCATTAACCGGGCACTTATAAACCTGTGATAAATCAGAGTTACCATCCAATAACATGGATATTTCTTTACAGACTATCAAGAAGTATGCGCAGCGCTCACCCGCGTTCAGAAGGCACTGGGTGCTCACGGAGAGGCGGCCCTGGCGGCGCGAGTGGCGGGCGCGGCCGGAGCCCTGCTGTGTCCGGCGCTCCGCACGGCGCTCGCCACACGCCACGCTGTCCTCACCGCCGTCAGACACAAGCGGTCAGGCCTGGCGCCGCCGCACACGCATCGAGCTACTGATAGACTGAAAGACGTAAGTACTATCTTTTTTTTTTTCTTTTATACTACGTAGGTGGCAGACAAGCACACGGCCCACCTGATGGAAAGCGGCCACCGTGGCCTATGAACGTGTGCAACACTAAGGGTGTCACACACGCGCTGCCCACCCTGAAGGGAAAGGGGGAGAGCTGGGAAGGGGTGGGGAGGCTAGGAAGGGGAGGGGAAGGAGGGGTATAGTGAGCTCTGGCTACCCTACTTACCGGCGGGAACACAACACGATGGTTATTATGACCGCGGTCTTCTGTAGGGCGGAGGTAGGTACTTCCCCAGTTGGACAGCTGTCGAGTTGGGAATTTCTGCCAAGTCTTCAGTTAATTTAGTTGGAATGATTGATGATGATGAAGGATGATAGTTGCCTCAGTAAAGTAGTCGAGACTTTACTATATAGAAGCTTTTCTTAGGGAGATTTTGACATCAACACGAAAAATCACAATTCACTACAATATTCCATTTTCCTACACTTGTGCGCTTTGTCCAAGCCGTTATGTCTAAAACTCCACCATTTTTACACATAATAACTCTAATGTACACAAAATTTAAAAAATGAAACACTTTTCGCGTTCCCGCCAAAAACCGCGGAGCTTCATTAACATTACTTATCTTTTTTTTCTTTTTTAGTAACGGCTATGAATCCTTGAATGCGTGAAGTACACAGTTATTCTTGATCGGGTATGTCGACGCTTATCAAAACATGTTTAAAATATCGATGTTTTATATTTTCCAGTGCATGGATGTACTGGGATCACACACCTCTACAGGAGGGGAAACGTCAGGGTTGGCAGCAGAGCTGCTGTCGATACTGGGCGGGCTCGAACTGGAGAGCCTAATCCAGGCGCACGATCAGGCGGCGGCACTCCTAGACCCTGCCTGCTTTAGTAGGGGCAAGAGGCATAAGGTATGTAGCTTTTTTCTAGCCCCTTCAATTCACTCCTGATTAATTTCAAGGTTCCAAGAAAAGTTAAGGAAAACATCCAGAGTGTCAATATTCTGTGTGTAAAATCGCTACTTATCGTTCAAGTAGTGGGAATGGTAATGAGAATATTCTCGAAACAAATGCAGGCTACTGCAAGGTCCCACCGGAAACGGTTGGGAAGGTTATGTCGGACTCAAACCGATTTATTATTACATATACTATGGTAGTCCATAGTATAGACAATAATGAAACAGATAGGTTTATCATTTTAAGTTAGAATCACATTATTGTGGGTACAAGGTGCAGACGGCCCCAGGTCTGCCGGGGTGTGAGGGATATGTTGGCTACTATCTCATCACCGGCAACTAAAGACCCAAAGACGGTGTGCATTCTAATCGGTTCGAGTCCGACTTAACCTTCCCAATAGGCTCCGATGGGAATTTTTCGCACGATATAGAAAAAAAAAAGTACAAGGTCCAAGTTTGGCCATAAAGTAAAGACATCTATGTAATCAAATGTCAAATAATACACACTTCGCATCTAACTTAACACATAATACCCCTTGTTATTGTGTCTTAAAAAGTTTTTGAAAACTTAAATGTGACGGTCTTCAGGACCTGCTTATAGTTCTAAGGTTTTTGTTGTTTTCATTTTCATTTTAGTTTTAATTTTATTTTAATAATTAGTTCATTATAAGAAAGTTATAAAATTGTAAATAATATAAATTAATTACAAGCACTAAGTACTTAGTAAGTTTAGGACGATATAATAATACTGAGTTATTAGTTATACGCATTTTAATAACTAAAACTAACTCAATAATAGATCATGTGAAAACTACTAAGACAAGCTAAATAAAACCGTTTAAAAATACAATTGTTCGTTTCTGTTATATGTTTGAACGATTTTATTTAGCCTGGACTAGACTAAAGATTAGTTGCACCACCTACCTCTTAAAGTTAAGGTTTCCGTCAAATTTAACAGTAACAGTAACATTGATTGTATTGGTTTGGATGAATGTGTTGCACCAGAGTATTTAGTAGCTCGGCTAAAGATATCTTTTTCATAGAATTTGACATTTGAGCGTGGCCGGTTACAGTTAGCGTCAAGTTATGACGTCATTTTAACAATTGTCAAACGGTGCAACCTGTGTTATACCTGACCGGTACTTTAACTGCACTGTTAATATTAAAGTAAGATCGTGCAACCCCGGCTAAGTAATTTCAGAAATTCAGAACATACGAATGAGTACATTGTCAACTATTTAAGTAGGTAGGTACTTAAGAAAGCGCTTTACGTGATAGAATTTTAAAATGTTTTCTAATAGCTATCTCAAGTTGTCTGCAACACCAATTTAAAGTTTTATTTCCTAAATTATGTGTAATGACGATCGTTCATAACATTCATAGAGTTTTTTATTGAAGACATTTATTTTGAATTTGCGTAATCGGGTTATGATATAGTTCTCTGAATAAAAGATATAAATGATATCAAAGAGTAATAAAAAAAGTAAATAATTGTTTTAATTAAATATAACATAACATAAGCTCACGCCTATATCCCCGAAGGGGTAGGCAGAGGTGCTAGCACACACATTTCGCCAGTTTATTTTTAGGTCCCAATGTAATAGGTGGCGAGCCTATTACCATTGACCGGGCACTTATAAACCCGCGATAAATACACACATAACTTCGAAAAGCATCGAAAAGTCATTGGTGTGTGCCATGGTAATGGGATCGAACCCGAGACCTCGTCTCAGCGGTCCATTGCCCATACCACTAGCTTACCGCGGCCTAATTAAATATACGTTTGAATATTTGCAGACTGGCAATAACCACAATCACAAAGGCGAAGACGACAAGCCGTTAACGGCGCACTCGCCGGACGACCCCAGCGAACACATTAAAATTATAAAAATTGAGAAGACTAACGAACCACTTGGTAAGGAATTATTTCATTAAAACGACCACAGAGTATTCAGCAAGTTTCAGTTAGTTTGCGATGATGCGATCAGTTTTTAATTGGTATTCAAGTTTCAACCTTATTCCATCAAGACAAGGTTCAAAATAGAATACAGCAGTGAGATAAGACTGCAGCGTGTTGTTGCGTACTATTTAAAACTTTGCCTAAATGGAATAAAGTTGATATTTGATCATATTTGTGCGTCAGCATTAGGTGTATGACTATCAATACGAGTTAATTCTAACTGAAAGAGCATTAGGCTGATCGAGGACGGAATTAGTTACTAGAAATATAGGCCGACCGCTTAACAGAGTTATCGCCTGCGGGGCAGACGGGCGGGGAGGAAGGACGAGAGCGGGGAACGCGTGAGGTGCGGGCGGTGGGCATACGTCCCGTAGGCAATGACTCAGTAAAGCCATTGGTCGATGTCTCGTGGTACCGTATTACCGAATGACTATGAACTTATTGAATTTGGATTTGAATTTGAATTTAAACTTTTTCTTCCGTTAATAAGTATCAAAATGATTTGTGATGTTTTCCTTCAAGAAATCGCTGCTGGTCGCTGTTCTTTGAGTCGGAATCTGTCGTAACATTTGATTGTAGAAAAGTGCTTATTTGTTAAAATAAATATTTTCAGGTGCTACAGTAAGAAATGAAGGAGAAGCCGTTATTATTGGTAGGATAGTTAGAGGGGGAGCGGCGGAGAAGTCAGGCTTATTACACGAAGGTGATGAGGTTAGTATTACTTTTGTGTTCTGATTTCATTCATTATAATGTTTTTCGAACAAAAAATGCTTTGGAGAAATGTGCTACAATGCTGTAAAACGGTCGTGCCTCGCAGAGCACATTAAGCTGTCGGTTACGGTTGCCATACGAACATCTATAACTGTCGTTATGGGTAGTTGGAGCTCTCAAAAATCCAACTAGCCTAACTACAGAACTTCGATATTGCCAATTTGGTTGTGGAAATCCGATGGCAGTCGCTTCACGGAAAATATCGAAGTTCAGCCGCATCTTAGTGAAAGCCGACTCCAACCGAGTTGGTAATAGTTTCAAAGAAGGAATGATGAGGAGGCGCCAAAGGGTGTTCAGCTTGCGGTTTTTGCAGACCGTATTCATTCCACTGCGTATAAATTCCTTCTCGCCTCTTCTCTATATGGTAGGTTGCACGAATGTGACGCCAGTTCGATCCCAGGTTTTACCATGGCACACACCAATAAATTTTCGATGATTTTCGAAGTTATGTATATATTTATCGCAAGTTTCTAAGTGCCCGGTTAATGGCAATATAGACCTGGATAAACCTGGGTTCGAACCCGAAACCTCGTCTCAGCGGTCCATTACCCATACCACTAGGCTACCGCGGTTTTAGAAACATGTTTATGTTCATGTTTCTAAACATAAACTGGCGAAATGTGGGTGCCAGCACCTCCACCTACCTATATTCCCTATAGGCGTAAATTATGGACCGCGTGATCGTCTGCTTCCTAAGCGGTATAATAAAACAGTACCCGCCCCCCGCCGCAGCTGCTGGAGGTGAACGGCGTGGGCATGCGCGGCAAGTCAGTGCACGAGGTGTGCCAGGTGCTGGGCGCGCTGTCGGGCACGCTGTGCGTGGTGCTGGCCCCGCGCCGCGCCGCGCCGCGCCCGCCCCCGAGCCACCGCGTGCTGCACGTGCGCGCGCACTTCGACTACGACCCCGAGGACGACGTCTACATCCCCTGCCGCGAGCTCGGTGAGACATGCTTCACTAGTTTAGTCTTTACGTTGATCCCGGTTGCCTTTCTTTTATGGTGTTAAGCTGAAGGTAAAGTCGCATCAAAGAGCTCACCATTGCGAACACGTACGTGCCAATGGTGGAGCTCAGCTTGACGGCCTCATCAGATGCTTTTTTCAAAGGACCCCGGACTGTAGGAATAAGGATACACGTGCGCCGGTAAGGAATTCCAAGATTTAACGGTGCGGCAGAGGAAACTCACCGAACCGATTGGTTCTTGATGGAATATTCTGTACCACATGCGGGTGATATGCCATGAGACTTTCAATAACACGAACCCGTTAAATATTTGAATAATTTATTCAATGATAATACAGGAGAGCGACTATCATCTGACCTTTAAATCGCAAAAACGGTACCTTCGTCACATGCACGTAAGAACCGTTTGAATTGGTAAGTGATATTATAAAATTACATTGAAAAGAAGTTCATTGTGAGTTTCGAAGAAGCTTTCAACATGTTATATCATACCTTGTGGTACGACGTTAGCTGCTAATCATCATATTAAATTAAACATACTGGCACTCTAAAATAGTTGCAAATGGTTTTTGTACGTCCCCAAAATTAATAATTAAATAAATTGTCCCAAAACAGTCATAAAACTGGAAATCAACTGAAGTGTCTCGCAAGGAACTACACTGGGGCCCAAAATATGTTCTTTTTTCCTATTTCAGGTATTAGTTTCCAGAAAGGTGACGTATTGCATGTAATCAGCCGTGAGGACCCCAACTGGTGGCAAGCGTTCCGCGAAGGAGAGGAAGATCAAACTCTCGCTGGATTAATACCCAGCCAAGCCTTCCAGCATCAGTAAGTGTTGTTCGAAGATTTCGGTATATCTCTTTGTAGTTCATTCAAATTAGTTTGATCTTACGTTTGTATAACTCTTTATTTAAGGTTTATTATAGTCAACGGACTCCCTTCGTCAGACTAAGCTAATATTTTCTATTAGTCGACAAATTTTAATTGATTTAGTTTAACTCCAATTCATAATATTACACCAATTACTCTCGTTCAATTAATAAATCTTGTTCCGAACAAAGAAATGTTTAAAAAAAGCATTACTTCCAAATATTTTTCTTGGTTTTTCAATGTTTTTATTGGAAATAAATTGTGTTATATTACAATTCTTATGTCATACTGTATCAACAACTTATTTCACTATTTCTTCAGTGACATAACCATTAATTTCACTTAATTCCAGGAGAGAATCAATGAAACTCACATTAGCTGGAGAGGTAGCCGCCAGAGACAAGCCGAGAAAGGGTGGCACGTTACTCTGTGCAAAGAAACCACCTCGCAAGAAGAAGGGCAAGAAAGCTACCAGTGAGGCTGGGTACCCGCTATACTCGACCTCCGGAGGGGATGGTGAGTCATCCGTGATTGCAACTATTATACTAGGTATTGTTTATTCAAAATTTTTATGGTGTGGGGGTAAGATTAATACTGCTTTGGGGCTGGTTATTTTGATAGTTTTATAAGTATGTGCTTCTTTCCCGTTCGCTGAAGTCAGCGAGGGTGGTTATGTCGGACTTGAACCGACCAAAACCGCACGCCCGTCCGGCCATCATCGCCAAGTAGCCTTTGGCATAGCCCCGGCTAACCCAGGGCCGTAAACAACACGTCCGCGTAGTGTCTTGTGCTTTTATTAAAAACAAACTAATTTTGAAATAAGGCAATAAAATAAAAAAATTCCAACCGACTTCAAGTGCTAAAAAGATCTGTTTGAAGTTGGTGCTTAAAGTGTCAGGCCATACCATAATTATGAATAGCAAACATAAATTAGCTGTGTAATTTCGAAATCAACTCACAAAATCCAGACCGATGGAATTTAGATCGTACTTCTTTTTAAAATGGGTTAAAAATAGGCCTCACGAGCGTTCAAAGTGGTTATGTTGAAATTTTAAAATGCTACATAATTACATAATGTAGTTTGAATTACATTGCTTGGGCTTATTCCGATTGTTTTTAAAAACTTACCATTCAATTGGCATCTAGCCCTCACCACGTGGTAGAGCCCTACTTTACTCTGCACTAAACCAGCTACGCATTAGCACCTTTTCGCTTAATTTCAATATGAAATTTGAATAGCTTAATCGATTTTGAATCTTGTACCAGATGTAGATATTAATCTAAGGTTCTTTTTATACTTTTCTCTGTGCCTATGCCTCCTGTTTTGCTCAGTCTCCTATCTCTTTCATTCTCCTATCTGCCTCATTCTCCTATCTCCCTCGGCCTCCTGTCTTTCTCAGTCTCCTATCTCCCTCGGCCTCCTGTCTTTCTCATTCTCCTATCTCCCTCAGCCTCCTGTCTTTCTCAATCTCCTATCTTTCTGTCTCCTTCCTCATTTGGCCTTCTGTCTTCCTCAGTCTCCGGTTTCCCTTAGCTTCCTGTCTCCCTCAGCCTCCTGTCTCCTGCTTCCCTTAGCTCCCTGTCTCCCCAGTCTCCTCTCTTCCTCAGCCTCCTGTCCTCACCAGTCTGCCCAGTCTCCTGTCTCCCTCAACCGGCTGCCCCCCTCAGTCTACCCCTGCCACCCGTAATGACTTGTGCGTTCGGTGCCCGCAGAGTACGAGCAGGAGGAGATCCTGACGTACGAGGAGGTGGCGCTGTACTACCCGCGCGCGTCGCACAAGCGCCCCATCGTGCTGATCGGGCCGCCCAACATCGGCCGCCACGAGCTGCGCCAGCGCCTCATGGAGGACAGCTCGCGCTTCGCCGCCGCCGTCCCGCGTACGTACTTTATTCCTCACTGTTTTATGCGGAAATCTTCACAGATACCTTCTCTTGGTACCAGCGGAGTTGGTTATGCCAAACTCGAACCGACTAAAACCGCATGTCGTTTTGTATCGTATGTGGAATTGCCACTGTCATATCACTCATACCTAGGGTTGCCAACTCTAGAAAGGACTAACCCGAAGATTTTGAAAATCTAGTTGTGTGGGGGAGGGGGAGGGGGCGTAAATTAGTCATTAATTTTAAAATTTATATTTATTTTGTTTAGTAGCAGTTAAGTAATTCGCGATTTTTAGGACAAACTAAATTAATGCTCATGTAGTTCCTCTCTTAGCTTCATCACACTAAATAAGCATTAAGGGACAGGTATAGAGCGAAGCGAGTGACACGACCTATATTTTGTAAAATTTTAGAAAATACGGGAGCCAGCGTCTCATTTAGGAGACCGGGAGGGTAAACATTATCACGGAGTCTCCCGGGCAATCCGGGAGGGTTGGCAACCCTACTCATACTCCGGCTAACCTTGTTTGATATCACAAATGCTAATAAACGTATTAAAGGAATTTGAGAGTAACAAGATGTCTCCCAACATATCCACCATATAATGAATATTTTTCATTTATTTTTTATAATTTCGTACATATAGATATATAAATACAATGCGTACTGTTACTAATTTAGGCAGAGTTCAATGGAGAGGTTTTGTGTTGTCATTGGGAAGTCTGGTAAACCCTTCTTTGTCTTTTGCACTGATAACACAGAGACTCTCTTAAGCTATTCCCCCGCCCCTCTCCCCCTTTTCCCTTACCCCCTCTTCTCTATATGGTCGGCAGCACGAATGTGAAGCCCCTGGTTTTGCAAACGTCCTTGACCAGGGTAACCACTTTCCCTCAGGTGGGCCGCGTTCTTGTTTGCCTCCTAAGTGGTTTAAAAAAAATTGTGGTATTCTTGCAGATACGTCGCGGCCACGCAAAGACCACGAAGTGCCAGGACAGGACTACCATTTCATATCGCGTACGCAGTTTGAGGCCGACATACTGAACAGAAAGTTTGTGGAGCACGGCGAGTATGAGAAGGCGTATTATGGTGAGTATTTTATACTAGCTGATATTTCATACTAGTTGATATTTCATACTAGTTGATATTTTATACCAGTTAATATATGAAACTAGCTGTTGGCTCCGCCCGCGTGGACTTCTGATCCCGTTCCCGCTGCTTGTACTTCTGATCTCGTTCCCGCTGCATCATAAAAGCCTTCTGCAAACAAATAAAAAAAAGAATTACTCGAATTGGTCCAGCCGTCTTCGAGTTATGCGCTTACCAACATATTTCGAGATTCATTTTTGTATACAGATTAGTAGATATTTTATACTGGTTGATATTTTATACCGGTTGATATTTTATACCGGTTGATATTTTATACCGGTTGATATTTTATACCGGTTGATATTTTATACTAGTTGATATATAAACTAGTTGATATTTTTACTAGCTGATTGAATTTTCATCCTGTTTCCGTTTCCCATGCGAACTCATCACAAACCCACGTTTTAACAATCCCAAAGATATCAGTAGTAAAATATTTCTTAAACATACCTATACTTACATAAACTAAACATATCATATCAAACCGAACAAAAGTTGTATGTATGAATATGGCTGTTTGCACTGGTCTGGTCGTGCCTCGGAGAGCACGTTAAGCCGTCGGTCCC
This sequence comes from Pelosia muscerda, assembly GCA_963691645.1. Lineage (NCBI taxonomy): Eukaryota > Metazoa > Arthropoda > Insecta > Lepidoptera > Erebidae > Pelosia > Pelosia muscerda. Next base: position 15,836,406 of record OY829109.1, on the reverse strand, counting down.
GGGTAGTTGGAGCCCTCAGAAGTTCAACCAGTCTAACTTGGAACTTCAATATCTCCATTGGTAATTGGACCATTGGTTGTGGAGGTCAGATGGCAGTCGCTTCACAGAAAATATCGAAGTTCAGCCGCATAACAGTTAGACTGGAAAGCCGACCCCAACTGAGTTGGGAAAACGTTCAGAGAATGATGATCATATCAATCCGAGCAAGCCAGGATGTCGTTTTTCTAGCTTGATTTGAGGTCTAGATACACGCCGTGTCCTATAAACTAATTATCAGGATTGGGATGAATCAGGATTTAACAATAGTTAACTTTGCCTTCGCGAGTGCCACGCCATAGGAAGACATCGAATGGATCTACTCGGGAGGGGATACCCCAAACCAGAGGATTACATGCACCTGCGATTGAGAGGAGTAGCCGCCTTGATAGAGAGGGCTATCCCTCCTCTAACCTAGGAGCCAGGATGGGGTCAACACAAAGGGTCCAATAGGGTCGAAGTGTCTGCGAAAGCTCCAGAGCTCGCACCCCAATAACATAAGATAAGTTAAGTTAAGATGGTTAACTTTCGTATTTATCTCTGCAGGTACGTCGCTAGAAGCAATCCGCGAGGTGGTGAACTCGGGGAAGATTTGCGTGTTGAATTTGCACCCGCAGTCGCTGAAGATCCTCCGCAACTCCGACTTGAAGCCCTACACCGTGTTCGTGGCGCCTCCAAGTCTCGAGAAACTCCGGCAGAAGAAAATTAGAAATGCGGAGGCCTTTAAGGTAACATCACACTTTCTATTAAAATCATAAAGTTATCCGTAGATGAACAGAGCGTACGAGTGACATAAGTTTCTTTACACAAAACCCAGGCGTGAGCAAGTGACAGAACTGTGAAATATTTTTTATAAACCATTATCAACTTTGACAGAAATAGATATTGCAGTGACGTCAATATCTCTACAGTAAAAGTCACACGTCCCTGCCACAGATATTTTAAATTCGGTAACGCGGTAATTTCTTTTGAATTTTGCGAGAACGACTGCCGTCTGACCTCGCAACTCCGAGACAAAAGGTGGTCTGTCGAACGTCTACTGAACAACAGGCACCGCCTGTGATTGGCAGGTGATATCGACGACCGTACCTTGGAGTTTTGTACGCTCATAAGAGTGTCAAAAGTTTACTAAAACTAATATCATAATAAACTAATACTGCTATATTCTTAACCCTATTCATCCTGTTATAAATTTTATGTAGATACAAAGTATGTCCTCCCGGAGACAGTGAAAGTCAGGGATGGGTACACGGCTCGCGCTTCTTTCTTTGTGCAATAGAAATGTTCACTATACGCGACCAATGTTACGTATAATAAGTACCTACCCACATTGATCTAATCTCTGTGTATGTTTATATTGCATGAAATATATAGAATTTTCTTTCATTTCACCATTTTCCCTTGGAGAGATACATTATAGAGTTACCCGTTAAAAATTTAATTTCTCAATTAGGGAAATCTTACCATACTGCTAATTAATATACTACCTTTATCAAACAACAGGAGGAAGAATTAAAAGAAATAATCGCCACCGCCCGCGACATGGAGTTGCGGTGGGGCCACCTCTTCGACATGATTATAATAAACAACGACACACAACGCGCCTACCAACAACTACTGAACGAGATCAACAGCCTCGAGCGCGAACCGCAGTGGGTCCCGGCACACTGGCTCAAGCACACCTAGCGGGAAACCCCCCTTGCCGAGGGACTTCCCCCGGCAACGCTCGCCCGAGTCGATAACAGTCATCGCAACTATCGATTATCGATAACGAGAGACTACGCCGTGTCTAAACTCTTGCTAATATTCGATATTATTACGCGAATGTTATTACATTTGCTTTTCTACTTCTTAAACGTTTGCGACGTTAAAAGAAACAGTAGTTTGACAGATATGAGTGTACTCGGTAGCGATAGGGACATGAATATCGATGCAAGCGCGTGGTCGGATCGAAACGACATAGAAAATATAGAATTTAGAAATGTGTTCCAGAAACCATGTTTAGTTAACGGACGTAAATATTTGAATAAAGATGAGAAGCCGTTCGCGTGACTTTATATCGATGGCCGAATCGATTTCGGTGCATCGAATTGTATTTTACTCGTTTCAACATCACTTTAGTTTAGAGTTATGAATTTATTTGGATATTGTAAATGTTACAAGTGAGGTGCAAAGTACTTATGAATATGAATGCGGAGATGGTGTTATGAAAACAAAATGAGAGAAATTATATAATATTTATTCATTAAAGCTGATAGACCACAAGATTCGTACGTTTTTATCTGTATTACTTATTATTGATTACGGTAATCATTGCAATCAAATACTGGCAATAAAAATAATAAATGTATGGCTGGCTATATAACGTTTGCAATAACGTAGAAATTTCAATAAAAAAGAATGTGAATTTTTATAATAAAAAAACATAGGATTCCTTTTTAAATTTTAACAAAATATACTGCCTTATTCATGAATGTTATACATTTTAAACTTCTAAGTAATTGTATGTTAAAATAAGAAACTAAGGAACTGTTATTAAGATCCTTGTTTCTCATTTTAATAATATTTAGAAATAGTTATTATATTAAAACCCCGAGAGTCAGTCATTAAATCCTTCGGTAGTTTAGATATTTATATATAAAATTGAAAATAATACTTTCAATATTTTGTCCTGACTGACTCGGCAACGCACGCCCCAAACCTTTTAAACTTATTTATGAGTGTATTTAAAAACCAATAAAATTATTGAATAAAATCCATTTTTAATAAATATATTTACTGCTTGGTCTTATTGTTTTCTACGATACTAATCATGATTTTTGTTTCAAATTTTTAAATTTGAACTTGTCCTTAAATTGGTAACACAATGAATAATATTGCCAAAGGAAATATTTAAAAAATAACATAAAAGCATGAAAGTTTCTAAATCCACAAAAATACTGTTTACATTCCAAGGTTACATTCCCTTTAGCCGTATTGTATAACTTTAATTAAATATATTCATGTATTATGAAATTGTAAAGACTGTCCAATTATAAATGTTCATATTTACTTTCTTAATTTGGAGGTTATGCATTATATTTTTATTCCGTTTAAAAATCAAAAGTGCTATTTTTTAATGAATAGCGTGTATTGCCAGTCTAAATAAAGAAAAAGTATTAAATGACACATTAAAAAAAAACTGTTGATCTTTATACCATAATTGCTATCATCAACAATAATGCGATGGAATTTATAGTTTGCAATGAATTAAATAGTTAGAGAATTAAATACGATCGTAAACAATAAAATATTTCTCTATTGCCAAATTTATGGGGTAGTTATTAAAAAAAATAGGATTTTTTGAAAAATTTCTCCTGTAGAATTCTCGTGGATTTCTCTATAAGGAAACGAATCGATGGTAGCAAGTTAATAGTTCCAATAAAACCAATTAAAATTAACACTGCTATTATAGTGCGTAGAAAAGCAATATTTTATATCCATATAATCAAATTATACCTACCTACTGTACAACGACATATCTGTTTTTATAGTATACCTATTTCAATTAAATATTTTCGGGCAATGAATTTTTTTTTGGCAAATATACCCGTTTAAAATATACCTTTAGTAAAAAAATAATATTAGATTGAATAGTCGCGAATATTTAGAGCTTGAAACGGTAATATTACAACAGTGTACCGTAAATTGTAACCAGAAAATATTAATCAATTTAAGCACTCAAATAATATTTAATGAAAGTATTAAGTTCGAAATATTGTTTTTATTATTGAATAATAATACGGGAAAATGGGAATTAATGTTAGTATAATGTTTTAGTAACGTTTAGACGTTCTACTGGAAGGATTTTACCTAGGACAATAAATATCATAGGCTAAATTTGAAAAAAAAAATAGTGATTTTACCAACCATACTTTAAATCCACAAATATTATATAGACGTATTGCTAGTATTAAGGTGCGTCCAGATTTGTGACATGAACAGCGGACCGGACAGCGTGACATCAAGACATGATGTTGAGTGTGGACGTAACTACTTGTGCCACATGGGTACACAAATTAGAGTTGTGCTGACACGGCCACCAGTCGATCGATGGTTTCATATAAGCCCAGCTATCACGCAGCTGAATACGCGACGGACACGCACTTCTGATACGGTCACCGTGAAATGTTACTTAAATGTAGACGCGGCATTAGACTCTGGTCACCCTGCAATAATTACAAAACAGGTACAAATTTTTAAAAAATAATTTTACAATCAGTATTAATATTATCTGGTTACGAGATTAATTTGAAGCAGCGATATAAATAATTGCAACAAACGATTTTTAATGAAACAATATTCTAAATAAATGTCCGATTATAAATTAGTTCTGTATTTGTATATCTATGTAGATAGACATGTGCATTCCAAATGATTTTGTGCCAAATATGTGAGGCCACGAGACTGTGGATTAAATATTCTTTTTTAACGTAATCACAATTTTTAAATATGTTATTTTATATGTATGTTGTAGGTATTCAACATTACCCCTTACATGTTATGTGTACCTACTGATTTAGAGACAATTGTGTCATAAAGTTTTTTTTTTTAAATCGTGAAAATAAACTGCGTTAGTTGTGTAAGTTATGTATTTAATAAATCAGTGGTAACCTGTGAAGGTGCTAGAACTTGTAAACTATTATTTGTTTTTTTTTTTTTATTAATTAATTCTGTGTGTTTTTAAGTTATTGTCCATCCAGTGTGATAGCGAATGATTTTTGAAAGGGATATAGGTATTAAAATTTTGAACATCAGTGAACAATTCCTCAAAACATTATTCACTATCATTACCTGATTTCGTGGATTTGTCGAACTTCACAGTATTGATATTATCTTATTTATAAATAGCCATGTATATAATTTATTAACAACTGAGGAAATGATAAAAAATATTATAAATAAATAACATGTTAATAGTGAACAATTTATTGTAAATAATAGAATACCTATTAAATTTAATATCAGATAAAACGTTTGTTTCATTTTTATTTTCACCTCAATCAGAAGAATTGTTAGACATGATGCCCACGCCTACTTTCCATTATCGCACCACTCGCCTTAGAGAGGGAGTTCATTCTCCCACATTACGACCAGAAACCTGTGCACTGTGCGGTGTGAAAGGAGCTTCATCCTGCGATCGCTCAAGCTGTGGAATGAACTCCCTGCTGTGGGTTTTATTAAGCGATTACATTGTGGAAGGCATAAGAAGGTTTCTTCATGGTGGCAAACGTCCATAGGTCAAGGTGACCAGTGTGACCACTATAAGGTGGGCCATGTGCTTGTCTGCCACTTGAGTGATATAAAAACATTATTAATTACGACAATTACTTTAGCTCTTCCTTCTTGAATATAGATATTCATATTATGTAGTCTCACACTGAACTTGCTTTAGTCACAGAACAGACGTTGATCAATTTACAAACAAATTTTAGTTAGCTAGTAATGAAAATAAATAACCATGATGAAATCTGGAGTCGTTTATTGCATTGGAAGGGGGTCGAGCAGTGGCGCAGCTAAAATGCTAAATAAAAACTGAGACGAGAAGTTTGTTTAAAAAAAGCTTATGGTATGAATGCTAGAATGCGAAAATATACATTTAAGTGCATTTTTATAATAACTTACGTATATTTTTAATATCTTAAGGAAATACCTAGACTGGTGAAAATAAATATTCATGAATATTTTTTATAAGTAGGGTAGGGTGTCTCACATTGGACCGGGTAAATTTCAAAATCTTGTAGCGTGCTCATTTTTCGATGAATTCTTCTAATTTTTTGTGTATTGTTAGTAAATTTATTTAGCTACAATAATACAATCACTTATTGTTGAAATTCCATTTGGTTTCAGAGTAAAGAAACAATTTATGGAAAACGAGATTTGGTTCAATGTGTCCATCGGGATGTACTCATTTAACCAGGGTATTTTCCACATTGAACCACCATATTAGCTATATTATATATTAGACTAATTTGTTTTTAATCCTATAACGAATCAAAATAATTACATGTGCAGAAAATTTTGAAATTAATTACAGCTGACGGTTCAAATCAAATTTAGATAGGAAAAAATTAAAATTAATGCTTCGATGGAATTCGAACCCGCGATCTTTCCCTTACAGGAGGAAGGGGCAAGATTGGTCGGGCCCTACTTATATAAAGCACTGAGCGACATGGAAACAGCGATCACTAATTTATTAGGAGTCTAACGCTCTACCAATACGCTATAGAGGTCAATAGGAAAATCTCGAGATTTCGCATAACTTGATTTTAGATTTGAGGAATGAGCTTTGTTGTAAATAGCCTACACCTGATAATAAAGCTCGCTTCATCAAAGCTAAGGTAACAAGCTTAGGGTTTACATGAGGTCAAGTCTGTATTAAAGTAGCTTTACTTGTCTACCATAATAATTAACCTGTTAAGAGCCTTTGCCCCAAGGAGATAAGTAAATAATTATTCTTTTCTAAAACTAATTTTTAGTTGGGTAAATTACTTTTTGAAATATTATTAATTTTTAACAATTTAGAGGCTGGCAACTTCTAATCTTGACGTTGACATATATGACGTAAGTATAATTTGACAACTGACGGCCTACTTTCCAAAGGGAGCGAAAATTTTAACAACAAACATTCTTATAAATCTCCCTCGTAAGTTGGATTCGTGAGAACTGCTATATTATAAGTGTTAAAATGCCGTCAATGAAAGTGGAAGGTGACAGTGATGGGGACGGTGATATGTCTGGTGGTGATACTGAACGCTCCAATGGGTCTTCGAGAGGCCCAGACAGAGACTCGAGTGCTGAAGAAGCCGATGAGCCTGACTCCGATGATTCTTCAGAGATGGACGAGAGCGAGTGTGAACGGCGGAGGAACGAGTGCCTCGAAAACCTGAGTTAGTATTCCCTCATACATTTTGAGGTTATGTTTACAAAACAAAATGTTTAAAATGGTATTTTTAAATTCGTTGTTATTGTCATACTTAATTATTGTTGATAAGAATGTTACGAAACGGCTAAGATTCAGCAATGATTCTATTGTCATTATATTGTACAAAAAGAAGTATGTGCCTACTTACTAGAAAGATAGCAGTATTTCTTTTTAACAGTAGCTTCATCTCTTGCTAAAGTAGCAGAATTCTAGCGACTAATAAATAAAAGTATTATCATAATAAAAGTATATTGTTTACTGTGCTTTCAATATCATCAAAAATGAGAAATATCTTTTGTTAACTCTTATCTGATAAGAATATAAATACCTATCTAATCTGACAGTCTTACTGGTGACCAGCAACAAAACCTGCAACAATGGCTGTCCAATTGATGTTATTGAAATTTAACATAACATAACATAAACTCACACCTGTATCCCCGAAGGGGTAGGCAGAGGTGCTAGCACCCATATTTCGCCAGTTTATGTTTAAGTTCCAATGTAATGATTGGCGGCCTATTGCCATTAACTAGTCACTTATTAACCTGCGATAAATATACACATAACTTCGAAATGCATTGAAAAGTCAATTGTCTCAGCAGTCCATTACCGATACCGCTAGGCTACTGCGGCTTGCATTTGTGGCTTGCATTTCGCCGCTCATTCTTTTCATTTGCATTTCATGTGGTACAAGAGACAGTAAGATTAAATGTAGCATCTATATCCTTGTCCAAGCACATTTCACCATGGAGACTTAGCAACTAAAATACATTAGAACTGATGGGCAGGTCTTGTTTTTTTACCCGCTAACAACTAAACCTCTCAAGTGGCTCTGGCTACCCGACACATCCCCAAAACACAACACAATATTATTATTAGCAGCTGTATTTTGTAGTTCAGAGGTACTAGTCGGATTGCTCAATTAGGAGGGGGATACCATCATGCTATACTACTACTTGCAGTGGGGATGGGTGATCAGCGCCTATGTGTGGGCCTTTTCACCCATTCCCCTGTAACAACTGCCATAGACGTTCCTATGACAACCGGGACCGACGGGTTAACATGCTCTCCAAGGCACAACCAGACATATTCATATTCATGAATTTATTTTACACCGCATAGCAAGGAATCAGGTCAAAAATTTCTTTTTATTTCCGATTTTATTTAGCTGCTACATTTTCGTTAAGGAATTTATTACGTGGGACCGAAAAACTTGTTGACGAAATGTGTGTTTAGTACACCTCTGCCTACCTCTTAGGGGTTTACGGGCGTGAGCATATTTATGTATGTATATGTATTTGCACGGAGCGGGGATCGAACCCGCGGGGGTCGCATTCACAACCGCTACAAAGGCTGTATAAAAGTTGTCCTAGTCAAAGATCTTGATAATGAACCATAAATATTATAGTTCTAATATTATATTCCTGCAATTTCCAGCAAATCTAGAGCGTCAGTTCACCGTCCTTCGCGAACAGCTGTACGTGGAGAGAGTGAAGCAGGTAGACCATCAGCTCGCCGAGGTGCGGTGCGGACGGTCACAGGAGTACGTGGGCCCGTTGCGAAGGCTGCAAGAGAATATGAGAATTAGGTAATTTAAAAATGTACACCTGGTAGTATACATTTGGTAGTCGTTACGGGTAGTTGGAGCCCTCAAAACTCCAACCAGTCTAACTTGGAACTTCGATATCGCCATTGGTCATTAGACCATTGGTTGTGGAGGTCAGATGGCAGTCGCTTCACAGAAAATAACGAAGTTCAGCCGCATCACAGTTAGACTGGAAAGCCGACTCCAAATGAGTTGGGAAAAGGTTCAGAGAATGATGATACATTTGGTAATACAGTCGATGCGACTGATACCCCATAAGGTAGGACACGACGGTATCTCCCGTCCGAAATGAGCTGTCCAACTGGGGAAGTACCTCCGCCCTACAGAAGACCGCGGTTATAATAACCATCGTGTTGTGTTCCCGCCGGTAAGTAGGGTAGCCAGAGCTCACTATACCCCTCCTTCCCCTCCCCTTCCTAGCCTCCCCACCCCTTCCCAGCTCTCCCCCTTTCCCTTCAGGGTGGGCAGCGCGTGTGTGACACCCTTAGTGTTGCACACGTTCATAGGCCACGGTGGCCGCTTTCCATCAGGTGGGTCGTGTGCTTGTCTGCCACCTACGTAGTATAAAAAAAAAAAAAAATAAAATGTGGGAATGCTTGGTGGGGGTTCCTCTCAAATTTCCTTTTTTGCCAAAAGACCATTCATTTATTCATTTATCACAAACAATGTTTTATATTGTGTAGGATACATAGGTTTAACATGCAAAATATATATTTCAATTGTCATTTATCAATTATATAATTTATATTCGTATTATAAAACTAAAATTCAATTCAATGAACCCAATAATCAATAATCAGATACAATGTGAATTAACTGTGATACAATTTCAATCAAAAACTAGATAACATTTCAACTAGATAACATAACATTAAAATACATAGTGAGTAAATAGTCAATGCAGCTAAATGACATGAAATTAGAATACTCAGTCAGCATAGTGTCAATTTAGCATGAGGATGGACGGGTGGAGCCGCCTGTCACCCTAGCAGAAGCAGGCCGCGGCGGCGGCGCAAAGCTCCCCATACGCGGGGAATGGACGGGGACACCGTGGTCCCTACACCCGACGGGGGTCATCTCGAAAGAGACGGCCCTGGGTCTGCCGGGGTGCGAGGGATATGTTGTCTATCTACCACCCCACCTCCGGCAACTAAAGACCCAAAGATGGCGTGTGTTTTGGTCGGTTCGAGTCCGATATAACCTCTCCAACCGCCCTCGGTGGAAAAAGGGGGTGGGGATTTTTCGCACGAAAAAAAAAGGTCAATTTAGCAGTCGCTCGTCTCAGAATTGAAACGAGCAAGTAACCAAACGTTTGGAAATTGGGTCAAAGTCGAAGTACCCCAAATATGCATGTAACTAAAAGTTTCTATAGATCCAAAATGATATGTTTATAGTTGCGTCATGCTTTGATGGCGGTTTTAAAACGACTGGCTTGGTTTGTTTTCTCTTTTTTGGTATTAATATTAGACAACGAAATGTTAGACGAATAAATAAAGAAAAATATGATAAGGGTGTAACCACATTAATCGACGCGGAATCGGCTTAAGCTGAGTGCGTATCACCACACTACTCGGCTTATCGCCGATTAGTTGTTGCGACGGCTGTTGACATGCGATCGGCAGTCGATTTCTCCGAACGGCCGTCACGACGGCTGTTCACTTACGTTCGGCAGTCGACACCTCCAAACAGCCGTCGCGACGGATGTTCGCAAGCGTTCGGCAGTCGACAGTCGTGATCGTGTGAGACCCCGAAAATATCAACAAATGCTTTCATCGCAGATTTAAGTTTAACTCTGAGCTGTACGGACGTTCTGGCCTTTCATTTGGAGATGAAGGCACGCGAGCGGATTCATTCGACTGCTACCCAACGCCGATCGGCCGTCTTCGGCGCCATTCGGCCACCGTCGTAGATGAAGGCATGCGAACGGTTGATTCAACTGCCGTTCAACGCCGTTCGACCGTCTCCAGCGCTGTTCGGCAGCAGTCGGAAACGTTCAGCTGGATTCAGCGCCGTACGGATACGATCAGCTAATCGACAAACGGTTCGATTCGCCGTCGGCCGATGCCGCGTCGCGTCGGCCGAGCCGAGCCGATGCGAAAGCTATTAGTAACACTCTTATTCCGTCGGCATAAAGACTTTTTTAACCGGCTTCAGCCGATTCCGCGTCGATTAATGTGGTTACACCCTTAGACTGGCACAGAAGAAAATAAACTTCACACACCAAAAAAAAAAACTAGTTAAAACCAGTCTTGTTAAAACAGCCATCATAGTGTGCCGCTAGTAAAGTGCATTTTAAGAAAGTTATTTGAAACTTTAATCTCTTGAATTAAGGTTTATATTATCGAAGTTGTGCACTTTTACCTAAATACGCATGAGAATAATTCGCGTACCCCAGCTACTTCTCACTTCCGCAATTACAAATATTCCCTCTAACCCTTCCAGCTAAGTTAATGACTTGTGTTGGGACTGGGTTGACGTCTGTAGCAAAGAACAGAAAAAACTAGTAGAAATGCGACACGATAGTTTCAGTAGCGGAACCGATGTCGCCAAACTCACACATATAATACAACCGTTAATAATACCGCGCATTACTAGTAAATAATTGCTTTGACTTTTAATGACATATTAGCTCAAAACATACGTACTAGAAAACGAAAACACACTTATACCCTTTTTAAGATAGTGGCACTGGCAACTATATTGCCACCACCTTTTTATTCAAACGTTCAAAATAGCGATTACTTTGCTATAGATAAAAAGTATTAATGGCGTTTCATACTTTGGAACAAGCTTGAATATTTACGAAAAAGTTAAGACGTATTCTTACAAAAAGGTTCACATTATCGAATTTATCCCTCATTGCGTAAATACGCATACCAATGACACGCGAACACCGACTATATCACACTTCCACTTGTTTTTTTTTCATGGTCTGTAGTGTATTGGCCAGGATTCTAACCCGGGACCTCTCGATCCTATTACAGACTTTTTAACCACTAACTGAAAAATCTTTCATAACACTAACGTTTAAACTAATACTATTTCATTTCCTTCTATGCTCAGAATTGAGGTAGCTGGTATCCTGAAACAGATGCGGATAGAGAACATCAAGCATAAGTTCGATGCGGAGGAGCAGGCAGCACACCAGCACTTTAAGGTAAGAATAGGTTAAGGAGAAAGAAAGAAAGAAAGAATTTGTTTGCTCATAAACATGGTAGAATATAACTAGATCTTATGTTTAGCCACAGTATGTGGCATGCAAATTTCGGATATGTTATAATACCTTCCGTATCGGAAGGTCTATCAGGGAAATTGACGGTGATGGCAAAACAGCAACATGGTGTTTAGTTGAGGTAGGGAAGTTGACTTTAACGGTAGAACGACGTACTAGTAAAACGCCGACAATTTGAAATTGCCCACCATAGAAATAGTCAGGTATATTCATTTAAATTATTATCTAATAGGAGTACATTAAGTACCTATAATGTAATTATAATTAAGGGCGACTGCGGTAGCCTAGTTGTATGGGTAATGGACTGCTGAAACGAGGTCTCGGGTTCGATCCCAGGTTTTACCATGGCACACACCAATGACTTTACGATGCTTCTCGAAGTTATGTGTGTATTTATCGCAGGTTTATAAGTGCCCGGTTAATGGCAATAGGCTCGCCGCCTATTACATTGGGATCTAAACATAAACTGGCGAAATGTGGGTGCTAGCACCTCTGCCTACCCCTTCGGGGATATAGGCGTGATATTATATATAAAAAAGCGATACCTATAGTTGAAAAACTCTCCAATGCTATAGAAACACCCTAGCATAAGCCATTTCTTCAGGAGAAGTTTTGTAGGCCTACCACTGGTCCTAGGGAGTTTATCTTCACACATTACGACCACAAACGGTGCGCACTGTGCGGTATGAAAGGAACTTCATCCCGCGCACGCTCAAACTGTGGAATGAACTCCCTGCTGTGGCTTTTCCAAGCGACTACAATATGGAGTGCTTCAAGAAGGGATATTAGAAGTTTTCTGCAAAGTAGGTAGCACAAGTGTGATACATTCGGTGTTACGCACGTCCATAGACCGTGGTAACCACTTTCCATATCATGAACCGTGGGCTTGTCTGAGATTTAGTAGTATAAAAAAAGCAAAGGTTGATTTTAAAGACTATATCAAACTAATATCATAAAATTCACATTTTGTTTTTACTTCATCTTGTATATTGTTTATGTGATTAATACGTCAGTAAAACGGCACTTATAAAACTCGTTAAGCACATAATAAACCGCGTTTTAATATTTACAACCGTAAATAATTACAATCACCAGTTTATCCTTGACGAGTTGTTGTAACATGCCAACAGATGGCGCTTTTCTCAATAAAGTTAGTACGCATTAATGTCAAATCGTACCGCTAGATGTCGTTAGCAGTTTCAAATTTCTACAAAATTCATCGTGCACTGAAAAATATTTTTTCACGGTATAGATTATTTTACTTATTTCGGTTAAATTATTGTTTTAACATGTATGTCAATGTGAAATATTGTTAATTTCGATGCTTATTCGATTATAATAATTTGATATAATAATATTTTATATAAATTAATGTTAAGTAATCTTGTCTTTCTTATCTCTAGCATGTAAAGAGGCTGTCAACACTACAGCAACTATTCGATAAAATAAAACTATAGTATGGCAACTCTAGTTGTGACGTAGCAACTCTCATAAAAGAGTTCAACGCAATACGCACTATTCAACTATCCGCCCTATCACTTTTGAAACTTAGCTACACAATAGCCTAATGACTGAGTTGTTTGAACTTGCAATAAAGAGGTTGCAGGTTCGAACCCTACTGAATATATAAATTACGTAAACACGCTGCTAACATAAGCCAATCGAAGTAGTAGCTATGTGGTAGATAATTTATAATTAAAACTAATAGTTCAATGACCAGTGAATTATAAAAAGCATAGGTACTTATTTCGCCGACACCAAATAAATATGGGATAGGGGGAGGATGATGAGTTTAGAGACCAGGGAACCCCACATACACTTTTTTTTCAATCAAATCATATCCTTGATTATCCAAAAATCATAATGACTGTTTATGAATAACGCGACAGCAAACATCCCCCTTTTTACTCTCATTTAAAGTTGAGTAGAGAGAGTAGAGATGTTGCATCCCTGGCAGTATTTTACCGTCTCTACCATGGTGAATGTTCTGATGAGCTCTTCCAATTAATCCCACACTCCCCTTTCCTATACCGGACAACACGTGCAGAGCTTAGATGTCACCCGCATACGGTACAGAATATTCCATCAAGAATCAAGCGGTTCGGTGAGTCTTTCCTCTGCCGCACCATTAAGTTCTGAAATTCCTTGCCGGCGCACGTGTTTCCTTCTCCCTACAGTCCCGGGTCCTTTAAGCGGGGCGTGAAAAAGCATCTGATGAGGCCGTCAAGCTGAGCGCCACCATTGTAGTACTGTACGTGTTTGCAATGGTGACCCTCTTTCATGAGACTTTGCCTTCAGCTTAACATCAGGCGAGGTGAAGTCAAATTGACGTATCATAAATTTAAAAAAAAATCCTCCTCCTAACAAAAATACTCTGAGGGAGGTAAGAAGCGACGGTATCTATCGTCTCAATTGAGCAGTCCGAAGTACCTCCGCCTTACAGAATACCGCAGTTAATAATAACCTTGTGTTGTGATTCATGCGGTTTATAGGGTAGCCAAAGCTCACTGGAGATGTTTTGTATTATCAGTGGGAAGATGAATGGATCTCTCTTAACCTTCAAATAAAGTTTAGTCAGTATGTCTGTTATGCATTCACGCCTAAACCTCTGAACCGATTTGTTGAATTTAAAGTATAGACATGGACTAGATTCGTAGAGCTTTCAAAACGATAAAAGCTATATTTAGTCGCAATTTTTTTCACCACGCGGATACCCACACTCTGAAGTCAGCGTCGATGGTTATGTCGGACTAGAACCGACCAAAACCGCATGTCCGTCTCGTGCCATCAGTTACAGGATTAGGTAGCCTATGGTCCTCCTTATAAGTCGTAATTACCGACAGCTACGCGGATAGAGCCGCAGGATATGGCTAGTCACATAGTATATACATATACACACATAATATTGTTACGAATGTCACCACTCATGACGTAAGCCGTCAATGATTGAAGCGTTTGACAATTTCAACTAGAATAATTGTAAATAAAGAGAATCGAAATTACGATCGTAATGACGAACGAAAAGACTAGCGAAATTAGGATTTCCAGAAGATTCTGCATGGTATATAAACAGCACCAGGAGCGCCAAAAGTTCAGTCCAGTCTCAGTGGTTGAAGTGGAAACAAGAAGAAGAAGTAAAGTGAAAAGTACAAGTGAAAGTGCTAGTGGTGCATGTGCAATACTGCATGTGCTGTGAACTAAAAACGCTCAGTGAACGTGGACGTTCTAGAGACTGTGTGTAAAGACAGTGCGTTGCAGTACAGTCCTCTAAGTGTGTACGAGTGCCTCGGACAATAGACTGTGTATACGCTAAAGACTGTTGTGAGTTGGTAGCTTGAATAAAGTGTAAAAATCGCTCGAGGTTGTTTACTTCCAATCCCGAAACCCGCTTCCCGTTACATTGGTGTCAGAAGTGGGATTGGAAGAAACGATGCCGTTCACACCAAGAGACCATCCAGAGCGACCCAACACACGGTCCAGAACTACGGGACGGGAACAAGGTGAACCCGACCCAGCGGTCTCACATGTCGAAGGCCCTAGTGATCGGCGTGATGCTGGCGAAGGACCCTCTGCTGTCCCCGCACATGGTTCAGCTACTCAGGAACCTCTAAGTGCACCTTCGCCGATGGACATAAGTGCACTCTTCCAACAACTGCGCGCAATGCAAGAGGAACAAGCGCGCCGCCAGGAGGAGCAAGCGCGCCGTCAAGAGGAGCAGGCGCGCCGCCAGGAGGAGCAACTGCGCGCTATGCAGGAAGAGCAAGCGCGCCGCCAGGAGGAACAACTGCGCGCCATACAGGAGGAGCAAGCACGCCGCCAGGAGGAACAAGCGCGCCGCCAGGAGGAGCAACTACAAGCGATGGGAGTCCGAGTACTCTCATTAGTCACGGAGACTATTAAGAAAGTGGAGGAGGTGCAGAAAACGGTAGAAAGCCATGAAAGCATAATAGCGGACCATCAAGCGCGCATCTCAACAGTTGAGGGCCATCTACGTAAAATCAAGGCTTCAGGTACAACTGCACCGGTTGCCGTAGTCTCTTCGGGAGGAAGCTTCAAGGTGCCTCCATACGACGGAACATCGTCCTGGAATGCATATAAGCGACAGTTTCAAGCTGTAGTACAGTTAAACGGCTGGAATGAAGAACAAGCGAGGACTGGACTCACCTTAGCCCTGAGAGACCAAGCAGCAACAGTGTTAGAGGCCATAGAGACTGAGGCTTCTTATCAAGAGCTCCTTGATGCCTTAGAGTCAAGGTACGGCGATGCACACCTGGAGCATGTATTCCGAGCACAGCTTCGGGACAGGGTACAAAAGCCTACAGAGACATTGCAACAATGGGCTTTAGAAGTAGAGAAGCTTGTGAGGAAGGCATATCAGTCCTCTCCTGCGACGTTCATTGAGAGGATGCTGCTACAAACCTTCGTCGATGGAATACGTGATAAGGAAGTAAGAGCCGCAGTACGTTTGGCCCATCATCCGGAAGTCAAAGAAGCTGTGGCACACGCACTTGAAGTAGAAGCCGTCCGTGGTGAAACTGGGAGTGGACGCCTGCGAAGAGTAGTGACATCCGAGCAAGAAAATGGACGAAGGAACTTCGCTCCCCGCTGTTATCAATGTGGGGAAAGAGGTCATCTCAGGAATGCTTGCCCGAACCGTACGACGTTGAGGACCGACGCAGGAATACAAGCATCGGAGACGGCGGAAAACTAATTCCGGCCAAGTTTAAGGGGTGGACGTTGGCCGGTAGTCGTGAAGCCCCAAAAGTCAAGATTTATCAAAGCACGGATGGAAATAGTCTAACTGTCAGTGGAAGAATAAACGGAATTGCATGTCAATTAACTTTGGATACTGGAGCATCGCGTACGGTAGTTGGGTTACGGATTTTGAAGGACTGTGGAAAGATAAAGAACCAGACAGAAACTATACATTTAACTACAGCTACTGGTCAACGTATACCTGTTAAAGGAGAACGGGTAGTGGCAATTAAGATGGGCGATAAACTCTTTTGGCAAGAAGTTGTAGTAGCTGATATAGTAGATGACTGCATAATCGGTTTGGACTTTATGAAAAATCATCAGTGCAAAATTGATATCGTAAACGGAGTCATTAAATGTGGAACAACAGAGGTGCCTATAAAGGGAGGTGTTGGAGGTAAAATCTACTGCCTTCGAGATACCGAACTACCACCAAGAACTCAGTCACTTGTACCAGTTACAATGAATAAAGATCCACGAAAAAGTTGCCGACGTTGTTTAGTTATTGAAAAGATAGAAGGAGATAACTCATGGATACCAGCTAGAACGGTAGTCGGGATGTCTAAAAACATGTTGGTACCAGTGTTTAATTTGAGCAGTGATACGCAGATCTTAAAAAGAGGTACCCTTATTGGAGTAGGTGAAGAAATAGAGTGGTTAAGAAGTTGCCAAGAGAAGACGAAGGTCTCTGAAGGAAAAATAGATGTCGGTAAAATCTTTGTCGACTGTAAGGAAGATATGAGTGCTATAGAGTTAGTCAAGGCAAAGAATTTGTTGAGACATTTCAGTGACATTTTCTCTGAGGGTGACAAAGACATCGGAAAGACTGGGTTAGTAAAACATCAAATAAATACTGGAGATGCACAACCAATCCGCCAACGCCCTCGACGAATACCGTTTGCCAAAGAAGAAGAAGTTCAAGGTCTGATAAAAGAAATGGAAGAAAATGGAGTAATAGAACCTTCTTCTAGCCCTTGGTGCTCTCCAGTTGTCTTAGTTAAGAAAAAGGACGGTACAACCAGGTTTTGCATCGATTATCGCCGACTGAATGACATTACGAAGAAGGACTGTTATCCGTTACCGAGAATAGACGACACACTAGACACCCTGAGTGGAATGAAATGGTTTTCTACATTGGACCTGAAAAGTGGATACTGGCAGGTGGAAATGGATTCCAAGGATAAAGAGAAGACTGCATTCTCTACTGGGAAAGGACTCTGGCAGTTCAAGGTTATGGCCTTTGGTTTATGCAACGCACCTGCGACCTTCGAAAGGCTGATGGAGCGAGTCCTTGCGGGATTAATAGGAGAAGCATGTCTGGTGTATCTTGATGATGTTATCATAGTGGGGCGAGATTTCGATGATCATCTTAAGAAGTTGGAAAGCGTGCTCAGCAAAATTAAGGGAGCAGGCTTAAAACTGAATTTAAAAAAATGCAGCTTTTTCAAGAGACAGGTCAATTATTTGGGACACGTCATCTCTGAAAATGGAGTAGAAACAGACCCCGCCAAAGTCTCTGCCGTAAAAGAGTGGCCGGCGCCGAAGGATAAAACACAGGTGCGAGCCTTTATGGGGCTCTGCTCTTATTATCGTCGTTTTGTGAAGAACTTTTCCGATATCGCGAAGCCACTGCATAGACTAACAGAAGAGAAGCGAACTTTCGTATGGGATCAAGAATGTGAGAGAGCTTTTGAAAAACTAAAGGAACGCCTTTGTGAAGCACCTATATTGGGTTATCCTGACGGAAGAAACGAGTTTGTTGTGGATACGGACGCCAGTAACCTAGGCATCGGTGGAACACTGTCACAGAGGAAAGAAGATCAAGAGGTTGTTATAGCTTACTTCAGTAAAACGCTATCAAAACCTGAACGAAACTATTGTGTAACGCGAAGGGAGCTTCTGGCCGTAGTAAAAACGTTACAACATTTCAAGAAATACCTACTAGGACGCAAATTTCTCATTAGGACGGACCATTCGGCGTTGAGGTGGCTTCTACAGTTCAAAAATCCAGAAGGTCAAGTCGCACGGTGGATCGAACAATTACAAGAGTTCGACTTTGAAATAGAACATCGAAGTGGTGGTTCACATAAAAATGCTGATGCTTTGTCACGCCGACCTTGTGCCGATGACTGTAAACATTGCGAAAGACAAGAAGGAAAAGAAGACACATTTATACGAGTCATAAGAACAGATTCTTTTAATGAAAGCTGGCATAATGACGCCATGCGAAATTCACAAGCAGAAGATAACGACTTAAAGCCGATTCTGGAATGGTTAACTAGTTCTTCTCTTCGCCCAGCTTGGAATGAAGTTGCTGGATTGAGCTCTACAACTAAAAGTTATTGGGCTTTATGGAATAGCTTGATACTTCGTGATGGCTTACTATGCCGAAAATGGGAGAGCGTGTCTGGAAATGGTACACATATACAAATTATTGTACCAAAAGCAAAAGTGGCGGAAATACTTAGAGCTTTTCATGATGGAGTTTCAGGTGGACATCTTGGAGTTAGAAAAACTTTATTAAAAATACGAGAACATTTTTATTGGTTACACTGTAAGGAAGACGTCCAAGATTGGTGTAGAAAATGTGTACCATGTTCATCTGTTAAAGGTCCACAAACACGAAGTCGAGCTAGGATGCAATTGTATAATGTCGGAGCTCCCTGGGAAAGGATAGCTTTAGACATAGCCGGACCTTTTCCTATATCAATGAATGGCAATCGTTACATATTGGTAGTGATGGATTACTTCACTAAGTGGCCGGAGGTGTTCGCAATACCAAATCAAGAAGCTCTTACGGTTGCGACTATACTGGTGAACGAGGTCTTTTGTCGATTCGGATTACCCCTTGAAATTCACAGTGATCAAGGACGAAACTTTGAATCGCAAGTATTTCAAGAAGTTTGCAAAATGTTGAAAATTCATAAGACGCGGACGACACCTTATCGGCCGCAGTCAGATGGTATGGTGGAACGCTTTAATAGAACTTTGGAGCAGCATTTGGCGAAGATAGTCGATTCGCATCAGAGGAATTGGGACGAGTATCTTCCACTATTTCTGTTGTCGTATCGTACAGCGGTTCACGAAAGCACTTGTATAACTCCAGCTCATGCAAATTTTGGCAGAGAACTTCGGCTACCGGCAGAACTCCTCACGGGGTGCCCTCCTGATTCACCTAACTCAATAACAGATTACGCTGATGAGTTAAGGAGAAAAATGGATAAAGTTCACAGATATATGAGAGAAGCAAATTTACAAGCCA
Source organism: Pelosia muscerda (assembly GCA_963691645.1). Lineage (NCBI taxonomy): Eukaryota > Metazoa > Arthropoda > Insecta > Lepidoptera > Erebidae > Pelosia > Pelosia muscerda. The sequence goes on along the minus strand of OY829109.1, from coordinate 15,816,551 downwards.
GTGAACGAATGAAAACACGTTATGACAGAAGTGCCAATTTAAGGTGTTTTGAGGAAGGGTCGTCAGTATGGCTTCATAACCCGGTACGGAAGCAAGGATTATCACCGAAACTTCAGCCAAGTTGGGAAGGACCTTACAAAGTGATAACAAGAATTAATGATGTCACTTATAGAATCCAAAAGACGCCAAGAAGCTCCGCTAAAGTGGTTCACGTCGACAGACTGGCTCGTTACTACGGTTCTAACGATGCTCGGGACGAGCATGTCTTAGGAGGGGGCAGTGTTACGAATGTCACCACTCATGACGTAAGCCGTCAATGATTGAAGCGTTTGACAATTTCAACTAGAATAATTGTAAATAAAGAGAATCGAAATTACGATCGTAATGACGAACGAAAAGACTAGCGAAATTAGGATTTCCAGAAGATTCTGCATGGTATATAAACAGCACCAGGAGCGCCAAAAGTTCAGTCCAGTCTCAGTGGTTGAAGTGGAAACAAGAAGAAGAAGTAAAGTGAAAAGTACAAGTGAAAGTGCTAGTGGTGCATGTGCAATACTGCATGTGCTGTGAACTAAAAACGCTCAGTGAACGTGGACGTTCTAGAGACTGTGTGTAAAGACAGTGCGTTGCAGTACAGTCCTCTAAGTGTGTACGAGTGCCTCGGACAATAGACTGTGTATACGCTAAAGACTGTTGTGAGTTGGTAGCTTGAATAAAGTGTAAAAATCGCTCGAGGTTGTTTACTTCCAATCCCGAAACCCGCTTCCCGTTACAATATATACGATATAGTCTATGTATACTATTATATACTTGATTGTAAAAAGTTTATGTTTGTCCGCGATGGACGCAAAAACTATTGAACGAATTTTGATGCGGTTTTTTTTATTTGAAGGGGTTTGGTCCAACTTAAAATCTTACGTTTGTTTGATTCCAATCAGTTAAGTAGAACCAGATTTATGATTATAATATAGAATTTAAGTTGCACAGATGGCGCTTAGGTGGTTATAACCGACAGCCACGTAGGCGGAACCGCGGGCATAGGCTATCTCTACATAGTATAAAACAAAGTCGCGTTCTCTGTCCCTATTTTTCTTTGTACGCTTAAATCTTTTAAACTACGCAACGGATTTTGATGCGGTTTTTTAATAGATAGAATGGTTAATGTGGAAAGTTTATATGTATATAACATCATGCTACGGGGTAACGCAGACGAAGTTGCGCGGGCCAGCTAGTTATATATAATATATATATGTACACCTACATGCGGTTTTCCCCTTAATTCGAACGTTCGTTCGGGAGATGGTTATTTTAGTATTCGTCATCGGCCCAATTTCTCGCCTGATCTTTATTTATGTGTGATGACTAATATTTAACGCCTGTAGCTTCATACGTAGAGAGTATACGTAGAGGTTATTTATCGCAGGTTTGTAAGTGCCCGGTTATTGGCAATAGGCTCGCCACCTATTACATTGGGACCTAAACATAAACTAGCGAAATGTAGGTGCTAGCATCTCTGCCTACCCCTTCGGGTATATAGGCGTGAGTTTATGTTATGTTAGATTCACAATTGTGACTGGTAGCTTTACCCTGTTTTAGTCCTCTGTCAAGTTACATCACAATAGGTTTAGCAGTCTATGCATGAAAGTATAACAGAGTTACTTTCGTATTCACACTGTTTGTATTGATTCAAGACTTTTCTAATGCTAAAACCGAACAGAAGTCTGAAGGCTAGTAGAAAAAATTAAGGAGAGAAAATATAAATCTGATTGAGATGACGAGGCCGCTGGTATACAACTTAAAGGTATTATTACATAGCCGACCGCAGACCGCAGTAGCAGATACTGCGTACAGCCGGGCCTGGGGCTCACGGGTATGGCCCTGTAAGTGCCTTTCCATACCTTGGGGTTAGACGAGGCCGACACTCGAAGGGGGTTATCTGGAAAGATATGTTGACTTCTATCTCACCTCCGTCAACAACTACTACTCAATACTACGACCATAATTACCGTCCAAAGGTTGCTTGGAAGAGATTGCTTAAAGCGATAAGGCCGTCCATTGTACTGCTTCTGTATTCTTATAGATTTTAATTATGCTTTTAGGTATTTGGTGTAAAATAAAGTATATAATAAATAAATAAATAGAAAACTGAGGGCAAAAAACGGCGTGCGTTCTAGTTGATTCGAGTCCGACATAATCTCCTCAACCGGCTTTGGCCGGAATCCTTGCGGGTTTTAACATTGTTTATTGCTTTAATTCATTGCAGCTTCTTAATGGTGCTATTAATCCATATGAAAGTTTAACGAGTAATGTATGACACGTCATCTGACCTCACATATAGTCTCGCAACAACCCCGCAATCCGTTTATTTGCCCTTCAGCCACTTTGGTAACTATATGGTACATAACCAGCTACGAAAAATTAATTTGTTTCATTGTTTTGTAACTATTTACTAATAAACACTTAGGTGTATTTTATGTTTTCGTATCTATATATATTTATTTTTTTCCACATAAATTACTAGTTAAACTTCCTTATGGGCAAACCACCCCATTGGGAAGCCGCAACAATACAGTATTATCATATTCAAGCTTATACTGTACGATGTATCTGCTGCATGCGTTTGCAGTTGTTGTATGCGGTCGGCTACGAACTCATACCTTTATATGTATCAGTCATCTGTTGTTATCTTAGCTTATAATATTTACGGATATAAAACAAGCCTTGTCTATTTGATAAGAGAGAGTTAGGTACATGTGTAATGTCAATCAGCGGCTTATCAGTTTACGTTATCATAGAAGCTATCTTCGGCATGGCTACGTGATTTTTGGTTTCAATTTACTACTACGTATGTACTGTAATGTACGCAACTGCTACGCACAGGACGCAAGTTCGATTCCCGCTCAGTGCAAAAAGTTGTATGCATGAATATGGTTGTTTTCACTGGTCTGGTCGTGCCTCGGAGAGCACGTTAGGCCAGTCTAACTTGGAACTTCGATATCGCCATTGGTCATTGGACCATTGGTTGTGAAGATCCGATGGCAGTTGCTTCACAAAAAAATATCGAAGTTCAGCCGTATCACAGTTAGACTGGAAAGCCGACCCCAACTGAGTTGGGAAAACGTTCAGCGAATTAATGAAATGGTATTAGAAGGATTTTTTTGGTCGGCAAAACCTTTGTATCACCCGTGGTGTTGCACACATCTATCTATAGGCTACCGCAACCACGCTTATCTTTTTTTGTCTACTATTAACTTAGTCTAGATACGGCACTTTACTTTAATATTCTTTTGAACCCCCTCCAGCTAAGCTAAATTAATTATATTAGGAGTGAGTTCATCTCGGTAGTGTATTGACCAGGAATCGAACTCCGGTCCTCTCGATCGTTAGAACGACTCCTTAATCACTATGCTACTGACGAAACGATTAAATAAAATAAAAATATTCTATAAATATAATCCGTCTTTATTTACTTCATCAGTAAGTAACTAACTAACTACGTATGTATTCGAACTATAAGTATCAGGCCATCAAAACCAATACGTCCGGGGCTGGTTGGTAGGGGATTTAGGGCTTCTACTCCTTTGCCTAATAGGTAATAATTTTTTTAAATAAGTGGGCAATGAACCTGCAAACCCTTATGTAACAGTCGAAAGTCCTGCAGTCGGACATGTCGGCAATCTAGCAACAGAGTTGTAGCACCTTGACAATTATTGGTACCATTTAGGTGGCAAATAAGGACAGTTCACCTAAACATAAGTAGTTACCCTGGAGTACACTCCAGAGTACCCCCCAGTGACGTCACTCTCGATAACAATGCATCAGACACATTTGTTTTAAACCTTTCGTAGCACAAGCTTAACACAATCCCTATGTACTGCATAAGGTACCGACTAAAGACTACAGAAGCCTTATAGAGGCATCCAGTAAATCAATAACTCCTCGTAGGTACAGGTTTTGATGAATCCAATATAAGATATTGAAGAAGACGTTACATGGCGGAAATCCATTATCTATCTATACTTTGATATAATTGTAAAAAGTTTATGTTTAACCGCAATGGACGCAAAAAGTACTGAACGGATTTCGATGCGTTTTTTTTTGTTTGAAGTTTTTGGTCTAACTTATAATCTGACATAGATATAGAATGGCAACACTGCTACGGTAAACAAGTGCTTCATATATTTATTTGAAAAATAAAATAATTAGTGCTTTTGAGTGTCAAAATATTTATGAATAGGCATAGGAGTAGGCAGAGGTAGCACCCACATTTCGCCAGATTATATTTAGATCTCAATGTAATAGGTGGCGAGCCTATTGCCATTAACCGGGCACTTATAAACCTGCTATAAATACACACATAACTTCGAAATGCATCGCAGTCATTGGTGTGTGCCATGGTAAACCTGGGATCGAACCCGAGACCTCGTCTCAGCAGTCCATTACCTATACCACTAGGCTACCGCGGTTATTCTATCGCGGCTATCTTACGTTTATTTGATTGCAATCGGTTAAGAGAACCCGAATTTGTAATATAAAATTTAAGTTGCACTGATGGAGCTTAGGTGGCGATAACCGACTGCCACGCGGGCGGAGCCGCGGGCATAGGCTAGTAAATAAATATAATGGGTTACAGCGACAGTCGCTCTGTCGATGAGAGTGGTTCTGAAGATGCCTGGTGTCGAGGTGAAGTGAAACACGGGTCTAGGTTTGTTCTTTGCACTTGCGGAATATTCCACATACGAAATCATATCTCCTCGGGTAAGAAGTCTTTTTACTTGCTTTGATAGGTGCGGTTTGGCATTCCTTTCTATTACAATCAGCCTGGGTTGCACAATCGTACTTTAACATTAACAGTGCAGTTTAAGCACTGGTCAGGTATAAAACACGTTGCACCATTTGACAATTGTTAACATCGCGTCATAACTTGACGCTAACTGTGACCGGCCAAGCTCAAACGTCAAATTCTATCAAAAAGATAACTATAACAGAGCTACTAAATACACTAAGCCAAACCATTAGAATCCATGTTACTGTTACTGTTAAATTTGACGAAAACCTTAACTTTAACAGGTAGTTGGAGCAACTAAGCCTTAGTGACATTTTGCTATTGCTATCGTTGGGATTGTCAAACCGTGGGTGAGTGGTGGATTCCTCTTTCTCTCCCAATATATTTTCATGTAATGGATTTCCGCCATATAACGTCTCCTTCAATATTTTATCAATTGTAAGAACTCAACCTTACAATACATAAAATATTGAACTCGAATCGCGGTAGCCTTGTGGTATGGGTAATGGACTGCTGAGACGAGGTCTCGGGTTCGATCCCAGGTTTTATCATGGCACACACCAATGACTTTTCGATGCTTTTCGAAGTTATGTGTGTATTTATCGCAGGTTTATAAGTGCCTGGTTAATGGCAATGGGCTCGCCACCTATTACATTGGGACCTAAACATAAACTGGCGAAATGTGGGTGCTAGCATCTCTGCCTACCCCTTCGGGGATATAGGCGTGAGTTTATGTTATATTATGTAACATTTTTTGCAACATTTTTCATTCCTGCTCCGCACCTGTTGGTCGTAGCATGATGTAATTTACATATAAACCTTCCTCTTTAACCACCACTATCTATTAAAGGAAACCGCATCAAAATCCGTTGAGTAGTTTAAAAGATTTAAGCGTACAAAGGGATATAGTTTTATAGTATGTAGTGAAGAACTCGGTTTGACTTAGGTAAAATTCTAATTATACTATAAATATGAACCAGTTTCATAATTCAATCACATTCAAATATAAGAAACATTCCATTATATGCACAATACAGTTGCTGTACGTATAAGCGTGCGCTGTCACGATGCGCCCGCGCACCGGACGTGGCGTCACAACTTCATGAATGGCCTCAGTGTCGATGACACGGCGCACAATGTCCGCTACATATGTGACAGTTATCGCGATATCATTCCACCACACTACTTATATCCAAGTCTTAATATGAGGCATTTAAAAAAAATCATGATAACAATTGGTTTTCGTTATTTACATCAATTATTATAGGTGAGACCGATATATGTGCAGGTACATTTATGTATAACTAGCTGACCCGCGCAACTTCGTCTGCGTCACCCCGTTTCTGCAACATTTTTCACTCTCTGCTCCGCACCAGTTGGTTGTAGCATGATCCTTATATACATATAAACCTTCCTCTTGAACCAATCTAACTAAAAAACCGCATGAAAATCCAATGCGTAGTTTTAAAGATTTAAGCGTACAAAGGGAAAGAGATCGCGACTTTGTTTTATACTATGTAGTGACTAACTGTTTTGAGGGCCTCCGCCTGCGTGATATTCCAATCCCGCTCTCGCAACCCATGTGAACCTATTCCCGGGCCGAAAGCGTTTTGTATGTTATTATATTTTTCACTTTTATAAGCATACGGTGCAGAATATTCCATCAATAACCAAGCGGTTCGGTGAGTCTTTCCTCTGCCTTGTCTTGGAATTCCTCACTGGTGCACGTGTTTCCTTCTTCCTACAGTCCCGGATCCTTTAAGCGGGGCGTAAAAAAGCATCTTATGAGGCCGTAAAGCTGAGCGCCACCATTGTAGCACTGTACGTGTTTGCAATGGTGATCCTCTTTCCTGAGACTTTGCCTTCAGCTTAACATCAGGCGAGGTGAACTCAAATTTTACGTGCCATAAATAAAAAAAATAAAAAAAAGAATCCGTCCGTCCAGGCGGAAATCGATCTTGCAGAATAAACACTCATGAAATTAAGGACCTATTGAAACAAGGGCAGGTCAAAAGCACTTGAAACTGAGGGGGTTTGCATGAAGGATTAATGAAAAGTTTGTAAATAACTTGTTGACCTCCATTCCTGTTCATCCCTAATTCTAATACTCCCTGAGTTTGAATTGAATGTACACGTGTTTCAGTCTTTCCTAAAAATGTTACCCATAGAGGGAATAATTTGGTGTAGAAAATTTATATAGAATATTTTTTTTTGCTGGCTACTTCCAACCAAGAATTGGTGGTCAAAGGGGGAGGCCAATGATATTTATATTTTTTTATTTATGGCACATCAATTCATCTTCACCTCGCCTGATAGTAAACTGAAGGCAAAGTCTCAAGAAATAGGGTCGCCATTACAAACACGTACAGTATTACAATGGTGGCGCTCAGCTTGACGACTTCATCAGATGCTTTTTCACGCCCCGCTTAAAGGATCTGGGAGTGTAGGAAGAAGGCAACACGTGCGCTGGTTAGGAATTTCAAAGCCCTAAGGGTGCGGTATAGGAAAGACTCACCGCACCGCTTGTTTCTTGATGGAATATTCTGCACCGTGTACGTGCATGTGTACTCCTATGTAGGAAAGGAGAGGGTGGAATTAATAATTGGAAAAGCTGTTGTTCAGCAGTGCTTCCACTATTCCTATGGCTGAAATGACTAGGATGATGTGGATTCTTCACTTTGAAGTTTAACCAGTGCGTCCTGTCAATTATGACCTACAGTGCCAAAAGGTGAACAGTCATTGTCCACGTTTTGGCACTGTAACCTCGTAACCACGGTGGGGTTAGTTCACAAATATACTTTAATTTTCTATAAAGGATAAAATTCGCAATTAAAGTCACCAACAGCTCGCTGAAGTGGCAGTGGGCTGGCTACATCTGTCGAAGGACCGATAGCCGCTGGAGCAAGTGACCGAAAGTTGACTCACATTTTATTTGAAACACCTTTTGTTGAAACCTTTTTTTGATGGGGGGAAATGAGAAGTTTTGCTGATGCATTGTTTATAGTCGAATCTTGATAAAATTTAACCAGGGGTATTATTCTTGACATCTTGTTATTCTTCTTCTGTCGAGTCGACGACATTTTCTTGAGTGGCTTTCGTGGTGTAGTAATTTGTTTCACGGCAGCGCCGCTACTCTCGGAGAGGGCCCGAGCTTAGGTTTCCCTCTTCGGGAAACCTTACTAACATCCCCTCCTAAATCTTTTTATTAAAAATAAACGTTCTCGCGAAGGTCTACTCTTAACAGAATTAGTTAGGTATACTATGAATATTTTTTTAATATTGCGTTAAATATTCTACACGTTGCATGAGAATTAAAAACAAAACAATAGAATGTAGGTCACAAAAGTAGCGCACCAATCAGTCGTGCAATACTTGGCACTGTTTTGATATGAGGTGAGAGTTAATTGCTATGAGTTTATTATGCATATCTATTCATACCTGTGTAATACTGAAGGGTAGGTAGAGCTGTAATTAATTGGGTATTTAAACTTCAAATTCAAAAACTATAATATTCTGTATAGAGCACTAATCGGTACTTACAAAACGAAGTTAGTTAGCAAATGGACAACCGGTTCCAAACGCGACCCTGACTCGAGAAGACTTCGGCAAGAAACTCGGCGGGCTTTTTCTTTTTTGGTCTATTTACAAACATTTACTTAGTTTAAATACAGTAATTTACTTGAATAGCAAGTTGAGTGAACAGCTCATTTCTAGGCTTGTTTATCATCCTAATAATCCTGGATCTTATGGTATATTAAACTGTACTTAAGAATGGCAATTGCAGACGTCAGACTTCATTACGAAGAAGGAATATCACCATTCCATTTCATTCGGTTGTCGTAAGAGAGAGTCGCGATTATCGGAAAAATGACCACTTGATATCACTGCGGGGGAAGAAAACCTCGAAATTAAACCCATCATACACAAGACATAGACCTCTCACAAAGCCTCTGAACATTGGGCGAGTTCATGTCCCGCAGTAGACAGTGGTAGGCTAATATATAGACGCCAATTAGTTTTCATCTTGCTTAAGCTATGGAATGATCTTAGCTGCGGTTTTGCCAAGCGATTACAAAATGGTATTCTTTAATAATCTTTAATAATCAGAAGGTTCTTCCAGAGTCGGTAACATGAGCGTGATGTCCCTGGTGCTGCTGCACACATCAATTAGCCATCGTAATCACTTCACATTAGGTGGATCATGTGCTTAACTTTAATAAGCGCATCAGACGGTTCTTACAGTGTCGGTAGTATGCGTGTGATGGCCCTGGTGCTGCACACATCAATTACCCATGGTAATCACTTCGCATTAGGTGTACCATGTGCTTATAATCCCACCTAAGTGATAGGAAAATCCATACTGAGTCAAGGTTGTTGAAGAATAAGACTCCTCACAAATGAATCATTACCATAACTTCGTGCCAGATTTCCTTCGCTCGACAAAGTTTGAGTTTCGACGATATTAAAACACGAGCATACTCCCTAAAGTTGTTTACTTCAGAATTGGAATGAGGAAGTATGAACGAATTTAAATTGGTAACTTTGTAATCTTTTATACAGAATATTTATGTTTTTATGGCTAATCTTTACTGGTTATTTTTTGTACTAAGTACAGTTGGCTCCAATTGTATCAAGTGATGCTACTACACAACTATTAGTCTTAGAAGCTACTGGATAGTAGGTCTACTAATTAATGTAATTAAGTTTAGGATACTACTTGTAAGTTTACTTATTTTCATATAAAGAAAAAGACATCGATCTCGTATATTATTCTATTAACGCTATCTGATACTGTTGGTTAAATTAGACTTAAGCTGTCAAAAGTAAGTATAATATAGTAGCTGACCCACGCAACTTCGTCTTCCTCACACCATTCTTAACATTTTACACCTCTGCTCCACACCAGTTGGTTGTGGTATGATTTTATATACATATAAACCTTCCTCTTTAATCACTTTATTTAAAAAAACCGCATCAAAATCCATTGCGTACTTTTAAAGATTTAAGCATACATAGGGATATAGGGATAGAGAAAGCGACTTTGTTTCATACTATGTAGTGATAAATAGATCTTAAGGTATCCAGGAACTTTTGGAGCTCATGTATATAATTACATCTGTAAATCCCCAAAAATGTAAACGATATATTAAGAATTTAAAGCACATAATACCCACGTATATTCATCACACTATTTCGTCAAGTATGACTTTCGGTCCCACGAGCCTATTGCCATACGAATCTCTATCATGGGCTATATGTGGTTGTCTTGATTAGAGCCCTCAAAAGTCCTACTAGCCTAACTGTTGTAGTTAGGCTAGTAGGACTTTTATTACCAATTTGGTTGTGGATGTCCGATGGCAGTCGCTTCACAGAAAATATCGACGTTCAGCCGCATCTTGAACAGAAAGCCGACCCCAATTGAGTTGCGCAGACCCCCTGTACTAGGGCTAAAACTGGCTAAAAGTCAATCAATTTTAAGGTATACCTACCCTTATATCTGCCGCGGTCGAGTAATTTCAAAAATCCTTTCTAGGGCTCCCCACTTATATGGACTTAAGTGCTTTACCGGTGTAATTACGTGTTGGTGCACAGAAAATAATTAAGTATAGATCTACCTAATAGGGCTTAATTGCGACCCATTAGCAACATTAAACAATAATAGGAATGTATTAATGAAAAAGTAAATTTAAAATTGTAACCGTGTATATATTTTTGTTCACTTTAATCTCTCATTATAGGTAAAGCTATGATTCGTTAGCCGACTGCAGACCGCAGCAGTAAATAGGTGCGTTCACCGACCGTCATCCTACTAACATTATAGACGTGAAAGCTTAGAAGTGGATGGATGGATGAATGGATGGATGGTTGCATAGATGGATGAATGGATGAATGTTTGTTAGTCTTTCACGTAAAACTAGTGAATGGATTTTAATGAATATAGTTTATACACCAGAAATATTCTGTGAATTGTCCAAAATATGACATTCACCCGGGTGGAGTCATAATGTCAGTCTTGCAATCCCCCGATGTCCCCGGGTCTGCCGGGGTGCGAGAGATTCTGATATGTCTTGTAAAATCTCACCTCCGACAATCAAGGACCCACGGACGGCGTGCGTTTTGGTCGGTTCAAGTCCGATATAATCACCTCCACCGATTTTGGTAGACGTGGTATCCGTTGGGATTTTGCACACGATAAAAAAAAATGTCTCGCAATCCGCTATATTGACAATTTTTCACATACATTACTTATTAGTCCTCGATACCGATATTGCTTAGTCGCAAGGAATTAAAACAATAAACAATATTATTATAATTCAATCTTCATTTACGGTACGCTGTATCTGTAGTTGTCGTGTGCGGTCGGTTACGTAATCATACCTTAACATTTACCCTCACCTGCAAATCATATAATGATAAACGAGGATCTAGTTCTTTTATCTTGAGGTTGGAGAGAATTCTTCACCAGCTCACGTCTTTCCTTCTTCGTACAGTTCCGACTCCTTTAGTTAGGACTGATGAGGCCGTCGAACTGAGGACCACCATTGTAGAATTGAACGTGTTTGCAATGGTGACCCTCTTTCCTAAGACTTTACTTTAAGCTTATCAGGCGAGGTGGAGTCAAATATTACGTGCCATGAATAAAAAAAGTAATAAAAGAATCCGTTGGTTTTATTTGAGATTTACGTAGTAAACGGCAATTTCAACTTAACCTCTGATAGGTAGTACTGTGGGTAGTCTGTAATGGTGATCCTCTTTCCTGCCTTCAGTTTACCATCCGACGAGGTATATTAACTTTTCCTATGTAAGAAAATCAGCCCTAAATCTGTTCTTAATCGATAGCAATATATTATTGGCAGTTTGGTCCAACGGCGGTATTGTTTACGCAGGCGCGGCGGCGCGGCGGGAAGTGACGTAGATATAATTGGCGCTATTGTTTCATGCTTATGTAGGTCAAACGGATATATAGAGGTTTCTTGTATGTATGAATTTGAAAGCTGGTGATTTTACTTCGTATACTTTATTAATGGCACGTCAATTTGACTTCTCCTCGTCTGATAGTAAGCTGAAATCAAAGTTTCGGGAAAGACGGTCGCTATTACACACACGTAGAGGGTTACAATGGTGGGGATCAGCTTTACGGCCTCATCAGATGCTTTTTCACGCCCCGCTTAAAGGACCCGGGATTGTAGGAAGAAGGAAACACGTGCGCCGGCAAGGAATTTCAGGACTTAATGGTGCGGCAGAGAAAAGACTCACCGAACCGCTTGGTTCTTGATGGAATATTCTGTACCGTAAGCGGGTGATATCTGAGGGTAGCGATTTGACGTTTTTTTATTCTTTTTTATTTATGGCGCGTCAATTTGACTTCACCTCGCCTGATGTTAAGCTGAAGGCAAAGTCTCATGATTCTTTCTAAGACATATATATACACATAAATATTCTCACGCCCGTTATCCAAGAAGGGGTAGGCAGAGGTGTTATAAACATCCACATTTCGCCAACTATGATTTTCGGTCCCACGTAATAGGGAGCGAGTCTATTACCGCCAATCGGGCACTTTGTAACAAAATGGGTATGCCGAATATAAATTCCTAACCGAAAATGTTGCAGCTAAATAAGTTCGGAAAAAAAATGTCTTAATTCCTTGTTATGCGATGTAAATCTCAAGTAAATTAATTACGTGCTTAGCCACACATGCACTACCAATTAACGTCTTGGAGAGTGCCATACGGTGCTTTCTATGACAATTCAAGCCACGAGTGAATAGGATTCTTCTAGGCAAGCGTGATTCATCGTATACCACATCGTCACTTACCATCAGGTGAGATAGTGGTCAAACGCAAGCCTATTCTCAATAAAAAAAAACAATTACTGCTATCGTAGGAATTCTTAAACCGTGGATGAGTGGTGGGTTCCTCCTTTCGCCGCCAATATTTTCTTTTGACTTTAATATTCTATGCAGCACGCCAGTCTACCAACCAGTGTGATAAACCGATACCGATAAACCTTCACATTTCAGATCAAAGCCTTCGACATAAAAATATAAAATCAATGCTGTGACGTCAGCATAATAATACGATGATGTCATCATATTGATTTGACTTTGTTTTTGCAAGGCTGCTGGAGTTTCCTCACTTGCTTAGAATTATTTAAATCACAGACAGATCTACTGAGGAAAATATCTATAGGTTTCGGAGGAAAGAATCGTAAATGGATGTATGTCTATAGCAGTTCGAAATATGTTAGGACCAGGTTATGTTAGGATGTGGGTGTTGCCTCTACCTACTTTTTCGGGGATTACGGGCGTGAGCGTATTTATGTATGTATATTATGTAGTATCTTGTGTATCCTGACGGACGCTGATGGCCCGAATGACACTATTAAAGTAAAGTAAAATTTAAACAATATTACTTTTAAGAGCTGATCGTAAGACCTCAGGTATAAATAAACATCATAACATAACGTCACGCCTATATCCCCGACGGGGTAGGCAGAGGTGCTAGCACCCACATTTCGCCAGTTTATGTCCCAATGTAATAGGTGGCGAACCTATGGACATTAACCGGGCACTTATAAACCTACGATAAATACACACATAACTTCGAAAAGCATCGACAAGTCATTGGTGTGTGCCATGGTAAATCCTGGGATCGATCCCGAGACCTCGTCTCAGCAGTCTATTACCCATACCACTAGGCTACCGCGGTAAATATTACGCGTTTTATCATCTACCTATTGTAAATTGCGTTGTGCGATAAGAATGACTTTACCAAGGTCAAATATATAGCTAAATCCCTCTTGTATGAAGATTAGATACCTATCATGCATATTATTATGCTCAGTGTGAAAATTGGAAGACTTTACGTACGTTTATACATTCTTTATGAGTTAGATAGAGTTATTGACATCGTCCCTAACTCTTCTAATCTTCTAATCTAATTAATCTGCATTAAATTGTCGGTCTCATTAAATAGGAGTTTGAAGGAAGGACTTTCGAAGTACTCCCATATTTTATATATATATAGATACTGGATTCATTGGGAAAGGAAAAGGAATAAATGCATTTGTTTGTGATATGATGGAAGAATTCTTATTGATGAGAATCCTCTAAGATACTAAGCCTCTTAAATAACGCATGTATTATCATAGTCATCATCATTCTCTGAACCTTTTCCCAACTCAGTTGGGGTCGGCTTTCCAGTCTCACTGTGATGCGACTGAACTACAATATTTTCTGTGAAGCAATTGCCATAAATATAACCTTCACAACTATGGTCCAATGACCAATGGCGATATCGACAGCTTAACGCATCATTGCACGAAATGACTAAAGCAATGCAAATCAATATATTCATGTATACAAATATTTACATTAAGCGGGAACCGAACACCCTATTAGTCGAGAGACTGTGCGAACTTAATCTTGTATCAATAGACTATTCATCCATGGCCATCGATTTCTTGCCTGCTTTTCAATTCAATGCGTTCAATAGTCGATCATGTGTTATGTGAGGTCGTAGTGTCTTATTTACATATTTTCAATATTCCTACAGAAATCGACAAGTAACTTGGCAACAGAGTTGGGCGTAATCAACTACTTTTGTAATCAGATTAATAATCTGATTGAAAGTAATCACGATTACTTTCAATCAGGATTGCTTTTAATCACGATTACTTTTAATCAGATTAAAGTAGTCGGAATTACTTTCAATCAAGATTGACATTGTAATCTGTAATCTTGATTACAGTAGGTAGTCAGTAATCTAAATTACATGATTATACTTACCTAATTTTATTATACACTACTACTTTTTAATTACCAGAGAAACTGTAGGGGCTGATTTGGAACGTATATACTTCAATTTATATGGAATAATACAAATACCCAGCCATACAAAAAAACAAAGTTGTTAACGTTTTTAAAATCTCACAATACGTGCATGCACGAAGAGACACCATTTTATTTACGCGCGATGTGTGGATAATAGTAATGTGTAAATAGGACAGGTATACCAATCATATCAATGAACTTTTAAACTTTCATCGTACAAGTACGATTTTATTGTACCTACATGCTCATCTTACGAGTTTGATTCTAGTGACAGTATTTTTTTAATAGCGTTTTAACACAAGTTTGGCTCAACTGAGTAAAACCGTAGTAAGCGGAGTGACTTTTAGCGTAATTCACTAATTTTAAATTTTCAACTGGCAGGTAGGTTCTAAAGAACATGTATAAGCTGGTGCATTAAAGAAAGGTTTTATAAATGGCGGCTTGTACTTGCGTTGACATATAGTACAGCTAGCATATAAAATTTCAATTTTTTTTTTCATATGAAAAATAATATAAACAAGACCGGGTCGTAATAATTTCTAACTACCTGCGGCCGGCGGCTTCGCCCGCGACACGTGACGGCATCTATTTTTGTTTTCATCGGAAACAGAACCTACTTTTACACATAGAGTCCTTTTAAACGCACATTGAGTCCTTTCATCCTGAAAAAGGAACGCATATCACATTATATAAGGACGATCATGGAAGATCATGAAATAAAGAACTAACATTATTATGAACAACGGTCTTGTTTATATTTTTTTTTAAATGAAAAAAAAATGAAATTTTGTATGCTAGGTGTACTATCTGTCAACGCAAGTACAAGCCGTCATTTAAGAATCCTTTCTTTTATGCATCGCATCAAGAGCACAGAGCGTGGAAGAAAATAAATATCAATATTTTTTTTGTGTTGACGGTACGCGCGTGAGTGAGTATAGACAGTACTAGTGTGCGAGCGAGAGGAAGTGATAACGTCCGCCATTTATAAAACCTTTCTTTAATGAACCAAGTTATATTTAACACGTGCAAGACTTACCACTACAAGTAGGTACTTTAGTTGTTGCTCGAAATGTCCTCCGTCATTTTGGATACACAAATGAGCCCGCTTTAACAAATTCGATTTTAAACTATATATAATTTTATAAAAAAAATAATTTTTTACTACAATATATTATTTACTTTTATTTTTTTAACATTCCGACTGTTAGTAATCAATCATGAAAGTAATCAAGATTACGATTACAGATTGATAATCATTAATCACAGATGCGATTACATTCTTGATTAATTTCTGTAATCTGTAATCGTGATTGAAGATTACACATTGTAATCATAATCCTTAATCAATAATCTGATTACTTTTTGCCCAACACTGCTTGGCAAGAACCGTCAGCGCATCTGAGACGATTTTTGGGTCTCTTTTGCGGTAAAGCAGACATGATTCAAAATAAATGATTGAATTCTGGTGAATGAATAGAATAATGACAAGCACGTTTTGTGCCTCTATGTGTAGGATACGCGAATTTACCCCAACTACTACAAAACCTTATCAAGTTAGATGCCGTGCACTGTACATTTAGAAGGATCTATTCAATTCAATACTTGTAAGTACTGGCGTGTATCGTCCCTGACGATTATCCTATTCAAATTAAATTCGAAAGCTTCAAATGCCTCTATATGAGATACTAACAAAATTCTAATTTACCTGGAGATTTGTATGGCAACCGCTATTTATATTTATATTTCATAAATTTAAAATATAAAGAATAATAATAATATATAATAACAATATATACAATAATATAGTATTTCATATATTTTTAATTTATTTATATTTTGGCCTGATCATCGTTTCAGAAACCCAAATTGATTTGACATCATTGTTAAATTAATAGCAGTGTTAGTTGATCAATGATTTGCTTGTTAAATAAAGCGTGTATTTAATATGTATCTCATCATAGTATGTTACTAAATGATTATTTTTTATGTTCGGCTAGCCGACCCGCGCGACTTCGCCTGCGTCACCCCGTCTTTGTAACATTTTTTAACTTCTGCTCTGCATAGCATGATGTTTATATACCTATTAACCTTCCTCTTCAATCACTCTATCTATTGAAAAACCGTATCAAAATCCGTTGCGTAATTTTAAAGATTTAAGCATACAAAGGGACATAAGGACATAGGGATATAGGGACAGAGAACACGACTTTGTTCTATGTAGTGATAGGCTAGCGTTTGACCACTATCTTACCTGTTGGTCGACGGTGGAGGACACTTGCCTAGAAGTAACCCCTACACTCTAGTCTTAAAGACTTTCATGTTATGGCTATCCGGAAACAGATTCGACCAGTGCCCTTAGCACGAAATACTATCGAATTCATAACGTAAAGGTATTGCCAAAATGGAGCATTGCGTTTGGCGGGCTACATGCGCACACAGATTCACAAGAGACAGAATGTCAATCGGAATGCTCCATTCTCTCGATACCTTCACATGACGAACTCGATAGTTCTTCGTGCTAAGGGCACTGGGCAACTGGCAACTTTTTTCACTCCTGCCTCGCACCAGCTGGTTGTAGCATGATGTTGTATACATATAAACCTTCCTCTTCAATCACACTATCTATTTAAAAAACCGCATCAGAATCCGTTGCGTAGTTTTAAAGATATAAGCATAATATATAGGGACATAGGGACAAAGAAAGCGACTTTGTTTCATACTATGAAGTGATGCCTAATGAATGTATCACCGAATTGTTTGGTACATAAGAGTAGAATACCGCGGCTGGTTACAATCTTGTGTTGTGTTTCCGGCGAGGAATAGGATAGTCAGAGCTCACTGGTGACTTTTGTACTGTCAGTGGAAAAACCAATTTGTCTCCTGCACGGCACAGGAGCTCTCTTAACCATCTCCCCCTCCCTCTTTCCCCCACCACCTACTCAAAAAAGGCATTAGATGGTTTCTACATTGGCAGCACGAGTGACGCCCCTGGTATTGGAAACGTCCGTAGGCCATGGTGGCCACTTTCTATCAGTTGAACCTGAGTGATATAAAAAAACTATATAGCTGCAAGATTTACATAAACATATTATAAATGTTTATAACATTGACATACCCAAGCTTTAAACGTTAACAGGAATAATGTTATAAATGAGATGGTGAAAATATCTGTGTAAGGTAAATCACCGCCTTTGTTAAACTATATACACTGGTTATTATAATTGTTGCTAATTCAATCGCGACGAAACAAACACGAACGAATGTATACATTGATTGTTATCAAGTATCAATTCTAATTATAGTATGACTACTGAATATATTTCAAAGTTAAAGTGCTTTAAATTGGATAATAACAGCGATTTAAATTGCTATTTGATATAGGCGTAGAACTCGTAAAGTACGTGCAGAGCTTAGATGGTAACTAATAAATTATCTTATTAATAGAATATCAGCACATCATTTTACACATAAATCAACAAAGTCTAGGCATATATATATAATTGAAGGAGAATCAATTTTTAGCATATTTTGAGATATATTTATTTTTTGCTTCCGATATGTAATTTTGGATTCCTACCTAAGTTTATGTAGTATTTTGAAGTCCGATTCATAATACTTACAATGTTTTTACAACAAGTTTGGGATTTATTTATAATTTAAAAAAAAAACTAAACGTAGAAGAATATTATTCTTTATTACATAGGATATGTAATAAGCAATATTATTCCTCTCATATAATATGAATTAACGAATATTTTGATAAAGTAAGTAATTACCAAAAAATTAAATACAAAAATTTTGCTCTAAAATCTAGATTTAATGTTAACTTACAGCATCCACTTCGGTGGTTTAAAGCAATGTTGCAATACCAAAAATTGTATGTAATATTTAATAGAGGAATACATAAAAAAGTAATCTTTGAAGGATTAATATATGTTTAGACAATTTAAAATTGTGTATGACCTTTCCATATTGCTATTTTCCTATAGAATATACCACACAAGAGTATCATACAAAAAAGCCCTTCAAACAGAGGTACGCAAGACTGAAAACGACCGCTCGGTCATCAACCCGCGGGCCATTGAACCTATTTCGGGGCACGGTACTGCTCTGAGTAATTTAGGGTCATTTTGTTACATACAAACACAATTAATTGCTTCGAGGGAGATTATGAACAAGTTATTTCAACTTGCCACAGTATTAAATGAAAGACAAATTTGTCATTAATTCAGGTATGTTAGAGGAACTTTGAAAGTTGCAGCAGTGAATGAAAAATTGAGAAGCTAACGATTGTCGTATTATGGGAAGTGATGAATGTTATTATGTTTTGATTATACCTTACTTCTTATGCCTTTGCTGTATAATTTACACCTTATGAACCGTAGGAAATGTAGTATTGGTGTTCATTGTGAGTGTTATTTGTTTAATAGTATTTTTCTGAACTGATATTTTTGTGATAATTATCGTTTGTAGTTTACATTACCTAAGTGTTTAGAGAAATTTTGCATACTGCTAAAACGGCGAACTTTGCGTGTGGCTTGTTTCTGCTAGGGTGACAGTCGGGTCCACCCGTCACCCCTAGGTCATTCCGCTAATTCCACCTGAGCTTCGCGGTTTTATTCGCGGTACTAGGTTCTATTCCACTACGACGCCCGGATTCGTTTATCTCAACTTTTTTCTTATATTTCGACATGACACCTAAAAGCCGTAGATAGCGCAATTTAAATACCCATAATTTTCACGCTTTGGGCTAGCTTATGTAAGAAAATCGCACATTTGCTTCTAAAAACTGATGATAATTGTAATGACGTGTATCAATAGAAGGTGTGTTATATACTGTCTCCTGTAGGTACACCATGGTTAACAGAATTAACCCATGAACGAACCGGCGTACATGTAGTAATGTGAATCAAAATCTACAGTTTACTTGAAGTGGCCACGTACCACTTCTGACTTGCTTCACAGTTCTTATCGTATTTACTGATAAGCGAAAACTATATTTTTGAGCTAACTTTAGTACTATAATGTAGGGCAGGTTATGAATACTAACTTATGCCTGCCCGATGAAGAGCTATAGGTAAAAAAAAAGTCTCTACGAGGATTTGATTTGACTACATCTGTATTTTACGTCTATTTTATACCACTTAGGTGGCAGACAAGCACATAGCCCACCTGATCGTAAGTGTTCACTGTGGCCTATGGACGTTTGCAACACCAGGGGCGTTGCACTCGTGCTGTCTACCCTGTAGAAACCTTAATTGTCATGTAATTTTATTGTTGGGTCGGCAATGATTACCAAATGTTACTGATACCGTTGTAGAAGAAAGTAAATCAATTTAAAATAGTATCAAAATTATTTTTTTTATGTAGGACACGTCAATTTGACTTCACCTCGTCTGATGGTAAGCCGAAGGTAAAGTCTCATGGAAGAAGTTCGCCATTATGTATTGTATGTGTACAACGTACCACTGTACAGTGCTACAATGGTGGCACTCAGCTTGATAGCCTCATCAAGTGCTTTTTTACACCCTACTTAAAGGGCCCGGGACTGTAGGAAGAAGGAAACACATGACTTAGTAAGGAATTCCAAGACCTAATGGTGCGGCAGAGGAAAGACTCACCGCACCGCTTGGTTCTTGATGATATATTCTGCTCCGCATGCGGGGTGACATTTAAACCCTGCCGCTATTGTCCTGTGTAGGAAAGTAGAGGGTATAACTAATTGTATTTGGATTATCATTAGCATAACAATGCCTACCTAAAGGTGGAAGATGATGCTGATCTATCTACCTAGCGGTCCGTCCTGTGTCTCACAAAAGTATCTATACATCAGTGAAAACTGTATCTAAATCTGTTGTGTGATTTAGAAGAAGTCAGTGAAGAATATATAGAGACATATTTAATGACTTTATGTTTTGCTATGTACCGATTAAAGTTTGATTCAACAACTGGATTATTTGTATGTTTGTCCCTCAACGGCTCAAATAAGATAAGTTAATTAATATGCCGATAAATAAACATTTATGAACATCGTTCACCTACTTTAACAGTAAGTAAATACTAAAATAATTTACGTACATATAAATATAACTTACATGATTAAGGAGTTAGGAGAACTATACTTTGTCCAAATATTAACTTTTGATTGGTTCATGTAGTTATATAAGTTTCCTATAAAGTTATTATTTTTACCATAAAGGCAATAGTTTCCTAATTTTTATACCATTTAGGTGGCAGACAAGCACGTGGTCCACCTGATGGAAAGTGGTTACCGTGACCTATGGATGTTTGCAACACCAGGGGCGTCACATTCGTTCGTGCACACGACCATATAGAGAAGAGTGGGGAAGGGAAAGGGTGGAAGAGAGACGGGTACCACGTTACCAAATTTAGCATGTCAAATGAATTTAAATATCGACTTTTTATGACATCCGGTTATGTCTGATAAGTTATAGGTTTATAAGAAACCTTTCGCAGTTCATTTACTCTGTACTCTCTCACGCCTAGGTTTTGTGTAATGATCAGAGATGTACAAAATACTTTTCGAAAAGTATTTAAATACAAAATGCAAATACTTTTTTAATATAGTATTTCAAATGCAAGATACAAAATACTTTTGCCTTTTGTATTTAAATACTAAATACAAAATATGTATTTTCAAAATACTTTATTGAAATAAAATACTTTATGGTAATTTTCTTTATTTATTAAAGATTTTAAAATCACAAGCTTCAAAAAGAGCATCTGAGATGTTGCGTCTGTGTGGACGCATAATCGTACCGGTTTTTTATAAATATATTTTTCTATTTATGTTTTTTTTTTTATTTATGGCACGTCAATTTGACTTCACCTCGCCTGATGTTAAGCTGAAGTTAAGGCAAAGTCTCATGAAAGAGGGTCACCATTGCAAACACGTTCAATTTGTCGTATATACATTCATAATCACTTAAATACGAATCGTTAAAATAACGTCTCATTGCCTACACGGCATATTGTTTAAATACAATTTGTTTTGGCATTTTTTTAAAAACATTTCGAGCGAACAACACAGAAATAATGAAATAGCTGCCAACACAGCAAAACGTAACAGTGACTTTGAGGATTGTCAAAAGGGGTCCCTTATATATTATTGGTCAGGTTTTATGTGCATTTCATTTCAACTGTCATTTTGCGCATAGACTTTCAAAGTTGCTGCGCCACTAGTGGCCATTTTTTGTTTTTACTGAATCGCGGAATGCTTTAGAAAAATGAAGCTAAGAATAAAAAAGTATTTTGTATTTTACAAACCATTTCACAAATACAAAATACGTCTCGAATAGTATTTCAAATAAAATACAAAATACTTTTTTAAAAAAGTACTTAAGTACAAAATCCAAAATACGTATTTTGTATTTGTATTTTAAATACAAGTATTTCAAATATGTCACAACTCTGGTAATGATATATAAGTCACCCGCATACTTTGTCCTTTACTAAAGACTTCATGGAGTTACATGTTTGATTTACATGACAATCGACTTTGTTTATGAAGAATTTTTGATTTTATCCGAATATTACTCATTTAAATAGACCATATGTCTAACTGTTCCAACAGTTTCTCTTTCTATTCCACCACCACCAGTAATAATGCGTACACACGTAAATGTGTAATATAATAACAACTTTTAATGCTTACATAACACAACTGTTGCTATTTATTGAAAGTACAGTGAAACGGGGTGAATAGAAATCCATGGGTGGATAGGGATAATGTCAACTTAAGACCTTCGTTTTTCCACTGGCAACACAAAACCTCTCCAGTAAGTTCTGTCTATTTTGCTCATCGCCGGCAACACAACACAAGGTTTATTATTAACTGCCATATTCTGTAGGGCGGAGGTACTTCTGCAGTCGAATTCCTGAATTAGAGCAGGGGATACCATTATGTCCTACCTCCATAAGCTATTGCAATTTGTAGTTAACAAGGCAATGATTACCGAAACAATACAGTTCATTGGTCTAGTAAATTAGTTCAATTTATGTAAATATAGTGCTGTAACTCGAAAGGTTGATATAGAGTAATTTGCACGCTGTCCGGCTGCGTGCAATCTGGTGGCAATAACAGTCAGATTGCAGTGACTACGATGCATACTAAAAAGCTTTAGGACGGTTCCTCACGTTACTTACTTTCAAGATGTAGATTAAAAGCTTATTGCAACCATAATAAGAACAATCTGCATTGATCTGGGTGTTTATATGTATAATATGTATGTATTTACAAAAAAAAATGTATGTTTATCCGCATTCTAGAACCCGTAACACAAGCTAGTTAAGCTATGCTTACCATGGGATTAGATGACGTTGTGTAGATTATCCTAGAAATTTATTATTTATTTATTTATAACTATTTTTAATAAAGGTACCATTCATAAGCCGATCTAGGAAGCCCCCTCCCTCCTAGATCGGCTTATGAATGATCTATCATGTGTTATGTTTTCTTACAAGGGTGTGAGAGGTTGTCCTGATAGTTCTTACGTAAGATCACAAAAATGCGTGTATTTAATACTATGAATGGGAGCGATTTCTAGTGGATGTTGTATTCTTGAACTGAAAATCTTACGTAGGTAAATATAATTAAAACTAAAGATTATTCCTACCAGAATGAAAATTATTTTTTAAATACCTAATAAACATGTTTAAAAAATGTCACTACATAGTATAAACTCTACGTTTAAAAAACCGACTTCCGAAACGTTTTTAAAAGTCGGTTAAAAACAAAGTCATTTTCTCTGCCCCTATGTATGCTTAAATCTTTAAAACTACGCAACGCATTTTGATGCGGTTTTTAATAGATAAAGTGAATGAAGAGGAAGGTTTATATATGCATATAACATCATGCTAAAATCGGTGCAGAGCAGAAGTGAACAATGTTACAAAAACGGGGTAACGCAGATGAAGTTGCGCGGGTCATTACTTTATAAAATAAACATTAATATAAATAAAACATATATTCAGTTTGTCCCTTAGATTATTATGTAATAAATATTAAACAGGGGGAGGGGGTCGGCCTACTCTTATTATGTCTTATAATAGGAAGGGAACAGGTGGAGGGAGGTCGGTTTTTTCTTATTTTTTATTATAATAGGAGGGGGGGGGGAGTGGCGGGGAAAATAGTCTTATATAATAAATAAATGGGCCCAAACGCGAGAACCCAGTTAGTTTATCTAACGGACTTTCTCGGGTGAAATTCAGTTTTAGTCATTTCTAGATTGAACATGAAACTTTAAGTGATAATAATGAAATTGTATGATTTGTGTCGTCATTACTTTTTTATCAATTACGTTGTACATAGGTACGAGAAACGTATCAAGTAAATAATGACTTCATTGTGATTACTTTTAATTTTTAAATTTATTTACAATACTAATTCTACTGATAATATTAGAAAGTTTTAAATCAATGTGATGTAGTTTCATCTGCTCCATCGGCCAGTACCATGGTGCAAATGAAACTAGTACCTATATATGTATTGTTTGCACCACTGCAGATTATACAAGATTTTTATCTGGATATTCTTATCAGGTGGATCACGGGTATTGCAGGCGTATTCTTCATGTTCCCTTTCGATAGTTAACTGTTTTGCTGGTTTTTAAGAGAACGTTGATTTTATCTCACCTTTTCAGTAATATAATTATAGGCAAATTGATCTCTTGTCAAAGGTGAGATATTAGCTAACATATTCCTTGCACCCCGGCAGATGTTCAGGCGTGAAAACCACAGTGTCTCCATATAGCCCCCGAGCATGGGGAGGTGCACTTTGCGCCACCGCCGACGCGGCCTGCTTCTGCTAGCTTGACCCCTAGAACAGCGCTCATTGAGAACGGAGGTTGACCTCCGAAGTTGCCTCCGCTCATTACCACATTTAACACTAGTATTCATTAATCACATTTTTTTACTAAGAAATATTCTGACCTGCCTAAATCTTGTAAAGTTTATCAGATTATTTGCGTGAGTGATTTAGAAATACAGCAGTTTGTATATTTGTGTAAATACAATAGACTGTGTGAATATTTCTCAGCATAGGTACCTACTACGTAATACAAATTTTGCTTCTTTTTTGACTGGTAAAGCAAGGCGAGCGTCTAAGAGAAAGCTTCTGTATGGTTTACAATCAGATAAGCTATCTGATAGATAACACTTAGTTCCATTCATTTCTGTATCCTTTTATTGTGAGTGAGTCTAGCCGCCTTTTACTTAACAGCCGCAAATTCGTTTGTAGTTTACATAACATAACATAAACTCACGCCTATATCCTCGAAGGGGTAGGCAGAGGTGCTAGCACCCACATTTCGCCCGTTTATGTTTAGGTCCCAATGTAATAGGTGGCGAGCCTATTGCCATTAACCGGGCACTTATAAACCTGCGATAAATACACACATAACTTCGAAAAGCATCGAAAAGTCATTGGTGAGTGCCATAGTACACCTGGGATCGAACCCGAAACCTCGTCTCAGCAGTCCATTACCCATACCACTAGACTACCGCGGCACTAGGTAGTTTAGTAGCTCTTTTATAAAGATACAGATTCTAGTTATCCAAGCTTGGCTAATAAAGTATATCTTGTCGAAACTGAAATAACATTATCCTCGTATTCACAGCATATAAGTCAACATAGAAGAATAGTCAATAGTTTCATGAATTTGCTCGGCAATATTTGTTTGTGTGCGTAAAGATATGATTCCGTAGCCGAACGCATACGACAACTGCAGACATATGCAATATGTACAGTCACCTGCAATAATATGTATACACTTTGGAACCTTGTCACAATAATGAATGACTGGTGGTAGAAATTTGATGCCACAAATTTGTCACAAATTTCGACCGGGTTGGTACCACCGTGCACATATGCGCAAAACCCTTCATAGTAATCCAATCTCGGTTGGATTGCGTTCAGGGATCAGCAAGTGCATAGCCGGGCAGAGGTGATGGTGGTCGCAGTACTAGTGGGACCAGTGGGTCTTGGCGTAGTCTAGTGAGAGTGGCGCGGGGCGATCCGCCGACCAGGGAGACCCGTAGAAACGGTGGTGCCGCCGGCCGCCCGCGTTATAGTACAGGGGCCCAACCGGGGCTAACCACCCCGGGAGGCTGCCTCACCAGGCCGCGCATAATCTCGATATGGTTCGTCGTGCCGGTTGGTGACCGGACGTGGGACTCCGGCGACCATATTCGGGGGGGTACGGGGGCCCTTCCGATCGGCGCGTCGGCTCTCGCCACTCCTCACATTCATAGACAAAACCAATCTCCCGCGCTTTGTCACGCGGTACTGTAACGACCATCATCTCTTTTCACGCCTCCTCTTACCCCCTCCATGGCAGTGCAAAATAGAGAATATGGCAACACAGCGGCTCTTCGTTTTCCCACAAATTCGCTATTTGAGGTGGAGTCCACGAACATCTGTGGGCTCCATGCAAACCTCAACGCCGTCCACCAACATCTAGAGACGGCGAAACCAGCCATGCTTTTTCTCACGGAGACACAAATATACCGCCCTGATGACACGACCTACCTGCTCTATCCCGGCTATGTTTTAGAGGAAAATTTCCGTGCCAAAGCCGGGGTATGTGTGTTTGTTAGGGCGGATGTTTGTTGTCGCCGTTTGCGCTGCCTTGAGGACCCATCCTTTTCTGTCCTGTGGGTACACGTAGACCATGGCTGTACTAGTCAAATCTATGTGTGCCTTTACCGTTCCCATACTGGAGATGCCGAGACAACTCGACTCTTCGAATATCTGAGTCAGGCGGCAGATGATGCGCAGGAGCGGTTTCCGAACGCAGAATTGGTATTTTTGGGGGACTTTAACGCCCACCACGAGATCTGGTTGGGCTCCTCCAAAACAGACCATGCGGGAAGAGCCGCCCACGCGTTCGCTCTGGCTCACGGCCTGACCCAACTGGTACACGAGGCCACCAGAATACCAAGAGGGTCAGCCCAAGCACCCTCTTTGCTAGACCTTCAGCTGACGAGCCACCCAGACCAGTACAATGTTTCGGTGCATGCTGCCTTAGGCAACTCCGACCATTGTCTGGTCTGTTCCAAGGTGCCTATGATAGCGCCCCCACGACCAGTGCAGGGAAATCGGCGTCTCTGGCACTACTCGTCAGCGGACTGGGATGGACTGCGAGACTATTTTGCGTCCATCCCGTGGGTTGAGCGCTGCTTTGAAGGTAAGGACCCATCGGATAGTGCAACTGCTGTCGTCGGTGAGATCAGTCTGGGTATGGAGTACTATATCCCATACACTGATGTCACCGGTGCCCGTGGAGTGCGCCCATGGTTCGGGCGCGAATGCGCAGAGGCTGTTCGCCAAAAACAGTCTGCGTATCGTGCTTGGGTAAGGGCGCGGGCTACGCACGATTCCAACCTAGGGTACTTCAAGGCAGCGTACAACAAAGCCACTAGGGTCTGCAAGAGGGCTTACGTCAGAGCGGATGCCCAGCGCATAGCACGGGTTGGTCAAGAACTGGTGGCGCATCCCACGGGCAGCCGTGGCTACTGGCGACTGGCCAAAGCCGTGCAAGCCAACTTCTGCCAGCCTTCGCTGCCCCCCCTGCGTAACCCTGATGGATCCCTGGCCCATGAGCCGCAAGAGAAAGCAAATTTGCTGGTTAATCTCTTTGCGGCCAACTCCCGAATCGACGACTGTGGTATGCAGCCTCCGACACTACCCAACAGTGGCCACGCAATGCCTGATATTCGTATCAGGCAACGCGATGTCCGAGCAGTGCTGCAGTCACTCGATGTCCGGAAAGCCAGTGGTCCGGATGGTATACCAGCGGTGGTTCTTCAAAAATGTGCAGCGGAGTTGTCTCCAATGCTCACGCGGCTGTACCGACTTTCCTACAGTGCCGACGGCGTGGAAAGAGGCGAATGTACAGCCGATTCCCAAGAAGGGAGATCGCTCAGACCCAGCCAACTATCGGCCCATAGCCGTCACCTCAGTGCTGTGCAAGGTCTTCGAGCACCTTATCAACACACAGCTCATGCGCCACCTAGAGGATCACTCCCTAATTAATGACCGACAATATGGTTTTAGGCCGAAACGGTCAACGGGTGATCTTCTGGCGTATGTTACCCATCTTTGGGGTGAGGCTATGGACAAGCATGGTGAGTCACTGGCTATTAGCCTAGACATCGCCAAAGCGTTCGATAGAGTCTGGCACAAATCGCTTCTTTCCAAACTACCAGCCTTCGGTCTGCCTCTTAGACTGTGCAATTGGGTTGCTAGCTTCCTGCAGGGGCGCCGTATTCGCGTTCTCTGTGATGGACGAGCATCGGAGTTCCTGCAGGTAAATGCTGGTGTGCCGCAGGGGTCCGTCTTATCACCCACTCTCTTTCTTCTGCATATCAATGACATGCTGTCCACCGGCAGCATCCACTGCTATGCAGACGATAGCACTGTACACGGGAGCTACCACGGACATTCTGCGGCCAAGCAGTCCGATATAGCGGAAAAGAGGCGACTTCTTGTCACTGGGCTTGACCGGATCCTCAATCACGTTTCCCAATGGGGATCTGAGAACCTGGTCGAGTTCAATGCCAAGAAGACGCAGGCATGCGCGTTTTCAGCAAAGACATCTCCTTTCCTTCCTCCTCCCACTCTTCAGAGCACACCACTGCCATTACAGGATAACCTCAATATACTCGGTATGGACGTGCGCTGCAAACTGAACAACAAGAACTATATCGAGAGCATCATCAAAACAGCTTCGCGTAAACTCGGAGTCCTGAACAGAGTGAGACGTTTTTTCACGCCGGAGCAGCGGTGTCTTCTTTATAAGACACAAATTCGCTCCTGCGTGGAATACTGCTCGCATCTCTGGGATGGCTCCGCAAAGTACTTATTAGATGCTCTCGACAGGTTGCAGCGACGTGCGGTCGGCATTATTGGGAGTCCTGAGGTCACAGAGTCCCTCGAGCCTTTGCAGATGCGTAGAGATGTTGCGTCCTTGGCAGTATTTTACCGTCTCTACCATGGTGAATGTTCTGATGAGCTCTTCCAACTAATCCCACCCTCCCCTTTCCTACACAGGACAACGCGTGCAGGGCTTAGGTGTCACTCGCATACGGTACAGAATATTCCATCAAGAACCAAGCGGTTCGGAGAGTCTTTTCTCTGCCGTACCATTAAGTCCTGGAATTCCTTGCCGGCGCACGTGTTTCCTTCTTCCTACAGTCCCGGGTCCTTTAAGCGGGGCGTGAAAAAGCATCTGATGAGGCCGTCAAGCTGAGCGCCACCATTGTAGCACTGAACGTGTTTGCAATGGTGACCCTCTTTCATGGGACTTTGCCTTCAGCTTAACATCAGGCGAGGTGAAGTCAAATTGACGTGCCATAGATAAAAAAAAAAAAAAAAAAAAAAAAAAATGACAAGTCAACATTATGACATGAAACGGTAAAATTCGACAAGTTTATTGTGAAAAATTTCTAAAACGTATACATATTACTGCAAGTGACTGTACCATGAAATAAGCTTCAATACGATATAGATAAATTATGTAGATTATGATACTGAAATTCTTTCATTTTTATGTTACTTATTAAACTTCCATATGAATAAACGACACCGTTTAGGAGCCACAATGAATTAAAACAGTAAACAATATTATCACATTCATGTCTATATCACGGTACACTGTATCTGAAGCTGCGGTTTGTGGTCGGCTACAGAATCAGACCTTAAGAGAGGTGGTGGGCGTGGGCCGCTTCATTTGGCTTAGACTTTGGCTAGTTAATTTATATATACTCGTAGTTTATTATTCCGTCTTATCTGCGCAGGTTTTCCTCCCAAAGTTGGGAGGTCACGTTGCAGTCACTTCCAAAAAAACTTACTTGCGAATCAAAAACAATTATGTTTCGGTTCAAACGGCTTCATCATTATCACTTTATTTATTTTGGGGTTTTGATCCAGCAAGTATATGTCAACCCCATCGTACCTTAATTCATAGTGGTTACACAATAATTGCTACTATCTAACTAAATTTATTATAATGAGTCATTGTAATCAGGTGACATAATTTTCGGACTGTTTTGGGACTAAGACAACTCATAAAACACTTAAGCACTGCAGGTGAGAATGAGCGTGAATGACATTTCCATTAAATGCAAATCTCTTAATAAGTAAAAAAAATGTGACTTCCCGGTAGTGCTGACCTGAAATGAAAATAGTCAGTAAAAAGTATTCACTTTACAATGCACAAACACAATTTGCATACCTTCGTACATTGAAATTTCCAGTTTCCATGAACGAAGACTTTGCCTCTCTTTACATTGAAATTCCTCTGTGCACTCCCGGGTTTGCTAGAAGAGAACTCAACTCAAGTTAAGCTCGTCTCTGTACATAACATTGCATATTATGTATTGTATTAATAGCATTTACCTATGTGTAAAATAAAAAAGTAAATATAATAAAAAATAAAATGCGGCGAAAAAAGTTTTTACTTCAAAGATATATCATAAACCTACTGGCCGAATAGAATTTTAAAAAACCTAAGTAACATATGAATTTTATCGTGGCTGACGTCAAAACGCTAAGTGACAATATGAGTTTCAAGGTTTTTCACTCTCTCAAAATTTTCTGCAAACTAACTGTACAACTAAAATGATCTATCTGTATTTTAACCGCTTTGTGCTGACGCTTAGATATGAGGTTTCGCGTATGTAATGCTATGTAAGTACATACATAATTTAGGTTGGAGTAAAGCCCGAATTATTCAACGGTTCCAAATTAACGATGTTATTAAAACAATAAAGGTTGGTAGCACTTGTTTTTTCACCAGTTAAATGACTCTAAAACTGCTGGAGACATCCTTCAATTACTACTGTAAAGAAGTCAAATCAATCAGTCAATTATGCGTGTGGTGACTTGTTTTTCGTGCGCGAATTCCCCACGAATACCGCCCCCATCAAAGTCAGTGGCGGTGATTATGTCGGACTCGAACCGACTAAAACGCACGCCGTATATGAGTCTTTGATTGCCGGAGGTGAGGTTATTCAAGACATATCTCTCGCCCCCCGGCAGACCGGGCGACATCTCTTTAAGATGGCCCGCTTCCCCTTATGTAGGAACCATGGGATCCCCGTCTAGCCCCCGGATATGGGGAAGCGCACTTTGCGCCGCCGTCGTGGCATGCTTCTGCTAGGGTGACAGTTGGCTCCACCCGTCACCCCCAGGCCCGTGCTCATGGAAGATGGAGGTCATTCTGAGACCTCCGACCTCTGAGTAGCCTCCGCTCTTCATCCGTGTAGTGACAGGAAGAATATTACCAACCCATCTCATCCGAAGGGTGTCTTAAGAGGCGTCTAACGAAAAAATACGATATCTTTACGAGGGAAACTCGAAATAAAACCCTGTCCCAATACATCCAGGCCAAAACCTCCCAACATTAGACCAGACCTACGTCCAGCACTTCCAGTCCAGATTTTTTATGTTCGATAGGCTCGCGTCTGACCACTATATCACCTGTTGGTAAGTGATGATGTAACCGATGCTGGAACACGCTGGTTTAGAAGTAACCTATTCACTCTTGAAGACTTTCAAGTTATAGCTATCCGAAAACACAAATTCGGGCGGGGCATTCCACTTTTTGGTTGTATTTGATTGATTGAAAAAGTCATTATCTCAGCCATTGCCTGGCAAAATCAGACAACAATTTTGTCTTAGTGTCTTCAATTAGTCTGTATGTTACATATATAATCTGGAAAATATAAATGCATAAGAATAATCATCAGAAAAACAAACATCCGCTGTAAATTTACTTTCATTATCGTAAAAATTAATGACAGAATGTGTGTTGGCACCCAAACATAGTTCCCATACACGATATCTGTTACAATAATTACGTTGCATGATATCTTTCAACACAGCATGACGTAAGTGCTACTATTTTATGAAAAAAATCATAGACTAAATCCTCTACAGAGTTACAAATAAAATTTTCCATTTTTCCTCATCATGTATAAATGTCAACGTAATATAAAATATCGTACACTCGTACAAAAGCAACCTGAGTGTGTTTATTTATATAACTGTACTGCAGTGGGCTTATAGCCTAACCTTGTCAGCCGTGAAGATCGTTTTAGTTCACCAAGTTATACACTAGATGGAGCTAGTGGTCGCGAAAGTTCTCAATCGCGCAACTGTTTTCAGGTTACGTCAGTTTTTATGTACTTTGGTGTTATATAAATTATTTTTTTACTTATTTTACTTGGTAAAGATTATAGATCTTTCATTTGTGATGTTAGATTATGTTTAAAATTTAGTTTTTGTTATGTTTTTAACTAGTTTTTGTATCTCACACTGATATCTTATCTGTTATATATAGATTTATTGTGTATTCAATTATTCAATATTGTAATGCGCAATTACATGTAATATCGTATGTGAACTATGTTTCTCCATGTGCGCTGTGACGCTATTCACATTAGAAACATTACGTCACAGTTAATCTACGTATATTGTAAATATTCATCAAACTCATTGGAATTCAATGAAAGTTTATCAACAAATGGCGTCATTATGACAACATGGTGCATTTATTCTTTAACGGCTACCTATAAGGTTATAAAAAACAATTCTGTAAGACCTGATAAAGGTAGAAAAAGTACATATAATAATATGTCTGCTACGATAATAGATATTATATACATCAAGGTCATTGGATAAATTATTCTGGGTCAAAGATTAGAAGTTATAAAATATGGAATTGACAAACGTTCAATTTAAGCAAATTATTCGAACATAAAACCTCCTAACGCATATACACTAATCATAAATCACTCTCTAACGAACAAGCATACATAAAAAGATGCTATACAAAGGAATCCATCAAAAAATAAGGTCCTCAAATTAATATCTGTCGACAAATGATAGAACAAGATGGCCGCCGCAAATAAACCGCGTAGCGTTTCTGAAAGCGTCCGTCTACGGATGCGTGCGTCTCTTTCACGCGCGGTGTCTACGCGGGCGTGCGAACGTGATGGGGATAGTACCCCGTGGGGCCTCGTGTCAAGGTGACGTACCCTTGCGCTTGCGCCGCACAAACTTGCACTGACGAGGTTGTTCCATTTGCGAATTTTGTTTTACGGTTTTGAGGTTCCTTTTTCAATTACCGTTTTATTCAGTATGTTGAATGAACTGAAATATTCGATTTTGTTTTGATAAATGGCGTTGTTATTAACCAAAGGGACATCAACGGATATGATTTAATTAGATGTTTATTTTAGTTGTCGTGTTGGCGGTACGTAGACGCAATATTAGCTATTTCTAAGAAATGAAGACACATTGTAAATGTTCTTATTAACGTGTGTACTTACATATTTATGGCATGATAACCTTATGATCGTAATATGATACCAATGGCAAATGTTTTTAATTATTCACGCTACTATATCTGCCAAGGGGTTCACAGAGGTGTAGTAATATTCGTATTTCATGAATTTACGATTTTCGGTCCTATGTTAAGATGCGTCCAGATTTGTGACATAAACAGCAAACCTGACAGCGTGGCATCAAGACATGACGTGGACGTAACAACTTGTAGCACATGGGCACGTAAACTAGAGTGGTGCTGACACGGCCACCAGTAGATGATGGTTTCATTTAAGCTCGGCTATCACGCAGCTGAATACGCGACGGACACGCTCTTCTGACACTGTCGCGGTAAAATGTTACGTAAATGTAGACACGGCATAACAGGATTCGATCTTGATATCAATCGAGCGCTTATGTCATGGAGAACAACCCGTAGTGTTGTCAAAAATGAAATAAAACTCCTTGGGTATTGGGAATTGAGGATGTAATAACTTCCGGGTTTCCCGGGTTGCTAGGGATATGTTGGCTACTATTTAACTTCCAACAACTGAAGACTCAAAGAGGGCGTGCGTTTTTGTAGGTTGGAGTTCGACTTAACCTCCCCAACCGATACCATGTATTCATTAGTGGAAATTATTCGCAGGATAAAAAAGGACGTAATAAACACTCTAACGTATATGTAGGTATATCAGTTTCTTAACTGTTTTTTCTAAGTCATTCTTAGATCTTAAGCTTAGATCTAACACATATGATATGGTCACACAACGAACTGTTTGTTGAGGATAGCACGGGGTGCAGCGGTGGTGGACGAGCTCAAATCTATCAATCATAGGTTATTATCACAACATTCTGCAATTAGACAAGATTCGTACCGATGGGTATACTTTACGTTAGTAAATTCGACTACTAATATTATGCAATAAAAAAATTCTAAAGCAATTAGTATTCTAACTGTTCAAATCAAATTTAGACCGGAAAAAGAGAATACTTCGACGGGACTCGATTCTTACCTAACAGGGGGAACGCTTCAAGCGCTGCCACGTCTGAATCATTCGGAAATTCTTCTATACAACCTCTATCAACCTCAACCTCCTAGACAATCATAGGGGTGATTCGAATTGAGCAGTCGTTCCACCCGTAAGGGAAGGATCGTGGGTTCGAGTCCCTTTTCAAATTCACTTTTTCCGATCTAAGTTTGTCAATATTATTTAACTTACAAATCGGTTTGATTCACGCTTCGTCGTTCAATAACAAAGTTAATTTTTTCTTTAGATCATAAGTACTTAAAGAAGTTAAATGATGAATACACAAAGATCATTAATGACTACACATAGTATAAAACAAAGTCACTTTCTCTGTCCCTATATCCCTTTGTATGCTTAAATCTTTAGAACTACGCAACGGATATTGATGCGGTTTGTTTTAGTAGATAGTGTGATTGAAGAGGAAGGTTTATATGTATAGGTATAACATCATGCTACAACCAACTGGTGCGGAGTAGAAGTGAAAAATGATGCAAAAACGGGGTGACGCAGACGAAGTTGCGCGTCTCAGCTAGTGTAATATATAAGTAGGTATGTTTAAGTATCGCGACTTATTTGGCACTGTTTCGTACTCGTCCAAACAACGCGGAACGTAAATAACTCTGGTTCTCATTATTGAACACAATTGTGGCACGATCATTTGATGTAATACGATATGTTGTTCGTTTAAATACTCAGTACAATTAGGAGTTTTGTTACATG
Organism: Pelosia muscerda; assembly: GCA_963691645.1. Classification (NCBI taxonomy): domain Eukaryota; kingdom Metazoa; phylum Arthropoda; class Insecta; order Lepidoptera; family Erebidae; genus Pelosia; species Pelosia muscerda. The sequence goes on along the minus strand of OY829109.1, from coordinate 15,781,836 downwards.
ACATAACATAAACTTACGCCTATATCCCTGAAGGGGTAGGCAGAGGTGCTAGCATCCACATTTCGGATTCAGATTCAGATTCAGATTCATTTATTTGCGAACATGGGTACAGAGTAACGGTCTTAAAACATAATGTAGGTAAATATATGATCAGCCATATCCCGTCTCAAGGCGTGCAAATATGTTAGTTAAATGTAACATTATAACACAATTAAATTATTACAATCAATGATATTATACGACCAACAACAACAACCGTAAATTGTAAATGTAATATAAAATTCGTAATGGCGAGACGCCAATGTCCAGTTTTTCAAGAAATTTCGCCAGTTGATGTTTAGGTCCCAATGTAATAGGTGGCGAGCCTATTGCCATTAACCGAGCACTTATAAACCTGCGATAAATACACACGTAACTTCGAAAAGCATCGGAAAGTTATTGGTGTGTGCCATGGTAAAACCTGGGATCGAACCCGAGATCTCGTTTCAGCACTCCATTACCCATACCACTAGGCTACCAGCCATGCTGAATATGCAGTCAAACTTAATGAAATCATAAGTATCTCAGTCTTAAGCATCTTTGGAATGAGGGGGCGTGAAAGGCATCTAAAGTGTCCATCAAGCTGAGCGCCACCATTCTAACAGTGTACATGATTATAATGTGACCTTCTTTTATGAAACTTCAGCTTACCATCAGGCGAGGTGAAGTCATAACAAAGTCAAATCGACTTCACCTCGCCTAATGGTGTTGCTGAATACTTGAAAAAACATTTGTTATTTAGGCCTACAATGTATTTGCGTTGCACTTAAGTATATTGCGTTGTTGTTACGGTGTCTTATTGTTTTTGTTTTGATTTGTCTTGGTTTTTACGGGAGCGACTGCCGTCTAACCACCCAGGGCCAAGTTATTAATCGACAAGTGTATCAGCTTACAGTAAAGTAGGCTAGTCTCCTTAGATCTTGATGGAAGAAGATTAATTAGCAAACTGGACCATGATATCCCAATATAGATTATTTCAACATTGTGTAGACAATAATGCATCGCAATTAGCAATATATTATTGTCTACGGTATTCTACGATTGTCAGCATAATTGATAAGTTGCCAAGATTAGGGATTGTATGTCGTATCGAACCGTATGCTATCAATTTAGATATTATTTTAATGCTGAATTGCCCCGTACACATACATACCAATCAATGACTCGTCCTACTGCAGTCCAGTGCTAGACATGAGCCTCTCCCAATGTTCCCGACATTAGCCATAGGCTTTAGCCTACTGTTTCCACTTTTCCCATAATCGCCTTTTTATGTGGTCGTCAAATAAAGTGCACCTTTCGCCACCTAAGCCTTATGACGCCCTTCAGATGACACGAATGCACCTATGCACACCATGCATTTATACATACGTATATTCACGATTGCAGCTAACATTTCAAAAAGAAAAGAAAGGATAACGATAATCTACCTTAGTTTCTTGCTGGTCTCTTCTCAGTAGATCTAACTACCGAACCAGCGAAAGAATCATTTTCAAATGATTAATTCACTTACAATATTTTTGACAAATATAATGTAAAACTTTGACATTCATAGTGCTCTTTATGTGCTGAATAAACTATATTGATTCTTTGATTCTTTGCTTGTCAATTCTTGAAAGTTTAATACCCATATTTCGCTAAATATAGTTTTCGATCCCACTTTATTGGGGGTGAACCTATTGCTGTGAAGCATATTGTCATAGGCTGTCAGTTTATTGTCGAAAGGAGAATAGCCATAACTCTTTGTCACCTTCTGCGTCACTCAAGGGGAGAGATTGTACACCTTCGTGGTTTTAAAGCACCAATAAGTCTTGAAATTCCTTACCAGCTCACGTGTTTCCTTCTTTCTACTGTCCCGGGTCCTTAAAGCGGGGCGTGAAAAAGCATGAGGCCGTCAAGCTACACGCCACCATTGTAACACTGTACGTGTTTGTAATGGTGACCCTCTTTCCTGAGACTTTGCCTTCAGCTTACCATTAGGCGAGATGAAGTCAAATTGACGTGCCATAAATAAAAAATACAAGAAATGCTCTAATGCCAAAATTGCATATAATATTTTGATCTATTGGTAAATAAAAAAGAAGCGAACTAAAACTGCGTTAAGTTTCACTTTTCTCAATGAATTTCATACATAGATATCCGAGGGTTAGATAGGGACACCATAGTTCACATCATTGGGGGAAGGGGGTCATTACAAAAGACAGGGCTCTGGGTACATCCGGCAAACAAAGACGCATAGATGGCGTTCGTTTTGGTCGGTCCGAGTCCGACATGATCACCTACACCGGTTTCGGCGGGAGGTGGCATCCGTAGGGATTTTCGCATGGTAAAAAAGGAGAAAAGAGTCACAGTCAACAGCTAGTTATAAGTGAAAGCTTAATATAAATTTATAATAATAATATTTTAGGACAAGCTACACAACGCCATCTAGACCCATGGTAAACATAATTTGGCCAGTTTGTGTTATTTTTTTTTTTTTATATAACATCACGCCTATATCCCCGAAGGGGTAGGCAGAGGTGCTAGCACCCACATTTCGCCATTTTATATTTAGGTCCCAATGTAATAGGTGGCGAGCCTATTGCCAATATCCAGGCACTTATAAAACTGCGATAAATACACACATAACGTCGGAAAGCATCGAAAAGTCATTGGTGTTTGCCACGGTAGAACCTGGGATCGAACCCGATACCTCGTCTCGTCAGGTTCCCGCAGTTTGTGTTATGGGTTCTAGAATACCAATAAACATACTTAATATAATTTTTTTTGTAAATACATAGGTACATATAGAAACACCCATACCAATTCGAGTTAAACTTAAGTCTACATAACATAAACTCACGCCTTTATCCCGGAAGGGGTAGGCAGAGGTGCTAGCACCTACATTTCGCCTGTTTATGTTTTAGGTCCCAATGTAATAGGTGGCGAGTCTATTGCCAATATCCAGGCACTTATAAAACTGCGATAAATACACACATAACGTCGGAAAGCATCGAAAAGTCATTGGTGTTTGCCATGGTAGAACCTGGGATCGAGCCCGATACCTCGTCTCAGCAGTCCATTACCCATACCACTAGGCTACTGCGGCTTTTATACTTTTTTTTTTGTAAATACATACATATTATACATAGAAACACCCATACCAATGCGAGTTAAACTACGTTTTGTAATTAGCATTTTAATTGCAGAGGAAATTACGTTATGTTACTGCAATTACTTGAAGCTATTAAACCAAATACGCTTAACGTTTCTCACTACATCCTGTATACACGAACTTAGATGTGTTTTGTCACGTTTTGTGATTTAGGTCCATAAATTAAAAAAATCTAATCTAAAATCATGACACGTTTACCTTGTTAGCTATTAGTGCTGTAGTTGGATTGTTTTTTTTTTTAATTTATGGCACGTCAATTTGACTTCACCTCGCCTGATGTGAAGCTGAAGGCAAAGTTCCATGAAAGAGGGTCACCATTGTAAACACGTTCAGTGCTACAATGGTAGCGCTCAGCTTGACGGCCTCATAAGATTGTTAGTTAGTCTATCGGAGTCCGATGCCGGGTATAGGCCTCTTCCAATGTTGGTAAACTTTGGCCTTTTCTCTAGGACATTTCTATTTGACTTCATCTCGCCTGAAGGTGAGCTGAAAGCAAAGTCGCAGGAAAGAGGATCACCATTACAAACACGTACAGTGTTATAATGGTGGCGTTCAGCTTGACGAACACATCAGATGCTTTTTAACGCCCGCCTAAAGGACTAGACTGCAGGAAGAAGGACATACGTGAGCTGGTATGAAATACCAATACTTAATGATGCGTATTCATGCTGGTCAGTCGGGTTAATACAGGGTTTATATTCTCTCGCATTGTCTGCGTATTTTTCCATCTGTGTATCACTCTTATCTGCATATATTCCAAGTTACTAACTACCTTAACTCTAAAACTTCTAATGAAAACATAAAACATGGAAAATGTTAAATTTCTCCTCTGAATGTTACGAAAATAATAATGATTGTTTGTAAATTTGTGTTTAACTACTTTTAAACAGATCTTAGTTTGATGATAGAGGAAGAATACCATCCTATATCATACGAAGGGAGTCGTAAGTCGCAATTAACATCCTTATTTCACTAACCATTGTATTCAATATTCGTTTTAGCCCTATTGCCATATTCTGGGCACTATAGTTCATTAAATAGCGCTATATCTGATGTTTGAACAGTGTTATCTCTTAGTCGCCTTGTACGATACCGCATGGGAAAAGATGGGATGGCCCAATTTCTACTCTGCCTGGAACCACGCGGCACAAACAAATTCCATTCCATGGCTTTCTAATTCCTCTATTTTCAATACTAACAATCCTCCGTACCACTAGAGCTGAAATATGTGTTTTAACACAAACTCATTACATATAGTAACATTATATCCACAGAGCTATGACCTCTAGAGCTTCCACTCTCAACCCAAAGCCTCAGTCTACCTTACAAGTAGAGCCCCATGAGACAGCTAGTCATTACGTATTCAAGGAGCCTTATATTGCTATCCGACAGTCTGAAAGCATCCCTGTACGGACATTTTGTACCTATGCACTTTCATAATATTTTTACAAGATTTTTCAAGAAGAAAAATTTAGTTTAAATTTGCAGTTAGACCAGTTGTTCCACTTTTTAGGACTCCTAACTACACATCACGACTGCTATAATGCTTTTGTTTATCAACCGGGATCGAATTAACGTTTTCTCTGAGGCACCACCAGACTAGTCCAAATTGCCATAATCAATACACATGTTTGTACTGAACGGGAATCGAACCCATGCTTCCTGCGTAGCAGTTACGTTCACTACCGCCTCGCCGCAGAGGCTTTCGACCGACTTTTTCTAGCTGAAGACATTGCAAAAGCGCTTCGTAATATAGATTAGTGTCGAACTGCACTCATTAACTTAAAAAGTTCGAATATATATATTCGAACTTAAAAAGGACGAATATGTTGACAAGTTGTGGTAGCTATGATTGTCTATAGAGTTTGTATGTAGTCTAAACCTTCCATGTTAATCAACGCTAAATCATTGGAGGACATAATTAAATTTCCCGTTGTAATTCATAGCCACCTCACAGGGGGCACTAACCACTTCCAACCACCTGCCACCCGATAGAAAATCATGGTTTGACGATGGCTCGAGGGACTCTAAACTACTGTACTTTTAATTATTTAATTCTAATTATTATTATAATTTGTGTTGTATATTTTTCTAATTGATTGTGTATTGAGTGTATGTGCATTTCAATTCAAATTTTATGATGTGCAGCTGAAGGCAAAGTCTCATGAAAGAGGGTCACCACTGCAAATACGTACAGTGCTACAATGGTGGCGCTCAGCTTGACGACCTCATTAGATACTTTTTCACGCCCCGCTTAAAGGACCCGGGACTGTCTTCATCTCGCCTGATGGAAAGCTGACTGTTGCAATTGGTTAATTACATTGGGGATTTCAGATGAATCCGTATCTTGAACCTACGTCTCCTGGCGAGAATTATCAAATTGATTACATTTATCAGATACGCGGCCTCTTTGAATAAAATAATATTAAATAAAAAAATATTCTAGGATAATCAACACGACGCCACCTAGACCCATGGTAAACATAGTTTAACTAGCTTGTGTTATGGGTTCTATAATACCTTTTTTTTCTAAATGCATGCATATTATACATAGAAACACCCAGACCAATGCAAATATTCATATTCATGTACACAAATATTTGCGGGAATCGAACCCACGCCTCCTACGTAGCAGTCGCGTTCACTACCGCCACGCCACGGAGGTTGTCATGTGATTCTTCCTATATTAGAAAGTAAGTAAGTAGAATGGGGCCAAAATGTACTGAAGTGTTCTTTTTATTTAAAATACTTTAAAAAAAATTAGCAACCGGAATCACTATCACTATCACTACATAGTATAAAATAAAGTCGCGTTTTCTGTCCCTATTTTTCTTGTCCCTTTGTATGCTTAAATCTTTAGAACTACGCAACGGATTTTGATGCGGTTGGTTTCAATAGATAGAATGGTTAAAGAGGAAGGTTTATATGTATATAACATCATGCTACGACTAACAGGTGCGGAGCAGGAATGAAAAATGTTGCAAAAACGGGGTGACGCAGACGAAGTCGCGCGGGTCAGCTAGTTATTAATATAGTTCTAGCTAAGCTCAATGAATTGTGTTAGAAGTGGTTCACGTCGGTTGCATAATGGCCAGTATTCGAAACGGCCGGTAACGCGGTAATGAGGGAGCTTATGGATCTACTTACGCTATTAATATTAGTGTCTATATTAGATACTTTTATATAGAGCTGTTACATGTGGTTTGTCACCAAGGTGTCAATGTACGAGATCAATGGCTTTTTTCCCATCTCAAAAAATGCTCAACGCGCCTAGGGAAATTTTTACTTAAAAATAGTCACCGCGGTAGCCTAGCGATATGGGTAATGGACTGCTGAGTCGAGGTCTCGGGTTCGATCCCAGGTTTTACCATGGCACACACCAATGCCTTTCGATGCTTTTCGAAGTTATGTGTGTATATATTGCAGGTTTAAAAGTGCCCGGTTAATGGCAATAGGCTCGCCACCTATTACCATGGGACCTAAACATAAACTAGCGATGTGGGTGCTAGCACCTCTGCTTACTCCTTCGGGGATATAGCCGCGAGTTTATGTTATGTTATGTTAAAAACTAATAAACTAGAAATGTGTCGCGGACAAGACTGTTATTGTAACCACATACATTACAGTATGCTTGCGCAAAGTTAGGCTTGCACAAATATATTGTAACGTTTGTTGGGAGATACTTGTGCAAATTTCATTGTGTATTTGTATCAGCCTAGACTTAAGCAATCGTAATTGTACGCATAGTAAAGTTTGTGAGGTTGTAGACAGGGCTTGTTTACCGGTTAATGTATCAAACCGGTTTCAGTGTAAGTACATAAGAGCGTTTCATTTAGGTTTGACTCTACCTTAACCGATAAAAACCCTTTTATGTTTGAACTCAATTTACCGGTTTTGATTTCGCTCTTACCGACAACATCGATGCACCATTCACATTCAATTCGCGCGGACTACATGTGTTATCCACTAGTACAAAATTTCAATTTTCAAGCGTAGGGCTAAAGTGCTTCCATATTTTAAAGGAGTAGTGAAGGTCACCAAAGTGTAGTGCGAGCGTCGTCGGTCGCGTGCCTCCGGCCACTTGGATCGTGGACTGTATGCGCAGTCCATTTTCAATTTAATACAATTTATTTTAATAAAATTTATTTATTTTAATTATCAAAATATTATAAGAACAGTTTTTCTAATCAAATATTCTATTGATAAATGATATTGGTAAAAATTCTATTGATAATGGCATGTATTAACTCCTTATAATTTTAATTATATATAATACTAGCTGTTGCCCGCGGCTTCGCCCGCGTGGTTTTTTTTTGACAATTACCTACTCATTTTTGACTCATTATTATTATTAGCCCACATAGTTATTTAATTATTATATTGCATATTTTATAACCACCTTCGGTTCGCCGACGATATCGTCATAGTTGCGGAGTCGCTGGAGCAGCTGGGCGAAATGCTGCACGGCCTAAACGAATCCTCTCGACGCGTCGGCCTTGGTGTAAACTTGAACAAAACCAAGGTTATGTTCAATGAACACGTTATACCGAGACTGATTGCCGTCGAAGGGGCCACACTCGAAGTTGTTCAACAATATATCTACCTGGGGCAAACCATACAACTTGGTAGAAACAACTTCGAGAAAGATCTAGCCAGAAGGATCCAATTGGGCTGGGTAGCGTTTGGCAAATTGCGTCGGGTCTTCTCCTCCCCCTACAACAATGCCTAAAAACAAGAGTCTTCGACCAGTGCGTTCTGCCTATTATGACTTACGGTGCCGAAACGTGGACATTGACGGTGGGGTTAGTCCACAAATTGAAAGCCGCTCAACGGGCCATGGAGCGAGCTATGCTTGGAGTCTCTTTGAAGGATAAAATTCGCAATGAGGTCATCCGACAAAGAACTAAAGTTACAGACATAGCTCGCAGAATAACCAAGCTGAAGTGGCAGTGGGCTGGCCACATCTGCCGGAGGACCGATGGTCGCTGGAGCAAACGAGTCCTCGAGTGGAGACCGCGAGAAGGCAAACGGAAGGTAGGACGCCCCCTAGCCAGATGGACTGATGACCTGAAAAAGGCGGCTAGGACAGACTGGATGCATTAGGAGAGGCCTATGTCCAGCAGTGGACTGCGATAGGCTGATTGATTGATATTTTATAATGAACAAAACTAAATCACAACTTCTGTGTCTTAATTATGAAATAAAAATAAGACTCCCAATAATGCAGATCGCATGTCGCTGCAACTTGTCGAGAGCATCTAATAAGTACTTTGCGGAGCCATCCCAGAGATGCGAGCAGTATTCCACGCAGGAGCGAATTTGTGTCTTGTAATGAAGACACCGCTGCTTCGGCGTGAAAAAACGTCTCACTCTGTTCAGGACTCCGAGTTTACGAGAAGCTGTTTTGATGATGCTCTCGATATAGTTCTTGTTCTTCAGTTTGCAGCGAACATCCATACCGAGTATATTGAGGTTATCCTGAAATGGCAGTGGCGTGCTCTGAAGAGTGCGATGAGGAAGGAAAGTAGAGAGCCAACATTTACCTGCAGGAACTCCGAAGCTCATCCATCACAAGGAACGCGAATGCGGCGCCCCTGCAAGAAGCTAGCAACCCAATTGCACAGTCTTGGAAGCAGACCGAAGGTTGGTAGTTGGCTAAGAAGCGATTTGTACCAGACTCTATGGAAAGCTTTAGCGATGTCCAGGCTAATAGCCAGTGACTCACCATGCTTGTCCATAGCCTCACCCCAAAGATAGGTTATATACCGCAGAAGATCACCCGTTGACCGTTTCGGCCTAAAACCTTATTGCCGGTCAGTGATCCTCTAGGTGACGCATGAGCTGTGTGTTGATGAGGTGCTCAAAAACTTTACACAGCACTTAGGTGACGGCTATGGGTCGATAGTTGGCTGGGTCTGAGCGATCTCCCTTCTTGAGAATCGGCTGTATATTCGCCTCTTTCCACGCCGTCGGCACTACTGTACCCGAAATGTGGGAGAGTTGGTACAGCCGCGTGAGCATTGTAGACAACTCCGCTGCACATTTTTGAAGAACCACCGCTGGTATACCATCCGGACCACTGGTTTTCCGGACATCGAGTGACTTCAGTACTGCACGGACGTCGCGTTGCCTGATACGGATATCAGGCATTGCGTGGTCACTGTTGGGTGGTCGGTGGCTGCATACCACAGTCCTCGATTCGGGAGTTGGTCGTAAATAGATTAACCAGAAAAATTGTTTTCTCTTGCGGCTCATGGGCCAGGGATCCATCAGGGTTGTGCAGGGGGACGGGGGAGGGGCGGGGGCGGGGTAGCTGGGCTGCCGGGCTGGTAGAATTTAGCTTGCACGGCTCTGGCCAGTACCCAGTAGCCACGGCTGCCCGTGGGATGCACCACTAGTTCTTGACCAATCTGTGCTATGCGCTGGGTATTTTGCAGCCTACTCAGCGTTCGGAAACCGCTCCTTCGCCTCATCTGCCGCCTGACTCAGACATTCAAAGAATAGTGTGGTCTCGGCATCTCCGGTATGGCAACGGTAACGGCACACATAGATTTGTCTCGTACAGCTATGGTCTACGTGTACCCACGGGACAGAAAAGGATGGGTCCTCAAGGCAGCGCAAACGACGACAACAAACATCCGCCCTAACAAACACGCACTCCCCGGTTTTGGCACGAAAATTTTCCTTTGGAACATGGCCGGGGTAGAGCAGGCAGGTGTCGTCATGCGGCATATTTGTGTCTCCGTCAGAAAGAGCGTGGCTGGTTTCGCCGTCTCTAGTTGTTGGTGGACGGCGTTGAAGTTTGCATGGAGCCCACAGATGTTAGTAGACTCCACCTCAAAAAGCGAGCTAGTGGGAGAATAAAGAGCCGCTGTGTTGCCATAATCTCTGATATGTACTGCCATGGTAGGGGGTAAGAGAAGGCGTGAAAAAAGAGGTGATTGTCGTGGCAGCACCGCGTGACAAAGCGCAGGAGATTGGTTTTATCTGTGGTTGTGGGGCATGGCGAGAGCCGACGCGCCGAACGGAAGGTGCCTGAATATATGGTCGGCGGGTTCCCACATCCGGTCACCAACCTGCACGACGAACCATTTTAGTATTATGCGCGGCCTGGTGAGGCAGTCTCCCAGGGTGGTTAGCCCCAGTTGAGCCTCTGTACCTACTATGCCGCGAGCGGCCCGCGACACCAGTTTCTACGGGTCTCCCTGCTCGGCGGGTCACCCCGCACCATCCCCACCAAACTACGCCAATACCCACTGGTCCCACTAATGCTGCGACTACCACCACCTCTGCCCGGCTATGTACTTGCTGACCCCTGAACGCAATCCAACCGAGGTTGCTACCCACCCGGTCAAAATTTATGACAAATTTATTCCATCAAATTTCTACCACCAGTAGTTATAACGTATTTTACGCCGCATCCTTCGATTAGACATTTCTTTCGTTCAAGTAATCAAAATAAATAACTATATATTTTGTTCTTTCTCTTATGACCCATTCTTTACTTGAAAACCCTAAAATAATTAGGAGCAAAGCTGCGAAATTACCAATAACTTAGCCCACTTTAAGTTAGCAATCGTTTAAATAAATGCATCACTCTCTGAACAATTACAATTTACAAGCAAGTTAGTTCAAGCGATGCCGACGCGGGTAGGTACGTGTCGCTCTGGATTAAACCGGTTTATTAAGGTTTTAGTATGGTTCCCATTCTGGTTTCGCTCTGAATGAAACCTTTACTAAAAACAGGTTTAACCTTTATTAACCGGTATTTTCTAAACCGGTTTCAAGCCCTGGTTGTAGACGATAATCTCTGGTTCTACTGAATCGATTTTCAAAATTCTTTCACTAATAGAAAGACATATTATCTTTGAGTGCCATAGGCTATATATCTTTACGCTATCGAGAAGCGTCAGCAGTGAGAATGGGATTAGAAGTCGACGCAGACGAAGCCGCCGGCAACAGCTAGTCACTCATAGTATAAAACAAAGTCGCGTTCTCTGTCCCTATTTCCCTATGTCCATTTGTATGCCTAAATGCTTAATACTACGCAACAGATTTTGATACTGTTTTTTTTAATAAGGAGTGATTGAAGAGGAAGGTTTATATATATATATATATATAACATCATGCTACAACCAATTGGTGAGGAGCAGAAATGAAAAATGGGGCAAAAACGGGTTGACGTAGACGAAGTTGCGCGGATCAGCTAGTTATAAATAAAAATGGCTTCAATTGTCTATCAAATGTCACGGACACACTTTCTAAATTCAAATCAAGGCTTGTGTAAAACAAATGTTACCGAACAAACGATTTAACAGTAACCGTTTCGAATTGTATTGATTTTAGTAGCTTGTCTAGAATGAATGGATGTCTATCACTACATAGTATAAAATAAAGTCGCGTTTTCTGTCCCTATTTCTCTTGTCCCTTTGTATGCTTAAATCTTTAGAACTACGCAACGGATTTTGATGCGGTTTGTTTCAATAGAAAGAATGGTTAAAGAGGAAGGTTTATATGTATATAACATCATGCTACGACTAACAGGTGCGGAGCAGGAATGAAAAATGTTGCAAAAACGGGGGGACGCAGACGAAGTCGCGCGAGTCAGCTAGTTTATTATATTTAAATCTTGTCGACTGCTCCTTACCTGATGCAGTTCACAGCATGGTGACTGCCAGTACTGGTGATGTCACTGTTTTACGCCCCGTTTGAAGGACCCAAGACTGTAGGAAGAAGGAAACACATGTTCTGATAAAGAATACTAGGTCAGAATGTAAAACGGTGCCGAACCGCGTGGTTCTTAGTGGTTTTGTTTGTACTGTATGTGAATGACATTTAAGCCCTGCGCGCGTTGGCCTGTGTAGGAAAGGTTGCATTAGCGTGAGAGCTTCCGTGCCTCGAAGAGCACATCGCGTCAGTCCCGGATTGCCTTACGAACATCTATCATAATCCTAATAATCCCAACACTAGCCTAATGCAATCGCTTAACGGAAAATATCGAAGTTAAGCCACAAGTTAGACGTGTATACAATGTATGCTAGTATGCTTCATACTTCAACTAGATTGAAAAAAGGAAACCAAAATAATAGTTTGCATTTTTTGCATTATTTCATTTTCGGCTCAAATAGAAAATAGTTATAAACCGTTCTAAATTTAAAATTTTTGTCTATGAATTTAGTTCTATTGTGGTTTTTTTTTGTTTTTCAGGTACGTTCCAGGTTTAAATAACTGAAGTGTACAGGTATAGTAATATTTTAGCATTTATTAAATCAATGTGGTTTCCAAAGGGATCATGGATCGTCAAGTGCTCATATAAATTACTTTCTACAGTGGTATGGGTCTGACATGGATTTTCTTACCTGCAGTGGGCTGGTGGAAAATCCCTTAAAATGTTTGTGATACATTTTTAACGCCTTTTTGACACGTTAATATGTTTATGACAGCCATCCCATCTCTTCCCATGCGGTGTCGTAAAAGGCGACTAACGGATAGGGCTGTTTAACATCACACAGATAAACGGCTGGCTCGAGTTAACAATAGTGCTCGTAATACGGCAATAGGCTCACCGCCTTACGTGGAACCGAATACAATGATAGGTGGACGCGTAGGCGTGAACTCACCTCTCACCTCTGCTTACCCCGGAGGAAAACAGTCATGAGAATATGTATATATGATGAAATATATTCTACAGGTTTCTGTCGCGATTAAATTGATGTGGGACCACCGGTAGGTACTAGTGCTATGATCATCATTTTCCTTTCCGTCGTGAAGTAATTAGACCCCAGTATACCTAATCAACAGCAGTAACAAACGACCTGGAAATTCAGGTCATTATTTTTTTTTTAAATTTTTATTAGACTTTAAGCACAAGTACTAAGCGGACTTAATGCCACAGGCATTCTCTACCAGTCAACCAAAGGTGGTGGTGCGGAGTAGGGCTCAATAGGTGCATTTTTAAAAGCAATAAAAATGAAAAGTATACAGAAAACTATGTATGTGAAGAAGTGTGGAGATACATATCTTACCTGCGGTAGGTATTGTGGGTAGTCTTAGTCAATAGACATTTTACTTTGTAGACAATCCGATCCAAATTAGTATATTGTGATGGGGTCTTACAAATTAAAAAATAGGAGTACATAATTACTCATAAACTAGCTGGCCCGCACAACTTCGTCTGCGTCACCCCGTTTTTGCAACAAGTTTTAAACATTTAAGCATACAAAGGGACATAAGAACATAGGTATATAGGGACAGAGAACGCGACTTTGTTTTATACTATGTAGTGATGAATATATGCTACGGTATATATATATTTCAACTTCCAAGTGAACTAAGTAGTTAACAGCTAGCTTAGTGTACACCGAGCGATATCTTCACCGGGCCTTACCATAACTGTGCAGTGAAAGTGATCCTATTCATGATCGGTTTCAAATGACTTGCGTAATATAGATCCGCAAATTAATTGCCATTAATCTGCACATATAAACGATGTTTTATATGTTTATTCTTAGTTAAATCTAACCTCGGAGAGCACGTTAAGCCGTCGGTCCCGGTTGCCATACAAACATCTATGGCAGTCGTTACGGGTAGTTGGAGCCCTCAAAAGTCCAACCAGTCTAACTTTGAACTTCGACATCGCCATTGGTCATTGGACCATTGGTAGTGGAGGTCAGTTGCAGTCGCTTCACGGGGAATATCGAAGTTCAGCCGCATTGAATATAACATTACAGTTAGACTGGAAGGCCGACTCCAGCAGAGTTGGAAATAGGCTCGGAGAACCACATTGGCTAGCGTGGAAACAGTAGGCCGAAGTCTAAAATTTTGAAGATATAGAAGAAGAGAGAAATTGTGTAGATATAGACAAATGAGCGAATAAACTAATTTTAAATGCTAGTGATATACTTATCGAAGTTGTAGCAAGATCTAGGTGCTTCACTATTATTTTACTCAGTAATGTCAAATTAGATGAGTATTTATACGACAATGTAACAAATACTTCATTACTAGGAAAATCAAGTCGTTTACACTGATATTCCCGAAAAGGCTTAATGCCGGTAGATATGTAGTTACCCAAGAAGGTACCTAATAAAAAAAAATGTGTGTCTGCCTGTCTAGAGATTTGTGTTAGGAACATGTGCAGGTATACCTTCAGTTTATCCTCGGAAATTCTAGAACCCATAAAACAAGCTAGTTAAACTATGCTTACTATGGGTCCAGGTGACGTTGTGTAGATTGTTCTAAAATTATATAAAAAATATGTAAACCTTAAAGCATGATCCAGGTAAAGCCGTACGTATCTTCGCCTAGCTTCGTTAACGACAGATCAATATTATTTTTTTATAAAGAAGAATATTAGTAGCCAAATTACTAATATTCCCTCAAATTCCATCAGCTAAATTCAGTGACCTGTGTTAGGAGTGGGTTCACGTCAGTTGTATAATGACTAGTTTCGAACCGGGACTTCTCGATAGTAAGGCCGACTCCTTAACCACTCGACGCTTATTAAGTTCTTATAATTTAAACCGGTAGAAGTTTTGTGTATCTGTGTCCTTAGCATGTAAAACTATCGAACTCATAATGTAAAGGTATTAAGAGAACGGAGCATTGCGATTGGCAAGCTTCAAGTACGCACATGTTCATAGAAGGCAGGCTAACAATCGTAATGCTCCGTTCTTTCGATATCTTTATATTACGAATTCGATAGTTTTTCGTGCTAAGGGCACTGCATACGAATAGTGAATGGTATAGTGCACGGCATCTAACTTGGCAAGGTTTTGTAGTAGTTGGGATAAGTTCGCGTATCGTACACTTAAAGGCGCAAAAAGTGCTCGTCATTCTATTCATTCTCCAGAATGCCATCATTTATTTTAAATCATGTCTGCTTTACAGCAAAAGAGACCCAAAATCGTCTCAGATATGCTGACGGTCTCTGTAAAATCTTTGCTTATTGATAAAATCGGATCAAAGTAGTTTCTAGAATCGTCGCAAAATGTCAACAAACCACTTACCCATGTCAATTCTTATGAACTGTTATCTAATAGGTTTCAAAGAATAAGAAGGGGTATTTTATTTCGCGAAAGCACTCCGTTGCCCTTTCTTGGTATGAATATTGTACGAAGCCTTTTTCCTGCAGTCCCGGGTTCTTTAAGCGGCTCGTAGAAAAGGGTCTGATGTGGACGTCATAAGAATACGGTTAATAATAAGCTTGTGTTGTGTTCAGTGAGTAGGATAGCCAGAGCTCATTGGAGAGATTTTGTGTCACCGAAAAACCTGTAAAAAAGAGAAAGAACTGTTTTTATTGTGGCCTTCTTTGTCTTCTACACTGACAGTACAGAAACTCTCTTCTCTCTTCCCTTCCGACCTCCCGTACATGGTCGGCAGCACAAGTGGGACGCCCCTGATATTGCAACCGTCAATAAACCACGGTAACTACTTTCCATCAGGTGGGCCATGTGCTTGTCTAAGTGGTATAAAATACCCGTCAGTTTATGATTTTAGTGACACTTCAAGGCAGAAGCACTTAAATAGTAATATATTTGTGAGAGAACTCTCTTATCGCTCTTATAGAACCGAAACAAGTCGCTTAAAAAATGAGGTCGTACGAAGATTATTGACCAAGGGTCTAAGCTTTTGGGTCGTACGAGAACGAAGCCGATCTCTATTTTATTATTTACACTAAGCCCGAAGTTTCGGTTGCTTATCAGCAGCCATAGACATGGCGAGACTAAAATTATCACATAATTGTTAAAAGTGTAAATTATAATTACGTACACAGTTTTTTAGACGTTTCGAAATAAACTTAAACTTTTTATTTATTTTATTATTTATTTTCAAACAACAAGCTTCTACTTAGCTTGACGTTCTGAAAATAAAGTCAATAACCCAAAGTCAGTCTTAAATGCCTACCGGGTAAAACGGGGTGAATAGAAATAAAATGGTCAGCTAAATAATGTAGTTACTTTCTTTCAGCGAAAATTTGGACTAGTTTATTGTAATATCAGAATCACGAAATATCTGTTATTGGGCTCAGTTAAAATTTTGTAAAAGAAATTATTTAAAATATTCCATTGACCATTTTATTTCTATTCACCTCTAGATTTCTATTTACCCCGTTTTACGGTACTACAAAATGATATCGTACACCCACGGTACAAGGGCTGTAACCACTGGTAAATACGCCATGACTTCTTTTTCCGTGCGCAAAATCACCACGAATTCCACCTCCACCAAAGTCGGTGGAGGTGATTATGTCGGATTCGAACCGAATAAAACGCACGCCGTCTCAGAGTCTTTGATTGCCGGAGGTGAGATAATACTTACAAGACAAATCTCTGACACCCCGGCAAACTCGGGGACATCTCTTTGAAATGACCAACTTCCCCCTATTGTGGGAACTATTGTGTTTCTATCTAGTCTCCGGATATGGGGAGACGCACTTTGCGCCGCCGCCGCCTGCTAGGGTGACAGGTGGCTCCAACTACACCCCTAGGCCACAGCACACATGCCTACTGCGTAAAGTACATAATAATTTCTGATTTCGTAGGGCATGCAGCATGTAGCACGCCTCTGTTATCTACGTACGAAACTACTTCAGACAATTTCTAATCAAATTATGACATCACGAATTGAACATATTTTCGGGTAGAATATCGAAATTAAATCCTTACAACGTTTTGGTTAAGTATACACTACGTTTTAGTTAAGTAGTATACTTACAACGTTTTAGTTAAGTATCTCTTTAAATTTTTATTCGTTATTTCATTTTTATACCAAATATATATAGAAAAACCAAAGTTTAATTCGTATGTCAGACGGTAGAGGTCTGTCCGTTCGAATGCGAAGTCGATTCAATACACGAGACGGCCGCCATCTTAGTCACCCCGTGATCATGGATGGCGGCTGAAAAGCCAACAATACATTTCAAATAGTGTACTCATAACTAATCTACTTATAAATACATAGCGATAGAGTTTGTTTCAATTTAATTGTAATATGCATAAGTAATGGATTTCAATGAAATTACTGTTTTTTATAAACATCTGAAATCAATGTAAGTACGTGTCTCTCGAACGAAGCAACTCGCCTTACTTATCATTATTATTATGTGCATGTTTGCATAAACTGCACTTGGCATTATAATAATTGAATAAGCACGTCAAACCCTTGTACAGAAGATCCGTGAACATTACGCATCAAAAGAATCCGTATACCTACAAGACTTATTATCCACACGTGTCTAGAACCAACAATGCAATGCCAACGCATCGTTGTCATGCGTACACGCAGACGCATCGCACTTTCCACCCCCAATTCAAAATTAACCAAAATATAGGTATGAAACTTGCGCGTACGCAAGTCTTAATCTAGTTAATGCCGAAAATTTCAATTTTTATACAGTTTTCATTGCGAATTTGAAACGTTTTATCATTTGGCGACGTCACAGCAATCAACAAAGGCACGGGTAGCGATCTCGGCTGCGATTGCGACGTTGCCACACTATGTAGGAATGCGGCCGCGGCGTTGCCATCCCGCCACTCGATGTATCGGGCGATAAACGTGAGTGCATTGGGCGGCGACATCCGAACGACCATTTTGTTTTATATACAACTGTTACCCCCTTCATACAGTTTCTTTCTCTAATTTAACCACTTTTTATACGTTGTATTATACATAGATTAGCTTCGAAATATCAAACAAAGACTCTAGAATGATATTATGTGTTTATTACTAAGATTTCTTTAAGAAATCTTGAATAATATCATGTATTATTATGAAAGGTGCCATGTGCTAAAGAATTGCTTGCATGACATTCATTCTTTCATAGTGGAACGTTACGTTCCGTATTCAAGCGTACATAAGTTTGTGTGCATGAATCTATTTATAGTCAGATAAAGGCAGCATGAACTGTTTAGCAGTTCGCCTGCGCTCGCGCATCTGATTTAGTTATGAACGCTTTGTCCTTCGTAAATATTTTTAAGGGGAAATCAACAACTTAATAAGGAAAATGTATATTAATTGTTCGATATCCTGAATAACATATAGTTTTAACATATTTTTCCTGATTAATAAAGGTTTTTTGTTGTGAATAACACACAATATGTAGCTATATAATTATTAAAAGTTAGAAAGGACGGATTTATGCTGTACAATTCTACGATTTCTTCCTGGACACTTTAAGATCTATAATCCTTTGACAGCCTAACTGTGATTCAATTAAAAGTAACACGAATAACGTTAATAAAAGAATCTATATGAATGTTTTGTTTCCTTATAATAAAATAAGTAAACTCATGTAAAAGTAGTAGCCTAAACTTAATTACATTAATAAGTAGATCTATTATCGAGTAGCTTCTAAGACTAGTATTTGTATAGTGGCTTCACTTCATACATTTTTTTTTCAAATTATCCAGGAACTTTTACAACCCACTGTATATACGCCTGTAAACCCCGAAGGTATAGGCAGAAGTGTATTACACACTTAGCCAACTATGATTTACGAAAAAAAGGGCGAACGTAATGCGTCTAGTGGGCATTTTGTCATGGGCTGTATGTTTACTGTACCTTAAACAGCCCTATCCCTTAGCCACCTTCCCATGGGAAGGGGCCCAATTCTACTCAATCCTGTCGCAATGTCAAAAGTGTATCAGTGTTTTGGCTACGTACTCGTACGACCCGGAAGTTTGGACCCACAGACAAAATTCCTCGTACGACCCGATTTTAGGTACGTGTTCGACCCAAAAAAATTAATCTATAAAACAACAGTCCTTGATTGACCTCATTTTGAGTACGTGTTGGACCCACAAAAATAAGGTGTTTTATAACAGAATCCATGCTTTAACTTTATTCGCTTCTTTGTGGTGTATTTTCTGTTGTATTCGTGCTTGCGTTACTTGGTGTAGGCGAAATTATCCTGGTTTTTCATTCCCAGTCCTCTTTCTCTTTTTAATATAACTTCATTGCTTCTATGTTTTGTAGTTACACGTTTTAGGTTTAGAAGTGAAGTTTTGATGAACTTAGTAACTAATCAAGTATTGTATACATATCTTTTATCTATCTGTTCATTTGTTTCGTTAAAACTCGTGAACGGCTGGGCCGATTTAGCTAATTATGACGTTCGTTTTTTTTAGAAAAGGAAGAATTTTAATTTAATATCGCTATAGTTAAATAGATATTGGGATAGATATTGGAACTTCGATATCGCCATTGGTCATTAGACCATTGGTTGTGGAGGTCAGATGGCAATCGCTTCACGGAAAATATCGAAGTTCAGCCGCATCACAGTTAGACTGGAAAGCCGACCCCAACTGAGTTGGGAAAAAGGTTCAGGGAATGATGATAGTTAAATAGATAGATAACTCTTCATTGTACACCAAAAGAAAATAATAAAACATCAAGGACTACGATCATTACATAACATAACATAAACTCACGCCTATATCCCCGAAGGGGTAGGCAGAGATGCTAGCACCCACATTTCACCAGTTTATGTTTAGCATAACATAACATAAACTCACGCCTAGAACCCCGAAAGGGTAGGCAGAGGTGCTAGCACCCACATTTCGCCAGTTTATGTTTAGGTCTCAATGTAATAGGTGATAAATCCACACATAACTTCGAAAAGTATCGAAAGGTCATTGGTTTGTGCAATGGTAAACCTGGGATCGAACCCGAGACCTCACACAGACAGCAGTCTATTACCCATACCACTAGGCTACCGCGTTTATGATTAAAAATATTAGAAGATGCACAGATGGCGCTTAGGTCGAGATAATCGATAGCCACGCGGGTGGAGCCGCGGGCATAGGCTAGTAACTAATAAGTATGTAGGTAAGGTGTAAGGTATGCCGAAAATAAATTACTAACCGAAAATGTTGCAACTAAATAAATTTCGAAAAAAAAATTGACCCGATTACTTGCTTTGCGGTGTAAATCACATGTGAACAATAGAAGGTTCGAGTCCAAAACAATGTGACTTATGTATAGATATTGAGAGATATCATGATGTTTTGTAGTGTGCAAAAGAATTTGAAGAGGTTATTTAAGAATGGATAAACATACATACAAACTTACCTACCTATAATTCACTTTATTTAAATTATGTGCCTAGTTTGAAAGAATTCGAAGTCAAACTGAAAAAGCATTTTGTTTTGTGTAGTAGACCATCAAACAGCACTGGCAACGAATGAAAAAAATATTAAGTAAATATTAGTTTTGCAAATGAGCCACCGGTTCGAAAAGCGTCCTCTATCTGAGAAAACTCCGGCAATAAACTCGGCAGAATTTTCCATTTTTGTTTGATATATTCACAAACATTGACTTAGTCTAAATGATTAATTTGAATTATCATATTTTGAAGTCTTCTACATACATGCATACATATGCTCTCACCTAATCCCCGACGGGGTAGACAGAGGTGTATTAAACACCAACATTTCGCCAACTAAGATTTTCGGTCTCACATAATAGGGGGGAGCCTATTACCGCCAATCCGACACCTTGAAAAGAATGCCGAAAATAAATTCCTAACCGAAAATGTTGCAGCTAAATAAATTTCGAAAAAAAATTGACCCGATTCCTTGCTATGCGGTGTAAATCATAAGGAAATTAATTACGTACTTAGCCGCACAAACACTATCAATTAACGTCTTGGACAGTATCAGACAATTCTCTCCAAGACTTCAATTCTGCTGTTCCAAATAATAAATAAGTACTATCACAGACTACAATATGATTTTTGTGTCTGGTATTTATGTGAGTCTAGTCATAAAGTCTTGAAAACTGTGTAATGTCTTCCCTTATATTCATTAGGTTTTCTAAAATTTATTATGAGTGTATTGTTAAAATGTCTATTTCTTTAAACTTTAAGAGACTCTTTCGCCCAAATTATAAATCACAGTGTAGTTCTAATAAAATTACAAGTCACGTACATATCTAATTGATAATATGTGTAATTATCTTTATTTTTAAACTCGATTATAATTTTTAATTTTATTTTTATTTACTTATTTAAGTATATATTATGTATACTTTATTAAAATTCATAATAACGCTTTGAGCACCTTGAGGCACCTGCCTTGACAAATCTCTGCATCACCCTAAGGTTGACTGGTAGAAAATGCCCATGCCATTACGTCCGCCTTTGTACAATTATTTTGTATTTGTGCATAAAGTTTAAATATATAAATAAATATAACAAAAATAGAAAAACGTTAGGACTCCAGGATTACTTATTATGATGGTAAGTAGATGATAATACTACTAGTAGTAGTAGTAGTAGAAGATAATAAAGACGATAATACTTATTTTGTAAATACCTACTTATTCATAGCAATAGCAGTTTGATCAATATTTTACGTAAAGGTTTCATTTTAATGTGTTTTATAGAAGAAAATTTAACGTTTCTATATAAGACCAATAAATGGAAATTACAAAACTTAACAAACTTAAAAATATAATATTAAAGATAAGCAAATGGCCTACATCGATTGATCGACCCACCCTGAGAAAACTCCGGCAAGATTCTCAGCGGGCTTTTTTTATTTAAATTTAATGAAATTGACATAAAATAAAGCCTTAATTCTATAGGCACATATTTAGTAAATAAATCTACGTCACTGAATTTATTAGGTGTGTGTTGTAAACCACAAAAATAAGAATTTCCAAAAAACAATGCGTAGCAACATTTTTCAAACCAAACAAATATAAAAATCAATAGCGAATTATAAATGAACATATTATTTTCATTCATTATCCACATTAACTAACAAAAACTCAAAATAATTTACATTTTAAATGAACAGTGACGTCATCTCCATCAAACATCCTTTTCAACTGATATGTCGTTGAGTTCCGATAGATGGCACTACTTAGCTCGTTTGACGACCTCGCTCATTTGTCACGGCTCACGTAAGCTTGTGTAGGCGTTCCGGCCGTGTGAAAATATTATCTTGCGACTGTAGCGTTGAAATTGGCTTAACCTACAACTATATGAGTTTTCAGACTGTTGAATCATGTATATGTTGCAGTAAGATAGAAAAAGCCGTAATATAGTTATATCCATAGGCATACAATTATATACCGGAACATAGTTATAAGAAAACGATTCATTACTATCTCACTAGGAATATAGTTATAAAACGGTCGAAGTTTAGTGATATACGTATACGTATAACTATGTTCCGGTATATAATTATATCCCTCGGGATATAACTATATTACGGCTTTAACTATCTTACTGCGACATATACATTTAGACTGTACTACATAATGATCACGCCTATTTCCCTGCTAGAGAAGGCAGATGTGAATTAACGCCCTCATTTTACCAACCTTTTACAAAAATTTTACCTTATTTCGGGCGCTATTGTTGACTCGAGCCATGCATCTGAGAGCCTGAGACTGGGCTGTATATGTATATGTGTCTGATCTCTCACGGGAATAGATGGGGTGGCCCCAATTATACTCTGGCGGTAACCACGGGCCGATATATATAACATCAATCAACTAGCCTATCATAATTAGTCCACTACTGGACATATGCCTCTTCTAATGTTAGGAGGATTAACCCCTAGTTTGCGAAATGCTGATCAACGCTAAAATTAACTAATCGGCTGTTAAATCTCTTGTCAAGTAGCAATTGGTTTGCTAGAAGCATGTTTGAATAGTTTAATTTGATCATCGTGTCAGTTAACATAATCTGCTGTCAAGTTTAACTGGAGAATGTAACGTCTTCTACATCTTGAGATTGTTGAGATTGTAACTAATGAACAACAATTAGCAGCGTGGCCACCATTACAAACAAAACCGTATTTCAAATAAAAGTAATCAGAGATCTATTAGTTAATTTTGGCCTGATCAACGTTTCAGAAACCCGAATTGATTTGACACCCTTTTAAATTAACAGCAGTGTTATTTGATCAATGATTTGACAGGCCTTTCAGAAACCGGCGCGGCGGTTAGCCTACTACTTTCACGTTGACCATACGGGTTGGTACCTACAGGGTTTTACTTCGAATTTTCCTTCTCTCGCTATGATATCGTCTGTGTATTTTTCCGCTTGTCGCCTCTTACGATTGAATGAAAAGAACGAATGAAATAGATTCAAATTAAAAAATACAAACATTTATGTTATAAAAGACATCATCTGTGGCGTGACGGTAGCGAATGCGACTGCTACGCAGGAGGCGCGAGTTAGAACCCCGCTCAGTGCAAATATTTGTATGCATGAATATGCCTCGGAGAGCACGTTAACCCCGATTGCCATATGAACATCTATGGCAGTCGTTACGGGTAGTTGGAGCCCTCAAAAGTCCGACTGGCCTAACTACAGAACTTCATTATCGCCAATTTGGTTGTAAAACTCCGATAGCAGTCGTTTCACGGAAGATATCTAAGTTCAGCCGCATCTTAGTTAGACTAGAAAGCTGACCCCAACTGAATTGGGAATAGGCTCAGAGAATGAATGTTATGTTGTAGAAGAAATATGTTACGTGTGTATGGAGGCACACCAAGATCTTCGCGGCCCAAGCCTATATATCAAATAAGGAGTGGGACTCTAACGCAGGGTCTCCTTTCATCAGGGTATTGATGATACTTTATCCTCTAAAAGCTATCCAAACCAAATTATGGAATTATGGAGTAAGGGCTTGTACACAGAACTGCGATGCGTTGCGATGCGAGTTCGCAAAACAATTATTTCGATAGATTTTTTCGTTGATTCGCATCGCATCGCGTCGCATCGCAGTTTTGTGTACAAGCCCTAAGACGGCGTCATATATCAAGATGCAAACTTCTGATGGGACCCCATCAGAAGGAGGATTTGCACTTTGATGACAGAGTAATTAATTGATGGATTGGTGTCTTTAAGGTGAAATTTTATTTAAGGTTAAATGCCCGCGATTTATGCCCAAATCATAAGAACTGGAAACATATATCCATAGAAGAAATACCCTTGCTGTAATGCATTATGATAAATTATTGACAATAAATTATAGATCCATGAATTGTAACAGCAGTACGGTGGTATCGAAGGGAAAAAAAATTACCCACCGTACCACCACCGTAGGTCAGAAGCGGTATTTGCCTACCCAATGGAAAAAAAACTGTTGTTACATTACATAGCAATATAAACGCCAAGTACCTACTTCATAGAGATTCTTCTTAATAATGAGATATTGAAATATATCAATTGTCACGTTTTATTAATAAACGATCCTCGGTCTTTTTGCTAACAGCAAGTCACGTATTAAAATGAACTCTCAACAGTTTTATATTAAAATATTAAATGTTATAAGTCTAGAATACTACTTACTTTCTTTGCTTCTCTTTTGACATTGAAGCAATTTATATGCTTTAACCAGCCTATGCCCGCGGCGCCGCCCGCGTGGCTGTCGGTTATCGCAACCTAAGCGCCATCTGTGCAACTTAAATTCTGTATTACTAATCATAACTCTCTCGTTCTACTTAACCGATTGCAATCAAACAAACGTAAGATTTTAAGTTGGACCAAACCCCTTCAAACAAAAAAACCGCATCGAAATCCGCTCAGTAGTTTTTGCGCCCGTCGCGGACAAACATAAACTTTTAGCAATTATATAATAGTATAGATTGAAGTTTTTAGCATAATAATCTTTCAACTCAATTCTCATTTTTTTTATTTCGCTTCGACATTTTGAAGCTTTCATTTATTAGTATAGAATATCAAAGCTTTACAATTTTATTTGTCAAAAATATTATAATTAAGTCACCTTAATACTAAAACAGAAAAGAAATAAGTGCTAATCGAATAACCAGACCCTGATCGCTCCCGGTGAAAAGGTTCACATTACTTTTGTCGCGTTTTCACGCTGGATTGCAATGACCATGCACTTAGGTGGCAGAAAAGCACACGGCCCACCATTACCTTATAGAAACCTTCTAATGCCCTCCTTGTATCCTTCTTGTACCCTATATTGTAGTCGCTTGGAAAACCACAGCAGGGAACTCATTCCACACCACAGCATTTTTCATCCATCATCGTCTTCTTGGTCGCACCCGAGGCTTGAATTTGTGACTTCATTTTTCAGCCATGTTTATTTGTTTTTGTCTTTCTCCTCTAACTCTTAACCCCGGTAGAAAATTCTGTACCATAGCCTGGTCCATCGAAGGGACATATTGTTGACTGAAAACAAAAACTTCGCTAATTATTATAATTGCTTGATCGACATCATGGATTTGGATAACTGATTATGACTGTGTAAATAAATTGATGTAAGATCAAGTAGGGGAGGGGAGGGGAGTTGAAAAGAAAAATTTAAAACAAAAGTTTTTTTTTAATTGAGAAGGAAGCATAGTCTTGGCGCAGTTAAAAAAGGTTTTGAAGGTTTAATGAAAGTGCTAATGAAAGAATCAAAGAATCAATTTCGTTTCGTAATCTTTATCTTAACGTTAAGTATATATTTTGTAGTGTGACTGACTCCTATCGAGCTGAAAGCCTTATATGCAACCGAAACCACGCCACCACGCCATTATAATAATGTTGAATTTAATATCAGTTGGATTGTAATTTATTCCACTGAACTCCATTTCCCCTCTATTGTGTGCAAATTCAAATGATATGATGTTAAGTTCGTAAAACTAGTTTTAACTAGGGATAGCCAGTAAAAACGGCTTTTAACTGTAACATACTATGCATACCATTATACATACTGACACGTGTATATCAGCATACTTTATGTTTTCAAACAAACGTACATACTGACTATATGTAAACATTGTATACCTAATACAATGTTTACTTATACAGTTGCCTACCGACGGTGTTATAAGGCGCCATAGCTTAGGTGGCTATTGGTCATCATCATTCTCTGAGCCTATTCCCAACTCAGTTGGGGTCGGCTTTCTTGTCTAACTAAGATGCGGCTGAACTTCGATATTTTCTGTGAAGCGACTGCTATCGGACCTCCACAAACAAACTGGCAATATCGAAGTTCTCTTGAGGGCTCCAACTAAGCGTAACAACTGCCATAGATGTCTGTATGGCAATCGGGATAGACGGCTTAACGTGCTCTCCGAGGCACGACCAGGCCACTGCAAATAGTCACATTCATATTCTATTCTAGGACAATCTACACAACGTCATCTAGACCCATGGTAAGCATAGCTTAACTAGCTTGTGTTACGGGTTCTAGAATACGGATAAAAATACATAAATATTTTTTTTTGTAAATGCATACATATCATACATATTACTCATGCAAATATTTGCACTGAGCGGGTAGTGAACCCGCGCCTCCTGCGTAGCAGTCGCGTTCACTACCGCCACGCTACAGAGACTGTCAGAGAGTGGCTATAAGCACGTAATGTTGGACTTAAAATGGGTTTTATAGTATGCGTTTTTGGGCTGTCTTTTGAGGACAGCACGGAGTGCAATGGTGGTAGACGAGCTCAAACTACCAATCATAGATAATATCAAGTTTCTCCCGCGACTTAGTTCAAAATCCTTGTTGAGTGAAAGCTGCGAGGGATATGTTAGCTACTGAAAATTTTTATAAGTAATTAGTATACTAACTGTTTCAATCTGAAAAAGTGTAAGTTAAAGCTGTAAGGGAAAGGTCTCGGGGTCGAATCTCTTCCAACTGGCTACTATCTCACTTCCGGTGACTAAAGAACCGAAGATGACGTGTGTTTAGTCGGTTCAAGTCCGACATAACCTCCCCAACCGGCTCCGGCGGGGGGTATCCGTGAGAATTTTCATACAATAAAGAAGGCCCATTCCGGACACGACTTTGACTAAATATAAATCTTCACTTAATCCGTATTCGATTTAGGAGTTCCGCCACGACCTCATAATAATTTCTTATTCGCCTCCTAATGTACTCCTCTTACGCCCCAAAAATAGTTCTGTCCCATTTAGTTACTTATGACGAAACTCAAAGTTACCATAATTTAACTAACTTTGAAATAAACATAACATAAACTCACGTCTATATCCCCGAAGGAGTAGGCAGGGGTGCTAGCACCCACATTTCGCCAAATTATGTTTAGGTCCCAATGTAATAGGTGCCGACCCTATTGCTACTAACCGGGCACTTATAAACCCGCGATAAATACACACATAACTTCGAAAGGTCGTTGGTGTGTACCATGGTCAAACCTGAGATCGAACCCGATACCTCGTCTCAGCAGTCCTTTATGCATACCACTAGGCTACCGCGGTTAAACTTTTAAATAAGGGTTCTATAAATGAAAACCCACGTTGAAACCAAACAAAGAAACTGCAAACTATACAACTCCTCATTACCTACAAGAGTTCATTCCACTGACGAACGAATGAATCGGGTTTACCAATATTACGAATTGAACGAAACATGACTCATATGTGTATGCAATGATCCCAATATATAATGAAATCGTGATTCATTAGCGAGGTTCCAATTAATATTGGCTCGAGTAATGATAGCCTAATATCGTACTTAAATAACGATAGTTTAATTTTATGTTAATATCTGTTTAATGTTTATTTTGTGATAAGCAAAGTGTTAGTTGTGAGAACAATTTTTATTTTATTGTAATAGGTAGGTATTTAACTAAATAGTTGGTACAATTTTTTCAGTTTGTTCATTAGGCGTCAAAACTAAGATCTATTATTATTATTTCAAGAAGGTGAGGTATTGCGTTATCTGTGGGAAGACCGAGAAACCCGTCTTTGTCTTCTGCACTGACGGAACTGAGACTTTCTTAACCTTCTCCTCTCCCCCCTTCCCCTTCCCACCTCTTCTCTATATGGTCGGCAGCACGAATGTGACGCCCCTGATGTTGCAAACGTCCATAGGCCACGGTAACAATTTTTACATCAAGTGGGCCGTGTGCTTGTCTGCTGCCAGTCCGAACGGATGATCCGCCAACGACACTTTCAGAGCTACTTCACCCAAAACTTAAGGTCTATGGAATTTTGTATGAGATGAAATGCACTAAATTATTCTTTGAAAAAATGTTTGGATCTTAGTTATTCGTGGCATATTCTTTAACGGCTAAACAAACGAATAGATTACAGTCTGGATTACGTAGCCTGGCGGTTATCACAAAATGTGAGGGTAACGGCACATGATGATGATGATGATGATGATAATGTCTCACATTTATACTTTTCTTTAGTTAATATGCACTAGTAATTAAAAATCTTCCCTTGATCGTACATACATACATACATACATAAACCCACGTCTATACCCCCTAAGGGTGCTACAGAGGTGCTAGCACCGACATTTCTCCAGTTTATGTTTAGGTCTAAATGTAATAGGTGGCGAGGCTATTGCCATTAACCGGGCACTTATAAACCTGCGATAGATACACACATAACTTCGAAAAGCATCGGAAAGTCATTGGTGTGTGCCATGGTAAAGCCTGGGATCGAAACCGAGACCTCGTCTCAGCAGTCCATTACCATCGTAGCTGGTGCAATTCTGCCCATCACACTCACCTCTTTTTCAGTCCCACACAGGGGGATTGCCCAGGTTTACCATGGCACACACCAATGACTTTTCGATGCTTTTCGAAGTTATGTGTGTATTTATCGCAGGTTTATAAGTGCCTCGGAGAGCACGTTAAGCCGTCGGTCCCGGTTGCCATACAAACATCTATGGCAGTCGTTACGGGTAGTTGGAGCCCTCAAAATTCCAACCAGCCTAACATGGAACTTCGATATCGCCATTGGTCATTAGACCATTGGTTGTGGAGGTCAGATGGCAGTCGCTTCACGGAAAATACCGAAATTCAGCCGCATCACAGTTAGACTGGAAAGCCGACCCCAACTGAGTTGGGAAAAAGGTTCAGGGAATGATGACACGGGGGATTGCTCTGACCAACTATGCTACAGAAACACGTCCCGAGCATTCGCAGTTGTCCTAAACCTTTTTGTATTCGGTACCATGTTGAGGAAGCAGGTACGCGTACGACCCAAGCCCAGAGTACCCACTTGAGATGCCTTTCGCTAATCTTGTATTTCTTTTATAAATAATCTACACACTACTGAACTACAGTACCTAAGCATAGCTTAACAGGCCTGTGTTATTGATTTCTAGAATGTGTATAAAAAATTTGCCTACATTTTTTTCTAAATATATTCATAACGCTGACTGACTTTTTCAGTATATTTATGTAAATGAATATTTGTATTGTACATTAGGTGTATATACATAAATAAATGTTGCGGGTACTCATTGTATGCAGACCGCCTTCAACCGGTCGGATTAGAGGTCGATGGGGGAGGCCTATGTTCAGCAGTGGACGTCCCGTGGCTGAAATGATGATGATGATACCTGTACATTATGTACCAGTATAACGGCGTGAATAGGAATCCATTGGTGGATATGGATAAATGGTCAATGGAATGTTTTAAATAATTTCTTTTAGTACATTTCAAATAAGCCTATTGTCAGATATTTGATGATTATGTTATTACAATGAACTAGTCCGAAATTTCGCTGGAAAGATAATACCTACAGAATTTAGCTGATCATTTTATCCCTATCTACCCTTGGATCCCTGTTCATCCCGTTTTACGGTACCTATTATACTTAGATTATAAAAGTACGCCCAAACAACTCCCACTCAATACTACGACAATAATTACCATCCAAAGGTTGCCTGGCAGAGATAGCTGGAAGCGATAAGGCCGCCCATTGTACTGCTTCTGTAGTCTTATAGATTTTAATTTTATACTTTTATTTGGTGTACAATAAAGTGTATAATCACTACATAGTATAAAATAAAGTCGCGTTCTCTGTCCCTATATCCCTATATCCCTATGTCCTTATGTCCCTTTGTATGCTTAAATCTTTAAAACTACGCAACGCATTTTGATGCGGTTTTTTTAATAGATAGAGTGGTTGAAGAGGAAGGTTTATATGTATGTAACATGCAGCAACCAACTGGTACGGAACAGAAGTGAAAAATGTTGCCAAAACGGGGTGAAGCAGGTCATTAGTAATAAATGTACTAAATATTTTAGTACAATTTTCACAACGCCATCCAGACCCATGGTAAGCTTAACTAGCTTGTGCTACGGGTTCTAGAATGCGGATAAACATACTTAAATCCTTTTTTTTGTTATAAATATTTACATATTATACATAGAAACACCCAGACCAATGCAGATATTCATATTCATTCTCACAAATAGTCGCACTAAGCGAGAATCGAACCCGCTCCTCCTGCATAGCAATCGCGTGCACAACCGCCACACTACGGAGGTTGTCAATGTCAAGTAAATAATAAATAAATGGAAACTGACGTTCCGTTTTATACTAAGTACTTTTCTAACATGTTTTCAGACAAGATTCCTAATATTTTCTTTGGTTATTTCAGGTAATTTATTAATAGAAACGATCCCTTAAGACTACGTGGGCCGTAAGTCTGTAACATAAAGGTCAATGGGCAAATGTAAGAGCTTAAGGTACCAACTCACTATACCCCTCCTTCCTCTCCCCTTCCTAGCCTCCCCACCCCTTCCCAGCTCTCCCCCTTTCCCTTCAGGGTGGGCAGCGCGTGTGTGCACCCTTAGTGTTGCACACGTTCATAGGCCACGGTGGCCGCTTTCCATCAGGTGGGCCGTGTGCTTGTCTGCCACCTACGTAGTATAAAAAAAAACCAACGTAAATAACTTTAGTAAGTGATTTATGTTATACTTGATTACAATATTGAATAATACACACACATTATTAACTTCTTCTTCATCACAGTATAAAACAAAGTCGCGTTCTCTGTCCCTATTTTTCATGTCCTTATGTATGTCATGTTTGTATGCTTAAATCTTTTAAACTACGCAACGGATTTTGATGCGGTTTTTTAATAGATAGAATGGTTAAAGAGGTAGGTTTATATGTATATAACATCATGCTCGACCAACGTAATAGGTGGCGAGCCTATTGCTATTAACCGGGCACTTTTAATCCTGCGATAAAAATAAAATAAAATATAGAAGTTCAGCCGCATCACAGTTAGACTGGAAAGCCGACCTCAATTGAGTTGGGAAAAGGTTCAGAAAATGATTGATTAACTTATTAAGACAAAGAACCCTCACCTACTTATGATAATGAAATACAACTTTTTAACTACCAATAATATGAGATACATTTGTACCCTACCATTAGGTATAAAATATCATTAACAATGTTAACAAACATAAAGACACCCTACGTAAATTATAGGTTTCAGATTAAAGTATCAAAACATAGATTAGTGTAATTTTACCTCATTACGTGTTGTACGCTACATTATCATACCTATCTATCATTATCTTTTAAACAATGAAAAAAAATACATCACAACATACATCCTGAATTTCTACTATTCTATTATTATTTTATCCCGAGCCTCTGCCGCCGCCGTCTGCGCACGCGCACCCGTGGTACGTGTACATAATCTGCTCTCGCGAGGTACTTCCCCAATTAGACTGCTCAATTAGGACGGGAAATACCGTCATGTCCTACCACCTGTCTGTGGGGAAATCTTCGAAACTACTGGACTTTTTGGAAAAAAAAAGTAAGGTAACTGGAAATTAATTGAAGATCCGACACACGAGTCTTAACAGTTCTGCAAGCAATTTCCAGTTACCTATGTTTATCTATACATTCTACGAACATATTAAAAATCAGCGTGAAAACTTCAATAGTGCGATTCAGAATCATTAGTTTTGAAAAGTTCGGTTTATTTTCAGTAGATGGCGCTATTAACTATCTGAATGCCACTGTCACAGTTTCATGAAAGTGGTATTCTCTTTCTATTTCACCTTCAAAATACAATATTTTCATTACTTTTTTAAAGTCGGAAAATCTTTCTAATCAAAGTCAAAGTCAAATTCAAAGTCTTTATTTGCATCCATGTGTTGTAATAATAATAATAATAATATGTCTTTATTGTACACCAAAGAATTACATCATGTTATGGACATGCAGATTTTTAGGTACATACAATGGGCGGCCTTATCGCTCTGTGGCAATCTCTTACAGGCAACCATGGGATGGAGAGAAGTATTTGGAGATAAAAAAAAAATCGGGGCCATTTGGTGCACTCAAATATTTGTCGTAAATACAACACAACACACATATACAATACAATACAATACAATACAATACATTACAATACAATACAATACAATACAATACAATACAATACAATACAATACAATACAATACAATACAATAAAATACAATACAATACAATACAATACATATCTATATCACATACATACAATAATACAATAAATGTCTGAACCATTGCACCTCCTTATAGCGATAAGTAATAATCCTTCACTTGCTTTTTAAATACTGGCAAAGACTGTGCCCGTCTAATAGCCACCGGCAGAGCATTCCACAAACGAGCCGCTTGAATTGTGAAGGATTTGTCGGCAAAGTTGGTGGAGTGACTCGGCAATTTTAACCTTAGATTCTCCGATGATCTCAAAACTTTTGAGTGCGTGTTGTGCAAGAACTCAAAGCGCTGTCTCAAATAAGAAGGAGTTAGTGGGTTGAATAAAATGTTAAACAATAAGGACAGAACATGAGCATTCCGGCGAAGACGTATAGGTAACCACTTGAGCTTTTTGCGAAATTCAGAAACATGATCATATTTGCGTAATCCAAATATAAATCGTATACAAAGATTTTGGAGTCTCTCAAGTTTGTTAAGTTGGTCTTCAGTGAGATCTAGATAGCTGGCATCAGCATAGTCAAGAATAGGCAGAAGAAGAGATTGTGCGAGCGCAGTTTTCGTGGCAGTGGGTAGGAAGTTTTGTAGCCTACGCAGGGACCCCGCCGTAGCAAATATTTTACGCCTCAGTTCCAGTAGTTGTGGCCCCCAAGATAAGCGTCTATCGATAATTATCCCCAGGTTTTTTACCTTGTCACTGTAAGGGATTTGTAAACCGTTACAAGACACTTGCGGAAGGAGAGACCAATCTATTTTATCTATCAACCTGGAGCTACCGACGACGATTACTTGTGTCTTGCATGGATTCACCTGAAGACCGTACGAGGCGCTCCAGTTGCATATAGATGTTAGGTCAGTATTTACAGCATTAACAGCTTCCGCCAGTTTATGGTGCGGGGCTCGAGAATATATTTGCAAATCATCCGCATACAGGTGGTAGGAAGAAGATAGTCCATTTGTGATTGAATTTATAAAAACTGCGAAGAGTAGGGGGGATAAAACGCCGCCCTGTGGTACCCCAGCAGTCGTTGTACACCAAGATGAAATAGTGTCTTTAATACTAATACGCTGCCGGCGACCAAACAGGTAACTACGAAACCAGTCAACCACAGTTGGAGATATGTTAAGAGTGCTCAGAATGCCAAGTAACACGTCAAAATCTACGGTATTAAACGCATTGCTGAAGTCTAATAGGGTCAATACCGTCAGTTCACCATTTTCCATACCCGCTCTGATATCTTCCGTAACATGAACCAAAGTAGTGGTGGTACTGTGACCAGGACGAAATCCGGACTGGAGGGAGTTCAAAAGTGCATTTTTGGAAAGGAAATTGGAAAGTTGAGTGTAAATAAGACGTTCAAGGACCTTAGAGAGGAAGGGTAAGATAGAGATAGGGCGATAGTCAGAAAATGAGGAAGGATTTTTCTTTTTGGGAATAGGGATTATTTGGGCCTCTTTCCAGGCCTTAGGAAACAAGTTACAGGTTATTGAAAAGTTCATGATATGAGTTATGACAGGAAGAATTTCGTCAATGATAGGGTGGATCATGTTACGACTGATACAGTCCGTACCCATTGCGTTAGACGTAATTGACACTATGCCCCTCCTAACATCACAAGCCGAGAATTGACTAAAGAAGAAGGGAGAGCAGTTGGGAGTTGAGACAGATGAAAGATGTTGTAAAGTATTTTGTTTTGTCACTTTATCAAATTTTGACGAAGAGGAGAAATGATCATTAAGCGAATTCAAATTAACATTATTAGGGATCGAGTCTTCACGAGATTTTCCAACTCCCAATGTCCTTAGAAATTTCCAGACCTTAGCTGGATCCTCGTTTTCTACAGAGTTGTGAATATAACGGCGTTGTGCATTCCTACACACCCGATTGCAGTGATTTCTAATGGTGATATATTTCTCTCGATTTATGTCCGAAGGACGGTTTTTGTATTTGGATTTGGCTGTCGCTTTTTTATTTATAAGTGTTTTGATTTCCGTTGTTAGCCAAGGCGACGGAAGATGCTTTACCCTTATTCTACGGACTGGAGCATGTTCATCATATAATTTTATTATGTTAGATGTGAATAATCTGACTTGCTCGTCAACACATTGTGAGTTAAAAAGCGGATCCCAGTCCAGACAATCGGCATCCCTGCGCAAGTTTTCAAGGTTCATTCCACCAAAATTGCGTCGCAGTAGGAATTTAGATTTGAGTTTAGGTGGACGGAGCTGATAGGATAAGAATAGCAGGTCATGGTAGGAAAACTGATCAGCAGTGACCCCACCATGCTTAGCTACGTGCTGAGGAGAGGAAACAATCATTAGATCGAGTAGAGAAGGTGCAAGGTGAGGAGCATGATGAGTTGTACCGGAAGGAAGGATTGACAGATTGCAAGACTGGACAATAGACTGCAGAGTTAAGGAACGAGAGTCATTCTTAATGAGGCAAGTGTTGAAATCACCCATGATGATGCTTTGGCTGTACGTAGGCACATAGGTATCTAGGAGAAGTTCAAAGGAAGAAAAGTAGTTTATGCTAGAGGAAGGACAATAGAAGACACCAAGTAGAAGTTTGACATGCAGGAGTTCAACCTCCAGAAAGATATGCTCACCAGCGTGCGGCGGCTGCGGCGACATACTCAAAACTGTATGTTTTATGTGTGATCGTAGATAGATTGCCACTCCACCCGCACGACGCTCCACACGATCGTTTCTGATGAGGTTGAATCCTGGTAGAGTATATGATGAAGAGGGTAAACATGGTTTGAGCCATGATTCCGACACAAGAATTGCGTGTATTTGCTCGCAGTCAAAGCTTGCCAGCATATCGGGGAAATGAGCCGGAATGCTTTGAGCATTTATGTGAACTACATTGAAGTTATTTGAAACATCAGAGAATAAAGATGAAAGAGACTCAGCAAGAGAGGATATGTTATCGCTACCATCATTGCTATTGGCAGAAAAGTATTCATCACTATCACTACAATTATTGTAGTCTGAAAGTGACATTTGTAAAAAGGTACGTATATGATAATGTTATATAATAATTAAATACAAATTTAACTACAATAAAGAATGCTATGTACGGTTACCAATACAATACTATAACACGATTCAAATATATATTTAAATATGAATATAGTAGCTATATATATATATATATATATATATAATTATTTATACAAGAAAAGAAAATGGTCAAAAGTTGTCTAGTGCAACAACTAAACGTTTTTCTTCCATCTGCCGGTTTAACTGAGTGCCTCAGGTTTATACTACACACACAAAAAAAAAAGAAAAAAGGTAATACATTCATGGTTGTACAGTTATTACAAATGTTTTAGTTTCAACATGAAGCCCTGTTGGGCACAGCAAATGCATATAAATAATTGAATTGGTATGTTGTATAATATTAGGTTAAATTAGATAATAATTGGCATGTCGTTTTGAATTATTACATAAATACTTAAATATAAAATATAAAAGAAAATATTCATTAAATTATTATTAAAACTAGAGCCAAAACATAAATTAAACAAAAATGGGAAAAAATACTAATTTACTACATAACAGTCCCTCACCACGAACTATGTAGGTACACATACCCTGTACATAGACTAAATACTCGCGTAATATAAAGGAAAAAATCAAAAAGGAGGACCGAGGATCGTACCGGGATCCGTACCCTATGGTTATCTCGGACTTGAATTTCAAACTCTAAATTAGAAATTTAGAAAAATCATTTATTCTGTGTAAACCATTAAACGGCACTTACAAAACCTCAATATCAACTACCACTGCTTCGAAACGCAGCCCCTGTCTGAGAAGACTCCGGCAAGAACTTCAGCGGGCTTTTCTTTAGTCTATTCACAAACATTTACTTAGTCTAGATACAGAAATTTGCTTGAGTAACAAATTGAGTGAACTGACTAAAACCGCATGCCAATTTGAGTCTTCAGTTGGAGTTACCTTTTTATCCTGTATTTTTTTTATATACAAGTGAGTAGGTAGTTAACAATAGTCATTATGAACCAAGTACAATTCACCACCACACTTTTTTTGAATTTTAGAAAAAGTTTTTTTGTTTTTAGAAAAATTTTAGAAAATTTTTTATTGAAAAACCTTTTTTTAATAAAATTTCAAAATTTATTGACAGGTAAATCCCTAAATTCATTAGGGAGCTTGTTAAAAATGCGTACGTTGGCTACTACCAACGTAGGCCATAGCCTAACCAGGCCATAGCCTAATGTGTCTACGCTGGCCAGACGGATTGGTAGCCTTTTATTTCGAGTTTTCCTCCTTTCGGTGATATCATCGGCATATTTTTACGTTATTCGTCTCTAACTTTAAATAAGATGAGATGTATTTTTTCTCCGTCTTTCATTGTAAATACTTATACTTTCATGAATACATAATGAAGTGTTTATGTATATTTGCATTAATCTGGATGTTTTTATGTGAAATGTGTAGATGTTGGTAGTAAGTTTATACAATATCATAACCTGCTATTTTTGGTCTTTATAGCGCTGTGTACAATATCGTAGAATATATGTTTTCATGGTAGGTAAAATTAGGAGTCATCAGTTTTAATTTTAGAAGCTTTAACCTGACTATAAATAGAAAAATAATATTCCTAATCATTGTATACTTTGTGACATAAATTGATAAAATTAGTTATTATCGAATCGGTACTCGAACCCAAGACTATATCATATCGTGTGAACTAAAAACTAAGGTACCTAACGTGCCATGACTCCTGTCAAAAACCGGTAGAATTCTTTAATGTCATTCTGAACGTAAGCTGACAACATTCTGAATGTCATATCAGTTCTATTCTCACGGTAAGAAAGTGTCAAGCAACGTTACTATCAGTGTAGGATATCATTCATATTAAGACTTTTTTTTATTTATGGCACGTCAATTTGACTTCCCCTCACCTGATGTTAAGCTGAAGGCAATGTCTCATGAAAGAGGGTCACCATTGCAAACACATTTAGTGCTACATTGGTGGCGCTCAGCTTGACGGCCTCATCAGATGCTTTTTCACGCCCCGCTTAAAGGACCCGGGACTATAGGAAGATTGAATTGAAATAAATTCTTAGACGGAAATACAGACTGTGTTGTATCCACTTTTAAATATTCGCCGTGCATGATATACAGGGTGTCCTACAGCAAAACCACTTGCAGGGAAAGTACCATAATTATTGTAGATGGGACATTTTACTGAAAAAAGACTTTATTTTAATTTAAAAACCATTTGAACTGCAATCATACATTTTTAATAATTGCCTCGTTGAACCGGGAATCGAACCCGGTACACGAGAAAAAGAAATCGGTCTGTAGTTTTATGATACCGATAGGAAGGTATCATAATAATGGTTATTTTTTGCTAAATAAATTAGTACTTATCAGAAATAAGGGGAAAACCATGAATTTTAACATTTTTAAGGTATTTTTCCTCCATGTGGTAGTACTTGTGATTTGATTTTTTTCTACGACCACAGGCAAATCTAGTATGAACTTGCTACTGCAACGTATACACATAATATACGTACCTATCTCGTTCTAATGTAGAACTTACTGCAACTAGCCCAGGGCCTTCAGCAGTTTGTAGACCGTTTTGACTTTTTAAATAGATAGATAGACTGCCTCCGTGGCTCAATGGGCGTAGTATGCGCCAGCTGTGCACTAGGTTATGGGTTCGATCCCCACACAGGACAAAAATTTTACGTCATCCACGAATAGTTATTCTAAGTCTAGGTATAATTTGTATCCGTTAGTTATATGTTTGTTAAGTTCCCCGCGATACAAGATTTGTTCCCTAGTGTGGGAGTTGTCTTTTTAAAGCTTAAAAGCTTAAAGCTTATAGATTTCTCTTTATTGTACTCCGAAAAATACAGTAATATAGGAACACTTAAATGGATGACCTTGTCACTGGAAGCGATCTCTTCTAGCCAACCTTGTAGGTATTGAATAAAAAAATACATGTTACTTTACTTAAAATCTATTGCGAGGTTCCCGACAGAATAGAATTTGGGCCCTCATGCGGTGTCGTACAAGGCGATTAAGTGATATAGCTGTTCAACATCAGACAATATCGGTCTGCCCAGACTCAGCTTCAGATACATGGCAACAATAGTGCCCACAATACTACAATGGGGTCACCTCTTATTACGTGGGACCGTGTGTTAATTTACCTCTGCCTGATTTCCCCTTACCCCCTTCTCTATATGGTGGGCAGCACGGATGTTAATCCGCTGGTGTTCCAAACGTCCATAGGCCACAGTAACCACTTTCCATCATGTGGGCCGCGTGTTTGTTGCCACCTAAGTGGTATAAAAAACAATCTCCGGGAATAATGGTGTGATGATATGTATGTATGTATATATGTACTTAAAATCTTGTATCTTGTAACTTTCTTACACCTAGCAAGGTATCCAATGTGCCGACGACGATAGGAACTCGAATATGTTCAATTTCAAGCATATCCTGAACTATTTCAGAATAATGTCATTAATGAAAAAATCACTTATAAACGAGGACTATGTTCGGCAGTAAACTATGTAATAGCATACATAACATAAACTCACGCCTATATCCCCGAAGGCACCCACATTTCGCCAGTTTATGTTTAGGTCCCAATATAATAGGTGGCGAGGTTATTGCCAGTAACCGGGCACTTATAAACCTGCGATAAATACACACATACCTAACTTCGAAAAGCATCGAAAAGTCATTGGTGTGTGCCATGCATAAAACCTAGGATCTGTTTCAAATCAAATTAAGAACAAAACAGCATACTGATTGCTTTAATATTTCCATGAAATAAGTAAATAAATAGATCGATTGATTGATTGAAACTAAACAAAACATATTCGTAAAACTTCATAACCACACCCCAGATATGAATTCAATGCGGTGATTCATACGTGTGAACGAAGCATGACTCATTTCTATAAGCTAAGTTAGTCACTTAAGTACTGAAGTATAATAAAATGGCGGCGTTACTATTCATATAAACATGTTCACATTACTAACTAATGATTTGGAAACATATTTAGGGACATTAAATCACTACATATAAAACCAAGTCGCGTTCTCTGTCCCTATGTCCCTTTGTATGCTTAACCTTGTGAGGTCGCTCCACGAAGCCTGGGAAGCCCCCAGTAAGCTTCTGCGTTTCTGGGCGAAGCTGGGCTGGCTGCTCTAGCCAGTAACCCTGCACGCACAATGGCCCAATAAGGGAGGCTAGGTGCGGGAAAAGGAGTCCCAATACAATGAACAATGAATGCTTAAATCTTAAGAACTACGCAACATATTTTGATGCAGTGGTTTTTAATAGATAGAGTGATTGAAGAGGAAGGTTGATATGTATATAACATCATGCTACAACCAACTGGTGTGGAGCAGAAGTGAAAAATGTTGCAAAAACAGGGTGACGCAGACGAAGTTGCGCGGGTCATCTAGTGTGTAATAAAAACTATGATAACACTGTAATGTAACTATGTCTTCAATGAATGAATTGAATTCAATAAAGTGCTGGATGCGTCTGCAGTTGTTGTATGCGGTCGGCTACGAAATCATACCCATACGAATAACGGTAGAACTGTATGTCGTTGAGAATTACGAGTATAGCTATTGT
Organism: Pelosia muscerda; assembly: GCA_963691645.1. Taxonomy (NCBI): domain Eukaryota; kingdom Metazoa; phylum Arthropoda; class Insecta; order Lepidoptera; family Erebidae; genus Pelosia; species Pelosia muscerda. The sequence continues at coordinate 15,741,823 of OY829109.1, read as the reverse complement.
ACTTGCGTTCTATTTCCAGTATCGCACCAAGGCCCCTTCCGCCATATTTCCTTAACTCGATTAGGTTCTGCAGACAACTCAGAATGATTATGTAAACATAACATAACATAAACTCACACCTATATCACTGAAAGGGTAGGCAGAGTTGCTAGCACCCACATTTCGCCAGTTTATGTTTAGGTCCCAATGTAATAGGTGGTGAGGCTATTGCCATTAACCGGGTACTTATACCTAAACCTGCAATAAATACAGACGTAACGAAATCGGAAGGCATCGAAAAGACATTGGTGTGTGCCATGTTAAAACCTGGGATCGAACCCGAGACTTCGTCCATTACTCATGGGACCTAAACACAAACTAGCGAAATGTGGATGCTAGCACCTATGCCTACCCCTTCGGGGATATAGGCGGGAGTTTATAATATGTATGTATGTATTGCAATTGCATTTAGGTACATAACATTCTTCATTGTTTTGTATTAGAGCACTTTCATTTAGTGTTCTTATATAATCAGTATTTAGGCGTAATCTGCTTAAGCCACCGCATAACCCGTGCTATTTTTCATGTCTTCAGAAATATGGCGATTCGCCGGTCGACTGCAAAAACATAATATACTAGCTGTTGCCAGCGGCTCCGCCCGCGTGTACTTCTGATCCCGTTCCCACTACTCCATAAAAACCTTCCGTAGAGTTCAAGGAACAGATTAAAAAAAGAATTACTCGAATTGGTCCAGCCGTTTTCGAGTTATGCGCTTACCAACATATTTCGGGATTCATTTTTATATATATAGATAGATGTAATACCCAAAGGATGTTCTCTATAGAATCGTTAACTAACTATCTACCTTATAGTTTCACAGTTAAATATACCCTCAACTTAGCATACGGTATATCACTGGTTCATATCTAGACGTAAATAGGTCAGTTGTAATGAACTCCTAAACAACTAATCAACTCCGCCGTGTGCATACGTGTGCTACATCAAGCACTGTTTGCATGTAAATTGTGACCGAATTTTAGCCGTATAATAGTTTCCGACATATATATTGACCCTAAGGCGGTGGAGAACTGAAGAACTAACGCGCGCGTAATCTACATTAACACTAATATTATAAAAAGAAAGATAGAAAACTTATTTATTGGGAATCAGCGCAAAATGGCACACAAAATACATAAATAAAACCATTATCGACAGATAAAAACAACGACTAAAAAGACTAAGTGACGTATGCTGACGAGAAGTCTGACAGTTCTCTGAATGTCAGTGTCACTCGGCTGTCAGCTATACGTCACGGGTCACGCCACTATATGTGTGCGACACGACGTGGCACACAATACGTGGCAGATATTTGAACGTCGCTTTTCCTCTCCGCCCCACGACCTACACAACTTAAACTAAGTCATGCACAAGGAAAGATTTGTTTTTTTTTTTGTTTTTTTTTTGTTTGTAAGGAATAGGCTACGAAACCACTGGACCGATTATAATAAGTCTTTCACATGTAAAAAGGTACAATATCTAGGAGTAACATAGCGGAGCAAATAATCATAAATGAAGATTCGATCGCCGCGCCGTAGCACCTCGAACTATTTTCAAAACCGAATTTTTTTGTGACGTGAGTGGTTTTTAGGGTCTCATTTTAGGGAATTTTACACAAATATAAAAAAGCAATGGATTTTTGGGGGTTGCCATACTTAAAACTGAAATATATATTTTTTTTCATCAAACCATCCGTGTGGGTAACATCATTTTTATCTAAATAGAATAGTTTGAGCGAGAGACACTTCCAAAGTGGAAAAATGCGCGCCCTCGCCCCCTCCCGTCTTACTTATATTTAACTTCACCTTGCCTCATGGTATGGTGAAGACAATATCTCAGGAAAAATTGTGAACATTATAAACACGCACAATGTTTCAATGGTGGCCCTCAACTTGACGGCCTCATCAGGTTAAGATATATGCCTGTATTTATACTCTAGGTAAACGAGTATCGTCCGACACCGTTAGTTAATAAAGTTAGTACATAAATGCTTTCAACTCGACACCAGATCGATATTATTAGCTCCGAATGTTTATAACTTACTAGCTGACCCGTGCCCACTTCGTTGGGCATAATGTAGGCAATTTCAAGCTCCACATCTTTTCTCTAGAACTATAAGATATATCTTTCATCAATTTTCCTTTCCACACCAGATGGTAAGCTGTAGGTAATGTCTCAGAAAGAGGGTGACCATTACAAACACGTAGATACAGAGTGTTTCAATTGCTTACGTTTTTAGACGTTGTTCAATAGTAGTCGCAATCCATGTAATCATTTGTAAGATACTGAACAATAAAAAAACTATAAACGTACATAGTGTCACAATGTTCGTTCCCGTACTCCTCCGAAACGGCTTGACCGATTCTCATGAAATTTTGTGAGCATATTGAGTAGGTCTGAGAATCGGCCAACACCTATTTTCCATACCCCTAAGTGATAAGGGTTGTTCACCCTTAAAATTTATTAGGCAAAACAACGTTTGCCGGGTCAGCTAGTCTAAGTATAAAAACCATCCATCCTTAGCAATAAAAAGAAATTGTAAACTTAACTTTAAGATGTAATACTATCAAGCCCTCAGACTTATGAAATTATTCTACTCAGTGATTCGAAAAGGAGATAGAAGTTATATTGGCAATTGAAGTTATAACGGTCTACAACCAATACTTTTATGAAACAACGAACAACTTAAGTGCCTACGTAAAGAAACTTCAAATTTAGATAGGAAAATGTGAATGCTTCGACGGAATTCGAACCGGCGATCTTTCCCTTACAGGGGAACGCTCTGATCGCTAAGCCATCAGACACCTCGTCTATTCACCTTTTCTTGTCTAAATTTGATTTGAACGGTCTAAACTAGTAGTTATGTGTGTGTTTATCGCAGGTTTATAAGTGCCCGGTTTATGGCAATAGGCTCGCCACTTATTACATTGGGACCTAAACATAAACTGGCGAAATGTGGGTGCTACCACCTCTGCCTATCCCTTCGGGGATAAAGGCGTCAGTTTATGTTATGTTATTTATATAAACTAAATAACTAATTGCTTTTCAAAATTTTAAGTATATAAAGAAACTTCTTTACTGTTATGTTATAAGGATCGGAAGCGGTGGCTTGGTGGTTATGAAGTCGGCTTTATGATTGAGAGGACCCGGATTTGAATTCTGGCCACGATGTTTAAAAATTTATTGAAACATTGAGCATTGTTTCCATTAGTTCGCAGAGTTGAGTTCAACGTTTATGGCCCTAACGTCCTCCCTAACATGTGAAGGAAAATTTTGAAAGGTCTAGTCATTATCTAGTAGTCCAAGTAGTTAAAGCATTCTTCCTGTAGAGACTGTTCGCGGGTTCACATCCCTTGTCAGAAGCAGGCCGTTGCGGGGGCGCAGAGTGCGCCTCCTTGGGGCTAGATGGGAACACCATAGTTCCCACATTAGGGGAAGGGGGCGGAGACATGTCTTGTATTATCTCATCTTCGACAATCAAAGATCTATAGAAGGTGTGCGTTTTGGTCGGTTCGAGTCCGACATAATCACTTCCACCGAGTTTAGTGGAGGCGGTATCATTCAGTGGAGATGTTGCGCACGAACATAAAGGGTTCTAGTCCCGTTTAGATATTCACTTTTTCCAATTTTAATATTTGGACATAACATAAACTCATGCCTATATCCGCGAAGGGATAGGCAGAGGTGCTAGCATGCGCATTTAGTCAGTTTATTTTATAGAGTAAAACCTGGGATCGAACCCATTCCATTAGACATTAATTTTTCCAATTTTAATATTTGAACATAACATAACCTCATGCATATATCCCCGAAGGGGTAGGCAGAGATGCTAGCACGCGCATTTAGTCAGTTTATTTTATAGAGTAAAACCTGGGATCTAACCCGAGACCTCGTCTCCGCAGTCCATTACCTATTTCCAATTTCCCTTTTTCCAATTTTAAATTATTTGAATCTGTGGTTACTCTAATTGTTCTACAAAAAAAACCATTTGCTTGGTTTGAAACCGCTGGCAGCTTATTAAATTCGAACTACATTCCCAATCTGAAACTCGCGTGAGTAAGTAATTAGTACGGGTTCGTTTAATTAAGTTGTTTTTGTATTCCATTTATTTTGACTGCATTAAGGACGATTTGTTTAACTCAATTCTGAAGTAAATGTGTCACATAAGTTCGAGACAATTAGCCTATTTTGGTTCACTACTGGAAATAGGCCTTACGTAATAATTTTTGGAGGCTTTGGCCTACAGTGTCCACCTAGGCCAGACGGGTTGGTACAGGGTATTTCGAGTTTCCGTTAGTCGCCTCTTATTACCCCCTACGGATGAGATGGGGTGGTGAGTATTTCTCCCCGTCAGAGAGACGGAGAAGCAAATTTTTTTTTTGAAAATATGGATTTTCAAAAAAAAAATTTGCTTCTCCGTATTTTTTTTTCATGCCAATATGTTGTGTATCATGAGTACCTACTGACAGAGGCCTTCGGCTTCGGGAGTGTTCTCCTTACACCCTGTATATTGCAGTTACGTCAATGTTTCTACATTCGGTAACGCGGTAATGAAGAAGTCTGTGACTCTATTTACGTTAGTAGTATTAATGTCTATGGTACTACAATAAAATACGGCGACTTCATTCAGAAACAGTACTTCATTAGTTTAGACAATCTTTTAGGAGGCTTATCATGGCCTTGTGATATCAAACAGCTAAAAGTGTGGATTTAAATGTGGTAGATAAGATAATGTATTGATATGGTTTGGACAAAGGTAGTGAAAATACTTATGAAACTAGTTTTGATTTAATATAGAATTTCATTTCGATTTAGATTGGAAAATATAATAATCATTTATTTTCTCATCACATATTTCAGATTATACAAATACAATAGACTTGATCTATGCTATAATATATCTAGGCTTAGCCTGGGTTGCACGATCGTACTTTAATATTAACAGTGCAGTTAAAGTACCGGTCAGGTATAAAACAGGTTGCACTATTTGACAATTGCTAAAATGACGTCATAACTTGATGCTAACTGTAACAGGCCACGCTCAAACGTCAAATTCTATCAAAAAGATAACTTTAACCGAGTAGCTGGTTATGTAAAACTGTATAACTGTAGATATTGTGTTTTTCTTCTCCTTCTGTCGAATCAATGACATTTTTCTGTTGCCATCGTGGTGTAGTAATCTCTTCCACGGCAGCGCCGCTACTCACGGAGAGAGCCCGAGCATTGGTTTTCCTCTTCGGGAAGGGTTACTACGTCCCATCCGTTTTGATTGTTAGGTTATGTTGCAGTAATTAGTCTCGCCATACCTATCTATATGTTCAAACACTATGGTGACTATAGTACGGCGTAAGGCGAAACTAATATTTATGGACGTTTTTAAATTATCAACAACAACAACAATTTATTGCCATTGTTATTTACATACGTAGGCCTCTCCCAATGTTGGAAATAAATATAAATATTCTAGGACAATCTACAGAACGTTACCTAGACCCATGGCAAGCATAGCCTAACTAGCTTGTGTTACGGGTTCTAGAATGACGGATCTACGGATAAACATACATAGAAACACCCAGACCAATGCAGATATTCATATTCAAGCCCAGGGGGGGGGGGGAGGGGGGCTTCAGGGGGGGGGGAGGCAATAATGGGAGGCTGTTAAATTTTATTGACATCATATTGCTCAGTTGTCTTCAGCTCGGTCACATCATTTACACGTTTCATAATAAAATAAACATCTCCTTCCGCATCGAGGAAATAAGGAAAAGGTCTGAATAAAACACTTGATTGTAATAACTGACATTTAAATATATATTTATGAAGGGAAACCAGATACTAAGGAAAATACGAGAAGAACAATAATTCTACGATGGTACTTATTAGTGTTATAATTTATAGTACCTAAATACTAGCTGACGACCCACGTCTGCGTCACCCCGTTTTTGCAAAAAAAAATCCACTTCAGCTCCGCACCAGTTGGTTGTAGCATGATGTTATATACCTTATTATATATTATACATTCTAGCTGACCCTGCAAACGTTGTTTTGCCTTATAAATTTTAAGGGTGAACCCTTATCACCCTTAAAATTTATAAAAAATTTACCCCTTAGGGGTATGAAAAATAGATAGTAACCGATTCTCAGACCTACTGAATACGCATATAAAATTTGGTAAAAATCGCTAAAGCCGTTTCGTAGGAGTACGGTAACTAATACTGTGACATGGAAATTTTATATATTAGATAAACCTTCCTCTTCAATCATTCTATCTATGAAAAAAATCACATCAAAATCTGTTGCGTAGTTTCAAAGATTTAAAGCATACATAGGGATATCGGGACAGAGAAAGCGACTATGTTTTATACTATGTAGTGATATTTTTGTGTGGGATCGACGACTTAACGTACCCTCCGAGGCACGACTAGACCAATGCATTCATTATTATCATCCTTCTGACCTTGTTTCAATTAATTGGCGTCGGCGCAACATGTTATTCGCCCTCAAACATTCTTAGCAGATGTTATTTCCTATGTCACTCCTTTCGTAACCATATCTTCGTCACACAATCCAGCCATATTTTCATGGCCAACTTTCTCCTTCTAAAGCCTCTACATTATATATTCTTCAGGGCCATTTTTACCCATGCCGCGCCGGGGCCCTGGACACACAAGAATTAGTGGGCCCCTTTTGTTTTTTAGACCGTTTAGCTGGCAGACAAGCTCGCGGCCCACCTGATACATTGGTTACTATGGCTTATGGTCGTTTGTAACACCCAGGGTGTAGACCGCCGACAAATACGCCTTCAAAATAACAGCACAAAAACAACCCTCCAGTCACTTTCTCTGTGAGGAAAGTGATCTTAAGTAGGTGTAATTGTTGCTCTTGCGGTGGGCCCCTCTGAAGCGGTCGACCCTGGTCACGTGCCCCGAGTGACTCTATGGTAAGAGACGGCATTGTTCTTCTTATTGAAATCTTTTGCCAGGAATCTTGACTAACGAATTTTCGCTACCTAATTCCTCACTTCTTCGGAGACTGTACCAACTTTTCCCTCCAGGGATTCTGCTTAAATAAGTGTTATTATGTGCCATTGTTGCCAAAGTTTCCTTTCGTTATTCATTTAACAGTTCACTAATTTGTATTCCGCTGCCCACGGGTGTTACTATTCAGTTTAATGCTTCTAATATTCTATACACAAAAGTTGAGACAAACTTTTGTGTAGACTACTAGCTGTACGCCTTGGCTTTTTTTTTTAATACTACGTAGGTGGCAGACAAGCACACGGCCCACCTGATGGAAAGCGGCCACCGTGGCCTATGAACGTGTGCAACACTAAGGGTGTCACACACGCGCTGCCCACCCTGAAGGGAAAGGGGGAAAGCTGCGAAGAGAGGGGAGGCTAGGAAGGGGAGGGGAAGGAGGGGTACAGTGAGCTCTGGCTACCCTAATCACCGGCGGGAACCCAACACGATGGTTATTATGACCGCGGTCTTCTGTAGGGCGGAGGTACTTCCCCAGTTGGACAGCTCATTTCGGACGGGAGATACCGTCGTGTCCTACCTCCGTAGGCTTTGCCCCGGTGAATTTATTGTACGTTTCTGTCAGTCGCTCGGTAGATATGCGCGTGTGTACACATATTTCAGTGATTTCTACTAGTATCCAAGTAATTCCTATAATATATTAATATAAATAACATGACCCATTCATGCCAGTCGAAGTCGACCTCGGACCGGTAATTATCTAAACAAATTTTGAAAAAAAAAGCAGCTGGAAAAGCAGGTTATAAGTACTAACTTAGTTATACAGTATACCTACTTAGCTTAGTTGAAGTACCTACTTACTTGCTTAAGTAGACAGTAGGGGAAGCTTTTGAAGTATGTTGATATTTAGGAATAGGGGTGAAAGGCGGACTGTGCCCTTAGCACGAATAATTATCAAATGCTTAATGTAAAGGTATCGAGACAGACCACCATTATGATCTGTATGCGTGAAGCCGTCGCAATTGGATAGTTTTTCGCACGACGAACACTGTCAGCTCTACTTACCCCGGAGGGAAATAGACGTGAGCTGCTGCCAATAAACCAATTTCTGTCGAGTGATACTTATATTTACACTATGATCGTTCTATAAAAGGTATGCTATTTTCCACCGGCCTCCCTTCAGAAAATTTTCACCTATCTCCACATGGTACTACGGCAAATAAACTAATTCCATTGTACGATTGATGTACCACGGTAAATAAAACCTTCCGTAGTACGACTAATGATACCACAGCAAAGGAAAATTGCCAGAGTACCGTCAATGGTACAATCTAATGGTACCACGGTAATTAAGGGCACTGGTGAGCTTATGTATATTTGTAATATTTGTTTATAATAATCGAATATGGGCTGTTTGCACTGGTCTGGTCGTGCCTCGGAGAGCACGTTAAGCCGTCGGTCCCGGTTGCCATACCAACATCTAAGGCAGTCGTTACGGGTAGTTGGAGCCCTCAAGAGTCCAATCAGTCTAAATTGAAACTTCGATATCGCCATTGGCCATTGGACCATTGGTTGTGGAGGTCAGATGGCAGTCGCTTCACGGAAAATATCGAAGTTCAGCCGCATCACAGCTAGACTGACAAACCGACCCCAACTAAGTTGAGAAAAAAGGTTCAGAGAATGATGATGAATCGAATATGAGTACCGAACTAATAACACATACGTATATAACGTAAACAAATATTGGCACAAACGAATGTACTTACCAAACAAATCGTTATCAGCTGTTATCAGACAAATAGCCACATTCCGTGACCGCAGCAGCTTCACCCGGATTTGCACGTAACCACTACTGAACTAACAACATAACATACATAAACTCACGCCTATATCTCCGAAGGGGTAGGCAGAGCTGCTAGCACCCATATTTCGCCAGTTTATGTTTAGGTTCCAATGGACCTTCTACGACGCTTCTGGTGATGCGAACATTCATAGGTCACGGTGACCACTTTCTATCAGATGAGCCGTGTGCTTGTCTGCGACCTAAGTGGTACAAAAAAAACTGATCCTATTGCTCCAGGTTCAGTGATTGATCCATCAAGTGATGTTACCATACTTCCAAATATTCCATAGTTTAGTGGTAAAAAAGAAACCGCGGTAGCCTAGTGGTTTATGTAATGGACTGCTGAGACGAGGTCTCGGGTTCGATCCCAGGTTTTACTTTGGCACACACCAATGACTTTTCGAAGTTATGTGTCTATTTATCGCAGGTTTATAAGTGCCCGGTTAATAATGGTAATAAACTCGCCACCTATTACATTGGGACCTAAAACATAAACTGGCGAAATGTGGGTGCTAGCACCTCTGCCTACCCCTTCCGGGATAAAGGCGTGAATTTCTTAAAAAATATATATTGGGTAAATAATAAATGTAACTATTGTGCAGAAGATTAAGTGAAATCATATATTTACATTTAGTTGAATGGTATTGAACACACTGATACGCTTTGTGCATCCAATAAGTGGTTATTGCATGCCTTCGGCTACTACGGAATAAAACATAAACTCACACCTATAGGTAGGTAGGCAGAGGTAGGCAGAGGTGCTAGCACCCACATTTCGCCAGTTTATGTTTAGGTCCCTATTGGGTGCGTATAATCCTGCGATAAATACGCACATAACTTCGAAAAGCATCGAAAGGTCATTGGTGTATGCCATGGTAAAACCTGGGATCGAACCCGAAACCTCGTCTCAGCAGTCCATTACCCATACCACTATGCTACCGCGGTTACTATGGAATGCTTTATAACATATATTATTAAACTTAGTTTGGGTTTCACCAGTGACTATCTATGAGAGGAGTTACTGTAGTTCAATGGAGACTAAACTATGAGTAAAATTTGCACTCCACTTGATGGGGACACATGAAGAAAAAGGGGCAGGAATAGAATTTACATACATAAAAGAAAGTGGGATTAGTTACACTATTTATAACTCATAAACGACTGTACCAATTTTACTGAAAATTCATATGAATGTAGCTTAAAATCTGAAGACGGACATAGGATAGCCCGTTCGCCTTACCCCTTGCAAGGGGAACGGGAGCAGGGATGTACGTGAAATTTCAAGAAAATGACTGATGATGAAATGATCACTTACCTATTTTGAAACGTGTATTTGATATGTGGATTGCCACAATTGATGAATATCCATTTGACTAGTTCTTTTTACTCTCGAAAAATGACTCTTTGTAATAATATAATCAACTAGCAGTTGATTATATTATCATACATATAGGGGAAAGTGGGGGGAAATCGGATAGCGGGTAAAACCAGATAGTTACTATTTCACAGCTTTGCATATAGTTGTCTCGTTCTAACTAGTCGAAAAGTATTCGCGAATGCTCACTCAGTGCGGTTGCAAATGGCAGCGACAGTAACATCTCAACGCGTGCGTCTATAAACGAAAATTGAAAACAAAGGTAAGTTATCTAATATTTCAAAGATTTTGGCGTGATATCATTTACATCAATCGTGTGTTATGAGTAATAATAGTATGCCATAAGACGTGATATATATTTAAGTTTTTAAAGCGTTATTTATTGTAGCTGTGAGTGTAAACATAACCTGTCAAATATTAAAACTTCAAATTATGTACCTGAGGGGTACAAACGGACGGGGTGATTTCGGCTACACGATTTCATTCCGATTAACTTGTATGTGGTGTGTGCGTTTGTTATATTGCTGTTATATGTTACTAAGTATGTTTTAATTTGTTGTAGAGTGTCAACATGCCACGAAATATTTTATGCCGCATTTGAAAAAAGAGAATAGGCCATTGACACGAGAGCTTTAAAGTAGATGAATGGTACCAATGTACCCCGTGTTTTAAATGAGATCACGAAGAATGCATATATTGTAGGACAAGACCTTTTATTTTTTTTGCTTAAATTGCCGGTAATTAAGAACAAACACCTTGTTATTAGTGTCCGTATTCACCCCGTATACCTATCCGGTTTGACCCATAGGTATGGGGTGAATTCGTATATATTTTTTTTCATAAAAACTGTTTTATTGATGTTTCCCTACGATTGATCTCTATTATTTTGATTCTAAAGTGTAGCCTATAAGGTACTTGAAGATTTATAAAATTGCTTATCTTAATAAATAACATAGTAATTTATTTATGAACTCTTTGCCTTAACTATCCGGTGTCCCCCCACCTTCCCCTACAACATATCCCTCGCACCCCGGCAGACCCGGGCCCTCTCTTTGGAGATGACCCCCTTCGGGAGCAGTACCTATTGGAAAGAATCAGAGGACCTTGTCAAATTACCTATTATCGCAATCTGTCACAATAGGTAACTGTGACGGCGCACTATGGGACCAAACAGCATTTTCCATCTCATAAATGGTTTTGACGAAAGTCGTAAATCCATAGATCCTTTCATGGTTTTATACTCTCAAAGGATGGAACTTGTAAAATAATTACACAAAAAATTTAATTGCTTAGGTCTACGTTTATAAATTGAACCTCAAACATTGGGCATAAATATTTTCATGAAAATTAAATTACCGTTAAGGAAGTTTAACACAAAATTATTCGGAAGTTTTCCAAGGAAGCATATTAGTTTTATACATCATTAGATAGCTTAGAATGTACACTTTGCAAATACGTTCAGCTTTTCTAAAAAAAAGGATCACTTTTATTTTTTTTGATTTTTTTTAGTGAAGTAGAGAAAAAATCGATTTTGTTTCTTTCAATTGGAGTTTTCTATTTTACCGAAAGAAGCCGGTGTTAAGTTAATCACACTAATAATGACCTTACCTATTCAGTAATATGAGGAATAAAAAAACAGGTGCGCGTTTTTTGCGCCAGAGGTGATTTAGAAGCAATATGTCAATCGGGGGAAAAAATCCCAAAATATACAGTTTTTCCTTTTTGCTATGAAATATTAAATTCAATTATTGTATTTTGATGTAAGCATACGAAAACAAATAAATAGACTACAAGACTGTTCCCTTGGCACTTTTGTTACGCACCTTACCTTACGTACCTTAACCACAAGTATGATAAACTATATTACTACGGAAGTTCTATTTATCTGTTGTGGTAATTTATTACAATCGGTACTGATTTCACATATTTCGATGAGAACTATCATAATCAATTGTCCCACGGTTTTTGCACAAGGCACCAATATATTGGTCCTTTATATATCCGTGTTTTCATCATACAGTTCATCAAAGTGTTCAGATACTTCGTTTCAATATCAATTAACAGACAAAAAACATACAGTATCTAACAATGAGTGAATTCGTTTGTTTTCGACGCGATATTTGTGATCAAATAATAAAAGGAAAAAGTACTTCAGACCTCAGACAATATTTGTTGAACAACTTTCAATTATCAGAAACTGACGTTAACACTGTAATAGAGAGGATTCAAAAAAATCTAACATCGATTTGCAACCAGAAATGGCAGAAAGCCCAAAGAAAGTCAGACAGGTTTGAGAGTCTATACTCAAATTGGTTAAATGGTGAGTTTAAAGTACCATTGAATTCCTGCAGTACCTCAACATCGGAAAATTCTGACTTGAATACTTCTGGTGATCGTGGCAGACCAACAAAACCATATGATGAGTGTTCGGAAAATACAAAAAAACGAAAAAATATGGAACTGGTCCAGGAGTATGGAATGGGACATGTCCGTAACGCTTATGTGCAAGGTTTACGATCTGTGGGTGAAAATGACGAAGCGTCCATTGTGGCTATTATCAGAAATAAGGAAAAAGAAGAAAAACAAGTAATTTTACAAAACATAATCAATCCAGAGAATGCACTTTCTTTTACAAAAGAAGAGGCATTGAGTATGTGTGTTGAAACAGATCTAACCAAAGCCCAATATGCATACCTAAGAAAAAGGCTCGTTGATAAGAATTTAAGTTCTGTATTGCCTTCGTATCAAATACTAAGTGAAGCAAAAAAGGCTTGCTATCCGCCTGCATCTAGCATAACGGTGATAAATATAAGCGCAAAAATAAATCTGCAAGACCTCTTAGACCATACAGTCTGCCGTATTATAAAGACAAAGTCAGGACCAATAAACCACAATCGTCTGAAGCTGTTCACTAAATGGGGATGTGATGGATCCTCTGGGCAAAGTGAGTATAAGCAAACTCTACCGGAAGAAAATGAACAAATATCGGATGCTAATTTGTTTATAGTGTCCCTTGTACCACTGCGACTAGTAGACTAAGAAACTTCTGCAGTTATATGGCAGAACACTACATGCTCATCTGTTAGATATTGCAGACCAATTTCATTAGAATTTGCAAAAGAAACACCCGAAAAAACTACATCGGTTGTCAGTGAAATTGAGGCCAAAATTAATCAATTGATTTCAACTCTTGTGGCAATAGACGACAAAGTCATCGAAGTTAAACATGAACTGTTTATGACAATGATTGATGGGAAAGTTGCTCAAGTGTTAACGAACACAGCATCCAGTGCTACCTGCACTGTTTGTGGAGCAACCCCCAGACAAATGAATGATCTTTTAAAAGTTACAACAAGAGTTGAAAATGAAGATGCATTTAAATATGGATTATCGACACTACACGCATGGATAAGATTTATGGAGACAATTCTCTATATTTCTTACAATTTGGGTTTTGAGAAGTGGTCTGCAACAACTCCAGAAAACAAGCAACTTAAAGAAGACAAGAAAAAATATGTCCAAAAACGTTTTCGAGAAGTGCTTGGTTTGCACATTGATAAACCACGTCAAGGTTCCGGTAATAGCAATGACGGTAATACGGCAAGGAGATTTTTCCAAAACTACCAATGTTCTGCAGGGATAACCGGAATAGATGAAGAATTAATTAAGAGATTATATGTGATTCTTCAAACCATGTCATCGGGATTCCCTATAAACGCAGAAAAATTCGGCCAGTACACATTGATAACCGCGCAATTGTATGTAAGCAAATATAACTGGTACTACATGCCATCTTCGGTCCATAAAGTACTTATACATGGTGCTAAAATAATAGAGCATTATGCAGTTTTGCCTATAGGACAATTATCCGAAGATGCCCAGGAAGCCCGAAATAAAGATTACAAGAAATATAGGTTACATCATGCTAGGAAGTGTTCTAGATCAGCAACAAACGAAGACGTTTTGCATATTTTGTTATATACATCTGATCCATATATATCTAGTTTAAATAAACCCAGTTTTTTAATATCCAAAGAATTATTTGACGAAGCTAAAGAATTGTTGGAAATTGAAAGTAATGAACAGGATAGCTAAGCGCTAATTTGTTTTTAATTTTTATAATGTAATTTTTAGTAATAATAATAATAATAATAATAATTTAGTTTTAAGCTTATTTTAAGTAAAAGTGTAACATTTAATGCTATTTTATTCAAACATTATAATTTATGTATGTAATTTCGTATAACTTTATTTTTGACATTTTTTTACGAAAAATATATAATTCTTAAAATGATGATGTTTACTTTTTTTTATTGCCTAGACATTCATTAATACGTGAAAAAAAATTCAAGGAGAAACACCTCAAAACAACAGAGTTATCGATTTTTGAGATGAAAAATGCCGATTCGTCCCATAGTGCGGCGTCGCGAGTTTGATGGTATTTTTCAGTCTCCAATAATTTTCTACGATAAATACCCAACGCGCCTGAATAAATAATCAACCAATCTATCAATTAATCAATTAGAATACTAAAAAAAACCTTTTATTAATTACATAAAAGTCATTTCATAAATTTTTGAGGTGCCTGTAGCCTTAGCATGAACTCCTATCGAATTCGTAATGTAAAGGTATCGACAGAACGGAGCATTGCGATTGGCGGGCTACACACGCACACAGGTTCACAAGAGGCAGATTGCCAATCACAATGCTCCGTTCTCTCGAAACCTTTACATTACGAATTCGATAGGAGTTCATGCTAGTGCTACTGTACAGTCGGCAAAAAAGATACGTGACGTATACCTTTACCGACGGTTACCTCAATAATTTATGAGATAGCGAATTCTTGGAATTAATGTTATTATATCGAAATGTATTTATAAATAATAAATAAATGTGAAGTCACTGTATAATTTCAGTATGTTAAATAAATAAAAATATGCTAAATACGCGTGTAGTTCAATCATCTAAGTGTTAGTTAATATTATATATATTTCTGTGCCTATGATTATCATAGTATGATATGTTACGTTCGGCCAGCAGTGAAAGTATATAGGTATAGTTATGTGTAAGTATAATATCGATTTTCCTCATGATTGCGTGTAACGAAATTTCATTTTGTTGTAAGCAGGTGTTTATTTATATTTAATATAGGAATTAATATATAATATAGGAAAATCACGTTATACTTGCTTAAAATAATAGATATAACGTGATTTTTCTTAAAATATATGTTATCAGAAAAAAATATAATTTATTTCTTTTCTCTTTGCAGGTAATGTAATTTCAAACAGCCAACAATGCAAAATGTCTCCCACCAGGTAAGTAATATCGCCTCCACCTCGCGTAGACTTCTGGTCCCGTTCTCGCTGCTCCAAAAACACTATTCTTAAAGTTCAAGGTATTTACAAAAGAATTCCTCGAATTGGTCTAGCCGTCTTCAAGTTACGAGCTTATCAACATATTTTGCGATTCATTTTTATTTATATAGTGATCGCCATAGAAAGAAATGCCAAACTGCACCGAACCAAGTAAAAATACTTCTTACCCGAGGAAATATGATTTCATATGTGCAATATTCCGCAAGTGCGAAGAACAAACCTCGACACGTGTTGCACCTCTACACAAGGCATTCTCAAGACCGCTATAGACTGTAACTGGCCATTTTGTATTTGTGATAACGACTGCTGTTTGCCAGTGGGCTGGCCATATTTGTCAAAGGACCGGTGGCTGTTGGAGCAAACGCTGCCTAGAGTGGAGACTGCGAAAGTAAACGGGACTGACGACCTGAAAAAAATGGCTAAATGGACAGGATGTGGAAGGTTGAGGATCGCGAGCAATGGCCCAAGGTCCAGCAGGGAACTGCGATTTGCTGATTGATTTGATTGGACTGCCATCTGATCTATAAACCCTATGAGAAATATCTGCGCCAGAGTCTCGCCCCTCTATGACCATGTGTACTAAAAGATTAGTTAGGGTTCTTAAAAGAGTTCTAAAGCGCGATTCACACATAGTGCGGGCGCGGGTGCTTTTGCCATTCATTGCCATTCTTAATAAGATAATGTTTTTACTTTCTTCTGTAAACGGCGATGTATGGCAAAAACACCTGCGCCCGACCCGCACCCGTGCTATGTGTGGATTGGGCTTAAAGCTTTCGCTAAACTAGTAAATGTATAGATAAATACATATCTAACTATAAATTAGGTGCTCATAGAAATAGGCAAGGTTTCTGGCAGAGAATTTGGGCCACCCCAACTTCTCCCATGCGGTGACGTACAAGGCTACTAAGGGATAGGGCTGTTTAAAGTCAGACAGATATATACAGCCCAGTCTCAGCCGCGAAAGGATGGATGAATAATTTCCGGAATACGGCAATAGGCTCACTCCTTATTATGCAGGACCGAATACAATGTAGCTTTAGCCTAGTATGGGTAATGGACTGTTGAGACGAGGTCTCGGGTTCGATCCTAGGTTTACCATGACACACACCAATGACTTTTCGATGCTTTTCGAAGTTATGTGTGTATATCGCAGGTTTATAAGTGCCCGGTTAATGACAATAGGCTTGCCACCTTTTACAGTGGGACTAAACATAAACTGGCGAAATGTGGGTGCTAGCACCTCTGCCTACCCCTTCGGGGATATAGGCGTGAGTTTATGTTATGTTATGATTTATGAATACAATGTTGAAATGTGGGTGTTAATTCACCACTACCTAACCCTTCAAGGATAAAGATATGATATGTATGTGTGTGTATGAAAATAATATGCAAAGCTATAAGAACAGTCGTTAAACGGACATTACAGTGCCAAGTCGTATTAAGGGCTGAGTCATAGGGCCATTCACTGGCCACTATATGAGTTCACAAGGTATAATTAGTATGATATAATAGATTAAGCCTTGAGAAGTATGCTTTAGAAGCGTCTTGTAAGCAGACTGCCAACTTTAAATAGTATCCACATCAAGGACCGGAAAATTAAAACTATATTAATATCATGTACCTATTATCTTTAGTTTCCGACATTTCGATGGTGTTGTAAGCTCATGCTTACGGAGGTTCAAATACTTGGAGGCCATGATGGTTCAAATACTTGAAAATTTGATTTTTTACAAGTTTTTACCTGAAGGCAGGAAAGAAAAGATTTTCTTATTCAGATTTCAATGTTCATTCTTGAAAATGGTGTTACGTAAATACTGTTTTTTACGTTTTCAGTAATTGAGATTAGATCGAGACTGAATTTTGAAGTAAATTTGCGAATAGACCTCCCGACCTCGTCTCAGCAGTCCATTACCCATACCACTAGGCTACAGCCGTATCTTTATTAGACTAAAACGCTCACCCCAACCGAGTTAGAAAACAGCTCAGAGATGAACCGACGACGGCTACGCAAGCGGAACTGCGGGCAACATCTACTTAACTATAAAACACACATTATAATAAAATTCTTATGTACCCCTCCAAATAAGCTTAACGATTTTGTTAGCGTTAACGTCTTTAGAATGCAGATTAGACTACTGCTTACCTCCAATTGATATGAAAGATATATATTAAGTAAGGTGACCCCGGCGTCTCGGTACAGTGACCACACTGACCACTTACGTTATGATTCTACCCATGACCACGGACGAATAAAACTTTAAAATGCAATGGGATAATATCTGGGTTCATTTTTATCGTGCGAAAAATCCCCACGGATACCCCCCCACCGGAGCCGGTTGGGTGGGTTATGTCGGACCCGAACCGACTAAAACGCACGCCGTCTTTGGGTCTTCAGTTGCCGGAGGTGTGGTAGTAGCCAACATATCCCTCGCACTCTTACCTCTTAAACACCGGTCCTACCTCTTAAAATAATATTATTTCAATCTAACCTTACTCACATAGTGAGATTAGTGCCGTCATCCAGGGTAGGCAGAGGTGCTAGCACCCATTTTCGCCAGTTTATCTTTAGGTCCCAATGTAATAGGCGGCGAGCCTATTGTCATTAACCGGGCACTTATAAACCTGCGATAAATACACACATAACTTCGAAAAGCAACGGAAAGTCAGTGGTGTGTGCTATGGTAAAACCTGGGATCGAACTCGAGACCTCCTCAACAGTCCTTTACCCATATGTACTACCGAACGCTTGGTAAAAATGGGTAAAAAAAAAGTGAACTCGGAGCTCAGGGTCCTTTCCTGCTTTTCCTCCACAACTTCGCAAGAATGCGGACGGGTATGGGGTCTGTTAAGTTTCACGCCTGGTTTTCTGTCTTCGCTACATTTAGTTTCAGACCGCCTTTTTCAAGCGCTTTTTTCCACATTTCACAGACGTCGCGTACCGGTAAATATATGTAACTTGCTGTTGCCCGCGGCTCCGCCCGCGTGGATGTCGATTATCACGTTGTACAACTTTACTCGATTCTCGACTTGCCTCTCTATACTATTTTTCCTCGCTGTCGATATTAGCGCCAATGTATAGAAATTTACCGGATCGATTGAGATTTATGATTATTACTCCGCTCCCTTGGATGGTAACGTGATGATATATAGCCTATGTTACTCCTAGATATTGTAGCTTTTTAGAGGTGAAAGAATTATTGAAATCGGTCCAGTAGTTTCGGAGCCTATTCGTTACAAACAAACAAATAAACAAACAAATATTTCCTCTTTATAATATTAGTATAGATAACACCTATGTATGCTTTCAAATAGGTCATAACATAATTCAAAATTTAAAAACCATTTATTTTGTATATAAACGACACTTCCAAAACGTCAAAATTAAAAAAATTCGAATTTCGAAACAAGTTCCCGGCAGAAATAGACTCTTAAGAAACTCAGCGGGCTTTTCTTATTTTTCGCGGTATATTATTTACAAACATTTAGGTACTTAGGTACAATTTGTCTTGTGTGTAGTGAACCAACTCATTTCCAGTTTTATTTATCTACCAAATAATGTTGAATTTTATATTAAGCTTCTTGGCATAATTTTCTATTGATTACATTTTTAAATTTATGGGTAGGATTTCATTAGGGCACTTGTTAAAACTGACTGTTGTTAAACTTGTTATTTGCACTAATCGGGTATAGGACCACGATCTCTGACGTCACCATCGCCCACTCACGCCTACAAATAGGTCACCAGTATAACATTTCAGCGTGAATTTTTCAATATTAACATTTCTTTATTGCATGGCTCTGTGGCGGCGGGTCAATGACACTAACAATTCCGCTACACGAAAACCACTGATTGAAGCGAAGCGGCCATTTTGTATTTGTGCAATAATATTCTTTTGTTATTATGTCGTTTATCATTTTGTACACACATTCTGCTGTGTGAAATGTGAAAGTTTTATAGTGTCGAAATACTTTTTTTTACGTAAAAACGGCTAAATAAGTCTGAGTGAAATTTGGCGCAGAGATAGATTAGACTCTAGATTAGCAATAGGTATCTTTAGACCACGGGAATGGGAAATGTTTAATATAATCAATTTATATGAACCAAATCATCATTATTTGAGCCTATTCCCAACTTAGTTGGCTTTTTAGTCTAACTAAGATTCGGTTGAACTTCGATATTTTCCATGAAATGACTGACATCGGACCTCCACAACCAAATTGGCGATATCGGAGTTTTGTAGTTAGGCTAATCGAACTTTTGAGGGCATCAACTACCTGTAACGACTGCCATAGATGTGCCAGAAGAAGAAGAATAAAGAAGAAGTCTGAAGCCCGTATTACAGACCAATACTCAGTCCCGAATCTCAATTTATAGTTAGTATTTGTCCAGTAACTAACAATAGACATTGTATCACATCTGTCAATGAAAACAATAAATTCAAAAATTAAAACACGTCTACTGAAAAATCTCGCTCTACAAAGTTTTAACAAGAAAATAATAAGGTAGCCATGGTAATATCTCACTTTTTCTTAGAATAATATTATCATTTTGTTAAAGTAGGTAAGTGGCATGAAAGCACGATTATCTTTGATATTTTGTTGTTGTTTATTACTTTTCTTTATTTTTGCTTCACCATAATCGGGTAAAAATTGACATTCGGAACTGAATATCGTTCTGGAATATGGGCCCAAAGTTTGCCTGAAGAAAGCTCATCAGTGAGTTAGGGCTTAGGTTAAATAACAGTACTGCGTTAAGCTTGGTTAATTTCACCTACGCACATAACTCAGAATAACCGTCAAATAAAGACTTTTATACAGGTATATTTTTCATAAAAAAATCAACCGACTTTAGAACATCAATAAACAGAAAAAAAGGACTTAATTACAGATAATACAATCAAAGGATAAACATGAGCGTAAAACGTTTCTTGAAGTTGGTGCCGATGTCTGTTATTCCGTGGTCTAACTCTGGAACCCCTCATCAGATCTTTATGAAATTTATATTGGATCATTTCGAAATATGCCGTATTCGTGCAAAATAAGAATTTGGCAAATCCATTTACAGCTGACGGAGCTATGCGCGATCAAACCTAAAAGATTAAACGGCTCAATTAAGAACCTCCTACTTTTTTAGAAATCCTTTACAGCACAATTTGCATTAACTTCATCCTAGAGAATTGATTCTGTTATATATGTGAACATTTAAAGGCTTGTTAAACGTGGGTTATATCCTATTTATGTATTACAATCCACACACATTTAAATTCCTGAAGGCTAATACAAAACCAAATATGATTTGCGAGTGTAGAACCCTCTTGATTGTCTTCTGCGACAGCCACAGCAAGGGATGGATTGATCCTATTCTTCTTCATCCGGAAGCAACACGCCAATTCAGGTTTACAAATATTATCATGAAAGTATTTTATACGTACCATATAAAATATACTTCTAAATGAGCTCTTTTGAAGTCGGATATAACCATTCTTACCGGCTCCGGTGGGGATGGTACCCGTCAGAATTTTACGGACGAAAAAAGTCAAACCGTGACACTATTTACTAAAATTCAATGTTTTAGTGGGGTCCGTAGACTTTTCACTTTGGCTAATTCACCCAGGGTAATTAGGTATACTATTTAGTAGACTTAACTTTACTTACTTATCGTATCCTTTTTCAGATTATGACCCTTTTCATCTATATCTTGCCGAACGTTTAGTATGATTAATCGGTATTTAAATGAAATACGTACGAGAGTACCGACAAGTTATAACACAATTTTGATTCAACATTTCAGTATATACTAATAAAGTAGATATTAATGATTAAAATAGTGTAGTAATACGGTAGAAGTGCATTAGAAGATTTCTACAGGGTCGGTACTTCGAGTGTGACGCCTCTGGTGTTGCCACTTTCCATCAGGTGGACCGTGTGGTTGTTTGCAGGTTTACTAACAAAAATACTTTTAATAATCTTAGTATGGAACGTAACTCAGAATGCAATCAATTACGACCGTAAGTACTATTTCATTCAAGTGATCTAGGTAGAAGTAGGTAGGAAAAATAAGGTTTTCTTCTACAAAAATAACTTTTCCATCATTTCCCATGAGCTCCAAGGAATTATAATGTGAAAAGGTCGGAACCCCATTACTTCAAATACCTTAGTCTCCAAAATTGAGTTTTCCGTCCGAAAATTCCATTGCATATTTTGTCTGTCTATATCTATACTAATATTATAAAGAGGAAAGATTTGTTTCTTTGTTTGTGTGTAACCAATAGGCTACGATACTGCTGGAACGATTTCAATAATTCTTTCACCTCTAAAAATTGACGAGCCATAAACAAAAATAAGAATAAAAAATGCTACAAAATCTAGGAGTAACATAGGCTATGTATCATCACGCTACCATCCAAGGGAGCGGAGTAATAATCATAAATCACAATCGATCCGGTGAATTCCTATACATTGGGGCTAATATCAACAGCAAGGAAAAAAGGGTAAAGCCGCGGGCAACAGCTAGTGTAATATAATAACTTTATTAATATTATACAATTAATGGACACCTATGAATTACATAATAATTAAATATGATAATATATATGATAACATCTGTGAACGCGACTGCTACTCAGGAGTTCGGGTTCGGTCCCCACTCAGTGCAAATATTTATATGCATGAATATGGCTATTTGCTTTGGTCTGGTCGTGCCTTGGACAGCACGTTAAACAGTGTAGGGAAAAGTGGGGTGGATTCGTACACCGGGAGCATTCATACAACGGCCGTAATTGGAATACGCTTCGTATTAGTGTATGTGGTGCCCACACACACGCATAATATAACCGCGGAGTAGCTCACCAATGCAGCCGCTGGCTTCGATGTGACAGGACATTACGTGTTTTCGCCTTGCATAAGTAATTTTTCGATGCAACTTTGAACGTGTTTATATTCTATAAGTTTTGCTGCCATTACTAAACTGATTTTTTGTGGTGTTTGAATACATACTTAAGTTTATTATTTTTACATTTACTTCAACATAATCATAGCAGCTATTTTTATTTTCAATATTTTAATCGAATTTTTTGGTTGGGGTAGCTTCGTACAGGAATGAACAGGGTGGGTTCGTACTATATGAATGTACTGCAGTAAGAAATGCAATCCGCATTTACGAGACTACTAATAAATTCGGATTTGTCCGGGTTCGTCCTAGTCTAAAAAGTGTCCATGCGGGGCTTTTACTGTAGTCTGGTGAAACCTAGTGTCCGGGTGGGGGTCCTCGTAAAACCTACTAAATATTTTGAATATAATGTAGTCAGATTTTACAATACAAGTATAATGATCTTATTATTAGGTACTTAGCACCCCAGGTTGTTTCTACGAAATTTTGATCTCAATATACGTTACATTTTCTATAAATAACACATGTACGAAGCTACCCCGTGAGTGGGGTGCATTCGGACAATTTACTTTTTTTTTTAAATCGTCATAGCTTGGCTACGGTTCTTTCTATGAACAAGTCGTCTAAGGGAACATTGTAGGCAAATATAAGCAATCTAGCAATGCTCAAATGGTTATCAAATAGTGTTTAGTTTTTCTGCTATAGAGGTCGAAGTGAAAAGTGTACGAATCCACCCCACTTTCCCCTACGTTAGTAGAAAATCCGACTAGCCTAACTACAGAACTTCGATATCGCCAATTTGTTTGTGGAGTTCCGATGGCAGTCGCTTCACGGTAAATATCAAAGTTCAGCCGCATCTTAGACTAGAAAGCCGACCCCCAACTGACTTGGGAATAGACTTAGAGAATTATAGTATGATAACATAAATTTCGAGTAATAGTTCTCTATGAGGACTTCTGAATCTCTGTAAAATTCCTGTAAATTATATGGGTGCGTAGGTAGCTGTAATTCATAAATAATACCATCCATCAATAAATTACCCATTCGCAATCCAATGTTGGAACATAGACCTCTCCTAAAGTGCGATCCACCGCCTTCCACATCTAATCTATCCCAGCTACATCATAAATACCATAGTACACTAATAATATCTTGGCATATAAGCACCAATTTCAACGAATTACTGCTAATTCTGACAAGAGCCGCGAACTAATGCAAATATAGCAGAATTCACTTAATTGTGCATTAAAATTCAAAACACGTCAGTCTTTATAAGTGAACTGTTCGTCCAAGAACCGATATATCTAGCGTACGCCTTGTGTATGGCTCGACGCAGTTAATAATAATAAAAAGAGAAAAAACGCTCGCCCGACAGCCGAGGGGTTAGCCGTCTTCCGTGAGATAGTGTAAATAGATGGTCCCCACAAAAAACCCTATGTGACAGCTAACGTACACTATTTTAACCTCATTTTTCAATCAAATTAACTATTTAAACTTAATTTTTTTTAAAGATTTTCATAGATATTTACATTATTCATTAAAAAATGTTATCTGAACCAAATTTACGTTCTCAATTTTCAAATAAAATCGTTACAAAAATTTTAACAGCACATTCGCGTTATTGCATTCCCACGTGGTGTCGCTCGGTTGCGCTCGGCAGTTTCCGCCTGGCGTTCGGCTAACGGCTCTTTTCCCCGAGTGCGCGCGAGCGCAGACTTTCGCTACAAAAATAAACGCTCCTTGGCATCAAATCAAGGCGAGCCTTCGGTTTTTAACGTTATTGAACGACTTTTATGGGCGGCCTGCCATGAATAGCGTATTTGTATTAATCACAAACTTTCTACTTAATATTGCACTCATCTTTATAAATTGTTGGAACAATTAATTGCTTACTGATACATAAGTATTGAACATATAAATCAGATGTATTCATCAATATGTTGGTAGGTCCACGGAATATAAAAAACTGGCAGCTGTGCCACAATCCTTATGTTTATCTGCTTAGTACTTCAATATCGCCTATACTATAGGTTGTGGAGGTCATAAATGGCAGTCGCTCAACAGAAAATATTGAAGTTCAGCCGCGACGCAGTTAGACTGGAAAAAAGCTGATCTTGGACTTCGAGATAGTTTCGAATGCAATCGGGATTAACGCATTATTATAATGATGTTTATAATAATTAGCAACTGGATTGACTGCTAATTGAAATTGAATACTTTTTCTCAAAGAATTTTAATAGAATTCGGGAAGTGTGACGTCATGCTTATTTGTTTCATACAATAGTTCTCTCTATGTAATCTATATTATAAAAATGAATCGCGAAATATGTTGGTAAGCGCATAACTCGAGGACGGCTAGACCAATTCCAGTAATTCTTTTTTTTAATTGTTTCTTGAATTCTATGGAAGGTTTTTATGGTGCAACGGGAACGGGATCTGAAGTTCAAGCAGCGGGAACGGGATCAGAAGTCCACGCGGGCAGAGCCGCTGGCAAGAGCTAGTGTTTAATAAAGGGAACTACTTAACTGACGTGACTTAACAATCAAGTATGTACTCAATTGTCATTTTATTTTGAATTTGTTCTCTATTCAAAATACCAAAAATGATATGGAACTGTACTTGAAATTCTGGACTAAAGTTCCCAAAGCAATTAAATTTTTATTTTAAACTTGTTTCAAAAGGTATTGAAAAATTCAAAATTACCAATCCTGGCCATTGCATTTAAGTTTGATTGCTGGAGTTTCGGAAATATCAGTAATTATATTGGCTATCTTATAATTCTTTTTTAAATCCGGTCAAGTGCGGATTGGCCCCGTGCACCAAGTGTTCCGTACAAAACTAGATTCGAAAACGAACTTAAACTACAGAAACCACAATATACTTTTATTAGGTTGATTTATAACTTTGATTTTTGCACAGTTTTAAGACATTGTAGACGTGGTATAGGGTATGAATTGTCTACTGATAATACTTGATAACTTCACACATTCCTGAGAAGAAGTAATAACAGACAGACGGACAGACAACAAAGCGATCCTATAATGGTTCCGTTTTTAGTCATTGTAAGGTACGGAAGTCGGCTATGGCGTTTAAATACCCGTATCCATGTGATTACTCATAATTATATGAGAGTTTGGCCAAACGAATTCCCATACTAACAAGATTACAGAGCCCTTTGTCTTAATTTTACATCTCGTGTAGTTACTAATTGACAACAGTTACGAGAACTAGCTTGTAAAATAGTTTATCAAATTTCTGTATGAAATAACTATGTATAATGATTTTTTTTTTTTTTTTGTCTATGGCACGTCAATTTGACTTCACCTCGCCTGTGTTACTAAAAAGTTAATATACGATATAGATGTAGGCGTTACTTGGCGAAAATCCACTACAAAAAGATATATATCGGGGGAGGGAGGAGGGCCCACCGCTCACCCGCGGTTCAACACTCCAACAATATATATTGGAATGTCAAACCACCCTCTTCAAAGTAAGAAAAACAAAAAATCTTACCAGAGAGGAGATGTTGTACCATGCAGTATTCCGCTAATGCGAAGGACTTAAACTTCGACACGTGTTTCGCCTCTACAGTTACAAAAAAGTTAATACACTTGTGATCC
The DNA here is from genome assembly GCA_963691645.1 of Pelosia muscerda. Classification (NCBI taxonomy): domain Eukaryota; kingdom Metazoa; phylum Arthropoda; class Insecta; order Lepidoptera; family Erebidae; genus Pelosia; species Pelosia muscerda. Next base: position 15,715,705 of record OY829109.1, on the reverse strand, counting down.
CTTTCACGATACGGTAAGATATCGAGAGTACTCTCACCAGAGTATCCGATTGGGAACGACTAAACCTGGTCCAATTCAACCCCACTAAGACACAAGTATGTGCATTGTGCATTCACCGCTAAGAAAACCCCATTTATTGTGGCGCCCCAATTCCTGAACGCTCTCACCATCTTTTCGAGTATCGGGATCCTTGGTGTCGATATCACCAGCGATGTCCAGTTCCGCAGTCACTTGGAGGACAAGGTTAGGCTGGCATCAAAGAAACTAAACTAAAAATAGTTTCGAAACAAAAATTATTGTGTGCAATAGTACAAAGACTCGGTACAACGGCGGGCGCTGAGGATCGTCGACAATCCCATACTCTCAGGCGGTGTGGAACCGCTGAACATCAGGAGGGACTTCGCCTCACTGTGTGTGTTCTACCGCCTGTATAATGGCCTGTGTTCAGAGGAATTGTTTGACATGATGCCCACATCTACTTTCTATCATCGCACCGCTCGCCATAGGGAGGGAGTTCATCCTCACACACTACGACCGGAATCGGTGCGCACTGTGCGGTATGAAAGGAGTTTCATCCCGCGCACGCTAAAACTGTGGAATGAGCTCCCTGCCGCGGTTTTCCCAGGCGACTACAATATGGGGTTCTTCAAGAAGGGCATTAGAAGGTTTCTACAGGGTAGGCAGCGCGTGTGTGACGCCTCTGGTGTTGCAAACGTCCATAGGCCACGGTGACCGCTTTCCATCAGGTGGGCCGTGTGCTTGTCTGCCACCTAAGTGGTATAAAAAAAAAAAAAATTATATACCTAATGCTTGCTTATTTCATGCAACTTCGTATTTAAAATAGATAATTTCCCTGTATCCACTACTAAAATCCATTGATAGTTTCAACTTGTACGTGTTAATAAACAATTTACAGGTTTATAAGTGCCCGGATAATGGCAATAGGCTCGCCACCTACATTGGGACCTAAACATAAACTGGCCAAATGTGGGTGCTAGCACCTCTGCCTACCCCTTCGGGGATATAGGCGTGAGTTTATGTTTTATGAGTTCATGTCAACTTGTACGTGTTACTAAACAAAATTTTCAATCAAATGTAATGAGAATTTAGTCTATGGGTCCAAACTTTCGGGTCATACAAGTACGCAGCCTCAGCGGTAATATTCACCAACATTACACGCTTGTAATGTACTGTTTTATCTTTCTGTTTTGCGTCTCTGTTTACCATAAGGCGCGGTGCAGTCAATTTGATGACATAATCATAAAAAAAATTAAATAGATAGATGGATACATAGATTACTCTTTATTGTACACCAAAAAACGAAACAATAAAAATGAATACAAGACATCACCATGGACAAGTAGTGAGAGTTACAGTTTGTTCTAATGTACAATGGGCGGCCTTATCGCTAGAAGCGATCTCTTCCAGGTTCCAGGCAACCTTGGGATGGACAGTAGCGTTTTATAACAATATAAGTATCTTTAAACAAGGGGCCTTATCAACGCAATAACAGAAATATAAATAGGTATTATTAAATAGAGTTCGGAACCAAAATAAAACATTTCTAACGAAATTGCTCAATCGTTCCATCACGAAACTTGATGTACTTATAGAACTTCTGAGAACTAAAAGCAATGACGTCATTACTCGATTCGACGAATTTGACAATAATATATCTACAATAACATAACACAACATAAACTCACGCCTATATCCCCGAAGGGATAGGCAGAGGTGCTAACACCCACATTTCGCCAGTTTATGTTTAGCTCCCAATGTAATAGGTAGCGAGCCTATTGCCATTAACCGGGCACTTATAAACCTGCGATAAATACACACATAATTTCGAAAAGCATCGAAAAGTCAGTGATGTCTGCCATGGTAAAACCTCGTCTCAGCAGTCCATTACCCATACCACTAGGCTACCGCGGCTACAATAATATTACTTATATTATCACAATTGGTGTGGAAGTTTTTTATTTTTATTTAGGACACGTCACTTCACCTCGTCTGATGTTAGGCTGAAGGCAAAGTCTACGAAGACCATTACAAACACATACAGTGTTAGAATGACGGCGCTGAACTTAACCGCCTCATCAGATGCTTTTTCACGTCCTGCTTAAAGGACCCGGGCCTGTAAAAAGGCAACACGTGAACTGGTAAGGAATTCCAAGACTTAATGGTGCGGTAGAAGAAAGACTCACCGCACCGCTTGGTTCTTGATGGAATATTCTGCACCGTATGCGGGTGACATCTAAGCACTGCACGTGTTGTCCTGTGTAGGAAAAGGAAGTGACAGTTATAGCCATAAAGTTAACCTTAGAGGAATAAAGTGTGCAAGCGACATATGTATATTCTTTACACAATTTCACACAAAACCTAGGCGTGAGAAAGTCTCAAAAGTCCATAGACGACTTCACTTCGGCTTCAGTTCGACATAATCATCTCCACCGACTTTGGTGGGGGAAATAAAAGGCATGGACGTTCTTTTATAAACCAAGTTGATCAACTTTGACACAAATATATGTATTATGAAATGAGATCAATGTTTCTACGCTTAAGGTCACAATCACTGCTACTGACTAGTTTGTAAGAGTTATGTTCACTAACAAAATGGACAAAGAAAAAGTAATTATATTAACTTTGCCCGAGTGGCTACGGCTACGGCGACCTAAACGCCATCTGTGCAACTTAAATTCTATATTACTTATCATAACCTGATTCTACTTAACCGATTGCAATCAAACATTTAAGTTGGACCTAACCCCTTGAAACAAAAAACCATTATATAATATATTATACTCGTAAGTATAGGGTATCATTACATAGTATAAAACAAAGTCGCGTTCTCTGTCCCTATTTTTCAGTCCTTATGTCCCTTTGTATGCATAAATCTTTTAAACTACGCAACGAATTTTGATGCAGTTTTTTAATAGATAGAATGGTTAAAGAGGAAGGTTCATATGTATATAACATCATGCTACGACCAGCAGGTGCGGAGCAGGAATGAAAAATGTTGCAAAAACGCGGTGACGAAGAATAAGTTGCGCGGGTCATCTTTAAAACTCCTCTGCATTACAGGCGTGAGCATTATGTATGTATACATATATTTCTCACGTTTAAAGCACTTTCAGTCAATAAAACAAACTCGTTCTATCTCAAATGATAGCCACAGCATCGTTATTAGATCCGGTACGAGTAATGTTGTTATGCCACTAGATAGTGAGATTCAATTTACGAGTTACCTTACTCTGTATGGAGTCAGATGAAGCACTCAAATGCAGTAGTACCTAGTAACGCGGTCCTATGTTATTTACGCGTCTTTGTATCTACATAAAAACGTATCTAAATAAGTTAATCCGCATTTTAAAACCCATACCACAAATTAGTTCAGCCACTACGTACTGGTAGCGGCTTACCATTGGTTGAGGTGGCGTTGTGTGCATTGTACTAGAATATTTATTATTCTATTTTATTATTAACTATTTTATCAACATTCTAAAATTCTTCATTTTCCTTTCAATTGCTTTTTTTGGTAACACAGGTTTTTAGACGTGCTCACTACGTTTTACCACTTGAGCATGCAAATTATTTCAGTAGCCGCTTAGCCAATCATCATAATGATTGTCATTTTAATGCCATAGTATAATCCAAAGAAACATGCAATGGAATCAAGATTAATTAGAAATTAAAAAGAGTTTAGACTCAAGAGAAGAAGAAGAATTATATTTTAGTATAGATTTAACTGTAGATGTAATTTGAAAATTTCTTTTCATCACTGCAGTAGGTAGGTGCATGCTCTGAGATCACTACGCCACGTCATACGGCTACAGCACTCCATTTTTGAAAATTTTTTCATTATTACTGTTCCAGTTTCAGTAAAAAATAAAGCCATCATGTGAAAGGTATTACCTGCTCGCTAATGGAAAGGGACCTTACCACCTTTTAAAAGTAATATTATTTCATGCTTACTTTACTTTCATAGTGTGATTCGAACTGTCAGTGTCCGCCTGAAAACTCAGGATACTAGTGTTATATGGTTAAAACTAGCTAACCCGCGCTATTTCGTCTGCGTCACCCTGTTTTTCCAACATTTTTCACTTCTGCCCCGCACCAGTTGGTTGTAGCATGATGTTATATACATATAAATCTTCCTCTTCAATCACTCTATCTATAAAAAAAATTGTATCAAAATCCGTTGCGTAGTTTAAAAGATTTAAGCATACAAAGGGACACACGGACATAGGGATTTAGGGATAGAGAACGTGACTTTGTTTTATACTATGTAGTGATGACTCACAGTATCTATTACAGTAGAGAATATATTTATTTGTTTAATTTGTTGGAACTTACACTTGTCTTACAAGATACAATACAAAAATGTCAATGGACGACAATGGTGTGAGTCCTTTTCACACTTATTATTATCATTCTTGAGTTATTCCCAGTCGCATCTGAAGCCTATGAATACGACCTAGGAATCCGGGGTCCGCTTTTTTCCAGTCTAACTGTGTTGAGGCTGAACTTCAATATTTTCCGCAAAGGGACTGCCATATAGCCTCCACAACTTTAGGTATAGGCCATATCGAAGTATAGCAGCTAGATAAGCTGTTAAAACTCCAGCTCCATTTTTTTTCAATCATTTTATTTTTTAGAAGTTTTCGTTAGAATCACACTGGAAAATGTTTACTGGCAGGATATTACATTGAACATTTATTTTTTTAACAGTTATTCATCACACCCGTAAAGACTGCCATAGATGTTATGTCCAGTGCAAATATCCATATTCATGCTTACAAATATTTGCGCTGAGCGGAAATCGAACCTGCACCTCCTGCGTAGCAGTCGTGTATACTATCGCCACGCTACAGAGGTTGTAGTGAGCGCAATAATTTGATTATGTTATTATTACGAAATATTACTCTGTTATATCAATTCTTACTCTTAGCAACAAACTATCAAAGATTAGCGATACCCGCGTCGCAGGATAACCAGCCTGACCCAGTGGCCCACTTACCAAGGCAATATACATACATTATACTCACGCACGTAATCCTTGAACGGGTAGGCAGGGGTGTATTAAACACCCACACTTCGCCAACTATGATTTTCAGTTGCACGTAATAGGGGGCGAGCCTATTGCCGTGTATGTAAAAAAATGGGTTTGCTGAAAATAAATGATTTTCTAATCGAAAAATGTTGTAGCTAAATAAATTTTTTGATCATTAGGAAATTAATTACGTACTTAGCCGCACAAACACTACCAATTAACGTCTTGGAGACTTTATGACTATGTTATTATGAGGTGAATTTTGTCTACACTGTGCTAAGTAAAATTTTTAGCGGTTCGGAACTGCTGAAACATGATTAGATCCGATCGGGTAGAATAGTGTCATCCCATCTCTTCTCATATAGGTACCCACTACCTTTAAGAAAAAGGAACCACGTGTGTTGGTAAAGAATTCCAAGACTCTATGATGCAGCAAAGAAAGAAAATAAGGAAAAGTTATCCTCCAGACCAATTTAAATAACCATATTCATGCATACAAATATTTGCACTGAGTGTGAATCAAATCTGCAACTCCTGCGTAGCAATCGCATTCACTACCGCCACACCGCAGAAACTGTCCACAGAAAAGGAACAAACTGTTTGTTTTTAATTCCCTGAAACTACCGCGGTAGCCTAGTGGTACGAGTAATGGACTGCTGAGACGAGGTTTTACCATAGCACACACCAATGACTTTTCGATGCTTGTCGTAGTTATGTGTGTATTTATCGTAGGTTTATAAGTACCCGGTTAATGGCAATAGCCTCGCTACCCATTACATATGGACCTAAACATAAACTGGCGTGCTGTGGGTGCTAGCACCTCTACCTATGCCTTCGGATATATAGGCGTGGCGTGAGATTATGTTGTGTTCCCTTAAATCTGAAACATTTGTGGACACTTAAACCTATAAAAATAAGGTTATATATGGAGCTAAACCGTCTCTTGCGTAGGTCAATCAATCTGGTTAGAGAAGTAGGTGACCTCTATTTAGGTACATAACAGAACCGCTCAAGGAGAGCTAATTAATCTCGTGCCTGAGCTGCCACGCCACAACATCCTTTAGAAGTCGCTCAGCGCTAACCCTCACTTGATTAAGAACTATTGGTTTCTTGAACGGTTAGGGATAAACTATTCATATTATTTTACCGTTTAGCTAATACTGAGTGTGGGCCGCGGGGAACCACGCGGGCGGAGCCGTGGCTAGTTGAAAAATATAATAGACTAGCTGTTGCCCACGGCTCCGCCCGCGTCTCCGCCCGCGTGAATGTAGATTATCACGTTGTATGACCCTACTCGATTCTCTACTTGCCTCTCTATACTACTTTTCCTTGTTGTCGATATTAGCGACAATGTATAGAAATTTACCGGATCGATTGAGATTTATGATTATTACTCCGCTCCCTTGTATGGTAGCGTGATGATATATAGCCTATGTTACTCCTAGATGTTGTAGCTTTTTAGAGGTGAAAGAATTATTGAAATCGGTCCAGTAGTTTCGGAGCCTATTCGTTATAAACAAACAAACAAATCTTTCCTCTTTATAGTAATAGTATAGATAGAATATCATTCAATAGAATTAAAAACATCTTTGATACAGTGTACCATGTTTAATCTAATTACAAAAAAATAAAGTAATGTTGAAACTCCTTCCATTAAGTTGTCGCGCGAATAAAACGGATGGAAATCCTATGTCCTTTTTCAAGCTCTTGTTCATATCTGTATCAAATTTCACTAAAATCGGTTCAGTTTTTTTCTATTTTAATCTCGAAACCCCATCTCTTTCCATGCAGTGACGTACAAAGCGCCTATGTATAAATAAGGCTGTTTATCACCAGATAGATTATATACAGCCTCAGATACAAAGCTCGAGTCAACAATAGTGCCTGGAGTAAGGAATACGCTTACTCCATATTTCCCCCCCCCCCCCCTATTCCCCCGTGGGATCGAATGCAATGGTTGTTGAAATATGGGTGTTAATTCACCTCTGCATTTGGGGTAAATAGGCGTGAGAATAAGAATGTATGTATGATTTTAGATTGACATGATTTAGATAACGACCTCCGTAGCGTGACGGTAGTGTACGCGACTGCTACGTAGGAGGCGCGGGTTCGATTCCCGCTCAGTGCAAATATTTGTGTGCATGAATATGAATATCTGCATTGGTCTGGGTGTTTCCATATATAATATGTATGTATTTACAAGAAAAATGTATCTAAGTACCTTTATCCGCATTCTAGAACCATAACACAAGCTAGTTAAACTATGCTTACCATGGGTCTAGGTGACGTTGTGTAATTGTCCTAGAATATTAGATTATCCTAGATTATGCTTCATGCCTTTCCTTCATAAAAATTGACAAATTTGACTGTTCTAAAATGATGACTTTTATAAGATGTTGAAAAAGGCGTTACATGGCGGAAATCCTCTATTATTATTAGCTATTTTTATAAAGTTATTGTATGTAAAAATAATGATTCTACAATTTTCACAACATTAATACTGAGTATAGTGATACACTTGTTGAATACAATAGTTTTCCTCCGCACAGTGAGGTTGGTGGAGTTCATTCTATTATTACCGGCCGCTTGTTGCAAAAACACTGAATATTTATATTTCCCGTTCGCTCACCGGGAATATAAACAACTTTACATAGTAATACTTTGTTATTTTGACCAGAGAAACTCCTGCTCTGCTATAAAAACTATCTTATTTCTCGCTTTTATGTATTAAAAGGTTATAGATCATAGGTCATCTTACAACAACTCAACGATTGCAAAATATTAAACTTAATATTAAACTGTGCCGCCTTTGTAGAAGACGAATTGGTCTCCCTACTGACAGCACAAAAACTCTATGTGCGGTATTTTCTATAGAATTCCTAGGCAATTTATAAAATATAACATAACATAAACTCACGCCTTTATCCCCGAAGGGGAAGGCAGAGGTATTAGCACCCACATTTCCCCAGTTTATGTTTAGGTCCTAATGTAATAGGTGGCGAGCCTATTGCCATTAACCGGGCACTTATAAATCATACACAAATAACTTCGAACAAATCATTGGTGTGTGCCTTGGATCGAACCCGAGACCACGTCTCAGCAGTCTATTACCCATACCACTAAACTACCACGGTAATATTAAACTTAATAATTAGAGCTTCTGTGCCGCCATTGCAGAAGGCGAATTGGTCTCCCTACTGACAGCACAAAAACTCTATGTGCGGGATTTTTTATAGAATTTCTAAACAATGTATGAATTATATTTTGAATATTCTTGTATATTTTGAACATACTTTGCCAATGTATACAATGCCTTGAATGTATAGAATGCTTTACTGTTCTAGGTAATGTGTAAAAATATTGATCTATAGTTATCAATTTACAGACTACGTATCAAGATAACTTTTCGAAACACTTATTTCTGGATGGTTAAAAAAAAGCACTACACTACACATAGTCTGTTGTTCTAACCAAATGTATCTAAGTAAATTGCACGCTGTGGATATTGCGCTTCCTAACCTGAATATGTATAGATTAGAATTAGCTTTGAAAGGTTAAAGGTCCCGTAAAAAACTCAAAATAAGCCAAATTATAATTAAAAAAAAACATTTATTTCCGTAAAAGTTAATTACAAATAAACTTATATCCAGTGATCCCACACTAGACTAGCCTATCCTGTGGGTACCTAATCCGATTAACTTATTAACTTTTACAACACTATCACAAAAAAAGAAAAAAAACACAAATTATGGAAAATAATTCAACATCCAAGATGTAGATGCAAGGACTGCCGTGTTAGGGGATATGTTCACTACTATCTCACCTCCAGCAACCAAAGACCCAAAAACGGCGTGCGTTTTAGTCCGACATAATCTCTCTCACCGGCTCCAGAAGATTGGCATGCGTAGTATCCCTACACGCATGAAAAAATCGGTAGAAGAAACGAAGGTTCAATTTCATTCATCTAATGGTCTTTATACAGCCAACTTATGAACGCAAGGCTACTATTTATCTTGTAACTAAGAATAAATGAACCTTTGACATATTTGCCGTGCTATAACGATGGTTGCGATCGTGAAACCATACATATTTATATACTTTAAACACGCGATTGAGACTGTTTACTGCGTCTTCTGTACTTCGGGATAATTGTAATGTAAATATGATCGAATAAACAAGTGGAAATAAGCGATTATGGCCTATTGGCTGGGGTTACGGACTTGCGATCAAGAGGTCTTACGTACATACGTGAAGACACTTTTGACACCATATAATCTAGGTTACCTGAATATTGAGAATACTAGTCATTTCGGTTTATAATCTTAACTTTCGTTACTATATTCGATAATATATTCAGTGAATTTTATCTACAACGTGTTTCTTACCAAGTGAAATTCACTCATATTGTTTTTTTTGAGTTGCCATCGTGGTGTAGTAATTTGTTCCACGGCAGCGCCGCTACTGACGGAGAGGGCCCGATGGGAAGAGCGTAACCTATTTTACGCTCTTCGGTAAGGCTACTTGGCTTACTACTTGTGATCAATAAGTATTTTAACTATTTATCGAGAAAATTAATAAACCAATAAGTATATATTATATTATCAGTCAATCATTATCGCAGTCCACTGGACATAGGCCTCTTCCAATATGTACCATTGCACCAGCCCACACCAGCCACTTTTTTCAGAGCGTCAGTCCATCTGACTGAGGGTCGTACCTACCACCTTCCGTTTACCTCCTCGCAGTCTCAACTCTAGGACTCGTCTGCTCTCGTGGGCCTGGGGGTGACAGGTGGCCCCTGTCATCCTAGCAGGAGCAGGACGCGGTGACGGCGCAAAAATGCAAAAATGACTAGGACACCGTTACCTACACCTGAAGGGGCCCGGGTTATTTCAAAAGAGATGGCTGGGGTCTGCCGGGGTGCGAGGGATATATTCGTTACTATCTCATCTCCGGCAACTAAGGACCCAAAGACGGCGTGCGTTTTAGTGGGTTTGAGTCCGACGTAACCTCCCCAACCAGTTCTGACGAGGGGGAACAGTGGGGATTTTTCGCACTATAAAAAAGGACTCGTTTGCTCTAACGACCATTGAATCTTCGACTTATGCGGCCACCCCATTGCCTCTTTAGCTTACTTATTCTGCGAGCTATATCTTTGAATTCAGTTCTTTGTTAGATGACCTCATTGTGAATTTTACCCTTCAAAGGAACTCCAAGCATAACTCACTCCATTGCCCGCTACGCGATTTTCAATTTTTAACTCCCCCGTCAGAGTTCACATTACGGCAACATAGGTCATTACTGGCAGGACGCTCTGATCGAAGACCTTCGTTTTAAGACATTGCGGTAAGCGAAAGGAGAACCGCGCGGTAGCCTAGTGGTATGGGTAAAGGACTGCTGAGACGAGGAGGTTTCGATCCCAGGTTTTACAATGACACGCACCAATGACTTTTCGATGCTTTACAAAGTTATGTGTGTATTTATTGCAGGATTATAAGTGCCCGGTTAATGGCAATAGGCTCGCCACCTATTACATTGGGCCCTAAACATAAACTGGCGAAATGTGGGTTCTAGCACCTCTGCCTACCCCTTCGGGGATATAGACGTGAGTTTATGTTATGTTAGGAGAGGAACCCTACGTAATTTGCCAAATGCTACCCAACCTAGCTGAATCCTTCTGGCGAGTTCTTTCTCGAAGTTGTTTTTACCAAGCTGTATAACCTCCCCAAGGTAGACGTACCTACTCTTGGATAACTTCGAGTGTTAACCCTTTGACGTCAATCGATCTCGGCGCGACTTGTATTGAATAAAATATTAAGATATTAATTTCAATATCACACTACACTCACATTAAAAAAAACATTTATGATTAGGATTTCGAAGTCAATAAATAATATCGCCCCATTAAAAATTCATTCACGATCGTCATTTGGGTTTGAACAAGGTAAACGTATAATGAAAAATGTCATTGTAAAGTACACGAATCTCATAGTAATATAAATGCATAGGCGCCATAATATTTTGCTCTGGCACATATTTATTTTGAATAAACAAAACTATATTTGAAAAGGAACGGATAAAGATAACGATAAATCTACCTGAGTTTCTTGTTACTCTCTTCTCAGTAGATCTAACTACAGAACTAAGGGAAGATTCATTTTTAAATGATTCATTTCCTTTATTTTAATATGTTTGACAAATAAAATTGGAAAATTTTGACATTCAAATGTGCTCTTGTGCCTTATTTGGATAAACGAAATTGATTTTTTGTTTCTAAGTCATTAACGCTCAAATAAGCACAACCATTTATTCCATTTATTTACTCAAACATTGATATGAAATAAGAAGAATGAATATAAATAAACCTAGACCATGATTGGTAGATATGTAAGATTGTGTTGACGAGACAACATTTCTTAGTTTCGTATTACACTCATAACTTCGAACATTAAGCATAAGATATCAATTAATAACAATTGATATTGATTTGTACATTTGGTCAAAATAGTTATTTGACAATATCGCGAATTATCTGTAGTAATATGGTGATATATTCCGTTAAAAACATTTTCTTACAAGGCATGATTATCTTACCCGGACGACCAATCCTTCTTTTGTGTCGGAGAAGCACATCACCTCGTCTCGTCGTCCTCCCTAACTAGAGGGTCAGTAACAGACGTGTTACGATGCGCGAGTGCTTGGGCAGCCGCCGCCTCCTTCTGCGAGCAAGTAATGCTCGAAAAGGAGGAGGCGGAGCGGGTCCGGAGAAGACTCCGGGCCCGCACTACCCGCGATGAGCGGAGGCGACTCGGACGTCGGAGGTCGCAAAATGACCTCCGTCCCCCATGAGCGCGGGCCTGGGGGTGACGGGTGGAGCCGCCGGTCACCCTAGCAGAAGCAGGCCACGGCGATGGCGCAAAATGCCACCCCATACCCAGGGGCTAGATGGGGACACCATGGTCCCCGCATTGGGGGAGGAGGGTCATCTCAACAGAGATGTCCCCGGGTCTGCCGGGGTGCGAGAGATATGTCTTGTATAATCTCACCTCCGGCAATCAAGGACCCATGATCGGCGTGCGTTTTGGTCGGTTCGAGTCCGACATAATCACCTCCATCGGTTTTGGTGGAGGTGGTATCCGTGGGGATTTTGCGCACGATAAAAAAAAAAAAAAAAAAAAAAAGTAACAGACGTGTGACGCTCGCGGTGTTGCCAACGTTTATAGACCCCGGTAACCACTTACCATCATGTGGGCCGTGTACTTGTGTGCCACCTAAGTTGTATAAAAAGGGCATTTTTTATTCAGATTGTAGGCTAAATAATAAGGCGTGAATTGCAAAACCAATAACTCCGATGTACTCACAATTCCGTCCAACCGCTATTTGATGAATTGGTCAGCCTCTCCATACAAGTGACAATAGTTTTGTAGAATGGAATAATAAATTGTTCAATGTATGGGGGATCGATAGGTTGCAGCGACCGATCCGCATTATTGGGAGTCCTGAGGTCACGAATACTCTCGAACTTTTGCAGATGCGGTTCGGTGTGTCTTTCCACCATTAAGTCTTGGAATTCCTTACTACCGCACGTGTTTTCTTCTTCCTACAGAAGCATCTGATGAGGCCATTATGTTGAGCGCCACCATTGTAATACTGTACGTGTTTGTAATGGTGACCCTCTACCTTCACCTTACGATCAGGCGAGGTAAAGTAAAATTGATGTGCCATAAAAAAAAATAAAACATAAAGTCTTCTAGCTAGCCACTATATGAAGTAAACAGGTTTGCCAACCAGGTAGCAAGGCATAACAAAGGTTACGATGGTTAACATTAGGACGTAAAAACATTTATACTATGAAGTGTCTTGTTACTGTAACATTTCAATATATATTTTTCATTTGATTTTTTTTTTTCTAATTATTGTTACCAATGACGATTGCAGTTTCAGTTCGTATATAAAATAAGTTATTGCATAATAAAGCTTTGCAGAAAACAAAGAACTATAATTGGCCTCTCATTATATTTTTAATCCTCTGTGCACTCCCAGGTTTGCACTCTCAACTATGAGTTTCTTGCCGGAGTCTTCTCAGGTCGGGGCCGCGTGTTTTAACTGTTGTCCATTTGCTAAACTATCGTTTAATATACTTTTAATTTTAATGTTTTTTAAGTGCCATTCAAAATAAATTGAGTAACTACTAACTTTGCATTATATTGTACTAGCTGATCCGCGCAACTCCATCTGCGTCACCCCGTTTTTGCAACATTTTTCATTCCTGCTCCGCACCTGTTGGTCGTAGCATGATGTTATATACATATAAACCGCATCAAAATCCGTTGCTTAGTTTTAAAAATTTAAGCATACAAAGGGACATAGGGACAGAGAACGCGACTTTATACTATGTAGTGATAAATGACATTTATGTTTTCAATAAAGAATAGAACGGTAAATGGACATAAAGCATTATAGGTCCATCGAGTGTCTATACGCGTTATTTTATATAACATTTCTGTATAAAATAGGTCATTATAAAATATAACGCGAGTACAAAATATATAAGTACATTTACCGTACACAATAAAATGTACTAACCTGACTAGATTAAAATTAGTCAAGAATCGATATCTGTTCTGCGCATGGCAGTGAGGCGCGCCGCGGTGCTGACGTAGACATTATTACAAATACATAAAGTCCTATGTGCTAAGATTTATTGAAGGGTGAAAGAGAGGCCCGATCGATTCTGCCGTTGAATAACTATATAAAATGTTTAGAACCTACTTTTTTGAATACGTTTTCGTTTAGCTCATACTTATGACGAACTATTTGTCGGAACGTTTTTGATCGGAGTATTTTTTTGTATTGGTTAATCCATTGTCTAGTCAATATATTATTTAATATAACTTTTTACATAAACATAAACTTACGCCTTTATCCCCGAAGGGGTAGGCAGAGGTGCTAGCACCCACATTTCGCCAGTTTATGTTTAGATCCCAATGTTAATACGTGGCGAGCCTATTGCCATTAACCGGGCACTTATAAACATTGGTGTGTGCCATGGTAACCTGGGATCGAACCCGAGACCTCGTCTCAGCAGTCCATTACCCATACCACGGTTGTTTTTTTTTACTTTTAAGACAATTTTTGTCCTCTGCCGTCATCGAAACTGCTGGTTCATAACTAGGCGAGTTATGAACCAGCAGTTTCGATGACGGTCGGAAGGAAATTAAGATTAGAAGCACCTTTTACCGCTCTTACCATTCTTAATTTAATTATACTTATTAAAGTAAGAAGAATAATTTAAATTAAACTGTATTCCCAGTTGTGTACTTTACTGATATAAAACAATTTTTAACTTTTTCCTTTTTGGTAAACGTTCGATATTATCATATTTTCCTATAGTTAAAATAGATTTAATAGATTTTTCATTCATTTTGAATCATTAACGCAATTAGCTTTAGTTATTATTTGACAATAATGAAATGTGACGTCATTCATCTTTATAAAAGCTTCTATAGACCTTTTCAATATATAATAACTTATAGTTGTGACATTTAATTGACAGCCTCTGTGGCGTGGCGGTAGTGAACACGACTGCTACACAGGAGGCGCGGGTTTGATCCCCGCTCAGTGCAAAATTTGACTATTTGCACTGGTCAGGTCGTGCGTCGGAGAGCACGTTAAGCCGTCGGTCCCGGTTGCAATACAAACATCTATGGCAGTCGTTACGGGCAGTTGGAGCCTTCAAACCGATTAGCCTATTCACAGAATTTCAATATCGCCAATTTAGTTGTGAAGGTCCGATGGCAGTCGCTTCACGGAAAATATCTAAGTTCAGCCGCATCTAACTGAGACTAGAGAGTCGACCCCAACTGAATTGATGAGTTTGACATTTAATCAAAAGAAACTGGTTTGACTTGACAAGCCACCAGCTCATGTGTTTCCTTCTTCCTACAAACTCGGGTCATTTAAACGGGGCGTGGATAAACAACTGTCGAGGTCGTTGAGGTACGGACCGCACCTGTAAAGGCAGCTGATATGCTTTGGACTGCTCCCTTGCTTACCATCAGGCGAGGTGCAGTCAATTTGACGACCTAAAATATCTTATTGGTGTGGAAATTACCTCAATGTTGTCTGACTCAAACCGACTGAAGAATATAATGTGAGATTACATAAAGCAGATCCCTCAGACTCCTTTCCCCCTGGCTTCTTCCCGATCCCCCCCCTCCCGTGACGAAATGACCTCCTCTGATGTGGCAACCATGGCGTCCCTATTCTGCCTCAGTAAGGGAAAGGGGGGGCGGGCGAATATTACGCTGACAATTTTATTACAGACGACTTGCTATTGGACTGATGATCGATTAGTTTGTCTGTAGAAAGGATGCAATGTAAACAGCATGTCACCGATGGCTAAACATAACTCATTGTGTTCCCGTCACCTACAGGAAGATATTCCCGGGATAAAAAGATCTATATCTGTTTCCAAATTCACCCAGATTCGTTCTGCCCTTTTGTATAAAAGTGTAACAAAATCCATCTATCCTTCTATTCAACCTCACAAACTATGATTTTTTTAAATTTATTAGGATTTTGATAGTTAAAGCAGGCGCGCAATAGTTAGTAGGTCTTATAATAATGATTTAGGTATTCAATACGTATGCGCGTGCGCAAAACCGCGTTAATCTAAACTCGATAGTCTCGTTTCCGATCGGTCAGTGACCTCGTAGCTCGTAGACGTTTCGTAGCTCCTCGAGTGCTACGAAACTAAATATGTACTACTTATACATATAACGTACATATATAATATAAATTTTATTTATATTATATTAATATATCTAAGTTATTTTAATTTATATAAATTTTTTTATAAACATCTGTTTTCAATTTGGACGCAAAGCAAAGAATTTCGTTATCAATAAATGTATGTAAATAGGTATTTATAAATAAGAAAAAAAAATATTGCACATAAATTGAAATTCGTAGCATTTTCGTAGCGTGCTACGAAATTTATAATTAATTTTCAAGGAATAAAAAATAATAAATATTTTAACATTAGCGATAATATCTATTATTAAAATTATTTACTTGCAGAATTTAAATGTCTTTTTTTAATAATTTTTTTTTCTTAATTTTTTTTTATTTGCCTCATAATTCTTTTCTTAAAATAAAACTACTGATATGTACTATTGCATCACTGCCTAGCCTTTAAAGGCAATAGGCGCAATGATGCCAGTGTTTAATGTACCTTTACTAACTAATAAAATATCTCAACATGTGAAAAAAAAAAACAAAAGATGAACAAACTTAACTTTTCAGTTGAGGAAACCATTCTCCCCTATAATTTCTAAGCTGCGATTGATCATCTAACTGCAAATATAAGTTTGTATCCTGAAATACAATTGTAAGGCAAATTAACTTCTTTCGACTTTTTACTTCGGATTATGGTTAGCCCCGTACACACAAGATAGACAAGCAAAATCTTGACCACCCTAGGGCCCTACTAACAAGGGTAGGCCCTCTTCTATTTACATACATACCTATGCTCACGCCCGTAATCCCTGAAGGTAGGCAGAGGTGTATTAAACATAAAAATGGAGGTAGGACATGACGGTATCTCCCGTCCTAGTTGAGCAGTCTGACTGGGGAAGTACCTCCACCCTGCAGAATATCTTGTGTTGTTTCCGGCAGTGAGTGGGGTAGCTAGAGCTCACTGGAAAGGTTTTGTGCTGTCAGTGAGAAGAAATAGAAACCTTTTTGTCTTCTGCATTATTTTTAAGGACGGCGTTACAATTCGTTATTTAAGTTCCACGAGGTTGAAAATATATATAATGGTTGTAAAAGGTTAAAATTTTAAAAATCCAAATCTCAATCCATCGATTTGTAAAACATCTTCAACTCAAAAGGTATCACGAAATGATAGTTACCCAAATCTGCGTTTCGTAGTTGAGATAGTTTTCATCTGTTACATTACATTCATCTATTTCTTCTATTCCACTCAACAAAGGAATACCCCCCTGATCCCTGCTGTAGACGCGCTTCGATAGCGTGATGATATTCACAGATAACATCTCTTTCTATTTCTCTTTCTATTGGTGAAAGAATTTTCAAAATCGGTTCAGTAGATCCAGAGATTTCCTCCTATAACCTGACAAACATAATCCTCTTTATAATAATAATATAAGATAAAGATTATTTTTTGTTATATCTTATCTTTATCTGTTGGCTAATCGATTTGATATTTAGTATTCAAATAAATATTTATATCTGGATGAATAATTTGAGATAGTAAAAACACAACATTATGCAACATACAAAGTATGTAATATGCCTTGTATATTGTAAATATATCACCACGGTAGCCTAGTGAACTCACGCCTATATTCCGGAAGGGGTAGGCAGAGGTGCTAGCAATCACATTTCGCCAGTTTATGTTTAGGTTTCAATGTAATAGGTGGCGAGCGTATTGCCATTAACCGGGCACTAATAAACCTGCGATAAATACACACATAACTTCGAAAAGCATCGAAAAGTCGTTTTTTGTGCCATGGTAAAACCTGGGATCGAACCCGAGTCTCTGCAGTCCATTTACCATACCTCTAGGCTACTGCGGTTAGAACAACACGTCATCGAGACATATTCACTCGCTAATGACAAAACGAACGAACTATTGCTGTTACATTATGAACTAACTAAATGTTGCCCGCGGCTCCGCCCGCGTGGATGTCGATTATCGCGTTGTACGACTATACTCGATTCACTACTTGCCTTTCTATACTACTTTTCCTTGCTGTCATGACAACGGAAATTGTTAGCGATATTAACGCCAATGTATAGAAATTTACCGGATCAATTGAGATTTATGATTATTACTCCGCTCCCTTGTATGGTAGCGTGATGATATATGCCGCCTATGTTACTCCTAGATATTGTAGCCTTTTAGAGGTGAAAGAATTGTTTAAATCGGCCCAGTACTTTTTGAGCCTATTCATTACAAACATACAAACATACAAAAATAGGTACAAATCTTTCCTCTTTATAATATTAGTATAGATTATTATTGATTCTCAATAAATATCATGTAAGTCTTTGGAGAAATAAATTCATAAAACCTAGAAGCTTTAGCAACCGAACACGTTGCATGCATAAACGAGAAATAATCAGTATCACACTAACATCTAACAAAGAAGACTGCACATATGCGCTTGCGCCTAACGCTAGCCAGTCTTTTGTGACGTCATGGGACATAGTTGAATGCGTTGATTGTGTGCCAAGTCATGGTCGTGCGCTCATTTCTTTCGATAAGAGCATAATGGTATATGCATTGTGTAAATTTTAATACTTGGGTCTTATTTTGAGGCTCATAATATTTCGGATATAAACCCAGGGCATCACACATATAGGGTAGGCGGCACGAGTGTGACGCCCGCGTGGCCGTCAGTTATCGCGACCTAAGCGCTATCTGTGCAACTTAAATTCTATATTACTGATCATAACTCGATCAGTGAAAGTAAGTTAACCTTAGAACCTTGCGCCCAAATTACTAGCGGCTTGGTAAATATCGCATCTTCCAGTGACGAAAATGTGACGCACATCTCAAACTAGTTTCGAATTTGTGACGCCTTGGGTTTGTAGATATTGGATGTTGAAACAGGGCGATTTTACACCTTGCGCCCAACAGTTTTCTTTGAATTACTCATAAATTACTGCATATCTATTTCTTTTTAGGTTGTCACATTTCGTCACGATGTCGTCACTAATGCTATATCGAAGTTTGAATCTCTTATGACCACCCATTCTCGAGATAGATACAAGATGGGCGCAAGGTTCATAATTCTGAACGTTACGTCCACTTGTATTTTGACGACGGAAGCTCCTAGAAGTATGAAACTTGCATTAAACATTAGTGACGGTAACGAAACGTCATTATTAAATTAGTAAACATAATGGAATATTGTAACTTTAATATTTAATTTAATTTTTTATATCTGTATTATTTATGTTTAAGATAATTTAAAATTTAATATTTGAGTATAGAGTACCTATTAAAATGCAGTTCCAGATATTTCATGAATATGTTACTACTTTTATTTATTTTACTTGTCATCAACAATAATTTAACAAAATGGCGCTGTATCGCACATTCACAAGCGTTTCCCGGAAAACGTCGCGGCCCGACTACGATACGGCGGCCATCTTGTGTACGCGCAATGACGTTACATGCGCAAGAGTGCACAGTATTAAACACAATGCGGCAACGCTGCGTTGTGAGTCGAATGAAACTTTAGAATTAAGTAATGGCATAGATGACTGTCAGGTAAAATCAGTTTCGTTGTATCTTCAAATTACCTAATATGTACAACAATTTAGAAAAATATTTACTTTTTCTAATGCTTTGTTTGCATTCTAAAAGTAACATTTTGTGTCAAAGTCAAGTTTTCATTAGAGTTTTAAATATAATAAGAGATATATTCCCAACTTCGTAAGGAAACTTATTGCACAGATACCGTGAAGGAAAATAGTAACTAAATGGAGTTCTTTGTCACAAACTACAAGATTCTTTTTTTATATTTAGTATTTATTTATTGTTTAAACTTTATGCACAAGTGTACGACTTCTAACTTGGCAAGGTTTTGTAGTAGTTGAGGTAAGTTCGCGCATCGTACACTTAGAGGCACTAAAAGTGCTTGTCATTATTCTATTCATTCATCATGCCATTTGTTTTGAATCATGTCTGCTTTACCGCAAAAGAGATCCAAAAAACCCAGCCCAAAGGATCTTTTGTAGCCATACATATTTATCCTAGACATAAATACTATAAACTCACTTATATACGTATCTAAAATAAACAAATCACTGTAATTTAATAAATGAAATATTATCATTCCAATGTTTCCGCTAGTTTCTAGAACTGTAGTTGGCGTTAATGTCGTCTTTACCATAGGGGCACTCGGGGCACGTGTCCACCGCTTTCGGAGGGGGGGGGGGGGGGGTCTCGAAAGAGTGACATAAGAAAAATCTAAAACCCTAAAATTCTCCACTGTTTCTCATTCCAGAGAAACAGTGGAGAAAAGAGAAAAAGAAAGAGCAGTGGCCAAAAGTATATGTATCACAAACTCGTACGAAATGTGTAAATCATCATCAGCCCGCGGCCGTCCACTGCTGGACATAGGCCTCTGCCATGACACGCCGCTTAGCCCGATCTTCGGCAGTCCTCCTCTATATGAGTATATCACTAAACTGGGACCGTTTTATAACTATATTCCTAGTGAGATAGTAATGAATCGCTTTCGTATAACTATGTTACGGTATATAATTATATCCCTAGGGATATAACTATATTACGGCTTTATCTATCTTACTGCGACATATATATATTTGCATAAATAGATATTTTTGTTGAAAATGTAAGTAAACACAGATGTTGATTTTTTTAATGTAGACAGGTGCAGATGTATAACACGGTCACATTAACTTCACCTGTTAACGAATCTTGGAAATCTTTGAAAGTGAATTTATCCAACTTTTAATTGACCCACTGATATCTTCGTTGCCGAAACCAAGCCACCTGCTGACCAACGAATTGGAGAGCTAGACGGCAGTCGCTCCCGTAAAAAGTATTTATATTTATGTATACTTATGTTTAAAAAGTTGTAAAGAAATCATGTATACTTATGTAACATAACATAACATAAACTCACGCCTATATCCCCGAAGGGGTAGGCAGCGGTGCTAGCACCCACATTTCGCCAGTGTATGTTTAGGTCCCAATGTAATAGGTGGCGAGCCTATTGCCATCAACTAGGCACTTATAAACCTGCGATAAATACACACATAACTTCGAAAAGTATCGAAAAGTCATTGGTGTGTGCCATGGCAAAAACTGGGATCGAACCCGAGACCTCGTCTCAGCGGTCCATTACCCATACCACTAGACTACCGCGGTTAATTTGCTTATTTATTTATATTATAACAAAGTAATAATATATGTGACCTATAACTTATATAAGTTGGTTAATCACTACATAGTATAAAACAAAGTCGCGTTCTCTGTCCCTATATCCCTATGTCCTTATGTCCCTTTGTATGCTAAAATCTTTAAAACTACGCAACGGATTTTGATGTGGTTTTTAATAGATAGTGATTAAAGAGGAAGGTTTATATAGTATATAACATTATACTACAACCCGAACCCGCCACTAATGCGTAGCAGTCACGTTCAATACCCCCTAGACACAGATGCATCTTAATATCGAATTAAGTGATTAAAATCTAAAATAACGGAGGTAGGACATGACTGGATCCCCCGTCCCAATTGAGTAGGTAGTTCGACTTGGGAAGTTACTAGGGACTTAAGTTGACACTGGTAGCTATGTTCTGGTTTGAAACTGTGCTTGGCTTCTGCACTGACGGCTCAGAAGCGATCTGAACCTTCACCCCCTCACCCTCTACAGGGTCGGCAGCACGAATGTGACGCCCTTGATGTTACAAACGTCTTTAGGCCACGGTAACCACTTTCCATCAAGTGGCTCGTGTGCTTGTCTGCCACCTTAGTTGAAACTATATAACTATATACACATCAGTATGCGAATCCAGTAAATTTCTCACGTGAATTTAAAAATTACATGTTACAAAAAGTAATCTTCTACTTGTACCTTTGTTCGTATTTCCCGACAGATGTTCGGATGTCGGATCCGTTATTATTAGCTCGCTATTCATCTCAATGCGTGTGCGCACCCCACAGATCAACATGCGCCAACTACGGATGATTTTTTTGCTAAAGTAACTTGAGGTAGGTATGATTACGATATTTTTGTGAATGTTTTGAAATGAACATATTTAGCGTCCATGAATCTTAGTTAGCCTAGGTTGCACGATCTTAATTTAACATTAACAGTGCAGTTAAAGTACCGGTCAAGTATAAAACAGGTTGCGCCATTTGACAATTGTTAAAATGACGTCATAACTTGACGCTAACTGTAAACGGCCACGCTCAAACGTCAAATTCAGCGAGCTACTAAGTATTCTGGTGCAACACGTTTAGCCAAACCATTAGAATCAATATTACTGTTACTGTTTTTGACGGAAACCTTAACTTTAACAGGTAGGTGGTGCAACTAAGCCTTAGAGTGATAAAGGTCCTTACATACCCATGTGCTATCACATTTTTTCTGAAATTTGATTCTTTGCCCTCAGCTTCTGAAACATTTGAAATTCTCCTATACAATAACGTCACCCCAAAAGGTGGTTGTGTATGAGAACTTCGAATGCTTCAAATGTGGTTTCGTGGCTTAGCGGTCCTGTAAGGGAAAGATCCTTTTTTCCAATCTATATTTGATTTGAACAGTAAGCATACTAATTACTTTAGAAAATTTTTATTACTATATATAACAAGTTCAGCTATTAGCCACTGCTCGTGACAGTCAGACAGTCAGGAGCTTCGCATATAATACTAGTGCTGATTATTTCATAGCTGCCGTGCCCTAATATAACTGGTCATACCTGGACCAAATCGGGGAAGTTTTAGAAAAGTAATTGTACAGTTGTAATTTTATGTATGTATGCCGTGCAATGGCGCCCCATCGGGTCCCAGTAGGAGAAGTAGGCCCATGAAATCCTGGCATGACATCATGAAGGGTAATATGTGTGCCAATGGACTCCCAAGATCATGCTAAGTGGAGAAGAAAAAGCTGAGTAGTGAATCCTGAGCTCTGAGTTCAACTTAACCTTGGATATAATCAGGAAAATACGTCTCCATAATAATGATAATATATTTCATAACTGTAGGATAAATATCTATCTATAAAAATTACATCAGATAGTTATGTTGTATTATACCTAATCATGTCGGCTTCTCTCACAATATATGGACGAACTTATTGTCTCTAATGATTGTATGACAGTTATAAGCCACCTTGGGAAGGATAGCACGCTATAGAAAAAAATAACAGATTATATAATCTTATCTATCTAAATGAATGGCAAAATATGTTGCTAAGCACAAAACTCGAAGACGGTTGAACCAATTCGGGTAATTCATCTTTTTATATGTTCCTTGAACTCTACAGAAAGATTTTTTGGAGCAGTGAGAACGGGATTATGAGTCGACGCGGGCGGAACCGCTGGCAACAGCTGGGCATGGTATGAAATAGCTTTTTCTTTTACACTTAAACACCACAAATATTCTCTTAACCTCGACAGAGTCGGCAAAACGAGTGTACGCCACAGGTGTTGCAAATATCCATAGGTCACGGTAACCCCTTGCCATCAGATAGACTATGTGTGACAGCCTAAGCCATCATCATTTCAGTCATAAGACGTCCAACTGAACATAGGCCTTGTCGATCGACCTTCAATCCGACCGGTTGGAGGCGGTCTGCATCCAACGGGTACCCGCGACCTGGTGGCAACCCCTTGACGTGGTTGTCAATTTATCTCGCGGGGATCAGTCCTACGCTTCAGTCTACAAGTACGTAGTCTCTATTCGAGAGCAACGGCCATCTTTTCTTCTTGCTATATGCCCCACCGCCTAAGTGGAATAACAAAATAGGTTAATAATTAACAGGTGATTGTTAGAAATATAAGTTTAAATATTTAAGTTACTCGTATTAACGTTACTTTTTCAAAACATTTAAAAAACTCAGAAATCAGTCAATCATCACGTTTATATAAAATTACACTCAGAATAGAAGAATAGAATAGAATTACACTTAATAGTACACAAGTAATAAATACATACGAGGATTTAACACATAGTCGTACATTGAGTACAATGGGCGGTCTTATCTCAGACTGCAATCTTTACCAGACACCCTTACTTAGACCATAACTTTAGATTCACTCAGTTCCATAAAACTAGTTCCTTATGTTAGGGGTAAAATTGTTCCTCAGTGGATATTCACAGCATAAATATAATTTACATCGGAAAATGTAAATGCTTCGACTTGGCTCGAACCCGCAACACTCTGACTGCTAAGCCACGAAACCACGTCTAAGTATTCCAAATTCTCCTACATATATTCTATATATATATATTTGAGGGTTAAAGCGTTCCCTGGGCAAAATTGCGGGTTTGAATGCCGTAGAAGCATTTACTTTTTCAGATCTAAATTTGATTTGATTAATGCCGTCAACTGAAACTATTTAGACTATGTATTGATCAGTCATAGCACAGATACATTTATCTGCTTTGTATGCCTATAATCAATATATAGACAGAAGATAAATGCGTACAAGCATTTCAGCATGAAGGAGGAACACACATACTAACATAATATTCATAACATAAACATAACATAAACTCACGCCTTTATCGCCAGTTTATGTTTAGGTCCCGATGTAATAGGTGGCGAGCCTACTGCCAATAACCAGGCACTTATAAACCTGCGATAAATACACACATAACTTCGAAAAGTATCAAAAGTCATTGGTGTGTGCCATGGTAAACCTGGGATCGACTCGAGACCTCGCGTCTCAGCAGTCCATTACCCATACCACTAGGCTACCGCGGCCTTATACGAACATTAAAATTTATTATATTAGAGACACAGTTTAGTATATGATCCGTCATTGAAACACAAAGGTCGTCAATAAAACACGTTGTGCGCCGACGGGCGGCGTGCGGGCTGCGCAAGCGCAGACGCCCGGACGCGGGGCAATTTTCGATCAAAACCGGTCCCCGTCTGTCGTCACTTATCTACCTGATATTTTATAAAAAAAAACTAACCATCCGATATTTTTGTTATCTGTGGTTTTCTGGTGTAGTTGAAATGTTTGAGTTTACGTTTGATCAAAATGGAGGACTGTATTTACTTTCACGTGTTGTACTTACTTTAGTTTTATCAATAAAGATATTTCAAATATGTGTATATAATTATGTTATTTTATTATTTTATAGCGTTGGGGATTGCCTGTAAAGATGGTTGTATTATGAATTTGTAATGGTGCATATTCTTTCTTATTCAAGGCGCATAAAACAATTTTATCCGTTATTGATTTCAGATATATATCACTCTATATATAGCTGAAAACTGCATTTAAATTCTTTCTGAGCGAACAAACAGATTTTATTATTTATTTTTTTTTCTTTCAAAAAGAATATTGGCAAACGAAATTACTAAAATTCGCTTTAAACCCTCGAACTTAACTCAATGGCTTGTGATAGGAGTGGGTCCACGTTCGGTAGTGTAATGACCAGGATTCGAACCCGGGACCGCTCTATCGTAAGAAAGGCCGCACCCTTAACCATTAAGCTACCGACGCCATGTATCTAAGATGGGAAACTAATAGATATAGATATATAAAATGGATAGATAGATAGATGTACATTTGATTTAATTATGTAATATTAAAATTTACATTAGTAGCAACTTTCATATCAAATCATTACAGGAGCATTGTTTGAATTTGGAATATTACAACTCTTCCAAGTACATGTGATTTAATCAATATTAAAAGTTACATTAGTCTTCATTGTCATACCAAATCATTGCACGACCGTTTTTTAAATGACACATTACATCGCTCCAGCAATGTTATACGAAACAATACTGGAGTTTCCAAATTCAAAAAACGTACCTACTTGCAATTGATTTAATTTTCTTTGTCCGTAAATTCAATACTCCACGTGTTATCATTTTGAAAATATAACAATATTTCCCTGCGTGTTATGGAAACTTTTTTTCTGCTTAAAACACACGAATCTCGAAAGCATTTCGGTCATTGGCAAAAATTTACTACCCCGGCACTTGCCAAATATTAAAATTGAATTGAATTGAGAAAATGTTTTTCTTTGTTACATTATTTGTGACAACATTAATTAAGAAGTTCCGAACTTAGATGCATAATAAATCAATATGCTAGAAGAATGAATTTTTGGATAAAATCGTTCGTTGGTACTAATACTCTGCTAATTATGTAGTGTCGTAATACTCGATATTTTAGTGAGTTAGGCGAGTGTTATTTCTACTAAAAGCGCATAAATAATGAATTAACACATAAAGAATTCCAATAAATACATTACACATTCTCATTTTATATGATAACATCAACTACTGTCGTTATAAATCTTAACAGTATGCATTTTGAAACATTTATTATGGTATTTTATACCACTTAGGTGGTACATGCACTCGGCATACCTAATGGTGAGAGGTTACCGTGGCGTATGGACGTTTACAATACCAAAGACGCCACACTCGTACTGCTGGCTCTGTAGAGGGGAGGAGGGAGCGGGAGGGGTGAAGGTTAAGAGAGTTTCTGTGCTATCAATGCAGAAAAGACAATGGAAAGTTTGAGACCTTCCACTGACAACACAAAACCTCTCCAGTGAGCTCTGGCTACCGTACTCACCATGGAAACACAACACAATGTTATTATTAGCCGCGGTTTTCTGTAGGGCGGAGGTATTTCCCCAGTCGGACTATTCAATTAGGACGGGGTATACCGTCATATTCTACTTCGTCTAGCTTCATTATATACTAGCTATTGCCCATGTGTCCACCCGTTTAGAATACTGATCTCGTGCTCGCGACCTCTTTATCAGAATAAAAATTGTGGGCGTCGTATGTATCCTAAAGGCATGTACTAAGAAATAAGTCTGTCTGCAAATCATAAACCAAATAAAAATTAATGGTTCAAACCTGCCATCAAACTAATTTCGATTTACGATATAGATAGGCGTTACCTGGCGGAAATCCATTACAAGAAATTATATATTTTGGAAGGGAGGGGGACCCACCACTCACCCACGTTTTAAGAATTCCAGCGTTTATCCTTCGCACTTGCGGAATTATGCACATATACTACAACATCCTCCCTCGGGTAAGAAGTCTTTTTACTTACTTTAATGGGTGCGGTTTGACATTCCATTATATGACAATAAGTAATAATTTGCTATTGTTATCGATGGAATTGTTAAACCGTGAGTGAGTAGTGGGTCCTCCTCCGTCCCCCAATATACAATTTCTTATTTCGATCTTCTCAGCAGTATTTTCTTATTTAGATCTAAGGTTTTTTATTCATACTATCTGTAGCCCGCGTTTTAAATCTTCTCTCGACTTCTACAAATAATTCAGGACCAAAATTAGACAAATCGGAGTTTTAGCGAGACTAACGAATAGTAATTAATTTATATAATACATAAATATAGATTATTTTATTCTTGACACGTAATTCAAATCCATTTATCCTCCTCCTGCCCCAATCCCATATTTATTGGGACTCGGCGCGAAATGTGTGCTTTTTCCATTCATATCAGTTGCATTTATCTCAACATTCATTCCCTTCCTAGCCATATCATCTCTCCAATCCATCCAACTCCTCTTAGGTCTAACTCTCCCCTTATAGCTATCCACCTCCATAGTTAGTGCCTACCTTACGACTTTCAATCCCTACACATTACATGTCCGAGCTAAAACAAATTTATAGTTATCCAAATTATAACCAAATCTTCTTTTCTTGTTCACAGAGTGAAAAATGGCTCGCCTACGAAAACCTGAAAGAAGAAATCCTCGAGAAGATAAGGAAACTTGAAGAGGAACGTCATACCGTAGACCTTTGGTCTTGTGGACCTGAATGGGGTCGGAAAAGACGCAAGAGGCAGGTGACCGTCTCCCCTCCGTATGTGGTGTATATGTTACCTGATGCTGACATTATGGAAGACTGGAGACTAGTCCGGAAGCTTCTAGAAAGACCAGAGAATAAAGAAGAGGTTAAGGCCACAGGGTAGTGTGACTATTAGATTTATTTTTGTACTTTAAGATAGATAAAATCGTGAGGAATATTCATAGAGTTTTAATGGTACTCTTATTTATTAAGAATGGTGTTGTGTCGGGCAAAGGCATGTATGTGTCTACTATAGGCTGACCGTTTGACTGAGTCATTGCCTGCGGGGTGCACGGGCGGGGAGGCAGGACGAGAGCGGGGACTGCGTGAGGCGCGGGCGGCGAGCGCTCGTAGCTTACCTGTCCGCACCTCACCCAATCCTGGTTCCCGTTTGCGGTCGGTCTATAGATGATGTAGGTATGTATTAAACTAAAAGTTTGGTCATTTCGTTGCACACTTTCTGGATTTATATTTCATGACATTGGACCACTAACATAGTCTTCCTTTACGCTACTGATATGTTGAAAATACGTCTGGAACCGCGATGGAATTCTAAAATTCATTGCTTTCTTCTTCTCGATATTAAATTTCTATGCTCAGTGTTGAGTTTCTATTTATAAAATTCTCTTCATCTTGCATCTATAATTGAAAGTTAATCTCACTGGTCCAGGATCTGTTTTAAAATTTTCGTTAGGTTTATTACGGGATTGACTGCCGCCTGACCTCTTAGTCCTTAAAAAAAACCTTCGTGACCATCTGTGCGATTTGGACTTAAAAATGCTAATAAATTTGATCCTGTGACATCTTGAACTTTTTCTTTTATTTATTTTCTGTCATAGCTTAAAACTTACTTCTAAGATTTTGTAATACTATTTTTTAAGCTAAAGTAAATTGTTTTAAAACGATATGAAAACTAATTGAAATTTGAGAAAATAGTAAAAAATTACCACTAAATATTTCAGCTTTCCTTATTTTTAAACAAAAGTGTCGTATATGACTTTTCTTCTTACGTCTGGAAGACACAATCATACTGTTTAGACTGAATCGTATTGAAATTAAATTACCCAAGAAGTTCTGTAAAAAAATATGATAAACCTCCATTGTGTAGTCCCACGCTGCTTATAAAAAAATACGCAAAAATTGATTAATGAATGAGAACTTTGCAGTAATACATATTAGTCTATATTTTTTGTTTTTTATTAATGTTAGAGTTAAAACGTGTTTAATACAGTCATCTGCAGTAATATGTATGCGTTTTAGAACTTCTTCACATTAAACTTGTCGAATTTTACCGTTTCATGTCATAATGTTGACTTGTCATTTATTATTGTGACAAGGTTCCAAAGTGTATACATATTATTGCAGGTGACTGTACAGTAGACATTTATATCTTGACCCAAGTTCTTTCGCGATTTGGGGTCAAGATATATGCCGGAAACTAT
This sequence comes from Pelosia muscerda, assembly GCA_963691645.1. NCBI lineage: Eukaryota > Metazoa > Arthropoda > Insecta > Lepidoptera > Erebidae > Pelosia > Pelosia muscerda. Next base: position 15,686,620 of record OY829109.1, on the reverse strand, counting down.
ACTACAACCAACTACATGTTTGTTTGTTTGTTTAAACTGGGGTTTTGCGCACTTAGCCTCTTGTGCCATTGTGCGTAAAACCAAACCAACTACATATAATGAGGAAAAAAGCAATTCATTGTCACACTACGCCTGCAAGACTTGACCTGAATTTACTAGTTTAATTGTGTTAGAATGGTCTCCCAATGCCAATATTAACGTATTTGTATGTGTTGCTAGCGTCAAAAGTAGATGAACACATTTGATTATAGAGAAGATTCGCTCGTAACATGGTCTAATATCAGATTCGATTTAAACTCGAGCTCACTACTGTTGACAAAGTTTAAGACTATTATTCATTGAAATAAATCTACTTTTGAAAGGATTCTATCGCTATTTATTTGAAATAAATAAATAAATATTCTAGGACAATTTACACAACGCCACGTACACCCATGGTAAGCATAGCTTAATTAGCTTGTGTTACGAGTACGGATAAACATACTTAGATACATTTTTTTTGTAAATACATACATATTATACATAGAAACACTTAGACCAATGCAGATATTCATTTATTCAAGCACACAAATATTTGCACTGAGCGGTAATCGAACCCGTGCCTCCTACGTAGCAGTCGCGTCGCAGTCACTACCGCCACGCGAAGGTTGTCGTTTTGATTTGATTTGATATTACTCGTATTAACATTTAGCTGAAAATTTCGACTACTTTTCAGCAACCATTTTCTTTTCGATTCGCAACCATAAGCTCTTGACAAAGTGTTATTCTATCGGCGAAGACGCCAATGGAATCGCTTAGTAAAGTGTGAGATTAACATAAATCTGTTATATGACTACTAACATTTTATAAGATTTGAAACTTTGTGACTCTTAATATATTATATCACATATTTTTATTATTAAAATCAACGCATCGTCAAGTAATCCATTGATAAAAAAATGAAAACGGTTCGTTTCGACTCGTTTCCATCAACAGAATATCTTGAACTTTGTCTATAGCCCCATGTCTGCTATAGAATCAGTTAAAAAGTAGATTTATTTCAATAGATCTCACCAATTTGTAAAAAATGTATAGACCGCAAGATAATGACACAAATTTCAGGGGTCATTTTTTAAAAGATGACGATTATACAGGGGTCTAATAACTTCACGATGAAAAGGAAAATGATGGTCATAACCCTGGTGCTAATGTACCAAGTGCGTGCGAACGAATAACGTCTTAAAGGCGTAAGTATTTTTTGTTAGGTGATTTGTAGTATATTACATAAGGAGAGTACGTGATACGGTATATAAGAAAAGGTGGTGCCATACTTGAAAACCTTTGGTACAGTCGTATTTTGATGATGTATCGATAAAATAAGTTTTTTAAGTATGGCACCACATTTTCCTATTTCTAGAAGTAACTGTACGAACTGTCTAGCATAAAAAAACTACGCCTTTGCGATGCGATTTGCGCGCCTGGGCTGGTACCAGCGCTATGACCATAATTTTTCTTTTCCTCATGAGATACTTTAGACCCGAAGTTTGCATAGATAAATTTATCATTATGATTACATTTCTAAGTGGCCAGCACTCCAAGTAGGTACAATGTTATGCTAAGTATCAATATCCACTATAATGTTTAAACCAGCTTCTACAATAAAATTGACGATTATAATTTTTGTGGTTTTTCTTTTTTATTTCGTGCACACTGTACTTGACGTAGGCAAGTAAGGAAGTGGTCAAATCCAGAAATGGACGTCCATAGAATTATTCATTACAAGAAGTGGTCGAATGCAAAACTAGTCAATACCTAGAAAGAGACTAAAGAAGAAGTGTTCCCTAAACTTCAAACCCCAGTAACAAATGACCTGAAAATTTGTGTCATTATCTTGTGGTCTAGTATTCTCGAAACAAAGTTTTTTTTACATCCAACATGGATTGTAATGTAATGTAAATTGATTCACATTGTAATTAAATAGAAATTATAATTAATCATGCTCTTTGGTGTCCGGATACGTCGTCCTTGTAAGTTTTATATGGTGTGCGAATGTTGTATGATACTGAAAATCGTGCTACCAAATTGTATTAGTTACACACAAACAGATTGTGAAGTATTTTTAAGTAAATAAAGTATAGATTGTATTTATTTTGTTTCATTTACTTCTAAAGGTGCGTCCAGATTTGTGACATGAACAGCGGACCAGACAGCGTGGAATCAAAACACGGCCTTGAGTGTGGACGTAACAACTTGTGGCATGTGGGCACACAAACTAGAGTTATGCTGACACGGCCACCAGTCGATCGATGGTTTCATTTAAGCTCATCTATCACGAAGCTGAATACGCGACGGACACTCACAAACCTGCTTGCCCCAATAGTAATTTTAATTTTAATAGGAATTTTATATTTCCAAATGATTATTATTTAAATCATTATCTAATATATAAAATTCTCGTGTCACAGTTTTCGTTGCCATATTCCTCCGAAACGGCTTGACCGATTTTGATGAAATTTTTTGTGCTTATCCGGTATCTATGAGAATCGGCCAACATCTATTTTTCATACCCCTAAATGCTCAGAATGGAGCAGCGGAAACGGGATCAGAAGTCCCCGCGGGCAACAGCTAGTACATATAGATTATTTAAAAAAGTAATAATCAAACTTGAAATAAAAAGTTTCAAAATAGGTTACTATTTACTCCGCCATTTTGTTGCGCTTGGTGTGACGGCAACGCCTTTATCAACAAACAAACACACGATGTAGTGCATAGCTTCAAAGGTTTTCGGGCTGTAATCTATATTTTTTGTGTTTCAGTTCAATTAATTAATACAACAGGACAATTATTCACAACAACTACGCACTAGCCGAAACGAGCTGACATTTGTTATGTACTATGACGTCAAAGTTCATTCCAAGTCGAAACGCTATAAGTCGGAACTTCCAACCAAAACCGTTACGTTTTGCGCACTTTTCATAAGCATAACTTAGTGGCAGAATTGATTTTCAGTTGCCATTAGGGTGTGTTAATTTGTTTCACGGAGAGGGCCCGAGCATAGGTTTCACTCTACGGGAAAGTGCATCCCCTCCAGAATATTCTATGTTATTGTGAAATAAGTATCCACGGTTTCACTAGTGGTATGGGTAATGGACTGCTGAGACGAGGTCTCGGGTTCGATCCCAGGTTTTACCATGGCACACACCAATGACTTTTCGATGCTTTCCGAAGGTATGTGTGTATTTATCGCAGGTTTATAAGTGCCCGGTAAATGGCAATAGGCTCGCCACCTCTTACATTGGGACCTAAACATAAACTGGCGAAATGTGGGTGATAGCACCTCTGCCTACACCTTCGGGGATATAGGCGTGAGTTTATGTGTGAAATAAGTGCATATGACATTATTCATTCCAAAATAATATTCTATGCAGAGCTGAGAAAATAAAATTTACTCAAACTTTACAAATATAGATTGGAATTTGACACTATCCGTTGGCGTGTCGCCATCAGTTATTTTATGGCAAAGTGTACACTTGACATTGTCGAAATTGGGGCAATTTTGCGGCAAAAGCGAATAATCTAAAGGTAGCCATTGACGATACGTCTAATTATTATTTTATCTTATAAATGGGCAACTGCCATCTGATCCCTTAACCCTGATCCAAAGCCTTGTCCGTAAAATTGTTCGCTTATCCGGCATACAGGTAATGTTGACATAGACCACGATATTTTAGAATAGACTTCGATTTTCCGTAAAGCGGCTGCCACCTTACTTCCATAATCTATAAGCGATACCGAAGTTGGTAATACCAGTTGTCAGACTTTCTAGGTGTCCAACTACCGGTAATGACTGCCATAGATGTGCGTATGTATGACAACCGGGATCAACGGTTTAACGTGCTCCTCTGTGGAGTCCATATCCTAAGAATGGTAACCCATCCTAAAAGCCGATGGCCGATTTACTAAATAACCTATACCTTATAATAAATGAGTTGTAATTAGTTGTGCGTAGTTGCGTCATTAGGAACACATTCTGGGATGGCACAACTAGTTGTGCATACATAGTTGGTCCATGAGGAAAACGGGATATATTTATTCATTTTGACGGTTTGTAAGTTCCGTTTAATGGTCTATACCGATTAATGATCGTTGAATATTTTTAATTTTGCGAACATTGTGGACGTGTGGGTGGTAAAGCTTAGAATAGTTTCTGAGCCGTCATCGTCAGCGCAGAAAACAAAGCAGGGTTTCAAAACGTAGCAGTATCAACTTAAACCCTCGGTCTTCCCACTGACAACACAAAACCTCCCCATTGAGCTCTGGCTACACTACACACCGCCGGGAACACAACACAAGGTTATTATTATTCGCGGTATTCTATAGTACCTACACATGTGACACCTCTGAGAAGAGAAAACTTTTTTTTAAATCTCGTTAAATACTTTTTTGTGAAGTAAATGCCTTTTACTTTTTGCAAAGAACATTTCTCTTACAAAGTAATAACTAAGTAAGGTGTGGCAGGTCATAAGGTCAGCACACTACACTCAACAGTGTGAACGTACTTAGCAGAAAATTTCTCAGAATGCGTGGAATGTAGTCAAATTAGTGAGTTTTGGTATGTCATTGACAACAATTAATATTAATAGGAACATTTTTACGGATTCGAGTAGGTATCTTGTAAAATGTCTGTTTTGCAATAAATGATGCATAAATAGTATAGACAAGAGTTGTAGACCCAAAATATGCTCAAAAAGCGCTCTACACGCGTTTTTAGACTGTCTTTTGAGGAAAGCGTGGGGTGCAACAGTGGTGGATAAGCTCAAATTTACTCATCATAGATTACATCAAAAACATTTGCGCGCTAGGCACCCCTTTCTCTCGTGACTTAGATCCGAGATCTGTGCTGACAGGTATACTATATGTTTTAACTAAGGCAAAGCAATATAACATTTCTTTTCAATGGTGTAACTAAACTGGCTACTGGCCGCTTTTATTCACAGGTTAAACTAATATAAAAGTATATCAAAAAGCGTCTATTGTGTGTATGGTCGTCTATTGAACGCAGGCGGCACCCCAGCTGATGGTAAATCAGGGTGTAATCCAACGAAGCGTTGCATTCATAATACTTATATGCTATCCCAAGAATGGTGGTGCCTTAACGATCTAAACAGATGCTTTGTCACGCCTGGGTTAAAGACTCGGGACTGTAGAAAGAATGTGAGAAGAAGGAAAGAGTTACAAAACTTTATGGTGCGCGAAAGAGAATACGGCGAAAGAATACACCACATCTCATCCAAAGGGTGAAGAGGCGATAAACAGAAAATTACGCTCATGATATCACTGCAAAAGAAGGAAATCTCGAAATAAAACCCTGTGCTCGTAGCAACCCCTCGCAACGTGGAAACAGTAGCTTCCAATATTTGGAGAGGCTTGTGACCAGTCAGTAAAGTGACACGGGACATTCAAAACCTTTTCAATTTTCTGTAAAATATCCCCCCATCCCATTCATGATTTTCCTTCCCAGTTAAATGAATAAACCCGCTAAGTCATATCTCGCATTTAAAAACGTCGTAACATTTTTTTAGATTCAAAACTATTATTTATTTAATACATTGAGAACGTGAATATAAATGTTACGGTTATGGTTGTTTGGAGGTCGACGACCTTATAACAAAATGGCGGAGCTTAGTTTTTGGCGGGTTAAGTGTCGTGCTTATGATTTGAAAATTTATTAACGGAGTTTGACATACATACATTGATTTTACAATTTTTTGCATGTGTACTATGGTATCTAAATAAAAGCCTCTCGAGAAAGCAGAATATATCTCACTAAATATATTGCCCACGGCTTCACCAGTTTGCGATTATGGTCCCATTCTCGCAAGCCATGGCAAACTATTCCATATATAAAAAGTAGCCTAAATTGTAGATTTCAAACTGTAGCTATCATATAATACATATTTATATAATTTGAGCGTTATTAAGTAACCAACAACCTAAGATCTTCAAAAACTATAATATATATTATTAGTAGGAACTTCTCTATAAGTATAGGACTGCCAGGCGTGCCTGTTCGGCTTCTATTAGGCTTACAAGCTTAGGCTTTACAAGTCGAAAAGGAGCAAGCAAATGACCTCACTAAAGGCTAGGACCTTAGACTTCGCTGCCAGCTGACATTCCAGGGTTTTATTTATTTATTTATTTATTTTAACTTTATACACAAATACAACATAGATAATTGTACAAAGGCGGACTTAATGCCATGGACATTTTCTAGCAGTCAACCTTAAAGTGATGCAGAGATTTGTCTAGGTAGGTGCTCGAAGTGTTATGGAATTTCCACTTTATGGGGACACTGTGGTTCCCAAGGCCGAAGGACAGGTATTCATAGGGATTTCGGCGAGGAAAAATACAGTTATGCGTCTTTATTATCCATATGTCCGGGGAAACTGATTGGTCTGTCCTGTTCTTAGTTTTGGGAACGTGTCAACCCTAGCTCTGTAGCTCAAATTATACAAATAGCGAAAGCTTAAAACTCCATAATTTACGTTTAAAACCGAAGTACAGTGTGCTTCTTAATGATATTAAAGCGATGTAGTCACGCACACTCTGTAAAGTTAATTCTATTCGTTGAAAACACCACAAATATAATGATAGTAACCGTGACAAAATGGAGTCCGGCAGCTTTCGGAGTGTAAATGACTGTATTACCTTATAATTACACGGGAACATCGTTGGACTTATTTAAATAAATGTTTTTGCGGACTTATTATGTTACCCTTTATTTACTTTTCTCTGGTAGTTAGTATTATTAATATATATAGGTATATTTTTATGTTTGTTTATTACACAAATTGTCTATGAGTCTAAGCCTTTCTAATATATTTAAGGAAAATAGGCCTCTTCCTATGTTAAGAAAATTTGGCCTACTGCTTCCATGCTGGCCAGACGGGTTTGTTTAAGGGATTTCATTATGAGTTTTCTTTCTCTCTTGCCACACAATTCGAATGGAATGGGGTGGTGATATTCTTACTCCGTAACCACACGGATGATAATATAATAATACATACATATACTCAGATATTTTTTTTGTAAATACATACATAAGTGTAGGTATACTACATAAAAACACCCCGACCAATGCTAATATTTATTTTCATGCAAACAAATATTTGCACTGAATGGTAAATGAATTTGCAACTCAGCAGTTATACGCTCTATCGCTACGCCACAGAGATCGGCGAATATATTTCAGTACCTAGAAAAGCAACGCCTACCTTGACGGCCTTGACAGATGCTTATTCACATGTTTCATGTTTCAAAACTTTATAATGCGGCAAAGAAAAGACTTTGAACTAAACTCATCATCACCATCATGGTGTTGGCATCCGAGGCCTTCGTCTTGAAGAACATCTCGTTTCCCTCGCTACTTAGGTCCAAGATCTGTACTGATAGGTCTACTTTTATTTTTTTATATCACTTAGATGACAAACAAGCTCATGATCCACCTGATGGAAAGTGGTTACCGTGGCCTATGGACGTTTGCAACATCAGAGACGTCACACTCGCTCTGCCAACTCTGTAGAAACCATATAATACCCTTCTTGAAGAACCTTATATTGTAAGTCGCTTGGAAAAACCACAGCAGTTCATTTAACAGCTTGAGCGTGCGCGGGATTAAGCTCCTTTCATACTTATACACATGCATTTATATATATTTTTACATCCATTTTTAAAAAGGCTGTAGTTCTACAAAAGTTGACATATTGGAAAAGAAAAACAATACCATTTTTCTATCTGTATTGTATATATGTACAGATCCTTCTAGATTCTACCTACAGTTTGTCATAATAAAATTATCTCATTTCAAAAATTCAAAACTCAAAAATCATTTATTCTGTTTAGATCATCCAACGGAACCTACAAAACGTCAATATCAATAATAATTTAGTGAGCAAATGTACCACCGACCGTTTCGAAACACGGCCCCGGCCATGGGAAGACTCCGGTAGGAAACGCAGTGGGCTTTTCTTTTTTTTATTTGGTCTATTTACAAACATCTAGTCTAGATACAGCAATTTACCTTAGCAGCAATTTGAGTGAACAGTTCATTTCCAGGCCTTTGGGCAGTCTTGAATCACCTATACGATGTACGTAACTAACGGTCTTCGCTTACCTTTAATCCTCGTTTGTTGTCTCATCCTTATTCATGATACATTTCTTTTATTTTTTTATTTTTATTTTATTCTTCATGTACACATAAATTATATTTATATACAATAGTGAGACGAGATGTACAAAGGCGAGCTTAACTCAAAATTGAGTTTTCTTCCAGCAAACCTGGGAGTGCACAGAGGAATTGCTGTAAGTATGAGTGGCATGGCTTTATTACATGAAAAGTGTGTGATGAATAAGGATGTCGATATCATTATGTACTTCTTTACTGTTAAATTTCTTGTCTGGTGGCCGTGTCAACACAAGTTAGTGTAGGTAGTGTAGTGTGTCAGATGCCACGCTCTGTCCGGTCCGCTGTTCATATCATCTGGGCTCTTATCACCCGACCGACAACAAATGTGCTCCCATACTACAATCAACAAAGTTTTTTCGAGACAAATGATGTGTGTATTGAACTGATGGAATACGAACACAGTGAGGATAGGGTAGATCATATAGTTAATAATGATAACCACACACTCGAACAATTAAATATATTCCATCAGAATGTGTGCGGATTCAATAGCAAAAAGGATGAGCTAGAACTTTATTTCGAAAGTCAGCAAAAAAAGTTTCATTATTTGTGTATTAGCGAGCATTTTCTGAATGAGGAGATGATCAATCTTTTAAACCTTAAGGATTACAAAGTAGCAGCATATAATGCCCGGGTCAATATGCTAAGGGGAGGTACAATGATTCTGGCTAGTAGGGACAGAGATTGTGCAGAATTAAAGATAGCAAAAAAGTTGTACAAAAGGGAATCTTTTGAGATTTGCGCTGTGAAAGACTCAGCCACTGGTGTCTGTATATGCTGTTGTTATCGGAACCCCATAGATAATAATTTGATAACATTTATGGATCGACTCGAAAATCTGTTCGAACATCTTTTTAAATATAATTGCTGCGTTTGTGGTGATTTCAACATTGACTTGTTAACTGATAACGATAAGAAAAATAACTTCATTAACCTATTGACTTGTTTTAACTTTAAAGCTCTTGTACATGCTGTAACTTTTGTAAGAAATAATGCGGAGTCATGCTTAGATAATATACTTACAAATATTACTAATAACTATGTGACATCGTACGACGTAGATCATAATGGTTTCTCTGATGGGCATGCAGGCATACTGTGCTGTTTAACGATGCCTAGCAATCAAAGTAAGAAACTAAATAAGTCCATAATCTATGTGACCAAAAGAATATTCAATACGTATAATAAAAATATATTTAGGCAATTATTGACCGAACAGGACTGGAATTTGGATGGCATCAATGTTTTTATCAATAAGTTGAATAAAACATTTAAAACAGCTTTTAATATGAAAACTAAGCGGGTGAACACAGAACGACCTTCTTTAGCATGGGTAACAAAAGGAATTAAGATATCTAGCTCAATGAAACGTTTTTTAGTGAATGGTAAACATAAAAATTCTGATATAAGTGTTATCAATTACAGAACAAAATATATAACATTGTACAGAAATGTTATAAAAAAGGCAAAAAAATTAGCTGTTCAGGCTCAAATATCACGATTCGAAAACATTTCTAGGGACATTTGGAAGATCATAAATAAACATAGAAATAAAACAAAGATACGTACAAAAAAACTTCTTCTTCAAGTAGATAATAAGGTGATTTCAGAGCCAATTGAAGTAGCAAATGTCTTTGCAAAACAGTTTGCCACAAATTCAAATGTAAACACTAGTTTTAACATCCGAAGTGACAGTGCAATAGATATATTGCAACAAAACGAAACAAGAGTAGAACATAACATTACGTGGGAACTCACAAGTAATTTTGAAATAATAAACGTTATAAATAATATGAAAAATAAATCTTCTAGTGGCTACGATGGGTTACCTATAACTATATTTAAAGATAATATAGATATTTTAGCCGAACCCTTAAAAAACTTTTATAATAGTTGCATGACCGATGGCATCTTTCCGGATCAGCTGAAAATATCTAAAGTCGTTCCTATCCATAAAAAAGGTTCTACCCAGGATCCTAAAATGTATAGACCTATCTCCTTGTTGCCAACCATATCCAAGATTTTTGAAAAGCTAATAAGGAACAGGCTCATAAGACATTTGAACCGGTACAATATATTGAATCACAGGCAGTTCGGGTTCCAAACTGGCGTAGGTACGCAAGATGCAGTTGATACTCTAGTACAGGATGTTAGAAGTGGACTAAATTCTGGGAAAAAGGTGGCTGGCCTCTTCCTTGACTTGAGCTCCGCTTTTGACACGGTGAATCACGACCTACTAATAAGTAAGCTGGAACATTACGGTGTAAGAGGCAAAGCCTTGGAACTTCTTGCATCATATTTTCAAAACAGGAAAATGTTCGTCGAAGTAAAGCAAGTAATGCGCGGGCGAAATGATAATGAAAAAGACCAAAACGTCACTGATCATAAAGCTTGTGAACAGACCTTTAAATCTAAATTGCAGAATATTACCATAGGAGTTCCTCAGGGATCAATACTTGGTCCGGTTTTCTTTATAGTCTTTATTAACGATCTAATAAAACATATGGAGAAATGCTTAGAAGGGCATACACAGCTAGTAGTTTTCGCGGATGACACGAACGCCGTAATTTCTGCTGATACTATTGACTCACTCAATATGCATGTAAATGAAGCTTTAGAAGCATTTCACAAATGGTTTACAATTAATGGGCTCAAGGTGAATGCAACTAAAACCAATTTGATATTATTTCGGACAACTTCAAAAAATAAGGCAAATATTAATTGTACATTAGACGGTGAGAATGTTGACATGGTAGAGGTGGTCAAGTTCTTGGGCGTACATGTTGACTGTCACCTCAACTGGAAAGCCGAACTTACAAGCATGGAAAATTCTATCAGCTCAGCATGCTATGTTTTGAGAAGCCTAAGAAATGTTATTGACATACCGCAACTAAAGAGGGTGTACTTCGCATTGGTAGAGTCCAAACTGAGATACAGCATCTTATGCTGGGGAGGTAGTTATCAATATAACATCAATAAGGCCTTCGTGTTACAAAAACGGGCAATCCGCAATATTGTCTGTATACGTCAGCAGGAATCATGCAGAAAACATTTTAAAGATCTGAATATCCTCACTGTGCCTTCGCTGTATGTGCTTGTGCTTATGAAAAACTTTGTTAAATATGTACAGAAGTTTGAAACAGAAGAGGAAAGGAGGCTAAGGGAAAGTACCAGGAGGAAAGACTTCCAAACAAAATGTATTCCTCATCTGGACATTGTTAAACATGGTACTTGCTACATGTCAGTGAAAATATTTAATAAGCTTCCCGATGACCTCAAAATTATTTTATACAAACGCCACTTTATATCCAAATTGAAGCAGTATTTATTGGAAGGCTGTTTTTATTCCTTAGATGACTTGTTATAAACTTATAGTTTTTGTCTCGTATATTTCCTCAGTCTATTACTTAATGTGACATTAGATTTATTAATTGTTTTTCTTTCTTTTTTGACATTTGTTATTATTGTTCTTTATTGATAAATTTAGGCATGACATGTTCTCTGGTTTTTTTTTTTTTTGTGACATTTTGGTATTATTGAGTGTTGTCTTTTGGCATTTAAGCATTTTCCTATTTTTGATTTTATTCGTTTTTTTTTTTTTTTTGTATAACAAATAATAATTTCAAGACTTGTTGTTACTGTTAGTTGCCGTATGATTTGATTTTGTTATGTTTTCACTCTCTGCCACTTTCAACACAATGTAAAAATTGTTCTGAATAAATGAATATGAATATGAATATGAATATGACCTGCTCAGAAACTATTCATTAAACGATTTTTCCATAACATTTTAGAGTTTAATGTCAAAACAAATATTGTTATGAGCAGACTATCAATTAGTGTTACGTAATTCCTACACAAACGCAGATAACCTTATTAGTTGGTCTTACGGCGCGCATGCGCACTATACACCCAGTGTCACGTTACACGTGATGCCGTGACCTTACACCAAGATGGCCGCCGTTCGCGCCATCATTTCTATTTATTAGCATGATAATAAATAAGGATTTATTATAATAGGTTCTTGAAATCTTTTCTGTACAATTATGTGTATCGTTAATATCATACTTATACTTCATTTATTAAAAGTTTTACGATGAAGTCTCTAGTTTGAATTGTAGGCATTACCTACATTAATTACCGTGAACCCATTAATAAAACCACCTAGTTCGAGGCTTGTAGGGATGTTGATGAGGTCCTCCGTGTCTTCCCATTAGGTACTAATTAATATCTTAGTTTTTGCTGAAAAAATATGCATTGCAATAATATATTTCTTAACTTAAATACCTGAAACTATAAATTGTCCCAATTCAAAGTTCCCAAAGTAGGTCAAAAATATATAAACAATCAAAGTACAACAGTAAACAATAAAGTCAAAAACAACTTCTTTACTAGGTACTCGTAGAGTTTATTCTGTAATTTAATATTTCATTATATATATTTTGTTTGAAAGTTGATTCCAAGGTGTTACAACTCTGTATTAGGACGTTTCGCGTTCGTAAAATAGGTCATTATGCGTCGCGGGGAATTTTGTTTTTATTGGCCGCTTCATCATTCTCTGAACCTTTTCCCAACTCAGTTGGGGTCGGCTTTCCAGTCTAACTGTGATGCGGCTAAACTTCGATATTTTCCATGAAGTGACTGCCATCTGACCTCCACAACCAATGATCCAATGACCAATGGCAATATCGAAGTTCCAAGTTAGACTGGTTGGACTTTTGAGGGCTCCAACTACCCGTAACGACTGCCATAGATGCATGTATGGCAGCCGGGGCACGACCAGACCAGTGCACACAGCCGTATTCATGCATACAACTTTTTGCATTGCGGGGATCAATCCCGCGCCCCGTGCGTAGCACTCGCGTGCACTACCGCCACGCCACGAAGGCCGCTTGATAAATTAAATTCGATCTTCAAAAACAGTACTTCCATTTTGATGATTACTTTTTTACAGAATTTCAAAAATGTTATAAAAGTTGCTGATTCCTTAACATACACAAAACATCTCATTCATACACAATAAAAATAATATAATTTGGATTTGTCGTTCCTAAAAAGATGCAAAAATATTAGTACTTACCAAAATTGGGTTACCCCAGTTCCTACAAACAAAACGACAATTTCATATGTAACGACCTAATTTTATACAACTTCAGGCATCCAACTCACATGCAAACTAACTTAATATCTATTACAAGAATAGTGAACTCCCTACCACCTCCGATTTTCCGCTCTCCACCCAGTCTTTCCAACTACCCTTTAACCTATACGTTGCGACGCAGTCTACTTATCCCGACCACCCTACCCTTTACCAATAGGTTGCGAGGTGAATTTGAATAAAATTCTATAAATTCACTTTGTGGATAGAGTTCCTGACGATACCTCGCATAGAAGCGAAACACGTGTTGTGATGTTCTTCGCACTTGCGGAATATTGCAGATACGAAATCGTGTCTCCTTGGGTAAGAAGAAATTATTTTACTGGCTTTGAGTGATGTGTACATAACATTTTATGTCAATTAGTTAGTAATGTTTTACATTTTTAATGTTCCTGTTCAAATATATATTTTACAAAATGAAAACATTACTTTCAAACGAAGTCTTCAACGGAAACCATGTAGCTTTCAATATACCTATAAAGAGTTGTTAATTCTGTTGTACATTACACTAAACTATATTAAATTTTAATCTCGTTTGGTTTATTCTAGAACCTTTTTTCAATTCAATAATATTATATTATAATCAATCATTCAATATTATTTGCACCTGAATATAATTTGTTGTGTTGATTTTATGAATAAAAAACTAAAAAAATGTTCAAGAGGTAATGTTCCAGTGGAGAACCGAGGAATTCATCTGTATGAAAAAAGGGAAACTCGCGCGGCCTCTTAATAGTTCATTTGTCAATATTAGAACCAGTCAGTATTAAGAATAAATGAGAATTTAAAGCAATTAATTAGTGTGCTAACACAATAAAACAATCGGAAAAGCGCACAAGCCGTCCAAGACGGGACTTAGACCCGCAACTAGTCCTTTCGAAGTGGTGTTATAAGTAGAGTCCGACCGAAAACAAAACCGAATATTCGGCCGTAGCTTCAGTTTCGGCCGAAACAGAAAGTCAAGTGGTCAAGTATAAAAAAAAGAATTAAAATACTGAAATTTGGTGTATTTTGACTAATTCACGTGTTTGTGTGTGTGTCTGTAGCATCGTAGCTCCCGAACCAATTTTAATCTTGTTTTTTTGTTTGATAGATGAATTAGTCACGAGTGTTCTCAGCTATTTGATGAAAATCAGCCCGGGACCTTGGATCACTTCAAAAACATGTGAGAGTGCTTTAACACCCCTCCCCCCCTCGCCAGAATGCTTATATATACCTTTTCGAAGTATTTTTTTATGTAAAGGGTTCTTAATATTATTTTTCACATCTTGTATGTCACCATTCTCCCACATAAATTTTAAAATCTCCTATAAAATCGACACAAGTTTTCAAATAATTTCCCCTCAATCCCATTATTTCTATTGCATCATTCGCAATCCCGTTGAGAAATAAAGTAATGTTGACTCAAGCCGGCAATCGGACATCTCACTTTGATTACTATTCGTGGAAAATACGGTGACGAAGCGGAAACGAACCAACCGTTGATAACGATATAATCACTAAGTATAGATAGAATACGGAGAGGAAATCTGCGAGTTCCGAGCCTGTTGCTTTCATATCTGATTTTGTAATATAATCTTGATCTTAAGAAAATTAACTTATTGAATTACATCCTACTTAAAAAGCCGTAAATCCTTTGTCATTGTGCTTACTTATGCCTATATTTTTTTGTATAATCTGAGTTTAAAAACATATGAAATTGCCGAAAGTTTCTTATAGATTCATAAGTTATTTCAGTATATACCTGCTCATGGCTATTAAAAATCACATTAATTCTTATAAAATTTATATAATGACCAACACCATGTCAATCTGAATCATACAATAAAGAAATTATATAATTGTGTCACTATAAGACAATTTCTATTCGTGGGACTCGGTCCACTTACTTCAATCCCTTGGGGACGTAGTAAGTCTTCTCGAAGAGCGAAACCTATGCTCGGGCCCTCTCCGTAAGTAGCGGCGCTGCCGTGAAACAAATTACTACAGCACGATGGCAACTCAGAAATACCATCGATTCGACAGAGGAATCAATCCCGTAGGGCGTAGTTTATCTGAATAATTCCTAGTTTTGTCAACATCTGTGCAGGATAAACTAAGGTTCCAAATAGTCGCATGCAATACTCCCAGTACAGCTCCAATAGCTGGTTTCTACCAACATATATATCAATGACTTGCTACAATGGCCGCCGATGCGTTGCGACCGACTTTCTTTCCTTAGGTGAAACAATTTCGCATCTTGCGAGCGTAATTTACATAACATAACATAAACTCACGCCTTTATCCACGAAAGGGTAGGCCGAGGTGCTAGCACCCACATTTCGCCAGTTTATGTTTAGGTCCCAATGTAATAGGTGGTGAGCCTATTGCCATTAACCGTGCACTTATAAACCTGCGATAAATACACACAATCTCAGCAGTCCATTACCCATACCACTAAGCTACCGCGCGAAATTTAAACATTTTGATTAAACGACTGAAAATATAGATGAAGGCTTAATACTTAGAATATATTTCTTAACCCAGTAGTAGCGAGAGATCTCTATAACCCGACTAGTTGCCGACTTGCTCTGCAAAGAGAAGACGCGTTATACGTGTTTAGATTTATACTATAATTATTTTTTAATTATGTATTTACAGTATTAAATAATAAAATGTAATGAAGATTACATCAAGTTTTATTTTTACATAATAATACTTAAATTCTGTAAAATAAAATTGAAAGATTTTCATTTAAAATTGCTGACTAGTCATTTTATATGAAAACTACTACTTCGGCCGTTGACACTTTCATTTTGTACACTTTATCACACGTGTATTTGTAATATTTTTATACAGTCGCAGTCATTGGTTTGTGGCATGGTAAACCTGGGATCGAACCCGAGACCTCGTCTCAGCAGTCCACCACCCATACCACTAGGCTACATACGCTTAAATCTGTTATTAAATATTAATTATTAGGCTAGTTACAGGTTTGTGTGAAATTTTATTGATGTTTGGTTCATTAAGTGTGTTTATATTTGCTTAACTTAACGTCATTCTGACGTCATCACTGTACTGCCTCTAGCCTTTAATATTAAAAATGTTGTTATGATTTCAATAGATAAGTAATGAGGCGATTCACAATGAGTCAGCCAAAGTGGTTTCCAGCTGTTCAGCCACTTCTAAAGCTGCTGAGCCTATAATAGAGTAAGTATATTTTATGTACCGTGGTAGCCTAGTGGTTCGGGTAATGGACTGCTGAGACGAGGTCTCGGGTTCGATCCCAGGTTTTAGCATGGCACACACCAATGACTCGATACTTTTCGAAGTTATGTGTGTATTTATTGCAGGTTTATAAGCGCGCGGGTAATGGCAATAGGCCACCTATTACATTGGGATCTAAACATAAACTGGCGAAATGTGGGTGCTAGCACCTCTGCCTACACTTTCGGGGATAGGTAGGTATAGGCGTGAGTTTATGCTATGTTATGTTGTATTTTTAAAGATACAAAACTGTAAATGAAACTTTACGACCGCGACGCCCTGGGTTCGAACTCTGACCGTTATATTCTTAACGCAATAACTCAGTAAACACATTATTATCGAAAATTTATATGAGAAAACAACACATCCTTCTCAATTTTATTAATTCAATTTCAATATCACTAAAACTATATTTATTATCTAGTATTGTTTTCAAATTTAAAATTATCGTGCGTGTATTTATTAAATTTTAATGAAGTAATAAATGTGTAATAATTCGGTTGCAACACACACGGCTAAAATATAGTGATACTTTATAATGAACAGCTTGTTACCAACCCTCTTCTCGCATTTAATACATAGAAAATGTAAAAATAGCTAATATAACTGTCACGCAAGTATTTCAAGACCAAATTATGTGCAGTTGCATACACTACTTTTATCTAATAACTAGCAGTTGCCCGCGGCTCCGCCCGCGTGGACGTCGATTATCGACCGGATCTATTGAAATTTATGAATATTACTCCGCTCCCTTGGATGGTAGCGTGATGATACATAGCCTATGTTCACCGGGAATAGTTTAGCTTTTCGCGCAACTGAGTGGTCCTTATATTTTGTTCAAGAAGACGTTGGGAACACTCCAGCCTCGACTCTTGAGCGCGTAGCTCGGAGGTTCTCAGACTTTGTTCGGCAAGGCGTTGCGAACGCTCGACACTTGACTCTCGCTCGCGTAAGTCACATGTCCTTACATTGTCTTCATGAAGACGTTGGGAACACTCCAGCCTCGACTCTTGAGCGCGTAGCTCGGAGGTTCTCAGACTTTGTTCGGCAAGGCGTTGCGAACGCTCGACACTTGACTCTCGCTCGCGTAAGTCACATGTCCTTACATTGTCTTCATGAAGACGTTGGGAACACTCCAGCCTCGACTCTTGAGCGCGTAGCTCGGAGGTTCTCAGACTTTGTTCGGCAAGGCGTTGCGAACGCTCGACACTTGACTCTCGCTCGCGTAAGTCACATGTCCTTACATTGTCTTCATGAAGACGTTGGGAACACTCCAGCCTCGACTCTTGAGCGCGTAGCTCGGAGGTTCTCAGACTTTGTTCGGCAAGGCGTTGCGAACGCTCGACACTTGACTCTCGCTCGCGTAAGTCACATGTCCTTACATTGTCTTCATGAAGACGTTGGGAACGCTCCAGCCTCGACTCTCGTGCACGTAACACAGAGGTTCTCAGATTTTGTTGTACAAGGCGTTGCGAACGTTCGACACTCGACTCTCGTGCGCGAGCCTGAGAGTTTCTCTGATGTTGTTCAGCAAGGCGTTGTGAACGTTCAGGTGAAGATTCTCCCATACGACGTATTCTTGCTGCCCGTGCTTGAGAACTATGGTTAGAAAGTTGGGACCTGGCTCTCTTAGGCATTTCAAATTAAATGTTTAAGGAAATTTTAATAGCCTGTAATATACTAGCTCTGAAAAGAACTGTTGTTTAAAAGAACTGTTGGGTAGCCCTGAAAATAACTGTTGATTAGCTCTGAGAAGAACTGTTGTTTAGCTCTGAGAAGAACTTTTGCGTAGGTGTAGTTTTAAGAATGAAGTCTAATAAAAATCGAACGAAAATGTTTAGACTTCGCGCACGACCGCTGCGTAGGGAGCCGACCTTACTCATAGACCTAAACTCCCCTCACGCACGCGCACCCCCGCCTTGGTGACGCTCACTTCGCAACGCAGAAATAGTAATATTTTAATTCCGCTATAACTTCAAAACCAAACGTCCAATTTTAATCTTTTAAATTCCAAATATTATCTACATAAATTGTACTTAGTGATGAAATAATTTATTTTGATAAGGATTAATAGCATGAGTAAAATAAATGCGTTTAAATGTAGTCCAAAAAATTAAGATTTTTAAATAAAAAAATGGTTGTTGTACCTCACTCGACATAGATAGGTATAGCGTGTCGCGGACTTTTATGTATATATTTATAAGATCTCCAATTAATTAGAACATTTTATGGTTCTATCTTTTATAGTTTAGGCAGCGTACGCAAAATAAGTAACTTTGCTGGTTGATTTTTTACACCTTGTGTCCGAAAAACCCAAATATTTTACGGATCCCTATTTTTTTCCAAAATAAAATTTAGCCTATGTTACTCGTGGATAATGTAGCTTTCGAACGGTGAAAGAATTTTTAAAAACGGTCCAGTAGTTTTTGAGCCTATTCATTACAACCAAACAGACAAACAAACAAAGTTTTCCTCTTTATAATATTAGTGTAGACTAGCTGTTGTCCGCGGCTCCGCCCGCGTGAACTTCTAATCCCGTTCCCGCTGCTCCATTCCGACCATATTCATATTTGTTCACCTTTTAAACCTTGTCTGAACTTCCACGAATAATTCAAGACACAATTTAGCCAAATCGGTCCAGCGGTTCTCGAGTTTTAGCGAGAGCAATTCATTTTCATATTATACTAGCTGACCCGCGCAACTTCGTTTGCGTCACCCCGTTTTTGCAACATTTTTCATTCCTGCTCCGCACCTGTCGGTCGTAGCATGATGTTATACACATATGAACCTTCCTCTTTAACCATTCTATCTATTAAAAAAACCGCATCAAAATCCGTTGCGTAGTTTTAAAGATTTAACCATACAAAGGGACATAGGGACAGAAAACGCGACTTTGTTTTATACTATGTAATGATATAGGTATAGAAGATTTACGGTTTATTTGTAGACGTCAATATCTATTTGCTGTAAATATGGAGTCAACTTACGCAACATTATATGTACGATACATTTTTGAAACTATGAAGCTCTATAGTGTATTCTATATGAGTAATTTCCTACGTCACTGTGGAATCTAATGACTCATCCAAATATTCATATGTAGGTGGACACAGAATTGAATATGTTTCGACCTACCCATTGTATGAAGGTACAAATAAGATGACGAGAGCAGGCGGAAAAATCTTCGCTTGTAACAGGATTACCAGTAAGGAGCAAAATTTCTTCATAGGTAACTGATTACCAAGCCTCGGTTACAATGGCGGCCGAAAAGATTTCAGCTTATAATAACCATAAACTATCCGTGTGGTGAAAAGGAAATTTACAATTTTAAATTACCACCCCATCTCATTTGAAGCGTGTCGTACCTAAGAGACGAAAAACGGACAAAAATGTAGGTGCCTAGAGGATATCACTTCTTTTTATCGTGCAAAAAGTCCCCACGAATACCTCTCCCGCCGGAGCCGGTTGGGGAGGTTATGACCGACTCGAACTTTTGTTTAGACACGTCAATTCGCCTTCACCCCGCCTGATGGTAAGCTCAAGGCAAAGTCTCAGGAACGAGGGTCACCATTACAAACACGTGAAGTGTTACAATGGTGGCTCAGCTTGATTTGAATTTGACTTTACTTGGGTCTTTAGTTGCTGGAGGTGAGATAGTAGGCGACATACTATTCCTCGCACCCCGGCACACCCGGGGCCTTCTCTCTCGAGATGACCCCCTTCGGGTGTAGGGAACACGTTGTCACCGTGTAGCCCTCGGGAGGCGCATTTTTGCGCAGCAATCACATACTTAACTCGGAGAACTGAAAGAGTTTTTTAATTAATATCTCATTTAATTTAGCAATTGCTTCGAGAGAAGGAAAACTGGCAATAAAACCCAGTACCAGCCCGTCTGGCCAACGTGGAACCAGTACACTGAAGTTTCACAACTTTGTGAGAGGCCTATGTCCAGCAGTATTTCACTTTAGTTTCTCTCCATCGTATCAGTAAAGCCTAATGAAAAGATTATTTCATAAATAACGTCACTGCAAAAAAACAAATGACGCCATAGGTAATACGAGTTCATATTTTTCATGAAATTTTTGTTTCATTTAGCTTTACTAACACGATGTAGAGTGAATAACGCTAGTTGAACTGTTTAAAAAGAAATCCGAAACGAAATATGTACATAATGTACTTTAGA
Source organism: Pelosia muscerda (assembly GCA_963691645.1). NCBI lineage: Eukaryota > Metazoa > Arthropoda > Insecta > Lepidoptera > Erebidae > Pelosia > Pelosia muscerda. The sequence continues at coordinate 15,665,809 of OY829109.1, read as the reverse complement.
GTACTCCTGGTACACAATCAGGAGAGAAAATAACACAAATAACATGAAAAAATAACGAAAACCAATCGGCTCGTACTAGGTTTAACCACGAGTGAGTGGCTACACCTAGTTCTAACCGGCTACACCTAGTTCTAACCGGCTAAAACTAGATGCAACCCCACTTCGGGTATTATCCGTAACATATACATCTCAACATACACACTATTTGATAATTTTCTTGACTTTTAAAAGAATATGAAACGGAACAAAGAGTGCTACATCAGCGTGCTACGTGGTACAAAGTGCGATGTGGTGGGCGGGTGCTCGTGACGTCACCACTGTGGAGGCGAAGGTCACGCGCATATTGTGTGTGCGAGGCGACTGTGCTTACTGTGTACGGAATGTTGTTTGTTCTTCACTTTAGTTAAGATGATGATTTTTAAGCTAAGATTTTAGAATATTACTAGCTGTTGCCCGCGGTTCCGCCCGAGTGTACTTCTGATCACGTTCCCGCTGCTCCATTCCAAGCATTTAGGGGTATGAAAAATAGATGTGGAACGATTCTCAGACCTACTCAAAATGCTCACAAAATTTCATGAGAATCGGTCAAGCCGTTTCGGAGGAGTACGGGAACGAACATTGTGACACGAAAATTTTATAAGTATTATACTAGCTGTTGCCCGCGGCTCCGCCCGCGTGGACTTCTGATCCCGTGCCCGCTGCTCCATGAGCATTTAGGGCTATGAAAAATAGATGTTGGCCGATTCTCAGACCTACTCAATATGCTCACAAAATTTCATGAGAATCGGTCAAGCCGTTTCGGAGGAGTATGGCAACGAAAACTGTGACACGAGAATTTTATATATTAGATAAGATTTTATGTAATATGAGGGTTACTTACCTTACAAGTTCAATTTCATTTCCATCGGGTCAACCCATTGGTGGCCAACCTACATTTTAAGACCCCTTTTAGTTTTTTTCTTTATAGATCACATCTGAACTTCTATTAAAGAAACCGCCAGTGAAATCGCTTAGTAAAATATGGGATTGACATAAATGACTACTAAAATTTAATGAAAATTGACTTTTTGTGACTCAAAAATGTTTTATTTCACAATTTTTTATCATTAAAGTCACCGCAGTATCAAGTAATTCATTGATTGCAAATTGTAAACGGTTCGTTTCGACGCCATTCCATCAAAAGAAGTTACTTTTTTAGATGCTCTGAAAATGTGGCGTTACCTTGGCTCTTTTCGCTAAAAAAATATCTTGTACCTATGTACTTAGGTACAAGATATTTTTGTACGCATATCAGTCGGAAGTCGTGGTTAACCAAAATTGGTTACATACGTTGTACGTAAGCAACCACGACATTTGTACGTAAGTGCCTACCAGATAAGTATAATATAGGGTAAAAATCATTTAAAATGACCATTTTGATTGCAAAATTTGTCCACACCCGATATTTTGATGATAGCATTATTTTTACTATGTGAGAAGTACCTATTAGTACTCTGATATATCTTATCTAGCTATATTACACAGATTAATATAACTTTTGTCTATAATAAACACAATATATTCTTCTTTTTTCATGGAACTCGGAAAATCTTCATACAAAATAATTTGTCCTCTTCACGGGCTGCGTAACAAAAATTATCTAAATAAATCTAATCTACGGTATTTAATTATATTGATGAACTTTTTGCCAAAACGTTGTTAATACCCATTGATTACGGTAAAACATATTTTATTTTAATTATTTAAAATATTAAAATTTTGGGTACAATGTAATGTCCATTATTTTGTTCATTTTTGTTATTCGATTTTGTAACACCAAAATTTGGTATTATTTACAATTTGTAAAATGGCAACCTTCAAACTATAACGAGCCAATCACATACCAGAATCTAATATGAGTCGGCCATTTTGTCTCCGAGTAGAAATAGGTGAATACCGCGTGTTTCATAGTTGCGAGCAAAATTCCAATTTTAAAACATCAGTTTTGTTTTGTTCGAAACAACACAGGTAAGTGAGCACTTACATTATTTAATTAACCAATTAAGCATGTTATTGCTGACATTTATTGAAATGAAAGGTGGTTGGAACTAATTGAGTTTTTGTTTGGCTTATCATACTTGAAGTTACTTTCAAAGCATAACGGTTATTCATTTTTGTTATGATTTTAGTTACGTTGCAAAAATGAAATAACAAAAATACAAAAATGAAATAACAAAAATGAACTAAAGTCGCAATCACATTGCTGGTGTAATTATTAGAGATTATAATGTTATAATTATATTTGAGTGTATTTTTTTTATAAAATATGGGTATGGGCATTTTTTGTCTTTCTGTTCGCTTTCTGTTTTCATCAAATTCTTTTGTCTGTCTGACTATCTTTTATCCTTCGATTAATTTTTCACTATATGCTCGCCATCAATCATCACCTTAGTTTGTCTAGCTTCTTATTCGTTTGTTAATTTATGCATATTACTAGCCGGCTTCGCCTGCGTGGAATGCGTGGAATTTTGATTCAGTTCCTGCAAACTATTAGAACCTTTTTCCGGGATAAAAAGCATGTGTTAGCCCGATCGGACCACCCAGCCGCTAGAGCATGATTGATTAATAAACATACAAACAAACAAACATACAAACATCTTCACAAACTTTCACATTTATAATATTAGTACGAAGTACAATTTATATTTCTATGCATAGTTCTCTCTCTGTTTGTGCTTATGGTATATTTCTTTATTTTCTACTACACATATATGTATAAAGTATTTATTTTGATATATTCATAGGTTGGATCAGTGTAGACTACAAAAGTTAACTATGTAGCTTACGATTAATCTGAGAATAATGTCTGATAAGATAACTAATATTACGTTGATCTCCTTTCATTGTCTCCAAAAAAAATTTTTTTTCATGGGAGTTATTATAAAGGTACGGAGGCTTGTATCTGCAATAGTTAATTAATAAAACAAAATGCTAAAAAAAGGGTTTTTATTGCGGAACTCCTTATACGAAATCAATAAAATAAATAACTGTCGGACTATAATGTGCATTGAAAACGAGCCCTAATATTTCATTTTTGTTATTTTTTGTTACGCCGTTCATTTTTGTTACATTTTCATTTTTGTTTCATATTTGTCACAATGGTCATTTTAAATGATTTTCACCCTATATTGATGTTAAATGATTGTAAATAGACCACGGAAAGTAAGTTGTTGTTGTCTTCTATATTGAATTTACATACAATTTAATTTTTGAGTATTGAATAGCATGATAATTTTTAAAAATTAATTAAGGTATTAGCTTCTAGTTTAATTCGTGTTTAGTGTTATTTCAACACAATATAGGTGATATTGTTAAGAAATAAATAAATAAAAAAATGATGTATATTATAGTTTATGCGCATTGGAGATAGGCAAGTAGGTATTTCAAAATTTAACGATACGAAATTCAAAAATATTGATTTGAATTGTGTCTTTGTTTGCGGTGAACGCGAAAAATGTTGATGGAATTTTAATTCGTTTTTCTAATTTGAAAGATTTGAGTTAATAATAATATTATTACATAACATAAGCTCACGCCTATGTCCCCGAAGGGGTAGGCAGAGGTGCTAGCACCAACATTTCGCCAATATATGTTTAGGTCCCAATGTAAGGTGGTTACCTATAGGTGACAAACCTATTGCCATTAACCGGGTACTTATAAACCTGCGTTAAATACGTTATAATAAACTTAATATTATATATTAATAATATATTCTACACATTAATAATACTTACACATAAATAATACTACATAAATAATTTTAAAAATATTTGAATTTGACAGTTAAATTTTCTGAGCCGTTGGAAAATGCTCTATACAAAATCAATAGAAAAGAGTGACGTCATGCCCTCTTAACACGTTGATCAAATGCATGGAGCACAAGAGAATATTGCATTAACTCAGTCTGTGTTGCATTTACATAATAATAAGTCTTATAAAATTAATAAGAAATCTAAAAAGAACTATGCACAAATATTTGCACAGAGCGGGGATCGAACCCACGGCCACGTCCTTAAAGAAAACTTCGTGGTACGCCGATTTTTCTGAGTTCTACGGAACACCGTGGTTCCCAAATCTCTGTAGAGACCCACAAGGGTAGTATCTGTGGGAATTTCCACGGGAAAAACGTGGCTACCCGCCTTTTTCCATATGAAAACATTTAACGGTGAAACTTACCGATCCGTTCAGCTTTTAGGTTTGCATTCTGGCAACCCTAACCGGAGATATGACAAAAATAAAATTAATTAGGTTAGATTTCTGCCTTTGAGCGGAGTGTGGTCATCAGATAATCAAAACACGTCATCACCCAAAAGTTCCCATTCCAATTAACTATAGTTCGTTTCAATATCAAAGTGCATCGATGATTCAAGATCTGAAATGATATCACCCCTAAAATCGCTGTACAACACTATACGTATTCTGATTAGGTATTTCTGATGTCATAGTGAGCAATTCGGACAAACAATAACTTGTATAGTTTCTAATCTGGCTGTAGATACAGATTATATCAGGTTTTTTTTCACACGACGTATGTAGGTACATATCGATGTAATAATTGTATGAGGTTTCAATTAGAGGGTAAAAATATATTCGTGTCATAGAGTTTGTCTGGACCCTTGTGTGTCTAAAAACCGCGGTAGTCTTGTAGTATGGGTAATGGACTGCTGAGACGAGGACTCGGGTTCGATCCCAGGTTTACCATGGCACACATCAATGACTTTTCGATGCTTTTCGAAGTTATGTGTGTATTTATCGCAGGTTTATAAGTGCACCGTTAATGGCAATAGGCTCGCCACCCATTACATTGGGAACTAAACATAAACTGGCGAAACGTGGGTGCTAGCACCTCTGCCTACCCCTTCGGGGGAAAAGGCGTGAGTTTATGTTATGTTATATTGAGTTTATCTGGAAACTCCTCCGAAACGGCTTGACCACTTTTATGAAGATTTTTTTGCATATTTAGTAGGACTGAGAATAGCTCGAACCCAAACATTTTAAACCCGAAGACATACTACAAGCTGTTGCCAGTGGCTCCGCCCGCGAGGACTTCTGATCCCGCTCCCGCTGCTTGGACTTTTGATCCCTTTCCCGCTGCTCCATAAAAACCTTCCGTAGAGTTCAGGGAACAAATAAAAAAAGAATTACTTGAATTGGTCCAGCCGTCTTCGAATTATGCGCTTACCAACATATTTCGCATTCATTTCAATACATATATATATATATATATATATATATATATATATATATATATATATATATATATATATATATATATATATATATATATATATATATATATATATCGTTCAGTGTTATTCCCAACTAGCCCTGAATAAAATTAAGAATGTACTCCTCAATAAATAGTTACAAGTAAATTTTAAACTAAACTTGGCAATAAGGCTATTTCTAAATTCAAGAAAATATTAAAAATTAATTCTTAACTCTCTTTCTCTCTCATACTAAGTATATACTAACAAATTATTGCATTTAGGTTAAGTTTTTTAACCGATATGGTATACTTTCTAAACATCAGCTCAGTTTTTATGTTTTACATTTTCAAATATTTCATATCTTAGACATTTTCTAAGTTACACACAGTTCAGCTCTAGGTCTATACTTAAGTACTATAAAACATTACACATGCTTAATTTTACATATTCTGCTTTTTTACCATAGGCAAGCTGGTATCTAACCTTCTTGATACCAGATTACCTACTGGCTGGTAAGAAAAAAAAACTCGATCGTATTGTGTTTTTATTTTCATAAAATTATAACCTGATACATTAAGTACCAAAGAGCTTTCTTCCGTCATGTCAAAATATTTTCATGTCACTACAACAAAAACTAAGGGGCGGCCCCGGGTCTGCTGGGGTGCGAGGGATATGTTCGCTACTGCCTACTAAAGATAGTTGCCGGAGGTGAGGCAGTATGAGGCGGGTCTTCCCAAAGACCGCGTGCGTTTTAGTCGGTTCGAGTACGATATAACCTCTCCAACCGACTCCGGCGAGGAAGGGGACTTTTCGCACGATTAAAAAAGAACGAGGTACAAATAGGGGTCTCACTCCTGTTTTCGACAATGTGAGTGGGGAGGGGGGAGGGCTGAAGGTTAAGAGAATTTCTGTGCTGTCAGTACCTCTACTTACCCTTTCAGATATGTACATTCTTGAGTATATAATATATGCATTATGTAAATAAGTAATAAGGTTCGTTACAAGTTCAAGTTTATGAATACATTTTACTAAGTTATATATTACGTGATACCTAATTACGTAAGACAGTTATAATGTATAACGCATATTACTGAAACATTATTTTTTAAATACTAAAGTAATTAAATGTAAACTACAATATTAGATAGACTGTAATAATGGTAGTATGTGGAACAAATCATCATTCTCTGAACCTTTTTTTGGGGTCGGCTTTCCAGTCTAACTATGATGCGGCTGAACTTAGATATTTTCCGTGAAGCGACTGCCATCTGACCTCCACAACCAATGGTCCAATAATGGCGATATCGAAGTCCCGTATGGTCCCATAGAACAAGTACTTAAATAAAATAAATCAATAATATACAACCTCTGTGGCGTGGCGGTAGTGAACGTGACTGCTACGCAGAAGGCGCGGGTTCGATCCACGCTCAGTGCAAATATTTGTATGCATGAATATGACTATTTGCACTGGTCTGGTCTTGACTCGGAAAGCGCGTTAAGCCGTCGGTTCCGGTTGCCATAAAAACATCTATGGCAGTCGTTACTATCGAAGACGGAAAAGTCTAATAGTTACAGTGTGTTGAATTACAGATTTTTTTCTAAGTTTCATATAAGTAAAAAAAGGATAACTTACTATTTTTTAACTAGCAATATTTGTAGAAGATATTTTAATAGGTAGGTATAAAAATAAAATCGTAATAAATAAAAATCATAATTGTAAATCATCGTCTTCTTCTCGCTGCCCTTGTCCACAATAATAGTGATCATTCTCCTCCACACATTCCTGTCAAATTGTGCCTAAAATACTTCTAATGTAGAAGAATTCCTTCTTATTGATTTCGACTGGTAACGTGCCCGAAAATCTGTAAAATATAGGCAATATGTAGTTAAAGTTATGAATTATGAATCATTATATGTGTGGTGAATTTAGTATATTTGGTGGTAGATTTACCATTTTGTGTATCAACATTTGGTGGTAGATCTACTGAAATATCTTCTAAAAATATTCCTAGTTAAAAAATAGTAACTAAGTAATACTTCTTTTACGTATATGTAACTTAGAAAATATCTGTAATTAACACACTGTATTTGTTAGTTGAGAAAGTGCAATCCATATGCAGAAGAATGAAAAGGTGTTGGGCCGGGTATGTCGAGAGAAAAGAAAGAACAGTGAACCAAAATAATAACAGAATGGTACCCGAGAGAAAGCACAAGAAAAAGAAGGAAGACAGCCTAAGCGTTGGGAAGACGATATTAAGAGACCCTTTAACCATTAAAACTGCATCAAATTACGTTGTGTAGTTTTAAAGATGACTCGCGCAACTTCATCTGCGTCACCCCGTTTTTGCAACATTTTTCATTCTAGCTCCGCACCTGTTGGTTGTAGCATGATGTTATATACATATAAACATTCCTCTTTCACCATTCTATATATTAAAAAAAACCACATCAGAATCCGTAGCGTAGTTTTCAAGATTTAAGCATACAAATGTCCCATAAGGAAATGAAAAATAGGGACAGAGAACGCGACTTTGTTTTATACTATGTAATGATTAACTATAACAGCGATAAGGAGTTATTTTGTTTTATATATTTATTATTAGTTAAAACACTGAAAACAAGTTGTAATGGTATTGTAGAATTTGCAACGAGAATGGCGTCTATCCGAAACGGATTTCTCCGGATCTGTCCCAGTTTCGACATCGCCAATCTCGGCTAGCGGCTCACTTTCTGTCGCTGTGTGGTTTCTAATTTATTTCACAAGGACTTAAACTAGTATTTTATATTAGATGAGTTTGATCTAACATGGCTAGAATTGTTATATTATTTGTAAAAAAAAATATACCACTTAGGTAGCAGACTAGCACATCGTCCACCTGATGGAAAGTGGTTAACGTGGCCTATAGACGTTTACAACACTAGAGGCTTCACACTCGTGCTCCCGAACCTGTAAATGCTGAAGAGAAGGCGTGAAGGTTAAGAGAGTTTCTGTGCTGTCTGTACAGAAGACAATTCATGGTTACATACCGCCACAGAGCAGTGTCAACTTATTTTAACTTATGTACCCATATATGTAAGTGTGACTTTTTGTTCATAAAATGCGTTTATTTGAAGCAAATCGCGCATTTAGGTACTTAGATACAACAGAAGATAGATAGTATCAAGTTGAAAATTTAATATAAATCATAACTAACCTAAGTCACTTCTTCTTCTTCTTCTTCTTTTCTTAGATGGCAACATATCAACCCAATTTAGGGGACAATCTTGCCAGTGTCGAGTTGGGCATTTCCTTTTATTTTGTGATAAGTTTAGTTGGAATGATTGTTGATGATGATGATGATGATGATGATGATGATGATGACGATGACGATGACGGATGATAGTTGCCCTAGTAAAGTACACTTTACTAGAAGCTTTTCTTAGGGAGATTTTGACACCAACACGAAAAATCACAATTTTTTTTTTCTTTTTTTTAATTATTTATTTATGCTTCATTTTGTGGAACACAGGTAATACAAAAGATCTTAGCATCAAATATCAGTGCACTATGTCCTACCATATAACATGGTGTACAAACTAAATCTAACATTTCAAAGTATGGTTAGTATTATACTTAAAGAATATGATTAGTAAGTGGGCATATTTCATAAATTTAATTATTAATCCATTCATATCACAATTCATAAGTATTATTTCCCTTTATAACATATTTTAATCTATTCATTCAATCATACAATTCACTACAATATTTCACTCTCCTACACTTGTGTGCTTTGTCCAAGCCGTTATGTCTAAAACGCCAACATTTTTTCACATAAAAACTCGAATGCACACCAAATTTTGAAAATGAAACACTGCAGCGCTATGACATTTTTCGCGTTCCCGCCAAAACTCCTAAGTAACTTAATTAGTTCTCAGAACCTGGCCGCGTTGAAGCAAATATACTAGGATATGTAACAAACCACTTTGGGCGACCCCCCAATCATAATTTTGCTATCTTTATAGCAATAGCAAAATTATTAGGACATGAAGGTTGACGGTATCTCTTGTCCTAATTGAGCAGTACGGCTGGGGAAGTACCTCCGCCCTACAGAATACCACGGCTAACCTTGTGTTGCATTCCCGGCGGTGTGTAGGGTAGCCAGAGCTTACTGGAGAGGTTTTGTGTTGTCAGTGAAACTGGGACCCTACCACCATATTTTAGAAGTAATATTATTTAAATCTCACTTTACTTTCATTAGTGTCATTCGAACCGACAGCAGCCCTCAGGATACTAGTGTTATTATGTATTTAGAATTAACATGTTTGGTTTATGGAGAACATAACCGATATTTAGGCGCTGTTACAAGCACCATGATCATGGTGTACTGATACTATATAAATGACCATGTCAATTCAAATAGATAACATAAACTCACGGCTATACCCCGAAGGGTAGCTTGAACACATATCGCCAGTTTATTTTTCGCCAGCGCCCTTCGCGTTCAGTACAATGACGCTTTCAGGGTGCTGTTGCAGCTGCCTCGATATTGTAGTGCATCAGAGATGTTTGCAGAAAACCAAGTCAACAGTTTTTATGCGCTGATGCGAAAAAGATGCGCATCCTTGGTACGCAGGGTTCGAGGCAGCTCCAATGGTATACTGGAAATGATTGCAAATAGACTGGACTGCTGTATCATGAATCGTTGCTCCAGAATTGCAGGTGGCTTGAGTAGTGGCAAGTGATTATCTCGATTGACAATTTATAATAAATATTTGAAATCTGATTGAATTTAAAAACTCATACCCACAGTAATAATTTAAATAATAAATAATTTAATAAATAATCGAATTTAATTATATATATAGATTTTATTACATATATCTTGACTTATCTTAATCTATTTTATATCAATATGAATAATAATTGCATTTAATAATTTATTATAAATTGGACATTTAATTATCAATACCTATTATTGTTGTTGCAGAGTTCATGCCATTTGAATTGTTTTAATTTTGAATCCAAATACATTATCTTACTAACATAACTATAAGTTTAATAAATTGTTACTAACATCATGAGTCTTAGTTACTTGCAAATAAAGAGATTATTATTATTATTATATTATTAGTTAGCCAGTTAGTTAGCCTAGTGTATTTGTTTAACAGGTATTTTAATAAAAAGTTGCCACAAGATTGTTTACCTTTTTTTAAATTTTTAACTACCTAAAGAAATGGAGTAACAAAGAACATTGTTAGTCGGCTGTCATAAAAAGAGCATAATTCAATTCATTTGATATATTAAGTTCGGTAACGCGATAATGAGGAGACTGTAGCTCTGTTTCCACTAGTAGTAGGTAATAACTTTATATTATTAAATAGTATGGTCTATGTATTTTTTTACCGATAGAGCTCAATACGTATTCAGTGAAGGCCACAATACTTGAATACATAGATATCAAATCATAGTGTGATTATCATACCAATAGATTTCGTATTTGCAACCATATTTGATAACATGAACATAATATATATGTAATATAATATACTAGCTGACCCGCCCCAGCTTCGCCCGTGGTATGTTTAAACCGCTCGATCGATTTTTTGCAAACTTCACATAAACCATGTACTAAATAGTCTGAACAAGCCTGAACATTTGGTTTGGATAGGTGAGCCCGATCTTGAGTTATAAAATTACAACGAAAAGTGGCATTGATTTTTATATATTAGATATGCTGTGGATCAAGTAGTATATAAGGTGTTATGTACCCTGCTGTAATTCCCGCAAGAGGTAGGCAGTAATAACACCTACATTTCGCTAACCATAATTTTCAGCTACACGTAAGGTGCGTCCAGATTTGTGACATGAACAGCGGACCGGGCAGCGAGACATCAAGACCTAACGTTGAGTGTGGACGTAACGACTTGTAGCACATGAGTACACGAACTAGAGTTGTGCTGACACGGCCAATAGTCGTCGATGGTTTCATTCAAACTCAGCTATCACGCAGCAGAATACGTGACGAATACGCACTTCTGAGACGGTTACGGCAAAATGTTACGTGAATGTAGACGCGGCATTACAGATAGAGAGCCAATATTGTCGTCAATTAATAATAAAATATTATTGAGGTCATCTTGACAAAGACGGCCCTGTGTCTGCCGGGGTGCGAGGGATATGTTGGCTACCATCTCACCTCCGACAACTAAGGGCCCAGAGACGGCGTGCGTTTTAGTCGAATAGTCCGACATAACTTCCCTAACCGGCTCTGGGAGGGTATCTAGTGGGGATTTTTCGCACGAATAAAAGGATTGTCGTTAAGCTGGTATTTTGTCATTGCTCTCAGCCCTATGCCTTAGTCATCTTCAACGACACCCACACGCCACGGTAGGAGATAGGATGGTCCAATTCTGCTCCACCGGAAACCAAATGCTTTAGATAAATTGAAGAAATCCCACAACGCAACTGTGGGGTATTTTTTATTAGGTACCTACTAGTAAACCTACATCACCGTATGGTGAAAGAATCTTACCACCGCATCTCATCCGAAAGGTATCGTAAGATGTGAATAACAGAAAAATACGCAGACGATATCTCTGCAAGAAATGGAAAACTCGAAATAAAACCCTGTACCAACCCGTCTGCCCAGTATCCACCCGAGAGGGCCATAGTTTGGCCTGGGTCAGCCGGGGCGTGAGAGTGCCCACCAACCCGTCTGCCCAATGTTGAAACAATGTCCACCCGAAAGGGCCTTAGTTTGGCCTGGGCCAGTCTGGGCGTGAGAGATATGCCCGAGATGGCCGTGCGGTTTTTGGTCGGTTCCATATGGGAGAGAAAAAATATGGAAACTGTACCTAGGCTTCCCAACATTGGGAAAGCCTGTGTCCAGCAGTGGACTGGCGCTATATTAATTGATTCATTGATTAAGTATTGATCATCATCCTCCTAACGATTACAAAACAGAAAGCTTTCAAAAAAAAATTAGTGCAAATTCATTTATTTGCACAAATTTGCACTTCGTTTGCGCAAGTTTACAGTTCGGTCTATCGGAGTATTGAGGTCCGTTTTTTTTAATGGTATGTCGACTTTTGTACTGTCTTACTTCCAAGAGAAAAGCTTGTTAGCAAAGCAAGTGAGGTTAATTTTACCGCCATGTGGGTTGGTAGAGCCCTGCATACAGTTATATTAGTAGTCATTATCATCATACTTGCGTTAATCCCTACTTCACCCCGCCCGATGGTAAGCTGAAGGCAAAGTCTCAGGAAACAGGGTCACCATTACAAGCACGTAACGTATAGTAACGATAGGAAGAAGGAAACACGTGCGCTGGTAAGGAATTCCAAGACTTAATGGTGCGGCAGAGGAAAGACTCAAACCACATCACTTGGTTCTTCAAGGAATATTCCGCACCGTATACCTTAGACATGCGAGCAGTATTCCACGCAGGAGCGAATTTGTGTCTTGTAAAGGAGACACCGCTGCTTCGGCGTGAAAAACGTCTCACTCTGTTCAGGACTCCGAGTTTACGCGATATTCAGTTCTATTACTAGTATATATAAATGTGAAAATATGTATTAATAGATCGATGTTTGTTAGTTGTTAACTATAGAATGACTGAATACATCTGAATGATGAACAAGCGGTTCTTTCCGACGTAATGATTTACAAATTACCGAACATCATTAAAAATGCTTTCATTATTAACTTGAATCACATCATAAAACATAACATAACATAACATAAACTCACGCCTATATCCCTGAAGGGGTAGGCAGAGGTGCTAGCACCCACATTTCGCGAGTTTATTTTTAGGTCCCAATGTAATAGGTGGTGAGCCTATTGTCATTAACCAGGCACTTATAAACCTGCGATAGATACACACATAACGTCGAAAAGCATCGAAGTCATTGGTGTGAGTCATGGTAAAACCTGGGATCGAACCCGAGACCTCGTCTCAGCAGTCCATTACATATACCACTCGGCCACCGCGGCTGCTACCTACTATTACTACTAAAGTGTTGTAATCATATTATAATATAACACTAGAGTACCCTGTGTAGGTATCCTTTGTTTAATCGTGGAAAACATCACCACGAATATCCCCCGCCAGTGTGTTATGTCGGACTCGAACCGACTCTTTAGTTGTTGGAGGTGAGATAATATTCAACAAATCCCTCGCACCCCGGCACACCCAGTTCCATCTCTCTTAATATGGCCCTCTTCGGGTGTGGAGAGGCATATATCGAAGCCGGCTTCTGCTAGGGTGACACCCTGGCCCGCGCTTGTGATTATAAGTCTAACCTGGCTAGCATTGCTTAACCTACTTGGTAATTACTTAGTAGATGACCCGCGCAACTTCGTCTGCGTCACCCCGTTTTTGCAACATTTTTCACTTCACCAGTTGATTGTAGCATGATGTTATATACATATAAACCTTCCTCTTCAATCACTCTATCTATTAAAAAACCGTATCAAAATCCGTTACGTGGTTTAAAAGATTTAAGCATGCATAGGGATAAAGGGACAGAGAAAGCGACTTTGTTTTATACAATGTAATGAAAATACTTAGGTAGCCATTGAGGATACGTCCAACGATCTAAATGGAGTGAACGTCATCTAAAATCGTTTCGTGAATGTAATAAATGTATGACAATGAAATAGACGTCTTCCAGGATTTGATTTTCAAACGTATTGAAATCCATGCATCCAATCCAAATAGATGTCATCTGCAATGGACTGTTATTGTCGAATGCGCCACGCCATTTTGGAAGCTGTTTGAATCTTCTGTAAATAGGCAAAACCGCGTGATTTCTTTTTTTTTTTTTTTTATCTATGGCACGTCAATTTGACTTCATCTCGCCTGATGTTAAGCTGAAGGCAAAGTCCCATGAAAGAGGGTCACCATTGCAAACACGTTCAGTGCTACAATGGTGGCGCTCAGCTTGACGGCCTCATCAGATGCTTTTTCACGCCCCGCTTAAAGGACCCGGGACTGTAGGAAGAAGGAAACACGTGCGCCGGCAAGGAATTCCAGGACTTAATGGTACGGCAGAGAAAAGACTCACCGAACCGCTTGGTTCTTGATGGAATATTCTGTACCGTATGCGAGTGACACCTAAGCCCTGCACGCGTTGTCCTGTGTAGGAAAGGGGAGGGTGGGATTAGTTGGAAGAGCTCATCAGAACATTCACCATGGTAGAGACGGTAAAATACTGCCAAGGACGCAACATCTCTACGCATCTGCAAAGGCTCGAGGGACTCTGTGACCTCGGGACTCCCAATAATGCGGACCGCACGTCGCTGCAACCTGTCGAGAGCATCTAATAAGTACTTTGCGGAGCCATCCCATTTTGATGATGCTCTCGATATAGTTCTTGTTGTTCAGTTTGCAGCGCACGTCCATACCGAGTATATTGAGGTTATCCTGTAATGGCAGTGGTGTGCTCTGAAGAGTGGGAGGAGGAAGGAAAGGAGATGTCTTTGCTGAAAACGCGCATGCCTGCGTCTTCTTGGCATTGAACTCGACCAGGTTCTCAGATCCCCATTGGGAAACGTGATTGAGGATCCGGTCAAGCCCAGTGACAAGAAGTCGCCTCTTTTCCGCTATATCGGACTGCTTGGCCGCAGAATGTCCGTGGTAGCTCCCGTGTACAGTGCTATCGTCTGCATAGCAGTGGATGCTGCCGGTGGACAGCATGTCATTGATATGCAGAAGAAAGAGAGTGGGTGATAAGACGGACCCCTGCGGCACACCAGCATTTACCTGCAGGAACTCCGATGCTCGTCCATCACAGAGAACGCGAATACGGCGCCCCTGCAGGAAGCTAGCAACCCAATTGCACAGTCTAAGAGGCAGACCGAAGGCTGGTAGTTTGGAAAGAAGCGATTTGTGCCAGACTCTATCGAACGCTTTGGCGATGTCTATGTCTATGTATATTTTCTACGAAGTATTTCATCAGTCACATTGTTGGAATGTATCTCCATTGTAACCAAAAAATAAAAGAAAAATGTTGTTACTTGTACAAAAAATGGTTTTGTACAATGATACCTTCGCAGGTAGTGTTATAGAACAATAAGTGTACCACAATAGACATATTTGCAATTGAACTCTTTGGGGCTTTAGTTCTATTTATCTGTTGTATTTAATAGATTTTTAAAATAACTTGTGTTGGTATAGACTTACCAAAAAGTTGTTTTATTTAAATAATCATGAGAACTTATTCCTGAGACAAAAAGTATTTTTTAATAAACATCAATTGATTATCGATGACCATTTCAACATAGATAAAGGGTTATTTATTCTTACAAATGCAACTATACTGTAGGAGATGTTATGGTTGTACATTTAAGTGAAAATATATTTAAACTTGCAATTGCAACGTTTGTCATTATACATTTGGAAGTACAAGTTTAAAAATACTTAAACGTGGATACACTATAATGATTACAAATTTAATTGTCAATACAGGAGTCAATACAAGATAATTTAAGATATTATATATTGAGGGAGGGAGTTACCCACCCACCACTTAACCACGGTTTAATAATTCCAACGATGACAATAGCACATTATTACTAAATGTTATAAAATGGAATTTATTATCATGAGAGCGCTCCTGAAGATGCCTCGGGTAGAGGCGAAACACGTGTCGAGGTTTGTCCGTTGCACTTGTAGAATATTGCACAAATACTACAACATCTCCCTCCCCTCGGGTAAGAAGTCCGTTTACTTGCTTTGATGGGTGCGGTTTGACATTCCATTCTATGACAATTAGTAAGAATTTGATATTGTTATCATTGGAATTGTTAAACCGTGGGTGAGTGGTGGCTGCCCCTTGCTATGGCCACTTTTCATCAGCCGTTATATAAAAAAGTGTGTAAGTGTAAGATTTTTTTAGGTCAAAGCAGATTTAATTAACTAATGATAAAATAATGAAACTAATTATTGACCTACTAATCTAATATGTATATTTATAAACTATTTTGCATTGAATATGATGTGATTAGTTTATGAGTGAGGTTTATAAGTGCCCGGTTAATAGCAATAGGCTCGCCACCTATTACGTTGGGACCTAAACATAAACTGGCGAAATGTGGGCGTTAGCACCTGTGCCTACCACTTCGGGGATATAGGCCTGAGTTTATGTTGTTATGTTATAAAACTTTAGTAGATACATTATGTGATTAATTTGTTAGATTGTACGTTATTGATAACACACTTGTACTTACTTCTCCACTGTATTTATTTTGTACCTAACTCAAACATTTTCTCCAAATCTGTGGAAAAAGTTTTTGGTAGTGGATGTGTTTTGGGTATACTCCATTTGTTTAGGTACTTAAATAAACGTAAACAATCTTGGTAAGTCTTTTTAATATGTTTTGTTTGAAAACTGAGTAAAAAAATACATTTCTGCATAGAAAAGCATAAACCGGTAACTAAACCGGTATCGAACCACTAGTTAGTCAGTTAGTTCGGAAAATAATAGGAGCGTTTACTGGCCACTACTGCACAAAATACACTTTGAGCAAGATTGGTATCACGAACAAAGAAATATACAGACACTGCAAGGAGGACGTGGAAACAATGAAGCACATACTGTGCGAGTGCCACGCCTTAGGAAGACATCGAATGGATCTACTCGGGAGGGGATACCCCAAACCAGAGGGTTGCATGCACCTGCGATTGAGAGGAATAGCCACCTTGATAGAGAGGATTATCCCTCCTCTAACCTAGACGCCAGGATGGGGTCAACACAAAGAATCCAATAGGGTTGAAGTGCCCGCGAAAGCTCCAGAGCTCGCACCCCTATAACATAAGATAAAATAAGATAGTCAGTTAGTTAGTCTAGTTTATTTACTTAAAATGTGTTTTTATAAAAAGTTGCCACAAGATTGTTTACATTTATTTAAGTACTTACCTAAACGAATGGAGTATGGATAAGCTTATGATTGTGTGTATGTAGATAAAGAATCTTCGCACGCACATGTACTTGTACATGTGTACATATAGGTATATAATATAAAATTCTCGTGTCGCAATGTTCGTTCCCGTACTCCTCCGAAACGGCTTGACCGATTCTCATGAAATTTTGTGAGCATATTGAGTAGGTCTGAGAATCGGCCAACATCTATTTTTCATACCCCTAAATGCTCGGAATGGAGCAGCGGGAACGGGATCAAAAGTCCGTGCGGGCGGAGCCGCGGGCAA
The DNA here is from genome assembly GCA_963691645.1 of Pelosia muscerda. Classification (NCBI taxonomy): domain Eukaryota; kingdom Metazoa; phylum Arthropoda; class Insecta; order Lepidoptera; family Erebidae; genus Pelosia; species Pelosia muscerda. The sequence goes on along the minus strand of OY829109.1, from coordinate 15,648,369 downwards.
CAGCTAGTATATATATAAAATTCTCGTGTCACAATGTTCGTTCCCGTACTCCTCCGAAACGGCTTGACCGATTCTCATGAAATTTTGTGAGCATATTGAGTAGGCCTGAGAATCGGCCAACATCTATTTTTCATACCCCTTAGTGATAAGGGTTGCACACCCTTAAATTTTTTAGGCAGAACAACGTTTACCGGGTCAGCTAGTACATTATATTTATGTCAATCAGTAGTTCAGTTTTGATTCGGGTCAGATAAATGTAAGAAGACTGGATCGGTGGATTACTAAGGATCTTCTTCTGTCGAATCGACGGCATTTGTGAGATGCCATCGTGGTGTAGTCATTTGTTTCACGGCAGCGCCGCTAGTCACGGAGAGAGCATAGGCTTCGCTCTTCGGGAAGGCTTACTACGTCTTCTGCGGTGATTTTAATAATGAAAATATGTGAAATAAAATATTTCGAGGTACAAAAATAAAATTAGGGCCCCGGGTCTGCCGGATGCGAGGGATATGTTCGCTACTATCTCACCTCCGGCAATTAGACACCCTAGTGTGAGTGTAAGTGCCTTTTAGTCGGTTCGAGTCCTACATAACTCTCTTAACCCTTTTTGCCCCTATCAAAAAAAATGTCTTGACAAAAGTAGCTTTTAATTCGAAGAATACAGTTTGCCAAGTTTAATAATCAACTAGAAAATGCTTCATCAAATTATTTTGCCTGTAAATTGATTGGAATTTTTTTAAGCAATATAACTTAAATAAAAACATTATTTATCTCTATTCCGTAACTCTTGGGACTATGAGGTCCTGGATCTATGGAAGGCATGCGTCAGGTCCAAGCTAATACTTTGGGCGAGGTGCTTGTGCGGTTTTCATCGGTTCGACCCCTCCGCTGGCTCCGGCTGGAGGATATCCATTGGAATTCCAGCATGGAGAAAAATCTTAAGAGGAAAATGTCAACCATGCCAAAAAACAGGTGTTTTAACAGGCTCTTAAGCATACCTTGTGGGGTAAATTACAATGCTTATATTCGATATAGCTGTTGCCCGCGGCACCGCCCGCATGAATGTCGATTATCACGTTTGTACGACTCTCCTCGATTCTTTTCTGGCCTCTACTTTTCCCCTTCTCTACTTTTCATTTTTGCCCTATTTTTTCATTTCTCAATTTTCCAATTTCCCTTATTTTCTCATTTTCTGTACATTTTCGGTCCGTCATTCGCAGTGTTGTCTCTCTGTAGAACTACCCTACCCAATTTCTGCCATGAAAATGGAAATTATCATCCATATTAGCGCCAATGTATAGAAATCTACCGGATTTATTGACATTTATGATAATTGCTCCGCTCCCTTGGATGGTAGCGTGAAGATGTAGCCTATGTTACTCCTAGATATTGTAGCTTTAGATTAGTGAAAGAATTATTGAAATCGATTCAGTAGCCTTATTGTTCGGAGCCTTATTGTTACAAACAAACAAATCTTTCCTCTTTATAATATTAGTGTAGATTGTATCTTTAGGTTTTGTATTGAAGCATTTTTTTTTAATTTTCCACTGTTCTGTAACTACTTTTCAAGCTCTTCATCACCACCATCACATATAGTGATCGTAAGACCGAATTATACATTATTTAGATCGATTAATCGTAATAAATTTTACATAACATAACATAAACTCACGCCTATATCCCCGAAGGGGTAGGCAGAGGTGCTAGCACCCACATTTCGCTTGTTATGTTTAGGTCCCAATGTAATAGGTTGCGAGCCTATTGCCATTAACCGGGCACTTATAAACCTGCAATAAATACACACATAACTTCGAAAAGCATCGAAAAGTCATTGGTGTATGCCATGGTAAAACCTGGGATTGAACACGAGACCTTGTCTCAGCAGTCCATTACCCATTTTTTTAATTATATCATTACACGTTAACCATTATAGAGAAGAATATATTGTAATGGTAAGTTACAAATTATTAGTGGGGCTAATAATCGTAATTAAGAAGTAATTTATTAATTATTCAACTCTAAACTTTTTTGAGGGTTTTTAAGGGACGGTAACATTCATTTATGCATATGTTTGCACACGTAGTACAACTTGATTGTTTGTTCACAAAAAAAGTTTGATATATTCCATCTAATTAATATTGCAGACTAAACATTGTGAATTTTGACCTAACTAAGTGTGTGTGTGCGTAAGTTCGTGCTAACTCCACAACAGCTCAACACTAGGTTAAACTCAGCGAGGAGTTTCCTTATACCCTGCAAAGGTAAATATCATCATCATCATCATCATCACTTCAGCCACAAGACGTCCACTGCTGAACATAGGCCTCCCCCATCGACCTAAGGTAAATATATAATTAATTAATTGCATCCGGAGCTATCCTCAAAAGACTGCCCAAAAACTGCGGTTATAGAGCGCATTTTCAGCATATTTTGAGTTCACAACTCGTACCTATACTTACTTAATACCTTCTATAAAAAAGTGTGTTATACGTAGGTACTAAAAAAACTTTACGACATACATTCTTAACATTTAAAACAATGTACTTACCTACGCTCCTATTATCGGCTGTTGGCCTAGGGCGGTAAGTAAGATAAAGGCGGAAACATATTATCCTACCGCCTAGATCAAATAGGACATACCTAAGTAGTTTCTTCATAAAATTAGTGGGCATTAAGTAAGACGTAGAAAAATGAAAACGTAAGTAATACGAAAATCACGCCAAGTATATAAAGGTCAGTGGAAAGTGGGGCGTAAAAAAGCATCTGACGAGGACGTCAATCCGAACGCCACCATTGTAACACTGTACGTGTTTGTAATGGTAACCTTCTTTCCTGAAACTTTGCTTTCAGCTCACCATCAGGCGAGGTAAAGTCAAATTGACCTGTCTTAGATAAAAAAAAATATCTTCTAGTAATAATTTAAGAATTGCATTTTGAAACATAAAACTAATACGATTTGTACGAAACATAAAACTGTTTATAATTAAAGTTAAATAATTTGTAAATAACATAAATAGTAAGTTTAAAAATATATAATGCGACGTAATTCAGTTTGAATTACTGCAAGTAATTTAAACTATATAGGACATGATTCTTTATTTGTGCGAGACTTTGTAAAACAGTTAAATACGTTTTATCGTTTTTGTTTTTTAATTTTAGTGTTGTTGCGATATTATCTATGGTTGTTACATTTTAATCGTAAGGAGGTTATTTTCACTGTTACTTTCATGGTATGTCTGATAGCTGGTTGTAAATTTCATTGCAGTTTCTTGTGATATATCCAATTACCATTAATCGTACAAAGAATCAAAGAATCAAATTCGTTTATTCAGTTTAGGCACATAAAGAGCACTTATGTATGTCAAAGTTTTACAATTATATACCTACATTTGTCAAAAATATGACAATATATAATAAATAAAATAGTAAAATGTCCTGAACGTAATTATTTAGGTAACTTCAGTAAAACGTACTGTACGTTACCTGAATCGATTATACTCACAATCTATTTGAGACTCTTCAACCCTAGATTACAATAATTGTCAAAAGCACCTCTTAGATTATTTTAACTATAATCTAATTTCCATGCATATACCTACCTTTCACCAACTCTGGTACCTAATTAGGGAGTAGCTCAATTTACTACTTTTAAAACTAACTAGTACGACTTTTTCCTTCACATTTTTCCTTCCTCTAAGCAAAATATACGAGACTCCGCAAGTAATTCCATATCGTAACATATATTACCTACAGTGGTCTCCCAAATTTCCTGGAAACTGAAACTAAAATTGTATGATGTGATGCCACTACACAACTACTAGTCTTAGAAGCTACTGGATAATAGATCTACTTATTAATGTAATTCAATCAATCAATTAGCTTACCTCAGTCTACTGCTGGACATAGGCCTCTCCCAATATGCGCCACTGCTCCCTATCCTCCGCCTTCCGCATCCAGTCTGTCCCAGCCGCCTTTTTCAGGTCATCAGTCCATCTGGCTAGGGGGCGTCCTACCTTCCGTTTGCCTTCTCGTGGGCTCCACTCAAAGACTCGTTTGCTCCATAGGCCATCGGTCCTTCAGCAGATGTGGCCAGTTCAGCCAATGTAATTAAGTTTAGGTTACTACTTGCATAAGTTTACTTACCTACTTTTACTGATGAGGCCGTCAAGCTGAGCGCCACCATTGTAGCACTGAACGTGTTTGCAATGGTGACCCTCTTTCATGAGACTTTGCCTTCAGCTTAACATCAGACGAGGTGAATTCAAATTGACGTGCCATAAATAAAATAAAATAAACTTTTTTTCGTAAAACAAGGCATCTATTTTTTTTTATTAACACTATCAATGTTACTTTTGGTGTAATTAGACTTAGGCTATCAAATGATTAGGTATAGATCTTAAGATGTCCAGGAACTTTTGGAGCCTAATATTGGTAATGGACTGCTGAGACGAGGTCTCGGGTTCGATCCCAGGTTTTACCATACCACACACCAATGACTTTCCGAAGTTATGTGTGTATTTATCGCAGGTTTGTAAGTGCCCGGTTAATGATAATAGGCTCACCACCTATTACATTGGGACTTAAACATAAACTGGCGAAATGTGGGTGCTAGCACCTCCGCCTAACTTTTTGGGGCTGTAGGCGTGAGTTTATGTTATGTTATGAATTACCAAATTGATTGATTGCCATGTGTTTATACTGTTATAATTTCTACACGAATTATGTTTGTTAAGAAAATAATTGAATTGAAATTGCCAGTTTGCCAATCCACTGAAACACGTTTTGCGGTTACCACCAGGTTACGTGGGCAAAGAAAATGTCTAGCCATACCACCTCAGCTGGGTCCCGGTATGGGGGTAACACTCTAGTAGCTGACTTGACATTGTAAGGGATAGCATCTTACTCAGATGCTAAAGGGACCATTTGTTTATTACGTAAGACCATTTTGACTAGTTTTTGATTACCTCGCCCCTATTATAAGGAAAAATAAGAACAGACCTACCCCCTCCCCCTATTTAAAATTTAATATGTACCTAAGAATAAAAAAACACAACGTAAGATATCCCCGAAGGGGTAGGCAGAGGTGCTAGCACCCACGTTTAGCCAGTTAAAGTGAGAATTTAAAGGAAAAAAATAACATTCGATTGTTTTATTGTTTATTTTTCAGAGTAACAATTTTCAAATATGTTTATTTGTATTTAAAGAAGGTTTTTTTATATATTTTCTAATGTTAAACTTTGATTATAATCATTCATTTTAACCTACATAAGATTTTCAGTAAAGGGGCTCAACACCCTCTCGGAAGAAGGATCGCGCTCTTTCAAAGCACAGTTTAAATATTGCACATTTTTGTGAACTTACGTAATAGGTAACTATCAAGACTCCCTCCCACGCCCTTGTAAGATAAGATAAGACATAGACGCCCCCAACCTCTCTAAATCGTCTTACGTAATAAATGAATAACCCCAAAGGTCTTACTGCCACTATTACTCAAAATTCAGACCTAAATAATATGAAAAGAAGTATATTAGACTAAAAGAATAATAAAAATGAATATATACCGAAGCGTAGGTCATATTAGTTAGGTCTGTCTCCTCCCATTCCACGTGACCCGCTGCGACATTTGCAGGTCTATGAAGGCACCCAGGAAAAGACCATATACCTACCTATACTATATTCTGTTAGCCTGATGTCGAAAACTGGGAAAGTTTAGGAAGACCCCAAAAGCGAAGCCCGGGTTCTGTAGTGAAGGACGCAGATGATGATGAAAACTACATAAACCTGCTTTTTTCTATAAAACTGTTTTTCTTTGCTACATACCTAAGTATGGAATTACCAAATATGGAATCAGAAAACCGCCTCTCCTCGCAATATTTTTGATATTAAACGCCCAGGTGTTTCTAAACGAAAATATATTTTAAAAAAAAGTTATACATGGTTTAACAATAGATTTATTTAGCTACACATTAACAATAGATAGGTATCAATGTTAATTTTTTTACATCATGTTTTGTCTGTAGAACTTACCTAATTTCAAAATCATTGCTTAAATTAGATATCTCTGATAAATATTAGGGTGTACTTAGTTATGGACTCCCATCTACCCTTGGGAGTTAAGTCAACCCTACCTGCGAGTCACACCTGCTGATTGAAAGACAGGCTCTGGCGCAGACATGCCTTGTGGGGAGGTTAAATGACAACCGCTGCCATGAAAACGGGAGAAAACAAATAAACTGACCCCAGATTCCGAAGAGAAAGCCACGAGTGCATGAACAAGATGGAGGACTATAGCCGCCAAACGATAAAATCCTTTTCGTCAATCGAAAATAAAACCTACAATGCGTTCTTAAGTTTAAAGGTCTACAAAACTGTAATTTTTATCTTGTTTCATCATTAATAAACGTATATCAGTACCTAATTACGTACAATTAAACAAGAATGAACAAATATCTTTAAAATACATTTACAAAACTCATTAGATATCATATTAGCTACGGTAAATAACAATGAAGTTGATGTTATGACGCTATATTCAACAAAGGTTTAATAAAAGTCATCCCTCACAGTTTAATATTAATAGTAGTGCAGTCGTAACACATACAACGTACCTACACGTGTCAATTTCTGAAAGCGCTTGGCCTTGAAAATCATTTTAACTATGTCTATGTAACATACCTACTTTGTATTGTACCTACCTATCATATTACGTAATTTTACCGTAAATACTCAATATCGATGCCCGATTAACTCAAATGTTTTGAAATGACGACTTAAAATAAAGTTTCTAACGATAACAGAGCCAATTACGTAAATATATTAAGAAATTAACGTTTGACAACAAAGTTATTAGCAATAAAAGTAACCTAAAAGTTATAACGTGTAATGTAGCGTAGTTGGGACGCGAAAAGCATGCCAAAGCGTTTTTGAACGTGTATATTGTGCAGAAAAGTTGTTTTTAACAAAGACGAGTGGGTTCGTCTCGAAAATATGTATCGTGGAGAGGCCCATCGGACTCGGGCGGATGTTATATAGCTACGTAGATAAAACCTTCCGCCGTGCGCAGCGCCCCTAGCGGTGGCCGAAATAAACAAACTTCATGCCGTGTACAGTCCTCCGCACAGGTTTTGACGGATTTTTGTTGACTTTATTAAATTCTCGGGATTTATTTTGTTAGGGTTTTTCTATATTATAAATATTGAGATATAGATGGTTGTAAATTAAAATATTAATAGAAATACACTGAAAGCAGTATAAAAAATATATTTTCCAGTTAAATATTGAAAATAACTTTGATTAAAATGCAATATTGCTATAGTGTGTTTAGATTGACATAATTTGTGTCGTTATCTTGCTAATAGGAGATATAAAGAATATGCTGACATTCAGATAATACATTACTTTGTTTTACTATTAAGTAGTTAGTTACTCATGTTCCTAGTACTTACCTACCTATACTTATCCTTTCATCCTTACCGAAACAGCAGTGTGACGCTAGCCCCTGCCCTTTTATGACGACACCGGGTTAACCAAGTGCAAGGGGTGTGCTCTAGCTAAGCAATCTTACCCTGGCATTTGAAGACCCAAGACGATCCAAGTACAGTGTGATCATCTCCGATGGTAGGCGGGTAAGGTGAAAGGAAAACAGAAAGGGATGTGGGTTAAAGAAAAGCAAGTTCATACTAAATCAATTTATTAAAAAACCACATGAGTAAATAACTAAAAACCCTTGGAATGGGCCCATTTGATCAGAACATTAACGAAATCACCTTTCACTTCTATGAATCTGGCAACTTCTTGGACACGCGTTTCTACGTATTTATTATTATTATTTTCTTTCAAATAACTTTTTATTTCATCATTTAATAACCATATATCACCCTCTATTTTTTTTACTTTAGTTATTTTACGCATACCCCTATAAGTAATGTTTAGATAAATTGGGAGTTCATGTTTCTTTGTTCTTGGTATAAAGTACGGTTGATTTATTGCTTCTTCCCGTGGTGGAATCCAACCAGAAGGATAACTCTCTTTAGGAGTAACTGCAGGAATGGTATTGAACGGTAACAATCTTTCGACGTACATCCACTCCAACGGCTTCTTTACAATATCAAATTCATAGTTTTCCTTCTTGATTTTAGTAACTAGTGGTGAATGCGCATAATTAGAGTACTTTTTCGTCAATAATGCCTGAAACCAAAAAAAAAGATCACATAATTATATTTACATTTCTAAGTACCTATTTACAACTTACGTCATACCTAAATATAACAAAACCTAAACGCTACCCAAATCTTGTTATATTGCATATTACTTCTTATTAATAACATAATCAACAATATTAAATCATCACTTTAGGAGTAATTAATCAATGTCATTCTGAAAATAAATTAAAGTGACAGAATACGAAGTCGCGAGAAACCTGTGCCGAAGGGTGTACACCCATAGTTCTGTCACATGTCGCGCTCAAAGCGGCATTACGGGTCGACGCGAGTGAAAATATAATTAAATAATTACCAATTGTGATCCCGGAGCAAGCTTTGTACCCAAATCAGTTGAGTTGTTCAGGATTTGATTGGTTTTTCCAACAAAAAGTCGCGCAAACGCGCACTGTGATCGCAACACGGTCGCCATTTTGAATAGCGAATAGAGAATTGCTACAAGAGCAATAAGAACTATATTATTCGTTTCGAAGGAAACATTATGGCGGACGCCTGCAGTCATTTGGGCTTTTCAAAAATCGTTTTCTAAGATTAATCGCGTGTTTATATTGAACTTTTTCGCACATTATGGTGCGTTGTGTATCCAATTAACTGTTTATTGTGGTTTTTGGAGGTTCCATTGGATAAATTGTGAGTATTTTGTGAGGACATTGCAGAGGTGCGCCACGGCTGGGGAAATGATTTGGTGCTTTCGTTCGCTCGACGCATACGCACTTGCACAGCTGTAGGTGGCGGTAGGTGTCACCCGCGGCCTAGCCACCAAAACATCGAGTTTTTCATGAATTTTCCGGCGCGATTTTATATGTAATGAGACAGTATATAAGTTATTTTGATATATATTCTACTTATCTATACTTTAGTGTTTGAGAATAATTCATCAATAAGCACTTATTATGTGGATTTACAGTGATATATTTAAGAGAACTAGTTGATTAGCGAGCGTTGGCTTTTGTTTACCACGACCTGTAGACACGATTTATATGTGAATTGTGGCAAATTGTATTGTATTCAAGGGCTCTTTGTGTTCATTTACTATACTAAACGCAATTCAGTTGAAAAAATCCCACTAAAATCATGAAAGTTAGTAGTTATTTTGGTTATCATTCAACAAGTGATTTTAATACCACGTTACTAATTATAAGGCTGTAAGGGTTGACTAACGTATGAATTTTTGGTTTACAGGTCCAGATGGCATATGACAAAGACGTGTTATGGTTGAGAGTCAACTTAACACATAAATTAAGAATTCATTGAAACTAATCTTGAAGTTTTATAAGCAAAGACCATAGTGGTTGTGATATTTGCCCTGAAGACATCTTCACTGATTCCATTACTCAGGCATTGACAGTGAGATTAACTCTTCAGACAACACCAATTACTATACTTGACCCAACACTTGGGCCAGCACGTTGATCAAACTTAGATCGACTGACAAGAGAAAAGCTGACAGCCAGCCCTTACCTGATGTCGGCAGAACGGGATCAAGTCCCATCACACATTCCAACATGAAAACTAAACAATCTAAGGAAGAACAGGACAAGAGTTTTGATGAGGAAACAATTATAGAACCCAAGACTCGTGCCCGTAAGAAGGCCTCAGATAACGTTGATGAAGACAAAAAATCCAGCCAAGATGAGCCTAAAACCTCCAAAGAAGTTAAAAAACCAGTAGGCAAGCCTAAAACTGTAGTTAAGAAGCGGCCATTAGGCATCAGGAAAACTTTGAGAAGCAAGCAAGCCAAAGCTATTGCTGCCAAGGACAAAGTCAAGAATGTTATCAAGCAGACAGTAAAGAGAGGGAGGAAGCCTGCTTTGAAAGTTGATAATACTGTTAATTCTCAAGACAAAGAATCTATTACGCTTATACCTGCCTCTGAGATAAAGAAAGAGCCAGTCGACGACACAACTCCCAACTCTAGGTCCTCGAGTCCCAAAACAGCTGGAAGGAGACAAAGACTTAGCTCTGACTTGCTCATGATGAAGTCGTTACTTGCTGATTCCCCAAGCAATTTGGTTCTTGGCTCTCGTACCAGCCCATACTCAATGCGCTCCGAAAGAAGCAATAGTCCTTCACTCTTTGAAGGAAAAAACTTGAGGAGTGGGAAGCCTCGAAAAGTCAAGAACAACTTGCTTAGTGAAGTTGTAATGAAGGAACAGAAGAAAAGGCGCAGATTACATTCTGATTCTAAGACTTCAGACACTGCTGATACTCCTGATGACTGTAAGAAGCATAAACGAGGACGCTCATGCTCTAGGGACGGCAGTGAGATCTCAAAGTGTTCGGATAACACAGAGTCTGACTTGAGTATGAGTGAGACACTCAATGACACAGACAATGCCAAGGAGCTCAACAAAAAACTAGATAAATCTAAGACTGACCTAGATGTAGATATTGAAAATAATGTACAGATCTCGACTATTGACAATGTGCCTTCTCTTAATACTGACTCCAAACTAGCTGAAACCAAACAAGATGCAGAACCTAGTTCTAATTTAAACACAAAGGATAAGAAAAAATTGAGCTTAAAAAGAAGTACTTCATTAGACTCCGACAACAATAATAGTAATAGGGTAAAATTAGAAAATTTAAATTCAACAGACGGAGGAAGAATGTTATCGAAGACTGATCTGACTGATCCTGATGTGGTTTTTGAAGCTCGTAGTAGTATATTGACTAGTATGTCCAAGACATTTAATTCGAAGGAGATGTCGAAGAATATGAGGAAAGCGCGGCGGGGCCGGAAGGTGGGGATGGCTCCTCGGACAGCGACTATAACGCCGCGACCTAAAGCGGCCGTCGCCCCTGCTACTGCTAGCTCCACAAACAGTACCTGTACCTCAGTCACTGCAGATGAAGTCGCAACTGATTCTGCCGATAATCCCGATGGCGCTAGCGAAACAATAGAATCTCTCACCAAAGAGATCAACGATCTCATCAATAACCTTGATCAAAACATAGATGGTGACCATGAAATGGAAGCCAGCACAGATTCAACCATCACTGAGAGTTTACCTGACCAATTGCAAACAAAGACTGTTTCCAAATTCTATGGCATAGCCAAACCACTAAATGGGAATAATGCGCCCGCGCCTGAAACTCCCGTGAAAGACAAAGATATCATATCACCATTCAGTAATGAGACCACACCTTCGAAAAATGATGATGGCGAGAATATACGACTTCATTACGAAGAAGATTCTGTGGATAAACCTATGGAAGGTGCAAAACATGAGATTACGTATAAATGCAGTCCAGTTGCTAGTATTGATAAACTGATGGATAGACTCAAAGAATTTGAGGAATTAGATAAGAGAAGGCAGTTGGAGTCCAAAGTCAATGATGGTAAAACTGTAATGGTGACCAGCGACGTTGTTCTGATACCGAAATCCGGAGATATCAAGCCGTTAAAAGATATTCAGTCAGTTAGATCTCCGGAAAAAACATTCGAAAAAGAGAATGTATTGAGTTGCTTTGAAAACAACTCTGCAATTTCAATAGTCAAAAGAGATCAAGTAAGAAAGTCGATAGATGTAGATCTGCCTAATTCAGTCACTTTGATCAAGAGAAACAGTTTCAGCTCAAGGAAAGAGTCCACAAGCTCAAATCATTCTGCTGATGCTATCAGCATATTTGAGAAGTCCCTTGGCAAGGATGTCACTTTAACAGAGATAAGGAAGTCTGTTGACAAGTCAGCATCGCAACTGTCACGCGAGTCAACTGCTTTGCAAGTAGACTTACATCAGTTTGCGACACTCCATCCAAACACTTCACAGAACTTAGTCAGCAATCTGGAGTCCAATCAGATATCGTTAACGCATCGTGTGATGGATTCTAAGATTACGAATGACGTTCAAATAATCACTAAGAGGAAATCAAGAGAGTCCATGTCTAGGAAATCATCTGAATCCACAAATGATACTGACGATAAAATGGCCACTATTGAGAAAATAACTGCCGCACACAACGTGTCGTCAGCTGTTTCCATTACGCCTACACCAGCAATAGTTAAGTCTTCCAATGTGGCATCTGTTCCTGTAAAATCGCCTGAAATAGCGTCAATAGCCGTTAAATCTGCTGAAGCTGTACCTGTCGACAAGTGTGCCGAAGCGACGCCAGTGACGAAGTCTGTCGAAGTGACACCTGCCGCCATGAAGTCTGTCGAAGTCACACCTGTCGCTGTAAAGTCAGCCGAAGTTACGCCAGCCGCTATCAAGCCTGCGGAAGCCATGCCAGTTGGAATTACATCTACTGAAATACCATCTGCGCCATCTGAAACGCCTGTTGCTATTAAGTCTCCGGAAGTGGCTCCTATCGAAACAGAAGCTCTACCGCCTCCAATAGAGAACATAAAGGCAATTGAAGAAATTGCCGCCACAGAAGTAAAACCTTCTGATGTCGAAAGTGTTAAGATAACTGAGGCACCTAAGGAAGAGAAAGAGATCTCTAAAGCTCCAGAAATAGAAGAGAAACCGACTGAAACAGAAATTCCACCGATTGAGACAGAAGACGAGAAAATGCAAGTAGATCAAACACAAGAAGAGAAGACTATTGACAAAGTGGATGACAAAGTTGTCAAACCAATAGAGAAGGAGGTGGAGACGTCAGTAGAGATTAAAGAAGCGATTAAAGATAAGCCAATAGTTGTTGAAACTAAACCAGTTGAGGATACCAAACCTACGAGAAGCGCTAAACCGAAATCGGCGCGTAGCTCGTTAGAATCTCAACCTGGACCAAGTAATGCTCTCAATGAAACACCTGAAAGCCAAAAGCACAAAGAAAGTGTTCTTAGAACACTTGGTTTACTAACTCATAAAGCTGCAAAGGAGGCTAAAATCGAGAAACTCAAAGAAAAAGAGAGGATATACGGGTCTAACTTGTATATGGGGAATAAAAATAAGTCGAAAACAGGGTCAGGAGATTATACTGGAACGCTTAAGACTGTGATAAAGTTGAATAGAGGTGGTGATAAGAAGAAACAGAGGAGTTCGTTGAAGATGACCTTCCAGAAAAGCAAATACAGGACGGGGAAGCCGACGCCGGAGCTTGGAGAGGCAGCTCAAGAAGATGACGCTTACTACACCATTGAGAGGCGCGAGGTGAGACATTTTTCTTTTATTTTTTTTATAATATCACGCCTATATCCCCGAAGAGGTAGGCAGAGGTGCTAGCACCCACATTTCGCCAGTTTATATTTAGGTCCCAATGTGATAGGTGGCGAGCCTATTGCCATTAACCGGGCACTTATAAACCTGCGATAAATACACACATAACTTCGAAAAGCATCGCAGTCGCAGTGTGCATCATGGTAAACTTGGGATCGAACCCGAGACCTCGTCTCAGCAGTCCATTACCCATACCACTAGACTACCGCGGCTTCATTTTTTTTTTAATTTTTTTTATAGTCCCTGGCATATATCTTGAACCCAATTCAAGAGATGGGGCCTTGGTGAATTTATTTAATAACTTTTTAAAGAAAACTTTTATCTTCCGTTATAAGAAAATATATTATACGAGGGGGGACAGGGGACCAACCACTCAACCGTACCCCATAGCAGAATGTTGCTAATTGTCTTAAAAAAATGCCAAACCGCATCCCTCAAAGTAAGTAAAAAGACTTCCGGCTTACCCGAGGAGATAGGAATAGAAATGAAATAAAGGAAGGAGTTGCTCTGTAGTGTTCTTGAAGATACCTCGTGTAGAGGCGAAACACGTGTCAAAGGTACTTGTGGAATATTGTACATTATGAATACATATCTCCTCGAGTAAGAAGTCTTTTTACTTGCCTCATAATAATATTTTCTTATGATGGATTCCAGCCATGTAACACCTACTTCAATGTGTTACCCAGAGGTAGATTAAATACCCATATTTTTATTATTAACAGCATAACTACTTAATTTTTTAATCAGAGTTATTTATTCTCAATTGAATAATACAACTTCTTATTGACATCAATTTTATATCATACTAACTTTTGCTCTCGGCTGCGCCCGCGTGGTTGTCGATTATCGCGTTATACGACTACTCGATTCTCTCTTTACCTGATCGATTGAGATTTATGATTATCACTCCACTCCCTTGGGTGGTAGCATGATCATAAGTAGCCTATGTTATTTAGGGTGAATGTACTTTCCAATGGTGTAAGAATTTTAAAAATCGACACAGTAGTTTTCGAGATTTATTCATTACAAACATACACAAAAATAATGAAGAGGTGGGCCTAGATGTCTCACTTAGCTAAACTTATTTTCTATAAGCACAAATAAAATTGCAAGTGTCTGTAATAAGCAACAGCTTTTTATTGAATTTATTGAATGTATACTAGGTTTAAAACGCGGTTCGGGCGGACAAATCCGCGGGCTTAGTGTGACCATTGCACTGCAGAGCTGAACTCACTCCTTACACAAACCATTGAGCTTAGCTGGAGGGGTTAGAGGGAATATTAGTAGCTTTGGTTGCTAAAATTTTCTTAAAAAACTTGTTTACAATTTAAAACTCATAGAAACTTTAAAAGTTTGTATATACTGCTAAGGTAGCAAATAAGTACACTACCCAGTTGACACCGTTAACACTAAATTTGATGAGGTATCTAATTACAGTTACAGAAATCCAACAAGTACTATTTTCAACCATGTTCTTTTTTATTTTTTTTTCTAATAATAAATTTGTATTGTCCTACAGGGTGTGGCCGGAGCGGCGTCTGACGGTGGGCACAGAAAGTCTCATTACAGTAATCGTCTTAACAGTCATGGTGTGTGGAAATATTCACCCACTACACACTGGTTCTGTGATAACATGATATTTTACATAACATAACATAAACTCACGCCTATATCCTCGAAGGGGTAGGCAGAGGTGCTAGCACCCACTTTTCGCCAGTTTATGTTTAGGTTCCAATGTAATAGGTGGCGAGCCTATTGCCATTAACCGGGCACTTATAAACCTGCGATAAATACAACACATAACTTCGAAAAGCATTGAAGTCATTGGTGTGTGCCATGGTAAAATCTGGCATCGAACCCGAGACCTCGTCTCAGCAGTCCATTACCTATACCACTAGGCTACTGCGGATATTTTAGTATTACATGATATTTTTGGATAATGCGATAATTTGGGATATTATGATATTTCTGGATAATGTGATATTTTAGGATATCATGATATTTTAACTGGCAACATGATTATTTGAGACAGTGTTGCTATTTTACATATACATACTAAAGTTGTTATTTATAAAGTTAAAATTGCCAAAGCATTATCATAACAAGCTTATGATGATATCTAAAAGCATAAATACCCATATTGAAATACTTTAGAAGAAAATAAATTGAAATGTTTAGTTTTCTTCCAATTTGAGAGGGAACTTTCTAAGCGATTTTACTTAAATATTGTTTTGGGATTTTTGTCTCTATTTTATGTGTTTACCATTAGTAAATCCATTTTTTGAATTTATATTTATACCTATCAGTATTTTAGCATAAATAATAAAAATAGTTATTTATTAAAATAGATTTTATATAAAATATCATGTTCTCACAGTAAAATTTATCAGTTTATCCATATTTATATAAACAATTTATCATTATATAAATTTTGATAACTGATCAATGACAGCTTTTTAATCAATTAACCATGAAAACATTAATTTTTAAGCTTGCATGATTTTACTAACCTACTCACTCATAATACATACTTAAATATTTTGATAAAACAATAATAAAAATATAACAGTGCAAAATATTAAGTTCGATTCGACCCTTAGACTTCCCTCGATCAGAGTCTCTACTCTATAACCACTAAACTGTCTACACTTTTTGTTTATATTTTCAAATGTAATCATTGTTTTATCAAAAAAAAAAATTGATGAAATTGTTTTCATTAATCCATATATATTTAGTAAAACATCGCTGCCATGATCTTATAAGTATACAGACAAGTTAACATTCTCTCAAAGTAATTCGTATAATAAGAAAATAAATACTGTACTTAGGTGGTAGAAAAGCACACGGCCCACCTGTTTAGAAAATGGCTACCGTGGCCTATGGACGTCAACACCAGGGGCGTCACACTCGCACCTCCGGCAACCTCACCACCAGCAACTGAGTACCCAAAGACGGCGTGCGTTTTAGTCGGTTCGAGTCCGACATAACCTACCAACCGGCTCCGGGGGGGAGGGGGTTATCGGTGGTGATTTTTCGCGCGATAAAAAGAAAAGGGGCGTCACACTCGTGCTACCCACCATCTAGAGGGAAGGGGGTGAAGGTTAAGTGAGTTTCTGAGCTTACCGTGCAGAAGACAAAGCAGGGTTCGGTCTTACCACTAACAACACAAAACGT
Organism: Pelosia muscerda; assembly: GCA_963691645.1. Taxonomy (NCBI): domain Eukaryota; kingdom Metazoa; phylum Arthropoda; class Insecta; order Lepidoptera; family Erebidae; genus Pelosia; species Pelosia muscerda. The sequence continues at coordinate 15,631,817 of OY829109.1, read as the reverse complement.
TTGAGCTCTGATTACCCTACTCAGCGCCGGAAACAACACAAGGTTATTATTAGCTGCGGTAGTAGCCTGTAGGGCGGAGGTACTTCCCCAGTCGGACTGCTCAATTAGGACGGGGGATACCGTCATACCTCCGTATATAATATACCTAATTGATTCGCATTCTCGTTGCACATCCCGTCGTTCAGGGATAAGGGGTCATATGTCGCAAATAAATTGATATTGACTCACATAATTGTGTTACATACTTATAATAGTAGGTATATCATAGAAGGTCAAAAGGTCGGGTCTCAAACCAAAAGAATTAGTGTGAATTCGGCACAGAACAGAAAAAATAAAAACGTGTAACAGTCTACGTGTTTGTAATGATGAGCCTCTTTCCTGAGACTTTGCCTTCAGCTTACCATCAGAGGGGTTGAAGTCAAGTAGACTTGCTCGAATTAAAAAAAATCTTACACATACAACCGTTAATAATTATACATTGCATTACTAGTAAGCGATTGTTTTGATTGGTCGTATTTATTTATATACTACCTTTAATGCCAAATTAACTCAAACCATACGTACTACAATATGAAAACACACCCTAACCGTTGAAAATAGAGATTACTTTGCTATAAATGAAAAAAAAAGTTAAAAATGAAAAACTAAAAGCTTCATAATCTGACGGCCAATTCTCGTACTAAATTTTTTTTACAAAATTCAATATCAATCTCCTAAATGTCATTGTTTCACAAGTTCACCGTTTTTTAAATTAAATTGATTAACTCATTTCATTACTAACTCCACTCTACTTAACATTACATCGCCATAACTATCATGAATTATATAAAAGCCATTGCATGATTTATGTAAATATGTATATAAGTATGTTTATAAGCATTCTAGAACCTATAACACAAGCTGTTAATTCGGGTCTAGAATATTTATTCCTTTATGTAAATACATCTGTAAATTGTATCATTTCCGCACTCTTATTAGTACTGCAATAAGGTTGCATTTTGTCCACATAATTATCTCATCCTTCTTCCTAAAGTACTGGGTCCTTGAAAAAGCATCTGATGAGGCCGTCAAGAAGACCACCATTGTAACATTGGTGTATGCAATGGTGATCATCTTTTGTATGAATTTGCTTTCAGCTTACCAATCAAATCATATTGTTTATTATGCCCCATTCCCTAGCTATGTAAAAAAACGCGTGCAAAATGCAACCTTATAGTTCATTTGTTTATGTACTTAAAAAAAGGTAAACAATTTAGGTTTATAAATGCCCGGTTAATGGCAATAGGCTCGCCACCTATTACATTGGGACCTAAATATAAACTGGCGAAATGTGGGTGCTAGCACCTCTGCCTACCTCTTCGGGTATATAGGCATGACATTATATAAAAAAAATTGATGTCTTTTTAATATGTTTTGTTTAAAAACTCAGCATAAAAATACTTTTCTGCTTAGAAATGCATTTTGAAGATTAAAAACTTGTGTCGAACCACTAGTTAGTCAGTTAGTTGTTAGCCTAGTTTAATTGTTTAACATGTGTTTTTATAAGAATTTGCTACAAGATTGTTTACCTTTATTTAAGTAGAACAAATGGAGTGAAAACTCTCTGAATCTGAAAATCTGAATCTAGAAAAGTGAATCTTAGTGAAAACTAGGGGTTGCTAGTTGTTGCCAAATGGTAGTATCTAAACGAAATGGTGGTTAGGTTCCTAAATAATCGTAAACAATATAATCTTAATATGAGTCTTTTTCACACAAAGAAAATACTGCTTAATCTAGCAATTGAATTTCAGTTTTTATTAAAAAAAAAATGGATTTTAAACAAAAACCGATAAGAAATTGGATTATGAAGTAAAAAAATATCAGGAGACACATCAAGATAGTTTACCTTTAGTTAAAAACCTAACCAAATCGAATTTAGAGCCATAAAATCATCAATAAGGAATTCTTTGCTATTTAATTTTTGTAATTATTCCATTTATAGGTAACTAAACTCTTATAGCTTACCCCCCTCCCCCATCTCTAACCCTCGAAGATCACCAATCACGAAGCGTCTTCCACAGACACGGAGGCCGCTCCAGAGCCGGTAGAACCCAAGGAGACCCTCAACCTGGTGATCCCGGAGAAGGCGTCCTCATTCAGTATCCACCCAGGGAGGCTGTGTATGGACCAGTGCTTCTATTGCGGCGGGAAATTTGGCTTATTTGATACTCCATGCCATATTGCTCAGATTAAAAGTTCAGAACGGCAGAAGAAGGTTTTAGACAGTAAGTAATTTAATTTAATTTACATAACATAACATAAATTCACGCCTGTATCCCCGAAGGGGTAGGCAGAGGTGCTAGCACCCACATCTCGCCAGTTTATGTTTAGGTCCCAATGTATGGCGAGCCTATTGCCATTAACCGGGCACTTATAAACCTGGAATAAATACACACATAACTTCGAAAAGCATCTAAAGGTCATAGGTGTGTGCCATGGTGAAACCTGGGATCGAACTCGAGACCTCGTCTCAGCAGTCCATTACCCATACCACTAGGCTACCGCGGTTTTTATTTAATTTAATTATACTTTTATTTCAGATTTAACATCCATAGTTTGTTAGTAAAAAGATCTATACGCTATGTTAGTATTTCAGGTAAAAAAATATTTAATGATATTGTTATGAAATTTTCAAACAATTATTATTGTGCTGTATTGAACATTTTCTAAAGCAGTTATTTATTTATTTATTTTTAGAAAAATGAATATGAGCAACTGAAATTATTTATATTCCCAGTAACACCTCCGGTGAAGCTCAATGATTTGTGCAATGAGTGGGTTTAGGTTAGTAGTGTAATGTCCAGGATTCGAACCCGGGACTTACCGAATGTAAAACCAACTCCTTAACCACTAAGACATGCTAACATTGCTTACGTTTTTCAAGTACCTAAACAAATAGACTACAGATTTCATAATTATTTTCGCGAAATTTGATTTGAACAGTCACCATTCTAATTGTCATAGAAAATTTTCAGTATACTATTTTAAAATCCCTTTTTTGCTTCGCCGCAATCGGGTAAAAAAATAAGTGTCGGTTCCATAAACGAATAAAAATTAAAGTATATAACCTCTATTTCTTCCCCAGATGAGGAGAAACTGACCATAGACAGTTGTCTCTGCGACGCGTGTTATAGACACGTCGACCGGCGGGCCAACTGCCCTTCGTACAGGAAACGACCTATAGGGAAACCCCCGCTCAGTGCAGGGGAACAACCTATGCAGACGTCCCCACCGCACAAGTAAGTGATGCTTTTTATATACAGGGGGGGGCGGTCTATCTCTAGCTGTATTATTTTAATTTGTAACTTTCGTAGTATGAAAACTGAAAACTTCAGCGTCCTTATAATATATACCGGCTGATTTTATAGTCATTTCGGAAAAAAAGATTTTGGCCACAATTTCGCTAGTATTTTACTAGCGAAAAAATTTTTTTTTACACGTCCCATACATTTATTGTCATACATAAAGTAATTTTTTTTTGTTCAAAATTGCTATCGAAACTGTGTGTGAAACAAAATATTCTTTTTCCGAAACAACTATAAAATCACCGTATTTTTTTATTTACGGCACGTCAATTTGACTTCACCTCACTTGATGTTAAGCTGAAGGCAACGTCCCATGAAAGACCATTGCAAACATGTTCAGTGCTACAATGGTGGCGCTCAGCTTGACGGCCTCATCAGATATTTTTTCACGCCCCGCGTTAATACAGTACTAATTATTTATTTTTTAATTTTTTAAATATCTTCTATCGCGATTTCCACATGTGACATGCGACTAAGGGATGTTAGTCGCCTGCTAAGGGACTAACTACCTACGGGAAGAAATAGGAAGACCCTAATCTACTCCACCGGGTAACTCATATTGGACTTGGCGGTAGTGAACGCGACTGCTACGCCGCGCAGGAATCGTGGGTTCGATTCCCGCTTAGTGCAAATATTTGTGTGCATCTCAATATCAAAAGTATCTATATATGTTTATCCGCATTCTAGAACCCATAACACAAGCTAGTTAAGCTATGTTTACCATGGGTCTAGGTGGCGTTGTGTATTTTGTCCAAGAATATTCATTCACCAAATAAATCTTTCTTTCTTTCTTTTCTTCTTTCATATTCATATACGTTACCCTATTTTTCCTTTACAGTAACCAATCGGAGAAACCACCAAGTCCTCCCTTAGAGGAAGACAGTGAGGAGGAGCCCCAGCCGGCCGTGCCCACGGGCCGCGTGTCCCTCTGTCACACAGAGGGCTGCTCCGTGGTCGCGGACCATTCCATTCGACGGAAGTGGCTCATCAAACTGAGGTCCAGTGTTAACAAACTGGTAAGTATTTTTATATATACATACCGCTCACATTTATTTCTCTTCTTCTTCTTCTTCTGTCGAATTGACAGCATTTTTGAGTTGCCATCGTGGTGTAGTATTTCCCTATATATATATATACCCTAAGTATTTCTGAATTTATATTTACATATATGGTTTCTGTTAGAAGTTATGCGAATATCACTAATTGAAATAAAACTCCTTTTAAAGATTATTTGATATTACTTCATTTATTATTATACTAAGCCCGACGTTTCAGCTACTTTTTAACGGCAGAATAATTTTTAGTAAATATTTATAATACTAAAGTTTTTCTTCGTAAAACCCCGGGTAGTTTCACTATCAAACTAACGGCTGAACTATCATTTATTTTTAGTATTACTTATGTATTTTTCTAATTATTCATGTATTTTTCGTTTTATTTGTGATTTTTTTATTTTACTAATGTATTTTTCGCATTACTAATGTATTTTTCATATAACTAATGTATTTTTCGTATTACTAATGTATTATTTTTATTCATTAATGTATTTTGTTCCTCAGTTGAAGCTTAAGTGCGACTACCCAGGACTGCACACCATCCCCTTGTGTGGCGAACACTACCGTTGCCTGACGCCCCTCATGGCTTGTGTGTTGTGTCGCAGGAGACTCACCAAGCATCACAATGTGCACTTTATACACCATGTGAGTACACACTACATCATTATTCTCTGAGCCTATTCTCAACTCAGTTAGGGTCTACTTTCTAGTCTAACTAAGATGCGGCTGAACTTCGATATTTTCCGTGAAGCTATCTGTAGCCTTAACACGAAATACTATCGAATTCATAATGTAAAGGTATCGACAGAACGGAGCATTTCGATTGGCGGCTCCACACGCATACAGGTTCACAAGAGGCAGACTGCCAATCACAATGCTCCGTTCTCTCGAAACCTTTACATTACGAATTCGATAGGAGTTCATGCTAGTGCTACTGACCTCCATATAAGGCGATATGGAAATTTTGTAGTTAGGCTAATCGGTATTTTGAGAGGTCCAACTACCCGTAACGACTGCCATAGATGTTCGTATGTCAACCGGGACCGATGGCTTTACGTGCTCTCCGAGACACGACCAGACCAGTGATAATAGCGCTCAAGACAGGATTCTATTCTATCACCCTCCTCGTTGTAAAACCACATGAGATTTAGTGTACTTCGACTGACGCTACCGAACTTTAAACTTGCATACAAATTTACTATATCGCCCAAATCAAATCAAAAATCATTTATCCTGTATAGACCAGTAAACGGCACTTACAAAACGTCAATATCAACAACATTTTATAGAATCAATGAGCAAATGCACCACCGGTTCGAAACGCGGCCCTGACCTGAGAAGACTCCGGCAAGAAACTCAGCGGGCCTTTTCTTTTTTTTTGGTCGCCCGACTTTCCCAGCACTGTATTGTCTGATTCCGTTGAAATGTAATCTTTTCTAAACTGTACAGGCTCTTAATATAAATTTCCAAACACAACCAAATCTCCTCCCCAGGGCTACCTGGATCTGAACCCACTGCTGACGGCGGCGGGCATCCCCGTGCAGTTCACTGAGCGGCCCGTGCTGTGCAAGGCGTGCCAGAACTACTGCTCGCTGCTGCAGCGCCCTGCCGACAACAGGGCCTTCGCGCACCAACATCGCCTCAAGTATGCTCACACATTTACTTTAACACTCACACACACACACACACACACGCACGCACGCACGCACGCACGCACGCACGCACTCACTCACTCACTCACTCACTCACTCACTCACTCACTCACTCACTCACTCACTCACTCACTCACATAAGTGAAACACACATACCCACACACTTTACACTTAGCAAGAAGCGTCATGCGTTGTGGCATTCTTTTCATTATGGACAATTAACAGAACTTTATGGTTTCTTGTTGTTATAATTATCTAAAACTACGAGAATATTTATTTTTGGAAAAATTTTATAGACAAAATTTAAATAACCATATTAAGTTAATCCATATTTTTGTTCGGAGAATTGTGGACAAATATATTGAATATATTGAATATAGGAATATAGGTATAGTAAATTTAAATTGAGAGGGATATAAACTAATACTAGTTAAAAACTATATATCCAAGAAAAGGTAGCTCAAGCCGAAGGGGTAGGCAGAGGTGAATTAAACACCCACTCGGGCACTTAAAAAAGAAATAGTATGCCGAAAACAAATTCGTAACCGAAATTTTAGCAGCTAACTAAATAAATTTGGAATTTGACCCCATTCCTTGCTATGTGCTATACATCGCAAGGAAATTATTTACATGCTGAACCGCACAAGCACTACCAATTAACGTCTTGGAGAGTATCAGGTAATTTAACTAATATAAAACTTTGTCAAATTTCAGATTACTCCAAACATACAACATAGAATTACCACCAAGTTCAGAGAACGAAACCGAAGAACAAACAATGGACGATGGCAAAATAAAGAAGAAACAGCGAGCGAAATCTAAACAACGCAGCGCAGAACCAGAAAACAGCGAGTCTTCTGAAAGAACCAGCGAAAGCACCCCAGAGAAAGACAAACCAAAAGACCACGAGACCGAAGAAGCTCCTTTAGAAGAAGACATCGAAAGTCTCATATCATCAAACAAAATTTTAGTACCAAATGCTGCTAAAACTAGCGAATCCACCACCCACAGTGATGGCTCAGAAGCCGATACCATGGATATGGACGCCCCAATCATACCAATAGACAAACAAACAGAGCTCCAATATCTGTTACAGAAACAAAACAACCCCGCACAATTCCTACCTAAAACAAATCTCACACACAAACAAAGGAATATATTGAAATTACAAAATATAAGCGGGATACAAAAACATGGGCACCAACATAGAATAAATGAGAAGAATGCCAAAAGGATACATAAAATAGGACAGATAGTTGTACACAAAGAAAGGTCGCGTAAGGATGAAACAATTGAGGATGCTATTAAAGATGGACTACCAATATTCAAGAATATATCTCTAAACGAAGAGTGTACTATAGAATCAATACCTAATAAACGACCCGCAGACATTAATACACTGAAAAACAAATGGCAAATGTCCGAAAGCTTTACTCAAGTCAAGAAAAACTTGAGCGAACTATCAAAGAATAAAGATCCAAAGAAATCCTCAGATGTAAAGTATTCGAATCCAGTCAAAAGGCTAGAGACAAACCCGTCCATATCTGTCCGGGAATTGTTCCCGGGGGAAGAAGAGATGAATTTACAGTGCAATATTGAATTTAACAATGTTAAAGGGGTTACACCTCAAGGGTGGGAAAAATGCAGCACTATGATACAATATGATGTTGAAACTAAGAAACTGTGGTGTGAGTTGCAGAGGCCGTATGGCAATCAGTCTTCCTTCTTGAGACATTTGGTTCTTCTAGAAAAATACTTTAGAAGCGGAGACTTAGTTTTGGCACACAACGCTGCACCAAATGCCGCTAACTATAGTGATTCAGCTCAGAATAGACTAAGGGCTTACGATAATGTTGTTAGTGAAACACCTAAGAGAAGTGATCCACCTGTCAGCCTCATAGAATTTAGAAAAAAGCCATCCATGAACGGCAAAAGTTTACTAAAGTCTAATCAAAACGATTCTGATAAAGACACAAAGAAATTCATGCCACCACCAGGGGTTCTGCCTAAAACTAAGTCAAAAAGCGACAAATCTAAGTCAAAGCCATTACCACCAGAGCTTATAGCCATCAACACTCCTAATGCTCAAGGGAGAAAGGCTATACAAAATGTACTGCATAATATTCAGCAGCTAGTCAAAGGAGTGTCGGCGTCGGACCCCACGGAGATCGCGGCGGCGCCTTTGCCCCCCACGGGGGTCAAGCTAGACCCCCCGCCCCCACCGAAAGAGAAGAAAGAGCTGCCCAAAAAGGATGAAGCTCCGAAGAAGACCAAGGCTACAAGTAAACCCTGGCGGCCGACGCTGATGCCTATTACTCCGGTAAGTTTAAATCACTTTACTTTAAGCTTTAGCTTAAGGTATGGTACAGATCGCAAGTTTGATTCCCACTCAGGTACACATTTATGAATTTACATATTATACATTGCATTGGTCTTATGAAATAAATATAAATATTCTAGGACACAACGCCACCTAGACCCACATTAAGTATAGCTTAACTAGCTTGTGTTATGGGTTCTAGAATGCAGATACTTAAATATTTTTTCTTAAATGTATGTCAGTATATTTATTAGCATTCTAAAAACCACATCATAACTGAATCCTTGGTCTACGATAGCCTAGAGGCGAATGTATCGCACTAGTGATTGGATCACGGGTTTCTAGTCCCGTCAGAGCGTTCACTTTTTCTTATCTAAATTGATTTGAATGTGCTTTTGTTCCTTGTTTACCAGCCATGTTAAAAAACTAATCACAAAATTTTTATTTTCAGGAAAACCTAGCAAAAATTGCCCGAGAGCCAACTCAGGTAGCAGTAGACGGGCGAACACTCCCAAGTCTTGTCCAAGTGATGTCAGCTGGCCAACGGTTCCACATCACACTCCAAGATTACAACAAAATGTGTATCATGAGGCGGGAGAAACTACAGCAGTTACAAGACGGAGAGAAGACCAAAAGACAGTCCACCGAAGACACTACAGTAGTCACAGAAATCCAACCGTCTACTATGCTTGGAAACGGTGGCACCGTTGTACAAAACATATCCACCGAGGAAAAAAAAGAAGTCCAAGAACTCGGACAAATTGGTGCCAATGCTGCCACCATACTAAAAAATGTTGGACTCAAGAATATAACTATAGCGCCTATCACACCAAAAACGGCCACAATTACGTCACAGACGATCGCTTCACCAATAGTAACGTCGCCATCTTTGTTAGTGACGTCAACACCAATCAAAATTCCTCAACTGGGACCGGCTGTGTCAATAGTGAGCGAAACAATTATATCACCACCGGTCATGACATCACATATGATAATGCCGAAGATACCAAAATCGTTGACAGTCATCCCTCAAACTGTTATGACGAGTCAAGTGAACAGTCCATCGGGGACAAGCCAGGATAATCCACGTCCATAACGAAGCCTGTACTTCGTGGTGATATAGCGAATGCCTGAGGGCAAAGCTCACCATGACTGACTTTGCATTACAAGCACCCCGAGAGCCTTAATAATTATATTGTGTAAATAAAACTAGTGTAGTGTCGGACAATGTGCTGTGAATGACAAAAAACTGTTAAATATAGTACTCAGAAGGTTTAATTTTTTTTTTTTCGTTTGTGCAAATGATGCGACGGTTTGTGCTGGCGATCCTGTACGCTGAGAGATCAGTTGTGTTAGAAAATACATTTTCATTATGCGGTTATCACAGACGTAAGTTTCTAAAATTACGACAATATTGACTTTAATACCTTCTAAATGTATGTAAGGTAATATGACATCTAATATAATGGGTATAAAATCTTAATTTGAATAGCAATAGAGAGTATTTTGATGATGCTTTGATGATTGAGAGATGTTTATAGGTACCGTTCCTGACTTTTAATAAGTCTACATTGTCCACTTAAGATTTACATTGTCATAAAGCTTTTAGTTTCTGAGCAGCTAAAACATTGTTAATAATTCAATAAACGGTTTTATCTGCTTTATAAAGGTACTTACTGTCATCCTTATATGTTATTATTATTATTTATTAGCAGGCAGGCATTTGAGACAACTGTTAGTTGCCTGTATCCAGTTATCCATTGTTGTTATAAAGGTAATATTTCACAACCAAAGCCAAAAGGTGTCAAAATACATACGTATGAGTATATAAATCAATACACTTAATAATACCATATCTCACGTTAATATACACAAGCTTACGTCTGTGATAACAACCCCAACGCTTTGTGAATCATCATCATAAGCTTATTGAGAGGCCTCTTCTAGTTTTTATTATAAAGCAGCCATTCATCGGCCAATATGTCAGACACATACTCCACTCTCATGTTGGTTAATGAATGGCTGCTATTACAAGCCTGACTATTCCCTACACACAAAAAAAACTAAAGTTCCTTCAGCAAGCATTCAAAATTCTCTAGTCAGGGGAAAAATACGCATTTATAATTTATTTATTTCAATGTACCCGCTATAGAGGTGAAGTTATTGTATGTCATTTGTAAGTATGACGTCATTACCTCGTATCATTCGCATAAAGTAGACTATGTATATGTATAGTGATGTATAGCATTACTTTGTAAGGATATCATTCGGAACATATTTTTCCAACTGTTATTATAGTTAAGATGCATTAGAACTCATTAGAACTAAAAATCCCAATTAGGATATGAACAGGAATTAATGAAACAATATATACGATTATATCATTTTAATATTGATTTGAAAACTTTTTTATAATAGAGGGACATTTATGTTTGGATAATATAAAATAATAGCTTGAATTAACCCAAAGTACAATAATAATTTAAATTCTAGAAGTTAATATATTATATTCATAACGGTAATTTATTAATAAATTTGTTCTCGCTCAGTTTGGACACAAATTTATTAATAAATAGCCACTTAGCTTATTACAAAGATATTTTTCACACATTACTGATTCACAAAACATATTTATATTAATCTTAAAGAAAATTAGATAATTGATTCACCAACCATATACGCAATGAACATCATATGACGTAGGGTTATATGTACCTACTCACCCTGAGTTGAAACCATTCACCTGGAGTTGAAACTACTCACCCTAGGGTGAGTTCTTATAAATATTAACAGTAAATAGAAGTTCATTTTTATTACATCATAAATTAAACATAAGTAACATTAAATGTAATTAATTATCATCGATATCGTCATAAAATCATTAATTTATATCCACATTACTTCCATCCTTAGATCTATCCTAACTATAAATGTCCCTACAGTAAAGTATATTTAAAAAAAAAAATATTAAAAAGTTGGTGATTAAATGTGTGCCTCACAGAATTATAATATGTATAACAAAACAGTGTACATAAGTATATTCAATCACGAGAGCCAATGGTTAGTTCTGACACGTTTTTATAAGATAATCTTACGCTCATTGAATCCTGTACGTTTTGTCTATTTAGAAAAAAAAGTAATTTGCAACAAGTATATACATGAGTAGATTAAATTGCAATCTACTGTTCAAATCATCCCCGACATTTCGAATTTCCAATGCTTCAAATGTGGTTTCGTGGCTTAGCGGTCAGCGTGCCCCTATGCGAAATAGATCGCAGGTTCGAAACCCGTAGAACCATTTACTTTTTTCGATCTAAATTTAATTTCAACCATTTTATTTAGCTGTTTATTACGCGTAAGCGATCGATCGCTGTTCTGTTAACTGGTTATTCGCGGTCAGCCCATTCGTAAGTTTTCCCGTTTTGCTATATGTAGATACTTATGTAATATATAAAATATGATAACATAAATAAATAAAAAAGTTTAAAAGTTAATCCTGTAACGATCATAACAAAACACATTTGCAGTTTATTTCAGTAATTTTACATTCTAATTAAATTCTTTGTCACTTTGTAACGAAACCGATAATATTCTATTCATGCTATAGTTCTACTATTACCGCCTGATACCTATAGGCACGGTTTTTGGACCTAAGTCGCTAGAAAAACGACACTGTCGCGCGCGAATTGCCTTGATATTATATGTAATTTGTAGATTTGAGCTCTTTAACCGTTGTACCCATTGCTATCCTCAAAAAACAGTCCAAAAACGCGTATTTGGCTTATAGAGCGCCTTTTGACCACATTTTGGGTTCAAGTCTCGTGCCTATACCGATACCGCGCTTTGGATTATGTGCACAGCGAAAGGTTGAGTATTGCTATCTCGCTCGCTCTCGGTACAAGCTCTTTCTTTCTCTTTCTTTACCTCGCCCCCCGCCGCGTATAAAACGGTACAGCGATCGGTCCATACACAAAATAAATAATAATTTTAAAGATTCCATTCTCCATATTACATCTACATAGACAAACGTACAGGCATATGTTGAAATATAATTATATATCTATATTGTTGAAATTTAGCTATTTTATTTGGTCTACAGTATAGCTAGGTCCAATGTTAGAAGTGTACACGAAAATTTAATGTTTTGTACGGTGAAACGTGAAATGGCGTTGCTCATACATTATGTACAGTTTCTGAAAAGAAATATAAGTGATATCGGTACTTTAACATGTGATTTGATTCATATATATATACCCATATTGTTACCGGCTCCATTTTGACTAATCGACAAAGAGGACCTTTTTTATCGTGTGCAAAATCCCCACGGATACCACCTCCGCCAACACCGGTGGAGATGATTATGTCGGACTCGAACCGACTAAAATGCACGCCGTATATGGGTCTTTGATTACTCGAGGTGAGATATATAAGACATATCTCTCACACCCCGGCAGACCCGGGGACATTTCTTTTAAAATGACCCCTTTGTTTTGAGACAACCTTGAGAAACGAGGCCCTGGCATATGCCGATAGTTTTGATTTAATATATAATCTGTGAACTTGCGCTAGCTGCCGTAGCACCTAATGCTATACTCAAAAGACACCCAAAAAAAACGTTTTGTGAAGTGATTGAGGTGCAATATATATGCCGGTAACTATATTATAACTTCCTTCCTAAACTATTATTGTGATTATTTATGTCTTGGGAATTCCCCTTTGTGTTGAAATTCTAATCTCTAAGTAGGACAATTCTAGGTATAATCAAGATATTAAAAGCGTAATCGTTTTATTTACAAATTGGTATGGCACGAATTAAGAGTTCAATGAAATAAATTTTGCATAAAAATGAGATTATCTAAACTGATTTATTTTTATTATTATGATTATTTTCCTATATTTTTTCAACATATCTAAAATGCGTACTCTCTTTTTTTATTAAATGAACTCGTGGCTGTATGTAGATATAAATAAATAATGAAATCTACAATTTAAATATTCTTGTAAACATAAATTCCCGAAATGGTAGGTAGAGCTGTACTAAACACCCATATTTCGCCAGGGTCCATAAAAAGTCGCATAAATTTCTTTACCCGAAATTGTTCTTCCTAAAGATTTTGAATCCGAATGATCACTCGTCCATGATCCAATTATCGGAGTTGAAGATTTATAGGAACTTTGGCGCACCCATTTCGCCAACCATAATTTACTGTACTAAGTGGTTAAGGGGCGAGATAATTACCGTCATGCTGACGCTTTAACTTATCCATCTAAAAATACACCTAAATCCTAAGCTTTTGTCCAAGAATACATAATGCAGATGGCGCTAGGTAGACAGAAGTCTGGTCTACTACAATAGTATGAAATTAACTATTAAAATGCCGGTTTCGAATACTTTGATACAAAAATTACAAATATAGTTCGTACTCCCTCAATAAAAAGAAATAAAACAATTTAATAAATTACAATACCTTTTTATCGCGCGAAGAATCCCCACGAAAGTCGGACAGCATGCCGACATAGACATCTCTTCAATTCTTTTCGACCAATAAAATCGTTGCAAAAATGTGTCTCGTGACCACGTCTTCATTGGTCGAAGAATTTATGCCGTTATTCCTTGCCGGCGCACGTGTTTCCTTCTTCCTACAGTCCCGGGTCCTTTAAGCGGGACGTGAAAAAGCATCTGATGAGGCCGTCAAGCTGAGCGCCACCATTGTAGCACTGAACGGGTTTGCAATGATGACCCTCTTTCATGAGACTTTGCCTTCAGTTTAACATCAGGCGAGGTGAAGTCAAATTGACGTGCCATAGATAAAAAAAAAGTTTTTTTTTTTTTTTGCCGAAGTTATCCCTAAAATTGAGACCTTTGTCCCCCCCCCCCCCTCCCCCCTCCGGCTGTTATCTCTCTAAGTAATTTGAATAAGTTTCTGAAGAAATCGCTTAGGTACCCTCTCACGCACTCTATACCCTCATTTGAGCCATTCGTTGACCGGACTATTTATAAATAGGTATTATAAAGTTACATTCAAAGGGTTAAAGGGTGTGACGCCTCTGGTCTTGCTAACGTCCATAGGCTATGTGACTACCATCAGGTGGGCCGTGTGCTTGTCAGCCACCTTGGTGGTTTAAAAACATTTGCAGTTGATGGTAGGAGGTAGTTCATAGTACGGGTCCAGTTGTAGTTTTTTATCTCCTCTCATTCTATCTGTCTACCCTCTCCCTCGCATTTGATTTATAAATGAAATGGTTCCTTATAAAGCAGTATATTCGTTATAATAATGACTAGCTGTAGCCCGCGGCTCCGCTCATTGTTATCAAACCATAGACATTAACAATAATGATTTTAAAACTATATTAAATTTTGTTTTTATTGGCCGCTTGATACCTAAGTTAAATTCGATCTTCAAAAACAGTACTTCCTAAATGCTATCCATTTTGATGATAAATTTCGTATTACTTTATTACAGCTGTCACTTTTCAAAAATGTAATAAAAGGTGCTGTTTGCCTAATATTGTCTCACTCATACACAAAAAATATCATAAAATTTGGATTTGTCATTACAAAATGCGAAAATGTCAGTATTGAAAATTGCTTTCCTCCAATTTCTTTAAACAAAACATTTCATATATGTAACTACCGGTTTTGAGCAACTATTTTCAGAAACTGTACGTCTAATAAAGCCATTCCGTAGCCTACAACTTGACATGTTAAATTTAGTAATTTTGGGAGTAGGGTCGGGTGTCTCACAATGAACCAGGCAGCTACATTTAACCACCTACTTATTTCGGAAATATGACGTTGCCGATCCGGGCTAATAGGGGTAAAAGAGAGGTATTTACCTTCCCCTTCTGCCCACTAGTTTGACTGGCGATAGTGTGCGAAGAGTTTGTGTGACAAACATTTTTACGAAAATTGCTCAAAAAGTAATTTTTTTCTGCAAGTTTGTTTCTTTTTTCACATTTTTGCTGTTAATGATATTGGTTTTTTTATATAAACCCTATTTTACATAATAACCCAACACATAAATGCATCATAATTCGTTACACTGCGAGATTGTTTTCCCGGCAAAATTTTGAGGTCAGTTATTAAAACGTGGTCTGTCCTACAATGAGCCACTTTTGGGTGGTACACATTGAACCATGGTTCACTGTTACACCAGTTCACTCCAGATGTTAAATTGAACTAAGATTGCAATTATTTTATTCAAATTTAGATAGGAAAAAATTAATGCTTCACCGGGATTCGAACCCGCGATCTTTCCCTTACAATCTTGCCCCTTCCCCCTGTAAGGGAAAGATCACGGGTTCGAATCCCGTCGAAGCATTAATTTTTTCCTATCTAAATTTGATTTGAACCGTCAGCATACTAATTGATTTAAAAATTTTCTGCATACCTAATTATTTTGATTCGTTATTGGATTAAATACAAATTAGTCTAAATATAATAATATAATATAGCTAATAAGGTGGTTCAATGTGGAAAATATCCTGGTTAAATGAGTACATCCCGATGGACACATTGAACCAAATCTCGTTTTCCATAAATTGTGTCTTTACTCTGAAACCAAATGGAATTTAAAGAATAAGTGATTGTATAATTGTAGCTAAATAAATTTACTAACAATACACAAAAAATTAAAAGCATTCATCGAAAAATGAGCACGCTACAAGATTTTGAAATTTACCCGGTTCAATGTGAGACACCCTACCCTATCCACTATTGTTCATATTGATTTTATATAAGTTTTTGAACAAATTGTATCCCTACCATAGTCCGGATGTTTAGTTTCTTCCAAAGATAGTGCAATTACAATTATTATGTTTAGTTATATTTCGTTCGGCGCGTCGCCACGCCCGAGGTATGAATTGTCTAATAAACATATCTTATCTCCTGAAATCTTGTGTTTAATTCAATTTTTTTTCGAACCTTTAGCCGCGGTAATGCACAGCTGAGACGAGGTCTCGAGTTCGATCCCAGGTTTTATTATGGCACACACCAATGACGTTCATTGCTTTTCGAAGTTATGTGTGTATTTATCGCAGGTTTTATAATTATAAGTGCATGGCAATAGGGTCGCCACTTGGGTCTTTATTTTTTGACAATTTCGTGTAAATCGTGACTCTTGATAACTATAATTACGGCCATAAGGTTTTTTACCTTCTTTAAATATAATTCAGACCTCGTACCGATGTGAACCCACTCCCTAACACTTGAAATTTAGTTCAGCTAAAGTTTAAGTAAGTAACTAAATTATCGAATTTGATAACTCTTCTCTTATAAGTATTCTTATAAAAAATTTAATAAATTGTTTCCTAATTAATATGTAGTGCATACTGTACGATTCTACTTTTGGTTCTCGGCATCCTTCTTCTTGGAGTGTTTTGAGCCGCCTTTGGTTCTTTTCCATTTCATTCTTCTATTCTGAAACCACACTTTCACCTGGAAATCAACAATACAACAGTCTTATAACCTGACAACACTATACCTATATCAAACGAAATATATCAGGACTTCTAGACATAGTGACATTCTATTGATGGTATTGCGTCGAACCGAACCGTTTTCAATTGCTATTATTAAATGAAGTACTTGACATTGCGGTGATTTTAATAATACATAACATAAACTTACTCCTATATCCCCGAAGGGGTAGGCAGAGGTGCTAGCACTCACATTTCGCCAGTTTATGTTTAGGTCCCAATGTAATAGGTGGCGAGCCTATTGCCATTAACCGGGCACTTATAAACCTGCGATAAATACACACATAACTTTGAAAAGTATCGAAAATTCATCTGGGATCGAACCCGAGACCTCGTATCAGCAGTCCATTACCCATACGACTAGGTTACCGCGATAATAAAAGATATAATAATAAAAATATGTTAAATAAAATATATCGAGTCACAAAAATTTTATGAGAATTCCATACTTTAGGTACTAAGCGTTTCTACTGGCGTTTTCGCCAATAGAATGTCACTTTATCTAAAGCCCCAGCAACATAACAGGGACACACTGGTTGCCACAATAGAAGAAGGGTCTCTTCGGCCCCAGGTCTGTTGAGATACGAGAGATATGTCTTGGATTATCTCACCTCCGACAGTCAAAGACCCAAAGACATGCGTTTTAGTCGGTACGAGTCCGAGAATATCAACTCCACTGACTTGGTCGGGGCCGTGAGGAGTTTGTACATGATGGAAAAGTGTCCATTACCTGTCTTTCAGTAAGATGGAGTGCCACGGCGATCTCGTACCTCCTCAAGCGAGTGAGATAATTAGCTCGAGCGAACTCTGTCTCCAGACTCCTAATCTGGGTCTTCGTGAAGGCTGTACGCTCCTTGCGACCACCGTTCGAACGTGTCTCTACAAAATGCAAACAGTTAGTATTTACAAAAAAAAGTATCTAAGTATGTTTATACGCATTCTAGAACCCGTAACACAAGCTAGTTTAGCTCACCATGGGTCTAGGTGGCGTTGTGTAGATTGTCCTAGAATATTTATTACTTATTATTATTATTTCATTTTTAAATTGACAGGTGAGAGAGCTTTGGAGCCTGTGATTTTGGTTTACAACTCTATGGAAGGTAGGAACATGATTTCCATAAGGTAGTTATATAGTAAAATCTATTTACTACTTAAATAAAAATGAATCGCTAAATATTTTGCTAAGGTAAAGCTAATTTTTGAGTTGCCATCGTGGATGGCAACTCTGACAAAAGAAGAAGTCAAGTAAAATATATAATTAACTAGCTAACCCGCGCAACTTCGTCTGCGTCACCCCGTTTTTCCAACATTTTTCACCTCTTCTCTGCAACACTTGGTTGTAGCATGATGTTATATACATTTAAACCTTCCTCTTCAATCACTCTATCTATTAAAAAAACCACATCATAATCCGTTGCGTAGTTTTAAAATTTGAAGCATACTTAGGGATCAGGGATATAGGGGCAGAGAAAGCGACTTTGTTTTATACTATGTAGTGAAGTATTGGTTTACGATACATCAGGCCTTATTGCATGCAAACATTCATTCACAGGAAACTGTAAACGCCTAGCTTTAGTACTCGTTCCTATAAGTACCTATGTCTGTATAGTCTAGCTAGGCTAATGTTTGCCAGATGGAACGGCGCCGGCGCTGCCTGTCTATGTTTACGAACTACACCCCGGTTTGTGTGCGGAGCGCTCATAAACTGCACGTTTCCACTCGTAAAACTACGTGGCGAGATGAGTAGAAAACGTATACCTTTAGCCTTCACCTTACCATCAGGCGGGGTGAAGTCAATTGACGTGCCCTAATTTAAAAAAAACCTGCTTATTCGTCCTACAATCCTGAGTCCTTTAAGCGGGGCGTGAAAAAGTATTTGAAGAGGTTGTCAAGCTGATCGCCACCATTGTAACACTGTACGTGTTTGTTATGGTGACCCTCTTTTCTGAGACTAACTTCAGCTTACCATCAGGTGGGATGAAGTCAAATTGTCGTGCCCTATATAAAAATTAAAAATATTATTCTTCCAATTGCAATAAAATTGCTTGCACTTAAGCGAAAGCACAATAGCGATCAACGATCTACAATGATTGAAGCCGGGTGTACCTATGGGACCTTGCAGATTTCCACGACGACTTTCACCTTCTATTTGCTGGACGAGGGTCAGACGCAGGTTTTCCTTCTGAGTTTGAGAAATCAGTCATCAATATTTTTTTACATTCAGCTCAAATATTTTTAGCAGAAAAATAGGGGAGCGGTCCTGAGCTTCATTGACGCTCGGATGTAGAGAAAAGATAATATTTATTACATAATATGTAAGGAAATATACTACACATTTCTCAAGTGTTTGTGTCTAAAAGTAAACTTACTATTAAGGGTATTGTCCAATTCAAGATTATTTGGGTGATAAACAATAATTAGCTAGATACAATTATTTGCTAAGCTAATAAGTAGACTAAGTACCTCATCAATCTCTGAGCCTATTCCCCACCTCAATTGGGGTCGACTTTCTAGTCTAACTAAGATGCGGCTGAACTTCGATATTTTCCGTGAAGCGACTGCCATCGGATCTCCACAACCAAATAGGTGATATCGAAGTTCTGCAGTAGTTAAGCTAGTCGGACTTTTGAGGACTCCAACTACCCGTAATGACTGCCATAGATGTTCGTATGGCAGCCGGGACCGACGGCTTAACCACCAGTGCAAATAGCTATTTACAAATATTTGCACCGAGCGGGGATCGAACCCGAGCCTCCTGCGTAGCAGTCGCATTCACTACGGCCACGCCGCAGAGGCTTTCTAACTAAGTACCTAAAGGGATGAAAAGCATGCTGATTTTTAACATTTACTGGGTTAACTTATTATTTTCTTCTGCGCCATTCTCTAACAGTGCGTTTTCCTAGACCAGTATTAAGCGCACTAAAAAAAAGTAAATGAACAAATCCAGTCACGTCAAAACAGTCATCATAGCATGCCGCAACTATATTTTAGAAGAGTATTTAGTAAAATTTCGTTTTAAAAATGATTTTTAAGGCTGAGTTACGAAAACTTATAAAATTCTATACTACAATCCACTCACCGTCTTCGAAACTCCTGGTCTGCTCTTCAGACTCTTCCTTCACGACGACATGGCTTTCCCACTCCCCCCATTCCCAGTCACAAGCTTCTCTCCCCTCACAAAGACCTCTATCAACCGCCCGATAATCATAAAAGAAAGGAAGATACCCAGCGTGGAATATTTCTTGATTCAAATCTTGGGTCAAAATTGGTTCAAACTGAGATGGGTTTAAGGTTTCTTGGTATTCATTTGGGTTGTCCACTGGTTGAAAATTAGTTATAATGTTATATTCCATTATGTTATGTAAATTTTGTGGAGTTTAGCACTTATTTTCGAGTTTATTCGATGCGAGAAACAGTTTTTCGACGTTTGTAAAAACGGCCTTTTGAATTTAACCTTGATGTTTGTTATAAAGTTTATTTATTTATTTAGTTTTCTTAAACGTATTTTTTATTCAGAATATTTCAGTAAGTAGCTACCTAGTTATTGTCTCATTGGGACACGTCTGTACCAAACAACGTTTCAGTGATATGATGTTGATCGTTCAGTTATGCGCATGAGCAGCCTGGGCGGAGCTTAAGCGTCTTGGGCGGGACTTGTTAAGATGGAAATTAATCTCACTTTGAATTTCATCCTTACCATTATTTATGTAATATAACTAACTACTTACTTACGCATATAATATGTATCTCCGAAGGGATAGGCAGAACCGCCTGTGTCTTCGAATGGTTATGCAAAACCATATTTTGCACTCAATATATTTACACAAAAGGATGAAAAAGTATTTAGGTGCGAACTGTCTGTAGATAAAAGCCATAAAAGGGTTGTATTTTTTTTAAACAATTTGGGTGGCAGATAATTTTTCGAATATTAATATTGACTTTCATTAATAGTTTAACTGCATTAATGGTTTTATATGAATGACACTGTTTCGGACTCGCTATGAAATTATTTATGGCAAGGCAAGGTAGTTAGTTTCATATTTTATCTTCTCACCCGTTTTTTACATTATCGTGTTGGCGGGCAGTTTTCAGCAACATTTAGTGAACTGTGACACTAAATTTTATGGCCATGAGCGTTCGATATACAAAATACTATTCCGATATTTTTACAAAATTCGATAGATTTTCGTGCTAAGGGTAGGTATTGGGGCCTTACCACCAAAATTACAAATACAATAAATAATATTTCAATCTTATTTTACTTCCATAGTTATTCGGACCGTCAGCGTCCGTCAGGATTCACAGAACACTATTGTTAGGTATATGAAATAGGCACGGAGGACCGAACTATATAGATGAATGATAACTTACTTCAATTCTCCATGGAAATAGGTCAAACAATTGAAACAATATATCTTACATGGAGACATTTATTTGTTTTATTTGTTAGAATTGACACTTACTTATCTTATGAGATGTACTTAAGTACACGAAAATCGATGCACGACAACGGTTCAGAGTGTCTGAATCACACTATGAAAGTAATTGATTGCTTACTTCCGGACACTTCTACGAAAATTCCGTTTATTATATAACTAAAGTTTTATATTACTATTGGAATTCGCTCTCGTACACCTCTTTTAAATTACTTATTTTGGCTAGATTTCACCCAAACGGCTACCGTAAAAGCTTGTCTAGAAATTGTCAATAACAATTATCATACAGTACAAACAACAATCTTCGTAGGTACCTACATAAGTACTTAATTTAGTAACCATTTCTGATCAGGTTGAATAAAAAAACAGAATCTATGATCTATGTTTTTATTTTTTTTAATATTCTAGGACAATCTACACACAACCAGACTCACGATAAGCATAGCATACCCAATTTAGATGAGATAAAATGGGGTGTTATGGCGGGAACACGCAAAGTGTCATTTCACTCCCGTTTCATTTTCTAAATGTGATGTAAATTCGAGATTTTATGTGTAAAAATGTTGGAGTTTTAAACATAGAGCGCACAAGTGTAGGAAAGCGCACAAGTGTAGGAAGTGGCATTCATAGTAAATTGTGATTTTTCGTGTTGGTGTCGAAATCTCCTTAAAAACCTTCTAGTAGTAAAGTTTCCACTATTTTACTGAGGCCAACTATCATCCGTCATCGTCATCATTATCATCAACAATCATTAGGTATTACGCATAGTAAGCCTTCCTGTAGGGCGAAACCTATGCTCGGGCCCTCTCCGTGAGTAGCGGCGCTGCCGTGAAAACAAGTACTACTTATTCCACGATGGCAACATAAAAATGCAGTCGATACGATAGAAAAAGATTATTACAACTAGTTATATAGCTTCACTACATAGTATAAAACTATAAAATAAAGTCGCGTTCTCTGTCCCTATGTGCCTTTGTATGCTTAAATCTTTAAAACTACGCAACGGATTTTGATGCTGTTTGTTTTTATAGATAGAATGGTTAAAGAGGAAGGTTTATACTTATGTATATAACATCATGCTACGACCAACAGGTGCGGAGCAGGAATGAAAAATGTTGCAAAAATGGGGTGACACACACGAAGTTGCGCGGGTCAGTAGTAGTCAATAAAGTGTTTTAATGTAAAACAGACTTTGCCTTTTACTCACCATCAAGCTATGTAAAGTCAAATTGACTTGTCATAGATATATAAAAAAAAATAACATTATAAAATAAGACTTGATATCATAGTGCTAATTAGGTGCCATGTCATATCATCCAAAAAAAAAGCATACCCAATTTAAAAAAAAACATTCCAATTAGTTATCGACCACTTCCTATTAATATTTCAATTTTTATAATTGCATGATTTAGGTGTGAGCGGTCCCAAACATCTTGTTACAGATAGCGAGGCGAGGGGACAAACACTCCCTCGGGACACCCTGGATGAACTGTGGCCTCGTGTTCTCACGATGCCCTAGTAGATAATTACGCCCTATTTAGTAGTGTTGATGAATTTATAGTTTTACGACAGTAGTAATTGGTAAAAGCTTGCAGATTATTTTTATTTTTTTGTAACGACTATTATCAACCGAAATCACTAATATTCCTTTTAACCCCTCCAGCTAAGCTACGAGTGGGTGTGGAGTTGATTTACGTCGTGTAATGATCAAGATTTGAACCTGGGAGCTGTCGATCGAAAGCCCTCCTTTTATCCACTAAGGAATATCAAAGATAGGTAATGAATTGTGTACTTACTGTGATTATAACATAAACTTATCTTTAGAGGAACGAAGTGTGCGAGTCAGTAACATGTGGATCATCATACCTATTTATGATATACACTAAAAAATAATTTAAAGAAAAACAAAAAACCCGACTGCCTAACTAACCTAACCTAACTAAAAAGAAAGAAACAAGCCCAGTAGTTAAAATTTCATACAATACTCACAGTCGGGGCCACTTAGGAAGATGTGATTGGTAAAATTTAAATGGGCCCCGACTGTGAGTATTGTATGAAATTTTAACTACTGGGCTTGTTTCTTTCTTTTTAGTTAGGTTAGGTTAGTTAGGCAGTCGGGTTTTTTGTTTTTCTTTAAATTATTTTTCTTATTTTATACTTTTTAGTTAAAATTCATTTAAAATTTATTCTTTTATCAAAATATTATTTTTGTTTGTATATCGTTTATCCTTGAAGTAAGAAAATTAGCGAGAATTAATGTTTTGTTAAACAACTTTAAATCGTTATATATCCTAAACTATTAGTTAAAATGAAAAATGGTAAAAGGAACCTACATATGATTTTAAAATACCTATTCAACGACACCCCACTTGACATAGTTCATCGAATTTTTTTATTTTTTATTTTGTCAATATGGCGTCTGGTGGTCGCTGTGGTGAATTTTGATTACTGTCATGTCTTTAGTGACACTCGCAAGGTTAAGACGAATCGATTGAGGTAAGAATCATCAAAATCGGTCTATGCGTTTAGGCTCTAGAACGCCACATAGAAACAAACATACATACATACATACATACATACATACATACATACATACATAGACTGATAAACACAATACCCTCCTTTGCGTCGCGCAGTCGGGTAAAAAACAGCCACACCAATTCCAAACAGACATATTTACACACAAATATTTGTAGGAACCAAACCCGCGTCCTCTGACATTACAGTCAAACACTACCGCCACGCACGGAGTCAGCCGATGAAGCGGATGAGATATTATTGCAAATGAAACGTGTCATACCGGTAATCCGCCGGCAGTTACGAGAAATCTATTTGTTTGTACGGGTAGTTGCTATTTCCTTCTACATTTATGCGCTCAGATTAATTAGATCTAAGTTGTATAACCCTTTGTGAGTAATTGTTGAATATTATGATGTATGTTGAAGACCGCGGTAGCCTAGTGGTATGGGTAATGCACTGCTGAGACGAGGTCTCGGGTTCGATCCCAGGTTTTACCATGGCACACACGCACACCAATGACTTTTCGATGCTTTTCGAAGTTATGTGTGTATTTATCGCAGGTTTATAAGTGCCCGGTTAATGGCAATAGGCTCGCCACCTATTACATTGGGACCTAAACATAAGCTGGCGAAATGTGGGTGCTAGCACCTCTGCCTACCCCTTCGGGGATATAGGCGTGAGTTTATGTTATGTTGATTCTTCTTCGTGTCAGTGGCAACACTGGCAACAATTATAATACAGCTAGATAGGCCTAGCCAAAAACTCGGCTACACCAACCGCCGTCCGGAGTCCAGCATTAGTTTTTTCCAGTCTAACTGCGTTGTGGTTGAACTTTGATATTTTGTGGCCTCCACAAACTGTAGATACAGGCGATATTGAAGTACTGTCGTTAGACTAGTTATTGGAGTTTTTGGGTCTCCAACTACCCGTAAGGATTGCCTTAGATGATCAAATGACATGACAAGTGGGACCAAAGGCTTAGCGTGCTCTTTGACACACGACCAGACCAAAGCAAATGCTGAAAAAAATACGGTTAGCCCTCACCGCCAGGGGTAGTTAGTCCCCGACAGGGGTCATCTCGAAGAGAAGGCCCCAGGTCTGCCGGGGTGCGAGGGATATGTTGGCTACTACCTCACCTTCGGCATCTGAAGACGGCGTGTGTTTTAGTCGGTTCGAGTCCGACATAACCTACCCAACCGGTTCCGGTGGGGGGATATCCGTGGGGATTATTCGCACGATAAAAAAAGGGGGTAAGTTAGTTGGACTCGAACCGACTAAAACGGTACGGTACGTTTCAGGACTCATTTTGGCATATAATTATAATGCAATCTCCTCGCATTTTGGAATAATATATAGTAATAATAATAATATACCTTTCTTTCTACCTATGGCCAACTAAATAATCAACAAACACAAAGAAATCCCAACAAAACTTCATTCGTTTTGTGGCATGCAATGCACCCTTCGTGTTTAGTCAGCTGTTAGCGATGTCCACAGATAACAAATTTGACGTTTCTTTTTACTGCTCATTGGTGAAAGCCCGATGACTGTTTCAAGACACTGGCTCGAAACCCTTGTTGTCTTTGCATGTTTAAAAAAATAATAACGTGTTACCTTACGTACAGATAAAATATTGTTCCATGATACTGTTCAAACATATCAAGAGGCTTTCAACCTGAGAGCCATATTGATGTTTAGGTATTTGATATCTTTAATCATCATCATCATCGTCAGTTCAACTATAGGACGTCCACTGCTGAACATAGGCCTCCCCATTGACTTCCAATCCGACCGGTTGACTCTTACTATATCGTCCGTCTATCTCACGAGTGTTGTACGAGGTCTCATCTTGTACGTGGTCTCCATTCGAGAACCTTTCGGCTCCAACATCCTTCAGTACTGCTTGCTATGTGCCTCACCCACTGCCTCTTCAGCTTGCTATCCTGGTGGGTTATGTGGGCAACTTTCGTTCGTCTACGGATCTACTCATTTCTGATTCGATCTCGTAAAGAAATTCCAAGTAATAGCCCTTTCCAAAGCTCGCGGGTCCACGACGATATCTATAGCCATATTGACGTGCTGTACCTACATAAAAAATCACCTAAATCCTTGTAATGAGATATCAAATAAGTACCTAACTGACTAATTGAAGATCTATTTTGAATGAGTACATAAGTAGGACCGCGGTAGCTTAGTGGTAATGGACTGCTGAGACGAGGTCTCGGGTTCGATCCCAGGTTTACCATGGCACACACCAATGACTGCGATGCTTTTCGAAGTTATGTGTGTATTTATCGCAGGTTTATAAGTGCCCGGTTAATGGCAATAGGCTCGCCACCTATTACATTGGGACCTAAATATAAACTGGCGAAATGTGAGTGCTAGCACCTCTGCCTACGCCTTCAAGGATATAGGCGTGATACTATATAAAAAAAAAGTACATAAGTAGGTATGTACTTGTGGGTTCCTGACTAACTTAGGGGGTCTTCCGTTATAGGTGACCAGATGAGACAGCCGGGCTGTACCCAATGATACTCCATGGCTGTATCCGACATAAGTAGCTAATATTAAAATGATTTACTAATACCTATTTCTTTTCGTGTCCTGCTTGTGTTTGATAACTATAGGGTTGTCTCTAGAGAACAATTTATTAATATCTGAATTTGGTGGCTTTTCAAACCGCGGTAGCCTAGTGGTATGGGTAATGGACTGCAGAGACGAGGTCTCGGGTTCGATCCCAGGTTTTACCGTGACTCACAGCTTAATCACACATAAATCATGCAAAAGCTTTTTTATAATTCATGATGGTTATGGCGATGGTATTATGAATTAAGTAGAGTGGCGTTAGTAATGAAATGAGTTAATATATCAATTTGACTGCCTGATTGATTGCCTAGTAGTAATGGTAAGGGACTGCTGAGACGAGGTCTCGGGTACGATTCCAGGTTTTACCATGGCACACACCAATGACTTTCCGATGCTTTTCGAAGTTAAGTGTGTATTTTTCGCAGGTTTTTAAGTGCCCGGTTAATGGCAATAGGCTCGCCACCTATTACATTGGGACCTAAACATAAACTGGCGAAATGTGGGTGGTAGCATCTCTGCCTACCCCTTCGGAGATATAGGCGTGAGTTTATGTCATGTTATGTTTTCAAACAAATTTTTTAACCAGCTCTAAGGTTTTCATAACAACTACGAAATTGATGAGAATGTGTCTGAACTGAACTCAACTGTTATCATCATCTTAAAAATCATCATCATCGTATGTCATCTTAAAAAAAAATAGATAAATAAAGACCACTTTTATTATTCGTTTCCAAATTATTTTCGACAGCCCTACATCCTAATATCGCGGTTGGATATCTGATGAGTTCTACAGACGCGATAAAGTCATAATAGTCTTTTATTTATAGTGGACCAGTTCATTATATTTAGTTGCGACGTATTTCGGACACTATACATGGCACATTCAATGTTTAGCTTCATTAAAACTATGACGACATAATCATGTGGGTCACCATTGCATATAAACATAATATATCTACTACCTACTTGTTATATGTAGGTAGGTAAATCATTTTATGTTATATGATAAGTCGACTTTCCACGGCATATTATAATTTTACGAATGTGTGAGCATTTTCACAGACTACACACCGTAGAAACACACTGGGCGCGGGTTCGACCCCGCACAGTGCAAAAAATTGTATGCATGAATATGGCTATTTGCACTGGTCTGGTCGTGCCTCGGAGAGCACGTTAAGCCGTCGATCCCGATTGCCATACAAACATCTATGGCAGTCGTTACGGATAGTTGGACCACTCAAAAGTCCAACCAGTCTAACTTGGAAGTTCGATATCGCCATTGGTCATTGGACCATTGGTTGTGGAGGTCAGATGGCAGTCGCTTCACGGAAAATATCTAGTTTCATCCACATCACAGTTAGATTGGAAAGTCGACCCCAACTAAGTAAGTTGGGAAAAAGTTCAGAAAATGATGATGCACTTCAAAAGGTTTACCTATTACTGCCTACCCTGTTTAAAAACCTGTGCTCGTCACTGTTTTCTTTCAGGTAGACCTTTGTAAACGGGGTCGTGTTAGTAAAACAACAAAAAAAAATCTGTCAACATGATTTTATTTAAACCAATCTTCACATCAACACAGTCAAGTCATCAGTAAAATGTTACAAGTAAGCGCTACTTGCGTTTGCAAGACATTTATATCACATTATAAATACATTACACTGAACTTGAAGCTTCTTTAAATTAAAACATTTGGTTCTGCTAGTATGTACGTACTTACAATCGTTTTTTTAAGGTAGGTACGTTAGGTACAATTTGTAATTATTTAAATAAGTATTTAATAATGTTCGTTGCCAGCTATAAATATTGGCCCAGTATATCAAATATTGTCCACAATAATTTCGCTGTTGGTCAAATATGTACAGCTGGCATAAAACTATTTTAAACTTATTCAGAAATCGTGAAAAATACAATTTGAGATTATAAAAAAATCGTTCTTGAAATTGGCGGCAAATTCAGTACTGTATTGATCATACCACAGTTTAAACAGAGAACTGATTAGTGTGGCACGAATTTTTTTTTAGACTTGACAATCGGCAAAGGTTTGATATGAACTCGGCCAAGGATCGGTTATTTTTTTTAGGTCCGAGTTGCCCCTTAAACCTTCTGCCAATATATTTTTTGGTGCTAGGAATAAATGATTACATGATAATTGTACCTACCTATATAATAAAAGATTTGTTAGTCTGCGGCTACCCTCATAATACCAATTTTTTGTTGGAATAAACTTGATTATACATTTTCTTTTATTTAAGCACCTAACTGACGTGACGTATTATTATTAAGTAGTTTTATAATATTAGAAGTTGCCACTGTTGTTGCAGTTATGAAGGTTTAAAAATGATGACTCGTTTTGTCATTACATTACTGACCTCATTCTTTCATTTAAAAACCGTCCGAAAGTAACTTGTAACACATCAGAATTAAAAAATGGCAAGATTTACTTCTTAAAAGGTATATGTAGACAATAAAAGCTAGCATAAAAATAAAGCAGACACTAAACGATTCCTTGGTTCCGATTCTACTAATTGTCAACCATTGTCAAACCACTGAGCTTGTAAAAAAATAAATTGA
Source organism: Pelosia muscerda (assembly GCA_963691645.1). Classification (NCBI taxonomy): domain Eukaryota; kingdom Metazoa; phylum Arthropoda; class Insecta; order Lepidoptera; family Erebidae; genus Pelosia; species Pelosia muscerda. The sequence goes on along the minus strand of OY829109.1, from coordinate 15,602,855 downwards.
ATTTTAGTCTTTACATCAATGTTGTTAAACTTTGAAATTAATTAACATCGTTTAGAGGGAAACGATGTAACGGGCATTTTTTCTTTTCATTTAAATTTTAACTTTAAGCCGTAAATTCAATGGCAGTTTGAAATATCTATGGTTTAACAATGGTTAACAATTAGCAGAATTGGGGACCTGGTTAGTCGCGATTCCCCCCGTAACGTTTCATCACGCTAGTTATAAAACATAAATTTTCGGAAGGAATCGCGAACGGGAGGAATCGCTACTAGCCCAACGTTTCCATATCCAATCGAGTTACATTCTTCAGCACGAAAATACCTTTCCGTCGTGTAACTTTCTTAGTAGATACTAAATATCACATATCACAATATTGGATGTTGCCATCTCACGAATGAATATCATGATTTGCAACAAAAAGCTGCAATTTTCTTTAGACCTCCATTAATAACTTAATAACTATAAATGGAACAATCATAGCTACTTAAATGACTATAGGCCGAAACACATTATTAAAACACGACACAAGCCGATTAAACTCGACGTGTGTTAGGACGAATCAAATTGTATTGCTTTCTATAGACCATAATCACGTTAAGAACATTCGATCAATTCGATGCGACGACGACACCGCCAGATTCGAACTAATCGCGTCGTGCTCGCGTCTCACCGGATTTTAACAATGTGTTCCCGCCTTATTTCTTTTCAATTCTATTTTTTTTCAAGCCTTGTAAAAATAAGCTTATTTGTCTATGAGTAAAATTAGTGGTTATATTTTATTGCACATGATGGTATGCTCTGTTTTTAATAATGGTGTAAGTTTATCGAGAAATAATAACAGGTAGATATTGTTCTAATTGATATTTGTTGGCGATCTATATTTTAAAAATAAACTCGTTTATAAAACACACTATTATTTGATAATGAGACGTATACATACTTTGATGTATTGTGGTGCGAATGTGCTTTGCTATTTTTTCTTAAATTAAGCATACTTACCTAATATAAAATTATAAAAGCACTGATGGTTTAGGATCATTTATAAACTGGATATAATTCCATGTTCACAAAATAGTTCAGCAGACTATATTTTTATTAACGGTATTTTGAATTAAAAAGGATATGTATGCCCACTAAATCATTTTTTCTCAGTTAATTTCAAGCAAGAAAGTATTACAAAGCGTGTAGATTATGAAATATTAAATCCTATGTGTTTAAAATTCGCAGTAATTTAGTAATTACTCTGTCAAATAACTTTTTCGTCTGTCCATATTTTATTTGTTCTTATCTTTTATACAAGTTATACAACCCTTCATTTTCCCGCTCTTTTAACCATAGAGCATAGAACGCAGATCTAATAGTTTTATGCCTACTTTTAATTTGTAGGCAAAGACATCACGTTTGTAATGCCAAAAGCCTAACAAATGTATATGTGGTGTACCTAATGATGGTGTTCGCTTTCGTTGTCAGCTACCGCGGCTGTTGTGAATGTCGTGGGCTCGCCGGGCTCGAGTTACTGAGCGCGGACAGGGAGCTTGCGCGCTTCATGCTGCAGAGAAATAATTTGTAATAAGTAAACTATGATTCTGTGTTACAAAAGTTTGATTTACTAAATACATATTTTACGTACTGCTCTTTTTTTATGATTGTCTTACTAGTGGACGTCTGGTCATGTTAATACGTCTTCTTCGTCGTATGGATGGCAATATTTTTTAGAAAATACAAAAATATTTGGGGCTTTAGACATTATATCCCAAAACTTGGTTACATTTACCGCTGCCTCATTTAGGGTAGGAGCACATCGGGCATGACAATAGGTGCTACATTGTGTGCAGAGGTGCACTGCAGTCACAGCCCCCAGATGTCCCCAATTAACCCGGTTTTCCTTGCAGTAGTTAACCCAAGAACACAGTCGAGATTTCCAGGTCGGTCGTTCATTGCGGATCATGCTCGAGAGGTAAACCAATAATATATTAGAACATAGCATAACCGTCATTTGACCGCAGGAATCGCTTCACTCCTTATAAATCCCTGGTACATGCAGTAAAACTAACAATTCTGTGTAAGGGCGAAAGTAGTAACGGTTGTTACTGTCAAATGCAATGTCAAAGATAATTAAAGGTACGTTGGTTGGGTCCTTCAGGTCACGGGTATAATGTTTTTTTTGGCAGTCAGCTTGTGACCACAGCTAGTACAACCTGGCCGAAACGTCAAGCAAATCAAAAGATAAATTATTAAATTCAACGAATAATCGCGTTAACACCCGGGTTTTGCTAACCATATATTAGTTTTGCCATTATGTTATAAAATGGATTAAATTAAAATTAATTACACTTCTGAAGTTTACAATTTATAGCTCTGTGGTACAGGTACAGTAGGCCCCTACTAATACGTACTAAACTAACTAACTACTAAACGTACCTAAATGTAAGAGATAAGTACCTGGGAACTACGGGTATTATAGACACGCTGTAGTGTTGCCATGTTTGTTCTGTCATTACTTAAACAGACATTATTAATTTATAAAAATAGTGAAATCTAACATAACAAGATCATGCAATTGAATTTAAAATTGACTATTTCAATGTAAGTAGCTACTTAAAAATATAGCTAAGCTACTAGTTGAATAAAAGATGTCGCAGTTATTACTAGTAAAGTTTACGTATCACTTAGAAATACTTAGAGGAACAAAGTGTGCAAATAACATACGTATCTTTACATAAAACCTACGTGTGAGAAAGTGACAGAATGTACGAACTGAAAAACGTTATTTTATAAACCATTATCAACTTTGACAGAAATAGATATTGCAGTGACGTCAATGTTTTTACTCTATTCAAGTCACTACCGCTGGCGTTTTTTATTCGGCAACGCAGTGATGTAGGAGTCTGTTGGTTTATTTCCGCTAGGAACAATAATGTCTATGGTTACCTATTTATATAATTTACTCGATGTTTAAGATTTCTAAGACTAACGTTTCTACAGACTTCTAGATTTGATGATTTACTTGGATATCACAACATTAATAGTGAGTTTGATATCCTTTTTTAACCGTAGTCTTTGTATATACAGTGCTACCCCGACTCAACCCGACCGGTGAACCACTGAGCGAGTGTGAAATTTCTGATCTATAAGAGATTTTTGTTTTTAATTCTTTTAGTTCCCTCTTCCCATATGCTGTCTGCAAATAACTGTTACCTTTCAGGGTCAGTGAAGTCTACGTCGGTTGGCAGGTGAGCGGAGTGTCGCCCCGCGAGCCGATTGAACAGTCGCGCCGAAGAGCGACGCAACGACTCGCGCAGTTTAGAGAAACTCGCGCTCCGTGACACCTCGCCACGTTCCTGCCCCCGTGTTATGCAATTTACACTCCATTCCGTATAATAATAAGGACTAAAATAGTGTCCAAGCACAAAATATGGGACAGTTAAAAAAAAAACACTGTAGGTATACAATTTGTGAAATTAATATCAAGGGTTAACTTTTGCATGAATTTTTGAATGAAGAATTTAAAATATTTTAATGAATAGATATAAATTTTACGGGAAGGAAATAAAATTCGTAATAGTGAGGTTAAAATAGTTTATATTTATACCATTTAGAATATTAACACAGAAATGGCGGGAAATAACCATAGACAATGAAATCTATTTAATGGACAAGTGGAACTAATGTAAGGTTGGATGATAAATGAAATATATTATGCGTTTCAGCTAAGAATAGGATCGCGCTTGGTGATGTGAAAATTTGTAAATATGTGTAAGTAAATGTTTGTAGTGTCAGCAAAAACAACATTTATTATTATTTCCTCCGGTTTATTGTAATAATTTGTTAATTATCTGTGTATGTTTTATTGTAAGTTTATTACTTAACATATATATATAACCATCTGACTAATATTTGGTTCTGGAGTCACATAATACTATATCTCAGATTTTCTACATTTTGGTGTATTTTAAATAGTATTTTTAAAATGAATAAAAGTAGTTGTATTGAAAATAATTTACAAACCCTAGTCAAAGGTCTTGCAGTTGCAATGCTGAAATCCTTTTCTTAGTAGAACCGCATAGTACAAATCATTCATTTATAGTGAATGAGATGCCACCATGCATCTACTCTAACAGCAAAAGCCGTTATAAACAAAATGTGTGTGTCTCTTTGTTCGATGGTCATGCTTCCATGATTGTTCGTGGGCTATAAATTGCATAACACTGTAGACTCACCTTGTTAAAAATATAAAAATAAAAATAAAACAAAAAAAATAATATTACATAAATTATATTTATTAACAATGTTTATAATTATCATTCGACGTTATCGACATATTAAAAAAAAAATTCCCATAGGTGTGTGACGTAATGATTATAAATGGAGATTCTTTATCAAAATTTAAGAATATGCCGATATTGTAGTTTTATATAATGTACATTGAAATATCCACATTGTGAGCACCCCCATTGTTAAAAAAGGAATTCAGTGTATATAAAAATACTATATAATATTTATAACCTAACTCTCACATAAAGCTTAAATCGACATACACTAATTCTGGAATGAACGTTAAGCATAAAATTACTGATAATGATGACGATTAAAAGACAGTTGGTAAAAAGATAAAATAGCTGTACTCAAACCAAGTAACTTTTAATTAAAAAGTTTGTTAATGTCATTTATTTTTTCGTACACATAACCTAAATTTTTAAACATTCACACGTAGACCCCAATTTTATTAGTTAGAGAAACTATAACAATATTTTAGTATATTTAATTATAAATAAAAATATTTTAAATACGGTAAAGCATCCTATTAGACACTCCATTCCACTCCATTTGTTGGTACTGTTTTATAACAAACAATTTAATTTTCTGAGTTATCATTATAAAAAAAACTCTTACAAAATGGCAACCTTGTCTGGTTGTCATTACGAAAAATAATGTTTTATTCATTTTTAAAATTTTAAAGCGAAGGATGTGATGTTGCATTGGTATAATAAAAATAATAGTGGAAAAGAAATGCCAACCGAAAAGCGTTATTATTCATTATATACAGTACCCACAAATGACCGGTAGCCAATGATAGGGTAGTTTACCCTACATAGGGTCTTGAACCATTTTTAATTTGGGTTGAGTAGAGCTAAAATTTAAAAAAAAAACATTCATGCATTCTTCTATAAAGAATATAGATCGCAGATATAAAATACAATCATTAAATTAAAATTGAATAATGTAAGCGAATAAAATCGTTGTTTTGCTCAAATTAAATTATAAAATAAAATAAAAATTGTATTGATACTATTCATTGTAGTGATCATATTATAAATATATGTTTCAATGATTATAAATGCATATTCAGCTTAAAAATTCACAAAATATATACACATTCATTTTATATAACCATATAATTGCTCTAGATAACTAGAAAATATATACCTAGCCAGGCCAGAATATTTAATTTTCAAAATATCTCTTAGATCTTATAGATAGCACACATTTTGCACCAATACAAAAAAATTATATAAATAATATTCTGATCTAAATACATATTATATTTCTTTATATAGATCTAATAACAAGGTTATATAAAATGCACTCCAACAAATGACAAGCTGTCACTATATAAAAATGCAAACATACACCGCCTCTGTTTTAATATTTATACATAAACAAAATATTGTATACTAAAGGACGGCTCTCTGGCATGCTCCCTATCACACGATATGGTATTTTTTTATTTATTTTTTAGAAAAAAATTACTTTACTAAAAAAATAAATCGCATGCTAATAAATAATACTAAGCTACTTTGACCATTTTGAATTTTATTGCGATAGAAATGCTAAAATTCGAATTAAAACTTAACTTAGGCTTAGGCTATGTTATTTTGTTTGCCCAAAAATTCAAAATGGTGGGCAAATTTAAGTGTGAAACGCACATGATCTGTAACAACAGTGAGCGCAGTAAACTCAGTATGATAAGCAACGGACTCGATTGTAGGATTATTTAGAATGAGTAATAATCTTTTATTATTAGCAGATGTTGTCTTAAAAAAAGAATGATTAAGAGTGATTCACACAAAGCGCGGGTCTTTTTGTCATCCATCGCCGTTTCCAGAATAATGTAACAAAATAGGACATGATTTTTTTTTACGGATAAGAAATTTTTTATTTTTCGAAAATTTATTTCAATTTTTTTATACCGTTTAAAGTGCGCTATTCACTCTCTCTCTTTTTTCAGTCATCGTATCAGTAAAGCTAAATGAAACGAAAATTTCATAAAAAAAACAAGTGGCGCCATTCTGCGAGATCATGTTTTTTCGTGAAATTTTTGTTTCATTCAGCTTTACTAACACGATGGAGAGTGAATGACGCAAGTTAAACGGTATAAAATAATAAAAAAAAACAAAATATGCTTTGCCGTAATTTTTTTTTTCAAGCCAATATTTTCTGTACCAGGAGTAGTACTACAGGCTTTCTGCTTCGTGAGTGTTCTGCCTTACACTCTGTATTAAGAAAACTGCAATAGATAGCAAAACGACCCGCGCTGTGTGAATCGCACTTCAATCTATCATGATAGAAAAGTAATTAACGTAAGAAATCCATTAGTGCAAGGAAATAAGCAAGTCTAACACAAGACGATTCAGTGCTAATAGCTAACTACTTATACAAAGTCACGGCTCACCAACGAAGGATCATGTGCGTAAAGCAAGTGTGAACTTAAACCCTAAGGTGTACTAAATAAGAGCTACTGGTGCGGCGGATTGCTCCCGGTATTGATCCCTAGAGCATTGAACAGCTTTGACTTAAGGTTCATGCGTGGTTCGCTCGCTTGGTTCGCGCCCTAAGGAAACAAACAAAAAAAAAATAAACAAAATAATAATGTGCAAATTATAAATGGTGAGTGGTACAAAGCTTACTACAAAAGAAAAAAACAAAGAGTGAATCTACTATGAAAGTATGGAAAAACCTACTCATGGTCTGAAATTATCACTTTGCTCTATCATTTGGGAAACATTGCCAACAGGTATAAATTCCATACTTTCAAAGTGCCACAAAATTGTAATATATAAAAAAAAAATAATAATAGGTCTTTACATATGAAATTGCTGAAATTATCTTACAGATTCATGACTTCGTTATTCCTGTAATTAAATAGCTATTTACATTATTTATATTTTGCTTGAAAGTTGATTTCAAGATTTTACAATTCTGCATTAAATTTTGTTTTTATTTATTTATTCAAAAACAGTACTTGCTAAATGCTATCCATTTTGATGATAAATTTCGTATTACTTTTTTACAGCTGTCACTTTTCAAAAATGTAATAACAGTTGCTGTTTGCTTAATGTTGTCTCATTCATACACAAAAATCATAAAATTTGGATTTGTCATTCCTAAAAAATGCAAAAATATTAGTACTGAAAATTGGGTTTTTCTCCAATTTCTTCAAACAAAACGTCAATTTCATATGTAACGATCTAATATATAATAAATCGCCTGTACAATTGCAATGCCACACTATATATAGCACTATGATGAGAATAACTTGAATGAATCGAAACATTCGAAATTAGTTTGTATATTAAAACAAATATTAAACATAAAAAAAGTAAATATATAAAATTAACATGTAATGTTTGATTAAGATGATGTGTTTACTTGCAACGCTGCCTGGTCAGGTAAGTAGTATCAAAGCTCAACTATAGTCATTTTCAATTTATTAAAAATAATTTTAATATTGTACTAAAAAAATAACCGATAAAAATTGGAAGTCCCACATAGTTCATAAAGTTGAAAACTACTTATACTATATTCTAAAAAGCATATTCTGGTGATTTCAATATTTAGATTTATTTATTATCTTCACACTGGGCTTTCCATTATGGTTCATTTGATAATAGCACATGACACGATATAGATGTAGGCGTTACCTGGCGGAAATCCATTACAAAAAAAGTAATATTGGGGGAGGGAGGAGGGCCCACCGCTCACCCGCGGTTCAACACTCCAACAATATATATTGGAATGTCACACGTGAATGGGAATGAAACACGTGTCGAGGTTTGTTCTTCGCACTAGGGGAATACTGCACATATTACAACATCTCCTCTCTGGTAAGAATTTTTTTTTACTTGCTTTGAAGAGGGTGGTTAGACATTCCAATATATATTGTTGGAGTGTTGAACCGCGGGTGAGTGGTGGGCCCTCCTCCCTCCCCCAATATATATGTTTTTTTAATAGCACATGAATAGACATATGTATATACGTATTTTACTTAAATAATACATAACTCGGAAACTGACTACAGTGAGCTTTAGACCTATGAATACCGAACAAATGATTGAGTGAATGGTGGCAATGAGAACGAACACAAAATTTCATGATTCAGCAACAAAAATTTAGCAGACGGACAAATGAATCTTCTATATAAGATCATTATTATATGGACACTTAACAAATATGTCGAATAAAAACCAACATATAAGGATCATTTTAGCAGTGAATTTTTAAACCCTTCGAGGAAACAGTCACGTGATACAGTCATAGCTGTTCCAGGTATAAACAGATGACACCGAAAGCGTTTTTTGTACATAGAACACAGCACGATATGTTAACGATCACCCAAGTGCAACACTAAACGACGTCATGCGCACCATGGTAAGCTCCCTGTGATACGGTGATTGTTCAGATGGTGTGCAGCCTTGTGCAACATACAATACACCAGTGCAAACCCAATTTTGGCAGAGAAAGCTTCGTTTCTATAAAACAGTTTTGTTAAAAATGTGTTGGGAGATAATATTTACATTTTTAAAATTTACAAAAAATTTTTACTAGTGTTTACAATTTTGAATACATAAAAAATTGCATAATGAATTTAACAATACTTTTTGTAAGTCAAAATTAGCATAAGCATTAAAAAAATCAAAAGCCATCTAAAATAAATATTACTATTAAGGCAAACAAAAAATATTCTATTATAAATTGTACTGTTATTTTAATTTACATTTCAAAATCTCGGCCAAGTTATTTTTGTAAACTTGACAGTATTTTTAACATACATGTATTTATGGTAAAAAACATACATGACGATGCCAAAATTAGTATAAGCATTAAAAAAATCAATAACCATCTAAAGGAAAAACATTACTAGGGCAAACAAAAATATTACATTATAAATTGTACTGTTATTTTAATTTACATTTAAAAATCTCGGCCAAGTAATTTTTGTAAACTTGACAGTATTTTTAACATACATGTATGTACCTATGTTAAAAAACATACATGATGATGCCAAAATTAGTATACCTAAGCATTAAAAAATCAATAACCATCTAAGGAAATACCATTATTATTAAGGCAAACCAAAAACATTCTATTATAAATTGTACTGTTATTTTAATTTACATTTAAAAATCTCGACCAAATTATTTTTGTAAACTTGACAGTATTTTTAACATACATGTTATGTATGTTAAAATGTTATATTATGTTATGTATGTAAAAAATACTGTCAAGTTTACAAAAATAAATGACAGAACCTTCGCCTCAAATACGGTGATGCGTGTTACTAAAAGATGTTGAAATTTATAAAATATGAGTGTTTTACAGAAACGAAGCCACATGGGGTAGTGTATGTACGAAGCGAGGGACAAGTACAGTTCACAGTTTAGCCCCTAACCTCGTCGTGAGCGTCTTGGTGCGGCTCCATGCCGTCGCGACTGCTGTGCCGCGCGCCGCGAACGCGTGATTGCTTCACGATGTCCAATGCCTAACATCCAATCGATATTAAGTACATAATCTTTACAAATTTGTTCGAAAATTACCCCTAATGGTTTGATACTAGTCATAGATCAACCTACACTCGAAATGCTAATTCACATTAAGTAATTTCAAAATTCTATTCTCAGATTTGTTTTTATTTATGGCACGTCAATTTGACTTCACCTCGCCTGATGTTAAGCTGAAGGCAAAGCATATTGATATAAAACGTCATGGGATAATTTTGACCATCACATTTCAGATAAATGTACTTTTAATCACACTTATACCGAAATGAATGAAAAAACTTAAAAAAAACATAAGAATTCGCCAATTATTCAGCCACCTGTAATATAAATATCTAAGCATTTTTCATATAATATTTATTTAGCTATTATTGTGACTTACTTGCTGTACGTGCTAGGCAGCGTGCAAAATTAATTGTTATATTAAATTGTGCTGACAATTAGCCAGTTTAACATTACAATAATTAATGGTAAATCAATTAAATAAATATAACAACATTGCCCGTATTTATTTTATGGAGAATTTCTCCAGGCAATATTGACATTGAGCAAGTTCTTAACATTGAATGGAAAACGGTGATGTGTAAATTATGTTTTAATATATGTGCGTGTGTCATAAATATGCGGAAACGTTCAACGTTGGAAAATAAATTAATTTGTACGTAAATATGATTAAATTAAGTGTTAGTACAAAAAAGAAATTGTAGTGCATTCGCAAGTTAAAACAATGTGTAGTGTGTTTTTTGTGTAGAAACCCAGCGTAATATTACAATCGCATTCACAAATAAATAACTACTTTCGTACCGTATCTATTGAAAAACTGTTTGTGATAAGCAAGTTTGTGAATACGATAATAAACAGAATAATATATATTAGAAATAAGAAATTTAAGTACATAAGATCATTGCGCTGCAAAAATTAGGCTCCTCTTATTATTTGCTAATTTACTGTTTGGTGGGACACCAGAAACATCATAATGTCATGCTGTTAAGTGTAGTTTTATATTTTAAATTTCAATTCGCACTTCAGTAAAACAGGGTGAATAGGGATGCAGGGATGAATAGTGATAAAATGGTCAATGGAATGTTTTAAATAATTTCTTTCACTTGATTTCAAATAAGCCTGTTATCAGATATTTGACAATTCTGTTATTACAATGAACTAGTCAAAAGTTTCACTTGAAAGAAAATAACAACAGAATTTAGATGACCATTTTATCCCTTTTCACCCCTGGATCCTTATTCACCCCGTTTGACCGTACATAATATATTTTTAAAGAGGGACCGAAATTGCTGATGTTAAACCCTCTAGTCTAGCCCCCTGTTTATATTAAGAGTGGGTTCACATCGATAGTAGTAATGGCCTATCAATCATAAGGCCGATTCCTTAACCACTTCATGGACTCAATTACTAATTGGAATACTAAAGCAAGAAGAGGTCAACAAATAGTAAGTAATAAAAAAAGCTCAATTTTGCAGCGCATAGAGCTCACAATACAAATAGAATTAGCCTACAGTACAATAGTAATTAATAAAAATCACGCATCTAAATTGTATATAAAACTGTGAAAAGCAATGTACCTCCTTCTTGCTGCGTAGGGCGCAGTCCTCGAGCGTCTCGGCCGCCTCGTACTTGCCCTGGCGCCGGTACAGCGCGCCCAGGTTCTTCAGGGTTGTGGTCACTGTTGGGGAGTCCACCTGTACCGAATGACATTATATTACATGTATATGTAATTGAAAGAGCACGCTTTGAAACACCTTTTTGATACATTGTAAATATATGTAGTGCAGAATATTCCATCAAGAACCAAGCGGTTCGGTGAGTCTTTCCTCAGTCGCACCATTAAGTCTTGGAATTCCTTACCGGCGCACGTGTTTCCTTCTTCCTACAGTCCCGGGTCCTTTAAGCGGGGCGTGAAAAAGCATCTGATGAGGCCTTCAACTGAGCGCCACCATTGTAATACTGTGCGTGTTTGTAATGGTGACCCTCTTTCCTGAGACTTTGTCTTCAGCTTACCATCAGGTGAGGTGAAGTGAAATGGACGTGCCATAAATAAAAAAAGTGTTTTTGAGATTATAAACACATGATTTTAACATTGTAGTTTTTAATGGGTTCAAACCAATTCATCGTTAAATTCACAACGGACGGTGGTAGGACATGACGGTATCTCCCGTCCTAATTGAACACTCGGACTGGGGAAGTACCTCCACCCTACAGAATATCGTGGCTAATAATAACCTTGTGTTGTGTTCCTGGCTGTGACTAGAATAGAGTTGGAAACACAAAACCAGAGTTCACTTGAGATGTTTTGTGTTGTCAATGGGAAGACTGAGGGTTGTCACACCTATTTGATGGTATGATACCATGTTTTGTCTTCTACACTGACAGCACAGAAATTCTCTTAACCTTCACCCATCCCCCTCTCCCCTCCTACTCCCTCTTTCCCTTCCCTTTACAGGGTAGGCAGCACGAGTGTGATGCCCCTGGTGTTGCAAAACGTTCATAGCCCACGGTTCCCACTTTCCATCCTAAGTTTTATTAAAAAGCTTACCTTCGCAGCCTTATGCCAGCCACCGTATTCACCATAGGGAGCATTCTCTTTCTGGAGATGTTTGTTCTCCTCACGCTCTTCAGCCACCTGCCAGATTGGTTTGTTGTCCCCTGATAACACAAATAGGTATTTTATAAAAAAAATATCATAACAGATTATACAATGTATGCATTATGTTAATGTAATTGCTTAAACTGTCATGATTAACATACAAACAGCGTATCAAGACTGAAATAGCTGTAGCACTAGCATGAACTCCTATCGAATTTGTAATGTAAAGGTTTCAAGAGAACGGAGCATTGTGATTGGCAGTCTGCCTCTTGTGAACCTGTGTGCGTGTGTAACCCGCCAATCGCAATGCTTCGTTCTGTCCTTATCGGGATGGTGGTCCAACTACTTTGTCCAATCAGTTGGACCACGGGCCTCCAATAGGTGTGGTGGTCCAACGAAAAAAATAGTTGTACTATGGCACCTTGTCTTTGGTCGATACCTTTACATTACGAATTCGATAGTATTACGTGTTAAGGCTACTGTTCCAATCTCGAAACGCTACAAGGTCTGTAAAACAAAAGACTGAATCGAGATAAAGACAATAATATCTATGAAACAAAACAAATCATATTATACATATTTTACAATTTGGTTTCACATTTATAATACATATTTGTTTTCTATTGAATTTGTAATTTAAGGAAATGCTATTAGTTGTAATATCTGTCACCAAATAAAACCATTGTTAAAATTAATATAATAGTCTTTATCAGCATCAATGATTTAAAAGCCATTTAGTTAAAAAAATAAAATATAAATGTGACACAAGTCGGGAAGGTGTGACACAATGGCAACATTTTGTCGTTAAAAATTAAAAAATATTGAAATGAAACACCAAATAAAACAAAGTATTAAAACATCTTTGCCTTTCCTACCTGTGCCACACGTTATCCAAACTTGTGTCACTCACCGATTTAGTTTCTTATAAACATCCATATAGCATCCCAAACACACATAGCACCAAGGATAATATTATGGACCTGCGATATTGAAGAGGGCTACACTTGGACGATAGAAACATATGGACAAGACGTGTCTTTAAATGTCAAAAAATATACCGGTATAACAGGGTGAATTGGGATTCAGGGGTGAATAGAAATAAAATGGTCCACTAAATTCTGTAGTTATTTTTTTTTTCAAGCGAAACTTTGGACTCGTTTGACTAATTTTGATCATAAAGTTGATTCATTTTGAAAAAATATTCAAGTTTTATTTATATTACAGAGTCACAATTCACCATCTTCATAATGGCAGCTAATAAGCGAGGCAACTGATTTTTTTATCATTCTGCGCTTTAGCCATTTTGCTCTTTTAGCTGTATACCCTTTTACCATTTTACTCCTTTAACATTTTGCTCTTTTACCATTTTGCGAGTGCTCACCATTGTGCGTTTTGAACGCTATGCGCCCAAAGGCATTGTAATTACAGAATCATCAAATATCTGGTAATGGACTTAATTGAAATTATGTAAAAGAAATTACTTAAAATATTCCATTGACCATTTTATTCCTATCCACCCCTGGATCCCTTTTCACCACGTCTTACGGTATTTATGCTCTAAATAAACCCAATGTATATTCATATATACATTGTATGTAGACACAATTTATAGGTAAAATAACAAAACAGCAAAAGTTTCCTTGAGTAATTTCAATATGTCTGGTCTATAGCATTTCTATGTCCAAGTAACTATACAAATTATGATTAAATACACGCTTTTTACTATCACCATTTAATGTAAATAAGTAGTATATAATTACTATTTTCATAAATCTGTATACTACATAAAATTCAGCAATATTGCATTTTCAATATTTGGTATACAATTAAATCATTTTTGGTATAATGAATTAGTGGAAGACAAACATGTTGAAGGTAACCTATATTGGTTTTGGTCACAAAAGTAACCATTTACTAGTTCCTTTCTTTAGACGTTAAAACTATTAATTATATAAAAATATTTGGTAACAAAGCAAATAGTACATTGCTATTTTTTACTAGTAAATGCATACTTTATTTACATTATATCAACTATCTTTAACAACATAATGATGAAACATTTTCATAGCAGCATTAAAACTAAAATAGAGAAAAACAATTATTTAAAAAAAGTGCTCATTGCGATCAAAAGACAAATAAAAACAACCTCACAAACATACAAAAAATCTATGATAAATATGGAGAGATCTCGTATTACTTTTGCAATGTAGAAAAAATATGGATAATAGTCTCTTCAACGAAACGGAATCACTCACGAAAATATCAGTCAAAGCAATTTTAACCTGTTATTATTTATGTATCCCTGTAACAGCCTTAGTACTTATTTATAACTATGTATCTACTATAGGGTTATTCCCAGAGGTCCACGAATCTATTGTTTTCAAAAATAGATTAAAGTTCATACATTTATTCCCAACGGGTCCATGGCATTTTAAATTAAATGTATTTTTAGTTCCCACCGGGTCCATGAGGTATTTTGGTACAGTCAGCAAAGCAGCATTGATTTTTAAATCGAAATGTAGTATCAGAAGTATCATACAAGTGTTTGAGTATTCAAAATAAGTACTTCAAATATGCCTAACAATGGTTTTTTTAAATGAACTTTTTGGAAATAACAAAATTTTTTAAGCAAGCAACTGGTCTTGTGAGTTTATCCTCTGTGGACGAATAAATTGGGTTACACCTAATTTTTTGCTTTGGCTGATTTTTTTCATCACGCATATCTAATTTTCCCTTTGCGATAACTTTTAAGTTATTTATTGTATGTAACTGCATAGTTTGAAGGATGCACAACGCATATAAAGTATTCAATGGATAAGGAATGGATTACTAAAAATATAACTAAAATGATACATTGTTTTTGTGTAATCTGTAAAAGATAAAAATGGTTATCCTAAAGAGATATATGCTAATTTATTGATCTTTTATGCATTTCTGTGTCACATTATTTTGATCTGCATCGTGGGTTTCAGCCAGCGCAGCGTATGCAATGAAAGTCCAAATAGGTGTTTATTGGCAACATCAGATTAAGAACATCTAAAATGAGTAGTGTTTCTCTACTAAAATGTGCATATTATACATATAAAATTTTCTCTCGAGTCATTCTATATATTAATAAGAACTGTATCAAAATCCGTTGCGAAGTTTTAAAGACACACATAGGGTGTCTTCGCACACATAGGGATATGATGGAAAGATGAGAAAGACTTTGTTTTATACTATGTAGTCAACTGATTAACATAAATACTAGAAATAAAAGAAAATTTAATAGATAAATAAAAACTCTTTATCAACAATAACGAACAATTATTATAGTGTAATGCACACAATTATTATAGTGTACATGTTAGTCAGGACTTAGGTATGTGTTTGTGTTCATTTTGGTGATTTCATTGTACCTAATTGTTGTATTATTAAGATAGTTAACGTGCCTAAAACCTTATACTTACCTTATGTAACGCCTCTGAATCTAATCACAGAATCACATTCATTATTTCTTTAATTTTCAAATATTCAAATAAAAAAAGTTAAAGCTGTTTATTTGCATATATATAAAACTTGTTGGTAATGTATTAAACAAAGATTTCGTAAAAATAGTGCTACTTTAGGAAGCCGCCATCTAGCGCCATAACAAATTTTGTTTATAACTTTTACTATTATTGCAGTATCAATATAGATTAGAATATTTTTAGTTTTATTCAGTCATATTGAATAATGTGTTTAGTGTATTTTTATATACCTATAATAAGTTAATTTTATAGTAAAAATTAGAAAAGTTTGCTAAAACATTGTCGCCATCTAGTTACAATGAATGTGAATAAACATTGCGTGCCTCAACTGTTTTTTAAAATCATGTCAAAAAAAATTGCCACACTGAAATGAAAATAAATAGAAAACTTATTTATAGTTTTTACCTATTCAGGTTTTTTAAACGCGAATCATTTCATTTTTCTTTTGTTTTTGGAAACAGGTAAAAATTTAAAGAACATAATACTCGTAACTACCGTTTTACGCTGTATTAATGGCAAAATCTTATAGTAAACACTGCACAACGGATTCAGCGCGTCTCTACTCGTATATTGAGTTTTGCTGTAGCGACATCAAGTAGAATATGAACATATTGCAAATAAAATATTATAAATATCGCCATTTTATGGTCTTAATTTTTTCTCCTACTGATCTGCAAATGAACATACTTTAGATGAGAAATCCAAAATGGCCATTTTAGACCTGCTGTTCTGACATTTAGTAAATTAAATGATTTGACTAGACAGTCAAATACCCAATTGATATAGACATTTTGACCGGCGGACCTAAAATATAACCAATTCATGTCTACTTAATTATACTACTTAATAATGTCTACTACTTCATAATTTACACACTTCTTTTCATTTGTAGTGCTGACTGTACTTTTGACAAACTTCATGGACCCGCTGGGAATGAATGTATGGACATTTAAAAATGCATATTATTATCTCATGGACCCGGAAGGGAAATAACAAACAAAAGAATCGTGGACCTCTGGGAATAACCCCTACTATAGCTGTATAATTAATGTTAAAAAAATTAGTAAAATATTTTATTTTTAACCGAAGAATGCGATTACTTGCGTCAAAAACTTCACAATACATAGTCGTTCATTTAATAAATCAGCTCTATTATTCTTTTAAATCACTAGAATCTAGAACTCATATTACTAGCTACGCTTAGTATGGTTCTAGATGGCGCTGTGCAATCACATGATGTCTTAGAACATTAAAACTTTTGCAAATAGCAGTCAAATATTATTGTTGATATTTAGGATCCATTCTAATAACTGTCGGGACGCCATTGCGTGAGCTTATGTGTACTCTTGAAATTATTTAAACTACTACTAACAATATCTGTCATATGGGGTGAATAGAAGTTAAAGGGTGAATAGTTGCATCTATTTATACTACTATATTTGTAAAAAGTTTATGTTTGCCCGTGATGGACTTAGAAAATCTTGGTTCAACTTAAAATCTTACGTTTGTTTGATTGCAATCGGTTAAGTAGAATTTAAGCTGCACAGATGGCGCTAAGGTCGCGATAACCGACAGCCACGCGGGCGGAGCTACGAGCATAGGCTAGTATCAACATATAAGTACAGTATCAACATTATATTTGATCAACCTCACTGCAAAGTTTTTCTTATTATCATTTCATCATCATTTCCGCCTTATGGACCTTCTGATTCAGAGCAACCGCGACTTTGACTATGTCATGCGTCCATCTCACGGAGAGCTGTCCTATGCCTCGTCTACCAGTACGTGGTCTCCTTTTGAGAACCTTTTGCCTCCAAAGTCCATCTGTTCCTCTTGCTAAGTGCCCCGCCCACTACCACTTCAGATTGCTAACCCAGTGGGCTATGTCGGCAACGTTCGTTCGTCTAAGGATCTCCTCATTTCTGATTTAATCTCGTAGATAAATTCCGAGCATAGCCCTTTCCATAGCTCGCTGTGGTCTAAAAAAGTCACGATATAAATATAATGTCCGTTTAGTTTATTCTGTACGTCCTTTAAATTATATTCACCCTGTTATACGTTGATAATATTTACAATCGTCTAAATTCCCTTAGATCGAAGCAAAGGCAACAGAGATTGTCGAAATCAGTCTAAAATCTTGATATGTGACTTTCAATTCACGGTCAAGATAGAAGCCGTTTTCTATTAGTTTAATGTTTTTTATATACACACGGCTAGGGGACAGTATCTAAGCTATATTTCAGCCTACTTAATCAAAAGCGAGTCTTTTGGCGTCTATCAGGCATTATTTATAGGTGTGGCGCTATATTTTTGTGCCATTCGGGTATTAAACCCGGGACTTCTGCTATGGGACTAACAAGTTGGTTCACATGAAGTATCTTACACTACTATATAACTACATTAAGAAAGACAATATTTATATAACATTACAAAAATAAATAATAACAGATTTCTATGTATACTAGGCATGCTGTACAGAACTAAAATGTTGCTACCAGTTTTTGTGCAATTATTGGCAACATTATATCTCTCTTAAGAAATTTACGTGCAGTTGTCGCTACTGGTAGCCATTTCTTGATGTACGTGTTAGTCAAAATACAACTGAAGCTTGGAAGCACATCTAGCGCTGCTTGTATGAATCTTAGGGATAGACTAAAAAATTGTTCCAGCGCTGTAGCGAATTTCTGTTCTAAATCTTACCAAAATGGAACACGAATTTGGTTCAGAATAGCTTTTAGTATAGTCTTAGTACATATGAATCTATGGTTAATAATTTTAAAAGTACACATAAGCGTGACACACATTCGTAAATTGTAAATACCGTGTCTAATTCTAAGGCCATCAAGTTAACAAAATCTAAATTCAATACCTTCAAATAACTAAAGTTTAATTTCTTCTTTCTTTCAAAGGAAATAATTTAAATTGTAGGGCATTCAGGTCAATTAAGTTTATTTTTGGACCTCTAAGTTAAGGAAGTCTAATCCTAAGGCTATCAGGTAATGCTATAAGCTCATATAACCCTAACAGTGACCATATTTATTTATCTATGGCAAGATAAAAGTATCAAAAGACTAAGTTCAAATGCATAAAGAGATCTATAACAAACACAGAAAAACATTATAAGTAAAACACGTACAGTACCCGGCTTTTCATTTGACATATCAGGAAGATAAGTCCGGCTAAAATCGCCTTCGTAGAGCATTGTGTCTATTACATATTGCAAATCTACAGCGCGACACATCATTTAGCTTTACTGATACGATGGAGAGTAAATTATGCGGGAAAAAAAGAAAAAAAAATGCCAAAACGTAAAGTTAAAAAAAGTTTTTATGCCAATATGTAGTGTACCAAGAGTACTACTAGCAGCCTTTGGGAGTGTTCCCTTATACCTTATATATGTTTAACAAATGGGATTGAGCTATGATAACATTATTTTGAACCCAATTTTTTCGCATAACCTAAAATTGTTTAAACACAAGCTGTTTTAACTATTCTATAAATATTTAATAAAATTTTGTGGCAATATTATCCTAACTTTTCAAATCGATTTAAAATTGGTGGAAAAAAGTGAATGTCTAAATGGAATTTAAACCTGTGATCAGTCTCTTACAGAGAGAATGCTCTAACCACTGAAACTGCTAGACTGGGCCATTTGTAATTATTTTTCACGTCTTACTTAGTGCTTTTGGAGCCATCTACCGAAAAGTCTACGAACTATCCAAAGCAATGAACAATTATTCACAATTATTGGTATCAAACCTTTTGGTTTGATAGATAGAATGTTTAACAAAATTAAAGCAAACCAATCATAGATGAACACTCATACTTATTTCCGATGTAGCAAATCAAAATCCGCGTACTGCAATCTATAGTACAACATAGTTTTTTCTAACTAGAAGTAAAATACAATGATAATAATATTTTATATAAAATAGAAACATATAAAAATATATTTATTTAATGACGGGCAAAATGGACGTATCGTCCCATTATATGATTGACACTTTCGATGTCAATTATTTCTCAAAAAGTACGTTAATATACGTATACCTAATTAAATCGAAAAAAATCTTTTAGAAAACTACACCAAACATAAGACAATTCAAATATAGAACAATGCAAAAATACTAAAAATCTCACTAATGCAAAAAATATCACTAACATGCAATGTTTTTGTATTTTTCGATTGACTAATTAAATATTCGAGCTAAAAAAGTTCGTTTAACTAAATTGAGTTCTAACGTTATACGAAAACTCAGTTTTCATTTAAATAAAAATTTATATTCCCCCGTGTAAACCACTTAGCATATACAGAGAGGAGGCGTTGCATTTAGATGTCCCCTTAAAACACTTTGTAGCAGGGGTGCGATAGATATGTCTTGTATAATCTCACCTCCAGCAATCAAGGGCCCATGGACGGCGTGCGTTTTGGTCGGTTCGAGTCCGACATAATCACCTCCACCGGTTTTGGTGGAGGTGGTAACCGTAGGGATTTTGCGCACGATAAAAAAAAGGGTGTGGTGAAGAGGCGTTAGATGCAAAAACCTTTTTATACTCCATTTACCCGTCAATAATAAAACTAATCACTTTTATGGCGTTCTCCTACCAGTAGCTAAGATGAAAATTTTCAAAAGGGAAATTAGTTTCTCATGCACCATGCGACCCATTAGGAATTCTGTAGGAATTGGGTTATAGGAATCCCTTGCTTGTGCAACGCATAATGACCATCACACACTACGTCAGTACCGACAGTTACTTAGGCCACCTCCTCTCTGTGTTTGCCATGTGGAGTAATTTATTCTTAATAGGAAAAATGTTGCTTCACCGGACATCAATCCTACGTCCAACATATTGATAGTGCCATCATGACATTTTGTCATGGCGCACAAGTTGGTTATAATAGCTACTTGTTTGCCACAACAAAAAATCATTGTAGATATATAATAATACTCTATATATAATAGACTATATAAACCCCAAGGGTGATTCTGTAAAGCCACGATATATCTAATTTTGGCAAGATATTTTATTTAAAAGTTAATGCTTACAAACAAAAATAATATTAGAATTTTACAAATTACTTTTTGAGCTAAGTTATTTTCAACTTTGCCCAAAAAAATATAAGTATTATTAATATAAAACTACACCATGATGGTAACCCTAAAATGCGGTCGATTCGACAGAAGCTGACACACATACATATTAATAAAAAGTATAATTACGAGTACATAAATATCAATTAAAAAAGTCATTACTTGTAACATGACCCTACAGAATGCAATCCCAATAGAAAATCTAAATAAATTTTGACATTTGTGCCTTGGTCAGTTTATATAATAAAGTATAATAACAGTAATAGGACCTTCACCTAGAGTTTCACCTAAAAAATTACGAAATAATAAGATTTTATATAATAGTAGATGGTAGGATTAGGATGCGCAATTTAGGGTTAACGAAATCAAATAATTTTTACTATGGATATGCCTACGGGATTGTGCTTCGGACAATATTATAGTATTTTAAAATCTAATTAACGTTTAATTATTATCATTTCTCCCTATTTTACCATTATTAAAAAATAATCCGCATAGTTGCACTACCTAATCCTATCAGTGTTAATAAATCATTTTCCTGATTAGAATATATCTGTTAATCTACTATTAATTGTAAAGTTTTAATTTAATACTAAGAATTCTACTGCATGATAATATAATTGTACATTTTTATTATAATTATCGGCAAACGAGTTTTTAGGTACCTATAGTGGAGAAAGGGGGTTAATCACGAGTTCTAAAATAACATCGACATTGGTTGCCATACCTAAAAATAGAATAAAATAGAAGTGTTCGCGCCATTGAGCCAATGTTAATTATTCGACTTTTTTATTTCGATTCGATTGGCTATCAAAATCAAATGTAATGTCAAAAAAGATTACAAATAAAAAAGGGCCTACTTCGTGTCGGGCGGACTCACGGCAATTTACTCAAATTTTCTGGCATGAAATAAAAAAATTACGGTGATTCTGCTGCAGAAGCCATTTTAAGAAAAGGGCGAAGGAGCGTTGGTTCTTATTACAAACAAATACTAATTTATTTTGGCCTCGTTCAAAAATATAAAGAGCCTTCACGAAGGCAAATGTATTTCTTGAATTAAGAAAAAACCGTTTTTTTTTTTAATTTACCAACCAATGAGGTGATTGAGAGTCAATTTTGCTAATTAATAAGATAAGGTTACAATTCAGTTTCGATTTTATCTCATACTCTCATATGAGGCGGAATCGAAACTGAATTCAAACCATCGTATGTTGAACAAGTTTGCCGATAATCATACTATTTAATAAAATAAGCAAGGGACGCTTTGAGCAGCCATTTTAACAATAATATTACTCTATAGGAATGTCACAACAGTGTGCCCTCTGCTAAAAATTGTTAGTATCTCTTAAAAAAAATATAATTTACACTATGCGCTGTATTGTATGTTATTTTTTAGGCTTTTTTAATGATGCTATATACTCTGAAATGATAAATAAAAAAAATAAAAGTCATTAAAATAAAATATAAAAGTAAAACATATTGTTTTGGTTAAGTAAAAAATTGTTAAAAGATTAAAATAAATCAATTATATACATAATAATTTCTTTTTCATTTGATTATTTTTAATATAGGATCTATACTTACACAATATTATCATTTTTTTTCATGTTATATTAAATATCAAAAAGCTACTATTACGCACTACGCGCTACTGTTAGCACGGAATATAAAATCAAAAGGAAGTCTTTAAACCTCATTAGTAAACATATATGTCGGAGGAAGGATATATATATATATATATATATATATATAATATATATATATATATATATGTATATATATATAATATATACCACTCCTAAGGATCATTCCCTGAACCTTTTTCCCAACTCAGTTGGGGTTGGCTTTCCAGTCTAACTGTGATGCGGCTGAACTTCGATATTTTCCGTGAAGCGACTGCCATCTGACCTCCACAACCAATGGTCTAATGACCAATGGCGATATCGAAGTTCCAAGTTAGGCCGGTTGGACTTTTGAGGGCTCCAACTACCCGTAACGACTGCCATAGATGCTTGTATGGCTCCTCCACTCCTAAGGATGTCGTATATTATACGCGGATACTAGTTAAAAAATTGAATTAAAATAATAAAAATCCCACCACAGTCCTACACAGTCGTCTTTATAAAATTATTATTACTAGCGTAAATAGAGGTACAATTTTTTCATTACCGCGTTATCGAATTTAAAATGTCAGTGGTAGTGTTTTGACTTTTGATGTAGCGACATTGACGTCACTGCAATATATATATCTGTCAAAGTTGAAAAATTCACGGTTTATATTCTCCGACACTCACGCCTAGGTTTAGTACTCTTCTCACTATTCTTCTAAGGATAACTTTATGGTCATCTTTTTATAGCAAGAATGTGATATCTTGTTTAGACGATGTATATCATTCATTGTTTCAATGTTTTTATGTTATAAATACACACATAACTTCGAAAAGCATCGAAAAGTCATATGTTGTGTGCCATGGTAAAACCTGGGATCAAACACGAGACCTCGTCTCAGCAGTCCATTATCAAAACCACTATGCTACTGCGGTTTTATTTTCTGCCGCTGTTTTTTTACCGCGGTTGCTAATATTCATATTAATAAAAAAGGTGAAAAATATTGATGATGGTTCTTTACAGTATTATGGTCCAAAACCGATACCTACAGTACACTTCTCCTTGATTTTATATTCCGTGTGAGTAAGACTCAAGTGTGTGTGTGTGCCTGTGTGTGTGTGTGTACTCACCGTCGATAGTGCCGAACTCCCTCTCGTGCGCTCGAGTGAGTACTTGTTTGTACAGTGTCTCCGCTTCCTTGTACTTGCCCTGGGGAACAACCGGATAATATTAGTCAACGATATACCGGTTGATTTAATAGTGGTTTTGGAAAAAAAGATTTTGGGCACAATTTCGATAGTAAAATCGTAAGGAAGTCGTAATTTCGCGAAAAAAAAAATTTTTTTTTACACGTCCCATACATTTTTCTGTTCACCTGCACATTATTGCCATACATAAAGTAATTTTTTTTTTCTTCAAAATTAAAACTTCCAGTCGATTTTGCTACCGAAACTGTGTGTGAAACAAAATATTCTTTTTCCGAAACCACTATAAAATCACCGTGTATAGGCACTGACTACTAACTAAGTTGGGGTCAGCTTTCTAATCTAACTAAGATGGGGTTGAACTTCGATATGTACCGTGAAGCGACTGCCATCGGACCTCCACAACCAAATTGGCGATATCGAAGTTCTGTAATCAGGCTAGTCGAACTTTTAAGAGCTCCAACTACCGCGTTATAGAATTTAAAATATCAGTGGCAGTGATTTTATTTTTAAAACAATGACGTCACTGTAATATATATTTCTGTCAAAGTTGATAAAAGATTATAAAAAAAGTTTTACAGTTCGATTATTCTGACACTTTTTCACGCTTAGGTTTTGTGTAAAGATATTATGTATATCACTCACACACCTTATTAATTCAATGATAACTTTATGTTTTCATTCAGAGCAAGAATGTGACAGGTTGTTTAGACGATGCAAGTCATTTAAAACTGTGAACCTAAGGCATTAAGGTTTAATTTCGACTGACTTTGACTATCAAATAATCGGTTGACAGGAAGAGGATGAAATTTGAATTACTAAATTTGACCCAAGAATAAATAATAAAACAAACGGGGTGAGCTAAATAAAACCGTTTAATAATTATTCAAATTATTAAAGGTTTCATGCTTTCAAACGAATTTGAGTCTTATACTTCAGTAGATATGTTTCAATTTACCTGTTTTAGATAGCAA
The DNA here is from genome assembly GCA_963691645.1 of Pelosia muscerda. NCBI lineage: Eukaryota > Metazoa > Arthropoda > Insecta > Lepidoptera > Erebidae > Pelosia > Pelosia muscerda. The sequence goes on along the minus strand of OY829109.1, from coordinate 15,578,088 downwards.
GAGGCGAGGTTGTTCTTCGTCTTGGCGACGTTGGGGTCGTCGGGGCCAAGCTTACTCTCGTATATCTCCAACGCGCGTTGGTAATATTGCTCAACTTCTTCGTATTTGTTCTGAGAAAAAATTTGAATAGCAATTAGTATGCTGACATTTGATTGTACGGAGTTATTAAATCACAATGTTTAAAAATTAAATAGAAAATTTAAAACACCCCTGACTTGTGCAAAAGTATGTAGTCTGCCATTTTGTAGCGGCATCTTGGTTCGATTTTCATCAAATATAGCTAGAACACTCCCGACTACTTAATTCAGTTTTCACACAAAAAAAAAACTACATCGAAATTGGTACATCTGTTCAGGAGCTACGATGCCAAAGACACACAGACACGTGAAACTTATAACACCCCGTCGTTTTTACGTCGTGGGTTAAAAAAGACTGTAACGTCAATCATTGTGCCGATAGTTCGTTTGATTGTCGGTAAATGGCTCTCACCATCGTTCCAAAGATGGATGTATAGGAGAATTCCGAATGATTCAGACGATGTCTAGGGGTCACAGCTTCCCCCTGTAAGCGAAACATCGCGGGTTCGAATCCCGTCCAAGCATTCCCTTTTTCCAATCTAAATTTGATGAGAATTTTGATATTCATTAACTGCATTTATTATGAAATACTCAGTCAGTTGTTTCATTTCTATTAGTCCTGGATAGTATCAGTTAGCCTATCGTCGTTCACAGCTGAAGCTGGCGAAATGTGGGTATTTAATACACCTCTGCCTACCCCTTCGTGGATTACGACCCTGAGCATATCGCGGATGTGAAGCTGCCGGGTGCCGTGCTGCAGCAGGCGAGGGTGTGCGCTTACCTGGTTCTGGCACAGCAGCGCGAGGTTGTTGAGCTGCTTGGCCACGTCGGGGTGGTCGCGGCCCAGCACCGCCTCGCGGATGTGAAGCTGCCGGGTGCCGTGCTGCAGCAGGCGAGGGTGTGCGCTTACCTGGTTCTGGCACAGCAGCGCGAGGTTGTTGAGCTGCTTGGCCACGTCGGGGTGGTCGCGGCCCAGCACCGCCTCGCGGATGTGAAGCTGCCGGGTGCCGTGCTGCAGCAGGCGAGGGTGTGCGCTTACCTGGTTCTGGCACAGCAGCGCGAGGTTGTTGAGCTGCTTGGCCACGTCGGGGTGGTCGCGGCCCAGCACCGCCTCGCGGATGTGAAGCTGCCGGGTGCCGTGCTGCAGCAGGCGAGGGTGTGCGCTTACCTGGTTCTGGCACAGCAGCGCGAGGTTGTTGAGCTGCTTGGCCACGTCGGGGTGGTCGCGGCCCAGCACCGCCTCGCGGATGCACAGCGCGCGCTTGCACAGCGGCTCGGCCTCGCGGTACTTGCCTGCACACACACACAACACACACGTTGGTCATTGCTTGTATTAGGGCTCCTTTGGCATACTGAGATGGACCCAGACCGAACTTGACGCCCTGGATAGAAAAGTCCGGACGTTGCTGACTGCACATCGGATGCATCATCCACGGTCATCAGTAATGAGGTTGTATATCCCACGGAAGTGTGGAGGTCGTGGTTTTTTAAACGCCAAGACTCTACACAACCGTGAGATATACAACACGAGATGTAGTGGCAATAGACAACGGACTAACTCCTCTCGCTCTGGCTAAAGAGAACTGACATAGACTTGCAATTCTCAGCATCACCAATCGTCAGGAAATATGGAAGAGCAAAGAGCTACATGGACGATTTTATTGGGCCTTATATGGGCCCGACGTAGATTTAAAATCATCTGTGTCCTGGTTGCGTTTCGGAGATCTCTTTGGAGAAACCGAAGGTTTTGTCTGTGCAATTACAGATGAGGTTGTTATGACGAATAATTATCGGAGGTATATCTTGAAGGATGGTACGATTGACATATGTCGGGCATGTCATCGTCCTGGAGAGTCCCTAAGGCATATTATTTCTAGTTGTTCTCGTCTTGCCAACGGAGAGTATTTACATAGACACAACCAAGTGGCCAGGATCGTTCATCAGCAACTTGCTCTGAAGTACAATCTTGTAGATTTGGAGGTTTTTAACATCACTATGCCACTGTAGGCAACAAAATAAAATAAAATCTGTCAAAAGTGTGAATTCATTCAATGCCCGTGGTTTTTGTATGCGAACGCTGTGCGTACTTCTTAGGAATATGATGTAAAACAGAAGATCTAGGTAAGTGTTTCATGTTATTATATAACATAATTACTGACAAGTAACTGTAGTATGTATGTAAAAATAAATTAAATTCAAATATACACCTACATATAATAAAAAAATGTTTGGATACTTGCTCACAGCGCCATCTGACTAGATGGTAGAAAGTTAAACTTAATTCTTTTAATATCATATAATATGGAGTACGTATCCATAGACAACTGATACCTTTTTTGAATACATACATATCATAAATACATCAAATTTTAATATGTGACTCAGTGGGCGTAGTATGTGCCTTCTGTGCACGAGGTTGTGGGTTCAATCCTCATACAGGACAAAAATTTGTGTGATCCTTATATAGCTGTTCTGAGTCTGGGTGTACTTTGTGTCCGTTAATTGGATGTGTCCCCCGCGACACAGGGCTAGTGCAAGTGTTGTCAAAAAAATTATTGAGATAATTTTATAACACACACACATACCCCATTTATATATGTATAATAATAAAAATATCATAAAAATGTATAATTTAAGAAACGTCTATTCTGGACCAACCGCGAATTGGACCAACTGCGAATTGGACCAAATGCGAATTGGACCAACTGCGAATTGGACCAAATGCGAATTGGACCAACTGCGAATTGGACCAAACGCGAATAGGACATAATTTTGAACATTGGACCAATCGCGAATTGGACCAATCGCGCCTAAAGGTCCCCCAGTTTACGGAGGTAGGACATGACGGTATCTCCCGTCCTATATGAGTAGTCCGACTGGGGAAATACCATCGACCTACAGAAGTTCTTCAAGCAGGGCCTCAGAAAGTTTCTTACAGAGTTGTCACCACGAGTGTAACACCGCTGGTATAGCACACGTCCATAGACTACGGTTCCCATCATGTAGGTCGTGTGCTTAGTCTGCCACTTAAGTGGTATAAAATTTATCTTTGGGATCCAAGTCCTCTCGAGGTCATGCTGCCATATGACAGTCGCTCGCAGGATGAGTAGGAAATCTGACTCTGGATTTCAAAGTAACTTTGGACGCGCCCGATGCGAAAACTCCCCACGGCTACCTCCCCGCCGGTTGGGGATGTTATGTCGGACTCAAACCGACTGAAACGCACGCCACCTTTGAGTACCTAGTTCGGGCAACTAGGTAATAAAATAGTAGCCAACATGACCCTCGCACCTTGGCAGACCCGAGGCCCTCTATTTCGAGATGACCCCCTTCGAATGTTTGTGTTGTGAGGACTATTGTCTTATAAATAACAATAAAATTGTTTGTGACCTGCATTTTCATTCCACCCTCATCCTTTAAATCATCATTCCGGTAATATATCAATCAATTAGAATATAGCAGTCCACTGCTGAACACAAATCTCTCCCAATATTGGCAGTCCGTGGTTTACTGTTTCCACACTGGTCAAACGGGTTGGCACAGGGTTTTATGACGAGATTTCTGTTTCTCTGCTAATAATATATTGTTATTAGTAAAAGCAATGGTAAGCAGGTCACCTCGCTTGCCGTACAGCACGGCCAGGTTGTTGAGCGTGGCGGCGACGGCGGGATGGTTCTCGCCGAGCGTCTTCTCGCGGATGGACAACGCGTCGTTCAACAAGTTGGCAGCTTCCTTGTATTTATTTTGATCTCTGCAGACAAGATCGTTAATTTTAGTAACTAGTATAATCATTTTTCAATCAATTAGTAATCACAGCCTGCGTGACCGACGGGTTAACATGCTCTCCGAGGCACGACAACACCAGTGCGAATAGACATATTCATGCATAAGAATATTAGCATTAAGCAGGGATCGAACCTGCGCCTACTAGGTAGCAATGGCGTTGACTATCGCCACGCTACATCGGCTGTCAAATTGTGTATAAACAATATACTACACAATAAACAAACACAAAATGTTGAAACCAAACCTATTTTTGACGATAATTTATTTGGTGTTATGGTCACACGTGATATTCGCATATTCGCATACACTTTCATCAATATAAGATAACGATTATAATAATTTATCTGATAAATGCAATTAATAAATTGTTATATATCTCTTTTGAATATCTGATATAAGTTGACACAGTAGCCTAAACTTGACACGATAGTCTAAATACTTTTGCTAATAGCTACTGGTTGGTACAATGCTCCTGGTTTTGGTACAATGCTCACACAAGGTACAATACCAAATATCAGAAAACCAATTCGCTAATTTACAAAGATTCGATTTTCATTCGATTCGCTGTTAAAATCAAATTGTATTACATAAATGACATTTTTGTTATACAAATTTGAAGTTCTGTAGTTAGGCTAGTCGGACTTTTGAGGGCTCCAACTACCCGTAACGACTGCCATAGATGTTCGTATGGCATCCGGGACCGACGGCTTAACGTGCTCTCGGTACATATAGTCATATTCATGCATAAAAATATTTGCACTGAACGGGAACCGAACCCGCGCCTCCTGCGAATCACCACCACGCCATCACGCTACAGAGGCTGTCAATATCCCTCAGTAACATAACATTCCTAGTTTTTAGACATTTTGCGACTTCGACAAAATGCTATAATAACATAATGAGAAATGGACGTAAACAGTATTAGTCTTTATAATGTAATAGTTGCCGCAGTGACAACTTGTATTCGAGGCATCTATCGCCCGACCCACCTATAGTCGGATTTTTAATTAGACGAAGCTACCTGACGTTTACTGGGTTGCAAGTTTTTGATGAAATAAAGATAGTGTAGTGACAAAGTGAATGATTATAATAGGTCTTTACATACGAAATTACCGAAATTTTCTTAGAGATTCATAAGTTCGTTATTCCTGTAATTTAATAGCTATTTTCATTATTTATATTTTGTTTGAAAGTTGATTTCAAGATTTTACAACATAATTGTGTTTTTATGCCGCTTGATAAATTAAATTCGATCTTCAAAAACAGTACTTCCTAAATGCTATACATTTTGATGATAAGTTTCGTATTACTTTTTTACAGCTGTCTTTTTCAAAAATGTAATCAAAGTTGCTGTTTGCTAAATGTTGTCTCATTCATACGCAATAAAATCATAAAATATGGATTTGTTATTCCTAAAAAACTGGTTGTAATTACATATAATATAGTACCAGAGCAGAGTATCAATATCATCAGCTAATATAGTATCAATATCATCAGCTAATATAGTATCAATATCAGAGCACTTTATTACAATTTTATTGTAAAATAGAAATAGTTCTTTTTGTATAGTAAGAAAAGATTAACGAACCCTCATCATTCATTTCATACGATTGAACGGGAACTGAATGAATCAGTTGCATCACTTTAACTGAATATAGCAACATTATTGACGAAGTGACATTAGCTCCTGTCATCCGATATCGTCTAATTAAAAATCCGACTATAAACTTACGCAGAAGAAAACAGAAGCAAAGCTAGTTCAAATTTACCTGTACACCAGCGCCAAAATATTCAGCATAGTAGCGACATCAGGGTGGTCATGTCCAGAGGTCTTCTCCAGGTCCTCGAGCGCCTGTTTACACAGAGGTACGGCCACCTCGTACCTGCCCTGGGACGCGTACTGAATCACCAGGTTGTGGAGGGTTCGCAGGCGGGCAGGGATTTCATACCCGGCGTTCACTTGTTGGGCAAAGTGTAATGGTGGGGTTGGTGACATAGCTGTAATATTAATATTAAGCTTTAAGTAATTTCTAAAGTAATTTCTAAAGTAAAGCCGCGGTAGCCTAGTGGTATGGGTAATGGACTGTTGAGACGAGGTCTCGAGTTCGATCCCAGGTTTACCATGGCACACACCAATGACTTTTCGATGCTTTTCGAAGTTATGTGTGTATTTATCGCAGGTTTATAAGTGCCTCGGAGAGCACGTTAAGCCGTCGGTCCCGGTTGCCATACAAACATCTATGGCAGTCGTTACGGGTAGTTGGAGCCCTCAAAAGTCCAACCAGCCTATCTTGGAACTTCGATATCGCCATTGGTCATTAGACCATTGGTTGTGGAGGTCAGATGGCAGTCGCTTCACGGAAAATATCGAAGTTCAGCCGCATCACAGTTAGACTGGAAAGCCGACCCCAACTGAGTTGGGAAAAGGTTCAGGGAATGATGAAGTAAGTGTCTAAGTATGTTGCTACAGAAATTAAGTTAGAGTAAGCAGAGTGTCTAAGTAGCTAGAGTGACTATGTAAGTTACTAAAGCAGGGATGGCAAACCAATGGCACGCGTGCTATGCGTACAATATGTTGGGCACGCCACTTTAACTGAAGTAGACTAATGCCTACTTCAGTTAAAGTGGCGTTCAGTAAAAAAGCCTAATGGCAGAGATTCAAATTGCTGAATCGCCTTCCCATACTTTGGATGATAGAAAATGAACAAACAGACGAACAAGAACAGTTTTTAAGAAAGCTAAAGGAATGTGCACTGTGAGATATCGAGTGTCAAATAATCAAACAAAGTTTAATCATAAAAATTTAACAGATACAAAAGATACGAGTTGCTTTTGCATTTACTATATTAGAACGATCAAGAGGTCGAAATATAAGTTGGTGGCACGTCGAGGGCTTCGATAATCTATTTTTCGAATAACGACACGTTGATGCATAAAGGTTCGCTACCCCTGAATTAGAGTGTCTAAGTAAGTTACAAGAATGTCTCATAGGTTACTAGAGTGTCTAAGCAGCTAGTCTTTATGTATTTTGCTAGAGTGTCTATGTAATAATAGTGTGCTTGTAAATTCCTTACGTACGAGCAACATACTTTTTTTTTTTTTATCGTGCGCAAAATCCCCACGGATACCACCTCCACCAAAACCGATGGAGGTGATTATGTCGGACTCGAACCGACCAAAACGCACGCCGTCCATGGGTCCTTCATTGCCGGAGGTGAGATTATACAAGACATATCTCTCGCACCCCGGCAGACCCGGGGACACCTCTGTTGAGATGACCCTCTTCCCCCAATGTGGGGACCATGGTGTCCCCATCTAGCCCCTGGGTATGGGGTGGCATTTTGCGCCATCGCCGTGAGACGAGCAACATACTTAAGTTCGTGTATGATGATATGTATACGACACAAGTGGGCCGCGGTCAAAAGCGTATAACGAGGATGTATCACTCACTATTTACTTTTAGCTAATTATTTGGACCACAAATGAAGCTAATATAGATTTTTTGGTTTTACTTTTATTTTTTGAAAGAATATTAGCGACTTTACCTCGTGTATAAGGAATTTTCAAGAGTGTATCAGTAAGTACGGAACGAGGTAGGACACGACGGTATCTCCCGTCCGAAATGAGCTGTCCAACTGGGGAAGTACCTCCGCCCTACAGAAGACCGCGGTCATAATAACCATCGTGTTGTGTTCCCGCCGGTAAGTAGGGTAGCCAGAGCTCACTATACCCCTCCTTCCCCTCCCCTTCCTAGCCTCCCCACCCCTTCCCAGCTCTCCCCCTTTCCCTTCAGGGTGGGCAGCGCGTGTGTGACACCCTTAGTGTTGCACACGTTCATAGGCCACGGTGGCCGCTTTCCATCAGGTGGGCCGTGTGCACCTACGTCAAGTAGATTTTTTAATTTGCTTGGAAGATTTTAGTAGGGGACGTGAGAATTCCTTACATTTGTTATTCCTGTTGTCCTCGTGGTCGTCATCAGGGAACAGGTCCACCATCGGATCGTCTCGCTTCTTCTCGCTCTGGCCGCTGCGGTTTGTGTCAGACTCCTCGGTGACGTCGCTGTCGTATTTGCTGGAAGGATGAATTACATCGTGATAGTAACGTAGTGAACAGTTGGTAGTAACGTCCCGTAGCTGTTGAGTGGTAATATTATTATGTTATGTGCGTTCATTCGTAATACATGCTTGGATTGGCTTGGAAACTTGGATGGCAGAGATTCGACCAAGAAGTTAACTAATACAATGACGAAAAAAATGATTTTAAATATACACAGACAAAAGCGGTTACCATGGCCTATGGACGTTTGCAACCCCATGGGTGTTCCACTCGTGGTACCTACCCTGTAGAAACCTTCTAATGCCCTACGAAGAACCCCATATTTTAGTCGCTTGGGAGTTTCAAGTTTTCAAACCACAGCAGGGAGTTTTTTATATTCTATTTAGGACACGTCAATTTGACTTCACCCCGCCTGATGGTAAGCTCAAGGCAAAGTCTCAGGAAAGAGGGTCACCATTACAAACACGTAAAGTGTTACAATGGTGGCACTCAGCTCACGACGGATCAGACGGCCTCATCAGATGCTTTTTCACGTCTTAAAGGACCCAGAACTGTAGGAAGTTCATTCCACAGTTAAGGCGTGGGCTCGATGAAGCTCCTTTCATACCGCGCAGTGCGCACCGTCTCCAATCGTAATGTGTAAGGATAAACTCCCTACCTATAGCGAGCGGTATGGTGGTAGAAAGTAGGATTCTTCTGAACACAAACCTACCACTAATGTTGACATTATTACCAATAAAGTCTACTGACCGTATTGAAGCCATGAAATCTAAGTGCTTGTTCTCCTCCTCCAACTGCGCCACCCGCTGTTCCGAAGCCTGCAGGTGCTGTTGTGCCGCTGCGAGCTCGTCACGGAGCCAAGCGTTCTCCTGACACAGCCTCCTGACCTGGGTGCGGAGCTTCTGTTTCTCGGCCTCCACTGATTGTAAGTGGGAGGCCAGGGCCATCATCACCTGAAAAAACAGTGAAATATTAGGAAAGTGTCTGGTGATTTTGATTGCATTTATATACCACGTAGGTGCCAGATAAGTATAGAAGCATAGGGAAGCAAGACATGACGGTATCTGCCATTCCACTTGAGCAGTCGGACAGGGGAAATACCTCCGCCATACAGAATAGCGGGGCTAATAGTAACCTTGTGTTCGAGCTCCTGATGGTGAGTAGCGAAATTTCACAGGAGAGTTTTTGTAGTCTGTGGGAAGGCCAATTTATCTACTACGTTGCCGGTACAGTAGCACTCTTAACCTTCACTCCTCTCGTCCACCTATTCAAAAAGGGCATTAGAGGGTTTACAAGCACACATGCAACATGAGTGTGAAGCCCCTGGTGTTGCAAATGTCCTTAAGCCACGGAAACCACTTTCCATAAGGGGGGCGTGTGTTTGTTAAAAAGCAGCTCACCATATGGAAAGCGGTTACCATAGCCTATGGACGTTATACGGTATACGTTATAAAACCAAGGTAAGAAATTATGATAAATGTATGTTAATGTTTTACATTCAATAATAATCAGAACCTCTTTTATCGAGTCGTATAGCCATATTAACTGGCAGTATTCTAATCACGTTCTCAGAACTCGACCACGTATTGTGTTTCATTCTAGACAATAGTCTATCTCTGTATCAAATTTCAGCCAGATTTGTCCAGTCATTTGTGTATAACTGAGTAACAAACATCTTCAGTAACTCAAAATATTATTTTTGTGTACCTATGACGTAATTGGACATTTTTAATTTATGATATTAGTCTACCAGCACAAGAAAACGTGTATGCCACAATCGTAGCAAGTGTAAAGACGTCTCTGCCTACCCACCCTAAAGAGAAAAATGCGTGACTCTTCATATTATTTAGTTCAGACCTAAATAGCGCTGTGTAATGTCCTGAAATAATAATATCGAAAGTCGAAACAGACAGTTGAAAGGAAAATCTTTGATCTGTAAATTGTTCATGATGTTTTTAGGACCAATTTTCTTTCAAAAGCGTTGTCGCTTCCACCCTTTTATACCTGGCGATATTATTTTTAATGGGACATCGCCTTAACACCGAAGATCTGGGGCGTGAAACGAGCGGGGCAATTTCGCACGAGCGCGCGGAAGTACGGAGCCGGGGCTAAGTGCATTACTAGTTCGCCGCGGTTGGTCCACGTCTGAGCGGGAAGTTGTCTTAATATAATGATAGAAAATAGTTTGTGGCTCTTTGAGACGATTGGATGAGCGCTTTGCGAGTTAGCAATAATGGTGCTATAGGTATACCTATAAAATTAGACGACCACCTTTGATGCGTGGCGGTAGTGAACGCGACTGTTACGCTGGAAGCGCGATTTCGATTCCCGTTCAGTGTGTGCTTGAATATGAAAATTCGTATTGGTCTGGGTGTTTCTATGTATAATACGTATGTATTTATAAAAGAAAATATCTAAATATGTTTATACGCATTCTAGAATCCATTACACAAGCTAGTTAAACTAAGCTTATCATGGGTCTAGGTAGCGTTGTGTAGATTTTTTTAGAATATTTAATTATTTATTACAGAACTATGATACCCGCAGCTCCGCTTGTGCCGGCCATATTGGCCATCGTGAATTTTGATGATATCGCCAGTTCTAATAGACCAATTGTAATCAAACAAACGTAAGATTTTACCAAAACCTTTCCTTCTATCACTAACAAACAGATTAGAAAATCAACAAAACGTTGTCTAAGCTGTGGTCCATATTCGTACATTTTCTTCTCCTGATAAAGTTTAACTTAGCTTTTACGGGAAAGACTGCCGCCTGATAGCCCAATCTCGATAATGAATCGGTACACCCAGTGCATAAAGGACAATTCCTTTAATCAGCAAATGTATAGATTCAAAGGTGAGGCTGACTTGGGTTTCAAAGATTTTGGTGAACTATTACACGACTGTTTTTTTTATACTTCTTATTTATTTACATAACAGGAACGCCTTTATCCCCGAAGGGGTAGGCACTGATATAGAGGTAGCCTAGTGGTATGGGTAATGGACTGCTGAGTCGAGGTCTCGGGCTCGATCCCAAGTTTTACCATGGCACACACCAATGACTTTTCAATGCTTTTCGAAGTTATGTGTGTATTTATCGCAGGTTTATAAGTGCCCGGTTAATGGCAATAGGCTCGCCACCTATTACATTGGGACGTAAACATAAACTGGCGAAATGTGGGTGCATGCACCTATGCCTACCCCTTCGGGGGTAAAGGTGTGAGTTTATGTATCAAACGTACATCTCATAACTCGCAAATGGAGATGACGTCACGGCTACAACTTTTTCTCGTCAAAGAGTCGCGAAGTGTTTCATTACAGACGAGGGGTGAGCGAGGCACTGAGGGTGGGTAATCTCAGACATAAATAAACTCACTTTGATTAATGGCCGGCTGTTATTAGTCGTGCCGAGTCGTACCGGAATTGTTTCAGTTTTCGTTTTGTGTGAATTAATTCAGCTTTTATTATCAGACGACCGACGATATAAATAAAAACGATTATCAACAGTTTTCGTCGACTTTTATGACATTGCAGTAGACCGTTCATCTTTTTTTTTAAAGAATATTAGCTACCCGATTTTTTTTTTTATGCTTCGTAGGTGGCAGACAAGCACACGGCCCCCCTGATGGAAAGCGGCCACCGTGGCCCATGAACGTGTGCAACACTAAGGGTGTCACACACGCGCTGCCCACCCTGAAGGGAAAGGGGGAGAGCTGGGAAGGGAGGGGAAGGGGGTATAGTGAGCTCTGGCTACCCTACTTACCGGCGGGAACACAACACGATGGTTATTATGACCGCGGTCTTCTGTAGGGCGTTCTGTAGGGTTACTAATATTCTCTCTAACCCCTCCAACTAAGCTCAATGACTTGTGATAGGGGTGGGTCTACGTCGGTAGTGTATTGGCCAGGATTCGAACTCGGGACCTTTCGATCGTAAGGCCGACTCCTTAACCACTAAGCTACCGACGCTAACCGTCTGCTAGGTCATCGGTTCGATTTCCGTTCATACACATAATTGAGTGTTATAGATATTTAGATTATGACAGTGTTACCAGTCGTCCTAGAATATAAGCCTGGGTTGCACGATCTTACTTTAAGATTAACAGTGCAGGTCAGGTATAAAACAGGTTGCACCATTTGAAAATTGTTAAAATGTAGTTATAACTTCACGCTAACTGTAACCGGCCACGGTCAAACGTCAAATTCTATCAAAAAGATAGCTTCAACCGAGCTACTAAATACTCTGGTGCAACACATTTAGCCAATAGAATAGAATCAATGTTACTGTTACTGTTGACGGAAACCTTAACAGGTAGGTGGTGCAACTAAGTCTAAATCATTGTTTACTTAACGTCAGCCGAATAGTCTTCCCGTGATCATGGTACCTATGCCCTTATCACGAAATACTATCGAATTCTTAAAGGAAAAGTATCGACGGAACGGAGCGTCAATCATACGTTTCAACCATCGAAAAATGAATTTCAATGTCAAACACAAAACACACCCACAGAAAATCGCAACCTTAATAACAATATGTCACTTAAATTAGTGAAGCGTGTCTCTAACAAATGAAGTTTAGTCTACTCCTCTAGAGAAACAAGTTAGCAAGCTAAAGTGTAAACAACTAGTCCAACCCCAGAGCTAAACACGACTCATCCCTTTGTGTTAAAAAAAAATAAACATTCCCACGTTCATCACTCCATTTTGTCGAGTCAAGGGCTCCTCTCATGATGGATATGGTGCAAGATAATAGCTGGTGACGTTTACAGAGGAACACCAACAAATACTTTACACATTTGTTTTTTAAACGCTTTCGTCGTTGGGTGGTTTAGTTTTTGAAAAACAAATTATAACATAACATAAACTCACGCCTATATCCCTGAAGGGTTAGGCAGAGGTGCTAGCAACCACTTTTCGCCAGTTTATGTTTAGGTCCCAATGTAATATGTGACGAGTCTATTGCCATCCTGCGATAAATACACACATAACTTCGAAAAGCATCGAAAAGTCATTGGTGTGTGCCATGTTAAAACCTGGGATCGAACCCGAGACCTCGTCTTAGCAGTCCACATACCACAAGGCTACCGCGGTGTCATAAAATTGGGTGAACTGAAATCATGGAACTTACGTCATCAACATGTTGTCCTATTGACGTCAGAATGCACCGAATACAGTTCAAATAGTGTAGTATTTGGTATTTAGAATAATTAGAATGATAGTCTCTTTGTGTATTTATTGTATATGTTATAATATTATAATCAACTTGCACAGTAACATAAATAAGTAAAGTAAAGTAGGTAATGTCTAATGCGTAGTCCAATGCGTAGTGCTAGTGTCAACCATCTTCCCGCGCACCGTCTGTCAACCTGACAGGTCGTTCAGGAACCCACAACATCCTCCCCTTTACGATCAGTCAGCATACATAGGTAGTCATTCATCCATTTTGGTGGAACTCTATGACGGACACCTCTCTTTACAATTAAGCTGTCGGTATCAGTAACATTTTCATTTACATTGTTCTCACTTGCATTACAAGCTACATTTTCATTTACATTATCACTTACATCATTTTCATTTACATTACAGTCTACATTTTCATTTATATTATTATCATTCACATTACAGTCTACATTTACATTATTATCATTTGCCTTAATAAATTCTGAAGATCTTGGAGCGATGCAAGGGGTACTATAAAAAGGCATCTCAGGTCGTGGTGATGGTACCAAATGAAATCTATTTCTTCTGAACAATCCTCTATCTGTCTCCACTATATATGATCTAGGCTCATCTGATTGTTTTAATACTCTTCCATATATTCTCAAATCACTAATCCATACCTTCTCTCCTATTTTTAATTCCTTTAATTCCCTAGTCCTATGTCGTTTGTTATAATAAGTACTAATTTTTTCTTTCTTTATCATTTCTTTTCTTTTAAATTCTCTATTACAATTTACTGATTTTTTTAATAACTGAGGTAACCTAGGTAAGTTGTCCCTTAATTTCCTATTGAAAATAAGCTCAGCTGGGCTAAATCCTGTGTCCAATGGAGTATTTCTATATACTAACAGTGCTAAAAAGACATCTTCATTTTTTTTCAATAAATTTTTTGCAATCTTTACTGCTGATTCTGCACAACCATTACTTTGTGAATAGTAAGGACTGCTTGTTATATGTTGAAAATTGTATAATCTAGCAAACTCTCTAAATCCTGATTTAAATTGGGGTCCTCCATCAGTTCTCACAATCTCCGGAATCCCAAACTTTGAAAATATTTCTTTACAATAATCAATTACTCTATCCTCTGTTAATGAATTTAGCTTTTTAATATCTATATATCTAGAATAATAATCAATTATAACAATATACCAGACCCTATTGTAATGAAATAAATCTATACCTACTTTTTGCCATGCTCTACTAGGGGTTTTTTCTAATACAATGTTTTCTTTTGGATTAACTCTTACTTCTATGCATTTTGGACAGTTCTGCACTAATTTTTCTATTTGCATGGCTAAACCTAACCACCACACTGATTGTTTAGCTCTGTTTCTACATTTATTTATTCCCAAATGCCCTGCATGTATTTTTTCCAACATTTCTGATTGCAAATTTGTTGGTATAACAACACGAGATTTATACAGCAACAAACCACCTCCCATAGATAAATCATACCTGTACTGATAGTAACATTGTAAATCTTCTGGAATATTTGATTGATTAGGCCAACTCCCCTGTGTATAAAGAATTAATCTCTGACAAATGCTACATTTACTCTGTTCATCTTTAATTTTTTCTAGAAGCAGATCTTTCAATGGAATGTTTTTTAGTGTAAAATTAACAAATAATTCTGAATTGTCTTTGCTTATTTCTTCTTCTTTTTGGAACTTAGAAACTGGATTTCTCGATAAGGCATCCGGTATTAGTAATTTTTTTCCCGGTATGTAGTGGACTTCATAATTAAACCTAGTCAGCTTCATTCTAAATGACATCAGCCTTGGTGTTAATTCATCTATAGGTTTGGTCTGCAAAATTTGTACCAGGGGCTTATGATCAGTTTCTAACACTACTTTAATACCATAAATATAATCTTTAAATCTATCTACAGCCCACGACAATGCTAAACATTCTTTTTCTATTTGTGAATATCTTTTTTCTGTTTCAGATAAAGTTCTACTTGCATATGCTACTATATTTCTATTATTCTCTTGATTTTCCTGCATTAAAGTGGCTCCTAAACCATATGAACTACTATCCGCTGCAACAATGATCTTATAGTTTGGGTCAAAATGTGCTAAAATTGGTGCATTTTTTAACATTTCCTTTATTTTTTTAAAAGACGCCACCTGATCACATCCCCACAAAAATTCTACATCATTTTTTAATAAATTGTATAAAGGATATAACACTTCTGTTTTGTTTTTTACATATCGCCCCACAAAATTTACCATACCTAAAAATTGCATCACCTGTCTCTTATTTTTTGGAGATTCAAAATTACTGACAGCTTCTACTCTATTTTGATCTAACTGTATACCTCTGCTATTTATGACATGCCCCAAATACTTTATTTCCTCTACCCCGAATTTGCATTTACTTTTGTTGATTGTAATACCCTTCTCCTGTAAACGACTCAATACCTTCCTCAAAATATCATCATGAGCCTCTATGCTATCTGCATGAATCAAAATATCATCCACATGGGTAACCACACCACTAATGTCCTCAACCAATTGTGAAAATTTCATAGAAAAGTACTCTGGGGCACAATTTAAACCAAATGGTAACCGATGATACATATACCTGCCATAGGGTGTAATTATAGTTGTTAAATGTGCTGAACTACCTAATGGAATCTGATGAAAACCTGCTGTGGCATCAATTTTTGAAAAATATTTAGACCCTTTCAATTGTGCTAATGTAACTTCTAACTTTGGAATTGGGAAAATTGGTCTGAGGATATTTTTATTCAATTCTGTGTAGTCCCCACAGATTCTAACAGTGTTTTCATTTTTTGGTACAACCACTATAGGTGACACATATTGAGTAGGCTCCTCTACTTTAGATATTACCCCTAGTTTACATAAACGGTCTAACTCACTCTTAACTTTAGTCAACAATGGTATGGGTACCACCCTAGGTGTACACTGAATATAGCTTTTATTTTTATCTATTAGTCTAATATCAAATGATTCTTTAAATACCCCCAATTCATCATATATTCTAGGAAACTCGGCTTCCACATCCACAGTACTAATATTTAATAACCTATTCACCCCAAACACCTGTATAATTTTCATCTGTTCTATTGCAGGTACCCCCAATATAGGAGTCTTTAAATTTTGCACCACATACACATCACCACAATACTGACGGTCCTTATATTTCAGTCTGAGTTGTAAAATACCCCTTACCTTCAAATCTGTATGGTCTGGGCCTTTGATTCTAACCTTGCATGGCTCCAAGTTGTGTGATTTAGCTACTAATTCTTGTGGTAACGCCACTATATCAGCTCCTGTATCAATCAAAAACATCAAATTACACTTATATTGCTCATTTCTATACACATCTATCTTTATCCTATACTTGCTGTTTGTCATTATGCACACCTTCTTTTCTTCCTGTATCTGTTCATCTTGTATGTTCCTGATTCTCCCAGCTTTGCAACACCGAGCAAAATGGCCTATTTTATTGCACTTCATACACTTAGCCTTCAAAGCTGGACATGTCTGTCTTGAAATATGCCTCTGCCCAGCACAGAACCAACATTGCCCTGCAGTTGCAGAATGGTTCTCTTTTTTAATTTTATTGAGATCTGTAGTAGCAGATACACCCCTGGAAAATGACCCCTTTTTCTCAAAATCTTCTACCGTTTGCGCAGCGTCTACTGCCTCTTTCAAGGTTATATTTGTCTTCATTAAAATTTTCTCTCTTCCTCGCCGACTAGCCATACCCACCACTATTCTATCTCTGATCATCTCTTCTTTCATAGACCCATACTCACAATTATCCGCTAGCACATGTAGGCTTCGTATAAATTCGTCTACGCTTTCGCCCACCTCCTGATTCCTGGTGTTAAATCTGAATCTGGCGTACACGGGGTTTCTTTTAGGGTGAAAATGTTCGTCTAGGGTTTCCAAAGCGCTCGCAATTGTGGCGCTATTACTTATATTGCACTGCAAAGCCACCTCCTCAGCTTTGTCACCCATTAAGTATAACAATAGATCAATTTGATCAGACTCTGATCGATTATTCGCCCCACTCACCGCCATGTATCTTTGAAATCTTTTCCTCCACTTGTCCCAGTTTTCTGGGACAAAATCGTAAGGATCGGGTGTAATCACTACACCCGGCATGCTGGTGTTGGCCATTATTTGCTTACCCACTTAATATTATTTTCACAGTTTTTCACCGCCGCTGCCACCATGTAGTATTTGGTATTTAGAATAATTAGAATGATAGTCTCTTTGTGTATTTATTGTATATGTTATAATATTATAATCAACTTGCACAGTAACATAAATAAGTAAAGTAAAGTAGGTAATGTCTAATGCGTAGTCCAATGCGTAGTGCTAGTGTCAACCATCTTCCCGCGCACCGTCTGTCAACCTGACAGGTCGTTCAGGAACCCACAACAAATAGGTATACTTCTATGAGCCGTTTAAAGAAATTGCTTCTCTAGTGAGAATACTACTGGGGCCTCTTCGGGCCTCTGTACTTCGGAGGTCAAGCTAACATCACATGCAAGCTGCTACATACTACTGCTGTTTGACGTATGAGGGTGTGGCTTTTTTTTTCTTATTCATAAATAGTAGGAAAATTAAAAAAAAGGATATTATCCACTAGCTGACCACTAGTTCCTGTAAATATTCTACTCGTAATTCTTCCTCAGTATGAATAAGACTAATGGATTTTCAACTGTCGCTCCATGATGAATCAAATTTTTCGGATAGTGGGTCACTGGATCAGAGGGTACTAGATTGATGACGGATGATATAGGTCAGAGACTAATGGTTTAACGGGTGCAAACAACTAGGGGTTGCTGTAGGCCTCTCAGTTTGCCGTACAGGCCGTGACGAAACACCGCGCGATTTTCATCGATTCGAGCCCAGTATAATACCCCAGTTCATTGTTAGCTCCGGTGATGAGAGGCACGAAGGGGTATCCCTACGCAAAAAGGACTGTAAGTTTGGTCTCCTCGAAACCTTTTTCCAAATGAGATTGATGTCTCCGAAATTTACTATAGCAGGTTTCGTAAGTATTAAAATCACACGTTTTAAATAATTAGGTGGCAGATTTTTTGAATTTTTGTCCCTATTCTCAAAAACAATTTTTTTTTACTTTCCTTTGATACAAATATTAAATTTTTTTTTGAATTTTTGCCTCTACTCTCGAAAACAATTAGTTTTTTTTACTTTCCTTTGATACAAATATTAAAAATTGTACCTACATCCTTAGGGACGTAAATTCTTGAATAAAAATATTTAAAACACCATTCTAATCGCCTTAATCTCACTACTTAGGCTACACGCAACGTCGACAACCTCACAAGAGGGTGTGGTGTCCTTTGTGAGTGAATAAGGGGCGGCTTCATGATACATCCCCCACTTTTTTTACCTCGTGACGTCACTTAATAATAGTGATAAAATGCGTTGTTAGTAATATGATTACATGATAACTAACATCTAACATTATTATTTATAAAATTTAATTGCCTTATAGATGTGACGACCTGTCTCAAATTAAATCAAAAATCATTTTTTCTGTATAGACCCGTAAACGGCACTTACAAAACGTCAATATCTCTGGTCTGGAAAGTCTGGTCATGACTGCCATATCATTATGGAAGATAAACTATCTGATATATTTTAACTCGGCATGAAAAGATGTTTATTACAGTATACAGTGGTAAGTATGTACCTACACTGACGGACTGAAACGAATGGCGGATTTTTTAATTTATTTATTAACATTCACAATATACAACATTAATTCGTAGAAAGCAAACCATAAGCTACTTGTATAAGTCCATGATTTTCCAAATAAGCACGTAATTTGATAACTTGATAGACCAAGTGACATTCTATTGATGAAATTACGTCGAAGCGAACCGTTTTCAATTTGCTATCAATTAATTTACACTGCGGTGATTTTAATAATACAAAATATGCGAAATAGATTTCGAGTCAAAAAGATTCAAATTTCTTTAAGATTCAGTCATTGAGAACTTCAGTTATTTTGTAATTCAGTCAGTCAGGAATTAGTCATTCTGAAAAAAAAAAGACTAATTGGAGATTCTGGTGTTTTGGTATTTGTGCTTTATGAACCGAAGGGAAATTTTTGTGGTCATATTACAGATTTATGTCCATCCCATTATTTTCTAAGCAATTCCACTAGCATTTTCAGTAATAGAATGACTCTTTGTCTCGAGTATCTGGTGCCAAATAGGAATAACCATAGATACACTTGGTCCATGCTTTTCAGTTCTCAAAATAAGGAGCAAGAATTTATAACGCCAAATACTGACGTACCCTAATATTAGATTTCAATTCACTGAATGAACCCCTTTAAAAAACTACAGTAGACAACAAACAAAATTTCACCCCTTCTTGTTTCGCTACCAAAAAATCTATTAAGCGTCGTCGCCGCCTTTGTGTAAATATTTTTGTGTACCGCCTACGATCAACTGATGAACCCCACTTTGAGGAACTCTGTTATACGATAAATAAACAACTTGTCGATTTTACGGTATTAGGACTATTATTATATTGATAGCGGTAACCTAGTGATATGGATAATGGACTGCTGAGACGAGGTCTTGGGTTCGATCCCAGGTTTACCTTGGCACACACCAATGACTTATCTATGCTTTTCGAAGTTATGTGTATATTTATCGCAGGTTTATAAGTGCCCGGTTAATGGCAATAGGCTCGCAACCTATTACATTGGGACCTAAACATAAACTGGCGAAATGTGAGTGCTCACCTCTCCCTAACCCTTCGGGGATAAAGGCGTGAGTTTATGTTATCTATCTATCTAACCAAAACAAGTACCTATCGAATAAAAGTATAAAAAAGTGACGCTAGATGGTAGAAATTGCTTGTTAGAAGTAAATTGTCGGCGACCTTGAAACACTAAGTTCAATGAATGTGGGAATAGAAAGACCCGTTACGTTTCAGTTCTTTTCATATAAATGTTCAACAGAATTATGTTTTTATTCAATTTATTGGATTGAGTCGGCTTCAGGTTTTCTTTGTGGCTTTTGTGGTAGAGCTATGACAATTTGGCCATTGTTGTAGATATGAAAGACAAGTTGTCAAAGTACGAAACGAAGTGGCTTCCATAGCTTTGTAAGCTTAAATATCCTAAAATGAGCAATAGATTTCTATGAGGGAGAGAATGAGTTGTTCCTGAAGGAGGTGGAAACCGGATGCAATTAAAAAAAATGATGGTTTAATAAAAAAGAACTGTTCGCCAATGAGCCGACGCCTTCACAAAATTGAGATTCTGAGGAATTTCTAATGGTCTAAATTACCACCCTGAAGTACCCCGTTTTTAAAATTAATTTTTAGAAATCTTAACTTAGTGGTGTAGAATTAATTCAGCAGAGATATTTCTGAACTCAGTTAATACTATTTTACAAAACAATCTGACAGTAGGAAATAATGAAACTATCATCCATTATAAGAAAGAGTGTCAAAAGATGAACTCAAAAGCACACCTCTGTTCGATGTTGCCGACACAGTTTAAAAATACTTTTTCTTTCAAATACAGCTCGTTTAAACGCCCGCTGCCTTCAAGGCAAGAGCAGATGTGACCCAAATGATGTTTCACGGGAGTCCTTAAAGGCATACAGAGAATGTAGGCTAGCCTTAAGCTGTTAGTCTACAACGACACTAGAGACAGCCTTTTCATTTAAAATCTTACTTTCAAAGGCTGCCTAGAAATTCTTGACCCATTTTAAAGAAATTGCTCACCTGTTTTAACGCTATCTTGGAAAACTGTACCTGGTTGCCAAGTCATAATAAACGTTTAATCAATAATTCTTCACCTTAGGCTTTGCGTGTCTGGCCTCATTAAAACAATATATTCAATTTGTAAAATAGTATTCAGATATATATTATTTGGTTTAATCTTCACAACGATTGTAGATTGTAGTTTCGATTATTCACTTCCGTCGTTGCGTGAAGCATAACATAATTTCGTACGGGGATAGATTAGGTCCTGGACAAACTCAACTTTGCACCCCGGGAAAAGATTCCCATGGTTGCAGGAAGGGGACAAAATTCCACGGGGGCGAAACGACTAGTATCATTATATTATGTAAATGCGAAAGATAAAATGGATGTTCGACTGTTTCTTCTCAGCCATGTCAGAACGACTGAGTAGATCTAAAAATTAGTGTCTAATTAATTGTGCATAATTATGATTTGGAATATTACATCGGCTATTTTTTATTGGGTGAAGGTCCTGTGAATCCTGTGATTAGTGTCCGTAAGCTCGAAAAGGTATTATAGATTTAGTAACGTATCATGAGTCAAGAGAGAGCATTATGATAGACTGACTGTCCACTGTATACCTGTGTGTGCGTGAACCCCACCAATTGTAAAGCTCCGTTCTCTCGATACCTTTACATAACAAATTCGATAGCTATTAGTGCTACTGGTTCAGAAGGTATCAAACACGAGTTGAGTCGTGGGCGACAGCTAATGAATAATCTTGACCAAAAAGAATGAGATCACGAAAAATTACGATTCGGAAAATATTTCAAAATTGATTGTCTTAGATTTTGCGAAGGCCTTTGACACATTCAACCAGTAGCTGTGTAGCATGTAACTACATATGGGTCGCAGATGACAAGTATGTTCCTACCGCAAACCACTATAACCACAAACATGTCACCTTCAAGCTACATGTGCTTGGGAACCTGATGCTGATCCATCACGTTTTGTTTACAACTTTATGTTTTAACACGTGGCACTATTTTATGACATCTGAATGTCAATATTGTAATATAACTTTCAAGAAAGAGCATTTACATCTTGATCCTTTTTAAAATTAAAATTTAGATCGATGAAAAATTAATGGATAAATTTTTATTACAAAAATTCGTCCCTCTTTTCATCGAAACCGTGATCGTTTATGACTTTGAATTTGATTTAGATATTCAATCAAATCGTAATCGAATCTTTATAAATTAGCAGAATTGACCTTCTGAGCTTGTCGCAAAGTTATTACGTTTTGATTTATTGCTTCATAAAAGATTCCATTATTATGTTAACTGATACCAAATAAATTCACGAAGAAAGTAAACAAAATATTTAACATCATCAAAGGAAAATAAAATGGAGGCTTTTAAGACATTGTTAGCGAAGTTAAAACGTGTAAGAACAATACGAAGCTGATTTCGGATTTTCGTAACTTTTGTTTATTCTTACCATTTCTAAAATGTGTTTGGTTTGTTTGTTTACTTTTTCCACATCAGTATATAAAATTGATTTTCTTTTATCTTAATTTGTGCAGAGTTCGAATGTGTGAGTAGTGTTGTAACATGTTATACGAGTAAGAACAGGTAACAAACATCAGGCAGACTATGTTTTGATTTACTGGCTTTGTATATTAGCTGAGTATTACTTGTACTTCAGTTTTATAACGGAGTTCATTGTTGTCTAGGTAACTAGGTTCACAAGATTTTGGAGATTATTTATTAGTAGCTAGACAGGCATATTTAAACTCACCTGTGCTTCTCCCAATCCAAGTTCAATGGCGTCGATGCTTTTCTTCACAAGGGATGCCTTCTCATGTTCGTGATCAGTGTTGGCTGCTAACCCCGCGAGGAGTTGAGAGTGTTCCGCCCTCAGTGCCTCGAGGCCTGCGGCGACGGTCCTTGCGCCCGCCACCATTTCCTCCTGCGTCATCGCCGTCATCCTGCCTAGGGATTCGATCTTCTTTCTGGAGACAAAGAGAAAGCATATTATTAATATCATATTTTTCACATACTGGTTAAGTGTAGTGCCTTAACCTAAGTTTTCTAACCCTTGGGAACCATGATGCATCCTATGTTAGTCGTAATTCTGCAGTATCAGGTATAATATGTAAACCCGGGTGTGCCACCTGTAAAAGGAAGCTGGGACTGGGATAGATCGGATGCGCAAGAGGAGAGGTTACATAATAGAGAGAGAGACAGAGTTGTTATGAAAATAAAATATATACATTCATCAATTATTTGGTTCCAAACCAAATATACAGTACAATTGCGTTTAAATTACCTCGCAAGAGTTCAATTCAATTGTTTTGTCATCCATTTCAATGATAATGGAATCATTAAGATGACAATACATGTTCTTAAAAGCTCTTGAGTAATGACATTACATGGAACTAATTATGTAAATGAAGATGTCACAATGGAGTCTTATTCAATCAAAACGCTATCCCATATGACCTCAACCTCATTAAAACAGGAAGAATGTTTATAGAAATGACACGAATATTGTATTTGGCTGCAGAAGTATCAATAAAAACACGGTCCATTTCAATCAAAGTGATTACCGTGGCCTATTATTGCTAGCGATTTTTGCAAGAATTTTTGAGGATACTTTTGCAATGCAGCCGAAATTAGGTAACCTGAAATATTTCCACTGCCATGGACGCCAAAGACCGTGAGAAATAGAAAAATAGATCTGGGGGGATACAGATTCAGACAGAGATACCGGACTCTGAGGTGAGAGTTTCAGATGTGACCGGGATCAGCTCTTAAATACGGATTAGTGAGCTGATACTTCGCAGATAGAGCTTGAATAAAATACCTTCCACAAACATAATAATGATAACAATAATATATTATATATGCCCTAGCGTGCTTTGGTGACCTTAAATAACATTATATTGATTTAACTAAATATAGCTTTAGTTAACAAGCTAGCTTGAAGTTGTCACTTGACTTAAATATACATATACGTTATTCAAAAGTAGTTCTAAAAGTAGACACAGTTTCTGTTACACTTTTATAAAATAAAACCTATTTTCAACGGATATTGATCGGAGTTGAAGTCATGAAGAATGGAGAATGAAACCATTGGGTAAACTAAGAATAGAGAGCCCAATGGTTTTGAACCCATGTAGTAGGTAGGTGACATTATTGCCATTACCTTTTTCATGGGTGTTGACAACAATGTCACCTATTTTTAGTTCGTATGTACTAAAAGCAATAGTCGTGGTCCAACTAATATGTAAAACAGTAGGTACAATTAGATAAAACTGCGGATCCCCGGATACATAAATACTACCCTTGGGGGCCCGAGGACCAGTTGAGAATCACTGCTATAGAGAATCTTATTAGTAACTTCATGCTATCCACGACAAAGATATGCTGGCTCCTTTATTACACCATCACCAGGAGTTATTTACTCATGATCGCATAGAAACATAAGCTCACGACTCAGTCAATACAATGGACATACAATATCATACACATACAAATTCAACAGACAAGGGGTATCGTCCACGGAAGAATAACATTACCGCGCCCATTTTCAACACACCCGTACCAAATGTGTTCGACGCAAACGCACGACTCAATGTGGAAGTGTTGAAACAGGTTGCCTACCGGAACATTGTTGTGAGAAGCAGAACAATTGTGTAGCAGTTTTATTAGAGCATTGCTCCGTCATAGGAGCACAATTGGCATTGCTCCATTTGCGAAGCGGTAGTTATTCCACGATTCTAGATTCGAATTCCGACTGCCGGATGTCAGACCTACCAACTCGGATAAAAAAGCTTTCGTCCAACCTCAACTTGAGTCTACTATCTCGGTTGTAATACTAATAATTTAGGTTTCTATTACATACATACGCTCAAGCCCATTTTCCTTCCGAAGTACGGATAGGTGAATTTGCACCCACATTTCATCAACAGTAACCGCGATAGCCTAGTGGTATGGGTGGTGGACTGCTGAGACGAGATGGCACACACCAATGACTGCGATGCTTTTCGAAGTTATGTGTGTATTTATCGTAGGTTTATAAGTGCCCGGTTGATGGCAATAGGCTCGTCACCTATTACATATAAACTGGCGAAATGTGGGTGCTAGCACCTCTGCCGGCTCTTCGGGGATATAGGCGTGATATTATAAAAAAAAAAATCATCTATCAGTGTATTCTGTCCCACGTAATAGGGGGTGAGCTTATTGCCGTATGCCGAGGCATTATTCTTAACCCAGGCCATGCATCTGAGGCAGAGTCTGGGCTGTATAATATCGGTGTAATGTTAAACAGCCCTATTCCATAGTCGCCTTGTACAACATCGCATGGGAAGAGATGGGATTGTCGAAATTCTACTGTGTGATACACAAATACTTCTATGTATATTACTTGTCAAGCTGTTTTTAATAAAAATTGTGTGACGGCAAGTAACCCATGCCGACAGAACGTGAGATGTTTAGATCAAAGGTCGAGGATTATATTCCTGTTCAGTGGAAATATTAGCACGTATGAATATATGTATCTGTCACGAAAAAAAAAACAAATGGAAATGTGAAGGAGCGGGGAACGCGTGTCACTGTTCAAAAAGGACGAAATCGACAATATAAACCTAATCGTATGGAGTTAAAGTTTTAAATAACTTTCTTTAGAATTCACTGACATAGTCTAAAATTTTTTTGTCAATATTCAACCTTCTTCGATTCGAGGCATGAAATGTCGTAAATACTTTTTTATGATAGCAAAGTAATCTCTGTTTTAAAGGGATAAGGTGTGTTTTCGTTTTGTAGTATATCTTATTTAAGCTAATTTAGCCGTAAGTAATACGACCAATCACAAGAATTGTTTACTAGTAATGTAACATGCATAATATCAACGGTTGTATGTGTGAGTTTGGCGACATGGGTTCTGGGGCTCTAGCCAAAATGCATTCGTTCCAAATCTACATTCGTCATCGCTCTGAAAATGTATGGGAGTGACATTTGTTGTCGAATGTCATGTGATCCGATTCCGTCAACAAATGTCACTCCCATACATTTAGGCTAAAGCCCCTGGTCTGCACAGATTTTACGCAGTACTTTCTGTTCTCTGACTGAATATTTGGTGAAATATATGCCTTAATATACATCTACCGATTTGAAACTACACAAGTGTTTGTATTGTGTAATATGGTCTAACGATTATTTGTTTGTTTGAGCAAAGAATATTTTCAAATGAGGTTATCCAATAGAAATGGCGGCGTAAATCGTACGCTCGCTCGTAGTAAGATTCAATTAGGGCAAACAAGTTACGTGTTCATGCGTTACCGCAAGTGATGACTGCGATGTAAACATATTAGAGGGAAAACCATTTTCTCGTGATAAATTTCAAGTTTATTTATGACTTACACGTGTATTTTGGCCATAGTATGTATGACTTTTAAAGATTTAGAATAGAATCATCATCGTCATCGAAGCCAAGATGTCGTTTGAGACCAGTGTAATATCCTATCGTACGTCAAATCTAATCCAGAGGCCTTAGATGCAATCGTTTTGCTGAATGGAATAGAATAGATTGATTAATGTATGGGATTGACATTCGTTCACGCCTATCATACATGTCATAAACTTCCAAATACGTGTCAATCCAATACAATGAACAATATATTCTATTCCATTCTACAAATCGACTAGCAACGAATTGCTACGTGTCTAGGTCCCCTGGTCATTACGGGCATATACTTTAATGATTATAGTCTGTTCGAGTCCGACATAACTACTCTCACCGGCACTGGTAGTAGTGGTATCTATGGCGATATTGCGCATTTAAAAAATATACTGTTATAAAGGGTGGAATTTTGTAATGCCACCTGAAGGAAACATTCCTTTATTTTTGAAAAGAAACAAAACTGCATTCAATGATTTTTAAAAATTCGCTTGCCACGCCCCGAAATCGAACCGACTAAAATCTGTAAAAGTTGCACTCAGTACTTTTATTGCATCGATCGTTAGGGTCAATTATAAGGATGAAATCTCTCAAACATACTTCATAAATTAAATGAAAGGAAAACAATGAAATCCTAAATTAATTGTTCAGTGGGTCAAGTTAAAGCACTTTTACTCAAAGATCCATCTAGTTACTTATGTTATCAATTAATAATTATTATCACTGACGTCTATAATCCATTAAAATTATGAATTACTATTGGTGGTATGGGGAGAGATTTCGAGACCGACAATCACCAACTTGGTTTGTACTGAAAAGAATAGTAAAAAATGTCAATAATACGGGTAGTTTCAAAAAGCGACGGCAAACTCTTCAGCAGAACAACTTCGATTTTGAACTAAATGTTTGTATCGAGCAATTAATTAGTTAGTTTATACCATTTTTAGTAAATAATTTAGGATTTCATTGTTTTCCTTTCATTTAATTTATGAAGTTTGTTAGAGAGATTTCATCCTTATAACTGACCCTAACGATCGATGCAATAAAAGTACAGGGTGCAACTTTTACAGATTTTAGTCGATTCGATTACCGGGTGCGGCAAGCGAATTTTTCAACATCATTAAATGCAGTTTTGTTTCTTTTCAAAACTAAAGAAATGTTTCCTTTGAGTAAAATTTTCTATCTACAGTATTAAGAGTACTTTCCCTTCAGGTGGCATTACAAAATTCCACCCTGTATAGTGTGCATCTGAACTGAGGCTCCAAAGTTTTAACCTCGTAATAATACTTATATTGCAATTAATTAAAAATAGGTAAAATTTATAGCAAATAATCATAAATTTCTTAAACGTAAAATAAAACTGTTATGAGCAATTTACTTAGGTCCTTAGTTCATACGTTTGTATAAAATGACCTAATGAAAAATATAATATAACTAGACATTTTCTTATCCAAACAAGTCAAGAAACATGTAAAGCTCCTAAATAAATCGATTAACATTAAAGGTTTTCGACGCACCATTCCAATGAAATATTGTTAGGGATGGAAGAAGCCTATTACAGCTGTAAGGATTTCAACCTACCCGCGTTCAGGCCGTAAAATGTCTTCGGCGTTTCACACATTTTCGATGAAGGAGCAGGTAGGAATCTTGATATGATTGTCATTATTATTTCTTTATTAGACGTGTATTTAAATTCAACGATACCCTTTATTGTAAATTCTGATTGAACAGATAAAAGGGTATTCTTTAGTTTTCGTTCAAATTATCTTTTTTCATATTATGGTGAATAAAAGTTATGGAAATTGGCGTTATTGATAATGAAAATTATAGCAAATACATTTATGGATTTAAATTATTATGACCCTTGATCGATTATGACCAATGAAATTAGTGAAAGTGATTTAATGTCATTTCACGATTATGGCAACTGAAACGTTATTTCTAATGAAATTATGGCAAATACCAGTATGGCATATAAAATTATGGCATTTTCAATTATAGTAAACATTAGTTAATCAGATAAAACACCTTCGAATATACAAATATATCTGAAGGTTTCACCATACAACTTCATCTGCATAGACTTAGATGAGTTTTAATTTTTTATCGATTTTTTTTAATACAAGTAGCTTCAGTAACTCCTTATTACATCATCTGCAGTTAAAATCTTGTCGAAAACTGTCCAGCCACTTCGAATTACCCAAAAAAATGGGTAGATATGTATGAAATATCGTGTCATACATTTTAATAAAAAAAACCATTCAAATAAAACTGCCAATAGTTAAAAATGGTTAAAGGGCTACCTACCTATTTTCTTCTGAAACCTTCTAACTTTTCGTATAATAAACAGCACAATGTTTTAAATCCAATAAGCCTAATAGGGGACAGTTGTCTCAGATTTTTGTCGTTGCGTAAACTACACTAAAACTCGGAAACAAGATTACTAACTAAGGAGCTTAGAAAGCAAAATGCTTCCTGTTTCACGTAATCTTTAACAGTATATTCTTACTACAACACGCGAGCTAGATTAATGTAATCTATACGAATAAGTCAATTTGAATAAGGCAGGCAGCACGTGTGTGACGCTCCTGGTGTTGCAAACGTCCATAGGCCACGGTGACCGCTTCCCATCAGGTGGGCCGTGTGCTTGTCTGCCACCTAGGTGGTATAAAGAAAGTGTTTTTTTTGGCACGTCAATTTGACTTCACCTCGCCTGATGGTAAGCTGAAGGCAAAGTCTCGGGAAAGAGGGTCACCACTACAAACACGTACAGTATTACAATGGTGGCGCTCAGCTTAACGGCCTCATCAGAGGCTTTTTCACGCCCCGCTTAAAGAACCCGGGACTATAAGAAGAAGGAAACACGTGCGCCGGTAAGGAATTATAATACTTAATGGTGCGACAGAGGAAAGACTCATAAAACCGCTTGGTTCTTGAATATTCTGCATCGTATGCGGATGACATCTAAGCCCTGCACGTGTTGCGTGTTCGCCGAACCGCGTGATTCTCGAAAGAGAAGAAATTGGGCTACCCCATTTCTTCCCATGCGATATCGTATAAGGCGACTAAGGGGTACGGCCGTTTAACATTAGACAGATATATTCAGCCTAGACACAGAATCAGATGCATGGCTCGACTCTTCAATAGTGCCCGGAATGCGGTAATACGCTCAGCCCCTATTACGCGGAACCGAATACAATGGTTTATTAAATGTGGTGAATTACCACCTCTGCCCTCGAAGGAAAATAGGAGTGAGTTGAATGTAATATTGTTGATCTCCGAAAATGCTGTGGCGATTCATCACAAAGGGGTATGAAAAGGGTTCATATAGGGAAAAGATGTCAAATCAAGGAAAGGTATAAGAGAGCGGACTTCGTACTTCAAAGTACAAGCTTTATATGTAACCAAGATTAATGTAATACTCCAAGAAAAGATCCCTGTACTAAAATTTCAGCCACATTGGCTGATAGAGCAAGATTGAATAATAAATATCCAAACATCTTCAAAATCTTTTGCATTCAACATATTAGTAAGATTACTTATACTCCATTTTTTAGGTAATTAAATAAAGGTAAACAATCTTGTGGCTGCTTTTTTGAAAAAACTAGGGTAATTAACTGACTAACTAGTGGATCGATACCGGTTTTTAGTCTTTATATTGCGTTTCTAAGCAGAAAAGTATTTATATAAAGAGTTTTTAAACAAAAAATTAAAAAGACATACCAAAATTGTTTACGTTTATATAAGTAGCTAAAACAATGGACTATAGGTATATTAATATTCGCACAGCACAATCCAACATATATCTGTGCCTATTCTATAAACAAACAATGCTATTTCAGATATAGGTTTGTGGATTTATAGGACTTCCTTCGGAAGGTCGGATTTAATAGTATCCGGAAGTAAATTTTTCATATACGTGACAAGCTTAATAATAGAAATGTACGTATTAATAATAAACTACAGCTTGATTGTGTTATTCTAGTTTCGTCTTGTCGGGACTGTAATAACATGTTATTGTTAGCTAATTGTTTATTAATATATTTATAAATAATTTATGGAACCGAAGATGAACAGTGGTTATTTCAACTAAGGAGATGAATCCTCACCAAGATCTTCGGAACTGAAACTAACCTCATCAGCTAGCTTGTACTCCTGTGGTGAACATGTCTCCAGTGCCATCTAGTGACAGCAAGTTGAACTACTTCGATACTAATACAGAACTAGCGATCTTAAAACGCGCATATGAAGTTCTCACACCATCTGATATATCATATCATAATATATACATTATACAACATCCCAATGACATCTGATATAGCTACTGCAGCGAGTTGACAACGATTCGAGCTTTGTCCTGAAGCTTGGCGAAAAGCCTAATAATCGAGTCGTAGAAGTGCGGATTAGACCTTGTTTGTAACTTCCATGAAGAATTCTCGAAACTAGTTAAAACAGAAATTGGATAGGTATGGCGCATAGATTTGTATAATATCACAGAGAAAGGTTGTTTGTAATTTGCAGGTAAAATCCTTTCTCTTTCTTCAAACTCCTAAATATTCTAATACCCATATGCTTGAACAATCAATAAAATAAAACAGCGAGACTAAAGGCTTTGGGGAGAACACCATTATTGTTTTATGAGCGTCAATAAAAGTTAGAATCGGTGTCAGCGACCTGCTAGGCTACGAGCATGGGCGGACGGATCCACAATACTACTATACTATCCGGCTTTACCTAATAAAAGAGATGAGAAAGTTCTAGTCTGTGGATTGGATATCCTTGAAGGGGAAAACAGAAATGTATTTATTTGTAATAGAATTAAAATATATGGGATACGGTACAAACCCTGTCCCTTGTCAGTAGTGGGTACCCGTTAGTTAGATGCAGACCGCCTACAACCGGTAGGATTTGAGGTCGGTGGGGAGGCTTATGTACAGTAGTGGACGTGCTACGCGCTGAAATGATTATGATGATGATGATGATGATGATGATGATGATGATGATGATAATGATAATGATAATGATGATGATGATGATGATGATGATGATGATGATGATGATGATGATGATAATGATTGAGATACAATGTCGAACGTAATGTAAATAAATATAACGATTTAAAGGAAGCAATTCAATAAAAAGTTATGGTATCTTTGAGGTGCTTTTATGAATATTGATTTATCAACAATAAGCAAATTGTTCGTGACGGAATGGTGACCGCAACGATGAGGTTCAGCTATATATTGTCGCGGTTTCTAGTAGATGGGTTTCTATGAACCATAAAGCCTGGGTGGAGGGGCTAGAGGTCAAGCCTTCGATTGCTACCGGTGAGAATAACGATTTCTTCTCCAGCGTTGTACGTTTCAGTTTTAGAAAAACTAATAACGAGTCCGCAGCAGTTTTTTATTGATTTTCATACGTTTCTACCTGTAATAATGGGTCTCGTGGAATTCTAAATTACAACCTCTTGCTCATTATGTTTGAAGACTAAGGCCTGTATTCTAGAATGCCACTCAATTCATAACTAGCTTTGAGGACAATTGGCTTCTAGATGACAGTTCTAATGTCATTCTGAGAGTCGATACAGACTTAAGTGGTTCTGGAATATTGGCCTTAGGATGCGTTTCCACGAATGAAAGTGAAGCAAAACCGTTCAGGAATCAACGAATCTACATATCTACTCCGAATTATAAATGTTATTATGCGATTTTCGCACATCTCTCTCCGCTCCGCTCGTCTCGATAGAAGTGCATCCTTTATCATTAAGCCACGGTCAGTGTTATTCATTTAGAATTTGATTATAATGATAATATGCATATATGTAAATTACATACTGATAAAATTTATACACCAAAAATTGTTACCTAAATTAAAAATGGCCGAAATATTTTACTTCCTTGGATACTTGTTTTTTCGAGTATTTATTCAAACTGTCTGGAAGAAATTGCATTCTGAGGATGCAACCAACTTTGACGTATTGTCTATAATTGGGGTGCAAAAAAGAGTACCTATCCTTATCTTCGGTAGACAGCTAGGTATATATATTGCATCAACTTACAATCAAGTCCACCGTTATAATATGAAAACCAATAAGGTCTAGCCTCGAAACACGATCCAAACTAATAGCTTCTTCATTAGAATTCAAGTCAGTTTTCCATTAAACGTATTCGGGGAAGGACGTCTGCTTGGCTTGCCTCAAATAGGTTTATGGATAGTCACGTAATAGCGAATAAGTACAACAGCGGTATATTTTCCACTTTTATACCGCTAAGAAAGTATTGTTTACACGTATGTATTAGGTGCGTCGCTGTACAATCTGGCCTCTGGAATACACCTTGACCAAGTTTGATATAACGGATGAAGTAAAATGCAGACACAGGAGTAGGAGGACGATGAACCAATGAAACACATACGGGGGGCCTGGTTGGATTCGACACAAAGGAACCAACAGGGTCGAAGCATCCACAATAGTTCCAGAGCACTCACCCCAAAACACAATATGAGATGGTATTGCAAACCGTCTAATATCAAATGATTTAAATATTTTATCGAAGCTACGTAATAGAAAAAATATCCAAAAACGGTTTCAAGATTAGGTTACATCTAAGAATGTGCTCACAAAATAACATACGTTATTGAACTTGAACTACGCTTTTCGGGTGTTCAAATCTCGCAGCTCTGAATTCAGCCAATTGCGAAACATTCTCTAAATTGTCGACCCTCGCTTGTAAAAGGAAGCAGGAGGCTCCATTGTTTATTTTCCAAACGAATGAGCAATACTCACTGAACCAGAGTTGTTGCGTTCTTTACAAAGGTTTAAGTCTGTAACCTGTCTCTCGCGGTCGAATGGACATGGTTTTTTGGTTAAACCTTTTAAATATTGTTAGTATACGTTATATTTTTAGTAACAAAATTCATTATTTATTTACTGATGAAAGAGTAGCTGTATTACTGACTGATCCATAAACGTTGAACTGAAATATGTGGACTAATATCTACACAATGTGTGGAGTACACAGTATGTATGGAGTACTTCCTAACATTAGGCTAAGATCTATAACTAACCTATGTGCCACAAATGAATAAATGATTATGATTAGATAGCTGTGGCTAAAATTTGAAACTTTGGCAGTTGAAGCACGAAGGATGCTTAGAAATTTCATCCCTAGGGGGTAAAATTAGAAAACTTTCCTATGCGAAGTCAGGACAAGTCTGTTAGAGATACCTATATGGAATGTCGTACTATTCATTTGTTTAGAAAAAGCTTTGTGAACACATTACTTGCATAATACAATTATTGGACTGAGTGTAACGCTATGATCAGGTTCCAGGATATATTTTTCATCAAATTGTCCTGCACAATACCAGCTCGGAACGCTCGTAAACAATAAAAACTGGATAATGAAGAAGAAAAGAAAAATGCATGGTACAACAATGGCGCAATGCGGATATCACAATAACAAACAAACAAGTGAGGAAATGCAATACAGCGCGGAAACACGGATATGGCTTCAGGATGATTGAACGGATCAATGGAAACAAATATGCTGATTCGTACGAATCGACTTTATTTGCAATATTTATATGTATATATGAGACCATTATAGTGCCAATCTGATTACGACTCGTAAAGTATACAAAACTACTTTGTCTGAGTTCCTGGCCAACTGATTCATCAATGTAACGCCCAAACCGTTAAGATTACAATTTTGACAGGTGATACCTCTTATTGCTGTAAGGATAAAACTTTTTAGAAATTACCCTCTAAGAAAAAAGTAAGTAAAGAAAGATTGTACGGATTTTGTCATTTTTAAAGTACAAAGTTAAAATTCACATGTCAGCAACAACTCTTGTCTGCCTCTAGAGATATATCGGCGAGAAAATATTATGTAGTACACCGACGTAATTCCCTTGCAAAAGATATCCCAACAATATCTTCTGTTAATGGTGAATAAACGTATAAATAAATCCTTTATATGTACTATTCTCACATAAAATTATCCGCAGAATGGTGGGTAGCTTAATATTCTGAAACATATCGTTACCTTTTGTTGTTTTTGAAACACCCGCTTGCTCATTTGTTTTGTCTAATTGGATCTCGTCGCCAACATTTAAAATAAGGTACCTACATTTTTTTACTTTTTAAATTTTACAGTAGTTATTTAGATGATATATTTGCTGTGTATACGTACTATTTCTTTATGGGACTAAGATAGCAGAAGAGCTGGCAGTAAACGGTTACCGTGACCATTGAACATTAGAAACTAAAGACAATTCTATCACTTTTAAGTTGCCACTATTTTGCAAGTGGACGGCTTTCACCTCACCATAGCTAATGATAAGGTGGATATATCGGTCTCGAAGCGACTAAAATCGCAAGGTGTGTTCCTGCAGAGGGTAATTTGTATGTAAAAAGAAAAGTCTAACACTCTCATAAACCGTATGAAGGCTACGTTCTTTTACTTTACGTGATATTAAGTGAGAAGGTGGTGCTTTTATGACCACCCCCTCAATTTGTGAAGGAACGGCACGGCTCTGTTAACTAATAAAGTATACGCCTGCAGATGGCGCTGTACTTTAATTTTCTGAGAAACTGTCTGCTTATAATAGACAGTCATCCTTGCATTCATTGTTAAGAAGCTTACATGTCATGAACATTACCAGTATAATGAAAGTGTGAAGAGTCTTCATCGATCCCATACATGCAAAAATAGTCATTCAACAACAATGATCATATTTTTTTGCGTTTTCGATAAGCTAATTTGATTTAGTGGACCCCAAACTCCGAAGTGAAGGCTTCGGATACGACCGGAACTAACGCAAGGATGATGATGGCGGGCACAGATAATAATTATTTAGTTAGTATAACCTCGGTAGTAGATAGATGAAAACTTGGTATTTACTCATAAAACATGTTGAAAGTATGTTAAAAGGTGCGTAATATATTGTGTAGCAGTATCTAAACATATTGACCTTGTTATGTCATGTGTTCGTGTTCTTGCTAAAATGAACGACTAAGTTTGAACATGTTCTGATTAAAGAATATTACGGTCTAGGTTTTAAAATTAAAATTAAACTACTCGCACAGAGGAAAAAGTATAACCGATCCTCATTCAAAGTACTGACCAAACTATCCACAATAAAATAAAAGGGTTGGTCAAGAAAATATAAAAACGTCCAAAAATAATAAATAACGTACAAAAATAATAATTTCCAAAGTTAACTATTTATTCAGGCCTCCATTTTTGATATATGACAACCTTCCATGCTGTCCTGGGAGCTAAAGAAAAACTATAAAGAATATTGGACATTTCTATCTTTGTACATTATTAGTATTGGTTTCTTTTTATTATTGGACATTAATCCTATTAGACATTTTTAATTTTATGACATTAGTTTACCAACCCAACCAAGCCTAGCCCTTCTTCCTTCACAGTAGAGTAAGCCTATATGAGACCTATATTCATTTCCACTTTTACACATAAGAGGTAGGTATGTCAGCATGTCTGACCTACCTCTTTTTGAAAACAATTTGTGGGATAAACTCAGAAAGTGCTTGAATATTCTTAAATTAGAAGCAACTCCTAAGCAAGTATGATTCAGTATAATTCGAAACAATATGATACATCTCTTCTGAGAAGTTTTAATTAAATGATATCAAAGAAATGTACTTTTCAAACTACCCTCGTTCACGACTATTAAATTAACATTATTCATGTCAGTCTGGCGGCTAAAGTTATCCCTTCATTTTATCGCTTCTGTCTGCCAGTTCCAGTCTAGTGAGAGGGTCGGTACCCGGGAATACGGACTACGTGTCTGGAAATCCTGAATTATTACCCGGTATTAAATTGCCAGTCACACAGGTACTAACAGTTCGTATCCATGCAGTATTCCGCACACGGAGTAGCTTATTCAGATTATGATTGCCGGAATCGTCTAGAAACTCTACTTTGATTACTTTAAAAAGAAAATTCTTAGGTATTTTGACGTCCTCCTTCTGTTACACTTACACAGGAGTTTCGGGTTCGTGAATATTTGCATTGGTCTTTGTGTTTTTATGTATAATATGTATCAAAGTATGTTTATCCGCATTCTATAATCCATAACACAAACTGTTAAGCGATTTTACCATGGGTCTGGGTAGTGTTGTGTAGATTGTCCTAGATTATTTTTATACCTATTTGACCGACGACCATAATCTTAGTATTTGACTTATGAGGGATACTGTATATTTCAATACACTGGTTATCTGTAAAATAGACGGACATTTTTTATTTTACTTCAATAGGGCTTACCTTCAGAAGTAAAATAAAAAAATGTCCGTCCACTTTACTTATCTGTAGAAAAATGTCTGAATCAACACGAATAATAATAATAACAGACATTTATTATTACGTATATTATATACTCGTAACTATTTAGACTTATTGCCCTGATTTACTTCGTTATCTTCTTTAATCTAGTATAGAATCAAACATTTACAGACTGCGAACTTGAAGTATCTAATAAATATTGTTGTGTAAAAGTAAATATTCTTATCATAAATATACACACCCATGTCCTATATATATAAACGGGGTGTAAGGGAAACAGCCCCGAAGTCGAAGGCGCCTGATTTGCCAAACTACATATTGGCGTAAAAAAATGAAATTTGAAAAGAAAAAGGCATTATTTACTCTCCATCGCATCATAAAAATGATTTCATAAAAAAAAAACCTCACTACAATAAAAACAATTTGAATGAAATTTTTGTTTCATTCGGCTTTACTAACACGATGAAGAGAATTGAATAACGCAAGTTAAACGGTATAAAAATACCAAATCGTAATTTTGTACTAAGTGTACTAGTACTACCAGGGGTCTTCAGCTTCGGATTGTTTCCCTTACACCCTGTATATTCAAAGGGCAGGCAGAGGTCTATTAATAATTGCTGTATATTTGTTTTAACAGCCCTATTCGTAACTTTGTAACGATACCCATGGGAACAGATAGGGCGGTTCCTGCACCTCACAAGAACTACATACCGCATACTATAATAACATACTACACAATATATAAAAACTACAAGTGTGTATTATAAAAAATTGAAAGTTCAAACATGTGGCCAAGACCGGTTCCAACGTTTGCATTGAGGAAGGCCACATCAAACGTGATTAGCGCACGCTAAACAGCTAAATATAACAATGTCACACAGGGAAATAACCACGCAACACGCTAATTTATAACTAAAATATGGACCCACCGAAATGGTAATGAAAGTTTAATATTGTGTAAAGCGCCCGGTAAAATAAATACTTTTTTTCATGTAGGGCCACCTTTGTATCATTTTGGACTTACTCATCCAGAATTTTACAGTTGTGGTCTCTTCAGGGTGACAGCCTCGTTAGATGATTTTTAAAAGGGTCCAGGACTGTAGCAAGAAGGAAGCAAATATGCTAGTTACAAATATTTTCACGGGTACCTTCCCACCGGAGCTGGTTGGAGAAGTTATATTGGACTTGAACCGACAAAACTTACACCGTATTGTTTTTAGTTGCCGGAGGTGAGAATCAACATATCCCTCGTATCTCACCCGGGTCATCAACTTCGAGTTGGTCCCCTTTGGGAGTGGAGACCATAGTGTCCACATAGAATATTCAGGCTACCATTAACGATGGTACAATAATGACATTCCGTTCCAAAGAACTTTTCCAACTAGTCCCACTCACTCTTTTCCTATACAGGGCAACACAAAAGGGCTTAGACGTCAACAGCATACAGTGACGCCTTAGTCAGATAAGTTTTCACATTTAGATCCAGAAGATATCGCACCTAAAACGCTTCCATCCATACCCATCAAATAATTCGCTCGACGTGTAAAATCACACAAATTATATCATCATTTACCGGACAATTAGAACACTGCGTAATTCCAAGTAAGTAATTAGACAGTTATGGTTGGGTAGGGGATCATTCATAATTACAGAAGTCCTTTAAGTTCCTAATTGATCCCTCAGGCGCTAAAGAAGGGTCGAAATGAGATTCGGTCAGATACAGAAATACTTACGTAAATAATTGAAGTAGGTATTGTTTGTTTGCGGTTTGTTTATTTTCAAACATTGTTAAAACCCAAATATATTATTAAAAAATAATACTAATAACAATGACAATAGGGCAAATCGCTACAATTATATATGTACTCCCAACAGATTCTAAGACCGAGTTTCACCAATGACAGGAATCGCAATTTCACCAATGTACAATCGAGTCAATGTTAAACTAAACATTGAATAAAAAGTGACAACCCGGTATAAACTTGAATATATTTTTTTCTCAAATGAAATTCATCCAAAATATATTTCCGTTATAATATTTCTTAGATACTATTACAAAACGAAACTACCTATATCAGATAACTGAACAGCAATAACATACACAAGGCTAAATAAGTTCCGACTCATTGGATAGGATACCCAAAGGGGCTGGTGGAAGGGGGTAACCTTGCCAAATTCCTTCAGGCCCCCAAGGGGTGGCAACGTGGGGCACATAAAACGTCCGTTGCTATGACAACCAAGGGCGACAACCCTCGGATAGCGCTGCCATGCAACGTTTACAGAGAAAATTAGGAAATCCTGTCGACGCAAGATACGAGTGTGTTGATTTGATAGTGATTAAGATACTGGTAATGTTATTGTTTGTGTTGAAAGTGATCTGTCGTATTGAGGGTATGAGCCTCTTATTACGTGTAGATAGTCCATTTGGCGATATACGGGCTTTGTACGTAGATATACGAATGTATGTCGTTATGTTCTAGCTACTCCGAATTTAGGTAAGAATTTCATTGTTTACGGTCACGCCAGCTTCAGCAAAAATTATCAACTTTCATTTTGAACTCGCTAGACTTTGTGAATTCCTAGCCTATGAGTACGAATAGACAGCTCTAAAACACGTATGGCATGTATGAAACGCATTTGGAGCACCTTTTCACAAGTCGTAGCCTGCTTTGATAGTATACGAGTATCCCTAGTAAATATGGTTTCGGTTAGTCAAAATTGCCAAGTGGGTTAAATTCAAAGAGGAAGTTATTTTCGAGCATAAAACATGAAATGTCAGCTTTAAATAATAATAAGGTAATGACAAAACATCCGCGTTTGCACAATAAATGCTACACATACAAATGCAGCATACTTATTGGTACCAATAGCCCTTTTTTGGGTTGGTAGACTAATATCTTAAATTCAAAATGTCTAATAATAAAGTACAAAAAGAAAGAGTTTCAATATTATTACTGGACATTTCCAGTAATTAAAAAGACCAATACAAAAAAATGTCCAATAATCTATATAGTTTTTCTTTTGCTCCCAGGATAGTATGAAAGATGTCATAAATTAAAAATGTAATTCCGGTATAAATAGTTTACTTTTAGACATTATTCTTTTCAGGCATTAATATGTATTGATTTTGGACATTTATTATTTTTTGGACATTTTTATTTTCTTGACATTGTTATGCCAAACATTTTTCATCGTGCGATAAATTTTCACGCATACACGGCGTTTTAGTCGGTTCTAGTTCGACATAACCTTCCTAACCGGTACCAATAGCCCTAGAACAAAGGGGTTACGTGCTACTAATGCAATTATAAACGACCACACATAGCCACGGCAATCGATGCGTCTAGACGACGACGGACAGGTAGCCACTATTCACTTAGGGTAATAAAAATTCTGTGTTCAATATATTATTTTACCATTACCTATGTATGATATTCTCTAGAAGTCTGAAGTTTTCTAGAATAATATTTATTAAAAAAAAAATTTTTTCTGATGACTCTATCGCGATTAATGTGGATTTATCACGACGTTTCGGCTACTTTTCGGTAGGCCATTGTAGCAGGGTAACTAAGGATGGTAGTTGTCACCATAATTATATAGTTTGAGGATATCTCGAAGTACCCATACTTACGCAGTAAAACCTGGGATCGAACCCGCATCAAATCAGCAGTCCATTACCCATGCCACTAGGCTATCGCGACAGAAAAATATAACTTTATTTATAACTTTAGAATATAGAATTCAGCTTATCCCCAAAGAGGAAACGACAATAAATAAAATTGCAACTCTGGCAACATTGCTCCCCACTGTGCGGTAAAATATTTTACCATTTCAGTCGGAACTGTCGCGTCTGCATTATTTATTCGGCGGTGTAGCAACACTCGTTTTCATAAAACAGCAAACCTCAACAATGTTATGTTTATATGATTTTGGTTATACGATTTCTTCCCGAGTGTCTTTGTTTTGTTGAACGCTGAGGTGATGATTTATAACTATTTGTAAAAAAATAAGTCCAAACATTTAGTAAATATTCTATAGAATTTATGGCAACGTGGCGTGGCGGTAGTGAATGCGACCTGCTACGCAGGAGGCGCGGGTTCGATCAAAGAATCAATTATTCAGTTTAGGCACATAAAGAGCACTTTGAATGTCAAAGTTTTACAATAATTATGTACCTACATTTGTCAAAAATATTATAATTTATAATAAATAAAATACTTAGTAAATAAATCATTTGAAAATGTATTAGTATATGTATAATATGTATTTATTTACAAAAAAAAAGTACCTATCTACGTGTTTATCCGCATTCTGGAACCCGTAACACAAGCTAGTTAAACCATGCTTACCATGGGTCTAGGTGACGTTGTGTACATTGTTCTAGAATATTTATATTAGGAGTTTCATTTTCACCATCAAACTTCAGTAATAATTTAATTGAGTAAAAGTTCCCCAGTTAATATTACATAGAAACATAAATATACCAACGCAAAACTTGGTACCAAAACCAACAGGAACAAGGATTATGTCAAGTACTTAATAGTACTTGACTTTATACTAACTTTGTAAGCGAAGACATTGAGTTTAAAACCTAACATGTTTGCCAACAAGTTTACCGACTACAACTTTCAGCATACTAAGTTATGCTTGGAGTGGTAATTTATATTCATCTATGTGAGCATCTGGTGGGTTACTTTAGGTATTCTTATTTTTTTTTAAATAATATCACGCCTATATCCGGGTAGGCAGAGGTGCTAGCACCCACATTTCGCCAGTTTATGTTTAGGTCTCAATGTAATAGGTAAGTGGCGAGCCTATTGCCATTAACCGGGCACTTATAAACCTGCGATAAATACACACATAACTTCGAAAAGCATCGCAGTCATTGGTGTGTGCCATGATAAACCTGGGATCGAACCACTGTCTCAGCAGTCCATTACCCATGCCACTAGGCTACCACGGTCTTAGAAATTAATACGTATAAAATGTCGTGTATATGTTTTAAGATACCCTAGCAATAAATTTCTACCCTCCAAGGTTTATCTCGTAGCTCGCTATAAATATTTTATCACCATCGAAGTATATATCTGGCAATAAATCTAAAATCTGCAACATGTTTTAAACAAGTTGTCTGAATACACGGAGAGCCTTATAAAGCAACTGCAAGACAATTTATGGTCTGACTTAGATTACATTCTTTATAAGGTCTGTATTCACTACAGACTTACATTATGCTCACGCCCTTAATCCCCGAAGGAGAAGGCAGATATGTGTTAAACACCCACATTTTTCCAATGTAATAGCGGACGAGCCTATTGCCGCCAATCGAGCACTTTGTGAAAAAAGGGTATGCCGAAAA
This sequence comes from Pelosia muscerda, assembly GCA_963691645.1. Taxonomy (NCBI): domain Eukaryota; kingdom Metazoa; phylum Arthropoda; class Insecta; order Lepidoptera; family Erebidae; genus Pelosia; species Pelosia muscerda. The sequence goes on along the minus strand of OY829109.1, from coordinate 15,536,098 downwards.
AAAATTCGTAACCAAAAATGTAGCAACTAAACAAAATTTGGAAAAAAAATTGGCCAGATTCCTTGCTATGCGGTGTAAATTGCAAGGAAATTAATTATGCACAAGCACTACCAATAATTAACGTCTTGGAGGGTATCATCGTTTTATACCACTCAGGTGTCACACAAGCACACACCTGATAGAAACTGGTTACCATGGCCTATGCGTGCGGGGCCACGTACATTATAAAACTGCTAGCCTAAGCAACATTCGCGGAAATGGCATGGTCGGTGCGATTGCCACTTAAAACAGTTCTACCTAAAATACCTAGAACCCGAGACCTCGTCTCAGTAGTTCATTACCCATACCACTAGGCCACCGCGGTTACTTGTAGTGTTTAAATTCAATAAAGTAAAATCTACTTTCTTATAAACATCTTTACTAGTAAAAGGTAATTAATTATTATTATAATCAATAAAAACTTAATTGTATAACTAGAAAGCGGTTTATTGATTTATCTTTTTTAATTAGAAAGTGAATCTTATCGCGACTATTATAAAGTCCAGTTTGATGTGGAGCTTATAGCTTTTATTTGTAGCTTAAGTGTAAACTGTGATGATTAACTCAAGATAATTAAGACTTTGTTGTTCTTCGCACTTTGCGTAATTATGTGGGAATATAACAGTATTCAATGAAGGTGTTGTATTTTCAGATAAGTGTGAAGACAGTATTATAAATGAATACGTTCACATAGCGATAAGATAAATTAATATCAATTAATATTGATATTACATTTGCAAAATAATAATAATTGTTTTATTTAAGATAATATTATTCTTTGTTAGTCTTAAGAACTACTTAGTGAGGATCAGTCAAAATTAGGTATATTTTCATTTACGTATTGTAAATGAATATATACCTAATTATTAAAGAGTACAAGAAATATTACATTAAATAAAAAAAATTACAAAATCAAATACTAACCAATAAAATTAAATACAATCCAATAAAATAAAACAAAATTCATTCAAATGAAATAAATCCATGTTTGAATAATTTTTTTTTTAATTTTTTGAATTCATTTCATAGTACCTACTGGATTTTGTTAAATTTTAAATATAATGTAATAAAATAGAATAAAATATTATATATATTAAAAACAAAATAAAATAATGCTGTAATATTTTACTTATAAAAATCATGCCCAGACAATAGATGTAGGCATGGGCTTGTCTAGCCGAGTCGCAAGTAACTTTGTAGGTGCCTTATCTTTTCTTGTCATAAATACTGTATATAGTCCGGTCATTTTAGACAATTGAAATAAAGAAAATTCCGACAGAGCCAAATTTTCGTAGAGACCTTAGGTTTACCACAAGGAATAAAGTGTCAAAAGTCCCCATCAATCCCATGTGAGCTTAGAGACTTATTCGAGGCCCAAGGTCAAAATTTTGGGTCTTTTGGATTTTTCTCGAAAACGGTAAGTTTTATCGAAAAAGTCACTTCGAGAAAGTTGTAGATCTTAAAATTCTCTATAAAAATGGTCTCTTTGATTTTTCTCTAAGACCCACTATTTCCCAGATATTGCGCTTGTAAGAATCACGTTCTACATAATATGCACACATTTCCACACCACCTGTGAAGTAGTGTACTCGGTGCGTTTATTTTAACGTGGTATCCCCGGTAGGCCTATTCCACGAACCTTTATGACGTTATTTTCAGGAACAATAATTATTAAATAGTATGAAGATTATTGATATCGGTTACTGAGTTTAACTGTCGTTCTAACTTTTTTTCATCACTTTAATCTGACTCATACTCTTCATATTCAACTTCAACAATCATGTTTTCTTCGATTTCTTCTTGTTATTCCTCTTCTCCTTCCTGTTGATTTACTACTTTATTAAACGGTTAGAAATTGTTCAAATAAAGATGAATCAGTTGTCTCTTCATCAAAATCACATAAATCTTCCTCTCTTGTATTTAATTGAACATTTTAGCAAGAGACACCTTGGCAATTGGTACACGCTGGAGAACACTGCAACCCTACTTTTTTATAGCCACATTTGGCACTATAACCTTTCTTGCAATTGCAAAAAATAGTGTTAAGAAGTTTTTCTGGAGCAGCGGGCAGAAAAGTTCGAATCGGTTCCAAAGTATTATTTATCAATTTCCAACCCCAGTCTTCAGGGTTCAGTTCATTGCCTTGCCATGTCTGAACTTGATAGAATACTCGAAACAAATGTTGAGTAGCAGATGCCGATGTTGGAGGAAGACAAGATAGCTGTACCTACTTGCTTTTTGTTTCGTGTATTTTTTACTAATGTTAAATATCTGTACGTATCTATGCAATCAATTATTTTTATTACATTTGGTAGATAAATGTTTCTTTCTTAGTTTGAGTGACAATATTATGGTAAATATGTTTAGGGATAAAAGCCGCGGTAGCCTAGTGGTATGGGTAATGGACTGCTGAGACGAGGCCTCGAGTTCGATCCCAGGTTTACCATGGCGCACACCAATGACTTTTCGATGCTTTTCGAAGTTATGTGTGTATTTATCGCAGGTTTATAAGTGCCTCGGAGAGCACGTTAAGCCGTCGGTCCCGGTTGCCATACAAACATCTATGGCAGTCATTACGGGTAGTTGGAGCCCTCAAAAAGTCCAACCAGCCTAACTTGGAACTTCGATATCGCCATTGGTCATTAGACCATTGGTTGTGGAGGTCAGATTGCAGTCGCTTCACGGAAAATATCGAAGTTCAGCCGCATCACAGTTAGACTGGAAAGCCGACCCCAATTGAGTTGGGAAAAAGGTTCAGGGAATGATGATGTTTAGGGATAAAAACGTTAGGATAAAAAACAGTAGTAGCTTTAATATTGTACGTTAACGATTTTATTGATAACAATTTTCGGAAACATGAGTGTTATGAACATCGACGGTAGCACTACAAATAGTATGAATAAAAACTTTAGGATGAAAAATTTTAGGAGGAGTGATCATTCGGATTACAAATCGTTAGGAAGAACAATTTCGGATAAAGAACTTTAGGTGAGTCAATATGGACCCCTCAGTAACCCATATCAATAATCTTCATACTATTAAATAATTATTGTTCCTGAAAATAACGTCATAAAGGTTCGTGAATTAGGCCTACCGGGTATACCACGTTAAAAAAATCACACCGAGTACACTACCTCACAGGTGGTGTGGAAATGTGTGCATATTATGTAGAACGTGATTCTTACAAGCGCAATATCTGGGAAATAGTGGGTCTTAGAGAAAAATCAAAGGGACCATTTTTATAGAGAATTTTAAGATCTACAACTTTCTCGAAGATACTTTTTCGATAAAACTTACCGTTTTCGAGAAAAATCCAAAAGACCCAAAATTTTGACCTTGGGCCTCGAATAAGTCTCTAAGCTCACATGGGATTGATGGGGACTTTTGACACTTTATTCCTTGTGGTAAACCTAAGGTCTCTACGAAAATTTGGCTCTGTCGGAATTTTCTTTATTTGATCACTATTTTTATGTCTAAAATGACCGGACTAATACGTATAACATTAAAACATAAACGCTGGAGGCGTTGGTTCGATTCCCGCTCAGTGCAAATATTTATGAACATAACATTCATGTACACAAATATTTACACTGAGCGGGAATCGAACCAACGCCTGTGTGACAGTTGCGTTCACTACTGCCACGCCACATATCTTATTCCACTATTCTTAATTGGATAGTTTTGCGATTTCCATTTATAATTGATAAAAGCTATACATAAATACTAATTATAGCCACGGCCCATAAATCTGCCAATCGCCAGTTATGGGTAGATTCATGTTGCTTCTACCGTGATAAATTAGCCCTTGTCGAAGTGTGCTATCATGAGGAGTGCTAATTGTCTGTATATTAATCAATTCGGTGGTACTACACGTAATAGACTGTGATTAATACGTCAGAAGTGGGATCAAGGTAAACTTTGGTTAGCGAAACCCGAGTATTAAAAAATAAAATATATAATAAACAAAGTCATCTTTAAACTTTAAATAACTGATAAAGCTCTCATTATGATGTGTAAAGTTTAATGGAAAACTTTCACAAAGTATCCAAAAACCAAGCAAGTGGTTATAAGAAAGAAAGTTTTGTAAAATGGCTGTGTTGTAAAAGAATAGTGACATAAAGAAAAGCTTTTATATAGAGCGACAGACCCAGGGATACTCACTTTGAGATGACCCCCTCCCCTAATGTGGGAACCATTGTATCCCCATCTAGCCCCCGAGTATGGGGGCACTTTGGTTTTTACCTGGGACCTAACTAAACTGTAGTAGACGAATTGTGGATGTAAGCCATGTCTGCATATAGAGGGAGTAATCGATTTTTTATATTGTCATTAATCAAATATTACTAATATGATTCAAATAGATAATAAGCATGAAGAAATACAGGAAACATATTGATTGACATCAGCATAAAATATTTGACTGTCAGTCACGCAAACGAAACACGCAGTAATAAAAGAATATACTTACATTCTGTAGGCGTTGAGCGTCTTCGACATTATACAACTTTTATAGAACTAACAAATGGAATTCATTACACTGCACTAGCACAACGTAATCATAATGTTATCACACAATAACTGCACACTGAGTACGTATATGATTAGAAAAACACTAAGCAAATATGTTTGTATAATACTGTCCACTTAGGAAATACAATTTGTTTAGTCAAAACACGACCTTGAATGGATCTTGAAACAACTTTCTACTGTTAATTTTGTTTCAGAAGTTTGAGATAAATAAGTTGGATATAGGGGTAGATGTTCATTTTTCAATTTCAGTGATTAAATAGCAAATTGAAAAGGTTAATCTATCTTCAAAGAGTCTATCCAGTAAAAATGGCACCTCTTTTCTTACAATAAAAGAATAATATTGAAATCTGAGTACGTGATGAATTCTCACTGAACATCGATGTTAGTACATATTATGATTATGAAGTTGAAAACGTTAAAGAAGAATTTGATGATGTATTTTATTACACATATTGTGTCATAATCACAAAGATCAATTTAAATTATAGTACTTAAGTTGTTAATTATTGTTTATTGAGCTAATTTATGGATATTGCAAAAAGCTGTTTGTCGGATACCATTTGTAATTCACACGTCAGTGAAACAGACGAAAAAACTTTATAGAATCGAATCAGATGAGAATTTCGATTATGAGAACGTTAGATCATAAGAAAAAGGTGCAATGAAAGCTGTTTTGATTTCTGATTTTAATCTGATTAAAATATAAAGTATTGCCTTGCATAATATTTTGATTTATTGATGGTATATGTAACAGATAGAAAGTTGTTTAATAACCAGTGAAGATTTTATAAAATATGATCGCATCAAGTGTAGACGCAGTTATAAAAATATTGGATAATGAGGTAAATATATCGCATGTTTATTCATTATACAATTTATGATAAAAAAATAACGAAGTAGATATGAATTAAACGTAATTAAAGTCAAGTGCCAAACAGTCATATTCAAGTAGATCACACAATAGTAGGTAATTGGCACCATTTCTTTTTTCTTTTGTTGCAGCTATGCTTTATATGCTGAGTGTTTCGTCGAGATTAAGACTCATCTAGGGTTTTAAGACTTTTAACAATTTAATATTTGGTGATGAGATACTAACAAAATACAAATTCCCTTTAAAAAATCACTGCGCTGAGAACCACGAAACCGTCACTTAAAAAAAATATCTATCCGGGCTCAGGTCATCCACGTGCGTTTTTGGCAGCAGGAAAAATAAGCATGATGCCAATTATTGCACAACATCAGTAGAAGATAGAGATATATGTTGCTGCAATGACAGAACGAGACGGATTACAGAAAGTTGAAAATAGACCACTCCTACGCAACCTGGTGAGTTTAGTTTGTGTACTGTGCCGTTGATCTCTTCACATGGCTGCCTTTGTTTGTTTTGTATTGATATCAAACAGTCTGTTGCTTTGATAATAACAAAGAGTATAATGCTGTCAAGGACGTCACTAATCTAGGCCGATACTACTCCAACTAATACTAAAGCGGTCAATGAATATTCGTATAAGATTATTAGACGTTTAGATTGTGATGGAGTCTTGTAATTCTAGAATTCAAATTGCAACAAATGGACACACACGAGTAAGTGTTAGTAAATAACACCTAGGCGTAACCATTATTTGAATATTTACAAATATTGCCTATTAAGATTTGCGTAGCCTTGTATAAAAACCACAATGAACACACACACAGTATAAAAACTAATTTGGCTAAAAGCATTTTGGTTCGTAATTTAGTATTAACTATACCAGACTGCCTGTATAAATAATACGATTTCAAATTTAGAGGAACTGGAGCAATTCGAGGCAATTTTGTACAATTAATTAAACTTAACTTTAGCGGATCTAAAAACGCGTCTAGAGGGCAGAAGCAATATTGCAAACTAACGATCATATTTTTGCGATTGTAGTCTTATTCACAGAGATGACTGCATAAATAAATGTATTGTGATATATACATCTTATCGAAGAAAGACCAACTTATAAATCACTTTAAAATGTCTAGCCACTTTCTAAATAACGACCGAAGTTCCATAGTATCCAGCTACCTGTCTCCGTCCTAACAAACTTTGCAATTTACAGAATCAAATAGAGAGAGAAAAGTACGAAGACCTTCAAATTTTACTTTGTCCTACTTATTTTAAGCAGTTTATCTAGACAAAGCCACAAGCAAAATTATTCTGGAGGAAGTGCTGTGGGATCTTTTGGCGCAAAGGATACGCGTATAACGAGCCAAACGACTTTTAGATGGGCAATATGAAACGGCATGTGTTGGTTACGATATTGATCGATTGAAAGAACTTGTTCTACATTTATTATAAATGCTGAAGGTGTTTTCGTGACAAATTTGTTAAATAACCTAAATTCTTTCTAGAGTTGTAGTTTCGCGAGGCAAGTTTATTTAATATATGTCGAGGCATGTTAATATCGGATCTTGATTATAAAAGGCATAACTATTAGCAACGAGTCAAATCGATTATTGAGACAATCTTTTCGTCTCTCGAAGGGCACGTTCAGCCGTTGGTTTGTATTAGACAATTTTCATTAGTCAACTTATCAACTTATTATATTTGCGTATATGTCAGAGTCTTCGCGTTATTTCTTTGGGTTCTTTCAAACGTTCTCTTGCTACAATTTAATAAATTTGCAAAACTGTAACACATTTTACCAGTAAATAATGTGTTTCTAGTGGTCTTGAAGCGTTATTAGAGCGAGGAATTACTGCATAGCTGTCGACGTTCTACAAGTCTACGTTCTAGTAATGCCAATGACTCTCATCTTAAGGCAATGACTAAACATCAAACTATGCAATTCCTTTACAATTTCTTTCTTTGTTTTCCATTTTTTCGTTCCCTGTTATCATAAATAAGATTTTTATTAAATTCATATTTTTTATATGCTTCAGGCTATTCAAAATGTACAAGAATTTTTCTCTTATAGCCTAATGAATTTCTACACAGTACACAATTGAATACATAGCCCTTGGCAACTCCTTTGTTAGTCTAATGTGGATCTTTGTAAACGTTTTCATGTAGGTAAGACCTTTTGACTGAGAAATCCCTCGAGTTGGAAGTTAACGAGAAAAGATTTCTACAAAGTTTTCTGGAAAATCAGCTTAAAAAGAACAACAGCAATTTATCTATAGACTTGTGTTGATAGCAAACGTACTTGAAGTGAAGTGAGGGCAAAGCTTACAGTTCTATCTTGAGTAGGTACTCAACACAATCCCGGAGGGAAATCTAAAGAAACGCAAATGAGGCTTTGAAAAGATGGTTGAAAATGGATCAGTTTGGTATTATAAATTCAAATCGAAAACCGGATCGATAACTCATTGAATAGATAACGTAGTTATTACATTGATAAATAGATTTTTCTTTTCCATTTAATACAAATAAATCTTTCTTTAGTACGATGTTTTCATTTGATTGTGACCGGTAATCAATCTCAGGAATCAAAGAATAAATATCGTTTATTCAGTTTAAGCACATAATAACTGTCAAAGTCTTGTTTATTAAAAATATTAAAATATAGCTATTTAATCGTTTGAAGAAGATTCCTTTGCTAGTTTGATCTATTAATTTAAGTATCGTTTTTAGTCTATTCTTGCATCAGTACTTATAACTCAGTTCCTCTTACATTCCGTTCCTCGAGTGTTTTGAATGAGGTATAATTTCTAGTTGAGTGACCTTATTCGCTGAAAGGATTAATTAGCTACCAATTTATTTAGCTTTTCATTTTATTTATACTTAGTGTACATTTTTTAATTGGGCTGCTTTTTTGGCTATTTTTTGTGCAGAACGAGACGGCTAATTACTGTTAACTTAATTAACTGGGCTATATATGTACTACACAAATGTAATATGTTTTTACTACAAAATTAGATGTCGTTAAAACGAATGCTGCAAATAGATTATTGTTAATGAAATTAAAAAACTAAGAAACTGACAAATGACGTTTGTAGATATCATAAAATTTTCAGCAATATTTAGAGTAACAAATTGTGTGAGTGATATACACATCTTCATAAAAACCTAGGTGAAAGTGACGGAGTATATGAACCGTGAAACGCTTTTTTATGAACCTATCTACTAAACATATTTTAAATTTGACCACTTTCTCACACCTAGGTTTTATTTAAAGATATTATGTCACTCGCACACTGTACCTACCGCTAAATATTACGAACAACTTTATGATATAAACCTAAAAAAACTTCCAATTGGTTCGAATTTCTTTGTCAATATAATTTACTTGTGTGCGTGTGAGAGCTGGCGTGTTATTAGGTCTTAAACAAGCTTTGATATAAACTGGGTGACTTTTCCACATACTGTGGACATCTGTCAGCTCTACAATCAAATCTAAAACAGTCTCATGGCAAAATAGGTCAACGGTTAGCAAATTATTTCTACTCTGTTCAACAGACGTCACGTTATAGCTGACGAAGAATTTTACATATTGGTCAGTCAACCTGGCAAGTTTATAAACGAGAAAAATACAACATAATGGCCCCAATTGTTTCAAACATGGAACATCCTTGAGGCAGTATTACATTCATTTGTGGTCAAGCTTTTGATATCAAGAACGACGTTATAGTACTAAGTACTAACCTTCCATAAGACTATTAACGTGTATGGATGGCAATAAAGTCCTAACTGCCACTCACTTCATTTACACTTCAATAGTAAATTCTAATGTGACGTGCATAAAGTTGATTTTAAATTTACGCAAGATGCCTTTGACGCTGCATTGGACGGTGAACCACTATTGCAGTAATAACATAAGGTGATAAAATGGCGACTGTAAATTTAATATGTAATTTGTTTAGGAAGTATTACAAGTATGTTAAGATTGGTGATAGTGATAAGCGACTTGTTGATTATTAAACGTGATAAATACAGATTATAGAAAGCGCCGAAGATCGCAAGTGTATCCAAGCGTCCTCAAGAATTTTAATTATCTAGGTTATTTTCTAATCTGATTAAAAATTATAAACCTACATGAATGTAGAGCAACAATCATATTACATGTAACATTATAAAGGCCTACAAAATAATCAAGACCTATACAAACAAATAATATTTTGTACAGACGTTAAAATAACCTAAGTAACAATAATAGAAAAGCAATAACACAAAAAGGTGTAAAAGTATACGATGAAAACCGGCGCAATTCCCGGCACAACAGTGTAAAGTCTTTTCAAGATCCGTTCATATAACCAAGCACTAACACTGAAAGATTACGGTAGAAAACTGGGGACGGTTCTGTAGGACGCGTGAATTGTTTTTAAAATGTGATTATTAAAATGCCGGCACGTTGCGGAGCGTCACGACGTTCGTCCGCGTCGGTTGCTCCTGGCGTACTGACTGAACTAATCGAATGGTGGCCGAGTGTAGTGTGGCGCACGCAGCTAGCGCCACTCGATTACAATTATCGAGTCGATAGATGAAGAAAAATAACGACAACTGAATGAATACTACGAACTATGAATAATATTTATACATAACGGTACATCAGCATTGATTAACGCCAAACAGAAGATTACGTATCACTGATATGCAAGCGATATTAAAGTATTAATATTACGTCGGCAATATCTGTCCGAAAAATGTTATCTGACGAATCTACTGTCACTATGGCGGTTTCTTCGCTTGTTACTCCAATTATGGTGACACATCGATTTCCTAACAGCTGTTTTTAACACAAATTTTAGTAGATTTCCCTATAATCATCGTGATTAAAAATTACAGGAGTAGTACGAACGTAGCTTCCTAAATCTTTGACTCCCGATTCTATCTTTACAGTCAAATTACAATAAAGCGAAACGATAAAAAAATACTCGTTTCTCGAGCCATTGCACCGCCCTAAAGTTTTCCAATCGCGTTAGGGGAGGGTGGGCACCCCTACACACGCCCCACACTACTACAAGGAAACTTGTGCATGTTATGCGTACGTGTTCACACACACACTCATATAATAGCTCTCGATGCAGGGATATTTTACCGTGGATGTTTTATTTTTTAAACCTTTAGGAATTAAAATAGGGTTAGCTTCGATGTTGGGGTCAGTTATCTTTGTAATTTTGTATAGTGCTCTATCAACAACCAATCGATACATTTGATAATGTGTAACAATATCATTGCTTCCTCAAAGGTCACAGTGAAATGTTTGAGGTTAAGATAAGAATGAGATAAGAATATGCTTCTGTTAATATATTTTGGATTAGTCACATTTTTATTAAAGAACACTTCACAATTGATGAAGTGAAATTTAACAAAACAGAACAGAATATATTCGGGTTTGCTGGAAGAGAATTAGGCCTTCAGTTAATCTCGCTTTTTGTACATAACATCTCATTTATAAAATAAATGAAATTTATGTGTACAATAAAGTATTCAAATAAATAAGTAAATGTAATGTAAGTTATGTAAGGCTAGTTGCATTAATCACAATAATACGTACGTACTGACATAATTTACAAACGTCAATTTGAGTTATCATTGCAATATTCCTTCCATGGTCCACAGTTACATTTTTTTTTCGAAGCCGGTTGAAATTTTACTATTTAGAAGGTTAAATAAGACTATTACAGTAATTCTTTAACAATACTAAGATTTAAAACAAAATTCTTCAATTTGATATTCTTTTAACGTAATAAAATAAATATATTTTGGACATAAATAAGCTACACGAAAACATTACGTGATCCACGTTATCTAAAGAGCCCATTCTCCCCTTTTCACTGTCACCCCAAAACTTCGTAGATAATCCTACGACATATATAACCGCAAAAAGGATAACCTACTAGAACAGAGACGAGATTGTAAGACCTTCAAATGAAAAGTTACGCAAGCCAAGGTCACAAGAATCAATACAGAGACGCCGAATTGTCTGGAAATCAACAAGTCAAAACGCATTGCAACGATCGAGGAAATAAATTCCCGTTATCTCATTTATATGAGTTTTAAGATAGAGCCATTAAGATAGAAAAAAAAAGCCGCGGTAGCCTAGTGGTATCGGTAATGGACTGCTGAGATGATGTCTCGGGTTCGATCCCAGGTTACCATGGCACACACCAATGACTTTTCGATGCTTTTCGATATTATGTGTGTATTTATCGTAGGTTTATAAGTGCCCGGTTAATGGCAATAGGTTCATTATTACATTGGGACCATAAACTGGGGAAATGTGGGTGCTGGCACCTCTGCCTACCCCTTCGGGAATACAGGCGTGAGTTTATGTTATGTTATGTTTGTAACGTTTATGCTGACTTTGTTGTTTTGTGAATAGCTGTTTATTTCATTCTATTTATAGTCTGGACCTTTAGACAAAGTGACATCTCGTAACAGTGACATTGACATAATCGTTTCGATGCGAACCGCTTTAAATTTGTTATCAGTGGATTACTTGACACTATGGTGATTTTAATAATAAACATAAAATATTCCGAATTACAAAGATTCAAATTTCATTAAATTTTTATGTCATTACAGATTTATGTCAATCCCATACTTTACTAATCGATTCCACTGGCGTTATCGCCAATAGAATGTAGTTTTTATTTCTAATTAGTGTAGTGACATGCCTGCATTTAATCACTATCACACGTCATCTACGATTGCCTAGAAGATACCTGTTCGCTCGCGGCTTAATTACCCCAGATTATGGATTCGCGCAAGTCTGATAAGATTTTGACAAGTAATATTGACATCTAGACGAATCTCTTAGGCAGTTTTCTTTGAAATGGGTCTTTCGAGCCGGTTGACACAATGTGTGCATGAACTCACTTGTTTGTCTTAAAATATCAAGTTCGATGTAAAAAAATTGAAATATAACTTTTGACAGTCTAGACTCATTTGTAACGGCCAAAGTAAAATAAACTCTCTTACGCAATGCTATGGCACATAATCTGAATTGTTCGCGTGTACGTGAAACATCTCTAATGCGATCGATACTACACTATATCGCCTAATATTGAAAGTTAATACTCATACAAAATTATCCTGAAATGAGAGTTAAGTATGAAAAACTATTACTTATTCTATGATCACACACATCTATTAGCAGCAATTATTCTTAGTCATCATCAACAGGTGCAAACTTTTCCAAAATACTGAAAGCAGTAAGAATATACTTTTATTACGTAAAAATTTAATTACTTCACATTCTATTAACTCTATCCCTTTCACCGGAACAATATTTCCTCTTAAATCAATTACAGCTCACTATCCCATCGATCTGTTAGCGTGATCATGCTATATTACACAAGAACCTATAGCGAACAAAGCTCTGATAAAATTTTAATTAAAACGTAAACAGTAGGAGATTAAATTCCGGCAACCTTTCACTACTGATCCAGGTGTGACGTAATGAGGTAGGCTTTTGGTGGAAATTGAAAATGAATTTCACTCTCTCGGTTTTAAGACCCGGATATATTCTTAATATTATTTGTACTTAATAATAGCAAACCACTGTGCTCACCACTGAGCTACTGGACCACGTCAAAACATTCGATTTTTTTTTCTTTATTTTTATCAGGAGTGATGTTGGAATCATCTACCAGCAACCCTACAAACTATCGGATTCTCCCTGTTAGAGACTGGTCGCGGGCTCTAGTCCAGTCTGGACATTCACTTTTTCCAATTTTAAATCGGTTTGAAAAAGTTAGCATATCCGTAAAATTACATTATGATACCATTGTTTATTTTACCCTATATTCCTCATAGACTTTAATAGAAATTTTTTCAACGTTTTGATTTTTTAATCTCAACGATTTTATCATTTAAACGTAACCCAATGCTTCGCCAAAAACGAGAAGCTAGTATATTTTATCCAGCTAGCCGAAACAGGATAGACGTGAAATTATTTAACATATGATTTGTCTCGGTCAAACTGATTTAGCTACCTAACTGAAGGTGACACAGTGAATTTAACAGCATATAGATGCTTGGGCGATAAAATCAATTATTAACAAACAAATGTTGAAACAAAGTATATAAAGAAAAAAAGGATAAAATAAAGTCGCGTTTTCTGTCCCTATTTTTCTTGTCCCTTTGTATGCTTAAATCTTTAGAACTACGCAACGGATTTTGATGCGGTTTGTTTCAATAGATAGAATGGTTAAAGAGGAAGGTTTATATGTATATAACATCATGCTACGACTAACAGGTGCGGAGCAGGAATGAAAAATGTTGCAAAAACGGGGTGACGCAGACGAAGTCGCGCGGGTCAGCTAGTATGCAATAAATGCCATTAAATTATTAATAAAAATTATCATCTAGATAAAAAAAGGTTCGAATAGGTATTATGTCATGCCAAAAGATCATCTTCAATACGGCCCAATCTGGTTATCGTGATTGTGCTGTATTAAAAATGATCCTAATCTGATGATGGCCCTAACCTGATATTCGTTTGGTATGCACTCAACTAAACAAAGCACAACAAATAATACACCCTAGTACTGAATCCGAAACCAAAACTATTACTGAAACAATTAAACAGAATCATTGGTCGGTCACTAAATGAGAAATAATTCCTAGAAAGTGCTGAGAAATCTTCGACCTAGCACCGACAATTTTCCAATTTGCAATGGCAAAGTTATCAACAACATCACGAGTAGATTTCCATTGAACTTGACGGTATAATAAGTGACGAAAACCGCAAATCAACCACTACTGTTTATTATGTTAAAATGGGTGAGAGAATACCTCAAGTGTCTGGACTAGTCTGGAGTATTTCAAGGGTACAATTTATCAGGTAGACCTTGATAGCCAACTATATAGCATATTCAGAGCCGTCCTTACCTAAACCAGGGCCCCTGGGCACACCAGAATTTCGAGGCCCCTTTGGGTAGTTTAGAGTTTTAGATTTTTCAAAGGTTAATGTGTGAGAAATTTTCTTCCTTTCGGGGGACCCTCCCTGAGGTGATGGGCCCAGAGCACGTGCCCAAATGGTAAAGACAGTATGAACATATTCTGAACCATTAAAATAAATATACCAGTCGTTCTACATTCGAGTTCAAAAATTTCTTAAACCAAAATACAATCTTCCTTATGTTTTCCATTTCTGCGCTTCATAAAACTTCAGGAAGAAAGTTTAATGTTCAGTTTCAACTTCAACAATACACTATTTTATCTCGGGGATCATAAAATCTGCTCAGGATATTCATGACACATATGAAATAGCCTTATAACTTGCCGGGTTATGGCACTATATTGTATCTACAGAAATAACAAGCTTAATGTTGACCAACAGACCGTGGTAATCGAATTTTGATTACACACGGGAATAGCCTGTTCACGACAAAATATTTACAGATATTTGTAAGTTACGTAAACTTGGATATTTTCTACTTTGCGTACTATTCCAAAGGGTAGGTAAGAATAGCTCAAGATGAATAGTATCTTATTATTATTGATGAAACGTTTAACGTATAATATTGAAGTCGTTTCTAAAATTTTACTGACATTAATTGCGATACGTGGACTTTTCATCACTGATTATCATTATCATAATACATCTTGTAGTGTAATAAGAGCATTGATATCTTAATGAAAGGATTTTGGTAATGTAAATAAATTCTTAATTCCGATTCTTAGGAAAGCTGTAAAAACTAGAACTTAACTTCACAGTGATCAATTCACTCTTCTTACTTGCATTGATTTAATTTTCTAGCGGTTTCTGTCATACCCTACTTTTGCTACCATATAGATCAGGCCTTAGGAATTCTTGAAAATATGAAAGGACAGTTCCTTTCATATTTCCTGGAAGATGCATTCGTTTCTCCGCATAAGACATTTCATCTTTAATAAAGTAATTAGAAAGTAATTATCCAGCAATAGGATAGTGGTAGTGTTAAAGTTGGTAGACTTTTTGCCCCCACAGACAATCAACTTTCCCTTGCGAAACAATTGAAGTCATATTATGATTACAATAACTCATTATTACCGTGATTATTCATTCATTGAATATGAAATCGTGATTGTTATGGCCCAACTGTTATAAACAAAATGTGGTTTCACTAATTAAGCTTTTGAAGAGAGGTATGATGATACAATTTAATGGTTGGAATGGATAATCCAATCTATCTAAAACATGATAAAAATATTAACAAGGGTCATAGCAGGTCATATGCTCGAGCCTTCTTCGTGAGTAGCGGTGCTGCCGTGAAACGAATTACTGCACAACGATGGCAACTCAAAAATGACGTCGATTCGAAAGAAGAAGGTGCGCATGTTATATATCCCTTGATCTGGGCTGAAAGAGATTACTTTCTTTCGACGCCTTCACTATCCGCACGTACCAAAAACCATATATAATTTTAAGCTTTTCAAAGCTACTCCTCATCAAACCGAACGATCCTGCCCAGGACCAGGGTTGTACTAAAAGTGTTTTAGTATCTACGACAGATATTTCCACACCTTGTGGCTTTTATGAGGATGTCCAATTTTATTCTTGATACAATTGATTTGCTCAGAAGTTGATCTCGTCAATTGATTACTTTTAAGGTAAAAAGTTATGCTTTTACCGCCATGTATCTCTCTCGACGATATTAGGTTTGATTCCGTGGCCGACCGAATACGACACATGCAGCAGATACAGCGAACCATGCTATAGGCTTGAATATGAAAATATTGTTTTATGTTTTAACTTCTTGTGGCTCTCATTAGAACAGTTTACCTATATTTAGGTTTACCAAGTAATGTAAGTGAAGAAATGAAAATATGAAGACAAATGAGTGAATTGGGGGACTACTTTTTTATTGTTATGGACAAAATGTGCGTTCAGATTTGGTGTATTATTAGGCCCTATTCAGAAGCTGTCATGAATTAAAACAATAAACAATATCAGCACTATCATATTTATATCACTGTTTCTGATGTTGCAGTCTGGGGTCGCCTACGGGGTCATACCTTTATTGTATGTACTGCATTTCGTATACATTGTTTTCGAAATTATTAATACAGAATTTACCAATTTAGAGAGTGGCAGAGTTCACGGTGATTAAGTTCTCGTTAAGCTAATAACACTACAGCTAATCTGAATAATTGACGAAATCGCGATAATTGACTACTAGGTTCCGTAGTAGCGCGTTGAACTCTACACTCTGCCGTGATAAGCGAATGGTTACTTCGAACAGACTTCACTGTTATCGCTGCTTTCAATCCGCAGAATGTTTAGATTGTACATCAATAAATTTGATAAGCAATCGTATTCGCTTCTTAGCAAGCTAGCAGCAAATGCGCAGTGAAAGCTCAAAAATGAAATCAAGGGTATATGAAGTCTATCATAAATTTATAAGTAACTAGCTGTTGCCCGCGGCTCCGCCCGCGCGGACCTCTGATTACGTTCCCGCAGCTCCATTCCGGTCAAGCCGTTTCGGAGGAGTACGGGAACGAACATTGTGACACGAGAATTTATATATTAAGATTACTTTCACACGAATGTTCGGAACATAATGGTTACGATTAGCGTATTTTAGTCCGTAGCTAGATAAACGAAAAACAAAGTATGAGGATAAAGCCTAGTTATTTTTTATTGTTATTGAATGGAATAGAATTTTGCAGAAACTTTGCACTCTCTGAACATCATCTCTAGATCTGCACAGTGGACTCGAAAAGAAAACTAACCTAGAAACTAAAATTGTATGAAGTGATGCCACTACACAACTAGTCTTAGAAGCTACTGGATAAAGAATAAAACTTTAGGCTACTACTTCTATGAGTACCTAGTCTTATTTTATTGTAAAGAAACACGACATCGATAGTTTATTTTATTAACGCTATCTATGTTACTTCTGGTTAAATTAGATTTAGTCTGTCAAAGTATTATAGATCTTAAGGTGTCCAGGAACTTTTAGAGCCCACTATACCTGTTTACAAGGAACTGTTGTAGAATTCGCGATCTTAGTAACCATTTTCATGTATATTATTTGTACTATATAAGACCTTTTATCAGCCTGTCCTGAACCTTCTATCTTTCGATAACAAGAATAGTACAAACTCAGGGCAAAATCCGATAACACGAGCCGATTGAGTTTGGATAACAAGCTGATTGCAATCATCAAGTTTAACTTCTTCTTCTTTCGTGTCAATAATCCACCAATGTTTAGACCACTCCAGAATTAGAAACTAGCCATATCGCCTACCTGCACCGTCTGTTGTTCCATTCAGGTCGTCGATAGTGCAAAAGGCAAGAGGCAATAAGGGGCACGAAATAACTGCACGGGGGCACCACAGTAACATGCGGGTAGGCCCGGGTCTCGCATTCCCCATCTGCATAGATTTTGCCTCGACCGATCGACCAGTGTGCGAAGACGGTTAAGAGTTTAACTATCAATACACTATACTGGAGCGGTACGAGATTAACATAATTTCGAGACACCGAGGATTTACAATCATGAAGAGCGTTTCCCTAAACGAAAAAAAATTGACAGTATTTTGCTAACGCGATTCACACATAGAACGTGCGGGTCGTTTGACATCCATCACCGTTTTCTTATTATAGTAATTGTTTTACTTTTTCTGTAAACTGTTATGGATGGTAAACCAGCTTTCGCTTGACAGTAACACGTACTATGTTGTGCGATACTTTAGGCGATGTTTTTTGAAATTACGGTTTGCTCTATCTGAATTCTTAATAACTTTTGCTATTATTCTCTTAAAAATATGTGTTTTGAAAATGCAGAAAATTTAATTTCTATATTTATTGGTAAACTGAAAATCGAATCGGATGAAGGATCGTAGGTCTCTTACGCAAACAAAATGTCCTTTTTTCAAGTATTAATTATAAATAGTGAATTAATTTTGTTACAATGGGTTTTGCACGTTCTAATTTTTTAATTCACCGTTCATTCGCGAGTCGCGACTCGTGCATCCATCAACAATTCCGAGATATGAGTCATCAGAGTCAGTGCGAAACGGTCATGAACATTGTGTGCGAGCGCCATTATTTATTTATAAATTACTGGAGCGCTGTTTTAGTCACTTTTGTTTATATTTTATATATAGACACAAACGACCTACATTAATTAATTGTGTTTTAATACAAAAATTCATTTTACGTACGGAATTGAGACAAGATTTTCATGGTTTTCTTTTATTGTAATATCAAAAGGGTGTAATCGACAATAACAGTAACAAAGAAAGTTAAAAATATCGAAAACATATATTGTTTGGGGTCAGTTTTCCTTAAATATTCACTGTCACTTACGTATTCTGCCTTTAAATAACTAACCACATATAATAAGGAACTACAAAACGTAACGTAAAATATGTAAAAAAAAGTGAACAATAAATTCATTCAACAATTGTAGACTGAAATATACACTCTACATTGTAGTGTATAATATATTTAAATTAGTATGCGTGCGCGCACGCGTATCCGATGTCCTATGTTAACCAGCCAAGTTTTGACTTTTCCTTTTATTCCGTATGTGTAGTATTGATGTTCAGAAATTCTGTTAATACCAGACATGTATATTACACACGATCAGGACGTTGATTCTACTAATTGTTAACCATTGTCAAACCATTGACATTACAAAAATTTATGATTTTAGATTGACATGGTCATTTACATATTCACTGTTAAATCGATCGGGATATTTACCATGGTAAATATCCCGATCTATTTGACAGTGAATATATTACAAAAATTGTCATTGAATTTTCAGCATTATTAACATTGGTCTTCCGGGTCGCGAGAGATATGTCCTGTATAATCTCACTTCAGGCACTCAAGGATCCATAGACGGCGTGCGTTTTATTAGGTTCGAATCCGTCATTATCACCTCCACCGATTTTGGGGGAGGTGGTATCCTTGGGGATTTTGCGCACGACAAAAAAAAGCATTATTTACATTGACGTTACGTTCAAAATTAAATGAAAAACAGGTCATTACATCGCTTTATACACTTTACACGTTGCCATTTAATTTAAAACTTTAACGGAATAGCAGTAAAGTGTAAAATTCGAAGATTTTTTTTTGGAATTCCAGTGGTTTTACAATAGTTCAAAATTAGAATCAGAGCCCTATTTGAAGATATAACATTTGTGAATGCGTAAAGCTATGCTATCCTCATTACTAAGTACAGTCCGTGCCAACATATCTTGGATTCAAGTCGCGAGAAAAACAAAACCTTGGCACGTGCGGCTTGTTTGGATATATTATAATGTATGATTAGTCAATTTAAGCTCATCCACCACCACCATAGCAGGGTACTATCCTTAGAAGACATCATAAAAGCGCACTGTGTACAGTAGAACTCAAAAGTGCAGTAGCAATCCTACGCAACTATAGCGTCAACATTCTAACGCTTCTTGTGACCTTTTTCTTTTAAGACAAGCCAGCGTCGCCTCGTATTGCATAGTAACATTACACACACATATAAGCGCGCCGGCCGCACGCTAAACCTTTTTGAGCCTTGATGTGCTAAAGCACTTATGAGCTCTGACTGAGCATAGATCACATTTTATATCCAACAATATAGCGGTAGGTTCACTGGAGATTTTGGGTTGTCACCGGGGAAGGCCGAGAAAATTTGCTTTGTCTTCTGTACTGACAACACAGAAATTCTATTAGTCTTCACCCCTCAACCCCTCCCCTTTCTACATAGTCAGTAACACGAGTGTGACGCCCCTGGTTTTACAAACGTCCATGACCAGTAACCACTTTCCATGTTGTTATCTGCCACCTAAGTGATATAAAAAAATAATCACTCGCAAAATATCAATCTCAAGTACGTGCAGGTTTCAAAGGCCGTATCATGGAGAATTGAAGTAAGCGGAGTTGTTGCAAAGGCAATTGAGTCATAAGATTTCAGTCGAGTCGAACGGGCGCGGTAATGTTAGAAAGGGACGAAGTTTAGGCTCTGACGTCACTCATCAGTTCTCGTGTCACGGCATTGGGTACGGATGTCATTTTTCTTAAAAAAATTGCAGAATAAAATAGTTTTCATCGTGTTCCGTCATGAAGTGTGTGGTGTCAGGGTGTAAAAATTGTACAGGAAAACTGTCTAAACATACTGATGGTGTAACATTTCATCTGTAAGTCCCCTGGATTTATATTTTAATTTTTATAAAAAAAATACCCTAATAGAACCATCTAGTGGAGAATAGATGTAAGTAATCTTGTCTTTCATGTATCGTAGTTGTAATAATACTCAATGCATACTGTGAAATTTTCACCACAATCATTTTGTCTTAGTTCATTAATGATTTCAAAAATGTCGTTTTATTTATAAATAGTTAATTTAACTGAAATTTTAAATTTTAAATAAAGTTAAATAGGCCATCTACTGGGCTATGACTAAACCATGTAGAGAAACTAAATGATTTGCCCTTATACCAACAGATGTCCCAATTTTCAAAAACAATACCCCTATTTAAAATAAGTGTTGTTTATTATTATAGCGAGACCACTTCTATATTTACTTCTAAATGCAATATTTATTCTTCAAAAATGGGCTGAGCGAGTAATTTATAATTTGGGCCCAAGAATCTTCCTCCGAGATAAGTTTAAGGAAATAAACATTCATAACATAGATAGTTCTAGAATTCTTTGTAGCGCTTAGTGGCCAGTAAACTACAATGAAAATTGCATGTCACGTTTGTTTCCAGTTTCGCTATGTTCTGGTAGATGGATTTCTTGGAAGTAGGAGGGGTTTAAACAGAGGGGTACAAACACGCGGGTGGAGGGGTGTGATTACATGTTCCCGCGCGTCTCCCTTCACACCCGCAACTGGCCACGCATTTTTGTATAGAGAAATCTAACTGTTACATCTCCGTCATCTATATAGTTCGGTCCTCCGTGGGCCGTATCCACTTCCCTGTACTTTTTAACCGACTGCCAAAAAGGAGGAGGTTCTCAATTAGATGGGTATTTTTTTACACCGATTACTCAGAGATTTATGATTCAATTTATTACACCTGTGTTTTACTTTATTGGGATGAAGCAAATGAATAAAAATCGTGCATTCGCATCTCATAGTCAAAGCCTTAAACTAAACATTACCCTTTCACCATTCAAAGATAATTCTTTATTTATTTCTTGAGAGGTAATCCTCTCCGTGGAATTAAATGCACTCTCTCAATTATTTTACTGGCAATCATACTGTCCGATGACTCATGAAATCTGGATAGAGCCATTATATTTTATCATCAGTCAAATGTCAATGTTGAAAGCTAGAAAGTATTTTTAATATCTTAGGCTCGTTGTACACGAACTGCTCGAGGACTTAACCAGCGATCAACCGCTTAAGAAGTCATAGTCAACAGCTGGAGATAGCATGTTGATTGTTAAAATATAATAAAAAATCTATTATTGCCAAATAGTGTGCAACAACGTTGAGTATTATACTTTGACCCCACACTTGGTAAAGTCTGACCTACTCCTATAGGTGCCGAACACGATTCCAATTAACCAGTTGGAGCAGTAGTTAGTACCACATGTTCAACAAGTCACAATCAAAATTTCATTCAAATCTGGCTAGGTAACTGCGCGAGAGTAGACGATAGCTCTAGCAGTCAATATATGCCTGGTGCAATTGCAACTGCTCGAGCATTTACTATATGGTATTCTATGCGATCGCAGTTTGAAGCAGTCGATACTTGCTGTTGCAAGCTGTCCGTGTATAACCGGCCTTATATCGTAATAAAACAGTATAGAACAATGAAAGTATGAAGATCAGATCACGGGGTTCGATCACACCGCTGAGATTATTGAAGATAATAGCAAGAATAATGACAGTGTTGCCCGATATAATTTTAGTATTAATAGCGATTGTTGTTCAAATTTGGAGATAGCTAATTTTAAACTTATTAAAATGAGAAACGGTTGTCTTTGGAGAAGAAAGAATGAATTTGAAAGTTTCGCTTTCCTTGATACACAATTGTGTTTATGAGAACTCATCATGGAATAGAGTTGTAGGAACATAGTTTCCATTTGCACGAAGGTTGTAATTACATAAATTGATTTGCCTGACGTTTCAATAATGACAAGACCTGCTAAGCTTGAGCTCAAGGTGGCCCTAAGCTTGACGGCCTCATTATTATTAGCTGCAGTATTCTGTATATTCCCCAGTCGGACTGCTCAATTGAGACGAAAATACAGTCGGAGGTCGGAGATAGGACACCTCCGTCAGCCCTTTACCTAATTTTTGTTTTTTTACATCGCTTAGGTGGCAAACAAGCACACAGCTCACCTAATGGAAAGTGGTCACCATGGCCTATGGACTTTAGCAACCCTGGAGAAACCTTCTAATACCCATCTAGAAGAACCTCATATTGTAGTCGCTTGGGAAATCCACGGCAGGGAAGTCATTCCATAACCTAATGGTAACGAAAGTCCCCAGAACGACACTTCTTAAACTAAAAAGGATGCAAACTTAAATTACAATATTTACACAATGCTCTATCTGTATCATGTCTATGGACTCAACACAGCAGGTGGAAACACTGATAGACATAATTGAATTAGAAGCTCACGGAGAAAATGGGGTCAGAACTCGAAGACAGGCACAAAGGAAGCTTTCTATTCTATCTAAGATGCCTACTTTCCCTTTTTCATATGCTTTTAGGCTTGCTTTGTTTTTAGATGCTCCTTCAGTGAGTGTAAGTAGGTAAGGATCGTTCAGCGAATGAGAAATAAGATGTACAGCTATTAAAAAATAATGACATGTCTTAAGTATGAGTTAATAATTCTGAAAGAATTGAATTTTGAAGCCATTAGTATGCTATTTGAAAACGATTTAGATCGGACCGGTCGCGGGATTGAGTCCAGTCGGAGCATTTACTTTTTTCTCAATAAATCGACCTTCAAGGAGTAGGTTTGGTTGTAGTAGAGTTTAGAAAGCCTCAATCATCATCATCCCTGAACCTTTTTCCCAACTCAGTTGGGGTCGGCTTTCCAGTCTAACTGTGATGCGGCTGAACTTCGATATTTTCAGTGAAGCGACTGCCATCTGACCTCCACAACCAATGGTCTAATGACCAATGGCGATATCGAAGTTCCAAGTTAGGCTGGTTGGACTTTTTGAGGGCTCCAAATACCCGTAACGCCTAGAAAGCCTCAATACAGGAGATAAATAATTGGCAGGAAGATGATGATGATGATTTGTGGGAAAGAAAGAAAAGTAGCACCTTTTCTTTCTTTCTCACAAATCATTCTATTAAATTGGACAGTTAATACAAAACCCTTAAGTTCCAAACAATATAATTCACAAAATGTATTCACAACGAAGCCGAGTAAAGACCCCAATAAATTCCTTGATAAATTCCAATCCATTTCCAAAAGGTCAAGGTCACGGGACAAAGGCTGAAACAAAAACAATGGAGTCGCATTCCTTCAAGGGAGTGAATTAACGCAAATGGTTCGGGAATGTCGCATGTGGCAAAAACATGTTTCGCATTATAGACATATTATAACAGTTGTATGAGTTATGTGTTCATGTCAGAAATGTTAGCTTTTTAGATAAAAATATATTTTGATATGTGAGAAGATCCATCATCGAGTGGATGGTCAATTGATCAATTACCCTATCTCAGTCAACTGCTAGACATAGGCGTCTCCCAATGTTGGAAAGCTTTGGCCTACTGTTTCCACGCTGGCCAGACGGGTTGGTACAGGGTTTTATTTCGAGTTATACTTCTCTTGCAGTAATATCGTGTGCTTATGTTTTCGTTAGTCGCATATTACATCACCTTTGGGATACGCGATAAAGGTATTTTTATTCTTAGTTCTGTATTTTAGTTTCCTACTTTTTTCTACAGGAAGGTGTCCAAATGATAGTATGACTACGAGGACATTTATACTAGTTCGTCATACTTGTATGACTACGAGGAAACGGCCGAGGTGGTTATATTCTTTCTTCGTCACTAAACGAGATGAAAAGTTATGGTAGTCTAAACGAAACGAGAAAGTTATGATTTGTCATCTTCACTCTGCAGAGGACAAGAGCGAAGAAAGGGAGAATACGTCTCGACGGCCAGAGTCCTAAGCCCTGCCTGCTCTTTCTTCCTATTATTATATTCAGTCTACAATACCATAGATGATAGAAGTTAAACACCAAAGACTGTATTTTAAAACAGTTGGCTGTTTTATTACTTTTCTTTCGTATTAAACTCAGCTTTTCATTAAACTTTGTTAATTTAGATAAATGACAAACTTTGTGAGTCTGCTCAGTGCTCCTAATTAAAAATCTACTTCAACTTTTGCGTGAATATTTTATTAAAAGTGCCATATCTTTGGCCGAACCGTTAGTTGGCAGAGCAACATCTTATAGGTAATTTAGCAAGTGAAACAATAGTTAAACTAGTGGATTGAGTACGGCGGTTTCGATCGCGTAAAAAAGCAGCAGTTTATGTGATATGCCAGGCTATAAATCTACATCTATGCCAAATTCTATTCAGATGTATTCAGACGTTCTGATGTAATTCACGAACCAGATAAAGATGGTAAGATTTTCAAAGCTTGTAATAAGCAGCAATTTAGTCTAGAAACTTGAAGATAATTTAATTGTGCCATTTATGAATCAATCGTTTTCAACACATTATAAAATGTATAGTGCAAAGCAATGGACAACGCGGTCTGAAATTACGACATAGTATAGAACAAAGTCGCTTTCCCTGTCCCTATATCCCTATGTATGCTTAAATCTTTGAAACGCAACGGATTTTGATGCGGTTTTTTTAATAGATAGAGTGATTGAAGAGGAAGGTTTATATGTAGGTATATAACATCATGCTACAACCAACTGGTGCGGAGTAGAAGTGAAAAATGTTGCAAAAACGGGGTGACGAAGTAGCGCGGGTCAGCTAGTATTCGATAAAGTAAAAAGTAACAAGTTGTTAAGTGTATGTCCTTGTACGGCCTGGACCTTGCGAATGAACGTTCAAGGGCCCCGATTACAATTGCAAATTTTAAACGGATCAATAAATAGGCCGAAAGCATATGGGGCTCCCAGCCAGACGAGTAAAATAAGAGGAGTATTGTCTGTGGTCGCAAATAGCGCTGGAATGTACGCATGGTCGGATATTTATATTGGATGGATCGATGAATACTGTCTTTTGTTCGAAATTAAATAAAGAAGTACAATTTTTAAGGCGAATATCGATAGTGATGATGTAAATTAAAAGTTGATTGATTAAAAGTTGTATGAATGAATGTGGCTGTTTGCACTGGTCTGATCATGCCTCGGAGGGTACGGTAACCAAACTTTTAAACCGTACATCTGTATATCACATTTTGGAATGCAATTGAGTAAAAAAAGTGGCAAGCAAAGTGTGGGTAATGTAGCTAGCATCTGTAATGTTTTGTGATAAAACGACAGTGGGGGTCGTAGTGTAAATAATATGTATACACTTTGGAACCTTGTCTCAATAACGAATGACAAGTCAACATCATGACATGAAACGGTAAAATTCGACAAGTTTAATGTGAAAAAGTTCTAAAACGTAGACATATTATTGCAGGTGACTGTACTCTGTCTTTTTCGCCTGCTAGAATCTTCATCAAGATTATATTTACTCTCTTATTTAAAAGTATTTTTTGGTATCTAAATTTATAATTATAACTTTACTGAATACAAACTTTTCCGAGTGAACCGGCCATATTTCATGACAAAATTCAAATTCAAATTATTTATTTTGTGAAACATAAAAAACCTACAGAATCATCACTATCACTATCACTACATAGTATAAAACAAAGTCGCTTTCTCTGTCCCTATTTTTCATGTCCCTTTGTATGCTTAAATCTTCAAAACTAAGCAACGGATTTTGAAGCGGTTTGTTTTAATGGATATAATGGTTAAAGAGAAAGGTTTATATGTATATAACATCATGCTACGACTAACAGGTGCAGAGCAGGAATGAAAAATGGCAAGTGGCAAAAACGGGGTGACGCAGACGAAGTTGCGCGGGTCAGCTAGTAGATAATATAGTACAGCTATGTTCCGCCAAATTACAAATATAAAGTTATTAACTTTAAATTGCAAATCAATAAAATTAAAAGAAATACATACACAATTACAATAAATAATATCAAGATATCATAGTAAAATAAAATATCAAAATATTCACATCCACAATCAAAAGTATCAAATCATTGAGGATGTAAATCAATGATCTTGCAAAATCTTGTCTACTATCCACTTGTCATCACAGAGACAAGTAGTGCGATGGCAATGCGCTCACGACCGTGAACTCGACGCGAGCGAGGACACCGCAAACCAGCGCCAGCGCAGACGGAGCGCTTGCCTGCCTCTATATATTTTTACTGTACAACTGTGTACTTTGAAATGCGATCGGCAGTTATTGGTTTCCTATAATTAATATAAGCCGGAAAAAGTCAATATACAGGACGGGACTGGCCGAGTCCATTTCGTAGTTTCGTGGAAGGATACTTTGACTTGAACACGTCCTGGAAATCCAAAATTCCTATCCCGTATAATAAGGTAAATGACTCCATCGAGGTGAGGAGATATAAGAGAATTCAGAGTTGAATTTATTGGAGAATAACAATAATACAATGAAGATAATTATCCGACTTGAATTAATTTGAGAATAATAATAATACAATGAATTTTTTATCCGTACAAATGATTTTTTCATTACCTTTTAATTATTTTTCTATAAACTCACGCCTTTATTCCTGAAGGGGTAGGCAGAGGTGCTAGCACCCAGCTTTTAATTGTAAAATTAAAATCCGATTTCTTTTTATATTACGTTTAGAATATTAAATATTGAATACCTTATTATAGGTGTGTTGTGTGTTATCTTATTTGCCAAGAAACTAGCAGAATCGTACATAATACACATTTACCACGTTACCATGTTGAGGAAAACTTTGCCTGACAGTTATAGACAGAATTAGTATAATGCAATGCATCACTACATAGTATAAAACAAAGTCGCGTTCTCTGTCCCTATATCCCCTATGTCTTTATGTCCCTTTTTATGTTTACCCTAGTTTAAATGATTCAAGCGTACAAAGGGACATAGGGACAAAGAACGCGACTTTGTTTTATTCTATGTCCTATACTATTTGCCACGGGTCAAGGTTGATCTCTGATATATGGTCACTACAGTTTAGCTGCTAAATTACTCAAGTTGGACGTACCTTTACGCGATTACATCACATTTATTTCTACTTTATTATGTCAACACTAATCCTTGACTCATATTTTAATCATTAATTAAATTTGATATTGATTTAATCATATAGACATACAGTCATGCCTCTTTCCGGTTTCCATTTTCGCGCCTACGTTTTTTTTATACCACTGAGGTACAGACCACACGGCCCACTTGATGGAAAGTGGTTACTGTGGGCTGTGGATGTTTGTAACACCGAGAGCGTCACACTTGTATTGCTGACCATGTAAAGGGGAGGGGGGATGAATGTTAAGAGTTTCTGGTTCTGCGCTATTTGTGCAAAAGACAATGGAAAGTTTCTCGGTCTACCCACTGTTAATATAAAACCTCTCCAGTGACCTCTGGCTACCCTACAAACCGCCGGGAACACAACACAAGGTTATTATTAGCCGCGGTATTCTGTGGGGCCGAGGTACTTCCCCAGTCGGACTGTTTAATAAGAACGAGGGATACCATAATGTCCTTTGACCTTTCCTTATTGTTTCTCATTACTCAGAATACTACACTTTTTCTGATAAATCTAACTTCAAACTATACAAAGAGGTGTGAACCTTGTCACGGTAGCGATTCCGAAAAATATGTTTTTCTTTGTCTATCAAAATATTGTTAAAATAAGTTAGAAAGAAACAAACACATTATCGACTTGACATAAAACGCTAAACAAGGTTAGAAGAGGTAGAATGCAAATTCAAACTAATTTCAATATTATATTTATACGTTATGAATGTCTGTTTGTCTAGTCGTTACATGTATTAGGGATTGAATGGGTTTACTAATGTAGCAAAGCAGTAAACTTGAAATCTAACTTGCACTGAAAGCACAGAGAGAGAGAGAGAGAGAGAGAGAGAGGTAGGACACGACGGTATCTCCCGTCCGAAATGAGCTGTCCAACTGGGGAAGTACCTCCGCCCTACAGAAAACCGCGGTCATAATAACCACCGTGTTGTGTTTCCGCCGGTAAGTAGGGTAGCCAGAGCTCATATACTCCTCCTTCCCCTCCCCTTCCTAGCCTCCCCACCCCTTCCCAGCTCTCCCCCTTTCCCTTCAGGGTGGGCAACGCGTGTGTGACACCCTTAGTGTTGCACACGTTCATAGGCCAAGGTGGCCGCTTTCCAACGGGTGGGCCGTGTGCTTGTCTGCCACCTACGTAGTATAAAAAAAAAAAAAAGCCTCTTAAACTTCTCTTTGCCCAACTCTTCTCTGTAAGGTCGGTAGCACTACAATCGTGCTGGTGTTGCAAACGTTCATAGACCACGGTAACCACTTTCCATCAGGTGGGCCGCGTGCTTGTCTGTCCTCTAAGTGGTATATAAAAAAATTGCGAAATGTATTTTCATTAACACCTACAACTAAGATAAATTACTTAAGTCCTGGGTTCTTTAAGCGGGGCGTGAAAAAGCATCTGGTGAGGCCGTCAAGCTGAGCGCTACCATTGTAACACTGTACGAGTTTATAATGGTGACCCTCTTTCAAAATTCATATTCAAAGTCAGTGAACAGTGAATCGATTTTTAAAAAGGTAAAAGGGGAAGCCACAGGAATTCCTATTGGCAATTGTATTTATGAACACTTATAATAATCCTCGCATTCATATGGTAATCACATTCAAGTGGTCATAAGTGACATGGTCATGACTCATAGCACTCACCATATGACATCACATTTTATTAAACACCAATATCTGCATATGATCTGAGGTAAGGCCTTTGATGTGACCAGACCTAATGTGACCAAAAAGTGATTAAGGGTCAGTAACCTTAATCACTTTTCTGACTAGCATTTATTTTGAACTAGCTGTTGTCCGCGGCTGATCCCGTTCCCGCTGTCGAGCATTATCATATTTATTCACCTTTTAAACCTTCTCTGGACTTCCACAAATAATTTAAGACTATAATTAGCCAAATCGGTCCAGACGTTCTGGAGTTTTAGCAAGACTAACGAACAGCAATTCATTTTTATATATAGATAGGTTATTCGTCTCTATGTGCACTGGCACAGAGAAATAATTTTCATGTGGTTCTAGGACTAGGACAATCTACAAAATGCCACCTAGGCCCATGGTAATCATGGTTTAACTGGCTTGTATTATGGGTTCTAGAATATGTATAAACATACTTTTTTTTGGAAATACATACACATTATAACAATGCCCATCTCATCATCAAAAAGATCAGCATACAGATCATGAATGCTCAAGTATCTACCAGCATTTCTTAGACGATATGCAAGCATTTTCGGCCAGAATCAATCTGCAGTTTATTTCAATAAAGGCAATTTTAAGTGCTGTAATAAAAATTCTATCCGCCTCGATTCACTCTGTCTGCGCTGACCCCAAGTCATTCATATTACTGAGTCCCTTACACACTATTAAGGTTGCCACTTTACAAGTTAACTAAATTATTTTTCATACTAAAATTCAAGATATTTGTGGCCAACATCAATGTGTATGACCAGTATTATCTATCTATATTATAGATAAAATGAATTATAAAATATAATGCACAAAACTTGAAGATGACGGCTGTACTAATTAAAAGATTTTTTTTATTCATTGCTTGAACTCCAGGAAAGGCCTTAATGGAGCAGGAGGACCAGTATCAGAAGTTCATGCGTGCCGTGTTACTGGCAACCGCTTGCACAACATATCATGATGATATTACTAGTAATAATATAATATGTAATATCTTATGACTATATTATTATCAAATATGTAGTCACAATAACATATTTTAACAATACAATCAATCAATTAGCTGATCGCAGTCCACTGGTGGACATATGCCTCTCCCAATAAGAATTAAATTCTTATTAGATTACCATTGCAAGCGAGTTAATTATATATTGTAGGGTATATGTTTGTTGATGTGCACCAACATTGCTTATGATACATAAAATTTTAATTATAAGATTATAATAGACCATTATGTAGGAACAATACAACATTAATTTATGTAAATAGAGTATCTTCACACAAATACATGCAAATATAAACCATTAAATTTTACCCAGTATATGTGTGTTTAGTATACAGATTATAGAAATCAAAATTTAGATGATAATTCCACACAATATTAAAAAAAATAAAAACCAAAACACTATAGGTATTGGTAGTAATAGAGCAC
The DNA here is from genome assembly GCA_963691645.1 of Pelosia muscerda. Classification (NCBI taxonomy): domain Eukaryota; kingdom Metazoa; phylum Arthropoda; class Insecta; order Lepidoptera; family Erebidae; genus Pelosia; species Pelosia muscerda. The sequence continues at coordinate 15,505,256 of OY829109.1, read as the reverse complement.
AAACGAATAAAAAAAAGTTTTGCGAATGAATCTAATTGGCCTTCTAGCAAAAGGGCTGAATTATAAACGTCAATCAATAGTAGGTCAGTAACTTCATGAAGTCTGCGACTTAGATACCCTCGCGAAATTGAACCTTGTTAGCTGAGATTAGTCATCAGAAGTGAACTAACAATCAAAATATTACAACGCCAGGGTTTTCCTATTCACTGCTAAGTCGAATTATAACTTTATAGTGCAGCTGGCAGAATTTCAGCAATATAATAGCTCGGTCACGGCGGCTCATTATAAAAAAATACATTAGAATAGGTCTCCGAAGCGGAAAATGGCGTTACAAATTTACGGTTATATAGCCATTTTCTACGCCATAAAACCTGTAATTTGTATCTCTGTGCGTCACCAAAGAGTATAGCTTGTGAAAAAAATTAGATAACATATGATATTTATAAGAAAAATTAATAAAAGCACTCACCTTTCTAAAAAAATGACAGCAACACACAGCACTAGAAAATTCACTGTTATCAATATTGCCACCTGAGCCAGCTTAACGATTGTGAACATACGATTATGTTGTAAGCTTGTAAGCGTTTAATTACGAATAACAATTTGATTACAATAAATCACAAGCACATTGTGGACTCAAATATGAAAATATGGAACTGTATAAATGATACATCTGGTATGCAATGTTACTTTATCACTTCATACAATCTAAAAAATATATTTGCCAAACCGGTCAAACGTGGCAAACTAAACGTAGCGTGTTCGGGCAAAATAGAGATACAATATTTCGTAGATTGGAAGACCTAATGGTAAATCATTATCAGCAACAGCCAGCATCAGCATACAATCCTTGAGTGCTAATTCGAGAACCAGTACACTTTTTGAGATTCTGAATAACACTTGTCTGACTTGTCAAGTTAATCAAATGTCTTCTGTGCTTCTGTGTTATCTGTTATATCTGTCATCTCAGGTCTGTCACCATTGATGTATAAGGGGGGGGATGGGCCCTACCTACAAAACGCTGTGTCCTACCTACGTTCCATTTTTATGAATGGACGTTTTACTACGCTAGTGCTGTGCCTTCTACTATAGCAGAAGTGGTCGATTTACGTATACTTATACGATTGTGTTTACTTATCTTTTAACGTGTATTAACTTAACAGGACCGGTAACATGCTACACTTATGAGATAATATTATAATTCTTATTTTTATTATAATTTATAGATTTCTTACTATTCCAAATGACTTTTATTTTTTAATGAATCATACACGTAAACACAACAAAACACAACTGGGACCGAGATAAATGCAATATTCTCTTGCACTTCATGCATTTGCACTACTTACTAAGAAATCATGCCGTCACTCACACAAAAACCGTTTTCTAGCTGCTCGTTTCAATTTTCGAAATCAAATATCTTCAAAACTACATATTTGTGTTAAGAAAATTCACTTTAACAATTCTTCATAATCATTATGGATATTAAATTTTAAATGAGCAGTCATCGGCTCATCGTTCGTCGATAAATCTTTTTCTTGAAGTACGTCACTAGTATGCTAGTTGTAGTAAAAGACTAGAAAAAATTATGAATGACGGGGCGCAAAGCATTCATAGATTTTGGTGACCTTGACACGCTGTTCTTCCTTATAATAGTGCGTTAGGGCCGCCCTGTGTCTGTCACTGTCATGTCGTGATAAACTGGGCCAAACAGTTGCCGTGAGTGGTTGTTGGTTGTGAGATTGTGGAATTTTACATTTAAAAAGGTTTTTATTACTATTAATTTACAGAAAATCCATACAAATACAATTTGTGGGAAGCTGGCGTGATTAATATATATGTGGCGCCGACTGTGACTACAGTAATTTTACTAATTATACTGCATGATCATTGAACTATTTTTACTGGTTATCGACTATCCGCTTTGTTTATTCATACAGAAATGAGTAGTTTCGGTGTAGGGGTGTATTTCTTAACAGTGTTATGGTTCATAACTCTCATGTTGTGTTGGGTATCTGTGCGTACAGGCCATAATATTGGTAAAATTTCACTAATCGTAACTTCATTATTGACTGTGATTCTGATAAGTTTGCCAAAAGGTGAAACGTATAATAAAGACAGTGCCAACTTCTATGATAAGTTGTATATCCCTCGTTATATGATTCTGGCATTTCTGTTAATAAGTGGGGGGGTTGGTGCTATATTTTGTTTCGTTCATGTATGTCTCGCGCCGGCAGAAACGCGAAAAGTTAAACGTTTTGGTACAGTCGGTTAGTTACTTGGGTAAGTCAAAAAAGTTCGATTGTAATGTAGTTTTGGATTGATATTTTTAATAATAAAATACTGCAATTAAAAAAAAAGTGTAGAATATTCGAGAAACCATAAATTGGTACATGTAACGCTGTACATAGAGTATAAATTGTCAACAGATTATGACTAGATAGAATTATTCTAGGTAAGTAATGAAGAAATATACAAATAATTTAAAAGTATGTATCTTTAAAAAAATAGAACCAAATTAAGTATTGTTTAAGTATAATGATAATGATATAAATAAATGTACTTAAGAATGTAATCTCATAAACTGCTCATTTTTTTTTTACTTTTTTTATTAAGTATGTATTTTACTATGTAGCTAAATGTTATGTTGCACTAAAGATATTAGTATTATTGTTGTTAGTAATAGAAATATAGAATTTGTTTTTGTATTACAATTGTGGTATGTACATATAGACATACATATATAGACTATTCATTTCTATAGTAAAAAGTTTCAGTGTTAAAAAGTAGCAAAAAATGCCATTAGATTTTAGTCTTTATTGACATGGTCTTAAAGTTCAAAATTAATTGCTTAAGAGTTAATTACATTCCTTCATTAACTATACAATATGCCATTAAAAAATTTACAACTATACAATACGCGGTTAAATTATAACTTTAAAAACATGGTCTTATAGCACAAAATGAAATAGGAACATTATATCATTAGATTATTTTGTTAACTATACAATATACCATACAAATTAAGACTTTAACGGCATAGCAATAAGACCTTAAATTAAATGGCATGACAGTTAACAAAATTAGCAGAAACAGGGCCCAAGAAGGTCACTGAACTTTGATCAGCAACCTTTCTTTCTGCCACACTTCATATCATTACATAACCGCATGTGTGTTATCATTATCACTCATCATACTATCATAAGTGTGTATTATTTGCGTTTGAGACTACTTGTTATAGTAAGATTGCTATCTAAGCATGTCTTTACTACTTACTGCTATAACGACTGAGCCACATTATTGCTATTTGTTTAGAAATCTTGACATACTATCATTTTCTTGCCACTGGCATGATTATGCCAGTTCTATATATATATAACCGATTGGTTATCGTGCAATGTAGCCTCACGTTGAATGTCTTTCCAATCGTGAAAGAATTTTTGAAATTAACAGTTGTTTTTTAGTTTATTCATTACAAACATACACACACACACAAAAAATAAAAATTTTTCCTCTTTATAATATTAGTGTAGATGTAGATTGATGAATTTCTAATAATTCTAATTTAAAATTACTATTCACAATTAACTCAAAAAGTTATGCTAATATGTACTATATTACCTACATCATTCATATTCATTAACTTACCAAGAGAACCAAAAACATAACAAAAAATATTTAATTTTACATTTTTTTGCAGTCAAAATGTCAAATGCAATTTGTCAAAGTTTACGATCACCAATCAGACGACTGGCATGTCTGAAAAGGGCGCCGATATCCACATCTATTGTCCACAATGAGACAATACTAGTTAAGAATAATGATGAATTTGTTAATAAGGTATGTATTAGCTTAGTAAGTTTAAAAGTCATGAATTTGCAATCCAAAATATATCATAACATAAATGATATATCATAATCCGAGTATAATGGGATTAGGCGCACAATGCTACATTCTCAAAATGACACATAATAATTTCGCAAAATGATATGTTCTAAAAACGCCACATCGCAAAATGTCACATTAGCAAAATGCCATTTTCAAAATGAGCTTTATACATACGCATTTTTAGGCTGTCTTTTGAATATAACACGGGATGTACTGGTGGTGGACAAGCTCATACCTGCTAATGTGATGAAACTTAATCAGGGTTAAGCATAGCAATAAAACATCTAGAGCTCCATCAATCAATAGTGTATTATCTAGACTTTCTAGTCTAGACTGAATTCTACAAGAGTAAAATTAATCATGCATCTTACTTCACCTCTCCTCTCCTTCTTATGAATTAAGTAAATCATATTTTAATAAAAATCCCATTCTTCTCTTATTTTTTTTATTTGCTTTTATTTTTTACTTCTTATTTAAAATTCAACTAAAAGCAAAAACTAAAAATTACTCTCTCGCCTAACCCCGCTTTCTATTTATTTTTCTTAAAAAACGCACGTCCGCCCAATAGAGATATAGAAAAATTACAGAAAATGATTTGATTTGATTTGATTATTTTGTCGTGCTAAGATAACTACTTCGAGTTGTAATACGTTTCGTAACATATTGAAGTCAATAAACTGATTAGATATTTAGATATACGCATCACTGAAATAATATTATCTTAAGTTTTGCAGTTGGTAGTGTGACATCCGTTTATTTGGGTATTTATCAATCTAGATAATAGGTATAATTTAAATACAGTAGCATGCATAAATCACTAAGGTTTGCCTCTACTAAATTTTGGACTCTACCTTTACACTTAAAGTTCAAAATTAAATGGCATTGTGTAGAGTGAATGAAACTTTGTAATAAACTCTTTTTCATTTCATTTTGAACTTAACGGCAATATAAAAAACGCCGTAAATGCCATGACAGTCTTTGTGATCTCAGTCGTGTGACTATGATTAAAAATTAGTAGAATCGGAGTCCTGCTGAACTATAAATATTGTTGTCATTATTCTATTTACAAAACTCCATCTAAATTAATTACTTGATTGTCCAATCTCATGTATAGATTACTTTGTAGCTCATTGCCGGTAATATCCTCTTAATATTATTTAAACTTATAAAATAATGACGATCATTAAGATAAGACAGTAATTATGCGATAACTGTTGTAGAAATAAGTATCATAATTCATAACAATAAATTACAATTTATAGTTTTTTCTTTTCAATTTAGATAATGAGTTAGATCATAAACTTTTTACGTTTGGCCCCGTTTACAACGATTCCTATCTTGGGACAGATAGGTGACAATCGTTTTGTAGATTGGAATAGAATAGAATAATTAATGTATGAGAATGACATTCGATCACGCCTGTCATGAATGTCATAAACATCAAAATATTTGTCAACCCCATAAAAACGCCACCTAGACCCGTGGTAAGCATAGCTTAACTAGCTTGTGTTATGGGTTCTAGAAAACATATTTCGATATATTTTTTGTAATAATATGTATTTATGTAATAATTCCAATTTTTTTTCTTACGTTTGTACCTTATTTCAGGTAATGAACAACGAAAAGCCCGTCATAATAAATTTCCACGCGGACTGGTGCGAACCCTGCAAAATACTCACGCCTAAATTAAAAGAACTGATCGAACCGTTGAGTAACCTCGACTTGGCTGTAGTGGACGTAGAGGATAACGCCGACCTAGTACATACTTTTGAGGTATTTATATTATTTACATTACATATTCTCTGTTATTTATTTATACAGTTATTTACATTATATATCCGTCTGATACTCTCCAAGACGTTAATTGGTAGTGCTTGTGCGGTTAAGGACATAATTAATTTACTTGCGATTTTCAACGCATTGCAAGGAATCGACTCAAAAAAATAGTTTTCCAAATTTATTTAGCTGCACCATTTTCGGTTAGTAATTTATTTTCGGTATACCTACCCATTTTTATCGGCTATAGGCTCGCCCCCTATTACGTGGGACCGAAAATCATAGTTGGCGAAATGTGGGTGTTTAAGACACCTCTGTCTACCCCTTCGGGGGTTACGGGCGTGAGCATATGTATGTATGTATGTATAACATATAATCAATCAGACCCCGGACTCTAGGAATAACGCAAGGATAATGATGATGACATATAATATAGTTACGTCTTTATCCCCGGAGGCTAAACAGAGTCCATTGTCGTATTCCTGGCACTATTATTGTTGACTCGACCTATGTATCTGATGCTGAGTCTAGGCTGTATATGTATCACACACAGACAAGAGATGAGGTAGCCCTCTAATCTACTGTTCAATACATTACCTGTACGAATTACACACGAGAACCTCGGTTCTATTGTCCATCATTGTGAAACCACTAAGATTAAACAAATGACAATGAATTTTAGACTCTACCGTAATGCATTAAGGTCTTAAATTAAATGGCATATTGTGGAGGGAATGAATCAATGTGATGAACTCGTATTCATTTCATTTTGAACTTTAAATACATGTGTGTAAAGCTGAAAATTCAATGGATGTTTTTTTAATCACAATGATTTGACAAGACGGCTCCACGCTGGCAAAACGGCTCGGTACAAGGTTTTATTTTGAATATTCCTCCTCTCGCAGTAATATCGTCTGCGTATTTTTCTCTTAGTCCCTCTTACGACACCCTTCGGATGAGATGTGATAGTGATATTCTTTCTTCGACATTACATGAATGTATTACTTACAAAAAAAAAGATACAAACAGTTTTGTCCTTCTCCCAACTAACTAGTCATTAAATTCATAAAATATGTAAACAAATATAATTACCCACGCTTACATAATACATATTACTATGAATGACAAAATTAATATGACCTAAATTACAGGTGAAGGCAGTTCCCGCCGTAATAGCAATAAAAAATGGCCTTATAGTGGACAAATTCATTGGATTAGTCGACGCCGATATGATCACGGGTCTCATAGACCGAATGTCGGGTAAGAAATCAGAAAGTGCGTCGGAAAACTAAACTAGAATGTCACTGTAGTACAGATTAAAAAAAACTAGAGATGACATAAAGTTAATTTTTTTTAAATCGTTTATGTGCTTTATATTGGAATTGTATTGGTTTGATATAAGTGCGTTTAGTTTTAATTTTTTTGTTGTAAGTGTGTGATTCAAGTTATTACCTAATGTAACTATTTGGATTAGGCAGACACAAGGGAAATATTTGTGTTATACAACAGATGAAGCAATTTTCAATATCGCAATCAATCGCTTCCTAACGAAAACAGTTCGACCGCTTGTTTCGTGCAAATAATAGGACGTCAATTTCGTGCAAATAAATTGCACAAAAGTCTTGCATAATTACATACAATTTGCACAACTAGATTCAAACTGTCAAACTATCAGTTTCTTTTTATAAAACGTCAAAATGGTGAGTTTTATGAAAATTAGCATGACATCACAAAGTATGACATCATAAGTTGTGATGCCATGCTGGCCACTATGAAATAAATTTATTATTAGACGGTTGAGTGGACGATTAAAAATGAATAGAGATGATAAAATATGGACGGATAATTTCACATATCCTTTGTATTCAACTGAATAATTGATTTTACTTGGAAACTACGAGGAGCAACTGCCCAAATATGTATTAGTTGTTCTTGAAAACTCGTAATGGGGTTCGAGGTTTATATTTGTATATAGGTACCAAAGCAATCACTTATTTTTAATTAGATAATACTGTATCCTAAATATTTACCGGGCTATATTTTGAGCGGTCTTGTCAGAAAATGAAGGTGCTCTTTAAACCCAGTATGCTATATTGGATTTACGTGCTAAAGTGGTGGAGGAAATCCATCAGCCATAGATTATATCAAACATCTCGCGACTTGGCTTCAAGATATATACCGGCAAGTATACCTATGTAGGTACTTTGGCTGTCACTGAGTGCAGTTTGCGGCGAACTGATTATATTTTATGAAGTGTAGTAAATCTTAGGCAAACGTAGAATATATTAGTTTTTCCTACATGCTGACATCTCGGTTGTAAATACAAATTGTTAGTGTAATGCGTATTTTTTATTAATTTTTAAGGTTAAGTATGGCAATACTGATGGTAGAAGCAATAAAATTGAAGTATTTCCAATTTGTTACAGTTTTATGATTATAATGTTGTATCATGATTTTATTATGTCTTCATGATTGCGAATATCATTATAGCTATCATTATAAATATTGCTTCCAGCTAATAGAATTGACTACTTGTATTTAAATGTATAAAAGGGCAATATTTTAAGTAAAATATTTTCGTTAGCTACACTGGCAGTTAAAATATTTCATAGACAATATACAAATGGCAGTAATGTAATATCTTGTTAAATATTGCCAGATGCTTAAAATGGTATAAATTTAATATGAGTATCTTTTTTTATATGGGTAAATTTCCGTAAACATTTATTCTTAAAATGCTTATGCCTATTTTCTTTCCGGGGTAGGCAGAGGTAGACAACAATAAATTAACAATTTATTATTAATTTCAATGACTTTAACTATAAAACTAAAGAATGTAATAATCTAATTGAAGATTTTATCTTTTATAATGTAGTTCTAAATCAAATTTGTCGTCATTTTGACCCCTTTTAGAAGAAAACACATTTTAAACACTAAGAAAATGTACTAAGGTTTACCTTGCCGTAGGTTATAAAGAAATAATAGCAAATATTTGATATATTTTGACTATAGCTGTAAGACCGCAGACAGAAAGGAACGCAGCGGAGAGACATCTCCAAAATCAACTTAAAAATTATTAAAGCATATTGCACTTTATTCCTGTAATTTTAATGTTGAATTTCTATAAAAATCTGTCTGCGCTGACCATAAAACGTGATTGCTATCCATCGATGTTTACAAAATAAAGTAAAAAGTATGTTATAAGAAGAAAACGGCGATGGATGGCAAACTATTCCCCGATCCGCACTCGCGCTATGCGTGAATAGTGCCTATGGCAACATGTTATTGTTCCTATGTTAGTTAATCACTGTTATATTTATTCACAGTAGTTTAATAATGTTAAAGTTGGCACACATTATTGAAAAGGTATCAGTAAAATTTTATAAATGAAAACACTTAATTTTGACATTTAGAAAAATATTTTGTGGCCATATTCTATAGTATATTTTATCCCTCTCTTAGCTTCTTTCTATCCATCCCTTTTACGGCAAATTTTATTATACACAAGCATAATAATTCAATAAAATTAAAAAAAAAATACCTTTAGTCATGAGACACAGACTTCCAAATATTGGTCGCCTGCGGTCAGTATTTGTCGTCCGTTGACAGTGTTGTTAACCGCACTAGCACGAACCGTTCATAACATTATTCACTAATTATTATACCTGGCCTAAATGCTTCAACGGAGGTACGGTGATCAAAATACTTTACAAGAAACTGGATTATTTGTTAACATTTATCACCACCCTCTAAATATCAGTCTCCTGATAAACAGCCGACCAATACTCGTCAGTATTGGAAGTATTGGTCGGTCATTTAGCAGTTGATTTAGTCGTTGTTTCGTGTTGTATTTTTTTTCGATATTTCTCAATATTGTGTCCCAACTTTTATCAGCAATTTATTGAAAATGTAACTTAGAAATATGTTAATAATAAGAAATTTTATTTTTTAATATTTGGTTGCTTATTTTGATTGTTTAAAAATAGGCCTAGTCTTTTCTGTCTGATTTTTGGTATCTTAAAAAATATATTTTTTCTATGAAATTGTTTTCTTTTTACTTATCACTCTCACACTTTCCTTTCTTTTATATTTTCCTTTGTCTGTGTTGTGTAAGTATACACCTATTTATATTAATAATAATTATATTACTGCAAAACACATAGTACCTACCTATATATATATATCTATTCAAAATACAACCTGTAACAAGATAAACGCAAATGGTTATGCATTTAAATTGTTTTTCCTTTTTGGGTCAAGCTTTCCTTAAATGAAAGACTTAACTTGTTTTATGTACCCTTCAATGTCATTGCTTATGCGTACGTACCATAGAGTACTTACGATAGCGGTCCTTACCTAAGTTTTAATTTAGGATTAGGTATACCTATTATTGGAAGAGTGTAGAAAATTAAATATCAGAAATAATATTAGCATAAATACTGATACAGTACATGGAACAGTAGCGCCATTTTAATCGCACTATCTTCGCCGCACGCTTCGCAGGAGTGCGAGCGAAATTCATTCATTCATTTATCGAAACTCATTCGCACCAGTGCGATTGAAATTCATTCATACATTTATCGAAACTCATTCGCACCAGTGCGAGTGCGAGCGAAATTCATTCATTCATTTATCGAAACTCATTCGCACCAGTGCGAGCGAAATTTATTCATTCATTTATCGAAAGTCATTCATTTACTCGCTACTTCTATGCATTTTTGCCTATGATATTGTTTTAATTCATAGACAAAGGATAAATAGATTTTAATCTAAGGGCAAAATATCTACTATACTCTTTGCAACAGACTCAGAAGACAATTCTAACCTCTTTTGCGTTTATTTCTGTTAAAGGTTGAATATAGATACTTACGAGCACCTATGCCACCTAAAAATTTGGCCTTCTGATACGAACGCTGAAACTAAACATATCTTGGCTTTGCATTCAAGCCTGCCTTAACTTTTGCTTCCAAGATTCATCACTGACTTATATATTTACATACCTACGTATTGTCACGCCTCCTTACAATTGGGGTAGGCAGAGACAACATCACTTGCTACTTGCTATGATCTTGACATGACATTCCATTCCCAGCGTCTTGGATTCCATTTCTTGGAACTTGTCCTGCAGTACCAATAGGAAGTGGTCACTTATATGGCTTGGGCTATGCTTATACGTTACTCTGACACTATGAATCAATTATAAACACAGGTATAATTCTACATAGATAGAATTTCTTTAGTGATACGAACTGAGTTCAATTCAAAGTTAGCACTGGTGAAATTCAAACTTAGTATTTTGTATGATAATTGAGAAAAAAATACGTTTGTCCTGAATTTAGAGGTGTCCTCACTTTTGCAATTCGATTTGAAATTGTAAACGTAAATGTCTAGACGGGACTAGCTCAAGTGGTCAGAGCATTTTTCTTGTAAGAGACTGGTTTGATTTGAAATCGATTTGAAAAATAAATTAACCATATTTTTATAAAATGTTAAATATGTGCTGCTATACTTATTCATTATAAAATGTATTATATTTATACACTACGCTTTTTATAATTTATTTCTGCTAGTACCTCATATTCTGGAGTAATAATAAATAATAGTGTAAATTTTATAGTCTACTTTTACAAAGATTAGGCGCGGGCAACTTGAAATGGGGGGGGGGGGGGTGTACTAAAAGATAATAATTAAAGGGTGGGTCATCTCATGTCCCCACCCATTCAAACCGCGCCTGAAAAAGGTAATATTGTCACTTTATTAGATATATACTTTTTATGACTATAAGTCTGCATTCTACATAGTAGGTACCTATTGATAATGATAAAGTTAAAAATATAGTCGGTATCCCTTTAACTACTCTGACTGGGATTTGAATCTGGGACGACATGTAAAACCAAACGATAGCAATAGCAAAATATTGCCAAACTGCACCCCACAAAGCAAGTAAAACCACTTACCCGAGGATATATTATGTTGGAGCGTTATTGATATCGCGCGATAGCGTTGGGTTTATTAAACCGTGGGTGAGGGGTGGGTGCCCCTCCCATCACCAATATATTTTCTTATAGTCCGCCATGTCACGTCTAATTATATATCTTAGATATTTCTATACTTGTAAAAAACACGCTTTTCTACACTGCTATGTAGTACCTATATGCAGTTTGGTAGCACTTATTTAAAAGAGCTTTTGGTTTGCCTTATTTTGTTATGTTACAACATTTCTAACAAAGTACACTAAAATACAGTTCTCGCGATAAAAATGTTTTTTAAAATTATTAAAGTAATATTTCTTTTCATTCATTCATTAATTTTTTTTTTCTTTGTTTCCATCAGATTTCATTAGAATTACTTTTCATTTTCATTAGGATATAAATATATTAAGATGATTAAAAGTTATATCGTAAAATATGAAAATATATCATTCACTTTTGACGTCGGCGCCGACGATACGTCGTTGTTGCCCTGTAACATATGTGGGCGAAATTTTCTGCCATCCAGGCCCCGATTCTACTAATGTTAAATCACAGAAGCTGCAAAAATGCCCTTAAATGTTAAATAGTATTGGTATAGATTTGAAGTCCAAATTTAAATGAAAATGGTGTCTTGTAGAGTTCATTTCATTCTTTCATTCACTCTACAAGACGCCATTTTATTTTAGACTTTGACAGTATAGTATAAAAAAGCGAAAAACAGTAAAGTCTAAGAAAGTGAAATTACATTTGTGGTTTCACAATGCTTGACAATTAGTAAAACAATTAGTAAGATAGGTACAGGTAACTCATGCTATAACATCCCCCTTAGGTAGGGACTACCGCGGGATCAAGATCAAATCCCATCTGGATATCAACTTTTTCCAATTAAAGTTTTTACTAAATAAATAAATAGCTTAACAAATTTTGATCTTCTTCAATTTAAATAGAAATATGTATAATAAAAAATAAAAGTGGGTAGGTTGATAAAATATCAATTATGTAGGTAGGAGTAATATTATAGATTTTAGTCTGTAGCCGATGAAAACATAGTCCCTTAGGAGCTTAACAAGTCCATCCCTAGTTTGATTTAAATTGTACTATTCCTAGATTCTTAGAATTACGGATAGTGATGGGTAGTTAGACACTGAATACTTACCACACGGTATAAGTACAAGATAGGTACCTACTTTCTCGAAACAACGACAAACATACATAAACAAATTATGATGAGTTCAGTTTCAAATTCATAAGTTCACTCCGGTCAGTTATTGAACAAACTATTTAAAACAAATATTGTGTTTCACTTCCGAAGGTGGAAGCGGAATGATGAAAATAGAAATTTCTAAAAACTTACAGAATTTTAACGCCAAATGGATATTAATTAATCCAACACTTGTCCGAAACACTTTGAATATCCCTGTTGCCAATATCACTGAAGTACTTACAAAAGTCATCTAAAGTTGCCCTCCTATATTAATTTCAAATCAAATATTTACTGGTAACTAATAAGCTCCCTATTCATCGAAATTCGGTCATTTCCATTCAAGAAAGAAAGTCAGACAAAATCTTTTCAATATTTTTTACTGTGCTTAGATTTGTTGCTTAACGCGGGGTACGGGGGGAGTATACCGAGCGGGAAGAGTATAGTCTGTTCTCGCTTGCACTCCATTCGCGCTCATTCTTTCTCTTTCTAAACTACGTCCCCCACCACGCCGCGCGCACCATAGGAACAGCGTTACAGCAGTCGTGATTAGACTTGGGCAAAACAGTTCACCTTGGGGAGTTAGTTCACCAAAACTCACTCCGCAAACTGAACTAAGTCCTTTTATTAGTTCATTTAGTTCATTTAGTTCACTTAGTTCCACAGTTCCGGTGAATCGTTTGGCTCCGTGAATCACTTGAGTCAGTTAGTTCCACAGTTCATTTGACTCGTTTGGCTCCGTGAGTTTGAGTGAATCACTTGAGTCAGTTAGTTCAACAGTTCACTTGCACTAACTGTCTCAGTGGATTGTTTTGAATAATGAACGATTTAAAAGACGTGTTTAAAATGAACTCTATTTACTTATGATATTCTTTTTGTTATACAATTTTCCCTTTTTTTACATGTTTCTATGCAGGAAAAGTAATTTAGAGGAGTTTGGAGATTATTGATTCAAACATTTTAGCTTTCCCTTCATACTTTTTTCATGCTTAGGACTGACAATTAAAGTGCCAAATATAAAAATTTTGCTATAGATTTCACTTTAAAAGGCGTATTTAAAAATCAACTCAATCAAAATCAACTCGTGCCAGCTTACCTAATCCAACTCATCGCTCCCGCTCTGACTCTGATGCCATAGCGGGAGCGATGAGTTGGTGAACTAACTGAACTAAATGAACTAAAATGGGCCAAGCAAGTGAACTAAATCCTTTTACTCTTGACAATGAACTAGTTCAGTGAATTGAATCACTCATGAGTTACACAAGTCTAGTCGTGATCAGACTATACATAATACATACAAAATACGCCACTCAAGCTTTATTGAAATTAGGTACCCTGGCTACTCAGGCAGGACAACATTGTGCATGGTAAATATTCAGTGTGTATCTGTCCACGTATACGCAAAGTGTAGCAGCTTAAAACGTCGAGCTTAGATAATAATAACCAACAAACCACGATTGGGTCCATGCTATAGAATAGAAAATTATTCAGCTTATATTAGAAAAAATGTAGTCACTGCCACAGAAAATATTAAAACTTTAAAATCAAGAGGAAGTACCTACTTCCCAGTTCTTAGGTACAGTCAACAGAGGTTGCTGAACACAGTGAACACTAGGGGTCATTAAAATAAATCGATATATACCTAAATGAATTATTTTTCTAATCTTCAGAGTGCAAATTTAATTATTTTTAAGTAAGTGTTTATTATTTTACGTAATATTTTAGAGCTAAAGTGGACAGTAATAATGGAAAGGGATAAAATTCTTAAATTCGGTGGCGGCTGTACCTACGGCATTGGATATAAACTAACGATTGATAGCGATGTGCGATATTGAAATGACCAGACACGGTATAAGCGAGAAACTGTTTTCTGAAAATGCAGCAAAAGACCTTTGGAAAATATGATGTCAGTTGTGTAAATGATTACTATTAAAAAAACAAACCGAAACCATATTTTTTTTGTTTTAAAATGGATGTTAGTGGTACCTTGCATTTTGATAGTCTACGTTTTAGTAAGCGGGACACCGCCGTTCTCCATGAGCGCGGGTGGAGCCGCTTGTCATCCTAGCAGATGCAGGCCGCGACGACATCGCAATACACGCCTTCACATGCCCAGGGGCTAGATGGGGACACTTGTAATGACCCGTGGATGGTGTCAGTTGGGATTTCGTGAACGATAAAAAAATTAGGTACAGTTTCGTTGTCATCGCCAGGTTTAGGAGTTTAAATATTTTTCTAAATATTCTTATGTGGTTAAGACTAAAAACGGTTTAATAATACTCGTAGCATTTGTGAAGATCGATGCAAACTAGTTTAGATTAACGACCAATCAATAGTCAGTATTATATTGACACTTTATTTCAATATCAATAATATGCGCTGTAAAGTTTGCCTAGCAATTTTTTTATAAAACTAGTGTATAAATTATTATTGATACATGTATTGAAATGTAAAAAAGGTTTGTGAATATTTTAGTGATGAGCTTTTGTAGTTGATTGTACTTATCATTCACGTTATCTTTAGAGATTTTAACCTCATTATTCATATATAGATAGGTATACGAAACTACTCGTATTTTTAAGCATTTCAGTATACCTACCTAATATTCTAGTTTATTAGAAGTTCATCAAGTAGGTACCTATGTACCTATGCCTCAGACCAAAGAATAACGTTAAGGTGGGAACAAATTATCGGACGCGTCCGTAAGCCGCGGCTGGCGGACGCGGCTTAATAAAGGTGGGAACAAATTATCGGACGCGTCCGTAAGCCGCGGCTGATACAAGCTATCTGGGTAGTACAAATAAACGAAACTGTGCAAACTATCGGTCATAAGTCGCGGACGTGACCTTGAGCCGTCCTTGAGCGCACGGACGTCCGAATAGAATCTGGCCGGCTGGATATTAGACATCGTACACATTATTAAGCCGCGTCCGTCAGCCGCGGCTTACGGACGCGTCCGATAATTTGTTCCCACCTTAATGTGCACGATTGTCTTCGTATGTCTCTGTCAAGCAGTGACAGAGACAACACACAGACGCTCCCCGTTCACACCGTCCGCCGCGGAAGCAAAAATATCCAGCCGGCCAGATTCTATTCGGACGTCCGTGCGCTCAAGGACGGCTCAAGGTCACGTCCGCTACTTATGACCGATAGTTTGCACAGTTTCGTTTATTTGTACTACTCAGATACAAGCAACTTGCTTGTATCAGCCGCGGCTTACGGACGCGTCCGATAATTTGTTCCCACCTTTATGCTTTGGTCTATACCTACTCCATTTGTTTAGGTACTTAAATAAAGGTATCCAATCCTGTGGTAACTTCTTATAAAAACATGTTAAACAAATAAACTGAGCTAACAGACTAACTAATAGTTCGATACCGGTTTTTAGTCTTTACAATGCGTTTCTAAGCAGCAAAGTATTTTTATACTGAGTTATTAAACGAAACATATTAAAAAGATATACCAAGATTGTTGACGGTTTTTTAAATACCTAAACAAATGGAGTAGGTATAAGTATATTTTTATGGTAAGTATTATTGTACCCTATTAACCTCGCCCAAGTTCAAATCAATCAGTCAGTATTTTACAATTATAATGACCTATATAAGATCTCATAGTAATATGGAATTGATATTAATTTTAAATTATACCGTGTCACAATAATTCGGAGTTGGGTTTATAGATCGAAATATATTTTCTAAATAGTTATTGCTTTTGTTTTATTAAATCCGCTACCTACCGCTAGCTACCCATCCTTAGCCCATTCAAGTGGCTTCTACACATGTATGAAAATGTAAGACAAATGTCACTCCCATACATTTTCAGAGGGATGACGAATGTAGATTTGGAACTAATGCATTTTGGCTAGGCTCCAAGGTAGGTATACAAATTCTAGTATTTGAACATTTAGCCTGGGTTGTACGATCTTACTTTAACATTAACAGTGCAGTTAAAGTACCGGTCAGGTATAAAACAGGTAGCACCATTTGACATTATTGTTAAAATCACGCTATAACTTGACGCTAACTGTAAGCGGCCACGCTTAAAACGTCAAATTCTATCAAAAAGATAACTTTAACCGATCTACTAAATACTCTGGTGCAACACATTTAGCCAAACCACTAGAATCAATTTTACTGCTACTATTAAATTTGACGGAAACCTTAACAGGTAGGTGGTGCAACTAAGCCTTAGGTTTATTCAGTTCATTTTATTAACACTACCTATATTACTTGTGGTTAAATTAGACTCGACTGTCAAAGGATATCTTAAGGTGTCCAGGAACTTAACCCACTGTACATTTAAAACCAGCTATCCAATAGCTCGTACCATCCAATACCTAGTAGTTTCACACAATTATGTTAATATATCCGTGGCTGGCGTGAATAACTTGACATCTCGACTTGTATGATTTTTTTTTATTAGCTTAATGCGATCCCAACGGTATGAAGCTATAGGTAAAAAATTTACAGCTGAAAAGGTACATAATTTTTTTTGTTATCACGCTTGGTAGTATGTTGACATCTCACATTTTTTCGTCTCTAATTTGATAAATCTTCATACCTAGTTATCGATTTTCTTTTTTATGTGAACAAAGATTGATATGTAGTTATATCAAGATATACTTAGCTACCATGATAAAGTCGGTTTCTGGATATCTCTACTTATACACTTATGATTTACTGAAAAAATGAGAAATTAAAAATGACAAATTGAGGTATTAAGTTATGTCAAACTGAATATTCTGTTTTTGAATTCTGACATAATGAGATATCAATCATAGACAGCCGTCTTCCTCAAATTAAATCATGATAAGTTAAGATGTCAAGTTATGAACAGGTGAATATTCAGTTATGGCCGCACATTCCTAGCTCACAAGTTGTAAACAAACATTCAGTCGCCCGCGCATCATCCCCTGAAGCGCGTGTCATAGGGAATTATTTAACGTTCGACCTTGTCAACTAAACGACTCGTAATCGTTACCAACTATAAGTTACACAACTACGAGTACTTAGATAAAATTTCCTGCCACTAGGAAATTTTTTTTCATGCGGAAATCCCCACGGATACCACCCCCGCCGGAGCGAGGGAGAGGTTATGTCGGAATCGCACCGACTAAAACCGCACGCCGTCAGTGAGTCGCAGTGCAAGACCGAAAGTGAGGTTGTTGTAGAGCTGTTGTAAGGCTGAGCGAGAAAATAATTAATCTCAGCAGGGACAGAATCCGGAAAATAATAGGAGCGTTTACTGGCCACTACTGCACAAAATACACTTTGAGCAAGATTGGTATCATAAATGAAGAAACATGCAGACACTGCAAGGAGGACGTGGAAACGATGAAGCACATACTGTGCGAGTGCCACGCCTTAGGAAGACATCGAATGGATCTACTCGGGAGGGGATACCCCAAACCAGAGGATTACATGCACCTGCGATTAAGAGGCGTGGCCACCCTGATAGAGAGGGCTATCTCTCCTCTAACCTAGGAGCCAGGATGGGGTCGACACAAAGGATCCAATAGGGTCGAAGTGTCCGCGAAAGCTCCAGAGCACGCACCCCAATAACATAAGATAAGATAAGACATATCCCACGCACCTCAGGTGACCCAGGGCCATCCCTTACGGTCTGGCAATCCTCACGGAGGGAGGGATATGGGTATCTCCACCTCGCTCCCGGTGTAGGGAGGCGCGCTACTCAGCGGTCGCCGCCGTGGCCTGCTTCTGCTGGGGTGATACGCGGCTCTACCCGCCACCCCCAGTCCCGCGCTCATGAGGGAAGGAAGTCATTTGATGCCCTCCGACGTGACGCCCGAGGTGCCATCGCCCGCGAGCAGAGCGATTTCCGAGCCTATCTTGCTCACGCCGCCACCGCTCCCTCTCCGCCGCCTCCTTCTCGAACATCACTTGCTCGTAGAAGGAGGCGCTGCCCTGCCATGCTCCACTGCCGCAAGCAGGGAGGTGAACGTGAGGACTCTCACTCGGCAGGCCGTCACCAGCTCACGTCTCGGCGTGTCCCACGCTGGACACTGTGAGAATGTGCAGCCCTGAGTCCTCGCTCGCGTCGCAGTGATGGTACTCTGGCGTTGGCACCTTTTCGATCCGACACTGGTAACGCCCAAAATTACCGTACCCGGTAATGATCTATGTAAGTTGATACGAGAGGCTGCATGCTGCTTCTTGAGCCATTCCCCCATGATGGGTCTTACCGCCGGCCGCTACAACAGCGTGCCCTTGCCAATAGGTAGCTGCATTTTTCCAATCCGTTCAGTATTTTCGGAGCCATATTTCATCAAAAAAACAAGCAATCAAATTTTTCCTCTTTATAATCTACTTATACATAATTATAAAATTACTTGTCCCGACTACTGACTGACTGACTGACTCATCAACAAAGAGCCTAAACCGTTGTGCCTACAAACCTGAAATTTTGACAGTAGATGCATTTTATGATGTGAGCATCCACTTAGAAAGGATTTTTGGAAATTCTGCTACTAAAGGGGTAAAATTTCCCTACATGAATTTTATATGAAAGTCCGTAATTTTCAGAGCTAGATGCACTAAATTTCATAAACCTGTATCTTTTGTGAAATAAACTCTAAATTTGCAACTTAAAACAGGCAATGACCCCTCGACATCTATAGCTAACACTGATCCAGATTTGGGCGAGGACAACCCAGATGAAGATGAAGATATCTAAGTTATTGAATTTAATTGTATTCCTTTTATTTCTGTTTAATAAAGCACTTGATTATTCTACAGTGATTACTCCTTTTACGATATGAAACTGATAGAATCATATCATTTGATTTTAATTTTCATCTAGTTACCTTTTTTTTTAATTTATATAATGACTAGCTGACCCGCACTTCGTCTGCGTCACCCCGTTTTAGCAACATTTTTATATCCTGCTTCGCACCTGTCAGTCGTAGCATGATGTTATATACATATAAACCTTCCTCTTTAACCATTCTATCTATTGAAACAAACCGCATCAAAATCCGTTGCGTAGTTCTAAAGATTTAAGCATACAAAGGGACAAGAAAAATAGGGACAGAAAACGCGACTTTATTTTATACTATGTAGTGATGTACAAATAGTAAGTACCTCCCTTTTTTGTCAGTTACGTATCATGTAATATAAAAACATTGCTTGCCCAAGAAAACAATACTTTTTGATGGTGCTTAAGTTGATAACTACTGTGAACACTTTTATAGTAGCTGAGAACAAGTTGATAATTCGGTGAATAACTTGATAACTCGTCGGTGAACAACTTGACAAGTCTAATATTGTCAAAACTGTAAGGATTTTTTCTAATTTACTGACATAGTTTTAAAATTGGCCTAAAATAATATTTAAAACAATACATACTCTTAAATTTAACAAATTTACCGATTTACCAGAAACGGCCAAACTTTCAAATGGCCGCCCTGTAAAATTGTCATTTTAGACTTGTCAACTTATTCACGCCAGCCACGGATATATACCTACCCTCACGGGTAATACTCCAATAGGTACTTCTTATGCAAGAATTGATGCACGCTCTGAAGAGAAAGGCTCTGGCGTAGACCTTTCACTCGAGTTTCAGGAGCCAAAGACCACTCCCATAAAAGACGAAGATACTAAGTCATATCTCGAGCTGAGAACCCCAGACTGTAAATAATTATAAGCTACAAGATATTTAATGAAATGTAATATATGTAAAATTGGAAAGGTAAAAATAAAATCACCAAAAATAGCCATGTACCATTTTAATTCAGTATTATTGAGATATCAAGATGACACAAATCAACTAAGGTCCGTGTGGCGGTTTACACCTACGCGGTTACGTCACAATATCTAGCACGTCCATGGCCATAGCAGGAGGTTACACCATAGATTCATCAAAGATATTATTATCCTCTAAATCTGTCCCTGTTTGTGGGTAGTTGGAACAAATTTATGTGTACCCACAGTGACGTAAACGTGACAATGACTTCTTCCAACTACCCGCAAAACTAAACCACCTATAGCCATGACAATGTCTATCTGCATATACTTTTAAAAAAATCTACTGTTATTGACTTCGAAAGACGGATATTCTAGTATATCTTACTGAAATATTAACGTGGAAATTTTTGAAGACTTCCGGATATTTATTATTCAAAGATAATCAAATTATTGTACGGATCTGGCTGAAATTCAGAATAGGAATTGATTGTTAAGTTATGACTTTCAAAAGAACACATCAGATCTTTGAAGGTCTAGACATACCTAACTACTATAGCATCACCTTTCGAAATCAATAAAAGTGTCTGGATTTCAAAGAAAATGTATTGCATATGCAGAATCAATACCGTGTGGACGGATTGTGCCTTCGAACTGTACAAATAGTTACTCTTTACATATTGAAATAAAGACCAATTTAGACTAATACACAGACATGAAGCTCATATCTTTTTGCAAAAAAAGAAATATAAATTCGGATTTTTACAGATATTTGTCGTATAGTATTTTAAAACAAAAAAAAATAACAGCATAGCAATGGTACCATACTGAAAAAGTAAGGTATATTAGTGTTTTAAATGGCAACACTAATATTGTTAAAGAACTCTTACCTAACATTAAAAAAGTGCTGTTATATAGTATTAACATTGATAAATATTTTTATTTTTATTTTAAACATTTATTTTAAACGTTGGTAATCAAATCCAACATTTAAGGTACAACGACAAATACCCGCTCACAACATACAACCGAACGTAAAAGTGTGAAACCGCCATAACACAATTTATAAGTACACTGCGTTTGTTCTTACAGTTAAATGATTTAGCGCATGCGCTGTACGACACCTTAACTATTATCCATTTCGGCTTAGACAATCACGATTATAAAAAATCAGTCTAAAATATATTAAGGCAACTTGAGAATATAATATATATTCAAATATTTTTGTGATCCGTTTGCGTTATTAAAAAAAAATCTTATTTATCAATAAAGAAACATACATTGGATAATTTTTATTATTGTTAAATTTTCTATTTAATAAAAATCAGTAAAACAATTATTTGTATTTGTATATATAATAGCTTGGGTCACATATTACTGATATTCTAGTTAGTCTTACTGACTGAATTGATTGCTACTGCTGTTCGTAAATAATCCCTTTTAAAAGAATGTGCTTGGTCGGTTCATCAGGGTGTTTTAGTGCATAGTGTGCTTGCGCGGGCGAAGAAAGTAGTGTTGCTGCAAATCTTATCACAAAGAATGATCGCCACCATATTGTTTGTTGGTTCAAACCTTGACAGGTATGGCTTAGAGTTGCCAGCACAGTTTTTTGTATAGCACTAATGCGAATTTATAGTTCACCCCACCAAGACCAGCAAACGCCCAGATGATCTACCGTTCGACAAAATTACCGTGGGAAACCTTGATGACTCACTTCAAACCGTACCTTCTTATTTTATTTCTTTTAAAATAGTATTGGTAACAGAAATTACTAGTAACTACTCTGACTATAGTTAATTTTATTGTGTGGGTAGAGTTGAAAAAACGCAAACGGATAACACAAAAACCACTGAGCGTGGCAAAGTGCAGAATGTATAGAACCATCGACAAATTACCACCTGCTGGATAATGCGTAGCTGTTTAAAAAAAAATAGAGTGCCAATTGATTTCAAAATATTAAAAAAATAATTTTGAGGGGAAAAAAATGCTTGCTCACCAGTGAATGTGAGATAACCTCGCACTGGTCACTCAGAGCGGACATTTCCATTCGATAAATTGAAAATGGGACGTCCCAGTAAGATCCCAGTTCTGTCCAATACCTGCAAAATGTAGACTGGATATGCAAGACGTCGTCGGGTGCTTTGTGCGCCAAAGCACGCGATAATACGCCTTTCCAATAAACAGGCCTACGTCAAGCAGGGACTGCAATTAGATTGATTAATTGGCATAAAAGATACTAACACCCAGTTTCCGAAAGACAGATCAGCGCTAAAATTAACTAAGCGGCTGTTAAATCTCTTGTCAAGTAGCAATAGGGTTGCTAGAAGTATGTTTAAATAGTTTATTTTATATATTTTATGTATCGTGTCAGTTATGCGTTATAATTCATGTGTTTGTCGTGTCGGGGGACCTTGGATCTTTTTGAAAACATGTGGGAATGCTTTAGCAGTTAGAGGTCCTCCGACACGACAACGAAGAAAAATTCCTGCGTTGTCGCGTTGGGGGACCTCTAACTGGTTAACTGACAGGATCAATTTAAACATACTTCTAGCAACCCATTTTTTGCTATTCGACAAGAGATTTAACAGCCGATATTAGTTAATTTTAGCGTTGATCAGCTTTTCGGAAACTGGGGGTAGAACAATTAAACTTTATCATAATTATTATGATTGTAATTACGTATATACCAGCAAATAGTAACTCATAGCGACATCAACGAATTATAATATTTAAATTATTTAAACG
This sequence comes from Pelosia muscerda, assembly GCA_963691645.1. Classification (NCBI taxonomy): domain Eukaryota; kingdom Metazoa; phylum Arthropoda; class Insecta; order Lepidoptera; family Erebidae; genus Pelosia; species Pelosia muscerda. Next base: position 15,481,971 of record OY829109.1, on the reverse strand, counting down.
CTTTGGGGATAGTGTGAAAATATTGGGCTCGATTCCTTTATTACATTTTATTGGTCTTATATTTACCATCAAAATGTAAATGATATGATATGAATTAACACTATGACTTGTCATGTAATATAGTGAAGGTTATACTTTGAATATCAGAGTAACTCTTTGAATATATTGAAGTTGTAGTTGATGTACAGTCAGTAACAAAGGTTTATTTACATTTACCGTATAGCCTTTTGTCTCTCTGCAATCAGTTTATTTATTTAAAATACAATCGCAAATATAAGTTGTAGACAGTTGTTATATATAATGATTACGTTTCGCCATATTTTACCATGATAGGCATGCAATTTAAACATAAATCTGTCAGTAATCTGTCAGAAGCAGATATGGAATATAGTTAAAACAAAAACTATTCAAAATTGGAAATAGTGAATGTCTAGGTGGGGGTTTAAATAGCGACCAAGCTCTTACCCTGGTCACTTGAGTTATTAACCCATATTTAGACCATTCGAAATATTCCAAAAAATTTACAAAAATTACAGTAACGATATTAACGATATTAGCAAAAAGTATGGGATTTATTCTGGTTTTATTTCAAACATGAGCATTTTTTTTACTCATATAGATGTACCGGTATAACGGGGTGAATAGGGATCCAAGGGTGAATAGGGACAAAATGGTCAATGAAATATTTTACATAATTTCTTTTACTAGATCTCAAATAAGCCTTTTATCAGATACTTGATGATTCTGTTGTTACAATGAACCAAAATTACGGTTGAAAGAAAATAACTACAGCATTTAGCTGACCATTTAATCCCTATTCACCCTTGGATCCCTATTCACCCCATTTTACGGTATTTGTTATTAGTATCAGAAAATGTCTGGTAAAATATAATATAAGTTGTTATCTCTTAGGCTGGAGCTATCTCCGATGGTCAAAGTTACCCTCAACTATAGTATATTTGACATTATTAAAAATTCACCTCAGTATGCAATGTATTAAACCTTTTCAAGTCGCTTGATAAACATTACAATAGTGTTATTTCATTTATTCATTATTAAATGAAGTTTTTACAATCAACATTTTTTAATATACACTCCCCTTAAATTTGCAAAACACAACATTATCATTATAATTTGCATTTTCTCGTAAACAATACATATACAGTGATATATATATATATAGTACACTAGTATACATAACAACAATGAACAAATATAAACCGTAGTCGAATGATTATAGAGTCGAATATTGAAATTACCAATTCAAGGAATGTAAGATTTTTTTCGAAGTACGTTTTATTTCACTCTGCCCTCCACAGAGACTTCAGTAAAAGTAGATTTTAACTCTAAAGGTATTCAGAGAGACTTCCAAAAGACCTTTTAAGATTCCTCAAGAGTTTCATTTACCATTACTTTTACCTATTACAGGGCAGTTGATAATTCTGGCAACACTATACAAATTGAGTGTCCAAGCAAAATTTGATTATACAAACATTTCCGACTCTAAATTCAACAACAGTTACTTATATTATTATTTATAAATAATTTAAATACACATAATAGTACAGGTTCATTTGGTGTAAGAGGACTAAGGTATACAGCGGTTGGCATTTACAAAAGGAATTTAGAAATAATAATAATAATGTAATAACAAAAATAAAAAAGGTATCTTCTACTTATGAATGTACTGTATTAAGTTTTTTTTTCATATATTAAAGAGATGCATATACATTTGCCATAACACTTTTTACATTATTTACATATATTTACAACGTTAACATTAAGCTACCCATTCAACAAAGCGTGCTATTGATCTGCAAGTTTCTCGATATTTTTTCTAACATTTGTGTTTTTCTTTACAAAACGGACTATGAAATTTGATAACTTATATGGGATATGAAACTTAGTCAATAATTACATTGTTATACATTTGTTTTACGCCAAAAATATAAAGACTATATTGCAAAATGATAACATAGTTTCAAAATTTCAAAATTATAATCATCTTCAAATATATTTATCGACAAAAAGGTTGAAAAGGATTTGAAATTTAGAACGACATATTTTTTTAAATCATAACAACCAACCGGCTGGAAAGGTTTTAAAAAAAAATCATGATTTCTTTTTAATATATTAACTGTGCACAAGTAGCCAGCTGCAAAAATATTATGACTGAGAATATCGACATAAATATAGTTGAAAAAAAAATTGATCGTCAAACTTGCATCACAAACAACCATAATTATGTACAACATGTATAAACCAATCGCAACTTATACATAATACATGACATGTATATTACAATTACACAATTAATTTATATTCAAACGAAAGTGCGCAAAAAAAAATTTTTTTTTAAACAATATCAAGCCTACTTTTATAATTTATATTTAATATTCATATTTAGTATCTACGATAGTCGTGTAACGTTATTGTATAATACAGCTATCGTATTTTCATCCTTATTATTAGATGATAAGGTTGCATTTCATAAGTATTTGTGTCATAAGAATTTTCATTCATAGACCAGAATTCGTATATACGTCATCATTTAAATTCTAGATTTTCGAAATCGGACGTTACGACGTAAAATATACAGTCCAATTTTCTGTGTACATTATACTTCAAAGTTTTTAATTCTCAAATACATGCAGAGTGGTCATTAACGTTCTTGTAAATCGATTCGAAACTGACGATTACTTAATTTTTATGATCATTAAAATTCAGTTTCGATTCCACCTCATACTCGCAAACGTCAAAAACGTTATTTTTGTAATACAATTTTCAACAAACAAGAGTATTTACACTCTTTTCACTATAATCGCGATTGAGGGTAGATCGGAATTTCGAATATCTTTTTGTTAGGATTGGCCTTAAGACCCGACGCATCTTTGTAGAGTGTATTTTATCATATATTTGGATACCTAAAGATTGGCATGATATAACAACAGGTAAATTTTCACTAGTCAGGTATCGCAAGAACTTATTTACTAAAAGATTTTTCATCTATATTTCTAATTTTGTCTTGTAAATTGAAACAATTGGGAAAAGTCAACATTTAGTAAAGCGATCCGGCTTCGCTCAGTGCGTGACAGATAATTATTTTACCTCCTCAGTGATGTAATTTTTATAAATCTCTCCTTAGTGGATGTTGACATAAAATGTTGCCTAATATTGATTTCTTAGCGACAAAGGTTAGACTCTGCGTTAAAGACTCCGTCAGTCATATATGTATGTAAGACTAACACAAAATGATTTCAATCCATGTAAATAACTGGAAAAGGACAAAAAGATTATGTACACACCTTTAAATAAAAAAGTATACACGATCTCCTTTGCCGACCGTACCAATGATTCCAAGAAATGGCTAAAATCCGGAATTCCGATTTTAATCATTTCATGGTATCTTCGGTTAATACATTCATTGGTCCGATTGTCATTGGTAAATGTATACTATTTTATTGCACAACAAAGTCAATTTATCACTATCTAACAATATTGAAGGGATGGTGGCGTCTATGGCGAACAATTAAAATAAATGTTGACTTATACCAATTTGATGTTCAGCTCTTATTTACTTTGTGACATGGACATTTATCTAAAGAGATGATACTGACAATGATTTTAAAATGAACACAGCAATTGTTGGTATTCATACAGGAAACACACAAATATTCTGCAATTTAAATTCCGATTTTCACCATTTCGATTTTCAAAAATTCAATTTAATATTACCATATTTTTTTACCGGAAAGTCGTAAATACGAATTTGGAATTATGAAAATCGGAATTTTTAAATTCGTGATTGTGATTTTCGGAATTATTTTTTTTACTTATTCATATAATTTACATGATTGTATTTATGTTCTTGATGAAAAATTCAGATAAGACTGTATTGCACTGAATCTGTATTTAGTAAAAATAAACAATATATTACCTGAATTAAAAAAAACTCATTTCACGTTACCACAAAATAAATATATACAGAAGTTTGACTTCGTACAATGAGTGAAAATACACACGATTTAACACGCACACATATATCCTAAAACCGCATTACTTGTAATTGGCAAGACGATTGAAATTGGTTGGAATCCTTTCATCTGTTAATGTATGCGTGGTGGTTCGTTTCTTGAATGAAGACATATTACAAATATTCGTAAAAATAATTAAATGAGGTTATTCGATTCGTTTTTATGTCATACATACAATCTCAATCACGAATTTAAACGCGAATGTTTTCAAAAATTACTACTAAATGACAAAACTATTGTGTCAAATTAGTTAAATTAGAAGTTCATAGCCTTTGCGCTTCATTTATAATAAAATCTAGCTCTTTGGGTGCATCACTGTACCGTGTGCGAATCAGACAGCCAATAACGGCAACGTAACGATAACCGTTAACGTTTCTCTCGGTACAGTTACTTACAATAACGATACCAGTAACGGTTATTTTTGCATCGATGCTAAAAATTTGTGACACGATATCGATAATAAATGAGTATTGATATTGATAATCTTAATATAGATTATCTAACCTCCGTATTTCGATTACACTGAGTTTTGTATTCAATTATAGTCCTTATTGTAATTGAGATAGAGTTTACACTTCATCGCCTAAGTCTTGCACGCAGTTTTCAGCTATAGGTACGAATTTGTCGTCGATTTGTATGAGAAGAATGTTTTTATCGACGTGAGATCTAAGTTTTGGGTCTCTGTGGTTCGGCATCCATTTGTGTACAACCTGAAAATCACCAATAAGTGCATAATAATATTTATAACATAACATAAACTAACGCCTTTATCCCCGAAGGGGTAGGCAGAGGTGCTAGCACCCATATTTCGCCAGTTTATGTTTAGGTCCCAATGTAATAGGTGGCGAGCCTATTGCAATCAACCGGGCACTTATAAACCTGCGATAAATACACACATAACTTCGAAAAGTATCGAAAAGTCATTGGTGTGTGCCATGGTAAGACCTGGGATCGAACCCGAGACCTCGTCTCAGCAGTCCATTACCCATACCACTAGGCTACCGCGGTTCATATTATATTATACCCCTGTGACTGAATGCTTGTCTGCCACCTAAGTGGTATAAAAACGATGTAAAATTTAAACCCTTATATCCAACCACTATCAACTTTAATGCCAAACATTACTAAAAACTTACCAGTCCATCCATTCCAGCTTGAGGAACCCAACTCCCCCAGAAATTCCTTCCTCCCCTCTCTCTCTGGTACTCCGAAGGCCACTGGACATCGATCCTCCTCCCCAAATTGATACAATCATACACTCCCAAAGGTTCAATTATCAGCACTTTACTCCCAACACTGACATTCACTTTCAATTCACTCCGACCAGAATCTGATCTTTTTATTTTAGTCTTTATTTCTTTGGACTTAGAGTCTTTTTTTGCTTCTTTCTTAAGAATGGATTCTTTGTTTGATAAGTCCGAATAGTGGGTTTCTTTTAATGGTATTGCTTCAGGCTTTTCGATGTATCGGCCTGTTAGTTCGCGATAGCTCTCTCTTTCATGGCGGATCTCTTTGCTGAGTTTGGACAAGTCTTTAGGCGTCATTTCGTTAACATAGAATCTATGGGAAAAGTGAATGAATTAAATGACGATAATTAATCTAAAACAAAAACAGAGAGGAGGTTGCCTAAGTAACTGTGCACAGTAGGCGTGGGCTTAGTTACTCTTGGTGTTATAGCCTCAGTGTCTCAAAATACACGGTGATTTTATAGTGGTTTCGGAAAAAGAATATTTTGTTTCACACACAGTTTCGGTAGCAAAATCGACTGCAAGTTTTAATTTTGAAAACAAAAAAAAATACTTCATGTATGGCAATAATGTGCAGGTGAACAGAAAAATGTATGGGACGCGTAAAAAAAAAAATTCCTTAAGATTTTACTATCGAAATTGTGGCCAAAATCTTTTTTTCCGAAACCACTATAAAATCAACCGGTATAATTCTACTCAATGCTAGATAGCGACACTTTGTGCCTAGGTATGTAGTAAACGTAGGTAGTACGTAGGAAATAAGTAGTAATGCTATTGACCAGTATATGGACAATAAAGAAAAAAACACGAGATCAACCCGTCTTTATCGCACTTGCAACCGCAGTGTCACGAGTTTTTTCATAGCAACATTTAATAACGACACCTCCTCTCTGTTTATGCTTTGTAAATGGAGATTTCAGCTGGCTGGGTCGTCACGGAATATAAAATCGAGAAGTGCCTTTAAAAAAATGTGTTAAAAATTATTATGAATCATGTCAGTTTTGTGTGACAAAATCAAGCTATATACATAAAAATGAATTGCTGTTCGTTAGTCTCGCTAAAACTCGAGAACGGCTGGACCGATTTGGCTAATTTTGGTCCCTGAATTATTCGTGGAAGTCCAGACAAGGTTTAAAAGGTGAATAAATATGAAAATGCTCGGAATGGAGCAGCGGGAACGGGATCAGAAGTCCACGCGGGCGGAGCCGCGGGCAACAGCTAGTTAGTCATAATAATAGATACGTGAAATATAAGCGATACTGATTTTCATACAGGACACATTCCCTGGACTTTATAATCCGTGTACGCCTGCTATATTAAAAATGAAGTTTAGTACTATTGTGCAGTTTTATGGCATGAATGTGCAGTGAATTAAAAATGATATGAAATGATTTTAATGACAAAGTAGTATTACAATCAAAGGGCTAGATAATTTTTCACAAGTGAACGTGAATGACTAAATAAGAAACTATAAGGAATAGCATGTAATTAATTTCCTCGCGATTTACAGCGCTTAGCAAGGATTCGGGTCAATTTTTTTTTCTAAATATCTTTTTAGTTGCAACATTTTCGTTTAGGAATTTGTTTTCGGAATACCCATTTCTTTATTGCAAAGTGCCCGATTTGCGGCAATAGATGTTCGCATCTATGGCAATTCGCATCTAGTCGTTACGGGTAGTTGGAGTGGAGTGGATACGAATATGACGAATTCGATAGGAGTTCTTGCTAGTGCTACTGTACGATATTTTTTTTTTTATAATATCACGCATATATCCCCGAAGGGCCTTAATTTTTTTATAGATTTCACTGTGAATCCAATACCTCCAGATGCTGTATGAGTGAGATGAGGGTGAGATACCTTTGAAAGTGTCTGTCTTGCCTGGCGTTCCTGTTGGCTATGATCTTGCAGTCGGGCAGCGACAGGTCGAGGCCGCTCGGCGACAGCGCCAGGTCCTCCAGCGACGACTCAGCGCTGCACCCCGCCCGGCTCGACACCTGACACCGAAACATAATACTACGTTGGTGGCAGACAAGCACACAGCCCACCTGATGGGAAGCGGTCGCCGTGGCCTATGGACGTTTGCAACACCAGAGGCGTCACACACGTGCTGCCTACCCTAAAACGGGGGTTAGGCAATATTGATATTTTTTTTTGGGTAAATTGAAATCATGAAGTTCGCGTCATCGTTACGTCCCGTTAGATTCTGAAATCACGACGATACAGCATAGTGCTTATTGGGCACATTATGACAATTCAAATGCAACAGAATTAATTGTGACAATTCACATGAACAGAAGCAATTGTGATAATTCAAATGCAACAGAATCAATTGTGATAATTTACATGAACAGAATCAATTGTGACAATTCACATGAACAGAATCAATTGTGACAATTCAAATGCAGCAGAATCAATTGTGATAATTCAAATGCAACAGAATCAATTGTGACAATTTACATGAACAGGAATCAATTGTGACAATTCAAATGCAACAGAAGCAATTGTGACAATTCACATGAACAGAATAACTTGTGACAATTCATATGAACAAAATCAATTGTGACAATTCACATGAACAGAATCAATTGTGACGGAAATGACTATTGTGAAGGAAGTCCTAATTTGGCGAAAAAAAATTTTTTTTTTTTACGCGTCCCATACATTTTTCTGTTCACCTGCACATTATCGCCATACATAAAGTATTTTTTTTTTTATTCAAAATTAAAACTTCCATTCGATTTTGCTACCGAAACTGTTGTGTGAAACAAAATATTCTTTTTCCGAAACCACTATAAAATCACCGTGTATGTATATCTAGATGTGTGATGACGTCAGTCTGCTTACCTTGGCACTGGCGGCCCGGCGGGGCTGGTCCCGCCACGCGCTCTCCCAGCCGCTGCCCGCCGCGCTCTGACCACACACCACACAATATTGCATGAGCTATGACGTAACCATATCCGGCTCGAAGGACCAGTATGTAAGTTAATGAATGATTGGTTGATCATATCCGGCTCGAAGGACCAGTATGTAAGTTAATTGAATGATTGATTGATCATATCCGGCTCGAAGGACCGTTATACAGGGTGTTAGGAGAACACTCCCAAAAACAGCGAATACTAATGACCATTTAAAAAAAATGGGCTACTTTTTTATAAAATACTATATTTTGGTAGAAACTATGAGTTTTAAACCCACGTGTTTCTTTCCTCCTACAGTCCCGGGTCTTTTAAGCGGGGCGTGAAAAAGCATCTGATGAGGCCGTCAAGCTGATTGCCACCATTGTAGCACTGGACGTGCTTGCAATGGTGACCCTCTTTCATGAGACTTTGCCTTCAGCTTAAAGCGAGGTGAAGTCAAATTGACGTGCCATAAATAAAAATAAAAAAGTAACTCTGAATGAAATTGTTAATGAATAAATACTGGGTAATGGATATATGTGTAGTGTATGCGTACCTGCGTGTCATCCCCGGGATGTGAAGCAGGTTCAAGCCGACCGTTGTCGGAAGCTGCTAGCAGACGGAACGAGATGGACGCCGGCGTGGCTGCGCGGCGTAGGCGGCGGTTACCACCCTATAGAACATATAGGTACTTTAAGGACCTTTTTCTTTTTATCGTGCGAAAAATCCCCACGGATTCCCCCCCACCGGAGCCGCTTGGGAAAGGTTATGTCGGACTCGAACCGACTAAAACGCACGCCGTCTTTGGGTCTTCAGTTGCCGGAGGTGAGGTAGTAGCCAACATATCCGTCGCACCCTGGCAGGCCCGGGGCCTTCTCTTCGAGATGACCCCCGTCGGTATATTTAAGGACCTGGGGCTCTACACAAGTGGCAATCGTTTTGTTGAATACATTGATATAGGATTGACATTCGTTTGTACCTGTCATAAATGTCATTAACGTCAACATATGTGTCAATTTCATACATTGAACATGACATTATATTTCATTCTACAAAACTGTTACCAACGATTTGTTAGTTGTCTATGGTCCCTGGGTCTCTAGAAAAAGCCATATTGACGAAAATGTCAGTGGAATCGCTTAAATCGCGTAAAGTACGGTTTTAATATGACTACAAAAATGTAATTGGAATCTTTGTGGCTCAAGATATTTTATTTCACATATTTTTATTATTAAAATTGCCGCAGTATCAAGTAAACCATTGATTGCAAATTAAAAACGGTTCATTTCGACGCAATTCTATCAATCTGTATGTATTTGAATGGTTAGCTAACTGATCGTGTCGTTAATTTTTTATATTAAATTAGAGACAACAATAGACAACAAGAAGAACAAACAGCGATATGGACGAAATGCGACTTGGACAAATTGCTATTTGGACGAAATGCGACTTGGACAAATTGCTATTTGGACAAATTGCGACTTGGACAGAATGCGATTTGGACTAACCGCGACTTGGACAGACTGCGATTTGGACAATTTAAAATAGTTTTTCGATGTTGGACAAAATACGACTTGGACGAATAGCTACGAAAGGCTCCTACGCACCTGTCGCGCGGGCTCCTTGCCGGGTGTGCGTGCGCGCGCGCGGTCCCGGCGCGCGGCGGGCGGCGGCGCGGAGCTGGCGCCTCCGCCTGACCCCCGCTCCTCGCTGCGGCGACCCGCCTCCGACCCGCCACACGCTGGGGGAACATCTCACTAGTAAGTCACTTGTATCAAATGTATTGCACCAGTGTATTTAGTAGCTCGGTTAATTTGACGTGGCCCGTTACAGTTAGGCTTAGTTGCACGAACTATCTGTTAAAGTTATGGTCAAAGTTATGGTTGCCGTCGAATTTAACAGTAACAGTGACATTGATGGTCATGGTTTGGTTAAATCTGTGGTTAGTACACAGAACAGAAAAACTAGTAGACAAAAGTTCAACCAATCTTCTCAATTTGATACAGAGATATAAGACTAGAGCTTGTGGGAGGTTACTTACCGGTCTCTTCAGGAGTACTGCGCTCGTGAGAATGTTCTCGAAGCAAGCCGGCCAACGACGCTAGTGTCGACGACGTGGGTTTGCCTGCACTGGCTAAGCTTCCGCGCGTTCCACCTGGAATATTCAACATCTTTATCATATCATAATAGTAAGGTAGGTGAAAAAAAGGTTGTTCATAGGGCCCCCACCAAGACATTCGGGGCCCTATACTAAGCCCATACGCTGTGTTTGTGCAATCTATTTTTAGACAAAAAAAAACAAGATTCTAACAATTGGTCCTTCGAGTTGGAAGAACCAGCCACTAAATATAGCTGGTCTTTAAAATCGAAAGTAACTAAAGTCCAAACTCATATTCCGATGATCGTTTCAACTTTCGAAGCTATACCGTATTTACAACCACTCACTATGGGCCTCATAAGAAAGCTCAAGGTCCCAAAGCGAACTATGGAAAATGCTATGCTCAGAATTTTTGTACGAGATCGATTCAGAAACGAGGAGTTCCGTAGACGAACGAAAGTCGTCGACATAGCCTGTAGGGTTAGCAGTTAGCGCAAAGTGCGTCTTCAAATACCCAGGGGCTAGACGGGGACACCATGGTTCTCACATTAGTGGAAGGGGGTCATCTCAAAAGAGATGTACCCGGGTCTGCCGGAGTGCGAGAGATATGTCCCGCATTATCTCACCTCCACCAATCAAAGACCCGTAGACGTAGTCGATGTCCGACTTTGTTGAGGTAGTTTCTGTAGGGATTTTACACACGATAAAAAAAAAGTACATACCGAGCGAGTTCCGCGACAGGTGCAGTGCGTTGTGTCGTGGAGTGGCGTGGCGCGCGGTCCCGGCTTCGACGGCCGCCGCCTCGCACTGCGCCGCGCCGCCCGACGAACAACCCTCCCCGCAGCGACGGCGGATTCTGTATACATATCAAAATTTAACATTCAAAAACTATTACCGCGGTAGCCTAGTGGTATGGGCAATAGACTACTGAGACGAGGTCTCGGGTTCGATCCCAGGTTTACCATGGCACACACCAATGACTGCGATGCTTTTCGAAGTTATGTGTGTATTTATCGCAGGTTTATAAGTGCCCGGTTAATGGCAATAGGCTCGCCGCCTATTACATTGGGGCCTAAATATAGAACTGGCGAAATGTGGGTGCTAGCACCTCTGCCTACCCTTTCGGGGATATAGGCGTGATATTATAAAAAAAAAAACAAAAACTATTTTCTTAGGTACGCTCCGAGAAATTACCAGCAGGGTAAACAGCATGTTGGCGAGCTTCCAAGAGCTACGCTGGGGTGGTTTGAATATATTACTCCACCTTACGCGAAAACTGCGCCGTGACGTGAAGTTGCCGCCGTACCATACCATCATACCCTTCCCCTTTCCCCTTTTCTCTATATGTTCGGCAGCACGAATGTAACGCCCCTGTTATTGCAAACGTCCATAAGTCACGGCAACCACTTTCCATCAGGTTGGCCGCGTGCTTGTCTGCACTGATATCATCGAAATCGAGACTCCTACGTCATTTCTCAGACCGCAGACTCTACCGTCACGCCTCAGAGGTCACACAACCCCATACTTTACTAAGCGGATAGCGTTTTCGCCATAAGAAAGTCATCCTGCTTAGCGCCGTGTCTGACCGTCTCCAGGCGGCAGCGACCTAGACCCCGACGCCTCAGAGGTCACACAACCCCATACTTTACTAAATTCCACTAAGCGGATGGCGTTATCGCCATGAGAACGTGACTGACCGTCGCCAGGCGGCGGCGACCTAGACCCCCACGCCTCAGAGGTCACACAACCCCATACTTTACTAAATGCCACTAATAGGATAGCGAATTCGCCATTGCAACGTCACTTCGCCTAGAGCCTCCAGGCGGCGGCGACCTAGACCCCCATAACCCCATACTTTTCTAAGCGCTTCCACTATTAGGATAGCGTTATCGCCATTACAACGTCACTTCGCCTAGAGCCGTGACTGGGCGCGACTGACCGTCTCCAGGCGTCGGCGAGGTGCGCGCGGATGGCGCGGACGGTGAGCGGGCCGCCCAGCAGCTCGGCCAGCTGCGCCGACGTGTCCGCGTACGACGTGGTGAGCGGCGACACGTAGATGGGGTAGCCGATGGGCTGGTCGCACGACGAGTTGATGATGTTGCGCAACGCCTGTACACGTCGCAATATTATGAACATTACTACACAATTCAAATCATCCGGGACCTGGAATCCAGTGATTAAAATAGTGAAACCCAAAAACACAGTGCCGCCGATGCCGTCTAAAACTGACATAGTGAGTGTGGTGTGTCGCCAGCCTTACATTCAATATGAAAGTAATGGAGGGTAGGCACACAAAAAATGTTTCCTGCACACCGCGCGACGCTCGCAGGCCAGTCAAGTCGGGACCACGGGTGCTGCAACGCACCCGAAACGTCGACAAAAGTAAGTATTCAAAAATATATCGCGTGAAGTCCCGAAAATTATAAACGCCGCAATAGTTTAAAAGTTACATTACTACACAATGCTTGTACAGGCTACTGCTACATACGAGGCGCGGTTTCAATCCCCGCTCGGTGCAAAAAGTTATATGCATGAATATAGCTGTTTGCACTGGTCTGGTCGTGATCGGAGAGCACGTTAAGCCGTCGGTCCCGGTTGCCATACAAACATCTATGGCAGTCGTTACGTTGGAGCCCTCAAAAATCCAACCAGTATAACTTGGAACTTCGATATCATCATTGGTCATTGGATCATATTTTGGAGGTCAGATGGCAGTCGCTTCACGGAAAATATCGAAGTTCAGCCGCATCACAGTTAGACTGGCAAGCCGAACCCAACTGAGTTGGGAATAGGTTCAGAGAATGATGACTTTTACAGGGTGCGCTCTCGTTTATTTTTTTATTTATTCAGGAAACAAACAACATATAAAATAAAGTCGCGTTTTCTGTCCCTATTTTTCTTGTCCCTTTGTATGCTTAAATCTTTAGAACTACGCAACGGATTTTGATGCGGTTTGTTTCAATAGATAGAATGGTTAAAGAGGAAGGTTTATATGTATATAACATCATGCTACGACTAACAAGTGCGGAGCAGGAATGAAAAATGTTGCAAAAACGGGGTGACGCAGACGAAGTCGCGCGTGTCAATAATAAAATATATAATGATATAAAAAATTTCATAGTGATGGATGATCAAATATGTCGACTTTTCATATTAGACTGACCTGTTTAGCGTTCTGTATAGATCCCCTCTCCGGGTTCCTGTTCCTCAGGTAGACCAGTTCTTGCTGCTGGCCGGCCCACAGGCCCCGTACGCACTCGCGGTTCAGTTTGATGACGCGGAACCCGAGGTGCCGCTTGTTCAGCATTATTATCTTGTAGTCATCGTTGCCTTCGTCCATCACGTGCCTGTTAAGAAAATATATGGAAATATTTTTTCAATACATGTTCAACATTATGTTAAAGCCTCTGGTGAACGCGACTACTATGCAGCAGGCGCGGGTTCGATCCCCGCTCAGTGCAAACATTTGTATGTATGAATATAACTATTTGCATTTGTCTGGTCGTGCCTTGGAGAGCACGTTAAGCCGTCGCTCCCGGTTGCCATACGAACATTTACGGCAGTTGTTACGGATAGTTGGAGAACTCAAAAGTTTGACTACCCTAAGGCAGTCGCTTCAAGAAAAATATCGAAGTTCAGCCGCATCCTAATTAGACTGGAAAGCCGATTCAAACCGAGTTGGGAATAGGCTCATAGAATGATGATGTATTTTTTTGCTAGTAGTTTTCTCTCGACGTATTTGAATTATTTTACAATCTAAATCAAAAGTTATGGCGAGATTTTTCAACCGAATTTATTATAGACTATTCTTTTCTGGTTTCTTTATGTATGAACAAGTTAATTTACTTTCATTTTTCTAGATTTATTATAAATCGTTATTTTATCATCATAGTTTCTTAATTAATATTTTCATATTCACTACATTTTTATTCGAAACGTAAGTTCAAAGAGTGGAGACAGTATGAAATAAAGTGAGTGAGTGAGAGAGAAAGAGAGAGGTAGAGAAAGGAAGAGACAAAGGTAGAGAGAAGAAGACAGAAAGAGAGAGAGGTATAGAAAGGAAGAGACAAAGGTGTAGAGAGAGAGAGAGAGAGAGTAGTATACCTGAGCGCCAAGAGGTGCGGCGCGCCCCTGAGCACGTTGTAGCGCCAGGCGGGCGCCGCCTCGTGGCAGATGACGAGGCGCGTGGCGTGCGACGCGATGGCGCAGTACAGCGCCGAGCTGCTGCAGTACTCCTCCGGGAACATGAAGTGGTCCTGACACACACACAACAATATGCCTATACATTACACTGCTACACATTTCAGTCAGTGTGAAATGTCCATCAAAATCATTGGCATAATTTCATTGACGTTATATTCGACAGGAAGTTAAGAGAATTTCTGTGCTGTCAGTGCAGAAGACAACGGGCTCTGAACATCAGGAGGTACTTCGCCTCACTGTGTGTGTTCTACCGCCTGTATAATGGCCTGTGTTCAGAAGAATTGTTTGTTTGTTTATGAAAGGAGTTTCATCCCGCGCACGCTCAAGCTGTGGAATGAACTCCCTGCCGTGGTTTTCCCAAGCGACTACAATATGGGGTTCTTCAAGAAGGACATTAGAAGGTTTTTACAGGGTAGGCAGCACGAGCGTGACGACTCTGGTGTAGAAAACGTCCATAGGCCACGGTCACCGCTTCCCATCAGGTGGGCTGTGTTCTTGTCTGCCACCTAAGTGGTATAAAAAAGGCGGTAATCGGATCTCACTATATGGTTACCGCCTTAAACACAAGATATAGCGGGGGATACCGCCATGTCCTACGTCGGTTGCACATACAGGGTGGTGTTAGTTCGAGTGGCACGTACCTGGTGCAGCTTGAGCGCCATCCGTATGGCGGGCGCCAGCACGGAGTGCAGCAGCGACATGTCGGTGAACACCCACTCGTCGCGCGCGCAGGTAATGCGGAAGTCGCCCTTGAACAGCGAGTGCAGCCCGTACAGGAAGAACTCCACGCTACAACAACGTTCAACTGATGTAATACCGGTAATCATTGTTTGTGATATCGTCAGAAGTTTACGGCATACAAAAAAAATATGAATAAATATTCTAGTAATGTAATTTAAGTGTAAAGTTAGTGTATAAGTGTAGTTTGTGTTTATTTATTATTACATTTTCTTACTAAAATTAATTTAGTACATCATTTCGAAAGAACAATTCTTTCTTAATAAGCTGGTTTAAAAAAAAAAGGTAAAAAGTCCGGTTTCGGGTGAATAATTACTTTTCTAGATTAGTAACGAGTTTCGAAAACTGATTGTTTATTCTTATTTGGAAATCAGTTTCAGAAAAAGATATAATATTCTTATTTAGAAACTCGTTTCGAAAGCTGGTTTTGTACGTGGCCGAAATAGGCTTGAGTAATTGTTAAACTTTCGCGCTATTATTAGCCGCGGTATCTGTAGGACGGAGGTACTTCCCCAGTCGGACTGCTCAATTATGACGGGAGATACCTTCATATCTTTCCTCCGTGCCCTAACTTCTTCGGTGCGTGGTCTGATTTTTTTTTTGAAAGAATATTAGCAACCGAAGTTACTAATATTCCCTTTAACCCCTCCAGCTAAGCACAAAGACTTGTGTTAGGAGACGTCGGTAGTGTAATGGCCAGAATTCGCACCCGGGACCTCTCGATCGAGGCCGACTCCTTACGATCGAGTGGTAAGGTAGTGGTTAACACTAAGCTACTAAGCAACGGAGGTAGGACACGACGGTATCTCCCGTCCGAAATGAGCTGTCCAACTGGGGAAGTACCTCCGCCCTACAGAAGACCGCGGTCATAATAACCATCGTGTTGTGTTCCCGCCGGTAAGTAGGGTAGCCAGAGCTCACTGTACCCCTCCTTCCCCTCCCCTTCCTAGCCTCCCCACCCCTTCCCAGCTCTCCCCCTTTTCCCTTCAGGGTGGGCAGCGCGTGTGTGACACTCTTAGTGTTGCACACGTTCATAGGCCACGGTGGCCGCTTTCCATCAGGTGGACCGTGTGCTTGTCTGCCACCTACGTAGTATAAAAAAAAAAAGCTACCGCTGCTCAAGCTGTCCAAGCTTCTGTAAAACCTATAACCGTGGAAACCCAGGGTTAGGAGTATACGTGAACAGGCCATACCTGGAGGCAGACAGGTGCTGCGCGGCCGCCAGTGCCCTCCGGCCGAGCAGGCTGAGCGCGAAGCACAGCGTGGTGACGGGCGACGTGGCGTGCGCGGCCCGTCGCCGCCAACTGGCACCGCGCCGCGCCCCGCAGTGGGCGATCCACTCGCCGTACATGGCGCAGAAACGACTCCTAACGGACAAATTAATGTTTATTAGCTGACCCGCGCAATTTCGTCTTCGTCACCACGTTTATGCAACATTTTTCACTTCTGCAACGCACCAGTTGGTTGTAGAATGATATTATACACATATAAACCTTCCTCTTTAATTACACTCTATCTATTATAACCACATCAAAATCCGTAGCGTAGTTTTAAAAATTTAAGCATACAAAGGGATAATATAGTGATAGGTATAAATTAATCATTTTTGTTCATATTATTACTACAAACTCTTTACTGTGTATTCGAATGCAATGCAAGGGTTTTGATAACCGCTCAAACGTGAAACGCGGTATAACGTGCTCTCCGAGGCACGTCCAGACCAATGCAAATAGTCCTATTCATGCATACAAATATTTGCACTGAGTGGACATCGAACTCGCGTCTTATGCGTTGTATTTGCGTTCACAACCGTCACGCCACAGAGGCTGTGATGTGTGCTAATTGCTGTGGTTGTAATATTTTTTTGAATAGCTCTAACACCCATAGAACACAAAAAATAAATATGGAATAAAATTCAGAATCTTATTTGAAAACTTACCTAGTAATTCCTGAAGCTCTAAAATCGTAGTCTTCATCCAAATTCACGTTGAATATAGGGTCCAAGTCCACGAAGTTCCTCTCGTTCATAGGTTTCAAGGCTTCCGCGATGGTGGTGGAAGACAACCATTCTTCCAACTTGCTGGACTGTATAGTGTAGTAGATTATGCTCTGTTGAAATAAAGTGAAAAATTGTTCACAATGTTAGAGTGAAAACGGGACCTATGTGAAAGCCCTGTGGTACTCCTCACTGCATTATCACTAGGTACTCCACATAATAGGTTTAAAATATAATAGCGAGACGAATTGTGAAGTTAGCCGTAGACAGAACTTACTTCATCTCAGCAATGGCCAATATATTCTACAGACGTCTTAAATTTTCAAGCTTTCGAGAGTAAGTAAGCTATGGTCAAATAGGTCAAAAGCCTTCGAGAAATCCATGTACCAATTTGTCCTTAACCGTATCATTTATATTATGACTAACATATTCGAGAAAGTATTCCTTATAATAAAACTAGCCGATGCCTACGGCTTCGCTCGAGTGGAATTTTGACTCCGTTCAACGAACATTTTCCGTGATTTTTATGCCTACAATTTATTCCAGGCTCTAATATATCCTATTAAGTTATAATATTAAGTAGGATATTAGTTTAAAATAAAGAGGTTATTATAAAGTAGACGAATATCTTGACATGGACATCCCAATCTCTTGGTCTTGCACCTATTTATTATAAATAAGATACATATTAAAAAATAAAAGAAAGGATAACGATAATCTACCGGACTTTCTTGCTGGTCTCTTCTCAGTAGATTTAACTACCGAACCAGCGAAAGAATCATTTTCAAATGATGTATTCACTATAGATTATAATAGTTTTGATAAACTGAATAAACGAAATAGATTGTTTGATTCTTTGAGTAGGATAACAAAACACATCGAGCTGCGTACCTTGACGTAGTAGGTGAGCAGCACCTTGCGGAAGTCGAAGGCCTGCAGCATGGAGACGGCGCTGTTGTCGCTGACGGAGTAGCCCTCCAGCACGTAGCGCGCCGCCACCAGCTGCCACGCCAGCCAGCGCAGCGCCCAGCCCGCGCCCGGCGACAGCACGCGCCCGCCGCACCACCAGCCGCCCGCGCACA
The DNA here is from genome assembly GCA_963691645.1 of Pelosia muscerda. NCBI lineage: Eukaryota > Metazoa > Arthropoda > Insecta > Lepidoptera > Erebidae > Pelosia > Pelosia muscerda. The sequence goes on along the minus strand of OY829109.1, from coordinate 15,463,675 downwards.
CGCCCTCTGCGCACAACACTGTGACATGACCGCATAACGGGGAGGACGGAGGCCGAGACCGCGCCGCATAACAGGGTGTATGGACGCTAGTGCCGCATAACCGTGAGTATGGACGCTATGACTGTGCCGCATAATAGATAGTATGGACGCTAGTGCCGCATAATAGTGAGTATGGACGCTATGACTGTACCGCATAACGGGGAGTATGGACGCTAGTGCCGCATACCTAACCGTGAGTATGGACGCTATGACTGTGCCGCATAATAGGTAGTATGGAAGCTAGTGCCGCATAATAGTGAGTATGGACGCTAGTACCGCATAATAGTGAGTATGGACGCTATGACCGTGCCGCATAAAGGTGCGTCCAGATTCGTGACATGAACAGCGGACCGGACAACGTGACATCAAGACAAAATGTTGAGTGTGGACGAAACAACTTGTAGGACACGGGCACACAAACTAGAGTTGCGGTAACACGGCCACCAGTCGATCGATGGTTTCATTTAAGCTCAGCTATCACGAAGTTGAGTACGCGACGGACACGCACTTCTGACACGGTCACGGTAAAATGTTACGTAAATGTAGACGCGGCATAACAGTGAGTATGGATGTCGTGACCGTACCGCATAACAGTGTGTATGGACGCCAAGACCGTACGGAACATTGTAAGTAATTATCTTCAATATTTCACAGTCAAAACTTACCGCTACTCTCCTCCGGTCCCTCTGAAATGGCCTCTACTTCTCTCTGTTGACAATACGTCCCTCTGAACTCGAGACCTCGCAGCTGGAACGACACTAGACCGTTGCCCATCTCTACTATGTGGACTAGACAATTTAGGTAGTCTGATGCCAATACTGCAAAGAAATATTATGAACTGTTATTATAAAACCTTTGATATCTGCTATGAAAGTGGGGGAAAGTTCACGAATTATTGCACTGAGCGGGGTTCATAACAATTAGTAATCGTAGTCTTATTATACGAGCAAGTTCTGTTTACGTTAGCACCGGGCTGCTAATGTAAACCGGTCCTTCGAGCCGACCCAAGGCTCGAAGGACCAAAAGGCTCGAAGGGCCAAAATTATTTAAAGTTCACACAAACATCTGATAAAAGAATTGATTAATAGTCAGTGGCGATTTTTTTTTATACCACTTAGGTGGCAGACAAGCACACGGCCCACCTGATGGAAAGCGGTCACCGTGGCCTATGGACGTTTGCAACACCAGAGGCGTCACGTAGATAGTGATAAGATAACAATACAAGGCGGACTTTTTGTAATACCATTTAAGATACAAACCTTATTTTCATCTATCCAAACATAGCATTTATAACAGTAGAAAATTCATACAATTTATGTATGGCATGTGTATGACTCACCGAAGCAGTCGCCCTGCTGCACTTGTCCCCACCGGCCCAGCATGAGATCCCCACACAGGTAGTGTTGTAGGGATCGTGTCAAATGCTCGTAAAATATCGAGTTCAAATTGTTGTCATCTGCAAAGTAAAAAAAAAAGTCAGCAGATTGACAGCAGGTGCTACATGTGAATTGTTACAAAGTATCAAAGAGATCCATATTAATATTATAAATGTGAAAGTAACTCTGTCTGTCTATATGTTACGCTTTCAATCGATCCTGATGAAATTGTCCTGATGAAACTTTGTACAGGGAACTAGGCTAGATTTTAACGTGAAAACAGGGGTTAAAGGGGGTGGTGGTATTTAGAGAATAAATTTCGTCAGTATTGAAGATAGCAGACGAAATTTCTTACACAAGTTGTTGGATTATAGTTGGGAACGGACGTAGGCTACTTTTTATTGCGAAAAAAAGGGTCGAAGTCTCATATTATATCATGTAAAATTGCTTACACTATTTTACTTTTCAACTGTTAATATCAATCTGACACTTACCAGCTCCAAGATTCCGCTCCAGTTGAGACGATAACCTAGTGTTACTCTGGTCCACGCGCTTCGTGTTATAGTCTCGCTCCCAGAACTTCACTGGACGCACGTATGACGTCATGAATATCGCGCTTCCTGCAAAAATCATCATTATTAACTGTTAAAATGAATTTTGCTATCGAAATCTTTAGCTCCAAAAGATCACAAAATCAGACAGACAGACAGGTAGGAGGTAGGACACGACGGTATCTCCCGTCCGAAATGAGCTGTCCAACTGGGGAAGTACCTCCGCCCTACAGAAGACCGCGGTCATAATAACCATCGTGTTGTGTTCCCGCCGGTAAGTAGGGTAGCCAGAGCTCACTGTACCCCTCCTTCCCCTCCCCTTCCTAGCCTCCCCACCCCTTCCCCTTTCCCTTCAGGGTGGGCAGCGCGTGTGTGACACACGTTAGTGTTGCACACGTTCATAGGCCACGGTGGCCGCTTTCCATCAGGTGGGCCGTGTGCTTGTCTGCCACCTACGTACTTAGTATAAAAAAAAAATCCTATCGAAATCTTTCGCAGACCACAAAATCAGCCGTGTGCAAAAAGTTGGAACAAGGTTCGGAGGGTGGTGAATAGAAGAGGTCGAACCTAGGGCAGGAGTGAGTGGCGATGAGAGCAGCGCGGAGAGGGCAGCCTGCAGGAACAGCATGGCGGAGTGTGGCACGGAGAAGGGCTGCGCGAATGCGTGGAACGCGCTGCCCCACGTGATCTGCCACGGAGCGATGTACGTCACTACGAATTGTACCTGCAAAACATAACAATCATACAAGTATGTATAATTAGGAGCATATGACATTGACCCCAGTCACGACAAAAATTGTACTCTTTAGACGCAGTATGCGTTTTTTGGCGTCTTTTGATGCGAGTGGTGAGAGCAGGATGTTATGGTGCCTGCTTATCTCAAAACATACATTATACCATGATTTCTCTCGCGACTTGAAGTCTAGAATGGCGGTAAATATACTCAAAACTATGTTTTTACTAAGGAGAAACCAGTAAAGCTTTTGACTTAGTTACACATGAAATATTCATTAAGCATGAGATTTCTGGAACTAAGTTTAGAGTTGAACTGTATAAAAAACTACTTAAAATACCTATATAAAACAATGCGTCGAAATGCTTCAACTGAATTAAAAAAGCAAGAGTTATAGAACCTAATTCATCAATTGGTATGCTACAAGGTATTATATTAGGGCCTTCAACTCGCCGTACCCTTTCACATAAAATAAATTCCACGCACCTTCAATAAAAACTCGTACACCTTGTTGAATATGACGGCAGTGATGAAGTAGTCTACTAGGAAAGTCTCCGAGACCTTCTGACTACTGAGATCTCTTTGGAACAGTAGCACTGCAAATACTAAAATTAAGTACTGTGATTCCGGTTCTGAGTAGGCGTTTCTGAGGCCTGAAATGTTAAACAATCACAAGTTATTGACTACAATAAGACGTCTGTACATCTGTTAAATAACCAATTACAGAGATAATTTAAATATAACTTACATTTGAGTGCGCATACGCATATAATAAGCGCACCGACCGCATCTCCGTATTTAGCGGCAATTGCGGGCGCGTCCTGTGTGGCCGCGATTACCACGGCCGGGTACAGCACGTTGCGCTCCAGGAAACATAAGTATACGAACATCTGGGGAAGTATTACGGAATTTACTCGGATTTGTATTATTCGTCACTTGTATATCCTCAATACCCAAGGGGCAGGGTTCAGGCATAATTCTAAATGACTTATTGCGATCTTATTTTGTTAGAGTGAAAGACATATTTTGGAATGCTATCGGCAAAATTATTTGTTTACATCGTTTTCTTCAATTTCCTAATCCATTCCCCAATTGCAAATTATTTCCATTTTCATACACACACGCACATACACAAACACGAATACGCACACACACACACACACACACACACACACACACACACACACACACACACACACACAACATATGCCATTTATTCACATCCTTTGTGCTTTTGTTCTTTTAAGTTTTTACCTTTACCCAACTAGTTATAATCACTGATGCATGTTATATATCATATTGTAATATTGTATCATTACTGGAAGTGGGCTTTCAATGAATCATGCTACTGAACGTAGACCTTTTCTAATGTGCGCCATTGCTCCCGATTCCTTTCCGTATCCGACTGGATACCCAATTACCTTTTGCATTCACGGATCCATTCGTTAACTTATCTCAAATATAGCTTTTCATTATTGCTGACGTGATTGGTTTAAATATGACCTGTTTGTGCCTACTAATTTCCAGAATTAATTTTGAAAGGTTAATAATATCATACCTTCTCGAAACACATAAGTTTTGCAGGTTCCGTGACTTCAAACTGAGCATGCTCGTGTTGCTTCAGCACTGGCCCGGCAAGACACAACCACGGCTGTTGTTTGCGGAGCTGAGGAGTCAGGTAATGCAATACCCAGCCAAGAATACCCGCGATAATCCATAGGACCTGGTGAATGAAATTGAAGATGCTTTGTAAAGAAATTTAATTATATTTGCCGTATTGATCAAATAGAAGTAAAAGTAATGGTTCTCAGAGCACGATTGAACAGGGATTAATAGCTACCTATTAATTGAATGAGAACTAAAGAATCGTTTCTCACAGTATTCACAGTCGGTGGGGGCATCAGTGACGATCAATATAAAGTGATGGAATTTTACATGTATAAATGTATAAATTTTACATAAATAAATAAATATTCTAGGACAATCTACACAACGTCACCTAGACCCATGGTATGCGTAGTTTAACTAGTAACAGTAAAAAAAAGTCACTAGTGTGCAAAATCCCTTAAGCTATTATGCACCAAGGAGATTGCTATATTCAAGACAGCCTGAAGGGTGAAACACAATGATAGATTATTTAAACATAACTTACCGTATTGAGTTGCGGTCGAAGTGTCGTAAAAACAGTCGTACAGTGCAGTCCAAACACGAACAAGGCAAGAAATGTGCAAACTATGACGTCATTCTTAAGCCTGGCGTTCACTGTTGCTTGCAGCTTCTTCGGCAACGGATCTTCCATATCTTCATCAGGCTTGTCTGTCTCAGTCTTTACATGTGACGCATTTGTAGTAGTATCTTGAGATTTGTCTTCTTCAGTTGGAGGATCTACTTTTAAAGAATTTGTAGAATTCATTGTATCTCCTCTAGGGTCCATTTTCAAAGAGCTAACACTTGAAGCCTGTGAGCGTTTTTGCTTTGCAATATTCGTTTCAGAACTAAAGTTAATCTTGGATGCAGAACTCCCAATAGAATTCTGTTTAGATATATTGCTTTCAGAATTGTTCTTTTTCTCTTCACTCAATGTGTTAGGATCAGACTTCTCATTTTCTGGAGAACTTTCAAGGTTGTGAACAACATACAATTCTGGTGGTAGCAAATGCTTTTTAATTAGGTTCCATATCAGTGTATAGTCACTTGCACTACGGCTTAGGTGATAAGCGATTGGAACCAAAAGTCCGCAGAATATCGAGAATAGGATATTATGTTTCTGGTGCTGTGATTTCTTGCCTTCGACGAGTCCGCTGTAAGCGAATCCGTAAAGGACTCCCACAGCAGCGAGCGATCGAACAACGCAATATACTGCAGCGCTTAAACTGCTTGTAGCGTTACCGCCAAAAACGTGCATATCAATTTGTTCTAGTAAATACATGAGAAACGTATTCACTTGAGGAAAGAGCCCCAAGCTGAATGCTAACGGAAAAAATAATAGGAACTTGGATAACACCTCTTGTATGATGTATAAAAAATCTCGTTCATTCATCTCGAATCCATATATCGTTATAGCTTTGGTGACGTCATAACTTCTTTTACGCCTTGTATGTACCTCGGCCGCAAACGGCAAGGTTTGTTCTAAACAACTATGCACCACACACAATATCGCTGTACATATACAAAAGTATACAGGTCTCGAGAAAACAACCATTTTGTTGAACCCGTGAACTGGCGACGCCGAATCTGGTTGTACACTCTTCAGCAATGAATACTGACTGCCTGCCATTATGAAGCAAAACCAAAACGCGTATATATCTTTGTAGAAACCCAGGTTCAAAACCATTGATCCTAACACAGCTACCAACACAGCTAATATTATTGTCACAAAGGTTTCTCTGAACGTCAAATTCCTGTCAAATAAAGCCATTAGTTGTAGTCTATCCATGGTAACCTTCAATTGGAAACATTTAGAGAATTTGAATTTGTAATAACTTTTTGGTTTAGGTTGATTAGCCTTCTCCATTTCATCCAAATGTTTTGAGAAGTTCCTATTCATATCGCCTGGTTCCTCTCCTATTGTCGCCATCAAACTAGGTATATTCGCATATGTGTTTTCGATTTGTTGCTGCCCCAACTGTTGCGCTCTTTGCTGACTCATCAGAAAATTGATATGCATACTAGGCAATCCCATTCTGGACTGTCTTTCAGCCTCTATTTGTTCTAACAAACTATCAGTCACATAAGCTACAGGAGATCTAGGTTGGTCAGTGACTGAGTGAGTCCCGGTCCCGCCATCAAATACGTAGAACCGTTTGTTGGTAGTATTAGTATTGATAGGAACTACTGTCGATATATTATTATTACTTGACAAAAGGGGATTGTTGCTTCCCTGATTAGATGAACTTTGGTCGACGCTGTCTGCACGTTTCGTTTTCGCTAGACTTTCGCTGTTACCAGCTTCGGATTCTAGAGAACCACAACTGCCTTCTCCGGCGGTTTCTTGCGAATGATCAAGGTTATTTTCTATAGGTTTGACCCTGTTAATTCGCATACCGTCCTCTTTCTCCGGCAAAGGGATCGGTTGCGCCTGTGCTCGCCCCGAGCTATTTTTGTCAAAAGTGTATGACATCCAGTTGCCATATTCATCCATAAAGCAATGTATCGCACCGTCCGTCGTGTCATCGAAAGAAGTTGCGAAATGAACACTATTAGAACTATTCGAGCTGTCCACAATCGGAGGAATATCTTTCTTCTCAGCATTATTTTGCGATGAAGGATTGTTTCGTTGGCGCGTGGATCGTTTTATTTTTCTGACCCTATTTCTATGGTTTCTATCCATTAAAGGACGAAGTCTTTGGCCTTCCTCGGCGGCTTGTACGTTCTGTGGGGAGGTAGTTTCATTGTTAGCTACATAGGAGGGCACACAGCATGGTCCAAAGTCCACCCTGGAGTTTAGGAATGCTGCTAATAAAGGCATTGATGTCGGCAATAGCGTGTTAGTAGAGGTTTGTGCTACTTCTTCTATGGAGCGTTTTCTAGTTTTGTGCGTGTTCTCCCTTTCTCCCCTGATACTTTGTCTGTGTCTGGGTCTCTCTTCTCTGTTAGGAGGGGGCATTACAACTGTATTCGCGTTCGTCGCCGCAAATAAGCATTCCAAGCCTTGTACCAAAGCAGCCTGAGCTTCCACCGCATCAAACATGATGACTTCTTCATTTTGATTCTCATCCTTATCTTTCTTAGAATCTCTCTTCTTGTTCTCCTTCTGTGAGGAAGCTCGAGAACGCGCTAAGTTTTTTATCTGCTTTGGTATAGCACCCAAGTTTTTTGGAACATTGAAAGACGATTCACCAAGTGCATTAGCCAGTTTTAGACAAAGCACCTCTTCTGGCAGTGCAGACGCACCTGCTTCTTTACACATATCTTGCTGATTTTGTTCCGTTTCCTCAAATAACCAATCTAAGCTGTACACGCTCCTGCCATCAACACTTTTGTTATCACACGTTAGTGGCGATTCCTCAGTTTCTGGGTCATTATTTTTATCTACTTTCACTTCATCTGGTGGTCTGTCTATATTGGTATCACTACTACTGCTAGAATTAGATATATCGTGGTCCCAAAGTTTCTTCTCTATAACTTTCTTTTCTTCAATTTTCTTTTCTTCTCGCTCGGCGTTCTCATTGGATTCCAAACTAGACTTTTCTATTAATAAATCTTTGGAAGTAGCACTAGTTTTGTCGAAATAATTACCACTTGGATTACTTTTACATTCGCAAACTGCAAGTTGCCTTTCTGAGCGTTTGGCTTCATAATGAGGGTCATGTTTAGGCTTTTTCAGTCTTACAGGTTTGGTTTTGTCGTTTGGACAATCTGGGTTATGTTTAGAATGATGCCTTTCGCAACAATGCTTTTTACAGTCATGAGTTTTGCTACGTACTATACGAACATCCGAAGGTCTATCCAACAATGGTGACCTAGACCCGTTGTTTTCGTAATCGGAATCACTAGAACGCATGGCAGGCGACTGTTCAGCATCCCAATCAAAACCCCGGAATTGTTTCTCATCATCATAATCACTGTAACTCTCCCCACTCGAGTCCAAATCCGTTTCCTTCTGCGATGTTTGCATTTCATCTGATATTTCAGCTATAGGGTAAACGATCTCTGAACCGTAAGTTAAGTATGGATAGCTACACCCTTCTCCATTTTCGTTTTTCGGGTAAAGATTTAAATGAGGACCGCGCGTCAAACTTTTACTGGGAGGTGGAATAACAGCATTTTTTGGATTCTTAAGCATTTGACCACCGATAGTTTCAGCACTATTTGGATGAGGAGATAAGTTTGATACACTTGGGGGAGGACACCCTATTTCTAACGCTGCACTCTTTATCCTTCTGAACCCTGAACTTTTCGACTTACTTTTATCCGGTTCGCCAGTCGGTACTTCGGTTTTAACCATCATATATTCACCAAGCTCGACGCTTGCGAAAAACCCTGTATCAGCGTTGTTCGAATGCCGTCTCATATGCGATACAAGTTGAGCAGTCGAATTCAGAAGTGGTAATTGTATTGTCGACATGGTTGAATTAGAATTCCTTCTCATATTCGATGACTGGGCCTGAGTTGCTAAAGCCATTGCAGATTTGGTACAGCTCTCGTCTGGATAGTTTGTGTATCTCCTACGATGCGCACTACGTTTTTTGGGAGAGGGCGGTCCTACACTGGGTTCAGAGTTATCCCTCGAATCGGAACTAAGCTGTCGAGCAAATTTCGATTGGTAAGGTTCTCCTGCAGCCTCAGAACCATCTAAATATAGCCATTCTTTGAAAAAGTCTTTGTTGCTTGAACCACGTCTGTGGGGACACTCGTAGTATCTCCTACTCACTTTCGCAAAAGGTGATCCGTCATCACATAACATATGTGGAGGTAGATTATATTCTAACCGTGGGGTTCTAGAAGCTTCCACTATCAGCTCATCGATTCGGGTACCATGCGTTCTTCTTTTACAGGACCTTTGTTCTCTCCTATGGCCGGATTTGGACCGGCTTCGGTTTGCTGGACGGAAGGAGGGTCCAGGCATTTCTGTAGACTGGACCACACACAGATCCGACTTAGTTGTTGCAACAGGCTCCGTCTGCTTGGCAGACATTGCGCTGTCTTCTATGCTGGATTCCGAGCTATTTTTACGATGGACGTCTACTTTTAAATCTGGAACAATATTAAATATTAATTGTAGAACTTGTAAATGGCATTAGACATTATGTTTGATAGCACATAACATAACAAAACATAAACTCACGCCTATATCCCCGAAGGGGTAGGCAGAGGTGCTAGCACCCACATTTCGCCAGTTTATGTTTAGGTCACAATGTATTAGGTGGCGAGCCTATTACCATTAATTAATAAACCTGTGATAAATACACACTTAAGTTCGAAAAGCATCGAAAAGTCATTGGTGTGTGCCATGGTAAACCTGGGATCGAAACCGAGACCTCGTCTCAGCACTCCATTACCCAAACCACTAGGCTACCGCAGTTGTAAGTACGAGACCAAAATTACGTTTTAAAATTGGCTCCAATAACAAAATGTCCATACCTATAGTACTGTTGTTGGGCTTATGGTACTCCAAGGAAGTGACAGACTCATTATCACTGCCTGCGGTCGCCCCACCACCAAGTTTCAGCATTTGCATCTCCATACCTTCGTCAGTACTGCAAGAAATCAATTATTATTAAAAAATACAATCAATTAGTTTATCATGTTGTACTGCTTTAGCACTAGCATGAACTCGCACGAATTCGTAATGTAAAGGTTTCAAGAGAATGGAGCATTGTGATTGGCTGTCTGCCTCTTGTGAACCAGTGTGCGTGTGTGAATCAATCGCAATGCTCCGTTCTGTCGATACCTTTACATTACGAATTCGATATTATTTTGTACTAAGGCTAGAGGACATAGATTTCTCGCAATTTAGGGAGTCTGTCGCCTAGTGTTTCCATACTGTCCAGACGGGTTGGTACAGGGTTTTATTTTGGGTGTCCTTCTCTCGCACTGATATCTTCTGAGTATTTCTCCGTTTGTCGTCTCTTACAACATCCAACGGATGAGATGAGGTGGTAATATTCTTAGCCCAGGCCCCTGGTATAGGTAAAGACGGCTCTGGAGACAGTGTCTTCCCCTACAGAATTTTATTGATGGCTACAAGTTTCATGTCAGAGAAGATACAGTAGGAAAGTATATCCCCGAAGGGGTAGGCAGAGGTGCTAGCACCCACATTTCGCCAGTTTACATTTAGGTCCCAATGTGGTCCCAAGGTGGCGAGCCTATTGCTATTAACCGGACAGTTATAAACCTGCGATAATACACACATAACTTCGAAAAGCATCGCAGTCATTGGTGTGTGCCGTGGTAAACCTGGGATCGAACCCGAGACCTCGTCTCAGCAGTCCATTACCCATACCACTAGGCTACTTAACTTGATCTAATTGTTTTTTATTTATTGAAAGCAGTAATTTTTCACTCACGCTGTGTTCTCAGTGGCGTTGTGTGGGCCGTTCGGCGGCTGCACGAGAATGCACTCTGTGGTATCGTACATATGGTGTAGTTGATGGTTCAATAGCTTCAGTCCGGTGAACAGAAGCGCCACTAGAGCGCAGTATATGATCCAACCGAGACTCGCTGGTGGGAAGTACTGAAAAAGATGAAAAAAGTACTTAATATTGTTGCAAATCTACGTAAACGTACCTACGCGTTGACCCTTGTAACCATGGCTTCTGAAAAGCAAATGAAGATTGAGAGAGTTTCTGTGCTATGGAGAAAACAATGCAGCATCTCAGAATTCTCACTGACAAAACAAAACCTCTCCAGTGAGCTCTGGTTATCCTACTCGCGCGCCGCCGGAAACACAACACAAAGGTCTTATTAGCCGCAGTATTCTGCAGTGCAGAGGGACCCACTGCCGTTTCTGTGCTATTGAGAAACAATGCAGCATCTCAGAATTCTCACTGACAACACAAAACCTCTCCAGTGAGTTCTGGTTATCCTACTCGCCGCCGAAAACACAACACAAAGGTCATATATTATTCTATAAGGCAGAGGGACCGCTCGCGACGGACTGCTCAATTAGGATGGGAGATACTGTTACATTCTACCTTCGGCAATTTGAGAACATGTTACGTCCTTTTTTAACACTACATTAGGGCTATTTCGGATTACGTTGCTATTTTTTTGTGTTAGAACTTAAGCGATATGTTATTAAATAAAATCTGTATATGTCATAGTTTCACTAGCTAGACATCACAATTATACATCTAGTCATAATATAGATGTATATTAAAACTATCCTATACGTATCTTCACGAATGAAGAAAGAAACGGAGTTTATTAACATCCTGGCATGTTATTTTCACATGATTCATCAAATTCACTTGCAAGTCATGACCAGATGTGATTATGCAGAGAATTGAATAACATTTAGATGTGTTAGGTATTATAAAACATTATTTTGCAGTTGCTGGGTAGACTAGTATGTTCCTAGCTAGCCAGATTGATGAGTGTTTGATGTTTGTGTGATTGTAGAATACGGGCTAAGGATCAATTAGTATTTTAACGGGAGGGGATGTAGTAAGTGCAGGTCTGCCCGAAGAGCGAAAGCTATGCTCGGACCCTCTCTGTGTGCAGCGGCGCTGCCGTGAAACAAACTACTGCACCACGATGGCAACTCAAAAATGCCTTCGATTCTACAAAATAAGTATTTTAATAGCAAAAATAAACTCTTTAATCAGCAGATCAAAATTAACATAACACATAAAAGATCGAAAGAAGTTAGAAGATTCCACACGAGTTCCAAGATTTCGATAAAAAGTGCTATATGGACCACTATAATGATGACCTTTCTTAATCTAATTTACTCTAAGCTTCAAAATTGCATTGCATCCGAATTTTCGGAGCCTGGGATCAGTTTTTTCACGTCTAACTACGTTGGCTGAACTTCGATATTTTCCGTGAAGCTATCTGACCTCCACAACGTATAGGCGATATCGAAGTACAGTAGTTAGACCAGTTGTTGAACTTTTTAGGGGTCCAACTACCCGTAACAACTGTCATAGATGATCGTATGACATCCGGGATCGATGGACTAACGTGTTGTCCCAGGTTCGACCAGATCCGTGCAAATAACCATATTTATACATAAAAAATATTAGAGCCGAGTGGGAATCGAACTCGCGCTTCTTGCGTAACAGCCATGTTCACTACCGCTACACCGCACTTCTTAATTATAATGTTTCTTCTAAAAAATAAGTGAGATCTCTTATGTTACATAACGTGAAATAAAGAATTGTAACAATCTAAGTATGCAAATAAAGTTGAGAATTTATAAAAAATATCGCAACACAACACAATACTACTTTCGATTTTTAGCAAATTTTAACAGAATAGTGTTTCAAAACAATATACCGTTTCTTTAAAATATGAATGAAGCCAATGTTCAAAAAGGTTCAAAGTATGAATGTAGAGGGCTTTAGGAGCAGAAGTCGGCCCAAGAAAAGATGGATTTTTTTTTCATTTAGGGCACGTTAATTTGACTTTGCCCCGTCAGATGGTAAGCTGAAGGCAAAGTTTCAGGAAAGGAGTCACCATTACAAAAACGTCGAATATTATAGTGGTGGCACTCAGCTTGACCTTGATGGCCTAATCAGATGCTTTTTCACGCCCTGTTTAGAGAACCCGGCACTGTAGGAGTAGGGATACCGAGTAACGAGTTAAAGTAAAAGTATGTTAGTAAAGTTAGAGAAAAAGTTAGTAAGGATTCCTAGACTTAATGGTGCGGCAGAGAAAAGTCTCACCGAACCGCTTGGTTCTTGATGGAATATTCCACACCGTATGCGGGACATTCCTGGTTTTGGTTGCCCTGCACGTGTTGTCCTGCGTAGGAAAGGAGAGGTTGGGATTAAAAATGTGTGGAGGAGAATGACATGTTGCTCTAACCCCAATTAATTAGGACAAGGACAGGGAGACGAGAATGAATGAGCCAATATACCGGTTGATAGATATCTACCCCAGTGACGTCACAAAATGTACTCTTTATGCGCAATTGTCAAATCCACCAATCATAGATTTATAAGCGGGTATTATACGTCCGCGTCAAGGTCTCGTGTCACTTGCAAATTGGGGTCAAGATACATGCCACGAACTAAGACAGGTGTCTTAGGTCCCACTAGTATAGCTCTTGGCATGTTTATAACAAGGTTGCAAGATAGGGTAGCTAACATCACTACATAGTATAAAATAAAGTCGCGTTATCTGTCCCTATGTCCCTTTGTATGCTTAGATCTTTAAAACTACACAAAGGATTCTGATGCGGTTATTTTAATAGATAGAATGGTTAAAGAGGAAGGTTTATATGTATATAACATCATGCTACTACCAATAGGTGCGGAGCAGGAACGAAAAATGTTGCAAAAACGGAGCGACGAATTATAATTATGAATCAATTTGAAATAATATCGTGATTATATGAAATAACAACACATTCATTGAGTATTCTATACCAAGGTTGTTATTTAATTAAATTCACGAGGGCATTCAATAATGGAGAAAGTGAGTAAGTGCATGTTCAAAGGCAAATGGTTAGAAATATGTGAAAGTTTGGATGTATGGATGGATATTTTTGTTAGACAGAACAATTCAATATAACTTTACCGCGCCTGATGGTAAACTGGAGGCAAAATATCAGGAAAGAGGGTCATTCATTACAGACTAATATTACAATAGTTGATGAGCTTGACGGCCTCATAAGATATGTTTTCATACCCCGTTTAAAGAACCCAGAATTGTAAGAAGAAGCAATCAACTGTATAGAAAGGTATACTACCGTAGCCGACGACATACAACAATAAAATTGCAGACACGTGCAGTAGCCTTAGCACGAAATACTATCGAATTCGTCATGTAAAGGTATCGACAGAACGGAGCATTGCGATTGGCGGGCTACGGTTTTGGAAGACGTCCACTCCATTTGGATCATTAGACGTATCATTTGTTTAGGTATGATAACGCGGACTTTGGTTTAGTATGATAGTATTGTTTAGGTATGATAGTGTAGACGCGCGAAACGATCGAGAAAGACGGTATACCGATATGATTGACCCAATAAGAATCTAGCTTGGCTGTCGTCTGAACATCCGTGATCATGGCGCTCGAAATAGCGCCATCGAGTCAACAAAAGTGCCAGGAATATGGCAATGATGACACCGTTAATTACGTAGAACCGCATACAATAATTGGTGAAATATGGGTGTTAATTCACATCTGCCAACGCCGCAGGGAAAAAGGCGTTTATGTTGAATAAATTTTAAGGCAATTAGTATCCTACTATTTCTATCAGTAAGGAAAATTTCAAATGGTCAAGACATATTCATGTAGCTTAGTTGGTCAGAATAGAGCATTCCTTGTATAAGGGACTTGTTACGGGTCCCATCTTGAGTACGTATTCACTGTAAATCAACTCTTTAAAATGGCCTACTTCATAAAAGGATATAGCAGAAGTCAATTACGAGTTCATAACTCATGATAAGGAGGTCGTTTCAATTGAAAAATGATATTACAATCATTGGTAATAACAGACTTTATACAGATATAAAGGAATAGTTTCTATTTGATAGTCTGATTATACTAAAACTTCACGGAGGTAGGACACGACGGTATCTCCCGTCCGAAATGAGCTGTCCAACTGGGGAAGTACCTCCGCCCTACAGAAGACCGCGGTCATAATAACCATCGTGTTGTGTTCCCGCCGGTAAGTAGGGTAGCCAGAACTCACTATACCCCTCCTTCCCCTCCCCTTCCTAGCCTCCCAACCCCTTCCCAGCTGTCCCCCTTTCCCTTCAGGGTGGGCAGCGCGTGTGTGACACCCTTAGTGTTGCACACGTTCATAGGCCACGGTGGTCGCTTTCCATCAGGTGGGCCGTGTGCTTGTCTGCCACCTACGTAGTATAAAAAAAAAAACTTCCAGTGAGGACACTGTTGATCGGGCAGGTGAACAGCCGTTCTGTGTGGGCCTTGTCACCAATTTCCCCCTGTAAGCACCAACTGCCATAGATTGTAGGAGAACTGGGACCAACGACGGCTTAACGCGAACTCCGAGGCACGGTATGGCGCAGAGTGGTGGATCGCCTGCGGGTGGCACGGGCGGGGAGGCAAGACGAGAGCGGGGACCGCATGAGGTGCGGGCGGCGTTGTACTAGACCAAATATATTGATTTATTAATCGTCTGCGTGAGATAAAATTCACAAGAATAAACTGCATACCATAGACACAGAATATACTTTAGCCTCTGATAGATCCCTAACAAATGACAGATCAACAGCGATATGATATGACATAAGACTCGATGCTCGTGACTCGTGACATCTACACATTTGAATTTTTCAGCACATCTCACGACACATTTTATGCCGGTGCTGTGCACGGTTGTTTGCAGGTCCCACTGCACCGGCGGCGGGCAACTAGTACAATCGCGCGTGCCGCGGTCACCCGCAGCCCGCAGCCTCGGCGGGTTGCGCCCGCGGGCGGACAGTTTGCGGGCGATCGCAGTGGCCGGCGCAGGGCGGGGATTACAGATCATTAGCTGTTCGTCTTGCAACAGCCCGTCTTGCGATCATTACCCGCCACATCGGGGCAATTGGCCAATGTAAACCTTCGAGAATGCCACAAGGCGAAATCGATTAAATAAGGAAAGATTTGTTTTTTGTTTGTTTGTTTGCAACGATTAGGCTCTGAAACTACTGGACTGATTTCAATAATTCTTTCACTTATTTGCAGCTACAATATCTAGGAGTAACAGACTATATATCATCACGCTACCATCCAAGGGAGTGGAGCCATAATCGTGAATCTCAATAGATCTGGTAGATTTCTATACATTGGCGCTAATAATATAACTATTTCCATTATCATGACAGCAAAGAGAAGAAGTATAGAGAGGCAAGTAGAGATTTGAGTAGAGTCCTACAACTCGATAATCAACATCCACATGGGTGGAGCCGCGGGCAACAGCTGTTAATAAATATAGTGGTGAAGTATAAGGGTGTTATCAATAATGTCTCGCTAGTAGGTAATTCATATTTAGGTGCTTAAGTTTACATTTCAATAAATATATTGGGCTTGTGGAAAATACAATGAGTCACTTTTATATTTGTCAATTTCTGATTCACAGTATAACGGAATGGAAATAAAGGAAGCGCTGGTTGAATAAATAATATACTATTCTATGTCAGAATAATCAAGCTAAAGGGGCAGTGGCCAGCCTACATCTGCCGAAGGACCGATGACCGCTGGAGCAAACGAGTTCTTGAGTCGAGACAAGAAGAAAGCAAACGGAATGATCTGAAAAAGGCAGCTGGGACAGTTTGGATGTGGAGGGCGGAGGATAGTGAGCAGTGGCGCACATTGGGAGAGGCCTATGTCCAGCCCTGGACAGCCATACTTTTGACATAGCTCATTATTAACACTCTATTTATTGTAATAAAACTTTTTGTGCAGCTAAAGGCTGATGACCTAAAAAGTGGCTTGGATAAACTGGACGTGGAAAATGGAGGGTCAGGGGTAATGGTGTCCATGGGAAGAGGCCTATATCTAGGACTAGACTGCAATAGGCATTGATTGAACCTTTTGATTGATTTCGAAAGAAGAATAATTCGTCGTTCTCTGATCCTATTCACAACTCAGGTGGGGTCGGCTTTCTAGTGTGACCAAGATGCGGCTAAATCTCAATATTTTCTGTGAAGCTACTGCCATCGGAACTCCACAGTAAAATTGGTGATTTCGAAGTTCTGTAGTTAGGCTAGTTGGGCTTTTGAAGTTTCCTACTAACTACTAATTACATATTCTTAAAAATTGTTAATGAATATAATACTGATATTGGGATAGATTAGTAGCCGTGACTAACACATAAGCTTATTACCCTGGGAAAAGCTTCCCATGAGCAGTGGGAACAGCATAAAAATTCCATGAGAGCAAAGTCGCAGGTGTGAGCCATTTGCAAATAAAATCAATTGCCTTGTTATTTGTCCCACACATTACTTGAGAATGATTTGAATAATATACCTTATTTTTTTTTGATAAACCCATAGAAGTGTTGGAATTGTACTAGGGTGGAACTAGGCCTGGCCCACATAAAAATTGTATTTGGGATATTTACCATGTTTGTTGATTTCTTCGCGTAACCGATATTTCGATACAGTGAGTGTTGTGTGTCGTTATCGAGTGCAATGCGTGAACGCGGACAGTGGTAGTGGCGACGCGCGTAGTAAACGAGTAAGAAAGAGGGTAGACCAATACGGTTGGCCTCAATAACAACTAGCTCAGCGGTCATCAGTACACCGTGATCATGGCGCTTGCAACAACGCCGAAATATCGGTTACGCGAAGAAATCAACAAACATGGTAAATATCCCGATCGATTTAATAGTGAATTCGTAAATGACCATGTCAATCTAAAATCATACAAAATTGTATTTATTATTTTTCATTCACATTTCAAGCAATATCTTGGTATTTATCAATGTATACACAATATAAGAGAGCAGTGTGTGCAAACATATGAGTTAATTTAAAAAAATATATTTCAATAACATAATACTGTACTAAACATTGTTTACAAATGGAATAAAGTCGCAATTAGAACTCTGATAAGAAAAAACAATAAGAAAAAAAATGTAAATAATGTGTCTTAAAAGGTACAAAAACCTTGTTAGAAGTGCAATGTGATGAATAGATTAGTCTCAGACAACTGCTAAGGCTTCGTAAGGGCAATGACCATAATGACTCAAGTCCCAATACTGTTCAACAATGATTGTAAGCACTAATGACCTGCTTTGACATATCACCTATTTGAAAACAAATATGGTAAAAATATAAAAGTTACTTTAAAGTTTAACTCACCAGATATATAGAAAACGGCAAACATAGCAAGAACAACCAAACATATAGGTGCACTGTGTTGCAAAACAAATTTTGATGGGGATCATAAAACCATCCCCCTGTTAAAGACGCCCAAACACCTTGGCGCAATATCTCTAGTGTCTGGGAACCCATTTTACACTTTATGTCCACATTTCCGTGTTTAATTCACCTTCCACCCACACGAGCACTGTTTATTACTCACGAAATCATTTTTCACATCTGCAAATTGTTAATATCACTGCCATTTTGAATGATTTATTACAAGCGAAAATGGACTTTAAAGACATTGATTGTTTGTATATTTACGGCTCTTACTACATTATCAGCTAGTCCTGGTCAAACGAAACATTGGTAAACAAAAATAAGACTAGGTTTAATAATAATGGACACACTAATTTATTAATTTTAACTATGAAACTGGGATGAAATTATTGAAACAACACTTTCCTTCGGACTTGTTCAGACTTTGACAGCGAGAGACAGGGTTACCTGCCTATCTACACAACTTTAGTGTTGTGAAAAAAAACCGTCTACTGTCATTAGCATTTTAAATCAGCTGGCAATACTAATTCCAGCAGCTGTCATTTAGCTTTCTAATAATATTTTTATTTATTTATTTTTGAAGTCACGTTCAGTCGTCTGCTGCCGACAGAGTTGTTATTATTTTCATTAAAAAAAATTGTATATCAGTAGTGTGTGTTTATGTTCTGTTAATACTAGTAATAAGTGAATAGTGCGTTATAAAATGAGTGACGTCGAGAGGCTATTAAAACAGGCTGCTATGCAGATAGGTGCTGGCGGTAGTGCGGGCTTTGTAGAAGTTTGTATAATGCACCCTCTAGATCTTGTGAAGACGAGGTTACAGCTGCAGGCTACTAGACAGACCCTAGTCAGTTCTGATCCTCATTACTACACTGGAATAGTAGACTGTATGAAGAAAATGCACAAGTATGAAGGGTTTACATCATTTTGGAAGGGTATTCTTCCTCCTATACTGGCTGAAACTCCTAAGCGAGCGGTGAAATTTGCAACGTTTGAGCAGTACAAAAAGCTCTTTATGTTTGGTGCTAGCTCTCCGACACCTCTAGTAAGAATTTTATTAAATTTTGACTTAAACTATGGTACAATTTGTCTTTTTTTTTAAGACAACAATATGATCTCAGATTCTTCTATTTTTTCTGATATTCCTCTTTATTTAAATTCAGTTCTTATTGATCACAATTCTTGTATATAATTTAGGTGACAGACAAGCACACGGCCCACCTGACGGAAAGTGGTAACTATGGTGGGCAACACCAATGTACAAAATAATTTAATTTATAGATATAAAAATATAGAGTGCTACGGCATCGAGCCCAGACACTAAATTCCCAATGGTTCTTATTAATAACAGTAGGGAGGCAGAAAAAGCTCCATGACCATCATATTGTGGAAACCAGCTGTCCATACCATACCTTTAGATGTAGGTAGGTATCTCAATTTTGCTCCTAATAGATAAGAGCTGTTATCAGAGACACACAGTAAAATATTATCTTATGTTTGTTTTAGCAGTAAACAATAAAGTAAGTACATATTATCAATAACACAGTGCTGTAATATATTATATATACATTATTTCATATTAGGTGTAGTATGTTCTTTTGTGATCAGCCAGTTATGTTAAAAAAAATTGTGCCCACTTTTTTTTACCACTTGAATAATGAAAGTGTTTATCTTGGCATATAGATGTTTGCAACACCTAAGGCTTCATACTTATTTAGTTCATTGACCTACAAAAATGAACTAAAACTATTGTGGATGGGATTGTGATGGTTGGAACATGTTTTTTTTTATTGAGACCTTTTGTCCTGAAGCTTTGCTGCCTATGAAGTTTTCATCAAACGAGGTGGAGTGATATTGATGTGTTCTATCAAAAAAAATACATGCACGAGTGTCATGCCTGGCATTGCAAGCATTCAAAGGCCATAGTAAACATTGGTTCACTTTCCATCAGGTGTGTCGATTTTAGTACCCCATTCATATGAAATGTTTTCTTGCTGTTACTGGTGCTTGCTCTGTATTATGACAGCCATACACAATTCAAATTTTAATGGGCAAACCTAAGCTTATTCAAATACGCAAAGCACAAGTATCTTTCAACACACATTACTAATATATTTTGTGCAAGCGTAAATTTGCGCAAGTATATCGTAAAGTGTGTGGCTACCATTATGGTAGGTATAGGCACGAGTGGTGTTGGCTGTCATTTGACGTACCCACGACTCGTGGGTACGTTGCACCTCGTGGGCCACGAGGTGCAACATTGGTGGACGAGCTCATAAAATATAGATTATATTAAAAGAATCATCGCGCTCTAGGGCCTAGATCCTCCCGCCACTTCGATCTAAAATCTTTTCCAATATATATGCCATAATAAAGGCCGTGGCCCGGCGTAAAACTCATGGCTGTAGGTTCGAACAAATAAATAAATAGTCAAGGATATTCTAACACCACCTACACCTATGGTAAACGTAGCTTACCTACCTAGTATTACAGGTTCTAGAAAGCCGAAAAACGTATGTTGAAAAAAAATGTATTCATGTATG
This sequence comes from Pelosia muscerda, assembly GCA_963691645.1. Classification (NCBI taxonomy): domain Eukaryota; kingdom Metazoa; phylum Arthropoda; class Insecta; order Lepidoptera; family Erebidae; genus Pelosia; species Pelosia muscerda. Next base: position 15,442,942 of record OY829109.1, on the reverse strand, counting down.
TAAATACATTTTTTACATACATAGAACAGACCAGACCAATGCAAATGTTCATTTGACGATAAACACATTCATTGACCCTGACAATCTTACATAAGTGGCAAGAGGCCAAACATTCATGAAAATATAGGTATTTTAGAACATTAGCAACAAAGTGTAATTACTATAATTTATTAAGCTAATTTGAGTTCATACAACATAATCTACTCCCGCGTTTCTCTCTCTGAGCTTAGTTAGAGATAATAGCCCATAGTCCACAATTTTTTTTCTGTTCCCAATTCCATAGCAGCGTAAAATCTAATATAATGTACTTATTTAGTACTAGAACATCCAGCCCGGACTTCGAACTGTTGACCAGTCGCTTTGTAGTTTGTAGGGTTAATATTCAAAGCGAATTGAACACTTACTAGAAAATAGTAATTTTCCAACACATGGTCTACAGAATCTACAGATGTTTTATACGTGAATAATAAACGATACTATTGTAATCATTCTTAACCTTACCACTAACCCGCTAGTATCAACTTTATCACGTTAGTTTTTAATGGTAGCCTAACACGTTTAAGTATAACTCCGCAAGCCTAGGCTTGTGCAAATACACGTGAATAATATTTGCGCAAGTATCCTCTAACACACGTTACAATATTTTTGTGCAAGCCTAAATTTGCGCAAACATATTGTAGCGTGTGCTACCATAATGTCGCTTTATCAATTTTCCTAAATCTTCTTTCTTCACTCCATTATAAAGAGGCATCAGAAAGAGTATACGTAGAAGAACTAGGGGAGCTGAAAGTGGAATAGACCACGAAGTTCCGCACGGATCGGCGGAAATTCGATGGAGTGCTGTGAATATTGGAGAACCCATGAATTCAGCGCTGAATAATTGGTTCAATTGGTAATTGGCTTAAAATCGTCACGAGTGTATCGTGCGGCCAGCTGAGGTGGTCTTCGTTGACGTGTTCGAGTCCTGGCTGAGCATATTGACGTTTCAAACATCCAATGATGAAGTTATAGTCCTCACAAAAATCATGCCCAAGACTCCTTTGTATAGCAAAAAGCTATTCTTCATAGTTTCGGAGCTGATGATTGACGTCCACTTGAATGTATAATTAACTTATTGATTTGTTACATTTAATAATGTTATAATTTCTTTCAGACCTTCGCGTTGGCTGGTCTTGGAGCAGGCGTCACAGAAGCTATACTAGTCAACCCTTTCGAAGTCGTCAAAGTGACTTTACAATCAAACAAGGCCATAGCAAAACAAATACCCAGCACATGGTCAGTGACTAGACAAATTGTAAGAGAACACGGCCTAGGGTCTAAAGGCCTCAATAAAGGATTAACAGCGACGATAGCAAGGAATGGTGTATTCAATATGGTCTATTTTGGATTTTATCACAGCGTCAAAGGAATTGTACCTGAGTATGAGGTAAGTTTTGTGTGCAAGAAGTGTTGAATCTGGAATGTGTGAGAATGGAACAGTCTTGCGATTGTGTGATTTTTCTGTCCCGAAATGCCGCCTATCCAATATTTTTATGAATTCCAGGGGAATTTTCCGTAATAAAGAAATACTATACTTCATTTGTTTAAGTACTTAAATAAAGGTAAACAATCTTGTGACAACTTTTTATAAAAACACATGTTAAACGAATTACACTAGACTAATTTACTAACTAATGGTTCGATACCGGTTATTAGTCTTTAAAATGCGTTCCTTAGCAGATTTTTTTTTTATACTCGAGTTTTTAAACAAAACATAAAAAGGCACACTCAAATTGTTTAAGCTTATTTAGGTACCTAAATAAATGGACTTATAGTCATCAAAATGATTAACTATGTTACTTATAATTGCACTGGATTTACGTGAATTTCACAGTCAGTACCCTAGATACATTTTTGATATCTATCATTTTTATTGAAATAAGATTTTTGTAAAATTTCTGAGATACAAAAAATCTTATATGTTTACTAGATAAAACGTAACCTCATTTCATATCGACATATCACTTGAGATACAAATCTATTGCGTTCCTATCATGAGTGTCAAGACAAACATCGGTGTGGTCAAGATTACAATGAGATGAGATAAGATGCTGTGCTGTATGTTTCCATAAACAAATACCCCAATCCGGATAGTTCGTGATTGGACCCATACTTCACCTAGGGTCTGCAGCTGGGTGAGGTACTTATGGGGTCCCGTTCTCCAACTGTTGATAGGTGCAGCCAAGAAATTAAGACTACATCATTTCTTAGCTCGCTCTGTTGCGTGGAGGTAGTGAACGCGACTTCTACGCAGGTGGCGCCGTGCGCCGGTTTGATCTCCGCTCAGTGCATATATTTGTATAAATGAATTTGCATTAGTCTAGTCGTGCCTCGGGGAGCACGTTAAGCCAAACAAACATTTATGGCAGTCGTTATGGGGATTTGCAGCCCTCAAAAGTCAGACTAGCCTAACTACAGAACTTAGGTATCGTCAATTTGGTTGTGGAGGTGGCATGGCAGTCGCTTCACGGAAAAAATCGAAGTTCAGCCGCATCTTAGTTGGATTAGAAAGCCGACCCCAACCGAGTTAGGAATAGGCTCAGAGAATGATGAGAATGAAAGACCTCATTTATTAGAATCATAAGAATTTATTTTAACGAATCTTTTCCAATAAATGAAAAATTTCCGTTTCCTAATTTATTATTAAGACCATTTAGCTACATCACTGTACAGTAACGTCATCAGTTGGAGTTGGGTTCCCCTATAAGTATCTTGCTTCACCCAGCTCCACCTGGTAGCCTAAAAGAGGCATGGGTTCGACCCCGAAAGTTCCCATTACGAGTTTTATTTCTTTCTCAGTGATATCGTCCGCGTTTTCCGTTAGCCGCTTCTTAACCACTCCCTATGAGATGGACCAGTCACATTATTACTTCCAAGATAATCTTTGTTCCAGGATCCGTTCTTAGAATTCGGCCGTAAGGTTGCTATCGGCTTCACGTCAGGAGTGCTAGGCTCCTGTGTCAACATACCGTTTGATGTGGCCAAGAGCCGTATCCAAGGCCCTCAGCCAGTTCCTGGTGTGGTGAAGTACACATCTACTACTGGATCTATTGTCCTGGTGTACAGAGAAGAAGGGTGAGTTCACTTTTTGATATGGAATAATGATAATAATAGGCGGTAGCCTAGTGGTATGGGTAATGGACTGCTGAGACGAGGTCTCGGGTTCGATCCCAGGTTTACCATGCCACACACCAATTACTTCGATGCTTTTCGAAGTTATGTGTGTATTTATCGCAGGTTTATAAGTGCCTGGTTATTGGCAATAGGCTCGCCACCGCCGCTTTCATTGGGACCTAAACATAAATTGGCGAAATGTGGGTGCTAGCACCTCTGCCTACCCCTGCGTATAAAGGCGTGAGTTTATTGTTATTTATTTTTATCCGCCTACAGCAAAGCCAAGGGATAATTTGGTCAGGCTATGTATGTATGTAGGTTCATCTGTTTCCTCATACCTTCTCACGTGTTTTTTTCTGCCTTCAGTACCGGGTCCTTTAGGCGGGAGGTTAAAAAGCATCTGATGAGGCCGTCAAGCTGAGTACCACCATTGTAACACTTTACGTGTTCCTGAGACTTTGCCTTCAGCTTACAATCAGGCGGTGTGAAGTCAAATTGACGTGTATTGAATAAAAAAAAATTTCTCACTCCTAGGTTTTGTGTAAAGATAAGTATCAGTGGCGAAGGGTGGATTTTTTTGAAAGGGAAGCCGAACGAAAGAAAAAAAACTTACCATGGCCCATTGTAATGTGTAGGTACTCCTTTCAAAAGCTGTGACTGGCTGGTTCTATGCTTAGGCCCAAATGGTTGAGGAAATTTCAACCCACATTTACTATACGTGTGACTGATGATTATTATAACAGTGAGCCACTTATATTTATCGTAATGAGATACATTAAAATATTTCGTAAATCCATCGCGCCGTTTATCATTACATAGTATAAAACAAAGTCGCGTTTTCTGTGCCTATGTCCCTTTGTATGCTTAAATCTTTAAAACTACGCAACGGATTTTGATGTGGTTTTTTAATAGATAGAGTGATTAAAGAGGAAGGTTTATATGTATATAACATCATGCTGCAACTTACTGTAGCGGTGCAGAAGTGAAAAATGTTGCAAAAACGGGGTGACGCCGACGAAGTTGCGCGGGTCATCTAGTATTCTATATTCATGACAACTACCTATATGTTTCTTATTTTCATAATTTAATTTCGAGAAAGATGTTTCCTCACACAACAAATAATCAATCAGACAAAACTACTTACCAAAATATTACGTACTGCGACAATATAATGGCAATCAATGCACAACAGTCAGTACACTACACAAACACAAATTATACTTAATAATAACTACTTCACACAAAAAAGCGAATTCAAACTACTTGCAGTACATATTTATAACATAAATAATTATTGATGAAATAAAAAATTAAAGTCAATAAATGATGAATTTGAAATATTTGAATACATCGCTCATTCGCCTCAACTTCAGGGTAATGAAATCAAAACAAACTACATTCACATTAGTGCTCTCTCGCTTTCGCAAATTCTTATCGTTTATTCCCTCTTTGTCATAACTCGTTGAATACCGGCTTATCCCGCCACATATTTTTACGAACACTACTAAGAAAAATTGCGCATGTGTGCGTGCGACTGCGCATTACTAGATTCCGATTTCGACGGCGGTGGACGGCGGGCTTACCGTCTTATCGCGCGCGTTCAGACAGAATCATTTCCTTCTTTATTTGAGAACTAGATGGCGTTATGAGAAATGTGTAATATGTAATGTATGTAAATAATTATTATAATTGCGATTTACGTAACAGAATACTTTTTGTTTTATATTTTTGTGTATTGAATGGATATGGTTTCATTGATTTATAATTTATTAATAGCCAATGCTTAGGGGTATTTGCAAAGGTAAGCCGGCAGGAATCGGGTTATATGGACACTTCGCCACTGATAAGTATATGTCACTCGCACACTTCCTCTTCCTCTAAGGATGACTTTATGGCCTCTGGTCTGGTCGCAGACCAGTCTTGAATGTTTTACTTTATTGCATTAAATAGTACCGTGTTGAGTGTATAAATAAAATAGCCACGTTAGTCACGCCCAACGAATACATTGTTAGGCGCCAGAACACGGCGGATTCTTGTTACATTTAAATTTAAACCAAGATTCTGAGACTACATTCAACTCTCTAAATATACATAGGTACTTATAATCGCACTTTGCGGATACTGCAAATATTGTCCGTACAGATATCGCTACTTTATACGAATTGGGCAGAAAGCCAATGTCGTTTATTGTTTCCCTTAATTAAAAAAAAACTGATATCATATATTTTTTTATTTACGACACTTCAATTGATAATCGACTCGGTAAGCTGAAAGCTAAGTCCTCAGGAAAGACCGTGCGCGTCAGGTACAATTCCCCTCCCGCCCAAATATATAATTTCTTGTAATGGATTTCCGCCATGTAACGTCTACATACGTATCGCATTGTAAAATTATTGGTATCTGTAATGGTGCCTTCTTTGTTATTACTTTTTATTGTGCGCATAATCCCCACGGACACCACCGCTATGGGTCTTTGATTGCCGGAGGTGTGATTATACAAGACATATCTCTCGCACCCCGGCAGACCCGGGGACATCTCTTTGAGATGACCCCCTTCTCCTAATGTGGTAACCATGGTGTCCGAATCTAGCCCCCCGATATAGGTAGACGCAGGCGACTCCACCAGTCACCCCCAGGCCCGCGCTCATGCAGGACGGAGGTTATTCAGCGACCGATGCCTTCTTTCCTAAGACTTTACCTTCCATTATTGATGTGTTCTATAAAAAAGCTACCAAAATGTATCATGGCAAAGAGAAACAGCACACAACATACACCTCGTAAATACTTGTATACCTACCTACCTATGTGTATGAACCGCGTGTATTCAATATGCACATATGTCGCCGTCATGACCCATTTCCAGAATATCACTTAAACATTGCGTATTTTAGTGAAGCTTTACATCTTATCCTGCTGGACGGTATCCAACCTCGTGTTGTAGGTACGGCTTTTTTATACCACTTAGGTGGTAGACAAGTACGCGGTAGAATATACGGTATAGTAGATAGAATAATGACTATACTTTTTTATTGTCGTGCGCCATGAATTTTTCCTTTCCTTACAATTTCTACTAAAATATTTTCTAAATTCAAAACTGCATCATGCATTTTTTAAATTCTTGTCTGTTCGTTTGCGATGGATGTCAAAAGTACAGAACGAATTTTTTTTTATAACGGGCTTTGTTACTTTGCGACCACATCGCCCCATTAAGTACACTGAGGTATATGAATTAAGAACGGATTTTTATACGGTTTTTTGCTAGAAGGATCTTGGTCAGACTTAAACTTTACTTATGTTTGATCGCAATTTATTGCTCGGAACGATGATACCTTTTTTCCATTTTATATATTTTAAGAAAATATATTGACGGGAGGGGGGGGGGGGGGCACCACTCTCCCGCGGTTTAACGATCTCAACGATTGCGATAGCAAAATATCACTAATTGTTATAGCAAGGAATGCAAAACCACTGCCCACAATGCATTTCGTATGATTTTGTATGCATCCACAAGTGCGTAGAACAAAACACGTGTTTCGCCTTTACATGAGACATCTTCCGCGCCTCTAGACAACGTAACTTTCTATTGATGTAATCGCGTTGAAGCGAACCGTTTTCAATTTGCTATCAATGGATTACCTCACACTGTGGCGATTTCAATAAAAAAAATAAGTTAAAATAAAACGTTGCTGGTCACAAAGATTCCAATTTGATTAAATGTTTGTAGTTATATTACAAATTTATGCCAATTCCATAGTTTAATAAGCTATTCCACTGGCGATTTCGCCAATAGAATGACACTTTGTCTAAAGCCCTAGGGGGCCTAGACAAAATGCATCTCTATAGGCTACATCGGCATCGTCAATAGAAAGGTTGAAAATGTATGCGAGTGACATTAGCTCTCGGAATGTCATGTGATCCAAACTTTGTCTGACAATCGAATATCCCTAGTCAGAGCCTGTAGCACGAACCACTATCGAATTCGTTATTTGAAGGTTTAGTATCAGAGACTGATACGATAAAGAAGTAATACGTTAAACGGCAACACAAAGTCATTAATCCATCCACAGAGCGGTAGCGAATATAGCTGTGGATTCGCTTCGGAGCGAATGCATTTTGTGTAGAGTTGTAGACCCGACGATGACCCTGTGTTCCCTTTCCTCTCCCAATATCTTTTCTTATAATGGGTTTCCGCCAAGTAACGTCTACCACAATATCCTATTTTCTATATTTTTATGCTTTCTTTTTTTTTCAGATTCCGCGCGTTATACAAAGGTCTATTACCAAAAGTCCTGCGACTGGGTCCCGGCGGCGCGATCATGTTGGTTGTATACGATTATGTGTATCATTATTTAGAAAGTAAGTTCAATTAATTTATAAAACGCAGGAAGCAAAAAACGAATCTTTAACGCCGTCCGTTGCTTTGTGCGTATAAATATTGTGCACAGTTCAAAAATATATAGGTACGATTCGCACGATGTGCTGACAGCGAGCAGCGTAAGCGCACGAATATGGATATAAAGGCTTGTATTCCATAACGATACTTCTGCATCTCGATTTATAATTATAACACATACTGATTGTCATAGACAATCTGTCAAATCTGTCAATTAAAATCGAGATTCAGAACTGAAAGTCTTTCAGTAGGTACTTATTTTAGTGCACTAATTACAACAAGATTCACAACGAGTCCAACTAAATCCAAATTGTTGTTTACTACAAAAATAAGCACACGAATTTCCAACCACGATTGACATTGGCAGAAGTTGTTGATACAATAAAATCGACAGTGGTTGCCATACCCAAAAATAGAATAATAGAGTATCGTTCTGTAATACCGGCCTTAATATTAACTGACTGAGAATAAATTGTATTTGTTCATACTACATATCAGCGAACAAAATGTTAAACTTTTTAATACAATCCTATCGTACTACTAGGACCTCAATTCCTATAATTGTTAACCATTGTCAAACCACTGAGATTACAAAAAAACTGCTAATTCAATTTTATCCTTTACACAGATAGTCTTAAAGTTCAAAATTACATTAAAAGAATTCACTCAACACGATGCTATTCAATTTTAAACTTTGACAGCATAGAAGTAAGTCTAAAATGCAATGGCATTTTTTGTAATCTCAGAGGTTTGATAATATTAGTAGGATCAGAACCCAGGTGTACTGTAAAATTAGACAGCACTTATATAAATATAAAAAATCTAAAATAAGTTATATATTCCTTAATGTTGATACATATTTGATTTATATTGTAATATACTACTAATATAATACTAGTGGCATATCCCTGTTTTGATCGGGGAAATGGGACTGGGCCAATAAAACTAATGGACAAAAGTTTCTATGGGTGTTAATATATACTTACAGGTATAGTAATTTTAAAAATATTTAAAAAAATTATATTTAAAAAGTGCCTTCTGTATAGCCCATGCCAAATAATTTTGTGATACATATACGTCAAATTTAAGTGTGTAGAGTAATTATTATTAATTTAATGTGGTATTGGTGAAAACTGGGTCGTAAGAAATTTGTGCAGTTAATGTGTTAAGCTAATACTGATGGTGACTGTACACAAGCCACTAACTGCACTACTTCGAAATATTCACTCCGTTCCACGATAACTTCTATGCTCGAAATAAAAGGTCGTCAGACGTTAGAATTATTGCAATACTCGAATTCGATGAACGTCTTGCGTGCACACGCAACGAATGACAAAGGGGCCTAGCCAAAATGCATTCGTTCTGAATCTACATTCGTAATCGCTCTGAAAATGTATGGGAGTGACACTTGTGTTGTCGGAATCGGATCACATGACATTCCGACAACTGAACCGATCTGTCACAGAACAGAAAAACTTTTGTTTTCCATGGAATCTGTGGCCACCGCGCGCTGTCCTATCTCATATATATAAATTCGGATACTACCACAAGAGTTATTCTTAAGCCATTACCTGCTACATTTATAATACGAGTAATATCATAAAGATACAATTTTTTTTTTTATGGCTGTCTTCGTAAAATTCGTGCTTCGTATTTACGTAATTGACATATCAGAAAAGTACCTAATGATGTGTATTTTATATAGTCTGTGCATTTAACTACACTTTGTATCAAAACTGTTCAATATATTTTTGAAACTTATAGGTACCTAGGTATGCATTTTCATAATGTTTAATATGACAGCTATGATTACATTATATTTATATTATATACATATAAATTGTTAACTAGCTCAGTAAGGTGAAATGTTGTTACTGTTATAAAACTGAAATAAATTCATATTTTTATCTGATACCTATTTATTTAATTGCTGTCCCCACTCCTCGATATAGGTAAAGTGTTTTAAAGAGATTTCTATTATACCTATGTGTTTCTCTCAAAATTTTGTATAGTATTTATTTTTTATACCATTAGCCGGCATACAAGCACGCTGCCCACCTGATGGAAAGTGGTAACCGTAGCCTATGGACATTTGCAACACTTGGGAATCACACTTGTGCTGCCGACCTTACATATATGGTATTGGCAAGAGGGGGGAAGGTACTGCCTATGCTGTCAATCTCCTGCCTCCTTACACATAGCTGTGTATACCTATGCCCTCGGTCTTCCCACTGACAACACAAAACCTCCGCAGTGAGCTCGGGCTAACCCATTTCTCCTAGTTCCAGAGTCGTAAACGAAAGCCAGCGTCAGAGACCCTTCATAAATCAACAAGTGTATTGGTGTGGACATAAAATTGGCTGGGACTTTTCCGCAATCAGGCAATAATACATTTTATAGAAAAAGCCATTCTAGTTTCGTATAAAATGTAAGTGGCTTATCAATATTCTTAGGTCAATAGTCAGATCGTGTAATCAGTGTCAGAAGGTTACACCACTTTTTATAGGATTTGCTATCTTAAAAATATTCAGGTATGAATTTAGTAGTAATAGTATTTTTACAATATCGTAAGTATATTACTTAATAATAGAAATAAAATTATTATATGTGCTTAAAAACCAAATTAAAACCGAATTTAATTATACGTAAAAACCGGTAACCATGTTTTGCTCTTGGCCCCAACACTAGTCATACATAATTCGCGTTCCATATGAAAATTGTTTAGATTATGCATAAATTTAGCATCAATGTATTGATCATCCCTCTTTCGAAATACGTTTATCACATACGTGTAAAAAGGATAGCATAAAAAGTTATTTCTATTTGAGAAAATGCGAGGTGAACAAGTGACGCGTTGCTTTCTCTGCCACTACTTTTTTGGTGTGACAAAGTTGTACTTTAATTGGCATAGTTTAGTTATGTTTTGTTATTGTTTACATAGCAGAGTAAGTGCATAATATACACAGAACACTTATATCCTACGTAAGACTTTATCAGTATATATATTTACTTGTTACGATAAAATCCTTTACAAACTTGGCAGAAATAGAGCTAAAGGACTCGTTTTATTCTTATAACAGAAGTGTTGCTCATTGATAGAGAATAAAGTACCTATCTGAATATATCTCTAAAGTAATCCTTGAAATTTTTACTATCAACTTGACCATATTAGTAAGGTAAGTTTAATCATTATTTTTAACTTCAATCTGTTCTCAGCAGAATACCTAACATTTATTTATTTTGCAATATACGACTTGTGTTGTGTGGCGTGGTTCGGTAGTGTTCTGCTATGTTATGTGTCGCAGGATCGATTCAGCTCAATGTAAATATTTGTATATAAAAATGTGTTCGCACCCAAAGTCTCATCATATACTTACTATGATTTTTTATAACTCAGGTTCAATTTCATGAGTTGGTTACCTGTGTTTTGCATCTCCAAATCCTTATAAAGGGTTGGTAATATTAGTGATACTGAGGAATAGTTGACAAAAGTCAATAAGTTATAATAATATCCGATGGGCAACATCTTCTTACAATAAATTTTTCAAGTTACCAGAAAAGTTCCTACATTATTACCAATCCATTTATTTAGATACTTAAAAAACATGTCTTTTTAAATTTTTTTGTTTAAAAACTGAGTTTAAAAATACTTTTCTACTTAACGCAATTTTAAGACTAAAAATCTGTGCAGAACTATTAGTTAGTCAGTTAGTTAGCCTAGTTTATTTGTTTAACATGTATTTTTGTAAAAAGTTGCCACAAGATTGTTTACCTTTTTTAACAAATAGAGTACCTATAATTTAATTTTTCTACATTTTCAGATATGGAACAAATGCAGCAAACTACAGCTATACCACACCTCCTGCAGGTGTACCAACCATCGGTGTCAAGCACCATTCACATATCACACCCTACGCTCCCCACGTCACAAGGAAAAGTCACCTACCAGCAATCAATGTCTTCCGAGTCTCTATCAATGCCAGTCTCAACGCACCATGTAGCTGAAATACAAACCCAGATACAAATATCACAGAATCAGATTGTCATGTCTTGTCAGCAAGGATTGCAGGCGCTACCTCAATTGCAGAGTCAGTCTCAAGTTCTGCAGAGTTCTGATATGACACAGTCTCTACAGATTGCGTCGCATGTGCTACTGCCGCAGCATATGTTTGTGAATGGTGTATCACCTTATTTTAATCAGTATGAATATCCGAAAGAACATTACGGTGGACATCATAAGGATCAGGGTCTGCTTGCTAAACTTGAACCTGAAATGCAGTTGGTGGAAAAGGAATCGGAGTAAGTATATAATGAATAAATTATTTTTCTTATTTTTTATATTAGTTACATTTTGATTTAATTTAATTTCCTTTATTTGTTAACAATTTTTTACAGTCGTGTCTATATGACTTATGAACGTTACTGTTCAATAGTGATTAAACTTTATTAAGAATAGTGATTAATGATGTAAAAATTTAAATATAACAATATATAGAAAAATAATCTGTATCCATCAATCAATCAATCAGCCTATCGCAGACCACTGTTGGACATAGGCCTCTCCCGATGTGCGCCACTGCTCCTTATACATTTTCGGTTAAGAATTTATTTTCGGCCTACCCTTATTTTGTAAAAGTGCCTGATTGGTGGCCATAGGCTCACCACTTATTACGTGGGACCGAAAATCACAGTTGGTGAGATGTGAGTGTTTAATACTATATTAATTTAACATACTCCATCTATCTCTTTCCAGTTGCGAAGTTAAAGAAACACCTGCTGCGGACAGCAAAAAGAGATCTCGCAGCCAAATACCTAATCCTACATCCTGGGCTTGTAATGTTCGCAAAGTTAAACACCAACGAGGTGAAGCCTACGTCAGTCGAAGAGGCAAATTGGTACCAGAAAGACAAATCAGGACCACAAAAGACTGCTTAAAGAACTGCAAGTACAAATGTAGTGAGAAAATCACAGATGACGATAGAGAAAATATATTTAAAGCGTTCTACTCTTTAAATGTTAATGAAAAGAGATTTTTTCTATTAAACTCTACAGAGAGAGTATACATCAAACGTAACACATCAGACACTCATAAAAGAAAATATTCTTTTAAGTATTTCTTTTCAATAAAGTCTGATAGACATACAGTGTGTAAGAAATTTTACTTAGGAACATTGGCGATTTCTCAGAAGCCCGTCTATAATGTGCATATGAGGAAAACTGATATGAATATACCAAAGCCAGATGGTAGAGGACATAATAAAGCCAGTACGCATTCGTTACCGCCAGAAGTGAAAGACAGAGTTAGAAAACATATTTGTTCATTCACAACCGTAGATTCAAAGCCGTTGGTACAGCATTCAAAGAAAAAGCAGTATTTGGATCCAAATTTGAGTGTGAAACAAATGTACAACATGTATTATAAAGATTGTAATAGAGAGAATGTAGCGTTAGTCAAAGAATCTATGTACAGAAAGATATTGAAGACTGAATTTAATTTGAGTTTCCGCAAGTTGAAAACGGACTCACAGTTGTGTGGCCGTTGTAAAGGTTCTATTAAGAAAAAGTAAACTATTTATCAAGAAATATGGAAATAGTCAAATGGAAAGAGCTCCGGATGCAGGGCTTTCTGGGGTTGAAGAGGGAACACCAAAATAACCTACAGGGTTGGCAGCATGAGTAGACATTCCTGGAGTTGCACATGTCCATAGGTTAAGGTAACCACTACACAAATCCCGCTGAGTTTCTTGCCGGAGTCTTCTCAGGTCGGGGCCGTTTTGTAAGTGACGTTTACTGGTCTATACAGAATAAATGATTTTTGTTTTGACTTTGTATGCTTATCTGCCACCTGAGTGGTAATAAAAAAGGGAAGCATAAAAAGCCTCATCACAAAGATGATCATGAAAAGTGAAAGAACCTCATCATTTGATGGACCTTTGCTGCCAAGATGATAGCTATCGTATCCGCGAACCGACATTCTTGTAGAAAGTAATAGATTTATACCAAGGAATCTCTTAGCCCATCTTGAGAGATTTGGGAATAGTAGGAATTTGGTAGCGGCTTTCAGGTCCAGAAAAAAAGGTTATTTTTTTTGATAATCTACAAAACGACGATGACAATGAAGTCCTGTCGCCACGCCCCGACTGTTGGTTTTCGCCGGAGTTTTCTTGCGGCCTCTAAAAAAGGAGGAGTGATATCGCTGTATGCATATAATCTGTGCTCTGTAAGCTGCAATGAAGGTAGCTAAATATTTTTAAATGGATGAAAATAATATATCAAGTATCGGTAGTGTTCAGATAAATGTGCTTACTTGCATTAAAATATTTTTCTAACTATAAGATAGTTTCTTTTTGACATATAGGTTGAGATTAGATCGAAACTGAGTTTTGAAAAGATTTTTATGAGAACCCTTAACTTCCGTACATAACAACTAGAAACTACAAGCCATACGTAAAAAATCAGTCTGTATCAGTACATATTATTCTATCCCACCCACCCAACAGATATTATACTTTGTCTAATATAGGATGATAATTTTGACAGGTCCAAGTAGGGTACCCCATACAGTACAATCGTAAATGAATCTATTCGATTTTCGATTATCGTTCCCGTAGAATATGGTATCGATGATACATAAAAGTAAAAAAAGTATTTCTTATTATTTTATGTACTTAGGGTAATATAATTTTATAATTATTTGTTTACTTACGGTGACACTCCATTAGAGCGGCGTGACATTACCTAATCGCACTGTACTGCAAATATAGATTGATAATTGCTACAATTATTGCCATTAATAGTATGATATTTATGTTTTATATTATAACTAGCTAATTATATTACCAAAATTTTAGTAGATAAGTACTTAAACATAAAATTATTTTCATAAATTAATAGATTATGTTCGATTTTTTCGATTCGTTTGTCTACAGTCAATTATGCTGTATTCTTGCAAGGCGCTTCTCTACGATAAGTGGGCGGTACTTGTCTATGAATTACGATAATTCTAGAGGTCTTAATTTGTGTATAAAAATACGTTACTTCATAGACGCAAACTGTCAAAATTATCATCCTAAATTAGACAGAGTATAAGTGGTGTAAATGCATCACAGGGCGGCCCTAACGCACTATTATAAGGAAGGACAGCGTGCCAAGGTCACCAATATCATTCATCATTTTTTCTAGTCTTTTACTACAACTAGCATACTAGTGACGTACTTCAAGAAAAAGATTTATCGACGAACGATGGGCCGAATTATAATTTCATTCAAATTTTCGCTATATATAGGATTTAGCTAACCATTTTATTTCTATTCACCCTTCGATCTCTATTCATCCCGTTTTCACCGGTATCTATATGCAACCTTTGACATAAATAAACGCAAAGAGGTCAGAAAATATATCTTTTCCACAGGGCGGCCCTAACGCACTATTATAAGGAAGGACAGCGTGCCAAGGTCACCAAAATCTATGAATGCTTTGCGCCCCGTCATTCATAATTTTTTCTAGTCTTTTACTACAACTAGCATACTAGTGTCGTACTTCAAGAAAAAGATTTATCGACGAACGATGGGCCGATGACTGCTTATTTGAAATTTAATATCCATAATGATTATAAAGAATTGCTAAAGTTAGCTTTCTTAACACAAATATGTAGTTTTGAAGATATTTGATTTCGAAAATTGAAACGAGCAGCTAGAAAACGGTTTTTGTGTGAGTGACGGCATGAATTCTTAGTAAGTAGTGCAAATGCATGAAGTGCAAGAGAATATTGCATTTATCTCGGTTCCGGTTGTGTTTTGTTGTGTTTACGTGTATGATTCATTAAAAAATAAAAGTCATTTGGAATAGTAAGAAATCTATAAATTATAATAAAAATAAGAATTATAATATTATCTCATAAGTGTAGTATGTTACCGGTCTTGTTAAGTTAATACACGTTAAAAGATAAGTAAACCCAATCGTATTAGTATACGTAAATCGACCACTTCTGCGATAGTAGAAGGCACAGCACTAACGTAGTAAAACGTCCATTCATAAAAATGGAACATAGGTAGGACACAGCGTTTTGTAGGTAGGGCCCATCCCCCCCCTTATATATCAATGAAATGCATCGACAGCCTCTGTGGGATGACGGTAGTGAACACAAATAGCGCAAATATGTGTAGGTATGCATGAATATGGTTATTTGAACTGGTCTGGTCGTGCCTCGGAGAGCACGTAAATCAGTTGGTCCTGGTTGTCATACGAACATCTATAAAAGTCGTTACGGGTAGTTGGAGCCCTATGTTTTAGAGGTCAGATGGCAGTCGCTTCAACGAAAAATATCGAAGTTCAGCCGCAACGCAGTTAGAATGGAATAGGTAAATCCCGTATCTCGAGGTGAGCTTCGGATTATGGAATCGGATTAAAGCAAGAATCATGATGATCACTTTACTATATGCATACTACGTAGGTAGGTATAGTATTTAATTTCTGCTTTGGGTAGTGATGCAGTGTCTGCAATGCCATCTTTACCATAGGGGCACTCGGGCACCGTGCCCCGGGCCCACCGTCGTCTGGGGCCCCTCCCGAAAGAGACAATTTCTCATACATCAACTTAAGAAAAATCTAATACCCTAAGGGCAAAAAGGGCCTCTAAAGTTTCGTATGCCCAGGCCCCCTGCCATATGTAAAGACGGCTCAGAGTGTCTGTGGAATGCACGCCTCTGGTGCAATTTTTAGTCCCAACGACCATTCATAAGCCATAATATTGCACACAATAAACACTAGATGCCTCTAGTGGAGCGGCGGCGCAAAGTGCGTCTCCCCATACTCGGGGGCTAGATGGGGACACCGTGGTCCCTACACCCGACGGGGGTCATCTTAAAGAGAAGGCCCCGAGTCTGCCGGGGTGCGAGGGATATGTTGGCTACTACCTCACCTCCGGCAACTGAAGACCCAATGACGGCGTGCGTTTTAGTCGGTTCGAGTCCGACATAACCTTCCCAACCGGGGGTATCCGTGGGGATATTTCGTACTATAAAAAAAAGGTGCCTCTAGTAGTAGTATTACGTGATTACTTGTATAATATTGTTCATCATTCCCTGAACCTTTTTCCCAACTCAGTTGGGGTCGGCTTTCCAGTCTAACTGTGATGCGGCTGAACTTCGATATTTTCCGTGAAGCGACTGCCATCTGACCTCCACAACCAATGGTCTAATGACCAATGGCGATATCGAAGTTCCAAGTTAGGCTGGTTGGACTTTTGAGGGCTCCAACTACCCGTAACGACTGCCATAGATGTTTGTATGGCAACCGGAACCGACGGCTTAACGTGCTCTCCGAGGCACTTATAAACCTGCGATAAATACACACATAACTTCGAAAAGCATCGAAAAGTCATTGGTGTGTGCCATGGTAAACCTGGGATCGAACTCGAGACCTCGTCTCAGCAGTCCATTACCCATACCACTAGGCTACCGCGGCTTGTATAATATTGTTATTCTTGGTTAAAGACTATGAAATAAAACAACTTATTATCACATAAAAATAGGTATAATGTACAAACCACAATCCTTAAGTATTTGCATTTGTTTAAGCGGTCACACATGCGGTGATAGGTACTAAAAATTTAAAAGAAACGTGGTCAGAATAACTCAGTGTACAAAATATCAACGTAGGTAGACGTAAAACTTAGACGGATAATACTATAGCCTGGCAATAAACAAAAATATATTCTATAAAAATATCCTCTCAAGATACAGTGCAGTCTATAATAGGTAAATCATTCTTCATCTATCGCTCACATCCAACGGTTTATCGAGAATTCAGTTGAATTATCTTCTCAAACTTATCGTAATTTCTGCTTAAAACACACGAATCTTAAAAACATTTCGGTCTTGGTGAAAAATCTCGGCCCCTGCACTTGCCATATATAAAAATTAAATTGAATTAGATTGAGAGTGAATTTGCAAGAGATTTTTATTACTAGAAATTAGCCTCAGAGGGTAAGTAAAGTGATCTAAGATGAAAAAAAGGAAAAAAAAAGTTGCAAGTAAAAAAAGGTTTTAAAGAAATAAAGAGTTACTTATAATATAAATATAAATATTTATGAAAGTCGTGCTGGAATCAGAACGCAGACGTAATCAACCTCATCTTCTTCGCTTTTCAGCTCCCATTTGACTTCCACTTTGACCTTCGGGTACGACTTGAGTATGGGCATTGTCGTTCTGTAGTTGGCTTCCTTTCCCGCCTGGAAAATAAAATTATCGAGTTAAGGTGCGTTGAGTGTGGACGTAACAACTTGTTGTAAGTACTTGGGTAAAACTAGAGTTGTGCTGACACGGTGACCAGTCGATCGATGGTTTCATTTAAGCTCGGCTATCACGCAGCTGAATACGCGATGGACACGCATTTCTGACACGGTCACGGTAAAATGTTACTTAAATGTAGACGACATTACTTTTGCACTCATTAACTGTAAACGGGTGAAGGGAGTAATGAATGGCGACTTTTTAAAGAAAAAAAAATTGTGAACTTCGAAAAGTTTATAAGGGTTGAAATATAAATCTGCAGTGGGTTGTCACGCGACTACAATATGGGGTTCTTTAAGAGGTTTTTTGGCAGTAGAAGGTTTCTCCAAGGTCTACTGCGCGCGTGTAATGCTCCTCGTGTTGGACACGTCCATAGGCTACGGTAACCACTTTCCATCAATGGGTCGTGAGCTTGTCTGCTACCTAAGTGGTACTATAAAAAAGTCAAGTAGGTGTCTACTCCTTTTACCGTGTGGTAACCCCCTGGTATAAGCTACCGTTTTTAGCAACGAAGAAAGAAGATAAAGGAAAGAAGTGTTATTACCCTTTTGAGAAGACAAGTGCGCTCATTTAAAAATAGATGTAGGTAGATATCTATAGACTGCTATATACTATATACACTTTTGTTTGTCACGTACTTAGATACCTACTGAATTACATTGGGGTCTGAGCGAATGTGTGAAGGCCCGCTGCCCTAGACAAGTGCCAGTTGTTGGTCGTCGTTTTGTGGATTGTTTAATGTAGGCTTGTTGAAAAAATATCGATACATCGATATATCGATATTATTTTTTCTAAACATCGATATTTTTGAGCGATATTTAATTCTTCGATACATCGATGTATCGATATTAAATTCCAGGTATCGAAAACGTATAAAAAACGATATTTATTTTGATAAAAAAGTCCTGAAAGGAAAGCTTTTCAACTAACACTTTTAGGCGACGTATGCTTTTATATAGAATGCCTGCTGTTGCAACGGCAATGTTTGAAATAAATACATTTACGTCTGTATTTGCGAATGGCTTTGCGGAAATCCAATTTCTACATCGTTATATAAATATTACCTTGAACTTACTTCTAACCTAATCTATCCAAGCCAAACTACGCGGTGTGGACACTGCGCCTCAATTTGGATAGATATAGATTAGAAAGCGAAGGTGGAAACGGAGCTCCTGCATTAGCCTTCGTGGTAGTTTTTTTGTAACCACCATTTATTTATATTAAAACCCGCTATGTTTCTTGCCGGATTCTTCTCAGGCCGGGGCCGCGACTCGAACCGGTGGTCCATTTGCTCACTAATTTATAAAATATTGTTGTTATTGACAAATTTTGTAATGCCGTTTGGTTTATACGGAATAAATGTTTTTTTTTATTTTTAACTTTGAATTATGTTTCTTGATAACATTTCATACATTACTGGCTGTGCAATGGGCATTCTATATATTGCTTAGACATTTATAGAAAACCGGTTTATACACATTGCCGGTAATATATACGTATATAAAAATAAAATTAATATTAAGAGTGCGATTATTCTCTGGAAAATCATAGCGATATATCGATATATCGATATTTTATTATAAAAATATCAATATCGATATTGATATATTTTTTAAATATCGATACAAATATATATCGATACTTTATTACATTTCTGACATCCCTAGTTTAATGTAGTTTGACAGGTATGACGTTTATGACAGGTGTATATCATAAACGTCAAAAAGAGGACCACGGCGGTAGCTGAATACATACATACATACATACATAATCTCGGGTAGGTAGAGGTGCTAGCACCCACATTTCACCAGTTTATGTTTAGGTCCCAATGTAATAGGTGGCGAGCCTATTGCCATTAACCGGACACTTATAAACCTTCGATAAATACACAATAACTTCGAAAAGCATCGAAAAATCATTGGTGTATGCCATGGTAAAACCTGGGATCGAACTCAAGACCTCGTCTCAGCAGTCTATTACCCATGCCACTAGGCTACCGCGGTGGCTGAATAGGTGTTATATATTATACTTACAGGTAGAGGGCAGGACAAGTTATTGTCTTTGCAGGCGTCGGGCTGCGGCACCGGGAACGGGACGGGCAGATTCATTATCACCCCATGGACCACCGTCTGTAAAGTCTTCACTTCTTGAGCTGTAAATGACAAAGCTTTAGTTAGTCAAACTTGGAATCCCACAATCTTTCTGCCTTCGTCCGAAATATTTGTGGTCGGTGCCTCATTTCATTCTCTCGTTTACATTCCTGTCATGTCATGTGTCATCTACTCAGTCTTTGCCATATATACTCTATGCCGTGTTTACCATAGAGGCACTCAGGGCACGTGTCTAGGGCCCACCGCTTTAGGGCGCCCCACCGAAGGAGCGACAATTTCTCGTAAACCAACTTCTGAACTTTCTCACACAATATACCTCTATTGGAGAGTTGTCTTTGGGCTGCTATTTGGAAGACAATTTTTTTGTTGGTCTACGCCTTTGGTGTTACATACGACCATAGACCATGGTAACCGATATACTAGGTGGGCCACGAGCTTGTCTGCCACCTAAACAGTATAAAAAAAATAAAAGGGCCTCCCAAATTCATGAGTGCATAGGTAAAGACGGCCATCACTATCACGTGTTTCATTCATCTCTTCTTGAACTTGTCTCTGCTCCTATAGCATTCTACATCATACTTTGAACGTCTTTCATAACATTACTTCATCTCTTCACATATTAATCTAGGTACAATAGAATACGGCACCTCGGTATATAGGTAATTGAGGTGGTGGTGTGTGTCTAGATACGATTATCAGATCAAGCAAAAAGTTGAACCACACAAGGTATAGTATGTGTGAGGTATGAGATCATCTAGAAACATATATTTAGAAGGAAGGTCTTCCCATTATTTCTGATAATAATTTATTTAGTTAAAAATAACCCTTACGATGATGCCGTCCGATCGTTATTATAAATCTACAGACCGATTTTTTTCTCTCGTACGTACGTAGGTACACCGGATTCGATACCCAGTTCAACGAGGCAATTACCTATCAAAATAAAATTGCATGAATAGAGTTCGAATGTTTTTTAATTAAAATGTCCCATCTACAATAATTGAGGTAGGTAGTTACTTTCCTTCCATGTGACATTGTCGTAGGGCGCCCTGTATATAATATTCGGTAAAAACAGCCACATCGGCAGGCAGAAAGACAGATAGATATAACAAAAAATCTAATCTAAATCTATCTCTAACAATACGTAATGTTGTTTAAAGACCTTACTACGAGCCCATTAGACACCTATTAGACACCATAGTTGCGTTGTATTTCTAGACCCCATTATATACTTAGGATAATAATACTTCCTGTAGGTACAAATATAGCCGACCCCTCATTTCAACGCACGTAGACACATAACAAGGTTAATTGTCTTCCAACAACTTTAGTATGCAAAGCGGCGCTCCAACCAGAAAAGGTATATTTACATGTGAGTGAAATTGTAAATATTCTCGGATAATAACCAGTTTATACATACATATGTTCACGCCTGTAATCCCCGAAGGGGTAGGCAGAGGTGTATTAAACACCCACATTCCGCCAAATACGATTTTCGGTCCCACGTAATAGGGGGCGGGCATATTGCCGCCAATCGGACACTTTGTAAGAAAATGGCTATGTCAAAAATAAATTGCTAATTGAGAATGTTGCAGCTAAATAAATTTGGATTTTTTTTTGTACCGATTCCTTGCTATGCGGTGCAAGAAAATGAATTACATGCTTTGCCGCACAAGCACTACCAGTTAACGGTGTATAACATTATAATGAAATGCTAAAGTGAAATTTTCTTACAAAGAATAGTTTTAGAGAATTTGAAAATACAATTTCTTGAGCTGCAGAAAAACGCTCTGTACAAAATTGTTTCCTTCTTTTCTTAGCACGCACGTAGTGCAAATGCATAGACCGCCAGATAATATTAGAGAGTTTGTGTTGCGTTTGCACCTGTATGGTGATGGTCGTTAGGGGCACAGATCCTACTAATATTATAAAGGCGAAAGTTTGTTTGGATGGATGGATGTTTGTTCCTCTTTCACGCATAAACGGCTGGACTGATTTGGTTGAAATTTGGTACAGGGGTAGATTAGAACCTGGAATAACACATAGGCTACTTTTTATCCCGGGAAAAGGTTCCCAAGGGTTGCGGGAACGGGAACAAAATTCCACGCGGGCGAAGCCGTGGGCATCAGCTAGTTAATAATAAATAGTTACTATGTTTAGCGGTCGCTATAAAGTACAACAACTGGTCTAACTGTACTTACATATCGCATATCATATAATAAAGTATAACATAAGTATTGTACATTATAGTAGGAACATACCTAAATACATTATTGTTTTTCCTATGGCAATCGAACCATAAGTACTTAAAAATCATTTGCGATAAGTCCCAAATTAAAAACAGGAAAAGCTTTGGTATTTAATACTGTAAATAATATCAAACAATAGCTTTATTGTTGAATAATATTAGTTAAACTTTTCCTCTGAAATATAGTAGATATGACTAAAAGAGTTAAATGTGCTTATGATCTTAATAATTTATTCATCGTAACCATGAACAACTATCATATATATATTCGGTCCTCCGTGATCGTAAAGGTGCGTCCAGATTTGTAACATGAACAGCGGACCGGACAGCATGACATTCAGAGACATGATGTTGAGTGTGGACGTAACAATTTGTGGCATATGGACACACAAACTAGAGGTGTATTTACACGGCCACCAGTCGTGCGATAATTTCATTTAAGCTCAGCTATCACGCAGCTGAATACGCGACAGACACGCACTTGTGACACGGTCATGGTAAAATGTTACGTAAATGTAGACGCGGCATAACGTACCTACTTGTCTTTCATTCTGAGAAATTGAGCGAGGGATAACATGGGCTCTGGGCTCTATTATTTGCGTCATATTAAAAATATGTGTGTAAGCTCATACAAGTAGTATCCTAAACATAATAAGTACATCAATAAGTAGATCTAGGGTCCGAAAGATCTTAAAGAGTTTCCATGAATAATTTTATGTAGATAGATAGATAAATTAAAAAACTTACAAGGTGTGAAGTCAATGCTAATGGTGGCGTTCGTATTTCTCTTGAGAATGCATTCTTTTGCGTCTTCCGCGCACCCGCTCACTCCTACATTCTGCACAGTCCCCAACTTTGATCCTGGAAACAATAAGTTATAGTTTTGCATAAGAGAAGAAAAGTTTTTTGAATGATTATATCTAATCTTGGCTGGAATGCTCCCTAGCCAGATGCACAGTCGAAAGGCTGAAACACAGGATTACCTAGTTCAGGCACAACTAATTAATTATCCCTAAGCAAAGACCTATGTAAGACACTTAACTGAACAAACATTATTATATTATAATATACATCACTACATAGTATAAAATAAGGTCGCGTTTTCTGTCCCTATTTTTCTTGTCCCTTTGTATGCTTAAATCTTTAGAACTACGCAACGGATTTTGATGCGGTTTGTTTCAATAGATAGAATGGTTAAAGAGGAAGGTTTATATGTATATAACATCATGCTACGACTAACAGGTGCGGAACAGGAATGAAAAATGTTGCAAAAACGGGGTGAGGTCAGCTAGTGTTACATAAAACGAAGCCATCTGGTGGCGAAACGGAGTTCGCCGGGTTTGCTAGTCTAATATATATCTCATGCATAATGTAACAACGCACGATAGATTAAGGACTATGTAAAATATTGTACTTTATTATGAAAAATATTGTAAAAAAAATTAAATATATAATAAAATATTAATATTATAATAAAATATTGTACTTTATTTATTGTATTTTATTATGAAATTTGATTTGATTTGACTAATGACCTGAAAAAGGCGGTTGGTACCTACCGACTGGATATTTGTTTTTGCTCGATAAGCTCGCGTTTGGCCACTATCTCACCGGTGGGCAAACGGTGAGGAAGAGTGCAGTGCTGAGGGCGGAGGATAGGTAGCAGTTACGAGGTAAGTATTACACTAATATAAATATATTATCGATATGTATAACATTAAGTTCCACCAATTGCAATCAATCAACAGTATAACTGGTCTAACAATCATTTAGCCAAAAATGTATTTTATATATAAAATTCTCGTGTCACTATGTTCGTTCCCGCACTCCTCCGAAACGGCTTGACCGATTCTTATGAAATTTTGTGAGCATATTGAGTATGTCTGAGAATCGGCCAACATCTATTTTTCATACCCCTTAGTGATAAGGGTTGTTCACCCTCATTTATAAGGCAAAACAACGTTTGCTGGGACAGCTAGTTTTATATAATATTTCCAACAAACGATTCATAAAATTATTGCATTTAAATATATGATGAGAGTTGACAAAATACTTAATGGGAATATAATCGGCGGATTTGAAATATTCTAAATCACAATTGAAAATTCGACACCTGTATCTAACTTTAATCTATACAATTATATGATTGTAAAAAAAGTTTGTGTTTGTCCCCGATGAACGCAAAAACTGCTGAATGGATTTCGATGAGGTCTTTTTTGCTTGAAGGAGTTTGGTCTAACTTAAAATCTTACGTTTGTTTGATTGCAATCGGTTAAGTAGAACCCACCATGGGTAGAACCAGAGCTATGATTAGAAATATAGAATTTGAGTTGCACTTATATATATAATATTGTTTAACTAGCGTTATTCATGAAATTATCATTTCAATTGGCTATACTGATACGACGGAGAGTAAATAATGCGAAAAAAAGAATAAAGAAAACCCAAATAGTATTTTTTCATGTCAATATGTTTTATACCAGGAGTGCTACAGGGGCCTTCGGCTTCGGGAGTGTTCCCCCCTGTATTCAGGGCTACCTATGCCCTGGGCACACCAGAATCTGGGGGCCCTCTTGTTTTTTTATACCGTTTTGGTGGCAGACAAGCTCACGGCCCACCTGATAGATTGGTTACCATGGCGTATGGTCGTTTGTAACACAGCACAAAAATAACCCTCCAGTGACTTTTTTGAAAGAATAGTGTTCTTAAGTTGGTGTGCGACACATTATCACTCCTTCAGTGGCCCCCCCTGAAGCGGTGGGCCCTGGACACGAGCCCCGAGTGCCTCTATGGGAAAGACGGCATTGCCTGTATATATGTAAGATGGACTTTGGGATACCAAGTCAATTTTACCAATAAACAATCGCAGAGCAAAGATTCACATTATTGCAAGTTCATATGGGTTGACGATATTTGCCTACGTGTGAGTGAGCTTGTGTTTTCGCCTGTTGTATGAAGTTGGCCTTCTGTAAGTACCTATGTATTTTGTAATGTATGTATAGACTTAGAAACGGAAGTATGGGTAATGGTGATTCGAATCACACACCCTTATTGTGTTCGATTGTCAGTCACGCCTCGTCTACAAAAGGCTAACTATACCATATTAAATTATTCTATGGACCTAAGATGCGAGAAAAAATAACACGGCCCTAGTGCGCGGTATGTTTTGATCGCTATACAGTTCCTATCTTACTGTCGGTAACTAAAAGTCCAAATAGCCGTACGGTTTTAGTCGGTTAAGTTTGACATAACCATCCGTGGGGGTTTCCGAACAGAAAAGAAAAAAGTAGAGCTTCTACTTCCATAGACAAAAAAAAAAGAACACAACCAATTTTATAACATTTTTTTATATAAGGATACCTATTAGCAACCGTAATTACTTACTAATATTCCCTCTAACCCCTCCAGCTAAGGTCAACGGCTTGTGTTAGGGGTGGGTTCACATCGGTAGTATAATGACCAGAATTCGAACCCGGGACCTTCCTTAGGCAATATCCTTAACCACTAAGCTACTAACTATTAGTTACTTCCAGTTGGGAAGCCGTTGACTGGACGGGTGATTAGCCTTTCTGTATGGGGCATTTTACCCACTTCCCCTGTTAGGACTGCCATGGACGTTCTTATGATAACCGGAACCGACGCGACGGCGACGGCTTAACGTGCAGATCAATGCAAAAAGCTATATGACATACTAATATTTGCACTGAGCGGGGTTCAAACTCACGTCTCCTGCGTAGCAGTCGCGTTCACTACCGCCACGCCACGGAGGCTGTATAACTATACTTACATATAATAATTTATGTTTCGTTTACATATAAATAGGTAGATCAGTAAATGGTCATTTAAATGCTGTCTATATCATCATTACTCAGAGACCATTTATATGCGACTCCAACTATTAAATAACCATCATAATATTGCATGTCTACCTACTTTTGCATAAACGTAATGGTGTATATTATACTAATAATATCTTTATCATAATAGGGCATAAGGGACCCCACCTGGTTTAAGTCCCAATGTTATAGGTGGCTAGCCTATTGTGTTAATAAAATAAACTATCGATGTCTTGTTTCTTTATAAGACAATAAGTAAACAAGAGTGGTATCCTAAACTTAATTACCCTCATTAATTAGTAGATCTATTGTCCAGTAGCTTCTAAGATCCGGGCCTGGGGGTGACGGGTGGAGCCGCCTGTCACCCTAGCAGAAGCAGGCTACGGCGATGGCGCAAAGTGCCACTGTGCCCAGGGGCTAGATAGGGACACCATGGTCCCCACATCAGGGGAAGAGGGTCATCTCAACAGAGATGTCCCCGGGTCTGCCGGAGTGCGAGAGATATGTCTAGTATAATCTCACATCCGGCAATCAAGGACCCATGGACGGCGTTTTGGTCGGTTCGAGTCCGACATAATCACCTCCACCGGTTTGGCGGAGGTGGTATCCGCGGGGATTTTGCGCACGAGGACAAAAAGTAGCTTCTAAGATTAGTGAGAAGTGGGTATGCAGTGGCATCTATAGCCCACTTCACTACATAGAATGAAAAGTGAAAAATGTAGTTAAAACAGGGTGACGCAGATGAAGTTGCGCGGGTCAGCTAGTTTATAAATATGGTACACATAAATATTATCTTATTTGGTTTGGATATTTATAGTGCACGCGCATGTCTAGTACTGCATAGAATAATTGGTATTTGATGTACGTACGACCACAAATAACTTACTTACCTAATTATTGGGTACGAGAATATAACTCCTGCTAACAACACTATACTTTAAAATGCACTGCATCATGCATGTGACTTCTCTCAATAACGGCGTAAATGATTGTTAATACCTAGTACATAATATGCCTATTCAAGGATTCTATTCTCAAGATAGGAGTGCTTTTTTTCATCAAACCCGATTGTATCTAACGTGTATACTTACTCCATCTGTTTAAGAAAGAAAGAAAGAATTTATTTGCTCATAAATATGGTAGAACAGACACACAGACAGCACATTATTTAGCCGCAGTATGTGGCATGCAAAGAATAATAATATTTTAGATCAATCTACATAACGTCACGTAGACCCATGGTAAGCATAGTTTGACTAGCTTGTGTTATGGGTTCTAGAATGCAGATAAACATACTTAGATATTTTTTTTGTATATACATACATATTATATATACAAACGTCCAGTCAAATGCAAATATTCATATTCATGCGCACAAATATTTGCACTGAGCGGGAATCGAACCCCCGCCTCCTGCGTAGCAGCCGCCTTCACTACCGCCACGCCACGGAGGTCACCACCACGCCATATTTATACTTATATGTATTCATATCTATAGTATATATGTATTCATATAGAGTACAGTGGTATGGGTATGATAATGATATGTTACTGCCTCAGTGGTACCTTTTATGTATAGCTAAGTGTTAAGTTCACTCTTAATAATGCACCTATTGAATGTCTCTCTGTACCACCTTTGGTTGACTGGTAGAGAATGCCTACTGCATTAAGTCTGCATATGTACTTGTGCATAAAGTTCAATAAAAAAAGTGTGACTAAAATCTGTAGTGAACTTTGACATAATTATCGATGTTATTATTTATTTGTAGAGTCATGAGTAATTTGATGATATTGTTTCATTGCTACAAAGACAAACGTCACGCGTTGATTAAGTGCGTTGAACTTTGAAACATGTTGATCGTGTTATTATCAGACTATTTTTAAATAAAGAAAAACTGCGTATTTTACGTCATAAAGTTATGATTACTACCGTTAATAGATCATAGCCTCTGCATTACCGCATCTGAATTTAAAATGTGTAATGAATGTAAATACTTATGCACTCTTTATGTAAGGCTATATTTAACAAGTTGATAGGATTTCTTTTTACCCGACTGCGCGACGCAAAGGAGGGTATTGTGTTTATCAGTCTATGTATGTATGTATGTATGTATGTATGTTTGTTTCTATGTGGCGTTCTAGAGACCAAACGCGTAGGCCGATTTTGATCATTCTTACGTGAATCGATTCGTCTTAACCTTGCGAGTGTCACTAAAGACATGACAGTAATCAAAATTCACCACAGCGACAACCAGACGCCATATTGTCAAAATGAAAAAAAAAAAGTCGATGAACTATGTCAAGTGGGGTGTCGTTGAATAGGTAATTTTAAATCATATTTAGGTTTCTTTTACCATTTTTCATTTTAAATAATAGTTTAGGATATATAACGATTTAAAGTTGCTTAACAAAACATTCGTTCTTGCTAATTTTCTTACTTATTGATTTAAGTTTATATTTTAAGTATAAACGATATACAAACAAAAATATTTTTGGTAAAAAAAAATAACTTTTCAATGAATCGTAACTAAAAAGTATAGAATAAAAAAATAATTTAAAGAAAAACAAAAAACCCGACTGCGTAAACTAAAAAGAATGAAACAAGCCCAGTAGTTTAAAATTCATACAATACTCACAGTCGGGGCCCATTCAAATTTTACCAATTAAATGTTCCCAAGGGGCCCCGACTGTGAGTATTGTATGAATTTTAAACTACTGGGCTTGTTTCATTCTTTTTAGTTTACGCAGTCGGGTTTTTTGTTTTTCTTTAAATTATTTTTTTTTATATTTTTATTTCGAGCATGTCAATTTGATTTCATCCCGCCTGATGTGTGTGGTATGGCTATAGGACTGCTGAGACGAGGTCTCAGCTTCGATCCAGGTTCTACCATGGCACACATCAATGACTTTTCGATGCTTTTCGAAGTTATGTGTGTATTTATCGCAGGTTTATAAGTACCCAGTTAATGGTAATCGTGCGAAAAATCCCCACGGATACACCCCCGCCGGAGCCGGTTGCGAAGGTTATATCTTCGGAATAAGCCTAAGTCTAATTTATCCAGAGTAATATAGATGGCGTTAGTATAATGAACTAGATCTATGTCTTTTGTTTCTTTAAAAGAAAATAACTAAATACATGTAAATAGTATCCTAAATTTAATTACTTTCGTAAGTAGATCGATATCGCCAATTTGGTTGTGGAGGTCTGATGGTAGTCACTTCACGGAAAATATCGAAGTTCAGCCGCATCTTTGTCAGACTTCCTATACAGTCCCGGATCCTTTAAGCGGGGCGTGAAAAAGCATCTGATGAGGCTGTCAAGCTGAGCGCCACCATTGTAGCACTGAACGGGTATGCAATGGTGACCCTCTTTCATGAGACTTTGCCTTCAGCTTAACATCAGGCGAGGTGAAGTCAAATTGACGTGCCATAGATAAAAAAAAAGACTATAAAGGCGACCCCGCTGAGTTGGGAAAATAAACTGAGAGAATGATGATAAATGTATTGTATAGTACTCTCTAAAAATAATAATTATTCATACAATTTTTGTTTCAAATTATCCAGGAACTCCACTTTCGGTGGTTACACCGTGGTCCCTTCACCTAAAAGCGATTATCTCGAATGAGATGACCGAGGTTTGCGGAGTGCGAAGGATATGATGGTTACTATCTCACCTCCAGCAACTAAGGAACCAAAGACGGCGGGCGTTTTAGTCGGTTCGAGTCTGAAATAACCTCTACAAACGGTTCTGGCGGGAGGTATCAGTGGGGATTTTTCGCACTATAAAAAAAGGAACTTTTGCAGTGGACATTAAAGACAGTGTCCTGTTTTACCCGTGTACCGATGGTTTCAAAGAAATTTGAGTGTACTTATTATGTGTAATATACCTATCGTCAATCACCTCGGTCTATTACATAACTGCTAAGGCTATAAGACCATTATCGCTTATTTGTAATTACGGATATTTAATGTGTCATTAACCTTCTGTATTTTACCGTCTCTATTGCGAATTTGCGTTGCAGGTATACACGTGGTTTCTTTTCATCGTTATCGTCATTTCAGCCATAGGACGTCCACTGCTGAACATAGGCCTCCCCCAATAGACCTCCAATCCGACCGGTTGCAATGGATACCCGCGACTTTGACTATGTCGTCCATCCATCTAGCAGGACGCCGTCCCACGCTTCGTCTACCGGTACGCGGTCTCCATTCGAGAACCTTTCGGCTCCAGCGGCCATCTTTTCTTCTTGCTACGTGTTCCACCCACTGTAACTTCAGCTTGCTAACACTTTAGGATATATCGACCACTTTCGTTCGTCTACTAATCTCCTCATTTCTGATTCGATCTCGTACAGAAATTCCGAGCATAGC
Organism: Pelosia muscerda; assembly: GCA_963691645.1. Classification (NCBI taxonomy): domain Eukaryota; kingdom Metazoa; phylum Arthropoda; class Insecta; order Lepidoptera; family Erebidae; genus Pelosia; species Pelosia muscerda. The sequence goes on along the minus strand of OY829109.1, from coordinate 15,412,538 downwards.
ACTTTCAAAAGCTCGCTGTGTGACCTTGAGCTGCCTTATGAGGCCCATAGTGAGGGTCCACGTCTCGGCGCCATAAGTCACCAGTGATGGTCTCTTTTAATTCTTTTTTATTATTAATAAATTAACGAATTGCCTACTTTATTCTTCTGTGTAGTAATTATAAAAGGTTTAATTCCTTAAAACGTCTAGTTTTAAATAAATTACTCTACGAATTATTCACAAACTTTCACACGTATAATATATTAGGAGATTAATTAAAATACATTTTAATAAATATAAAGGACAGTGGCGTGGTGGTTGTGAATGCGATGGCTACGCAGAAAATGCGGTTTCGATCCCCGTTCTGTACAAATATTTGTATGCATGAATATGGGCATCGATCAGGTCGTGCCTCGGGTACCCATAGGTCGTGGAGGCCAGATGACACAGTAATTAGTATTACCGTGCAGATGGCTAGGAATGCCAATTTATTTTGCTCATCTTTAGTCGCTAATGCACAGCATATAAAATGTATATTTTATTGTAAAATATCGTTAGATAATTTAAATTATCAATGAGTTAAACAAAATATGGAGGAAGATGAAACACATACTGTGCAGTCCGCCCTAGGAAGACAATGAATTGCCCGGGTCTGCCGGGTTGAGAGGGATATTTTAGCCACTATCTCACCTCGGAAAACTAAGGACTCAGAGATGGCATGTGTTTCAATCGGTTCGAGTCCGACATAACCTTCCCAACCGACTATGGCGAGGGATATCTGCGGGAATTTTTCGACAAACTTAAGACAAAAAGCCAAGTTGATAAAGAAACTATCCTTTATTAAAAGCTATTCCTCCTCAAAGACCAGGCCAGGTTGACGTCGAAACACATATCACATGTGGTGAGAGGATTCAACAGGGTCGAAGTGTTGGCGATAACGTACCCCAAAACGAGATAAGTTGATAAAATATCAGGGAAGTGACATTTTGATAAAATTATTGGACTGAGTCATCTTTAGTGTGACTGTACAACGAATGTATCATGAATATAACTCTGATTATGACTCAGTTTATATATTTCAGATTATAGGTAAGCACATAAACAGAACAGTTAAATGAGGTATGTATATTAACAATAGTATGTAGGTAGGTATATTAATAATAATAATAACTTTATTGTAAGGATGTACATTGTTAACTATTAGTCTAGGTACTTGAGTAATATATAGAGAAGGCGTATCACCTTGGATTTGATTTCGTTTTTATTTAGATCAAAATTGTATGTAATTTTTCATTTATCTGCTTATGTGCTCATTATATAGTACTGATGCCTAGCAAACGTGGTTTTATGAGGCGTAACCGAAGGATAGTTTTTACGTGTATTGGGATTAGAGGGATATTATTTTAATCGTTCAGTCTCATACAAAAGAATAATATATTATTTCGTCTGAGGGTTCATTGTGATATGTTTCAATATTGACTAGTCAAAATCGTTAGTAGTCTACTGGTTAAAAAAGTCGGTTTAACGATCAAAAGGTAAATTCACTGTTAAATCGATCGGGATATTTGCTGCTTGCAACAGCGCCGAAATATCGGTTACGCGAAGAAATTAACAAACTTGGTAAATATCCCGATCGATTTTACAGTGAATTTGTAAATGACCATGTCAATCTAAGATCAAAAGGTGCCAGATTCGATCCTGGTCCATTCTAACATAAGCAAATTTAGCTTAGCTGGAGTGGCACGGATATGCTTTTTATTAAATACTCGCGCAATTGAAATTATTTTTAACAATGTTTCAAACCCAACGTTTCGATTACTTTTCAGCAGTTATGGTCACGGAAAAATTAATTTATTTTTTTGTATATCGTGCAAACTTAATTGTAATCTTCAGTTATGAACTTCGTGACAATCAGAATAGTAAGTGGCGCTTTATCTAGTCGCTAATAACAAAGCACTAATACTATTAATAATACTAACAAAGCGCTGATAACAAAATAACAAAGCTACAAAATACAGTTATAAAAATGGACAAAATTATCTTAGTTATGTAGATAGCGAAAATAAAAATCTTCTTTCGTAGCTGGTTATGAAAATTGGTTCCGAAAACGACCATTTTTTTTCGTAACTTGTTTTTAAAACAAGAACTCTACCATTCCTATTCGTAGCTGTTTATCAAATAGCAGTTACAAACGAGGACGAAAGTAATAAATTCAAATATTCTATGAAATATTTTTACATATTTCACACACATATTACTACATAAATTACTAATAACGCCTAACGCGTGCTAGATAACGTTATCTAAGCCCAATTATAATTAAAGTTAATAAAATAAACTACAATTACCACAATCCGTCCAAAACTTGGCGTGCGCACTGGCAAGTAGAACTGTTACAGTTACGAAAAACAACATTTTTACGAAAATTAGTGTTTTTGCAATTCTTTAAAAAAACGCGCGCTAACGTGCAATCGACTCGCGCGTTCGTGAAGGACTGACCGAACTAAACGGATGAGCAGTTGTGTCGACCTTTGTTGCTTTATAAAATGCGCCGGCGCCGGTCATAGAGCAAGCGGGGGTCAAGGAGAGACATGTTATTCATATTTACATTTATAGGGTTTTTACGTTTTTATGATTTAAGACCATATACATATGGTCACGCCCGTAATTCCCGAAAGGGTAGACAGAGGTGTATTAAATTCATTTCACCAACTATGATTTCCAGTCCTACGTAATAGGGGGCGAGCCTATTGCCACCAATCGGGCACTTTGTAAAAAAATGGGTATGCTGAAAATTAATTCCTAACCGAAAATCTTGCAGCTAAATAATTTTTTTTTGACCTGATACCTTGCTATGCTGCAAATTTCAAGGAAATTAATTAAGTGCCTAGCCGCACAACATTGGTAAAGGTCTATGTCCAACATTGAACTACGATGGACTAATTGATTGATTGATTGTAGAACTAATCAAAGAAACGTCATATCTTCACTAAACAAGTAACATATTCTTTGCACATGACCGGAAGAGCATCGAGCCACTCACGCGCATGTTTCAGGAAAACTTACGATACAAACCATGTTGAGTTGGTCCATGTGTAGGTACGTGTTGTGTCATAGTAAACAAAGGATGATTTAGCAATAAACACATTGCTTACTAACACTATTTACGTTGTTTTACATTTAATACATTTAATATTAAACTGGAATGTATCATTTACCATTTAAAATTTAAAAGATGTTTAATGAAAAAAAGTTATTATAAAGTAGACGAATATCTTGATGATAAAAATGCATGGTCATAATAATCTCTTGCTCTTGCACCCATAACTTATTATAATTATAAACAAACAGAACTAATTAAAACGAAAATAAAGGATAACGATAATCTACCTGAGTTTCTTGCTGGTCTCTTCTCAGGAGATTTAACTACCGAACCAGCGAAAGAATCATTTTCAAATTATTTATTTACTAAGTATTTTATTTATTATAAATTATAATATTTTTTTTGACAAATGTAGGTAAGTACATAATTATTGTAAAACTTTGACATTCATAAGTGCTCTTTATGTGCCTAAACTGAATAAACGAAATTGATTCTTTGATTCTTTGATACCATCTAGCGGGCTACAGTCAGTTGACGGACTAAATCTATACTAATATTATAAAGAAGTAAAGTTTGTGTGTTTGTATATTTGTTAAATTGTAAGGAGTAATCTCGGGATCTACTGAACCGATTTTAAAAATAGAAAGCTACATTATTTCTGAGTGTTATCACTACATAGTATAAAACAAAGTCGCGTTTTCTGTCCTTAAGTCCCTTTGTATGCTTAAATCTTTGAAATTATGCAACGGATTTTGATCGATGCGGTTTTTTTTATAGATAGAATGGTTAAAGAGGAATGTTTATATGTATATATCATCATGCGACTAACAGGTACGGAGCAGGAATGTAAAATGTTGCAAAAACGGGGTGACGCAGACGAAGTTGCTCGGGTCAGCTAGTTAATATTAAAGTGGCATGGGTAATGGACTGTTGAGACGAGGTCTCGGGTTCGATATCAGGTTTTACCATGACACACACCAATGACTTTTCGATGCTTTTCGAAGTTATGTGTGTATTTATCGCAGACTTATGAGTGTCCGGTTAATGGTAATAGGCTCGCCACCTATTACATTGGGACCTAAACATAAACTGGCGAAATGTGGATGCTACCCCTACCTCTGCCTACCTCTTCGGGGATCAAGGCGTGAGTTTATGTTGTTGTTGTAAACTCGACTGTATCATTTACCATCTAGAGGGGTACAATCAGTTGATGGACTAAATAAAAAAAATATACATGACATCCATATAGATATGCTCATGTCCATTTCCCCTCCAGGGTAGACATAGGTGAAAATAACAACCATTGTATTCGGTCCCACGTAATAGGGGGTGAGCCTATTGTCGTATGCCGGGCGCTCTTGTTGACTCGATGTTACATCACATGTAGTTTAAAAAACGATTACATGAATTCCTACTAAACAAAATGTATTATAGTGTGAAACAATACCTGGACGATAAGAACATCGATTAATATACATAGATCAGACATTATACATGTATACGGATATATAAATTTGAAATTAATTACTATAATTTTGACATCATGCTTGTATTTACATTAAAATATGTAATTGATTAATATAGTTTTGACATTATGCTTGTATTGACATTAAAATATGCAATTGATTAATATAGTTTTGACATTATGTTTGTATTAACATTAAGATTTGCACGCTCTACGGAGCAGAATATGATGTACTCGCTAGTTTTTAAGACCCATAATGTAACCATATTCGAAGCAAATAAATATATGAATTGAATTGAATTGAAATTTCGAAGTTTACTACATGTCGAAGTATTGTACTGTCGAAATTCAGTCCGCAAGTCGAGTCCCTTTCTTTGTCCCATGCATCTAGGGCCGAGTCTGAGGTGTATATATCTGTCTGATGTTAAACAGCACTATCCATTAGGGGTCTTTACGACACCGCATGGAAATAGATGGTGTCGCTCACCATGTTTTTTTAAATAGCAAATGATACGTACAGTGGGCTCCAAAAGTTCCTGGACAATTTGAAACTTATATGAAGTGATACAACTACACAACTATTAGACTAAGATGCTACTGGATAATAGATCTACTTACAATGTAATTAAGTTTAGGATACTATTTGCATGAGTTTACTTATTTTATTCTAAGGAAACAGGGCATCGATCTGGTTTATTTAACTAACATAAACTAACGAAATGTTGGTGCTAGCACTTCTGCCTACCTCTTCAGGTATATAGGCGTGAGTTTATGTTATGTTATTTTTATCTATGTTACTTTTTGTTGAATTAGACTTAGACTGTCAAAAGATTATACCTATATCCTAAGGTGTCTAGAAACGTTCGAAGGCTCAAATTATTGACTGAAATTGTAAGTTATTGGAGTTTTATTTAATTACCGAAGATTTTCCTTTAATTTTGTTTATTGCTAGCTGATGTTTGCTGTATACCCGCGTCATATTCTGTTCCCGTGACCCATAGGAACGTTTGTCAGGCTAAAATCAAACATTTTGCTGAATAATCTTGTAAAGTAAACTACATAATTCAGCAGTGAGATGTGCCACCGTAATTAATCTTTCCGTTCACATCAATTAGCACATATAAGTGACACTTTAGTACCAAGAAGTCAGTTAAGTGTTAGTGTGCTTAATATGTGGAAGGATAAAAGTATGTGAAATTCTTTGGAGATGAAATGTAACACGTGGGCCGACACGCGGTTATCAAATCTGTGTGGAGCATGTAATATGATGCAGCGGGACTAGACTATGAATATGTATATTTTATATGTATTTCATAACATAAATATTAACATAAACTCACGCCTATATCCTTGAAGGGGTAGGTAGAGGTGCTAGCATCAACATTTCGCCAGTTTATATTTAGGTCTGAATATACGTATACGGTGCAGAATATTCCATCGAGAACCAAGCGGTTCGGTGAGTCTTTCCTCTGCCACACCATTAAGTCCTAGAATTCCTACAGTCCCGGGTCCTTTAAGCGGAGCGTGAAAAAGCATCTGATGAGGCCGTCAAGCTGAGCGCCAAAAAAAATTCAGTAGAAGGTTTCTATAGGGTCGACAACACGAGTGTGAGGCCTTTGTTGTTGCAAACGTCCATAGGCCACGGTGACCACTTTCCATTAAGTGGGTTCATGACTGACATGAAGTTAATTTCTTGCAACAAGCATACAAAAAGAAAATATCACAACCTATAGCAGTCTACGTCAATATATCGATATTAAGGGCCCTAGAGACCCTGGGGCTCTACGCACTTACTTGGAGTGGGCAATAGATACAAGGTACCAGGGCCCTAATTCTGCTAATTTAGGCATAATGATTCTAGCAAAAAAAGAAGGATTTTGACGGAGGTAGGACATGACGGTATTCCCCGTCCTAATTGAGCAGTCCGACTGGGGAAGTACCTTCGCCCTACAGAATACCGCGGCTAATAATAACCTTGTGTTGTGTTTCCGGTGGTGAGTAGGGTAGCCAGAATTCATTGGGAGGTTTTGTGTTGTCATTGGGAAGATCGAGAGATCGAGAACAAATGTTCTTAGGCCACGGTGACTACTTTACATCAGGTGGGCCACGTGCTTGTCTGCCACTTAAGTGATATAAAAAAGAGGGTTAATTCTCGTAATAATAATTTATCCATTAACTAGCTGTTACTCACGGTTCGATCCGCGTGAACTACCAATGCCGTTCCCTCTGTTCCATAAAACCTTCTTTAGAGTTCAAGGAATAAATAAAAAAAAATCGAATTGATTGAGCTGTCTTCGAGTTTTGCGCTTAGCAACATATTTCGTGAATTATTTTTATTTATATAGATTTCACTTTGATTCTTTCATGAGAAATATATTACGATAATACGAAAAACCGTTTTTTTATAGTATGAAATGCAATCGGAACTCAATTTTATCCGATAAATGTACCGAATCAGACCTCTGTCAATAATAACATACACACGTGCAGATTCATTCTTTCTTATTTTATTACGGTACAAGACTTTAGGTAATCTCATATTGATAACGTAACTGAACATATAATTATAGTTCCTTGAATAAATAAATGAATATTCTATTCTCTTGAGGCTGAACGAGGAGCCCACTAGTAGTGAGAAACTTTTAAGTAAAAGTTAAGAAATATTAGCATAGGTAAGTATATTAAAATTGTGGATGCTTCTTACCCGAGGAGTTATTTTATGTGCAAAACAGTTAACGGTTTTGTCTATTCGCGCATAATTCCCTTTTTTTCTCTCACATATTAGGTACTTAATGTTTCGATTCTGGTAAAACCATAAAAAAGATTTAATTACTATTAGATTGCTATTAGAATAAACAGCCTCTGTGGCGTAGCGGTAGAGAATGCGACTGCTATTCAATTCATATATTTCATTTTTTTGTATGTTATCAGTGCATATTGCGCCTCCTTCTCAAGCATTACTTGCTCGCAGAAGGAGGCAAGCCGGCGAGCAAGACAAATCTCATTCCTAGGGCCGCCACTAGGACCCGCCTCGGCGTCTCCCACGCCGGGCACTCGGTCAGCATGTGCAGCCCCGAGTCCTTTCGGATCCGACGCAGGTAATCCCCGAAGCACCCGTGCCCAGTGATCACCTGCGTCAGCCGGTACGAGAGGCTACCGTGTGGCCTCTCTAGCCAGTCCCCCATGATGGGTCTTACCGCCGCCGCCGCGCCGCTACTACGGCGTGCCCTGAGCGTGGTTGCCCAAGTCGTCGCTTCCCACTCGGAGATACAGAGATATGCTAGAGCTTGAGATAGGGCTTTACTAGAGAACTGGCATTGATTCTAACAGCGCTAGAGGTAAATAATAATGTCTATTCATTGAATACCTCGTATGCGTAATTGAATACGCTGCCGTGAAACAAATTACTACACCACGACAGAAACTTAAATATTCCATTGATTCGACAGTAGCAGCACCATTGAATACCTCGTAAAGACTTGGCAGATCCTACCATTATTACCTATACCTAGGACTACTATATTCCACTTGGCGCTCATAACTTGGACGTATAAGGATGACAGGAAGACGGCGTTTATCGGTCATCCGGCATCAGCGCGACAATAGACATTCTTGAGAAACCCTCGAGTTGGTGTGTGACACAGCCCGAGCCGCTGTGGATTTCAAACTGAATGATTAAATAATTTTTAAATGGTATTTTAATGATTTTTTTCCGTGCGCGAAATCCCCGATCCCACCGTAGTCGGTGAGAGAGGTTATGACAGACTCGAGCTGACTAAAACGCATGCCGCCTTACTATATTATGTCCTTATATTTATATCTCTTTTACACGGCAAATAAATTAATTATTAAATATAACTAAAAATGATATAATAATGAAACAAAATGAAGACTTCAATTAAAATGCGTTGAGAAATTCCTCCGCATCACCTGCTTCTTGTGGTAGAAGACTGGCAGCATTGCCACGTTGTATGGCAATACTTATTCTCTGTCCTAAGAAGAGGCCACCCTTCTGGTTACGAGAAGCGTCGACCATACGCTTCGCAATCTCCCTGAAAAGTAGCAGGCGCTCGGACCCCATGACCCCAACGTATCGACTCCATTACGTGACCGTTAGAATTCTTAGCGTAAATTATATCATTGTCAGTGAATTTCATAAATGTTGTCTATTATTGTGTAGACAGAGTTATTATATTTTTGATATTCCATTATTATTATGCATGATGAATCAATTAGTCACTTATTCTTAGGTCATTAATAAAATACGAGTACATGTGCATACGTAAAGGAAAATTGTATATTCGAAAAATAAAAAGCGGGTCAAGTGTTATTCTGCGAGTGCCAGGTAGTATACGGCAATGCCCTCCCCCCCCCCCCCCCCTCTGGTACCATGGCTGACTGAGCTTGTGACCACGACTGGCACAGTGCAACCTGGTCGAAACGTCAAGCAAATCAAAAGGTAAATTATTATATTTATTTACCATGATCGCGTTAATACCCGGGTTTCGTTAACCGAATAGGTAGGTACAATGATTAATGAAATATGCGAACTCGAAGCATTAATTCGCTTCTATCTACAACAGAGAGAAACTAAAAATCTCATATTTGTCCCCCCTCCCCCCTTTTATCGGGTGCAAAATCCTCACGAAGGTGGAGGAGATTATGTCGCACTTGAACCAACCAAAACTCTTGCCGTCCTCGGATCCTTGATTGCCAGAGGTGAGATTATACAAGACATATCTCTTGCACCCCGGCCATATTTGCCCCCCTGGACATAATCCTGTAACCATCATGGCTCACCACCTACTGAAGTACACAACAAAAGATTTAATTGTGTTTATTGCATTGTGTGATTCTATTAACGAGCTTACAGTGTTAGTACTCCCACGGTTTCCTACGATTCTCGACGAGAACATTATATTAGAGGGGGTATTGTCATCTGATTATAAGGGTATTTTAGAATTACCTCCTACACAACACTATTGTATTTAGAGCTATTAATTACATATACTGATCAACAATGTACCGACATCATTAGAATGCAATACGTGGTGTCGTGAATAATTAATTAAATAAACAGGGATTACATTCAGTAAATTTTCAAATCAGGTGATTTCAATTTGATGACACGTCATTATCATCATTATTATAGTCATAAGACCACTGTTGAACATAGGTTACTTCCATTAACCGTAAATCGGCGGCGGCAACCAACTGGCACCTTTTTTACCGTGCGTAAAATCTCCACGGATACCACCTCCGCTAAAACCGGTGGAGGTGATTATGTCGGACTCGAACCGACTAGAACGCACGCTGTTTATGGGTCCTTGATTGCCGGAGGTGGGATTATACAAGATATATCGCTCGCACCCCGGCAGCCCCGGGGACATCTCTTTTGAGATGATCTCCTTCCCCTAATGTGGGAACCATGGTGTCCCCATCTAGTTTCCAGGTATGGGGAGACGCACTTTGCGCTGCCGCCGCGACCTGCTTCTACTAGGGTGACAGGCAGGGCCTACCTGTCACCCTCAGACCTGCATCCAACAAGTATCAGCGACTCTAAATATGAAATCCGTCCATCCTGCGGGGGTCATCATACGCCTCGTCTACCAGTATGTGGTGTCCATTTCAGAACCTTGCGGCTACAACGGCCATCTTTTCTCGCTATGTGTCCCGTCCATTGCCACTTCAGCTTGATAACCCGGTGGGTTATGTCGGCAACTTTCGTTCGTTTACGGATCTTCTCGTTTCTAATTCGATTTCGTAGAGAAATTCCGAGCTCACTTCCCATAGCTCGCTGTGTGAAGTTTAGCTTTCTTTTGAAGCCTATAATGAGGGTTCACGTCTCGGCGATATTAATCATCACTGGCAACACGCACTGATGAAATACTCCATCATTAAGCACTGAGGTATTTTGGACGAGAAGAAGAAGAGACGCTGTGTAACTTTCCGAACGGCGTCGCTTCGAAGTTTGAGCGATGCATTATACAAATCGATATATCATAAAATATAATAAAAATTCATATTCTAAAAAAATTTGTATAACTATAAGAATTTACATATATAACTGTGAATCATTATTCCAGCTGTTAGAAGTCATTATTAACATTAGGTATCGTTAAAAATTACGTAGGTAAGTACATAATATTTTTTGTTTATGCATAACCTGCCTGTTTAAGGTCTGCTATCTAGATTTTAAACAGACATAATTTTAATAAATTAACTAATTTTATATTTTAATATGAAAACTCCACATAACATATAATTTTTCTACTAAAATTAGGTTAATGAAAAATAAATACATTTTGCTCGCCTATGCAGATGCTTTCTAAAATAAGTAAAAACAATTTCTGTTGTTTTAAAATTATGCCAGAAACATAATTCCTTTTTTTGTTTTGATGTTTAATTTACTTACTATTATATCTCGTACTAGCTGTTGCCCGCGGCTCCGCCCGCGTGGATGTCATTATCGCGTTGTACGACTCTACTCGATTCTCTACTTGCCTCTCTATACTACTTCTACTTGCTGTCATGACAACGGAAATAGTTAGTGATATTAGCGCCAATGTATAGAAATCTACCGGACTCATTGACATATTTATATTTACATATACATATTTATAGCCTAGATATTGAAGCTATTATAAGTGAAAGAATTATTGAAATCGGTCTAATAGTTTCGGAGTCTATTCGTTACAAACAAATCTTTCCTCTTTCTAATATGGAAGTGTAGACTTCTTCAGTATCAGTTATGCCTGGAGGGCAGGACTAATACGGCAAACCTTAAAGTCTTAATGAAAATAATATCGTGTTACATATTTAATTGAATGTGGTCGTGCCTCGGAGAGCACATTATGACTTTGGTCCCTGCTGTCATGCGAACATCTATGGCAATCGTAATGGTAGATGAAGCCTTAAAAAGGTAAAAAACGTAAACTGATCCAACTGCAATATTACCTATGGGTTTTGGAGGTCAGTCGCTTGACGGAAATATCGAAGTTATTCCGCGACCGTAATAAATGAATTTCCGCTCACTTAGAGTGCATTAAGCAAATTGCGAACTCTATCTAAAATTCCTGAATAATTAATTCGAAATAAAATTGTATGAAGTGATGCCACTATACAACTACTAGTCTTAGAAGCTACTGGATAATAGATCTACTCGTTAATGTAATTAAGTTTAGGATACTACTTGCATGAGTTTACATATTTCCTTAAAAACAAGACATCGATCTAGTTTATTTTATTAACGGTATCTATGTTATTTTTAACGATGGGGTAGGCAGAGGTGCTAGCACTCATATTTCGCCAGTTTTATGTTTAGGTCCTAATGTAATAGGTGGCGAGCCTTTTGCCACTTATAAACCTGCGATAAATACACACATAACTTCGAAAAGCATCGAAAAGTCATTGGTATGTGCTGTCGGAAAACCTGGGATTGAGCTCGAGACCTCGTCTCAGTAGTCCAGTTCCCATACCGCTAGGCTATGTTACTGTTGGTTAAATTACCCTTAGGCTGTCAAAGGATTATTTATAGATCTTAAGGTGTCCAGGAACTTATGGAGTCCCCCGTACCAACCGATATTTTTTTTTTATACTACGTAGGTGGCAGACAAGCACACGGCCCACCTGATGGAAAGCGGCCACCGTGGCCGATGAACGTGTGCAACACTAAGGGTGTCACACACGCGCTGCCTACCCTGAAGGGAAAGGGGGAGAGCTGGGAAGGGGTGGGGAGGCTAGGAAGGGGAGGGGAAGGAGGGGTATAGTGAGATCTGGCTACCCTACTTACCGGCGGGAACACAACACGATGGTTATTATGACCGCGGTCTTCTGTAGGGCGGAGGTACTTCCCCAGTTGGACAGCTCATTTCGGACGGGAGATACCGTCGTGTCCTACCTCCGTCAAATCTTGCGTCAAATCAACCATTAAATCTTGCGAATAGGTTAGTACGATATCAAAATAAGGCACCCATTAAGTCATAAATTAATTATTATTGTAGATATTTATTACGAGTTGTACCTGTGTGTACAAGACGGGGCGGTATTTACATCCTAAAACAACATGGCCGTGTTGCAACTGTGTCAGCGTTTGCTCTGTTTTATACACGCAGATGACCATGATTTAATAATGATATATATCTTTTTTTATTATGTATGATAGATGTCATTTGACTTCACGTCGCTTGTTGGTAAGTTGTAGGCAAAGTCTCAGGAATAGGGTCACCATTACAAACACGTACAGTGTTTTTCACGCCCCAGCGTAGATGTCAGGTACGAGTAGGTACAGTAGAACTCAAAAGTGCAGTAGCAATCCTACGCAACTATAGCGTCAACATTCTAGCGCTACTTGTGACCTTTTTCTTTTAAGACAATTTACGCACACATGTAAATTGTTCTTCTGTAGGCATATTTTCAATTTCGTTACAAACAACTATGTCGTCCGTGGCCGAGTGGTTCTGGCATAAGGATTACTAAAATGCAAGGTTGATGGTTCAAATCCTACGATCAACTATAACACTTTTTGTGTTTCATTTATAAATTAACAACAGGTTGATGAATAAAATATTATGTTTCTTGTAGAATTTATTATTTGTTAAACTTTAGCAAAGATCAACATAAAATGTAAAAAGTATGAAGGTAGATTTGAAATAAAATGGAATAATTACTGACTTAGAGAAAATAAAATGGCGTTGTTGTTTTTTAGTTGCTTGTTATGTGCTTGTTATTTACGTGAATCGATTCAATATTAAGTTCAACATGTCTACAAGTAATATAAGTATGGAAGTCAATGCTAATATTATGGCTTTATATATGAATGGACTAAATATAAGTGAAATAGCAAATGAAACTGGCTTATCCGTAAGTATAATAATATATCATTTTATTTTTAAATTATACTAGCTGTTGTCCGCGGCTCCGCCCGCGTGGATATCGGTTATCGCGACCAAACATAGCCTATGTGTTATTCTATGGTATACATATAAGCTATATTATTATTGTAAAGTTTCATTAAAATCTATTCTATCTATTGCTTACATTAATGTGTAAAAACTTCTTTTTAGAGGAATACTGTGAGCCGCTGGGAGAAGAGGTTTGAGGACGAGGGTGCCAATGAGTTTGAAACATCATTGATGACTGCTCGTCGCGTACTTCATGCCGAAGGCCTGCATCACCGGACGCCAATAAAACAGTTTTAACGCAACGGCATAAAGACGAAAGGTTAAGTTTTGCCTGGGAATACCTTGATTTTAACTGGGAAACGATTATAATCTCGGACGAAAAAGCCTTTTAAGTCCTGTCAGAAGGGAAGGATGCGGCTGTGGCGTAGGAACAATACACGCTGGTCTGACAGTAACATTGTTGTTAACATGAAGTCAGGCAGAATAAGTGTTAATATATGGGAATGGATCAGCGCGCCAGGACAGGCGAAATGGAGTTTATTCCGCCGCGAGCGAACAGCAGAAGTTATATGGACTTTTTACATACGATAATGTTACCTACAGTGCGCAGTGTTTTTCGTCATAGTTCGCGAATGGCTTAGAGAACATGCAGAGGTCAACGGCCAGCACGATCCCCTGATTTAAACCCTTTAGAAAATATATACGGTCCAGATGTCCTGAATTATTAAAGCAACATTGCATGCAAATATGTGACAATTTACGTGGGACAGATATTTATCAGAATGTTGTGGGGTCTATGCGCCGACGTCTATTCAGCGGTACTGAGAACAACGGAAGTCATAAAAATATTAATAATTATTATCACAAAAACTATTATTAAGTAATTATTAATATTATATCTTAATATTCTCTCTGAGCCTATTCCCAACTCAGTTGGGGTCGGCTTTCTGGTCTAATTAAGATCCGGCTGAGCTTAGATATTTTCCATGAAGCGACTGCCATATGACCTCCACAACTAAATTGGCGATATCGAAGATCTACAATACTAATTATACCTACTTAATTGAGTAAGTAATTGGAAAAAAGTAATCCTGTTGTTCTAAATATTAAATCTGTAAAAAAAGAATACTTTTGTTACATAACTTACAAGTAAGTAAACTATACTTAATGATCTTAAAAATATATTGAATAACCCAGTTAAGCAGGAAGTAGTTTTGTGAATTTGGTAAAAAGGGGACGTGCTGGCTATAGGACAATTTAGTTTAAGATTGTAAGATTGAGGTTAAGTTTCAATCCTCTTTTCCTTGAGAAAACGAATACTTAAGCTATAAACCTCAATAAAATTTACACTGAGTAGGCAGGTAGATAATAAAAATGAAATATATTTAGTTACGAATCAAACACTTTGTATTAATTCTTATTATAACCCCATAATTACTTAATCACATAAATAATAATTAAACTTCGTGCAAAATTACTTTATCAATATTTAATAGTTATTTGTGCAACAAGAGAGCAAAACTGTTTTTTGCTGCGAGTGCTGACTTTGAATCCTGAGCAAGCGAGGGATTCTAGGATTGAATCACGAGCGTAGCGAGTGATTCTACTGTAGAATCCTGAGCGTAGTGAGGGATTCAAATGCGCGAGATGCAAATAATTTGGCTCTCGTGTGGCACACATTACTTTTCACTTCAGCAGCGAGAACACATAAGAAATATTAGTTACTTAGAAGATAATGCAACACTTATTAACAGAACAGAACACCTAATGTTAATTAAAATAATGCTAAAAATTTTAAAAGTTAATAATAAAATTAATCTAATTACTTATTGCTGTTCTGCAAATTTAAAGTTGAAAGTTAAAAGTTAAATTTTATACCCGTTATTTTTAAGGTGTTTTCAGAAACAGCGTACGTGTACGTACATTTTTCAAATGTTGATAATAGTAATCATTATAAATACTTATGCATTACTTATTTTGGTATTCAATAACATTACATAATTATTGAATAATGTAAATAAAATACATGGTAATTCTTTTACAAATATCTTTCAAATTTAGAATTTCGAAATAGGACATTTGACGTGCCATAAATTAAAAAAAAACCTTCAAAATACTTGTGTTTGTCACTCGAACTTTTTTATGGACGGCCAAGAGACAGAGTGCAGTGTATGTACTTAGTTCGAAAGTTATTCGCGGAACAATTCTTTTTGAATCTATGGTTGGCACTCTTTATTGAAAATTAAAAAAAAATAATTAAAAAGCTACTTTGTCTCACTGAGTGAGCAAAATCGCATTTTGCACACTGTTTTTACGCAGCAAAACTCACTTGTTTGAGCTGCTGTGGTGAAAAATTATTTTCTTCTTCTATTAGAGATACTTCGGGTTTGTCGTTTGACGGTTGAAGTGTCAACAAGTCGTGGATATTTGTCGGCAATAAAACACTTACTAAAAATAGTTATAGTTACACTTTAAGAACTGTAGTGCTTCAAACATCAGCTAAACAACATCAGAAGACGTAGTAAAGAACGATCCTTGGATATTCCCAAATACAACTTGCTAAAAGTGAAGCTCAAATATCAACAATTGAGGTTATCTACAATATTGAGGTTAGAATAAAATATTTTTATAACCTAAGTCATTTGACAGCCAGGAAAATAAACAAATAAACAAATACCCGCAATACCAGTCAATACCCGAACTGACAGTCAGCTGACAACTAACCCGAGAGTTGCCATCACAAAAATATACTAAACAAATATTTTCTACCAAGTTGCATTTACGTTCCATTTCACATAACTTCATCTGACAACATGGAAGAGCAATTTCAACTATTGTTTGATAGAATGAAGATAGAAATGGAGAAACAGACAAATGATCTAAAAGAATCTCTGACACAGAATATAATGGATCGAATGGAGGAAAAATTAACTCCTATGATGGAAGAAAATAAAAAATTAAAACAAAAAATTTGTAACCTGGAGAACGAGATTGAGATTTTGAAAAAAGAGAAGAGAAGTAACAATATAGTCATTTATGGTTTAGAAGAGAGTGAAAAATCGGCATTGGAGCTATTTCAAACCGTTAAGGAGATCTTTAAACGAGACTTAAATTTATCCGTGGAAGAAAATGAAATAAACAGACTATACCGTATAGGGAAAAATAAAGTTGGGAGCAAACAAAGACCTGTGCTGCTATCATTTATAAATGGTTGGAAAAAAGACCAAATTATAAAAAATAAAAAAATGTTGAAGGAAATCTATCTATCGGAAGACTATTCTAAGGAAGTCATAGAAAAGAGAAAGGCTTTGATACCACAGCTGCTAGAGGAGAAGAAAAAGGGAAATATTGCTTTTCTCAACTATGATAAGCTAGTAGTTAAAGGACCCAACTCTGACAAAAGAAAAAGAGAACTATCTACTTCACCAATGTCGACTTCCACCACTAAACCTAAAAAGCAACAAACGATAAGTTCTATCAAAACCAACAGGACAAACGCCTTCGATTTGCTGAGGATTCGATCGAACTCTCTCACTGATATACCCACACATAAAAAACAATAGCAATCAGCAGCCCGCAAACGGACAATCCAACCAAAATATAAAAACCAAACAAAAGAAACTACACAATCTCTCCCAAGCCGACTGGTCCTCGTGGGGGAAAATGACCACAACCCTCCAACAACACAGGAAAACAATTGTGAAAACAGCCACAGTAGATCAAAAATCTATGTTGCAGCTCTCAATGTACTTACGCTTAAAAACGATGAAAACCTTACAGAATTAACACATGCGTTAAAACAGATTAAATGGGACATCGTCGGACTGAGCGAAGTAAGGCGAATGGGAGAAAGAATAATTTCGTACCCTGACTTCCTTCTATACCATATAGGCGCAACTCCAGGTCAGTATGGAGTGGGTTTCATTATCAAAAAATACCTCGCGACCTATGTGGAAAGCTTCATAGGAATATCAGAGCGCATAGCAGTGATGAATATTAAGCTGCCGGGGTACAAAGACCCATGGTCCATCATACAAGTATACTCACCCACGGAACAATCAGATACAAGATTAACGGACTCATTCTACCGAGAACTAAATAAAACAATCCAAGACCATGCTCACAAAAACCTCCTTGTAATAGGAGACTTCAATGGTCAAATTGGAGAACGACAACCAGATGAAGATGCAGTCCTTGGGCCATTTATATATAAAAAAAGGCCAGAAGTAAAAACGGAGAAAGGCTTGTACACTTTGCTCAGGAGAATGGTTTGAAAATCTTAAACACAGTCTTCAAGAAGAAAAAAAGTAAGATGTGGACCTGGTCATCACCAGACGGGCAAATTAAAAACGAAATAGACTTTATAATGACGAATAAAAGCAGATATTTCTCAAACTTGACAGTCCTTAGCAAATTCAACTTCAACACCAACCATCGAATTATTCGAGCAGAACTGATGACGAACCCGCCAAAAATCCCAAGACCAAGAAACAATATGATAAACACAAAATCTACCAAATACCAAACAGCACAAATGGCAAATTCTATAACGAAAAAACTTACAGAATACAACAAAGAGACAACAAACATGAAGGTGCAAGAAAAATACAACTGGTTAGAAAAAACAATCAAAACAGCTATCCAACAGGGAAGTAACAAAAAGGACCTACCCAACGAATGGATGACTACCAAAACCATTAACCTACTTAATGAAAGATCTGACCTAATTAATGGAAAAAATACTAACTATAATAGAAAGCAAATAGCAAAACTCAGCAAAGAAATAAAAGAAAGTATTAGAAAAGATAGAACACAGAAAAGAATGGAAATAATAGAGAGACACATTTTACAGACAGGAGGAATAAAAAAGGCATATAAGGAGTTAAATAGCAAAAAGGACTGGATCATACAGATGAAAGATAGTAATAACTTGAAGGAAAATAGAAGGCAAGGAATATTAGGAATTGCTACATCCTACTACAAGAAACTATATGAAAGCACTATTGTGGAAAAAGAAACAAGGTTGTTGGAAATCTCATCCGTACCCAGCATCATACAGGAGGAAATAGAATTCGCTATAGCGACGCAAAGAGACAATAAAGCTCCAGGACCAGACGGAATAAGTAACGAAGTACTAAAGCAAACGAAACATGCAATAACACCTGTTCTAAAAGACATATTCAATGATATTATAAATACAGAAACGATACCCCAACAATGGACTGAATCTAATATAATCCTTCTGTACAAAAAAGGTGATCAATATGATATCGGAAACTACAGGCCCATAAGCTTGATGTCCAACCTATACAAAGTATTTGCAAAGATCCTACTCAAGCGAATGGAAAGACAACTCGACGAGCAACAGCCTATAGAACAAGCAGGTTTTAGGAAAGACTATTCAGTACTTGATCATATCCATGCTGTTAGGCAAATCATCGAAAAATATACGGAATACCAACTCGAATATTACCTAGCATTTGTCGATTATAGCAAAGCATTCGACTCATTATTACATACAAACATTTGGGAGGCGTTAAAAGAACAAGGGATAGCACAAAAATATATAAGATTGATTAGAAATGTATACAAAAACAGCTCGGCGTGCATTCAATTAGAAAAGAAAGGAAATGCGTTTAAGATACAAAAAGGAGTAAGACAAGGAGATCCTCTCTCTCCAAAACTTTTCTCCGCTGTTTTAGAAATGATTTTTAGAAATCTTGAATGGGAAAACCGTGGTGAAAACCTAGGTTTGAATATAGATGGCCGCACACTAACACACTTAAGATTTGCCGATGACATTGTGTTATTCGCAAAAACGCCAGAAGATCTAAATAGAATGTTAAATGAGCTAGCATCGGAGAGTGAAAAGGTAGGACTAAAATTAAACCCCGAAAAAACAAAAGTAATGACGAACGGAAATAAAAGCAACATAAACATAGGCGAGACACAAATAGGCTACGTTGAAGAGTATATATATCTTGGACAGCTGATATCACCCAAAGATAACATAAACAAAGAAATCCAAAGAAGAATAGCAAACAGTTGGAAAAGGTATTGGAGCCTAAGCGAAATAATGAAAAACAAAAACCTTCATATAGCAACAAAAAGTAAATTATTCAATGTCTGCATTCTACCAACCCTAATGTATGGAAGTCAAACATGGGCCTTATCAAAAAACACCACCGATAGACTTGCTATCTGCCAACGAGCAATGGAGAGAAGCATGATGGGAGTAAAGAGGAGGGATAGAATTGGAAACATTAATATTAGGCGAAAGACCAAGGTACAGGACGTCACCCTAAAAATAAAAAGGCTAAAATGGAAGTGGGCGGGACACATGGCCAGAGGAAAGGATAAATGGAGCAAAATAACTACGCGTTGGTACCCAAGGGAAGGCAAAAGGAAAAGAGGCAAACAACAAAAAAGATGGGACGACGATATAAGACAAGTTGCAGGTACAACATGGAGTAGAGTAGCCATAGAGAGATCAGAATGGAGTAGGTTGGAGGAGGCCTTTGCCAATTGGCAAACGGACTTACAAAAAATAAAGAAGCATCAAATAATAGAATATATTTAATTTTGAAAAAACAGTGCAGTGGTTTTTTAAAACATAATTGTACATTTTTGTCCGAATAAAAGGCTTTATTATTATTATTATTATTATATAATTACTTAATCACATAAATAATAATTAAACTTCGTGCAAAATTACTTTATCAATATTTAAAATTATATTTATGTCATAAATATAAAAACTCTAAAAAGCTGGATTCGAACCACAGCCATCTGTAATCACTGTAGTGTCTTAAGCCACTTAGCTATCAGTTAACTCACCAATCTAAGTGAATTACTGTATTAGTATCTAATGACTCACAGCAGTCGTAAAGAATAACACAGTTATGAAAACGAATATATTATTATACCTATCGTCATCTTTCTCTAACACGTCATATTTTGTTGTCTGTCCTTTACGCTATGATGCGTCGCGTCGTGTAGACGCACGCACACATATAAACGCGATGGCCCGAGACACCCGCACTCTAAACCATTTTGAGCACTGAAACACACTGCACTTATGAGCTCTGACTGTACCTACGGGTGACTACAGGGTTTTATTTCGAGACTTCTCTCGTAGTGATATCGTCTGCGTATTTTTCCGTTAGTCGCCTCTAACGACACCCTTTGGATGAGATGTGGCAGTGGTATTCTATCTCCGTCACCACACAGTCTTATGCAGCGTCTACATTCACGCAACATTTTACCGTGACTGTCTCAGAAGTATGTGTCCGTCGTATTCACCTGCGTGATAGCTGTAGCCTTAGCACGAAATACTATCGAATTCGTAATGTAAAGGTATCGACAGAACGGAGCATTGCGATTGGCGGGCTACACATGCACACAGGTTCACAAGAGGCAAACTGCCAATCACAATGCTCCGTTCTCTCGAAACCTTTACATTACGAATTCGATGGGAGTTCATGCTGACTGATCGAAAATGAAACCATTGATCAACCGGTGGTCGTGTCAACAACTGACTCTAGTTTGTGTGCCCATGTGCCAGAAGTTGTTACGTCCACATATAATGTATGGGATGTCACGCAGTCCGGTTCGCTGTTCATGTCACAAATCTGGGCGTACTTTTATAATTCTACTAAATTAGACTAATCCATTCAAATTAAGCGTCGTCACTAAACCATATCTTGTGGAAGACATAGCACATAGATCCTTTTAATCCAAATCATTGCTGTGAAATTCAAATATTTGTACAATATCTAAGCTTAGCTGAGCCCGAAGCTTTTGGCGGGCTAAAATCCTGTAAGTACCACAGAACAGAAAAAACTAGTAGAAATGCGACACGATAATTTCAGTAGCCGAACCGAAGTCGCCAAACTCACACATACAACAGTTAATAATACCGTGTATTCATAGTAAATAATTGCTTTGAGTGGTGGAATTTTCTACTACTTTTAATGCCTTATTAGCTCAAATCATACTTACTGCTAAACGAAAATACACTTAACCCTGTTCAAGGTAGGTAGTGGCAACTATACTGCCCCCACATTTTTTTTCAACAGTTCAAATCATACACACATTATCATATATGTACTAGAAAACGAAAACACACCTTAACCGTTCAGCACAGAGATTATTTTGCTATAGGTAGATAAAAAGTATTTATGGCGTTTCATACTTTGGATCGAACAAGCTTGAATATTTGTAAAAAAAGGTTAGACGTATTCTTACAAAAATTTTCAAATTATCGAATTCATCCTGCTTTGCGTAAATACGCACACCAAATGACACGCGTGCAAGGAGTAAAACACACTTCCACTTGTTCTTTGTTTTCCATGGTAATATTAAATAAGTGAAGAAATCTTTCATGAGATGGTTGATTTTGGCCTGTTCACACAGAAAATTACAATGAATTATTGTGATATACCAAGCAGATAATAAATTGTATTTACTTATTATGGTAGTAGGTACGTTGAAATCTGTAGTATAATTCATTAAACGCGTAAGGTCAATGAAATTAAAATAGTACAAAGGTCACTTTGTAACTATTATAGATAAGATAATAGTTAGGTAGGTACTATTTAACAACTATCATCATCGAAGAACGACAATAAAGACTGTACTGAACGCGATATCAAAGAATCAAAGAATCAAAGAATCAAAGAATCAATTTCATTTATTCAGTTTAGGCACACAAAGAGCACTTATGAATGTCAGTTTTACAATAATTATGTACCTACATTTGTCAAAAATATTATAATTTATAATAAATAAAATATAGTGAATAAATCATTTGAAAATGATTCTTTCGCTGGTTCCGTAGTTAAATCTCCTGAGAAGAGACCAGCAAGAAACTCAGGTAGATTATCGTTATTCTTCATTTTCTTTTAATTTATACAAAACTAATATCTAATCAGATAAATAGAAAAAGAAGTACATGCTTTTGAACTTAACACCAAAAATAGTTCAGATGAATGCTGAACCTTTAACCTCTGATAGCATCCGTGGCATGGCCGTAGTGTACGCGACTGTTACCCACGGGGCACGGGTTCGATCCCCGCACAGTGCAAAAAGGGTTATGCATGAATATGGCGATTTGCACGGGCCTGGTCGTGCCTCGAAGAGCACGTAAAGCCGTCGGTCCCGGTTGCCATACAAACATCTATGGCAGTCCTTACGGGTAGTTGGAGTCCTCAAAAGTCCAACCAGTCTAACTTGGAACTTTGATATCGCCATTGGTCATTGGACCATTGTTTGTGGAGGTCATATGGCAGTCGCTTCACGGAAGCTTATTTTTTACACCCCGCTTAAAGGACCAGAGACTGAAACCTTGAAAACTTGATGTAAATTTCGTATGAATTTTTTAGAATTCAATTACTTCTAGATATTTTTAATATTGTTAATAGTATTTTTAGTATTATTAGATTATTTCTAGTTATAGTTATAGTTATAGTTATAGTTATAGTTATATTTTAATTGAATTCTAATTGAATTAAAAAACAAAAAGTTGAATTTAAACATACTCTTTATTTCAAAGGTTTCTGTGCAGACTACGTTTGCGAAATAAAGGTATCTATAAACCTTTCCATACATTTACCTACTAGTATTATTTTTTAATATCTTAAGTAAAATTGCGCCGTGGTGACCCTACAAGCGAAGTGAAGCCTCACTTTATCATAGAGCAAGTACATCACTTGTTATGACCCTAAATATTGTATGTATGGTTCGTTATTAAGCCTACGTACAACGTACAGGCGTACACCACTATAGTGGATTAACTGAATGACCCAATAAAAGATGCGTAAGAATATCGGAGTGGCTCTCAACATGACCGTAATAAGGCATTTTATAAATTAGATTACATACTGCCTCCGTGGCTCAGTGGGCGTAGTATGCGCCGGCTGTGCATAAGGTTATGGGTTCGATGCCCACACAGGACAAAAATTTGTGTGATCCACAAATAGTTGTTCTGAGTCTGGGTGTACTTTGTGTCCGATAGTTGTATGTTTGTAAAGTCCCCGCGATACAGAGCTTGTTACCTAGTGCGGAGTTGTCTTTAAAAAAATGGAATAATTTATTAGCATCGGTTGCGTTTACGACACTTGAGCCTCTGTGGCGTGCCGGCAGTGAACGCGACTGCTTCGATTCCTGCTCAGTGCAAATATTTGTAGGCATGATTGTATATGGCTATGGCACTCCACTGCTGGACATAGGCATGAGCAGTAGCTCACATTATGAGAACCTAATGTGCGCCAATGCTCCCTATCCTCCGTCCTCCGCATTCAATCTGTCCCAGCCGCCTTTTATCAGATTATCAGTCCATCTGGCAAGTGAGCGTGCCGTACCTATATGGCTATTGTCTGGCCTCGGTTGTCATACGAACATATTATATGGTAGTCGTTACGGGTAAGTATTTGGGGCCCTAAAAAGTCCGACTAATCTAACATTCAATCCACTTCGATATCGCTTTGAGCTTAGCATCAGTTATATCGACTTGCCTAAGTAAAACTCACCTGATTAATGAATAGTTAACACGCTATTTTTAGACGACATTTGCCAAATAAATTGTAAAAGATCAATCAATCGACCAATCATTCAATCAATGAATAAAATTTAATCAAATCGATCAATCAATCAAAGAAGAAGTCAAAATATATCAAATTATGGAAAGGAGAAAGTGCAAGCATCGTATTATTTGTAATCTATGTGCGAGCATTGCATCAAGATATCGCAATAACATGCCAATTTTATCCCTAGAAGATGTTCTCATTGGTTGCGGTAATGAGAGCTTGTGACTATAAATATAACATTTACACACCAATAATCATTTTAGCGCCAAAAATCCGCCATTTTGATTTTCTAGAATGTTTTTATATTCTTGGTGTCACTCACACAATCACTACGAATCGAATCCATCAAACCGTTCAGGCTGTAGGGCGTGCCAAGAAATGGACATACATACAGTCACGAAAAACATTACCCTCCGCCTTTCTTCGGCAGTCGGGTAAAAACAAATTACGCGCTTACATGCAATCACCCCACTTAGAACCATATTTAGAAAAGGAGGTCTCACAGTTACAAGATACTTGACACCATTGATTTTATTATAATGTCTTCAAACCGTACGTACGCACCATTCACGTGGGCGGACATGTCGTTACCCTAATCTAGGTAGATTAAATAATGCGCTTCCGAAAGCCGATCGTTTGGTCCATTCAGCCACCCATTAAGATGATTGGGACACAATGAGGATGTGTTTGTGGGCACAGTTTGGGAATTGATGGCAATTGCTAGTGGTCGACTAGTGTTAATTCCTTTTGGATATTTGACAAGAATATGCTTTGGAATGTCGAGAGATTTAAGCACGATTCACACATAGCACGTATGCGGGTTGGACGCGGGTGTTTTAGCTATCCATTGCTGTTTTCTTAATAAGATATTTATTCACTATACCTATTCTGTAAACGGCGATGGATGGCTAAACAATCCGCACCTTACCAGCTCACGCGCTATGTGTGAATCTCGTTCTAGTGTTCTAATTTTGGTGTAGAGAAATTTTGATTTATATTTCTTTATCCAATGATGTCTAGACTTTACTATTATCATCATCATCATTCTCTGAGACTATTCCCAACTCAGTTGGGGTCTATGAACAACAGCGATGTTGGATCGCAATAATATCTATCGATCCCTACTGGATTAGTCCCCGTGGTACGTCCCCGAAGAACGTTAATTGAGTCTCTGAGCTGTCAGTACAGAAGACGAAGAAGGGTTTCTCGGTCTTACCACTGACAACACAAAACCTCTCCAGTAAGCTGCACTAAGCAAAAAATCACTGCCACTGACAGTTTTAATTCTGGAACGCGGTAATAAAGGTGTCTGTTGGTCTACTTACGCTAGTCATATTAATGTCTATGGGGAAGAGTGATGGGATGATCTCATTCTTTTCTCCCGGCAACCAACATAGGAGTCATCCCTGCCAAGTAATTCCTACATTCCACGAAGTCACGGGGTATTGGTCCATTCATGAGGACGGTAAAATAAAACGCATCAGCAATGTAATACTTCATTGATTTAATAAATATATCGCGAATAATTAAATACTTACAAGCTAAGTACACCTATCTATAGTTTTAACTCTAAAGCCGTCATTCCACGGTGCAAAGTTTTTACGGACTAATGAGTGACTGATTACACGGTCCACGCGCCGTGAAGAGAAGCGATTCTTTGAAACTGCAGACTTACCACGTATGTAATGTAAATGCGTCCATGTCTTTGTCTGCATCCGCGAAACCACACACCGTGGAAATCCAGCCTAAAACGTACAGTCAACATCGAATGGAAATGTGATAACGAATTGAAATATTTACATTAAATAACAGTGTACACGGTTTTATTGATAATAAATATTGTAAACATGTTTTTAATAATAAAATGGCAATAAAAAGAAACATTTATTAACATAAAGTTATAGATAAAGTAACACAACACAGTTACAACAAACCGTAATTACTGAAGCACATATTTTAGATTTTTTTTCATTTATGGCATGTCAATTTGACTTCACCTCGCCTGATGGTAAGCTAAAGGCAAAGTCGCAGGCAAGAGGGTCATCATTACAAACACGTACAGTACTACAATGGTGGCTACCACAATTTAGAATGGTTTCTGAGTCGGTAAGGAAATAATAAGTATGTACCTACTATTTGTGTATGTCATTATCATTAATTATTATTCGTTCTGAATCTTATTGTAGGTATTTTCTATCCATTCATATCTATGTTTATAATATCTTGTGACACGGGGACGTTGTATTTCAACTATCGTGGACACTCAAATTACTATTAGACTTATCGAGACATTTACCATTTAATGGAAAGGTCTCCAATTCCTCCGTGATTATGGTGCTTGCTACAACACCAAAATATCGGAAGGTTCAAATAATGCATGGTAAATATCGGGACCTACATACGCCATCTAAAAAAAAGGGATCAAATGATGAAAAACTCTGTCTACGCAGAAGTATCGAGTCCAAAATAAACCCCTCTGCTGTAACACAAACTTATATGGTACGGTAACTATTTACCATCAGGTGAGCCAAATACTTGTCTGCCACCGAAGTCGTATATAAAAAAATTGCCAATCTCCCGATAAAAGGGTGAAATAATGTTTTATAAAAATGAGATAGGGATATTTTGACTCCTTTTTATAAATGGATAATTTTATCCTTAGATTGAGATCATACAAAAAAAATCCAGAAAACCTAAATATTTTGTCATTTGTACACAATAATTTCCACAATAATGAAATAGCAAATAATGTTATATTGTTAACAGTTAATTTAAAAATAACGACAAATAACATTATTTAGCACATAGACATGGCATAAATTACATTAATAATAGGAATTATACTAAACATATTCTTATTAATTTTCTAACTACATTACCTAAATATGTCAATATTTAGGGATCCTTACATTTAGAAATTAAAGAATGAATATCCATGCATGTTTTTATTAATATGGGAATAATTCTTAGTAATTTATGGGAAAATATGGTGACACTGTTAGAGTGATTGATGATAATTTGACGTGTGTGACTATAATGATGGTTGGGTAAACTGCTTGTTAACATAATAAATTCATAAAGACATCACTCTTCAGTTGAACTACCAAACTTAATAACATTAACTAATATAGGGAAACACCTATATGTTTGATTTGATAGAGAGTTTTACAAATAAATTTAATACTGATTTTTAAATCAAACATCTCATTTGACACTTGTACTTTTTTTGAAACCAAACGGATGAACCGATTTTGATCTACTCTTTAGATCGGAAAAAATGAATGCTTGTTTTCGCGATCTTTCCCTTACAGGGGGCATCGCTGTGACCGCTATAAGCCACGAAGCCAAGTTTGTTGAACAATGAACATATATTATAATTGCCAGAAAATTTTCATCACGATTTTGATCTAGTTTTTTTTTGGTTGATAGGTGAATTAGTCTAGAGGTGTCTTAGCTATGTATGACGAACATAGGTTCAAGATGGCTGCCACCATGAAATGACGTATTTTATTCTCATTAGTCCCTCAATATGGGTATCAAACGAAAAGGCTTGATTAGGAGATTAATTTGAAAAGTATAAAATAAAAATTAAGTTTAAATTTTAAAACACCTCTGACACAAAAATTAAGTCGCAAAAGTAAAAAATAAATAATTCAAGAGTGGTCGTGTCGGGGGCGATGGTGAATTATTTCTTTTTGGATCGTTTTGAAAGCATGTGGGAGTGCTTTATCAGTTAGAGGTAGAATACCGCCGGTTAAGTTAATAAATAACATACTGTGGAAAAACACAAGTGTCTATATAATATACAGGGTATAAAGGGAACACTTCTGAAGCCGAAAGCCTCTGGTAGTACTCCTGGTATACAACATATTGGCATAAAAAGACGATTTTTATTTTATTTTATACGGTTTAACTAGCGTTATTCACTCTCCATCGTGTTAGTAAAACTAAATGAAACAAAGATTTCATGAAAAAACTTGAACTCTCATTTTGACGAGATTTGATTTCTTGCGGTGACGTTGTTTAAGAGATTATCATTTCATTTGGCTTCACTGATACGATGGAGAGTAAATAATGCGGATAAAATTTTTTTTTTTTTTGGTCACCGTAATTCTATTTTTATTCCAATATGTTCTGTACTATCAGTACTACCAGGGGCCTTTGGCTTCGGAAATGTTCCCCATACACCCTGTATGTAGCAAATTCCACCAAATGCCATCGATCAACAGTTTAAACAAGTCATTCTATGCTCTTAATATTTCATTAGATAAAACAATGTTCATAAAAGTTACACAGTTCGTTCCCAAGTTTAAATCATATGCAAACTTTTTCTATTTATGGTGGTATGAAAGATGCCAGCGACGTGCATTCCATAGAGACAAATAGACACTTCATACCATAAACAAATCAGACATTTACTTTTACTTTACTCAGGATGTGTGTTGTAAAGTACATATAATTTATGTGATTTTGGTAGGACGCAATTACCTATATGTAGTTTAACGAATTAAAGTACACATACATTTATCTGATTTACGTAAAGTATGCAGTGTCTGAAAGGTACCTTAACATAAGTTGTACATTTTAACTTAATATTCAATTGACGAGATTAATTTAAACATTACACAAAGTATTTATATATATAACAATACATTATGCTGGGTCCACATTTACGTAACATTTTAACGTGACCGTGTCAGAAGTGCGTGTCAGTCCGATAATTTGGACGTATTTAACTGTGTGATAGCGGAGTTTAAATGAAATTATCAATTGACTTGTGATGTTAGTACAAGTCTAGTTTATGCTGATATGACCACGAATTGGTTCGTCCACACGTGTGTTATGTTCGCATCGCATCGCAGTGAGGTCCGTTGTTAGTGTCACAAATGTGGACCCAGTTTTATTAAACATTTACAGGTAGCAGTATTCTTGCATAGCTAAAACGATCTCCGGTAACGATAAGCCACTTAACTCAAAATAATTAGGCTTCAAATCTAGAACACGTAGCAGTTTCCCAGGCTGTGTGATGCTGTGACTCAGTTTGAGGGAGATTCGCGGGTCGTGGTGTGATGTATGAGTGGTGTGTGCGTCTGTGTGTGTGCGCGAGTCCCGTCTACCGGCCGAGTCCCGTCCACAGCAGACCAGGGTCGTGATGGTTGGCGCCAGGGTACCCACCGTCCGCCTCCACAAGAGATCTGCGGTTGTAAGATCTACGTACAACGATATTTTTTACTATAGTTTTGTAATGTTAAGCGAGGTACAACATTATATTAAAAATATGTGCATCCTATCAGAGACGCTCCCGAAAAAAAACAGGGGATATACTCATACTAGTGAGCATTTTAACAAAAATTGGTACTTTTTTATCGCAATACTTTTCTTTGGTAACCTACCAAAAAAATATGATTTTAAAACCTTTTTATAAACGCATAATAGGTACTACCGGTTCTCGTCCGATCACCGAAGTTAAGCAACATCGGGCGTGGTTAGTACTTGGATGGGTGACCGCCTGGGAATACTACGTGCTGTTGGCTTTTTGCAAATAATATAGTATTTTTTTTACCCTGCAGTTTTTTTGAAACTGAGTATAGTATTATATTTTGTTACTATTTTTTACGGCGCGCAGTATAGTATTTATTAGACGCCTCGATTACGGCAGGTTGTTTAGTTACTATTTAAAGGGTTTAAAATCATGGTACTTACTTATCAAAAAAAAGTATTGCAATCAAAAAAAGTAGGGCAACTTTGTCAAGCTGGTCATTATTAGATAATATCCCCTATTTTCGTTTTCGAGAGCGTTCTCCTAACACTCAATATAGACATGGTGATTTATTAATTGTTTCGGAAAACATATATTTATTGTGTTTTCGTAGGAGCCAGTTTCGATAGCAAAATTCTCTGGAAGTTTTATATTGGCTAAATCAATATATTTCTTTTTATGCTTTAACTAGCGGCACGTGTTTCGCTACGTATAAAGTAAAATAATAATAAAAAAAAGTAGAACCGCTCTATCGATTTTGTGCAAACTTCACATAAATCATCTACTAAATAGTTCAAGCAAAGCAACATTTGGTTGGTATAGATGAGCCCGTTCTTGAATTATAACAAAAAGTGGCATTGATTTTTATATATAGGTATTGATTGTACAGGTGAACAGAATAATATATAGAACGCATAAGTTTTGTTTTTCTCCAAATTAATACTTCCAGACGATTTCACTATCGAAACTGTACCAAAAGTCGTTTTTCCGAAACTAATATACCTAACATCACCTGGTATGTAGAACATGTTCATTTTAAAATTGCTTCTGCGAACTTTCAATATTACTAGTACAATTCTATTTATATTTTTACACCAGCACTTGAGTACTGCGACATAAATATTAGATATTAGATTGATATAAATATTTATACTTTAAATGCAATAAAAATAATGCAGCTTTTATAACATAAACGAATTTGCGTTGCAGAATGGAAGTCGCCATTCAAAAGAAAATGTGTAAAGAAGGATTTTATACATCTAAGTAAGCTGTGTTTCACTACAGGCTCTATAGAACTATATTTCTATTGTATCTACACTTTAAAAACTGCTAAGAAACACTTATTAAAATATATTTTTTTTTAAGTTTTTAAGAAAATAAAAGTAGCAAAGTCAACTAACATGGATGAAAATAAGAATATAAATTCTAGTTGTTCCATAATTATTATACATTCACATTTTTCGATTAGAAAATGTACACAATTGGGTTATATTAGTTTATAATTTTTTTCTAAAAATTTACAGACAGCAGACATTTCGGCTACAGTGAATAGAAACGTGTATTTTAGTAGTTTTCGACATCGACAACACTGACCTGGGGCCTTACCACAACCTTTTATAAGTAATATTATTTGAATCTTACTTTATCCCTATAGTGAGATTCGGACTCGGAATGTTGTCATCCGTCGTCCGTCGATATATATACTTTCGAGAGTTTATATAAGATATTTATATTTATATGCCAATGTGCTTGTCAATGCAAATAAATTCTGTCAGATTGAAATAATATTACTTTTAGGAGATGATCAACATCATCTCTCCTAGGACCTTAGTCCTACATATAAATTTAAATCAAACTAAGCGGATTCAGATAAATCTTGAACATGCAACTAGCCTTTTGAAGGTGCTTCATCGAAATACTGATGACAGATTTTTGTGAACGTACCATAATACATACATACTGGACCCCGATTCAAATAATTTTGAACCATAGTCAAAGTACTGAGACCCAAAAAACTCTCATGGCATTTTCAACTTTATTTACATAAGGGTAAACTTCAAAATGAAATGAAAAAGAGTTTATTACCATAGTTACATTCACTCTACACAATGTCATTTAATTTTGAACTTTAACTGTGTAAAGTAGAGACCAAAATTAAATAACACTTTTTGTAATCTCAGTTCCTTGACAATGGTTGACAATTAGTAGAATCAGGTTGCTGGTGTAACAAAAATGTAAAGTGTGCACTGTATGGTGGAAGCTGAGACGAAACAAAGATGGTATTTTTAATTTTTTTTTAAGTTATTAAACAAGATAATTAACATTTCATGATTTATACACACCCATTGAGCCCGTTTGTATGTTTGTAGTATGTTTTGGTAAAATAGATAAAATAATGCCCACCTGATATTGCCTGTGGGTCTGAGAGGACGAAGAGCATACAGCTTCCGGGCACCGCTGCCGCCGCCGCCGCCACCGGTATCTAAGACATACATTCATAGTAAAGAAGTACCGCGATAGCCTAGTGGTATGGGTAATGGACTGCTGAGACGAGGTCTCGAGTTCGATCCCAGGTTTACTGTGGCACACACCAATGACTTTTCGATGCTTTTCGAAGTTATGTGTGTATTTATCGCAGGTTTAAGTGCCCGGATAATGGCAATAGGCTCGCCACCTATTACATTGGGACCTAAACATAAACTGGCGAAATGTGGGTGCTAGCACCTCTGCCTACCCCTTCGGGGATAAAGGCGTGAGTTTATGTTATGTTATGAAATATAATTATTTATAACCTATTACACTCATGGTAAGCATAACTTAACTAGCTTGTGCAATAGGTTCTAGAATGCGGATAAAAATAATTAGATTTTTTTATAAATCAAAATTAGTCAAAATCAAAAATCCTTCATTCTGTATAGACCATTAAATGGAACTTACAAAACGTCAATATCAACAATATTTTATAAATTAGTGAGCAGAATGGACCACCACCGGTTCGAAACGCGGCCTCGACCTAAGAAGGCTCCGGCAAGAAACTCAGCGGGCTTTTCCTTTTTTTTGTAAAAACATACCTACATATTATACATAGAAACACCCAAACTAATGCAAATATTCATATTCATGTACACAAATATTTGCACTGAGCGAGATTGAACCCACGCCTTTTGTGTGGCAGTTGTGTTCACTACCGCCTCGCCACTCAGAGTTCGTCAAAAGAAATGACGATCGAATTAATTCGAATTGAAAGGTATTCTAGATTTTGTTTCAAATGCAGTATATACATTTTATACAGTGAGTTTTTTCCTTTCAACATATCTTTTATTTTTTATTTTATTATAGGTTGGATACTCAATCAGATATATACCACAGCATCCAAAGCAAAGATAAAATGACTGTTGTATCATATTCATTTTTAAAACTATTAAAAGTATCAATTTCATTTTCCTCCCTAGTTAAGTATGACGTCCTCTAAAAAGGGCTCATGAAATGTTAAGCACATTATATGATGAACCAAAATTTACATGTGGGTGTGTGCACGTGGGGCGTTATTATGTTTCAATAGATAATCGTGACGTCATCCTTTTGAGAAATTGGGCACTTAGTAAATGTCAAGTACATGCATATCATGTATCATAATAGGGTCGCAGAAGTTGGGAGTCACCTATGAATATGAGTACAAAAAATAGAATAATAAAGGCGAATACATATTATATGACGCGCTACGCACGGGGCGCGGGTTCGATCCCCGCTCAGTGCAAAAAATTGTATGCATGAATATGTCTGTTTGCACTGGTCTGGTCGTGCCTCGGAGAACACGTTAAGCCGTCGATCCCGGTTGCCATACAAACATCAATGGCAGTCGTTACGGGTAGTTGGAGCCCTCAAAAGTCCAACCAGTCTAACTTGGAACTTCGATATCGCCATTGGTCATTGGACCATTAGTTGTGGAGGTCAGATGGCAGTCGCTTCAGCTAAAATATCGAAGTTCAGCCGCATCAGAGTTGGACTGGTAAGCCGACCTCAACTGAGTTGGAAAAAGGTTTAGAAAATGACATATTATTTGACGCGATGCGTGTTGAGTCGAATCAAATGTATTGTTTTCATACGTTTTCTATAGACCAGAATCACACTATGAATATCCGACGCGAAGCCAGATTCGAATTTAAATCGCATTGTGTCACATCGGGTGTTAATAATGTGTTTCCGCCTTAATACTGACGAATTTCGAATTTTTTATTTCTGTTTCCTTTACTTAAAGGTATAATCATACTAGACGATTATGCCGCTTTAATTAAATATCAATTCAAACTGAAACTGATATGTTCTTCTACTACGATATAATTTAAATCTTATGAAAAGCTGAAAATAGCAGCTAATTATTACAGTAACGATAATTTTAATACCACTCTAGTGGTATACAAGCACACGGTCCATCTGATGGAAAGCGGTTACCGTGGCCTTAAGGACGTTTGCAACACCAGAGGCGCAATACTCGTGTAGTCCACCCTGTAGAAACCTTCTAATGCCCTTCTTCAAGAACCCAATATTGTTAGTCGCTTGGAAAAATCGCAGCAGAGTTTATTTCCCAGCCTGAGTGTGCGCGGGATGAAGTTCCTTTCATTTCCTTTCAGAAGCCTTAGCACGAAATACTATTGAATTCGTAATGTAAAGGTATCGACAGAACGGAGCAATGCGATTGGCGGGCTACACACGCACACAGGTTCACAAGAGGCAGACTGCCAATCACAATGCTCCGTTCTGTCGAAACCTTCATTACGAATTCGATAGTTCATGCTAGTGCTACAGTTCCTTTCACATTGCGGACCGATTTCCGTCGGAATGTGTGATGGTAGAAAGTAGACGAGGATATCATGTCGAACATTATTTGTTCTGAACACAAACTGTTGCGCAGGCGGTAAAACACATTGTTATTCTTTCTATTAAAAGAGAAACCAAGCTAATACAGGAACAAAACATGCCTATCTTTAAAACATTTTATAAACAAGATGGCCGCTATAAACAAACAAGTAAGGTTATTTCCTCTTGCAATTTGATCTACATTGTCGTGTTATTGACAGTGCGGCATTTTCCTATTTCCACTCCCAGGAAGCTATGAAGATCATTGAGTGGAGGTCAATGAAGGCCACTATGACCCGTGGAATGAATTATGATGTGTCTTATTTGTCATTTGCATTCGTTTGTATGTTCTAGACGTCAATTTACCCTTGGCGTAAATGGCTTTGTGTTTTGCCTATTTTTGTAACGAATTCTAGAGTAGTACTTTTTTACAGATAGTTTTAAACTGACCTGAACTACTACAGACCGTAAAACGGCACTTAGAAAACGACGAATTAAGCATACAAAGGGACAAGAAAAATAGGGACAGAAAACGCGACTTTATTTTATACTATGTAGTGATATATACCTACAATGTGCTTTAGCATTTACTAGAATGTACTTTTACAAGTAAGTATAAAAACTATGTTTTGCATCAAAATAAATTACTGTGTTGTAAAAATAGATAAGACACGAAAATAGGTTATTATTTTCTCATTACTTTGCATACGGACACACTGATAATAATTTTTGAAGGACAGGGTCATATATTTTAACAATGTTAAAATGATCCATGAAAAAGTGTGTGGATTACAAAATAATGGTTGCTTCTATTACCAAAGCTATCAAATGACAATTAGGCTTTGTGGCAGGTGGCCGCCATGATGAGATGCTTTTTGCCTTTATCATCATAGTTACAGCGATTTGTTTGATTATACACGCAGATTTAAAAAAAATCTGACGTATCGTGTAATGATAAATATGTGAAATGTTAAGAGATATGTAGTTGCTAGAATGTCAATTCTCCTCGCAAAAATCCATTCAGTCTCGAGAATCGATATGTTAAAATCAAATTAAAAGTCGAAAGCGGTTTTTACGTAACAGAATTTTCGTGATAGTCATAGTAACTCATATTACATTAGTTAGATTTGTTTCCGTGTCCCCCCCCCCCACGAGATCAGGTAGTCGATCAGGACGTGTGGTTGGATTTCAGGGGACATAGACTCCTTCAATAACGTGTACCCGAATTTAAATATCAGTAGCATGGTATTATTTTCGACTTTAGGGTGAACACATTGACGTTATTGCAATACATATTTCCGTATATTTCTGATATAGACATTATCTATTTCTAAGCTTTTTAAAAAACTAAAAAAGTATTCACATACGCGAACAATGTCGCAGACATCTGGGGTGCGGCTAAGCTTATCATTACTGTTTTAGGCGACAACCCTCTTAACTTGGGTGGAAAATATACAGTTCACCTGCATCTTTCCGACTTTTTTACATCCGCACTACGATCAACGAGAAATATCGGTAGCCTAGTGGTATGGGTAATGGACTGCTGAGACGAGGTTTCGAGTTCGATCTCAGGTTTTACCATGGCACACACCAACGACTTTTCGATGCTTTTCGAGTTATGTGTGTATTTATCGCAGGTTTATAAGTGCCCGGTTAATGACCTAAACATAAACGGGCGAAATGTGGGTGCTAGCACCTATGCCTAGCCCTTCGGGGATATAGGCGTGAGTTTATGTTATATTCAGGCACAGCCATCGATCATAAATGCTACACTACAAGTACAGATATATAATAACTACTAGCTGACCCGCGCAACTTCGTCTGCGTCACCCCATTTTTGCAACATTTTTCATTTCTGCTCCGCACCTGTTGATCGTAGCATGATGTTATATACATATAAGTTAAGTTTCGGCGTCGGGAAGTGACGACCCCATCGCCCATCAAGGCTTACTATGCTTATTTATGATGCAGTCAGTCAATGGACGGTCCTCCAGCCACACAAAGCCCTTTTTGGTGCCGAGAGCGAGCTACGTCGATAGGCATAAGCATCCGGTCTCTGCAGCGATTAGGCACGGTACACGGCGATGTACCTTAAAGGGCGCATGTCTGGACTCTTAAAATCTAGCGACATGCGGCCAATCGCCTGCACCCTCTGTGTTCCGCTGGTCGTACCGGCTACCCGGCCCACCGGCACTAGAACGCTGAGGACGAGAGAGTGGATCTGCACCTGCGCAACTGCTTGTCCACTTAAATATATTCACGCGCAGATGACTCCTGCATGTTTCATGGTCAATGAATGAAAGCCCTACGGCGATGGAGCGCCGATGGTGGGGGGAGGATAGGTGTGTCTGAACCTTAGTTGGCATCTGCACGTAGGCGGTCTTCTGGTGATGGTCGTTTTGTGTCCCGACTGAGACGGGGGACCAGCTCGGCAGCTCAGCTGACGACAAAGCAGCCCTATTTAGGGAGCGCTCTGCTTTCCCCAATCCGGGGAGGGGCCTAGAAAAGGTGGCCTATACATAGTCTGTCTCTTTTTAAAGCGGGTGGCAAACCGCGGTCACCTGTTCACCATCACTACGCGGTCGAAAAAAGAAACAAGTTAATACTAAACAACTTATTATAGGAACATGGAATGTTCGTACACTCTTAGATAGTGACATAAATTTGCATCCTGAGAGAAAGACGGCATTAATTGCAAGAGAACTCAATAAGTACAGAATAGATATCGCCGCAATTAGCGAGACTCATCTCAGTGACTCCGGAGAGCTCTGTGAACAACTTGGAGGTTATACTTATTACTGGAGCGGAAAACCGGGTTCAGAAAGAGCAGCTAGTGGAGTAGGCTTTGCTGTGCGAAATGAACTGGCACGAAAACTTAAATAAACACCAAAGGGTATAAATGACAGAATTATAACACTAAGACTTCAACTGTCAACTAAGAAGTATCTCTCTCTAATAAGTGTATATGCCCCCACACTGCCATCGCCAGACGAAGAGAAAGCCAAGTTCTACTGTGAACTCAATCAAGTAGTTAGCAAAATACCTGCTGCTGATAAGATCGTATTGCTGGGCGATTTCAACGCTCGCGTTGGCAGAGATCACGGTGCTTGGGATGGGGTACTTGGACGACATGGAGTTGGAAAATGCAACCCCAATGGCCTTGATCTGCTAGCTCTTTGCACTCAATATGGTCTCACAATTTCAAACACCTGTTTTCGCTTGCCAGAAAAATTTAAAACCACGTGGATGCATCCAAGATCTAAGCACTGGCACCTGTTAGACTATGTGATAGTACGCAAGAGGGATCTTGGAGAAGTACTTATCACTCGAGTAATGAGGGGTGCCCAGGGTTGGACCGACCATCGACTTGTTCGAGCAAAACTGCGGTTACAAGTAAAAATTCCACGACGAGCTCCACACAAGAACCCGGCAAGGTTAGATTGCAGGAAACTGATCCGAAACCGAGCACTAAAGGACAGGCTAGATGATGTTTTTGATGCTAACATTCCAAAAAGTGCAGAGGATGCGTCTGTCGATGAGAAATGGCGCTTATACGCCGAAAATCTCCATGGTTGTGCCTTACGAGTTATAGGTAAACCTAATCGGAAAAACCAAGATTGGTTTGACGATTCTGATGTAGAAATCCGAAAGCTCGTTGAGGACCACAGGCGTGCCCTTCTTTCGACAGACGTCTCTGAGCGAAGAAGGGCTCTTTTAGACCTGAAAGTAAAAGTACGTGCACTTAAGGACAAATGGTGGGTTGACAAAGCATACGAAATGCAGCATTATGCGGACAATAACCAATTGGGTAAATTTTTTGAGAGCCTACAATCTGTTTTCGTACCAAAAACAAAGAAAACAGCTCCAATCTACGACAAGGACAAGACCCGACGGTTGACTGAGCAGAAAGATGTACTAGCTCGATGGGCAGAACATTTTCACGATGTTCTAAATCCCACAACACAGACGACCGACCTGTTGTACATCCAATCTCTAAAAGATCTACCCACCGCTGAAGATCTTGCGGATCCCCCATTGTTTGACGAGTTTGCTGCTGCACTGCGGAAAATGAAGAATGCTAAAGCACCTGGTATAGATAGCTTACCGTCCGAAATATACAAATACGGCGGCCCACACGTTAATAACAAATTATTCGAACTTATACTAGAAATATGGGAGTGTGAAGTCGTCCCGCAAGATTGGAGAGATGCTTCCATTTGTAAATTGTACAAGGGCAAAGGTGATATAGCCGACTGCGGTTCTTACAGAGGCATCTCTCTGCTCTCGACAGCTGGGAAGATTCTAGCCCACATTATCAACACCCGTCTATCCCGACACGCGGAAACAATACTCCCCGAAACTCAATACGGTTTCCGCCCAGGCAGAGGTACTGTAGACGCTATATTTGTCGTACGACAAATTCAGGAAAAGAGCTTGGAACAGTACCGGCCTCTCTATATGTGTTTTGTCGATTTGGAAAAAGCGTTTGATAGAGTACCGCGTGAAGCCTTGTGGATTGTGCTAAGGAAAGCTGGTTGTCCTGAAAAGTTATTAAACTTGATTCGCCAATTTCATGATAACATGATGGCGAGAGTTCGACATGAAAATGACCTTTCAGACCAATTCCCAGTAACGAGTGGTGTGAAGCAGGGCTGTGTTCTGGCTCCAACTTTGTTCTCTCTGTACTTTGCTTCTGTGATGCAAGATGCGGTTGGGAATTGCAATGGCTTCCTTGAAATTAACTCCAGAACTGACAAGAGCATTTTCGATCTCTCTCGTTTTAGAGCTAAACGACAAGTTACGCGACTCTCAGTGATGGACGCTTTATACGCCGACGATGTTTGCCTAATGGCTGATTCTCTTCAGTCCCTTCAGGCCTATATAGACTCTTTACACCTGTCATGCCGTAGATTTGGTCTCGTTATAAGCGCTAGCAAGACTCAGGTATTAATACAGCCACCGAGAGGTTTCGATGAGTATCGTGCAAAGGTCAAGCTGGATGGCACTGACTTAGTAGAAGTTCCAGCCTTCAAATACTTAGGAAGTCGTTTAAGATCTGATAACACTCTGGCATCAGAAATACCGGCCCGAATAGCAGGTGCTGCGGCAGCCTTTGGCAAGCTTAGGGCGCGTGTTTGGAACTCGCATGACATCAAACTGCAAACTAAAATATTAGTGTACAAAGCAATCGTCCTGCCTACCTTGCTTTATGCTGCGGAAACCTGGTGCTGCTACAGAGCAGACATTAAGCAGCTGGACACATTTCATCTCAAGTGTTTAAGGTTTATACTGCGTATCAGGTGGCAGGACCGTGTTCCAAATACTGAAGTCCTACGTCGAACCGGCTTGCCCGGAATCGAAGCACTCATAATTAAACATCAACTTAGATGGAGTGGACACGTCGTACGCATGAATGATGGAAGATTGCCGAAGGCTGTCTTCTATTCAGAGCTGTCATGCGGAAAGCGCAAACAAGGAGGTCAATACCTGCGCTATAAAGATGTATTAAAACGCAATCTTGTGGCCTGCAACATCTCTACTGATGGTTGGGAGGAGATTGCCCGTCTTAGACCGGAATGGCGTCATACCGTCCGCACTGGTATCGAAACTTTTGAACAAAAACGTCTAGAAGACCTTGACACGAAACGCCAAGTACGGAAGACTCATCCAAAACCCTCCTACTCCTACACATACAACACATCTGGCCAGCTATACTGTACGCCTTGCGATCGTGTCTTCAGGTCGAAGTTCGGCTTTGCAAGCCACATTAGAGCCCGTCATAGGGACCAATTAAATATTTAGGAGTCGCCGTCGCCGGATACGGTTAGGACGACATATATATTTAACTTCCAAGTTAGAAGTCGCTGATGAAATTTTTTGCTTGGCTCATTAAGTTTTTGTAGTGATTGAGTTCTGATTAATTTTTAAAAATTTACTATACAAGTCGAATTAATTTGGAAAAGTAATATGAATATAGGTACAAAGTTTGATTTGAAAGGAAATTCATTCATCATTATCTGAATCCTTTCCCAACTAAGCTGAGATTGGCTTCCTAGTCTAATTGTTAGAGTTTCGAAATAAAAAAAATACTTCACGGAAACCCCTGGTTGTGGAGTCATGAGCAAATAAAACCATTTTAACAAAATAAATTTCATGATAGAGATCATTTGATCTCCATAACCCGAATTTCTTTCATTGAATTAGGTATTTGAAAGTTTCAAATACCTAATTCAAAGTGTACCACATAGTAAGATATTTGTACTATTAAAATAACAGGTGGAGAAGAATGTAAGATGTATGATGTACCTAATACACAATAGGTATATGTACCGGGTAAAACGGGGTACATATTAGATATTGTGGGTTTGCAAAAATAATAAAGTACACGTTCTAAGTACCTCTAATTGCGTAAGCCTAGCTTTGTGCAAATACGCACATTAATTAATTTTGCGCAAGTATTACACTTTACAATAATGACGACCTCGGGGCGTGGCGGTAGTGAACGCGACTGCTACGCAGGAGGCGTGCGTTCGATTCCCGCTGCGTGCAAATGTTTGTGTGGATGAATATGAATATTTGCATTGGTCTGAGTGTTTCCATGTATAATGTGTATGTATCTACAAAAATAACTATCAAAATATGTTTATCTGCATTCTAGAACCCATAACACAACCTAGTCCTACTATGCTTGCCATGGGTCTAGGTGGCGTTGTGTAGATTGTCCTAGAATATTTATTATTTATTTATATTTGTGCAAAACTAAATATGCGCAAATACGTATCGTATGTGGAAGTTGTGCAACCTATTAATATGACGCTCATCAATAACTATACATGATTGAGCTTTACTAAAATAGACGTGTCTTCTTTTCCCTCTGACAAAGTTAATCCCAAAGGTTCAAGATGAAAATAGTGCAACTATAACAAAGTTTAATTGGTTGCCTGTTCGTTTGTAGACCTAAGGGTACATATCTTGGATCGAAGTCGCGAGACAAACGTGTAGGTGAGTCTCTAGAAAAAGTGATCTCAGAATCGTAACGAACCGTTTTCAATTTGTTATCAATGAAATACTTAACTTTGCTGTGATTTTAATAATCACTACATAGTATAAAACAAACTGCAAAGTCGCTTTTTCTGTCCCTATCTCCCTTTGTATGCTTAAATCTTTAAAACTACGCAACGGATTTTGATGCAGTTTGTTTTAATAGATAAAGTGATTGCAGAGGAAGGTTTATATGTATATAACATCATGCTACAACCAACTGGTGCGGAGCAGAAGTAAAAAAACGATGCAATAACGGGGTTGCGCGGGCCAGCTAGTACAAATATAATGAAATAAAATATTTTGAGTCACGCACTATTTAAATTTAATCAATTTGTTAGTTTTTTTAGAGATTTCACTGGCGTTTTCACCAATAGAATGTACTTTGTTTAAAGCTCCTTGGTTTGTAAAAACAGATAGTTAGTTAGTAAGCGTAAATCTAAAATACTTATACGGTAGGTCCTTGTACATTTTTTTATATTTTTGTCTTGATTTGGCGTATCTTGGCCTTTCT
This sequence comes from Pelosia muscerda, assembly GCA_963691645.1. Taxonomy (NCBI): domain Eukaryota; kingdom Metazoa; phylum Arthropoda; class Insecta; order Lepidoptera; family Erebidae; genus Pelosia; species Pelosia muscerda. The sequence continues at coordinate 15,370,830 of OY829109.1, read as the reverse complement.
GGGAGCGACCAAGACCCAGCGGCCTAAAACCTATGCCACTTTTGCATCGAATACAGGTTTAAACGATTTCATAAGTTAAAAAACGATTAATCGTGTGATTCTTTATATAAGGTTTATCGTTATCGTTATCGGAATAGATGCACCACTTTCTGAAATAGCTTCGTATTTTATACATTTTGTAAACAATTAATAATAATAAATAAATATTCTAGAAGAATCTACGCAACACCACCTAGACCCATGGTAAGTACAGCTTAACTAGCTTATGTTATTGGCTCTAGAATGCGGATAAACAGATACTTAGATACTTTTTTTTTTGTAAATACATCCATATTATATAAAGAAACACCCAGACCAATGCAAATATTCATATTCATTCACACAAATATTTGCTTTGCACTGAGTGGGAATCGAATCCGCACCTCCTGCGTAGTAGTCGCGTTCACTACCGCCACGCCACGGAGAGGTCGTCGTCGGATCAAGAAATGAAGGATTTATTACTTAGCAAATAATGATTTTACATTTTCAAATCAAATTTAATAGACCCTGAAAGTGGGAGTCGGCTATAATAAAACAATGGGGACAAGAGGTGGCAGGAAATTATTTAATCTTGGCAGGGGCAACTCTGCATGTAAATGCTGTTATTTATCTACAGGTGAATTTTTGAGTGGGTGTGGATGGTGGATGGCTAAATCCGAAACTAACTATGACTATTATTATTACTATTCAAAGTAGTACTCACACTTACCTACCCCCAGTTTCCGAAAGACTAATCAACGCGAAAATTAACTAATCGGCTGTTAAATCTCTTGTCAAGTAGCAATTGGGTTGCTAGTAGCATGTTTAGATAGTTTAATTTGATCATCGTCTCAGTTAACATGCTTCACCAGTTAGAGGTCCCCCGACACGCATGAATTTTTCATGCAACAAACATGCTTCTAGCAACCCAATTGCTACTGGACAAGAGATTTAGCTTTAGCTTACTTCTTTTGTACATAAAATGTATTGTACTATGTAGAGGTAACTACAGTTATGAAAAATTTGGTGAAGCCAGGGATTTAAAATATCCAATGATTTTATATACAAGATAACATATCTTAGTAACGGATACCTCAAATCTGATTCGGCAGTCTATCTATACATACCTATATAGTGCACAATAGTTGACAATTAACCTTAAAGTAATACATAGAGTGCTATCATTACAACACGTACAATATTACTGTACGTGTTTGTAATGGTGACCTTCTTTCCTGGAGACTTTGCATACAGCTTACCACCAGGCGAGGTGAAGTCAAAGTGACGTATCATAAATGAAAAAAAAAGATGGGATAAGCACGTGAGTTAAAAAGATACACGTGACCACTTGGCGTTTGCAAGACGTGTACTAAATACGATTATTATGTCCCAATTGGGACGTTTTCGCATCTTCGCCAGGCGCACTGGTAGGAACATAAATATCTACCTCTTTAATATTTATAATATCATGGAAAATACCTGTTCCATGTTCCATAATACCGTACCATTAAGTCCTGGAATTCCTTGCCGGCGCACGTGTTTCCTTCTTCCTACAGTCCCGGGTCCTTTAAGCGGGGCGTGAAAAAGCATCTGATGAGGCCGTCAAGCTGAGCGCCACCATTGTAGCACTGAACGTGTTTGCAATGGTGACCCTCTTTCATGGGACTTTACCTTCAGCTTAACATCAGGCGAGGTGAAGTCAAATTGACGTGCCATAGATAAAAAAAAAAAAAAAAAAAAAAATACAGGGTGTAATCGTTAAGTATGTCCAGGCGATTATTCCGTAACTATTACAGATATCAAAAATCTTTAAACTGATATCGAAAATACGTAACCTAAGTAGTAAAATTTATTTATTTTTTTATTACTACCATACATTTAGTATTAGATTAGTAGAAAGGTTTTGAACATCTATGGCAGTCGTTACGGGTAGTTAGACCCCTCAAAAGACCGACTAGCCTAACTCCAGAACTTTGATTTCGCCAATTTGGTTATGGATGTCCAATGGTAGTCACTTCACGGAAAATGTCGAAGCTTAGCCGCATCTTAGTTAGATTAGAAGGCCGACCCCAACTGAGTTGGGAATTGGCTCAAAGAATGATGATATTATGAATAAGATTACTAACTAGCAGACCCGCGCAACTTCGTATGCGTCACTCCGTTTTTGCAACATTTTTCACTCCTGCTCCGCACCTAATGGTCGTAGCATGATGTTATATACATATAAACCTTCCTCTTTAACCATTCTATTTAAAAGAATTCGCATCAAAATCCGTTGCGTAGTTTAAAAGATTTAAGCATACAAAGGGACATAAGGACATGAAAAATAGGGACAGAAAACGCGACTTTGTTTTATACTATGTAGTGATGTAGGCATTCCTAATAGTTAGCACTAGATGTGACATTCAAAGTTTAATTAGTAAGTAGTTGTAGCTAGGCCGCCGGTATAGGCATCCCTAGGAGACTTGTACCCACAATGTGCCCGAGTTATTATCAGTCCGACGTGTGTTACTCGAAACTTTGCTTTTTTAATATTATAAATGGGAATGTGTGGGAATTTTCCCACATGTTGTTATACTTTTAGATTAGATTTACAGTTTTTATGGAAATTTTATTTTTTTATAACTAAAGGTGAAGGTGTGCTTGAAAATCAAGTTTGTTCGAGTCTTATGTCTGATCCTGTAGATTTAAGTCATTTTTCTCGAAATTTAGGAGGTTAGGTTACCAAATCTTTGAATATAGATGTTTTTCAGAAGGCTAAGAGAGTCTCTATGCTATCAGTGCAGAAAACAAAGAAGGGTTTCTCGGTCTTCCCACTGACAACACAAAACCTCTCCAGTGAGCTCTGGCTACCCTACTCACCGCCGGAAACACAACATAAGGTTATTATTAGCCGCGCTATTCTGTAGAGCGGAGGTACTTCCCCAGTCGGACTTTTTTTTTATCGTGCGAAAAATCCCCACGGATACCCCTCCCACCGGAGCCGGTTGGGTAGGTCATGTCAGACTCGAACCGACTAAAAACGCACGCCGTCTTTGGGCCCGGGTATGGGGAGGCGCACTTTGCGCCGCCGCCGCAGCTGCTTCTGCTAGAGTTCTCCAGTCGGACTGCTCAATTAGGACGGGAGATACTGTCGTGTCTTACCTCCGTTGTCAAAAACCAGATTTAGGCAGATATAATGAAGTGACTCACTAGTTTCAGCAGCTTGGACGACAGATGGCGGTTCCTGGTACATGGTGGTGCGGTCTTCAGGTGTAAGTGATACGAAGGTCTTGAGTTTGCCACGCAGAGAGTCGAAGAAGTCGTTCATGTCAGTTAGAACACCTGTGGAAATTATGGATTTAAGATAACGTGAAAAATAGAAGTGTCCTTAAATTGAAGCATTAATATTGTTGCAACTAGAGTTGTCAACCTGTTTTGAAGAAAACATTTAGTACTGTTTAAGAAATTTAGGGCAAAATATAATACTTAGCTATACAGGCTATACAATAGATTACCTAACGATATTAAAAACTGCGAACGTATCAATTTATACAAGAGTAAAAGCATACTTGCATGACTGTTAAATTTAATTTTGGATATGTATTTGTATGTACATTCAATGTAAAGTCTGTTAACCAGCTGCTGTTAACCAGCTCGTCCGTCAATATTACGTACTCTAAGATATAGATATGTGTCTCATTTTAAGTAAACTATTGTGTTACATGACGATGAGAAAGTGTACCCAGTAAACTTTGCAGAACGCCTGGGTATCATATATAAAGTTACCTTAGCAATATGTATGTATATAAATTACTTGCTATTTGTTTTTATCAAGGCGCTGGTTATCTATATTTTATGAAAATGAGATGGATAACTTTCTGAAAATTGCGTACAAGCAAGAGTTTGATTATAGCAGAGTTGTAGTTTGTATGAAGTGCTGAAAATACGATGACTTATAAATGATGGATCTGTTTAGAGGATTAAATTGAAATTATGTCGAGAACAAGGCATAGAATACCTTAATAAAAAAAGTAAATTGTCCATTGCTGGCGAAGCACTCATTAATCTGCGAAGTAAGTTATGTATTACTAAAACTAATCTTCTCAGCTACAAGTTTCACTGCTTGGAACTACGAAACAGAGCTTTTTGAAGAACACTTCAATATGACTTCAGTTCGCCTGTTGGAAAGCTGAAGGCAAAGTCTCAGGTAAGAGAGTCACCATTATATACTCCTATAATGTTTTAATTATATGGTTGCCCTCAGCTTGATTAATTAAGACATAGATTATAATTGGTGGTACAAAGGTGATATAGTGCACGGCATATAACTTGGCAAGGTTTTGTAGTAGTTGGGGTAAGTTCGCGCATCGTACACTTAGAGGCTCAAAAAGTGCTTGTCATTAATTTATTCATTCACCAGAATACCATCATGGATTTTGAATTATGTCTGCTTTACCGCAAAAGAGACCCTTGTCTCAGATACGCTGACGGTTCTTACCAAGTTACTTGCCAATTGCTGTACCATGGTAAATGTTCGATGAGCTTTGTCAGAACGTACCATGGTAGAGACGGTAAAATACTACCAAGGATACAACATCTCCACGCATCTGTTAAGGCTTGAGGTTTACACTCTCGGTACAGGTGTTAGACACGTTAAAGGGGGCCGGCTTTCGAACTATTCTCAAACTATACACTTTAATATTACTAGAATAAATAGACGCACATACTCCTTCAATACTGCATTACTGAATTTAAAATATCAGTGGCAGTGACTTTTAGTGTAAAAACATTGACGTCACTGCAATATCTATTTCTTGCAAAGTTCATATTGCTTTATAAAAAAACGTTTCACGGTTCATATTATGTCCTATCACTTTCTCATACCTAGGTTTTGTGTAAAAATACGTAGGTATGTCACTCGCACACTTTGTTACTACTCAAACCGGTGAAACGGATTTACTCAGCTGGATTTCTGCTACTGAGTAGCTATACTCATCGAAGGAACTGCTTACATCAAACAATTAAGACAAATGTAACGAATATTGGAGGGTGCAATAGCATCCTTGTGAGACCTCAAAATTGCTATGATGGAGCGACATAGTCATGTTGTGGCTAAGCTCCGTAAATAAAGATTAAAAAAAAAAAACAATTAAGACATAGTGTATAGTGGGTGGTATAAAGCGGTGCGGCTGACTGCTTACCAACGCCGACATATGGCGTGACAGCCTTACCGATCGCCGGTGGAGGTTGTCGTCTTCGACGGCTGGAGTTCAGCGCTGTTGCCACTGCAGACCTCTTTTCTGAACCGCGCCTGTTAACACAGTGAAAAGTGAATTAAATTTCGCATCGATCTCTGCTTGAGCAAGATTTTAGAATACGGTACCTTAGTATGCTAACATATTGCTATAAATTTGAAGCGGAAAATGGATTTAAAAAATTGTCTAGAAGGAGAGTAGAATAGATATTATTATTATATCGAAGTTCTGTAATTAGGCTAGTTGGACTGTTGAGGGCTTTAACTACTCATATGTATTCTCACAAATGTAAAAATTTGAAGCTGATTCTATGTTATTGCGAAATTTTAATTAAGAAAACCTTTGGTTTAAGGGCTTGTACACAAAACTGTGATGCGACGCGATGCGATGCGAATCAACGAAAAAATCTATCGAAATAACTGTTTTGCGAACTCGCATCGCAATGCATCGCAGTTCTGTGTACAAGCCCTAAGTAATCCACGATACGCGATTTTACAGATGCGTGCGCGAATTCACGCACCACACACCGTGGAAAGAAGCTCGTCCGTGATATTGTGTTTGTAGTCCGTGAAACCTCACATCGTGGAAACCAAGGAGTAGACAATCTCAAAACAATGTTTATAAACTTAACTGGCTACCGTTTTAATTATATACATACGTAAAGAGTTTAGTGGTAACTGACCTTATATCTTCATCAACATAATTCATTTCTTCACTGTCGCGCATGTGGTGAGTTATTCCAGGTTCATAACCCATGTTGCCAAGATTCCTTTCTTCACTGTACCGTATGTGATGAGGTATATCAGGTTCATAGCCCATGTTGCCGAGTTCTGCGTCAATGTGTGGTGCTCTGTCCCAGCGGTTGTGAGGGCCTAATCCGATCCATGGTTTGTCAGCGAGGAGACGGAGCAAGTCCAGGCTGTGTCCTCTATACTCCCTTTGGGCTTGGGCAGTAGATGCACCTGGTTTGAAATTTAAAATAATGGTTTGAAATTTAAAATAATTTAATTTCTTTCAACAGGATTTGCACTGATAATAACCAGAAGGAAAAGTGTCAGGAAAAAGGTTAAAAGTATGTACAATGTTACGATGGTGGCGCTGAGCTTGACTACCTTATCCTTTTCATGCCCCGCTTAAAGGACCCAAAACTGTCGGGAGAAGGATACCTGTTAAGGAATTCCAAGACTTAATAGTGTGGCAAAGGAAAGATTCACCGAACCGCTTGGTTCTTGATGGAATATTCTGCACCGTATGCGGATGACATCTAAGCCCTGCGTGTGTTGTTTTGTGTAGGAAACGAGAGGGTGGGACTAATTGGAAGAGCTCATCGTAACATTCACCATGGTAAACCGGACTGTAATCACGCAAAAGTAATTGATTTGGGCGAAATTAGATACAAAAGTAGAGTTCGACCAGGGATACGACAAAATTTAGGTTCCCACATACATAATTTAACAACGATTGAATTTATTTCCCCGTTTCTCATTATTCGTCTCATTAGTTTGGAGTATGGAATGCGTCTGCTGTACAAGAGATACCCAAAAACCAATCAACTAACCCTAAGAAACCAATTCTTACGGTGAGTAACATGTTATTGGGATATAAATAGTTACTTAGGTAGTTCACAGTTAGAGAAGCTTTAGCTTTAACGGTGTCTTTACGTGATCTAATGTTAACGTGATGTAATACAAAATTATTCATAGCGAGACGCCAATGTCAAGTTTTTCAAGAAAATCTTCCAGAGCCACGTTAGCCACGCCAGTAAATTTGTTTCCGTGTGTCCGCCCCCCACGAGATCAGGTAGTAGATCAAGCCGTGTGGTGGGATTTAGGGGATTCTTTAGAAAACGAAACACAGCAGCGATATGACATTTTTCGCGTTCCCGCCAAAAACCCGTTAGACCGTGTAATGGCTAGTTCTATTTCTATTTTTCTACTATGTCTAGCTATGGATAAAACTTTGACACGTGGTATTCCCAAATGGAAATATAAACGGCCAGTGCGTATTAAGTGTGTGTGTCATACTATTAATTTCGTATGTCTAAAAGCGTTGTGCCTGTTGGGAAATAACTACAAACACTGCAATACACTATATTTTAGTACTGCGTGGGGATTACCTCATTTTTAATTTCTGTTAATTTGATATGTTACTGTTATTCGTATATTAGTGTGTAATAGCTTTTATTTTGATTGTTATAATGTAGTTAGGCGACGGACTCGTGGTTGCCCCATTTTATCACCCCTGGATAACTACGAGTAATTTCACTTACTCGTAGTCACCCTGCATGGTGTGACTAACAGTAAATGTTAAGTTTTGTTTGGGTGGAATAAGAATTCTGTTGCGGTCCTGAGAAACGTAAAAATTAAGATTGTAAGACATTCGTCTACTTTTTAATAACCTTTTCCCATGAAACATCTTTTCACTTTTATTTAAAGCTTATTAAGTTCCAGGTCAGCCAAATCCTGAGGAATTTTAATGAATATTTTATTTAATACATTAGCCTACAAACGAATCTTTGATAGCTATAGTTCAAAAATATCTTTATTTCATCTGATTACATTGCAATTTCATTGGCAATAGCATAAAAATAACTACATAAATAAAATGGTACATGGCCCTCCTGATGGAAAGTGGTTACTGTGGCCTATGGGCGTGTGCAACACTGAGGGCGTCATACTCGCGTTGCCGATGATTCATACGATTTAAGTGATTTGATCATTTTTCGAGTTCCGTACCTCAAAAGGAAAACCTTATTCTTTGTAGGAGCACTTAGTTGGAAGTCTGTCTTTGAAGATTTCCTTCTCAGGAAAGTATTAAGGCAACAAGTTGAAATTTATATTCCGTTTTCTGAAATTTATTTTGTTCAAAAAAATTTTTTTTAAGTCAATAGGTACCATGAAAAAATACAGTCGTTTAACATAACTTTGTCCCCGAATCTATTTTTTACGGAACCTTCGGTGCGCGAGTTTGACTCGTACAATGACTGGCTGTTTTGATATTTGTGAAAATGGGGCTTTATAAAGTTAACAAAGCTCTATTTTCAGAGTTTCTAATAGTATTTACGTGCTTTTACTCCCCTAGGTTTAGGTAATACATACATGGTATATTTTATCACCATGACGTCCAAAAAGTATAACATAAAAAGTCAATTTCGACTCCCCCACATTGTGCCTAATCCACTTCATGAGCGAAATATTCTGTAAGTATACAATACAAGTCGGGGACCGTCTGCTCGCAAAAGTAGCGTGCTTACAGCTACTTCCACAACAAATGCGAGGAGTGGACAGGTTTTATTGCACAATGCACCCGTCCATATGTCTAACTATTTTATTTTACTCTCCACGTGCTCCGATCTAAGATTGATGGTGGATGCTGGGTGTATAGAGTTTATATACACGCGTGCTGACAGCGTATTGTGTGAGCCACATCTTTGAGTATTTTACAGAGAATTAAATGTGTTTTTAACCTGTAACACCTAAGTTATATTTGATGGAATAGCCTGGGTGATGAAAAGTCAATAGGTACCTACAAGTAATAGGCCAACTGCACGGATAAAATTGGTTACTGAGTGTCGCATCGCCTATTACATTTAGGTGTGCTAAATTACGCATACGTGTAACATGTCATGTTATTCAAACATGTTCCAACGCAGTAAGAAAAAAAGAAAGTTATGCCAAAAAGGCTAGTATAAAATCCAGGTTATTTTGATGATTAACAAGCATGGAAATTAGTTGTTCACGCAATTTACTACTCAAGAAAATTATTGTATCTAGACTAAGTACCTAAATGTTTGTAAATAGACCAAAAAAAACCCGGCTGAGCTTTTTGCTGGTGTCTTCCTGGGCTGGGCCGCGTTTCGAACCGGGGCCATTTTGTATTTTGCTAAACTAACCTTTAAATATTATTAAGTTCGACGTTTTATGGTCTATCATTTTGAATTTTAAGTTTTGCATAGCAAAGGAATTCTCATCTAAGTAAGCCTAAAATAGTTTCTTCAATTTTATTTCCAGTATTCAGTCTATACCTACGTGACCCGTCCGTACATATTTCGCCAATTGCATTTTTACCGATGATATAAGGTCAAGTTTATTGCCTTCTACTAGGCACTTTATTCATGAACTATATGATTAATGTCGGATGGAGAACAGCGCTATCCATTTGTACCTACTTAATAATGGATGTACTATCTAGGATAAGCAATTTTTGTAATACTCTGAGGATAAGGTAAATATATTTCTTTTTTGTTTACTGGGACTTATGAGAAGCTTCAACACGTAGCAAACTACTTATATTTTTGTTGATAACTGTACAATGGGCTCCAAAAGTTCCTGGACACATTAAAATTTATAATCCTTTGACAGCTAAGTGTAATTTAACCAAAGTAACTTATATAGCGTAAATAAAATAACCTATCGATGTCTTTATAAGAAAATAAGTATACTCATACTAGTAGTCTTAACTTAATTACACCAATAAGTAGATTTATTGCCAGTAGCTTCTAAGACTAGTAGTTGTGTAGTGGCATCGCTTCATACAATTTTTTACTGTACCTACGTGTCTAAAAATTATAGTCCTATGGAGTACTGGGTCGTGGTGGTACCATAGGGTATTTGGCAAATTTTTGGAACATACATACATACATAATGCTCACGCCCATAATCCCCGAAGGTACTCCTAGGGCGGGACCATATGTATATTAAACACCCACATTTCGCCAACTATGATTTTCGGTCTCACTCAGTTGAGTGCTCAGTAGCAACATAGAGTCTGCATAATGTACCCGGTTCTATTACAGAATCAGTGAAGCGACTGTCATCAGACCTCCATAAGCTATGAATTTAAGTTTAAACAACTTCTGACTATCTTTCATTATGCAGAACGAATAAAAAATTTAACTATGAAAGTTTAACTATGAAAATATTTACAAATCTATTAATAACTATATAGAAAATACACTAAACTAATTATTGTAATAAAATTAAAACTAAAATGAGAAAGTTAAACAAAATAATAAAAAATCACTTAATCATTATGTGAATTTCTAATAAGGTCCACGAATATACTTGTGGATCACATTAGAAATCCAATTTCAACTTCTTAAGATGGCTTCTATAGCAGAATCATCGAAATTTCGCCATTGTCAAGTAAATATGGTACACAAGACAACAACGATAGCCTGTCTAGTGATATAAGTATTATACAGATCTTTATATTGATTTTGGCAAGCAGAAAAGGTCACCAGTGTTCGACATGTATGTATGTGTAACAATAACTCGTTTCCTCACTCACACACACCTACACACTTGCAAATTACAATTGATTCAAAACCATTCGTATTTATCTTCAATCATCAGTTTACATTTTCTGCAATAATAAGAATAACTCATAAAATTCTTATTACTAGTATATGAACGTGGTTTTTGACTTCATGTTAGTAAGCTTTTGTGACCCCGGGGTTTACAGATACGCTTTTGAAAAGTTAAAATATCGTAAGGTTTTGAGTTCGATTCCCAGTCGAATTTTACTTTTTGAACTTTTAATATTTGTATATCTTTATGTTAATTACTTACCTATTAAGGGAATGTTTAGGTAACATCACAAAAGTATCTTGATATTTTAGTTATAATTTTATAGCAACTTAAATCAGTAGTATTTTTATTATAACTGAGCGAGTATTGTTGCACACACATGATTGCATGAATGTTTCTCGTATGTATTGGAATTTATGCTACCCTCATTCTCATGATTAAAATAACATGATAATTTTAATTTTATCTGTCAACAATTGGATTCGTTGTGCTTTCCACACGGTTAATAACAACTTTTTTATTTATAAAAAGGAATCAACAATTTACAACTATTATGAGAGCGCATATTATTACTTTGCATGAGCAAAATATTTCAATACATGAAATATCTCGAAAATTGAACATATCGGTAAGTAGTATTTTCTGCAATTTATTATTATGAAAGTTATTTGATTTTATAATCCTGGATAATCTATTATTTCTTCCAATACTAATAATGAACAAAAATATATAAGTAGATAAATTTTACAGAATTTTAACAAGGAATTTTATTACTTTATTTTCATTACAGATGGAAGCTGTGCAGCGGTGGGTGCGCCGATATGGCGATTCAGGCACCATAGACCGTCTTCAGCCTGGCCCCAAAGCCTTTGCCTACACCGATGCGTGTTTTTTGCATAAAGAGGTGGTGGAAAAACATATAGGTAGAAAACCCCTTTATGTCCACCCGTGTTATGACCACCAAACACCATGTTACATTGCAAACAGTAAGGAACCATCTTCAGGCGGCTGGGATCAAATGTCGCAGACCAGCAAGAAAAATTTTGATGTCGGATCTTCATCGTCGAAGTAGGTTAAGTTTTGCCAGGGACTATTTAAATTTTGACTGGTGCAACAATATAGTAATATTTGGTGACGAAAAATGTTTTAAATCAGACAAGGATGGACCCAAAATTTTATGGAGAAAAGCAGGTGAGCGATATTGTCAAAAAATATTCTACCGTGCAGGTCTAGTGGTCATATTACTTTAGGGTACTGGGGTTGGATGTCCTCGATAGGTCCTGGTGGGTTGGTTGAAGTAGGTGCTCTTATTATTATTATCTCTGTTTAATTACATTGTAAGTCTGTATTTTAGTGGTTTCAATTATACTTAGGTATATATACTCCGGTATAGATAACTTGGAATAATTAAAACCACTATATACTTACTATCTAATATATAGGCAAATTTAAGCAAATAAATGACTATTATTACTATTTATAATAAAAGTTGGAATATGTTGCGCCATTTCTTCGCACTAGTGCCTAGGAACTAAAAGATGTAGGTAATTATGTGGCATCATTTTGAGAAATAAAGAAATTGAACTGTAAATAAGTGAGTGATGTTATTGTTAATGAAATGAGAAGTTATTATTTTTGCATATAGTATAATTTCTAAACGTTAACATGGTGATTCACTACACTTTAGTTACTGAAAGTTAATTAGTTTACCTGCGTCCATGCTTGTCTGATTTAAACATCCAGAAGGATAATATTGAATAACCTATTCATTATATAAAGAATGTTTAATGCATAAACCTAAACGTATTGCACTCGGCTACGCCCGCTTGGATTTCAATTATCCCGCACAATAGTATATGACTATTCTTAGGTCTACTAAATAAATCTGTTTAACTGTTTGTTTATATATATATGACAAATTATTAATTGTTATCTTAGTTTAACTATGAAAATATTTACAAATCTATTAATAACTATATAGAAAATACACTAAACTAATTATTGTAATAAAATTAAAACTAAAATGAGAAAGTTAAACAATAAAGAGTATATATATATATATATATATATATATATATAGTTCTACGACACAACACAACTAAATTATTTATTTACTGAACAATCTTATTTTATAATTATAATAATTATATCATTGAAACAATGATGTTGTTTTATTTTCCATATTACCTATTATTATTTTTGAGATTACGGCACACTTAGTATAAAAGTTGACTGTATGGTTTTTTAATATCACAAACAAAATAAAGAACTAAAATAAAACTATTAATTAATCAAACTGCCTATATCAATATAGCTGCGGTTCGAACTCGCAACCTTCGTATTGCCATTACGCCTATAATACCACTCAACTACGTGAGCCTGTGCTATATTGGTGAAATTTACCTTCTCATTCGATGGCAGGCAAATCACTCACTAACACATATTCAATCGTTCACAATTCACTGGCACACATAAACGTAATACACTAATACGCCTGTAACGATGACGCACACATATGTGACTTCAAAGAAATGAGTTATTGTTATTGATATTGACTGTTCTCACACATATGTAAAACATACGGGTGCTTCTTCCACTTGACTCAAATCATAAATAGATTGTATTAGATGGTTAGGCTATCATGTTTGCTTTGTGTACCTAAATGTTTTATAAAATTATTATTAATGGCGAGAAGCTAATGTTAAGTTTTTTAAGAATTTCTACCAAAACTACCAAGGCTTTGGTAGAATTTCAGTGTGTTTCGTTTCAATGTCGGCCCCCATGCGATCAGGTAGGCGATTAGGACGTGTGGTTGGATTTTAGACGGCTATTAGAAATCCGAATAGGGTCAATATTCGACCCGTGAATCGCAAAGATAATATGTCACACTCGAACCCCACTTTACGAGCTCGGGCCTATCAGCTTGAATGATATTCAGAGATCTAGTTACGATGTCTGATGTGAAATGCGTACAAAATACAAAGGACCACTGTGTAATAAAAATGGAGGATATGGTCGTACATTGTGTATAGTTGAGAATATAATGGCATGGTAATGCTAAGATTTACTACACTCCGTGAATAGGTAGGTACCTATACCTATTAGTTGGAATAGAAGGGAAGTCATGAATTGTCGTTTTTATAGTATACTAGCTGTTGCCAGCGGCTCCGCCCGCGTGGGCTTCTGATCCCGTTACGGCTCCTTGGATTTCTGATTCCATTCCCGCTGCTCCATAAAAACCTTCCGTAGAGTTCAAGGAACAAATAAAAAAAGAGTTACTGGAATTGGTCCAGCTGTCTTCGAGTTATGCGCTTACTAATACATTTCGCGATTTTTATATACCTATTAGAAGATTTACTATAGGTGCCAAAGTGAGATATTGTTTGGTCAGATAAATGTGTGTAAAGAACACCGGCCAAATTTCCATAGGCGCTGGACTTGGCCGTCATTTTCCGTGTACAGGAACAAACTATAGTTAGATTAGTTGATTTTCATGTAGTAAACACCATCGCAAGTGAAAAAATTGTCTAAGAGGCCAAGATACTTTTATTTTATTGCTAAAAATATTTTGATGATAGAATAAAAATAAGACGATATAAAGATAGATTAACTTCAGTTTTTTAGAGACCTGAAATTTATATTTACGTAACTAAATAGTAACGAAATAGTTTGTCTTTTCCTCATAGCAATTTGTCATTATGCAGCAGGAGATTTTAAAGTATAAGTACGTTTAGTTGTTAATTAAGTATCTCAATTGATACTTAATGTAAAAGATAACTTTATTCAAAAGGCTTGCTTGCTTCTTCAATACAAGAAGACTTCTTGTATTCAAAGACCTAGATATAAGTGCTTTCACCTAGCAAGTACTTATATCTAGCTCTTCAGGGTGGAAACTTGTAAGAAATATCAGAATATGGCTTCATTTATTATTCCATTATTGCCAATTGCATGATTTACTGAGAGAATGAATAAATATAAAAAAAATTGACCTAAGTACGTGAAATCTTTGATTTTTTACTATTATTAAACAATTTATTTTAACTATAAAAATTATTCTACTGTTGTGGACCTCCCTCTCGAGGTAACTATTGGTGTAGTGTGATTTGCGTTGCCATACTGCTGTCAAAATGTCTCTAGTACAACCAAATTCTGTCAATTATTTTTATCGATGCAGCATCATTCACCTCAGCCTAACCTCACATCCTTACGCATCGCGTGTGAGGTTTAGATATAATAAGAAATTTGAGGTATATTTTCCTTTACAATATACTCGTAACTCTTCGTCTGCCCTAAGGGGAAGACAAAGGTGTATTACAGCTATAGTTCCGCTTAATAGGGGCCGAGGTTATTACCCTGTGATAGCTACTTACAAAGAACTAACGTAATCCATAAAACATCTGTTGGAATCTAGTATATTACTCTGAATTCAGTCACTTGACATAAAATAATGTATCTGACCATTTACTTACTCGTAATTCCTTTCTTTCCTCGTTACCCCTCGACTTCATACCTATTAAAGTCCTCGCACCTCATCACTTGAGCAAAGAAACAGCACTTTTCACTCAATACAAAAGAGCAAAGAGCGGGCATAAAATATTGTCAGATTTTTTTGGAAAACAGCAACTTTATTCATAAACTGTTGTTATTATAAGTAATGCAAAGATTATTGTAAAGTATTGTGCTGAATATTTTGAAAACAAAACAACATATATTACTTTAGTCGCAAAGTGTAAGTATATTTATTTGCAAGTATTAAATTCTCATCTCAAGAGGCTTTTACAAGGTTACTACGTTCTTACACAGTATAAGTAATTAAAGTGCACTTTTATTTCAATATCAGTACACTATAATGGGTTGTTAATTACACATCCTAAACAGATTTAGTTGTGGATTGGAGCATACAAGAATCAATAATAATATTCATATATTATGCTAGGTACTTTGATAAAGAGAATTAAAAAGTATTTTATATAGTTTCGGTATTTCAGCTTGTTTTCACTTTATGAGAATATAATATTTATACTGTTGATTGATGGCACTTTGTAGAACTTATTATTATACATTATTGATAACGCACTAAGTACATCTTCACGATATTCATTATTGTGCTTAAAATTGACTGTCAATCTAATCTTTGAGAATGCTGCTAGACGAAACCGGTTAGGTGCAAAAATAATATCGCGGAGAAGTACAAGTGTGTTACGTCATATTATATCTTTAAGGTTTCAAGTAGGCTACTAATATTTATTAAATCACGTGAGGCTTTCAACACGAAGATGAAAATGCATTTAGAGGATATCATTGATGGCTCCAAAATCAACAAAATCTCGGACATAACCTCTTATTCAGCTTAGTCAGCCGTTGGTGAGGTAAAACGGAAATATATCTGACACCAGAAGATTTTCCAGAGTATTATATCAAGAATACGTATATCAAGAAGGATTTTGAAATAAATTAAATTTCATATTTGGTATAAGTACAGAATATAATGTAACCTAATTCCGTAACAACCAAATTAGTCATAAAGCAGTATATATGACTATTACAATCAATTAATTAATTCCCTCGGGTACCTTCTGCTGACGTCATAAATGTGGGCAATTTGCGTTCAAAGTTTAGGGAAACAGTTAGAAATAGTTTCATTTCATTAAGCATAGGTTACCTAGGGGTAAAAATATGGATAATCTGATTATGTTCTAGGAAATATTATGCAGTCATTCTTAGACTAGTTGAATTTGCCTGTCATTTAAAGTTTAACGTGGACAGTGATTAGTCCACTAATTAAAAGTCGCGTAGCACGCTATGCAGTGAACTTCGCTTGGAGTCTCTTTGAAGAGTTAAATTTACAAAGAGGTGATCCGACAAAGAACGAAAGTTACCGGAATAGCTCGCAGAATAAGTAAGCTTAATGGCAGTGGATTCACATCTGACGAAGGAACGATGACCGCTGTAGTAAAAGAGTCCTTGTGCGGAGACCACAAGAAGGCAAACGGAAGGTAGGACGATCAGAGTTTGTTTATCACTATCAACACTACATAGTATAAATAAAGTCGCGTTCTCTGTCCCTATTTTTCTTGTACCTTTGTATGCTTAAATCTTCAAAACTATGCAACGGATTTTGATGCGGTTTGTTTTAATAGATAGAATGATTAAAGAGGAAGGTTTATATGTATATAACATCATGCTACGACCAGCAGGTGCGGAGCAGGAATGAAAAATGTTGCAAAAACGGGGTGACGCAGACGAAGTTGCGCGGGTCAGCTAGTTAGATATAATTTAAATTATGCTATTTTGTGAGCTAATTAATGAAGATTAATTATTGTGCTAATGACCGCTGGCGCATACAAGTCGTTGAGTGGAGAACGTGAGAAGGCAAACGGTATGTAGATAGCCAGATGGACGACCTGATAAAGGTGGCTGGGACTGACTGGATGCGGAGGGCAGAGGTTAAAGTAAAAATGTAAAAAAAATAGCAAGAGAGTAATATGTGTCAGATAAGGTCAGATAGGTATCATAAGATATTCACTGTTAAATACTTCGGGATATTTACCATGTTTGTTGATTTTAGGGAGCAACCGATATTTCGGCGCTGTTGCAAGCGCCATGATCACGGTGTACTGACGACCGTCGAGCTAGTTCTTTATTGATCGCATGATAAGAACTAGCTCGGCGATCGTCAAATGACATACATCATAAGATATATGTATATGTAAAGTAAAATATTCATCATCATCATCATACAGACAAGTATTCTTCCCCAGCCAAACTCAATGCAATAATTTGAATAATAATATGTCAGCTCCAAGACATATAATGTTAAACCACCCTTTGAGTATTAATACTGAAAGTAAAGCACCCCTTAATTTTGACTGTTACGTACACATAACGTGTCGTATTCGACAAGTCTTTAATGAATTCTCAGTATGCGTTTCGTTAGCACGTAAAAGTACTAACGTATAAAGGTAAACCACACATTACGGCGGTAACTAGGCAGTCTAATCATATCTTTTATCTTTTCAACTTATGGGTGAATATCCCAACGGCAAATATTATATGTCTTCACTGGGAATCGCGGTGTAAAATGACAGAATTTACCTTTTTATTTTTTTTATGTGAACTGTGTAACTTGATCTACTTGAAGCAACATTTTTTTATTATAAATGTATAATAGTAATTAAGGAATAAAAAAAATCACTTCAAAATTCAAGTTTGGTGGCTTGTCCCACTTCCCTTTTTTTACATAAATGCATTCACTACACCAAAACCATAAAGGATTAATAAAAAAAAATATTTCGTATCTATATGTACAAAACACATTATCTTAAAACAATTTAAACATATCAGAAAATATTATTTAAAAGCGCAGGATACCCGAATCAAAGTTTGTCCAAGCAAAAATCTGAATTTTAGTATCACTTTTTCAATTAACTATAAATCAAAGTTACGTGCGTGTGAGATCGATGCGACCTATTTACTGCTTATCCCTCAATCGTGCGCCCGCACTTGCGTGTGACAGTTGTGTATTTAGTATTGTGATTTCCTGCCAAAAAGGTAAGTTACATTTTACGCGGGGAGAGGGACAAGAATAGTTCAATATTTGGTGGAACGATTTGCTCTTGAATACAAAGTGTTTTACCAGTTAAGTACACATTATAGGTAGTGATTTAGGTTACACATACATCATTGTTATTATTTTAATTGTAACTTAAACCCTCTATTTTTAGAGATTTATTTTACGCCTGGTTTCAATGTTGGTGGCTCAATTTTGGTGGTTTTGGTGGCATTTTTCGCCACCAAAATTGAAAACTTGCCACCAAAATATTTAAATGTACTGTATTATGTACCAGTTAGGATCTGGTTCCAACATAACGACATGACTTCATCATTGTACAACGGTACAACGTATCGTTCATTGCTGGAAAACACGGGCGTGTTATCCAACAACCACAATCGTGTCGTCCGACGATGAACGACGTCGTATCTTTGCACGATGATGAGATCGTGTCGTTATTTTGGAACCAATGGTTAGTAAATATACTAGAAAGAGAAGACGTGGAAAGCATGGGCCCGAACAAGCTACGGATGAATAGGAAGAAGATGTTGAATATGATAGTGAAGACGAAATCGATACAGAGAGCAACAACAGGACCATGGATATTGATAATACAACAGATTGTCAAGAAAATGAACAAGAAGGAGAAAGAAGTGTCAGAGTACTTTGTGCTGCAACATCTAGCGCTGCCATTGCCCAACTTCTAGCTTCTACATCTCGTATCACCACCGCACCACCTCTTGATTCTACAACTCATGTCACTACCGCACCTCTTAATTCTACATCTCGTGTCACCACCACCAACAAAAGGTAGGGCCTTTTGTTTTTGAAGGAACCCGATTCTGGTGAAGATGAAATAGACTGGAAAAAGAAGAAGGACAAATGATGTAAATGTGCCTTCCTTTGATGAAAACTAACTTCAATCGCAGATTCATTTTCCAAGTAGATCAAGACCAATTGCTTTTTTCGAATCATTTTTTGATAGTGAAGTTATTGAAAACTTGCTAGTTCAAACGAACTTGTTTGCAAGACAATCAAATATAAGAAACTATACCGAAATTACTAAAAATGAACTGAAGGATTAACTTGCAATGCTAATACAAATGGGGATACACAAATTACCATCAATTAAAGACTACTGGTCTAGTAATCCAGCATTATGTGTCCCTGAGATTGCTGAGACTATGACACTTCAGAGATTTCAAAAAAAACCCAGATGTCTTGAGTTGAGTTCGGAACAATGTGGGATTTGCCATCTGGAAGGACACAAAATTAGTGACCATTTTGTGTACAGCCTTTCACCTAAAAGAGGAGGCTATTTGTCACCGAACACAAAAGGATTGTAGTAAAAGATCCTTTTCCTGTCCACGCTCAGTTTTAGAATACTCAAAGCGAATGGGTGGAGTCGATAGATTACACTAGCAAAAAGCTACACGGCTTCTTGCTCGTCAAATCTACCGACTCCACCCATCCATGTCGCTCATCAAAACAGGAAATGGTGGAAATGATTGTTTTTTTATTTCTTGTTTGATGTGGCAATAACAAATTCCAATATATTGTGCTCAAAAAATTTAAGAGTGCTTAATCCTATGAGCCAAAAGATGTTCAGGCTTGCCAGAGAACTTGTAAATAACTTGACATTTCGAAAACGAAAATATTCATCTGTTCCAAAATTTTTGGCAAAGAAAAAAAATTATAGTGTAGAGGCAGTCAGTCGCAAGAAGAAACTTTTTGGAATTCCTGAAGATATCCGATTTGCTAATGTTAGTGAGCACTTACCAGAAGGTAACGACACCTATAGGCGCTGCCGACTTTGTAGCAGCGCGACCACATACAAAAGGTCCAACATACAATGTGGCAAATGCGAAGTGTCCTGGTGTGCTGTTCCTTGTTTTAAAAATTTTCATCATAATTTTTCCAAGTTTTTCTTAATTTTTATTTTTTATGGCATAATTAATATAAACATAAAGACCTACATCCCATAACTGAGTTTCATCTCTATCGCATGACTAGTTTCCTCTACCAGTTAAAGGGTTAAAATCCAATATTTAAAATATTTTTATATTTAATCATATTGGTTTTCTTAGTTTTTACCTAATTTTGTTTGTAATAAATAGAATTATGGTTTTTGTGATTACATACAATGAAAAATATTTTTTCACAATGGAGTTTTATTATCCTTTGAATTACATACTGCTAAACTTCTAAGAATCTGTGGGTTTGAGTTGGCGAGATTGAGGTTTGTGAAAGAAATTAAATTTTGCTTCCACTGATTTTCAAGTTTGGTGGGCGAATCTCAATTTTGGTGCCAACCTGAACTTAAAACTGAATTATTTCATAAAGTTATTGATAGATTTGCAGCCCTCTTACAGATTCTTCTAACTTTGACTATCTATTTTTAAACTGCGTCCTTATTTTTTACAAAAGCCAAAGAATAAATTCCGCCACCAAAATTGACAAAAAATACGTATTGTTGATATTGACCCTTATACGAGTATATATGATAGAAGGATCATTTGCCTAATAAAGACACTGCGGTTCGAATAGCCAATTTTTGGGAGAAGTTGATACATGATTTAGAAGATCTGTTCTAATATATTATCTACTTCAATGAATGGTGACTTGACTTCTTATAGAAGACTAATCTTGGGGCCTGGATAATGGCATTCTATTGACGAAAAAGCCAGTTGAGTAAAGTCTAGAATTGACATGAATTTGACTACGAAAATTTAATAAAGTATGAATCTTTCTAAATCGAAATATTTTACTTCACATTTCTTTGTATCAAAATCACCGGAGTGTCAAGTACCTAATCCATTAATTAAAATAAATTAAAAAAAATCCACTAATTAAAAAAAAATTAAAAGATATCTCTTCGACGCGATTCCAACAATAGTAGTAACAAAAATAAATCCGGTCAAGTGCGAGTCAGACTCGCGCTCCGAGGGTTCCGGGTAACTATGTTACCTAATGTCCAGAGCAGCTATAAGAAGGAAGTTGGTGTCACGAATTATAGTGTTGCATTAATTTGCTACATAAACGTGGGTAGTTTTTGATTATGGGTATTGATACAGCTTTTATATGGTGCTAACATAAGTTAACGAATGAATTTCAATATGATACCTATACGCATTCCTAAGAAAAATGTCTTGACAGACAGACGGACAACGAACTAATCCTTTAATGGCTCCGATTTTTTCCTCTTGAGGTACCGAACCCTAAAAATTGTCTAAAGAATCTTTCACATCAGTTTTTTTCTAAGTTATGCCAATAGAGTATTCAATTGAGTTTATGAAACAACTAAATCTATGAATTAACATCCAGCTCGTCCTCAAAATTTTTAAATATTTCAGCATCATTTCATATAGGTACAAAATTGGTGCAATGTCTACCAGCGCCACAAGTGGTCAATTATAATTATTGTGTACAAATCGTGTCATCGTTAAGTCAGCAGGACACAAAATTGGATGCCACATTGGTTTTTAAGCAAGGTTAAAAATATTCTTTCTTTATTTTAAAATTTTTACACAAACAGTGGATTACGTGCCTGGAGAATTTGAACACAACTACTAGTTTTAGCAGCTACGGGATAATAGATCTAGTTATTAACGTAATTAAGTTTAGACTACTACTTACTTGCATGAGTTTACTTATTTTCTTATAAAGAAACAAGACATCGATAGCTATCTATGTTACTCTTGGTTACAATAAATTTAAGCTGTCAAAGGATTACAGATCTTAAGGTGTCCAGGAACTTTTGGAGCCCGCTGTACCTATATTGAAAAAACTAAGACACATCCATTATTACTTGTTCAGTTGTCCCCATAGAATTAACGAGACAAAAATAATGACTAGTTCCATGTCACTAGAAGAAGAATCATCCTACACATTACTTGAAAAGTAAATAAGTACAATGTGCTCGAAGAATCGTGGCGTGTGAAGTTCCTACAAATTATATTAATAAAATTATAAATAAACAATCAATAAATAATAAATACAATAATAAATAATAATAAATATTCTAGGATAATCTACACAACGCCACCTAGACCCATGGTAAGCACAGTTTAACTAGCTTGTGTTATGGGTTCTAGAATGCACTAGTTCTAGAATAAATCAATCAATCAGCCCAACGCAAACCACTGCTGAACATAGGCCTCTCCCAATGTTGGGAGGCTTTGCCCTACTGTTTCCACGCTGGCCAGATTATAGTTAGTACAGGGTTTTATTTCCAGTTTTCCTTCTCGCGCAGTGATATCATAAGTGTATTTTTCCGTTAGTCGCGTCTGAAGACTCCCTATGATATGATCCGCAGTATGTGCGTATATGAAGGTAATTCATTTCCTAATTTTATTAGTGCTTCCCTAGACTAACCAGATGCGAGGTACTCAACTATATAGGTACAATGGGTAATATACAGTTCTGCAATCACTTAACTACGACGCTGAGGGGCTTACTGTAGCTATTGCATATAACGAAATTATAGGGATAAAGTTAGACATAGATTGATTCTGTTAATAGTAGTCGATAAGGTATATTTTTCATTATTCTGTGCTAAAACTTGTGACAAATGTAAAATGATTATATCAATCGGGCTTGAACTCGTGGTTACTCTGTTTTGTCACCCCTTTTCAGTTACTTGTAGTCACCCTGCATGGTGTTACTAACAATAAATGCTAAATACATAGGACTCGTCGTCACACTGCTGGTGTCGGAAAACTCATGACTATAAATTTTGACGAAGAAAAAATTTTTTTTAAGAAATCGCCTAAAATATGTCGAGTAGTAACATTTTTTAATTTCGATAGGTATTCAGAAAAATACTTCTGAGTGCATTTGAAGTTGCTCTTCGAAGTGTAGATGGATCGTTTCCGATTTCGATTCGGGAAATTCGACGTGCCAACATATCAAACAAAGCCGAATACGAGCTTTTTTTGTCACTCAGTAAGACGAGAATATGAGTAGAACCACATTCGTTTTTTGCGAAGTACTTCCCAAATCACCGTAAATAATAAATAACTGGTAAGATGGTTGAGCGCTTTTGAACATTTTTTTAATCGTTGTGATTTTAGTTTTTAATAACATCTATACTAATATTTCTGAATGCAAACTACTACTACTACTACTCTATATATTTTTTGTTGTTTATTTATTTATTTATTTATTTGTTGTAACAACTAGTTTTGCGATGAAAATTTATGATAAGAAACTTAAATATACCAATTGTATTTAATATCCGACGGTAAAAGGCCGGACGGTATGACTCTGGTGCCATGAAAAATTGGTAAGTGCCTTCTGTGGGATGCCACGTGTGTCAGCACGGTTGCGCCCTGTCACCTGAGCCGTACCTACTGTCCGGTCTCCGGCAGCTGCTGCCGAGGACGCAGCGGATAAAAAACGGGAGAAATATGCGGCGTTGACAGAGCAATACATGTTCGCTCCCTTTGCGGTCGAGACAATGGGTAGTTGGGGTACCGATGCCAAAAATCTAGTGAGCGAATTAGGGCGCAGGTTGAGGGACAAAACCGGTGACTCCCGCTCCGGCACGTACCTGGCGCAACGGTTGGCCATAGCTTTTCAACGGGGCAATGCCGCCAGCGTCATGGGCACCTTTGCGCCAGGTACGATGAGGGGCGGGTTAATGGATTAGACTTCATTGGATCATAGGTTAGATTTATTTTGATTTAATACTTTGACATGCAGAATATTACGTAATTTAAATTGTAATAAACCAATTGTATTTAATATAGGTAGTTTTGAAATACGTACTATTACGATACGTACTTACAACAACTACGAAACTACCTATTTTATAGCTTAATCTTAGAAGACATCTTGAAGGGGAATTAGTTTCTGAATTGGTAATTAAGGGTATTATCGTGTCATTTAATAATGGTTGGCTTTGCTGAAACTTAGATCAAACTTATGATGATTTAAAAGCTTTGATAGAATTATCGGGATAGTCGTTCAATGTCGTGATATCTAATAGGTAAGATAGGCTTTACATAGGAGTGTACGGATAGTAATACTAGGTTGGTAATAAACAAACGTGAAATATGTACGAGTACCTATCGATTTTAAAAAGTATAAAATAAATAGAGAAACACGTGTATTTCATTGCTTAAATCAGGCACTATTCAAATGATATTATATATTTGTTCTTATTCAATGTTCTTTCATCATAAATTAAATATTTTGTTAGTTCATTTGATTATTTATGTATAATATATTATATAATATCGAATTTGTGAGTGTTTATGCATATACATATAATGTTTCATTTTAGTGTTTATACTAACTCCAGGAAAATTCATAACCAGTCCAATATTGTCACGCACTTATTTCCCTTTTCTTTTACTTTAGAATAATTTGTCGAAATTGGTATCGACAACGCATGTCCTAAGAAAACTAGAAAAATATATTAAATATTCAAATAGGTAGATGATAGATACCTTTGCTAGATATTCTTCAATATATTTCACAGCTATCTTTTGTTGGAAAGTGCCAAGACTTTCAGTCAATCTTATTGTTAGAAATTTATTGCTTGTAAACAGATATTACAATTTTATTTGGAGCCAATGTGAATAGAATACAGGGTTATATTATTTATGTTTTGAAGATATCGGACAAAAGAATGGTTATGTTGGTGTGGAGGTGTTTTAATCTATACTGTGCAACCGGGAAATTCATATTTATTATGTCTAGCCAAATGTTACTACTCCATATCATTCGATGGGTGTTAAATAAGGTGTCGTCAAACACAAAAATACGCAGAATGTATTAACACTGCGAGAGAAGGAAATCTCGAAATAAAGCCCTATACCAATCCGTCTGACCAGTGTGGAACCAGTAAACCAAAGCCCTGAGTAATAAAAGCCACATGTCTTCTCGAATCAGGCCCGCGTTTAGTTCCCTTTGTTAATCAGTTTTTTATTTTGCACATTTTGTAAGTGCCTATTTAATTATCCGTACACTGTGTCTTCTTCTTCTTCTGGCGAATCCACGGCGTTTACACTCCTCTGTATTCCCAGTGTGCTGCCACCTGGATTAAGTCTTCGGAGGAACTCATAAGATCCTTCGGTGTGTAGGTAGGTATATAGACAAGTAATACACTCCAGCAGGTGAGACATGGTCTGCGAAGTAACTCCGCACTCGCACCACAGGTTCGCGTCATCCGAGAAGCCAGACCGGTTCTCCTTGTTTCGCCAAACCTGCGTTCGATGTCCGTCAGAATGGCTGGTTGCCTGCCTCATTGAGCATCGAGACAGTGATCAAAAATTGCCACCTAATTGCTACTATTTGCTACTTGCAATTAAATAATTGCTACCTCATTAATTTAGAAAATATAAGGAATAACAATGTCACCAGCCATTCTGACGGACACTGCGTTCGAAATATGTTTTGGGACTTCGACGTAATTCAAAGAAGATCATGCCCAGGAGGTAGTCTTTCCGACAGCGGGACGAAAGGGGTTGGCCTGTGAGATTTTTAGTTTTAGTACCAAACTTTCTAACTGTGGACATTAGTGTAAGTTGTAGTCTAATTCGAGGACTGTAAGGCAAGTTAGGACAAAATAATCAGCACATACTTACGAGTGGAATAAATTTGAGTATGTACAGATCTATGTTTCAGCGAACCGGCAAGGTTTCATATGATTATAAGAGAGACGAGACGATGTCAAAGAAAGAGGCTTTTTTATCGTCTACAAATAATAATTCGGGTTAACAAATGCGTATATTTTTGTGTAGAAATCTTATACATTTTATGTGAATGAAAGTCGGGTTAGTACGGAAAATCTTTGAATAACTCTAGGTACCGAGTAACTATTAAATTAACATGTTATTTGTGAAAATGTTACGTACGTAAATTTCGTCAATTTGATATTTTTAATTCAAGAATTGATCGTGTGAGACAGGCGCTCAGTCTTGACTTTTTCTCAATCTTCTATTTAAGCATGCACGTTTTAAAAAGTAGACATTTGGCCCGCAGGCCATTTTTTACGTGGGCGAAATGACCATTAACCCAATATTTCAGACATATTTGGTATATAGTTAGTAAAACCCGATTATAACGCGATCATAATTACCAGTCAGCTTATGTGACTACACGATTAGTGCAACTTGGCTGAAACATCAAGCAAATCAAAAGGTAGGTAAACTGACGTAACTATATTGAACGGGAACAGTTGCCCTGTAGGCCTAAGTTCCTATAGGTAATATATATGTATATTTGGGCTATCGAATGGTAATAGAACTAGAATTTGTTCCGTATTATTTTCAGAATAAATGATGGTTGAAACCAAACCTCCAGCCAGCGGGATTTTTTTTTGTTATGAATTTGATCACGCTGAAATGTAGTTCTATAATTAGGGCTTATTATGCTATGTGAACACATAAAAGCCAAAACAGACATGGGTTTCATTCATGAAATACAGAAAATACACGTTACAATAAAATTAAAAAAAAAAAAAATAATCTCCATTCAGCGGAAAAAAATTTTTTTAAGTCGAAACCATATTGAAATGCCAATCATTAATTGCGTTGCTGGACGTTTGGTTTCAACCATCATTTATTCTGAAAATAATACGGAACAAATTCTAGTTCTATTACCATTCGATAGCCCAAATATACCGTCATATTACCTATAGGAACTTAGGCCTACAGGGCAACTGTTCCCGTTGAATATAGTTACGTGGTAAACTGTTGTATTTATCATATAATCGCGTTAATACCGAGATTTCGCTAACCATAATCCTGCCAACGCGAAAGATTAAAAGTGAATATTTGGTATATCAATATAATATCAATAGGTACATGTAACGATATAATATAATTCTAACTTGTACTTTTATATGCTGTCATGTTGTGTTCACTGACAAATGTACGGCAGAACCAGCAGAATATGTGATCCGACCCTATATTGTAAATATCACTATTGTACATATTCGACGCACTGTGCGGTATGAAAGGAGTTACATCCCACGCACGCTCAAGATGTGGAATGAAATCCTTGCCGTGGTTTTCCCGAGTGACTACAATATGGGTTCACATTTGAAAATTTCTACAGGGTAAGCAGCACGAGTGTGACGCCCCTGGTACTGCAAGCGTCCATAGGCCACGGTGACCGCTTTTCATCAGGTGGGCCGTGTGCTAGTCTGCCACCTAAGTGGTATAATTAAACATAAAGGACTTTGACTTTGATGATGATGAGATACCTAGGCGTTCCTTTTTGTACAAAAAGAGAAAAGAGAGTACCACTCTACTCGTTAATCAGAAGTTATTACATTAGGTAAATTTATATATTTTAATTAGGTAGATCTCTACCTAATGTAATAATTTTTACAAACATTGCACTTTAGTTGAGAGACGCACACTTTAGAATAAGCATATGTAGGGTACTGTATATAATATAATATCGAATATTATAGCTTTTTGATAGGTGATAATACCTTATGATGGACACTTTTCTAGTTATAAAACAGTAAACGGTTTATTATGTGATAAAATAGGCGATTACGCTTTCATAAATGCCAAAGAGTATAAAGACGAAACTAAGTATAGATAGCTCTCGAGGTATTGCACACATAGACCCTTTCCTACACAAGACAACACATGCAGGGCGTAGATGTCACCCGCATACGGTGCAGAATATTCCATCAAGAACCAAGCGGTTCGGTGAGTCTTTTCTCTGCCGCACCATTAAGTCCTGGAATTCCTTAACGGCGCACGTGTTTTCTTCTTCCTACAGTCCCGGGTCCTTTAAGCGGGGCATGAAAAAGCTGAGCGCCACCATTGTAGCACTGAACGTGTTTGTAATGGTGACCCTTTTGCCTGAAATTTTGCCTTCAGCTTAACATCAGGCGAGGTGAAGTCAAATAGACGTGCCATAAATAAAAAAAAGGACAAGGAACTAACAGTATGAATATGGATATAAATAAACAGTAGAATGTACAAAGAGCTCTCTTCCAGGTAACCCTATTATAAAAAATAAGCCGGTCAAGTGCGAGACAGACTCGCGCACTGAGGGTGCCTCCTTGAAAATATTCTTTTATTAATTTTATTTTATGTACCAGCTACCCATACGAATGGTGCACGGCTTATACACTCGAGAAAAAATAATGTATAGCAGTTTAATGGTTTTCGTAATTTGTTCGTATTATAAATGGCAATAGGCTCGCCACCAGACCTAAACATGAACTGGCGAAATGTGGGTGCTAGCACCGTTGCCTACCCCTTCGGGGATATAGGCGTGAGTGTCTCTTGAAGTTTCTATATGTCGGGATTACTTTTAATCATTTTAAATCCACGCTGAAAACAGTAGCTAGTTCAAACTCTTTTATTTAGAAGTTGGAAACATTATGCTCCCCTAAAATAAAAAATAAACTACATAACATAAACTCACGCCTATATCCCCGAAAGGGGAAGGCAGAGGTGCTAGCACCTACATTTCGTCAGTTTATGTTTAGGTGGCGAGCCTATTGCCATTAACCGGGCACTTATAAACCTGCGATAAATACACCCGTTACTTCGAAAAGCATCGAAAATTCATTGGTGTGTGCCATGGTAAAACCTGGGATTAAACCCGAGACCTCGTCTCAGCAGTCCATTACCCATACCACTAGGCTACCGCGGTTAGTTAAAAATAGATTAGTTTGTATCAAATATGGAATATGTATAGCAACCCTGTGTGTGGAATGGTCAAAGAAGAAAGCTGTACTCGCGGTTATCTTTATTGTTTATAGCTGCATAAACGTCTCGTAATCTTTTGATTGCATTGACGTACGAGTAGAATAATGATTGTTTTACAGCTTCAAGTCCCTGCAGATTTATATTAATTTCAGCTGTATATCACCACTCATTCCTGAGAAAAGAAACTCTACCTTAACCCTACTTTTGAGGTACGAAAATTTAAAAATATAAAGATCACTCTTTATTTTACATCAAGGCATTTACTTCAAAGACAAGTAGTGGGAGTTACAACTTTACTCAAGTACCTTTTTTTTCCCCACGGACCACCAGGCTAATATATTAAACATTCACATTTCGCCAACTATGATTTTCGGTCCCACGTAATAGGAGCCGAGACTATAGCCGCTGATAGGGCACTTTGTAAAAAAATGGGTATAACAAAGTTTAAAAATGTGAAAAAAAAACTACCCGATTCCTTGCTATGCGGTGAAAATCGTGCTCGTGCTTAGCCGCACAAGCTACCAATAAAGGTCTTGGAGAGTATAAGACGAAGTGTAATTGCGTAGCCCTTGTTAATATACAAATGTGTTCTGATCGCATATAAAGTTCATCATTCCCTAAACCCTTTTCCCAACTCAGTTGGGGTCCGCTTTCCAGTCTAACTGTGATGCGGCTGAACTTCGATATTTTCCGTGAAGCGACTGCCATCTGACCTCCACAACCAATGGTCTAATGACCAATGGCGATATCGAAGTTCCAAGTTAGGCTGGTTGGACTTTTGAGGGCTCCAACTACCCGTAACGACTGCCATAGATCTTTGTATCGCATTTAAGTTCAATAATGCTAAATACTTAGGAGTTCGGGTTCCGCTGTTCCAATCTTTATTTGATTTAGCTTATCTTGTTTATTCAAGAGCGAGAGACCCCTAACCACGAAAGCCTTACGCCAGCGGCTTGTAGGTGTATTAAGCTTCGAATATGTTAATATGTCTCCATACATACCCACCCATAACTTATTCACAAATAATGACCTAATCCACTTTGAAAGTGGCTGCCACAGTCCTTTCAAGCACCTATCTACTTTTAAGAATTGTAATAAATTATGCGATATAAAATTATTATCGAAATAGCGCGTCAGTTTGTAGCCCACGCGTTTTATTTTTCTATCAAATAGGAAATAAATCAATATATATTGATGTTATGTTGTGTATATTTTTATATACTCCAGTGATTTAAGAAAATATTGAAGCGTCAAATTATGAATATTATTTGACGTTTCATTGACGTGTAATGTCGATGATAGATTACGAGCATAAAATTTTGTTTGAGGTACAAAATGTGCAAGTGACATACGTATCGTTACTTTGAAACTTTCGCGTTGCTAACCATATATTAATGGTTAGCAAAACCGGATATTAACGAGATCATAATAATATGGTAAATACAATAATTTATCTTTTGATTTGCTTGACGTTTCGGCCAGGTTACACTAGTGGTCACAAACTGACTGGTAATTTATGATTGCATTAATACCCGGGTTATACTAACTATATACCAAACTAGCTGTTGCCCGCGGCTCCGCCCGCGTGGATGTCGATTATCGCGTTGTACGACTCTACTCGATTCACTACTTGCCTCTCTATACTACTTTTCCTTGCTGTCATGACAACGGAAATTGTTAGCGATATTAGCGCCAATGTATAGAAATTTACCGGATCAATTGAGACTTATGATTATTACTCCGCTCCCTTGTATGGTAGCGTGATGATATATAGCCTATGTTACTCCTAGATATTGTAGCCTTTTAGAGGTGAAAGAATTGTTTAAATCGGCCCAGTACTTTTTGAGCCTATTTATTACAAACATACAAACATACAAAAATAGGTACAAATCTTGCCTCCTTATAATATTAGTATAGATATGTCTGAAATATTAGTTTAATGTACATCTCGCCCACGTAAAAACTGGCCTGTGGGCTGAATGTCAACGTTTTAAAACGTGCATGCTTAAACAGAAGATTGAGAAGAAATCAAGACTAAGCACGACGAGGGGTACAGCGGAGCAAAACCCATCAATTCTTGAATTAAAAATATCAAGTAACAAGTATAACCACCGTAGTCAAGTGGCATGGTTGTTGAAACGAGGTCTCGGGTTCGATCCCAGGTTTTACCATGGCACACACCAATAACTTTTCGATGCATTTCGAAGTTATGTGTGTATTTATCGCAGGTTTATAAGTGCCCGGTTAATGGCAATACGCTCGCCACCTATTACATTGGGACCTAAACATAAACTGGCGAAATGTGGGTGCTAGCACCTCTGCCTACCCCTTCGGGGATATAGACGTGAGTTTATGTTATGGTATATTATGTTATGTTAAATAACAAGTAACATGTTAATTTAATTTTAAAGCGTAGTCGTGAGAAAGTGATACAATATATGAATCGTGAAATATTTCAAATCAAATTTAGATCGAGAAATGTGAATGCTTCGATGGGATTCAAATCTTTTCCTTACAGGGGAATGCTCTAACAGCTGCGCCACGAAGTCACGTGGGAAGCATTTCAAATTATCCTATAGAAACATCTTTGGAGATGGTGGGGGCCATCTACCGTCATTCTAGATCTTTCCCAGTGCAAACATTTGCTGCGTTTCTGCAACGCACAAATGCTGGGTGGCGATGGCCAGTCTTTGCACCAGGAACATTCCAGAACGAAAGTCACTGGTCACCTCGATGAGCTTCTGTCTAAGAATATTTAATAACTAGCTGTTGTCCGCGGTTCGGTCCACGTGAATGTCCGTTATCGCACAGTGTTATAAATTTTAGAGTATTTTGTAGATATAGTTGAACGTTGGGCGGCCGCCGCCTCCTTTTGCGAGCAAGTAATGCTCGAAAATGAGGAGGCGGAGCGGGTCCGGAGAAGCCTCCGGTTTGAGTCCGACATAATCACCTCTACCGAATTTTGGTGGGGGTGGTATCCGTGGGGTTTTTGCGCAAGGAAAAAAGGAATTTATTGTTGAACGTACATTTGTTCTATCATCAATAGTTTCTGCAGCGCATGCAACAAAAAACGTTTTAGGGCATTTTTACACCTTGGATTACTTTATTTAAGTTTTAATATGGATCCCTAATCTTTTGTAGCAATAAATATAGTCTATATTACAAACATACAGACACATAAAAATACATTGTTTTCCTTTTTTTTTATATCAGTGTAGATGTAGATAAAGATAAGGCTTTTTCATATATTAAAATCAATATATTTATTCTAATAATGCCGTGAGAATATTGAGTTTTCTAAAATAGGAGCTTTATTGGAAATTCGAGAACTCACAAGCGTATCGAATTGCCAGATGAGTGGCACTACACTTCTATTGTATAGGATTACCCTATACGGGATTATTAAATTTAGTACAACATACATGTGACGAACCCTTCTTTTTTCAGCATGAATGGTTCAGCTCGATTAGAAAGTCTATTACTGACATAAGTACTGAGTAATAACAGTACCTACTGAGAATTGTCCTCGAATACGGTCTTAAGCGTAGAGGTAAACTGAATTGAAGGTAATTCATCAAAATCCTTCCCTCACCGTGTTGTTCTAGAAGTATAATAGATCTTTAATACTTTAGTGACCTTAATTTATTATAAGTATCGTATAAATTGCAAATAATCCTCTTTAGACCTATTTTTAATAAATTGCTAATCCTTGGAAGTTTACCGTTAATAATTGTCTTAACAATGTGATAAGTCCTTGGAAACTTTTTGTTTCCTCAGTCACGTTTACGGTATGGTACTATTTTGAAGTAATTAGCGACCCAACAGTGATTAGTCTGTTAAGAATAATACCTAAATATGCTGCGATATTTTATATAGGGCGACATTACCTAGATACTAATAACATGACTTGTGTTTTTAAGTCCTAGAATGCGGATAAACATACTTAGATACATTATATTAAAGAAACGTTGATTATAATCGGAAAAATTTATACATACAAGTAATTATAAATATATTTATTAAATAGAAAGAATACATGTCAGAACTTAATTAAACATACCTACACTCATCGAACACAGCAATGATTATGTCGCGTCAAATAACCCACCCCGTATCGTTCCCGGCGCAAAGGTGGCCATGATGCTGGCCGCGTTGCCTCGTTGAATCGCAATGGCCATCCTTTGCCCCAGGAACGAGCCGGAGCGTAAAAATATCTCTAATTGTCATAGAAAGGAATACCAAACCGCTGCCCTCAAAGCAAGTAAAAAGCTTCTTACCCGAAGAGATTTGATTTCGTATGTACATATTCTGCAAGTGCGAGGAACAAACCCTGACACGTATTTTTTCATTTTTTATTTATGGCACGTCAATTTGACTTCACCTCGCTGATGTTAAGCTGAAGGCATAGGGCAAGGCTCTCATGAGGGTCACCATTGCAAACACGTTCAGTGCTACAATGGTGGCGCTCAGGTTGACGGCCTCATCAGATGCTTTTTCACGTCCCGCTTAAAGGACCCGGGAACATAGGAGAAGAAGGAAACACGTACGCCGGCAAGGAATTCCAGGACTTAATGGTGCGGCAGAGGAAAGACACACCGAACCGCTTGGTTCTTGATGGAATATTCTGGAATATTCTGGAACGTGTTTCGCCTGTAAACGAGGCATCTTCAGGACCGCTACAGAGCGTGCCTACGTAAAGCCTACTTCAATATAATAATTTCGCCTCCGATTCTGCCTGTTTTCTCATCCTTATTTAGTAGGAAATACCTTAACTCAATACCACAACCACAGCGTCCACTAACGTGACTAAGTTAGCCGACTAACTAAAAGGCAGTGACCGTATCCGCCCACACCCACGACCTACGGCAAGCTCTAGTATCTACATCTTGTGAAGCAGTCAATAAGTATACAACAAGAAATTTCACTGAAAAGAGGATTTCCTTTAACAAAAAATATCTTATTACCATTTAACGTTTAACCTTTTAAAATTTCAATACTCTTTTTGATGGACGATGGAAGCAAATATTTTTATCACTCAATTTGCACTGGTTTGGTCATGCACGGACGTTCGGAGAGCACGTTAAGCCGTCGGTCCCGGTTACCATACGGAACATCTATGTCATTTGTTACGGGTAGTTGCAGCCCTCAAAACTTCAACTAGCCTATAAAATTTCGATATCGCCAATTTGGTTTGTAATGGCAGTCGCTTTACGGAAAATATCGAAATTCAGCCGCATATTAATTAGACAAGAAAGCCCCAACTAAGTTGGGAATAGGCTCAGAAAAAGATGATCAGTAGTCTCCCCTATTTTTGTATTCAGAAGCGTTCGCCTAACACCATGTATGTTTATCTATCTGTCTATCTATCACTGACCCTCACTCCAATTTATTAGGTATCAACAGGTGGCCTGTAACTAAAATACAGTTATTTTAGCCACATCAGTTTACCCTTCAAGTTCGGCTGATATATCGTTAAACAACGTCCTAATTAGTTGATTGAGTGTGGCGTAGTAACCTTATCGCCTAAATTCACCAAACAATCGAGAAATACATTTGTTTGGCAAAATATTAGTTAAGAAGTTACATGGCTGACGGAGCACGTAGTACACGGTTGTGTATGATAAGTAGAATGAGATTGATTGAGCTCTTTAATTGGCTGTTCGTAGGTGGTTATATATATTTGTAGTATAATATAATTTAGTTCAGAGGAAGGGTAAATATACTGAATTCAGAGGGGACGCGGGTGCCATATTTAGCGTCAGTAGTTTAGTAGTTATGGAATCAGAATTGAATGAATGTTTATTGTTATCACTGGTTGTACAAAAATATTATATTTTTAAATATTTTGTACTTAGTTAAGGTTTTACAAAGGTCTATTACCATGTATGTTATAAAACAACTAAATAAAACAAAGACTTCAAAACGCATTGCAGAATTCCTCCGCGTCGCATGCCTCATGTGGTAAGTGGTAAGGTTCCCAGAAGACTGGCAGCATTGCCATATTGTATGGCAATGCTTATTCTCTGTCCTAAGAAGAGGCCATCAGCCTTCTGGTCACGAGGTCTTAAATTAATAATAGGTTTTTTAAACTACAGATCTTTGTGACACGTCGCCGTCGCATTATTAAAATGACGAAGCGTCGTGTCATGAAATTGACACCGCGTAGTCGTAGCACTCGTAGCACGACGCTACGTAGCCATCGTGTCGTGGTGTGTAGTTATACATTCTGATAATGTAGCTACCATTTTATTTTAAGTTTCAGACTTATTTACATACATACATACATATGCTCACACCCGTAATCCCCGAAGGGGTAGGCAGAGGTGTATTAAAAACCCCCAATAATTTCCTAACTGACAACGTTGCAGGTAAATAAATTTGAAAAACATTTTTTTTACCCGATTCCTTACTATGCGGTGTAAATCGTAAGGAAATTAATCACGTGCTTAGCCGCAAAAACACTACCAATTAACTTCTTGGAGAGTATTCAAACATACAAGTCTTTATACATTTATGACACAAGTATTATATAAACCCTTATTTTATATCTATACTTTAAGTGTAATGGAAGCATCTATTTAATTAATGAAGATAAATGAGTACAATAGTTATAACGTTCGTCAGCACATTTTAAATTAAATTTGTTCCACTATTGGCTATGGATAATTTGTAAGTTAAACATCTATAATTGCGGCCACTATTCTCTGAACCGCACCCAAGCTTACCATTGTGTGGGGTGCGGTCATTCGATGACCTCAATGTAAAAAAAGTTCAGGATTAAGCAATTTTATGTAGGGTGGATGAGTTTGTTACGGGATATAAAATCAAGTAGCCGCGGTAGCCTAGTGGTATGGGTAATGGACTGCTGAGACGAGGTATCGGGTTCGATCTCAGGTTTACCATGGCACACACCAATGACTGCGATGCTTTTCAAAGCTATGTGTGTATTTATCGCATGTTTATAAGTGCCCGGTTAATGGCAAATGGGTTCGCCACCTATTACATTGGGACCTAAACATAAACTGGCGAAATGTGGGTGCTGACACCTCTGCTTACCTCTTCGGGGATATAAGTGTGAGTTTATGTTATTTTATAAAATAAAGAGAACATGCCTCCCGGCTATAATTTTATCTGCCTCCGTTGATCTCGTTGATTTTTTTTATTTATTCCGCGTTGAAAATATGTTTTTAGGTTGCAGACAAGCACCTATGGACGTTCGCAACACCAGGGGTGTCACATTAGTGCTGCTGACCATATAAAGAAGAAGGGGGAATGCGGAAGGTTAAGAAAGTATCTGTGCTGTCAGTGCAGAAATCAAAGATGGGTTTCTCTGGGTTTCTCGGTTTTCCCACCGACAATACAATACAATATAGACCAATTACGTCAATATTGTATTATTAAAGTCATCATCACCCTTGCGTTAGTCTCGTGATATGATTACCTAGAAGTAACTTTATTATTTAAGGTACAAATGTGTTCGATTGACGGTTTGTGAAAATCTTAAAAAAGACAAGAGAGTCTTATCAATGAAGATTATTCAAAAAAAGGGAAACCTGGCATATAAGTTACAGTGGGAACCACGGTGTCCCCATCTTGCCTTAAACTAATCTATCTATTAAGAAGCTGGCCTAGCCTGGAAGAGAACCATATAAGACCAACCATACGCTATTTATTTATGTCCATATTGAAAATTATTGTCGTATTTTGTACAATAAAGAATCATTCATCTATCTAATCTACCTACCACATTACAGGACCATTCATTCACCACCCATTTTCACGTCATTAAACAAAGCATAACCTAACAAGACCGCAGTAGACTAGTGGTATGGGTAATGGACTGCTGAGACGAGGTCTCGGGTTCGATCCCAGGTTTACCATGGCACACACCAATGACTGCGATGCTTTTCGAAGTTATGTGTATATAATAAGCTCGCTACCTATTACATTGGGATCTAAACATAAACTGGTGAAATATATATAGGCGTGATTTTATAAAAAAAAATTAACCTAACAAACTTCCATATTCATAATGTTTTATAACGTTAATAGGAAGAATAGTGCGTTGAATAAATAAGAAGTGAGTAACGCGCTATGTGTAATGTGTGTGAAATGTGGTAATTAATGTTTTATAGAAGCAACACCCGAAATTACCCTATAAACATACAACGACCTAACATTTCTTGGTAAAATGTCGTTTACCACGAACCAGAATATAGTTACCGGCATATAACCTCAATGACGTCATAAAAAGTATTCTATAGCCGCAGTACTCGTTTTTTGGGTGTTTTTTGAGGACATCACGGGGTACTACGTAGGCAGAGGAGCTCAAATCTTCTCAACCAGCTCAATCATAGATTATATATAGTAAAATCTGGCCTTCGCAGGCCCTGGGTCAACCGGGGCATGAGGGATATACCAGAGGCTTTCTCACCCTCGGCAACTGGTGGCCCAAGACGGCCGGTTTTGGTCGGTTCGAGTCCGACATAACCACACTTGCTGACTTCGGAGGGGAAAAAAGGTCATCGTTTCTCGAGTTTTGAGTCTGAATATTTGCCGGCAATGGTAAACCCTACGCGTTTGGTCAACATTTAACCTTTCCACGACGGCTTGCCCAACAATTAATGTAATTTAATGATAGTATTATCAGTAGAATGAATATTGACTGTTACCGTGAAATAACTGAATTGTAAATAAGTCAGCTTCGTGACGAAGGACTGTTTACAATGGAAAGTAAATATTTAAAAGCTCTTAGAATATTCCCAATGTTTCGAATATTTCCAAAGATTTACGTCATATAAATTGAGGGGAGTATTGGTGTACTTACAGAGCTTTATATATCAAAGGTTTGAGGCCTATGTTAAACAACAGATAAGGCTCTGACGATGCAGGTCCCTCATAGGACTAATGAGGGATGTCTTGATGGTATATATTCCCAGAAAAGTAATATAAACAAAATCTCTAAATCTAAACGTAACATGACTTCAATCGAGTACCAATTTCGAGAACACAGTTACACCTTAAGCTTGTACTTTGGAGTGTGGAGTCTACTTTGCTATTATTTCCTCATTAATTAGCCTATTGCAGTTCACTGCTGGACATAAGCCTTTCCTATTGAGGCCTACGTACGATTTCCACGCTTACCAAAAGGGTTGGTACAGGGTTTTATTTCGAGTTTTTCTTTTCCCGCAGTGCTTCTGCGTATTTCTCCATTAGTCGCTTCTTACGATACCCTTCGGATGAGATAAAGTGGTGATATTTCTTTCTGCACACACGGATTATTTCTAATATTTGGACTAATTAGACTTTGGGAGTGACTGTCGTCTATCTGTACAAGAACTGGTTCTACAGTGAGATTTGAGGTTAAGAGGAGGTTGAGTTGAATGGAAGAAGTCTGTTATCAAAACCATGCCCAATATTCAGAAAATGAAATCCGTGACAGTGATATTGCTCATTTTGAATTCTTTTAATATACATGAGTCTAAGTACACTGAGATATAAATAATCAAATAATTTCAATTCATCGATTTTTTTTAGAGCACTAAAGTTTAAGAGTTAGGCGCCTGCTAGCGACGCATTTCAAGAGCGAAGCTTCGAGAAGCGACTGCTAGTAAGAGGTCCCCGTGGCTACGTCGTAGCTTATTGTAGAGGCTTAGTACTCTTGTATATTTTTTTATATATAATATCACGCCTATATCCCCGAAGGGTTTTCGCCAGTTTAAATTTAGGTCCCAATGTAATAGGTGGCGAGCCTATTGCCATTAACCGGGCACTTATAAGCCTGCGATAAATACACACATAACTTCGAAAAGCTTCGCAGTCATTGATGTGTGTCATGGTAAACCTGGGATCGAACCCGAGATCTCGTCTCAGCAGTCCAATACCCATACCACTAGGCTACCGCGGTTTTTTTACTCATGTATACCTTGAGGAATATAATATATTGACCTAAAACTGTACTCACTACGCATTTTGGGCGTCTTTTGAGACTAGCACGGGTTGCCACGAACGATAGTGTTTAAAAATAATCCGCGCGCCCAAGATATGTTGCCCGAGGTATACAATATTTTGTCAGTCACGTTCCTGATGGCTGTTAGATAAATATAACATTTTTGAAAATGATAACATTTTTTGAAGTTGGTTGAACATAATAACTATTTAGTTTAGTTTTGGAAAGTTTTGTTACACGAAATTATTCAATAAAAATTGATGGTTTTGAAGATAATATGCTGCAAATTTACTTATTTAAGAGTCATATGTTCCTAGAGAAACAGTTTATTATCAGTTTTTATCAGAATGTTGAATTGAATGTCCGCTAAGCTCACACAAACATTCCATTAAAAAGTATGACGGAATAAATTAACACGAAGTTGAAACTTAGCTTGAAATTCAAACCTAAGCATATTAAAAGTCTCTCAATCATTCTTCATAGCATGTTATGAAAAATTATGTGAATATTTTATCACAAGAAATTTTCGAAGTATCGTAGATAATGTGATTAAACTTTTATCAATATTAATAAAATATTATTTGGAATATTTGTTACTGAACTCTTCCAATTTTTGTAAAAGCTTGAGACCATTTTTTTTTTCTCACGTCACTTAATATACCAAAAAGTCACTAGTTTTTAAAATATTTTGTAAATTACTTACCAAAATACTGCATGTCTTTAACACATAAAAATAGCACAAAGGAAACTTACTTTTATTGATTCAAATAAAATAAGATAATATTAATAGAGAAGCATTAAAAAGTTAACAAATGAAAATCGAAATTGATGTTTTTAAAATAATTCATTCATTCGAAGTTCAAAAATGCACAAGTAAAATAAAGTTTACTATTCAGTATATTCAGCCAATATGAAGAAAATGATATATTTTTTATTATTATTTGTAATTGTTTCTTTTTATTAACAGACGCGTATAATGAACATAGCTACTAAAAATGCACTGATATGATAATTTTAGAAAATCAACAAAAAGGAATCGAATTAGACGTTAAGTATTTTCTATCAGTTTTTAATTATTGTAATAAGTTTAAATTAATAGACGCAGCTGCCAAAAATACACAGATATCAAAATTATAAAATAACACCGAAAATTAAAACAAGTTACAAATAAAAAATATTTTCTTTTATGTTTAAAAACGGAATGAAATTATAAATTTTCATAGCTATAAAAATGCACAGATAAAATAAAATAAAAAAAAGACAGTATAAATTTCGAATTTCGAACAACTTGAAACTAACCGGCCAGCAGCAAGGCAAGCACAGCGGTCGTGCAGGCTGCGTAAGGTTTCATTGTTGCGTTAGGAATGGCAAACTCGGGGTACGCGCTCGCCTTATAAGTATTAGGGTGAACCGCCCTCGCAGATAGCATGTAACTATGGTGCGATTCACCCCCCATGACTTGTGACGTAAGAAATGACATCTGGAAAATTAAGCTAATGATATTATTCTTCTCCGCTTCATCATTAAGAGACTTTGGTAGCTTTGAATGTTTTAAAAAATTAAAAAAGTTAAGAGGTTTTCTTGATTTTTTATGTAATGAATTAAATTACTTATAAATTAGGAGTGTAGATTAATCACAAATAAGATGCAAATAATGCTGTGTCAGTATTAGATTGATTATTAGGTATTTGATAATTTTAAATCAGCGAAGTTTCTCTGGCTTGCGTATAATGAATGTGTATATGGATTGTCTGCATAAATAAATAAGTTGTTAAGTATTGTGGCTTAGGGGGCAACTCGGACCTAAAATATGTGATCCATGGCTGAGTTTACTACTTTAGGAAAATTTACTAAAATACGATAATAATAAAATACGTACGATTACATACATACGTTTTTATACCACTTAGGTGGGAGACAAGCAGACGGCCCACCTGATGGAAAGTGATCACCGCGCATCACTAGAGTTTTCAGCATTAGAGGCGTCATACTCTCGCTGCCGTATAAATCTTATTGTAGGTACTGTAGAACTTAATATGCTTAAGTTTAGAATTAACACCCACATTTCACAAATCATTGTGTTCGGTCCCACGTAATACGTGAGCCTATTGCCGTATTCCGGGTACTATTATTGAATCACGCCATGTATCTGAGGCTGAGTTTGGGCTGTATATATCTGTCTGATGTTAAACAGTGTTTCTACAGGGTAGGCAGCACGTGTGTGACGCCTCTGGTGTTGCAAACGTCCATAGGCCAAGGTGACCGCTTCCCATCAGGTGGGCCGTGTGCTTGTCTGCCACCTAAGTGGTATAAAAAAACAGTCATATTCTTTAGTCGCCTTTTACGACACCGCATGGGAAGAGATGAGGTGGCCCAAATTCTACTCTGCCGGGAGCCACGCCAGAAATTATGTTTTTTTTATCGAGCGCAGAATCTTTAGGCGATAGTCATTACTCTGCCGAGGTGCGAGGGATATGTTCGCTACTATCTCACCTCCGGCAACTAAATACCCAAAGACGGCGTTTTATTTGGTTCGACACTAACATAACCTCTCTCACCGACTCCGGTGAGATAGGTATATCCGTGGGGATTTGCGCGCGAAAAAAAGGCGATGGTCATTACTGAATCTTATTTATGTTTTCTTCTTGGAAGGCTTATTTCAGCGAAAAATATTCAAGTATTCGACTTTTCGCTCCTTTACTATTATGATGTAAATAATTGATTAGAGGATGACAGTTTAATATTTTATTTTAATGTAGGACACGTCAGTTAACCTTTTTTATCAAACCTTTTGGAAGATTAATTTAATATATTTTTGAAAAATTTTCCGAACGCCTTTTACTATAATATTTTATTTAATAAGTAAGTAATCCCATTTCCGCATATCAGCGATACGTTTATTAGTTTTATTTACAGAGGCGACCAAATAAATATTTACACTGATTGATTAACGGATAAGTTATTACGACCTTCATAATAACTTATAAATACATAATAACATTATGACCTTCATTCCACTGTAGGGCCATTTTGTATTTACTTTATCCGGATGAACTCGACATAGATATCGCTATTATGGTATCTCTTGGTACAAATACAAGTGTCAAGAATATTTATTTGTACTTTAGCTAATTAACAATAAAATAAAAGCCGCGGTAGCCTATTGGTATGGGTAATGGACTGCTGAGACGAGATCTCGGATTCGATCCCAGGTTTTCCCATGGCACACACCAATGACTTTTCGATGATTTTCGAAGTTATGTGTGTATTTATCGCAGGTTTATTAGTGCCCGGTTAATGCCTGCCAGGCGAAATGTGGATGCTAATACCTCTGCCTACCCCTTCGGGGATATAGGCATAAGTTCATGTTATGTTATGTCAAATAAGGCAACAAATATTTCGTCAACTAAAACACAATACCCTCCTTTGCGTCGCGCAGTCGGGTAAAAATCCCAAGCCTCTTTTTCATGCTAGCGTCTTCCACCGCCACAGATGGAGACCGCACGGTGCGGCTGAGGTGTGTGGCGGCTGCTGTGGTTAAAGAGTAGGTATACCAATATAGGTAGGTATAAAGCATATTCATTCAACGCAGGGCTTGTTTACCGGTTAATGTATCAAACCGGTTTCAGTGTAAGTACATAAGAGCGTTTCATTTAGGTTTGACTCTACCTTAACCGATAAAAACCCTTTTATGTTTGAACTCAATTTACCGGTTTTGATTTCGCTCTTACCGACAACATCGATGCACCATTCACCAGGGCTTGAAACCGGTTTAGAAAATACCGGTTAATAAAGGTTAAACCTGTTTTTTGTAAAGGTTTCATTCAGAGCGAAACCAGAATGGGAACCATACTAAAACCTTAATAAACCGGTTTAATCCAGAGCGACACGTACCTACCCGCGTCGGCATCGCTTGAACTAAGCACGTCACAACTTGCTTGTAAATTGTAATTGTTCAGAGAGTGATGCATTTATTTAAACGATTGCTAACTTAAAGTGGGCTAAGTTATTGGTAATTTCGCAGCTTTGCTCCTAATTATTTTAGGGTTTTCAAGTAAAGAATGGGTCATAAGAGAAAGAACAAAATATATAGTTATTTATTTTGATTACTTGAACGAAAGAAATGTCTAATCGAAGGATGCGGCGTAAAATACGTTATAACTACTGGTGGTAGAAATTTGATGGAATAAATTTGTCATAAATTTTGACCGGGTGGGTAGCAACCTCGGTTGAATTGCGTTCAGGAGTCAGCAAGTACATAGCCGGGCAGAGGTGGTGGTAGTCGCAGCATTAGTGGGACCAGTGGGTATTGGCGTAGTTTGGTGGGGATGGTGCGGGGTGACCCGCCGAGCAGGGAGACCCGTAGAAACTGGTGTCGCGGGCCGCTCGCGGCATAGTAGGTACAGGGGCTCAACTGGGGCTAACCACCCTGGGAGACTGCCTCACCAGGCCGCGCATAATACTAAAATGGTTCGTCGTACAGGTTGGTGACCGGATGTGGGAACCCGCCGACCATATATTCAGGAGGGGAGGCACCTTCCGTTCGGCGCGTCGGCTCTCGCCATGCCTCACAACCACAGATAAAACCAATCTCCTGCGCTTTGTCACGCGGTGCTGCCACGACAATCACCTCTTTTTTCACGCCTTCTCTTACCCCCTACCATGGCAGTACATATCAGAGATTATGGCAACACAGCGGCTCTTTATTCTCCCACTAGCTCGCTTTTTGAGGTGGAGTCTACTAACATCTGTGGGCTCCATGCAAACTTCAACGCCGTCCACCAACAACTAGAGACGGCGAAACCAGCCACGCTCTTTCTGACGGAGACACAAATATGCCGCATGACGACACCTGCCTGCTCTACCCCGGCCATGTTCCAAAGGAAAATTTTCGTGCCAAAACCGGGGAGTGCGTGTTTGTTAGGGCGGATGTTTGTTGTCGTCGTTTGCGCTGCCTTGAGGACCCATCCTTTTCTGTCCCGTGGGTACACGTAGACCATAGCTGTACGAGACAAATCTATGTGTGCCGTTACCGTTGCCATACCGGAGATGCCGAGACCACACTATTCTTTGAATGTCTGAGTCAGGCGGCAGATGAGGCGAAGGAGCGGTTTCCGAACGCTGAGTAGGTATTTTTGGGGGTTCCAAGGGGCTTTTAATAGCACCCCACGACCAGTGCAGGGAAATCGGCGTCTCTGGCACTACTCGTCAGCGGACTGGGATGGACTGCGTGACTATTTTGCGTCTATCCTTTGGGTTGAGCGCTGTTTTGTAGGTAAAGACCCATTGGATAGTGCAACTGCTGTCGTCCGTGAGATCAGTTTTGGGTATGGAGTACTATATCCCATACACTGATGTCACCGGTGCCCGCGGAGTGCGCCCTTGATTAGGGCGTGAGCAGAGGC
The DNA here is from genome assembly GCA_963691645.1 of Pelosia muscerda. Lineage (NCBI taxonomy): Eukaryota > Metazoa > Arthropoda > Insecta > Lepidoptera > Erebidae > Pelosia > Pelosia muscerda. Next base: position 15,326,672 of record OY829109.1, on the reverse strand, counting down.
TGTTTATCATAAACAGTTTGCGTTTCGCGCTTGGGTAAGGTAAGGCACAACGATTCCAACATGGGGTACTTAAGGCAGCGTACAACAAAGCAAAGGGTCTGCAAAATACCCAGCGCATAGCACAGGTTGGTCAAGACCTAGTGGTGCATCCCACGGGCAGCCGTGGCTACTGGGTACTGGCCAGAGCCGTGCAAGCTAAATTCTACCAGCCCGGCAGCCCAGCTACCCTGCCCCCGCCCCTCCCCCGTCCCCCTGCACAACCCTGATGGATCCCTGGCCCATGAGCCGCAAGAGAAAACAATTTTTCTGGTTAATCTATTTACGACCAACTCCCGAATTGAGGACTGTGGTATGCAGCCACCGACCACCCAACAGTGACCACGCAATGCCTGATATCCGTATCAGGCAAGGCGACGTCCGTGCAGTACTGCAGTCACTCGATGTCCGGAAAACGAGTGGTCCGGATGGTATACCAGCGGTGGTTCTTCAAAAATGTGCAGCGGAGTTGTCTACAATGCTCACGCGGCTGTACTAACTCTCCCACATTTCGGGTACAGTAGTGCCGACGGCGTGGAAAGAGGCGAATATACAGCCGATTCCCAAGAAGGGAGATCGCTCAGACCCAGCCAACTATCGACCCATAGCCGTCACCTAAGTGCTGTGTAAAGTTTTTGAGCACCTCATCAACACACAGCTCATGCGTCACCTAGAGGATCACTGACCGGCAATAAGGTTTTAGGCCGAAACGATCTTCTGCGGTATATAACCTATCTTTGGGGTGAGGCTATGGACAAGCATGGTGAGTCACTGGCTATTAGCCTGGACATCGCTAAAGCTTTCCATAGAGTCTGGTACAAATCGCTTCTTAGCCAACTACCAACCTTCGGTCTGCCTCCAAGACTGTGCAATTGGGTTGCTAGCTTCTTGCAGGGGCGCCGCATTCGCGTTCCTTGTGATGGATGAGCTTCGGAGTTCCTGCAGGTAAATGCTGGCTCTCTACTTTCCTTCCTCATCGCACTATTCAGAGCACGCCACTGCCATTTCAGGATAACCTCAATATACTCGGTATGGATGTTCGCTGCAAACTGATGAACAAGAACTATATCGAGAGCATCATCAAAACAGCTTCTCGTAAACTCGGAGTCCTGAACAGAGTGAGACGTTTTTTCACGCCGAAGCAGCGGTGTCTTCATTACAAGACACAAATTCGCTCCTGCGTGGAATACTGCTCGCATCTCTGGGATAGCTCCGCAAAGTACTTATTAGATGCTCTCGACAAGTTACAGCGACATGCGATCTGCATTATTGGGAGTCTTATTTTTATTTCATAATTAAGACACAGAAGTTGTGATTTAGTTTTGTTCATTATAAAATATCAATCAATCAGCCTATCGCAGTCCACTGCTGGACATAGGCCTCTTCTAATGCATCCAGTCTGTCCTAGCCGCCTTTTTCAAGTCATCAGTCCATCTGGCTAGGGGGCGTCCTACCTTCCGTTTGCCTTCTCGCGGTCTCCACTCGAGGACTCGTTTGCTCCAGCGACCATCGGTCCTCCGGCAGATGTGGCCAGCCCACTGCCACTTCAGCTTGGTTATTCTGCGAGCTATGTCTGTAACTTTAGTTCTTTGTCGGATGACCTCATTGCGAACTTTATCCTTCAAAGAGACTCCAAGCATAGCTCGCTCCATGGCCCGCTGAGCGGCTTGCAATTTGTAGACTAACCCCACCGTCAATGTCCACGTTTCGGCACCGTAAGTCATAATAGGCAGAACGCACTGGTCGAAGACTCTTGTTTTTAGGCATTGTTGTAGGGGGAGGAGAAGACCCGACGCAATTTGCCAAACGCTGCCCAGCCCAATTGGATCCTTCTCGCTAGATCTTTCTCGAAGTTGTTTCTACCAAGTTGTATGGTTTGCCCCAGGTAGATATATTGTTGAACAACTTCGAGTGTGGCCCCTTCGACGGCAATCGGTCTCGGTATAACGTGTTCATTGAACATAACCTTGGTTTTGTTCAAGTTTACACCAAGGCCGACGCGTCGAGAGGATTCGTTTAGGCCGTGCAGCATTTCGCCCAGCTGCTCCAGCGACTCCGCAACTATGACGATATCGTCGGCGAACCGAAGGTGGTTATGAAATATGCAATATAATAATTAAATAACTATGTGGGCTAATAATAATAATGAGTCAAAAATGAGTAGGTAATTGTCAAAAAATAAACCACGCGGGCGAAGCCGCGGGCAACAGTATATAATTACAACAATATATAATTAAAATTATAGGGAGTTAATACATGCCATTATCAATAGAATTTTTACCAATATCATTTATCAATAGAATATTTGATTAGAAAAACTGTTCTTTTATAATATTTTGATAATTAAAATAAATAAATTTTATTAAAAAAAATTGTATTAAATTGAAAATGGACTGCGCATACAGTCCACGCGACCGACGACGCTCGCACTACACTTTAGTGACCTTCACCACTCCTTTAAAATATGGAAGCACTTTAGCCCTACGCTTGAAAATTGAAATTTTGTACTAGTGGATAACACATGTAGTCCGCGCGAATTGAATGTGAATGGTGCATCGATGTTGTCGGTAAGAGCGAAATCAAAACCGGTAAATTGAGTTCAAACCAAAATGGTTTTTTATCGGTTAAGGTAGAGTCAAACCTAAATGAAACGCTCTTATGTACTTACACTGAAACCGGTTTGATACATTAACCGGTAAACAAGCCCTGCCATTCACATTCAATTCGCGCGGACTACATGTGTTATCCACTAGTACAAAATTTCAATTTTCAAGCGTAGGGCTAAAGTGCTTCCATATTTTAAAGGAGTAGTGAAGGTCACCAAAGTGTAGTGCGAGCGTCGTCGGTCGCGTGCCTCCGGCCACTTGGATCGTGGACTGTATGCGCAGTCCATTTTCAATTTAATACAATTTTTTTTAATAAAATTTATTTATTTTAATTATCAAAATATTATAAGAACAGTTTTTCTAATCAAATATTCTATTGATAAATGATATTGGTAAAAATTCTATTGATAATGGCATGTATTAACTCCCTATAATTTTAATTATATATAATACTAGCTGTTGCCCGCGGCTTCGCCCGCGTGGTTTTTTTTTGACAATTACCTACTCATTTTTGACTCATTATTATTATTAGCCCACATAGTTATTTAATTATTATATTGCATATTTTATAACCACCTTCGGTTCGCCGACGATATCGTCATAGTTGCGGAGTCGCTGGAGCAGCTGGGCGAAATGCTGCACGGCCTAAACGAATCCTCTCGACGCGTCGGCCTTGGTGTAAACTTGAACAAAACCAAGGTTATGTTCAATGAACACGTTATACCGAGACTGATTGCCGTCGAAGGGGCCACACTCGAAGTTGTTCAACAATATATCTACCTGAGGCAAACCATACAACTTGGTAGAAACAACTTCGAGAAAGATCTAGCCAGAAGGATCCAATTGGGCTGGGTAGCGTTTGGCAAATTGCGTCGGGTCTTCTCCTCCCCCTACAACAATGCCTAAAAACAAGAGTCTTCGACCAGTGCGTTCTGCCTATTATGACTTACGGTGCCGAAACGTGGACATTGACGGTGGGGTTAGTCCACAAATTGAAAGCCGCTCAGCGGGCCATGGAGCGAGCTATGCTTGGAGTCTCTTTGAAGGATAAAATTCGCAATGAGGTCATCCGACAAAGAACTAAAGTTACAGACATAGCTCGCAGAATAACCAAGCTGAAGTGGCAGTGGGCTGGCCACATCTGCCGGAGGACCGATGGTCGCTGGAGCAAACGAGTCCTCGAGTGGAGACCGCGAGAAGGCAAACGGAAGGTAGGACGCCCCCTAGCCAGATGGACTGATGACCTGAAAAAGGCGGCTAGGACAGACTGGATGCATTAGGAGAGGCCTATGTCCAGCAGTGGACTGCGATAGGCTGATTGATTGATATTTTATAATGAACAAAACTAAATCACAACTTCTGTGTCTTAATTATGAAATAAAAATAAGACTCCCAATAATGCAGATCGCATGTCGCTGCAACTTGTCGAGAGCATCTAATAAGTACTTTGCGGAGCCATCCCAGAGATGCGAGCAGTATTCCACGCAGGAGCGAATTTGTGTCTTGTAATGAAGACACCACTGCTTCGGCGTGAAAAAACGTCTCACTCTGTTCAGGACTCCGAGTTTACGAGAAGCTGTTTTGATGATGCTCTCGATATAGTTCTTGTTCTTCAGTTTGCAGCGAACATCCATACCGAGTATATTGAGGTTATCCTGAAATGGCAGTGGCGTGCTCTGAAGAGTGCGATGAGGAAGGAAAGTAGAGAGCCAGCATTTACCTGCAGGAACTCCGAAGCTCATCCATCACAAGGAACGCGAATGCGGCGCCCCTGCAAGAAGCTAGCAACCCAATTGCACAGTCTTGGAAGCAGACCGAAGGTTGGTAGTTGGCTAAGAAGCGATTTGTACCAGACTCTATGGAAAGCTTTAGCGATGTCCAGGCTAATAGCCAGTGACTCACCATGCTTGTCCATAGCCTCACCCCAAAGATAGGTTATATACCGCAGAAGATCACCCGTTGACCGTTTCGGCCTAAAACCTTATTGCCGGTCAGTGATCCTCTAGGTGACGCATGAGCTGTGTGTTGATGAGGTGCTCAAAAACTTTACACAGCACTTAGGTGACGGCTATGGGTCGATAGTTGGCTGGGTCTGAGCGATCTCCCTTCTTGGGAATCGGCTGTATATTCGCCTCTTTCCACGCCGTCGGCACTACTGTACCCGAAATGTGGGAGAGTTGGTACAGCCGCGTGAGCATTGTAGACAACTCCGCTGCACATTTTTGAAGAACCACCGCTGGTATACCATCCGGACCACTGGTTTTCCGGACATCGAGTGACTGCAGTACTGCACGGACGTCGCGTTGCCTGATACGGATATCAGGCATTGCGTGGTCACTGTTGGGTGGTCGGTGGCTGCATACCACAGTCCTCGATTCGGGAGTTGGTCGTAAATAGATTAACCAGAAAAATTGTTTTCTCTTGCGGCTCATGGGCCAGGGATCCATCAGGGTTGTGCAGGGGGACGGGGGAGGGGCGGGGGCAGGGTAGCTGGGCTGCCGGGCTGGTAGAATTTAGCTTGCACGGCTCTGGCCAGTACCCAGTAGCCACGGCTGCCCGTGGGATGCACCACTAGTTCTTGACCAATCTGTGCTATGCGCTGGGTATTTTGCAGCCTACTCAGCGTTCGGAAACCGCTCCTTCGCCTCATCTGCCGCCTGACTCAGACATTCAAAGAATAGTGTGGTCTCGGCATCTCCGGTATGGCAACGGTAACGGCACACATAGATTTGTCTCGTACAGCTATGGTCTACGTGTACCCACGGTACAGAAAAGGATGGGTCCTCAAGGCAGCGCAAACGACGACAACAAACATCCGCCCTAACAAACACGCACTCCCCGGTTTTGGCACGAAAATTTTCCTTTGGAACATGGCCGGGGTAGAGCAGGCAGGTGTCGTCATGCGGCATATTTGTGTCTCCGTCAGAAAGAGCGTGGCTGGTTTCGCCGTCTCTAGTTGTTGGTGGACGGCGTTGAAGTTTGCATGGAGCCCACAGATGTTAGTAGACTCCACCTCAAAAAGCGAGCTAGTGGGAGAATAAAGAGCCGCTGTGTTGCCATAATCTCTGATATGTACTGCCATGGTAGGGGGTAAGAGAAGGCGTGAAAAAAGAGGTGATTGTCGTGGCAGCACCGCGTGACAAAGCGCAGGAGATTGGTTTTATCTGTGGTTGTGGGGCATGGCGAGAGCCGACGCGCCGAACGGAAGGTGCCTGAATATATGGTCGGCGGGTTCCCACATCCGGTCACCAACCTGCACGACGAACCATTTTAGTATTATGCGCGGCCTGGTGAGGCAGTCTCCCAGGGTGGTTAGCCCCAGTTGAGCCTCTGTACCTACTATGCCGCGAGCGGCCCGCGACACCAGTTTCTACGGGTCTCCCTGCTCGGCGGGTCACCCCGCACCATCCCCACCAAACTACGCCAATACCCACTGGTCCCACTAATGCTGCGACTACCACCACCTCTGCCCGGCTATGTACTTGCTGACCCCTGAACGCAATCCAACCGAGGATGCTACCCACCCGGTCAAAATTTATGACAAATTTATTCCATCAAATTTCTACCACCAGTAGTTATAACGTATTTTACGCCGCATCCTTCGATTAGACATTTCTTTCGTTCAAGTAATCAAAATAAATAACTATATATTTTGTTCTTTCTCTTATGACCCATTCTTTACTTGAAAACCCTAAAATAATTAGGAGCAAAGCTGCGAAATTACCAATAACTTAGCCCACTTTAAGTTAGCAATCGTTTAAATAAATGCATCACTCTCTGAACAATTACAATTTACAAGCAAGTTGTGACGTGCTTAGTTCAAGCGATGCCGACGCGGGTAGGTACGTGTCGCTCTGGATTAAACCGGTTTATTAAGGTTTTAGTATGGTTCCCATTCTGGTTTCGCTCTGAATGAAACCTTTACTAAAAACAGGTTTAACCTTTATTAACCGGTATTTTCTAAACCGGTTTCAAGCCCTGATTCAACGACCTCCGTTGCGTAGCGATAGAGCATTCTGCTACTACGTCGTAGCTAGTTCCCGCCCAATATAAATATTTGTATGAATATTAGAATAAATGTATTTTTTATCGGTCTATTTTTCATAAAAAGTATGTATTTATAAACGACCGCATTCCTAAAACAAGCTGGCTAACCTTTTTGTTTTAAAAAGTTTGTCTAGTATTAATATAAGTCTGATTGACCTACTTTTAAAATTAATAATTTAAATTTGGAATGACCTTAATACGTAAGAAATTCAAGTACTTAATACGTAAAATGACGTCACAATTTACGCGGTAACACATCGCCCACGGCGCGCTACGCAGAAAACAAAACGCGACCTTTTATTTATGAGTAATAATGGTCATTTTTTAAATTGCAATATATTACACGCATGGGTATCCAGTTTAATAGAAAACGCAATATTTTTTATCTGTGCTTGTTTATAGTCTGCAATAAATTAGTATCGAGGTTATAAACGTTTCATAGCGTTTCACAAGAATTTTTAATTTGTTTAGTGACTGTGGTATGTGGCTACTTAGGAGTAGAACTTGTGTCCCGTTCCTGTTATCTATAGCAGCCTATTCCAGGGATTCAAATATAGAAGTAGCTAAGTTTTTTTTATAGAGGACACGTCAATTTGACCATAGATTAATATATACATACTAGAGAATTGAATTGAATTGAATTGAATTTGACTCCTCGCCACTGGTGAACTTGCTAGTCACTAAATACCTAAGCATTAGGTCTTAAAAAATAATTATTATTAGTGGGAGTAGGTTTCCGGAATTCGTTCCTTATTACCGACACTATCGAATGGCGTAATAATATAGGGAGTGGTTTTTTTTTCAAAAAACGGATACGGATCCTGGTTAAAGAAAATTCAATGATGCAGTCTTAGTTTTAAATAAATCTTTTCGTTTTCCCCACAGTTTCGGAGACGGCCAGGCCATTCAGGCTCACTCAAAAAGGCTAACTCTGTATACGAGTGTATTACGTACTTTCATCAAAATATAAACTATTAAGTAAGTACTTAGTGTTGCCAAGGGTGTAGAAATTAATTGTATAGGAATACATGTTTGCGTAAATTATTTATTCAAGCGAAGAAGTCGTTTGTTGTTCAAATTCACCTTCCTACACACCAAGAGTAGGGAATAATGTAGTGTTTACAATGGGGACCTGTTTGACCAAGTCGGATTATTTACATAATAAATAAATAATAGTTTAAAAAACTAAAATATCACGCTTTCATAGGATATCCAACTAAATCACTACATAGTATAAAATAAAGTCGCTTTCTCTGTCCCTATGTCCCTTCGTATGCTTAAATCTTTAAAACTACGCAACGGATTTTGATGTTTGTTTTTATAGATAGAATGGTTAAAGAGGAAGGTTTATATGTATATAACATCATGCTACGACCAACTGGTGCGGAGCAGGAATGAAAAATGTTGCAAAAACGGGATGACGCAGACGGAGTTGCGCGGGTCAGCTAGTATATTAATAAGTTTGAATTAGGAATAGTGTAAATAAAAAATAAATGTTACATATATTATTGTGAAAGAAAAGAGTATTTTAAAATGCGTTTAGCCTGCGTTCAAGGAATGTCATTGACTGAGTCAATACGGAATGCGAGTTATAACCGAACCGAATTTTGGCCGTGCCGTTGTCCGAGTTTACCAACCTAATGTAAATGCTTCTTAAATTTACACACAATCAATTAGGACTCTGTTTAAAGTACCTTGGGACTGCAGTTAAGTCGTCTTCCCGTAAAGCCGACAGTTTATATAATGATTTCAAAGGTTCCTCGTACGTAGGTAGGAATGACTTTACTTATTAGCCACAAACAGTCACAGATTTCTCCAGGGATTGGAATTAGTCAACTGTCAGAGTATTCTCTTATTTTATTTTTTTCGTAAATCTGAATATTAGGCTTTTATTTATATACGTGTACGCCGGATAAAACAGGGTGAATAGAGATCAAAGGAATAGAAATAAGATGGTAAGCTAAATTCTGTATATATTTTCTGTCAAACGATAATTTGGACTATACTTTGTAAAATGTAGCTTGGGTCCTATGACACTGTCAGTGAAATCCCGCATATGAAGTATTGAATTTTCTATTATTGAATGTAGTAGCTGTCAATGTCATACTTTATGGGCATACCGAGCTAATTAGTGATGGGCGATGAATCATCGTGACCACATACTATGAACTATCCATATTTTGAATAAAGCTTAATTTAAAATTGAAATTAATATAAGAAAAAAATTATTGGAATTTAATCTTATTGCTTAGGTATTTTATTATCATAAATAATATTTATATTTCAATATACTTGATCCTAAATAATATTAACTAACAACAAATAACATCCTACATTCAATACATCAACGCGCTGAACCTGTTTTTGGATTTTGTAAGAAGACACGCCGCGTTTGGCTCTTGGCATGATATAGGCATAAGATACACGCGCCAACATCTTGTTTGATATGAACTTCCACTGATCCACTCCACTTATTCTCATCAGTACGAGTGCCGACGCCTTGTATGCTACGTATATTCCGTTCTCATTACAATGAAATACATACGTACAATTAAATTAAACCTAATTATATGTAACATGCATCAATAATAGCTGGTAGTATCGATATTTTCATCGAATTTCGGACATCTCTATGAACCTCATTTTGACATCTGTCATAGGACCCAAGCTATAATACAAAGTATAGTTCATTGTAATAACAGTATCATCAAATATCTGACAAGCTAATTTAAAATGTAGTTAAAAAAATTATTTAAGAAATTCTATTGATCCTTTTATCTCTATCTACTCCTGGATTCCTGATCTCCCCGTTTTACGGTACTCTTGAAATGGATTTTAAGTAAAGATACCTTATTTTTCCTCTCATTACGTACAGTCAGAGCTCATAAGTGCATTAGCACATCAAGGCTCAAAATGGTTTAGCGTGCGGCCGGCGCGCTTATATGTGTGTGTAATGTTACTATGCAATACGAGGCGACGCTGGCTTGTCTTAAAAGAAAAAGGTCACAAGTAGCGTTAGAATGTTGACGCTATAGTTGCGTAGGATTGCTACTGCACTTTTGAGTTCTACTGTACCTACTTACATTTTACGAACTGTTTGAGAAAATCCGAAATCAGAGAAAAACTGTTTGGGACCATCGGATCAATAGAATTTATTACTTACTGTTTAGATTCTTAAAATGTTGTTCGACCTATGGACTCACACTCGTGCTGCTGACCCATGGAGAAACCTTGTAATGCCGTTCTTGAAGAACTCCATATTGCAGTCTCTTTGAAATATCACAGTAGTAGTTCATTCCACAGCTTGAGCCTGCGAGGGATGAAGTTCCTTTCATACCGCACAGTGAGCTTAGTCTACGGTCGTAATGCACTGACAGTACAGAGACTCTAGCAACTATATCCCCTTTCCCCCTTCTTCTTTCATTGGTCGGCAGCACGAAGTGACACCCCTAGTGCTGTAAATGTCCATAGGCCACGGTAACCATTTTCCAACAGGTGGACCGCGTGATTGTCTGCTACCTAAGTGATATAAAAAAAAACAAAAAGGAACATATAGTCTTTAAATTGTTAGGGTAATCTAAAAATCATTGGAGGTTAAGGGGGTTCCAAGTTCCAATCACCATTTCGGGACCCAAGCCAACCTTAACTGCCTGTGGTGCCTTATGCCGATCAACGAACATGGCGCGGACTACCCGCCAACCTGCATTGGACCAGCGTGGTGGGGACACGGTCCAAACCCCTCCAAGAGACCGCTTCCAACTGGTCAGATTGGAGGTAGAGGGGGAGGCCTATGTACTGTAGCGGATGTCCTATGGCTGAAATAATGAATGATGATCTTTAAATTACAAAAGTCGCCGCATCCGCCACCGCGGTATGCCGCACCATTATGTCCCGGAATTCCTTGCAGGCGCGCGTGTTTCCTTCTTCCTACAGTCCCGGGTCCTATAAGCGGGCCGTGAAAAAGCATCTGATGAGACCGTCAAGCTGAGCGCCACCATTGTAGCACTGCACGTGTTTGCAAAGTGACCCTCTTTCATGATACTTTGCCTTCAGCTTACCATCAGGCGAGATGAAGTGCTGCCATAAATACAAATAAAAACAAAAGGTCGATTCAATAATATCCGCGGCAACCTCTTTCCATAGTCTATTAATCCATAGGTCCTGCCGTTTCCTGTGAGGCTGGGGATTAAAACAGATATCGAGCGGAGGAAAGTAGGTATTAAATGCATTACAAACATTCATTCGTAGCGACAATGGTTCTGGTTTATATTGTGTAGACACAAAGTGACACTGTTTTTCTATTAAGTTATTGTATACTTCGTATAATATATTATACAGAAACCATTAGTATAATATATTATAGTATAATGGTATACAGACACCTAGGTAGATTAGTGTTTGTGTGAACATAACATAACATAAATTCATGCCTAGGCCGAGGTGCTAGTATTCACATTTCGTCAGTTTATGTTTAGGTCCCAATGTAATTGGTGGCGAGCCTATTGCCATTAACCGGGCACTTATAAACATGCGATAAATACACACATAACTTCGAAAAACATCGAAAAGTCATTGGTGTGTGTCATGGTAAAACCTGGGATCGAACCCGAGACCTCGTCTCAGCAGTCCATTACCCATACCACTAGGCTACCGCGGTTTTTAGTGTGAACATAATGTGAATTTATGCACAAAGCGATAGATAAGGTTATATTAAAGTTTCTTTTTAACTACAACCAATAGAAACCTGAAAATTTCTTAACATAAATAAAGAATTCATAGCTAGTTTCTTAAATAAAAATGATTAACCTGGAGTTGATACTTTCTGAGATATTTGCTATTTCATTTTATGCAGAAATCAAATAGATTATTCATAACTGTTTTATTTTACGTTTAAAAAGTATTTCGTGGTTGACTTTGAGTTTTAACTATTATTAACTAATTGCCTTACAAGTTTTATTTTGTTTAAGACAGTAGGTGATGCTGAGAGAAAAAAAGTAGGTACGCCAGTCATCATCATTCTCTGAGTCTATTTCCTAACTCGGTTGGGGTCGGCTTTCTAGTTTGCACTGAGCGTGAATTGCTCCTTTTTTTTTTTTTTTTTTTTGTCGTGCGAAAAATCCCCACGGATACCTCCCCACCGGAGCCGGTTGGGAAGGCTATGTCGGACTCGAACCGACTAAAACGCACGCCGTCTTTGGGTCTTCAGTTGCCGGAGGTGAGGTTGTAGCCAACATATCCCTCGCACCCCGGCAGACCCGGGGCCTTCTCTTCGAGATGACCCCCGTCGGGTGTAGGGACTACGGTGTCCCCAACTAGCCCCCGAGTATGGGGAGGCGCATTTTGCGCCGCCGCCGCGGCCTGCTTCTGCTAGAGGGACAGGCGGCTCCACCCGTCACCCCCAGGCCCGCGCTCATGGAGGACGGACGTCATTCTGCGACCTCCGACGTCGGAGTCGCCTCCGCTCGTCGCGGGCTGTGCGGGTCCGGAGTCTTCTCCGAACTCGTTCCGCCGTCTCCTTCTCGAGCATTACTTGCTCGCAGAAGGAGGCGCCGGCAGCCCAAGCGTTCGCGCACCGTACCATCGCCGTGAGCAATGCGGTGAGCGAGAGAACTCGCACTCCTAGGGCCGCCACTAGGACCCGCCTCGGCGTCTGCCACGCCGGGCACCCGGTCAGCGTGTGCAGCCCCGAGTCCTCGCTCGCATCACGGTGATGGCACTCGGACGTTGGCTCCTTCCGGATCCGATGCAGGTAATCCCCGAAGCATCCATGCCCGGTGATCACCTGCGTCAGCCGGTACGAGAGGCTACCGTGTGGCCTCTCTAGCCAGTCCCCCATGATGGGTCTTACCGCCGTTACTACAGCGTGCCCTGCGCTTGGTCGCCCAAGTCGTCGCTCCCACTCAGCTAACATGTCCCTGTGGAGCTGGGACTTCACGGCCCGGAGCTCACCAGGCTCGGTTTCAAGTCCCCTCTCCCGAGCGCGAATTGCTCCTGTGTAGCAGTCGCATTCATAACCGCTACGCCACAGAGGTCGTCTATAATATAATGTCTATGGTTTAACAACGGTTGAAAATTTAGGCCCTCAATTCGGATGCACACGTAAGTACATACTAGACGTATTCATTTTTCTTATATCCTTGATAAGCGCCGAGAGTAACGTACTTTTTTTCTCGACGTCAACAAAGTGTGTGTGGGAGGTATAATATGATTAACCAACTTTATAAAAATTTACTCACTGCGTGCGAACAGATACTTACCTTTGTGAAAACATGTTCAAGTAGGTACCTATCCTTGTCCCAGGTGTAGGTATTTGATATCATATCATGTTCTTATCAAGTAAGTACGATACCACGTACACATACCTCCATAAATCTTGGATCTAAAATGGAATCTTTATATGCAGTGGTAATGTGGGCTCCAAAAGCTCCTGGACAATTTAAAACTAAAATTGTAAGAAGTGATGCCAAAACACAACAATTAATCTTAAGGCTGCACGGTACGTAAATGTATACGTACCGTGACCGGGTCAGAAGTGCCTTTTTTTACCGTGCCGTTTTTCTTTTTTCGGACTCGCACCGACTAGAACGCACGCCATCTTTGGGTCTCTAGTTGCCGGAGGTGAGATAGTAACCAACATATCTCTCGCACCCCGGCAGACCCGAGGCCATCTCTTTCGAGATAACCCTTCGGGTTAGGGACCACGGTGTCACCGTCTAGCCCCCGGGTATGGGGTGGCGGCCTGCTTCTGCTAGGGAGCTGCGTGATAGCTGAGCTTAAATGAAATCCTCAATCGATTGGTGGTCGTGCCAGCACAACTCTAGTTGGTGTGCCCCTGTGCCTCAAGTTGTTACTTCCACATACAACGTCATGTCTTGATGCCACGCTGCTGCCCGCTCCGCTGTTCATGTTACAACTCTGGACGCACCTTTAGAAGCTACAGGATGATAGATCTACGTATTAAAGTAATTAAGTTTAGGATACTAATTGCATGAGTTTACTTATTTCTTATAAAGAAACAAAACATCGATCTAGATTATCTAACTAACGCTATCTTCATTTGTTTTGATTAAATTAGACTTAGGCTCTCAAAGGACATAGATCTTAAGGTGGAATAATATTTAGTAAAACAATTCGCACGCGCCAGAACCAGGACTTGTGCCCAAGATATGTGCCCCGAAGTATACTAAATATTGCTTAGTCATTATTAAATATGCACATTTGTTAAGTTACGAAGGCGGTAATACAATATGGCGATAGTCTTTTCTAAAAATACAAATCCCACGCTTCCATAAAACAAAATGGTCGCCAACTAACGTCAACGAAAAAGCCGGCAACTGAATTAACGAGTTGAAAAGATAACAGCGAATGGCGTCAGCTTTTCGACGGAAAATCACGAAATATCAATCAACAATAGTTAATCTGAGCAAAAAATTAAGGTCTTATTCTGACTGGACGAACGGTTTATTGCAAACTAGCTGACCCGGCGAACTTCGTACCGCCTTAGCGTAGCTTTGATGTATATTTTTCAATCTTTCTGAGAGATTTTCTTTATATTTTTTCCGTAAGAACCTTGTACCTTGTATTAGAAAACTACAAAAAAAATCAGCCAAATCGGTCAAGCCGTTTTCATGTTATGTCGTGACAACGAAAAACAGGTTTCATTTTTATATATATAGATATATTGTGAGTACGTAGGTATTATATTTATGTATTTGCCACAAACCATTCGTATATTGGTTGCGTGCAAGGGTCTGATGATGGAATAATATGATTAGGTACCAGCCAGTTTAGTAGCTAGGTAGGGGAAAGTGGGGTGGATTCGTACACCGGGAGCATTCATACAACGGCCATAATTGGAATACGGATCATAGTGGCGCCTTCGTATTAGTGTATGTGGTGCCCACACACACGCATAATATAACCGCGGAGTAGCTCACCAATGCAGCCGCTGGCTTCGATGTGACAGGCCATTACGTGTTTTCGCTTTGCATAAGTAATTTTTCGATGCAACTTTGAACGTGTTTATATTCTATAAGTTTTGCTGCCATTACTAAACTGTTTTTTTGTGGTGTTTGAATACATACTTAAGTTTATTATTTTTACATTTACTTCAACATAATCTTAGCAGCTATTTTTATTTTCAATATTTTAATCGAATTTTTTGGTTGGGGTAGCTTCGTACCGGAATGAACGGGGTAGGTTCGTACTATATGAATGTACTGCAGTAAAAAATGCAATCCGCATTTACAAGACTACTAATAAATTCGGCTTTGTCCGGGTTCGTCCTAGTTTAAAAAGTGTCCAGGCGGGGTTTTTACCGTAGTTTGGTGAAACCTAGTGTCCGGGCGGGGGTCCTCGTAAAACCTACTAAATATTTTGAATATAATGTAGTCAGATTTTACAATACAAGTATAATGATCTTATTATTAGGTACTTAGCACCCCAGGTTGTTTCTACGAAATTTTGATCTCAATATACGTTACATTTTCTATAAATAGCACATGTACGAAGCTACCCCTTGAGTGGGGTGCATTCGGACGATTTACTTTTTTTTTTTAAATCGTCATAGCTTGGCTACGGTTCTTTCTATGAACAAGTCGTCTAAGGGAATATTGTAGGCAAATATATAAGCTATCTAGCAATGCTCAAATGGTTATCAAATAGTGTTTAGTTTTTCTGCTATAGAGCTCGAAGTGAAAAGTGTACGAATCCACCCCACTTTCCCCTACCTACCTAATACTTAGTAAAGATATTCGTTTATTTTTTATTCGTAACATTTGTAAAAAGCTTTATACGGAGGATGTTACTAAACACAGAGCATTGCGAGTTTCAATTTGTTCTGACAATTAAATGTAGACTTGCCAAAATTCGAGTGGGTAGGTAGTTATTATGCGTTTACCATTACTATTTTTTACTGATTTATTGGAATAATTCAATGGTCTGATTTGTTTATTTGACTGTTTATCTTACAACATTCCGCAATGACTTCTACTAGGTACTTACCTACTTATTATATAAGCATAAATTATGTATTTTGTGGTATAAGTACTAACTTACTTAGTAGCCTATATGAACTGGCGGTAGGGCACAAATAATAGCTATTTATTTAATACCACTATGTGCCTGCTATTTGGTTTGCCTTCTGAGAACTCGCCCTAACGTGACGGAGCAGAAATACACCCAACTTGCAACCAAATTGTCATTAAACACGGAGCTTCGTTGAAAGCGTAGAGCTATCAAGAAACGAAGGCGTGTAGTAAGTTATTTTGAAAAATTATTAGCAGAGAAAGTATAGGTAAGTACTCGAAACCATAGATAAGTATATCAATTAGACTGTTACAGTCCACTGCTGGACATAGGCCTCTCCTAGTGAGTGCCACTACTCCCGATCCTCCGCATCCAGTCTGTTCCAGCCGCCTTTACCAGGTCATCTGTCTATCTGTCTAGGGGGCTTCCGTTTGCCTTCTCGCGGTCTCCACTCTAGGATTAATTTGCTGTAGTGGCCATTGCTCCTTCGGTAGATGTGGCACTTCAGCTTGGTTATTCTGCGAGCTATGTCGGCGAGTTTAGTTCTTTGTTGGATGACCTCATTGCAATTTTTATCCTTCAAAGAGAGTTCAAACATCTGGCTCTAGGGCCCGCTGCGCGATTTTCAATTAGTGGACTAATTCCATTGTTAATGTCAATGTTTCCAGGAAATATAGACATGTTTCTGTTCTCTCGAAATTAATCTTTATCCCAACAATAATCCCAGTCGCATCTGAAGCTTTCAGCCTCGGAGTCCTAAGGTCCGAGGGTGTCTAGGACTTAACTTCGATATTTTGCGTGAAGCGACTGCCATTTGACCTCCTCAATCCATTGGTGATATTGAAGCATTGCAATCAGACTAGACTTTTTAGGGCTCTAACTAGCCGTAGCGACTGCTATAGATGTACATATGCAAATCGGGACCGACGGCTTAACGTGCTCTCCGAGGGACAACCAGACCAATGTACCTCGGACTCGAACCGACCAAAACGCACGCCGTCGATGGGTCCTTCTTTGCCGGAGGTGAGATTATACAAGACATAACTCTCGCACCCCGGCAGACCCGGGGACATCTCTGTTGAGATGACCCTCTTCCCCAAGTGTGAGTATCATGGTCTCCCCATCTAGCCCCTGAGTATGAGGTGGCACTTTGCGCCAAGAACCTGCGCACCCTGTGTAGCTGTAGTACACATATATTCTCTATAATACCTTCAGCTTAATCCTTCTCGTTTAATTTACGTGCGGAAATGATCCCCCTCCCCCCACTGGGGCTTGTTATGTCGGATTCGAGCCGACTAAAACCGCACGGCCTTCTCGGGCCATCAAGTTGCCGAGGGTGATCACATACTTAATGAGTTTTTCACTCAGTAGGTACTCGTTAGTTTTAGGTAGCTAAAGTACCGTTGCATACCATTTTATAGATATGACTAAGTCGGTTTTAAATTATTTATTGCATGAGTCTGGTTTCAAGACAAAAAAAAACAAAGTAAGTAGTATATTAATTTATTAAGAATAAAACTATAAGGCCTCACATTAAATAACTAGAAAAACATTACAATTTCGTCAATTCTTTTTTTACCAATACTGCGGAATGCGCCATCTTGTCAATGCTTTTATCCGCCATCTTGCTAATTGGTTGTAAAGAAGCGGCAACTCCAGTTGACAATTCGAATTCAGTTTGAGCCCTTTCTTACATTAGAAAGGGCTTACTTATAACACTGTATAAAAGTATTTCTAAACCAAGAAGTTATACTTAGAGAAACAAAATGTACGAATGACATACATATCTTTACATAAAACCTAGGCAAGAGCAAGTGACAGAGTATATTAACCGTGAAATCTTTTCCTATAAACTATTATCAACTTTGTCTTGCCGGCCTTTTCTCTTCCACTTCGCACTGTCTAAAAAATCTCCCACTCAAGTGTATATACCCTGTTTTTTTATACTTATCGTACAGCCACAACACTATGACACCTTGGCGATAGCACCGGATCAAACAACTTCACCAAATACACTTTATCAAACCCATTTTCTAATAGAAACACTAATCTATCTAACAAAATTAAAGTTTCTATCACTTGCGCTAAGCATAACCTTAATAAATAAAACAACACAAGTTTTTTCCACTGGCAATCCATTGTCTTTTGTATATCTGTGAAAAAACTGTCAGGGAAGCTGTCAAACAGTTCCAATTTTAAAATCCCGTCCGCCATTTTGAAGTACTGTTGGAAGTTTTGACATTTTGGTGTTAACCTTTTGAGCTTTCCTTCGGATAGTGTTTGATTAGGAAGATGTTGTTTGATTATTACCTGTAATGAAAATAAATAAAAAATGGATTAATAAATCAACGTGATTTTTTGCAATGTATATTGGGTGGTGGGGGTAAACTGGGTGGTGAGGGGAAACTGGGTAAATTCGTGGGGTTTTAGGCACAAAAAAGTAACAAGGTAGTATTTCTACTCTTGGCTTTATGTCGTAATATATTAAGGCCGCTCTTACGTAAGGCAACTGGAAGAAAACTCAGCTTCGTCAACTAGAATTAAGACCAATCACAGGACACCGCCATCTTGGTAATAATTTTTGAAAGCTACTGATTGGTTGTTGAGATGTCAAACTCGAGTTGTGGCGACGAAGACACAGAGAAAAGTCCGCTGGGTTTCTTCCCAATCTTCTCAGGTCGGGCCATGTTTCTAAACGTCAATTTACTAAACTAACCTTTAACATACAGGATAAGGGAAATACTCCCGAAGCCGGAGGCCCCTGGTGTAGTACTCCTGTTACACTACATATTGGCATAAAAAGTGACGACTTGGATGTTTTTATATCGATTAACTAGCATTATTCACTCTCCATCGTGTTAGTAAAGCTATATGAAACAAAAATTTATGGCGATATTTGTTATTTTGTTTTTTTTTATGAAATTATCGTTACATTCAACTTTACTAATACGATTTTTATTTTCAAATTAAAAATAAAGTTATCGTAATTTTGCCAGGGGTCTGTATTTTTAATTTTGACTTTTTTACTACCGTATAATGGTCTATACAGAATAAATGATTTTTGATTGACTTACCTGTAACAAAGCCCTATATAGCAAACTCTTGGAAGGTAACTGCCGCTGGGCCACGACCCTGTCTATAGACTGAGCTGCTAACATCCTCGCGTTGCGACCCAAATTATACCCTACAACAAAGTAATACAGTTCAAACTGTGAAACTTAGTATTCTCCTTTCCTTCACAGGACAACACGTGCAGAGTTTAGATGTCATCCACATACGGTGCAGAATATTCCATCAAGAACCAAGCGGTTCGGTGAGTCTTTCCTCTGCCGCAACATTAAGTCCTGGAATTCCTTGCCGGCGCACGTGTTTGCTTCTTCCTACAGTATCGGGTCGTTTAAGCGGGGCGTGAAAAAACATCTGATGAGGCCGTCAAGCTGAGCGCTACCTTTGTAGCACTGAACGTGTTTGCAATGGTGACCCTCTTTCCTGAGACATTGCCTACAGCTTACCATCAGGCGAAGTGAAGATAATTGATGTGTCATAAATTAAAAAAAAACATATTTTATAAGCCTACATTTGCTAACGCTTATCAGTAACTTAACTTAAAAGTAACAGAAGGGGACGTAGTAAGGGTTTAAATTTGGTAACGCGGGAATGAGGAGACTGTTGCTCTATTTACGCTAGTGATAATAACTTTATGGTTTATCTGCATATTGGAACCTATATTTACCTATGTACTTAGCTTATGTCTTTTTTTTTTATACTACGTAGGTGGCAGACAAGCACACGGCCCACCTGATGGAAAGCGGCCACCGTGGCCTATGAACGTGTGCAACACTAAGGGTGTCACACACGCGCTGCCCACCCTGAACGGAAAGGGGGAGAGCTGGGAAGGGGTGGGGAGGCTAGGAAGGGGAGGGGAAGGAGGGGTACAGTGAGCTCTGGCTACCCTACTTACCGGCGGGAACACAACACGATGGTTATTATGACCGCGGTCTTCTGTAGGTCGGAGGTACTTCCCCAGTTGGACAGCTCATTTCGGACGGGAGATACCGTCGTGTCCTACCTCCGTTAGATGTTTAGATATATTTGTTAATTATTATCTGCAAGATATATCTACCTTTCAAATAATCCGACATGGGGAATCCCTGGCTGGTCTCCTCACCACCTCCATGGTCCCTTTGGAAGACATCAAACACGTCAGGATCAACTGTCTCCGTGAGAAGGTGGTAGCAACAAGGGACGTTGAACACAGCGGCGACTGAGGGCTGGGTGGTGAAGATACGTAGGGAATCTGGACCCAAGTTACCACAAGTATGAAGACCTGAAACAAAAGTATGGATGTAAGGGACTGACAGCTTCCGTGCCGTGGTGGCAGTACACGCGACTGCTACGCAGGGGCGCGGGTTTAATCCCCGATCAGTGCAAATAGTTGTATGCATGAATATGGCTGTTTGCACTGGTCTGGTCGAACCTCGGAGAGCACTTAGAGCCGTCGGTCCCGGCTGCCATACAACATCTATGGCAGTCGTTACGGGTAGTTGGAGCCCTCAAAAGTCCAACCAGTCTAGCTTGGAACTTCGAAATCGCCATTGGTCATTAGAGTATTGGTTGTGGAGGTTCGATGGCAGTCGTTTCACGGAAAATATCGAAGTTCAGCCGCATCACAGTTAGACTGGAAAGTCGACCCCAACTGAGTTGGGAAGAAGGTACAGAGAATAATGATGGATGTAAGGCACTAATCGTGGCTTCGACCTCCGTCTGAGAAAGTTTTAATCCTAATTAATATTAACAGTTTTATCAGAATTATAACTTCAACCTGGACAGGGCATCAATTCTACTAATTGTCAACCATTGTCAAGGAACTGAGATTAAAAAAAATGTCATTTAATTTTGGACTCTACTCACACACTGTTAAAGTTAAAAAATAAATGACATTGTGTAGAGAGAATGAAACGATGTAACAAAGTCTTTCATTGCATGTTGTACTTTAAGACAGTGTAAATACAGTCGAAAATGCCATGGCAGTTTGTTTGATCTCAGTCGTGTGACTATGGGTAACGAAGTAGAATGGGGTCCAGGTTTATTAGGACATAGCGTGTCTGCTGTGTCCTAATAAACCTGGACCCTATTCTACTTCGTTACGTAAATGGTAAGCCATTCCACTGTTTCTCGTATATGATACGAGAAACAGTAGACAGACTCCGATATCAAAGGCATTACAGCAGTTTTTCCACAAGTCAATGTGAAAGTCTGTTATTACCATTTTCAAGAGTGCTTAAAAAGAAAAGCCAAGCGATTGCAATTGTTTAATGACAAAAACAATCGTCGATGTGTCTTTCTGTGTCGCCTACGGCCTATTTGCGAGTGTAACACCAGGGGAATAACTACTAACGAATTAGTCCAGGTTAATCAAGTCTACTACACGGTATACCTAAATCACCTACGCAAGCTAGGTGAATTAAGTCTACTAAATAGTATACCTAATTACCCTGGGTGAATTAGCCTAGGTGAATTAAGTCTACGGACCCGATAGGTTGAACAATGTTGTGGCAACTTTTTATAAAAACACTAGTGGTAGACACAATTTTACCGGAAACGCTGGTGACGCCCTGGGTGGCTGGGATAGACTAAACGCGAAAGGCAGAAGATCGGAAGAAATTGCGCATATCACGAGAGGCCTATGTCCAGCAGTGGTCTGCGATAGGCTATTAATCGATTAATTACCTGTCAAAAGTAGTTTCACATCTTCATTTGCATATTCCGGGAATGTGTCCTTCACAAGCGCTGAGAGGTCGGTGTCTTTAGTGATGAAAGCTGTGGCGAAGCGATGTAGGTTCTTGTCTATGGCGTCGCTTATACACTCCTCGATGCCGTTGTTTATGCGCTTAGCTATTGCATGCCATTGTTTCTGTAAAAAAAGTGGAAGAATAGAGTTATTATTAATAGCGTAAATAGAGTAGTTAACATTATGTTATAAACATATTTTTTTACAAATTCAACCTTACGAACATGACTTATACAAAGCAGTGTAAAAAGTGCGTGTATGAAAAAGAGCAATGCAAGACTATGCGGACAGTTTTGACACCCTGACTGTGCATCTTGGGTTTTGTTTTTTGGATATCAATGATTGAACCAACCAACCTGGATTGGGGTTTTGGCGGGAACGCGAAAAATGTCATAGCGCTGCAGTGTTTCATTTTAGAAATTTGGTGTGCATTCGAGTTTTTATGTGTAAAAATGGTGGAGTTTTAGACATAACGGCTTGGACAAAGCACACAAGTGTAGGAGAGTGGAATATTGTAGTGAATTGTGATTTTTCGTGTTGGTGTCAAAATCCCTAAGAAAAGCTTCTAGTAGAGTCTCCACTACTTTACTAGGGTAACTATCATCCGTCATCGTCATCATCATCATCATCATCATCATCATCATCAACAATCATTTCAACTATACTTATCCAAAATAAAAGAAAATTCCCAACTTGACACTGGCAAAATTGTCCCCTGAATTGAGTAGATATGTTGCCATCTAAGAAAAAAAGAGGAAGAAGAACCAACCTGTATACTACGGACCCTGGCGGGTGCGGTGGCCACGGTCCTCGCGTCGCAGTCCAGCGACAGGCAGGCGCGCGCGTGCGCCAGGCTCAGCGCCACGCCCAGCGCGCCGCGCCCGCCGCCCGCCTCCACGCAGCAGCGCGACCCCACGCACGACTGCAGCGACGCCACCTGGCCCGACATGCTCTGCACCTGGACCGAGTACCCGTACACTTAGGCGCTGCGAAAACGTAGACACTTTTGTTTCTTGTGTCAGATACAAGCTACCAATGAATATTTGAATTCTATAGAACAAGTATGAAATCATTCTACTCCCTGCGCATACGTGTGTCCAGTTGCTTCCACTTAACACTATATTCAGGACGATCAAAAAGTGTTCGGTGTCGGTCAGAAAGTCGTCAGTTGAAGACACAAGCAACATTCACAAATTTCCTACAATAGTACTGAGCTGCGCAATCGAAGGAGGTGTATTCGGTGTGTGGATACAGCAACAGTTTACTGAACCGGCAACTGTATCCGATTGTCGATACGGGACACAACAACTACGGTTTCCTGTGGCGGTGTGCCGTGTCGGCAACAAAGTGTCTACGTTTGCGCAGCGCCTTAGTGTCTCAACACACTATACGGAAGTTACGCGACCGAAGTTCAGCACAATTAAGCCCGCAATGCTATTTGAATTACTAACGACACACTATGCCGAAATTAAGTCGCGTCATAGAGTACAGCCTAACTTCGGTAGGCCGTAAGTTCAGCGGCAACTTATTCTGTGAGTACACATTATACGCAACCGAAGTTCGGTTCGGTTACCGACGAAATCTGCCTGTCCAACTGTGTAGATAACACGACACGACGCCACAACAGCGCTCGAGGTACTAATTACACACACAAAGTTGTGAAACCGAATTTCTGCTGCGTAAGTTCGGCACTTATGGTGTGTCATATCAGCCGAATACATCGGAAAGTAAAATCAGCCACCGAACTTCGGTCGCGTAACGTCGGCATAGTGTGTTTAGACACTTAGGCTAACTGTCCATGGACGCGTAACTTCATAGACGCTTCAAAATACGCGAAAGAGCTCGAGCAACCCAGTGTAACCTTGGGCTCTAGCCGAAATACATTCGTTCCGAATCTACATTCGTCATCGCTCTGAAAATGTATGGGAATGACATTTGTTGTGATCCGATTCCGACAACTTTGTGCCGCCATCGCAGCCTGCTTCTGCTAGGGCGAAAGGCAGCTCCACCTCGCCCGGCCCACGCTCATATAGGTAATACTAGGTACTTCCTATTACTTTGTACCTACTAATAATATAATAGTTACCTCATAACTCTTCTTGCTATTCATGAATTGCTTGATCTTGACTTCGGGCCGGATGACACCGCCCCAGGTTTTGATCCGCTCTTGCAGTTGGTGGGTAGATAGGCAATAGTCATTGTTAACTGTCAGAAGGTGGGACCGAGCAGTGTCTATCCAGGTGGACAACGGTGAATTGTCTACAATTGGAAAGAAAATTGTTTTTTTATATAACTTAGGTGGCAGACAAGCTCACGATGTACATGATTGGAAGAGGTTCCGTGGTCTATGGATGTTTGCAACACCAGAGGCGTCACACACGTGCTGCATACCCTGTGTAAAGGGAAGGAGGGACGAGGAAGGGATGAAGGTTAAGAGAATTTCTGTGCTGTCAGTGTAGAAGGCAAAGCAGGGTTTCATACCATCACATACTGGTGACAACTTTGGCTTAATTTAAACCGCGGCGAAATGGAAGCGAACGAAATTGTAGGTATAAAGCAAAATGAAGTTAGTGCGAATTGCTATATGATTTTAGCTAGGGGAATTTTCGAGAAAGCGCGACGTATCCGCGGAAGACGCTTTATTAGTTTATATACTTACTATGCACTTGACCTTTTTTACCTGAAAGAAAATTTTTTCCTGATTTCTTGCTATGCGGTCTAAATCGCAAGGAAATAAATTACGTGCTTAGCCGCACAAGCACTACCAATTAACGTCTTGGAGAGCACCAGAATATCAAATAAACCAACTCATGAAAAAGTTAGAAGTAATACTAGGATAGTGGATTCTGCCTTCTAAATTACAAGTTAAGATAAGCAAATCTCACCTTCACAGCTTTGTCCAGCAATACTCCAGAATGTATCCAGTGAATCATTAAGTTCTGATTTTTCAAGTGTGTCCCTCAAAGTCACAGGTAGAAGACGTTCCCAGTGGTTCAGCGTGAGGAACTCTACCATGTGACAATTGGCTATCGGTAGCAATGGCGTCAGGTATTTGGTGATGGAGTCAATGTGACGATGTAGTCTTGTCACTGTTGATTTCATTGATATGTCTGTAATTAAATTAAATAGTAGCATGTAAAATGAATTGCAATTTTTTTTTTTAATATTCAATTTCTTTTATTAAAAAAAAACATACAACACTTACACCTTACACTCCATTTGTTTAGATGCTTAAAAGATAAACAATCTTGTGGCATGTTTTATAAAAACGCATGTTAGAAAAATAAAGTAGGCTAGCAAACTGACTAACTAGTGGTTCAATACTGGTTTTTAGTCTGTAAAATGTTTTTAAATAAAACATATTACAAAGACACACCAAGATTGTTTACATTAATTTAAGTAATCCTAAGCAAATCTATCTCTATAAATAAAAAAGGATAGCGAAATATAAATATGTAAGTGCAAAACTCGAAGACAGCCAAACGAATTTGAGCATTGTTCCTTGAACTCTATGAAAGGTTTTTATGGAGCAGCGGGAACAAGACCAGAATTTTACAAGGGCGGAGCAGCAAGCAATAGTTAGTAGACTATAAATATAACTAACCAGAATCTTCAGAATGAAACGCCTGCATCATACGGGTTCACCGAGGGTATCTTCAATAATGCACAAGCTTTTCTATACTGTGCTCTCACATTCTCAGCCATGCCCAGAATATCATGGTCTTCGGAATTTGTACGCGGGAATATATTTATGAGTTCTTTGACTCTCGTCAACTGAGCCACTACTTTCGAAGAGTATTTTATGTGTAACTCCTCATTGAGGTTGATGTGGTGTGTTATTATGCCTAGGTAGTAACCTGGAAAGCGAATTTATTTTGTTAAATATGTGTAAAATAAAAGCAATTAATGTGCTAATTGTTCAAATCAAATTTTAATTGAAAAAGTGAATGCTTTGAAACTAATAATATACAACCATCTTTGGGACGATAATAAATGTTAGCAATGAATAATAATAATAATGATGTTACTCGCACACTTTGTCTCTCTAAATATTACTATTACAAATAAATTTATGGATATATCTTATTATAGGTTCAAGAGTGAACAGAATAATTATAATAATTATATATGATATCCACGAAGTGGAAGGCAGAGGTGCTAGCACCCACATTTCGCCAGTTTATGTTTAGGTCCCAATGTAATAGGTGGCGAGCCTATTGCCAATAACGGAACATTTATAAGCCTACGATAAAAATACACATAACTTCGAAAAGCATTGAAAAGTCATTGGTGTGTGCCATGGTAAAACCTGGGATCGAACCTGAGAACTCGTTTCAGCAATCCATTATCAATACCACTAGGCTACCGCGGTTTATGAAGGCATGAGTTTATAAAAAATATATATATATGACATGGACTAAACTATCTTTGTAGGAGGAACTATTTCAGTTTTACTTTTTAATTAGGGACACATTTTTACTATCCAAGTCAGTGCATTTATTCTGCCACTAGTTTTGCCTATGGCATTATAGTCAACACGAAACAAGATTATAAGTAAGTTTGTTATTACCTAATTCACGTCCAAGTTCTGCACCTCTATGGTACCCAAGATGGTAGCCCTCTGGATTGCCGGCTTCGCTGCCTGATTTAAACCCTTGTTCATAACTTTCTTTGAACTCTCGTTCTTCGCTTAGAACAATATCGTCTAATAGGTCATTGAAGTCTCTTTCTTCAGCCATTAGCAGTTTTATACTCTCATAGCATAATAAATTTCAGCCTCAGTTCTTAGATCAGGGCTATTTTCTTTTTTGTAGTACAAGCTCTAACGAATAAATTGTAAAATGTAAAATGATATGATAATCGCAGGTAGAATGTTTTTGTCATTAAGTTAGAAAGTCCGTTTTAATAGCGATACATATCAAATAATCTTTTTAACCATACCATATTGCTGGGGAATCTAATAAGAAGAGCAGTCGTATAGGTTATGTTAGCTGACAGCTGACAGTGCTGACACTATACTTAATTCTGTCATCTGTCACCGATATCAGCCGAATGTCAAGTTTTTTGTTGAGGTTACATTTTTAACAAGTGAGTGATAACGAAACGTACCTACCTCTTCTTTAAAAAAAAGTTATATAACATTGACACGACACAACACACACAGACAGGTCTATTTTCAGCGGTGTATTGCGATACGCTAATTCATTGACTCATTTACAAACATAGAATATTAATATTATGATTTTACATATTTACTTAACTATAGACATTATATTTCTAAATTATTTATAAAACAGCATGAAGCTAAATTCTATTTCCTTATAGAAATCACGTCTTGTCTGTCTATGACTGCCATAAATAGTAAATATTTGTTGATTGTCAAGACTATAGTGTGATCATAAAAATGTAAATCATTCAATTTTTCTGTGCATCATCAAAACGTAACATTTAATAAATCAAATCATCTGACTAACGTCAGTTGAACGTCAGGCTATATCATGTCTTGTTAAAATGACAGAACAAAAATGAGGAAATAAAATTTTACATATTCACAAACCACAGCAACATCTGGTTCATATTGGCCTCTAAATTAGTAATAATAACCTGAAAACCAAACCCACACACTTTTTTAATATGGGAAAGGTGTTCACATCAAGCGAAGTAAAATCACACAATAGCCGAAAAAGTTGTTGGATTGTAATAAGGAACGATGTCTACGATGTTACAAGTTTTTTGGGAGAGGTGAGGGTTTATCTGTCTGTACTTTATATTCTAGACAATAACGTGAACTGATAGACGTATTTTAGTTTTACACATTTTTTAAATTATGTGTTTAAAGAGGGCTGTTCTAACATAATGTAAACCTATTTATTTTCTTAAAACGCGTTTAATATTCATTTAACCAGTACGCTAGCACGTAATTTAGTACCTATTACCATAGGTACTAAATTACGGTAATGTTTCCTGTTAAGTAAAGTGAGAGGAAAAACGTATTCTTCAATATTACCTATTGTAATAAGCAAAATTTAATTTAGCAATTATCACGCTATTATGGTTATTTTTATTTTGCGATAACAATATTGAACTACGGTTTTATGGAGAAATAGGTCAAACTAAAAGATTACGGAATATTAGAACTATTACGTGAACTCGCCTAAAGTAATACTAAAATAGTACCATTTTGCTCGCACTTATTTTTGCCGTACACTGCGTTTCGTTTATCTTATTCTTTAGTCTGAGTACCTACCTCAGACTAAAGACTTATAGTAACTCATTTGGACAATAGGTACGGTACGGTAAGTTTTTTGTAATGTCCATGCACTTATGTAGCCCACTGTACCTACCTAATGAACAGTTAATAGTTATATAGTGTACTTGCTTAAAACAAAAAAAAATGAATTATAAAAAATTGCCGCCAATATTCACGATTGACCTCAAGTTCGAATAAGTATAGGCATTGACACAATTTTGTGCCAAAATGCGCTCTTTACGCGCAGCATGCGTATTTGGGCTATCTTTTGAGAGGATAGCATGGAGTGCAACCTTAGATGAATTACAAACCCTTTTTAATTCATAATAAGGCTGCCTTCACACTAGCGCTTATCCAGCGTAGGCCTGCGTTCGAGAAACGTATGCGCAGCGCAGACGCCACGACAACGCGATGCATACGCCGCGTTGTCCCGGCGTCTCTGCTGGAACCTGGAACATTATGAACGTTTCCATTGCAGTTAATTGACCGCACGACGCTAGTAGAGGTACTCATACGTCAGGCGTTCAATTAACTGTGGAAGATCGTTATATACATATATAATATATATATCGTATATATACTTACGCCGCGATAACGCGACGTATGCGTCGCGTCGTCTCGCGTCGCGGCGTCTGCGCTGCGCATACGTTCATCGAACGCCTACGCTGGATAAACGCTAGCCTAAGGCTGCATGTCCCTGGCGAGCACAATTTGCCCTCGTCCCCGAATGTGCGAAGCCACGGGCGGTGGGTCCAGGGATCCACCGCCCCATGCTAATGTGGCGGAATGTTCCTGTCCTCAATGTTCCTGGGGCACATTCGTAAAACGAGAGCTAGCCCTATAAGCTGGATTACTCTATCCGGATGGTGGCGCCTCCAAGAGGAGAGCCCAATAGTAGTAGGTAGTCCCTAGCCGAGTCGCGGTGAGCATTCTATCCCGCGGCTCGGATTAGGCGAAGGAGGAACACCATGGTGGTTTAGTGAGTAGTCTGGCCTCCGTTTCGAGGTCAGGAGTCTCACACGAAGCTAGCCCTTTGCCCCCGCGGGGGGTGAGCGAAGTGCGTAAATGCATTCCACCAATCGCAATCTATCAATAATAGATTATATTACTAGCTGTTGATCGACTGTACAATATCTGTATTTAAATGTATGCACATCCGAATTCTTTAAAGCATATATCGCAATTATCACTAAAATCTTGTAGTTAAAGCGAATTTTTTCCATCCTCAGTGTACATTACCAATAGCAAACTTTGTGTGAACACATTTTGTTTATTCCCCAGCATCCCGGGGGAGAGGATCCGTTACTGGACTCAGCGGGAATGGACGCAACAACAGCTTTCGACGAGGTCGGACACAGCTCATCTGCCAAGTTAGTTTACCATTTTATACATATACTAGCTGTGGCCCGCGGCTCTGTCCGCGTGGATGTTGATTATCGCGTTGTACGACTCTACTCGATTCTTTTATGGCCTCTCAATATTACTTCTCCAATTCTCTACTTTCCATTTTCTCCCCTATTTTTTCATTTCTCAATCTCCCCACTTTCCAATTTACCTAATTTCCCCATTTTCCGTCCGTCATTTTTAGTGTTGTCTCTCTCTAGTACATCCTACCCAATTGTTGTCATGAAAATGGAAATTATCGATATTAGCGTAGAAATCTAGCGGATCTATTGAGATTTATGATTATTGCTCCGCTCCCTTGGATGGTAGCGTGATGATATATAGCATATGTTACTATTCGTTACCTATTCGTTACAAACAAACAAAAATCAAATCTTTCCTCTTTATAATATGTATTAAGTAGTGTAGATTTATATCATCGTAAACAAAGCGCTTGTAGCCAGGTGCGCTCAGCTTCCGTACCCGCACAGCTCGTGATGAGCGGAGGGACTCGGACGTCGGAGGTCGTAGAATGACATCTGTCCTTCATGAGCTCAGGCATGGGGGCGACGACGGGTCGTGTCGCCTGTTACCCTAGCAGAAGTAGGCCGGGGCGGTGGCGCAAAATACGCCTTCAAATACCCGAAGGCTAGACGGGGATAACAGGGCTCTACACCCGAAGGGGTTCATCTCGAAAGATGGGTCTGCCGAGTTGCGAAGGATATGTTGGCTACTATCTCACCGCCGACAACTGAAGACCTAAAGAGGGCGTGCATTTTACTCGGTTCGAGTGCGACATATTTATACCCCGTTATGCCGTTCAGAAGCCGCCGTTATGCCGTGCCATTCAGAAGGTTCTCGAATAGAGACCACATACTGGCAAGGCAAAGAACAAACCTCCTCGAGATGGACGAACAATATTTGAGTCGCGGAAATCCGAAAATGATGATGAATTCGCGCGACCAAGTTTATCTCCCCACTTAGGGTTAAGATATTTGCCGGTACTTATATATTAGTTTACTATCAATCTAGTCTAATAACATAGTAATAAAGAATTGTGTTGAGAGACTTCACGTCACGTTTTTAGCCATTTTATTTACAATAGGCATTAGCATTTGATGGCTCGCATGACATCATCGAACAGCCGCGAAAAAATGACACTCAGATTTTTTGTCGTTGTACGTAATTGTGAAACAAACATACAAAACAAAACCGATTGTATTGATAACCTCGTGCTGTTTTATAATCGGTTAAAAATTATTAGATAATAGCTGTGTTGCCCGCGGCTCCGCCCGCGTGGATGTCGGTTATCGCATATAATATGTTTGAAACATACTTCTGTTCTATCATCAATAGTTTCCGCAGCGCATGCAACGAGCGACGTTTTAGAGCACTTTTTTACTCCTTAGCTTAAGTTATTTAAGTTTTTATTACTAAACTACTGACCCGCGCAACTTCGTCTGCGTCACCCCGCTTTTGCATCATTTTTCATTCCTGCTCCGTACCGTGTTGGTCGTAGCATGATGTTATATACATATAAACCTTCCTCTTTACCCATTATATCTATTAAAACAAATCGCATCAAATTCTGTTGCGTAGTTTTGAAGATTTAATAAGGACATAGGGACAGAGAACGTGACTTTATTTTATACTATGTAGTGATTAGGAGTCCTTTCTAAAATTTAGTGAGGATCCCTAATCTTTTACTGCAATATATATATTCTATGTTACTCAGAGTGAATGAAGCTTACCAATGGTGAAAGAATTTTTAAAATCGGCACAGTAGTGTTCGAGTTAGATTGAAATTTTAAATTCCAATTTTCTATGGTTTTCAGACGACAACTGAAAAAATATAAAATTGGATCACTGGCGCCAGGCGAATCATGGTAAGTTGATTTAAGTTTATACGCTACCTATATTAACACAAAACAGAGGCCATCGCTGGTATGAAGCGATAGCCTCTGTGGCGTGGCGGTAGTGAACGCAACTGCTACGCAAGAGACGCAGGTTGGATCTCTGCTCATTGCAAATATTTGTATGTATGAGTATGGCTAATGTAGTGGCCTGGACGTTCTTTAGTTGGAGCCACTAAAACAACATTAGCCTTGGCACAAAATGCTATCGAATTCGTAATGTAAAGGTATCGACAGAACGGAGCATTACAATTGGCGGGCTATACTCGCACACAGGTTCACAAGAGGCAGACTGCCTATCACAATGCTCCGTTCTCTCGACCTTTACATTATGAATTCGATAGGAGTTCATGCTAGTGCTACTGGTCTAACTGCAGTTCTTCGATATCGCCTAATACCTATAGGTTTTGAAGGTCAATGGTAGTCGCACTAGTTACTTCACGGCAAATACCGAAAAAGCAGAACCGCGACTGCGAGGTGACAGATTCGGGTGCGATTGAGATTAACGCACGTATGATGATGATGATGATGATGATGCTACCACCTATATGTATGTCAAGATATTACAAAAAAGTCACCTTTACCGAAAGGATTAATTTGTAAAGGGATACATATAGCAGAAAGCATCAGAAGACAGCAAGAAGAAGCAGAGAAGACGTGGAAAATATATGTACGAGTACGTCCATAGCTAATTATTGTATCTAATCACTATTTCGACTTGTAGTCTATAACGTTTTTAAACCCAAAAACGATTCTGTTTATACAGGGTGTTGGAAAACTTTCTCGAAAACGGAAACAGACTTTATTGACGATTGTAAATTTAGTTTTTCGATCGCATTAATTTTTTTTGGAAGTAATTTTTAGAATAATGTCAATAGAAGATGCTAAAATTGTAATTCAATAAAAATAAGTTAATCGTTTTCCCTAACATTCTCTAGACTGACACGAGTGTTAAAAAATTGAAAATTGCAATGTTAGCCGTTACGAATAGCGCTTACATTAACTAAACATTGTACTAATCGAACGGGAAGATAGTTTATTTATAAAAATTAGATAAAAATATACGAACACGATTCTGTGAAATGACGATAGTTGGAACTTTGGTTGTCATGTCCAGTCAACTTCATACTGTTTCACTACGCACTTTTTGACATTATTGAAGGAGAAAATGACGGCCTCCTTCAGTACACGATTCTTACATTTTTTTTAAATTTGGTCAAGACTTTCGACAGTTGATATTGCGATTTAGAGAATAAAATTTTAACATTAACAGTGCAGTTAAAGTACCGGTCAGGTATAAAACAGGTTGCACCATTTGACAATTGTTAAAATCACGTCATAACTTGACGCTAACTGTAACCGGCCACGCTCAAATGTCAAATTCTATCAAAAAGATAACTATTTAACAGAGCTACTAAATGCACTGGTGCAACACATTTAACCAAACCATCAGAATCAATGTTATTGTTACTGTTAAATTTTATGGAAACCTTAACTTTAACAGGTAGTTGGAGCAACTAAGCCTTAATGTTATAACGACAAAATTAAAATAAGGGGAATTCGCACTATATACACAAAAGGGTAGCTATTTATGATTCATAATTGCACAAATATATTTTTATATCACTGCGGCTAAACTATGTTTGTAAATTGGATGCTAAAATAAAATACATAAATCTGCCCTCCATATAAAATGTAGGTTATGAGTAGAAAATAATACAGACAATATTAAATTTGCAGTGCGAGATTGCATCCTAGACTATGGATGTCAAGGTGACGAAATGATTTTTTTATTATTTTAGTTGATTTTATTTTTATTTACTTATTTTATTAGCAACATGACTCGACAAGAAA
Organism: Pelosia muscerda; assembly: GCA_963691645.1. Lineage (NCBI taxonomy): Eukaryota > Metazoa > Arthropoda > Insecta > Lepidoptera > Erebidae > Pelosia > Pelosia muscerda. The sequence continues at coordinate 15,293,765 of OY829109.1, read as the reverse complement.
AATAAAAATTAATAACATTTTGTATAACTTGGTTCATTAAAGAAAGGTTTTATAAATGGCGGACGTTATCACTGCCTCTCGCTCGCACACTAGCACTGTCTATACTCACTCACGCGCGTACCGTCAACACAAAAAAAAATATTGATCTTTATTTTCTTCCACGCTCTGTGCTCTTGATGCGATGCATAAAAGAAAGGATTCTTAAATGTCGGCTTGTACTTGCGTTGACAGATAGTACACCTAGCATACAAAATTTCATTTTTTTTTCAGTTTAAAAAAAATATTAACAAGACCGTTGTTCATAATAATGTTAGTTCTTTATTTTAACCAACATCATGATCTTGCATGATCCTCCTTATAGAATGTGATATACGTTCCTTTTTCAGGATGAAAGGACTCAATGTGCGTTTAAAAGGACTCTATGTGTAAAAGTAGGTACTGTTTCCGATGAAAACAAAAATAGATGCCGTCACGTGTCGCGGGCGAAGCCGCCGGCCGCAGCTAGTTGGAAATTATTACGATCCGGTCTTGTTTTTATTATTTTTCATATGAAAAGAAAAATATTTGAAATTTTGTATGCTAGCTGTACTTTCCGTCAACGCAAGTACAAGCCGCCATTTATAAAACCTTTCTTTAATGCACCAGCTTATAACTCTGGCCCTTTGAAATTCCTCAAATATATTTATAAAGTACTGAGGATTTGCTCTGATTTATTTTGAGTAATTTGTATGTATTCAAATCTCAATTGTGACGTATTTCCCTGATGCGATCTTAAATTTGAGTTCTGTCCTGTACCTCGATTACACTATTGTCATTCTCAAATCACTGGGATTAAAAAAGATGCCAATGAATTTTAGTTTTTACTGTTAAAGTTTAAAATTAAATGGCATCATGAAAAATAAACTACGTATTGAACTCGGTTTCATATAATTTTGGGCTTTAAGTCTATCTTATCAAAATTCAATGGCATTTTTGTAATCTCAGTGGTTTGAGAATGACTAACGATTAGTGGAATGGTCATGGGTATTTTCAAAAATGTATTTGAGTTTTACAGCTGTGTTGATATTTAATTTTTTTATTTTTTTAATATGTAGGGGAAGAGAAGGTAATACGGACCACTTAAGGAAAAATCAATGTAACACAAAAAATAATACCTTTATTCTTCTTTCTTTGTTATTATAAGTTTGAGCATTTATTAATCTTACTTATTATTAAGGAACACTTGAATCAAATCACAGTTAAAGAAGATATTGGATGATTTCCAAAACCTTCGGTTTGGTCCATTCTGCCTACACGTTAAGGTAAAACGGACTAGGCATCAAGGCAAAATGGACCTATGGCAACATAAGAATAAAAAAAACTTGTAGTAGTTAACTAGTCAACGGCACACCTTTCGCAAACAAATCTAACATCTTCATCATCATCTTCGACACCGGCACAACTACAGTGTGCCCATAAAGAACATGCGGGGCACTGAACCCAGCCCTCTGTCGATTCAGAAAATAAATGATTGCAATAGAAACATCGTACGTCTTCTTCATCTTCGCTTGATGAGTATGTGTTTTTGTTTTTTGTACTCTTCTTTGTAGATTTTCCCTTTCCTTTTCCTTTTTGTACGTTTGTTTGTTTCCCTTTTCCCTTCTTATCATTGAAAAGATTCTGTTTTACCTTCTTTGCATTTTCTTTCATTTCCTGTGCTTTTTTAGTGGCTTCTAATTCTTCGCGATAAGGTGAGGATGTTATTTCCACTGTCTTTCCACGCTTAATATTAATTCTAGTCCGTTTAGAAGTTCTAGGTATGGGCATAATATCCTTTGGAGCAATAGAAAATGATGTACTCGTAGATGGCTGGGGTTCATCATTTCTAGATAGTTCATTGATGCCTTCATTGCTAGACATGCCAGCTTCCGCTATAATTATCTCATCGTTGACGAGAGGCGGTGTCCTATTTAATTCAATAGTTGCATGATCGTCAGAAACTGACAATCCAAGTTCATCGATGAGGGGCGTTTCTTCGGGTTGAATCACTATTGGTTCAGGTTCATTATCCCTTGGCGCTGCTTCTGGCATCTCAATGTCAGTGGTCGCTGCTGCTAAAAAGTCTGCCTCTGTGAATACGTCAGGGTTTAACGGCCAGATGCCGGTGGCTCGAAAAGCGTTATAAGCAGTTGATAACGTTGCAGCTTTTTGGAAGGCTTTGTCGACAAGCTCTGCAATTTGGAACTGGGTTATTACTTTACCCGCATTTAATCTCAGCCAGGTATTTGCGGCTTCTGTATAATAAGTCGAAAAAGGTTTCATAAATCCCACATCTAAGGGTTGAAGCTTATGTGTGCAGTGAGGCGGAAATGAAAGCACATGCACGCCGTTGACCCGTCCTAAATCGATAACTTCCATATTTTTCATGTGGCTGGCATGCCCATCAAGCAAAAGCAAGACTGGATTATCGACTGACGCTCTTGAAAATTTGATGAACTTCTTGAACCACTCTGTGAAAATATCTTTTTGAATCCACCCGCTTTCATGACAAAACGCCGAAGATCCTCGTGGAGCATTTAGCATCAATTCGGGTTTCATCCTTTTACGAGGGAACACGAATAAGGGAGGCATGTAAGACCCGTCCGCACCAAAGCAGCAAACAACAGTGACAAGCTGGCCGCGCTCAGCAGATGTTAATAACCCCACCTGTTTCTTTCCTTTTGTACCAACAATCCGAGGCATACTTTTTGGAACAGTTGTCATGCCCGTTTCATCGACATTAAATATTCGATCGGGTGTCAATTTATACTTTGTTGTAATGTCTGTCAACAAATCGAAAAATCGTTTAACTTGAACTTGGTTGAAGCCAGACGCTCGAGCTGCTGAAGTCGGTTCGGGTTTTCGCAGACTTAAGTCCGTATTACGCTTTAAGAAATTTTCGAGCCATATTCTTCCCGCCATTTTCGTCTCGTGACAGAAACTGTGTTGCAATTTATTTTTTTCGGCTAGCTCATATGCGAGACGCCTGAGATCCTTTGTGGTTAAGCCAAAAAAGCGATTTTCCATATTTTTGACATAGGATGCTAGTTCTCTCTCTTGATCGACATTAAACACCTTTTCATACCTGCCCATTTTCTTTTCCGTAGCTACAGTTAAGTCTTTGGTGCTCTCATATTTGGTAAGTCTTCTTATTAATGTAGTCTTTGGAACATTAAATGTGGCGGCCGCTTTGTTAAGCCCCATTTTGCGCGTAGCTACTTTTTCAATGGCATTTTTCATGTCCTCCTCACGCCAGGATTGCCTGTCCGACTTCCTTTTATAGTTGTTAACCATCTGAAATAAAAATACCTATTTAAATATCAAATTATATAAATATAATCATAAATGAAATGTACTGAAGGCAAAACGGACCACGTGGTCCGTTGTGCCCGTTCCGTTTTGCCTTTTGTGTAGGCATGTAAACAATAAATTATTTTGAGGTTAAGATTGAGGACAACCTTGCATATTTAACGTTAAATCTAAGTAAAATAAACAATATCTTTAACAATAGCAACAAAACCCTGTTATCTTTCCCATATTAAAACTGAAGGCAGATCAAAATTTGCTGTTTTTACATCGAAATAAGCAAAAATTAACTTACCTACCTTGATAAAAACGTGTGCCGTTGCACGGCCGCTGGAAGGACACTGACCGATGCCGAGTGAGAGGCGACTGTCAAGTTGACGCAAGTCGATAATAGATGGCGTTACACGTTTGAAAGTTATTAGTCCGGTCCGTTCTACCTACAGGGTCCGTTATACCTTCCATTCCCCTAGTACTATTAAAAAAAATTGCTTCCTTAGAATACATACTAAGGTAGCAAAAATGTATTAAAAAAGCGCTACGTGTTTACTACTAATTAAGAAAATTCACCAATTTCTAATAGATAGACATCTATAGACGTTAATTCACATAGTAGTGTATGTTTAGCTACACGTTCTTAAGTGTACGTGTATACCACAATATATTTACAACCTGCGCATTTTTGGTAGATGTAGACCTAAATAACAATAGAGAAATAAGCAGTTCATATTACAGTTGTAATCCATTTTTAATTGTAACAATAGAATTCTTAGTTTAGAAATTATTTTAGTTTTAGTAACGTCACTATAATGATCGAAGTTTAGTTCTGTTAACATCCTTATTTTAATATAAAGGTGTGATACCGTAGTCGGCCGCAGACCGCAGCGACAGATGCAGTGTACTGTGATATAGATACGAATGTGATAATATTCTTTATTGTTTTAATTCATCGCGGTGCGGCATCTCAACAGTGCCGTTTATCTGTATTGAAATTGAACAAGTAATGCACGACATGTCGTCCGAATGCACTTGTCTATATCTACACTTTTTACATTTTTTCACATACATTACTTGATAAACTTCGATATGGGTACACGTCCCCAATGCTCCGCGAAGCCTGTGAAGCCCCCAGTAAGCTTCTGCGTTTCTGGGCGGAGTTGGCTGCACTAGCCAGTAACCCTGCACGCACAATGGCCCAAAAAGGGCGGCTAAGTGCGGAAAAAGGAGTCCCAATACAATAGACGGCCCCAATGAGAAACTGCAAGGAGTTGAAACAATAAACAATATTATGATATTCAAGTCTATTTCACTGTGCGCTGTATCTGATACATGCATCTGCAGTTGACGTATGCAGTCCGCTTCGGAATCATACCTTTATGGTAGCCATTATATATAACAGAATAAATTAGAAAAATAGTAAGTACTTAAAATTTATATTTATTTAATCACTAAGCTGATCTATTTTTCCCCTTGATGATAAAATAGTTTCTAATAAAACTTAAAATGTATTTCATGTCTTCAGTTCAAAATATCACCGCCAATGTACCGAGACTGACGCTAAAAGGTTATATTTTTTGTCTATTAATGTTATTTGTTAAACGTAGTGGTCTACCCCTGACTGTGTACCGATGTGAGAACGATGAGAACCCCTGGCGAAATGTCAATAGCCCAAGTAACAGGTTAGAAATAACTTCATACATTAATATAATCATTTATCTATAACTATACAGTCAAATATCGATATATAACGAAACAATATCTAACGATAGTAAGGGAAACTGGGGACACTTGATCCCTATGGGAGACAAGGTAAACCAATATTTTTAGAATTACTAAGCGTATTAGACTATTTTTAATGTGGTATCACTAAGGGTAATAATGTTTACTTAGTGTTACCACACTAAAAATACTCTAATACGCTTAGTAATTCTAAAAAATATTGGTGTACCTTGTCTCCCATAGGGATCCAGTGTCCCCAGTTTTCCCTATAAGAAACATATACAAAAAATATTTTTAACGATTGTGTAAAGTTAGTTTGTGTATAGATTGAAATACAAATTTTATACACATAAACAATGTATGTGTTTTTATGGTTTTTACATTAGAAACGAGCGTGATACAATGTATATATTTTAATGTCTCTAGACTATTTGGATCAAGATTCATATGCATATAAAAACAAAGTAATATTGTAGCTTGTAATAACTAAATTCTAAAATTATAAATTCTGAATTGTAGATAAAATATTGAGAATGAAATTCATTTTTAAAGTAACACGACGCAATAAGTCATTCACATACATTTTAATTGTCCAAACAGATCTACACCGAACAGATCTAAATCACCGTCACTGCAAAAATGTTATTCTAAATCGGAATCATCGATGAAAAGACCCAAATCTGGGACATCGCTGAGTAAATCAGGATCTAAGTCAAGGACAACACCGAAAAAAACTGCTTCTACTAGATCTCTTACTAAATTGATCGATCCTAACAAAAAAGAGTCTCCAACCACACCAATACCTATACCAAGAGTGGCTTCTATAGTGGTACCCAGGGAGAGGTTCATATTATTATTTTATTTATTCACTTTTATTATTTAATTTTTTCCTATAATATTTCTTCTCAGAGTGCCAATCTCGTCTAAAGCTGGCACTTTGGAACCCTCCCCCCTAGATAAGTGGCAAATCAAAATAAAATCAGTATCGTCTTTTCGGAAAATGGAATAGGAATTCCATGTATCATCGTTCACTCGTATTCATTCGTTCCATCTGTCATAAACGTCAAAACACGTGTGAATACATGTAACCTATATTTAATTCAATTCTATAATTGCCGATTAGCGAATTGCAACTTGTCTCGGGGGGCTAAAGACCTTTCTGTAGTTGGGTTTATTTAATGGGGGGCAATCTTTTACCCATAATCCCTAGAGAAAAGTCTGCACTACGCCAGTAACATGAGTTGATAATATAACATGATATAATTTTTCATTTTTGAAGGCGACGCCGGGGTTTTCCATGCGACGGGTATAAAATATTTAAAATTTGGAGTAGAATGCTAAGTACTAGATTGATAGCTAGTGGTTAGGAGTACATAATAGTTGTTGTTACGATATTAGGTACATGGTCAAATATTTAGAAATTTGTTAAAACGGGAGAATTGACTGAAACAAAATGTTCATAAAATGGTCACTAAATGATCACGATATGATCACTAAATGGTCACGAAGTGATCACTAAATGGTCACGAAATGCTCATTAATATTTATGAATAATTTCTTTTACATTGTAAAATTTTTGGTAAGTAACCAGATACTTACTGAATATATATTTTTAAATTAGCTCTACTTCTACTGCCACATTATGGAGTCGTTTGTTTTTTTAATAGCTAAATGCCGGCTGTAGTATGCATATGCAATCATACATTATCACTTATATTTTATCACTTTTCTGAATGTTTGACCAATTATTAAGAAAAAATTATATAAATACTGTTATTGCTTTTACGTATTACCTACATTCACGCTCGTTTTCCCTTTAAAGGGTGTTAAAAATCTTTAATCATATTTGTTTATCAATGTCAAAATTTATTAAAAAATTAACATTTCCTAAAAAATGTTATATATACAAAATATTATGTGCGATGACCTTAATATCGTTATATCAAACTACTATGTATAAAACTAATATTCTGAATTTCATATTAAGAACAGCTTCTCATCGTCCTCACATTATGGTGACCATAGTGTTATATTTATTATTTTTTTCTTTTTATTTCATCTAAAAGGGAAAACGAACTTGAATTTTTATTGTTTTTTTTTATTTATTCATAGGTCACGTCGCCCTCCGCCAAGGTAATCTATATTTAATAATGTGGTACCTAGACATTAGATGAACTTAGTGTAATATAGATTAGTATTTTAGTATTTACTATTGTAAAATTTAAAGTTCCTTTGATACGTTCCTATTTATATAGTAATATAGCCACTGGCCGCGGCTCTGCCCGTGTGAACATTGTCTTAATAGTAACGGACACAACAAAACATAGTTACTTATATTTGGTACAGTTTGTAAGTTATGCGGCTTATATGTTGTTGTATAAAGTTCATTTTTATATATAAGATAACATATTATATCGTATCGAATGCATATATTTCATTTATGCACATTATTTTTGTATTACATTTCATTCTACCCTCTGTAACCGTACGTACGTACGTACGTAAAGTATGACTTTTTGTGTACCTACATGTAATTGTATCAAATGAAGAAAACTTATTTGTTTTTAAATATTGCTAGATTTGAAATATATCGAATTAAAAAAGGTAAAAATTACGTTGTGCAAAAATCGTAACGTTAATTAGGTTAGCTGTACAAAATGTATGATTTGTTTCATAGATAGATATTTAATTTCATAACAAATTTAGATATTGTAATTAGTTATTAAAATTTTAAAATTTAGTATTGTAATGTACATAATAAAGTATTTTAAGATTGAATTAAGATAATTTGGTAATACATACATATTGTGTATGTAGGTAGTTTTACTCTATTTAAATTTACAAGTGTGTTTGAAAGTGGTTTTATTTTAAAAAAATACTTATCTATTAATAAATACATAAAATAAACTGTATCATAATAATAAAATATTAAAAAAACCACTTTCAAACCTACAAAATACATAAAAAAATTAAATAAAAATTTCTTTTCCAGTGGATCCAAATTAAAATGGGCGCTACTAGCGCTGGCTATTGCAGTAGTAGCTGGTGTAGCATACAAGAAGTACGCGACATAATCACACACAAGATGCTCAGAAGATAAGCTGGTATAATGTACCTAGCTGGCTGCGGCCGGTATAAGTCTAAGTACAATAGAGTACAATAGAGTATATTATAGTACAGTATAGTATCTGGCCACTGAGGCATACAGGACGGCCGTCTGCTGCCATGCGCGTGCGCATATGCTGATGCTTCTTTCGTGCAAGTTTCGTGCAAAAATGCATATTTTTAAATACAGATTTATACAAAATCTTACGCAGTACGCCCGCATGCGTGCAACCACGTAACGCAGCGGATGGCCTAATAATTAAATTATTTTTTGTGCTTTTTCTTTCTACAATATTTTTGTTAGGTATTTAATTTTATCAGATTTAATTAAGGAGTTATTTTAGAGCACCTCGAACAATGCGTACCTACTATATTTGTTATATTTTTATAAAATGTTAAATAACATTGAAATAAGGGAACAACAGAGTTTGAAATTTTAAAATTGGAAATAATTAAATAGGAAACTCTGAAAACCCTATAGCAACAATAGTTTTTGAATAAATATGTTTGTTAATTGTACTGTAATTACGTCATGTCCTGTGTAAAATATAAAATATTTATAAATTGTCTCAGTGGCCCTATCCTTTGGGATCTATAAGTTCCTGGACGCCATATGGTTCATGATCCTTTGACAACCTAAGACTTAACTGGTGTCTCCCCAGGGAGACAACAGGTATGAAAAAATCCTAATGTCTCCCCTGGGAGGACCATCAGGGGAGACATTCTCGACGCCATTTATTTATATATATTACTTTTCATATTAACCTGAACATTAAATGGCGTGTGACGTCACTTCACACTATTTTAGTTTCAAATTGTCCAGATACTTCTGGAGCCTATATATAAAGCATATAATTATAAAATCATATTTGGACATAAACATAATATGAAAATGAATTATGAAATTTAATATATACAGGTTATTTTTTTATATATTTATCTCTAAACTTATTTATTAAAAAGTACTCAATATCAATAGTAGTACAGTACTACATGGCTGTGGTTCCATTATTGTTTAAGCATAAAACTCCTAAATCAGCCTTATTCGTTCATAGGACAAATCTTGGTACTTTAATAGTTTTAGTAATATATGATATCGACACACCCATTCAACAAAATTGTTACTCATTTTTTACCCGACTACGGCATAACCAAAGGAGGGTTATTAGTCAAATTGATTTACGGTGCTATGACAATGTATAAAAATTGGTATTTCGAGCCCTAAGTCTCTTCGATTCTGAGATATGGGCGTGATTATCACGCATGGCTAAAAGTGAGTTACAATGTTGTTGCATGGGGTATCGATATATCTGTACAATTACATTTAATTTGACGCAAACTTTTGAAATATATATAATATTCAGTAATATTGTCTATTTCTTTTGTGGTCCTTGCTTTGGGGTGTTTTGGGGATATCATTATGATCTTTGGGACTCAAGCCAACCTCAATTGCTAGCTGATGCACCTGCAGAATGGTGCTGACTGTCCTTTCTCGGTTGGAGGGTCTGATGGCAGTCGCTTCCGAAAAGGCCTTGAACCACCAAACCAATATGAAAATTATGTTACTTACAGAATTCAGACGGGTGCAATTTGGCATTCCTTTCTATGACAATTACAGTAAACTGGGGTGAATAGGGATGAAATGGTCAAAGGAATATTTTAAATAATTTCTTTTACTAGATTTCAAATAAGTTTGTTATCAGATATTGGATGATTGTTTGTGTTATCACAATGAACTAGTCCAAAGTTTAGCTTGTACAACAATATGAATTTAGATGACCATTTTATCCCTATTCACCCCTGGGTTCCTATTCAATTCACCCCGTTTTACTGTAATAACATTTTGCAATTGCTATCGTGGGCATTGGCGAACAGTGGATAAATGGTGGGTGAATAATAATTACAAAAACAATTTTAATAGTTTCATTTCATTTCAATTTATCTATTAGGTACATCACAGTCAGATTACATTTTCATTAACTCATTGCAAAAATTTAAAACAATATAAACACAATAATAATATGGCAATACTGAAATCAAAGCTAGTGTTGGTTTTGGACCCATTAGTGAATTCTCCTATTTTTGCTGCGTAGGAGATGGCGTGGTATACGTAGTGTTGTTCGTGAACGTTGTGAAACAAATGTGCGTGGGGACCTGCAAATTAATTCAATTCATATCAAACCAAAACAAATCCAATCAAATCATTTATTTGCAAAACACAGGTTATAGAATTTCAAATCATTCAAAGCGGCGGTAGCTTAGGGGTTAAGGAGGTCCCGGGTTTTAGGCGATTAGGCCATTAGGCCAGGATTCGAACCCGGGACCTCTACTACCTATACTATACCTACACTACCGACGTGAACCCACTCCTAACACTTTGAGCTTAGCTCTAGGGGTTAAAGGCTAATATTGTTTAAAAAAAAATAGAAAGAAAAAAGAAAGAATGTCTTTCTTTCTTTAACTCCACTCTTCTCTAACGCCCCGATATTCCAGTAGTGCAATAATACTCTAAGCATATTATTGTCGACATGCATCAACAACAACTGGTCTAACTACAGACGACAGTTGCGGAAAATATCGAAGTTCAGCCGCCAAACCGAAGCTGTCACCTGAATATGGCTTTGGAATAACGCATAGATAATGATGATGAAACAGCCTCCGTGGCGTGGCGGTAGTGCACGCGACTGCTGCGCACGGGGCGCGGCTTCGATCCTCGCTCAGTGCAAAAAGTTGTATGCATGAATATGGCTGTTTGCACTGGTCTGGTCGTGCCTCGGAGAGCACGTTAAGCCGTCGGTCTCGGTTGCCATACAAACATCTATGGCAGTCGTTACGGGTAGTTGGAGCCCTCAAAAATCCTACCAGTCTAACTTGGAACTTCGATATCGCCATTGGTTATTGGAGCATTGGTTGTGGAGGTCAGATGGCAGTCGCTTCACGGAAAATATCGAAGTTCAGCCGCATCACAGTTAGACTGGAAAGCCGACCCCAACTGAGTTGGGAAAATGTTCAGAGAATGATGATGAATGATGATGAAATCTTACCCCTGGCATAAATAGCAACATCCCCTCCTCCATGACTATTCTCTATCAGTTCTATGCCAGCTTGATAGTGGTATTCATAGTCCTGCGTGTCATCTTTACTGGGGTCTCGTCTCAGAGGTTTGCTGGTATTACCACCACTATCTACATAATACTGATAGGTTTGTGGACCTCCAGTGCTGTATGATAAGGTCGTGTAGTTGATACCATCCTGGGTAGATGGGCCGGCTATACCTGCAAGAAATATTTAGAAGATTAGTGTCCTTCGTTGAGGCGTTGGTCTTGAGATAAGTTCAGACATCGAAAATTCCACTCGACAATCGTCCAAGGGTTCAAAAAGCATTTGCCATTACACTACGATTAGAATTGGCCAACCTACTGCATTGGCCAGTTCCACCTTGGTAATCTTTGGTCTGTGCGTATATTGTGATACCATTGGGTTTCCAGTTGGATGGTAACACAGCGAGATCTGAGATTGCGTAGAAGGTTCACTTTTAATTTTTCTATCGATACTAAGTAATAGAGGATCATTGTCTACTCGTGCTAACTCGTGTTCTAACGTTCTCATGAAATCTCCATCACACCTACTAAGGAAGTCTCTAATCAAAGAAAATAATATCAATCTTTGCTACACAAAATAGGATGCATTCTAACCCAACTTTGCGTAAGTTTTACCTTCTATGATTATGAGTGTTTCTGTCCTGTCAGAGCAGAAGACAAAGCGATGTTTCTCGATATTCCCACTGACAACACAAAATCTTAGTGACGGTAGGTATTTATAAGGGCGGAGATACTTCCCCAGTGGGACTCCTCAATTAGAACGAGGGATATCGTCATCTCTTTATTCATCGTAATTCTTTTTTAATTATTGTTTATGTTATATTATCCCCTACAAAATGGACGACCTTTATACAAATTACTCTTACCGAAAATGTTACTTCCTCGATCAGGGTACCCGTTGATGGACATTGTGTGTGTATGATCACTGGTCACGATTAACAGCGTATCCTTCTCATCCGTCATGCTCGCAGCCAGCTCAACAGCCTCTTCCATAGCTGCAGACTCTGTAATAGCACGCTTGGCCCAGCTCCTGTGGTGCGCCATATCGATATTACCCCCTTCTACCTTAAAATTATATTTTGTATTATAAATTAAATTGATCCACCAGAGCAAATGTGGTTATGTCGGACTTGAACCCATTAAATGCACGCTCCCTTCGGGTCTCGAGTTGCCGGAGGTGAGATAGTAGTTAACATATCCTTCGCACCCCGGCAGATCGTTACGGGTAGTATAAATGTCCATCACGACTTAAAATCATATATTGATGAAATTTTTTATTGAAGATTGTTCAAATAATTTTAAGGCCCATTTCCACAGCCCGCGTTTTCCCAGACGTGTGCGCAATTTTGCAGACTACGCACCCTAGAATGAAGCTTTTCACCTGAACCCGTGATTTGGTCAAACATAAATCAAAGAAATAAAGAACCAATTTCTTTTCTCCAGTTCAGGCATATAATGAGGAGACATGAATGTCAAAATGTTATAATTTCAAAAATATTATGAGAAAATAAATGAATCTTTTGAGAAAAAATTTTTTACTGGTTCCGTAAGTTGGATCTATCGAAAAGATACCAGCAAGAAACTCAAAAAAAAGTACAATACAAGTATTTTTGGAATTCTGACCATCAAGAAATATCCTTTCGTATTTTTCCTCAGCACTTTGATTGCTGCTGCTACCATTTCGGATATCGAAGGCATTCCGCTAGGACCTTTATCCCTTTCATGTTCATACTTCAGGTGACCATTTGCGAAGATTCCTGCAAGACACAACCATATTGTAAACATGTAACTTTAGTATTAGAACAGGAATATTAGATTAGACGGTCGCCCTATATTATAGGAGAATTTCTAATGCTGTCTCAGGTAGCTCAGTGGTAAATCTTGTGCATTCCCTCTATAAGGGACTGATCGTGAGATCAATCCCGCCTTGAGTATCCACTTTTTCCAATCTAAATCGATTTGAAACACAGAATACTCGTACATATAATACTCCATAATACCTACCTCCACATAATTTCCGCCACATACCCTAATGAAGAAGTATATGCATGTCACTTTTACAGGCATTACTAAGCTGATGGTTAAATCTCAAAATCACGCAGTCTTATAATTCAAAGGTAGATCTCTCATCATTACTCTTTCAGTAGTTATCGTTACATCTAAAACTTGCGCTTCGGAAACCAGGCCCGCCCAGGGTCATCTACTTTTTCTATCAAGAGAAAAAGCATTTTCTTGTTTGAAATCTTGATTTTTGAACGACTAGCAGATAAGGTTTGTTTGGCCCCGGAGATGTACGCAAAGTTCCCAATAACTCCAACAGTGAAAAAAAAAACAAAATTAGGTACCTACCTAATAAATAATCCACATTCTCCACATCCAAATCACTCAGTTCCTTATTATTGGTGACCACGCTATGCCTTAAGCCTCGCTTTGTTTTACCATCCTTGTAAGTTTGCAGGAGATTCCGTCCATCCTTACGAATACATCCCCAATGATCTAACGGATCTGCCGGCGTTCCCGTGGAATTGGACACCAGCTCTTGCTTACCACCTCCCATTATCACCTTGAATTAAAAATACAGGATGAAGATGACTGTCAATTTAGCCGAAGGTAGGTGGAGGACCTGCAAAGGAAACAGAGCTAAACATGTTCCTATATGCCCACAAGTCTACCCAAGAGGGTCTTCGCTAAATCTGAGTCAGCCAGGGATATGTCAGAGGCTACCTCATCTTGGCACATGATGGTCCAAGATATCCGTGCGGTTTTATTCGGTTCGAGTTGGACATAACCACCCTTACTGACTTCGGCGGGAGGGGGGGATTAATAAAGAACTATGGACTTCCATTTTCACTTATTTCCACGGTGCGTCTGTAAGTAAGGTTTGATGAGCATCCGTCCGCATATTCACACACCTTGGCAAACCGCCTTAAGATTCACGGAACAATGAAATATTACATCGAACCAGTTATAAATTGTTTTTTAATTTGGTTACGTCAGTGCTATTATTTATTTCACCGCTTGAAAGTCATGAAACACCAACTGAACAACTTCTATCATACATATTATATCTTGTTTTATTAGCGTGCAGTAAAACTTTTATCAATTATCTTCATTTATATGAAGCGTCTGATTGTAGACAGCAGGTATTGTTCCGTGAAATTAGGTAGTACCTACCTACCTTAATTATATACTTAGGTATATAATCTATAGGTATATAATATAGCAAAGTTATAAAAACATCAAGTACTTAGGTACTTAATAACTTAAGTAGCTGTTGCTCACGGCTCCGCCCGCTTATACTTCTGATCCCGTTCCTGCTGCTCCATTCCGAGAATTTTCATATTTGTTCACCTTTTAAAGGTTGTCTGGACTTCCACGAATAATTCAAGACCAAAATTAGCCAAATCGGTTCAGCGAGACTAACGAACAGCAATTCATTTATATACTTATATATAGATTTATTTTGACTATTTATTTAATCTTAAGTCATGATAACTCTTTAAGAAAATAAAATTGCAGATTCTGACCTGTAGATCTACCCCAGGCCAGTCTTCGACCAGTTGTCTTGCAATATCCTTGCACTGTTCAGTACCCTGTGGCATCTTCGCTTCACATTCCCAAGATCGATCAGCACTGTGCGCGTATATTGGACCCGGAGTAGCATGCGTCACTCGCATAGTTGTAACGAAACCTGAAATTTTGAGTTTCATTTATTGCAGACTAGCTGACCCGCGCGACTTCGTCTGCGTCACCCCGTTTTTGCAACACTTTTCATTCCTGCTTCGCACCTGTTAGTCGTAGCATGATGTTATATACATATAAACCTTCCTCTTTAACCATTCTATCTATTGAAATAAACCGCAACAAAATCCGTTGCGTAGTTCTAAAGATTTAAGCATACAAAGGGACAAGAAAAATAGGGACAGAAAACGCGACTTTATTTTATACTATGTAGTGATATCTTTGCAGCTTAGTGGTTAAGGAGTTGGCATTACGATCAAGAGGTCCCGGTTACGAGTACTGGTCATTAAACTACCGGCGTGAAGGTACTTCTAACACAAGCCATAGAGCTTATAGCTGGAGGAGTTAGGACACGACGGTATATCCGTCCCAATCGAGCAGTCCGACTGGGGAAGTACCTCCACCCTACAGAATATCGCCGTTTAATAGCCTTGTGTTGTGTTTTCGGTGGTGAGTAGGGTAGCCAGAGCTCACTAGAGAGGTTTTGTGTTGTCCGTGGGAAAACCAAAGGCTTATCCTACATCTTTTGCGCTGACGACACAGAATGTCTCTGTTCTTACAGCACGAGTGTTATTCCTCTGGTGTTACACTTGCCCATAGGCCACGGTAACCACTTACCATCAGGTGGGCCGCGTGCTTGTCTGCGACCTAAGTTGTATAAAAAAAAAGTTAGGGAGAATATTTCGGTAGTTAAATATTCTGCAATAAAAAATTGGGGATAGCCTAAACCTCACTTGCAAGTCGATGCACCTGCTAAACAATGGATAAGTTAAATCAAATCAATCTAAATCAAATGAAGCCTAGAACATGCTTTCCTCTCACGGTTAAGTGATCAGATCGCTCCCATATAAGTTATATAAACCAAATCAGAAGCGGGAAGGAGGAAGCCGACCCTGAGCTTCTAGATGAAGGCCCCAAGCCAATACATCACGCTGCGACGGTGAAGAAGACATTCAAATCAATGTATCTTATTTTATTTAATGTTCTGGTTAACATTTCGAGTTCGTTTCCTATTTTCTTTTTTGCGGGAGCGATGGCCGTCTTACAGTGTTTGCGAGGCCAGAGTTTGGGTTTCCGAGTAATCGCTCTGACTCTTAATTGAATAAATTGTAATGGGAATCGCTACTTAGATAATTATGTTGATGGTAAAAAAAGAGTTGAGACTAAACTGTCCTACCTGCGCTTTTGTTAGCTTTCAAAGCTAACGCTGCTAGACTCAGAGGCCTGGCCTCTGGTTTCAAAGAAGCGTGGCAGTTCTTCCGCTCCACCGAAGCATCCACACCCATAGTGCCCTTGTTAGCCTTGATACCGCAAAATAAAGCAGTAGCTGAGCAAGCGGAGTCAGGGGCCATCTTGTTTGAGGCGTACGTCTGGAATTTGATGAGAAATTTGGAATTTTCGGTGGTGAGTAGGGTAGCCAGAGCTCACTAGAAAGGTTTTGTGTTGTCAGTGGGAAAACCAAAGGCTTATCGTACATCTTTTGCGCTGACGACACAGAATGTGTCTGTTCTTACAGGGGTTGCGGCACGAGTGTTATTCCTCTGGTGTTATACTCGCCCATAGGCCACGGTAACCACTTACCATCAGGTGGGCCGCGTGCTTGTCTGCGACATAAGTTGTATGAAAATAAAAATTTAGCACATTTATCATCGATTACCATCATCAATGCAGTCTTTACTATAGAGGCACATAGGGTACCTACGTGTCCAGGACTCACCGCTTTAAGGGGGCCCACCGAAGGAGCGACAATTTCTCGCACACTAACTGAAGAACACTTTTCTGTCAGAAAAAGTGACTGGAGAATTGATTTTGAAGAATAATTTGTCGGCGGCCATGGTAACCGATCTATTAGGTGGCCCGTAGGCTTGTCTGCCACCTATACAGTATAAAACAAAGGTAGCCTCCAAATTCGTGTGTGCCCAGGGCCCCCAAATTCTTTTGTGCCCAGGGCGTGCCAATGTCGTTTATTCACATTCAAGACCGGTTATGTGTGTAAACCACTGAAACGGTTTTGATGATATTTGGTACAGTTTGGGCGCGATAATCGACATCCACGCGGGTGGAACCGCGAACAACACTTTGCTTGCTATTATATCTCGGAATATAATAATAATATTTGTTTATTTGCTCTGAATGCAGGTATTACAATAAGATGTACAGATTTAAACATAAAGGTTCCAATAAGGCATGCAAATATTGAAAAAAGAAGTTAGGTAATCATGCAAGATATACCTACTCGTACTATACAAGATGGTATGGTTTGTGAAGAACAGAAGTACAAATAATTTCAGCTGTCCAAATAGCGTTGTCATGTTAATTAACTGATGTCAGAACATATTCAATTGTATTTTTTATTCCCCAAACTGATTCGTTTAATTATAAAGGTTAATAACCCCAGTGACGTCACAAAAATACGCTCTATACACAGTTGTAAGTGTCTTTTGATGATAGCAGAGGGTGCTACGGTGGCAAAGGAGTTCTAATCCACTAATCATAGATTATACCAAACGAATCCGCTCGTACCAAGGACACGTTTATTTCACGAGTTGGGGTCAAGATATATGCCGGGAATGGAGGTAGGACATGACAGTATCTCCCGTCCTAATTGTGTTTCTGGCAGTGAGTAGGGTAGCCACTACTAAGTGGTGACATGAAACCATTATTTCGTTACAAACACGGTGGTATTTTTTATTTATTTATGGCACGTCAATTTGACTTAACCTCGCCTGATGTTAAGCTGAAGGCAAAGTCTCATGAAAGAGGGTCACCATTGCAAACACGTTCAGTGCTACAATGGTGGCGCTCAGCTTGACGGCCTCATCAGATGCTTTTTCACGCCCCGCTTAGTGGTACTTTCCATCTACTAACCAGCCTGGTAAAGGTGATGTTAAGGTGGGATTCTATACTAAGTGGACGGAAAACGGAGGTAGGACACGACGGTATCTCCCGTCCGAAATGAGCTGTCCAACTGGGGAAGTACCTCCGCCCTACAGAAGACCGCGGTCATAATAACCATCGTGTTGTGTTCCCGCCTTTAAGTAGGGTAGCCAGTGCTCACTATACCCCTCCTTCCTCTCCCCTTCCTAGCCTCCCCACCCCTTCCCAACTCTCCCCCTTTTCCGAGAGGCTGGGCAGCGCGTGTGTGACACCGTTAGTGTCGCACACGTTCATAGGCCACGGTGGCCGCTTTCCATCAGGTGGGCCGTGTGCTTGTCTGTCACCTACGTAGTATAAAAAATACCTTTAACAGGCCAACGTGTGGGAACTTTTCATACACCAGTCTATGCGATTCTCCACCTTTGTGTATCCTGGTAGCGGTGACCGTGTTCGGCCCCATGCCGTCTCCGATGAACAGGATTACATTCTTCGCTATATTCTCATTCCATTTTACTTCTAGTGCTTCGTTTAATTCATTTTTTGCTAAATCCAACCAATACTTTTGATCTGAAAAAGGAAAATTTAAATAAATAATATTGGTAAAACAAACTACCAAGGTATTTTTTTAAAGGAAGAATATTAGTAATAGTCCTAATAAAAAATACTAATATTCCCTCTAATCTTTCCAGGTAAGCTTGTGTTAGAAGTGGGTTTACGTCGCAAGTTTCGAACTTGGGACCTTTCGATCGTAAGGCTGACTCCTTAACTACTAAAGTAACGACTTTTTTTGCCGACGACATTATTTTAGTTCCTAGAACATAATTTGGTCCTTTGATAATTGGAACATCAATTAATTTGATTATTCGAAGCGTTAAACGTTATTTTGATGCCTATTAGTTTTATTTTGGTGCGCTCTTTTTTATACCAATTAGGTGGCAGACAAGCACGCGGCGCATACCTGATGGAGAATGATTGCCGTGGCCTATGGACACTAGAGTTCGTGCCTACGTAAGTAAGTACCTACATCAAAACTGTTCATGATTTGCAGTTAGAAAATAGCTAGCAGTATAGGTAGATAGAAAATAGTTATACAATTCTTAATAAGGAGCTCGAATAGTAGTTCGAACAATAGCGCATTGCATAGATAGTCAACTCTGTTTTGATATAATATCTTATTGTTATCGCAAACGAATAGGACAGTTAGGTACTTCCATATATATTCGTAAGTACTTCCTTTACCTACCTGTTTACTGGTTTAAAACTGTGCAATTGTAACCACATAGGACGATGTTGAAAGATATTGACCGTGGTAGCCTAGTGGTATGGGTAATGGACTGCTGAGATGAGGTATCGGGTTCGATCCCAGGTTTTACGATGCCACACACCAATGACTTTTCGATGGTTTTCGAAGTTATGTGTGTATTTATCGCAGGTTTATAAGTGCCCGGTTAATGGCAATAGGCTCGCCACCTATTAGGTACAATAGAACCTAAACATAAACTGGCAAAATGTGGATGCTAGCATCTCTGCCTACCTCTTCGGGGATATAGGCGTGAGTTTATGTTATGTTATGTTTGTACTACCAGACTCCTTCGGCTTCAAATAGCCAGGCAATTGCAAATAGTCATGTTCATGCATATAAATATTTGCACTCGTCAATCGAACCCGTGCACTATCAGCTTGGCAGTTGCGTTCACTACCGACACGCCATAGAAGATGTCATATTAACATATTGTATTACAAAGAAAACGTAAAGGGCATTAAAATCCACTAAAATGCATTAAATTGTTTTAATAAAATAAAATAATATTCTAGGACAATCTACACAACGTCACCTAGACCCATGGTTAGCATAGTTTAACTAGCTTGTGTTATGGTTCTAGAATGCGGATAAACATACATAGATACATTTATTTTTGTAAATAAGTACATAAATAAATACTATAGTACACGATATGCTATTTTACAATGCATTCATCATGGAAATTAATGTACATAATAATTCTGGGCTCCATTTGTTTCTCATTTTGAAAACAAATAATAATATATTGGCATGAATCGTTCGTTATACTGAATTTCAGCGCAAAAACAAGTATTATTATTGTGAAATGTGTACCTAATTGTGTTTTACCATGGCACACACCAATGACTTTTCGATGCTTTTCGAAGTTATGTATGTAGGTATTTATCGCAGGCTTATAGTTAAGTGCCCGGTTAATGGCAATAGCCTCGCCCCTAAACATAAACTGGCGAATTGTGGGTGCTAGTGCCTCTGCCTACTCCTTCGGGGATATAGGCGTGAGTTTATGTTATGTTTCTTGTGTCTTGTGGTCCCCACAACAGAAAGGAACCATTTCGAAAGAGGTGGCCCGGGTCCGCGGGTGCGGAAGATAATGTCTTGTGTTATGTCACCTGCGGCAATTAAAGACCCATAAACGACATACGTTTTAGTCGGTTCGAGTCCGACTTAACCTCCAACGGCTAAGTCGTGGGTGTGGTATTTTATATGGTCGGTATATCCATAAGGAACCCGCGCGATAAAAGGAGAGACCTTATGACTATCGGATTTCTGATTGAGGTCAATCTAACCACACCGATAGGTTTATATGCAACTTAGGTAGTAGACAAGCACATGGGCACGGAATCCTTGACAGGAACGTACAGGGTCTCGACAAGTGGCAATTCGTTGTTAGTCGATTGGTGGAATAGAATAGAATATAATGTTCAATGTATGGGATTGACATGTATTTTGACGTTAATGACAGGCGTGATCGAATTTCAACCTTATACATTGATATTCCATTCTACAAAAAATAAATTAAAAAAAGAAACCCCCGGCACAAAAAATACCTCCAAAAAGTAAAAAACAAATAGTTCAAGCGTTGTTGTGTCGGGGGACCTCTAACTCCTTGTCAAGCACTTTCGTTTGGGGGTTAAAATGATAGCTACTTTGTCTAAGGGTCAAAGTGACATTCTATTGACGAAAACGCTGGTGGAATCGCTTAGTAAAGTATCGGATTGACAAAAATCTGTAATATGACTACAAAAATTTAATGAAATTTGAATCTTTGTGACTGGAAATATTTTGTGTCACATAGGTATTTTTATTATTGAAATCATTGTTATATTGAAATTGTTAGCAAATTGAAAACGTTTCGTTTCGACGCGAATCCATTAATAGAATGTCACATTGTCAAGAGGCCGCCTTTTGCCTAGTTTTTAAGTGAGCTGTGACTCTAATCCCCATCTGCGAAAATTGACAGCTAGGTATACTGTCTGGCTAAGCTTTATTATATAAGTCCACGAGTTCACAGTCCATAGTTTTTTTACACTAAGCTATTATTAATAGAAGCTTCCACAATAAAGTTTCAAGTTACGGAGATCAATCGTTAACGAGAAAAAACATAATCAAAATCGTAAAAATGTACCAATATTTTATCACTTTTGACAACAGAACAAATACTTTCAATGCTTTTGACATTTCGTCTCATCATTAAACGTTTCGTTTTATCAAAGGTAAGCGCACCAAAATGTTTTACTTCCTTAAATAATTAAATAAATACGTATATTTATTTATATTTACATTAATTTTGCGTAACTTTTACAGTTTTAGTTATTTACACGTAGGTACAATCTCGCTGCGGTCATTCAGCCAAGTTCCAGAAACGAATCGGTCATATTTATAGTTCTTGGTTTAGGTTAGGTTAGAATTGTGACCACACAACGAGCGTGCCGCGGTAGCGGCCGGCGAAGTGCCAGAAACGAATCGAAAACGAAAAAGGTAATAAACATAACCGTAAATCAGTCGTATTTTATGATGAACTTTAGGTGAGTCAATATGGACCCCTTTACTTTATTCGGTACCCCTTTGCGACATTTAAATCGATGTCAATTACGAGAAAATGCGGAAGTTAGGTTAGAATATAAAAAAACTCGTATCTCAAAAAGGGGGGGCGTCCGCAATTTTTCCTTCATAGGGGAGGTTCTACACCCCCCCCCTCCCCCCTCCCCACCCCCTCCCGACCCTCATATCGTGGACATATATAGTAAAGCCCTTCCTACTGTCTTAACAGGCGATGTGGTCATAGGGGAATTTCTTAGTGGCACCTCAAAGATACCAATTCCAAAAATAAGTAGGTATTTCTCGCTTTTAATCTTTCGCGTCGCATTATATAGGTATTGTTAATGAAACCCGAGTATTAACGCGATCATAATGTTATTTTTTATTTATCTATGGCACGTCAATTTGACTTCACCTCGCCTGATGTTAAGCTGTAAGCAAAGTCTCATGAAAGAGGGTCACCATTGCAAACACGTTCAGTGCTACAATGGTGGCGCTCAGCTTGACGGCCTTATCAGATTCTTTTTCACGCCCCACTTAATGGACCGGGGACTTTAGGAAGAAGGACACACGCGCGCACAAACACGTGCGCTGGTAAGTAATTCCAGGACTTAATGGTGCGGCAGAGGACTCATAACAAATACACAAGAAATATTAACCTTAAAATTTGCCATTACTAATTAAACTCACACAGTTTCATTCACACACACTTTCTTCATTAAATTTAATCATTTAACTAACGGAACCGTAACATAAATACCGGTTACATAAAAACGGAAATAGTATTATCAATTCACTTACCGGTGCGCAGCGTATGCGCACAAACGATTACAACACATAACACGAGCGCGATGCGCGGGCGCATGTTTGACACTAACTAGTAACTGACGTATTTGCCACTGACCTTCTATTTTAGACAGTTAACATTTTGACACTGACAGCTGATTGTTACGTCAGAATGACGAGGAGATTAGATACTAGTGGGGTTAGGTTTACTTAAAAAGAATGTATACTATTAGAACAGAACAAAAAGAAGTTTTATAGAAGTTAAAAATAGACAATAGACTCGCCACCTATTGGGACCTAAACATAAACTGTCGAAATGTATGTGGGTACTAACACCTCTGCCTGCCTCTTTAGGATATAGGCGTGAGTTTATGTTATGTTTTGTTATGTTAGAAGTTAAAAAACAGATGTTCTTTGTAATCTCATATCTTTATCTTAATAAATTATAGCTATAAACAGTCTGATATGATTAATTCAAGACAATATCTAACACATACATACCACAATAGATTTGTTGATTCAAATGTAGGTGACGTCACGAAGCGCAGCGACTCGCAAAGAGGCAACGTTCGTGTGTGCCTAGATGTAGTTTTAAGGTCACCTCTCTGGATGCTTAGGAACCTCTGAACATCAGGAGGGACTTCGCCTCACTGTGTGTGTTCTACCGCCTGTATAATGGCCTGTGTTCAGAAGAATTGTTTGACACGATGCCCACACCTACTTTCTATCATCGCACCGCTCGCCATAGAGAGAGAGTTCATCCTCTCATACTATGACCGGAAACGGTGCGCACTGTGCGGTATGAAAGGAGTTTCATCCCGCGCATGCTCAAGCTGTGGAATGAGCTCCCTGCCGTGGTTTTCCCAAGCGACTACAATATTGGGTTCTTCAAGAAGGGCATTAGAAGGTTCCTACAGGGTAGGCAGCACGTGTGTGAAGCCTCTGGTGTTGCAAACGTCCATAGGCCACGGTGACCGCTTCCCATCAGGTGGGCCGTGTGCTTGTCTGCCACCTAAGTGGTATAAAAAAACCCTAATTGAGTGTTCTATTGGTGCAGGTCCCTGTGGCACACTTAGGGCACGCGTTAGGTGTGGTTGCTATAGAAATATTCCTACATAGTTTCAGGGACCTCCGTAAAAGCGCAGAGTATGGCACACCGCTGATTTTAGTGTGTCTGCCGGGGTGCGAGGGATATGTTGTCTACTACCTCACCTCCGGCAACTAAAGACCTAAAGACGGCGTGCGTTTTGGTCGGTTTGAGTCCGACATAACCTCCCCAACCGACTCCGGCGGGGGAGGTATCCGTGGGGATTTTTCGCACGATAAAAAAATGGGTTTTAGTGTGTTAGAGCCCCGCAGCCTCCTCCCGTCGCGCGGTATGCTGTAGGATATTTCCCCTGACGAAACAAAAAAAAGGAAGTAGGATTCCCATTCGAGGTTGAAACGTCAGCGGCAGCGCTGTCATAACAGCCGAATGAATGAAACAAAGTAGTCTCTAAACCGACCCTGAATATGAAAGATGATGATTATAAATCTATGTATGGTGTAAAAGTCGCGATCTCTGTCCCTATGTCACTCTGTACGCCTAGATCTTTAAAACTACGCAACGGATTTTGATGCGGTTTTTTTAATAGTTAGATTGGTTCAAGAGGAAGGTTTATATGTATATGACATCATGCTACAATCAACTGGTGCGGAGCAGAAGTGAAATATGTTGCAAAAACGGGGTGACGCAAACGAAGTTGCGCGGGTCATCTAGTGATGAATAAAAATAATATTACTTTTATGAGGTGTGGTCCCAAGAGATAGCAAATGGCCCACAGATTTTCTTAAAAGTATTTTTTTTTAGTTGGGATTCGACTGTGCCTAATTACATAGACGACGAATCCTGAATTTCAGATCACCAACATATTCTTTGTAACTCGGTGTTAAATTTAATGAGTGATTAAAATGAAAAAAAGTTATTATAAGGTAGACGAATATCTTAAAGATAAAAATGCATGGTCATAATAATCTCTTGCTCTTGCACCCACTTATTATAAATAAGCAGAACCATAATATATTAAAAAGAAAATAAAGGATAACGATAATCTACCTAAGTTTCTTGCTGGTCTCTTCTCAGGAGAAATAACTACCGAACCAGCGAAAGAAATAATTTTCAAATGATTTATTTACTAAGTATTTTATTTATTATAATAAATTATAATATTTTTGACAAATGTATGTAAATAATTATTGTAAAATTTTAACATTCATAAGTGCTCTTTATGTGCCTAAACTGAGTAAACGAAATTGATTCTTTGATTCTTTGATTCTTTGCTATGTAGTCATTACATAGTATAAAACAAAGTCGCGATCTCTGTCCCTATGTCACTTTGTACGCTTAAATCTTTTAAACTACGCGACGGATTTTGATGCGGTTTTTTTTATAATAGATAGAGGATTTTCTTAAAAGTATTTTTTTTAGTTGGGATTCGACTGTGCCTCATTACATAAACGACGAATCCTGAATTTCAGATCATCAACAATATTATTCTTTGTGATTGGGTATTAAATTGAATCTCCAATGTATACCTACCTCATTAGTTCTTCGTTATTTTTTTCCAATTTTCTTTCATCATGGGCTTGAAAAACCTCAATACGTTGATAAGATAGATGTAATATGGGTATGTAAACGGTTGTAATGGTGTAAATACTCTACTAGAGGATATTGGAACTCGGTGGCGGCGAATGGTATCGATCCTGAGATGTCGCTCTGCGCAAGGTCCGTACAGCTTCACAGTTAAGGCGCAGCTATTTCTGACTTTCGTATTTTCCTCATTACTTTTTGGGAATAAGAAATTGTGTAAGTATTTATTTGGTACGCGAATGTGCTTATATTAATAAAAAGACATGCTTATTGTGCGAACCCAAATAAGGTCACTATGCCAATGTTTCTGGATTATATTAGTACTTATATATGTGTGTGCGTGCGTGCGTGCGTGCATGCGTGCGAGGGTGCGTGCGTATGTGTGTGTGTGTCTGTGTGTTTTCTTTCACCATTGGATAGCTAAATTCACCCTGAGTCAGCTAAGCTATATTAAATTTGATGAGCCACGGTCAACAGGTAGTGTAACATAAAAGCCATTGATCAACCAACGAGCCCTTCGTAGTCCACTGCTGGACATACCTATGCCTCTTCTATTTTACTTTCATTTCTTCAAACAATGCAAGAAAAGACATGAGCTCTGACTGCCCTAATGGGAAAGATACGTGACTATGTATGTGATTTAATTTTCATACAGTCCCGGGTCCTTTAAGCGGGGCGTGATAAAGCATCTGATGACGCCGTCAAGCTGGGCCACCATTTCGACACTGTACGCGTTTGCAATGGTGGCCCTCCTCTCCGTGGTTTGTAATGGTGTGTGGTCTTTGCCTTCAGCTTACCCTCAGAAGTCAAATTGACGTGTCCTAAATAAGAAAAAGTATTACGATATAACAAAACTTTTTATATGAAATATTTTGGTGTATATAAAAATAAATTACTGCTTAAAATATATACCTACTGTGTCCGGACTTATGACTTACCCTTAACTAGTGTGCCGACTTCAATCAGAATTGCCTTTGGGAAGTGAAGTTGTCTCTCTGGAAATGCTGAAGAGAATCTATTAAAATGTTACTTCTTAAGACCTTTACCTCTTGAAACAATCCCTGATACAGTGATCGGAACAGTGTCGTGCTTTCAAGACTTATTCCTAGAATGGTATGTCTATATTGTAATTAGTTATCCATGATATGGTCGAAATTCGCCTATTTTTTGCCTTTCAAACTTATCTTCCATATAAGTTATTACTAGCCATATTGCGCGCTCCTACGTGCGCACAATTAAAACAATGGTACAATATTTTCGCTTCACATATTATCAAGACTTATTCCTAGAATGTATGTATGTAATATGTAATTTGTATGTATGTATGTAATTTGTGATCCATGATTTGGTCGAAATTCGCCTGTAAATTTTTCTTTTTTTTGCCTTTCACACTTCTCTACCATGTAAGTTATTACTATACCTTATTACGCGTTCCTACGTGCGCACAATTTAAAAAAGGGTACAATGTTTTTGCTTGACATTATTAATGTAATGATTTAAAATTTTATTACTAACTATAACATTTTTGATTAATTCTGTTATATATTTAAGAGACAACGTATATAATTTTGTTGCTAAATCGCGATATTAGCTTTTGTATCTCAATTGATAGTGTGATGATAATTTATTTATTGAATTTTAGTCATAAGTAAAATATTGTGATTCGGACTCAGACCATAGATAGTATTGCCGTGCTCAGACTGTAGGCGTCCATTGATATTTGTGTACTGAATCTTAATAGAAAAGTGTAAATTCTAACAAAGTAAACAAATAAATGTATCTACTACAGTAAGAATACTATTTGACCCAATTTACTATCACTACATAGTATAAAACAAAGTCGCGTTTTCTGTCCCTATATCCCTTTGGATGCTTAAATCTTTAAAACTACGCAACGGATTTTGATGCGGGTTTTTTAATAGATAGAATAGTTAAAGAGGAAGGTTTATATGTATATAACATCATGCTACGACCGACAAATGCGGAGCAGGAATGAAAAATGTTGCAAAAACGGGGTGACGCAGACGTAAGTAGTGCCCGGGTCAGATAGTTAACTATATAACACTAGAAGGTACTAACCCTGGGTATCCTGACGGACGCTGACGGTCCGAAAATTATGTTAAAAAAATTGTTTTTGATATTTCAGTTGATTTTGAAAAGTTGAGGCTGAATTTTGAATAAATTTTTGTTTATTTAGGGCACTTCAATTAGACTTTACCCCGCCTGATGATAAGCTGAAGACAAAGTTTCAAGAAGAGGGTCACCATTACAAACACGTTCAGTGTTACAATGGTGGCGCTTAACTTGACCATAGATTAATAAATAATTACTGCTTTATGACCTCATCAGATGCGTTTTCACGGCCTGCTTGTTTATTAATTACTTAGCCTTTACTTTCCGCTAGATTAATTAGCCTTCAGGACAGATTTAGTAGTAATTTTATGAACGTAGTAATTTTATGAACATACTACTTTTTAAACAGCCTTCGTGGCGTGGCGTTAGTGCACGCGATTGATACGGACGGGGCGCGGGTTCGATCCCCGCTCAGTGCAAAAAGTTGTATGCATGAATATGGCAGTTTGCACTGGTCTGGTCATGCCTCGGAGAGCACGTTAAGCCGTCGGTCCCGGTTGCCATACAAACATCTATGGCAGTCGTTACGCGTAGTTGGAGCCCTCAAAAATCCAACCAGTCTAACTTGGAACTTCGATATCGCCATTGGTCATTGGACTATTGGTTGTGGAGGTCAGATGGCAGTCGCATCACAGTTGGACTGAAAGGCCGACCCCAACTGTGTAGGGAAAAGGTTCAGAGAATGATGACTGATTTTTTAAAAAAGTATTTTATATTTCCAGGCCAGGATGGAGCTTCCAGTCTTAGACAAGTTCTGCTTTATTTTCGGTCTTCGGTCAGGATGTATCGCCTTGGGGGTCGTCAACAGTGTGAGTGTTAACAATCATTGTAATTTACGTTACCCATTGATTAATAATCAGCAGAATTGCAAAGTTGAAAAATTAACGAAAAATGGGGAAAAATTTCCCTTTTGCTGGTAACACTAAAGTGAAAGACAATGATTCCACAAGATATTACAGTACAAAATCTATGGATTAGGGCTTTAAAAATGGATGTGGACAAGGCTGGTCGTCAGCTGAAAAAGTATGTTTAGAAAACCGAAGAACATTTTTTCCATACATTTGGGAACATTAAATGTGACACCACATTCTTCTTACCAAAAGTGCCGACTGCGCCATCTAGTGCATCTTTATGAAAGCTATAAATACCTACTAAAAAACTGCTCATTCCATTTACAAAGCATCAACTGTCAAAAGTTTGAATTCGAATTGTAAAGGTATCGAGGAGGTGCGATTGGTGGACTTCACTCACATGCAGGTTCACAGTAGACAGGCTGCCAATCGCAATGCTCCGCTCTCTCGATACCTTTACGTTAGGAATCCAATGGTTTTTCGTGCTACGGGTACTGAACAAGTAATTATAGATGTAAAATAATATTATATAGATATCCAAAAACATAAGATTTATGGTTTATAATCCATCACTTGATTATATCGATAATCTTAACACTAAATAAATGCAATAGCTCACGTATGAATTATCTTTTTTAACATAGGTACCTTTACCTAATCTTTTGAATTATTATAAGTATCTGATCACTATAAATTGTTATGAATTTATCATTAACAAGTCATTAAAAAGGATTAAGCAAAACCTATTTGGAACACAAAATATAAAAAATGACTACTTTTTAAAATACTTATAAAAGTAACCCCTTTCTCCCAGGACCTTAAGCCAACTGTCTTCTTGGGGTTAACCCGTTATAACCTGACTGACCTTACAAGTCAGATGATAATCTCTCCTTTAAAAACAGTGTAAATAAAACAAACATTGATGTTTTAGCTTCACTGATAGAATTCCGAATGAAAAAGTTGAAAGGCACTTCGACAAGTTTTGTTGTGTCAAAATTTCTTTTACGAATCAGAATAATTGAGAGATTAAACCTCGATTCTAATAATTGTCAACCATTGTCAAAGAACTGATTGCCATTTAATTTTGGACTCTACTCTTACTCAGTTAAAATTCAAAATTAAATGGCATTGTGTATAGTGGATAAAATCTAATGTATAATAAAAAATATCAATGCCACTTTTCGTTGTAATTTTATAACTCAAGATCGGGCTCACCTATCCAAACCAAATGTTCAGGCTTTGTTCGGACTATTTAGTTGATGGTTTATGTGAAGTTTGCAGAAAATCGGTCGAGCGGTTTAAACATACCACGGGCGAAGCTGGGGCGGGTCAGCTAGTAATGTAATAAAATCTTTTTCATTTCATTTTAAACTTTAATTCAACGCTGATAAATCCGAAAATGCTATGGCAGCTTTTGTGACCTCAGTCGTGTGACTATAGCTGTTAAGAATTAGTAGAATGGAGGTCCTGAGGCTCTAGCCAAAATGCATTCGTACCGAATCTACATTCGTCATCGCTTTGAAAATGTATGGGAGTGACATTTGTTGTCGAATATCATGTGATCCGATTCCGACAACAAATGTCACTCCCATACATTTTCAGAGCGATGACGAATGTATATTCGGAACAAATGCATTTCGGCTAGTGCTCCTGGTTCGCTGGTGGCTTGCTACTAACCACCGGCACTTCAAATTTCTCAAACCTTTTTGATTTCTTTTCAGATCATGTCATTCATCCTAGCTGTGGTTCTAATCACCTTCGCCGTGGATATCAAAGATCTGTCAGAAGCGCAGAAGAGAAGCGATGACGTGGAAGCGGGAATGTCTTCTGTTATGTACACGATTGTGGTGTTGCTCGTCGTGTTACTATTTTTCAAATTCGTTACTGACTTAATCTTCGTATACGGTGTCATTAAGGTAAAGAAGTTTTATCTTGAAGTTCTATTTCTGATTAAGTTCTATCAGATTTATTATATTTCGATATCGTCTCCAAGACGTTAATTGGTAGTGCTTTTGCGGCTAAGCACGTAATTAAGTTCCTTGCGATTTACACTACATAGCAAGGAATCGGGTCATTTCTTTTCCAAATTTATTTAGCTGCTGTATTTTATAATTTATTTTCGGCATACCTACCCATTTTTTGGACAAAGTACCCTATCGGCGGTAATAGGCTCGCTATTACGTGAGACCGAAAATCATAGTTAGCGAAATGTGGGTGTTTAATACACCTGTGCCTACCCCTTCGGGGATTAGGTACGTGAACTTATGTATGTATGTAATGATGGTTTTTTGCTTATCGATTATGACAGAAGACTGGATCTAAAGGATGTGAAGGGAAGGAAAAAGATTGTATGAATTTATGGTCCATATAATATTAGTTTTCCTTCGATATATATTTTCAGTCTATCGTTGCTAATCACTTTTCTTATCCAAATTATAGGAGAAAGCCGGTATTATCAAGAAGTACTGTATTTCCTGGATCATCTTTCTGGTACTGTTCATCATTGGCTTCTTGAAGGCTTTGTTTCACATGTCGGCTGGACACGTCATCTCGCAGATTATCTTCTTGGGTAAGTTTGACAAATATTTCCTCAATTTTATACTTTACTTAAATTTTATCTACACTCGAATCTAGGACATGCGATAGCAGATTTGTAAGGTATACAGTTAGTTAGTTTAATACCTAAGTTCAAAGTTAGATTTCCTGCAACTAAAGATCCAAAGATGGCGTGCGTTTTGCTCGGTTCGAGTCCGACATAACCTCTCCAACCGCCTCCGGCGGAGATGGGGGGTGTCCGTGGGGATTTTTCGCACAAAAAAAAGTGCAAAGTTAGATAATCTAATACAAACTGAATCTATTGTGAGCAAAGATCTTACAATATTTTATGCATCCTCTGCAAAAATACTGTCGGGTAGTTGTGGAGTTCGGATTACTCCAAACCAATCGCGACATTTGTTACCGTCGAGTGCTATGTTTCGCATTATCACTTTCTCCTGTTGACTAGATCTACTGTAAATCTTTAAATGCATTCATTTAACGTGTGCTTTGAAATAACATTATCAAATTTTATGTATTATTGTATGACAAGTGTCAATTCCAACAAATAAGACTAATACCCTGTATATCCTGACGAACGCTGAAAATCTTACTATAAAAGTAAAGTATCATTGAAATTTAAATATTACTTTTACAATGGAAGATTGAAAGAGAAATAACTTTTAGATTTACTTAATTGAAAGAGATGGTGGTAGGGCCCAGTGGTCACCTGCAATAATATGTATACATTTTAGAACTTTTTCACATTAAACTTGCCAAAGTTTACCGTTTCATGTCATAACGTTGACTTGTCATTTATTATTGTGACAAGGTTCCAAAGTGTATACATATTATTGCAGGTGACTGTACCTACAGTGTCCATATTATTAAATTCCCTTCTTATGATTTCAGCTGAAAACTTTTACTTCATCATCATCATTAGAAGTTACTTGATATCGATCAACGAAGACGGAGTTCTGTAAATCCTTTTTGTATTAATTCTATCGAAATACTGTCCTCATTTATAAAATGAAATAGAGCTTGGTATCGTGATCAAAGACAATGAACTAAATATGTTTGAAATTATGTACTGATATTTTAGCCTCTAGAGTTATATATCGTCACTAATGTATTATGTATTCTAATAATTTTATGACCCCTTTTATCCAGAATATATTCTATATATCTATCTATCCTTTCTATTTTTATATACATGTGCATTACGTGTTATTAATGATGCTCCTGAGGCTAAATAACTTGCATTTCTCACTTCAACCGTAAGATTTCTATATATTTGTATCTCGTTGTATCAAAAGTAGGACTCTGTATAGTGTCCTAGACAAAAAATTATAAACTGCCACTATAATAGCAGTTAGTATATACTTATTATTGTTCGTAATAGATGGCGTATCTTACTAATTAGTGGGTAGCCATTTTTCTATTAAATGTACACATAGATTGTTGATACTAGATAGAATTATACATATCAGGATAATATCTTTCACAATCCGTGGTTTTGATTTTAAATGAATATTAATATTGAATAAATGAGGCATGATCTTCTGTGACGAAAATGTTAGTACCTAATAATATTCTTTGAAGAGAGATAGTGATTGTGAATTATATGAAACACGGATTGTTGATATGTGAGATTGAATTTAATGGAACTGTCAAAGGACCAAGGAAGGGAAGAGATTCTAACCGAACAAGCAGAGGCATAATCAATTTTCTGTTGATTTTAAAATGTAAAATTAGTTTGTGTTGAATGTCTAGATAGCTGTTATATTACTGTGTGTTTATATATAGTTATTTGTAGTCAAGTTTAATATAGAGATAACTTAACACACAACTGTTGGTTTGATAGCAATACATTTACCTGAAAATTGTGAATATGTATACGTAAAGAGTTACCAATACGGGGGCAACCATAACGTAATAGTTTGCGTTACAGCAAAAACGAGATACATAAACCATAGCCACATTTGATGAGGTTAAAGGTATGATCACGTAGCCGACCACAGACCGCCGCAGCAGATCTGATTACTGTGTTATAGATATAAATGTGATAATATTGTTGATTGTTTTAATTCATTATGACTTCTTAATTGTTCTGATTAATTTGTATTAACATGTCATCCGACCGTATATTTTGTCCATAGAAATAAAAGAATACCAGTCCCATAAGCCGCTAAATGTCTAAACATTTAAATGTACCTATTCATATTACTAGTTGAATTTCGAAATAGGTTAACAACCATTTAGAAAGGGCTAGGAATTCAACTGATAAACAAAATTATCATATTCATGTCTATATCATAGTAAGCTGTATATCATGCGTCTGCAGTTGTTGTATGCAGTCGGCTACGGATTCATGCCTTAAATGACGATGAAATAAGTCAGTGTAACTCTGATCAAATCTCATTCAATTCAAAGGTATGTAAATGTCTATAGATATCATAATCGTTGTAATATCCGTTACCATTAATGTATAAGTGCTATAGTTCTGAATCAGTAATTTTACCCCTCGTTTTCACCAAAAAAGAAGTTGTGTACTTGTCTGTTATAAGACTTGTTGAAGACTTGTCAAAATACAATTACTTGTTTTATACATGTATTCTTGAGACTATCCCTACATTCTACCGTTCACTCTGTATTGTCAACAAGTATATAAACATACCTAAAACTGGTCTTAAACCATTTGCGTTCACACTTAAGTTTGAGACTTGTCAAATACATGTATTAGACTTTGGTGAAAACGAGGGGTTACGTTACTTTGGTTAATTTTTGGGGTCAGTTTTTGTGCCATCGAAGTTTTAGAGCCCAGAAATTAGAATGAGTTTTGTAAAAACATACGATATTTTGTATTATTATTATAAGAAGATTCGTCTTCCATTTAATAGGTTTTAGTCAACAACATTATTTGTTGAATCTCTATAGTATTTTATGGCTTTATAAATCTGCCTAAATCTTCTTTCCATTTAACTATAATATTTTTTTAATGTGCGGAAGCTATTAAATAATTAATAAATATATTATCATGTTCTCTTCTAGTCTCTTAAGAATATTTTTGAAAATAGAGTTTTACCTTCTAAAATTTTTGTAACGATGAAACAATTTTATTTACATTATACAGAAATATGTACTAAACATATCTTTCTAAATGTTTACATTGTTGGTATATATTTTATCTATGAATTTCGATGTTTTTATATATTTCTTAACATTTCAGAGATGTATTTAAATAATAATAATAACATATCTATTTATATCGTTTTCTATGTATTATTATACACATGAATATAAAACGGATGTAGGGTTGAAACTAAAGAGCTTACAAAATTATATTGCACTATACTCTTTAATATCTACCTTTAATTATATAGGGTGAACTCATCTAATTACGTGATATTTTTTTATCGAGGGATTTTTATAATACAATTTCTAATTTTATTAGGAACTTCATTTTTATACCTATGAAGACTCACGAATACTTAATTATTAAACCCCAGTCAACTTCGGTAATTACGTGGCAATTCGTAAGTCCGTGACAAATCTCACAAGATAAGGACAATTTCAAAACGAATATAATATTAACTTATTTTAATTACACCATCACAAAGTTCATGGTATTCACACAAACTTAACACAGTTTTAAGTCAATACATGCACTATTTCTATATGCATAAAGGTCATAAAATACAAATCAAAATGTAGGTACGTTTCGAAATTAAAACGCACACATCAAATTGCGTGACATGTGAGATTTTTGAAGATTGTTATTTACTTATACACTCAATCTGAATGAACTTTTTTTATTTATTACATATTCCTTTTTAATATTGTTTTTGAACAAATCTTTAATAACAATTGTTAAAGCTTTTGAACAAATTTTATCACGCAATTATAAATATCACGACAATAAGTGAGTCTACCCTATATTTATTACCTATCTTGATGCTTAACAAACATATCTTCGCACACCTACTTGTGCACTGGTCAACGTAATATGAAAATTATAAATTGGATCTCTGGTTCCTGTGTACACCCGGCCCAGGAGATAAGACTTCATATAAAGGCGTATACTTATTTCCTTGGCTATACTATCTGGTCATGTGACAAATATGATACTAATATACATCACATCAGGAAGGAGAATGAGTTTTTTTATTGACTAAGCAAGTTGATTCATAAAACGTTCTCTCAGTTATCTCCAGTTATACAGAAATTATTTACCTACTATATATATTTACTTCTAAAATTGTAGAAAATTTGTAAAATATGTTTAATTAGAGATGTACTATTTCTGAATCACAATTTATAAATTTACTTGGTGTAACTATCGCAATTTTTTATTTTTATTCAGTCCTACATTTAATACTAGACTACTAAAATATTTGATCATCCTCCAGATATTGATCACCTTCAGGTGGGCCGTGTGCTTGTCTGCCACCTAAGTGGTATAAAAATATGACGTGTAAGGCTTCGTCCTAATCCAAAACACCCAAAATTATATGCAAAATGACAATATTATAATCATCAGCCTTTGTAAATTCAACTTTAACTTCTTAAAATGACTTAGAGCGACCGCAATTATGATCTGAAAATTATGTTGGTGAATGAAACTTGGCTAATAATGCGATCATATAATGTGGTAAATGCAATTATTTTGTGATTTGCTTGATGTTTCGGCCAAGTTATTCGGCCAGCCGTGGTCGCAAGCTGACTGAAACTGAGTCAGCTTGTGACCACGGTTTTGTTAACCATATCATGTAACGAGAAAGTTTAAAAGTAAGGTGAGCCTAGTATTTGGTAATAAACTGTACAAATTCCGATTTAGATTTGTTTGGTTTGGACGTTTTGTATAAGGACGACACACGCCTTACTTGTTCTATTAAGAGTAATCTTCTAAAAAGGGATCATAGAAGAAGGTTGTAAAAAATCTTTGCACTTTGCAATTTTTAATAAAAAAATAATTCATCGATGTTCGTAATTCCTATTTATATAAATATAATAATGTGGTTTTATAAATGTGTTCCTATAAATATCGTTAACAATAATAGTAAATCTGTAATTTTTATAGTTACATCGATTTTTTTAGGAAGACTGTCGTCGGATAGCATTTAATTATTTGTCTAATAATTAATAAATGATAGAACGCTTAGTTCTATATGGATAAATTAGTTATTGATGTGTATTTATTGTGTGTAGGTATCAAATAAACTAAATAACGACAATAATACGTCCTTCGCTTTAATTAGTTCATAGTTTTATCGTATCCATGTCTGTACCTGTCCACTATTGGGGAAGCATTTAGATAAGTTGCACTTAACAGCACTGCATGTACTAATCTGTAATTTTATGTTATATTAATGGTCCAATCAGTCTAACTTGGAACTTCGATATCACCATTGGTCACTGGACCATTGGTTGTGGAGGTCAGATGGCAGTCGCTTCACGGAAAATATCGAAGTTCAGCCGCATCACAGTTAGACTGGAAAGCCGACCCCAACTGAGCTGGGAAAAGGTTCAGAGAATGATGATGAATAGTCCATTTGCCATACGATATAATAATCACTGAATAATAGTCGGCTAATAATGTCTTTATGAAGTCAGTTAAAATGACAGACTAGTCCCTGGCTAGCTCCTCCTTCAAATATATTTTTTATATTGTACTGTGTTGTCCTACTGTAAATCTATGACAGGAACCAATATTTAATGCGTAAAATATGCGTATCAGTAGGCGTATCAATACTCTTTATTACGCATGTTTAATGTAGTAAATAAAAATAATATGACTTTTTACCTATCTATATATTTTATAAAAAATAATAATATAATCTATTTGCTTCCTCTGAACACCAAAATATAAGAATTCCCTTATTATTTTTCGTGTATAAGAGTATATTAATATTGGTGTAATAGAATTAGAAAATAATGAAGGGTTTTCTTGTATTTTGTATTAAAAATCTTTATGAATAATATACCTTCATATTATAATATTGTACTTCCCATTTACAGTGTACTCAGATTATATGTTAGAACATTTTATAATAAATGTACTTATATTTATTACAGTATAGGCCTATTCATATTAGAACTGCGGTATTTTATAAATACTTGGTACACGAAGTCATTTTTTGTTGATTTTAGTCAACCAACTAAATTAAAACCAGCAAATGTTTCTGTCTATCAGTTTATTTCGCCAATGATCAATAAAAAAACTAAACTCGATTGCCATATTAAATTTCACTCAATGCATTTCTTATTCATGAAATTCAAACTTAGTTAGATGACTAAAATTGGCCAAACGTGTCTAATCTGAATGGGCCTTACGTCAATGTTTGCACAACTATCGATCAATTATAAACGCTTTAAGTGTTGTGACAATTATTTACAATGTGAATTAAACTTAATTTTATAGAAATTTTGATGTTTGTGACTGTTGTACAACGCTTTGTTAAATGCATCGGGTAATTGGAAATAAAAGAAAAGTTACTGTAACACTTTATTTTATTCATATCCCTAGTTACAGCACTATAGTTGCGGCACACTATGATGGCTGTTCCGACACGAGTTTATTTTCTTCTGTGCCAGTCTCGATATATTTTTCTTTATTTATTCGTCTAACAGTTCGTTGTCCATATTAAGCGCACCTAAATAGAGAAAACGATTGAAACCAGTCGTGTCAAAACGGTCATTATAGCATGCCGCAACTATAATAGACCCATGTAGACGTCTATAGAACGACTTGGGTTGGGAATCACCCTTTGTGTATTGTTTCCCAATTGCAGTGGTAAATCTAACAAGAGGAGAGTTATATGTATAACCTGTATGTATCACCAGACCATAGACCGTTCGAGAAACTTTTGATGTTCAATATCTATCTCTTATTTGATCTTGCACCCACATTCACAAGCTGCTGTGGAGGAACGGGATGTGATGTCCCTCTAACACAAAGGGAGGAAACTCCGACCAGGCAAGGTGATCACGTCTGGCAGGCCGCGGCCCAACGGTTGTCGTTAGGTTGTTGTATTTATATGTTGTACTAGCGCGAGTACTTCATTTTCGCGATGCAGGATCCGTAGTGACGTAGTAGTTACCCTTGCTGTCGCTAGATGGCGCTGGCCACACTGCCTTAAATATCTTGATATTTCAAAAAGATGTTTTGGAGACAGACCTATTTGCATTTGATCATCCACAATTTCCTTCTTTATCTTCATTTACTGCTTCACTTTCTAGACAGAACTGTTGTGGTCATACGACGGGCGAGGTACGTTGAGGTTTTGTGGGATACATGTGACGACAAGCGTCTCGCTCTCTCCATAAACCATCTTCATCTTTCTGTATAGACTGTTGATTAAGGTCAAGTAATACAAGGAGTACACTGTAAGAAAAGATAAGTTAGAGATTAGATGTACAATCATTTTCAGTATACCTAGTGTCATTTTATATCTTCAAAAATAAAACCAACATTAAGGCCCATAGCACACTGCGTATTTTATACGAGCAGACGACGCGCAGATGACGCGCGTGTACGCGCTTCATACGAGATTAGAACGCAATCTTGTAACCTAAGCATACGGAGCGTTTGTGAAACGCGCGTATACGCGCTGTAGTCGCTCCTAGTTTGTGTTTTATAACAGAGACTGTTCGCACTTCAGCTTTACAACGGCGTCGGTTGAGACAGCACTACTTACGCTGACTTTAGTACTTCTTTTAATAAGAAAAAAAACGAAAAAAAACGAATCTATCGCATAGACCCTTTTACGAGTGAAAAAAAGATGAAACGACTCACGTCATTATCATACAACGTTTAAAAAATTGGTAATACATAGAAGATGGAAGAAATTTGATAAATGTTATCGAATGTCATATTCGTCATTGCAAACGCAACAATCAGCGTCTACGGCGCCGAAAACGCGCGATCGTAATACGCGCGTCGTCTGCGCGTTAAAAATACGCCATGTGCTATGGGCCTAAGCCAATACCATAATGTTTTTTAGTTAAAATTTGTCGCCCAGGTTTTACCATGGCACACACCAATAACTTTTCGATGCTTTTGTACAATGCGATTGTACATCTCATAGTTGGGATAAACCAATCCACGGCAATTTTTAAAGTGACAGCAACTATTGAGCGATAAATACACACATACATACATAACATGGACTTACGCCTATATCCCCAAAGTGGTAGGCAGAGGTGCTAGCACCCACATTTCACCAGTTTATGTTTAGGTCCCAATGAAATAGGTGG
This sequence comes from Pelosia muscerda, assembly GCA_963691645.1. Taxonomy (NCBI): domain Eukaryota; kingdom Metazoa; phylum Arthropoda; class Insecta; order Lepidoptera; family Erebidae; genus Pelosia; species Pelosia muscerda. The sequence continues at coordinate 15,254,870 of OY829109.1, read as the reverse complement.
CGAGCCTATTGCCATTAACCGGGCACTTATAAACCTTCGATAAATACACAGATAACTTCGAAAAGCATTGAAAAATCATTGGTGTGTGCCATGGTAAACCTGGGATCGAACCCTAGACCTCGTCTCAGCAGTCCATTGCCTATAACACTAGGTTACCGCGGTTACAAGTAGTGAGGTTAACTTGGCCAAAGATCTAAGTAAGGCCTTAGTCTTAAATATATGTACCAGACTATGTAATTTATTAAAAATACTTACAAGCTCCAGCAATCAACGCAATTACAATAAGCACCACCATTTCTGGCCGTTCAAGAATCGCGTCCAATCTGAATATGCACGTCACTACAGCCACCAAAAATATGCATATTATGAACACTGAGTTGAATACTATCGACATCTGCAAGTGGGACAGCTTTTTCTGGAAGTAAAGACGAATAAATTGTTAAGAGTATAGTAATAGTTTAATTGAAACTACCTAGACTAGAAGTTTTTAGACGCACATAAGCTATTGCATCGTTATCTGTCTGTTTAATAGCCATGGGGTACTCCCATGTGGGTATTAGATAAACGGATGGAGTCATCCGTCCGAACCGCAAGTGGGAGTCCACTTGCGGTTCGATTTCATACAAAATTAGAGATGCAGCCTTATAGACCTCTACCAATGTTGAGAGACTTTGACCTACTGTTTCCACATTGGCCAGACGAAGTTTTTTTTCAAATCGTTTATTTGTATTAAACACGTGTTATACATAGGTACATGAATACAAGTTATTATTTTTTTTTTTATTCTACGTAGGTAGCAGACAAGCACACGGCCCACCTGATGGAAAGCGGCCACCGTGGCCTATGAACGTGTGCAACGCTAAGGGTGTCACACACGCGCTGCCCACCCTGAAGGGAAACGGGGGAGAGCTGGGAAGGGGTGGGAGGCTAGGAAGGGGAGGGGAAGGAGGGGTACAGTGAGCTCTGGCTACCCTACTTACCGGCGGGAACACAACACGATGGTTATTATGACCGCGGTCTTCTGTAGGGCGGAGGTACTTCCCCAGTTGGACAGCTCATTTCGTACGGGAGATACCGTCGTGTCCTACCTCCGATTAAAATCAATATACATATATGTCCGACGTGTTTAGCCATTTATTCCAAAAAACCCTATGTCATCATACAAATCACATCACATAGACATGGTCTAAAAATAATATTACTTAAGTGTGTACCTAAAATAAAGATTTCTTCTCTCGCAGTGATTTTTTTTAATTAATGGCATGTCAATTTGACTTCACCTCGCCTGAAGTTAAGCTGAAGGCAAAGTCTCATGAAAGAGGGTCACCATTGCAAACACGTTCAGTGCTACAATGGTGGCGTTCAGCTTGACGGCCTCATCAGATGCTTTTTCACGCCCCGCTTAAAGGACCCGGGACTGTAAGAAGAAGGAAACATGTGCGCCAGTAAGGAATTCCACGACTTAATGATGCGGCAGAGAAAAGACTCACCAAACCGCTAAGTTCTTGATGGAATATTCTGCACCGTATGCGAGTGACATCTAAGCCCTGCACGCGTTGTCCTGTGTAGGAAAGGGGAGGGTGGGATATTTGGAAGAGTTCATCAGAACGCATCAGTGATATAGTCTACAATGCACAAAGGCCCGAAAAGGAAGGCTAGGTGCGTACAAAAGAGTCCCAAATCTATCTATGATCTGCAAGTTCCGAAAGTCACCTCTTAAGACACCCTAAAACATAATTCTCTCTCTCTCTGTAACCATCTATCACCTAATTGGTATAAAACTGTGATCGTAGAAGTACTTACTCGTCTTATACTAAAGAATGTGACGACGTTGCTGATGGTGCAGAGCGAGGAGAAAATGACCATGCTCATTGATATGAGATTGTCTTCTGGGTCTCGTTCGTGATGCCGTGGGAAGTTCCATGCTCCTGCTACTAGGTACGCGATACTCGCTAGCTGTGGAACAAGAAATAATTGGTTTAATTTTTATTTTGATAATAAAGTGCAAAAAGTTGTATGCATGAATATGACCGTTTGCACTGGTCTGGTCGTGCCTCGAAGAGCACGTTAAGCCGTCGGTGCCGGTTGCCCTACAAACATCTATGGCAGTCGTTACGGGTAGTTCGAGCCCTCAAAAGTCCAACCAGTCTATCTTGGAACTTCGATATCGCCATTGGTCATGGTTATGGAGGTCAGTGGTTGTCGCTTCATGGAAAATATTGAAATTCAGCCCCATCACAGTTAGACTGGAAAACTGACCCCAACTGAGTTGGGAAAAGGTTCAGAGAAAGATGACTTATGAAGACAATTTTTAAGCTTTCCACACATACTTCGTGACTTACAATATGAACAACAAAAACATTTTCATGGCGTCATATCTACTTAATGGTGTCACAAGGGAAATATTTGGTAGCATCACTTTTGATATTGGCGAGGGGAGAGGAGGGACAGGGGTAGAATATATATTACCTACTCTAATATAGTTTTGACTTCATTGACTTACTTGAGTACCTATAGCTAAGAACGATACGAATATTTATGCCCTATTTCGGCAATGTCTATTAGGCTGAATTTCATGAAACTTATATATTCACTGTTAAATATTTCGGGTCAATTACACATAAGTAGTTATAGGTATGCTATAAACATATTTTTTTACAAATTCAACCTTACGAATATGACTTGAAGCTACAAAGCAGTGTACAAAGTGCGTGTATGAACACGAGCGATGTGAGACTATTTGAAATGAGCGTTCAATTTCGAATTGAGCGCTCATTTTATGCGGACATTTTTGACATCCTGACTGTGCTTGGGTTTTTGTATATCAATGGTGTCATTATAGAAAAGAGAGAGAAGAGAGAACGGATACTTACAGTTGATATCACGGTCACTATGTAGCAGCCTGTTTTTAGTGAGACGCAGTAGCAGCATCTCCTCAACATCGGCAGTGACATCGTCATCCTGGAATCAAGTTGTTTTAGATTACAATTATATTATTGTAAATTATAGTATTAGGTTGTAGGGCGTAGTTGTATTCGTAGGTCGTAGTCGTAGAACGCTGTTGTAGTTAGTAGTCGTAGGCTATATGTCATAGTCGTAGATCGCATTGTAGTTTATAGGCGTCGTTCGTAGTCATAGGCTATATGTCGTAGTCGTAGAACGCAGTGGTAGTTAATAGGTGTCGTCGTTCGTAGTCGTAGGCTATATGTCGTAGTCGTAGAACGTAGTTGTAGTTTATATGCGTAGTTCGTAGTCGTAGGCCGTATGTCGTAGTTGTAGATCGCTGTTGTACTTCATAGGCGTAGTCGTAGTCGTAGGCTGTATGTCGTAGTGGTAGATCACTGTTGTAGTTCATAGGCGTAGTTAGAAGTCATAGGCCATATGTCATAGTCGTAGATCGCAGTTGTAGTTCGTAGTCCGAGGACGTAGACCGTAGTCGTAGCTCGAAGTCCTAGTGTCCGTAACACGAAAAACAATTCTATTGTGTAATGGTACCTATCGAAAGAGTGGAGCATTACGATGGCTGCCTGCCTACTGTGAACTTATGTGTGTTTGTAACCCGCCAAATGCAATTCTCCGCCCTCTTGATAACTGTACATTACAAATTAGATTGTTTTTCGTGTTTCAAGCACCGGTCGTCGTTGTAGGTCGTATACGTTCTGTTATTTTAGGTATTATTTATTTTTAACTACCTATATCCATACCTAAAATAATATAATAAATAAAATATACCTAAAATCATTGAGCATAACATAGTCCATTGCTGAACAATACCTCTCCCAATATTGAGAAGCTTTGGTCTACAGTTCTGTTGCACACTGGTCAAATAGATTAGTAGGTACATAGTTTTATTTAAATTTTTCCTTTTCTCGCAGTGATATCGTCTGCGTATTTTTCCGATAATCGCTTCTTACGACACCCTTAGAATAAGATGGGGTGGTGATATACTGTCCCTGCCACCACAGGGATAAACTACCCTATGGATTGTGAATATACCTCCTCTATATACAGATTTTGGTTAACAAGTAAGTTGATGAAACTTCCCTCCAGCTACATTATGCGATGACGTAATGTCATGGGAGACGGTCGTGGCTCCAAGGTCAAATGTTCTATGATCAATAATTATTGGCGCCAGACTAGCGCCGCTCAGTTATTCTGGTAATGAAGTAAGATTGATTTACGTATTTGAGAAGCATAGTGTATCACTCGTTTACACTAATATTATTATTATTTTTTTTTATTTGTTTTTTTTTGTTTGGTTTGGAGGCTCCGAAACTACTGAACCGATTTCTTTTTCATAAAGCGACTGCCACCTGGCCACCACAATGTATAGGTTTAGGTTTTTTTTATTTTTATTTTTTTTTTATTTATGGCACTTCAATTTGACTTCACCTCGCCTGATGTTAAGCTGAAGGCAAAGTCTCATGAAAGAGGGTCACCATTGCAAACACGTTCAGTGCTACAATGGTGGCGCTCAGCTTGACGACCTCATCAGATGCTTTTTCACGCCCCGCTTAAAGGACCCGGGACTGTAGGAAGAAGGAAACACGTGCGCCGGCAAGGAATTCCAGGACTTAATGGTATCGAAACACTGCGGTTAGACCAGTTGTTGGATTTTTAGAGCTATAACTACCCGTAACGACTGTCATAGATGACACTAAAAGACACAAGTTTTTAGGGGGTTTGGCAGTCACTCTCATAAAAGCTGTATAAAGCTGCTTCGGTCTAGTTATCACTACATAGTATAAAACAAAGTCGCGTTTTCTGTCCCTATGTACCTTTGTATGCTTAAATCTTTAAAACTACGCAACGGATTTTGATGCGGTTTTTTTTAATAGATAGAATGGTTAAAGAGGAAGGTTTATATGTACATAACATCATGCTACGACCATCAGGTGCGGAGCAGGAATGAAAAATGTTGCAAAAACAGGGTCACGTAGACGAAGTTGCGCGGGTCAGCTAGTATAATATAAATCACAACAAAATGATAATCGTACAAGAAACAAGTACGGTGCTTAGGTACCTGTGTTGTAATGGCCTTCAACTAATAATTCTATTGTTCTCCTTTAGTAGTAAATGGGTGACTTCCCATCAGGTGGGCCGTGTGTTTGTCTGTCACTTAAGTGGTAGGTATAAATACAACTCCAATATTTTTTTATTAATATTATTCTGCCTACCCGCCTAAAAATGCCGCGGTAGCCTAGTGGTAAGTGACTGCTGAGACGATGTCTCGGGTTCGATCCCAGGTTACCATGGCACACACCAATGACTTTTCGATGCTTTTCGAAGTTATGTATGTATTTATCGCAGGCTTATAAGTGCCCGGTTAATGGCAATAGGCTCGCCACCTATTACATTGGGACCTAAACCTAAACTGGCGAAATGTGGGTCCTCTGCCTACCCCTACGGGGATACAAGGTGTGAGTTTATGTTATGTAATATTATTCTGTACATATTCCTCGTCGGTGTGGTGACGATCGCGTGGTTTCTGAGAAAGAATACTCCCAACCCGAAGGTCGTAAGAGGCGACTACAGGAAAACGTAGACGATATCACTTCGAGACAAGGAAAAGGGTTCAGGGTTGGTGCAGACCAACCCGTCTGGAAGCATGGAAACAGTAGGGTTATAACCTCCCAGCATTGGGAGACGCCTTTGTCCAGTGGAATCAATAGGTTAATTAATAGATTGATTTCTATTCCTTAATATTCTCAATAAGTAATAAGTAGGTATGTATACTAAAAACCCTCAATAAGAACCATTTATGGTCGGTTGAAATCACTGTCTGAATGAATAGGGATCGAAGGGTGGATAGGGATAAAATTGTCAGCTAAATTCTGTACGGTAAAACGGGGTGAATAGAGATCGAAGGGTGAATAGAAATAAAATGGTCAGCTAAATTCTGTAGTTATTTTCATTCAAGCGAAAATTTGAACCAGTTCATTGTAATAACAGAATCATCAAATATCCGGTAATGAGCTCAGTTAAAAATTTGTAAAAGAAATTATTTAAAATATCCAATTGACCATTTTATCCCTATCCACCCCTGGATCCCTATTCACCCCGTTTTACCTATATTCTGATATTACTATTTTAATGAATGGGTTACGTTAATTGAACTAAGAGGAAATAAATCGAAGATAGACTACGTACTAATATTACACGTTGCTTGTATTACAATACTATGGTTTAATTCATACTACCGTCAAACGGGGTGAATAGGAATGCAGGGGTGAATAGGAATAAAATGGTCAATGGAATATTTTAAATAATTTCTTTTACTAAATTTCAAATAAGCCTGTTATCAGATATTTGATTATTTTGTTATTACGAGTTCAAAGTTTCGCTTGAAAGAAATTAACCAGAGAATTTAGGTGACTATTTTATTCCTATTCACCCCTGCATTCCTATTCACCCTGTTTGACTGTACTTAACATTGTCTTAGATATCAGCAGTCATTGCCGATGTTAGCGTCGCTCATTTTTAAACTTAAAATTTTGTATACTAATACAACTTTTTTTACTGTATGTACAAACTGCATAGTCGGTTCAGAACGTTCTTTTTAAAAATGTAATTCGTCTTTTGTTTCTTCGCAGTCAGTTCTTTCTTTTCCCTTTGCTTCAATAAAAGTGTGTGTTTTTCCTTATATTTAAGTTTTAATCCTATAAAATACTCGGCTACATACAGCCTCCTTCTCATACAATATCCCAATCAGAAAATTGTGCCGTCGCAATTGAGCATTCCGACTGGGGAAGTAGGGGAAGGTGGGGCAGCTTCATACAGTTTTTATATTTTATCGTATAGAAATTTCTCTAGTATAAATATCTGTGTCGATTCATTATAAACTAATAGTCTTGCTATCTGACTTTATACTAAAAGTAAGTAATTTGTATAAATACACCTGTGTGGCTATCTGTCAAAGCTAATTTAAAAAAAGAATAATGTATGAAAGTGCCCCGTATGTGGGGCACTTTCATACACACTGTGGGGCACGTTCATACATGTAAAAACATACACAAATTGAATGTGAAATGTTTAATTATTTATCGAAATCAAAATATAAAAATACAAAATCTTCGAAAACAAAAACAATCAGTATATAATACTAAGCATACAATACTAAGTAATTACCGAATAATACTAAGTGAAAAAGAGAATCACATAAATGTTGTAGTTTTATTTTTATAACATGGAAGAAACTTAATTAACCTACCAGTCTTTCTGATCAGTCATAATTATTTATAGTCGTAGTAGTATCAGTCATATATTATATTAATCATCTATTTTAATAATGGTATCAAAGGTATCAAAAATCAATAAAATTTATAAGAGATTACGAGACTAAGAATTAATGGACATTATAACAAGATAGATCTTTGTTAAAGCTTAAAATACTAGCAGTCCTAGCTGTCTTAGCTGATAGAGGGTCCGGTAATAGCAAAACTATATCAGATAGCTCTACTGATGCTTCATCTTTGACGTCTGGAAATACAAATTTCATTGATGATCCTGGTTTCTTCCTCAAAAACGAAACTCGCACCTCTGACAAACTATACCGTTTAATTATTTTTGCAACATAATGAATAACTGAGGTTTTTTTCTCAAATTTAACCAGGACATATGCATTGTCTACGATATTATTAGGGTCAACAGGCTCTTCATAATCATCTTCCTCGATTTCCTCAAGCACATCGTAAGGTGAATCAGAACTTTCTCTTATTATGACATCTTCATCAGTTTCACTATCGCTAATAATTGTTTCAATATCTTTGGTCTTCTTTCTTTTTGGTTTACTTGATTTTTCACAATCTTTATTCAATAAAGTCAACGCTCTCTTTATTTCTCTTGCTTTACTTTTCCGTTCTTGTTCTAATCTCTTCATCTCTTTATTTTTTTCCAATTCTTCAATTCTAGTCTTCTCAGGCGTGTCCGTATAAATTCTTGATTTTCCAAGTGATCGACCTTTATTTGCCTGTGTGCGTTTTTGAACTTTCGGGAAAGGTCTTATCATTTCTGGCGTCTTCAATACTTTGGAAGTAGATGGTGCAGGATTTTCAAAATCTATCAATGTTGATTCAAAATGTTGTGAAAGCAGTGAAGGTGAGACATCTCTCGACAACGTCGGTGGTGTTCGAGCAGGAACATCACCAAGTTCAGCACTAACTGTAGCAAGCTCATCACTAGTTGTTGCAAGCTCCTCACCAACAGTAATTTCATTGGGAGTTGTTACAGGATTAGAATGATACACCTGAACGGGCGCGAAGTCATCATCACTGAATATCAATTTATTAAAAGGCCATATTCCGGTTTTTTCGTAAGCACTGGTGATATTCCTGCCATTGAATGACTCCAAATAAGGTATCTTTGTCAGTTTTGGGATATTATAAATATTAAGTGTCTTGCCTGGGTTGGAAACGTGCCAGTCATTGAATGCTATTTTTAATTTTGATTTTAATGGTCCGAATACTCCAACATCCAATGGTTGAAGGCGATGAGTCGTGTGAGGAGGAAAGGAAAGGCACACTATCCCATTATCACGGCAGTAGTTAATTGCATCTATAGAAATGTGACTTTCATGATTGTCACATAATAGCAATATTGGATTTTCCTTCGAACATAAAGTGTGTTTCTGAATGTGCTTTAGAACATCAACAAAAATACTCGAATTTATCCAACCACTTCTCGTAGCTACACCTAAGGAGCCTTCTGGAGCACCTTCTAAGAAGTGGTCCTTATAATGCACTCGAGGGAAGATGAATAAGGGAGGTATGGTATTTCCACATGCTGAAATAATACCACCAAATGTGACCAGTTCTCCTCTTTCGGCAGACACTATTTGACCAACCTGTTTTTGACTTTTGTCAGCAAAAACCTTTGGTGTGCTCAAAACAGTTGAAATACCAGACTCGTCGTAGTTGAAAATCCGATCAGCACTAAAATTATGTTTGCGGTATACATTCTCCAGGTTCTGGAAGAAATCATTCACTGCCGTTTTGTTGAAACCGAATGATCTAGCAGCGCTAGTATTTTCAGGTTTACGTAAACTTAAATTTGCATGTCGTTTTCGAAAATTTGTTAACCAGTCTGCTCCTGCCATCTTATTGTTATCCCAACTTGCATGATATTTGATATCATTGGCCTTAGCAAATTCATACGCAAGTTTTTTAACTTGCGTACATGTTAGTCCATAGTGCATCCTAGAACACGTTAAGATATATGTATTTAAATGATCCTCTTCTGTTTTTGTAAAAACTTGCTGTGTGGCAAATTTGGATTTGAATGATACACGATTTTCGCTATCAGAATCTTGTGTTTTGCGTAATTTTTTTATACGGCTTATGTTTGTGCATTGACTCCATATTTGGCTGCTGATTTTCGTAAAGAAAGTTTATTTTCCAAAATTTCATCGATGGCTTTTGACATTGCCTGTTCGTCCACCTCTCCACTCCTAGTTCCTTTTTTCTTGTAATTTCTGACCATATTTTTTCTGTGAAATAGAATTATGATATACGTTCAAGTCAAATAGGTTTACATGGATAATAAACACAATAAACAGGTTTTGTCCGGCTGACTTATCTCTCAATAGATACAAATAGATTAAACCGTCGGGAAATTAATTAACCTAATATTTAGTTAATATCGCGAATAAGACCCGTTTATTGTGTTGAACATCGCGAAAGTTTAAAAACATTTACGTTTATCATGATGTAATGTATTATTGTATACGAATATAAGTAATACATAGGCATTTATTATTACTATTTATACTGTTGATTAATGGCACTTGGTGGAATTTGTTGTTACACATATTGAGAACTCACTTGCACTGTGTGGAAAAGTTCAAGTGAGTTCTCAGTATGTGTATTTATAATTAATACTTAATGCATAACTAGGTATTTATAATTATTTCTATTGTCAACATTTGCAAAATAAAAAATCACGGACGCTGTTTTTGAACAAAATCATAACCTGGAAGCGATGAAATTATTCATGAACTTCTATAGTAACAAACTATAATAACGGGGTACATTCATACAGTATGAACGTACCCCGCGTACTGCTGTATGAACCTACCCCATCATAAGAAAATGAAATAAAAATACTTCCTAAAAAAAAGTAACCTTACATATCATTTCTCACTTATCAATTTACAAACTTGACACTATTATCTTTTAAATAAAATAGTATTGAATAACCCAGACAAAATCTTACATCAATAAAAATACGTTCAAAGTGAGGTTATAAAATTACTTACACGTAGCCGAATCACTTTCCGTGTCACCTCGCCGCGCGCTTCGCACCGACTGCTGTCAAACTCCATGAACTAACACACTTGACAACAAGCTACGCACACAGGCATAAGTCGTTAAATTTCGTTGCGCCTAAATTCAGATATATACAGTGTATGAAGGTGCCCCTTGTATGAAGGTACCCCACTTCCCCCTACCTACGCGCTACCAAATACCGCGGTTAATAACCTTATGTTGTGTTCCCGTCGGTGAGAGAGTTAACTGGAGAGCTTTTGTGCTCTCAGTGGAAAAAGTGGGAGGCGACGTGGACGTAGTAAGCCGAAGAGCGAAACCTATGATCGGACCCTCTCCATGAGAAGCGGGGGTGCCGTGAAACAAATTACTACACAACGATAACAACTTCAAAATGCCATCGAACCGACAGAATAAATGGGAAAAAGAATTTATCTCCAGCACTGAAGGTACAGAAGCACATTTAGGATTTTCCACTTCATAGGGTTGCTAGAAAAGAGACTGTTGATCCCTGCATCCAATGGTTTCCAGCTGACTCAGGTAGTCAGTTCATCTCACCTAGCTGAAGACTTCCTTGCGAACTTGCAAATTAAGATTCTAATCTAGATTACGTTCGGTACCGGCTGTACAATGGTCTTGGGGTGACGGTCAGGGGTTCAAAACCCATCCTGGACGTTGGCTATTTCTGATTTTAATCTAAAGAAAAAGGTAGCATGTTGATCACTTTAAAATTTTCTTAATTTTTTCTTCTCTGTCTTTTAAAGTTTTGGAACTTGGAAGAGAGGATAGTAGGAGGAGAGGAGTTATGCTTAGAGGAACAAAGTGTGCAAGTGAAATACACATCTTTACACAAAACCTAGGTATGAGAAAGTGACAGAATATATTAAACTTTGAGACGTTTTTTAATCAATATCTAAGAAAGGAGGAGGCTCTTAATTAAGATGTTTATATTTTTCATAAAGCATTATCAACTTTCACAGAAATAGATATTGCATAAACATAAACTCTGGAGGGATGTGATGTCCCTCTAACACAAAGGGAGGAACCTCCGACCAGGCGAGGTGATCATGCCTGGCGGGCCGCATTGCATTGACATCAATGTCTCTTTACTAAAAGTCACAAGTCAATGCCACTGATATTTGAAATTCGATAACGATATAATAAAAAGATTGTTCCTCTATTTACGCCAGTAAGTAATAATATAAACTAAGTTGTATACCTGACATGAAATGGTTGCCTTAGTTCAAAAGAATGATAATCTTTCATTAACCACAATAGAATTCGTCCTCGCTTTTTCATTTTCCAAGAATTCCTGACGTCTACTTTAATGTTTAACCATTACGCTGTGGCTACTTATATTGCAAATGATCTCATATAAGAGCTATTAAAGTCGTTGAATGGTCCTAACAATGGTTAGGGCGGTCATACACGAACAGCTTAAAGCAGCTAGTATGAACTGCTTTCAAATCCAACAAAGAAATAATCTCCAGTTAGCTCTGACTACTGTAATTACCGTAGGTAATCATTGCAGCATCAGCCGCGGTATTCTGTAGTGCGGAGACCGTGTAAATAGTTCTAACAATGGTTAGGCCGATCATATGTAATACGACTAGCGACGTGGAATGAAGAGGCGGGCGGAGGTAACTGCACGAAAGCAGTCGACGGCTCGAGCAGTCAGTGTATGGCTGGCGAATGCTTGACTGCACGATGAAAATTCACCGTGCTGTCGACCGCCCGAATCAGTTGCAACTGGTCGAGCGGTTCGTGTATGTGCGTCCATAGAACCTTGCAGTTCAAGCTTGAAGCTGGCGCCCCTGACTGCTTCAAGCGGTCCGTGTATTGCCGGACTAACTCTGGCTAACTGCTCGAGCATTTCATGTATAAAGAGCCTTAGTCGCAATATCCAGATACAAGTTTTATTAGAATGGTTTGTGCTGGATCGTCATTTCTATTTCCATCGAATGTTTGCGTGGAATATGTTAACCTAGGTTAACATAGACTTTAAAGACAGAAATATTCCTGTGATTTAATGTTTAAATACAGTCTGAATTAAACAATATCAGTCTTTACTCCCATGGTTATAAAGTTTAGTATTGAAACCGTCAAACTGTGGTATTTCTAAAACAAAAATAGACCTATCTCAGTTTCCATAATATATGTTATTTACACAGCGTATTTTGATCAAAAATATGAATGAGGAGACCAGCTGTCACCTAATGGTTGAATGTCCTATTATATGTCCCTACTCACTGATCAATATGGAATCCGCTAGGTTCGAAGCCACTCAAAACAGGGGAGCTAAGGGATCTGAAGGTGGAGATAGCAAGTTTTGGCAACGAAAAAAAAAAGTTTGAAGGGGGGGGGGGAGGGCGTGAAAGCCGGACGAACCAGACTCTCCGTGAGGGGAACTATAGGGAAATGGATGGAATGGCTTGCCAGTGTGGCAGTTGGACCATCCGTCCGGTATCCAGTGTCCTTTTGAAATAATAAAACATGTTTCCATCATAATCACCATTCAGCTATAGAACGTCCAATGCTGAACATACGCCTCCCCCTTAGACCTCCAATCCAAACGGTTGGTTGGTTAGGTTATGTACTTTGTTGCTTGGTTGGTTGGTTTTTTTCGACTTTTTATTTCCTATTTATTATTCCCTCGACGTCATTAATATAAGTACCTACGTAATTTGCCTCAAGATGAGTGACGATGTACGCTTATAAAAACATGAATGAATTATATGTTTGACTGAACACGCTTAATACGCAATTAAAATGCAATATCACGGTTCATTGATGCATCTCGATTCTCAACGATAGACTGTACAGTGTACATAAAATAATTGTGATACACTAGATTATGCATGTGGCTCCTCTCGTAGAATTTTGATTCTTACAACCCATAGGAACCTATATCTATCCCTATGCCTATCACATTTCAGATAGATCCGTTCACCCGTTAGTAGGTACGCAGTAGCATAATGTGTTTATAAAAAATCTAGGTACCTATTATGTTTATTTGTATTATAGAACCCATAACAAGCTAGTTAAGCGTGTGTGGTGTATTGGTGTGTATTGGAATATTTATTCATATTGTGCTAATAAAGACATGTAACTTGTAAGTAATGATGATATGGTGGAGATAATAATTACTTTGCAAGTACCTAGCATACAGTATACAGATATTGTGCACTGTAGTCGGACTTTTAAGTGCTCCAACTACCCGTAGCGACTGCACGTAGATGTCCGTATGGCAACCGGGACCGACGGCTTAACGTGATCTCCGAGGCAAATAGCCGTATTCACGTATACAAATATTTGCACTGAGCGGACTCTTCTCAAAATTTTTGCTATTGACATAACTGTATTTAAATTTATTGATAACCAGATTCCTAATTTCATCAATAAAATATCATATATATTAACCCTATAACTTACCCTAAAAAAACTAAAAACGCTAAAAAAGCGTAAGTATACAATTAGCCTTTTTTAATCGTGCGAAAAATCCCTAGGAGGAGCCCGGAGGTTGGGTAGGTTATGTTGGACTTGAACCGACTAAAACGCACGCCGTCTTTGGATCTTTCGTTGCCGGAGGTGAGGTAGTAGCCAACATATCCCTCGCACTCCGGCAGACCCAGGACCTTCGATTCAAGATGACCCCCATCGCGTGTAGTGACCACGGTATCCTCATCTAGCCTGCTTCTGCGAGAGTGACAGGCGGCTCCAACCGTCACCCTCAGGCCCGCGCTATAAAATTACCCTGAAAAGACTTTGAAATTTTTTAAAGCCTACTATCACAGACTACGAGATTTATTTACGTCATGATAACTTCTTCAACATTTACATTAAGTAAGTACCTAGATACTTTTATGTTTTGCCTTACGAATAAACTGTCCATAATATTCGCAAGGCAAAAACATGTGTAATTAGAACTCACGGCCATTGTTTTTTTTTAATCGCCATTAAACACAACCAATTGTGGTCATAATGGGTATTATATAAAGATAATTATTACGAAACACATTATAAGAATAGTTGTATCGGGACTCATCAAAATTTTTGGTGAAGTTGTGAGGGACCCGAAAATGTTTTGGTCTTAAAATAGCATCTGATTTCGGTGAAATCGAGAACAGGGGGAATTGAAAACTGGTGAACTTGCACATTGGTTGGAATACCAATTAACCTTAAACGTCCTTATAGATAAATACCGCGGTAGCCTAGTGGTATGGGTAATGGACTGCTGAGACGAGGTCTCATGTTCGATCCTAGGTTTTACCATGTCACACACCAATGAATTTTCGATGCCTTCAAGAGTTATGTGTGTATTTATCGCAGGTTTATAAGTGCCCTTTAATGGCAATAGGCTCACAACCTATTACATTAGGACCTAAACATAAACTGGCGAAATATGGGTGCTAGCACGGTGACCCTCTTTCTTGAGACTGTACCTTCAGCTTACCATCAAGCGAGGTGAAGTCAAATTGACGTGTCCTAAGTGAAAAAAAGGATTTGGGGTCAACCAAGACTGCCATTTGGATGATGATAACACTTTAAATTAAATACAATATAAATTACGTACCTGAATTCACTTACACTTTCATTTAACACGCGTCCAAAATCCTAAGGCACGAAAATAACTCTCCAAGTATGTGAGCAGACACATCAATCCACAAACACTGAACTCACTGAATAAAAACTATAAATATTATTAAAAAAAAACACTGACAACTGTTATTTTTGAATTTCGAATAAATTTTCCTCTATTTTTACTGAACATTCGATATTTAAATCACTCATAATGTTTGTCACAGAGCATTAAAAAATATTCACTTTACGTCACTTTACTCAAGTGTTCCACAATTTCATTCCACAACATTCGTTCGTTCGTGTCTATTTACATACAGTTTAATTATAACAAATTGACACATTGTGTACTATTTTTATTTAGAGATGCTTCCAACTCTGCATTGAGTGTACAACTGGTTAAGCCGCGTTTTCTGTATATCATCTATCTTGTCAGCCTTGAGTTATTTTTATTATAAAAAACAGAAATAAAATTTATATCTCTCATTTTATAAAATCTCACGATTGTTTTAAATCTATGGTGTTAAACTTTTTATGTGCAAATACAATGACTTGACATTTGGTTTGAAAAAAGAACGTATTATTGGCGCGTAATTTTTTACTTTTTTTTATGTATAGACAACGATCAACACGCAGTACGGCGTCTATTGAGCTACTGGCGCTGTCAGCTGTGGTTGTGTGCCGCTTCCTACTCTAACATCCGTTCAGTAATGGCTAGCCCCTGGCCTTGCCCTGTCTAGACAACGCCAAAGCATTTTATTAATTGCCGCAGTACATTGCTTTCAATATATCTAATGTTTTCTGAAAAGTTCTTATTATATTTGAATAGTTTTTATTCATAGAAGTAAGCTGCTGTTTTATTCGCGTAATCCGGGTATCTCTTTAAGAAATGGAGGGAAAACCAAGTTTAGTAACTATGACTGACTAACACTCGCATTCGAGGCAGTTCAGAGGCAGATATGGTAACTAAAATGCAGGAGAGTCACCTTCGCTGGTGCGGTCATGTTCTTGCAGAGACCACCTGGCTACGTGGGTAACTGATGTCTAACCATGCCGCTTCCACTGCACCCCGGTAGGAGGGGTAGACCCAAGAAGTGCAGGCTTGGCGTTGTGGAGAATGACATGCGTGCCAATGGGCTTACCCTTATGGATACGCAAGACCATGCGAGGTGGAACAGAAAAAATAATTTATTCTGTATAGACCACTAAACAGCACTTACAAAACGTCAATATATCAGTAATACCTATGCCTATGCCCGCGGCTCCACCCGTCGTCGGCACCGTCGGTAATCGCGACCTAAGCGCCATCTGTGCAACTTAAATTCTATACTACTAATCATAACTCTGGTTCTACTTGACTGATTGCAATCAAACAAACGTATAATTTTAGGTTGGACCAAACGGTACCCCTTCAAACAAAATAAACCGCATCGAAATCCGTTCAGTAGTTTTTGGGTCCATCGCGGTCCAGCGCACAAACAAACTTTTTACAATTATATAATAGTAGGGGAAACTGGGGACACTGGATCCCTATGGGAGACAAGGTACACCAATTTTTTTTGACTTACTAAGCGTATTAGAGTATTTTTTAGTGTGGCAACACTAAGTAAACATTATTACCCTTATAGGTACAAAAAGGTACATTGTATATCATCCAATATTGTAATTATAAATGGGTATTACCCGTAATGACCTGCTATCAATATTTTTAATTTGTGGTGTATTAGTCATTATGTTGTGCTGTCATTAAATACTTTTATGAGCAAATATTTTAGTACCTACGATACATGTATTGTGTGTGTCTATTTTTTTATATTTAACTAGCTGACTCGCGTAACTTCGTCTGCGTCATCCCGTTTTGCAACATTTTTCATTCCTGCTCCGCACCTGTTGGTCGTAGCATGATGTTATATACAATTAAACCTTCGTCTTTAACCATTCTATCTATTAAAAAAATCGCATTAAAATCCGTTGCGTAGTTTAAAAGATTTAAGCATACAAAGGGACATAAGGACCTGAAAAATAGGGACAATGAACACGACTTTGTTTTATACTATGAAGTGATTTAGACTTATTGCATCTAATTTTATTCTATAAGTGATTTTAAATGCCTGTTTAACAATCAGGGACCTTCATCTGCCAACAAACTATTATACAGTTTGGCAGAAGAAAATATTATAAAGAAAAAAAAAATCCGTGAATTTTTATTTCATTTATTTCATTTCACATATTAAGTTGTAGATACATGTGATTGGTAATACATTCACCTCTTAATCCGTCACTCCGTCGAGATAAAATTGAAGCTGGTGGTGACAATGCTTGGCATCCAGCAGCCGTAGCCATCGCATTCGACGTTATTAATACCAATTCCCAAATCCAAACGGTGAGTCTTTCCTCTGCCGCACCATTAAATCTTAGAATTCCTTACCGGCGCACGTGTTTCCTTCTTCCTACAGTCCCGGGTCCTTGAAGAAGAAAATCCCATTGATGTATAAGCAGGGCGTGAAAAAGCATCTGATGAGGCCGTCAAACTGAGCGCCACCATTGTAACACTCTACGTGTTTGTAACCCTCTTTCCTGAGACTTTGCCTTCCGCTTACAATCAGGCGGGTTGAACTCAAATTGATGTGGCTTAAATTTAAAAAAAAAACTGTTAGCTTATTATATAGTTTAGGTACACGAAATAAAAAAAGCTTTGGTTCTATAATTTATTGAACACTTTAGGTACCATTATTATTTATTCCCTGTTAGAGCAATGAGTACAGTAGTTTAAATTTTTCATAATGCCTAAGCTTAATAGATATCATAACTTGAAACATTCATTGCATGAAAAAATACATGTTAAAATTTATACACAAACACATTTTTATGTTTATGGGAATGAGAGACTTCCCTCTGCAGTTCTTTGTATCTAATAAAAGAAAAAAAAAACAAGAAAATGTACAATGATAATATTTATCTTCACTTTAATACATCACTAGTAAAATATTAAATACCATGGTGAATTAAACAAGATCATTTAACAACAGTTTTTAGCTAAAATAATAAAAATAATTGATATTGCAATTGCCTGATAAGAATTTATAATAGCAAATATATTACCAACAAAAACATCGTCAGTAAAGAACGACACTAAATCAGTTAACAATACTTGTAAACACGATATACATACCAGAAGAAAAGAAATAACAGATGTTTTAACAGTATCAGTAAACTGTCTATTGATATTTAAGTTTCTTCTATAGATAACATAGAAAATATTGCAAAAGAATAACACATTCACAAACATCACTATTAATTTAATCACTGTATATGTCTGATATAATATTGTATACGAAACATCCGAATTTATCAACAATGGAAATCCTATTGCCAGTGGTATTGTCAATAGCCAAATAAGCAAAGATAAAAGTAAAAAGTTAAATTTCTGAAGTGCAAACACTTGGACAATTTTATCGTAAAGATTCTTCGTGAAGACAAACATCCAGCATATTAACACTGCATCCGTTTGAAAGTACAATGTAAACATAAAAAACTTGGTGCTCTGGCTTAATATCTTCTGCGTGAAAAGAAACTCCATGAGCGTGTTCACAAATCTGGCCACTGTTAACTGTGCGAGAATCTTTTGATCCAATTTTCTTATCTTGGGTTTGAATATAAAGAATAATGTCTGTACTAGCAGGCATAAGAGTGATAGAGCTAGCCCAACTAGCCACACGATATGTTCTATAGGTGTCAACCCGAATGGATTTGAATCTTGATTTGAATCGAATAATTCTGTTGTATTGTTCGACATTTTGAAAGATGGTATGACCACGATGGGAGACGATTGCAAACTGGACTTGAAGAGCACATATTTCCTTAACATTAATGATAAAATGTTTAAGGAAAATCATGTAAATGA
The DNA here is from genome assembly GCA_963691645.1 of Pelosia muscerda. Taxonomy (NCBI): domain Eukaryota; kingdom Metazoa; phylum Arthropoda; class Insecta; order Lepidoptera; family Erebidae; genus Pelosia; species Pelosia muscerda. The sequence goes on along the minus strand of OY829109.1, from coordinate 15,236,129 downwards.
CATATAATTTTATGATAAATATATATTTATGTAGAAGGTATATATACAGGGGACTTCCCTCATACTATGTACACGTGAACTATTTAGACTGCATACTTAATATTTTATAACCTAAATTGCGCTTTATAACACCAGCTATCTACGTTCCGTCAAAATCGGCCCAGCCATTTCAGAGATCACCTTGTTACAAACAGACAAAAATGACAATAATTATAATATTGTCATAGGTGTCGTGTAATCATTAACAGGCATTAATTAAAAATTTGATACTTTAGTGTTGCCAACAGTCAGTTCAATTTTATTTAAGAAATGAGAATTTTTTACTAGTAACATTTGTAACTAGTGACTTTTATTGTGGTTTATTTTTTATATTCGAATCGTCTGATACTCTCCAAGACGTTGATTGGTGGTGCTTGTGCGGCTAAGCACGTAATTAATTTCCACCGCATAGCAAAGAATTGGGTCAATGTTTTTTTCCAAATTTAGGTCTTTAGCTGCAACTTTTTCGGTTAGGAATTTATTTTCGCCATACCCATTTTCTTACAAAGTGCCCGATTGGCGGCAATAAGCTCGCCCCTATGACGTGGGACTGAAAACTTTATTTCTGATTATAGTATTACATTGTTAAAGAGGAAAAGGTAAATACATTTCAATAGATAATAATTTTAATAATTTAATAATAGATAATTTAATTTAAATAGATTTCCAATACTAATTCAGTACAAACCGACTGGGAAAGAACTTTCTCTTACAGAAACTGTACAAAGTAACACTACTTATTGTCAATCATGTGGTGGATAACATTTGTGAGAACGGGTGGCTAAACTAGATTGAGTAATCATTAAAGCAACAGAAGTAGAAGTTTGTCACAGTGACGAATATGCTGCGGTAAATGTGTAGGTGTGAGTAGCTTGTAGGGAACCCCCAGAAAACATTAACGGAGGTAGGACACGACGGTATCTCCCGTCCGAAATGAGCTGTCCAACTGGGGAAGGAGGTACTAGGTGGCAGACAAGCACACGGCCCACCTGATGGAAAGCGGCCACTGTGGCCTATGAACGTGTGCAACACTAAGGATGTCACACACGCGCTGCCCACCCTGAAGGGAAAGGGGGAGAGCTGGGAAGGGGTGGGGAGGCTAGGAAGGGGAGGGGAAGGAGGGGTATAGTGAGCTCTGGCTACCCTACTTACCGGCGGGAACGGGGAAATCAACACGATGGTTATTATGACCGCGGTCTTCTGTAGGGCGGAGGTACTTCCCCAGTTGGACAGCTCATTTCGAACGGGAGATACCGTCGTGTCCTACCTCCGTCATGTCCTAACGTGTCCTAAGAGAAAAAAGAACGTTGAAAAATTTTTATTTTGTCAGCGATTTGAACACCATGAGTCACCTGTCAGCCAGATTGACGTCAATAAGTTATAACAATGTAATACTATAATAAGAAATGAAGAACATTAGATAGGCACTTGAATGGCCTTAAAACCCATCGCCTGCCAAAGCTTAAAGAGTCTAATAAACGAACTGATAATTTCATTTTACATTCTCCAAAAAGTTTTCATGAATTTCTAACCAATATAACAAAAACAATTGTTATCGCAACAGCTTGATAAGAATTAATAATACAAAATATATTGCCAATTAAATAATCATCGGTTGATATTGATATTAAATCTGTTAACAATATTTGTAAACTTGTTATACATACTAAAAGCAAAGAAATAACAGCAGTTCTAACGATATCAATGAATTGTCTATTGATACTATAGTTCCTTCTGTAGGCAACGTAGAAGATATTACAAAATAATAACATATGTGCAAATAGAACAATGAATTTAATCACAGCGCATGTTTTATAAAATATATGGTAATAATATTCCGTTTCCATTAACAATGGGCCTGTCACTCCTAATGGTATTGTCAATATCCAAATAAACAAAGAAAGCACTAAAAAGTTCAATTTCTGAAGTACAAACACTTGGACAATTTTATCGTAGAGATTCTTCGTGAAGACAAACATCCAGCATATTAACACTGCATCCGTTTGACCATACAAGGTAAACACAAAATGTCTTGAGTTCACTGTAAACAAATAGTTTGCTAAAAGAAACTCAACTAGTGTATTGATAAATCTTGCTACTGTTAGCTGTGCTAGAATCTTTTGATCCAATTTCCTTATCTTTGGTTTGATTATAAACAGCAGACATTGTACTAGCAGACATACTAGTGAGATTATAATTCCGACGAGCCACAGGTATAGTTCTATTGATGTCAAATCATATGCTTTATTTAACTCTGTTTCGTTGTTAGACATTGTGTAAAGGTCTTACTAAATCGAGGAGAGAACACAAACTAAAGTATTTTGTAGCAGATATTTCCTTAAAGTATGACAATATTGGGGGAAAAATATGTTTTGCGTGAATTACCTATAATTTATTATAAAGGTGCATCTACATTTGATTTAGTAGTTGCCTTTTTATAGTATATAGCGCGAATTCATTGTATCACTTGGGTGACATCAGTATATGGCCTGAGGGTAAAGGGCTACCGTGATCAAAAATTTTCTATGAACAAAACACAAAACACAAAAAATTAAATTGAAAAAAAAAAAATTGCGGTGATGTTTTAAAGAAATGTTGCTCACCCAAAAGATAGATATTTTCGATTTCTATCGTTAAGCTAGATTTTAATTATTTTTGAGCTGAGTTCCTCGTCTCTGCAGTCACTTATAACCACAAAGTTATCCTTTGAGAAATAAGGTGTACGAGTGCCATATTTTATTTTTACACAAAACTTAGGCGTGCGAAAGTGGCAGAGTATATCCGGCTTAAAGGACCAAAATGTAAAGGACGCGACCTAAGTGGTTCCTATTTGGATGCTATAGAATTAAACACTTTATAGAAATATAGACTTTAACGATGTTTATTGCTATTACAGTTAAAACTGTAAAAGCTATGCTAAGCTGATTGCTAAAATGATAGAATGAATGTAGACTGTTTGCTGTCGAAATATGCACTGAGGCCGCAGCCTATTTAGCGTGGCCGTGTTAAGTTTGCTAGATCAGCAAAACGTCTATGGAAATTATTACATTGAACATGCTCCCGAGGGGAGAGATAAGATAATTTCTCATTATCTCTAAGCTTATATAAAATGGACACAATGGCAATGGCACAGATGGAGCCCTATTTGGATTCACACAGTGTACACAGTATATAATAATTATATATTATGAACGTAAAATGTTTTTTTTATAAACCACTAGATGACCCGCGCAACTTCGTCTGCGTCACCCCGTTTTTGCAACATTTTTCATTCCTACTCCGTACCTGTTGGTCGTAGCATAATGTTATATACATATAAATCTTTCTCTTTAACCATTCTGTCTATTAAAACAAACCGCATCAAAATCCGTTGCGTAGTTTTGAAGATTTAAGCATACAAAGGGACATAGGGACAGAGAACGCGACTTTATTTTATACTATGTAGTGATAGTGATATTATGAATGTAAAATGTTTTTTTTTATAAACCATGTTGTTTACTTTTACAGATATATATATTATATCAGTGGCGTACACAAAAGGTCACAAGTCACTGCCAATCACATTTTAAATTCGGTTACGCGGAAATAAAGGATTCCTGTGGATCTATTTACGACAGTAATATTAATGTCTATGTATTAAACGCACGCTTTAAAATAATGTGTATATGCCTTTATTCATTTATTAAGTAGGTAGACCTAATTTATTACGTCATTATTTAATGCAGGCTACAAAGTTGCTTATTTATTGCCAGGATTTTGACAACAGGCTGACAAGTCTAAATGTTTAGTTGGGTCAGGTTTAAGTTGTGTAGCCCCCTAAAATCCAACCACACGTCCTGATCGACTACCTGATCTCGTGGGGGGCGGACACACGGAAACGAATTTACTGGCATGGCTAACGTGGCTCTGGAAGACTTTTTTAAAACTTGAAACTTGACATTGGCGTCTCGCCATTAATTTTATAAGACGTTTACATTTACTAGAGACTGGCAAAATTGCAGCTATCCTGCTGCAGAAGCCATTTTAAGAAAAGAAGAAGAAGAAGAAGTTGTGTACGGTTGGTTTTGTATAACTAGGTGGTTGATAGAATTTGTCGACACAGGCAAGATAATCACGCATAGCGGGCCGCGGGTCATCGGCTGATGTAGACGTTGGAATATTGTGTTGGATTCAGGAGTACTTTAATATCGCGATACAATTATGCAGGACTAGTAGTTTCTACGCAGTTCAGCTAGCTGTCGCTAGATGACGCTGAGTTTGTACTCAGTAAACGTCATACTGTACTTGTGTACAGTATGACGTTTATGCTGTTATTAAATAGGTAACAAAATTGACGTCATACCTCATTTTGCACTTTGCACTGGCAATTGGTTAAGTAGAATTGGAGATATTAAAAGCACGATTAAGTACCGTAAAACGGGGTGAATAGGAATCCAGGGGTGGATAGAAATAAAATGGTCAAAAGAATTTTTTAAATAATTACTTTCACAAAATTTAACTAAGCCCATTCTCAGATATCTGATGATTCTGTTATTACAATGAACTAGTCCGAATTTTTGCTTGAAAGAAAATAACTACATAATTTAGCTGACCATTTTATTTCTATTCACCCTTCGATCTCTATCCACCCCGTTTTACCCGGTACCGACAACGGTAACTAAAAGTAGGTATAGAAATAATTTGGAACAAGAGATACGAAATGAATATGTATTATTCAACAAGAAAATATGGGGTAACCGGGACTCATCCATTATCACGTGAATTTGTAACAGAGCGTGAGAAACGAGCGAGAGTCTCCGTTTCGATAAGGTGACCGATTTTGTTTATGACCGTAACTATATTTCGGGGTGTGTTGATGATATCGGGTCTTAATGATTGTTGGTTGAAACATCTTTTTTATACCACTTAGGTAGGTAGTGGCCAAGCACACCGCCCACCTAATGGAAGAGAAAAGAACGGACTCTCCTCTGCCGCACCATCAAATCTTGGAATTCCTTAACAGCTCACGTATTTCCTTCTTCCTACAATCCCAGGTCCGTTAAGCGGGGCGTGAAAAAGCATCTGATGAGGCCGTCAAGCTGAGTGCCACCATTGTAACACTTTACGTGTTTGTAATGATGACCCTCTGTCCTGAGACTTTGCCTTGAGCTTACCATCAGGCGGGATGAAGTCAAATTGACGTATCCTAGACAAAAAATTGACTGATACGTAGTACTTTCTAAGGTTACGGACACTGACTTATATTCACATTGGTATTACCCACACCGGTTTACCTCTTTGACTCTGTGGTACAGGGCAAACTGGGTAATACCGATTTAGACACTTATTATCAATCAATTAGCCTAAATAGCTCCACTGTTGGACATAGGCCTTTTCCAATCTTAGGAGGGTTTAGTCTCTCCTCTCTCTCTCTCACTCCCACTCTCTCTCTCATCCTCTATCTCTGTCCCTCTCTCACAAATAGAGATCCCAAAATTTACGTGTGACTCGTAAGTTGTCTACCGTTTGAAATTTAATGGTAACCTGTGAAATGTTCTAATATACCTATAGCAATACACGATTCTTGCAAAACCTACTGTAATATAATCAATTTTTAAATTCGCATAACATTTTTTATGAGAGGAATTGGAAGACACTTCTAAACTTTTGCGTTGCATGATACCATAATGCAGATTAGCGAAACCCCTGGTATCAACGCAATTGTATTGGTACTGCTCTTGAGCTGCAGGTAACTTAAATACCTATACTGTACTCTACAGTACCTACCAATTCCACACAGAAGTACTTGATATGTTTTCTCTGACTAACCCACAGTTCAAACGGAAAGCTATTGGCGAACTTGCAGTTGCAAGTTTGATTAATTTAATTCCTCAAATCCTCACTTTTCTGGTTTTCATTCTTACTCTTGGTTTGTATTCAGTTTTTACAATTGTCTTTGATAAGCAGTCTAATCATAAAATTGTCTGTCTATATCTTTATGGTCAGTTCGTGGACAATTGTGTTGGTTACATGGTGAATAATAGGTATAAGTTTATAAGATTATTTGTGTAACACTTTATCATGTAACTGTTTTTTGTCCCTAATAAATAAATAAATAAATAAATAAATAAATGAAATCAATTTCTTCTAAGTAGACCATTCATTTCTCGTATTGTCCTATGAGAATAATAATACTGTTCAAAGTAGTTAGTTAGTCGTTCAATCGGAGCGATAGTGAAAGATACCAGTTGCCAAAAGTGAACTGTCGCTGTTGGATCTTTTCAATAGTAAGTTAAGTCAATTTATGTTCAGATGTATCACTTTGAGTTCACTTAAACATAAATTAAGATAAAATTGAATAAAAGGTTATCAGCCTCATCTAAAAATGAAAAACTACCAAACTACTTAAATATCTAATTATTTTATTACAAATATTTACAAATAAATTAGAATATTATCACACATTTACAACACTATTTCCTACAGTTTTTTCCAAAAACATTCGTCACCTATTACTAGAATTTTTCGATAGAATAAAAAATATAATACTTATTGCTAAAACTTGATAGGAATTAATTACACAAAAAGTTATGGCTGCCGCCGAATCTTTGGTATAGAAAGAAAACAAATCTGTCAATATTACTTGTAAACTAGTAATACACACCAAAATAAAAGATACCACACATGTTTTAATAAGTCTTCTGATATCACTATTACTGTGTTTGATAGCAATAACATAAAATATTTTGCTGAAGAAGAACAGATTTAGTGATAAAACAATAAATTTTATTACAGTATACACTTGTAAATACAGTTCGCCTTTAGTCGAATTAATTAACAGTGGGTAAAGCATGCCCGCTGGTATACTTCCAAGCCAGATGGCTAACGATAACTGAAGAGTATTCCATTTGTCCATAAAAAATACTTGAATCACTTTGTCATATAAATTCTTCGTGTATATGAACATCCAGCACATCAGCACCGTGTCAGATTGTACGTACAAAGTAGTAACTATGGTCTTCACTATTTTTTTATTCCCAATATATTTAGAATCTGCACTAAGGTATTCTATAACTGTATTCATCAATCTTGCTATCGATAATTGTATAAGAATTTTTTGGTCTATCTTCCTTACGTTTGGCTTGATACAGAATAGCAAAAGTTGTGCTATTATGAATATTGTTGATAGTGATATTCCGATAAACCATGTCACTACAACTCCTAGCTTCAATTCACTGTATACTGTTTTATTATTATCCATTTTGCGGACATGTGTAACCAAGACAGTAGCGAAACTAACACTGCAGATTCAACTAAATTATTTCCTTATTAGTCGTTAAAAGGACAGAATGGGTTGTTATATTTCTATAGGTAGGTTTATATTGTGTTTCATATCCTTGATTAACCGAAACACCTACGTAGAATGCTGTGCGCTATGGGTAAATATAATTTCATCAATGAACATACACGTAAGGTTAAAGTTATTGTTATTGCCTATCCTTATTCTTATAGTGTTATATATGTCTTAAAATAGAATACCACCTAATTACAGTTTCACCAATCACCAGTGTTGACTAGGTAAATCAACTTCTTAAGATTACACGAAAGTTAACTTAAGTAATTCAGAAGTAGAATCGGATAATTTGGAAAATAATAAAAATTGTGCAATTAATAACATAACAGCCCCACAATCGTAGATAGATACTGAAATGAGATTTAAATATCAATCTGTGATGAAGGAAATTAATATAATAAATAAAAATAATGATTAAATTAATTTCATTGACGGGATCAATGGATTGGGAATTATAATGACGGATAAAATTTGATTCAAAATATATCATGTCATGAGAATGCAGTTAGGTATGTAAAGTTCAATGATGCAAACTGGTAATTCCTTGAGGATGTTTAAAGGTCAGTAATTACCTAATGTTTATAAATACAATTGTAGAGAATGGTTCAATAAATACAAATAATACGGAAATATCGTATAGCACATAACAAGTTGTACCATCTACTGCTGCGGTTGATATATTCGTAACCAAAAACCAAATAAATTACAACAAAACACCAATTGACAAACAGTGGGGGGTCCGTTTCAACTGTGAAGGCCCTGGTTGATACAAATAGGAAACCAAAGTTTTGTTATCAAATAAGTGTAATTTTTACAGTCATATTTTTCCTTACCAACAAATTTCTTTTCACCAAATTTCGCAGTTCGAATGAAAAGCGTGAACCCGAGCTTAAAGCTTTTGATATGATCGAGGTTAAGGAAAGATGAACGAATTTATTTAATCTCAGTGAGATTCCGGATGCTTTCAGGACTTCTACATTCATTTCTGAGGATTCTGAATTCGATGTCTGTACAGTTTACCCATTGAAGATCGCATAGAAAACGCATCATCTTGTAAAAATCTTCAAAACTTAAATTTCTTAAAATGAATTCTGCAGCAAAATAATTACTATGTAAAAACAGTATGACAAGCTTCACGGTGCCTTCAAAAATCATTATTGCAATCACCAATCCCACACAAATACAGGTGTTCTTCCTTCTATTGGTGAAAAGAGTTACGGTGTTTAAAAACTTTAATACCTAATACTCTTATATTTCGATTGATATTTTGGGTTGTCATTTTTAGATGCGTTCAGATTTGAGACATGAAAAGCGAACCGGACAGTGTGGCATCAAGACATGGTGTTGAGTGTGGACGTAACACTTGTGGCACATGGGTACACAAACTAGGGTTGTGCTGACACGGCCCCAGTTGATCCATGATTTCTTTAAAGCTCGGCTATCACGCAGCTGAATATGCAACGGACACGCACTTTTGACACGGTCACGCTAAAATGTTACGTAAATATAGACGCGACATTTGTAGTTTGAAAATTTTCTCTGGTGATAAAATGTTGTAAATTTTTTCTTGTATTTTTTGTTAGATTGATCTAGCTATTATTACTTAATCTTTTTTTTAATGTAAAAATCTCCACAGATACGTGGGCGAGATGCCCGGTGATTATGTTGGATTACTACTGATTAAAACCGAACACCGTCTTGAGTTTACAGTTGCCGGAGATAAAATAGCCATTCACATAAATATCTCTCGCGCTCTAGCTGACCCAGAATTAGCTTCGGTTCCGAAATAGTCCTTTCAGATGTAGGAATCACGGTTTTCCCATTGTGTTTTCGAATACAGGGTGGGGTGCGTAAATACCTACCTATCTACTATAAAATAACTACTTAGCAGAGTAGGCCATTATACGTAGATATACCTAAGGAAAAAAAAAGTAGGTAAGTAGCGACGTAAGACGGCATTCCCACTTAGACATGACGCACGTAGAATGTACGCATTGAGCGTCATTCTTTACCCAATACTTACATACCTAATAATAATTTTAAGTATTTACCTACGCCTAAGCCTCCTATCCTCTCTGCCGTCTGATACTTTTCAAGACGTTAATTGGTAGTGCTTGTGCGTAGTGTAAAGTGCGTGCGTAAAAGTACCCATTTTCCTTTTAAAGTGCCCAATTGGCGGCAATCGGCTCGCCCCTATTACGTGGAATCGAAAATCATAGTTGGCGAAAATGGATTACGGGTGTTAACATATGTATGTATGTATGTATGTATGTATGTATGTATGTATGTATGTATGTATGTATGTATGTATGTATGTATGTATGTATGTATGTATGTATGTATGTATGTATGTATGTATGTATGTATGTATGTATGTATGTATGTATGTATGTAGGTATGTATGTATGTATGTATGTATGTATGTATGTATGTATGTATGTATGTATGTATGTATGTATGTATGTAGGTATGTATGTATGTATGTGTGTAAGCCTCCTAATTAATAGAGGCCAGGGGCCTTACTCCGAAAATCGAACATGAACGTTTCGGATCGGAACGAACGGTCGCCGAACACGGACCATTGAAGTTACTCCGAAAACCTTTCGGTGACGACAGACGGATATCGCCGTTTTCGGAATCATAGACAAACGATCGAATCTAGATAAAAAGTGTGGTCCAATATATTATAAACATCTAAAAACCGTTAACAAATGAAAAATCTAAAAATATAGTTGTGTTCTTATGAAAAGAGCGTCAAATTAAAAAATATATGAGATTATTGTTACAAAAGTACTGTTACATCATTAAAATATCATTTTTCAAGGACTTACATATATTTAATGTAAACGATCTTAAAAACCCTTGTGCCATAGTAGGTATTGTTTTATGTTTTTAATACGTACTTCGACAGTTTGACAATTTCAAGTTTGAAACTACACACATACGTACGTATCAAACGTACGTATGTGTGTAGTATCAAACGTACGTTTGTGTGTAGTGGAGTCCCTCGTCATCGTCAATCTATAGTTAGAGACAAAACATTTTTTCAGAAGCCGGATACGATTTTGGCTTCGCTCAGTCGCTTCTTCCTTCATTATTTCGTCCAACAATAAAAATCTCGCCATTTTCGTAGACAAAAATTAAAATCCGAAAGTCTTACGAAAGCTATATAGCTGTCGTTGAATTTCAAGTAATAATCCGCAAGATTACGTGTCAAACAACGACAACGAAAACGTCAAATGCATTTTGGGAGTAGGTGCACTGACAACGATCGATAACCTCAATGTCAAACGATCGAAGACGGATCCGAAATCCGAAACGAAACACTTTCGGAGTAGCTAAATGACCGAAACGTCAACGGATACGATTCTTTTCGTTTTTCGGAGTAAGGCCCCTGAGTCCAGCAGTGGAAGGAGGTAGACTGAAATTGATGAACTGAACTGATGACTGAATTGGTGCCATCACGGAAATTGAATGTATAATAGTTAAACAGTCTTCGTATGTAATTTGTTCGTGTTATAATTTTGCAAACTCATATATCGTGTCATCAGTCGCTTTACCAAGTGACATTATATTGATGGTATCGCGTCGAAGCGAACCGTTTTCAAATTTGTTGTCAATGGATTTCTTGACACTGCGGTGATCTTAAAATATTATGTAACGAAATATACACGCACACAATACATAAACACACACACATACACTCATTCGCTCTCTTTGATACTGAGATAAAACTGAAAAAGTAGTACCTATCTTTTTATTACATATTTCTTTTAATCTATATTCATGATAATTAATTATGAAAGAGCAGAGTTTCCTACTACAAGCATTCCTTGCTTCAAAGGAGACTCCAAGCACTAGCTAAATGTTTTAGTTCTTTTGTTACCGATTAAAGAATTCGAATTTGGATTTGAATATTTCGAGTTTCAAAGAACACCGGCCAAATTTCCATAGGCGCTGGACTTGACCGTCATTTTCCGTGTACAGGCACAAACTATAGTTAGATTAGTTTATTTTCATGTAGTAAACACCATCACAAGTGAAAAAATTGTCTAAGAGGCCAAGATACTTTTATTTTATTAAATACTAAAAATATCTTGATGATAGAATAACAATAAGACGATATAAAGATAGATTAACTTCAGTTTTTTAGAGATCTTCTACTTTATATTTACGTTATAAACAAAACAAAGTAGTGAGGTAAAATAATAGATAATATTATGAGAAAAAAACATTTTATTCGTACAGGTACAATAAAAAAGTATATTGGTATTACGTAAATTATATACTTGCTATTATTGATGAATTCCACTCGCAGATCATTGAAATCACTCTTGTTCCCAACTCAAAGACATGATGGTGGCGAATTGAGTTAATGCGAATATTGCAATTAACACAAAGCAATCGTAGGACTGCTTGTGTCGTCGGCATTGTGATTCCTCACAATACAACGATAAGAATCACAAGCAAAATCGGTGTCCAAGAAACGAAAGCACAGAATAATCGTAATAAACGGTAGGAGGTATCGTCAATCCATATAACAAAGCAAGCTAAAATCGAAAATAAATAAAAAACACAATTTGAAGTAAACTGGAATTAGCTGAACAGTGCCTGTCAACTGCTGTCAACATAGCCAAAGTGTCAACAGTAGTACCACTCCGTAAATGACGTTCCATTTTACGAATTAGTGTTAAACTCTTATAACTACAAATTATTATTTTATGAAAATAATAATTTGATATAACTAGCTATGATTCATTTGTTGTTTGTTTCACATAATTCATAAATCAAATAACAACAAATAACGAAAAAATACTTACGAGTAATAATCATAAATAATAAATTGATTTTTCATTCATTTTATCAGTGACTTGAAACGTCACTAGGTGCGTTCTGAAGCTATATCAACTTGATAATTTGCAAATAAATGTAATAAAAGTAACACTATTTTTTAACTATTATATTTTTTCCTGGCTTTTTAATGAGATATTAATTGCTGTTTTTATAACCCGGAAAAATGACGGATTTTCTTATAAATATGGTATATCTGTACCTGCTCAGGTCCATTTTAGCCGATGTTCTTTGTTTCGTAAATGAAAAAAAAAAATTTAGTCTTTTTTTTTAAGCTAATCTAGCTAGAGCTAGAGCTAAGCTCAATGGCTTGTGTTAGGAGTGGGTTCACGTCGGTAGTGTAATGGCCAAGATTCGAACCCGGGACCTCTCGATCGTAAGACCTTAACCACTAAGCTACCGCCGCTTATTACATATCTATGTAGGTAAATCCTTTACTTTACTAAGCTATTCCACTGCCTTATTTATTGAGGGTGTACCTTCTTTATCTTGTGTCTTTTCGTTATTTACCCGTTCGTATCATTAGCGACTAGTGCTATACCGACTAGGATACAGGACTACCGCAAGGGGCTCTTTAAGAAGGACATTGGAAGGTCGGCAGCACAGAACGAGCAATTCATATTTAAATTTGCGCCGCAATTTATAGGTACTTGAGGATTTTTACAAAATAATAAAAATATTTACTTGAAAAATCGAAGTATGTATTCATAGAAAATATAGTCATTAAGTTTCTTTCCTAGCTCCGTATGTTGTTCTATCATACTAAATATACAGGAATGTGAAACTAACCTAATTATTAAATTTTGTACAGGAATTTCGTAAAGAAGTTCATCAGAATTATTCCACTCAATTTTTTCCTCAACAAAATAAAATGTTGAAAATCAATGAAGCAACAATTTTAAGAAAATTCATTTTATTGGATAAGACCGTACCTATTTCGTAACAGTTAGTACCTATATTTAAATCTAAGATACTTATAACTAAACTTAAAAGAAGTCATAACAAATAATAATAATAGTTTGATTTCAATAACACGAATGTACTAGTATACGCTAATATAGATAGGTTGGGTAAGAAGGGTATGGCGGAGGTCTCGCAAAGATCACCGCTATACCTAGTATTAGGTTATATTTGTGGTAATACACAAAGATAAATAGTCGTCATCACTTACTTACTCATAAACATAACTCATAAGATGACCAATGAAGGCGCAATGGCCCAAAAAGGGAGGCTAGGTGCGTAAAAAGGAGTCCAAAAAATTCATAAGATAGATACCATAATGAATATTTACCTTCTAATTTTACGAACTAAGCATGTAACAGAGTATTTATAATTCACTAGCTGACCCGGCCACGCGTTGCTGTGGCTAAAGTTTTTGTTATAATGTAGTCTAGTTTGATGTGTAATGTAATCTTTGTTGTAGACTGTAAGCTTATATTGATAAATAAATCGGTTGAAATAAATAAATCGGTTAATTCCAAATGACTACAATATTATCGATAAACATTGCGTTCGACAGCCTCACCCCCTATTACGTGCGACCGAATACAATGGTTGGTGAAATGTAGGTGGTAATTCACCTCTACCTAACCTGGTAATGAAATAGGCGTGAGCATATTTATGTATGTGTTATCTTAACTTCAAGTCGCAGGAGGCCTTGGCGCATGTGGATTAGTTTTAAATAATACTAGCTGACCCGCGCAACTTCGTCTACGTCACCCCGTTTTTGCAACATTTTTCACTTCTGCTCCGCACCAGTTGGTTGCAGTATGATGTTAGATACATATAAACCTTCCTCTTCAATCACTCTATTTATTAAAAAATACCGCATCAAAATCCATTGCGTAGTTTTGAAGATTTAAGCATATAAAGGGACATAGGGACAGAGAACTCGACTTTGTTTTATACTATGTAGTGATGTGATTGGTGGGTTTGTTCTTCGTCGTCGTAATACGCTTCAAAGACACCAAAAAACGCATACCGTAGAACAGGGTGAATAGTAACCGAGGGGTGGATAGAAATAAAATGGTCATAGGAATATCTTAAATACGTAATTTCTTCCACAAGTTTTTAATACGCCTAAGCCCAATAACAGATATTTCGTGATTCTGTTATTACAATGAACTATTCTAAATTTTCGCTTGAATCAACTGCATAATTTAGTAGACCATTTTATTTCTTTTCACCCTTTGTTCTCTATTCACCCCGTTTTACCCGGTACTGCGCATTACAAGGACATTTTGGTGACGTATTTAGGGCGTATGCGGGACAAATATGTAGGTACAGTCACCTGCAATAATATATATACGTTTTAGAACTTTTTCCCATTAATTTTGTCGAATTTTACCGTTTCATTTCATAATGTTGACTTGTCATTTATTATTGTGACAAGGTTCCAAAATGTATACATATTATTGCAGGTGACCGTACAAGATAGATGTAACTTAAAGTTAAAATGGCGATTCAAACTTTATTAATATCATTTGACAGCCGTGGATTAGGTCCATTGCAGTAAGCCATCAGGTAATAACATCGGACCACGAAGCCGAAAAGAAGACTGAGCACTGAAACAAAACATTTACAATGATCATAAGGCAGCAACACTATCATCATCATCATTATCATCATCATCATCGTCATCATCATCTCAATCATCATCATCATCATCATCATCATCATCATCATCATCATCATCATCATCATCATCATCATCACCATCATCATCATTTGACTGATCTAAACATAATATTTCATTGAGACATTATATTCTTTCGTTCATACTGTATTGCCAACAAGTAAAACTTGTCTAAAACTTATTTGTCTCAATATA
Organism: Pelosia muscerda; assembly: GCA_963691645.1. Classification (NCBI taxonomy): domain Eukaryota; kingdom Metazoa; phylum Arthropoda; class Insecta; order Lepidoptera; family Erebidae; genus Pelosia; species Pelosia muscerda. Next base: position 15,221,076 of record OY829109.1, on the reverse strand, counting down.
CTCTGTCGTCCTTTTAAGAAGTGGACGGAGTTTTGGCGGGAACGCGAAACGTGTCATAGCGCTGCAGTGTTTCATTTTCTAAATTTAGTGTACATTCGAGTTATTATGTGTAAAAATGGTGGAGCTTTAGACGTAACGGCTTGGACAAAGCACACAAGTGTAGGAGTGGAATAGTGTAGTGAATTGTGATTTTTCGTGTTGGTGTCAAAATCTCCCTCAGAAAAGCTTCTAGTAAAGTCTCCACTACTTTTACTAGGGCAACTATCATCCGTAATCGTCATCATCATCATCTTCATCATCATCATCATCAACAACAATCATTTCAACAGTGGACATTTTAACACATGATCATGATTCATGTTACAAGTGTGAGTTTATAGGTATAACTAACTTACATATAGTAAATAACATGGAGAAAAAACCACGGAAGCCCATTCTTTTCGGCTGCACGAATATGTTCACCACAAGGGCGAAGACCATTAAAACCAGGTGCACCGCTATCAAGATAAGGTAAGCTTTGACTAATACACGTCTATCCTGAAACAAATGAATAACAATTGAATTGGGTACTTCACTGTCTAGTCCTATACATAATAATACATATGTTTACACAAAACGCAGGTGTGAGAATGTGGCAGAATATATTATGAACCATGAAATTATTTTTGTAAACCAATATTAACTACCTAGATGTAACTCGTAACTCGGAACTCGCAACTCGTAACTCGTAACTCGTAACTCGTAACTCGTAACTCGTAACTCGTAACTTTTAATAGTTGATTGATAATTTATTAGGATTATTATGTTTTAATGCTGATGGGCTGATTTGATTAATAATAATTTGTTGAGCTCATAGAATAGCTTAATTGGATTCATAATGTATTGTTCATATATGTAAATACTCAGTACTTTAAAATTATATTATAATTTTCAATCCGACACAATGTAAAAATTGTTATGTGATAATTAAAAAAAATCACATATTTGACAAGTTGCAATATGTCACAAACATTGGTGTAAATGCAAATGTTTCTTAAACTTGTTTACAACTTGTTTGAAAAAGTCTCAATACACTTATGAAACAAGTACCTAATTGTGTAAAAATTGGTAGTCTGCAATTTTTTGACAAATCTTCAATCAGTTTTGAATTAAACATGTTAACAACTTATTCTTAATGAAAACGAGGGGATAGAACTATATATATACATCGTACACTCGTATACATATATACAATGTATTTATATAATATTACGTTTGATTTATTAAATACTATCAACTAGTTTTTGCAACATTTTTCATTCCTGCTCCGCACTTGTTTGTTGTAGCATGATGTTATATACATATAAACCTTCCTCATTAACCATTCTATCTATTAAAACAAACCGCATCAAAATCCGTTGCATAGTTTTGAAGATTTAAGCCTACAAAGGGACAGAGAACGCGACTTTATTTTATACTATGTAGTGATAGTGATAATGTAAGAAACGGTGATACTTGCTTTATGCAGTCCAAGAAGTAGAATAACAGAAAATATTATGCAGAACAGATTGAGGAAGCCGCCAATTATCAAGGATGTAGTGTCAATATCTTCAACCACGACTTTCACTGAAGATGGGTTGAAGACCAAAGTGAAAAACCCAACAACCCAAAGCACCTGAAAATAATAAAGTTCACTGTTAAATATTTCGGGATATTTAGGTACCATGTTTGTTGATTTTATGGAGAAACTATATTCGATATTTTGGCGCTGTTGCAAGCGCCATGATCACGGTGTAAAAAATTACGGTTATCAGCATTCTCTGAACCTTTTCCCTTCTCCGAACTCAGTTGGGGTCGGCTTTCCAGTCTAACTGTGATACGGCTGCACTACGATATTTTACGTGAAGCGACTGCCATCGGACCTCCACAACCAATGGTCCAATGACCAATGGCGATATCGAAGTTCCAAGTTAGACTGGTTGGACTTTTGGGGGCAATTGGGACCGACGGCTTAACGTGCTCTCTGAGGCACGACCAGACCAGTTCAAACAGCCATATTCATGCATACAACTTTTTGCACTGAGCGGGGATCGAACCCGCGTCCCGTGAGTAGCAGTCGCGTGCACTACCGCTACGCCACGGAGGCTGTAAAAAATTACGGTTATATTTTTTTTAGTACCGTTTAAGTTGCGTTAATCAGTCTCCATCGTGTTAGTGGCAAGATTGCGTCACTTGGTTTTTTAATGAAATTTTCATTTCATTTAGCTTCACTGATACGATGGAGAGTAAATAATGCGAAAAATAACATAACATAACATAAACTCACGCCTTTATTCCCGAAGTATTAGGCAGAGGTGCTAGCACCCACATTTCGCCAGTTTATGTTTAGGTCCCAATGTATTGGTGGCGAGCCTATTGCCATTAACCGGGCACTTATAAACCTGCGATAAATACACACATAACTTCGAAAAGCATCGAAAAGTCATTGGTGTGTGCCATGGTAAGCTGGGATCGAACTCGAGACCTTGTCTCAGCAGTCCATTACCCATACCACTAGGCTATAGCGGTACTGCGAAAAATAAATGGAAAAAATAGCCTTGCCGTAATTTTTTGTATGCCAATATGTTGTGTAACAGGCCAGGAGTCAACTCTTTCATCCTGTATAAACATACGTTGTAGGGCCGGGTATGAAATATCCATCTCATCTTTAGTGATGATGAAGTATAGCACGAGCTGTATCTTCATGTAAAAAATTATGAATTTGAAATGAACATATAAAATGGACCTTTTGTTTGGGGAGACGGAGGTCATTCTGCAACCTCCGACGTCCGAGTCGCCTCCGCTCATCGCGGGCAGTGCGGGCCCGGAGTCTTCTCCGAACCAGCTCCGCCTCCTCCTTTTCGAGCATTACTTGCTCGCAGAAGGAGGCGGCGGCTGCCCAAGCACTCGCGCATCGTACCATCACCGTGAGCAAGGTGGCGAGCCAGATAACTCCCACCCCTGCTGCCACTAGGGCCCGCCTTGGCGTCTCCCACGCCGGGCCCTCGGTAAGCGTGTGCAACCCCGAGTCCTCGCTCGCATCACAGTGATAGCACTAGGACGTTGGCTCCTTCTGGATCCGACGCAGGTAATCCCCAAAGCACCCGTGCCCGGTGATCACCTGCGTCAGCCGGTACGAGAGGCTACCGTGTGGATTCTCTAGCCAGTCACCCATGATGGGTCTTACCTCCGCTACTACAGCGTGCCCTGCGCGTGGTTGCCGAAGTCTTCGTTCCCACTCGGAACCCAGTCAACCCTCTGAAGCTGGAATGGCTATTTGGGTCATGACTTCTTAAAAAAATAAAGATTAAAAAAAATTACCAGCTGCACGTATCCAACGGCGTAACTGAACAATTTGTTTGACACAAATTTAAGGCAACCTCCACCAATCCTTGGATCGCATCTTGGGCCTGCCATTTTGAATCTGTAACATAAATTTAGATGTTTGTCATTTAGTTTATAAGTTCTATGATGCCCTGTTTATAAAGAGTTACTTGAAACTACAACATTCATATTAAAAAAGCATTATTGTTTTCAATTACATTAACTCCTCTCAATTATGTACTAAGCTTGGTAAGATTTGTTTGGTAAACATTCGAATGGGCCCCGACTGTGAGCCATTGATTGATTGATTACATTGCTTGTTTCATTCTTTTTAGTTTTTATTTAATTATTTTTTTCGCGTAATTTGTAAAATTAGTTTTTACGCAGTCGTATTTTTGGTTTTTCTTTTAATAATTTTTTTTATTTCATACTTTTTAGTTAGTATTCATTCAAAAGTTATTTTTTTACCAAAACTATTTTTGTTTGTATACCGTTTATACTTGAAATATAAACTTAAATCAATAAGTAAGAAAATTAGCGAGAATGAATGTTTTGTTAAACTTTAAATCGTTATATAACCTAAACTATTATTTAAAATGAAAAATGATAAAAGAAATCTAAAAATGATTTTAAATACCTATTCAACGACACCCCACTTCATATAGTTCATCGACTTTTTTTTTCATTTTGACAATATGGCGTCTGGTTGTCGCTGTCGTAAATTTTGATTACTGTCATGTCTTTAGTGACACTCGCAAGGTTAAGGCGAATCGATTGACGAAAGAATTATCAAAATCGATCTATGCGTTAGGTCTCTAGAACGCCACATAGAAACAAACATACATACATAGACTGATAAACACCATACCCTCCTTTGCTTCGCGCAGTCGGGTAAAAATAGAGGTCGTGTAAGGCAGTGTTGTCAAAACCTAAAAGGTCTTAAAAATGAAAACGTGTAGGTACAGTCACCTGCAATAATATGTATACGTTTAAGAACTTTTTCACATTAAACTTGTCGAAGTTTACCGTTTCAGGTCATAATGTTGACTTGTCATTTATTATTGTGACAAGGTTCCAAAGTGTATACATATTATTGCAGGTGACTGTACACGTGGTGTACAAGGCAGTGTGTTAGGCCATACGCGTGTATTAGGTATGCGCATATCATTTTCCTGTTATGCGCGCATTTGGGTAAAACCAAACACGTATAGGTACCTATCACTGGCCCATCTATAAATAATACTCGTAAGAACATATCTAACTTAAGATACATTTATTTCATACATAAACATACCTTTTAACTTATATTTAATTTGTAATATCACTATCTAAGTATGTATATAACTACTTAGTATAAAACATAGTCGCGTTCTCTGTCCCTATGTCCCTTTGTATGCTTAAATACTTAAAACTACCCAACTGATTTTGATGCGGTTTATTTTTATAGATAGAATGGTTAAAGAGGAAGGTTTATATGTATATAACATCATGCTACGACCAACAGGTGCGGAGCAGGAAATAAAAAACAATTTAAAACTACCTATACATTATAGTAACATAATACTTTAGTCAAAACTTTTCCTGTTACATCATAAATTATATTGAAACTGGCATAGTGTTTAACTAACAAACATCCAAACTACATAACAGAATTAAAAAACATGCTTGATAATAATTAAGGTACGCTCCTGCCTGCAATATTATTTATGTATACACAACCTTGTCACAATAATAAATGACAAGTCAACATTATGACATGAAACGGTAAAATTCGACAAGTTTAATGTGAAACAGTTCTAAAACGTATAGGTACATATTATTGCAGGTTACTGTACTAAACTTTAACACAAAAATTATTCACCTGTTTTTGTAAACTTACATTATCAGTTCAATGATAACGTAAACTAAATGAATATGTACTCACAATTATTAATAAATTTTACACACAACACTACACGACCAGTGCACTAACATAACCGGTGTACTTCTAACTAATGTCACTAACTAACTAAACTAAAATAATAACACACTTCGATATCTCTCTCATCTGGGGACAGATTCTGCTAACTTAAAAGACGGTTTTCAATTCTGTTTCGATTCCATTACCTATTCATATACCTAATCAAAAACCGTTTTTGACATTTATGAATACAGAACTTGAAAAAGGGTATTTCGCATTCTAAAAGTTTCTTTTTTTATTTCTTAGGTCTACCAACAGTTTACACGACAACATAGGTAGTTACATAAAATTAACAGAAAAATACTTCAGATAATTTACTACTTAAAGGTAAATACATCATGCAACAAATTAATGGAGGATACTTAATTACTTACTAAAATATATTTAATAAAACCATAACATTAGTTAACGAGATATACTTATGTACCTACTGTTTGTTGGTTTACACTATTTTGGTCTTTCCTTTGCCGTACCATTAAGTCTTGGAATTCCTTACCAGCTCACGTGTTACCTTCTTCCTATAGTCCCGGGGCCTGATAAAGCATCTGATGAGGCCGTCATGCTTAATGCCACCATTGTAACACTGTCCGTGTTTGTAATAGTGATCCTCTTTCCTGAGACTTTGGCTTCAGCTTACCATCAGGCGAGGGGAAATCAAATTGAGGTGTCCTATATTAAAAACGTGATCATGTTAGCATTTGTATCTGTTGAACTCCGAAAACAACAAACATCGTAAATAATATTATGATTGATTTTGATTTTGAGGTCTCGAGTTCGATCCCAGGTTTACCATGGCACACACCAATGATTTTCGATGCTTTTCGAAGTTATGTCTGTATTTATCGCAGGTTTATAAGTGCCCGGTTAATGGCAATAGGCTCGCCACCTATTACATTGGGACATAAACATAAACTGGCGAAATGTGGGTGCTAGCACCTCTGCCTACCCCTTCGGGGATAAAGGCGTGAGTTTATGTTATGTTATGTTTAATATGCAAATTACAATTTTCAAGAAATAATCGTGATCATTTTTATCATCAGTTTTTTTATTTGCTTTGAGCAAAATTAATGAACATGCTCACTGTTAAATATTTCGGGATATTTAGGTACTTTTATTGTTTTTTGTTGATTTTATGGAGCTAACCGGTCACATGGCGCTTGTAACAACGCTGTAATATCGATTTCTCCATAAAATCAACTAACATGGTAAATATCTAAATATCTAATAAATATCTAAAATCATATAAAATGAACATACTATTATTACTAGAATTAACCATCTATTTTGGCATTTAATTTGATTTTGACAGAATCGAATCGGATTGAAATCGAAATTGAATCATTTTAAATTAGCAGGATTAGACCTCTGACTGGATGCGAAGTTGAGGCCGTCAACCGGTTTGTTTTTTATTCTCCTCGCGTTTGCGAACTTCAAAGTCAATGACAGGTGAGATGGTTACGTATCATAATCCTGATATACTTGGCTCAAATGCGAATAAAAATCTACGCTCAACTAACAATCTTCTCCTTCACTGTCCCACTCACACTTCAAGTCGTCAAGCGGCGGTAGCTTAGTGGTTAAGGTGTCGGCCTTACGATTGAGAGGTACCGGGTTCGAATCCTGGCCATTACACTACCGACGTGAACCCACTCCTAACACAAGCCATTGAGCTGGAGGGGTTAAAGGGAATATTAGTAACTTCGGTTGCTAATATTCTTTTCAAAAAAAAAAGTCTTGTGCACTCTTCTTTCGCTGTGCAATCCATTCTTCTTTGGAATGCACTTCCTTTAGAGATCAGGATTATTCAGGATGTCACCAAATCGAGCTACATTCAAAAACAGAGTACGCCAGCTATATAACGAACTATAGGCGGAATTGTACTCATAGCACTTTTCCACATATATATTTATATACTGGTATATGCATCACACTAAGGTTGACTGGTAGAAAATGCCAATGGCATTAAGTCCGCCTTTGTATGTACATTTATTATGTATTTGTGCAAAAAGTTTAAATAAATAAATAAACCATCAAAATAGTTTCTCGTATCTTAGCAGATATATACTATATAATAGGTAATACCAGGTGATTTTATAGTCGTTCAGGAAAAAAGATTATTTCTACATTTTCGATGGTGAAATTGTCTGAAAGTACTAATTTGGCGAAAAATAATATTTTTTTCACTATACATTGTTACAATAGTGGCGCTCAGCTTGACGGCCTCATCAGATGGTTTTACACGCTCCGCTTAAAGAAACCGGGACTTTTAATAGGAAGAAGGACCTATGGTCTTATCACCACATCTTCAATACCTACTATTATTTAATTGTAAAAAGTTTATGTTTGTCCGCGATGGACGCGAAAGCTACTAGACCGATTTCGATGTGTTTTTTTTGGTTTGGTACAACCTAAAATCTTACGTTTGTTTGATTGCAATCGGTTAAGTAGAACCAGAGTGTTATGATTAGTAGCGCTTAGGTCGCGATAACCGACTGTCACGCGGGCGGAGCCGCGTGCATAGGCTAGTAAAAGTAATATTATTTTAATCTTACTTTACTTTCATAGTGCGATTCGGATTCGGACCGAGACATGTGTAAATTACAGGATTTTAATGCGTAACCAGCGTGTACATGTTGGTACACAATACATAATAAATATAAGTACCTAATAGGTATGAATGATAAATTGAACTAAAGCTATGAACTCATTGAATACCTGTTTACCTATATTGTTTCTTAAAACTGCCTAAAAACGATGGTAGGTAGATGCTAGGGCCTTACTTTCAAAGGGATATGTAAAGAAAAACCCTACGACAAATCTTCAGTACACCCTTAGCTACTTCCCTTTTCCATAGGAAATAAAATCCAAAACCCTATCTCATGCACTTCGCGTAGGTCCACAGCGGATTCCCAAATTAAGGAGCATGCAGTTCGAGAATCTCATGATTAATACTGCATGAAACATAATTTGATTTAGGTATAATTCGAAAAAACCCAAAACAATATTTCAAAAAGTCTGACTCGTGAAGGATTCGAACCTCCGCCCTCCGATGATCAAGAGTACTTTATATCGGTGCTCTAACCTACTGAGCTAACGAGTCTTGATACACAGGACTTAAAATATCCATTTGTTTCGGCCATATGACGTCATTTCTCAACACAGATTGCCTACTCATTTGATTAGGTTGAGTCACGCAGAATGACAATGAATTACGTAATTTACCAAGAGCTCGAAGGATAGAATATATATGTATCTACTTCATTACTATACAAGGAGCACATAAACTCACGGTGCACCTGATGGAACGTGGTTACCATGGCAGATGGACGTTTGTGACACTAGGGGCTACCCACACTCGTGTTACCGACTCTATAGAAAGGTTAAGATAGCTTCTATGCCGCCAACGCAGGTCTTCCCATTGACAGCACAAAAACTATCCTGTGAGCTCTGGCTACCCTACTTACCGCCGGAAATATAAACTCAAGATTATTATACCTAATTGATGGGAGAAGGAGGTGAAGACAGGCGTGTAGAGTCGAGTGGAGAGACGAGTAGAAAATCGTGTAGAGCGCTAAAATTTACAACACTCCGCCATACTCGACGTTCACGCGGGCGGAGCCGCGGACAACGCATAGTGTTTCATATTCATAAATAAACTCTATAGGTGGCCACAATCCCGTCCCAATCGAGCAGTCCGACTGGGGAAGTACCTCCACCCTACAAAATATCACCGTTTAATAACCTTGTGTTGTGTTTTCGGTGGTGAGTAGGGTAGCCAGAGCTCACTAGAGAGGTTTTGTGATGTCAGTGGGAAAACCAAAGGCTTATTCTACATACTATTTATACTGTTGATTGATGGCACTTGGTGGAATTTGTTGTTACACATATTGAGAACTCACTTGTACTTTTCCACAGTATTTTTTATTTTTTAATAGACCTGACCGGTTTCGCCTTACGGCATCCTCAAAGGTTTACCTCATTCTACATCTTTTGCGCTGACGACACAGAATGTCTCTGTTGTTACAGGGGTTGCGGCACGAGTGTTATTCCTCTGGTGTTACACTCGCCCATAGGCCACGGTAACCACTTACCATCAGGTGGGCCACGTGCTTGTCTGCGACCTAAGTTGTATTAAAAAAATCGATATTATAATGATCACGTTGGTTACGTATAAAACATAATCTAGAAGGCATATAACGTCTGGTAAAAATATTTCCAAAATAATTATACAGGATCTGCTAAATGTAAATATTTATAAATATGCCTTGTGTATTTAAGAAGTGTTGTTTTTTTATTGATTTACGGATTGGATGCTTGATTTTTGGTTACATTGTTGTGGTAAGATATTAAATTAATAAGTTTCTTTATTAGAATAATTGAAATTAAGCAAGCTGAAGTGGCAATGGGCGGGGCACGTATCAAGAAGAACAGATAACCATTGGAGCCGAAAAGTTCTTTAATAGAGATTGCGTACCGTTACACGAAGCGTGAAACGGCCTCCTGTGATAGGTAAAGTTGAATGTACAGACCGCTTTCAACCGGTCGGATTGGAGGGCAATGGGGGAGGCCTCTAGCAAGAAGATCAGATGGCCGTTGGAGCCGAAAGGTTCTCGAACGGAGACCGCATACCGGTAAACGAAGAGTGAAACCGCCTCCTTTGAGGTGGACGTTCGACATGGGGAAAGGCGAGTGTACAGGTCGCCTCCAAACGGTTGGATTGGAAAGCGATGGGGGAGGCCTATGTTCAGCAGTGGACGTCCTATGGCTGAAAAGGTGATGATGACAAGGAGTTCTTGATTCTTTATTGCATACACAAAGTATAGAGATAATATAAAAAGGCGTGCCCAATATGATGAGTTCTCTCCTCGCAAACCTTTGAGTATCAGAGGAATAGGTATGGTAATGAAGAGAATGTGAAGTGTGTATTAAAAAGAAAAAGAAATTATAGATCATAAAAACGTACGGTGGACTCCAAAATTTCCTGGACACCTTTATATCTATAAATCATAGGATTATTTTAATGAGGATTATTTAAATTAGGCTTAGGCTGTCAAATGACTGCCTAATCTTCATAGGATTATTTTAATGAGGATTATTTAAATTAGGCTTAGGCTGTCAAATGACTGCCTAATCTTTCGAAAACGATCCTTTTTCGCCTACGAACTACGAACGAGCCTCAACTTAATTACGCATATTGACGCGATCATATTTTGGAAAAATTAATAATTTAACTTTAGATTTGCTTGACGTTTCGGCCATGTTGCACTAGCTGTGGTCACAAGCTGAATAAAAAAATATTTTTTTGATGGCACTTAGTGGAATTGAAATTGTCCCTCATTTATTGATAACACACTTGTACTTCTCCATAATATTGAGGAGAAGTTTGATAATCTGGAGAAATACAAGTAATAACATACTTGTATTTCTCCAGATTATCAAACTTTATAAAAACTTTTTCAGGTTTTAGCCATTATTTCGGCAGTGTTAACGGTAGCAACTTTTGATGATACCTATAATCAACATAAATCCGACAAAGGCAAGACTATCGCCATTGCCCTGGCATGTTGTAGTATATTTATCCATATATTATGCGTACTTTTCTGCCTCTTGTTGGTAATTGGTATACATACGGTAAGATATATCTGTTTTCAAACTTTATTTTAAGTTGCTAAGATTTTGATTTGATTGATTTTGGACCTTAGTCGGGAGAGAAGCGAATCCTTTTTTTATCGTACGCAAAATCCACACGGATACCATTTCCACCAATGCCGGTGGAGGTGATTATGTCGGACTCGAACCGACTAAAACGCACGCCGTTCTATGGTCATTTGATTAGCGGAGGTGAGTAAATAACAAGACATACATCTCGCACCCCGGATTGACCTGGGGACATCTCTTGAGAGAAACGAATCTGTAATGCGCAACTGAACATAAAATAAAAAACGCCATTAAATTTAGAACTTCACTTCTACACTATTAAAGTTTAAAATTATATGGCATCGTGTGGAGTGAATGTAATAATGTAATAATCTCTTTTTCTTTTAATTTTGAACTTTAAAAGCTACAGTCATAAAGTCAAAAATTCATTGGCAGTTTTTATAATCACAGTTGATTGATATTGGTTAACTATTAGTACAATCGGAGACCTGGAAGGATTAGACAGAATATTAGTGTTCTCAGTTGCTGTTCTTTAAAAAAAAAATGTAGGTAGAATATATTTTTATTAGAATAATTTTCCTTCAGTAATGGCAAGATTTATAATATTTCTTTGTTTAATTTCAGCATATACGTGGTTTCGTCAAGGCATTTCTTATATACGCTGCAGTGTGCATAGTGGTGGCCATAATCCTGTTTATTACTAGCATCATATACGGAGCCAGTGCTTTCGCTATTATCAGAGACATCATTATCATTTGTATGTACCTCTATGATATTTATTATAATTCTTATAAGTAGCTGGCCTTCCCTTCAAACTACATCCAGGCCGCCAAGAATCTACAAACCAGGTACAAACTGGGTGGGCGACTTGGAAGTCCCTTAATAAGTTAAGTTCCCTAGTTGACTGCTACAAGTAGTGTTGTAAAAGACTCGAGTCTTGAAGTCTCATTTAATAGAACTTGAGCTATTTTTGAAGACTCGAGTTTTATAAATAAAACTAAGAACTCAAGTCCTTCAGAATTTGGAGTCCTTTGTAAAAAGACTTGAGTCCTGCTAAAAAGAACTCAAAGACTGAGTCTTTTAAAAGAACTCATGACTGAGTCCTCTAAATCCGTGGTTGTATAGTTTAGCATTAAAATCACAATGAATATAAATTTGTATATTATTTATTTATAAATGATAGACTATTTTAGTACAAACTTAGTTTCGGCTAGATAGCGCTCTGTAAATTGTTCCAAAAAAATTGATTTATGTTATTTTATAAGTAAACGGTATTATGGGTGTTTAATATTTTATTGAGACATTTTAACTCGCATTTTGATCAGCTAATCGTCAGTCTACAGGTGGATAGTTTTGATTAGATTATTTGCGCTAGTGAAATTTAATTATTACAATTTTTTATTATGTGATTTAGTTTTAATCAAAAAATAAATGTGGATGACGATATAAAATCACCTATTACCTACTATGTACCTATTATGTATCTATCTATTGGATAATGGATAATGAATAATACACTAACTCAAGTTCATGACTCAGTCTAGTTCAAAGAACTTAAAACTCGAAAGGACTCTGAAGACTCAAAAGACTCAAAGGACTCGGAACTCATGAGACTAACGAGTCCTAGTCTTGAAAAAAGACTCAAGTCCCGAAATGAAGACTAAAAGACTTGAGTTTTTTACAACACTAGCTACAAGGCTGCATCGCGAAAGCGAAGTTTTCGCAATAGTACAACATACTTTTCTTTATCGTGCGCAAAATCCCCACGGATACTACCTCCGCCAAAACCGGTGGATAATGTCGGACTCGAACCGACGAAAACGCATGCCGTCCATGGGCCCTTGATTGCCGGAGGTGGGATTATACAAAACATATCTCTTGCACCCCGGCAGACCCGGGGACATCTCTGTTGAGATGACCCTCTTCCCCTAATGTGGGGACCATGGTGTCCCCATCTATCCCTGGGTATGGGGTGGGACTAAATCTTTGAAACTACGCAACGGATTTTGATGCGGTTTTAAATAGATAGAATGGTTAAAGAGGAACGTTTATATGTATATAACATCATGCTACGACCAGTAGGTGCGGAGTTAGAATGAAAAATGTTGCAAAAACGGGGTGATGCAGACGAAGTTGCGCGGGTCAGCTAGTAGGTACATAAAAACGACAACCATCGACCGCGACCCGCCAAGCGTGACTATCCGAATGGGAAATAATTATACTTAATTTAATTTAATTACTTTTTCAGTACTATTCATCTACTTTTTCTTGGTGGTCAGAAGCTACTACTATAAGATGGAACAATACCGAGTGACGTCAACCCGCGCAACCCAACCCGAGTAATCAGAAATAATTGTTACTAAATAAAATTATTTGATTTATTATGAATTATATCTATAATTTTGAATGTTTGTTGTTAATATAGCCGCGGTAGCCTAGTGGTATGGGTAATGGACTGCTGAGACGAGGTCTCGGGTTCGATCCCAGGTTTTACCATGGCACACACCAATGACTTTTCGATGCTTTTCGATAAGTTATGTGTGTATTTATCGCAGGTTTATAAGTGCCTGGTTAATAGCAATAGACTCGCAACCAATTACATTGGAACCTAAACATAAACTGTCGAAATGTGGGTGCTAGCACCTCTGACTACCCCTTCGGGGATATAGGCGTGAGTTTATGTTATTTTTTTATATAATATCATAATTTATGTTAAGTTGTTAAATATTGTAAAGTAATACTAGCAATAGCCAACACACTATAGTTTGATACGGCGACATGGCCACCTACGCTCCATGCCGGGAGAGAATGCCGCGTCTACATTTACGTAACTTTTTACCATGAGCGAAGAGTCAGAAATGCGGGTAGTCGCGTATTGTAGCTGTAGCCCTAGCACGAAATACTATCGAATTCGTAATGTAAAGGTATCGACACAACGGAGCATTGCGATTGGCGGGCTACACACGCACACAGATTCACAAGAGGCAGACTGCCAATCACAATGCTCCGTTCTCTCGAAACCTTTACATTACGAATTCGATAGGAGTTCATGCTAGTGCTACTGAGCTTAAATGAAATCATCGATTGATTGGCGTTCGCAACATGCAAATTAGAATTGTTCTGAACAATTCTAGTTTGCGTGTTGCGTGCCCATGTGCCACAAGTTGTTACGTCCACACTCAACGTCATGTCTTGATGCCACGCTGTCCGGTCTGCTGTTCATGTCACAAAACTGTACGCACCTAGTAGGTGCGTTTAAATCAGTTAGCATACATTCATGATGCATCGAAATTAACTTGCTAATTCAAAACGTACGATTATACATTTCCTATTCAACCTAGTTTTTATCCAAGCGATTAAACGCATTTACTTAGTAAGTAACTACTTGTGAGTTGCTTAAAATACCGGTCAAGTGCGAGTTAGAATCGTGTAATAAGAGTTCCGTACTTAACTTCCAACTGGACTAAGAATCAGGCGTGGATTCGGGTTTGGAAACAGGTTTTGGACACAGGTACCCGAATGTTGAGAAGTACGAGCCTTGGTTTTATTTAATTATATGCGAAGATAGTCTACGAATACCTCCCACCAGAGGCGGTTGGGGAGGATTTGTCGTACTTAAACTGACTAAAACGCACGCCGTCTTTGGGTTTTTAGTTGCCGGAGGTGAGATAAGAACCACCATTACCTTTGCACCCCGGCAGACCAGGGGCTCTTCCGAGATAGAGCAAAATAATGCATACCTGTTCTGTGATAACAGTATGTAACAGTGCAAACAAATGTTGATAAATCACACATAATAAATAAATAAATATCCCACGGATAACCCAAGGCTACCATTTTGGTCTGGTTTTTTTTAAATCCATAAAAAGGTGACGAGTTTTTTCTCCCGTGCGGTAATCTCCACGGATACTACAGATAGTCACAGGACACTGAAGTAACAATGAACTGGTCACATCTCTCGAAGGTATATGCCCTGCTCAAACGCTGCATAAACATCTGAATCTTTTGACTGCAGCCTTGATTTGATTTGAGGATACGCTTAAGCGAACAAATGTGGTGTGTACTTAACCGTCTCTACCACGATGAATATTCTGATAAACTCTTCTAATTAGTCCTACCCTCTCCAGTCGTTCAAAAGACATTAACACGTTCCGGGACACTCGGCTTTTGGCAAAGTTTTAAATATGACACCATAAATTCCCATACATTTTATCATACCGTCTATAAACGTACTACCATATTACGTATTCTTGTAATTTTTTGAAACAACAATACCGGCCATAGACGGTAACGCCTGAGGGAGGAACGTCATACTATTACTAACAATGGCAATGTAATATGACAGTGCGGCTACAGACGGTACCGTCTATAGGCGGTCTGTCGTTTTACATACATATGAAAAGGCTTATTATAACGGACCGTCTACAGGCGCTAGCGCCTGTGGACGATATGTCATAATTAAGTTTGGTTTTATGTATCCTAAGGCAATAACGGCGTTAGGCGGCACCGCCTTTAGACGTATTGCCATTCCACATAGACCGGTTGATAACCTTATTGACAATACGGAGATAGGCTTACCGCCTAGAGGAGGTTTCTCATGATATAGGTATTTCTGAAATTGTTATATGACACTGAC
Source organism: Pelosia muscerda (assembly GCA_963691645.1). Taxonomy (NCBI): domain Eukaryota; kingdom Metazoa; phylum Arthropoda; class Insecta; order Lepidoptera; family Erebidae; genus Pelosia; species Pelosia muscerda. The sequence goes on along the minus strand of OY829109.1, from coordinate 15,205,480 downwards.
GTTATAGCCATAATGTACCTACTTAAGTTTTCTTATAATACCACCTACACTAAACGGGTAAGAAAATAATAAACACAGCTAAATCAATCTTTTGTTTTAATCATCTTTAACAGTAGTCTTTAGTTTTCTTTCATTTAGATCCTTTAACTTATTTTAAATTAAGTAACATTTTTTTAAAAGGTAAAGTTATTTAACTTTTACCTTATAAAAATACATGAAATAAAGTAAATTCAAAACTTAAAATCGGATAGTTGAAGTTAAAAAATTATTGCCGATCAGAATTAGAAATATTATGACAGGTTTCAAAGCATTCTGGACAAAGTGGAGGAGATTTGGGGCACCCGCTGCATCGGTAGCTTGTCTCTCTTCTCCATTTTGGTTCCTGACTAAGGCAAACTCTACAGTTTAGAAAAGAATACTTCTTTTTGGATTTTTTTTTATGGCACGTCAATTTGACTTTTCCTCGCCTGATGTTAAGCTGAAGGCAAAGTCTCATGAAAGAAGGGTCACCATTGCAAACATGTTCAGTGCTACAATGGTGGCGCTCAGCTTGACGGCCTCATCAGATGCTTTTTCACGCCCCGCTTAAAGGACCCGGGTCTGTAGGAAGAAGGAAACACGTGCGCCGGCAAGGAATTCCAGGACTTAATGGTGCGGCAGAGAACAGACTCACCGAAACGCTTGGTTCTTGATGGAATATTCTGTACCGTATGCGAGTGATATCTAAACCCTGCACGTGTTGTCCTGTGTAGGAAAGGGGAGGATGGGATTAATTAGAAGAGCTCATCAGAACATTCACCATGGTAGAGACGGTAAAATACTGCCAGGAACGCAACATCTCTACGCATCTGCAAAGGCTCGAGGGTATTTGTGACCTCATGACTCCCAACCCAATAATGCGGACCGCACGTCGCTGCAACCTGACGAGAGCATCTAATAAGTACTTTGCGGAGCCATCCCAGAGATGCGAGCAGTATTCCACGCAGGAGCGAATTTGTGTCTTATAAAGAAGACACCGCTGCTCCGGCGTGAAAAAACGTCTTACCCTGTTCAAAACTCCGAGTTTACGCGAAGCTGTTTTGATGATGCTCTCGATATAGTTTTTGGTGTTCAGTTTGCAGCGCACGTCCATACCGAGTATATTGAGGTTATCCTGTAATGGCAGTGGTGTGCTCTGAAGAGTGGGAAGAGGAAGGAAAGGAAATGTCTTTGCTGTAAACGCGCATGCCTGCGTCTTCTTGGCATTGAACTCAACCAGGTTCTCAGATCCCCATTGGTCAAGCCCAGTGACCAGAAGTCGCCTTTTTTCCGCTATATCAGATTGCTTATCCATAGTAACTCCCGTGTACAGTGCTATCGTCTGCATAGCAGTGGATGTTGCCGGTGGACAGCATGTCATTGATATGCAGAAGAAAGGCGCTGTAATGCGAATTGGCCAATGACCACCGTCCATTGTCGACGTCGAGGTGCTTTGTTCAGGTTCAAGAGCTCTTGGTGGATACCTCTTCCATATGTCAACAGAGACAAGTTCTTTCCCAACAACATCATCACTAAGTTTCATTAAACTTCACTACTGTCGTCATCACCATCTGGGATATAATTTGTATCGGAGCCGAGCTCACCATCTACATCACTGTAAGGGTCGTGGTGGCTTTCGTTCAAGTCGTCTTCGACAGCAAATAGTTTAGACGCCATCTGTAAAACAATATTATGCAAGTATCCACTATAGAATCAGTTAATTCCGAACAAAAATGTTAGGTAAATAGCATTTGAACAGTATGTTTATGTTTAGTAATTTATTACTTATACGACGGAAAAACAGTACTAATGTATAATACTATACACATATTATTCGAATTAAGTTAGGTTAATAAGTAAAATAAGCTTTATTTACCTTTTTTTTGCTGCCAAAAATGTCAAACCAAACCCAGCGAAGCAACGACCTCGCGGCGTGGCACACGCTGTGACACTAAATTATGAACGCGTTGTATCTTGTACGGTAGGTCTACGGCTGTCGACGGTGTGTACATATTGTTTTGGTACATGAGCTCTTGTATGAGTGTGTTGAAAAAGAACTCGACAAGAGTTTACTGTGTCACATACGAACGATCGAAGTCGCGTGATGTGACACTAAACCACGTGCTTCCTAGATATGTTATGGGAAAGCTACGACTATCGACGGTTCGCCAAATATAATGAAATGAAGTTCACCGCTCTTAGCCGTACTGTCACGTAGCGAGATACCGAGGTAGCGTCGACAAGCGGTCTGTCCCGGAATGTGTTAAGCGCAAGACTTAGATATCGATTACTGTCCAGAATATTCCATTAAGATATAAGCAGTTCAGTGAGTCTTGCCTTTGCCGCATCATTAAGTCCGTGAATTTCTTATCAGCTCACGTGTTTCCCTCTTCCAATAGTCCCGGGTCCTTTAAGCGGGGCGTGAAAAGGCATCTAATGAGGTTGTCTAACTGAGCGCCACCATTGTAACATTGTACATGTTTGTAATGGTAACCCTCTTTCCTGAGACTGCCTACAGGTGAAGTCAAATTAACGTGTCCTATTAAAAAAATATATTTACTCAAAACGTAAGATGTAAGATGGAACTTGAACGTTTGGACACGAATACGTGTTCATAATGAAGAATAACTTGACATACAGACAGACAGTCATTGTATAAGAGTTTTATGGAACCCCAAAAATGCATTGGAAACTACTAAACACTTAAACTACGTCTATTATTCATATTCATGACGCTGAAGGATGTCCCTAATTTTAGGATTCTAAACTGTAAATTATTCCAGATTTTACGCAAGGCGATTAGACGATATTGTGCTATTATTCATACAGCTGAAGAATATGGCAATTTTTTTGACTACATGTGACTCTCCCTACACTCGATTACCCCGAAACCTTTTATTTGATAATATAACAAAGTTTTTTATGCTTAAGTCGTCAAATTGACTGCACCACGCCAGATGGTAAGTAGTGGTGTAGTCCAGAACATGGTGATCGCCGTTACAGGTGCAGTCCCCACCCTGACGGCCTCGACAGTTGTTTTTTCACGCCCCGCTTGAAGGACATGAGATTGTAGGATGAAGGAAACACGGTGCTGGCAGAGCATTCCAGGATTTAATGTTTTTTTTTTGGATTAAGTAGTTTAAATTAAGCAATTTCATTTTAAACCGAAACATTTTTATGCCAATCGGGGCATACAAATGTCCCGGTTTAAGTTAAAATTGCTTAACGTTTATTTTAAGCCGCTTGTCCCGACTAATATCCGGGGGAGGATTTATCTTCTATGAAAATACGATCACAAGGTGGGAAGGGGAATGCTCGTCTGAATCTATGTAAATAGAACCAGAAGGGTAGGAGTAAAATAAACTAGCTCCCGCAGAACAAAAAGCCAAAGAACGCTTCTCCAAAGTAGAGGCTGCAACAGTGCTGTGAGTCGGCGAGCGCAGATAAGAGATAAGGCGGCGGCAGAACCCTTAAGGTTCAACAACGGTACTCACACTCCGAAGCGGGTGATATACTTGACGACAGATGGGAAACGGTCGCAAAATTAAACACAATCAACTTCAAGGTAGGGTCCCCCAAGGTAGGTAGTTTGGCCCAACATTATGAGTTGCGCAGTTGTTACAGAAATTGAAAATATATGGAATACTAAAACCATTATATCGTGATCACATTAATGAATTTGATCAAAATGTAGTCAACATCAATGGTGACAGCGTTATTCCAAGTTTGTGAACAAGGCAAAGATAAACAACATAATTATAACATAACATAAACTCACGCCTCTATCCCCGAAGGGGTAGGCAGAGGTGCTAGCACCCACTTTTTGCCAGTTTATGTTTAGGTCCCAATGTAATAGGTGGCGGGCCTATTGCCATTAACCAGGCACTTATAAACCTGCGATAAATACACACATAACTTCGAAAAGTCATTAGTGTGTGCCATGGTAAAACCTGGGCTCGAACCAGCGACCTCCTCTCAGCAGTCCACTACCCATACCACTACGGTGCCGCGCAAAACATGCACTGTTATCCATCGAATGAATTTTAACGGCTTTATTTGTTATTGAAAGAGACTATAGGTACAAATGAATTGTTCAAAGATAGGCAGGATAGTTTCAATGTGATACAGACAGTCTACGAACGCGCCATGGACAGAATAATATTTACTGTGAATGGAGAGAAATGTTCCGGTAAGTGTTTCCATAATCATGATAAAAACGTAAGCTTGTTAAGATTTCAATACTCGGTTTGATGACTCAGAAATAATAAAAATGGTTATGAAACCAATTAAACCTGAGTTATGGATATTGAAGGATATCAATCATATTAATGCTGAGATGGTAATAGTGATGAAAAGCTTTAGATACCTACAACTATGATTATAATTTAAATGAATAAAAATGAAAGTTAAAAATGATAGTTATGAATTTAGTAATATATTTTGACTTTGAACCGACAATCTAATATTGTATAATTACTTTTGTATGACTTTAGGCGGAACTTTAGGCCTCTTTCATGGGACTTTGCCTTCAGCTTAACATCAGGCGAGGTTAATTCAAATTGACGTGCCATAGATAAAAAAAAAAACATGGAAGAGCATAATAATTATTATTTAATATAACACCTTTGTACCACCTATGATGAACGAAATAAAGATTATTGAATAAAAATCAAGGGGTTGGCGGGGGACAAAGAGGAGTGACGATTACTCCATCGACAAGAGCATAGCTCTTAAGTTTAGAGAGAGAGAGAGACTAAAAATAGTCTATTTCAGCGAAATTCATCCAGCCGTATTTTCGTGATTGACTAATAAACAATTTGACTATTTATAGCATGGTATAAATATCGATGGTAGAAATTGTATAGCTGTAAATTGCTAAAACGGTGTAAATAGATTTAAAATACCATTAGAATCAGAAAAGATACTGCATCGAATAATCCGGATCTCATATTGATTACGATGAAAAAAAACTCGTCGTTACTGTTACAAAAATTACCCCTGCACATTTTGGTGGGCAAAAATCTTGCCTTTATGTCTTGGCTTTTGTTTTTTACTACTTACAGCGATTAATATTTGTTTCTTATTTTGAATACTTGATATTTGGTTTAGATATTTGAATACTCCCTCAATAACTTACGATATTCTTCTGTTTCGGATAAAATGAAAACTGAATTATTGCAAGTTATAAAATAATAACCTAAGAATTACCCAATTATTTCATTATAACATTTGAAGGCTGCTACCAAAATATAACTATGTACAAAAAAATCATCGACTGATACTTTCCAAGTCGTTAATTAGTAGTGATTGTGCTGCTAAGCACGTACCTAATAAAATTAATTACCTTGTGATTTACACGGCATAGCAAGGAATCGGGTCCATTTTTCTCCCAAAATTTATTTAGCTGCAACATTTTCGGTAAAGGTACCCATTTTCTTTTCAAAGTGCCCGATTGGCGACAATAGCAATAGCAATGGAGGCTATGATTGTAGTTTTTTTCCCTTTTTAAATAGTAGGACAACTTACAACAATTAGGTTTTCTGCTATCGATATTCTTATTTCATAAGAGGAAATACGCTGATCATAGAATTCATCTAATTACTGGCAATAAACTGATCTGGTGTTTTCCAGTTGGTCACGAAGTGGACTCGGATACTTCTCTCAACGACTACCTCCGGAACCATTTAAACCAAAGGGGAACTAAATACATGTGCAAGGAGGGCGGGTGCGGCGCTTGTGTGGTAGCTGTCACTGTTGAAGATCCTCACCGCAGAACATTTTCTGTTAATTCGGTAAGTTCTCTACAGAGAGGTTTAAAACATTTTACAAAGATTGGGCACAGTTCTAAAGGGTGATGGCGTTTTGAGCTAAGCGATTATTTCTAAACTAGTTAACTATTGCTTGCAAATGTGATTCTGTTCCCATAGAAAACCCTACTTTGTTAATTTGAAAATACCTGTTTAAGTAATGACTGTACATAGTATAAAACAAAGTCACGTTCTCTGTCCCTATGTCCCTTTGCATGCTTAAATCTTTAAAACCACGCAACGTATTTTGATGCGGGTTTTTTTAATAGATAGAATGATTAGAGAGGTAGGTTAAAGAGGAAGGTTTATATGTATATAACATTATGCTACAACCAATTGGTGAGGAGCAGAAGTGAAAAATGTTGCAAAAACGGGGTGACGCAGACGAAGTTGCGCGGGTCACCTAGTATAATAATAAACAAGAATAAAATAAACAGTCGGAAAAGTGTTTCTGTTATTCGAAGTAATAATTTCTATTGCAGTGTTTGGTGTCAGTTACATCATGCCACGGCTGGGAAGTCACCACCATAGAGGGGATAGGGAGCAGGGGCAAGGGATATCACCCTATACAGAAAACGTTAGCTGAATACAATGGAACGCAGTGTGGATACTGTTCCCCGGGATTTGTGATGAGCATGTACAGGTAAGTGGGTTCGGTGATGGACTGCTGAGACGAGGTCTCGAGTTCGATCACAGGTTTACCATGGCACACACTAATAACTTTTCGATGGTATTCGAAGTTATGAGTGTATTTATTGCGGGTTTATAAGTGTCCGGTTAATGGCAATAGGCTCGCCACCTATTACATTGGGTCCTAAACATAAACTGGAGAAATGTGGGTGCCAGCACCTCTGCTTACCCCTTCGGGGATACAGGCGTGAGTTTATGTTTATGTATCTGCTCCTGCGGTCTGCGGCCGGCTTCGGAATCATACCTTTAATCATATTTCAAGTTATTCCATTACAATGTAACTACATTTATGTTAATTAGTGTTGTTGTTATTATAGTAATATCTATTGGTAGACTCATTTCCTTTTGTAACTTTTTGTTTTTTTATAGATATTTTTGTAACACAAAGTGTATGGTACATTCGAAGTACCTAATTATTTCACGTTTCGCATCGAACAACGCCTCCTGTGAAGCAGTCGCATTTACTATTGCCACGTCACAGAGGAAACCTTAATCTATCTCTGTACATTATTTTTTCCATTTCAGCTTACTGGAATCGAAGCATTACGATTTAACACAATGTGAAATTGAAAACTCGTTTGGAAGCAATACTTGTAGATGTACAGGCTTAAGACCGATACTTGAAGCTTTTAAAAGTTTTGCCACAGACGCACCAAAACCTCCGCCGAAAATTGAAGATATAGAAGATTTACACATTTGTGTAAATAAAGGGAATTGTAAAACATGTGATAAAAGCTGGTGTTTTATCAACAAAAGTGATATAGATGATAATAAGGTGAAACAAATCGAACTAAAAGATGGACACGTATGGTACAGAGTTATCGAGTTGAAAGATATTTTTAAAGTATTAGACGACGAAGGTTACGATTCTTATATGCTGGTAAATGGAAATACAGGCAGAGGTAAGATAAAAATATGTAACATAAACTTAATAGTCACGTTTTACTGCCGCCAAAACAGCCAAATAGTCTTTATCATAAATCCTTTCATAGAAGTAAGTTGCTGGAAGATAACGTATATTGAGTTAAAAACGCCTCTGTACATGGTTCTAGCATTATTTTAAGTATGATATTTGTACTATGTGTTTGCAATTAGGAATAAAAGCATGGTTGGTTTTATTCTTAATTGCAAACATTTATATTTATCACCGTATAAAACATACTTTTTATACCGTATGATTATATTTATGTAGTTATATACTTGATTAATAGATGAGTACCAACTTTTTGATATGCAGAAGATAGTAGTTAGTCACCAAAAAAATCATTACTGATAGCTAACGGTAAAATGATGCAACTTATGAAACTTTTATTTCAGGAGCTGTCCCAATTTTAGCTTTTCCACGTGTACTCATAGACGTAAGTCAAGTAACAGCTCTTAAAGGATATTACTTCGACCAAAATCTGGTATTTGGTGCTGGCATAACGCTTACTGATTTAATGGAGTTATTCAAAGATGTTGCTAAAGAACATGATGAGTTTCGATATCTGCAGAAGCTGTACGATCATTTGGATCTTGTAGCGCATATACCTGTTAGAAACGTAAGACATTTATTGAAAACGAATTTAATTTGAGGAAATAAGTAAATAAGTGATCTTAAAAAACGATATCTTTTCAGATTGGTTCCGTTGCTGGCAACCTAATGGTGAAGCACCGAAAACCAGAATTTACTTCTGATGTGTTCTTACTTTTGGAAACGGTCATGGCTACTTTAGTTATAGGTTAGTCAGTTCTGTATCTCCTTTTTTGTAGTAAGATTAAAAATCTAAATACAGAACAGATAATAGTGTACCAACGTACTCAAAATAATTAGTTCAGGATAAGTCAGATGGGATCAAGAAATATTCTTTCAACTGCTGTAATTTTTGAGATAACTTAAAAAAATAAATGTAGAAGCACTAAACACTGTATTCCTATTAGTATATGAAGCACATACTATGCGAGTGCCACGCCTTAGGAAGACATCGAATGGATCTACTCGGTAGGGGTTACCCCAAACCAGAGAATTACATGCACCTGCGATTGAGAAGAACGGCCACCTTGATAGAGAGGGCTATCCCTCCTCTAACCTAGGGGCTAGAGTGAGGTCGACACAAAGGATCCAATAGGGTTGAAGTGTCCGTGAAAGCTCCAGAGCACGCACCCCAATAACATAAGATAAGATAAGATTCCTATTAGTGATTAAAGATCTTAAACGATATATAAATTACTAACTTTTCAGTTAACAAGAATTCATCCATTGAAGTGACTCCAGAAGAATTTTTGTCATTAGACATGAAGGGCAGAGTCATTACTCAAGTGAAAGTACCACCGCTTTCTAAGAACTACCAGTTTGTTTCGTTTAAAGTAAGCAATAAACATTATTATGGACTCTAAAAATAATAATACGTCAGCACCTCAAACGTCTGATTATGAACTGCAAGGTTTATTAACTTTTTACCTATACCATGATCGCGTTAATTCCCGTTTACATATTATCAATGCAAGGTTTATGACGATAAATTTTAACTTATCTATATGTGTTGTGGGTATTTCTATGGTATGGGAATTACTTACGGGAAACGTTTTAATACCCGTGGTTTTGGCATCGACGGTTATCTAGAAAATAATCTTAGGTAATGCCATTGTTGTACTTTTATCGATATTACATTTTTAGGTAATGCCACGTGCTCAAAATGCTCATGCTCAAGTAAATGCTGCCTTTTTATACGAATTTGATTCTTACAATGGAGGATTGGTAAAGTCGGCCAGAATAGTCATCGGTGGCATATCAGGTAGCTTCGTACATGCTAGAAAGACAGAAAAGTTCTTACATATGAAGAAAATATTCAGTAATGAAGTACTCCAGCAATCATTAAAGATATTAAATGGAGAATTGAAAGCCGAAGAAATAGCTGGGGAGATGAAACCTGAGTATCGGAAGAAATGCGCACTTGGTTTGTTTTATAAGGTAAATGAAGAATTAATTCCCAACACAATTTCATAATTATAATTAGACTAGCTGACCCGCGCGACTTCGTCTGCGTCACCCCGTTTTTGCAACATTTTTCATTCCTGCTCCGCACCTGTTAGCATGATGTTATATACATATAAACCTTCCTCTTTAACCATTCTATCTATTAAAATAAACCGCATCAAAATCCGTTGCGTAGTTCTAAAGATTTAAGCATACAAAGGGACAAGAAAAATAGGGACAGAAAACGCGACTTTATTTTATACTATGTAGTGATTACAGAATTATGTTTTTAAGAATAAAAATACACTAAAATGGAACAATTATGATGATGTTGTATTTTTAATATTCTTTATAATTTTACAGGGTTTACTTGCTTTAATACCTCAACAGAAGTTAAAACCTTACTACCGTTCCGGAGCCAGGGATTTGAGAAAAACAAGACCACTATCCAAAAGCATCAATGTTTACGACACCAACCCTGTAATATGGCCTGTAAATGAACCAATGCCAAAGGTTGACGCTTTAATTCAATGTGCAGGAGAATCGAAATATGTTAACGATTTGCCTACACAGCCAAATGAGGTATTCTGTGCGTTTGTGACATCAGATATCTGTACTGGTGAAATATTGAGCATTGATCCTGAAGCTGCTTTGGTGAGTTCAACTATTTTATTTTTTACTAGCTGTCCCGCGCAACTTCGTCTGCGTCACCCCGTTTTTGCAACAAAATGTTCCTGCTCCGCACCTATTGGTCGTAGCATGATGTCATATACATATAAACCTTCCTCTTCAACCATTCTATCTATTTAAAAAAACCGCATCAAAATCCGCTGCGTAGTTTTAAAGATTTAAGCATACAAAGGGACATAGGGACAGAGAACGCGACTTCATTTTATACTATGTAGTGATAACTGTTATAAAATAAATTACGTGTTAGAAAGAGTATTTCTAAAATATTTAGTATTCAAAAACATTTTCTTATTTCATAGAAAATACCTGGCGTTTTAGCATTCTTCTCAGCAAAGGACATACCTGGAAAGAACTCATTTTTGCCTCTAAAGGTATTGGGTGTTGTGGCACCTGAAGAAGTTTTCGCAGAAAAATTCATTAAGTACTATGACCAACCTATAGGTCTAATAGTAGCTGAAACAGAAAAGTTAGCTAACAGAGCCGCACTGCTTGTAAAAGTTAATTACAGAGTAGATAAAAAGAAACCTATTTTGACTGTAAATGATGCAAGAGAAAGAGACACTAGTCGCATAACTCTTTTTACATTATTCCCTGCAAGAGATCGCGGACTCGATGTCCAGAAAATCACAAAAGGTTGTGACAATATATTTTGGCAATACCACTTTACTATGGAGACTCTGTCAGTAGTTTGTAGACCGAGTGAAGTTGGCCTCGATGTCTCAGCTGCGACTCAATATTTGGATGCCGTGCATATAGGTATTTCGGAAGCACTGAATCTTCCACAAAATAGGTGAGAATTATTTTAATGTGGTAATATATATTTCAGTGTAGCTTAGATTCAAGATGGCAAATATTATCCTATTAGCCAATCCAGTAAACCTGATTCACATTAGAATCCTCTCTGCAATCTCCAATCTCCTCTTCCATCTTTTATTTTATATTGTTTTTTCCAGAAATGATATTTTTTTAGTCATTCTGTTAAACAAATCCAGCCAAATAAAAATTATCCAAATCAGTCCAGCCGTTCTCTTTTCATAAAATGGTGTACATAACACTATTTTTCAATTTCTTTCCAATCCATTTTTATTTCTATCATACATTATTTCTCATTTAAATAAGAAACCATAAACGTGATATCTACATTGGTACATAGACATAGTATGAATATTAAGTATGTCCTGAGGATTCCTTAATTCGTTACTTATAAAGATAAATATTACTCGTGTGCAGAATTAATGTTGCCGTACCCCGCTGTGGTGGCGCGTATGGCATAAAAATTACACGCACCAGTCTAGTAGCTGTTGCTTGTGCGTTGGCATCCTACCTCTTAGACAGACCCTGTCGATTCGTTATGAGCATCCAAGCTAATCTACGAATCATAGGCAGGCGATTACCTTGTACCAGAGACTTTGAGGTAAGAACCTAGGTTAACGAAAAATAAAATAGTTTGACAGTAGTTAACAAAAATGAGAATCCAAATTATTCAACAGGCTGGTGTCAATAACCGTGGTGAGATCCAGTACTTAGAATACCATATATATGAAGACCATGGACATATGCTTAGTGAAGGCGTCGAATTTTCAGTGCTGACTGCGATCAAAAACTGTTATGATAATAGACGATGGCAGTATAAAATATATACGGTTCTTACCGATACAGCGGCCAATGTTTTCGCTAGAGCACCAGGTATTCAAACATTTACTTGTTAATAATTAAATAAGTTTGATACTCTCCAAGACGTTAATTTACCAATAGGCCACGTTCACACGGCGACCATTGGATTCGATTTTTTCACGTATAGGTACGGTTTTACCGTATACGATGCAATTGTTCACACGGCAACCATTCGATTCGATTTTTTCATGTATACGGTAAAAACGGCGTGTGAACGAGACAACATGAACATAAGCGCCACTGCGTGTCGTATTCGATAAAATCGTTTCGAAACAACTTCGCACGGTATACGTTAAAATATATTTTTCGAATACGGGATTTTCCCGTATGAACGCCGTGTAAACAATTTTTAAGTTTTCATATATATTCTGTTGTTACTACTCTATTCGATAAAATCTCGTATAGGTACGGTATACGGGAAAATAATCGCCGTGTGAACGTGGCCCTGCGTGGTTAGCCACCACGTTACCACGTAATTAATTGCCTTGCTATTTACACCGCATACCGTCTCCGAACTATGATGAATTGAAGGGGTTACTATATACATTTTATTTGCATTTTGAACGACTGCTGCGCAGGAGGCGCGAGTTCTGCGGTATGCGAGGTCCGCTCAGTGCAAATATTTGTATGCATGAATATGGCTTTTTGCACTGGTTTGGTCGTGTCTCAGAGAGCACGTTAACTTTATGGCAGTCGTTACGGGTTGTTGAATCCATCAAAAGTTCGACTAGCCTAATTATAGAACTTTGATATCACCAATTTGGTTGTGGAGGTCCGATGGCAGTCGCTTCACGGAAAATTTTGAAGTTCAGCCGGATCTTAGTTAGACTAAAAAGTCGACCCCAAACTGAATTGTGAATAGACTCAGAGAATGATGATAGGTTTAATTAAGTGAACCACAGTGTCCTAGTCAGTGGGCGTACTCAATTTTTTAATATATATTTTAGGAGCGCTGGAGGCTATTACGATGACTGAAAGTATAATGGAACAAATATCCTATGAATTACAATTAGATCCTGTTGATGTAAGACTCAACAATCTAGAACAAACAAACACTATAGTTAGAGAGATTGCTCAAAAACTTCTTCAAGATGGGGAATATTCAAAACGGAAAGAAGAAATTGAGAATTTTAATAAACTTAACAGATGGAAGAAACGTGGATTGAGAGTTGCTTTCATGGATTATCCTATACCACTTCTGATAAACTATCAAGTACTTATGTCAGTATATCATGGAGATGGTACAGTCGTTGTTATGCATGGAGGAGTAGAAGTCGGTCAAGGCATCAACACAATGGTAATGCAAGCCGTGGCATATACACTTAACATTTCTATCGACAAAGTAAAATGTAAAGCGCCCGAAGTCTCAACGACACCCAATAACTTTGCTGCGGGCGGTAGTAAAACTACTGAAAGTGTTTGTACTGGCGCTATTAAATGTTGCCAGATACTTCTAGATAGATTAAGTGCTGTTAGGGAGACACTTGATAACCCTACTTGGGAGACTTTGATAGATGCAGCGTTTACAGCAGGAATCAATCTACAGACAAGCTATTTCGTAAACAGTAACGATGGAGAACCGTACAGGTCAGCTGGTGTTGCGCTGACTGAGGTGGAACTAGATATTTTGACTGGAGACCATGACGTTCTAAGGGTTGATATAATAGAAGATTGTGGCATAAGTATGAATCCTGAACTTGATATTGGACAGGTAAGATTGTTGTAACTGGTAATATGTCTGAAGATAAAACAATGTGGTGTGGTTTCATTTGCACCATTGGATGGTACGATGCGCGAGTGCTTGGGCAGCCGCCGCCTCCTTCTGCGAGCAAGTAATGCTCAGCAGGACACGGCGATGGCGCAAAGTGCCACCCCATACCCGGGGGCTGGATGGGGACGCCATGGTCCCCACATTGGGGGAAGAGGGTCATCTCAACAGAGATGTCCCCGGGTCTGCCGGGTGCGAGAGATATGTCTTGTATAATCTCACCTCCTGCAATCAAGGACCCATGGACGACGTGCGTTTTGGTCGGTTCGAGTCCGACATAATCACCTCCATCGGTTTTGGTGGAGGTGGTATCCGTGGGGATTTTGCACACGAAAAAAAAAGCTTATGACCACGGTGGCACGACCACGGCACATTTTTTCTAACCAAAAAACAATGTATTAAGTTTAGCAAAACAGCAATGTTAACTACGAAGAAATTGTTTCTTTGTTATTTTACATGCAATAAATATAACAAGTTAATATGAGCTTTACGTTCATCAGATTGAAGGCGCTTTTATAATGGGACTTGGTTATTTTACCCACGAAGAATTAATTTTTGACAAGGAATCCGGGGAACTGCTTACCGATCGTACTTGGTACTATCATGTACCATTGGCAAAAGATATACCTATAGATTTCAGGGTACAGTTGAGAAGGAATTCTTTCAATCCAATTGGGACCTTAGGTGCTAAAGGTAAGTTAATGAATACTTATTTAATTGCTTTACTATTACTTTACCTTGTCTAACTATTTAACTGTTTAAAAATCCCTATAAAAACTAAAAAAAAACAGATGGAAAGTTTGTGTGAAAGAAAATATGGCAAAGAAGAGGGTGACTGAGGAAATGTTATCTGATAGGAATGTTTGGAGGCGAATGACTTGTTGCGCCGACCCCAAGTTATTGGGGCAAGGGCTGGGAGATGATGATTTTTGCCACCGAAATTATGTAATATTGATATGTATTAACGCCTCCGTGGCGTGATGGTAGTGCACGCGACTGCTACGCACGGGGCGCGGGTTCGAACCCCGCTCAGTGCAAAATGTTGTATGCATGAATATGACTGTTTGCATTGGTCTGGTCGTGCCTCGGAGAGCACGTTAAGCCGTCGGTCCCGGTTGCCATACTAATATCTATGGCAGTCGTTACGGTTAGTTGGAGCCCTCAAAAGTCCAACCACTCTAACTTGGAACTTTGATATCGCCATTGGTCATTGGATCATTGGTTGTGGAGGTCATATGGCAGTCGCTTCACGTAAAATATCGAAGTTCAGCCGCATCACAGATGGACTGGAAAGCCGACTCCAACTGAGTTGGGAACAGGCTCAGAGAATGATGGATGATATGTATTAATATTTCTTCTGTGTAATGTGATAGCCGTGGCAGAACCGCCGCTGTGTCTAGCAGTCAGCGTAGCTTTTGCTCTTCGTGAAGCGATTGCGTCATCCAGAGAAAACTCTGGATATCCAAGAAACAAGTGGTTTAACGTAGGTATGTATATCTGGGGTTAGGCTTAATGCACAGCGTCATGAAGTGGAAGCCAGCGAAATTGTAAAAAAAAATGGTATAATGATAATAGCTATTATAGGTGAATTCCCGACAATGTGCAAAGATCCGCGGAATCGCGTGCATTAGTAATTATTATGACTCATATAACATCAGCAAAGACCGCGGTAGCCTAGTGGTATGGGTAAATGGACTGCTGAGACGAGGTCTCGGGTTCGATCCCAAGTTTTTCCCATGGCACACACCAATGACTTTTCGATGCTTTTCGAAGTTATGTGTGTATTTATCGCAGGTTTATAAGTGCCCGGTTAATGGCAATAGTCTCGCCACCTATTACATTGGGACCTTAACATAAACTGGCGAAAAGTGGGTGCTAGCACCTCTGCAAAACCTTTCGGGGATATAGACACATATATTCGAAAAGCATCGAAAAGTCATTGGTGTGTGTCATGGTAAAACCTGGGATCGAACCCGAGACCTCGTCTCAGCAGTCCATTACCCATACCACTAGGCTATCGCGGGTGTTATTACATATTTTTGAGAGTTATTAATTGGTTTAAGAGACGCGGTAACTCGCAGGGTCCTGATTTGACTAATCATCAACTATGGTTAATAATTTTTTTATATCAATTTACAGATGGGCCGTTCAGTTTACAGGCCAACGTTTTGGCAGCTGACGTGAAACTGGAGGAATTTCTCTTTTCTTAATTGGTATAAATAAAAATTATGTGATGGGTCATTGGTTCACTCAATAAATATTGTAATTAAACATAATCTTTTTTGTTATAAGTTTAGAGTATAAGTAAGTTATTTATCACAATCCCCACAGATATCTAGGTACTACCTCCGTTAAAACCAGTGGAGTTAATTGGTATAGCGCCGTTTGCCCGGATTTTAATTGCCTTATTATCATATTAGTCAGCAGTCATAATATTATATTACTTAATATTAATTTGCCCTACTCTTATTTGCTATATAATCAAGTGCTAGAAGCTTTATTTCCCTTAAAGTCGCTTACCATAACATAATTTGTCATAATCTTTGTAAGCCCTAATTATCACGTACCCTAATTATCACATGCAATAATTATTTATGTCGGACTCGAACCGACTAAAAACGCATGCCGTCTATGCGTACACTGTATATTCCATATTCAATATATGGCCACATCAATCAACTCCGGTGTCTTAAGAATGCCCTTAATAGTAGTGCCCAGGCATCGTTTCAATAGCAAGGCCTCCTCTGCATGTAAGGAACCAATAAATATTAAAGTTATGAGACAGCTTAAGAACTTCACAGGTCGGATTTCAAGCCACAACATCAACTTAGCTTATCACCGCTAATGTGACCATGTATTTCATTTTAAATGTCGACACCCTCAACTGTCTTTAAACCCAGGGTGTGATGTGATCACATTTTACCACATTAATTTTTGTGTATTAATTTCGAAAGCCCGAAAATGTTTGCCGTAACATGTGAGTTATTATATGACATAAATAGCTGACCCGCGCAACTTCGTCTGCTTCACCCCGTTTTTGCAACATTTTTCACTTCTGCTCCGCACCATTTGGTCGTAGCATGATGTTATATACATATAAGCCTTCCTCTTTAACCATTCTATCTATTAAAGAAAACCGCAAGCAAGATTTAAGCGTATGAAGCGACATAGGGACAGAAAACGCGACTTTGTTTTATAATATGTTGTGATAAAAAAAAATATTGGCTAAAAATATTCTTAGTTATGAAATGATGACTAAGTACTGTTTGTTATCAGTTATAAATTCTGATGTTAGGAATAAAAATTGCTGATAAAAAATTATTACTAAAAAAATTATGACTAGTGGTGATTATGACCACATACCGTGTAGACAACAGAGTTTAGGATTAAAAATAATAAGCAAATCAATATGGACTCGACATAAATCAAATCAAAATTATTTTCAGTTATGTAACTGAAGTTGATGAAATTTCATTTCTTTTTCAGTTGCATAAGGTAAGTAGGGCTTTATACTTACATGTAAATAATGTTAAATAGGGCAATTAATTATTCCATGTACAAATATATAATTTCGTTTTATTATGGTGTCCGATTTTTTGTAGGTACTTCATAGATTTTCAAAAAAAAAAAAAATTTGTACCTGGTTCTTGCAGTCAGTGACATTATTTTTGAACTACTACTTGCCTTAAAAAGTTATAGCTGGGTTGTCAAGACAAATCAAGCAGAATATCATTTTAGCGAAGATTTTAGCGAAATTTGAAACGGGACTGTCCCACTTGATTATTATTTTTGGCCATACGAGTCTCCTGAACACTTAAAACATTCTGTTGAGTGACAAATTTATAAACACATGAGGACAGAGTTCTTAGAAACTATTCTTTTTTATAGCGCACAAAGCTATGGTACATTTATTATGAACTATAGTGAAGGGCTCTGTTTGCTTTCTAGTTCTACTCGTGCATTTGAACAGAGTGCTTGTTTTCATGCAAATATTATTAAATAATAGATGTTTCTTAGAATTTGTGTGTAGAATTGTGACACCTTTTCTTCCTGTATTCTTACAAAACGGAAGTATTTGGGTAAGTGTTGTATGTCTTAACAATATTTGGGATAGGGTTAACCCCACGCGGGCGCGAACCTTAACCATTAGAAAAAGTTAATGTCACTTAGTACTGGCTACTTATTAATGGCGCGGTTTCGATTCCCGCTCAGTGCAAATATTTGTTTGCTTGAATATGAATATCTGCATTGGTCTGGATGTTTTGATGTATCTAACTTTGAATGCTAAAATTCTGTAAAAAAAGGTTGGTACCTACTTAACAGAAGTCCGCGCGGGCGGAGCCGCGGTCAACAGCTAGTTACAAATTAGAGTTGTTTTATTCTTCCTAAATGAATCGAACTAACCAAAAAGGCCCCTGATTCCGATGGCTTAGATATACCATGTGGTACCTACTTTCCTCATCATCATTCTCTGAGCCTATTCCGTACTCAGGTGGGAGTCGACTTTCTAGTACCTACCTATAACTAAAATACAGCTAAACTTCGATATTTTCCGTGAAGTAACTGCCATCGGACCTCCACAACCAAATTGGCGATATCGAAGTTCTGTAGTTACTACCTAGCTACTTACCTATACCTACCTACTTAGGTACCTACTTAATTCTCATCTCGTGCGATAATTATGCCAAATAAAATGAAAAATGCTTTCTTTAAATTTAAATATTTAAAAAGGTAGGTACAGAAATTGGTAAGTAACTTGACAAGAACCGTCAGCGGATATAAGACGACTTTTGGGTCTCTTTTGCGATAAAGCAGACATGATTCAAAATAAATGATGGCATTATGGCGAATGAATAGAATAATGACAAACCTTTTTTGTGCCTCTTGTCATTATTGCAGGTGACCGTACCTACGATGCGCATTGCGCAAACTTACCCCAACTACCTACTACAAAACCTTGCCAAGTTAGATGCCGTGCATTATACCTACGTCATACTTAAGTGAACTTCAAAAACGTCTTTAGCTTATCGCAATGCCGAGAAATTTAAAAGTTGATAATTGAAACTTGATACCTACTCAGGTACAAGCTAAGATCTAGTTCTTAGTACAATAAAATAACATACCACAGTAGGTATACCTTATACGTAGGTACCTATGTCATTTTATTGTTGTACTGTGGTATGTGATCTTGGATTGGAGCATAAATTATAAATAAACATAGATAGGTGTATAGTACATAGGTAAAGTTCATAGACATAAATAGTTTATAGAGTAATTAGAATGTTAGACGGACAACACATTTTTGAATATTGAATAATAATATGTATATAA
Source organism: Pelosia muscerda (assembly GCA_963691645.1). Lineage (NCBI taxonomy): Eukaryota > Metazoa > Arthropoda > Insecta > Lepidoptera > Erebidae > Pelosia > Pelosia muscerda. Next base: position 15,186,546 of record OY829109.1, on the reverse strand, counting down.
AATTCATGTTCTTATATTCCTACATCTTGCTTACACATTCTTACATCTATACAGATAGACACTCCGAGTATAATATAATACGCATGTATTTTGATTTTCAAGAATGTTCGGAGAACTTAGCGCTAAAAGCTTACTTCTCAAACGCACGTCGTCAACTTCAAAATAAAATTCAACCGCAACTTTTGAAACTTTTGAGAAGTGACGAAAACTCAACGAAAGTTACCTATTCGCACTATTTGCAGTTCGTTCTCTTTATTTCAGATTGAAAATGGTGCTAGAATTAGAGAAATGTTGTTGTTGTGGGGACCTGAGAACTGGAAGTTTGATCATTGGCTATCTGACGCTGGTAAGAAATATATTAATATGTAAATAATCAACATTAATCGCTTTAATACCTAAAATGAATTAATTTTGTACAATTACAAGTACTTATGACCTTACTAAGTGCTGTAGTTACCTTACAATTGTTTTCATAGTCTCCTATTTGCTCTAAAAGAGTAAGTAAACCGTATGCATGATTTTTTCTTCCGGACCGAAATGTAGCAGCCATTTTGCAAAAAATAACAAAAACTGTTTTTACACACACTCTACGAAGGGCTTTTTTCTTATGAACTTATGTTACCTACACAATTATCCTCTTGTCCCGGTTGCCATACGAACATCTATGGCAGTCGTTACGGGTAGTTGGAGCCCTCAAAAGTCCAACCAGTCTAACATGGAACTTCGATATCGCCATTGGTCATTGGACCATTGGTTGTGGAGGTCAGATGGCAGCTTCACGAAAAATATCAAAGTTCAGCCTCATCACAGTTAGACTGGAAAGCCGACCCCAACTGAGTTGGGAAAAGGTCCAGAGAATGATCCCAATACCTCCTGTATTCGGTCTCATTTTGCAGGAGGTGAACCTATTGCCATTCTCCAGGCAGTATTCTTAACTGGAGCCACGTCTCTGAGGCCGAGTCTAGGCAATACTATATAATCTATCTGGTGTTAGACAGCCCTATTCCATAATCTCCTTATACAACACCACATGGGAAGGGATTAGGTGAAATTTTACTCGGCCTAGAAGCATGTGGCTTCCTATTATTCCTTTATAAGTTTTGAAACTCTAAAAAGACATTAATGATTTTTTTTACCTTATATACTTACAGATTCGGGATATATTAGTGTCATTGGTGTCTATGATTATATTGATACTGGCTGCAACCACAGGAATGCGGGTTGATGTCGTTGGGATTGCTGTATTGTCTCTGGTACTCATAGTTAGCATTGCAAATATTATATTCACTATTGTCATGCTCGTTGGTATACATGAGGTAAGAGTCGCTCTATAATTTCATTTGATGATGGTGTACGCTTTATATCTATACTACATGATTTTTGGCAGTCATACACATGGCCCACCTGATGGAAAGTGGTAACTGTGACCAGATGTTTGTAAAAGGAGCATCACACTTGTGCTGCTGATGCTGTAAAAACGTAGTACCCTCCTTAAAATAGCAGGGGGTGGAAGTAAAGAGAGTTTCTGTGCGGCCAGTGCAGGACACACAGCTCTCCCACTGACAACACAAAAGCACACACGGCCCTCTTAATGGAAAATGGTCACCGTGGCCTATGGATGTTTACAACTCCAGGGGTAATACACTCGTGCTGCCGACCCTGTAGAATCCTAATGCCCTTCTTGAAGAATCTTGAAGAACCGTAGTCGCTTGTATAAACCACAGCTTTTTTTTTGCAGTATAAAAATGGACCAATGCAAGTGTATCTGATCTTCAATGCAGTGATCATGGTGACAGCAATTCTTCTGATCCTCATCCTCTGTGTGGTTGGGCACATGCCTGGCCTCATAATCCTGGGCTTGGTGTTTTTATGTGAGTATTTAGGTTTACTAATGTTTGCCATAATTTTATATGCCATACTGGTAGTTGCCAAAATTTCATTAGAAATAACGTTTCAGTTGCCATAATCGTGAAATGACATAAAATCACTTTCACTAATTTCATTGGTCATAACCGATCAAGTGTCATAATAATTAAAATCCATAAATGTATTTGCCATAACTTTCGTTTTCCATAATGTCAATTATACGATACAGATTTTTTTTTCACAATTAAACCTAAAACTAAACCTCATTATGACGTCTACTAAATAAGCTCGACAGAGCCCGCTCCGCGGGCCCTTCTTCTGGGTGGTTTAAAAAAAAACCACGAAGACTAAGACGGTCGCTCCCGGCTCCGCTTCGCTTCGCTCCCGCCTTAGTCTTCTAACCTAACCTATCCGAGTCGGATTGCACTGAGTCGGGGGTGTTAACGATAATTAATTTTGACCTAACAATATTATGTATTATTTTCATAATTATATCAAATTTTGATTATGTCAAGAGTCGATTATGAGATGTGTTACTTATGGAAACTAATTATGATGATATGTTGTTATAGAGATTGAATTTATGGCAAATAAACGTTATGACTGTTGAGTTGTTATGTCAAACGTTATTAGTATAAATGATAATAGTGCAAGTAAATATTATGACCGGGGATGATTATGGCAAACGAAATTAGTGCAAATGAATTTATGGAAAACGAAAGAATACCGAGTATTTATGAATGTCTTACTAAATCACTGCGGTAGTCTAGTGTTATGGGTAATGGACTGCTGAGACGTCATCTCGGGTTCGAAGTTATGTGTGTATTTATCGCAGGTTTATAAGTGCCCGGTTAATGGCAGTAAGCTCGCCACCTATTACATTGGGACCTAAACATAAACTGGCGAAATGTGGGTGCTAGCACCTTTGCCTATCCCTTCGGGGACATAGGCGTGAGTTTAGATATGTATGTATAATTATTATTATTAACGGTTGTATGTGTGAGTTTGGCGACATCAGTTCCGCTACTGAAACTATCGTGTCGCATTTCTACTAGTTTTTTCTATTCTGTGGTTTTAACGATATTGTGTCGTTCCAGCGTTCCACATCTACTATCTCTTGGTAATCAGAAGTTATTATTTGAAGATTAACGACCCTATGAAGCAACCAGCTATATTACGGACCCCTGAGGGCCCCCCACTTACTGCTGAACAAATTGCTTAGCCAATTTTTTAAATAGATATTCTTTGTGTTGATTGTGTAAGGGTTAATTATTCATACTAATATAGAGTCGGAAGTAACATGTGCGCTATTGTTATGTGCATACGGATCTTTTTAACTAACTTCAAAAATGAGGAAGTTTTATTTTTGTCTGTACTTTTTTTTTATACTACGTAGGTGGCAGACAAGCACACGGCCCACCTGATGGGAAGCGGCCACCGTGGCCTATGAACGTGTGCAACACTAAGGGTGTCACACACGCGCTGCCCATCCTGAAGGGAAAGGGGGAGAGCTGGGAAGGGGTGGGGAGGCTAGGAGGGGAGGAGGGGTACAGTGAGCTCTGGCTTTTTATATCTAACCTCTCTTTTACACTAAGGTTTAAAACTTGAATTTGACAAGGTACAATAAGTCGCAAACTTCAGTGTGAACGCAAATGTGTTTTAAATATGTTAAAACTGGTTTGAGACAGTCTCTTTTACGAGACTACCTTTAGCTTAACATCAGACTAGATGAAGTCAAATTGACGTGCCATAAAAAAAATATATAAGAAGCAGTTGTGACTGAAAATTTTCGTAAGCGATGAGCAGTTTTCCAGTAGGTATAATCGTACCGGTAATAAAGAGATGGCGCTGGCATAGCTTTTGGTACTTATTTAATTTTCATTGTGGAGGCCAATTTAGTCTGTGGCAAGAAAGAACTGATCGAATATCTTAATTTGATTCATTGCTGTTTCTGAAGCGTTGAAGTTTGTTTGCCCCCTAAAATCCAACCACACGCCCTGATCGACTACCTGATCTCGTGGGAGGCGGGCACACGGAAACGAAATTACTGGCGTGGCTAACGTGGCTCTGGTAGACTTTTTTAAAACTTGAAACTTTTAATTTAATTTTATAAGACGTTTACATTTACTAGAGACTGGCAAAATTGCGGCTATTCTGCTGCAGAAGCCATTTAAAGAAAAGAAGAAGAAGAAGAAGTTTGTTTGTAGTGTAACATTGTAACCTTTAGTTAATAATACATTGTAGTAAATACCTACAGTAATTTTTGTATTCAGTAATACGAAACTAATATTCAATATGCAGTCACGGTGTGTTGTTCATACCAGTGGAAACCAAGGAAAACATTTGATTGGACAAGATATTACACTTCAAAACCAATGGCAATTAGGGCTTTAAGACTGGATGTGGACAAGGCTGGCCGTCAGCTGAAAAAGTATGCATACATATGCCCCGAACTCCACATTCTTCTTACCAAAAGTGCCGCGTGCGCCATCTAGCGTAGCATATCTTTAGGAACGCTATAAATACCTACTAGGAAACTGCTCATTAGTATACTGACTGTTCAAATCAATTTTGAATAGCAATAGGACATTGATTGGGCGGAGTTATCAAAACATCATTCATTGTAACCGATAGTTCGAATGATTGTCGGTAGATGGCCCCCACAATCGACCCAAAGATGGTTGTATAGGAAAATTCTAAATGCTTGGATTGGAAAAAAAATTGTTTTGTCATCATTTTTTTCATGTCAATATGTTGTATACCATGAGTACTACCAGGGTCCTTTGGCTTCGGCAGTGTTACCCTTACACCCTGTATATATATATTTATTTTTTGACTTCACTCCGCCTGATGATATTGATACCCATAGTAATAAATAGTAACTAAGTTGAGAAATTGTTACAATCTCACTGTACTGATAAATAGTGTTTACTAGTGTTAAGTGTTTGTACCCTAGCCTACCCTACCCAACCCTAGCCTAGCCGCGGTATTACCATGGCACACACCAATGACTTTTCGAAGCTTTTCGAAGTTATGTGTGTATTTACCGCAGGTTTATAAGTGCTCCGTTAATGGCAATAGGCTCTCCACTTATTAAATGGGGACCTAAACATAAACTGGCGAAATGTGGGTGCTAGCACCTCTGCCTACCCTTTAGGGGATAAAGGTGTGAGTTTATGTTATGTTATGTTTGTGGCCATTACCCATTGGCATTGGGGTTTATGACATATTTTTGTTTTGATGTTTTTGTCTTTAAGTTAAGTTTTAAATTTAAGCCTATAAAGATATATTATAATAGTCCATTTGAGGTACTTAAATACCTCATTTAAACTTGATTGATGGCACTTGGTGGAACTAATTGTTATACATTATTGAGAACACACTTGTACTTCTCCACTGTCAAAGGTCCACAAGGCGAAACCGGTTAGGTACAATAATAAATGGAGAAATACAAGTGAGTTCTCAATAATGTATAAAAACTGTAGTGTTTTTTTATTTGTTTTATATAAAAACTCAGTATAAAAAATCTTTTCTGCTTAGAAACGTATTTTAAAGACTAAAAACCGGTATTAAACCTCTTGTTAGTCAGTTAGTTAGCCTAGTTTATTTGTCTAACATGTGATTTTATTACATGCTGCTACAAGTTTGTTTAAAAATAATTTGTAAGTTCTAATTATTTGGTTAAATAAATAAAAACCAATAATAAAGAAGTAATTTCGTTTTATTTATATGCTTATCTAATATGTGTGAGTGTGATTACCTTTTTTTTTTTTATAGTGCGAAAAATCCCCACGGATACCCCCCACCGGAGCCGGTTGGGAAGGTTATGTCGGACTCGAACCGACTAAAACGCACGCCGTCTTTGGGTCTTCAGTTGCCGGAGGTGAGGTTGTAGCCAACATATCCCTCGCACCCTGGCAGACCCGGGGCCCTCTCTTCGAGATGACCCCCGTCGTGTGAGTGTGATTACCTGCCCTTCATCACAGTCGGGTACACTAGAGAGCTGGCACGTATTTTTATTAAATTTTTAAAGCTATTAGGTTTCAATTATAAGTACAGGTATTCCTGTGGCTTTGGATTGGAAAAATTAATGCACAAGGCGGGACTTGAACACACGCCTAGCCCCTTACAGTCACTTACTTTTTTTATAGTGCGAAAGACCCGCGGAGTTCTCTTTCGATATGACCTCCGTCGGGTGTAAGAACCACGGTGTCCTCGTCTAGCCCCCGGTTATGGGGAGGCCCACTTTCCACCGCAACCGTGCCTTGCTTCTGCTAGGGTGAAACGCGGATCCACCCGTCATTCTCAATTCTCAGGCCTGCTCATGAGAGAACGGAGGTCATGCTACGAGCTTCCAGGGGCTCTGCCGCCGCCCTACAAGCCTGGGCCTATGCGCCGGACAGGCCTGCCGACGTAGATGACGAGGCGGTGTGGTTCCGGGAGGCTATGACGCGTGTCTGCGACGCGGCTATGCCCAGGGCCCCGCCCCATAGTCCGAGGCGTCAGGTCTACTGGTGGTCGGCAGAGATCGCGAGGTTGCGGCAGGCCTCCATGATCGCTTTCCGCCGGTGGACCAGAATCCGCAGGAGACGTAGCCGCCGCGCAGATACGGAGCATCGAGTGGCGGAGCTTCGTGAGCAATACAGGGTGGCCAGAAAGGCCCTCCGAGTGGCAATAAAGCGGGCCAAAGCCGCGGCTTACACAGAGCTGCTGGAGACGCTGGAGCGGGATCCATGGGGGCGGCCTTACCTTATGGTAAGAAACAAGCTTCGCCCCCAGGCCCCACCGTTGACCCAGTGTCTACAGCCGGAGCTGCTCGGAGGAGTTGTTAGCGCCCTGTTCCCAGCACGAGCGGTGGAACATGTTCCACCGCAAATGACTCCGCCACTTAGGTCGCTTATGACACCCAGCGTGGATGACGACGACGTGCCCGAGGTCACTTGGGTAGAACTAGAGCTGGCGGTGCGTAGGCTTAAGGCCAAGAACACCGCCCCAGGACCCGACGGTATTCCAGGCCGAGCGTGGGTCCTTGCTCTAGGTGACGACGAGGCTCTCGAGCCCCGACTGAGAGGGCTCCTCAGCGCATGTCTGGAGCGGGGCCAGTTTCCAAATTTATGGAAGACGGGGAAACTGGTTCTCATCCGAAAGGCGGGGCGCCCGGCCGACTCGCCGTCCGCCTACCGGCCTATAGTGTTGCTCGACGAGGTATGCAAACTCTTTGAAAGAGTTATCGCGAAGCGCCTCGTCGAGCATCTCTCCAGAGTGGGGCCGGACCTGGCGGATGGCCAATACGGCTTTCGCCAAAGGCGCTCCACGGTGGATGCCATCATGCGCGTGAGGACTCTGGTGGAGGATGCGGTTGCTCGGGGCGAGGTGATGTTGGCGGTGTCCTTGGACATCGCTAATGCGTTTAACACCTTGCCCTGGAGTTGCATTAGGGAGGCGCTCATGTATCACGAAGTGCCTCTCTACCTTCGCCGCATAGTCGGGGCGTACTTGACAGAGAGAGCTGTCATCTACCCAACTGCGACCGGTCTCGGTCGGCGAGACATGTCGTGCGGTGTTCCACAGGGATCGGTCTTGGGGCCGCTCCTGTGGAACATCGGATACGACTGGGCGCTTCGCGGTGAGCTCGAGGACGGTGCTGCCGTCACGTGTTATGCGGATGACACATTAGTGACGGCAAGCGGTGCTACACATCGCGAAGCGGCCTTGAAGGCCACGACCGCGGTTGCCCAAGTCGTGGAACGGATCCGGCGGTTGGGTCTCGAGGTGGCCCTACATAAAACTGAGGCCATGTTCTTTCATGGGCCTCGGCGCGCGCCACCAGAGGGATCCAGCCTTACAGTAGGAGACATCCCCATCGGCATCAAGCCCCAGATGAAGTATCTGGGGCTCGTGCTGGACGGCCGGTGGGACTTCGGGGAGCACCTCCGAAGTCTGGCCCCCAAATTGAAGAGCACAGCTAATGCTCTGGCACGGCTGCTGCCCAACATGAGGGGGCCGGATGACTCCTGTAGGAGACTCTACGCGGGAATCGTACGGTCCATGGCCCTATATGGGTGCCCAGTATGGGCGGAGACCCTGAAGGCCAGACATGTGCAGAAACTGCACGCCCCGCAGCGCACGATGGCCATCAGGGTCATCAGGGGGTACCGTACGATATCCTTCGACGCAGCGAGTCTCCTCGCCGGATCGATACCATGGATCCTGGATGCGAGAGCCCTTTCGGTGCTATATCGGTATCAAAGGAGGCGCGGGAGCGGGGACATGAACCCGAGCCTGGTGAGCTCCGGGCCGTGAAGTCCCAGCTCCACGGGGACATGGTATCCGAGTGGGAACGACGACTTGGGCAATCACGCGCAGGGCACGCTGTATTAGCGGCGGTAAGACCCATCATGGGGGACTGGCTAGAGAGGCCACACGGTAGCCTCTCGTACCGGCTGACTCAGGTAATCACCGGGCACGGGTGCTTCGGGGATTACCTGCGTCGGATTCAGAAGGAGCCAACGTCCGAGTGCCATCACTGTGATGCGAGTGAGGACTCGGGGCTGCACACGTTGACCGAATGCCCGGCGTGGGAGACGCCAAGGCGGGCCCTAGTGACAGCCCTAGGGGTGGGAGTTGTCTCGCTCGCCACCTTGCTCACGGCGATGGTACGATGCGCGAGTGCTTGGGCAGCCGCCGCCTCCTTCTGCGAGCAAGTTATGCTCGAAAAGGAGGAGGCGGAGCGGGTCCGGAGAAGACTCCGGGCCCGCACTGCCCGCGATGAGCGGAGGCGACTCGGACGTCGGAGGTCGCAGAACGACCTCCGTCCCCCATGAGCGCGGGCCTGGGGGTGACGGGTGGAGCCGCCTGTCACCCTAGCAGAAGCAGGCCACGGCGATGGCACATAATGCCACACCATACCCAGGGGCTAGATGGGGACGCCATGGTCCCTACTTTTAGGGAAGAGGGTCATCTCAACAGAGATGTCCCCGGGTCTGCCGGGGTGCGAGAGATATGTCTTGTATAATCTCACCTCCGGCAATCGAGGACCCATGGACGGCGTGCGTTTTGGTCGGTTCGAGTCCGACATAATCACCTCCATCGGTTTTGGTGGGGGTGGTATCCGTGGAGATTTTGCGCACGATAAAAAAAAAAAAAAAAAAAAGGGGCTCTAGCCAAAATGCATTCGTTCCGAATCTACATTCGTCATCGCTCTGGAAATGTATGGGAGTGACATTTTTTGTCGGAATCGGATCACATGACATGCGACAACAAAATGTCACTCCCATACATTTTCAGAGCGATGACGAATGTAGATTCGGAACAAATGCATTTTGGCTAGAGTCCCTGGTCAGGTTCCAGGAGATAGCGAGACAATTCGATGACACCCTGAGATCAACGGTGGAGTCTCTGTGGATACAGGTTTTTTTTTTTTTTTTTTTTTTTTAATCTTTATTTTTAAAGAGGGTTTTTTCACACAGTGAATATGACACCCTCATCGGGTCTACAATCTATATCTTATAATCTACGTTTCATACATAACCATACTATTCTGTATAGTATTCTTGCTTCCTCACTGGCTGGGAAAGCAAGAATACTATTACATGCCCCTAAAACATGCACATCTATGTCATATTGGTATTTGATTCTAAATCTCTCAGCCTCAATCCGCACACATTCCACCAAAATATGATACGCATCTTCCGAGACATTGCACTCGTCACAATTTGGCGAGGGTGCTTTACCCATTAAGTAAGCGAACCTATTCAATGGCATGTGTCCGGCTCTCAGTCTGAAGCTAGTTACAATCTGCTGCCTGCACATATTGACCCCGTCAAACCAGGGACCCATAGATATGGTTGGTTGAACTGTCTTGTACCAGATACCTTTCGTCAGTGATCTTTCGTCGAAATGTTCTTTCCACATCTCGTAAGCTTTAGCCTTAACTTTGCACAAAACATCTGTTACATGAGGTAGGTAAGAGACAGTAATACCATCCACACATGCTTCTCTTGCTAAGTTGTCAACCTTTTCATTTTCTTCGATACCAATGTGTGCAGGTAACCATTGCAAAACAATGTTTCTGTTACACCGCCTCCTGTCAATTATCGATCGTATAATACTAAAAGCAATGGGGTTACCACAAAAATTCAAACTACATCTAGATACATGTTGAAGCGCGCTCTTGGAGTCAGTATAAATCACAAAATTATTAAAATCAATCGAGTCTGTGTAGGAAATAGCTTCTGCAATAGCAATGAGTTCAATATACATGATCGAAAGTTTACTATAAATCTTAAATTTAATAGCACTATTAATTTGTGGGTCAAAAAATGCTGCGCCGGCCCTTTCATGGTCCCGTGACCCGTCTGTATACAGTCTATAGAAACCTGTGTAGTTGTTACTAAAGACCCCGAGACATATATCGCGCAGTATAGAAACGTTATACGATCTTTTTGACTCCAAAACACCGGGAATTTGACTCACGATTGCTCTAGAAAGGTTCACATTGCTCATCCAGGTATCGAGTGAAAATCTATTTAACTGCTCACTGAAGTGCATAGGGACATTGTTAAACTGTTCGTAAATTACCGCTAAGAGCGGTTTCTTTTTCCGCCTCCAATATGGGCTCTGACAGAGACTGCTAAGTTTGGTTACAATGCTGCTTGTTTCACCACTGGCAAATGATTGGAGTTTAAGCCAAAATTTTCCTGCTAAATAGTATCTGCGAACATGCAAAGGCGGCAGATGCAGTTCACACTCCATTACGTGAATGGGTGTACTCTTTATGAATCCACCTATCACTCTCATACATTGATTTTGAACTATTTTAAGTTTGTCTAGATTGGTTTGGCAGCTGTTATCATAAAGAAAGCTAGCATAGTCCATTCTACTACGTATTATTGCCATGTAAAGGCGCCGCAGTGATGACGGGTGCATGCCCCATCCAGATCCGGCTAAAATTTTTAAAACGTTTAAATATCTCAAGCACTTTTCCCTGATCTCGGTAGTATGTTTAGACCACCTCAGTGCTTTATCCAACCAAACGCCCAAATATTTTACATTATCTACTACTGGTAAAGAATTATTATTAATTTTTAAATCTATAAGATTATTGCTTCTTTTATATCCGGCTCTAAAAATACACACTGAACTTTTATTTGGAGAAATAGTTAGACCAATTTTACTGACTAGGTTGTTGAATAAATCTAAAGCTTGTTGTAACTTATGTTTAGCCTCCATTATACTATCACTTGTAACGTATAGTACAAAGTCATCCGCAAACTGCTCAATGCACACATTTTGAATAGACTTACAAATGTCTATTGTGCCAACATTAAACAGTAAAGGAGATAGGGGATCCCCTTGTGCTAGCCCTCGGTAGGTGGTTCTAGATATACTGGAATCATCAATGCGAATTTTCAAATTTCTCTCTTTTAGGAAACACCACAAATACGAGCACATCTTTACACCCACGCCAATACGGTCCATTGTAAGTAGTAAATCGTGTAGATTAACATTATTATAGGCATTGTCTAAGTCAATAAAACAGCCCACTGTTATTTGTTTTTTTGCAAAGCCAGCTTGAACTCTACCGGTTAAATTAGCAAGGTTGTTTATTGTAGATCGACATTTTCTAAACCCTGTTGTCTGTGGTGATAATTTTCCGTTCTTTTCCATGTACCACTCTAGTCTATTGAATAGAATATTATGAAAAATTTTAGCTAGACACGAAATCATAGAAATAGGCCGGAGTGATGAGGCTAGACTTGGGTCCCGTCCTGGCTTAGGAATAAGCGTTACCAGTATATCTCGCCACTGCCATGGTACAAACGACAAAGTGTAAAATTTATTTAAAAGTTCAACAAGTAAAGTTTTACCGTTACTCGGAAGATGTTTTATCATGCTATATGCGATGTTATCACTGCCAGGTGATGTATCCTTAGCTTTAATACAACTCTCTAACTCATGAACTGTAATTTGTTCCTCTATTTTACGATTAATGGATGTAAACATAGGCGGGGCGCACTGCACATAGTCTGGTGCTAGACTATGTAGTGCCATACTGGCTTTACCTATATCAATGTGAGATTGTGTCCTGTACCCTTTGATCCACCTCATCTTGCGCCATAATTCGCCATGACTAATAGTTTGATCAACAGAGGAACAAAATACTTGCCACGAATCTTGCTTGGCTGACCGTATCATACGTTGAGCCTCATGAATTTTATTTTGCAAAATGTCTAAATTTGAAGGTGTGGGGTTGCGTCGAAATCTTGTTAGTGCTAAACGGCGTTCGGCAACAGCTTTGGAAAGTGAGGCATTCCAATAAGGTTTGGGGGAAAATTTTGTATTTGGATCTTGGCATATTTTAATATATGGTATATGTAAATCCGCTGCCGTATTAATATGTTTAACAAATTGATCGTATCCCTCCTGCAAATCATCAGGTAGATGAAAAGTTTCATAAATGTGCTGTAATGATTCTGTATATGATTTCCAATTAGATTTTTTAAAGTTTCTTCTTCTAATAAAGGAAGTGTTGGATGTAAAGTCAGTAGTTATTTTGATAATAACATGATCACTACCCAAATTCTCCGCTAATACACGCCAAGCAATGCCTAAGGTTATATCTGAGGAGGCTAAAGAGATATCAGGTGTAGTTTGTTGTAATCTACCATCAACCCATTTTATGCGAGTATGATCACCGTTATTTAATGAAATAAAGTGATTACTGATCAGTGCATCAAATATTTGATTACCCCTCCTATCTGATTTACAAGACCAATTGGTATGGTGTCCATTAAAATCACCCAGAATTAAGGTTTTCTTGTTCAATCCCGAGAATAATTGTTCCCAATCCGATAGACTAGTCGTTACCGACGGTGCACAGTAAACAGATACGATATTTTCAATTTGGTCACAGTTGAATAATCTAACATGTAAAACCTCAATGCCTGTGTTGTTAGAAGTGAAGTTATAAACTACTGACCTTACAGATCTATGAGTGAGGATGGCTACCCCACCATACCTATCCCTGTCCTTCCGGTGGATATTATAGTTGCTTATTCTAAATGGACTACCTGGCTCCAACCATGTCTCACTCAACACTGCAATGTGAACCTTCTCCTGTGCTAACATGTTCTCAAACACCCCTTGCTTTGGTCTAATGCTCTGCGCATTCCATTGTATTATATTTAATTTAACAATTCTTTGTGTGTTATCCATCATTTGTAAAATGGCTAAGAATCAAATTAAGTAGAGGCCACTCCGAAATATCAACAATCATAATTGAAATTAACCACTCTGCGCAAATCTTTACAGCTTCCTTTAGTTTATGATATATTGTACTGTCTCTCAAAAATATAACTTCCTGTAATCTTATTAGTAGTTCGCTAAATTTCATGTCTTTTATTTTTCTTGCTTTGTGTTCTGTTGACTGCTGAACATTAGTATTAGCGATCACCGTTTCAGCCTCTTTGGGCAACCAATCCTCTTCTACCTGCCTGTTTTGATGAGATTGTCGTTTGATAACCTTTTTTTTACCCGTAGGTTTCGTCCTGGCTATACCAGCATAGGTCGTACTCCTGATAGACTGCTCTTTAGGTGTCTCTGTACATGGGAACGGTGAGTTCAACATCTCCTCATAGGTAGACTCCACTGGGTCTGCGTCGTCGTTGTCTTTATTTGTGGGTACGTATATTGTCATAGCTTTGCGATAGGTACAATTGAACTCCGCCATAAGTTCACGCAGCCGTTTTTCCTTTAGAAAAGTTGGACATGATTTGGATAGTGATATATGGTTTCCACCACAATTGATGCACTTCAATACTTTTGGGTCACAATTCTCGTGATTTTGTCCACACTTAGGACATACTACTCTTGAACTTAGACATGTTTTAATCATATGGCCAAATTTCCAACAGCGAGAACATTGTGTGACAGGAAATACATAATGGTCTACTTTAATTCGCAGCTCGTGCGTGTACACATAAGGCGGAATATATGAACCTTTGAAACATAGACGAATCGTCTCACTCGGACACCAACCATTTGAATCAAAGTCCTTCCGTTTCAAACGTCTCACTGATGTCAGCTGAGCTGGCTCCGGACAATATAAACTGTCTAAAATTGTTTCCTCCGACATATCAATGTCAACATCTCTGATCACCCCATATGAATAATTTCTTTCCATAGCTCTCTGGGTGCGCCAACCCAGCTCCTTAACTCTGTGACAGCATTCCAGCTTTTCTGCGCTCACTTCACTTATAAAATCAAGACGTACTTTGTACAACGAGATAAATTTCACACGAGAAATATCCTTAATTTCCCATTCCTTAAACCAGCGCGCGAGTGTGAACTGCTTGGGCAGTTTCTCGTTGCTTGTAATGTAAATTTGTATTGTGTCCGAATCCTTCTGCTTCTTACTCTTCCCAGCGACTATTGCCCACTCTTCTTCATTATCTTCCCTCATTCTTTTAGATTTTTCACCATGTTGCACTGAAATATTCTCACTATCGCAATGTTCCACTTCTATCATGTCACGGAAAATCTCACTTACATTCATCACTCATAAAGTTCATAATCGTATTGCACTTGCATCGGCCGCTCGGCCACCGCGCAGGTGCAGTTCTCGGAATTGCTAACACCGCACACACGTAACGCAAAATATTATAAAATATAACAAAGGTGCGTGCGTTCGCTCTGAAAGTGCTTGGCTGAGTGAAGGATACAGGTAATACTCCCTATTTGATATGGAGGTATCGGAGTAAAACGTGTACAGGATGTGTTCGGGAGCGGACAGACCTATCTTTCGTGATGTTCTGCGTGCTTGGGACAACGTCGTCGATGGACGGGTTTAGGCAATTACTAGTGGGCACTTCAGGCACAGATTACCAAATAGTGGCCCGATGTAGCCAGACTGGGTGGTTGCCCAGCCAGAATGGGGCATGGCTGCATGCACTGCCATCACCTCACCGTATGGCGGTGACACTCCGCTAACAAATTTTACTCTTCAAGTCATGGTTGGTGGCGTTGGAGCCATCCACCGACAATCCTACGAACAATGATGCAAACATATCGCTATCCCTAGAATGTACCCTAATGGGTCATTGTTATCAAATTCACGTGAAGGAGATATTTCGATTGCTCTAGACGTGGTCATCCAATTATTCGAAAACGAAATCAATTTGAAAAAGGAAAACATTTGTTATAGTGCACGGCATCTAACTTTGCAAGGTTTTGTAGTTGTTGGGGTAAGTTCGCGCATGTCATTATTCTATTCGCCAGAATGCCATCCTTTATTTTGAATGTCTGCTTTACCGCAAAAGAGAACCAAAAATCGTTTCAGATGCGCTGACGGTTCTTGCCAAGTTACTTGCCGATTTCTGTACTAATGTTGTAGATATCATCGGTATTTGATAGACTTTTTTCAAAACATCCAGCCCGTTCGTGTAATTGATGTGTTACTTTACCATTCATAATAACTCAATATAGGTACCTACAAAGAAAAATCCTGTTTTGTAAAGTGGTTACGGAATTTTTAAGGATCTTTTCTCTTTGAACATTCGGTGTCGCTTGCAACGTTTGCTTTCCAGCCGTTTTCAAGGACGAACCTACCTAAATACGATTAGTTAATAATCGCTACTGCAATACGTAGGGTAATTTGAAGTAGGTACCTACATATTTAAAACGGTTTCTATTTAAATCAACACGTAAGGTAGGTACGCATGCAAGCAAGTGGATTTACATGCATCATTGATTCGTTAAAGATTTAATGGTCGGTAGTGTTGTACGTTTTTATAAGTGCGGATATGCCCACGAATATCCCTCCCGCAGGCTTTTATTGGATTGAAATCAAACCGCATGCGCGCCGCTTCGGCCCCGATTTCAAGAAACATTAACCATTGTCAAACAATAATGCACTTTAGAAATTACAAAATTAAATGGCATCGTGTGGAGTAAAGAAACGACGTAATAAACTCATTTAATTTACAACTTTACGTCTATGATAATAAAGCCGAAAATTTAATGGCAGTTTGACAAGAGTTTGGTCTCGTAGTCTAATATTACCTAACTAGGTGAGCCGCGCAACTTCGTCTGCGACACCCCGTTTTTGCAACATTTTTCATTCCTGCGTCGCACCTGTTGGTCGTAGCATAATGTTATATACATATAAACCTACCTCTTTAACCATTCCAAAAACCGCATCAAAATTCGTCGAGTACCTACTTAGTAGTTTAAAAGATTTAAGCGTACAAAGGGACATAGGGACAGAGAACGCGGCTTTGTTTTATACTAAGTACCTAGTGATAAAGTATCATTTTCCAACCTCACACATGTTGATGTAGTACCTACCTACCTAATGAGATCACGATTCACGATATCTATGTTTTCTGCTAAACAAGTTGTAGGTAGGTAGGTACTATGAGAATACCGTATGTGACATTGAATTCGATTTTGACAGATCGCGACTGAATTCGATTTTGACAGATCGCGACGAAACTATTATTATTTTTTGAGAAGTGCATACCCTTCTGCGAATAATAGGTAAGTATCTACCTACTCGTTAGTTTCAGAGACGGACAACGGAACTATTCAATTAATGCCAATAGCCAATCAATCAACCGCGATTACTGCTAACGCAATTTAGGAACTGTGTGGTTAATAAAATTACATACACAACACAACACAATAACACGCATGCACCGTTTGAAGTTCACATTATTTATTCAGTACCTACCTATTGTTCAGCCATATTTGCGTGCACATATTCACCATTTTATATGATATTATAGTGAATATGGTTTCTTGCGAATATCATATTTTGCTAGTATGATGTTTTGGGAATATGCTATTATGAGAATATCATATTTTGTGAATATCGTATTTTGCGAATGTGATGTTTTACGAATGTGGTATTTTGAGAATATGATATATAGCGACTAATCGTCTAGCATCTATCTAAACAATTGCAATAAGTTTTCTGAGCTTCGGCAGTCCCTTAATATCTACCATAGTCTATCCACTAGCGTTGTACCGACCCAGGTGACACGGCTAGCGGGGGGTGAGGCAAAGAAAGAGAAAGACAGAGCATGAGTCGAGCGAGTGCAAGCGAGACAGTACCGTGAGTGCTGGCTGTAAACTTCGGCGAACGGTAAATAACTGACCAAATCTGACCGATACCTCCCCCCCCTCGCCAAGAGGGGTAGGTACACGGTACAGTATTCGTGGTCTAGACTATAAGATAAGGTGAATCGTGATGCCCGCATTTTCTATTACGACTGAGAATGCGACCGAATTTAGTTGGAGAAAGGTTCGAAGATTGATAAAAGAAGACTTTAATCTTGTATTATGTATTAAGTATATATGTAGGTAGTTCAGTGTAATCAATTATAATATATCTACATTTTTCGAATAATATATAAGGTGTAAGGGAAACACTCCCGAAGCCGAAGGTCCCTGGTACAGAACATAGGTACCTATCTATATTGCAATGGAAAAAAATTAGGACGCAGTTTTTAGACATACCTACCTATTTATATTTTACATACCTAGATTTAAACATATCTATCTATCTATACCTACTATAATATACTTAATTATAAAAAGTTTATGTTTGTCAGCGATGGACGCAAAAACCACTGAACGAATTTCGATGCGGTTTTTTTTGTTTGAAGGGGTTTGACTGAAAATCTTACGTTTGTTTGATTGCAATCGGTTAAGTAGAACCAGAGTTATGATTAGTAATATTGAATTTAAGTTGCACAGATGGCGCTTAGGTTAGGTTGCGATAACCTACAGCCACGCGGGCGGAGCCGCGGGCATAGGGTAGTATATAATATGTGTGTTTGAATTTGCTGATCTTAGAAAATACCTTAGTGCCAATAGAGAAAAACAAAATGTTGAATCTGTTTAAGTCCTTTAATCTTATTAATATGTTTTTGGAACCTACTAGAATAACAGCAGCTAGTGCCACATGTATTGACAACATTTTCACAGATATTAGACCAATCGACAAACTTATTGTGGATGCCGTGCATTCGGATCATCGTGGTCAATTAATAACCTGTGAAAGAAATATTTGTAAGGCTAGTAAAAAAGACATTAAATTTGTACCGAATAACCAATATCGTTTGGAGAGTTTTAAAGAAAGTATAGTGAATAAACTACCTCACTTGCCCTCGTACACTGATGTCGAGGAGTCTTATAGTAACTTAATCAACCTAATCAATACTGAGTTTGGGAGAATTTTTACCTCAAAAACATTATCGATTGGTAGCCGTAGGTACGGTTTTCAGCGACTGGGCGACATCAGGGTTATATAAAAGCAGGAGGAGATTGTATGAGCTGTATTCTGAAAAATCATACAATTTCAGCCCTGCTTTTCAGAATTATGTAAAAAATTACTCCAAAACATTTAAGCGAGCCTGTTCCTTGGCAAAATCAATTTTCATTAAAAACAAAATATCGAATTCTGCGAATAAAATTAAAACAACTTGGAACATAATAAATTCTGAATGTGGGAGATCTTCATCATTTGTAAGAGATTTCCATTTAAAAATAGATGATCGCCATGTCACGGAGGATTTGGCAGTTGCGACAGAGTTTGAAAGTTTCTTCACAAACATACCTTTATTAACAACAAAAACTCTTCAGTCGTCTGCTGCATCCGCCGAGTCATTGCTTACGGATTCATTTCCCAAGTGTAAGGATACTTTCGTATTCTCAGTTGTTAGTAGCTACGACATCACAAAAGCCTTTAAATCTATTGATATTAAAAAGACCGCGGATCTATGGGGATTATCTGTCAAAACTGTATCAAGTATTATTGATGTCATTGCTCCCCACCTAGCAACTGTGTTTAATGATTGTATTAGTAGCGGCATATTTCCTGATTTAATGAAACATAGCAAAGTCATACCTTTGTTCAAGGCTGGCAGCGCCACAGACCCCTCTAATTTTCGACCCGTTTCAGTGTTGCCGACCTTGAGTAAAGTATTTGAGAAAGTATTTGAGAAATTAATTCTGGGGCAGATGCTGGCGCATTTTGGTGAAAACAAATTGTTTCATGATAAGCAGTTTGGGTTTACTAAGGGACGTTCGACAACTGATGCTGGAATAGAATTATTAAATTGTATTTATAAGGCCTGGGAGGATAAGCATGATGCATTGGGTATCTTTTGTGATCTATCCAAGGCTTTCGATTGCGTCCACCATGATACGTTAATCAGGAAATTAGAACATTATGGGATAAGGAACAAGGCTCTCGAGCTTCTGACTTCATATTTGAACAATAGAATTCAGAGGGTCGACGTTAACGGTACACGCTCAGCAGGGTCTGTGGTTTCTATGGGCGTTCCGCAGGGGTCGATACTTGGACCATTTTTATTTTTAATTTATATTAATGACCTCCCCTACTACGTAGGGGATAAAAATAATATTGTTTTATTTGCTGACGATACTTCGTTAATATTTAAAATTAAAAGACAGTTACACAATTATGACGAAGTGAATAGCGCAATCTCAAGAGTGGTTCATTGGTTTAGTACAAATAATCTTTGCCTTAATGGTAACAAAACAAAATGTATAAAATTTACACTACCTAATGTTACACAGGTGGAAACCAATGTACAGCTCAATGGACAAGTGTTGAACCTTGTGGAATCGACAGTGTTCCTGGGCTTAAGCATCGATGCTAAGCTGCAGTGGGGAACACATATTGAAAAAATAGCCAGTAGGTTAAGTTCGCCTTCGTATGCTGTAAAGAGAGTAAGGACTTTAACAGACGTGGATACGGCTAGAATAGTTTATTTCAGCTATTTTCACAGCATTATGAGCTACGGAATTCTCCTTTGGGGTAATTCCGCGGATCTAAATGCAATATTCGTTCTTCAAAAACGGACTGTGCGAGCCATTTATAATTTGGGCCCAAGAGTCTCCCTCCGAGATAAGTTTAAGGAAATAAGCATTCTTACCGTAATCTCACAATATATATTCGAAAACTTGATGTATGTTAGAAAAAATATTACAAACTTTCCAAGAGTTTGTGATAGGCATAACCTAAATACCAGACACAAAAATAATCTCGTTGTCTGTGATAGTAGACTCCACAAAATTTCAAATTCTTTTCAGGGTAATTGTATACGCTTTTTTAATAAGCTCCCCTATGAAATGAGAGATTTGCCTATCAATAAGTTTAAAAATTTAGTAAAAAATAAGCTATGTCAAAAAGCTTACTATAAAATCCAGGATTATTTGGATGATAAACAAGCCTGGAAATGAACTGTTCACTCCACTTGCTACTCAGCTAAATTTTGTATCTAGACTAAGTAAACTATTGTAAATAGACCAAAAAAAAAAGAAAAGCCCGCTGAGTTTCTTGCCGGAGTCTTCTCAGGTCGGGGCCGCGTTTCGAACCGGTGGTCCATTTGCATTTGATAAAATATTGTTTGTATTGACGTTTTGTAAGTGCCGTTTACTGGTCTATGCAGAATAAATGATTTTTGATTTTGATTTTGATTTTGATTTTGATTTTGATTTTGATTTTGATTTTTTTAAGAGTATTAAAACAAAATCATGATAATTATATATTTCATCTAATCAAGCTATAAAATATTTTAAATCATGTAGGTACCTACATTTTTTAATGTCGTCAATTAATCACAGAATAAATTTCCGATAAGATTGCAAAACCACATTATCGACACTAACAATTTCTGATCAATAAATCATAATTTATGAGGTATTTCAGAAGCTCGAATGAATTTAATAGAATCAAGCTGGCAATCAAGCACCAAGACGGAGTGTACCTATTTTAGTCGGTTCGAGTCCGACATAATTACCTCCACTGATTTTGGCGGTGGTCATACCCGTAGGGATTTTGCGCACGATAAGAAAATCTTTCCCAATTCAATCCCTGGGTGTCGTAAAATTGTGGGAGTTTTGCGTGGTGCATGATAAACAGCACTATAAGTAAACTATTTATTAATCTGTGCTAAAAGGCACACCTTTGTTTTTCATATTATACCATTTAGGTGGCAGACAAGCTCGCGGCCCACCTGATGGATAGTGCTTACCGTGGCCTATGGATGTTGGCATCACCAGGGGCGTCACATTCGTGCTGGCGACCATATAGAGAAGAGGGGGAAGGGAGGAAGAAGGTTAAGAGAGTCTCTGTGCTGTCAGTGCAGAAGACAAAGAAGGGTTTCTCGGTCTTCCCACTAACAACACAAAACCTCTCCAGTGAGCTCTGGCTACCTTACTCACCGCCGAGAACACAACACAAGGTTATTATTAGTATTCTGTAAGGCGGAGTTACAGCTTAATTAGGGCGGGAGATACCGTCATGTCCTACCTCCGTCAACAGTTAAGATGATGATTAAGTATGTTGATAAAGGCGATACAAAGGAGTACAATAGATTTTGTTATTGCGATCTACTGAAGCAAATTATTGCCAACAATAAAAAAGGATTCTTATCAACCTTTATCAAACCGATAGTGCATATTATCGGGCTGATTACATATGACATTGATTATTTTGCTTTCGCGAGCCAATCAGTTACTCAGCCAATGACATCGAATCCTAAGAGTGGATTGCCATCATTCAGAGTGAGGATCTCCTGTTGTGAATGTAATACTATAAAACAGTGTATCTTGTGTTTTTTAATTTGATTTTGTTGCCTATTATTTAGGCATTAAATGTAAGTATTGTTTTTTTATTTATTTTTTACTATAAAGCGCTCGAAAAGTTCCTTAATAGCTTAAAATCTATAAACATTTGACAATCTACGTCTAATTTAATCAAAAGTAACATAGATAGCGTTACTAAAATAAAGAAAATCGAATAAGTAAACTCATGCAAGTAGTAGTCTAAACATAATTATGTTATTAAGTAGATCTAGTCCGCTTTAGCCTAGTGGTAGGTATGGGTAATGGACTGCTGAGACGAGGTTTCGGGTTCGATCCCAGGTTTTACCACGGCACACACCAATGACGTTTCGATGTTTTTCGAAGTTATGTGTGTATTTATCGTGGTTTATAAGTGCCCGGTTAATGGCAATAGGCTCGCCTAAACATAAACTGGTGAAATGTAGGTGCTAGCACCTCTTTTTATCCCTTCGGGGATACAGGCGTGAGTTTATGTTATATGTTATGTAGATCTATTATCCAGTAGCTTCTAAAGTTAATAGTTGTGTAGTGGTATCACTTCATACAATTTTTGTTTCAAATTATCCAGGAACTTTTGAGCCCACTGTAGGTACCTAAATTGTCTCTAATATAATTATTTACAATATCTGTTTATTTGCATTAATTACCTTTTTTATCTGTAACTCGAAGCGAAGATTCGTAATTTGATTTATCAGTTGCAGATAAGACTTTATCTGATAATTTAGATTTAAGTAGGTATTTACTATCTTTTTATACTTTTCTCTTTTTATTTACCTACCTTGTTTAAGTGTTTGTTTCCTATCATATTTATCAGTAGTTAGTAGTAGTAGTAGCTAGCTTTGAAACAATAACATAACATAAACTCACGCATATATCTCCGAAGGGGTAGGCAAGGTGCTAGCACCCACATTTCGCCAGTTTATGTTTAGGTCCCAATGTAATAGGTGGCGAGGCCATTGCCATTAACCGGGCACTTATAAACCTGCATTAAATACACACATAACTTCGAAAAGCATCGAAAAGCCACTTTCCATCAAGTGGTCCGCTGTATAAAAAAACACATAACGACGCCCCCGAGGAATAAACCTGTATTGTACTATTACTGGGTTATTACTGTTATTGCATTTTCGGTATCTATGGGTCGGAATGCACCTATGTAATTTTTTTCAAATTTTTCTAGCGATAATATCCAACTATTTACCCTATGACACCTTTGTTCTTCGGAAAAAGTGTTAATTTTTATGTACGAGAAGAATATCATAATACATTATTACAAATTCATTTGTGTGGCTACATTTCGGTAAAGTAATATTACTGCAAAATATTTTCTATTAATTACTGGTTAAACCGATTACAGGTTTATTCTCGTGATTTATGAGATTGACATTTTCGGTAATACTCAGTTACAGTAATCATTTGGGATCGTGATATAGGTATTGGCGTTAACTGCTTCGCATTTCGAGGAAACATTGCAACCTGAAAGCTCCCCCGTAATTAATAACACTTATTATAGGTACCACATTGACCAATAGTTGTCAAAATAAGCAACCTGATATTGGAACTGAATTAAATAGTTGTTAAAATGAGCAACCTGGTGTTAGAACTGAATTAATACAACATTCAATAGAGTTGAACCAAATAATTTGGAGGTACCTTCCACTTCCCTAAATGAAAATGAATACACCAGAAAACGTAAAACTAATGAAGGTCTATGGTCTAGCAAGAAAAATAAATTACTGAAATATCCACAAAAGTCTATTTGGGAATTGTAAATTGAACTGTGGCAGCCAATTTACCTCTTCAGATAGGCAAGTTAATTATATTTGATAAATTTTATAAACTAGCTGATCGAAAACTGCAATAGATATACTTTGCTAAACATACTAAAACAGAAAACATCAAACAAATGACTCTACAACGAAAAAATAATCGCACACAGACTATTAAATATTTATTTTCTTCAAGAAATGTGGATGTTTTGATTTGTAAGAAGTTTTTTTCTAAATACTTTACAAATTAATGAACAAATGGTATACACAGCAATAGTAAAATTTAAAACAGATGACCGCGTTACAGACTTAAGAGGTAAGCACAATAATAGACCTGTTGATTTGGATTCGACGATTGACCTCCACCTCGAAGTTTGATCCGTCTAATCGGACCATCTGTCCAAGGTAGACGTACTTGTCTACAACTTCGAAGGTCGAGCCTCCAACTGACACTGGGGAGGGCCTTAGAATATGAGCATTCGCCATAATCTGGGTCTTGTCCATATTCATCTTGAAGCCCACCTGTTGAGAGACTCGAATGAAGTCGTCGAGCATTGTGTTAAGATCCTCCAGCGATCCTGCCATGAGCACGATATCGTCGGCAAAACGAAGGTGAGTGATGTATTCGCCATAAATATTAATACCAAGACCTTTCCATTCCAGTAGCATAAAGGCATCCTCCATTGCATTGGTGAAGAGCTTCTGGGATATTACATCTACTTGTCTCACTCCCCTCTGCAACAGTATCGCCGCTGTGCTCTGATCTTGTACTTGGACTGGCATGTTGGCATTTTTATACAAACACTTCAGCACTTTGATGAACCGGTAGTCTATATGACACCGCTGGAGAGATTGTAGCACTGTCCATGTCTCGATCGAATCAAAGGCTTTCTCGTAGTACACAAACGCTAAACATAGTGGCTAGTTATACTTCTGAGTCTTCTGTATGACTTGCCGCAGCGTATGAATGTGGTCTGCGGTAATATAACCTTTTCGGAAACCGGCTTGTTCGGGCGACTGAAAGTCATCAAACCTGTGTTCGAGACGATTCGTGATAACACTCGAAAACAGCTTATAAACATGACTCAGAAGCGAGATGGGTCTGTAGTTCTTAAGAGAGCCTTTGTCACCTTTCTTGAGGAACAAGATCACCACGCTTCTGTTCCATGCTTCCGGCGTAGTACCTTCGAATAAGACGGTATTGCTTCTGAAGGACTTTGAGTATCGGTGTTCCACCCGCTTTCAGAAGTTCCGAAGTGATTCCGACCTCTCCTGGTGCCTTGTTATTTTTAAGCTGCTTGAGGGCCACCCTAATCTCGTACAGGCTGATGTCCGGGATATCCTCGGTGTAGTGTCAGGTTAGCTTGGCTCTTGGATCTTTAACCGTATCAATAGCAGGCTTGGTGACTGAGGTATAAAGCTGTCCATAAAACCCCTCGATTTCCCTCAAAACATCTGCCTTAGTCGACGCGACACTGCCGTCCTTCCTCTTCAGCTTTGTCAACTAGCTCTGCCCAATAGACAAGTCTTTTGCGAACACTTTGGAGCCTTTATTTCGCTCAATCGTTTCCTTAATACACTGAGTATTAAAGGCACGGATGTCGTGTCGCAAAGACTGCTGGATACGTTTATTGAGCTGCCGATGTGCTTCAGCGTCATTGGTAGGCTGCAACCTCACAGAGCGTCGTTCGGCCATGAGTTTAAGGGTGTGATCGGTGAGCTTCTGTGGTCTATCTCTTCGACGGGGCCTGAAGGATTTGGAGCGCACTGAATGCTTCAACCAACCTGTTATTTATCTCGTCCACTTTACTGCATTCTTCTAGGCAAGAGAAACGATTCGAAAGTTCGAGTTGAAAGCTCTTGGGGTACTGTATATGGGAAGCTTTAGGTCGGAGCGTAGAGAGAACAAGATAATAATGATGATAACAATGAACTTAGTGATTGAGTACTGCGTTTGATGTTTTTATTTTTTTATATTTTTTATATTACAATTGTGATCTCATTATGGACATTTTGCCCATTTTAAACAATATTTTTTAAATTTTATGAATTTTCTTTAATTTTCCCTTAGAGATACCGATAACAAATTTATTTACGAAATCTGGTTACAACGATTACATTAAAATATAATTACCCGAAAGATCTATAATATTCCAGTTTCTATAATTTACCATTATAAGGTTATTAAAAAGTTTACCGTAATAAGTCGGTAACTGAACATTACATTTATTTACTATTGAACATATACATCGTTGGAGAACTCCGTAAAGAAGTGTTATGTCTATGATTTTTAAGAAAATATTTTTATATTACAAGAATAATTCGGTAAGTAGACGTTGCTGGAATATTATTGATAGTTCATGGTGGTAATATATCAATACCCTAAAAACTGTTAGAAATTATTTTCGGTAATTTGAACTTTGGTGAATATCTAATTCTATGTTTAATCAATAGTTACAAGGCTAACTGTGATCTATTTGGGCAAAAATTAGCTTTCCCGGCGTATTAAAATGTTATCCTAATTGTCTTTTATAGAAAAGTTAGAGCCGAAAAACAGTAAATCTTTTCTCCTGTAAAATTTGATTTTTGCGATTACCGGTTTATTCCTCGGGGACGTCGATAACTACTTCTTCTGTTGAATCGATGGCATTTTATGTTGCCATCGTGGTGTAGTAATTTGTTTCACGGCAGCGCCGCTACTCACGGAGAGAGCCCAACCATAGGTTTTCTTCGGGAAGGCTTACTACAAACAAACAGACATTGTGTTTTATATGTAGGATTTTCTGTTTCAGAGTTAAAATGGCGTGTACAGTACCCAACTGTTGTTTTTGTGTGGACTTGCGGACAGGATCCTTCATCATCGGCTATGTGGGCTTGGTAAGGAAATATTGAAACATACGTACCTACATATGGACATAGGTAGATGTCGCACCCCCAGTGCAAAATAGGCATAAGTGATTTTATTTTGATTTATCGATTTTATCATATTTGAAAAGTACGTTTAAAGATACATATACTAATTTTTTTTCATATTTTTCATGTTAAATTTGACGAATTAAAACAAGAAATTCGTTTTGAGAGTTTTTGTTCCATAACATTTATTCTTACGGATTAGTAGATTAAGTGATATAACGCAAAGAATAAATTGAGAAATATAACGTATTACTTTTTACTACGTTTATCCCTAATATTTTATGTAGAAGATTAATAGTAACAATTATTATGATTTAAATGCGTATGTTTTTTTTACATCGCTAGTCTTGTATACACGATTATCTTTTTATTCGTTATAAGGAAATTATCTTAAATGCGCTTACTTAGCCAAAAAGATACCTCTCCACCGAAAGTCACTTCTATTTAAGAGCTGTACGTGAAGCTATTGAAATCAAGAAGTACAAGAATTTCGATCGGGAAGACAAGACGGTTTCAAGTTATCTGCGACATGGAATCCAGTGATAAAAAACTTGCTGCCTCGCTTTTCTGCGTGTTCGGATAGACACCGAGCCATTTGCACAGATAATAGGGACCCTGTGAGTTTGGTATGTGATGGTACCTGGAGAGAAAATAATATAAAAAATGTCGAAAATGTGCGGGTAGATGAACAACCGGCTACCTCACGGACTCGACGACGAAGGGCGTGCGCGGCTGAGATAGTCGCCTGTGACCACGGCCGGTGCAACCTGGTCGAAACGTCAGGCATTCCAAAGGTTTGTATTACCTATACGATGATCGTGTTAATTCCCGTTTACATACTATTATAAGACTGAATTTGTTGAATTACACTCTGTTCTGTTTCGCTGGCTGGTTTATGAGGTCTATTGGTATGTTGTCCTCGAAGGTCTGTTATTTGGTCGCCATTAGCATATTTATCAATGGCAGTGTAAACTGTTCTTTCTTTAATATCTAGCGGATTAAGAAACATGGTTTTGCACACTTTTCAATCAGTCACAAGACATGCATCGCTTTTTGACGGCAAATAATATACCAATGTACGATTTCGTTCACGTTTACGCTGCATTTTCATAACTTTAGGTTCTATAATCTCGGCCTATAACTTCTGACCCTTCACTTATAGCCTGTCACGCTGAAACTATACCAGCTGGAAATAATTCCACCACAGAATCTGAAGCAATGACATATCGTCCAGTGTTAGTAACTGAAGCTAATATAAACTCTAGAAAACGGTTGGGAATATTTAAGCAATTTTGGACTTCTAGTAACCATGAAACTCAATGGCAGTTCATTTTGAAAAACACCGAGATTATAGAACCTAAATTTATGAAAATGCAGCGTAAACGTGAACGAAATCGTACATTGGTTTATGATTTGCCGTCATAAAGCGATGCATGTCTTGTGACTGATTTAAAAGTGTGCAAAACCATGTTTCTTAATACGCTAGATATTAAAGAAAGAACAGTTTACACTGCCATTGATAAATATGCTAATGGTGACCAAATAACAAACCTTCGAGGACAACATACCAATAGACCTCATAAACCAGCCAGCGAAACAGAACAGAGTGTAATTCAACAAATTCAGTCTTATAATAATATGTAAACGAAAATTAACGCGATCATCGTATAGGTAATACAAACCTCTTTTAATGTCTTCCAAATCTTTCATGAGACTTTGCCTTCAGCTTAACATCAGGCGAGGTGAAGTCAAATTGACGTGCCATAGATAAAAAAAAAACCTTTGGAATGCCTGACATTTCGACCAGGTTGCACCGGCCGTGGTTATAGGCTGACTGTCTCAGTCGCGCACGCCCTCCGTCGTCGAGTTCGTGAGGTAGCCGGTTATACATTTACCCGCACATTTTCGACATTTTTTATATTATTTTCTCTGCAGGTACCATCACATACCACACTCTCAGGGTCCCTATTATCTGTGCAAATGGCTTGGTGTCTATCCGACCGCGCAGAAAAGCGAGGCAGCAAGTTTTTTATCACTGGATTCCATGTCGCTGATAACTTGAAACCGTCTTCCCGATTGAAATTCTTGTACTTCTAGATTTCAATAGCTTCACGTACAGCTCTCGAATAAAAGTGACGTTCGGTGGAGAGAACTTGCGTATTGTGCAATTTAATCCAGTTATTCCTGCCTGCTACTAAAAGGTGTTCTGCAATCGCTGATTTGCTCGTCCGGCGTTTCTTTACAGTTGCAATGTGTTCTTTGACCCTATCAGCAATAGTCCGCTTTGTTTGGCCTATATATGAACTACCGCAGCTGCAATCTATCTTGTAGACCCCTGGCGTCTGAAACGGCAAGACATCCTTCGGTGTGCCCACGATGTTGTTTACTTTAATGCCTGATGCGTAAACTGTCGGGATGGAATACTTTTTTAGTAAGGAGCCGATTTTATCCGTTATTCCCCTGACATAATTGAATTTCGTTTACTGAGAGAACATAAATATTTTATTGTACGGAGCCAATAAAAACTTAATTCGTTAATTGTTACAAGTTTAGTCTTATCAAATTATCTACTTACTGATTATTTAAGAATTCATAAAAAAAATCAATAGTGGTAGTAATCTTCACCGAAACTCTAAATTACTGAATATTATTGTGCAAATTTATTGTTGATAGTACGAACTTTAATTGTTACCAAAACTATAATTAGTATTTTGCCTAAAATAAAAAATAATGCATAAAAAAATGCATTCTCTGTTTTTCCCTGTAGTCATAAATAATAACTCTAGTTAATATGTGTTAATATGCAGCTAACTTTCCTAAAACATATAATGAAATAAGTAATTATTATTGTTTACTTAAGTTATCTTAACAAGCCCCTATATTGAAAAAAGGGGTAAATATTGCTTGTGCATTTCGAACATAATTTTTATAAAGTAAATAATGCAGTAATCTTACTTATACTACCAAAAAATTTCATATTCACGAGTTCATTACTGCTTTAATATAACATACTTTTTGAAATATATTTTACTTTTCTGGCAAAGTCTGGCATAAATTTTGATACTCAGAATGCTTTATTTTATTGTATTCTGAAAAATAGCATAATAATTTATTTTTACAATTCCTAATAAACTATAAACATTAGTACTAACTTAAATACAACACGTAGTGCAATATTTTTTTCTCCTTTTTTTGATATAAGAATAATTCTTCTACGTTTGGAAATAAAGTAAATATGCCCATAAATTCAGTTATTTCGCCATACTGAAAAATCAGCATTTCCGTCTTATGCTTTTTTTCCCCTGAGGGTACGATGTAGGTAGAGGGGTAGGTACAGGTTTAACTAAACACCCATATTTCGCCAACCATTATTTTCGGTTCCATGTAAAATGGGGCGAGCCTATAGTCACCAATCCGGCATAAATAATACGGTATCCGGCATAAATAATTCGGCAGACAAGCTAAACAAATTTAGAAAAAAAATAGACACGATTCCTTGCTATGCGGTGTAAATCGGAAGGAAATTAATTACGTATTTATTGAAAAACATTTCCGTATACCTACTTGAGATACACGGTCAACTTAGGGTTGTTTATGACTTCGTGGACCTCACCTAATGTATCACCTTATCCCGGCAATCCTGATATAAAATATGGAAACCGAAACGGTGTGATTTTAGTCGGTTCGAGTCCGCAATCATAACCTTGGGTGATTTACGCTAGAAAGGAGATAATTTCAGTGAACTGGTATGATTGCCTATAATTTCTTATTCATTTTAATTCATGCAGATTGGCTATGATTTTTCACTGAGCGAGTGAAGCGAGCGTTTCGATAAGGAGGGCGATCCATATTTCAGCTGTATCTGTATATGTACAGTGGGCCTCAAATGTTCTTGAACACCTTAAGATCTACGAGTATAATCCTTAAACAACCTAAGTGTAATTTAACCAAAAGTAACATAGATAGCGATAATAAAATAAACTAGATCGATCGAACAAATGAACTAGATCGATGTCTTGTCATGGAAATAGTATCCTAACTTTATTATTACATTAATAAGTAGATCTATTATCTAGTAGCTTCTAACACTAATAGTTGTGTTAGTGACATCACTTCATACAATTTCTTTTGGACCGCTATGTGGAATTTGCTAAATGTTGAATTCCCAAATGTTGAATTTGCAAAATGTTGAATTGACCAGGAACAGTGTGGGCCTATCACTGTATATCTGTCAGTTCCATTTTAGAGGACACATTTTTCTTAACCGATTTTGATCATACTTGACGTATTTTAAGATTTTGACAAGAGTTTTTTTGGTAGGTTTTACTGTTCATATCTTATTTTTTTGTAAACTGTAGGTTTTTATTTACAGGTTTGGAGCATGATAGCCTCGATAATATTCGTAGTGGCACTACATGCAGCGGTTTGGTTATCACCATCGAGTTTGGTTGCCATCATTGCAATAAATCTCTGCATGAGTTTAATACGCATCATGTTTATGAGCCTACTCCTCATCGGCATACATCAGGTACTTACTAATTCTTGATGAGGTTGTTTTTCCTATGGTGTGTGTATGAGGTTTTATTTAAATCTTCGAGGTCACGCCCCAAAGATTTAGCTTATATCAACGTTTTTTTTATACAACTTAGGTCGCAGACAAGCACGCGACCCACCTGATGGTAAGTGGTTACCGTGGCCTATGGGCGAGTGTAACACCAGAGGAATAACACTCGTGCCACAACCCCTGTAAGAACAGAGACATTCTGTGTCGTCAGCACAAAAGATGTAGGATAAGCCTTTGGTTTTCCCACGGACAACACAAAACCTCTCTAGTGAGCTCTGGCTACCCTACTAACCACCGAAAACACAACACAAGGTTATTAAGCGGCGATATTCTGTAGGCACTGTATGTAACAAAAAGGCAAATCCGTGCACTTTCTGGTTTAGGGATGAATTGGTTTTCAACATAACATAACATAAACTCACTCCTATATCCCGAAGGAGTAGGCAGAGGCGCTACCGTGAAACAAATTACTACACCACGGAGGCAACTCAAAAATGCCATTGATTCGACAGAAGAAGTAGTTATGGGTATTTTTATACCACGGCCCACTTCATGGAAAGTGGTAACCGTGACCTATGGACAGTTGCAACACTATGGGCGTGACACTCGTGATGCTGACCCGATAGAGGGGGGGAAAAAGGAGACGGAAGGGTTGAAGGGTAAGAGAGTTGGTTTTAATGATGCTTAAACATCAATGTTAACGGACAGACAGCCTCCGTTTCGTGGCGGTAGTGAACACGACTGCTACACAGGAGGCGTGAGTTTGATCCCGGCTCAGTACAAATATTTGTATACATGATTAAGGCTATTTGCACTGGTCTGGTCGTGCCTCGGAGAGCACGTTAAACCGTCGGTCCGGTTGCAATACGAACATCTATGGCAGGCGTTACGGGTAGTTGGAGCCCTCAAAAGTTCAAGTAGCCTAACTACAGAACTTCAATATCAATTTGGTTGTGGAGGTCCGATGGCAGTCGCTTCACGGAACATATCGAAGTTCAGTAGCATCATAGTTAGACTAGGAAGCCGACCCGAACTGAGTTGAGAATAGGCTCAGATAGAATGATGATATTATGTTTCCAGCTACAACGAACAATCAAAATCACATTTCCAAAATTTGAATACTGAATTGATTTTAGATCTTGCATCAGGTATAATGTATATAGTTTTAAATTGACGTTAGAAAGTCTTCCCAAGAACAAGATAACTATTACAAGATAGTTATAAATACTGAAAAGTCGTCCAACTCAAGAACATTCTGGGCGATATAATTGTGTTAATTGTTGGTGGGCAACAAATTCCTTTCCTCCTAAAGAAAAAGTGATGTCGAAGTCTGGGCACAGCTAGTAATATTAATATAGCTAGTAATATTAATAAATATAGAGTAGCTAGCTAGTAATATTATTAAATATAAATATAGATATAAATATAGTAAATAAATATAGTAATATTAATATAGCTAGTAATATTAATATAGCTAGTAATATAATACTTAGATGTAAATAAAAATAATAATAATAATAGGACAGAGAATAAGCATTGCCATACAACGTGGCAATGCTGCCAGTCTTCTGGGAACCTTACCACAAGAGGCATGCGATGCGTAGGAATTTCACGACTTTTTTGTTTAACTATTTCATTTTAGTTTTAATTTTATTACAATAATTAGTTTATTAGTATAGGTGTATATGTATTTTGTATATAGTTATTAATAAACAATAATATTCAATTATATTATTCCTTAGATGTAATGTATTAATTCACACTTTCATATGTATATTGTTCATGTTTCAGTATAAACGTCAATACGTCAAAGCCTTCCTCGTCTACGGGGTCGTCTTCATTATGCTGATCATTGCTTTGTTCATCACCAGCATTGTTATCTACCCCTCAGTCCTGGATATTATAATCAACATAATTGATATTCGTAAGTACTTCAGTATCTTCATTAAAACCGTTTAGTAGTTGAGCCGTCTTTTCCGGTGCGGCCTCATTATGCGGTGAAACAAGTAACAAATTGACGGCTTCATCAGATGCATATTCTGGCGTCGCTTTATTGACGTTCAAATCCTATTAACTAGGGTTCCTACCACGAAGTGTCTTAAAAGTAATATTACTTCAATCTTACTAGACTTCCTTAGTGAGATTCAGTCCATCAGCATCCGTCAGGATACTATCAGGATACTAGTTTGTATGGTTAAAATGGGTTAAACAGTATCTCTTAATGTAGTGGATACATTTAGGTATTTATTAGAATTTACGCTTGTCATACAAATTACAGTACAGTACACAAATATCGATGGATGGCAACGCGACAACGGCCGAAATTCGAATTACAATAGGAACTAAAATAAGATTGAATACATATTATTTTTAGGAGGTGATGGTAGTTTTTTTGGTGGTTTTATTGGGATCGCGAAAAAACTGATAAACAGATAAGAATTTAAAAAGAATAATGTTATGTGATAACTCCGGCATGTTTTAAATTTCTCCAATTTTTTACACCTCTACTTTACAATCAGTTTAATAGTCGTTATTTGAAGAAATTAGAGGAAACCCAATTTTTAGTACTAACATTTTTACATTTTTTTAGGAATGATAAATCCAAATTTTATGACTTTTTTGTGTGTGAATGAGACAACATTAAGCAAACAGCGACTTTATTACATTTGTGAAAAGTGACAGCTGTATTGCAGAAATAAGACAATAATCAAAATGGATAGCATTTAGGCAGTACTGTTTTTGAAGATCGAATTTAATTTATCAAGCGGCCAATAAAAACGAAATTTAATACAGAATCAACTTTCAAACAAAATAAAATAATGGAAATAGCTATTAAAATTACAGGAATATATAACGAACTCATGAATCTGTAAAAAAATTTCGGCAATTTCATATGTTTTCCTCAATAGGTATTAAATTAAGTTAAATTCAATTCAAATATTTTTATTGCGATATATGGGTACAAAGAGGTTACAGGTAATACATTTAGGTTCCACCATATTTCAGCCAGACTGGCATGCAACAATGTCACAAATTATGACCATAATAATTAGAATTTAACAAATTAGTTAAGTTGTAAGATTTAAAATAAGCTAAATACATTTAACTAATGTACTTTCGTCATTCCTTTTCAGTGTTAACGGTTTACTTCTTGCTGGTTATCAGAAGCTATTACTTGAGTGACTATTCGAAAGCCCCTCAATACCCTGTAGTACAGCCACATTTCGTCGTACAACAACCCCAATATGTCATGCAACAGCAACCGCAGTTTGTCATAACCGCACGACCGCAGTACGTGATGCCGCAACCACCACAGTATGTGGTACCTCAACAGCAAAATGTCATGCAACAAGAGCCACCGCCGATGTACACCAAATAGTAATTGCATGACTAAGAATGATTGTTATCAATTGTATTTCGTAGATAATAAATTGCATTTAATTATTGAAGTAAGGGAAATATACAGGGTGTAAGAGGAACGCTCCCGAAGCCGAAGGCCCCTGGTAGTTTTTTTTTTTCATTTATGGCACGTCAATTTTACTTCACCTCGCCTGATGTTAAGCACGAATAGATAAATGAATATCTGCATTGGTTCACAAAACAAATATTCAAATATTTGTTTTGTGAACCAATGCAGATATTCATATTCAAACACACAAATATTTGCACTGAGCGGGATCGAACCCGCGCCTCCCGCGTAGCAGTCGCGTTCACTACCGTCACGCTACGGAGGTTTTGTTCTATGAAAGTATTATTACTACCTACATTAGCAGCAATTGGTTATAAATGTTTTAAAAACATGGAAGCTATTACTCCACTGCCTACCCCTTCTGGATATACAGGCGTGAGTATATTATTTATTATGTAAATATTACATACGTATTTTTGGATCAAGGAAATAAAATTAATCAATATTATTATTTTAATTTATAATAATATTTGTGTATTAAATTGATCAAGTGATATACTTATTTATTTTTAGGGTTATTTTAAAATAAAATTTCAACATGGTTCTTTCAATGTATTTCATTTTCTGTTAAGAATATTATTTATATATTTAAATTCACTTTCAGCACCTAACTTAAACTTTATTATATTATAAAGATTGCAAGCAAACCCTTAATTCCTACCTTTAATCCCTAAACCTTTATTCAATTAAATTGCAATCTTGCCGCTTGTAACATTTTGTGTATTACCTTATTTGTACCTACATAATGTATTATTGTATTACTTATTATTATTACTTATTTATATTAAAATATACTATTATGAGTATTAATTACACAATTTAGTTTTTTTTTACCAAGACTCACAACGCAACGGCTATTTTTCCTGGAAGAATATTATATAACGTACCACTAGCTGACCCGCGCAACCTCGTCTGCTTCACCCCGTTTTTGCAACATTTTTCATTCCTGCTCCGCACCTGTTGGTCGTAGCATGATGTTATATACATATAAACCTTCCTCTTTAACCATTCTATCTATTTAAAAAACCGCATCAAAATCCGTTGCATAGTTTTAAAGTTTTAAGCATACAAAGGACATAGGGACAGAGAACGCGACTTTATTTTATACTATGTAGTGATTCTTTCAAGGGAGGGGAAGAATAATATATTGTTTTCATCCCTTACTTAGGGGAACTCATTGGTATTGTATAGGGGGCCAGAATCGCTAATGCACCTCGCGGTACGCCCCACGCTTTGCTGACATACATGGTTACTTGTAAATTAATGATAACTTTTAGATAAAAATATATTCTTCTTTTTCTAACCGATAGTACGTATTCCTTATCAAACTGATTGCGAATACTTTGATAACCATCTATTATTCAATTATACACTCTATATTATATCACTACATAGTATAAAACAAAGTCGCGTTCTCTGTCCCTATTTTTCATGTCCTTATGTCCCTTTGTATGCTTAAATCTTTTAAACTACACAATGGATTTTGATGCGTTTTTTAATAGATAGAATGGTTAAAGAGGAAGGTTTATATGCATATAGCATCATGCTACAACCAACTGATGCGGAGCAGAAGTGAAAAATGTTGCAATAACGGGGTGACGCAGACCAAGTTGCGCGGGTCATCTTTAAAACTACACAACGGATTTTGATGCGGTTATTTTTAATAGATAGAATGGTTAAAGAAGAAGGTTTATATGTATGTAACATCATGCTACAACCAACTGGTGCGGAGCAGAAGTGAAAAATGTTGCGATAACGGGGTGACGCAGATCAAGTTGCGCGGGTCAGCAAGAGTACTACTCTTATTTTAAATATGTTTGTACTAGGGTAAGTGCAAATGGACGAAGACGATTATGAAAATTGAAACAGCTCATCCTCGACACAAGGCTTCCGTTCATTGGACGTCAAGACTTCCCTTGATTTGCCACTTCTCAAAATGTCAAATCTTCCCGATATTTTTTCTTTTTTGCGATCTCCTCTTGCCGGTCTACTGGGAGAAATTTCTCAGAGAAATAAAATAGTACTTATGGACCTTTTGTCACCATCCAATCTATGTTATGTTTAAGTGCGCATAAATCTATATATATTAAAATGAATCGCGAAATTAGTTGGTAAGCGCATAACTCGAAGACGGCTGAACCAATTCGAGTAATTCTTTTTTTTTGTTCCTTGAACACTACGGAAGGTTTTTATGGAGCAGCGGGAACAGGATCAGAAGTTCACGTGGGCGGAGCCGCAGACAACAGCTAGTGTTAAATAAATTATAAAAAATTAGTATAATTAATCAGATGGCAGTCGCTTCACGAAAAATATCGAAGTTCAGCCGCATCACAATTAGACTGGAAAGTCAACCCCAACAGAAATTGAAATTGAAAATGAAATTTCATCATTCTCTGAAACTTTTCCCAACTGAGTTGGGAATTGAACTGAGTTGGGAATGATGAAATTATAAAAAACAATATTATACAATACAAGTAAGGACAGATAAAACCATAACGCTTTCTATCTAAATTGATTTGGTATTATTGACATTATAATCGACGTTTTGACTATTGCCAAAAAGTAGTTATAACGTCGGGCCAAATGTAATAATAAATTAATAAATAATATTAAATAAATCGCAATTATTTAGAATCTGTTAAGAAGAGATTATGCTCATCACTCACTGATTGATGAGCAGATGCGCGTTTTTGTAATGGATGTTAATTCTTAATAAGCAAATAAAAATAAAAATTTATTCTCACCTATACCAACGAAACAGTGTAGCTTGTTCCCTAGATCTCACACTAGGATTCCCTGTGTCGTGAGATCCAGTATCCATTCTTCACAACTTCACAACTAGGTATATAAATAAATTCTTAATACTAAAACAATAAGAAAAGAGCAAATAAATAAGTTCTTACATCAGAGAACAATTAAAACTAGGAGTAGGTATAAGTTAAGAGCATGTATGCTTATGTATGTGTGTGCGTGTGCGTGTGCGTGCCAGTGTGTGTGTGTGTGTGTGTGTGTGTGTGTTTATAGTAATAATATTGTTACAGTGAGTATTATAATATTAATGAGGTGAAGTGTTTTTACACAATATTTTGTGATTCATGATGTCATATTATTTGAACACTTTATAAGTGTACTTGATTCTGTAGGGACAAATTGTCCTCTCATATTTAATTGTGATAAACCAACGTGTGCAGACTGCTTTTGTGCAATTTTATTATGAACTTTCCAAACATCTTATTTTATACAAACTTTGGCCTTTGATGCAGTGGGAAGTTCGCCAAAAGTTTCTGGACACCTTAAGGTCTAAAATCCTTTGATAGGCTTAGTCTAATTTAACCAAAGTAAATAAATAGCGTTAATTAAATAAATTAGATCGTTGTCATATTTCTTTATAAGAAAATAAATAAACTCTTGCCAATAGTATCCTAAATTTAGTTATATTAATTAGTATATCTATTTTCCAGTAGCTTCTAAGACTAGTAGTTGTGTAGTGGCATCACTTCATACAATTTTAAGTTTTAAATTAACCAGCCACTTTTAAAGTCCACTGTACATCTCGGCAATTAATTTTATACATGCTGATTTTATAGTGGTTTCGGTTCGATAGTAAAATCGTAAGGAAGTTTGAATTACGCGATAATTATTTTTTTAATGCTTAATGTATGAGAATGAAGTACAGTTGAACAGAAAAACGTATGTGAAGTAAAAATTGCTATTTTTGTTTTGCTCCAAATGAATACTCCCAGACGTTTTTGCTATACAAATTGTGGCAAAAATCTTTTATTCCGAAACGACTTTAAAATCACGCAGTATAGGCGAAATAACATTACTCACCTACAATATTTTCCAACTTTTGCTAACATGGTTAGTAGGTGTTATGGAAGTAGCTGCCGACTGACCTTCTAAGTCCGAGAAGAAACTAGTAGCAGGTGGGTTTGCAGAAGAGCTTGACCTGAAATCTGAATTTTTGATAGGACTATAGTAGGTACTGTACATAGGTATACTAGTATGTATTGATACTTCAGCTTAATTTTAGCGAAGGTGAATCCAGGGGCTCTAGCCAAAATGCATTCGTTCCGAATCTACATCCTTCATCGCTCTGAAAATGTATGGGAGTGACATTTGTTGTCGGAATCGGATCACATGACATTCGACAACAAATGTCACTCCCATGCATTTTCAGAGCGATGACGAATGTAGATTCGGAACGAATGCATTTTGGCTAGAGCCCCAGGGCTCTTAAAACTACCCTTAATGTAGGTGACTAACACTCTGATGATGGCTCTGATGATGATAATGATGACTCACACCTTTTATTAGCCTACTACTATCTCCCTGGTCATATAATTACCAGATTAATTATACTGCCATTGAAAACAGATACCAGTCCCGTAGAGGATATACCCAATAATTTATTTAACTATCTAATCAAAGAGGAAAAATAATTTTACAAGGCCTGATAAAGTTGCCTACATGCGAAATTTTATCTTTGCATTACTCATCAGATACTTCCATTATGGATAGATAGACAAAGTGTTGAAGAAATTAGCTTTATGTAACCCTAAGTAAATATCCCCCATAGAAACTGACCAGTTTGTAGTTCATCTACCTACCTTTATCCCAATTTTTAAGTCTGTAACGCCATATTTCTTTTTATTTATGCCACGTCAATTTGACTTCAAATCGCCTGATGTTAAGCTAAAGGTAAAGTCTCATGAAAGAAGGTCACCATTGCATACACGTACAGTGCTACAATGGTGGCGCTCAGCTTGACGGCCTCATCAGATGCTTTTTCACGACCCACGATATGACTTCCTTCTCCTTACATAATTTTTTTGAAGCAGGTTTTCATACCATCGCTTAGTAGTGTTAACCTTTAACGTCTTGACCTTCTTTCAGGAAGAGCATTAGAATGTTTCTATTGGGTCAAAAGACGTGGCAAACCTCGTTTGACCATATTAACTACCTTTCATCAGGTAGGCAGTGTGATTGCCTGCAACCTAAGTTGGATAAAGAGCAGCCTTTAGTAACCTTTTTTTATCGTGCGCAAAATCCCCATGGATACCACCTCCGCCAAAACCGGTGGAGGTGATTATTTCGGACTCGAACCGACTAAATCGCACGCCGTCTTTGGGTCTTTAGTTGCCGGAGGTGAGGTAGTAAACAACATATCCCTTGCACCCCGGCAGACCTAGGAGTCCTTAAAATAAAATAAAATAAAATATCTTTTAATTAAAATTCATAATTATTATGTTAGTAACAATAAACTTAGGACTATGTTAGTAAACAAATTAGACATTAATTACTTTTTTTTTACTTTAGTACCCGAATATTCAGGAACATATTTTTTTGAAATTGCTACAAGGAACGAGATTTATGGGAGGAGATATAGTGCACATCGCCGTTATCATATATTATCATCCAAAAACTTGTATATAACAGTTGAAATCTTATCATCTTTATCAGACCGATATAATATATTGATTAGGTTGCTTTAATGATTCAGTCAGCCATTGTTGTTGGAAAGGAGTAGTATTCTAAATATTACAGAAGTTTAGTGTTTGTGAATTACTCTTTGAAACTATTTAGTTACTAAAATGTGAGTTGACTTTAAGTTCTTTTGAAAACTAATGATTTAGTCATTTAATTTGATCAACTGTGTGCGTTTCAATTTCTATATAGTTATTTGGTATTTTATTATTTTTAGTATACCTAGATACATTTTTTTATCTAACCACCTAGAGTTCCACAAGGTACTCCCCTTGGACCAACAGATTTTCATTATGTTTGAAAAAAAATTGTTATTGTAACGCGAAATTATATAATTCATATACATAGATTATATTCCACTAAAATGAAATAAATTCAGTACACAATTCTTTACTAATTATTTGTCTATGTACTACAATCAGATATGATTTAATACAATTAGTCAAAATGGTTCTTACAAAACATTTTGACCTCACTTTTTCCTTCTTGTTTCTTGGAAAGAGCTGATGGTGCACCATAATGTGTTGCTTAAGGGGTTTAACATTTAGGTACTGCTTTATCCAATTCATCTTTCAAATAATTTATGGTATCGGTTTCATGAGACAGGGAATTATATTAGAAGTAAACTGAGTAGAAATTTGGTCCTGATTGATCTATCTATTAATTTGTTCTACCAAATGTAGCGTGATCTGCTTTTCCGCTTTAGCTAGCATATGAGTGCTTCTTTCTTTATCTTTTCTTTCGTCTTTGAATACACCTTTTTTCTTCTAAATAATTTCATTCATTTCATTCACATATAACATTTTTTAAAGGATATTAGCAATTGAACATACTTATGATTCCTGAAACCCTTCCGATTAAGCTCAGTGGGTTGTGAACCCGCAACTTCTCGATCGGAGGACCGACTCCTCAGCCACTAAGCTACCGACGCTTACTGAAACTGTATTGTCATAATCTAAAATTAGTACTTAAGAATAGGAATTACATGTATGAAATTTTTCGTATCGGATTCATTCACAAAAAATATTTGGGTTTGGGTTCTAAAAAGAAATTTCTTAAAGTCGGAATATATTTTTTTTGTACACGTCGTTCTTTGGGCATATGGGCTCGTAGCCTTTATCATATATATTATATTCTCCTAAATATATGATAATATCTTCAGCATAAAGATAATGAAATAAGTATAATAAAGAGTATCTAGGTACCTATAGTACAAATTACTGATAGTTCGAAAAGCATAATATAGTCCATACATGTGTCGGTAGCTTAGTGGTTAAGGAGTCGGCCTTACGATCGAGAGGTCGCGGGTTCGAATCCTGGCTATACACTACTGACGTGAACCCACTTCTAAAAGA
The DNA here is from genome assembly GCA_963691645.1 of Pelosia muscerda. Lineage (NCBI taxonomy): Eukaryota > Metazoa > Arthropoda > Insecta > Lepidoptera > Erebidae > Pelosia > Pelosia muscerda. The sequence continues at coordinate 15,145,464 of OY829109.1, read as the reverse complement.
AGCCATTGAGCTTAGTTGGAAGGGTCAGAGGGAATATTAGTAATTTGGGATGCTAATGTTCTTAATAAAGAAATACATTGCTTATTACAAATATTTTTTACTTTCACCAAACATCTACTTACCCTATACAGGATGTAATCGAAACGTTACCGAAATCGTAGGCATTTTGTAGTACTCCGGGTACACTAAACAGGATTTTAGAACCACGCTCCCGAAACAAAATAGGGGTTGGGTACTGCTGACCGTTTCAACATAATTGGGCTACTTTTTTATTTCGGATAGGTACCATGATTTTTAACCCTTTTCTTAGCATAATTCACGCAAATAATACTATTTAAAGAGTTTAAAAATTATGGTGCCTAGCATAAAAAGTATTTCAATATAAAAGCAGTCCAATTATGTTATATTAATCACAAAAAGGTAAGTATCCCCAATTTTTCTTTTGCATAAAAACAGTTTATACCGGTTAATTTGCATTATTCACTTTCCATCGTCAATGCCGTTTTTTCCCGCCATAGGGTCACTCGGGGCACGTGCACAGGGCACCACACCACCTTATGCCTCCCCCCCCCCCAAAGAGACATTTCTCGCACATAAAGTTAGGAAAAATCAAATCCCCTCAGCATACCAAAAGGGCCTCTGAAATCTTGTGTGCCTAGGGCCCCTGCTATATGTAAAGACGGCTCTGTCCATCGTATCAGTAAAGCTAAGTATAATTTCACAAAAACAACACTACAATAATAAAAAACACAAAGCGTCATAATGAATGAGTTTATCTTAATCTAGGATAAAGATAATTACTAATACATTTATTATCTACTTTTTTATCACGTGAAGATAGTCGACCCTATGCGTCATGTGTTAGAGTTGCGTTTGTTACGATTTTTTTTAATATACCACCATTGGGTTATGAAGGCTTATTGATATATTATAGGATGTTTGGATTCCCCGTTCTAATTGAGCAGTTCGGCTGGGAAAGTACCTCGACTTTTGTTTCATGAAAAAAAGTTATTATAAAGTAGACGAATATCTTGCTGATAAAAATGCACGGTTATAATAATTTCTTGCTCTTGCACCCATAACTTATTAATATTATAAATAAACAGAACTAATTAAAAAGAAAATAAAGGATAACGATAATCTACCTGAGTTTCTTGTTTCTCAGGAGATTTAACTACCGAACCAGCGAAAGAATCATTTTCAAATTACTTATTTACCTACTAAGTATTATATTTATAATAAATTATAATATTTTTGACAAATGTAGGTACATAATTATTGTAAAACTTAGACATTCATACGTGCTCTTCATGTGCCTAAACTGAATAAAGGAAATTGATTCTTTAATTCTTTGACCCGACAGAATATTGCTGTTAATCTTATGATTCCGCTCCGCTTCGCTTCGCTCCCGCCTTAGACTTCTAACCTAACCTATCAGAGTCGGATTGCACTGAGTCGGGGTGTTAACGATAATTAATTTTGACCAAACAATATTATGTATTATTTTCATAATTATATCAAATTTTGATTATGTCAAGAGTCGATTATGAGATATGTTACTTATGGAAACTAATTATTATGATATAATTATGTTGTTATAGAGAGTGATTTTAAGGCAAATAAACGTTATGACTGTTGAGTTGTTATGTCTAACGTTATTAGTATAAATCATAATTGATGATTAAACGAACTTACCTGTAAGTGAAGTTCTATCATAATTATACGAAGCGCCGAATCCGAAGAGATTAGTCCAGTAAGCACATGTAGTACCGCATATGTGTCACCACCCTGCACTATTTGAGAGTTACAATTTTTTTTTTTTTTTTTTTTTTTTTTTGTGGGTACCTCCTGTATGTTACCTTTGTCCTGCGTGTCGCCCGTTCGTCATTTAGTTCAGAGTACGGCTAACTTATGTTCAGGGTCTTTAGTGTCTTTGGCACTGGGAGGGTGGGATGTACTAATCTCTTCGGATTCGGCGCTTCGTATAATTATGATAGAACTTCACTTACAGGTAAGTTCGTTTAATCATCAATTATACTCGCGCCTCATCCTTCGAGATTAGTCCAGTAAGCACATGTAGACTTTGAGAGCCCTTACTGTGTTGGGAATGGCATCAATGATGTTCTAAAAATGAAATTGCTATTTATTTAGGTACAATCATTTATTGTTATTATTATTAGTATTAATAAGAACAGATCAAATAAAAATCATTCATTACACTGTAGTATTGAATCAGCTAAGGCAGTGTTATCCCTATCATTGATTATTGCCCTTTGATAGAATTTGGCAAAGGTGGTGGAGTTTTTGCTCCAACCCGCCGTTTTTCGGATAATATCAACACTGACACCGAGCGAAAGTGCCCGCGATGAGGCGGCGTGCCGAGTGCTGTGTGCGCTAAACACACTGGTGTCTACGTCACACTGACTGAGAGTACGCTTAACCCATCTACCCAGTGACTGTGAACTTACAGGGTTGTGTGGTTTTCTGAATGCGATAAATAAATTATCTGAGGTGCGTACTCTTGAGGTGCGATCTACGTATGTTAAGATAGTTGTAGCTGGACAGATTGCTGGGTTTTCCATGAAGAATGGTAAATGAATTAGAGGCTGTTCCACCCCTGGACGTGAATTTTTAATTAAATCAATTATGGGAATAACGATGTGTTGTTGTGCTCGTTTAATATTACTAACTTTAATTTTGGAAAGTGTCTGGAGTCGATGACCGGTTGTAAGCGCTAATAAAGTGATTGTTTTCATAGTAAGTCTTTCTAGTGTTAGGTCATCATTTGGGTACCATGTTTTTATTTTGTCCAATACGAGGTTGGTATCCCAAGTGGAGGAATATTTGGGTGTTGGGGGTTTTAAACGATATACGCCTTTTAGAAATCTTTTTAGCCGATCATCATTAATTAAATTTGGTCCTAATAATAATGAAAGAGCAGATTTACAAGAATTAAGAGTACCATATTGAGATCCTTTTTGGAAAAGATCTGTTAAAAAATATATTACGTTAGGAATAGATGCTTCATATACATTGACCGTATTATGTTTGCAAAAATGCCACCACTTTTTTAAATAAACGTCGTATTGTTTTAGGGAGTTAGCTGATAAAGAAGCTAACATAATGTCTAAAGCAGATGTTGGTATGCTTCTCCTTGAGAGAGCATTCCGGATAATATACCTGCCACCAGGGTAGTCGTATCGAGTATCCGACGGTAGCTGGAATGAGACAAAAATGCATTGCTATTAGGAGGAAATGTTATAATCTCCGAAACAACGAGTGATTTAAAAACAGGGTACCATGGCTGGGTTGGCCAAAGGGGGACTATTACGATTCCAGTTGCCACATCTGTTACAATTTTTTGAAGTGTTTTTAATATCATTGCAAAAGGTGGGAATGCGTTGAATTTGTAATTGGACCAGGATATTGTGAAAGCGTCTACTGCAATGGCGTCTGGATCGCGATGCCACGAAATGTATTTATCACATTTTTTATTAATACGACTTGCGAATAGATCTATTTCTGGCAGACCGAAAGAATATACAATTGAATCGAAAGCCCAGCTTGATAGTTCAAATTCAATATCTGGATGCGCCCTACGTGATTCAAAGTCCGCGATCATATTATCGCTAGAACGTATATATGATGCTACTATAAAAAGGTTTTTACTTTCACACCAATTCCAAATGTCACGAGTTACTTGTGTTAAATGAGGGTACTGTATACCACCCATTCTATTGATATAGGATATAGCTGTTGAATTATCAATACGCAACAGGATTTGACAATTATTCAAATTCTGCGCAAATATTTTTAGTGCTATAAATGCAGCAAGAAGCTCTAAATAATTAATATGCTTCTGTTTCTCAGTGTTTGACCATTGTCCGCTTGCGGTTTCCCCATCACAGGTAGCTCATCCCGTAGTTGAGGCGTCAGAAAATATCTCAGCTTGGAAGTCATCAGAACGAATTCGATGCACGGAATATTTTATATTATCCAACCACCAATATAAATCTGGACGTATTGACTCAGATAGGTTCATATATCGGTCGTAGTCATCGTGATCTTTCAAGTTGATATATTTCCACCGCTCCATCTCTTTGGTATGTAGCCATCCATATTCTATGGCTTGGCAGCATGATGTCAATAAACCTAACAGCTGTGCAAAAGTCCTAACCTTGCAACGTTTTAATTGTAAGAACTTTTCGATTTGCGATTTGACCTTCAGTCTTTTATCTGAGGGTAGACTAATTTCCATTTTTGAGGAGTCTATTATCATACCTAGAAATTTACATTTAGTGGAAGGAATAGGAACACTTTTTTCGTTATTTACGATAAAACCAAGTGCAATTAGTAATTTTCGTGTGAAATTAATATTTTCCAAACATTGTGAATGAGATTTTCCAAACAAAAACCAGTCATCTAAGTATAGGGTAGATGTGAATCCCGCAGATCGTAAAAGTTTCACAATAGGTTTGGTTATTTTAGTAAAAACATATGGAGCGGTAGATAGACCAAATGGTAAAACATTGAACTGATATAACTTATCTTCAAAATAAAATGTAAGGTATTTTTTGGAGTCCTTATTTATTGGAATAAGAAAGTATGCGTCCTTGAGGTCAAGGGACGCCATCTTACAGTTCCTTGTAACAAGTTTTAGAGCAGTCCTTAGGTCTTCTAATTTGAAGTGATCAGTCTTAATGAATTTATTCAGACTCTTTAAATTTAATATAAATCGTGTTTTACCATTAGGTTTCGGCACCAAGAAAATACTTGAAATAAATTGACCTTTACACGGCGAACATTCTGAAATAGCGCCTATACTAAGAAGATTATTTATAGCTTCTATACTTTGTAAAATGTAGCTTGGGTCCTATGACAGCTGTCAGTGAAATCCCGCACATGAAGTCTTGAATTTTCTATTATTGAATGTAGTAGCTGTCAATGTCATACTTTATGGGCATACAGAGCTAATTAGTGATGGGCGATGAATCATCGTGACCACATACTATGAACTATCCATATTTTGAATAAAGCTTAATTTAAAATTTGAAATTAATATAAGAAAAAAATAATTAGAATTTAATCTTATTGCTTAGGTATTTTAATATCATAATAATGTTTATATTTCAATATACTTGATCCTAAATAATATTGAGTAAATAAAATCCTACATTCAATCCATCAACGCCCTGAACCTGTTTTTGGATTTTGTAAGAAGACACGCCGCGTTTGGCTCTTGGGCCATGATATAGGCATAAGATACACGCGCCAACATTTTGTTTAATATGAACTTCCACTGATCCACTCCACTCATTCTCATCAGTACGAGTGCCAACGCATTGTATGCTACGTATATTCCCTTCTCATTACAATTAAATACACACATACAATTGAATTAAACCTAATTATATGTAACATGCATCAATAATAGCTGGTAGTATCGATATTTTCATCGAACTTTGGACATCCCTATGAACCAAATTTTGACATCTGTCATAGGACCCATGCTATATTTTACAAAGTATAAATAATGATTTCTTTCATTATTCGAATACACTGGTCTCGTGGGTAGTGTATGTTGTATTACAGGAGACGTAAAAATTATTTTATATCCTTCGACCCAGGATAGAATTGTCTGGTCGTCTGTGACAGCCGACCATTGTTGTAAGAAGTGTGATAAGCGACCAGCATACTTAACTATTTGTCCATCTAATAGCGGCGCCGTTGATAGGTCCCCTGATGTACTTGCGACGACATCTTCGATGAGCGAGCGTGCTGCTGCTGTAGATAGCGCGAGCGCGCTAGCGGGTGAGGCGCGCGCGATGCTGCAGGCTCGCGGCTCCGGGGCGCTTGTGGCGCCGTCCCCACAGGCAGCCTGTGTGCCTGTGAGCCTTGCGGTTTAAAGACCTCTGAGATGATCCTTTAAGCGTATTATTGGTCGATCTATTGATTGTATCGGCCTTTAGTTCTACTCCAGACTTATTTACAGCTTTTGCTGCTTTTAAGGTTTCAGCTAGATTTTCGCCAAAAAGATAGGTATCTATAGAAGTATTTTTTAAATGTTCAAACAAAATTTCTTCTTGTAATCGAGTCTGCGTGTTGAAGGTCACATAAAATTTGGGCCATATCGAATAGTTTTAGTTCCAAAACCTAGTTTTTAGTCTTACATTTTTATTTGGTCATTAATAATTCCTGCTAGGCAGGCGATAGCGCTTGACATTTCTTTTTGTTTGATTTATCGCGTTTAACAGCAGCTTCAAGTAAGGCTGCTTTTATCTCCATATTCAATTGAGGAGCATCAAGCTGGACTATATTAGCTGGTAATGGGTATTTCAATAGTAACTTTGTTCGGTCTTTTTTGCTTACACCTTCTTTTGCCATGTGTATTAAGCGTTTAGCTAATTTACTATGAATTTCAGGACCAAGTTTATCTCTATTTTCAGGTTCTTCACCGTAGATAGCTATGTCTAAATCGCATTCGGGATTATCACCTACCGGCTCACAGCTTGATCCTGGCTGTGGTTCGGTACAATTAGGCACAGGTCGACTTTCTTCTTGGTTGGGTTCAAGTTGTGGTTCTTCAATACTAAAATCAGGTTGAAGTTCTTTTCCGCAAGGCTGTGGCTCCGTTACCGTCTCGTTTTGGGGTCATGGCAACAACCAATCATCTGGTCGTAGCACTGGAGTAGCTGCAAAATTATATTCTTTTTGTAGGTAGGTCTAAATTTTTAATTCAATAAGGTTAGGTTTCAAACCCCAGTGGTAGGAACGCCAACCGTGATTCAATGCTTTGAATCGGCCCCAATGACCGTTCAGGTTGCATAAATTTTGATGCGTCGGATCAGCCCCAATGACTGTCCAGGTTGCATATTTTTAACTGTACATAGGTATGTACAGATCACAAATAAAACACTTATATAGGATAGTTGGAAAAAAATACCTTACCTGCAGAGATATCCTGAGTATCCATAACTTCCTCATAATCCGACGTTTGTCTAGACTCACTGACTTGCTGTTCACAAATTTCTCGTTGCCTTAACTTCCTAATTTTCTTTTCATAATATTCTATATATTTTTCACGCGAGTGAGAACGCTTATGTTTTGGCATAGTAACGAGGTAACACTAAAATAAGTTGTGAGAACTGCGCGACACTGTATGAGTGTTGAGTGGTTGAGCACTAAAATGCGAATGACGAACGGGCGACACGCAGGACAAAGGTAACATACAGGAGGTACCCACAAAAAAAAAAAAAAAAAAAAAAAAAGAAATTGTAACTCTCAAATAGTGCAGGGTGGTGACACATATGCGGTACTACATGTGCTTACTGGACTAATCTCGAAGGATGAGGCGCGAGTATAATAGTGCAAGTAAATATTATGACCGGGGATGATTATGGCAAACGAAATTAGTGCAAATGAATTTATGGAAAACGAAAGAATACCATTGAAAACTAGTGGTGAATATAACATAATGGAATTGTTTCAGGACGACTAATAATAATGCTTGTGTGGTCCCCAACTGCTGCTTCTGCGCGGACCTGCGGACTGGCTCGTTCATCATTGGTTACGTGAACCTGGTAAGGAATTATAGTTGTTACCGGCATTTACCTTGATCCCAAATCGCGAGCGAAACCAGGCGTTGGCACGCGTGGATATCTATATAATATATAAAAATGAATTGCTGTTCGTTAGTCTCGCTAAAACTCGAGAACGGCTTGACCGATTTGACTAATTTTGGTCTTGAATTATTCTTGAAAGTCCAAACAAGGTTTAAAAGGTGAACAAATATGAAAATGCTCGGAATGGAACAGCGGGAACGGGATCAGAAGTCCACGCGGCTCGCCACCTATTCCATTGCAACCTAAACATAAACTGGCGAAATGTGGGTGCTAGCACCTCTGCCTACCCCTTCGGGGATATACGTGTCAGTTTACATTATGATTTCTAGTTCTTAGAATTTTTAAATATCCGTTTATTTTTCTTTTTCAGGTTTGGAGTTTGATAGTTTCAGCTATTTATGTATTGACACTAGTTGCGGCACTCGCTTTGATCTATAACTATACGGCTATAGTTGCAGTTGTGTCCATCTTCCTTGTCATAAGTTTAATACGAGTGATCTTCGTGATTTTGTACCTCGTCGGGCTCCACCAGGTGAGTGTAAACCTTTTACAAGGGCTGATTAGTGAAATTCCATTTTCGAACTATGCCCAAAACGACCTCCGGGCTTAAAAGGTACGACATAACTTCCCGGGTTATGTCGGACTCGAACCATCGTTTATATTTAGCGAAGGTATTTTGCACGAAAATAATATCATAGTCAAGTCAAGATACGTAACTCACTTACACACTTCGTTCCTTTATGAATCTGTGGTCCTATTTACGCTAGTAACCGCGATAGCCTAGTGGTATCGGTAATGGACGAGGTTTTGGGTTCGATCCCAGGTTTTACCATGGCACACACCAATGATTTCTCGATGCTTTTCGAAGTTATGTGTGTATTTACCGCCGGTTTATAAGTGCAAGTTAATGGCAATAGGTTCGCCACCTATTACATTGGGACCTAAATATAAACTGGCAAAATGTGGGTGCTAGTATTCGGGGATATTGGCGTGAGTTTATTTTATGTTATGTTATATGAATGTCTTTTGTTTTAAAAAATAATATTTTTATTTCAGTATCAATCTCGACTCATTCTGGCCTATCTCATCTTTAGTTGTGGGTTCATCATTTTGGCCATCGCCCTATTCATTACCCAACTCTTTGTTGGTACCACAGTCCTTGACATCGTATTCACCGTATTTGACATAGGTAAGTTTTTCTTTACTTTTTATCTGTGAACCAGCTGTCCCTCGAAACTTCGTCTGCGTCACCCTGTTTTTGCAACATTTTACACTTATTACATATAAACCTTCCTCTTCAATCAAGAAAGTCGCTTTCTCGCCCCAATAGGTATGCTTAAATCTTCAAAACTACGCAACGGATTTTGTAGCGGTTTTTTAATAGATAGAGTTATTGAAGAGGAAGGTTTATACTCATACTAGCTGACCCGCGCAACTTCGTCTGCGTCACCCCGTTTTTGCAACATTTTCCATTTCTGCTCCGCACCTGTTGGTCGTAGCATAATGTTATATACATATAAACTATCCCCTTTAACCATTCTATTTATTTAAAAAAACAGCACCAAAATCCGTTGCGTAGTTTAGAAGATTTAAGCATACAAAGTGACATGAAAAATAGGGACAGAGAACGCGACTTTGTTTTATACTATGTAGTGAGTAGTGATATAACATACAACCAACTGGTGAAAAATGTTGCAAAAATGGGGTGACGCAGACGAAGTTGCGCGGTGCAGTAGGTAGAAGTATATAATACAACATATTATTATATCTAGTTCAATAAGAGATACTGTTTGACCCAGTTTCACATTAATTTATAACGCTAATCGCCAAGTACAATTAACCAAAGATATTTGATTAATATTATGATTAATTTTCAGTGTTGAACATATATTTCTTGGTGGTAATCAGAAGTTATTATGTGACGATGGACCAGCCTGCCAATCCACCAATGATGTTCCAGCCGACCGTAGTTATGCAACAACCCCAATATGTCGGACAGCAACAGCCGCAATATGTCGGACAGCAACAGCCGCAATATGTCGGACAACAACAGCCGCAATATGTTCCCCAACACTTTGCTAAGTCACAAAACCCCGCCTAATATCTATTGGAATGTTTTTAGGGTTGTAACGATACTGTTTACTAGTCTAATTGTTTAATCATACGTGGTAATTCTAAGATGTAATTTATACAGTCCCTCGTCCGTTAAGCGGGGCGAGAAAAGCATCTGATGAAGCCGTCAAGCTGAGCACTGCCATTGTTACATTACGATTTTGGAATAGTAACCCTATTTCCTGAGACATTGCCTACAGCTTACTATCATACGAAGTGAAGACAGATTGACGGGTTTTAGATAAAAAAGCACACCTCATCATTGCGTGAGATTATGCAATCATCTGTTGTTAGCTTTTCGGTGTAACTGTGCTTCGGTTAAACTTCGATATGTTACCTGAAAGCGTTAAATTGGTTGTTCCAAAACCAATTTTGCGCTAAATTGATTTTGGAGCAACCAATTTAGCGCTTTTGATGTTCCGCACTTAGAATTGTCGGACTATTTAGGGCTGTAATTATCTCTATTTTTTTTAAAGAATACTAGCAACTGAGTCCATGGCTTCTCTTTTGTGAGTGTAAGATAATTATACACTTACTAAGAAAAAGCCATGGATGTTATTATTATAGTACTTAATTATTAATTTTATTTATCACATATATTTTATACACAATTAAATGGCTGGTTATAATTAATTGTTTTGTTCTTTATTCAATGGATAAAGTGATTTTTAATTTAACCTACATGATTTTACTAAATCGAAAATTTAATACATGTATCAAGTTATCGATTTTTATCGATAGTTAATACAATCGTTGTAAATATTGTTTAATTGTGTCTAATTCTTCTTTAAATTCTATATTATCTTCTCTTGATTTTTATTTAAAAACACAATCATTTGTATTTTAAATATGATTGAAATTGAAATGTGTTTCTTTCTCAGTAACATTTTCATTAAATATTTTATATTTACGATTATTGTGACCATTACCATTGAAATGTTTAATGGTAGCTTTGGTTCAAAATAATCGAAAGTAAACTTTGTATTAAAACTATAGTTGTGGTACGCTATGATGGCCGTTTTGACACGACTGGTTTTGCTCCTTTTCTCTTTTTTAGTGTGTGAAGTTTATTTTCTACTGTGCCAGTCGTGCCCTATTTTTTTAAATTATTTGTCTAACAGTCCGTTGGCCAATATTACGCGCATCAAAAAGAGAAAAAGAGAAAAACAAGTCGTGTGAACACGGCCATAATAGCGTACCGCAGCGCGCCATTATAATTATATTTACTTTACAGTAAGTTTTAAGCAGTCAATAAATGTTAATTTATTACATTTGTTTTTTTTTAATTTACCTACTTAGTTTCATAGGAATTTCATTATTAAATTTTTAGAAATCATAAGGAATTAAATTGAAAAACATTACTTTGTCTTTTACACTGACAGCCAAGACTCTGTCTTAACCTCCAACCCGCCCCCTCAGGCCCGCCCGCATACCAGCACTCGGCCCACCTGATGGAAAATGATTACAACGGTCTATGGATGTATGCAACACACCAGTGGCGTCACACTCGTGCTGCCGACCCTATAGAAACCTTCTAATACTCTTCTTGAAGAGGGGGGGGGACTCCTTAGTGAGCTCAGGCTACCTGTCACAAACATCAAAATACATGCACGTCATTCTCATCCATTGAAGTCTAAAGGTGCGTCCAGATTTTTGACATGAACAGCGGACCAAACAGCGTAGGACATGACGTTGATAAGTTTAACTAGAGTCCCGAAGATCTTGGTAAATCAAATCAAATCAAATAGTTTATTTGCTAGAATATGATATAAGATATATTACAAAATGCTTTGTTTCCTCACATTCTGCCATATACGGCGTGCAGGGTATAATATACCCTAAGCCATAGAACTATAAAGCAATTTTCTTATTATACCTATCTATATACGTGATATGATAGCATTACTTAATGCCATTATTAGCTCAAATCATACATACTACAAGACCACATTGAACTGTACCGCTGGTTTACTGGAATACTTGTCCTATCCTGTCTAGTCCTGGCTGACAACCACGCAACCCACTTGATGGAAAGTAGTTACTGTGGCCTAGGGACGTTTGCAAAACCGGGGGCGGCACATTTGTGCTGCCGAACATATAGAGTAGAGCGAGGAAGAGGAAGAGGTAGAGGGGAGAAGGTTAAGAGTCTCTGTACTGTCAGTGCAGGAGACAAAGAAGGGTTTTTCGATCTTCCCACTGACACCACAAAACATCTCCATTCAGCTCTGGCTACAACTCCACTCACAACTGAAAACACAACACAAGGTTATAATATTAGCCGCGGTATTCTGTAGGGCGGAGGTACTTCCCCAGTCGGACTGCTCAATTAGGACGACAGATACCGTCATGTATCCGTTCTTGTTGATAAATATGTGCCCTGCCCACTGCCACCTCAGTCTATTAAATGTCAGCAACTTTCGTTCGTCCTCGTGGTAATAGTCTCTATTGCTGCAAAGCAGTCCTTGGTTTGGACTGCCAATTATGGGCTTAAAGTAACCAATTCCAATCAAACAGAGCACTATGTTAGTTTACATTTGTCTTTCTTGCTAATTTCCCGTCAATGTTGATAGTATTTAATGCCTAGATATTTACTAACTCATAAATAGTATTGGCATCCAATAAAGCTTATCTTTCTATCTAAAGCCAGCTGTAAAAATTACACACGTATGACGCAGGCGAAATCCTCTTGATAATAGCCCCCTTTATACGGTCATTCAATCAAGCGTCACACACATAAATGCGGTTTTATTCGCAATTAATATTGACGATGTAAAGGAGGCTATTGTGATAAATATTTACTTTAAAAACTTGTACTAAATTAATCATTGAGGAAGTTGTTTATCACAGTTCTTAGAAATTACGGTTCATTGTTTTATCGTTATTTGATAAACGTGTCACTAGATGGCGTTTGGTATATTAAACGTCATCCCGTTTTTGCAATTTTTCATTCCTGCTCCGCACCTGTTGGTCATAGCATGATGTTATATACATATAAACCTTCCTCTTTAACCATTCTATCTACAAAAACAAACCGCTTCAAAATTCGTTGCGTAGTTTTTAAGATTTAAGCATACAAAGGGTTATAGGGACAGAGAACGCGACTTTATTTTATACTATGTAGTGATACCAAACGCCATTTATACCGACATTTATGTTTGTTGGTGTGTACAGACTGCTCCTTATTTCCAAATGCTGCTTGTTGAAGAGTTTCGGCTCCAAAGGCCTCTGTTTTATTTACCACATGGGTGGCAGACAAGCACGCGGCAAACTTGATGGAAAGTGGTTACCGAGGCCTAAGGACGTTTGCAACACTGGGGGCAACGAGTACAACGGGTAATCCACTGCTGAGACGAGATCTCGGGTTCGATCCCAGGTTTTACCATGGCACACACCAATGACTTGCACCTAAGTGGTATAAAAAAAAATTAACCTCTAAACTTGGTTTTGTCTGTGGCCTCCACATGTACCCAGCGCCATCTAGCAACTGCAAGACTAACTACTACGTCACTCCGGATCCTGCATCACGAGAGCGAAGTTTTCGCGCTGGTTCAATATACATGAAACAACCCAACGACAACCTTGCCTTGTCGGAGGATCCTCTCTTTGTGTTGGAGGGATATCACATTCCGTCCTCCACATTATCTTTTACTAAGGTTTCGAGAATTTTAAAAATTAGTTTTTTACATCAAACAACATATTTATTATGGTAATCAGTTTATGCATTCGTAGTTACGCCTGTAAGGCGTATGGTATTACATGAGATTTACTATATAGCAAGGTTACTAATAGAGACTCCTTTATTAACATGTATCGTAGTAATAAAATTTGTTGTCATCATCGTGTATCAACATTTAGGTATTAAGTATTTAAACATGGAGTTCAAAATTTCTAATGAAAAACATTACACGCTGCAAGGTTAAATACATAATATAGTGACACTCAAATGTACAACCAAAACATCCCATATACCTGTATTTGCAATTAGGATAATAAATAAATAACTTAAGGGTAACCAAATCGTATGCAATAAAAACATTGAACTGTCATTAATTTTTATATTATAAGTTTACAATTTACAATACACAGGTATCTAAAAATAGCATAAAAATCAAAAAACTGAATATGACAATGACTTCTTATTTATCTAGGTAATTGTACCTACACAATAATAATTTGAGAAATGCTATTACTAACATGGATGCCATAAATGATTTCAAAATTATAACATTAAATTAATACTAAATGATTACACGTTTGGGGTTTTGATAACATCTTAGTCTATGCCCACATTTGAAGGTAACTTTTTATGAAATTATACATAGAATGATATAAAAAAAAGTGTGTCAATGCACAGGTTGTTTGAGACCAGGGGATACCTACAACTGATCAGTTTAACGAAATTGGACTAAACCAAAAAAGCTACTACCGAAAAAAATGCTCAATTTTATTAAAACGGTCAGTGGTGTTTAGGGTTGCCAACCCTCCCGAATTGTCCGGGAGCCTCTGGTAATAATGTAATACCTTAGTGACCTCCTGAGATGCGATACAATGATGGAGCAGGTTTGCAGCAAGGAAAAGAACAGGATGAGCATTAATTTAGTGTTTCCTAAAAAATCGCGAATTACTAAATGCTGCTAATAAACAAAATAAATATAAATTTAATAATTAATAATAAATTTTCATTTTTCCTAACCTCTAAGCCTCCAACAACCACAACTGAATTTCTTCAAAATCTCCCGTATGCGTCCTTTCTAGAGTTGGCAACCCTAGTTGTATCCCCTATTTATGTTTTCAGGAGCGTTTCCCTAACATTATTTCTGTATAATGTAAATAAAAATGGAACATAACTTTTGTATGACATCACTAAATTGGATAAATCTTTTTGTTTTGTTTTGTTATTGTATGGTCAATAAAAATGAGAATAGACGGTACGGTGGGAACAGGCGCACGGAAATTGAATATTAATTTGTGTCTGTGCATAATAATTAATGAGTGTCGAATACATGAACACATTACACGAGCAACTCGCTTATTATGCGGCAGATTCAAGATGACGTCATATCTAACAAGTGTAACGTAGGCTTTTCAATCTATACAGGGTGTAAGGTGAACGCTCCCGAAGCCGAAGACCCCTGATAAGTACTCATGGTACACAACATATTGGTATGAAAAAAAATTACGGCAAAGCAAATTTTTTTTATGTGTGTAGCGGCGTTGCGTCGTAGACGCGACGTCAGCAAATTCCTTGTCGGGCAGCGACGGAGCGCCCGCGCTCTGTAAAGCCAGTTCATACGGTAGGCTCGCTACAGTCGGCCACATATAAACTCGCTCCACTTATAGATGTTCTAGGTTAATATCAAGTGTTCTAGTTACTAGATTATAAGTCCTACATATTGTGAGACATATTGTGTGATCAGTAATAAACGTTATAAGTGTATGCCACCTTTTATTGAAGTGCTCCCACGTGACCCATAGGCATAGCCTTTAAAGTGGTGACCCCGACGTGATTGTGGGAGTTTGTAGGTTATATAACCTATAACCTCGTGATTTTTTTGTGAACTTTTGAATGTTAGGCACTCGTGTGTAAACATTAGCGTAACGAAATGGCAAATGACGGCAGTGCGCCCATAGTGAAATCCGAAGAGCAGGTGATCACGAGCATCGCGGTTACGACGCGTATTCCAGACTTCTGGTGCGACGAGCCCGAGCTGTGGTTTATCCAGGCTGAAGCAGTATTGAACCCGCAAAAGGCGTCGGATGAATCAAGGTACCAGATAATCGTATCGAAATTAGGCAAAGATGTTCTGACGCAGGTCACGGACATTCTCAGAGACCCCCCGCAAACAGACAAGTACTCTACGCTAAAAAAGCGATTGTGCGAAATCTATGCGAGGACCAAGGAGCAACAGGTACACAGACTCATGAACGAGATGGAATTAGGAGACCAGAGGCCATCGCAATTACTAAGGAAAATGCGTGATATTGCACGTGGCAAGATTGAGGACGAAACCCTCCTCATACTGTGGCTTAACCAGTTGCCAAGCACAGTAAGAGGGATTTTGGCAGCTACGGAGACGAAGGACCTTAGTAGCTTAGGAAACATAGCGGACAAGGTCATAGAATCCGTATCACAGAGAGAGACAGTCAGCAAAATAGATGTAGCTTCAGGAAGCGAAGCCACAACCATAATAGCAGAAATCAAGAACCTGACAGAGAGGATAAGAGGACTAGAAAGCAGGCAGCCCAGACCCAGTTTCACCGGCAGAGGTAGAGGCAGGTTCGGACGCTTTGGAGCCAGATCAACGAGTCGCAGCCCATCCCGCAGGCTAACCCCAGCAGACCGTGATTGGTTATGCGAGTACCACTACCGGTTCCGGCATCGGGCGAACAAATGTGCGGAACCGTGCAACTGGAATAAGAATAAGCCGGAAAACTAACAGCGGTGCATGAAATGGGCGAGTCATGCAGGCCGCAAGTAAACCATCGTCTCAGCATCATGGACCAGCACACAGGTACCTCTTATCTCATAGACAGTGGCGCAAACATATCGGTCTATCCGCGTAATCTTGTGAGTGATAAGCACATATCAAAGCATAGTGAAAATTGTGAATACAACTTGTTCGCGGCAAACGGCACTAAAATTAAGAGCTATGGACAAATAACAAAAGAATTAGACTTTAAATTAAGGCGAAATTATAGGTGGATATTTGTCATAGCTGATGTTAAGCAACCAATAATAGGCGCTGATTTTTTAGCTAAGCACAAACTGTTAATAGACCTTAGTGGCCGGAAATTAATAGACACAGAAACAAGCATAATGGCGATTGGTTCATTCTCCGATTCTGACCAATCCACAATAAAAACCACACCCGACGATCACCCCTTCATAGAAATTCTATCAAAATACCCCGATATAACGAAACCCTTCTCTTTCAAAGGCATCCCTAAACATAGCGTGCGCCACCACATAGAAACTACTGGGGCACCGGTGCATGCTCGTGCACGCCCGCTGCCTCCAGATAGGTATAAAAAAGTTAAAACTGAATTTCAACTTATGATGGACCTAGGAATATGTAGACCCAGCAAAAGTGCGTGGGCCAGTCCATTACATGTAGTACCCAAAAAGGATGGTAACATTAGGCCCTGCGGGGATTATAGGAAGTTAAATTCGATAACAAAACCGGACAGGTACCCGGTACCGCGACTACAAGACTTCACATACCTGCTAGCGAACAAGAACATCTTTTCGAGCCTGGACATCAACAGGGCCTACAACTGCATACCAGTACACGAGGACGACATCGAGAAGACAGCTGTAATCACGCCAATGGGTTTGTATGAGTTCCCAGCAATGCCGTACGGCCTGAAAGGGGCCAGCCAGACGTTCCAGAGGTTCATGGACCACAGCGTCCTGCAAGGGCTGGATTTTTTGTTTTGTTTTGCAGACGACATAATCGTCGCCAGTGCCGACGTAGAGTCCCACAAACATCACCTAGAGGAAGTCTTTAAGCGTTTTAACGAATTCGGCATCACCATCAACATATCAAAGTGTTGTCTGGGCCGACAAAGACTAAAATTCCTAGGCTACGAAGTATCAGCAGAGGGCATAAAACCTCTGCATGATAAAGTTGAGGCCATAAAAAACTACCCAAGGCCTAAAACAGTAGAGGACCTGCGTAGGTATCTAGGCATGCTAAATTTCTACAGGGCACACATCCCAAAAGCAGCTCAAGGGCAGGCCGAAATGAATAAATACCTTCACAACTCAAAGCGTAAGGACAAGACAATCATACAATGGACAGACGCAGCAACACATGAGTTCGAAGAAAGCAAGGTAAGTCTACAGAACGCGACGTTACTAGCACACCCATTAGCAGACTCCCCGTTAGCCTTGATGACTGACGCATCAGACAGCAGCGTGGGAGCAGTTCTGCAGCAGCGAGTAAGTAACAGATGGCAACCCTTAGGTTTTTTCTCCAAACGTCTGACTGAAGCCCAGAGGAAGTACCTATAGTACCTATGACAGGGAATTATTAGGCATTTATCTATCAATCATTCACTTTAGGAAACTCGTCGAGGGCCGAGAGTTTGTGGTCTATACCGACCATAAACCGCTAGAGTATTTATTTAGCAAAGTAGGTAGCGAAAAAGAAACTCCCAGGAGAACAAGACAAATAATGCTCATCAGTGAATTCACGAACAAAATATTACATGTCCAAGGTAAAGAAAATGTCGTGGCGGATACGCTATCGCGTATTGAAACAATAACATGCCCAACGAGCATCAATTTAACAGAACTCGCCCAGGCACAGGAAACAGATAGGGAACTCTCAGAATTTTTAGTTAACCATAACAATAAGAGCTTGTGTTTCAAAAAGGTACAACTAAGCGGTACGGGGCCAGAGAATAACATCCTCTGCGAGACCTCAACTGATAAGGCACGCCCCTACCTACCCATAGAATTTCGCAAGGCAGCATTCGAATCAATACACAACCTTAGCCATCCGGGTATTAGAACGTCTAGGCGCATGGTTACAGATAGATTTTTCTGGGCAGGCATGAACAAAGACATCGGCAGGTGGGCACGCTCATGCGTTAGGTGCCAAAAAGCTAAAGTCCACCGCCACACAACATCGGCTCTGGGAGAATTTCCCGAGTGCGATCGCTTTGAGCATATTCACATAGACCTGGTAGGACCGCTCCCCAGCTCAAAGGAAGGCCACAGATTCTTGTTAACTATGATAGACAGGGCCACCGCCTGGCCTGAATGTATTCCAATTACAGACATATCAGCTAAATCAGTAGCCCAGGCAGTTTTCAAACACTGGATCACACGTTTCGGTTGTCCCCTAAGGTTAACAAGTGACCAGGGTAGGCAGTTTGAAAGCGAAATATTTAAGCACCTCATGAAATTCTTAGGCATAGAAAAGATTCGCACTACTGCTTACCATCCACAAGCAAACGGCGCGTGCGAAAGAATGCATAGATCATTAAAGGCCGCACTAAGAGCTAAATTAGATAGCGAAAATTGGTTGGGGGAATTACCGACCGTATTGTTGGGATTGCGAGCAGCACCGAGGTGCGACACTAATGTAAGCGCAGCGCAGCTAGTTTATGGCTGCACCATTAGATTACCCGGGGAATTCTATGACAACACGGACAGAAAGTTTTACGATTCACAAGAGTACGTACAACACCTAAAAGAAGTAATTAGTAGAATTAAACCAAAACCAGCCTCTCAGAGATCATCTAGACCTATTTTTGTCCATCCAGAACTAAAAAAATGTACTCACATATTTATTAGAAAAGAAGTAAAAAAACAGTCACTACAGCCCCCTTATGAAGGTCCATTTAAGGTAATTACTCGTACGGACAAAACCCTCACAGTCCAGTTACCAGACAGAATTAGTAACGTATCCATTGATAGAGTAAAACCAGCGTTCTTATTAAGTACGGATAGTCAGGAAAATAGCAAAGCAATTAGCCCCCAATCAAACAAGCCTAACACACCGTCAGAGTCAGAACCGGAGAGAGAGACCACACAGAAAGGTATTTTAATCAAAGAATCCGCCTATGAAAACGCTAACACTCGCACCTCGCGCAGCGGTCGTGCCATCAGGCCGCCAGTAAGGTTTAACATATAGCATGTGTGCAAATGTAATTCAACTTAGCTGTTACGAAACAATATTGTAATTGGATAGTGGAATTGCCTAATTTGCTAACACTTTAGTTCAAAGGCACCCATTCGCATTCCGTCACTGTTAAAAGATAGATGTATATAATCATGGGTAAAAATCAAAGTAAAGAACAGGTCATCATTGCCCAAGAAGGAGCAAATAACTCTGATATACAGTACCAGATATCAAAGTTCAACATAGTGCTGTTCGTAATATTAGCAATAATGGGTGTACTCATAGCCTACTTTGCGTTCAAGAAGTGTAATAAGAGAACAAAAAACTGGATAGGAAAACAGATGACGTTAGCAGCAGCAGTCACCGCCGATCGAACCCCCAACGAACCCAGAACAATTCCACTCTCCAAAGTAGTCGTCACCTAGGATATAATGTAAGTTAAAATCACAGGAATGCTAGAGCGAGGTATGATGAGTAGTGACGAATGGATGGAGTCGCAGGCGCTGTCGTGATGGACGCTGAGGATCCCCCAGGGATGTAATTAAATATAGCAGAGCGGGTCATCACGGCAGCTACCAATAAATAGGCATGAATGTGTATAGAATAAGTATATAAAGTAGCATAGGAGGTCTCTGCTGACCCATATTGGCATGCACGGTATGATAATATATAATAATTGTTACAACAGGGCGCAGTATTGCGACACCGGACGCGCTATGTAAACACAGGTGCGGCGTCCGAGCGTGCGAGTCAGCAAAAATCGCACGGAGACCGTATGCGATGTATAGTTTAAGAACTTTGTAATGATGTACTGTTTTGATGAAACTTTTTGTTAGTTATAGATAACTTTTCCCTAAAAAATTTTTATAAAAATTTTTTTTCAAATAAGGGGGGAATACTGTAGCGGCGTTGCGTCGTAGACGCGACGTCAGCAAATTCCTTGTCGGGCAGCGACGGAGCGCCCGCGCTCTGTAAAGCCAGTTCATACGGTAGGCTCGCTACAGTCGGCCACATATAAACTCGCTCCACTTATAGATGTTCTAGGTTAATATCAAGTGTTCTAGTTACTAGATTATAAGTCCTACATATTGTGAGACATATTGTGTGATCAGTAATAAACGTTATAAGTGTATGCCACCTTTTATTGAAGTGCTCCCACGTGACCCATAGGCATAGCCTTTAAAATGTGTATTCATCACAGGTTTATAAGTGCCCGGTTAATGGCAATTAGCTCGCCACCTATAATACTGGGACCTAAACATAAACTGATGAAAAGTGGGTGCTAGCACCTCTGCCTATCCCTTCGGGGATTCTGCCTCCTTTGGCACGTGAGTTTATAAAAAAAGTAATTGATTTTTTTCGCATTGTTTACTCTCCATCGTATCAGTAAAGCTAAATGAAACGAAAATTGTCATAGAAATACCTCAGTGAACAAAAAAAAAACTTGCGCCATCTTGCGACTTCATGTTTTTTTTTCATGATTTTTTTGTTTCATTCGGCACGATGGAGATTGAACATCGCAAGTGAAACGGTTTAAAAAAAATTTGCCATATTTTTTTTTAGTGCTAATATGTTGTGTACCATGAGTACTACCAGGGGCCTTCGGCTTCCGGAGTGATCCCCTTAGGTAGGCCCTGTACATTGAAACGCGAATTATTGTAACCCCAGGAAGATAATAGTCTTCAACATCGTATGTTTCTTATGCTTGCATCATAGGGGGGGCGTAATCCATCTTCAAGAAATAACTTCTGATGACAATCAGGTAGTAAATGCTGAACACTGAAATGAGAGAAAAGAAAATCAGTTTAGTTTTTCAGGAAAATTAATATTAAAATTATGATTTTGTAATTCATAATGGCTTAATAGATATTCCTGGAATTCGCTGCAACACGTATTTCCTTCTTCCTACAGTCCCGGGTCCTTTAAGCTTGGCGTGAAAAAGCATCTGATGAGGCCGTCAAGCTGAGCGCCACCATTGTAGCACTGAACGAGTTTGCAATGGTGACCCTCTTTCATGAGACTTTGCTTTCAGCTTAACATCAGGCGAGGTGAAGTCAAATTGAGGAGCCATAAAAGGGGTGATATGATATCTCTATCTCCCACCCACCACAAGGGTGAAGTGCCAGTTATCAAAATAAAATTAATGTGGACATAATTCTCTACAATTAAATTGACGGCCTTTGTGGCGTGGCGGTAGTGACCGCGACTGCTACGCAGGAGGCGCGGGTTCGAACCCCGCTCAGTAGCACTAGCATGAGCTCCTATCCAATTCGTAATGTATAGGTTTCGAGAGAACAGAGCTTTGTGATTGGCAGTCTGCCTCTTGTGAACCTGTGTGTGTGTGTAATCGCAATCGCAATGCTCCGTTCTGTCGATACCTTTACATTACGAATTCAATAGTATTTCGTGCTAAGGTTACAGTGCCAATATTTGTATGCATGAATATGGGTATTTTCACTGGTCTGGTCGTTACGAGCACGTTAAGCAGTCGGTCCCGATTGTCATACAAACATCTATGGCAGTCGTTATGGATAGTTGGAACCCTGAAAAGTTCAACTACTGGTCTAGCTGCTATTCTTCGATATCACTAATTTGGTTGTGGACGTCCGATGGCAGTCGCTTCACGGAAATTATCGAAGTGCAGCGCCATCTTAGTTAGACTAGAAAGCCGACCCCAACTGAGTTGGGAAAATAGGCAAAGAAAATTAATGATGATGTTTCTATACAATCAAATAGTATATTTTTCGAAACTGTTATTATCTTCCAAATAGATTTGCATATTGATTAAACCAATACCTCACAAGTAAAGTTAACAGATGATAGTGAGTTGGTGTGTGTTTATTTACACTGAAATTTTTGCTAAAAGCCGACCATATCACAAGGCTGATAAGATAATTTTCATAAAATATATGACATCTTCCTCTATGTGAAAATCAAGAGGAAAATTTTGACTGCCTCCGTGGCTCAGTGGGCGTAGTTTGCGCCGGCTGTGCACGAGGTTATGGATTCGAACCCCACATTGGACAAAAATTTGTGTGATCCACAAATAGTTGTTCTGAGTCTGGGTGTACTTTGTGTCCGTTAGTTGTATGTTTGTTAAGTCCCCCGCGGGCTCGTTCCCTAGTGCGGGTGTTGTCTTTTAAACTAAAACTTGGTTAGTACAATCATCATCATCCTAACGATAGTCCCGACTGCATCCGAAGCTTTCATCTCGGAGTCCGAGGTCCGCTTTCCAGTTTTTTGTTCTTCCACTTCACACGGTCTTACGAATAACTTGGATAATACAGTATTTACCAAAAAAAATCTTATGCCGCCTCTACATTTACGTAATATTTTACCGTGACCGTTTCAAAAGTGCGTGTCCATCGCATATTCAGCTGTGTGATAGCTGAGTTTAGATGAAACCAACGATCGACTGGTGGCCGCGTCAGCATAACTCTAGTTCGTGTACCCAATACCCATGTGTCACAAGTTGTCATCCCGCAGCTGAAAGCGGTTTTAGTTGATTCGAGTTCGACATAACCGCTTCCGAGCGACGGTCGGAGAAAAGGAGGGGAGGAGATATTCAAGGGCACCGCACTTGAAAATAGAAGGAAATAGGAACACGAAGTCGGATTCCACATTCTTCCGTCAGTACGAGTCCGAAATACCCACAGAAATAAACCAGTGAGGTTAAGTTCGAGGGCGTCGCTAGAAAAAAGAAGTGAAATGATGTAAGAATGGTACTTACTCAAGCTGAAGAAATTCTTCACAATATCTCCGGCTGCAGCGCCTTGTGCAATACTGACGGCAAAGGAAACGACAGAAAACACGATGAACACGCTTGTGAAGATGAGGTAGGCCTTCACGAACCCTCGTTTAGTCTGGAATATAAACAATAAACCTCATATTAATAATTTCAAATAAAATATCTTTCTTCGCGAAGAAGGTTAGAAAATAATATTTTTGAAGGTAGATACAATTTGAAGTCAACCGCATGCATTAACATCATATGATTTATTTACTATTTTATTACTACTAGCTATTGTACGTCTCTACTCGATTCTTTACTTGCCTCTCTATACCACTTCTCCTTGCTGTTATGACAACGGAAATAGTTAGTGATATTAGCATCAATGTATAGAAATCTACCGGATCTATTGAGATTTGTGTTTATTGCTCCGCTCCCTTGGATGGTAGCGTGATGATATATAGCATATGTTACTCTTGGAAATATTGTAACTTTTATAGGTGAAAGAGTTATTGAAATCGGTCCAGTAGTTGGGAGCCAACCAATGGCTGCTGGAGTAAACGAGTCCTTGAGTGGATACCGCGAGAAGGCAAACGGAAAGTAAGATGCCTCTTAGCCAAATGACCTGAAAAAGGCGGCTGGGACAGACTGGATGCGGAGATCGGAGGATAGGGAATAACGGCGCCTATTGGGAGAGGTCTATGTCTAGCAGTGGACAACGATAGGCTGAATGATTGATTGAAAGCAAATTATATACCTTATGTATACCGACGAGCAGTAAAACGTTGAAAATGAGGTTCGCTATCACAAATATCAACGCAATGGCCAGTACAGCTATTGCGATCTTTGCTGCTTCCGCTGTATCTGGATCCTTGGCATCCCTCGCCATTGCTGTAGTCACCACCAAAGCTGCTATCAATGTTCCTGTGACTATTATGTTCCATATCTGTAAAACAATGTTGAGACAAGATTAAGTATTTTGATCTACTCCTTTAGGCTAGTGGTAATACGTTTATGGATTAGAATAGAATGATATATACGTTAATCATCATACCCAATTTAACATAATAATTCACGGAAACAATGACCAACGAATGGCAAGTTCTGTAGAGAATCTCAACTAGAAGTCTTTAAATACTTTAAAGATTATTGAAGAACATTAAAAAGTCATACGAATGCAAGTATTAGGACTTCAAAAAAAGGTATAAAAGGCTTTAGAGAAACGCTCCTGAAGCCGAAAGCACTTGGTAGTACATCGGGTACTTTACATATTGGTAAAATAATTACGATTAGGTAATTTTTTCAAATCTATTTAAATCAGAAAAGTGAATGCTTAAACGGGAATCGGGCCCGCGATCTTTTCCTTGCAGAGGGAATGTTCGCGTATCTGAAGCATTCGAAATTCTCCTGTACAACCATCTTATGGCGATACTGGGTGCCAACTACCGATAATCATACGAACTATCGGTCACAATGGATGATATTACAATCATTTAAAAACATTGTTTTTGAAACTCTGCCCAATCAATGTAATCAAATTTTAAAGGAATTAGTAGGCTAATTGTTTCCGTGTCATGATGTAGGTAATCAATACTAAAAGTATTATAATTTTGTTAATGCCCCTGCTGTTGCAAACGTCCATAGGCCACGGTAACCACTTTCCATCAGGTGGGCCATGCGTGCCTGCTACTTAAGCGGTATAAAAATATCTCTTACCAAATTCAGGTACCCTATGATCAGGGAGCCAGTCCTCAGCTCTACGAAAAAGCAACATTTGTCTACTTCCAGCGGCATGTTTAGGTTCTCTGCAATGACAACATTATACATTAACACAAGTAGTAGTAAGTACAAGTATTTATTTATAATACGTGCATACCTATCATCATTCTCTGAACCTTTTCCCAACTCAGTTGGGGTCGGCTTTCCAGTCTAACTGTGATGCGGCTGAACTTCGAAATTTTCCGTGAAGCGACTGCCATCTGACCTCCACAACTAATGGTCCAATGACCAATGGCGATATCGAAGTTCCAAGTTAGACTGGTTGGACTTTTGAGGGCTCCAACTACCCGTAACGACTTCCATAGATGTTTGTATGACAACCGGGTCTGACGGCTTAACGTGCTCTCCGAGGCACGACCAGACCAGTGCAAACAGCCGTATTACATGCATGCAACTTTTTGCACTGAGCGGGGATCGAACCCGCACCCCGTGCGTAGTAGTCGCGTACACTACCGCCAGCATACGTGCATAATTGTATAATAATAGATTGCATGAAATAACTACAACAAAAGAAGCTCGTGAACTGTATAATGCTATTGTCTATGACCTAATCTAGAAAATTTATAGGCAAGTTTTATAACCATGGTGATTTGAAACTTCATCTCTTCTCGTGGGTGTCGTAGAAGGTGATTATGGGATTGTGTAGCTCTTCATTCAACAGAAAACATAATAATCCATGAGAAAATGTCCGCTTCACGGCAGAAGGCTAGCATTTAATGGAATTTGACAACCACCGATATATACAGGGTGTAAGGGGAACCCTCCCGAAGCCGAAGGCCCCTGGTGGTACTCATGGTACACATTGTTGTTGTTTTATTGTATATATTGGCAAGCAAATTTTTTTTTTAAAAATTTTACTTCTTCTTTATTTCATTTTTTCGCATTCTTTACTCTCCATCATATCAGTTAAGCTAAATAAAACAAAAATTTCATGAAAAAAGCTCACTGAAAAATTGTTGTTTTATTCAGCTATACGAACACGATCGAGAGTGAATAACGCAAGTTAAACGGTTTAAAAAATAAAAAAAATATAAAAGAAATCGAAAAAAAAAATTTCGTTGCCGTATTTTTCTCATGCCAATATGTTGTGTACTATGAGTACTACCAGGGGCCTTCGGCTTCGGTAGCGTTCCCCTTAAACCCTGTATATAATGAAAAACATAAAACATAAACTCACGCCTGTATCCCCGAAGGGGTAGGCAGAGGTGCTAGCACCTACATTTCGCCGTTTATGTTTAGGTCCCAAAGTAATAGGTGGCGAGCCTATTGCCATTAACCGGGCACTTATGAACCTACGATAAAAATAATATAAATAATATTTATATAATATAACCTTTCTGTACGTTTATAGCGATGAGTAACAATTGATAATAGCATCACTATCGAGTATCGACAAGATAGCGAGCGATAGTGAAAGTGACGGCCAAATTCTACGAAATTCTTATGTATGTTTGCTTTTGCACTTATAATCGTTCGTTGTCCGTTAAGGGAGCGGTGTGATTCAATCTATGTTTGAATAAAAATATTTATACAGGTTGAAATTTATAAGTTTTCCTGGATCTCTGAAACTATGAGGAATAGCGAAACGTAGGAACTCAAAGGAGTTTCGTGTCCGATTTTGATCAATATTCCTAGTCAGGAATCGAATTCGTTGATGTTTTTATTTATTTAACAGGAACATTAGACAGTTATACATTATACATTGGTATTACATATTAGCAGTGATTATTATATCTGTTAGGTAAACGCATAACCCACACCAATGTCCGCGAAGTAATATTGTGTGAGAAAAAGTTAGTTTTGCCAATAAACGGCGACCTATCACTGTGAGGACTCGAATAATTTAATTGCTTCTGCTTTAAATTTTAAGTTTTGAAAAAATACCCATCCTGTATTATTTTATTCGATAGTGTCACTAATACTGAACGAATTCTGGAGAGTGAAGTTATTGGTAATAAAATAAAATAGAGGAGCAAAGTGTGCGAGGGACTTATATAATATTTACCCAAGAGCAATGTGAAACTTACAAAAATATATAAACGTTTGGACATTTTAAATTCTATAACGCGGTAATCAGGAGACTGTTGCTCTATTTACGCTACTAATAATAACATTATGCATACAAAATTCACTAATTTCGGACTTTAACCCAACACAACACAAGTTTATTTTTAGCCGCGGTATTCTGCGGGGCCAAGGTTCTTCCCCTGTGGTACTGTTCAATCGTGACGGGAGATATCGTCGCTACCTACCTCCGTTTCCGTTGTTTTATTGTATACATTTTATTATTATGAAATAGTGATGTGTATGTAACATTTTCGTAGAATCGGATCGTTGAATTGGACTTTTGTTTCTAATTACAGCCTTGAGTCGTGCACTATATGAATAAATACTGTTCTACTTACAAACAGGGTTTCCTAGAACTAATAAAGGTTTGTATAAACTCTTGAGCCCAGAGCCGTGTTTACATATGACAGAGGTCCTGGGCACACAAGACTTCAGGGGCCCTTTTGAGATGTTTAGGGTTTTAGATTTATTTAAGTTGATGTGTGAGAAATTGTATCTCTTTCGGGAGCCCCTCAGCTCGGGGCTCTGGGCACGTGCCCCGAATGCCTCTATGGTTAAGATGGCATCGCTCGTACCCAAAAGGGATTAGTAGATGTTTATACATACATAGAGGGCCAAGTGGTGGGAATTAACTGGTGTGATATGCGCCATATGTGGCCCTAAAATGCCAGTCAGTGGCTACTGCTGGAGCGACATAAACAGGACTGAGTGTCGCAGAAATGAAAATTGAAAATGCTGCAGTGGATGTGCTTGGTTTCTCCCAATCAGCGCCATTTTTCTTGGTATTTCGATAATATATGATGTATGATTTTAGATTGACATGGTCTTTACATATTCACTGTTAGTACACCGTGATCATGGCGCTTGTAACAGCCTCGTTACGCGAAGAAATCAACAAACATGGTAAATATTCCGATCGATTTAACAGTGAATAAATATGGGTATGTATTAAAATAATAGGAGTCACGTACTCAATTATAATAAATAATGTAGGTAGTAGGTATATTATATTAACCATATATTATCTATGGTCCCTTTTATGCTGTGGTTTACCGCGTTCAGGGACTTTTCCGTAATTATTTATTGTATAAACTTATTGCATAGTTTATCGAAGATGATTCACATTGAGACAATGTAGCGTGTACTCGTAGTTTAGAATTTTACTAAGAACTTTATTTTCTTGGGTAACTTTTGTCTCTATTTTACAATTTTGCAGGCTGGGGCAAGATGGGGACATTGACACAACACCCACTCCTTTTCGGAGATGGTTTTGAGTCAGTCTTATGCAATCTCACATCCTCACACCATCTGAAGACCAAAGACGGTGCGCAGTTTTAGTCGGTTTCAGTCAAACATGACATACAGGTGCGACTATCATATCGGACTGGAACCGACTAAACCCTTTGTATCCAACCTGGACTTCAGAGGGGATTCCCGCACGTAGAAAAGGTTGTTACCATCAAACTTAGGGACAAAAAATAGGTTATTTCAAGGCCAACTTTCCTAAAACCGTCTCCGATAGTCGTATGAAAAGTGATAAACACAGGGTGTTTGCAATGAAATAAGTATGGCTAGACTGATAATTTTTATTAATAAACGGCTAAGTTAACACAGTTGTGAGTGCTCGGTAATGTATGTATTATAACAAAAGAATATTAACAATACAATATCGTTAAGTCAAACTGAAGGCCACCATTGTACCAATATGGCGTCTAATAGTGGCCATCATGCCTGCGACTTTATTTTTAACTTGGCTGATAAGGCGAGGTATCGTGCCTAGGTTTCGGTTATGGTATGGTTGGAGCACTAAAACGTTTGATAATGAGTTTAACTGCAATGCGTAGAAATATCACCAATGGATTGTGAAGGTCAGATGGTACCCGGTTGCTTTATATTAAATTGAAGTTCGGCCACACGAGGCATTGACAGCGCTCCTGAAGATGTCTCGTGTAGAGGGGAAACACGTGTCGAGGTTTGTCCTTCGCACTTGCGGAATATTGCAACATCATCTCTCCGCGGGTAAGAAGTATTTTTACTTGCTTTAAGGGGTGCGGTTTGAAATTCCTTTCTATGACAATAAGTAATAATTTGCTATTGTTATCGTTGGAATTGGTAAACCGTGGGTGAGTGGTGGGTCCCCTCCCTCTCCAATATATAAGTATAATATCTTTTTATAATGGATTTCAGCCAAGTAACGCCTGTATCTATAGGTATCAGACAAAGGGAGCTGAGCAATAATTATAAATCCTAATAGATTCTGTAGATTTCAATACATTGGCGCTAATATCGAAAACAATTTCCGTTTTCATGACAACAATTGGGTAGGATGTCCTAGAAACACTAAAAATGACGGACGGACTTTTTTATTTATTTATGGCACGTCAATTTGACTTCACCTCGTCTGATGTTAAGCTGAATGCAAAGTCTCATGAAAGCAATTTGCACCATTGCAAACACGTTCAGTGCTACAATGGTGGCGAAAATGGGGAAATAATGTAAATTGGGAAGGTAAGGTAGATTGAAAAATGAAAAAATAGGGAAAAAATTCAATGTAGAGAATGGGAGAGTAGTATAGAGAGGCCATAAGTGAATCGAGTAGAGTCGTACAACGCGATAATCGACATCCACGCGGGTGGAGTCGCGGGCAACAGGCAGTTAGATATATATTTAATTATGATTGTTATTGAGTAAATTATTATCCTCTAATCTTGGTTGATATAGTATAGATAAAATTACTTTTATAGCCTTGAAGGTGAATGAAGTCTACTAATCTATATTTTTTACAACAGTACATCGATTGTGTTAATTGTCTGATACTCTCCAAGACGTTAGTTAAGTGCTTGTGCGGCTAAGCATGTAATTAATTTTTTTGCGACTTACACCGCATAACCAGAAATCGGGACAATTTTCTTTCTTTTTCCAAAATTTAGCTGCAACATTTTCGGTTAGGAATTTATTTTCGACATATACCCATGTTTTTACAAAGTGCCCGATTGGCGGCAATAAGCTCGCCCCCTACTAAATGGGACCAAAAATCATAGTTGGCGAAATGTGGGTGTTAAATACACCTTTACATAAGGCTTCGGGGATTAGGGGCGTGATAGCTCGAATGGTGACGCCCCTGGTGTTGCAAACGTCCATAGACCATGGTAACCACTTTCCATCAGGTGGGCCGCATTGTCTGTCTTTTACTTGTAAATACTTACATATTATACATAGAAACACCCAGACCAATGCAAATATTCATATTCATGCACACAAATATTTGCACAGAGCGGGATTCGAACCCACGCCACCTGCGTTGCAGTTGCGTTCGCTACCAGCACGCCACGAAGGTCGTCTACATACCATTGATATTATATCTAAAAAACATTTGCTTACAATCGGTACAACATAATCAGAGTGCTACCCACACTCTATAGTTAGGTATACACTCTATAGCTTATTTATACTCTAAGACCTTGGATCGCAATAGTGAAAATCTGTTCTGTACTTTGAATCTAGAGAATGCTGTATGGAATATCGTACAACATTAATTTATATTAACATACATAAACAAGAACTCACGCCTATATCCCCGAGGCAGAGGTGCTAGCATCCACATTTCGCCAGTTTATGTTTAGGTCCCAATGTGGTGGCGAGCCTATTGCCATTAATCGGGCACTTATAAACCTGCGATAAATACACACATAACTTCGAAAAGCATCGAAAAGTCATTGGTATGTACCATGGGAAAATCTGGGATCGAAACCGAGACCTCGTCTCAGCAGTCCATTACCCATACCACTAGGCTACCGCGGCATTAATTTATATATTTACATAAATTTACTTTTTTTTTATCTAGGACACGTCAATTTGACTTCATATTCAATTTTCTAATTTCACTTAACCTTTACAAACACGTACAGTGTTACAATGGTGGCGTTCAGCTTGACGGCCTCATTAGATGCTTTTACACTTAAAGTTAACTAGCACGAGCAGTCTTGTACTATTATCAATAATTACGAGTATATATTATTATTATAATCACGTAAATAATAAATAAATAAATTAATTGATTTGATGTGTAAATAATATTTATGTCGATTTTTTGACATATCTTATTTTTTATTTGGAGTTTTTAATGTAAGAATTTAAGTTTGAAACAAAAGTACTTTAATAAAAAGGCGCGAATCCTATGCCTCATTGGGCCTCAGAATATAGAACAAACATCGCGCCCTCTCCGTGAGTAGCGGTTCTGCCGTGAAACAAATTACTACACCACAATGGCAGCTTAAAAATGGCGTCGATTCGACATAAAAAGAAGAAGAGAAAAGCAATTATAAATTGTTAATACTGTCAAATAACTTCGCATTTGACATTAACAATAAAAACGTTTAAAAATAAAAAAAAATACTCACTTTTTAATTGGCACTTGACAAATCCAAAAAAAAAACTTATTTAAAAAAAAGGTTTTAATACAGAATGGCTTAATTTTTTTTTCAGTTTCAGATGCTTCTTTATTCAAATTATCTTCTAACTTTATTAGCGAACTCACTTTGAGGATGTCACTCGCCCGAATAACAATAATACTACTAATTTTAATTCTACAAGAACGTCTAATAGCACCTCTCTTTGCAACTGATGCGTGACGAATCAAGCCTTAGCTACGAGCTACGAACAGCGGTGGATATGTGTATGGTTGATAACATTTATTTTACACATCATTTCAGTGTAAGTATGTGTTTCTGAATAGGGATGTCAAATTTTACAATTTGCACTTTACGTTTAGAGTTCCAACTACACGTAACTACTGAATGATTGTATCTATGTCAACCGATGCTCTTCAAGACACGGCCAGACCAGGGGCTCTTAGATAAAGTCAAAATCTATTGGTGAAAAGTGGTTCCACTGGCTTCCCAATCCAATCGTTTAGTACTTACAAAACATTTAATGAAATATTATATTTCTCTTATTTTTGTTGTTGTGTAAAATGCTGACATATTGTTTTTATGTACTGCTATGCTATATCTATCCCAGGTTTTACCATGGCAGACCAATGACTTTTCGATGCTTTTCGAAGTTATGTGTGTACTTATAAACATAACATAACATAAACTCAATGTAATAGGTGGCGAACCTATTGCCAATAACCGGGCACTTATAAACCTGCGATAAATACACACATAAGTTTGAAATTCGAAAAGTCATTGGTGTGTGATAATAATAATAATAATAATAATAACATGTCTTTATTGTACACCAAGAATAGAATAGTAACACAGATAAATGTTTGCACATGGTAAATACAATTGGCGGCCTTATCGCTCTGCGGCAATCTCTTACAGGCAACCTTAGGATGGAGAGAAATAGCAGTGGAAATGCGTTTCTGGGCAGTTTGGTGTGCAACATCATTATTATCACAATATAATATGAAGAAAATAATAATAATACATAAATCAAACAACATACAATAGCACAACAACACAATAATATGCAATGTATACATATACATACATAGACATACAATATTACAACATAACTACATACATAATACAATTTTTATTTCTGTCAGAGAGACAAATAGTACTCCCTGACCAGCCTTTTGAACACAGGCAAGGACTGAGCACGCCTAATCGTCACTGGCAGAGCATTCCACAACCGAGCTGCTTGAACTGAAAAGGACTTGTCAGCAAAGTTGGTGCAATGACTTGGCATTTTCAATCTCAGATTCTCCGATGATCTCAAAACCCTAGAGTGCGTGTTGTGTAGGAATTCAAACCGTTGCTTAAGATAAGTAGGAGTTTGTGGATTAAATAGAATATTGTATAGCAAGGAAAGAATATGAGCATTCCGGCGAAAGCGTATAGGTAACCACTTGAGCTTTTGTCGAAATTCAGAAATATGGTCATATTTGCGTAGGCCAAATATGAAACGTATAAATAGATTTTGGAGTCTCTCAAGTTTGTTAAGTTGGTCTTCAGTGAGATCTAGATAGCTGGCATCAGCATAGTCGAGGATAGGGAAGAGAAGAGTCTGTACAAGCGCAATCTTCGTGGCAGTGGGTAGAAAGTTTTGGAGCCTACGCAGAGACCCCGATGCAGCAAAAATTTTGCGTCTCAGCTCCTGCATCTGTGGACCCCAAGATAGACAATTATCCATCAATATCCCCAGGTTTTTAACCCTGTCACTGAAAGGAACACTTACTCCATTAAATATTACTTGTGGGAGAAGTGAACTATTTATCTTGTTCATCATCCTGGAGCTACCGACAAGAATGACCTGCGTCTTACAGGGGTTAACCTCAAGACCGTATGAGGCGCTCCAGGTGCATATTACTGCGAGGTCAGCATTAATGATGTCAACAGCTTCCTTTAGCTGGTCCGGTGGGGCCCGAGAATATATCTGTAGATCATCTGCATAGAGATGGTAGGATGAAGATAGTTCGTTGGTAATTGAGTTTATGAAAACTGAGAAGAGTAAGGGAGACAGAACACCGCCCTGCGGTACGCCAGCAGTCGTTGCACACCAAGAGGAAGTAGCTTCCTTGATACAGACACGCTGTCGGCGACCATACAGGTAACTATGAAACCAGTCAACCACAGTTGGAGATATGTTAAGAGAGCTCAATATGCCAAGCAGAATGTCAAAATCAACGGTATTGAAGGCATTACTGAAGTCCAACAGAGTTAGTACTGTCAGTTCACCTTCTTCCATACCCGATCTGATATCTTCCGTAATATGAACCAGTGTAGTAGTAGTGCTGTGGCCAGGACGAAATCCAGACTGTAGAGGATTTAATAATGAGTTTTTAGAGAGGAAAGTATGAAGTTGCGTGTGAACAAGTCGTTCAAGGACCTTAGAGAGAAAGGGTAGGATGGAAATAGGACGATACTCAGAGAAAGAGGAAGGATTTTTCTTTTTAGGTATGGGGATTATTTGGGCATCTTTCCAAGCGGTAGGAAATGCATTGCTGGTTATGGAGTAATTCAGGATATGGCAGATGACAGGAAGGATTTCGTCGATTATAGGGTGGATCATATTACGGCTGACACAGTCGCTTCCCACCGCGTTGGACGTTATTGACATGATACTCTTCTTAACATCACAAGCCGAGAATTGACTAAAGAAAAATGGAGAACAGTTGGGAGTCGAGACAGATGAAAGATGCTGTAATGTATTTTGTTTCGTCATTATATCTAATTTTGACGACGATGAGAAATGTTGATTAAGTGAGTCTAGATTTATGTGGCCAGGGACTGAGTCTTCACGAGATTTGCCGACTCCCAATGTCTTAAGAAATTTCCAGACTTTTGCCGGATCTCCGTTTTCTACAGAGGCATGGATATATCGGCGTTGTGCATTCCTACACATTCTATTGCAGTGATTTCTGATGGCTACATATTTGTCGCGGTTTAAATCCGAAGGACACCTCTTATATTTCGACTTGGCCGCCGCTTTTTTTGTTATGAGAGATTTAATTTCAGTAGTGAGCCAAGGCGATGGGAGGTGTTTCACTCTTATTCTACGAACCGGAGCATGTACATCATATAGCTGAGTAAGATTCGATGTAAATAGTGCAACTTTCTCATCAACACACTCAGAATTGTATAGTGGACCCCAATCCAAGTTATCGGCATCCCTGCGCAGGTCTGCGCAGGTCTGCGCAGGCTGCCATGGTAAATCTTGGGATCGAACCCGACACCTCGTCTTAGCAGTCCATTACCCATATCACTAGAGGCTACCGCGGCTTGTGTGCGGATGTGTGTATTTATCGCAGGTTTATAAGTGCCCGGTTAATGGCAATAGCCTCGCCACCTATTACATTGGAACCTAAACATAAACTGACGGAATGTGGGTGCTAGCACGTCTGCCTACCCCTTCGAGGATATAGATGTAAGTTTATGCTATGTTATGTTTTGTAAATCACCGCAGTGTCACGTAATGCATTAATAGCAAATTTCGCTTCGACGCGGTTCCAACAATTAAATGCCACTATGTCTAGAGGCCTATGTACACAAGTATTTGCACTGAGGTTAGCATTAGCGTTCACACGTAGTAACTATTTATAAATCTGTGACGCCACAGAGGCTGTCTCGTTCAGAACAAAAATATATCCTTTAATCATCCAGAATAATAAGCACTGCAAGAGATGAATGAGAACTCTTTTGAGAAATAATCATCATTCTCTTTATCCTCACATATACCTTCCCACGCCAGAGCCGGTTGTGAAGGTAATGTCGGACTCGAACCGACTAAAACGCACGTCGTCCTTGAGTCTTTAGTGGCGGGAGGTGAGTTAGTAACCAATATATTCTTCGCACCCCGGAAACATTATGGAGAACCTAGAATTACCTTTATTTTATTTATTTATGACACGTCAATTTGACTTCATCTCGCCTGATGTTAAGCTGAAGGCAAAGTCTCATTAAGGAGGGTCACCTTTGCAAACACCTACAGTGTTATATTAGTGGCGTTCAACTTGACGGCCTCATCAGATGCTTTTTCACGCCCCGCTTAAAGGACCATTATTATAAGGATTTTATATATTATAAGGATTATTATTTCAGATGGTTATTGACTCTAATCTGTCCTCCCAAACCTTAGAGGATAGCCTGCACCAGATCTTCGTCCGCAGCATAACAGATGAGGTTGACTTGAATCACTATGTTATTGGTAGAGTCCAGTAGTATTAGCATGAAATACTATCGAATTCGTAATGTAAAAGTATCGACAGAACAGAGCATTGCGATTGGAGGGCTACACACGCACACAGGTTCACAAGAGGCAGACTGCCAATCACAATGCTCCGTTCTCTCGAAACCTTTATATTTCGAATTCGATAAGAGTTCATGCTAGTGCTACTGTACATCCGATAAAATAAATAGATATCACTAATTGACCTTTGAAAAGGTTTCCTGGTGGAAATAGCTCTTTAATTGTCATTATTTTTTAACAATAAGGTGGCAGACGAGAAACTTCAGACATTAATATTATTAGCGTAAATAGATGCACAGACTTCTTCATTACCGCGTTACCGAATTTAAAATGTCAGTGGCAGAGACTTATGACTTTTAGTATAGAGACATTGATGTTACTGCAATATCTATTTCTGTGAAAGTTGATAAAGATTTATAAAAGAACGTTTATAAAAGACCGCGGTTGCCTAGTGGTATGGGCGTATTGGTAATGGACTGCTGAGACGAGGTCTCGGGTTCGATCCCAGGTTTACAATTGCACACACCAATGACTTTTCGAAGTTATGTGTGTATTTATCGCTGGTTTATAAGTGCCCGGTTAATGGCAATAGGCTCGCCACCTATTGCATTAGGATCTAAACATAAATTGGCGCAATGTGGGTGCTAGCCTCTGCCTACCCCTTCAGGGATATAGGCGTGATTTTATATTTGTACAGTTTAAAAAAGCCATGGTGGCATCCCTGTTTTATAGCTAATCTCTCTGATATTTGCTACTAATCTTATCTAGTAACATTCATTGGCGAACTAGTACCAACTTTTATTATCTGTGTTCGCATATCGGATACTGTTTACATTAGATAATGTATATTGATTCTTGACATAGAAAAAAATGTTTAAGCACCTGTTTTTAACGAAACCGTGAAACGGGGTGAAAAGCGATCTAGGGGTGAATGGTGAAATTTTATTCATCATCATTGGTCATCTATATTCTGTAGTTATTTTCTATCAAGCGACACTTTGAACTAGTTCATTGTAATAACAGAATCATTAAATATCTGATAAATAGGTTAATTTGAAATCTAGTAAAAGAAATTATTTAAAATATTCCATTGACCATTTTATTCCCATTCCCCCTGGATCCCTATTCACCCCGTTTGACTGAAGTAGAGAATTTTATACAGTGCACGGCATCTAACTTTTTTTTTTTTTATTATACTACGTAGGTGGCAGACAAACACACGGCCCACCTGATGGAAAGCGGCCACCGTGGTCTATGAACGTGTGCAACACTAAGGGTGTCACACACACGCTGCCCACCCTGAAGGGAAAGGGGGAGAGCTGGAAAGGGGTGGGGAGGCTAGGAAGGGGAGGGGAAGGAGGGGTATAGTGAGCTCTGGCTACCCTACTTACCGGCGGGAACACAACACGATGGTTATTATGACCGCGGTCTTCTGTAGGGCGGAGGTACTTCCCCAGTTGGACAGCTCATTTCGGACGCGAGATACCGTCGTGTCCTACCTCCGTTGTATGTAACTTGGCAAGGTTTTGTAGTAGTTGAGGTAAGTTCGCGCATCGTACACTTAGAGGAGTTAAAGGCACAAAAGTGCATGTCATTATTCTATTCATTCACCAGAATACCATCATTTATTTTGAATCATGTCTACTTTACCGCATGAGATCCAAAAATCGTCCCAGATGCGCTGACATTTCTTGCCAAGTTACTTGCCGATTGCTGTAAGAACTTTAATGTGCTGAAAATTCTGGCTACGTACCCGTTCGACGTCCAAAATTCGCCCCTCTCACAAAAGTGCCCGTTCGACCTCATTTTTAGGGCCAGCTGGTTATCGTTGGCCGGCAATGTGAGTGTGACGTATTATTTTTTATTATTTTCTCTCATCTCTCTATCATATAATCCTCACGAATACCAATCTCACTGAACTCTGGTGAGTTAGAGTAAATGGCTCTATGTCTTTGGGTCTTTAGTTGCTGGAATTGAGATAGTAACCAACATATCCCTCGCACCTCGGCATACCCGGGACCCTCTCTTTTGAGATGACGCTGAGCGTAGGGACTACGGTGTTCCCGTCTAGATCCCGGGTGTAGGGAGGTGCACTTTGCGCCGCTGCTGCGACCTGCTTTTGCTAGGGTGACAGGCGGCTTGACCATCGCCTTGAGCAAGGCGGAGAGCAAAAGAACTCGCACCTGCCTTTGCATCTCCCACGCCAGGCACCCGGTCAGCGGGTGCCACCCCGAGTCCTCACTCGCAACGCAGTGAGGGCACTCGAAAGTGTTGCCCCTGGTATTGCCAACGTCTATAGGACAAGGTAACTACTTACCATCAGGTGTTTGTCAAAAAAAATTAAATTACCAAACCAAAAAATAATTGTTATAGTTAATATCACTAATATAACTCATCATTATCATAATATAAACTAATTATTTAATTAAATTAAAACGATAATTAAAACAACAAAAAAGACTGAATCAGGCGAGGTGAAGTCAAATTGACGTGCCATACATAAATTTAAAAAAAAAAACTCTAATTTAAAAGCGTCGTGGAATTCCTCCGCATCGCATGCCTCGTGTGGTAATGTTCCCAGAAGACTGGCAGCATTGCCATATTGTATGGTAGGTAATGCTTATTCTCTGTCCTAAGAGAGTGCCTTTTCTGGTCACGATAAGCGTCAACCATTCACTTCGCAATCTCTTTGAAGAGATTGCAGGCGCTCGGACCCCATAACCTTTTTTTTTTTTTTTTTTTTTCGTGCGAAAAGTCCCCACGGATACCCCCCTTCTCCGCCGAGGGCGGTTGGAGAGGTTATGTCGGACTCGAACCGAAATAAAGTCGCGTTCTCTGTCCGCATTTTTCTTGTCCCTTTGTATGCTTAAATCTTCAAAACTATGCAACGGATTTTGATGCAGTTTGTTTTAATAGATAGAATGGTTAAAGAGGAAGGTTTATATGTATATAATATCATGCTACAACAAACAGGTGCGGAGCAGGAATGAAAAATGTTGCAAAAACGGGGTGATGCAGACGAAGTTGCGCGGGTCAGCTAGTATTTAATAAATATCCTAGCTGTCGCTTATGGCATACGACCTTGTGCGAAAACGTTAAAAATAAATCAATCATGGTGATAAATTTTTATCGTTTAGTTTTAATTGTTGTCAAATGTTGTTGAATCATGTTTATTTTACGCCCACTTAACAGGCCAGCCGGCTCTGGCTTAGATTATTAATAGACTTGCTTAGATTTAGTAATATAAATCATTCTCTGAACCTTTTTCCCAACTCAGTTGGGGTCGGCTTTCCAATCGAACTGTGATGCGGCTGAACTTCGATATTTTCTGTGAAGCGACTGCCATCTGACCTCCACAACCAATGGTCCAATGACCATTAGCGATATCGATTTTCCAAGTTAGACTGGTTGGACTCTTGAGGGCTCCAACAACCCGTAACGACTGCCATAGATGTTTGTATGGCAACCGGGATTATAATACGTTATTGTTTAATAACCATCGTAACTTGTTACATATCCAGTTATGTTAACCCTTCCTATTATTCCGCCGATCTTGTTGGAGAAATACGCACTCAACTATTATGCCTCTGTAAAGATTAAGCCCGGTATAAGGGACTCTTTACTTTGATACCCATATTATACTTTTCACCACAGCAGCTCAAACAAGTGAGTTTTGCTGCGTAAAAACAGTGTGCAAAATGCGATTTTGCTCACTCAGTGAGATAAAGTAGCTTTTTAATTTATTTTTTTTTAATTTTAAATAAATAGTGCCAACCATAGATTCAAAAAGAATTGTTCCGCGAATAACAGAACTTTCGAATTACATACACTGCACTCTGTCTCTTGGCCGTCTATAAAATAGTTCGAGTGACAAACACAAGTATTTTGAAGGTTTTTTTTTAATTTATGGCACGTCAAAGGTCCTATTTCGAAATTCTAAATTTGAAAGATATTTGTAAAAGAATAACCATGTATTTTATTTACATTATTTAATAATTACGTAATATTATTGAATACCAAAATAAGTAATGCATAAGTATTTATAATGATTACTATTATCAACATTTGAAAAATAAAATGTCACGTAGGTACGCTGTTTCTGAATACACCTTAAAAATAACGGGTACAAAATTTAACTTTTAACTTTCAACTTTAAATTTGCAGAACAGCAATAAGTACATAATTATATTAATTATTAACTTTAAAATTTTCAGCATTATTTTAATTAATAATAGGTGTTCTGTTCTGTTAATAAGTGTTGCATTATCTTCTAAGTAATATTTCTTATGTGTTCTCGCTGCTGAAGTGAAAAGTAATGTGTGCCACACGAGAGCAAAATTATTTGCATCTCGTGCATTCGAATCCCTCACTACGCTCAGGATTCTACAGTAGAATCACTCGCTACGCTCGTGATTCAATCCTAGAATCCCTCGCTTGCTCAGGATTCAATCAGCACTCGCAGCAAAAAACAGTTTTGCTCTCTTGTTGCACAAATAACTATTAGTAAATCGTTTAGCCTAACCTTTTGATGCTAATAAAGTTATATATACTGGATGTAAGGGAAACACTCCCGAAGCCGCAGGACAAGACTGGTAGTAATTCTGGAACACAACATATCAGCGCGCATGACAAAAAAATTACCGCAAGGCATTTTTTCCTACTTTTTTTCGCATTATTTACTCTCCATCATATCAGTAAAGCTAAATGAAAGAAAAGTTTAATATAAGAACGTAAATGCTAAAAAAAGTACAAGTGGCGCCATCTTGCGAGTTCATGTTTTTTCATGAAATTTTTCTTTAAATTTAACTTTACTAACACGATGGAGAGTGGAGTGAATAACACAATTTTTTTTTTAATTGCGTTGCTACAATTTTTTTAATGCCAATACAACACATGTACCTATGAAGACTAAAATTATATGTTTACTTATATGAATTGATATCAATTTAGTTATAATATTTTATTAAATGAATTCTACCAACTAACATATGATAAATTATCTCCGTTGAACCGATTCTCACTTAGGAATACAGCCAAGTATGCAGCAACGAAACGTTATACGTTCAAAAATCAATAGACGCCGCTTAAGCGCGATTCACACACAGCGCGGGTGCGGGTCGGGCGCGGGTGTTATTGCCATACATCGCTGTTTTCTTAGTAAGGTACTTTTTACTTTATCCTGTAAACGGCGATGGATTGGAATACGACCCACGCCCGACCCGCACCCGCGCTGTGTGTGAATCGCGCTTTATGGTTCAGCCCTAGTATTGGTGCACAGCTGCCGAATAACGGGACTCGGTGCTTCGGCAGCAAGATAAGAATACCAGTGACTCACCGATGCGCGTGTGAAGCGTTTGTGTTTTGTTTGTGTTCTTGCATTGTGAATTCGCTCTAAATAAGGTGTAAGGTAAAGGTCAGTCCTTAACACTGAATAGCAATAACAATTTCAGTTTCAATTACATATTACTCTATTTTCTGCATGAAAAATTGTTACACAAAGCTAAACATTCGAGATAGTGTTGTAGACTTTTAAAAAGATAATGTGTCTCAAAACAAAATAATAAATAAATGTACATTTTGTCTCAATTTGTGAGAGAGATTGTGTTTAGCTGTTGCGATTGAGGACTAAAATTTAATATTTGGCTGGTAATTATATAACAATACATTAAGATATAGTTCAGATAACATTATGGCAATGGCAGTACTGTGATTCAATATAATGAAAGTAATTGTAAGATGAGAAATGGAATGCGTGTGCAAGTGCATAATATAGGTTTAAATATTATTTTCAAAAATACAATTGCATTGCCACTGAGATAGATAATTTTTCTGATGTTTAGTTGTATTTTTTTTATAATATAAAGCTGTGCTACTTAAGTAAATAAGTAATGCGGGTCTCAAAAATATATATAACTATTTTATTTTGATGCTATTAATTCACAGAAGTAATGTAGGTACAAGGCAGAGAAATTTCATAATGCATTCTGGTTTTATTTCAATTCGTTTGTATTTAGTTATTTTAGTTCTTTTTAGATGATTCGTATTTATATAAATGGACTATTTAGTAGGTTGCTTGACATATTTTACCAAACACATATTTTTTTAAAGGAGTTGTTTTTTTTTATTGAATGACCTCAAAAGTGAGTGGACAAAAAATAAATGTATGTATAATGACAATAGTTATTTGTGCAACAAGAGAGCAAAACTGTTTTTTGCTGCGAGTGCTGATTTTGAATCCTGAGCAAGCGAGAGATTCTAGGATTGAATCACGAGCGTAGCGAGTGATTCTACTGTAGAATCCTGAGCGTAGTGAGGGATTCAAATGCACGAGATGCAAATAATTTTGCTCTCGTGTGGCACACATTACTTTTCACTTCAGCAGCGAGAACACATAAAAAATATTACCTACTTAGAAGATAATCCAACACTTATTAACAGAACAGAACACCTATTATTAATTGAAATAATGCTGAAAATTTTAAAAGTTAATAATTAATCTAATTACTTATTGCTGTTCTGCAAATTTAAAGTTGAAAGTTAAAAGTAAAATTTTATACCCGTTATTTTTAAGGTGTGTTCAGAAACAGCGTACGTGACATTTTATTTTTCAAATGTTGATAATAGTAATCATTATAAATATTTATGCATTACTTATTCTGTATTCAATAACATTACATAATTATTAAATAATGTAAATAAAATACATGGTTATTCTTTTACAAATATCTTTCAAATTTAGAATTTCGAAATAGGACCTTTGAAGTGCCATAAATTAAAAAAAAACCTTCAAAATACTTGTGTTTGTCAGTCGAACTTTTTTATGGACGGCCAAGAGACAGAGTGCAGTGTATGTAGTTCGAAAGTTTTTCGCGGAACAATTCTTTTTGAATCTATGGTTGGCACTCTTTATTGAAAATTAAAAAAAAATAATTAAAAAGCTACTTTGTCTCACTGAGTGAGCAAAATCGCATTTTGCACACTGTTTTTACGCAGCAAAACTCACTTGTTTGAGCTGCTGTGGTGAAAAAAATAATGTAACCAGTTTATTAATATTAGTAAGCTGTCTCGCATATACTTAGTAGGTATAACCTGAACATGTTTCCACAAAACTGGATATAGAGATGGTCTAACAATTTTTTTTAAAACAGTTTTTTATAATCCGACGGTAGCCTAGTGGTATAGGTAATGGACTGCTGAGACGTTGTATCGGGTTCGATCCCAGGTTACCATGGCACACACCAATGACTTCGATGCTTTTCGAAGTTATGTATGTATTTTATCGCAGGATTAAAAATGCTCGGTTAATGCCATTAACCGAGCACTTTACACGGTAGCCCAGTGGTATGGGTAATGGACTGCTGAGACAAGGTCTCGGGTTCGATCCCAAGTTTTACCATGGCACACGCCATTGACTTTTCGATGCTTTTTGAAGTTATGTGTGTATTTATCGCAGGTTTATAAGTGCCCGGTTAGTGGCAATAGGATAGGCTCGCCACCTATTACATTGGGACCTAAACATAAACTGGCGAAATGTGGGTGCTAGCACCTCTGCCTACCCCTTCGGGGATACAGGCGGGAGTTTATATTATGTTTAAAATTGCCGAATTAGCACATTTTAGTCTAAATACCTACACTACACATGTGACAATGACGCTCATACTCCACCTACTTGACATTTTCATTTGTTTATTTTATAGGTTTTACACATAGTTAATAGTTATTCCTATCAACACTTATTTTTGTATAAATATACGTTTTTATACAATTTGTAATTTTAATTTCAGCACAAAAATGCTTCTGCAAGTCAAGACATTTTTATATTGTATTGACTTAAAGCCGGCCTCTCTGATTATCGGCTATTTGAACTTGGTAAGAAAGATTTTTTTTTACATAACACACGTCAATTTTACTTTACCTCGTATGATGATAAGCTGAAGGAAAAGTGTCAGGAAAGAGGGGTCACCATTACAAACACATACAGAGTAACAATGGTGGCGTTCAGCTTGACGACCTCATCAGATACTTTTTCACGCCCCGCTTAAAGGACCCGAGACTTTTGGTAGGACACGTGAGAAAGGAATTCCAAGACTTAAATGGTACGGCAAAGGAAAGAGTCACAGAACCGCTTGGTTCTTGATGGAATGCACTGTATGTGGGTGACAGTAGCCCTGCAAATGTTGTGCTATGTAGGAAACGAAAGGGTGGGACTAATTAGAAGAGTTCATCAGAACAATGACCCTAGTAGAGACGCCCATGGCAAAATGTTTGTCCAAAAACCATGGACACTTCATTAGATATGTTTATCATCCTTTGACCATGGCTCTTTAGTAGCAGAGGTTACTCTATGATGGTAGAGCGTTCGACTTCTAAAGTTGGTTCTTGATTTACAGTCAATGCGACTTTATGCATACATGTATATTTTTTGCATACATGTATA
Source organism: Pelosia muscerda (assembly GCA_963691645.1). Lineage (NCBI taxonomy): Eukaryota > Metazoa > Arthropoda > Insecta > Lepidoptera > Erebidae > Pelosia > Pelosia muscerda. Next base: position 15,101,388 of record OY829109.1, on the reverse strand, counting down.
TTTTTTATATATATGTATATTTTTTTCGCATACATGTATATTTTTTATATACATATCCGTGTCCGTATATATATATACAGGTACAGAGAAAGCATTCTCACCACCCCATCTTTATGTACAAAAACCTAAAACGCAGACGATGTCACGGCGACAGATGTAAAACTTGGAATAAAACCCTGTACTAACCCTTCTGGTCAGCGAGCAAGCATTAGGTCAAAGCCTCCCAGCTTTGGGAGAGGCATAAACTGGACTCATTTATCATCATCCGGCCGTAATTCTGGCCGCACCTGAAGCTGTCACCTCATAGACCGGTGTCCGCAATTTTTCCAGTCCAACTGCTTTGCCGCTGAACCTCGATATTTTTCGTGAAGCGATTGCCATCTGACCTCCACAATTCAATCGAAGAATTGCAGCTAGACCAGTTGTTGAAATTTTTAGGGCTCCAACTATCTGAAACGACTGCCATATGACAACCGGGTCCGACGGCTTAACGTGTTCTTCGAGACACGACCAAACCAATGCAAATAGCCATATTCATGCATGCAAATATTTGCACTGAGGTGGATCAAACTCGCGACTACTGCGTAGCAATCGCGTTCACTACTAGCACGCCACAAAGCCTGTGACCGGACTATAGGTATAGACTATAGACTATATATAAAAACCGTGGTAGCCTAGTAGTATGGGTAATGGACTGCTGAGACAAGGTCTCGGGTTCGATCCCAGGTTTACCATGGCACACACCAATGACTGCGATGCTTTTCGAAGTTATGTGTGTATTTATCGCAGGTTTAATAGTGCCCGGTTAATGGCAATAGGCTCGCCACCTATTACATTGGGACCTAAATATAAAACTGGCGAAATGTGGGTGCTAGCACCTCTGCCTACCCCTTCGTTATACCTAAATGTTTTATTTTTACAGATTCTAAACCTCACATTCACAAGTTTTCTTTTAAGTGGTATCATAGAGTGCGTGTACCTGTATCAACAGGATAACCGTCTCGGACAGCTAGCTGCACTTATATACATTATCGTAATGGGTACCGTTCTATTTTTCGTAGTGATATACCTAATCTTCGTGATTTTACTTCTCTATGGATTACACATGGTAAATATATATTTTTGTTAATTAATTTAAGAATATTAGCACCCAGGGTGATGCCTCCTCCCTATTCGGGGAAAGATGGGAACACCATAGTCCCACACCCAAAAGGGGTAGCTAGCCCTGGGTAAGTCGGGGCGTGAGGAATATACCAGAGGCTACCTCACCCTCGGTAACTGATAGCCCAAGACGGCCGTGCGGTTTTGGTCGGTTCGAGTCCGACATAACCACTCTCGCTGACTTCAGTGGGGGATATCTGTAAGGATTTTCGCACGGAGAGAAAAAAAATCGGGACACCATGGTCCCTATACCCGAAGGGTTCATCTCGAAAGAAAGTTCCCCGGGTCTGCAGGGTGCGAGGAATATGTTCGGCAACTAAAGACCCGAAGACGGCGTGCGTAAAACGCATCGGTTCAAGTCCGACATAACCTCTCTCACCGATTCCGGTGAGATTGGTGGAGGTGAGATTATACAACCACCCGTCACCCCCAGGCCCGCGCTCATGGGGGACGGAGGTCATTCTGCGACCTCCGATGTCCGAGTCGCCTCCGCTCATCGCGGGCAGTGCGGGCCCGGAAACTTGGCCACCCTAGGAAAATAAGATAAATTATGTGTACTTATACTAAGTAACGTTTACTTAGTATGTATGTAATTGGGTAGGGTAAGCAACGTCTCTAGAGAATGCACGTTTCATAGTATACTAACTTCATAATACGACTAACCGCTATTCATTGACTTTCAATTGTGTTTTGTGCAACAAGTGCGAAGAAGAAACCTCAACACGTGTTTCTTACGATCGTGTTTTGCGCAACAAGTTCGCAAAATGAACCTCGACACGTGTTTCTTTCGAATGTATTTGGTGCGAGGGCGAACGATACGAGATTTTAGTGGTACGAATTTGACTATACGTGTCGGAAGGGTAGCCCTCATGGACTGCAGTTTTTATGATCCAATTTCATCAATATCGCGGTTACCGCCATCCTGCCCATGCTTTTTGAGAGTTATTACCTTCTTGCATTAGGTAACTAAAACGAAAGTCCAGTTGTCAAATAGAGTTTTGCATAAATATGCGAATTAGTAGTATAAACAGAGATATTATAAACTATTATAATATCTCTCTCTCTCTCTCTCTCTCTCTCTCTCTCTCTCTCTCTCTCTCTCTATATATATATATATATGTAGTCATAGTAGTCTCTCTCATAGTGATTATTATATATATAATTACTATAAACAGAGACTTTAATTTTATGTAGGTATTTATGTCTAATATATATTAATTTTATATTTCAGAATAAGCCCAGATTCATATCGGCATATATGAGCTGCTCATATATATACATCGTTCTTGCAATGGTTTGGTGTTTCTTAATGGCATTATTGACCTTTCCCTACCTCGAAGCTTATACAATAAACCTGACCTATATTGGTGAGTAGTGTATGCATTAGAACATAATTGATAACGCACTTGTACTAATCTACGATAGAACCTAACCGCGGCATTCTCAACTGTCAATGTAAGCTATTGAGAATGCCGCAAGGCGAAATCGGTTTGGTTCAATAATAAATGTCGTGGAGAAATACAAGTGTGTTACCTATCAACCAATAAGTTCCACTAAGTGCAATCAATCAGTAATAAATAAATAAATAAATACATAGTATTAGAACAATATGTTCAATATTTAGTCTCAATGTAATTGCAATCTTCCAAATGACAAAAACTGTATTCTCGTAATAGTGTAACACTTTAAAACGTAATAGTCTTTAACATTTATTTTGTGAGATATTATGAGGTGATTAGATCGAGACTATTTCGGCTCCGAGTTTAGGACTTGCACGAGACTTCAGGACTTGCCCGAGATAATTCGAATCAGGGACGACAGACGACCTTCAGATTATCGCCCTGTAGTTGAAAATTAGGACTTTAGATAATGTATTCATAGGTATAGGTAGTTGCGAGCCCTCAAAACTACAGAACTTCGATATTGCCTATTTGGATGTGAAGTTCCGATGGCAGTCGCTTCACGGAAAATATCGTAGTTCAGCCGCATCTCAGAAAATGATATGATATCTGTGTGCAAAAAAGAATTAGCGACGTCGTCGTCGTTTCTAACACTGTTTATGCTAATGACAATTTGATGACATATTATGACATTTTTGATGAATACACACGTGTCGAAATGGATATTAGGCGCGCCGCCGGGTTATAAATATGTCAACGGTGGAGCTGCTATTTTTGCTTATGATTTTATTTGTTTTATTTTGTTTCGCATTTTATTTATATGTGTAATCGGTCCGCAATAAAAACAATTTTCTTTCTTTCTTTTACAGGTGTCAGCATGTACTTCTACGTGGTCCTCAGAAGTTATTATTGGAAGCTAAACGACAGGATTCTATCAAAGGAAAAGTCCAAGGCAGCACTTGAGAACATATAAGGAAAATAATAATTATGTGCCATGATTCTTATTACTATATTTTTATTGAAGCCAACAATTTCGTAAATTGAAATGGGTTGCCACCGTCCCTTCAGTATTGTCAAATTATGTTACAGTACACGCCATCTAACTTGGCAAGGTTTTGTAGTATTTGTAAGTTCGCGCATCGTACACTTAGAGGCACAAAAAGTGCTTGTCATTATTCTATTCATTCACCAGAATGCCATCATTTATTTTGAATCATGTCTGCTTTACCGCAAAAGAGACCCAAAAATCGTCTCAAATGCGCTGACGGTTATTGCCAAGTTACTTGCCGATTTCTGTAAATTGTCTTCATTTCACGCTCAATGCAAATATTTGTATGCATGATATGATTATTTGCACAGGTTTGTACCCCGATAAGATTACAAGAACTGCCATTGAATTTTCATCTTTATCATCTGATAAAGACGCAAAATGAAACGAAGCAATGAACTCTATTTCATTTTGAACTTTACGTGCATCATACACGTAAAGTTCAAAATGAAATAGACTTCATTGCTTCGTTTCATGCGCTCTACACGATGCTATTTATTTTAGACTTTAACAGCTTAGTACTAAAGTCTAAATTTCAATGGCATTTTTTGTAATATCAGTGGTCGTGCCACAGTGTGCACTTGGAGGTATTTGGAACCCTAAAAAGTTAACCTATAGGTTGTGAAGATGAATAAAGAATAAAAAATATGGCTGCCCGGAAAATTTCAAAGTTCATCCAAAACACAAACCCCGGGGACCAAGCTTTGTATGCGACCGGGCGTAACGCAAGGGTGATGGTGGTAATTTGCCATTAAATTGCCATTAATATTGATAGTTCCAATTTTAGCCATTTTACGTAATCATTGGTACAGTCGACAAAAAAAGGTACCTTACCACACAACGTTGTATGTAGATGTGATACCGTATATCTTTTGTTGACTGTATCTGTATCTAAAACTTCCCATAACATTGGTTGTGATTGAATGTACACTGTAACTTTAGTTTTATATTTTTCATAGGACAATTTTTTTTTAATATTATAGAGCTGAGGTGTTCGGTATTTTAGGTTGTGTTAGTTACTACCGATGATGATTGTACCAACTACCACTACCTCTTAAAAGTTAAATTATTTCAATGTTATTTTATTTTCATAGTGTGATTCGGACCCAGACAAGTATAAATTCGAAAAAATAAACAAAGAAAATAAAAATAAATAAATGTACCCACTAGGAAACTGCCGCAACCTAGTGGTATGGGTAATGGACTGCTGAGATGAGGTCTCCGGTTCGATCCCAGGTTTTAGGTACCACGGCACACACCAATGTCGCAGGTTTATAAGTGCCCGGTTAATGGCTCGCTACCTATTACATTGGGACCTAAATATAAACTGGCGAAATGTGGGTGCTAGCACCTCTGCCTACCCCTTCGGGGATGTAGGCGTGAGTTTATGTTATGTTATGTTACTACAATAAGGAAAACTGTTTGACCCATTTAGCCATACAACACTAGTATTCTAATGGACGCTGACGACACGACACGGTCCGAATTTCACTATGGAAGTAATATTAGCCCCTGGTTTTTGACTTGTCGCGTCGAGAAAAAGGAGAGTCCAACCAAGATCTACTCATAGCGTTCTCTCTTTCGCACAGCACTAATATTTCTTCAGAGTAGTTAAAACCGGCAACATGAATAATTATATTTATAGATTCCAATTTTAAAAACAGAAAACTTTTAAAATAATTGATGAAGGTTATTTCATCGAATATTTTAAAATTTCGAATATCGTAATAATCTGTTATTTCAAACAATGATAAAGAGAATGCTGGTAGCAGATGGACTGTTATCTTGAAAATGGTATCTGTGATGTAATAGACTGGTGTGGAAAGCGAAAGCGGAAAACAGGAAAACCCTATCAAAACCTAACTAGAGTATAAGTATAGTGTAAGTATGTGTCTAAATTGATACTCATCATATATTTAATGTAGTTGTTAGTTTTACTTATTTATACTGTTGATTGATGGGACTTGGTGGAACTTATTGTAATCATTATTGATAACACACTTGTACTTCCCCGTTGTAGGCCTGTATCAGTTAGGTACTAGGTACAATAATAAATATTTTGATGAAATACCAGTGTGTTATCAATAATGTTATTTTTACATAATAAAATTATATAAAATATATTATTAATATAGAATTTATAATGTCACCATCATACGATGTACCTGAATACTTCCATATTAAACTTAATCTTTTTTCATGCATCTTAAAGGCATATAGATCATTCTTCATCATCATTTCAGCGATAGGACGCCAACTGCTAAACATAGGCCTTCCTCATAAACCATCCAACGACTCTGACTATGTGGTCCATCCATCTCGTGGGAAGTCGTTGGGAAGTCGTCGTCGTCCTACCAATACGTGGTCTTCATTCGAGAACTTTTCACCCCATCCTGGCTATGTCAGAATCATGATCTCGTCGTTTCTCATTCGATCTCGTAGAAAAATTCCGAGCATAGTTCTTTGACCTTCACCTTGAGCTTTATTATTAGGCCTATAGTGAGGGTCCACACATATATATACCAAACTAATATAATGTATTACCTCCTCTGTATATATATCACAATTCTAAGTTCGAAATGAAATTCTGAAAATTTTTATTTCGACACCATCACATTTTAGGGTTTAAGCCACTCTGTGCTATTCAAAGCCTTTATAAATATTATTCGCTGCATGGTGATTTATTAATGTGTTAAGTTCTGTAGTATTGCATTTAAAAAATATAAAATCTCATACTATGTAAAGATAAATCGTAGCTGAAAAGATTATATTTTTATATCTTTAATAAAAAAAATTGTATAAATGCCATTTATATGCCATATGTCATTGTCATTGTGTACAATATGTAATAAAATATTTATTGGAGCAAAGACAATCTCATCTGCAAACTGTTATAATCGAACTAGCAAACCCGGCGAACTCCGTTTCGCCATGTGAAAAATGATTTTCCCGCTTTTGCGTTCTGGAGTTATAGCATCAGGAAGGAAAACCCGACCTATTTTTATACAGTAGATAATATAATCCTTCTGATTGACGGATGAGTCTCTGGCTGGTAGGCTGGACTCTTCTATATTCTGCCCGTTTGGATTTTAAAGGAATCTTCAAATTTATATTACTGCGAATCTTCTCTAAATTGAATGGAAAATCAATCATCACAAAAAACCATCACCATCAAAATATAAATGTTAAATCTGTTCTATGTAGTTATAAACCTATATTAATCTACAGTCAGCATTAAAAGTACCTGACTTAAAACATTCCTGAATTATATTTTTGGTATATACTATCGCTAGTGCTAAAATGTTAATAATTGACCGATGATTTGGCTGACAGTACTATCGTGAAAAGTTGATGATCTAAAACTCTGTCACAAGAGTCTGAGAGTCTGGGAACAATTCTGTTTTGAGTCAGCCACTTTTGACGCTGAATGTACTTGTTTAAATGAAAATAAAAATGTTATTCGTAAATGCAATGTTTTCATTTATCCTACCATACATTTTACCGTCTCTACCATGATGAATGTTGTGATGAGCTCTTCCAATTAATCCTACTCTCCCCTTTCCTACACAGGACAACACGTACAGGGCTTAGATGTCACCCGCATACGGTGCAGAATAGAATATTCCAACAAGAACCAAGCGGTTTGGTGAGTCTTTTCTCTGCTGCGCCTACAGTCCCGGATTCTTTAAGCGGGGCGTGAAAGTGCATCTGATGAGGCCGTCAAGCTGAGCGCCACTATTGTGGCACTGTACGTGTTTGCAATGGTGACCCTCTTTCATGAGACTTTACTTTCAGCTTAACATCAGGCGAGGTGAAGTCGAAATTACGTGCAAAGAAGCTACTACTCAGGTGTTATAAAATATTCTACATTAGAAGACAAAATCATTGATTAATTCAATTCAAAATGATTCATTATAATTATGAAATTACATAGTTCACGAAAAATGTAAGTTAATTGTAACCAAGCTGCTGCGGCGCTCTACCAGTCCTACCACAATTGAATCGTATAGTACAGTAAAAGATACTGTTTGAACCATTTTAACTACATAACAATATAACATTAGTATCCTGTGTATGATCTATGGGACAGCATCAATATAATCAGAATGAACTTTCGCTGCAAACTATATTATAGAAATTATATCGAAAGCGTCATGAAAACAGCATCTCGTAAAGTCGTGAGTGTTTAACAGGGTGAGACGGTTTTTCTCGCCAAAACAGCGATGTTTTGTATCAATTATTTAATTTAGTCGATTGGTCAGTAGATATTTTTTTGAACTGATTGATGCCCTGCACTGCTTGCCTGGAATTGCAAACGTTGCACCACGGTAACCGCTTCCCATCAGGTGGGTTGCAACCTAAGTGGTATGAAAAGCCCATGAGAAGAGATAGGGTGGTCCATACCGTCGGAAATGAAAAAAAGTGACATACGGTATAGATGTAGGCGTGTTTCGCCTCTACACGAGGCATCTTCAGAAGCTCCTCATGTAGAGGCGAAACACGTCCGTCGCACTAGCGGAATATTGCACATATTACAACATCTCCTCTCTGGTAAGAATTCTTTTACTTGCTTTGAAGAGGGCGGTTTGACATTCCAATATAGGTATATTGTTGGTGTCTTGAACCGCGGGTGAGTGGTGGGCCCTCCTCCCTCCCCCAATATATATTTTTTTATAAAAAAGTGACGTAAACAAGTGAGGCGTTGATACAGTCAGTGACAAAACTTATTGAACTTTAACAAGAAAGTAAGAAAAAAAGAAATATGCAATAGAAAAACTTATTTTTGTAGTAATTGTTTATTTCAAATAATGTATTTTATTTTTATGAGGTATATGATGACATAATATAAGAATAGCATGAATGATACCCATGTAACATTTTTAAACATTAATATAAAATTGTTCTTGTACATTTAAGGTTTCAAACGGTAAACAATATATTTTTAAGTTATTCTTAGCCGTATGATATTATTAAACATATGTATTATCTTAAATTAATCATCTATTATAATAAGTGGCAGCAAAAATATATTTTTTATGAATACATACATCCTTTTAGGCCTTTTTGAAACATGTTGAAAAATTTAATCTTTTGAGACGAACGGTTATAAGGAGGTCATTATTTCAGGTACGTTATTAAAGATTATAATCGACATGAAAAATCAAGTTTTATAGACATACCTTATGAATTAACATTGAATATAATTATACAAGTGAAAAATATTGTAATAGGAAGTGAACAAACATCTTTATAAGACATATATGGACAAAAATATGAATATTTTCAAATGTTCTAAATATACGTTACTATAATATAGAATTTTATTAAAAAATAATATCAAACTCACAAAAATGGAATAAGCTTATTTATAAATGCCTTGTTCAAAAAAAACTTAAGTAAATTTAAAAACTATGATGACATTAGAGACTCTTACATTAGGTATACTTATGTGCTTAAAATAGAAAAAACATCTAAATAACTAAAACAACATATACCATGCGCAATATAAATTTTAAGGGCACACATCAATTCATCGGTTTATTTTGTTATGAATTTACCAAAAAATAACAATTTGAAATTCGATTTTATAACTTTTTTATTCCAAACGAAACGTCTTCAGGACCAAAAAGTTTTAATGAAGAAATAAAAACCGCATAGAATTTTTAAACTTTTAAATTAAGAATATTTTATCTGATTTGGAAGGCCCTCTCAAAAGCAAATTGAACAAAAATACACATATCTATACAAGTCAATAAAAATCATTACAACATAGAGAGCTTCTTTGACTTTTTAACGACTAGTTATTGAGGACTACAAAAACTTTTGTAAATAATAATTTTCATATTTATAAACGTTCTGTAGGTCAGTGTACAACAATTTTGAGAGAGTGTGAAGACACTTTAGGATAGTGTTGAGGAATTTTGAGATCTGATCATGAAGTTTTGAGAGAGATCAAATAAAAATAAATGTACTCATAGTAGTACCTGAATTTATTTTACTTCAGTTTTTCAATTCTAATGAGATTCTTGACGTCAAATCGACGTTCTAAAATTATTCAAGGCCACTGATATTAAAAGTCAAAGTCAAATAGAAGTTGTAATCATTTTCATAGCGCATAATATAATCGACATTGTATTCCCATCTCAGAAATGCAATTGATTAGAAAATTTCTTAAGCTGTGTTGTAAACCGCTGGTTTAGCGGCAGCGTCGTTCATTTTCAAATAATAGCTTCTGATGACCACGAAGAAGTATATGCTGAGTACTGAAAAATAAATAGATATGCCGATAAATTATACATATAGGGTAGTATTCACTGTTAAATCGATCGGGATATTTACCATGTTTAAAACCCAAACAAACGGCATCTCCAAAAACCGTGCGAGCCGATACAGTGAGTGTTGTGTGTCGTGATCGAGTGCAGTGTGAGAACGCGGACAGTGGTAGTGGCGACGCGCGTAGTAAACGAGTAAGAAAGAGGGTAGACCGATACGGTTGGCCTCAATAAGAACTAGTTCGGCGGTCATCAGTACACCGTGATCATGGCGCTTGCAACAGCGCCGAAATATCGGTTACGCGAAGAAATCAACAAACATGGTAAATATCCCGATCGATTTAACAGTGAATATGTGAATGACCATGTCAATCTAAAATCATACATTTATAGGATAGTATTGGGAGTGACTGTAAAATAAAGTTTTATTTGTCAAAACTAATTAATTTCCGTTATAGTATTACTAAGTGAACGACTGACTGCGAGTGACGAGAAATTAACAGACCAGCAACTTACAAACATTAATTTGCTCTGCTTAGCCAAATCGGTCCAGCCGTTCTCGAGTTTTAGCGAAACTAACGAACAGCAATTAATTTTTATATAATACTAGCAAACCCGGTGAACTCCGTTTCGCCACCAGATGGCTTCGTTTTGTGTAACGTTCGTGAAGACATTTATTTTATTTTTTTCCTGAATTTTCTTTGCTATAATCCTCACGGAGCCCGAGACCTTTCCAACGAATACAAAACCGTGGAAATCGGTTCGTGCGTTCTGGAGTTAAAGCGTCAGGAAGGAAACCCCGACTCTTATTTTTATATAGTAGATTTATCATGAACATCAAACGTAGATAAAAGTGTGGAGCGAGCCACCAAGAGCCAGTAAGTACCTCATTCCAAAAGATTATACTGAGAACTATAATAATACTTACACAAGTTGATCAGATTCTTGATAATATCACCAGCACCAGCACCTTGGGCAATGGTGAGGATGAACAAAATGCAGGCAAAGACAATGAAGATACCGGCGTAGATGAGGTAAGCCTTGAGGTGACCACGTTTGTACTGAAAGAGAAAATAATAAAGTTATAGAAGTGGCCGCGATAGCCTAGTGGTATGGGTAATGGACTGCTGAGATGAGGTCTCGGGTTCGATGCCAGGTTACAATGGCACACACCAACGACTTTTCGAAGTTATGTGTGTATTTATCGCAGGTATAAAGTGTCCGGTTAATGGCAATAGGCTCGCCATCTATTACATTGGGACTTAAACATAAACTGGCGAAAACTCTCTGCCTAACCCTTCGTACGTAACATAACATAAACTCATTCCTATATGCGTGAGTTTATGTTATGTTATGTTAGATAAAAAGTGTCATTGTGGTTACTAAGATTTTCGTTATCTGCTTGTTATTTTTGTCAGCAATTAAACTGTACAAGATATTAATAAAGTATACTATTTTGTTTCTCTATAAATTTACTAATTAATTTATTAATTATTAATTTACTTTACTTAGCCAAAACAAGAAGAATGGAAAATTTGAAATATACTAATATAACGTTATATGAAAAACAACTCGCAAAGATAATTGTATTTGTCTTGTATGATATTATTTTTATAATGTTATCTTGCATTAAGTTATGGATACCAACTTCTTCCTATTTATATACACGACAACTACTCGAAGATTCTTAAGAAAATACGAGTTATGAGTTAGAGTAACACGAGTTACCTTATGTAACGCAGAATGACCTCCGTCCCCCATGAGCGCGGGCCTGGGGGTGACGGGTGGAGCCGCCTGTCACCCTAGCAGAAGCAGGCCACGGCGATGGCACATAATGTCACACCATACCCAGGGGCTAGATGGGGACACCATGGTCCCCATATTTAGGAAATAGGATCATCTCAACAGAGATGTCCCCGGATCTGCCGGGGTGCGAGAGATATGTCTTGTATAATCTCACCTCCGGCAATCCAGGACCCATTGACGGCGTGCGTTTTGGTCGGTTCGAGTCCGACATAATCACCTCCATCGGTTTTGGTGGAGGTGGTATCCGTGGGGATTTTGCGCACGATAAAAAAAAGTTACCTTATGTAAACCAACTAGCAGCACAATGATGAAGATAAGATTTAACACCACGAACAGTAGACCGACGCCCAAAACTGCCATTGCAACAGTTCCAGCTGTCCGTACTTCCTCTTGAGCTTCTTTGCTATGCACAATGACTCCCGCGGCAGCCATGCCCAAAATCAATAACAATGTGACGATGAGGTTCCATATCTGCAAATACAAGATTATAAGTTCATTTGCCTGGTACAAGGTTTTAACACATTATAAATACACAGTTTCAGTAACTATTTTTTTATTTATGGCACGTCAAGGTGACTTCACCTCGCGTGATGTTAAGCTAATGCAAAGATTCATGGAAGAGGGTCACCATTGCAAACACGTACAGTGCTACAATGGTGCCGCTCAGCTTGACGGCCTCATCAGATGCTTTGTCACGCCCCGCTTAAAGGACCCGGGACTGTAGGAAGAAGGAAACACGTGCGCCGCGACGGTAAGAAATTCCAGGATTTTAATTATTTTAGTTTTATTTGGTTTCAGCATTCATGTTGTGGTTTCTGTAGCATTCGTTTTTAGTTAATGGTATGAATTTTTATGTCGCTATGCAAATATTCATGTAGTTTTGAACACATAACTAGAACTGATGTCTAATTGCCACGAGAAAAATAAAATGAATCACATAAAAGTAGAAGTCTATAACGTACCATGAAACCTAAAATGAAATTTTAACAAAGCTTATTCATAAATGATTATTTAAAGAACTTAAATAAAAAAACAATAAATACAGCAAAGCTAGCTTATAAATATCTATGATAAGAATATGATTATGATATTAGGAGTAGATCTAGATGATAACGGAGACATACTCGTAGCTAGAGATGAGATGATGAAATAATTTTTCTCTTACCAGGTTAACATAACCGATAATCAGAGATCCAGTTCTCAGCTCAACGCAGAAGCAGCAGTTGTTGAGTTCGAAAGCCATTTTGGTTCTGGAACAAAGAACGTAAAGTGTTATTATATAACATTTATTAACTTCTTTGTATTTTTATACGAATGAAGCGGTGTCAACTAGTGCACCAATTTTCCAGTTTACAGGGCGTAGTAACATAACATAACATAAACTCACGCCTTTATACCCGAAGGGCTAGGCAGAGGTGCTAGCACCCACATTTCGCCAGTTTATGTTTAGGTCCCAATGTAATAGGTGGGGAAGCCAATTGCCATTAACCGGGCACTTATATACCTGCGATAAATTACACGCATAACTTCGAAAAGCATCGAAAAGTCATTGGTGTGTGCCATGGTAAAATCTGTGATCGGAGGTTACCGCGGTTTCTTTTCAAACATTTATTTAATCATTTTATCTACCTAACAGTTTTAAAGTATAAAGTCCTTATCAGCCTTAAGTTCTATATTGCCTGTTATTAATTTTTTTCATAAGAAATCTTTCTGACTCATTCTGAGTTTACACGCAAGACGCCAAAATTTCGTGACGAAATAATATAACCCGTTTAGATAATAATAACAGTTACCATGACAACGTTTTTATAACAAATTATGAGTCATTTTCTCCGTTGTATATCCAAATGCATTGGGACCCTCTCGCCACCTAAACATAAACTGGGAAATGTGGATGCTAGCACCTCTGCCTACCCCTTCGGGGATATAGGCGTTTATGTATGTATGTATGAAAAGAAACCTACGCTCTAGACAAAGCGATATTCTGTTGTTGGAGTTGCGTCTTGACACTGCGGTGATTTTACTATACTTTGTAAAATGTAGCTTGGGTCCTATGACAGCTGTCAGTGAAATCCCGCACATGAAGTCTTGAATTTTCTATTAATGAATGTAGTAGCTGTCAATGTCATACTTTATGGGCATACCGAGCTAATTAGTGATGGGCGATGAATCATCGTGATCACACACTATGAACTATCTAATTATTTTGAATAAAGCTTAGTTTAAAATTGAAATTAATGTAAGAAAAAAATAATTAGAATTTAATCTTCTTGCTTAGGTATTTTAATATCATAATGATATTTATATTTCAATATACTTGATCCTAAATAATATTGAATAAATAAAATCCTACATTCAATCCATCAACGCCCGGAACCTGTTTTTGGATTTTGTAAGAAGACACGCCGCGTTTGGCTCTTGGGCCATGATATAGGCATAAGAGACACGCGCCATCATCTTGTTTGATATGAACTTCCACTGATCCACTCCACTCATACTCATCAGTACGAGTGCCGACGCCTTGTATGCTACGTATATTCCGTTCTCATTACAATTAAATAGATACATACAATTAAATTAAACCTAATTATTGTAACATGCATCAATAATAGCTGGTAGTATCGATATTTTCATCGAATTTCGGACATCCCCTATGAACCTCATTTTGACATCTGTCATATGACCCAAGCTATATTTTACAAAGTATAACAAGAATATGAAATAAAATATTTAGAGTCACAAAGCGACAAATTTCATTAAATCTTTATAATCATATTACAGATTTATGTCAATCCCGTACTTAACAAAGCGATTCCACTGATGTTTTCGCCTTTAAAATGTCACTTCATCTAGTGGTACTTCATCAGCCCTTGTGAGCTTGCAATGAATGACTTAGTCAGTTCAAAAGCTCGTAAAATATATAAGGAATAAATAGAATAGAAGAGAAACAAATGATGAGCTATTCTTTCTGTGTCAACCCTGGAGGTAAAGAGGGTGAGCTTAATATTATGTCAATGGCCACAGAAGTTCAGCCGCATTACAGTTAGACTGAAAAGCCGACCCCAACTGAGTTGGGAAAAAGGTTCAGAGAATGATGAATGATGATGGCCATAGAATATTAATATTATGTTTGATACAACATCACTCGTTCAAATATCTAAAAATGACCTTCCATTTAGACTAACAAAAAGTTAGAATGCTAAAAAGGCATTATTAAGCCATCTACGAGTATAGTGATGACGTCATTTCATTGTTTATGGGGCGTTGAGACCTTGAAGCCACACAAGGACTAAATGACTTTGTAAGCAAACGAGTTTGAATAGGCTTAGAAATATTTATGGTCGATCTCTTGTAGGTGGATATCTGTTATTGCATTAATTAAAGGTAGTTCTTTTGTCTAGCAACAAAATGATTATCTATACTAATATTATAAAGAGGAAAGATTTGTTTGTTTGTAACGAATAGGATCCGAAATTACTGGACCGATTTCAATAATTCTTACACCTCTAAAAAGCTACAATATCTAGGAGTAACATAGGCTATATGGCTATATATCATCACGTTAACATCCAAGGGAGCAGAGTAATAATCATAAGTCTCAATCGATCCGGTAAATTTCTAAACATTGGCGCTAATATCGACAGCAAGAAAAAATAGTATAGAGAGACCAATAGAGAAGCGAGTAGACAACGCGATAATCGATATCCACGCGGGCGGAGCCGCGGGTAACAGCTAGTAAGTTATAAGTTGATTTAGTGTAGGAAACCAAATTTTTATTATCAGTAAATAGATCATTATCAATTTATAATCATATTTGGATAAAGGAAAAAAGATCGTCCACAAAGATATTATACAATAACGTCATATATACCAGTACCAATTATATATTTTATAAACCGTCCGAGGTCTCTTAAAAAAAACAAAACCTACACACCTAAGAACACCGGCCAAATTTCTATAGCTGCTGGACTTGACTTCCATTTGCCGTATACAGAAACAAACTATAGTTAGATTAGTTTATTTTCATGTAATAAACACCATCGTGAGTAAAAAAATTGTCTAAGAGGCCAAGATACTTTTATTTTATTACAGAAAATATTTTGAGGTTGGAATAAAAATAAAACGATTCAAAGATAGATTAACTTCAGTTTTTTAGAGATCTTCTAGTTTCTATTTACTTTATAAACAAAACATCGCGGTGAGGTAAAATAATAATCTATATTTCATCTGTATCGATCCCGCCGCCATTTTGTAACAGTTGACAATCACACGTGCGAATTTTTTGCAATATCTTATTAATAACTGTGGAAGCATTGCTAACTGTGAATAGTCACGCAACTAGCAGATAATTTCCATCCATCTACTATTAATTACTGATGGATTATTTTTTTAGAATTTTATGGAGACTGCTCCCATTATTTACGCATTTCGCTTAGTAAAAAATCTACTTTAGGATATCAGAATTCTGGTTATCAAAATATGTTTGGGCTTATGTAAACTCGGCTTCTTTCACTGTCTCGTTCCGACTGATTTACATAACTAGTTATTAAACAGGAATTTTCCTTCACTGTTTCATAACCAGTTATTAAAAACAGGCACGGGATCCGGTTTCCAATTTCCAATACGCTTTGTTATTTTTCTGCTTTTATTTATATGATTCATATTGGAAAACAAATTATTATATTTCATAAAAGATTCAAGTAATATTTATGTTCGTTCACTAAAAACTGCAGAGATAATTTCAAAATGTGTAGATACTAATTCCTCAAATTGTGTGCATTTAATTGTTCACCAATCAAAATAACAATTATTTTAATTCTTCAAATTGTTTTAATTATATAAATCTAGCAATTGCTAGTGGCAGATAACTAAAACTATTTTATTGCCGAATTGATAAGGATTAATTACTTTGAATTGTTAATTTGTGACTTTGGTACATATTGTATGTGTGCACTGTTACAGATGCTACAATGAAGAATTGTTAAACATTTTAAAAGTGGACGTATGAAATTATGCTGATATTTTGTAGCACGCCTATGTAAGTAAAAAGTAAAATTAACAATGTTAATGATATTATGAAATTTAAAATTGTGTTATAGTTCTGACAAATACATTATTGATAATATATTTATGAACATCTAATGTGTATGTTCGTAACTATCAATGTAAACCTTTGAAAATGCCGTAGGCCGAAATCGGTGAGGTACAATAATTAATATCGTGGAGAAGTACAAGTGTGTTATCAATCTATATATATAAAAATGAATCGCGAAATATGTTGGTAAGCGCATAACTCGAAGACGGCTGGACCAAATCGTGTAATTCTTTTTTTTATCGGTTCCTTGAACTCTACGGAAGGTTTTTATGGGGCAGCGAGAACGGGATCAGAAGTCCAAGCAGCGGGAAAGGGATCAGAAGTCCACGCGGGCGGAGCCGCTGGCAACAGCTAGTAATGTATAACAATAAGTTCCACCAAGTGCAATTTTAATAGTACAAAAAGAAGCCATTAATGATTTATTGTTCAAATTATTTTAAACGGACTTAACTATTTAGTTTAGCTTATTTCACAAATTCAAAAAAATAAAATAAAAAAAATTACAGTCTGATTGGACCGACTGTCTGATTGTTTTTAAATTTTCGTTCGATTAAAGGAAATCATAGATATCTTCCTCAGCTGAGAAGTCTTTTTACTTGGTTTGATGAGTGCGGTGTGTGTGGTTGTTTTGACCATTACTGATATTTCGTTACTAATATCGTTGGAATTCTTAAAACGTGGGTGAGTGTTGGGTTTCCCTCCCTCCCTCAATATATTTGCTTGTAATGAATTTTCATCATGTAGCGCTTACTTCAATACACCTTTTTTAACACATCTTTTTTTAGTTTAGTTTTTAAGTAGTTACCTATTAATTATTCTTTGCGTCATTGCTCATAAAGAAATGGGTTCTTTTGTATTGTATAGAATACAGTACAATCATTCTTTACATATACTATTAAGCTGCGCCCCTTCAATAAAATGATAGCAATCTCACACATCGGCGCCTCTATGCCGCCAGCGGGTGTTTCAAGGTTAAAATAGTGTACCTATATAACTTTAGGCGTCACCACGCCACTGTGTGCCCCGATACTTTGTTATATACAATTTTCGGCATATTTCTGGGCCTCAAATTGTGCTCAAAGCATTTCACATTTACTTCTCTACATCACATCGTCATCACATTCATTTCCAATTCTGTTTCCAAAATGCTTATTATGTATTATTTTTTACTAGCTGTTGCCCGCGGCTTCGCCCGCGTGGATGTTGGTTATCGCGACCAAACATGCCATATTTATGTCCTTTCCCAAGGTCTAGTCTACCCATTCCCACCACACATCAACAGTCATCATTCTCTGAACCTTTTCCCATCTCTGTTGTGGTCGGTTTTCCAGTCTAACTGTGATGCGGCTGAACTTCGATATTTTCCGTGAAGCGTTTGCCATATGACCTCCACAACCAATGGTCCAATGACCAATGGCGATATCGAAGCTCCAAGTTAAAGTGTTAAAATGGTTGGACTTTTGAGGGCTCCAACTACCAGTAACGACTGCCATAGACAGATTTTTTTTATTTATGGTACGTCTATTTGACTTCACCTCGACTGATGTTAAGCTGAAGGCAAAGTCTCATGAAAGAGGGTCACCATTGCAAACACGTACATACAGTGCTACAATAGTGGCGTTCACCTTGACGGCCTCATCAGATGCTTTTTTGCGCCCCGCTTAAAAGACCCGGGACTGTAGGATGAAGGAAACACGTGTGCCGGTAAAGAATTCCAGACTTAATGGTGCGGCAGAGGAGAGACTCACTGAACCGCTTGGTTCTTGATGGAGTATTCTACAGCATATGCGGGTGACATCTAAACCCTGCACGTGTTGTCCTGTGTAGGAAAGGAGAGGACGGGATTAATTGGAAGAGCTCATCAGAACATTAACCATGGTAGAGACGGTAAAATACTGCCAGGAACCAATATCTCTACGCATCTACAAAGGTTCGGACTGGACTCCCAATAATGCGGATCGCGCGTCGCTGCAACCTGTCGAGAGCATCTAATAAGTACTTTGCGAAGCCATCCCAGAGATGCGAGCAGTATTCCACGCAGGAGCGAATTTGTGTCTTTTAAAGAAGACACCGCTGCTCCAGCGAGAAAAAACGTTTGTATGGCAACCGGGACCGACGGCTTAACGTGCTCTCCGAGGTACGACC
The DNA here is from genome assembly GCA_963691645.1 of Pelosia muscerda. Lineage (NCBI taxonomy): Eukaryota > Metazoa > Arthropoda > Insecta > Lepidoptera > Erebidae > Pelosia > Pelosia muscerda. Next base: position 15,082,461 of record OY829109.1, on the reverse strand, counting down.
AGGCCAGTGCAAACAGCCATATTCATGTATACAACTTTTTGTTGAGCGGGGATCGAACTCGTGCCCCGTGCGTAGCAGTCGCGTGCACTACTACCACACCACGGAGGTCCTTTCATCAACAGTATACACTATTATAGTATAGGTGTTGCCCGCGGCTCCACCAGCGTGGATGTAGGTGACCGCCACCAAAAATGAACATGTTGTCTGTATTATGACAGCGTGCGATTTGCCGTCGACTTCACAGAAGAAGTGTGCAAGTTGCAAGTAGACTTGGGTAAGTACTGTGAGTACCTAATGTATAACGCGTAATATAACACGACCGCGTACTCGGTTGCTCTGTTGCATACAGTACCTACTCGCGATGTACCTTTTGGCAAGTGTTATCCCTTTTGATATGGCAGTTTTAGCACTTTAATGAACGCAAAGGCGTTTTGTCGTCGTTTGAGATGACAATTTTCTGGTGTAGAGTTTGCGGTGTCCTTGTCTAGCCCCCGGGTATGGGATGGCGCACTTTACGCCACCACCGTATCTTGCTTCTGCTAGAGTGACAGGTGGCTCTACTCGTCCCTCCAGGCTCTATAGGGGACGGAAGTCATTCGCAGACTGTGCGTGTCCGGAGTCTTCTCCGAAGTCGAGCCGCTGTCTCCTTCTCAAGCATTATTTGCTCGTAGCAGGAGACAGCGCATAGTACAATAGCCATGAGTAATGCAGCGAGCGAAAGAACCATGTCTCCACATGGTTCTTCTCTCTTAACCTTCACCCTCCTTTCCTTTCCACATGGTCGGCAGCACGTGTGTGATACCTCTGGTGTTTCAAACGTTTTACCGTCTCTACCACGGTGAATGTTCTGATGAGATCGCCGCGTTGATCCTACCTTCATTTTTCTTACACAGAACAACACGTGCAGGGCTTAGATGCATACGGTGTGGTGAAGCAAGAACCAAGCGGCACCATTAAGTCTTGGAATTCCTTACCAGCGCATGTGTTTCCATCTTTCTACAGTTCCGGGTCCTTTAAGCGGGGCTTAAAAAAACATCTGATGAGACCGTCAAGGCCACCAGCCGCCACTATTGTAATACTCTATGTATTTTAATGGTGACCCTCTTTCCGGTGACTTTGACTTCAACTTACCATCAGGCGAGGTGAAGTCAAATTGACGTGCCATAAATAAATAAAACATCCATAGAATAGGCCGCGGTAACCACTTTCTATCAGGTGGGCCATGTGCTTTATTCTATTCCACTTAAGTGGTATAAAAAGTTATACGAAATCAAGTAGGTCATGTATAGAGTACTGGTATGATATGATCATCGTGCGCCTTTTTTTACGCCTGAACGTTTTCCTTGTAAAGTATGTAAACTATGTAGGCAGTTCAGTTGAACAATTATGTCAAAGACAGTACCGACATCTATTTGACATGTAACGAATAAAAAGATGTTTAAAAAAAAAAATTGACAGATCTTATATTATAGTCCCGTATGTAACGAAACCATACCTTGAATTTAAATCGATCTACGCCATCTATTGTTGCACCATGTACTAAATAATTGAAAAACAAATTTTAATTTCATAATTAATTACGTATTTTTTTTACAAATATGTACGTATAAATGAAGTTTTTTTATTCACATACTTGACTGGACGTAATAAGACATAAATATCATCTATTAGAATAAAACAGCTCCCTCTATATCTTTACTCATATTTCGTTTAACATCATTAATGCTCACAAATCCGGTTCTATTGAACCGATTGCGATGAAACAAACGTAAGATTTTAAGTCTGACCAAGCCCCTTCTAACAAAAAAAACCGCATCAAAATCCGTTCAGTAGTTTTTGCGTCCATAGCGGACAAACAGACAAACAGACAAACAGACAAACAGACAGGAAATGAAAAAAAAATATTTTCGTGTTCAGTATCGTTCGCTTAACATATCCCAAGTATTTTTTTTTAAATATCTCCAATGTACAGACACGACCGCTTTACAATTATATAATTATTTTTTATGTATGTAATGTATGTTCATTACAAAGTGGACTATAAAATTTTAGAAACCAACTTTAAGCAGCTGTGAACTACCAAAATCGTTGGTAGTGAATGTTTGTATCTAAGTATAACATTTTCATTTTCTTTATATTATTATAGTATTTCTAACTTCACTGTTGATTGCGGTTACGTCCATGGTCTTTATCTCGGACTCATGCTAGACTGCCCGATTTTTCTCCTTGACTTCACTAAATCTAAGGCCAAGTTCTTTTAATTCCTGCGTTAGATTGGTTATGGATTTATTCCTTTTACAACTATTTATGTCAGCTTTACAATTGAGAGCTCCCAGATTCGACGTCTGGCCTTTACGCTACCGATACAATCCATACAGATTAGCTGAAGGGGGTTGATGGAATATTAATAATTTCGGTTGCTAATATTCTTTACCTAAAAAACTGACTTCTAATTAACTATTTCATTTATTTATCCATGTAGAGTACAATAATAATGTGGATGATATTATTTCCAATTAAACATCACTAATTATAATAAGATCACCTTATCTAATAAGTCACTTGTAACCATTTACTAAAAGATTATTAATATTGAAAATCGTAAACAACACGACTACAAAATAAAGTTATATAACATAACCTTGAAATACTTCTACTGATGAGAACGTGTTATTGTTATACCCTCTAGTGAAACCTGTATTACCAGTTTTGCCTTCATTTTGAAACCTGAATTGGAGGTATGCAAAAACTAGAATTGAGACTGCCTCACGAGTTAGTATATAAATAAAATTGTTTCGTAAGATACAACTGGAAACTCTATGGAATGTTTTATATGAAAACGGCACTTGTTTAAAAACACTACAAGAGCGTGGAATGTGGCTAGTTAGATTTTATGAATTGGCATCCAAATGGAATCGGTACTGAGAGTAATTTGAATGCCATTGTTAAAAAAATTCAAGGTCCATATCTTCTGTCGTAATTTATTAATGAAAATGTCAAGAAAATTTATCACACTACCGGGAACCACGTGGCTTTAATGATATTAGATGTTTCCATCTCATCATCATTCCCACAATCAATTAGGGTGATGAAATTTTCAGTAGAGGTACTAGTGGCATATTTCGCTCCTTGAATACAAAAGGGACACAAATCGGAATTCATAAATTTTACAGGACAGGCAAAACAAATTTTTAAAAGTGTTTATTTGAAATATTTTATGTTTTTATTTTTTTAATATAAGATGTTAATATATCATTAGATGCGTATTTATTAGACCTATCTATGTACATTATGACCTTTCTAATAGATGCTACTCATTATGATAAAAATACACAAAAGTCCCTTTTGTATTCAACATTTGAATCAATATCATGAAAATTATTCCAAAAATAAACACAATTTTATAAAAATAACTGCTTTAATATAACCTTGATTTGAAAATGTATTAAACACTTTCATCTTATTACTAAGTGAAAATAAGTGAAGTCTAAACTATACAATTTTAGGTACTAGTTGTTCAAATAATTGAGATTACCTTTCCAAAACTTTTTTTTACGTTTACTATCCTTAATTATATTTTAAAATAGTTATTTAGAATCATAGTTATTTATTATTATCATGTAGGTACTTACAACCCTACTTGTTACTTATCATTATGTAACTTCAGAGTCCCATCTCGCCTCTGAGCCATGTTTATAAACTGTTTTCGAGGGTTATCACAAATCATCTCGAACGCAGGTGTGATGACTTTCGGCCCCGTACCAGCCAGTTTCTCCATCATACGCTGCAGCAAGTCATATAGAAGACTCATGAGTATAACTTGCCACTATGTTTAGCGTTTGTGGACTAAGAGAAAGCCTTTGATACGATCGAGACATGGGCAGTGCTACAATCTCTCACCACCGGTACATCTGATGCGCTGAAGTGTTCGTATAACCACGCCACCATGTCAGTTCGAGTACAAAATCAGAGCACAGAGGCGATACTGTTGCAGAGGAGAGGGAGACAAGGAGATGTAATAACTCCGAAGCTCTTCGCCAATGCAATGGAGGATGCCTTTAAGCTTCTGGAATGGAAAGGTCTAGGCACCAATGCTAGTGGCAAATGCATCACTCACCTCGTTTCACCGACGATATCGCGCTCGTATCTCACTGGAGGATCTTAACACAATGCTCGAAGACCTCAACTAAGTCTCTCAACACGTGGGCCTCGAGATGAATATGGACAAGACTCAGTCTATGGCAAATGCTCATATTCTAAGGCCATCCCCAGTATTAGTTGGAGGCTCGAACCTCAAAGTTTTAAATAAATACGTCCATCTTGGACAGATGGTACGATTAGACGGGTCAAACGTTCGGGCGTTACACAGCGTATTATCGTCCAAAAAACCTCAGTGCTTAAAGATGAAAGTATTTAATCAGTGCGTATTGCTAGTGATGACTTATGGCGCCGAGAGGTGGACCCTCACTATGGGCCTCGTAAGAAAGCTCAAGGTCACACAGCGAGCTATGGAAATGGCTATGCTCGGCATTTCTCTGCGAGATCGAATCAGAAAGGAGCAGATCCGTAGACGAACGAAAATGGTTGACATAGCCTTCAGGGTCAGTAAGCTGAATAGCAGAGCAAATGGATGGGGCACGTAGCAAGAAGAACAGATGGCCGTTGGAGCCGAGAGATTTTCGAATGGAGACCGCGTACCGGTAGACGAAGCGTGGAACGGCCTCCTGTGCGGTGGACGGACGACATAGTCAAAGTCACGAGTACCCCCATTGGATGCAGATCGCCTCCAACCGGTCGAGTTGGAGGTCGATGGGGAGGCCTATGCTCAGCAGTGTACGTCCTATGCCTGAAATGTGTAAGAAATCTGTAATAAAAAAACCATATTAACAGTTATGACATCACAATATGTCACTCACTCTGAGTAAGAGTCTAATAATACTAGTTTAATATTCACAAAAGAAAAAGTTTTAACATTCGCTCTATGCTCGTAGATAACAAGCAAACATTTTAATGGTTTTATAGTAAAAATCAATGAATTAATAACAAATGAAACAGAATTATAATATTAAAATGGCAATTTTGATTTAAAAGTATGTAACAGAAATTAAAATTATTTTTATACACAACGGCCATATTTCTGAACTTCCTAATTTAGAATGCTAAAAATAATAATTTATTCCAGTATAATTCACTGCAAAAAGGACGCATTTCAAAAATGGCTCTGTTGTATTATATAAATGATTACAATTACTAAATGTTAAGATGCAAAAGAGACGTTTTCAAAAATATGGCACTTTTGTATTACACAATATGATTAGAACTACTTGAGTTTGAATGCAAAACACGAAATATGGCACTTTTGCATCATAAAATAATCACACTTACCTGAAGTTTTGAATGCAACACAAAAGTATTTTGAATTGTGGCACTTTTTCACATAACTGACGTGGTTTCGTGTGGAATTTCGGGTCAGAACTAATAAAGTGGCGGTTTTGCATTTACATTACCTGTCAAAGTGCTCCAATGCAAAAAGGGCGGTAAGTCAGTGTGGCCGTAATAATTGCAATAAAGATGGGAGTTTTTTTTACTGTACAAAATAGACAATTTAGATTTCATTTTTGCAATAAAACGATTTTCAAAAATTTTTGATTTGTGGCCTTTTTGTATTCAAGGAGCGATTTGATGGTGACTAACATTTAGCGCTCATGAAGTATCATTTCATTAATTCTGACTGAAATATAATTTTAAATAAAGTGGTTATGGTGGCATATGGACGCTAGCTACAACATGGGCGTCATGTTCGTACTACCGACCATATAGAGAAGAAGAAGTAAGGTTAAGAGAGTCTCTTTGCTGTCAGTACAGAAAACAAAGAAGGGTTTATCGGGCTGCCCACTGACAACACAAAACCTCTCCAGTGAGCTCACGTGAAACACAACACAAGATATTAGCCGCGGTATTCTGTAGGGCGGAGGTACAACGCCAGTCGGACTGCTCAATTAGGAGAGGAGATACCGTCATGTACTTACTACCTCCAAATCATGCAATTTTTATTCAATTTTATATCTATTTTGATATTATAAACTTAACATTTATTATTGGAGTTTATGTGATTCTGTTTCTAGTTGATACACCGCGATATATCATTTATAACTACTATCAACTTATATGTTAAATAAATTATCCGAAGTGTTTTCATTATATTATCATTGATAGTAGAGTTACGGAGGTTAATTGGTAAATATCTATTCAGTAAACTGAATCTAACTCGCTTATCTATAAGGTAAAATTCAACGTTCTAACAATTTTCCGGTTTTATTTTTTTAGACTTATCATTACGAAGATCTTTATGAATCTTGTCATTTTCCTGTAGACCAGTTAGGACAAGTTCAAGAGAGTGTCTACGTAAAAAAAGTCCACGTGTTGATTCATTTCATTCATGGTTTGTTTGTGAAACTATTGCCATCTGACCTTCGTAAAATGTATTGTCACGGTTCTTGAATTCAGTCTATTGTTCAAAAATAGTTACGAATACGTGTCGTTAGAATTAACATATTAGCTCTATACGCGACGTGTGATCTAATATCTAACCAACATTATATTTCAACGTATGTTTAACGTTTTAGATACCTATCATTTTTATTTGTTATACTAACACATGAATAACAAATGTTCAGTAAACTTGGGCAGAGACAACAATATCATATTGTGTCCATATTTTGGAAATATGTTTACATAGGTACGTGAAATTTTGAAGCAATGAGCAGTTTTCTAATACGTATTTATGGCTTCTCTAAAGATGCGCTAGATGGCGCAGCACGGCATTATTGGTAAGAAGAGTGTGGTGTCACCTCTAGTGGTTCCTAATTTGTAGAAAAATGTGTGATACCAAAGTAAAAAGTAGTTGGCAGCCCTATGTGCCACAGTGTGCGTGTTTAGTACCATAATAAAGGTCGAGCCGGCAGATGTCAGCACGATTTATGGGAACTATGACATAATGTTCACCAACACTAACAATAATATAAGTCACACCTTTGAAATTAATAAATCATGTTTTTTTATAAATCTAATACTTACACTTGTATCTACTATTATTTTAAATACTATTACGTCGTTACATTTATGTGTACGTTATGTTTGAAGAAATTGGAGGAAACCCAATTTTTGAAATCTATTATAGCATCAATTTTAATTTCCCCAAAATTAAATAAAACTGTGGAAATACCTCGTGCTTCATTTATCTACGAAACCAATTTAAACCAGATGCTATCTTCCCAAATATCCCAAAATATAAACCGTATAGAATACGTAACAGAGTATCTGCGTGTGAGTGTTTCAACTGCTTCATATTAAAGGTTATCAAGTCGGCCGTACATATCTATTTTAAGCTAAAGAATTTTTGTTTCCCCCTATCAAAGTCATAATTTTAGTGAATCTGTTTAGTTTTATTAAAAATAAACCGGTATTTATATTCGCTCAGAAGCAGTTCACCAGTTCTACTTCTACTGAAATAACAGGAACGCGAATAACACGTTTTTAAGATTCAACTTTACGAAGCAGTTAAATGTTAAATAATTTAAATTTGGAATTTTATTACTTTTAATTTAATGTATGTATTTTTTATTTGCGACTAATGAGACTAAATACGATGAATTATGAATTTTGATCTAAATATATTTATAACCCAAGTCTTGCTTATTGACATTTGTATTCTTTAGTACTTTTGTTTTGTCCATCTTCTTTTCCCCTTCTTCCTAGGCATTCCAATGCATCTCTTTCTCTATCTTTGTAACTATAATGTTCTTCACTTCGTACATCAAAGACTTCTTAGTCATTAAATTTACTTTTTGGCTCTACCAAACGAAATATGTCTTGAAACGAAACTGTGGATACCTTTTTGAAATTCATTCTAATCCTTTTGGTTTAACTTATACTGCTACTCTCTCTCTCTCTCTCTCTCTCAGATAGAACCTCAGATAGGAGCGACAGCCCTCTGAGATAATGACCCCTGCAAGAGAAAAATCTGCGCCAGAACTTCTTCTGTCTTTCAACATTATAACACCAGTTTGCATATCCTAACGTTGGATTGTGCCCCGCACTTGTTAGACAGACTCTAAAAACAGGCCTCATCTTTCAGTACGTTTCATAAATAAATAGAAAAACAATTACCGAAAAGAATCTGACATGGTTCGTGTCTTCAAACTACTAACACACAAACGTCCCATTTGGGTGTGGTTTTAGTGGGAACTGCTTTTAACCTATTTCCTTGACCTGACCGACTTTGTAAGAGTAATTTGTATTTGTAGGTATTGTAATACCTATCTATTTTTATATTGATTCTTGCAACCTATTGTACTATTTGTACAAAGAAATAGTTTCTTATGTGTACGTGTACGTTTATCTTTTTTTTGTACATTGTGCTTCAGAGGTACCTGGACAATTTGAAATTAAAATTCTATGAAGTTCCGCTGAATGTCAAAGTTTATTTTAATGCGTACATCTTTTGAAAGGATTTGAAACCGATATAAGAACATGTGAACCTGGACCGCAATTCGAATTTCGCATCTAACCAATCAGCGGCTCACAAAAAGTATCAACAAGATGGCGGATGCCACGGATTGAAGGGAATATATTGTTTCAAGAAATTGAGTACACTACAGTCGCGTAAAATTGAGTGGAACAAACTCCATTTTATTTCTAATTGCTCATTTATGGGAGGGTCTAAGAGACAAGTCTACACTAGAGCCAGAACTCGCTGGTGAGATTGGCATAGTCCCAAAACCCTAAGTAGGCCATATACTCTAAAATTCGCTTTACAACCTCCAAGTAATTCTTCAATTAAGGGCCTAGATTGCCCAGGCGCGACGTCGATTTCGCGCGACTGCAGCGCCATTGTTTACTGAAACAACCCACGGGGTGGGTGAATGACCCAGGGAGCGCGATTTGCAAAATGTTTTGCGACAAAAGTTGCACGTTGAGTAATTATTAAATTGTTATTGAAGTTGAATATTTACAGCATAACATAAATGTTGAATTATTGGAAATAAACGACTACCTATTTGTAAAATTTTCTAAGAGTAGTTTTTCGTTATAAAATGACCCTAATTACTAATTACTAGATAAGAGTAGTTGAGACACAATTTTTATGTTTTTATATTTATAATAAACAATCAAGAGCAGATCCGGACAACTTTTTTGTATTCTACATACCTAAAATTCCAACTATGTATTTATTTGTAAGTTTACTACCAAAATTTAATCTTATTTCGTAAAAATAATTACTGATTAAAAAAAAATTTCGTAAAATATTCATTCAATAAAATAATTGCAAATTCAGTAGGAAGTACGGTTGAAATAACATCGAGCCTTTCCCCGCTAGTGTTTATCTCTACGCAAGGAAATGTGCTTATTGCGTAAAATCCAATACTTACTTTTTGTTCACGATCACCTCGATATCTAAAAAATCTCCTAGGGTTTCACAAAAAATGACAATAAATGAAACAAAAGTATAAAATGATTCATATAATTAAAAGTAAGTAAAGAATAACAAATATGAGTCGCCATCTAAAAAGCGTGCTAGGGTTGTACAAAAATTAGTTAATAAATGAAACACAACTTTATAAATTATTAATATACTAATTAAAAATAATATACTAAGTAAGTAAACAATAACAAAATATGAGTTTAAAATTCTAATGTTTTTTCATTTTAACGATTAGGTACTGATCAAATTCTGATTTCTGCTAATTCAAAACATAGTATAAAATAAAGTCGCGTTCTCTGTCCCTATGTCCCTTTGTATGCTTAAATCTTTAAAACTACAAAACAGATTTCGATGAGGTTTCTTTTAATAGATAGAATGATTAAAGAAGAAGGTTTATATGTATATAACATCATGCTACAACCAACTGGTGCGGAGCAGAAGTGAAAAATGTTGCAAAAACGGGGTGACGACGACGAAGGTGCGTGGGTCAGCTAGTTGAATATAAAATTAATTGCTATTGCAAAACCTATCAGAATGAAAATATTACCAGCTGCCTGATTCACGTAAAAAAAACTGTAGCGTAGTGACTTAAAAATGTCACTTCGTTTTTTGTAAATTAAGCCCTTTTAACCGACTTAAAAAAAAGAAGATTCTCAATTCGCTGTATTTTTGAAACGATTTTGATGATTCTTTACACCAGGTAACTCTTCAAAATCGCATAGGAATTGTGGTAATAATTGAGCTATTGGAAGATTTATGACAATCCAAGACTAGATAAGTAAGTGCGTTTAAACAGAAAACCAAAAGGTGTTTACTAAGTTTCTAAGTTAAAACGACTTTTGGACTGGCGTGTTTACGTGAATCAACCGGCTGGGTAGTTAAGTTACCTCAGTCTCTTTCAAAATCATTAGGCGTTCTTCTCTTTCAAAACACGTAAAGCTCTTTCTTTCCTCTCTTTCATAGCCTCTATGATACTGGGCGCGTCACGAATGGGCATGCTTCGTGACTGCCGAGGATCAACTAATTCTGGAAGAAGGCAATCATAATAAAACCTAACTAATTTCATCTCCATTTTCTCCTTCCAAAATTTGTCGTCCTTTTCTATAATATAAACTTTCATAGGTACAGTAGCACCAAACCAGATGCCAAGCATGCAAACGTTTCTTTTAGTAATATGTACTTGTCCCTGAATTTGGAAATACCAGTTATGATTTTTATTTATGACATAACCCTTGGAAGTCCTGTCCTTAACCCAAAAGGTATGTTTGACCATTGCTTCATCAAGAGTCATGCCAGCTAAAGAATGTGGGCACTTAATTTCAATTAAACTGTTTGCATAAATGCCATCTGGTGTAGTACCAAGAAATTCATATTGATCGTCGACGAACAAACCGCAACCTTGTATACTAATATTCTCTTGAATTTCTAACTGTCTAATTGCGGTTTCTTCGTTTTCGATACCGTACCGTACAGCAGGCAAACTGGAGATATTACTACCATAAACGATTTTACCAACGAGAGCAGCACAACTTGTGCTCTCTCGTTTTTTACAAACTTCCCCGAATGATGATGAGGTTAGTAATTTTCTCCTTGTACTCATCCACTCCGCACTACTTCTTTGCAAATGGGTCGACCTTTCAAGCTCCTCTCTTTCAGCACAAGACAACTTTAAATCGGCTAAAAAAGATATCTTGGCTTTCTCATATAATTCTGGACTCAGATCAGGTTTTTCGCAGTTTGGTCCATAGTGAGCGTCTTTCGATACAGCGCTGTGGCCTTTCTTCAATCTTAATTTAGGTTTAGCAATTAAACGGTTTCTACGATTACAATTTTCCACTTTCGCGATCAAAGGATTAGGACTAGATTTAAATATGACTTCATGAGTTTTAGTATGAATCGATCCCGTATTAAAAGACACAACAGCAGCTGCGCATCGGCCCGCATAAGAACCACGGGAAGAATAATTTACACGCTTACCCCCAACTAATTTGGCAATTACTCCGTTAAAACTTTCAACTATATTACTTGTGCAATTATGAATTAAACTTCTAGAATGATATGACAGTCTTTTACTTAAAATTTCTACCGCGTCCATTAATCCGCATCCAACAATTGCTGGAAGTAACCCAACAGGTTCTATTCGACGAGTATCAGGTCTACAGAAATACTCCTTGCAATGTTGGTGATTACCAAATACGTGTTGTGGACCATTTAGGATATCTTCACTAAGATTTTTTATTTTTTCTTCGAGTGACTGATTTTGATCCCCCCAATATTTAATCGCGCATTTTACACCCGTTCTTAAACGCAAATACCTTTCTTTTATGAATTTCCGTAATTCGCAAGGATACTTAGAGTCTTTCGACAGTTTCTCCAAGCTATTGCAGTAGTTTCGTAAAAGATGATTTTTGCATTCAATTTTCTCTACTATTAAATTATCGTACGGACGCGAATCTAATATTTTTTTATAAGTACTGGAATCGCCGTCTGCTACAAATTTATTATAAATTACACCGTGATCAACAACGGAACGTTTAAACCCCTCAACTATTATGGTCGATTCCATCGCGGTAGATGATCCTGAATAATTCTTGAAACAATGGTGTTCCGGGGGCTGACTATTGTTCTTTGCGGCTCGTGCACAGACTACGCAGTATTTATTTTTAACTCCAAAAAACAATACTTTATTAGTTTTAATGCCAATTATCGCAGCTGCACCGGATAAGGCGGAAAAATTCTTACCATAAGATCTCTTGCTCCAACAACCGTCAACAGCAACAGATATTAATGGTGTACCATTTTTATCAACACTACCTATAGACACTGCGTACTCTGCTTCTTCCTTGACAGCTTCTGCCATGGAATGTGCTGCTGTCTTTTCCCACCAATCGCAAACCGTATTATTAATTTCATTGTATAATGAAGGTGACATGATTGGTAGGGCTACTGCGGCAGTTAATGTTTTTAACTGAGAGTAGCTCCCACCAGATGATATTATACCAGATACTATTTGATGATTCACTTCCATGCTATCTTCTTTCTTTTCAACCAAACATACAGTAAATTTCATATTACACATACTACATTTCATGGTGAGTTTTGAGTCCAGACCAACTTTTACTTCACCTATTATACTGAGGTAACTTAACTTACAATCCATTGGACCGTGTTCCCCTATGGCCTGAAGAGCTTTAAAAAAAAAAGAAACATCTGCTACTCTACGCCCAACTTCCAGTTCATCCACCTTTCCCTCTTGACCATGTTCAATAACAAGTTCCTGTAAAGAAAGATCATGGATTGATTGTTCAAAAAAAAAATGAAAAGAATGGGTCAAATTTCTTCAAACATAGTTAAGAAATCCCTAATCTTTGAAACACAACACTAGATCAAAATCTTGAACGTTTTATATAAATAAACATAATAAAAAACTGGTTGTTCGTAAAGTCGGTTTAGGACAATAATTTTACGGGATAACGTCATATCATTTTTATCTAACATAATTCACCATTGTAATAAATTGAATTCACAGTTGAGACCCATTGAAATCGTCACAGGCTCGAAGATATTCCTGACTAGCTAAATATTCCTTTGGAAATAGGCCACGAAATACGCTATAATATTACAATGGTGTTTATTTTTATTAAATATTTTTGTTACTTGAGTAGTTCAATTCATTTTTTATTCTGTCGGATTTTAAAATTTTTATTATGTTTATTTATTTATATGTCATAACTGATGAAGACAAATTATAAAAGTGCAAAAGAATCCGTACAATTACGCAATAGGTATTGGTTTTTTATGACGTCACCTATGTCCTGTCACTCGGACTTAGAAGACAATTCTAATGATACTAAAATCATCAAAATCGGTTCAATAATTTTGAACTTATCGTGCCACAGAGAAATATTACTTATTATACGTACATACATACGTTCACCCTGTACGTAATAGGTATACTTCTTTTTTAGGCAGTCGCGTGAAAGGTAATATTTTACAAAAAAAAATTCTTGATTCTGGTAAACTACGGGATTTGACCGTGAATTTTTTTTTGAGGAAGTAGGTAATTGAGAACTATTTAGGTACTAAGGTGTTTGTCTCCTAATGAAAATAATAAAAATTGCAAGAAAAAAATCTATACGAGATTTTGTCTTCGCCCATCACTAAGTAGTTTGTTTATTTATGTAACAAGTCTACAAGAATTACGTATAACAACTTACCTCTATACAGCGCGTAGCAGTGTTGCTCTCGGCCTGAATGTTTTCTTTATTTTCCACACTGGAAATATTATTCATCAATATTATCCACTTTTTATTTATTTCGTAATTTTTGTACAACCCTAAGCCAGACCCCAGGCGCGTCGCGTCTTTGGCGGTAAGTATGTCGACAAAGCCGCGCGCCCGTGCTATTTCAGATAGGAAACATACCTACTTTCACAATCTAGACAATATTATGATGTACATGAAAACGAATAGTAATGTAATAAAATTTATTATTATTAATACCTACTTAGACATGATAATCACACAAATAAAACTAGAATTTTTACAGGACACTCACAAATCTCGTAATTTTTTTCTAGATATTTGGGACAAGACTTAGTGAAGTAGGCAAATAAATAAATAAGTAGGGAGGAACTTACATTTTATTCCGAGATCTTTTGACTTGCATATTTTTGTAATGCGTACTAAATTTTCTTTTTCCTGGCATGGCACTCAAATCTATCAGTCCACAGATTACTAGGTATTATGTAGCAACTAGCAAGGTCCTGCGAAAAAAACCCTCGATTACCGACTACGCTTATGATATTGGCTGTATCATGTTGAAAAATCTATGTACCTATGTCGTGCAGAGACCTAGAAGATGATTGAAAGTCATACCCAGTCATACGCATACCCCGCCAGTTCCTATCTCGAGAAAATAAAGTGGGCAGGGCTTTGATTGTTTCAAGCCTGAATTGATATCTACTTTACAAGGTTCATAAAATAACCTATTCAACAAAATAGGTATCTAAATAATTTTGCTTTATTTACGATTTATATCTAGTTCCATCATGGTTTTCTTCCAGACATTCATTATATCGGTACTTCCTACTTACTAAAAGTGAATTAGTTATAAAAATGTTATACTTACAGTTTTTCACAAAAAACACAAATTCACAACACGTAATATTGCTGGCGCATCCGACACGCGTGGTGTCACCTTGAACCATAAAAGCGTACTGCCGATCAGTAGCGATGCGGGTTACTAAATCATAATATCGGGATGCGCGTGATTTTTCATACATTTTTCTATGGAGAATTTACGTAGAACATATCTAGATTTTAGGGCTTTAAAAGAGGAAGTCTTTGTTTGTAAAGGTACAAAAAAAAGTACATAGGTTTAAGTATTGGTTTCTTCAGTGTTCAAAAAGTGTTTCTTTTTATCAATTTGTGTTGATTTATTGGGTAATATTTGAAGAATACGAAGGCATGTTTTTGCATTTTTGTCAAATTTTGTGCGTTTGTTGACGTTTATTATATAGCAATTATTAGGTTTTAAGGATTTAATATAAGACTAACATATATTTTGGTCTTTGATTGTAATATATACAAATTATCATTGATATCAATCATATCTAAATAAGTTAAATATGAAAAATCGTAACACTCTTTTCGGTGATTTTCACGATCTGGGCCCTTAACAACAAAGTCTGCTCTTTGGTGGGTACCCAATTTTATTAATCTTCCCACATTCTTCATTTTATTGCTTCTAAAATTAGTCGCCATCAACACATATAAACTGGGCCAGTTCGCGTTAATGGAACACTAAAATGGCAGATTAAATTGGAACATCCCTTTGTACCCACATAAAAGTGTGTTACAGTCAAATAACTATGGCGTAACCACATTACTAACAGGTCTTATTATTACTAACAGTTGGTCGAATAAGTACTCATGCGGGGCTATGAGGGGAATGGAGGGGAATGCGGGCGGCTCGCGAAAATCTCAACTAAACTCACTTTAGTGTGCGCTCTCTGATGCACAGAGGCAACACGAATAACTATCGAATCCGTAACGTAAAGGTATCAAGAGATTTAAAATTCCAACTCAAATGCTTTATTGTAAAACATAGGTACAAGAATGATCTTTTACATAATTTGATCAGCTATGTTCAGCAATATTGGCATACAATATTTTGTGGGAAAATTATGAATGAGTTATCATACATTAAAATTAAATTACAATTTTATTATTTACTTACAACTGCTGCAAACTGAATCAAAGTGCTCGGAAGAAGATCTCTTTAATTCCCAGAAAAAAATATTAACTAATAAATTATTACATAGTTTAATAAGTCAATAAAGCATTCGATTGAATACATTGTTCGATAAATTAATTACAACCACAATAATAACCATAATTGAGGAAAAATAAGCATCAATTACAAGATTCAGAGGTAAAGCAGCAACGCTGGTAGTCAGTTGTCCGATTTGTGAGTCGGGAAAAACCTTCTTGTATTTGAGTGTCTTGAAGTTGACAATAGGTAAAATAATGTATTAATAATGTAGGCTTTATGTTGAAGAACCTTGAAGGACTGATAACAAGAGGTAAAAATGAATGTTATTGTGTTATTAATACATAGACTCTTTAAGGATTCGTGTCGGTACGTAAGTACCATAGATAGATACATACATACATACATATGCTCAGGTCCGTAATCCCCGAAGGGGTAGGCAAAGGTGCTAGCACCCACATTTCGCCAGTTTATGTTTAGGTCCCAATGTATTAGGTGGCGAGCCTATCCACATTAAACGGGAACTTATAAAACCTGCGATAAATTCCGTCACATTTTCACGCCTAGCTACATTTTCGGTTAGAAATTTATTTTCGGCATACAGATTCTTTTACAAAGTACCCGATTGGCGGCAATAGGCTCGCCCCCATCATAGTTGACAGGTAGAAAATGCCAATGGCATTAAGTCCGTCTTTGTACATTTATTATGTAATTGTGCAAAAAGTTTAAATAAATAAAAAATAGTTGAAGAAATGCGGGTGTTTAATACACCTCTGCCTACCCTTTCGGGGATTACGGGCGTGAGCAAATGTATATAAGTATGGTATTTCTACTTCTCTTCTCTTTACTGAAATAAATATCTAACAAAAATAATAAGTTATTATTTACTTAATGCTTTTTTTGGCGTCCGGTTAATATGACATATCTTTTCAATGTCATTATGAGCGTACTTAGAAGACTTACATTTTTTAATTCATTTAAGTAAATAAAATAAATAAATATTCTAGGACAATCTACACAACGTCACCTAGACCCAAGCTAAGCATAGTTTAACTAGCTTGTGTTACGGGTTCTAGAATGTGGATAAACATACATAGATAGTTTTTTTTGTACCTAAATACATACATATTATACATAAAAACACCCAGACCAAACGTACACCTCTGCCTCCCACTTAGATGAGAAGGCGTGAGAATATATAATAATCAAGGTATATTTAATTGTAAATTGTAACAGTATACCAAGGATCATATAACGAATGAGAGTGTATGGTTACAAGTATGTGTTTGTATGGAATACTTATGGTTTATGTGTGATTAAAAGAGATATCACGATTATACAAGGTGATTTTATAGTTTCGGAAAAAGAATATTTGGTTTCACACACAGTTTCGGTAGCAAAATCGACTGGAAGTTTTAATTTTGAAGAAAAAAAAAATCACTTTATGTATGGCAATAATGTGCAGGTGAACAGAAAAATGTATGGGACGTGTAAAAAAAAAATTTTTTTTTCGCTAAATTAGGACTTCCTTACGATTTTACTATCGAAATTGTGCCCAAAATCTTTTTTTCCAAAACCACTATCAAATCAACCGGTATAGTGGGATTCACCCTAAGAAATGCTATCAAGACTGTCTATAATAAAATTGTCTTTTTTAAAACAATGCACGGTAGCCTATTGGTATGGGTAATGGACTGCTGAGACGAGGTCTCGGTTTCGATCAAAGGTTTTACCATGGCACACAAATTACTTTTCGATGCTTTTCGAAGTTATGTGTGTATTTATCGCAGGTTTAAAAGTGCCCGGTTAATGGCAATAGGCTCGTCACCTATTACATTGGGACCTAAACATAAACTGGCGAAATGTGAGTGTTAGTACCTCTGCCTACCATTACTACATTATGTATGATGTATGTAGTATAAAACAAAGTTCCTTTCTCTATCCCTATGTATGCTTAAATCTTCAAACGAATTTATATTATGGTTTTTAATAGATAAAGTGATTGAAGAGGAACGTTTTTACTCGTATGTACTTATATAACATCATTGTACAAACTGGTGTGGAACAGAAGTAAATAATATTGCAAAAACGGGGTGACGCAGACGAAGTTGCGCGGAACAGCTAGTACAAAATAAACGAATCGCAAACAGAATGTTAATATTTAATCTGAGTTCTTATACTAAGACCTAAAACACCAACATGGAGTCGTGTTACAAAAAAAATGGCCGCTAAACAATTGGCGCGAACGCAAAAAATATCTAGCAAATGTGTTTCATAGTGCCTCACGATACGATCGTTAGACTGGCAGCAATAGAAAAAAAATGGCGGAAATGAAGCAGTGTAACATTAGGTCATAGTATACCTATGTAATAATTATATTATCACAGTGTTCGTTAGACTGTGATATTTTTATGTTCAAATTGCGCGCGAAAAAAAAACTTTACAATATGAACTTGTTAATAATGGTTATTCTGGAGGCGGACTATATAAACGAATAGGTGACTTTGCTGGTTACCTTAAAACTAACCATAAAAATATAAATAAAAATTGAACCTTAAAAAAAACAATAATGTACCTATAAGAATAAGTTCCACCAAACCAAAAACCCCTTAAGATTTTATCCTATCTCTTTATAGTCAACATGACTGTTCGCATGATTGAACAAAAAAGCGCTAAAACTAAATAAATTATAAACATTTGGGCTACGTTAAACTATGTAAACTTTCGGAAGTTTAGACCCACAGACGAAATTCTTTTTACGACCTGATTTTAGATACGTATTCGACCCTAAAAATGAAACCTATAAAACATGTCCTTGATCAATCATATTTTGTATGTGTTGGACCCACAAAAATATGAGTTTGATCAATGTTCCTTTAGTACGGCAAAAGTACAGTCAGGTTGAGAATTGTTAATAGGAATTTTAATCAGTACCCCCTCCTTTGGCTTTATAGTTGAATGGATGATTACACGCGGATTTAAGTAAAAAAAAATCCAATAGAAAAAATACGAAGGACAGTCTGGTAAGGAAACCAATTGGCCAGCTGAGCAAGAACGTGACATGTGTTGTTTAGACGATGCAAATCAAGATTCAATATTATTTTTATTTCCATAGTCCAAGGCTCACGGTAACCACTTTCCATCAGGGGAATTGTGTGCTTATCTACCACATAAGTGGTACAAATAAATAAGCACACACCCAAATGATGTAGTAAGCTCAAAACGCACAACACGAAATGCACTTTTTGAAATTAACCCGTTCGAAAAATTTGATTTAATTATTTTTTTTTTATTTTATTATACGTAGGTGGCAGACAAGCACACGGCCCACCTGATGGAAAGCGGCCACCGTGGCCTATGAACGTGTGCAACACGTGCTTACTAATAAAATTATAGTTTTAAAATTTCACTACATTGCAAAAAAGGTGACATTAAATAGGTTACTACGTAGTTTTAAAACAATTATCTAAAACCTTGGCAGGAAATAACACCTGTTTATAAGGAAGGAGGAACCAGTCTTAGATATTATATGTGTGACATCATATTCAGAATATTTTATTTTAGTTTAATTTATAATTATTTAAATTATAACAAAGCGAAAGGATAATGGCTACAATATATGCTTCATTTACTTTTAATAATTATTTTTTAAATTTTATGTTGAGTTCAAGTTCTGTATTATGCCCCCTACCACTTTCCCTTGAATATAGAATATTGCTACCTATCCCCAGATTTTAAAGAAAGTCATTAAAATACTCTTTCTTGCTCTGATATGAAATCCTGTATATTGCCCCGTACAGATTCTCTTAAACAATTCTATATACCAATTATCCGCACATACACTCCCTTAAACCTAACCTCGAATATCGCCCTCCCTTTTCCGGATATAAAAATTATATTATTATTATTATATCTGGTATATTTTCTTTTAATTTAAAATGAAATTCGCTGTATTGTCCCCAACCCATTCTTTCGAAACATATGCCTATATATATCTGCTCCCCCAAATGATTTTTTCCAATATAAGTAGTTAGTCGTGATCCTTGGGCCCTGATTCTTGGAGGGGCCGTATATTTAAATTAAATCAGATAGTAACCCGTTCCTAAATATTTGCCCCGCCCATCCTGAACCAAATCTGTAAAATTTGCCCCATCATTGAAACTTTATCAACAAATTCATTTAATTTTAAATAAATCTTATCAGGTCATTTTCTATTAATAAAAGTGCGCAAAATTGCGTGTTACTCTAATAGGTGTGGAATGAGTACCAACACCAATCCAACCGTGGTCTAACCTTGAGGAGTACTTTAACCCCCAATACAACGAAAAATGGGGAGTGCCTGTTGCGTCGACGACACATGTAATAGATACATAATACTTTATTACATTATATAGGTATAAGGTATATTGATGGGTCATATTTTTTTTAGTTTTTCATGCCTCAATGAGCGTTTCATAGTACGACTTGACTTGTCTTTTTAAAATTAATATAAGGATAGATATAAAAAAGTACTTTACTTAAATAATGCGAATGGTTTTTAAATTTCTTATTTAAGTATTTAAAAAATATTTAACAGGAAAATAATGAAAAAGTTTTCGTAATATAAATAGTATCATAAAAAAGTACTAATTTTCAAAAAAATCTATTTAAATACGGAAAAAAAATTACAAAAGACGTTGTAACTGAAAATTCCAAAAAAAAAAATAAAAGACCTATAAAAATCGGAACAAAAAATATTAACAACATTTTTTTTATAGGTTTTTTTTTTTTTAATACTCACGGTTCTAGCAGTACTCGGCACTAACTACACAAAAATAGAACAGGCGTCTCACTGAATGACACTTCGAAGACGCGAACGACTGACTTGATTGAATGATTCGAACGAACTGGCTCGGGCCTCCCTAACTCGTGGGCATTGCTTTGGGTCTTCACTAATACGCAGATAAATATTTTGTACCACTATACTTCGTGGCAAGGGCACACCCAAGCTGGGCGTAGTTTCCTAGCACAATACTTAGACACAATAATATACACTGTATTGTATCACAAGCATATCACTAGCTAGTTAAACTATGCTTACCATGGGTCTAGGTGGCGTTGTGTAGATTGTCCTAGAATATTTATTATTTTATTATTATTATCGCACGCACGCATAGTAAGTTAACAAAGGTTAAACATTGCAATTTTTTTTTTAATTATTAGCGACATGTTTCGATGCAAACATGTCGCGGTTTTGGGTAGGTTGCTGTAGGGTTAACTGGGTAAAATAGGGTCCTAACACATTATAAAAGTAATACTTATACAATATTACTTCACTTCCATGGTATGAATCGGACCGTGAGCGTCCATCAGGATATACAGGACGTTTATTGTATATGGTTAAAATGGGTCAAACGATATCTCTCACTAATACATTTATTTCTTTAATTTGTTAAAGAAGATATAAGATACATAAATATCGATGGATGACAATGATAAACCATATATATTGTTAAAAAATACATAGATATTATTACACTATGCTGTATGGAAGAAACTACATCCCACACACACTCAAGCTGTGGAATGAACTCCCTGCTGTGGTTTTTCCAAGCGACTACAATCTGGCGTTCTTTAACAAGTGCGCACTATGCTGTATGGAAGAAGCTTCATCCCACACACGCTCAAGCTGTGGAATGAACTCCCTGCCGTGGTTTTCCCAAGCGACTACAATATGGGGTTCTTCAAGAAGGGCGTTAGAAGGTTCTAACAGTATTACAAGGTTGGCAGCACGAGTGTGATGTCCCTGGTGTTGCACCCGTCCATATGCCACGGTAACCACTTTTGATCAAGTGGGCCGTGAGCTTGTCTGCCATCTAAGCGATATAAAATAATCTTTTTGCTTACAGTACTTGGCTACGTATTGAGTTTACTGAATATAAAATAGTTAGGTACACTACCAACTACTTAAGGTCATAGTTAACGGCATATATCTTGAGCCCCAGTTGTAGGTAATGAGAGGCAACCAATAACGCACTGCGCATTAAAAGTATATTTGGGATTGGGGTCAATCTGAAGATATATGTCGGTGACTATACCCAACATGTGTTTAACGAGGAACGAGCAACGCAAGGTCAAAAGAATTTTATTAGTATTGTGATGACGCCGGTAGCTTTTAGATAAAAATTATCTTCTTCATACATTATTTTTATTTTTGCCTTGAAATAATTTATGAATATTACTAGCTAAAAAACTAACTAAGGCTAAGATGGTTTAGGCGATGTGAACTGACAGACGGAGATATAATCACTACATAGTATAAAATAAAGTCGCGTTCTCTGTCCCTATGTCCCTTTGTATGCTTAAATCTTTTAAATTACGCAACGGATTTTGATGCGGTTTGTTTTAATAGATAGAATGTTTAAAGAGGAAGGGATATATGTATATAATATCATGCTACGACCAACAGGTGCGGAGCAAGAATGAAAAATGTTGCAAAAACCGGGTAACAAAAACTTAGAATAGATCATTAGTATTTTTTTATTCTACGCATACCTACGGTCTAAAATATCAATCAAGAACCAAACAGAACAAGTAACAGCGGTGGCCTAGTGGTATGCGTAATGGACTGCTGAGATGAGGTCTCGGGTTAGATCCCAGGTTTTACCATGGCACACACCAATGACACCAATGATTTCGGGATCTGTTGCTTTATATTTCATACGAAAAAAGATACTACGATTTGTTGATATTTGTTAATGAAATTACGTTTTTTTTAATTTATATTCACTGTTAACTCTACTGGGATATTTACCATGTTTGTTGACTTTATTTAGCAACCGATATTTCGGCGCTGTTGCAAGCGCCGAAACAGTGAATATGTAAATGATCATGTCAATCTAAAATCATAAATTGTTTTATTTAGTTTAACTAACAAGATTAAAAGTGAGTAATAAGAAAGAGGTGGTTTTTTTTGTGTATTTTACTACTTGTGTATTTTACTTTTCATCTGTGTATTTTCGTATTAATTTTGACATGTATTAATTGTATGATTGTACAAAGAAATAAAAAAGGGGATTACCAAATCGTAATTTTTAAATCGAATATTGATTTGGGTATGTTATTTATAATTATTTTTTGTTTATTTGTCACTATAATATTGACCGCGGTAGCCTAGTGGTATGGGTAATGGACTGCTAAGACGAGGTCTCGGGTTCGATCCCAGGTTTACCATGGCACACACCAATGACTGCGATGGTTTTCGAACTTATGTGTGTATTTATCGCAGGTTTATAAGTGCCTGGTTAATGGCAATTGGGACTTACACATAAACTGGCGAAATGTGGGTGCTAGTACCTCTGCCTACCTCTTCAGGGATATAGGCGTGAGGTTATGTTATGTTATAACATTGAATGCACGCCACTGATAGTAGAATGGTCTCCGCTTCACCACCGTGGTCGTCATGATGATGCAGTGTTTCTAGACGATAAATTGCTATTTATTATGTGTCTGTGTTTTTTATAATGACTATAGCGCAACAAGCTTACAAAATATTTTTTGTTGGTATTAAAGGTCAAGGTTATTAGAAATACTTCCTTAATTCCACTGACTTGAAGTCTTATAAATCTTCCGTGGCCTTATCACCATCTTTTAAAAGTAAATATTATTTCATTCTTACTTTACTTTTTTGGTGAGATTCGGACTCGAGCTGTTGTCACCCGTCATTATTTTTGTACTGTATCTTGTAAGACAAGTGTAATTCGATAGCTTAGTGGTTAAGAATTCAGCTTTACGATCGAAAGGTACCGGGTTAGAATCCTGGACATTACACTACCGACGTGAACCCACTCCGAACAGAAGCCATTGAGCTTTGCTGAAGAAGTTGAGACTCCCTTAATCTTCAACCATTTCCTCTCGTTCCCCTTCCTCTGTCCAGGGTCGACCACACGATACAGTAGTCTCTTTTACCATATAAACAAGACAATCATTAGAAGTTGAAAACGGGTAGTAGGAACCATAAAAACCCGACAGCTGGTGTACAACAGTACCTACTGTACAGGGGGCCTAAAAAGGCCACTTCATGAGACGAATCGAATTGCAGTGCGTCTTCCAGTTCGTCCGACGAAACGCTTTACGATTCGCCGACTGTCATAAAATGAAACACATTAACGACGATTCGTCTACAATGCGGTTCGTCGGAGGATTCGGATTACGATGAAATGTTGCAAGTTTAAAAATACACCGTTAAACAATACACCGGTAACTTTCCGGTTATTTTAATAATACTTATAAAGACTTATAAAAGCGTGTAGATAAGAATTTATTCATATTATATAAAAAAATAGACTTTAAGAACTATTTTATACCATAAATATATATTTTAGCATAATATTTTATTAACTGGTAATAAACTGTGCTTTGTCAACGAGTGTCAATTTATGAGCAAGTGATATGAGTTTCATGATTAATCGCTAGATGACGCTAAAATAAAAAAATAATTCAATTCAATTGAGATATTTTTTTCGTATTAATTCATTACTTTGTTCATGTTCATAATTCTGTAAGTAATAACAAGGAACACTAAATACGTTACGATGAAGTATAGTGTCCGTTTTGGTGAGTGAAGTCGTCTTGGGCTATTGCATGTTGCGATAAATTGTCTTAAAGAAATATATCAGCCATATTTAAGCTATATCTATTTAATTTCAATCAATTGAGTCAAGCAAAACAAGTCACAACGATCGACGAATTGTTAGACGC
This sequence comes from Pelosia muscerda, assembly GCA_963691645.1. Lineage (NCBI taxonomy): Eukaryota > Metazoa > Arthropoda > Insecta > Lepidoptera > Erebidae > Pelosia > Pelosia muscerda. Next base: position 15,057,965 of record OY829109.1, on the reverse strand, counting down.
AATGTGGGAGTTGCGTCTTTCAATACTGCCATTTGACATTTAAGGCGATTCGTATTTGGTGAGCCATTTTACGATTTTGTATAGAAACTTGTCAAAAAGGCGAATTGCTACAAACGAATCGCGCGGCGAATTGCGCTGTGTGTGACCATTTTACGAAATTAAATCCGCTTCGTATTTCAATGCGGATACGATTCGTCGTTAGTGGCCTTTTTAGGCCCCCAGACCTTTGCTATCGCCAATGAGTATCCAAATGACAGTCGCAAAACAATGTGTGTCTTTTTATACCATAGGTGGCAGACAAGCACGCGGCCCACCTGATGGAAAATGGTTACTGATAATCAAATCAAATCAAATCAAATCAAATCAAATCAAATCAAATCAAATCAAATCAAATCAAATCAAATCAAATCAAATCAAATCAATCAAATCAAATCAAATCAAATCAAATCAAATCAAATCAAATCAAATCAAATCAAATCAAACCAAATCAAATCAAATCAAATCAAATCAAAAATCATTTATTCTGTAGGTATAGACCAGTAAACGGCACTTTCAAAACGTCAAAATCAACAATATAGATCAGTGAGCAAATGGACCATCGTTTCGAAACGCGGCCCCGACCTGAGAAGACTCCGGCAAGAAACTCATGAGGTTCGCTTGAGAGCGCTCCTGAAGATACCTCGTGTAGAGGCGAAACACGTGTCGAAGTTTGTCCTTCACACTTGCGGAATATTGCACAACATATTACAACATCTCCTCTCTGGTAAGAATTCTTTTACTTGCTTTGAAGAGGGCGGTTTGACATTCCAATATACATTGTTATCGTTGGATTGTTGGACCGCGGGTGAGTGGTGGGCCCCCCTCCCTCCCCCAATATATATTTTTTGTAATGGATTTCCGCCAGGTAACACCTACATCTATATCATAACTCATGAGCTGGTAATATTCCTTCTCTGTCGCCACACGGATAAGTACGCAGCCGCTGAACTATAAGTGCAATAGATAGGAAGGTACTTTCATTACCCCCGTCATAAAGGCGCCAAAATGATGTCACAGGTCAGATAACTACGCTTGTGCGCATGTCCGGAAATGTATTCGTGATAGCGTAAATCTATATCTAACTATACTAATATTATAAAGAGGAAACATTTGTACCTATTTGTGTATGTTTGTAATGAATAGGCTCAAAAAGTACTGGGCCGATTTAAACAATTCTTTCACCTCTAAAAGGCTACAATATCTAGGAGTAACATAGGCTATATCATCACGCTACCATACAAGGGAGCGGAGTAATAATCATAAATCTCAATTGATCCGGTAAATTTCTATACATTGGCGCTAATATCGCTAACAATTTCCGTTAGCATGACAGCAAGGAAAAGTAGTAAAGAGTCGTACAACGCGATAATCAATATCCACGCGGGCGGAGCCGCGGGCAACAGCTAGTACCCTATAAAGTCATATAGGTATACAATATGCAAACTTATTGAGGACAGGGGTGACACAAAGCAAAAACTTGTTTGATACTGAAGCATGTTTGATTTGTAATATATATGTCGCGAATGTAGTTAGTGCTATGGCCTATATTACATAACATAAACTCACGCCTTTATCCCCGAAGGGGTAGGCAGAGGTGCTAGTCCCAATGTAATAGGTGGCGAGCCTATTGCCATTAACCGCACATTTATAAGCCTGCGATAAATACACACACATAACTTCGAAAAGCATTGAAAAGTCATTGGTGTGTGGTAAAACCTGGGATTGAACCCGAGACCTCGTCTCAGCAGTCCATTACCCATACCACTAGGCTACCGCGACTATATTAGACTGATTAAAAAGGAGCTAACGTGTGAGTACCATCACCGCAATGTAAACGAGAACTCAGGGCTGCATATGCTGGAAGAGTGTCCAGCATGGGAGGTAACAGGCAGGCTCTCGTGGCAATCTTAGACATGGCTATCATTTCGCTCGGCACCATGCTACCGCATTAACCTTCAGTAGTACCTTCAGTGAGCAAATAATGCTCGAGAAAGAATCGACGGAGTGCGGTTGGTACAAGTTTGTTACTCTATCGGCGGTGGCCCACCGAGTCCGTCAAATTCAAGAAGGCAGCTCATACGTCATAGGTCAAACACAGGTCTGGCGGTGACAGAAGAAGCCGCCTTCAACCTAACAAAAATGCAGGTTCTTGGAGGCGCGATCCTCCATTTTCCAGGGACAAGGTAGGAACATCTTGTTCTCATATATACGAGCATTGTATCGAATGACGGGGGTAAAGAGGGCGAGGTAAAGAGCAAGATTTAAGAGCGAACGAGACGAGATAACCCTGTGAGTGTCTGCAGTGAACTGACCAAATCCGATGGTCGATATTCCTCTCGCATTGCCGAGCACATCATGAGAGCTGTACAGCGCTCGTTGTGGGACTATTACTCGAGGAGTCCATCCTGAAGCCGCAGATAGCCTGGGGTCAGACCGAGGTGCCAGTATAATCCTCCCCCCCTCCCGGGCCTGCCTGGGTGCGAGGGATATGTTGACTACTATCTCACCTCCGGCAACTATAGATCCAAAGATGGCGTGCGTTTTGGTCGGTTCGAGTCCGACATAACCTTTCCAACGGGCTCCGACGAGGAAGGGGGTTATCCGTGAGAATTTTTCGCAAGATAAAAAAAGGATAATTCCCCGAATATGTACACCTAAGTCGACGAGCTGTTCAAATAGGTTTGAGTTTGACATAACCTACGTCAAAAAACTTGTTATAATAGTGTTTTAACATGAAAACCTTTAGAATCAACCAATTAAAAAATGTAAGCGAGCTCAAACTTTTTTTTATTGAGGATAGCCATTCGTTTGACCACTATCTCACCTAATGGTAAGTGACGATGTGGTCTACGATGAATCACGCTTGCCTAGAAGGATCCTATTCACTCGTGACTTGAATATTCCCAGGTTAAAGCTATCCGATATTTTTTTTTGTTGGTCTGCATTTGTACAAGCTGCATTGTAGACTAGCCTACTTTTGTTCAAGATATTTGCCGGCACTTACAACACTAACAGTAAACAACAATCTCATTATTCACCATCTTGTTGGCATTTGACATATAGCAGAATTTAAATTTTTCATTATCATACCATTTTACATAATTCATTCTCATACAAAATAAAATAATGCGAATAATAAATACTAAATGTCTACAGCGTAATAATACTTACCATAAATAGTCCACACGGTAGCCTAGTAAGTAATATGGGTAATGGACTGCTGAGACGAGGTCTCGGGTTCAATCCCAGCTAGGTTTTATAATGGCACACACCAATAACTTTTTGATGCTTTTCAAAATTATGTATGTATTTATCGCAGGTTTATAAGTGCCTGGTTAATGGCAATAGGCTCACCACCTAATAGGTTAAAACCACCATTAGGACCTAAACAAAAAACTGGTGAAATGTGGGTGCTAGCACCTCTGCCTACTCCTACGGGGATATAGGCGTGAGTTCATGTTATGTAGACTTAGACGACCTCTATGTCGTAGCGGTAGTGAACGCGACGATTCCCGCTCAGTGCAAATATTTGTGGGCTTGAATATGAATATCTGCACTGGTCTGGGTGTTTCTATGTATAATATGCATGTATTTACAAAAAAAAATGTATCTATGCAATGTAGAAACCATCGATCGACTGGTGGCCGTGTCAGCACAACTCTAGTTTGTGTGCCCACGTGCCTCAAGTTGTTATGTCCACACTCTACGTCATATCTTGATGCCACGCTGTCCGGTCCGCTGTTAATGTCACAAATCTGGACGCACCTTATAGATATTCGTATAACAACCGGGACTAATGGCTTAACATGGTCTTCGAGGAGTGACCAGATTAGTGCAAATAGCCATATTCATGCATACAAATATTTGCACTGAGTGCGGATAGAACTCACGCCGCTAACTATACTGAGAAATAAAATGCATTCAAAGCAAGTGCGAACACCTGTGGGTCATACAGTATTCGTACTCAGTACCACTAGCATGAACTCCTATCGATCGAATTCGTAACGTAAAGGTTTCGAGAGAACGGAGCATTGTGATTGGCAGTTTGCCTCTTGTGAACCTGTGTGCGTGTGTAGCCCGCCAATCGCAATGCTCCGTTCTGTCGATACCTTTACATTACGAATTCGATAGTATTTCGTGCTAAGTCTACAGAATACAGATCACTATGTATCTTGTTGAATACGGTGCGAGGTCGTGAGCGAGAAAATGATAGATGGCTATTGATATAAACCACAATGTTTATTAAATGCTGTCTGAATTACAAGTTCCGATAATGGCATAATTCCTCAGCTTTTATACACATGGTGTGAGTGAAACCATAACGCGATCTAGAAAAATTGGTATTAGCGCCATCTAGTGAGCAAAAATGGAACCAACACCACCTGGTTCACCTTTATAAGTTTGAAGTGTTTGAACACTTGTATTAAGCATTAGTCTGCCCATATCGAGACGCTGATCTCAAACAAGTTCTTTTTGCGGCGTGGTGTGCTGGCCTTGTAGAAAATCCCACATCTATCTATCTATACTATACTTAGGTACTATTATACAATTATAAACCGTAGTCTGCACATTGTTGACTATTTAAAATGCTTAAGTTTTTTTATTTAATGTCTTAATGAACGATTCTAAAATGATTTTTAATCTGTCTTTTTGTTGGTTTATTTACGATTAGATGGTTGCAAAATATGTTCGTGTTTAGTACCTATCGCTAATTTTATAAACTTTTAACTAACATAATTTGTGTCATTATATTATTTACTAAAAATAATAAACTACTTAATTATTGAAATAAAATTAAAAAGCGTCGTGGAATTCCTGCGCATCGCATGCCTCTTGTGGTAAGGTTCCCAGAAGACTGGCAGCATAGCCACGTTGTATGGCAATGCTTATTCTCTGTCCTAAAAAGAGAAATTTTCTTCAGGAGGATGTTTCAGGGGGACTGCCCGGGGGTTAGACTGGGACACCGTGGTCTCTACACCTGAAGGGGGTTATCTCGAAAGAGATGACCCCAGGTCTGCCGGGGTGCGAGGCATATTGTTGGTTACTATTTCACCTCCAGCAACTACGGACCTACAGACGGCGTGCGTTTTAGTCAGTTTAAGTCCGACATAACCTCCCCAACCGGCTCTGTCGGGGGGTATCCGTGGGGATGTTACGCATTACAAAAAAAGGTGGTTGCTATATTCGAACTTACTCACTTCGAGTCCGACATAAGCGCGTCTGGAGAGTATTTCCGTTCTTTAGCGTCGTTCAATATGCCTCAAACCATTCAGTGATTATTAGTACCTACCTATTGGCAATTAACTATTTGATACAAATTATTGGTTTGACGGACTATGGTTAATTAAGGCAACTAGCGTAGTTGCTGTAGATTCTCAACTTTCCTTCCTTCCTCGTATACTGAATGTGTTGTGTCTTTAGGTAAATCCAACTCGAATATTTTTACAGCAACGTCACCGAGTCAAGGAATACGGGATCTCTCAGTCTTAAATACTTTGTTGCTAATACTCCTATCTTCCTACTACCTACCTACTTGTATAACCACACGAGTACATACAAATAGGTGGTTGTAAAATAGGTCCAAATTACAAATGTAGAGGGTTTTAAAAGTATAGGGTCAGCAGTGTATGAGTGTATTGTGTCCGGCCTAACTGATATAAAAAAAATAATGACGTATTTGTTTTTTTTATTAACAATGTACTACCAATGTAATGTGGAGTTATTAGGTAGGTACCTAAATGCCTTGTTCTGTATATGTATCCAATAATATAATCAGATATGACTTATTGACCCGCAGATAATAATGAATTCGTAGTTCGTCTGGGTTTATCAATGTAGTTACATTGATAAAGTAGATGTAAGCTCCTGTAATATGTAACATTTAGATTTAATAGTTGTTATTTGTTATACCTACATACATTCATTATTGAATTTTTAAAAGATTTTTAGTATTAATATAAATAAATAAATATTCTAGGACGAACTACACAATGCCATCTAGACCCATGGTAAGCATAGTTTAACTAGCTTGTCCTATTGGTTCTAGAATGCGGATAGACATACTTAGGTACATTTTTTTGTAAATACCTACTTACATACATATTGTGGAGGTACGGGATATGATGTCCCTCCAACACAAAGGGAGGATCCTCCGGCAAGGCAAGGTGATCATATATATAAATAATCTGTGTATTATTAGTGCAAAGTTGCTTTTTAAAGAGCCCAGCGAGTGATCCAACAATTTTAATTCTGAAAATAAAAATTCATGAAGTGATTCATTCACTGCCTTCTTCACCATATCTGTTTTCATCCATTCATCTTTTCTTGAGCCGACCTCTGCTTTTAATGCCCTTCTTGATAACCTCATATAGCAGTTCCTTAAAAAAGCCGCGGCAGGGAGTTCCACAGCTTAAACGCGCGCGGGATAAAGTTTCTTTCATACCGCACAGTGCACACCGTTTCCGGCCGCAACATATTAAGCCCTCCCCTCCCCTTTCCTACACAGGACAACACGTGCAGGGCTCAGGTGTGCAGAATATTCCATCAAGAACCAAGCGGTTCGGTGAGTCTTTTCTCTGCCGCACTATTAAGTCCTGGAATTCCTTACGGCGCGCGTGTTTCCTCCTTCCTACAGTCCTGGGTCCTGGATCCCAGGTTTTACCATGGCACACACCAATGACTTTTCGATGCTTTTTCGAAGTTATGTGTGTATTTATCGCAGGTTTATAAGGTGCCGGGTTAATGGCAATAGGCTCGCTACCTATTACAATGGGACCTAAACATAACCTGGCGAAATGTGGGTGCTAGTAGGTACCTCTGCCTACCCATTCGGGGATACAGGCGTGAGTTTATGCTATGTTATATATTATGTGACATTTCTTAGTCCACGTATAATCAAAATATATTACGGTTTATATAGTCAAAGTGCGGAAGACTAGGCGAGCGAATTCAATTCGCACTTAATCGTGCTTTTTATAACCTCGGTCTCTAGTAATCCAATTCGAATGATCTCTAATTATAAATGCCCTATATCAGGGGTGGCGAACTTTTAAGCTTCAAAGTGCCATCATTCTAAAAAAAAGGTTAATTGAAGCCATTATGTGCACTCGAATATTTTAACTTCTTAATTACTGGCACAATATCTGATATTATTAAGTCTACCTAATGGTATAAATGGGAAAGTAACTTTTTACGTCTGTTTCGTTTTCACCCATAAACTACTAATATATTTGGAAAAATATTGGTAGGTAGGTACAAAGCTTTATTTCGATTATTTTGATATTCCATAACAAATGAAATCAAAAAATAAATCATTTATTCTGTATAAACCATTAAACTTCACTTACAAAATGTCAATATCAACAATATTTCATAAATTAATGAGCAAATGGACCACCGCGGCACCGGTTCGAAATGCGGTCCCGGCCTGAGAAGACTCCGGCAAGAAACTCAGCGGGCTTTTCTTTTTAAACGGTTTTTATTTTTTGGTCTATTTACAATATTTACCTTAGTCTAGATACAGAACTTTACTTGAGTAGCAAGTTGAGTGAACAGCTCATTTCCAGGCTTGTTTATCATCCAAATACCTAAACATTAATTTTATAATAAACTTTTTGGCACAACTTTTTTCTAACTAAATGGCTATATTATGGCATAGTACACCTCTATAATATAATATGCTTTCTAGAAAGCTGTCTGACTGTTCGCTCATTTTCTACCCGCGAATTATGGCCGCCAACAATTTAAATCTGTCTAATATCTGCTTCCTAGTGGATGGCGTGCCTAAAAAAAACATGCTTCGTGCCATTTATTGGCACGCGGGCTATGCATTGGTTCACCATATCTCCTATATTGTAAACCTTAATGGCCTCTGGCGTCGAGTTGTTGTTCTATCTCTTTCATGAGCATGCTGTCTCTTTCTAAGAGCTTTGATCGAAGTTTTATTTCCGACATGGTAACATTTTGGTAACGTGTTTCGCTTCATCTCACATCGGCGTTTTATGATGCATAGAGATAACACGTTTAAAGTTTATTTGTAAACCATTTTGTGGTTTTAGACATGGTTATATAACTCAACATTGTTAAATATATTCTCATTGAAGTAATTTACACAGCATAGCAAGGAATCGGGTTAAAAAATATTCCAAATTTATCTAGCTGCAACAGTTTCGGTTAGGAATTTATTTTTGGCATACTATTTATTTTACAAAGTACTTAGGTACCTGATTGGCGGCGATAGGCTCGCCCTCTAATACGTGAGACCGAAATTCATAGTTGGCGATATCTGGGTGTTTAATAGGTACGGGCGTGACCCTATGTATGTATGAAGTAACTGACTGTCATTGTCCTTAGGGCAAAGGAGACACATTCTGATGTTTAAAAGTTGAATCATAGGTACTAGGTAGGTAAAGTCGCCATCAGATTTATCGTAGCAAACAAGGTAACCAAATAAGTACTTCTAAACAATTGAAAATGTCAATAAGTTCCATTCACTACAAGTTACCATTAATATCTGAACATTCATTACTCACCTCGTTAATATCTGTAGCACTAGCATGAACTCCTATCGAATTCGTAATGTAAAGGTTTCGAGAGAACGGAGCATTGTGATTGGCAGTCAACCTCTTGTGAACCTGTGTGCGTGTGTAGCCCGCCAATCGCAATGCCCCTTCAGTCGATACCTTTACATTACGAATTCGATAGTATTTCGTGCTAAGGCTACTGAGCAGGTGCTTGTCAATAATTTCCATACAAACAAATAATACTTAGCTTGATCCCTGTACCTACCCGATGCCGGTGGGCTACTATTTTATATGTTTGTAAATATATTTAGATTTTTTTTCGCAATGTATACTTTTTTTTTATTAATATGTTAAAAATAAATAAAGTATATAATAATATTATGTGCGTTTATTGTACACCAAGGAGACAACAACATAATGCAGAAAATACATACAATTGGCGGGCTTATCGCTCTGTTGGAATCTCTTACAGGCAACCATGGGATGGAGAGAAGTATTTGGAGAATGGTATTACACCAGCGGCAAAGTTAAAGCAAACGGGTAGTACCTACAAACACTTTCGTATTAATAAAATCTTATTTAGATGCTCACGCAAGTATTTCTCAACATGGATAGCAGCGAGAAAACTAACACATTTCGGCAACTATTTTAGTCCTATAGGGGGCGAGGTTAATGCCATCGACCGCATATTTCTTCCTCATTTGTGTTGCTATTAAAAATTCCTTTATAGAAAAACCAAAATAACTTTTCGTGGTTTGACTTTTTGGTACCTACGTTAACTGTTTGGTACGTGAGCTGCGATGGCATATTCCATAATACGGTGCACGGCATCTAACTTGGCAAGGTTTTGTAGTAATTGGGGTAAGTTCGTGCATCGTTTTTTTATACCACTTAGGTGGCAGACAAGCACACGACCCACCTGATGGGAAGCGGTCACCGTGGCCTATGGACGTTTGCAACACCAGAGGCGTCATACACGTGCTGCCTACCCTGTAGAAACCTTCTAATGCCCTTCTTGAAGAACCCCATATTGTAGTCGCTTGGGAAAACCACGGCAGGGAGTTCATCGTATACTTAGAGGCACAAGAAGTGCTGGTCATCATTCTATTCATTCACCAGAATGCCATCATTTATTTTGAATCATGTCTGCTTTACCGCAAAAGAAACCCAAAAATCGTCGCCGATTCTTGCCAAGTTATTTGCCGATTTCTGTACATTTTATTGTGTACTAGCTGTTGCCCGTGGCTCCGTCGCACTAAGAGCAAAATGTCCACAATTGCAATAGTTTGCTAGATTCGAAGCAAAATACCTCTTCGGGGATATAAGGTGAGTTTATGTTGTCTTTCTTTTTATAAATAATATGACCTTTTAAATGCAAGGGCAACCTGTTGAACATCCTTATCAATTATAGATATCAAACATTCTGAGTTCGCCATGGCCTTGTTTCTTTCCCGACTTAGGTTCAAGATTCGTGCCAATAGATAGGTACCTATGATAATAATGGGTGGTCGTAAAGCTAAAAACAATCTTTGCAGATAACCTTTTGATAAATTTATTCTCAATGCGAGAAGCTGGCAGTTGTTACTTTGTTATAGGTACCTAATATTGGCTCTATTGCCGTTTTAACAGGAATGATCAGTAAATCAAACTCAGACGGAGGTAGGACATGACGGTATCTCCCGTCCTAATTGAGCAGTCCGACTGGGGAAGTACCTCCGCGCTACAGAATACCGCGGCTAATAATAACCTTGTGTTGTGTTTCCGGCGATGAGTAGAGTAGCTAGAACCGTCCTAATTGAGCAGTCCGACTGGGGAAGTACCTCTGCCCTACAGAATACCGCGGCTAATAATAACCTTGTGTTGTGTTTCCGGCGATGAGTAGAGTAGCCAGAACCGTCCTAATTGAGCAGTCCGACTGGGGAAGTACCTCTGCCCTACAGAATACCGCGGCTAATAATAACCTTGTGTTGTGTTTCCGGCGATGAGTAGAGTAGCTAGAACCGTCCTAATTGAGCAGTCCGACTGGGGAAGTACCTCCGCGCTACAGAATACCGCGGCTAATAATAACCTTGTGTTGTGTTTCCGGCGATGAGTAGAGTAGCTAGAACCGTCCTAATTGAGCAGTCCGACTGGGGAAGTACCTCCGCGCTACAGAATACCGCGGCTAATAATAACCTTGTGTTGTGTTTCCGGCGATGAGTAGAGTAGCTAGAACCGTCCTAATTGAGCAGTCCGACTGGGGAAGTACCTCTGCCCTACAGAATACCGCGGCTAATAATAACCTTGTGTTGTGTTTCCGGCGATGAGTAGAGTAGCCAGAACCGTCCTAATTGAGCAGTCCGACTGGGGAAGTACCTCTGCCCTACAGAATACCGCGGCTAATAATAACCTTGTGTTGTGTTTCCGGCGATGAGTAGAGTAGCCAGAACCGTCCTAATTGAGCAGTCCGACTGGGGAAGTACCTCCGCGCTACAGAATACCGCGGCTAATAATAACCTTGTGTTGTGTTTCCGGCGATGAGTAGAGTAGCTAGAACCGTCCTAATTGAGCAGTCCGACTGGGGAAGTACCTCTGCCCTACAGAATACCGCGGCTAATAATAACCTTGTGTTGTGTTTCCGGCGATGAGTAGAGTAGCTAGAACCGTCCTAATTGAGCAGTCCGACTGGGGAAGTACCTCTGCCCTACAGAATACCGCGGCTAATAATAACCTTGTGTTGTGTTCCGGCGATGAGTAGAGTAGCCAGAATTTACTGGTTTTGTGTGGTCAGTTGGAAGACCGAGAAACTCTTCTTTGTCTTCTGCATTGACAGCACAGAGGCTCTTAACCTTCTCCCTTCCCCCCTCTTCTCTATATTGTAGTCGATGACATTTTTGAGTTGCCATCGTGGTGTAGTAATTTATTTCACGGCAGCGCTGCTACTTACGGAGAGGTGCCGAGTATAGAGTTCACTCTACGGGATATACCTTCCCGTAGAGCGAACTCTATACTCGGACCCTCCTATATTCAATGTTTCATTCCTAGATGTCAACTGTTTATCACTACATAGTATAAAATAAAGTTGCGTTCTCAGTCCCTATGTCCCTTTGTATGCTTATCTTTAAAATTACACAACGGATTTCGATGCGGTTTTCTTTAATAGATAGAGTGATTTAGGAGGAAGGTTTATATGTATATAACATCATGCTACAACCAACTGGTGCGGAGCAGAAGTGAAAAATGTTGCAGTGACGCAGACCAAGTTGCGCGGGTCAGCTAGTGAATTATAAAATGAAAATCATTTTTTTTTCATTATTATCTTTAATTAATTTTGTAGAAATATTTCATCAATTTGATCTTATTAATAATATAATTCCTTGTTATACATTCGTATTAGAAATTTGTTTGCATAACTTACATGTAGGTATAGCAAATTATCTTTATCTTGAATATTATAATTAGGGGCCCACACTGTCGGGGTGCGAGGGATGCCCGGTGCGTGCGTTTTAGTGGGTTCGAGTCCGACATAACTTCCCCAACCAGCTCTCCATAGGGGTTTTTGCACAACAAAAACAACAGCAGCTTGTCCAGCCTACCCTACCCAAATCAGATGTTTTTTACCACTTAGGTGGCAGACAAGCACACGGCCCACCTGATGAGAAGCGGTTTTCTGCACCTAGCCTCCTAAAATGCCCCTGTCTGATAACTATTGTCACATATTCACTTTAAAATTTTCACATTACATATGTTGTTAGTGAACCCCAGGAACTTTTAACCCATATTGCAATTAACATGCGCAAAATGGGTTAAAAGAAGAAAAGTCGCTCTCCCCGCAGTCCTCAAAGTCGTGTCAGCACATACTCCAGTCAGCTTGTGACCATGGCTAGTCCAACCTGGCCAAAATGTCAAGCAAATCAAATAATCATTATAATCACATTAATGCCCGGGTTTCGCTAAACAGCTAATACATTCAATTACACATATTCAATTTAACAACAATAAAAATAAAGTAGGTACAGCATTACACATACAAATATTTTAAGATACCACTGTTGACTTCCACGTACAATGCAGAGCACCACAGAAAATTTAATAGGGTTCCGTACCTCAAGAGGAATAAAACCGAACCCTTGTAGGTTCACTTCATTGTCTGTCTGTCTGGCTGTCTGTGAAGACTTTTTTTAAATTATATTCTTCTTTAGTCATGTTAATGGCATATAATTTTATAGAGCCATTTCAAAGAGCAATACTAATACTCGGACTCTATAGGTGATGGCATGGTTCATATCCAATGTCTTATTTCATTTGAGAAGTATAAAAACAGTACCTTATCGTTTTGCAAATGTCACCGTAGTCAGCCATCTTGAAATACCAACGCTTCTGCTTGACATAATTCAACGTGGTCATTGTACAGTCCACATCCAAAGTTTCATTAATTTGATAAGTAAATACAAAAACAGGACCAGATCCTTTAACCATAACACTTCATAGTTCCCGGCAGAGAAGAATTTAGGCCACCCCATCTTTTCAATGAGGTGTTGTACAAAACGATTAAGGGAAAAGGCTGTTTAACTTCAGACAAGATGTACTCGTATACAGCTCAGACACAGCCGCAGAACTCGAGTCAATAGTTTCCTTGAAAAAGGCAGTACGCTCATCCCTTATTACGTGGGAACCTGATGAAATGTGGATGTTAATTTACATCTGCCTAACCCAAATGGAAATAGGCTTGAGTTTATGTACCTATATAAAATCTGCCCAATACTCCCTCAATCCAAAATCTCACAATCATCATCATCAATAACTCCTCCGTTCAAAGCATCATTTAAAATTTGGTTCCGGCTCTTTTTCAACTCGTTATCAATGAAACTTCTTCGTCCATTCTTCGCTCGCTGTTGTGATACACGTTCTGGAGGTGGCCTATCAACTAATCCTTTAGTAAATGTGTATATAACTGTTGTAAAGTCACCTTCAATGAACGCCAAATTTACGGTGTGACCAGTTTCAACTGTGCATAAATTTTCTTGTATTTGGTTAATAAATTCTATACTTATCATGTCGTAAGTAGGTATTGGCACGTAGATATTTAATTTATCGTTCTTGTTCGGTCGAGCGACGATATATAGCGTATCAATATCCTTATTGTAACAGTACTCGGTGTCGTACATTAGTTTTTCGTCGACTAAATGTAGGTATAGATTGAACGCCAGTGAGATTTTTAGATCGGATTTGCAGCCTAAAGCTTTCATGTCTTCTTTGATTTTAGTTTCCACATCCATTTTTAAGTATTTTATGAGAATTTCAGTTCACTGAGTTGTTTACTGATAATTTTATAACCTCAATAATAAACAAACACAAATAGTGATAGTCTCACGTGAAATGTCAAACCTATGTCAAGTCAAGTCCGAAGGAATTTGCGTTTCGTTATACTGCATCGCTCGACCAGTACAAATTGCATAAAAGATGACCACAAGTTCATTAATTTTATTATTACGCAAAGTATTGTTTTAACTGTTTTATAATTATAAAATGATTCTCAATAGATATGCCACGTATTGTGAAGAGATTCCTCTCTTGGAGCCCTACCCACCAGTAGCTTGGTCCTTGTATCCTATGCCATTGGGTTACCCACTATTTATTATTTATTTTTAAATGAATTCATAATTATATTTTACATTTAAAACTTACATTTAAAATTCAATATATTATTGAATTTCAACCATTCCGCGATATTCGCCATCTTGCCGATTCTTTTTGTGAACTGCTGATTGGTTGTTGAAACGTAAACCTTCGCGCGGCAACTCACTTGCCTAGTGTGCGCTATACAAAATTAAATGAATGAGCGAAACTTTAGTTTCGAATGAATCCAAAGTGCAGTTGACAATTTTGAGTTTCAATTGAGTTGCCTAAAGGCCGAAGGGATTAATCTGACTGTCACATTTCTCGGGCAGAGGAGTTTGGCGGTCAGAGTCAGGATCACAGGATCCCTAACCTGTTATTACTAATTGTAGTCTTTGCCAAGGATAGCAGTCCCATCACGAAAAATGTTTAGCCATTGCGTGGATCAGCTGAAAATCATTTCCAACCAACTGAGTTGGGAGAAGGCTGGATAGAGACGTAAGAAGTTCAATAATTCATCATTCCCTGAGCCCATCTCTGAGTCTAACCTAGAGTATTTCCCGTGAAGTGACTATTATATGACAACCCTAACCTATTGGCGATATTGAAGTATTGCAAATAGACCTTTCAAGGGCTCTTACTACCTGTAATAACAGTCATAGATGCTTGAAAGGCTCTCCGTGACATGACCAGACTAATTCAAATTGCCTTAATGAATACTAGCCTTAGCACGAAATACTATCGAATTCGTAATGTAAAGGCACAAAACACTTATATCCTACGTGTAAAGGTATCGACAGAGCGAGCAAGAACGGAGCATGGTGATTAGCGGGCTACACACGCACACAGGTTATCAAGAGGCAGACTGCCAATCACAATGCTCCGTTCTCTCGAAACCGTAACATTACGAATTCGATAAGAGTTCATGCTAGTGCTCTGACAGTTAAACGTGCTCTCCTAGACACGACCAGACCGATGCCAATAGCCATAATTGTACGTCATGCATATGAATATTTGAGCTGAGCGAGAATTGAACCGGCACTTCCTGCGTAACAGTCGCGTTCACTACCGTCACGCCCCAGAGACTGTGCTGTCAGAACAACGTTAACTATTATCTTAATCATCACAATTACACTTCATAAAAAACAACCGCCATTTTTGTACATACACCATGGTGTGAACCAATTAACTAATTAATTTTTTTCATGGCAGATAATCCTGGTCAAGGATATGTCATATTAATACTAGTGTGGATTACAACATAAATGGGCTTAAGAGTGTTCATAACACTGAATTTACACTAATGTCTGTGCTCGTGTGGATGTCGGATATAACGGCTTTTAACTTAGCATAACTCAGTCATTCTTTTTTATTACTTAAAGTGAACGCAACTCCAACCCAGGAGGCGTGGGTTTGATCCCCGCTCAGTGAAAATATTTGTAGGTAGGTATGCATGAATATGGCTATTTGCGCTGGTCTGGTCGTTTCTCGGAGAGCACGTTAAGCCGTCGATCGCGGTTGCCATATGAACATCTATGGCAGTAGTTATGGGTAGTTTGAGCTCTAAAATCCAACAACTAGTCTAACTGATTTACTATAAGGGGACGTAGTAAGCCTTCGTGAAAAGCGAAACCTATGCTCGGGCCCTCTCCGTGAGTAGCGGCGCTACCGTGAAACAAATTAGGTACTACACCACGATGGCAATTCCAAAATGCCGTCGATTCGACAGAAGAAGAACTTCAATACTTCGATATCACCTGTGACAACATTATGGAGGCCAAATGGCAGTCCGTTCACAGAAAATATCGAAGTTCCGCAACGCAGTTTAACTGCCAAAAGCGGACCTGGATTTCAAGGTAACAGCTTCGTAAGTGACCGGGACCGGACCGGATAGATGATGATGATTGATTAAGGTGAATATAGAAGGTATTCATTCAATCAAACAAAGCTAGGAATAGCATTCCGCCATTTGAGTATTGACGTCATCAGTGTTTTAGCATGTTATCGATATTAATGAGCCAGACACAAAACAGTTTCAACCTGTTTACATTCTGTATTGATGAATTGGAAGTTTTCTTAGCATTTTTGTTTAAGAGTACGCTGTTCAATCTTTCAATCAATTCCTTGCCAGCGCTCGTGTTTCGTTCTTCCTACAGTTCCGGGTCCTTTAAGCGGGGAAAAAGCATCTGATGTGGCCGTCAAGCTGAGCGCCACCATTGTAGCACTGAACGTGTTTGCAATGGTGACCCTCTTTCGTGAGACTTTGCCTTCAGCTTAACATCAGGCGAGGTGAAGTCAAATTGACGTGTCATAAATAAATAAAAAATCAATAAAGTTATTAGTAATCTTAGACTAAGTTTACGCGGTAACCTTTAGGCGACGTAAGTACCTACCTATGTCTAGAATAACTATAATAATATCGCGTTATGCCTAAATGTCAATATCGATTTGCTTTCAGCCCATAGACAAAGGATAAGGGTCAATTTATACTAGCGCAGAGTTGAAGCTCATCGAAGCGTCAAATTCTTTACAACTTTACAAACCGCACGAATGCGCGCGTTTTCGCCAGAATCCGCACGCACTCTTTGGAATGTTTGTCACTATAATATTATCGGCGCGGCCCCATATCCGGGGGCTAGATGGGGACATCATGGTTCCCACATTAGGAGAAGGGAGTTATCTTAAAGATATGTCTCCGAGTCTGCCGCGGTGCGAGAGATATGTCTTGTATAATCTCATCTCCGGCAATCAAAGACCCATAGACGGCGTGCGTTTTGGTCATTTCGAATCAGACATAATCGCCTCCACCGACTTTGGTGGGGGTATCTGTAGAGATTTTGCACATGAACAAAAAGGATGCGATTCCTGGGGGCCTAGCCAAAATGCATTCATTCTGAATCTATATTCGTCATCGCTCTGAAAATGTATGGGAGTGATATTTGTGGTCGGAATCGGATCACATGACATTTCGACAACGAATATCCTTCCCATACATTTTCAGAGCGATGACGAATGTAGATTCGGAACGAATGCATTTTGGCTAAGTCCCCTTATCACATCACAGATATTTTTGAAATTTAAATTTCGAAATCGTTCAAAACCGTTCGTTCGTAACTCGGTTAGATGTATTCAAAATATAGCAAAATTCCATTCCAAATAAAAACATCGTGTTTAAGTAATTCCGTTAGTAACTAGAATAACAATGTACCTATGTAAATACATAATACATACAATATTAAGCTGTTTTGGGTCGGCGCGTTAGGCGCGTCGCTCACTAGAGGAGGGCGACGACGAGACGACTATGTCGCGACGGGATGTCGTCGTCGTCGCAGCATGGTGTCTTTGTAAAATCGAATGCGTGCAGATATGATTATCTCTATCTATGTATTTCATTGCACTGCAATGCATGCCTGAAAGACGACCGTAGGGTACGCATTTTTCATGATTTTGTTTGACCTTCGCTCGGATAGGAGCTTGAGAAAATAGTTCACTTTAATTAAATTGAACTGTTTATCGCCAGAACGGTGCGGGCGAGCATTATCGTCCATAAAAATGGAATCTTCCCCAAGTGCAGTCAATGTGGGTTGTGCATATGGAATTAGGACTTCCATTATGTACCTACCGGTGTGCATTTAATGTTCCATTTTCTATGAAAACTAACTCCGTACGCTCCGTCGAAATAATTGCTGCCCAAAACATAACGGAGCCTCCGCCATTAGGAGGGATTTCTTCGAAACACACTTCCGCATAGTGTTCCCGTGGTCTTCCTCGCCACACAAAGAGATTCTAGCTTCATCAGAAAACAATACTTTATTCCAGTCCTCCAGAGTTCATGAAGCACAGTTCCGAGCAAACCGAAGTCGAGCAACACGGTGCTCACGGAGTCATTTAGGGCTCCGAGCTGGGCGGTAACTCTTGATATTGGCAGCCAAAAGCCTCCTCCTGACCGTCCACAAGCTAACTTCTACTCTCTAACTTCTTCAAGGCTCTTCTTCAGGTCCACACTTGACGCCTTACGATTACGCAACGCCTGAGTCACCAGAAACGGTCATCTCTTGGTTCTGTGCATCGTTTTCTTCCCAAACCGGGTCTTCTTTTGACCGAACCAGTCTCTTGATACCGTTGCCAAGTCCTCTGGACAGTTAAACGACTCACATTTAGCCGCTGAGACACGTAAGTTTGCGAACAACCTTCTTCAAGTATTAATTAAATATAATTTTACCGGCCATTATCACTCGTATCAAAAGTGGTATTTAATGTAAAAAGAAAGATTAAATTGTTTAATTTGCTGAAAATATCCAAAAAGTTTTAAAATATCGTAATCAGTTAAAAATCATTTCAGCAATTCGCGCCATTAGTAAAGCAATTTTAGAATAATCCACAATAATCGTTATTTTTCTTACGTAATTCTTATTAAATCTTATTTGGAACGTAAAGAATCATGCTCGGATGCTTCAAAAAATATAAACAAAACCTATTTCTTGTTCTTCTTCATTGAAGTAGAGAAAAAAATCTAAACTGCCCGTTTTTTTTGCAAAAGAGTTTAGTATAAAATACTGGGAAAAAAAATAAAGGTCTGCGAATGTATGTTATTTGGTTGAATATCTCCTCTTAATTTAGTATCATCATAAGTTATTTATAGCTGTTAATCTATAAATTCATATTAAACATTGACATTCATGCACAAACATTCAAGATTCCGAAAACATTATCTAAAACTAAGTAGAATTAAACGTCATTATACGACCGAAGTAAATACGAAAATAAATGGACGTATTAAAACTAAACTTAAAGATGTACATAACATAACATAACATAAACTCACGCCTTCATCCCCGAAGGGGTAGGCAGAGGTGTTAGCACCCACATTTCGCCAGTTTATGTTTAGTTCTCAATGTAATAGGTGGCGAGCCTATTGCCATTAACCGGGCATTTATAAACCAGCGATAAATACACGCATAACTTCGAAAGCATCGAATATTCATTGGTTTGTGCCATGGTAAAACCTGGGATCGAACCCAAGACCTCGTCTCAGCAGTCCATTACCCATACCACTAGGCTACCGCGACTTACTTAAGTTGTGCATATAAATTATTGTCAGATATTTAGACTGAGCGAGAATCGTATTCTATTTTTTTATTGTGCGCAAAATCCCCACGGATACAACCTCCGTCAAGGCGGTGGAGGTGATTATGTCGGACTCGATCCGACCAAAACGCACACCATCTATGAATCTTTAATTGCCA
Source organism: Pelosia muscerda (assembly GCA_963691645.1). Classification (NCBI taxonomy): domain Eukaryota; kingdom Metazoa; phylum Arthropoda; class Insecta; order Lepidoptera; family Erebidae; genus Pelosia; species Pelosia muscerda. The sequence continues at coordinate 15,038,560 of OY829109.1, read as the reverse complement.
GAGCTGAAATTATACAAGACGTCTCTCGCACCCCGGCAGACATAATCTGGCGAACACAAATATTATAATTTGAGCTCAATGTCATTTGGGAATCACATTCAGTAAAGTAGTCAGATAAAGTAGACGAATGTCTTGATGATAAAAATGTGAAATAAAAATAAAAATGCGTGGTCATAATAATCTCTTGCTCTTGCACCCAGTTATTATAAATAAACAGAACTAAATATTAAACTAAATATTAAAAAGAAAATGAAGAATAACGATAATCTACCTGAGTTTCTTGCTGGTCTCTTCTCAGGAGATTTAATTACCGAACCAGCGAAAGAATCATTTTCAAATGATTTATTTACTAAGTATTTTATTTATTACAAATTATAATATTTTTGACAAATGTAGGTACATAATTATTGTAAAACTTTGACATTCATAAGTGCTCTTTATGTGCCTAAACTGAATAAATGAAATTGATTTTTTGATTCTTCTTCTTTGATTCTTTGAGCCTCGATATCCTATGCAACGTGCTCACGTTACTACCTTACATTTTGTTCTTGTGAGTGACGGCCCTAAATACCGAGGTCGCGGTCTAAAACAGGAATGATGTCATCGCATGGCGACGAAGTTCTTTTATTTTGGGCTTTGTTAGACGCGTTTCTGTATAATTTAAAGATGTATTTAGATAGATATACACGAATACCAATGATAGTTGTTAACACAGTAACCAAGTACTTAATATTTAAGACTCAAATAGGAATGACAAATTGACTTCACCTCGGTTGATGGTAAGCTGAAGGCAAAGTCTCGGGAAAGAGGGTCACCATTACAAAGTGTTACAATGGTGGTGCTCAGCTTGACGGCCTCATCAGAGATGCTTGTTCACACTCCGTTTAAAAGACCCGGGATTGTAGGAATGAACACGTGAGCTGGTAAGGAATTCCAAGACTTAATGGTGCGGCAGAGCAACCGAACCGCTTGGTCCTTGATAAAATATTTTACACCGTATGCGGGTGACATCTAAGCCCTGCACGTGTTGTTTGTTTTAATTCCCTCAATACACATCTATACGAGTACGAAATACTATCGAATTGGTAACTTAAAGGTATCGAGAAAACGGAGCGATTGGCAGGTTCCACGCACATACAGGGCTCGTCCCATAAACTTCTAAAACAGTGCAATAATTGAATGGTTGTCATACCACCAACTGCAAACGTAACTTTTTAATGCTAAATGTTATGGGTATTTAATTTATGCAATTGGCAGTAGGTACTACAGCCGTTCAATTCATCATTCCCTGAACCATTTCCCAACTCAGTTGGGGTCGGCTTTCCAGTCTAACTGTGATGCGGCTGAACGATATTTTCCGTGAATCGACTACCATCCGACCTTCTCAACCAATGGTTCAATGATCAATGGCGATATCGCAGTTCCAAATTAGACTGGTTGGCCTTTTGACGGCTCCAACTACCCGTAACAGTCGTTCAATTATTGACCTGTTTTATTGATTTTTTATAGGCCTGCAGGTTCATAGTACGGTCACCTGCAATAATATATATACACTTTGGTACCTTGTCACAATAATAAATGACAAGCCAACATTATGACATGAAACGGTAAAATTCGACAAGTTTAATGTGAAAAAGTTCTAAAACGTATACATATTATTGCAGGTGACTGTACGAACTGTTGCCAGCCACAGGCAGGTACTTAACGTCTAACTATCGTAATTCTTGGCTTTATCGACACGTTTACGTTACAAATTCGATAGCGTTTCGTGGTTAGAGTACTGGGTGGGGATCTAAACACAACTAAATACATTATATCGAATTGTGGTGTTCATGATTACCTAGCGTGAGACCTTGGAGCGATTACGTCATCCCACGAATATAGTTTTGCGAGAGTGAATTTATTCATAGCAGGCATTATATTATCTGTAGTAGATTTAGAATAAGAACTTAGAGTTTTTTTTTATTTATTACATGTGCTGTTGCCCGTGGCTCCGTGAAGTTTCTAACCCTTATTGCGTTCTACTTTTGTAGACATTAAAAAGACCTATATACCTGTATTACATCATTCAAATCAAATCAAATCAAAAATCATTTATTCTGCATAGACCAGTAAACGGCACTTACAAAACGTCAATATTAACAACATTTTATCAAATACAAATGGACCACTGGTTCGAAACGCGGCCCCGACCTGAGAAGAGTCCGGCAAGAAACTCAGCGGGCTTTTCTTTTTTTTTTGGTCTATTTACAATAATTTACTTAGTCTAGATACAAAATTTAGCTGAGTAGCAAGTTGAGTGAACAGCTCATTTCCAGGCTTGTTTATCATCCAAATAATCCTGGATTTTATTTATTATCATTTTGTTCTATCATCAATAGTTTTCGCAGTGCACGCCTAAAAAGATTTTCAATTTTCTATATTTTTTACAATAGTAAGTACCTAAGTATTGTGTTTATGTTACGGATCTCTAATTTATTTGAAAATAAATTATTGCCAGTATAATCCTAAATATTGTAACTTTCTACATGTGAAAGAACTATTAATATCGGTCCAGTAGTCTCGGAGCCTATTCATTACAAACAAACAAAAAAAAATATTAGTGTAGAAATATTACCACATTTTGCCCGTTCAAGTAGAATATAAGGTCAATTCCTAACTCTTTTATGGGTATCGTTCAAGGTGACTAAGGAATAGGGTTGTCCTTCATTCGACAGTAAACCGGCTTCGCCCGCGTTACGTCTGTAGCACTAGCATGAACTCCTATCGGATTCGTAATGTAAAGGTTTCAAGAGAACAGAGCATTTTGATTGGCAGTCTGCCTCTTGTGAACCTGTGTGCGTGTGTAGCCCGTCAATCGCAATGCTCCGTTCTGTCGATACCTTTATAAATTCGATAGTATTTCGTGCTAAGGCTACCTACTGGCTTAAAGTTTTAGCCTTTGTTATGATTCAAAGACCCTAGACAAGTGTGAATCCTTTTGTAGAATGGAATCGAATATACTTATCGATCTATGTATTGGAGTTGACATTCGTTCGCGCCTGTCATAAATGTCAGAAACGTCAAAGTATTTGTCAGTCCCATACATTGAACGTGATACTATTCTAATCTAACCTGGAGCTCTAGCCAAAATGCATTCGTTCCGAATCTACATTCGTCATCGCTCTGAAAATGTATGTGAGTGACATTTGTTGTCGGAATCGGATCACATGACATTCGATAACAAATGTCACTCCCACTGGAAGAGATCGCTTCTAGTAATAAGGCCGCCCATTGTTTATACAATTATTCACGTATATATAGGTATACGGTATGTTTTGTAATTGTAATTTTATGTTTTTGATGTACAATAAAGAGTTTTCTATCTATCTATCTATCTTTCTATCTACAAAACGACTACCAACGATTTATCACTTGTCTAGGCTCCAGAACAATCATCTATCTCCATGCCAAGTTTCATAACGATTCGTCTAGCCGTTTACGAAGGATAAGTTAAATAAATTTAAATGAGTTCGTCGACATTTTTACGAAATTCACCCGTATTTTTTGTAGAGTAATAAAAGTCCATTTGCAAATTAATTACAGAGTACACATTCGTTTTATTGTCACATCTGCATACGTATTGCCTACACAATGGCAACTGTGACATAATTTTTATTCTCAATAGTCACAGAACAGGAAAAACTATTAGAAATGTAACACGGCAAACTCAGTAGTGGATCCGATGTCGCCAAACACACCTACAATGGTTAATAACACGTTGCATTACTACAGTCGTATTTATATACTGCCTTCAATGCGCAATTAATTCAAATCACACGTACTACAAAACGAAAACACAACTTAACCGTTCCAAATAGAGATAACTTTGCTACGGATGAAAATAAAGGTGTTTATGACGTTTCATACTTTGAATCGAACAAGCTTGGATAATTACGAAAAAGTTTAGACATGCCTAATGTATCTATGTTAGTGAATTCTAAGAAAGTCATCTTTTTTTTTATTTTTTTTTTATACTACGTAGGTGGCAGACAAGCACACGGCCCACCTGATGGAAAGCGGCCACCGTGGCCTATGAACGTGTGCAACACTAAGGGTGTCACACACGCGCTGCCCACCCTGAAGGGAAAGGGGGAGAGCTGGGAAGGGGTGGGGAGGCTAGGAAGGGGAGGGGAAGGAGGGGTATAGTGAGCTCTGGCTACCCTACTTACCGGCGGCGGGAACACAACACGATGGTTATTATGACCGCGGTCTTCTGTAGGGCGGAGGTACTTCCCCAGTTGGACAGCTCATTTTGGACGGAAGATACCGTCGTGTCCTACCTCCGGTAATTTAGTTTTTAGTTAGTTAATTTAGTTAGCGTTAGTTTAGTCTATAAATATTAAATTAAGGGGAAAATTATTGTAGCAATCTCTGTGTCATTGAATTTTCTCTGAAATTTGAAAAGTTACACAACACTTTTGACAAATAGAACAAAAATATTTGTAACTCGTAAACTGCTGGAACGAGAAATGATACCGTAGCTGCAAGCCCTAATGTTCATATTGTATCGCTGTAGAGTAATTGGATAGACAGTTGTTTGATCTGCGGCGTCGCCTGCCGCATGTCGTTCGCACAAATTCAATTAGGTAATCTATCTTGGTCAAGGCCATGGTTGTCTATGGTTAATCAATTGATTTAGACATCGTGCTATTGGATGAAACAATACGAGTGTGTTTTTACGCTATTCAGTAGGTATATTTCTTTTTTTGTAAAACTTGGGTGGCAGACAGGGCCCACCTGATGGAAAATGGTTACCCTGGCCTATAGCCGACCATGTAGAGAGGAGGACAGAGGCGGTAGAAGGGTGAAGGTTATCAGAATTTCTGTGCTGTCAGTGCAGAAGACAAGCAAAGTTACACAATACGAAACCTGTCCAGTGAGCTCAAGCTACCCTACTCACCGCCAGAAAACAACACAAGGTTATTATTAGCCACGGTATTCTGTAGGGCGGAGGTACTTCCAGTCGGATTGCTCAATTGGGACGGAAGATAGTGTCATGTCTACCTTAATCACCTAATATTTTTCTAATAGGTTTCCATTACGTTTGTAAACATTTTACCATCGGGTAGGACTTACAAAAATAGGCAAGTAGCTAACGATATTTGGGTCTCTTTTGCGGTAAAGCAGACATGATTCAAAGAAAATGATGGCATTCTAGTGGCACTTTTTGTGCCTCTAAGTGAACGATGGGCAAGCTTACCCCAACTACTACAAAACCTTGCCAAGTTAGATGCCGTGCTCTAAACATACGAGTATGTTTTGTGCACGGGCAAGCTTTTGAACTTCTTGCTGTAGTTTTTCCAAGCGAATACGGGCTGAAACGGCATTAGAATGTTTCTTCAGGGTTGGCAGCACGAGTGTGATAGACGAGATAGGCCAGAGCGACCACTTTCCATCAGGTGGACTCGTACTTGACTGTCACTTAAGTGGTATAAAAATGAGATATATAAACATTTAACCAAAAAGAAGATTTCTTGTGAGCGGCCCATGATGCTTCCTCTTCTTTTTTGTCGGGTTAACTACATATCATTGTCAGATTCTGTTAGCCCCATGTACAGCGGTGGACTGTCAGGGTGGGCGACTTTGAATTGCCATCATGGTGCAGTAATTACTTTCACGGTGGTACCGCTATTCACGTAGGGGGCCTAAGCGTTGCTATTATAGCTCTTACCTCATCTCCTGGTGCTAATATCTTTATTCTGTGTGCTAATACAGCTATACGGTATGTACCTGTACAGGGTGTATAACTCCTCCTCTCCCTCAAAGATATATATAGCTCGAAGGATTGGGACAGTCAAGGTACCGTTAGATTCGTCTTAAATGTTAAGTATCCTTTAATAAATAAAATATACTATGACAATGTACAGTCAACAAAAGATATACGAAACCACATTTACATACAATGTAGTATGAAAAAGTGGTAGCATATCTCTTTTGCCGACTGTATACAACGCTACCTACACTTATGGTACGTATAGGTCTACTAACTTGTGTTATCTGTTCTCAAATATGAATAAACATAAATTTAGAAACATTAAATAAATATACATCATTGAAACATAGAAACACCCAGACCTATGCAAATATTCATATTTGCTGCCGCCACGCCACAGAGGTCATTAGTCATCGTTAATATGTTTTGAAAAAAGAATATGGCAAAAATTTCGTGGTAATTAATTTTAAACATTTATATTTGATTCTGAAGTAGACAAACTATATGCCAACAAAAATATATTTTGACTTGTTTTACTCGTAAGAAGTGGTTTTTTAATTATTAAATTATACATTATTATGAGATTGTGTTTGTTGGTTTCCCCAAAATACATTTATAAAACAAACCTAATGTCGAACTGACTTTAGCTTGACATTATAGAGTTGAGTTATCGCTCATTACGTATAAGTTTAAAACAAATAACACAATTGAAGGACCTTAACGCCCTCTGTAGTGTCCAAATGGAGCATTTAAATGTTAAGTAGGGTTTGATATCCGTTCAGTGCAAATATTACAGATATTATATAGTCTGGATTTATTATCCAGGTATAAAAACTGCGTGAGCCTAGTGATATAGGTAATGGACTGCTGAGACGGGGTCTTGAGTTCGATCCCAGGTTTAAGTAATAACTTTTCGATGCTTTTCGACGTTATGTGGGTATTTATCGTAGGTTTATAAGTGCCCGGTTAATGGCAATAGGCTCGCCACCTATTACATTGGGACCTAAACATAAACTGTCGAAATGTGGGCGCTAGCACCTTTGCCTACCCCTTCGGGGATGAGGGCGAGAGCTTATGTGATCTTATGTTATGGATTTATTATTTTTATTGGCCTCAGTAACTGTTTCCGTACCTCGAAGAGCACGTACCCGGTTGTCATATGAACAGCAACAATCGTTAAGGGTAAGGGGAGCCCTTAAAAGTTCCACAATTGCTCTAATTGAAATATTTCGATAGCTGCTCCTCTGAATGTAGAAATTAATAGTTGACATTCCTTGACATTTATTTCATCATCAGCCAGCAGCAGTTCACTGCTGGACATAGGCCTCTCCTATGTCACGCCACTTAGCCCGGTCTTCGGCTGTCCTCCTCCACTCCGCATCAGCCACTCTGCGTATATTGTTTTTTTTTTTTTATACTACGTAGGTGGCAGACAAGCACACGGCCCACCTGATGGAAAGCGGCCACCGTGGCCTATGAACGTGTGCAACACTAAGGGTGTCACACACGCGCTGCCCACCCTGAAGGGAGATCCATCTAGTCACAGGGCGCCCCACACCACGTTTGCCGGTTCGCGGTCTCCACTCAAAGACTCGTCTACACCAACGGTTATCGGTCCTACCACAGATATGACCAGCTCACAGTAACAACATTGATTCTAATGGTTTGGCTAAATGTATTGCACCAGAGTATTTAGTAGCTTGGTTAAAGTTATCTTTTTGATAGAATTTGACGTTTGAGCGTGGCTGGTTATAGTTAGCGTCAAGTTATGACGTCATTTTAACAATTGTCAAATGGTACAACCTGTTTTATACCTAACTGGTACTTTAACTGGTTGATTATTATTTATTATTGGTTTATTGGTTTATTTAACATGTAAACGTTTTAGAACTTTTTCACATTAAACTTCTCGAATTTTATCGTTTCATGTCATAATGTTGACCTGTCATTTATTATTGTGACAAGGTTCCAAAGTGTATACATATTATTGCAGGTGACCGTACAATACAATAAATAATAAAATATATATTGGAGCCAAAGTAATTCTCATCTGCAAACTGTTATACACATATAATCTAATAATATAATCCTTCTGATTGACAGATGAGTCTCTGGCTGGTAAGCTGGACTCTTCTGTATTCTGCCCCTTTGGATTTTAAAAGAATCTTTAAATTAATATTACTGCGAATCTTCTCTAAATTGAATGGAAAATCAAACATCACAAAAAACCATCACCATCACTATCACTACATAGTATAAAATAAAGTCGCGTTTTCTGTCCCTATTTTTCTTGTCCCTTTGTATGCTTAAATCTTTAGAACTACGCAACGGATTTTGATGCGGTTTGTTTCAATAGATAGAATGGTTAAAGAGGAAGGTTTATATGTATATAACATAACATCATGCTACGACTAACAGGTGCGGAGCAGGAATGAAAATGTTGCAAAAACGGGGTGACGCAGACTCAGTATTAATAATATATGTATTATAAATTGAATTGAATTGAATTATGTATTTAATGTCAGCAATAATGTAAGGGCCTAGAAGGCGGCAATGTTCTTGTTTATTATTGTTGAGTATAATAATAACAATCAGCTGTATCATATCTCATTTTAAGTGAACTGTATTGTTTTTATGAGAAATAAATATCTTTAAACCGAAGTCGCGCGGGTCAGCTAGTCAAAATATAAATGTTCTATGTATCTGTTCTGTTCTATGTAGCTATAAATCTATACTAATCTACAGTCAGCATTAAAAGCACTTGACTTAAAACATTCCTGAATTATATTTTTGGTAACTATCGCTAGTGCTAAAATGTTAATAATTGACCGATGATTTGGATTTGGTACTATCGTGAAAAGTTGATGATCCAAAACTATATCACAACAGTCTGAGAGTCTGGGAACAATTCTGTTTTGAGTCAGCTACTTTTGACGCTGAATGTACTTGTTTAAATGAAAATAAAAATGTTATTCGTAATTGCAATGTTTTCATTTATCCTACCATACATTTTACAATATCAATTATTTTTTAGTCAATTGGTCAGTAGATTTTTATGAATTGATTGATGCCCTACACTGCTTGCCTGGTATTGTAAACGTTGCACCACGGTAACCGCTTTCCATCAGGTGGGTTGCAACCTAAGTGGTATGAAAAGCCCATGAGAAGAGATAGGGTGGTCCACTCCGCCAGAAATAAAAAAAAAGTGACGTAAATAAGCGAAGCGTTGATACAGTCAGTGACAAAACTTACTAAACTTTAACTAGAAAGTTAGAAAAAAGTAAGATGTAATAGAGAAACCAATTTTTGTAATAAATAATAAAATAATATAATAAAAAATAAAATAATGTATTTTATTTTTATGAGGTATATGATGACATAAAATAAGAATATCATGAATGAAACTCATGTAACATTTTTAAACATTAATATAAAATTGTTCTTGTACATTTCTGGTTTCATACGGTAAACAATATATTTTTAAGTTATTCTTAGCCGTATGATATTATTGAAATATGTATTATCTTAAATTAATCATCTATTATAATGAGTGGCAGCAAAAATATATTTTATATGAATACATACATCCTTTTAGGCCTTTTTGAAACATGTAGAAAAATTTATAAACTCATATTTTGAGACGAACGAATAAGGAGGTAATTATATATTGGAGCCATGACGTTATTAAAGATCATAATCGACATGAAAAATCAAGTTTTATAGACATACCATACATTTAACATTGATTATAATTATACAAGTGAAAAGTATTGTAATAGGAAGTGCTTTATAAGACATATATGGACAAATATATGAATATTTTCAAATGTTCTAAATATACGTTACTATAATATAGAATTTTATTAAAAAATAATATCAAACTTACAAAAATGGAATAAGCTTATTTATAAATGCCTTGTTCAAAAAAAACTTAAGTAAATTTAAAAACTATGATGACATTAGAGACTCTTACATTATACTTATGTGCTTAAAATAGAAAAACGTCTAAATATCTAAAACAACATATACCATGCGCAATATAAATTTTAAGGGCACACATCAATTCATCGGTTTATTTTGTTATGAATTTACCAAAAAATAACATTCGGAAATTCGATTTTATAACTTTTTTATTCCAAACGAAACGTCTTCATGACCAAAAAGTTTAAATGAAGAAATAAAAACCGCATAGTATCTTTAAACTTTTAAATTAAGAATATTTTAACTGATTTGAAAGGCCCTCTCAAAAGCAAATTGAACAAAAATACACGTATCCATACAAGTCAATAAAGATCATTACAACATAGAGAGCTTCTTTGACTTTTTAACGACTAGTTATTGAGGACTACAAAAACATTTGTAAATAATAATTTTCATATTTATAAACGTTCTGTAGGTCAGTGTACGACAATTTTGAGAGCGTGTGAAGACACTTAAGGATAGTGTTGGGGAATTTTGAGATCTGATCATGAAGTTTTGAGAGAGATCAAATAAAAATAAATGTACTCATAGTAGTACCTGAATTTATTTTACTTCAGTTTTTCAATTCTAATGAGATTCTTGACGTCAAATCGACGTACTAAAATTATTCAAGGCCACTGATATTAAAAGTCAAAGTCAAATAGAAGTTGTAATCATTTTCATAGCGCATAATATAATCGACACTGTATTCCCATCTCAGAAATGCAATTGATTAGAAAATTTCTTAAGCTGTGTTGTAAACCGCTGGTTTAGCGGCAGCGTCGTTCATTTTCAAATAATAGCTTCTGATGACCACGAGGAAGTATATGCTGAGTACTGAAAAATAAATAGATATGCCGATAAATTATACATATACAAATTATTCACTGTTAAATCGATCGGGATATTTACCATGTTTAAAACCCAAACAAACGGCATCTCCAAAAACCGTGCGAGCCGATACAGTGAGTGTTGTGTGTCGTGGTCGAGTGCAGTGTGAGAACGCGGACAATGGTAGTGGCGACGTGCGTAGTAAACGAGTAAGTAAGAGGGTAGACCGATAGGGTTGGCCTCAATAAGAAATAGCTCGGCGGTCATCAGTACACCGTGATCATGGCACTTGCAACAGCGCCGAAATATCGGTTACGCGAAGAAATCAACAAACATGGTAAATATCTCGATCGATTTAACAGTGAATATGTAAATGATCATGTCAATCTAAAATCATACATTTAGAGGATAGTATTGGGAGTGACTGTAAAATAAAGTTTTAATTGTCAAAAGTAATTAATTTACGTTATAGTATTACTAAGTGAGCGATTGACTGCGAGGGACGAGAAATTAACAGAACAGCAACTTACAAACATTAATTTGAGTTACAATACAAAATGAAAAAAATAAATTACCACGAAGGCTAATGCGGTAGCTACGTTTCCGCATTATTAGTTAGAATTAATGATTTGCATTTCAATATTGTTTTCGACTTAAATAATTTTTTTCCCGCTGAATGGAGATTTTTTTTTATTCTAACGTGTATTTTCTGTATTTCATGAATGAAACCCATGTCTGTTTTGGCTTTTATGTGTTCACATAGCATAGCCCTAGTTATAGAACTACATTTCAGCGTGATTAAATTCATAACAAAAAAAATCCCGCTGGCTGGAGGTTTGGTTTCAACCATCATTTATTCTGAAAATAATACGGAACAAATTCTAGTTCTATTACCATTCGATAGCTCAAATATACCGGCATATTACCTATAGGAACTTAGGCCTACAGGGCAACTATTCCCGTTGAATATAGTTACGTGTTTTATCATTCCCCAAAAAGTAATATGGTGAAAGAAATATTAGAAATGTCTAGAATAGATTATTTTAAGCCCAAAACGAACCGATTGGTATTATCGAAATATTATTGCATGGAACAGAAGCACGAGCAATATAAAATATACTATCTGATGCTCACGGCATGACTGCTTCGAAAGAAAGAGAATTCTGTTCCCGCCAATTTTTTCTTGGAACTTAAGGCACATACGAAAAACAAAATTGTCGAATTGGTTGCACTACATTTAGAAGGTTTCTATAGGGTCAGCAACATAATGTGGGATGCCCCCGGTGTTGCAAATGTCCATAGGCCATTGTTACCACTTTTCATCAGGGCTGTATGCTTGTCAACCACCTAAGCGGTATAAAAACAGATCTGACCAAAATTTTAGTACCATAAATGTTTTTAATTTATAAACAACTAGCTGTTGCCCGCGGCTCCGCCCGCGTGGACTTCTGATCCCATTCCCGCTGCTCCATTCCGAGCATTTTCATATTTGTTCACCTTTCAAACCTTGTCTAGACTTCCACGAATAATTCAAGACCAAATCGGTCCAGCCGTTGTTTTTTCACAGCAATTCATTTTTATATATATAGATTTATCAAGAACATCGAACGTAGATAAAAGTGTAGAGCGAGCCACCAAGAGCCAGTAAGTACCTCATTCCAAAAGATTATACTGAGAACTATAATAATACTTACACAAGTTGAACAGATCAAGATTGAAAATATCTCTAACACGAACACCAGGACTTTGGGCAATGGTGAGGATGAACATAATGCAGGTAAAGACAATGTAGATACCGGCGTAGATGAGGTAAGCCTTGAGGTGACCACGTTTGTACTGAAAGAGAAAATAATAAATAACAATTTTAACCGCCTATAAGCCGCGATAGCCTAGTGGTATAGGTAATGGACTGCTGAGATGAGTTCTCGGGTTCGATCCCAGGTTTACCATGGCACACACCAACGACTTTTCGAAGTTATGTGTGTATTTATCGCAGGTTTATAGGTAAGTGCCCGGTTAATGAAAATAGGCTTGCCACCTATTACATTGGGACTTAAACATAAACTGGCGAAATATGGATGCTAGCACCTCTGCCTAACTCTTCGGGGATATAGGCGTGAGTTTATGTAATGTTATGTTAAGTTACAATTTTAATTCCTGAGCGATCTGTGTCGGTTAAAACATTATAAGTTCAGACTGATGTTTTAGTATAGGTATAAGGTTAAATACATTTTTAACGTGGGTTATACAAAAACTCCACCGATACAACCGCGGTAGCCTAGTGGTATGTTTAATTGACTGTTGAGACGAGGTTCGATCCCAGGTTTTACTATGACTACACACCAATGACATTTCGATGCTTTTCGAAGTTATGTGTGTATTTATCGCAGGTTTATAAGTGCCCGGTTAATGGCAATAGGCTCGTCATCTATTACATTGGGACTTAAACATAAACTGGCGAAATATGGGTGCTAGCACCTCTGCCTAACCCTTCGTACGATAACATAAACTCATGTCTAGTTTATGTTATGTTATGTTATGTTAAATAAAAAGTGTCATTGTGGTTACTAAGATTTTCGTTATCTGCTTGTTATTTTTTGTCAGCAATGAAAACTGTACAAGAGATTAATAAAGTATTTTATTTGTTTCTCTTTAAATTTAAACATAGCCAAAACAAGAAGAATGGAAAATTTGGAATATACAGGCTAACATATGGAAAATAACTCTCGTCTGCCGGGGTGCGAGAGATATGTCTTGTATAATCTCACCTCCGGCAATCCAGGACCCATGGACGGCGTGCGTTTTGGTCGGTTCGAGTCCGACATAATCACCTCCATCGGTTTTGGTGGAGGTGGTATCCGTGGGGATTTTGCGCAGGATAAAAAAAAGTTACCTTATGTAAACCAACGAGCAGCACAATGAGGAAGATAAGATTTAACACCTCCAACAGTAGACTGAGACCCAAAACTGTCATTGCAACAGTTCCAGCTGTCCGTACTTCTCCTAGAGCTTCCTTGCATCCCATATAGACTTCAGCGGCAGTCCAGCCCTAAATCAATAACAATGTAAAGATGAGGTTCCATATCTGCAAATACAGGATTTTAAGTTCATTCTCCTGATACAAGGTTTTAACAGATATTATGTTAAGCTAAAGGCAAAGATTCATGAAAGAGGGTCACCATTGCAAACACGTACAGTGCTACAATGGTGGCACTCAGCTTGACGGCCACATCAGATGCTTTTTCACGCCCCGCTTAAAGGACCCGGGACTGTAGGAAGAAGGTGCGCCGCGACGGTAAGAAATTCCAGGATTTTAATTATTTTAGTTTTATTTGGTTTGAGAATTCATGTTATGGTTTTCTGTTGCATAAGTTTTTAGTTAATAAGCATGGTATGAATGTTTATGGTGCTTTACAAATACTCATGTAGTAGGTATATACTATATTTGGACCCATAACTTGAACTGATGTCTAATTGCGACGAGAGAAATTAAATGAATGACAAATGAATTAAATATTTACATGAAACCTAAACTGAAATTTTAGCAAAGCTATAAGAAATAGGTATTAACATAAGGTTATGATATAAGATTTGTAGCCTTAACACGACATTCTATTCAATTCGTAATGTAAAGGTATCGACAGAACGGAGCATTGCGATTGGCGGGCTATACACGCACACAGGTTCACAACAGGTAGACTACCAATCACAATGCTCCGTTCTCTCGAAACCTTTACATTACGAATTCGATAGGAGTTCATGCTAGTGCTATTGATTATTGATAAATGATACTTTAAAGAACTTATATAAAAAAACAATATATATAGCTTGCTTATAAATATCTATGATAAGAATCTGATTATGATATAGGAGTAGATCTAGATGCTACCGGATATAGCTAAGGATGAGATGATGAAATTGTTTTTCTCTTACCAGTTTAAAATAACCGAGAAGCAGAGATCCAGTTCTCAGCTCAACGCAGAAGCAGCAGTTGTTAATTCCGAAAGCCATTTTGGTTCTGGAACAAATAACGTAAGTGTTATTATATAATATTTGGTAATTTATTTTGTATTTTTATACGAATGAAGCGGTGTCAACTAGTGCACCAATTTTCCAGTTTACAGGGCAGTTAGTTGAAACAAAATCTATGGTGGTGGGGATACGGGACCCGGGCTTAATCATAACTGAGGTGTCTCTTATACCCTGCCTCCTTTTTTTTATACCACTTGGATGGCAGACAAGCACAGGGCCCATCTGATGGGAAGCGTGGCCTATTATGGACGTTTGCAACATAAGAGGCGTCACACACGTGCTGCCTACCCTGTAGATACCTTCTAATGCCCTTCTTGAAGAACCCCATATTGTAGTCGCTTGGAAAAACCACGGCAGGTCACTACTACTAACTAAGGATGGCCAAAATCAAGCAACTGATAGTGCAGTCGACATGAAAAGTTTAATTCTCGTATAGTTTGAGTATAAGTGGATCGTAGTAGTCGTTATTTCATTTAGTTCTAATAATTGAATGCGTATCTTTACATATTATAATAAATAATAAATAAATAAAGTATAATAAGAACAATATGTTTGTAATACTGTCATATCGTTCATTAGATGGATATTTCTCTCAAAATTCCGTTTTGAACAAACTCCAGTCTCGCTAACAACAAGAATGTGATAATTTTTGACATTTAGGAAATTGAGATTAGATCCAGAGTGAAATTTTAATAACATCATCAACATAGGACTTACATTTGCGTAGCAGATAATATAATTATTGTAGGTAAATACATTTTTTGGATATACTGGGATATACATTTATACATGATACATATTTAATATTTGTACGCTGGAGACAGCAGAATATTATGTACAACCAAATTTGTAACAACTTTTATACAATATTCTTACAAATAAATGAATCTTATCTTATCTTATCTTATCTTACAACGAAGAAAATGTCGAGTATATCTGGTATATTTTCTTTTAATTTAAAATTAAATTCGGTGTATTGTCACCAACCCATTCAAACATAGCTCTTTATATAGCCCCCTCTCCTCCCCCAAATGATTTTCCTAATTCCTCGTGCTTCTGGACCTCGATGATCTTGGAGGGTACGAATACTTAAAATAAATCGGATAGTACCTACTCGTACCCCGTTCCTGAATATTTTCCCCACCCTTGAAAGTTTATCAACAAATTCATATAATTTTAAATAAATCTTATCATAAGTGTTCTGTAATACTGTAAAACCTAGGAAGTCATAATTTGGGTTTACTAATGTTTGCCATAATTTTATATGCCATACTGGTAGTTGCCATAATTTCATTAGAAATAACGTTTCAGTTGCCATAATCGTTAAATGACATAAAATCACTTTCACTAATTTCATTGGTCATAATCGATCAAGTGTCATAATAATTAAAATCCATAAATGTATTTGCCATAACTTTCGTTTTCCATAATGTCAATTATACGACACAGATTTTTTTTCACAATTAAACCTGAAACTAAACCTCATATGCCGTCTACTAAATAAGCTCGACGGAGCCCGCTTCGCGGGCTCCTACTTCTGGGTGGTTTAAAAAAAAAACCACGAAGACGTCTTCTAACCTAACCTATCCGAGTCGGATTGCACTGAGTCGGGGATTTTGACCTAACAACATTATGTATTTTTTTTTATAATTATATCAAATTTTGATTATGTCAAGAGTCGATTATGAGATGTGTTACATATGGAAAGTAATTATTATGATATATGTTGTTATAGAAAGTGATTTTATGGCAAATAAACGTTATGACTGTTGAGTTGTTATGTCAAACGTTATTAGTATAAATGATAATAGTGCAAGTAAATATTATGACCGGGGATGATTATGGCAAACGAAATTAGTGCAAATGAATTTATGGAAAACGAAAGAATACCCATAATTTGTAATAGGTTATTTTCTATTAATACAAGTGCGCAAAATTGCGTGTTACTCTAGTAGGTGTGGGATGAGTACCAACACCAATCCAAGCGTGGTCTAACCTTGAGGAGTACTTTAACCCCCAATACAACGAAAAATGAAGAGTGCCTGTGCAGTGCGTCGGCAACACATGTAATAGATACATACTTTATTACATTACCTATATAGGTTTAAGGAACATTATTGGGTCTTTTTTTTTAATATTTATCATGCCTCAATCAGCGTTTCATAGTCCGACTTGGCCTGTCCTTTTAAAATTAATCTTAATATATATAAATCTCGTGTCACAATGTTTGTCCTCAATGGACTCCTAAACCACTTAACCGATTATAATAAAATTCGCACACCATGTGCAGTTCGATCCAACTTGAGAGATAGGATAGTTTAAATCTCAAATTATAGTCGCAATTTTAATTTATTGCTAATTATTTGTCTGTTATTATTTGACAGTCACAATTATCTGTTAACTCCAAATGATTCTAACAGATGTCGATACCTTTCGACTGGGTTGAGTAAGTAATCAATAGATGGCGCTGCTATGGTAAATCTACGAACGTGTCATATAAGCTACATTTTAACAGCATAATTACCACGTGCTGTTGACGCTATAAAACGCAGACGAAGTTGAGCGGGTCAACTAGTATAAGTATAGATATAGAATGGTTTTTAAATTTCTGATTTAAGTATTTAAAAAATATTTAACAGGAAAATAATGAAAAAGTTTTCGTAGTATAAATAGTATCATAAAAAGTTAAAATATTTATAACAACTAATTTTCAAAAAAATCTATTTAAATACGGAAAAAAAATTACAAAAGACGTTGCAACTGAAAATTCCAAAAAAAAATAAAAAACCTATAAAAATCGGAACAAAAAATATTAACAACATTTTTTTTATTGGAAAAAAATTTTTTTTTAATACTCACGGTTCTATCAGTACTCGGCACTAACTACACAAAAATAGAACAGGCGTCTCACTGAATGACACTTCGAAGACGCGAACGACTGACTTGATTGAATGATTCGAACGAACTGGCTCGGGCCTCCCTAACTCGTGGGCATTGCTTTGGGTCTTCACTATGTAGTGATAACACCACGGGCGCTGTGGCCTTGGGGTCAAGATATATTTGATAACAACCCTGGTCGTACTCGAAGCTGTCACCGTTGTGGGATCCGCTTTTTGCCAGTCTAAGTAAAGTCTGTGTTGCGGCTGAACTTCAATATTTTCCGTGAAGCGACTGCCACCTGGCCTCCTCAACCTATAGGTATAGGTGATATCAAAGTCCTGCAGCTAGACTAGCTCGTTAAACTTTTTAGGGTTCCAATCATCCATATGCCGCGTCTACATTCCCGTAAACTATTACCGCGACAGTGTCAGAAGTGAGTGTCCGTCGCGTATTCAGTTGCGTGATAGCTGAGCTTAAAATTAAATGAAACCATCGCTCGACTGGTGGCCGTATCAGCACAACTCTAGTTTGTGTGCCCATGTGCTTCAAGTTCTTACGTCCACACTCAACGTCATATCTTGATGCCACGCTGTCCAGTCCGCTGTTAATGTCACAAACGCCTTATAGATATTCGTATAACAACCGGGACTAACGGCTTATCATGCTCTACGAGGAATGACCAGATTAGTGCAAATAGCCATATTCATGCATGACAAATATTTGCACTGAGTGCGGATAGAACTCACGCCGCTAATTATACTTTTTTTTTATCGTGCGCAAAATCCCCACGGATACCACCTCCACCAAAACCGATGGAGGTGATTATGTCGGACTCGAACCGACCAAAACGCACGCCGTCCATGGGTCCTTGATTGCCGGAGGTGAGATTATACAAGACATATCTCTTGCACCCCGGCAGACCCGGGGACATCTCTGTTGAGATGACCCTCTTCCCCCAATGTGGGGACCATGGTGTCCCCATCTAGCCCCTGGGTATGGGGTGGCATTTTGCGCTATCGCCGTGGCCTGCTTCTGCTAGGGTGACCGGCGGCTCCACTCGTCACCCCCAGGCCCGCGCTCATGGGGGACGAGGTCATTTTGCGAACTCCGACGTCCGAGTCGCCTCCGCTCAACGCCGCTAACTATACTGAGAAATAAAATGCATTCAAGGCAAGTGCGAACACCTGTGGGTCATACAGTATTCGTACTCAGTAACACTAGAATGAACTTCTATCGAATTCGTAATGTAAAGGTTTCGAGAGAACGGAGCATTGTGATTAGCAGTCTGCCTCTTGTGAACCTGTGTGCGTGTGTAAGGTTCGCAGAAGACTGGCAGCATTGCCACGTTGTATGGCAATGCTTATTCTCTGTCTTAAAAAGAGAGATTTTATGAATACCACTTTACAATGAAATATAATAGGTAATGTCATGGATAGATAAATAGCAGCCCGCATCTATTGGGGCAAAATTTCAGGGGGATGTTTCAGGGGGAGTCATCCGGGGATAGATTGGGACACCGTGGTCCCTACAACTGAAGGGAGTTATCTCGAAAGAGATGGCCGGGGTCTGCCGGGGTTCGAGGCATATGTTGGTTACTATTTCACCTCCAGCAACTAAGGACCCAAAGACGGCGTGCGTTTTAGTCTCTTTGAGTCCGACATAACCTCCCCAACCAGCTCTGTCGGGGGTATCCGACGCTATATTTGGCATTAGAAAAAAAGGTGGTTGCTATATTCGAACTTACTTGCTTCGAGTCCGACATAAGTCTGGAGAGTATTTCCGTTCTTTAGCGTCGTTCAATATGCCTATAACCATTCAATGATTATTAGTACCTATTGGCAATTAACTATTTGACACAAATTAATGGTTTGACGGACTATGGTTAATTAAGGCAACTAGCGTAGTTGCTGTAGATTCTCAACTTAGTTTCACAACAACAACTTAACCGTACTACGGGTAATAGATGTATGTATATATGATCACCTTGCCTGGTCGGAGAATCCTCCCTTTGTGTTGGAGACATCATATCCCGTTCCTCCACAATATGTATGTATTTACAAAAAAAAGGACCTAAGTACCCATAACACAAGCTAGTTAAACTATGTGTAGTTCGTCCTAGAATATTTATTTATTTATATTAATACTAAAAATCTTTCAAAATCTTTTAAAAATTCAATAATGAATGTATGTAGGTATAACAAATAACAACTATTAAATCTAAATGTTACATGTTACAGGAGCTTACATCTACTTTATCAATATAACTACATTGATAAAACCAGACGAACTACGAACTCATTATTATCTGCGGGTCAATAAGTCATATCCAGGGGGCCTACCACCACCGTTTACGAAACAGTCTTATTGCAGGAGCGTTTTGTTTGACATTTTAAGTAATCTTGCTTATATTCGTACCACAACCGTACATTTTACATATAAAGTATTCTTGTTTAGCCTTTTTGTGACGTCACTTCCATTTTAGTTCATTCAATTGGTACCATGATGAGATTTTTTAACAATATTGTTTTTAGTAATATTGTTTTTATGTCACAATTAGCCATCTTATTAAAGTTGCTCGAAGGCGACGGATTTATTATTGTTTTGCAAAATACTATTGAATAAACCATTTTCATAACCCAGGAAGCAAGGAAACCATATTTATTCATACAAACTTGTAGAATAAATGCTTTAGCTAACGATTTTACTGTCTTTTTTCGTGTTCGACGGATACTCCCGTATAACCAGCGAGTAGGTTATTTCGGACTCAAACCGACTAAAGTCGCACGCGGTTTCATCGAAGTAGAGCAATAAGACATTCCATCACTCCGATTTAGTCATCGTCCTCATATCCGGCTTTTAGATAGCCCCCTTGTACCCCGAGGTATGCTTATAAATACAAGTAGGTATAATTTGTATGAAAGGTATCAAGTGATTTTTAGATATTTATCACACAAATACAAATTTAAAGATAAAGTTAACCTACCCTAATACATATTTTACTTCAAAGCAAAACTCTTCTAAAAATACTCTTTTAAAAAACTTTTTAAAAAGAAATCAATAAACAAAACACATTAGGTATAGGGCTTGACTCTAAAGAGATTAACCGCCGGTTTTAATAAACCGTCAGAATGCCTCCGGCTATTCTCCGGTAAAAGCTGAAATTATATTTAAAAGTTTAAATGGTCATATTCGTGAAGCGAATCCCGGACTTCTAGGTGAAAGCTTCGGAAGCGACCGGGACTAACGCAAGAATGATGATGATGATTTGTGAACATTTTAATTTAGTATTTAGGACATTGAGTTATCATCCATAACATAATCACCTTACTAAAAATAACTTCAAACAAAAAAAAATATATCAAGAATGTAAGGAAAATATAAAGAACACTATTTAACTTCACGTAAAATCTCCGTAGTTTTTGAAGAAGAAAACCGGGTTCTTGGATAAATCTAAAATCTCCGGAGGTTCTCCGATTTATCGTCTACGGGTCACAACCCTAACGTGAATGATTTATAGCAGGGAATAGACAAAGATTATAAATAGTTCATTCATTTTCGACAGTTGGCAGGAATCAAGTAATACTGTATTGTAAGCTCATGGTACGAATATGAGTAAGGTTGTTTTCAAGATTGAAACAAGAAAAAGGATGAATGTGTGAGAAAGAGACGGAGCTATATCAATTGTATAGCGCCATCTCTTTCTAACAGAAAATTATGTAATTCCTAAAACGTTTTTGAAGAAATACTTACCTTTTTTAAATAACTGGCAGAATATTAAGTCAAAAACCATGAATATTCAAAAAAGAAAAAAATATCAATGAGCAATCAAACAGGGCCGTAGTGAGTATATAACTAGAAATTCAAACAGGGCCGGTGCAAGGGACCTTCTTGATGATAATTTTAGAAGAACCGGGTGGGTCTTCTAAAATATCATATTCATTTCATGAAATGGATGGCGCTAGCTCAAGCGCGCAATGTAAAAGATGACGGTCCACTCGAAGTCACTTACAACTTGTAATTAGCAATATTGTGTCCGTACTTGATGCCATTCGAGACTTTAACTAAAGGCTCTCGGGTCACGATTAGATAGATAGTTAAAGTTCTTTAGTTCATGGCATTCAAAGTTTCCGAAAATGAAAAAGCTCCACATTATTTTTTAGACAGCAGTAGAATTTTTCATTATTTAATAATTTATCCACCTCTGCCTGCCCCTCCAGGGATATAGGCGAGAGTTTATGTTATGTTATTAATTTATTTGTTGTTGAATTCATTATTCTCAGGACAATTTGTGTGATTTTTTTTAAAGTCTATGCATATATATATAATATGTATAATTATATGTGCACGGGGGCGAAGTCAGGGCGCGCAGCTAGTTCGTATATTATTATAACAATCGTTGCTATGGAAACGGACATCATAGACATGCGCACTGTGTCTCTGTCACACACATCACATTCTGTCTTTCATTCACTTTTGTCTTTTTTTAGATAGGGAGATAATACGAGTAGCTTGGATTTTATTAAATGAGGCTGATAATAACCCCCTCATGGTTTTCATACACAATCTAGATTTGTTTTTTTTTTATTTAAAATAGGGACAATAAAAACAATCAGGTTTAATTGATTAAATTCTATTATTACATAAACCAAATACTTTTATTTCACAAGTGATTTTCGATGTACGAGTATAAAAAGTGATTATAATCTTAAAATAAACTTTTATGTAGCCAAACACTATTGGAAAGGGATGTTATTTGTTCAATTGAATTGTCTTATGGCTTTAATTGGACTCCTACTTGTCCGATAACATCTTCGAATCAGTTGCATGAATTTATAATCCAATCAATGGCAATCAACATCTAGAACATAAAATTTGATGTTACATACATAGTTGATACAAGTGAGGGACCTTAACAGAAACTATATAATTACACCTATATTGCATTTACCTAGGTCTCTACAAATGTCTGTTGAGATATGGTCCTTCGCCGGAGGCTTTAATTCATCACACTGGATATAAACCAATGTCTTTGCGATTAGGTAGTACCATCAATGAATACATTCCGCATTATTTCCTCCAACATAAAGGGTTCACATTGCTCACGTAACTGCGTAGCTGTTTTCATAAATGGACCCGGCGTTATGAGTTTATAAACACCAAATATTTCGTATACTTCTTCTTCTTTTCTTAAAATGGCTTCTGCAGCAGGATAGCCGCAATTTTGCCAGTCTCTAGTAAATGTAAACGTTTTATAAAATTAATGGCGAGACGCCAATGTCAAGTTTCAAGTTTTAAAAAGTCTTCCAGAATCCAGAGCCAGTGGAGTGCATCATTTTTGTCATTATTTTTCTGGAGTTGACCTATTTCGTATACAATCGCCATCTAAACAGTAGAAATTTGTAGGTACTAATCATTAGATAGTTTATAATTATTTATTCTATGAGTTCACATAATTAAACACGGTACCTACACTTACTTTTTAGGACAAGATAATGATTTATTGAGACCATGGAGAATTGAAGTAAGCGGAGTTGTTGCAAAGGCAATTGAGTCATAAGAATTCAATCGAGACGAACGGGCGCGGTAATGTTAGAAAGGGACGAAGTTTAGGCTCTGACGTCACTCATCAGTTCTCGTGTCACGGCATTGGGTACGGATGTCATTTTTCTTAAAAAAATTGCAGAATAAAATAGTTTTCATCGTGTTCCGTCATGAAGTGTGTGGTGTCAGGGTGTAAAAATTGGACAGGAAAACTGTCTAAACATACTGATGGTGTAGCATTTCATTTGTAAGTCCCCTGGATTTATATTTTAATTTTTATAAAAAAAATACCCTAATAGAACCATCTAGTGGAGAATAGATGTAAGTAATCTTGTCTTTCATGTATCGTAGTTGTAATAATACTCAATGCATACTGTGAAATTTTCACCACAGTCATTTTGTCTTAGTTCAATAATGATTTCAAAAATGTCGTTTTATTTATAAATAGTTAATTTAACTGAAATTTTAAATTTTAAATAAAGTTAACTAGGCCATCTACCGGGCTATGACTAAACCATGTAGAGAAACTAAATGGTTTGCCCTTATACCAACAGATGTTCCAATTTTCAAAAACAATACCCCTATTTAAAATAAGTGTTGTTTATTATTATAGCTTCTATATTTACTTCTAAATGCAATATTTATTCTGCAAAAATGGGCTGAGCGAGTAATTTATAATTTGGGCCCAAGAATCTTCCTCCGAGATAAGTTTAAGGAAATAAACATTCATAACATAGATAGTTCTAGAATGCTTTGTAGCGCTTAGTGGCCAGTAGTCAAACTACAATGAAAATTGCATGTCACGTTTGTTTCCAGTTTCGCTATGTTCTGGTAGATGGATTTCTTGAAAGTAGGAGGGGTTTAAACAGAGGGGTACAAACACGCGGGTGGAGGGGTGTGATTACATGTCCCCGCGCGTCTCCCTTCACACCCGCAACTGGCCACGCATTTTTGTATAGAGAAATCTAACTGTTACATCTCCGTCATCTATATAGTTCGGTCCTCCGTGATTGAGACGTATTTTCCATAATCATTTCAATAAAACTACAGCTTCTTCAATTCAATTCTTTTGAATGGCTTCTGTGTGTTGCCACAACTTGCCAATGTCAGGGTGCTACAGCTTCTTGTTATTTTTACTGATTTTTGATTGACGTTTATCTATCAAATTGAATGAACAATATGAAAGTGACGTCACAAAACTGCCGAGTCAAGAATGTGGTTTGCAATCTTGTTTTAAAGAGATGATGGTACGAAAACATGAAGTAAGGTTGAAACAATACTGCTTTAAGAGATGGTGGTAAGGCCCCTGATTATTGGATACATTTACAGAACAAGGCATTTAGGTACCTACCTAATAATTCCACATTACATTGGTTGTACATTGTTAATTAAAAAAAATAAATACGTCATTGTTTTTTTATATCAGTTAGACCGGACACAACACACTCATTACTGCTGAACCTATTTAATGCCCTTCTTGATAACCTCATATAGCAGTCCCTTGAAAAAGCCGCGGCAGGGAGTTCCACAGCTTAAACGCGCGCGGGATAAAGTTTCTTTCATACCGCACAGTGCACACCGTTTCCGGCCGCAACATATTGAGCCCTCCCCTCCCCTTTCCTACACAGGACAACACGTGCAGGGCTCAGATGTGCAGAATACAATTAGATGGAATACTTTTATATATTGTAATATTATATATTTTATTACATACATACATAGTAAAGAAAGCACATTTTTGTCTGATAGATATTGTCACATATTCAATTTAAAATTTTCACATTACATATTATATTGTTAGTGAACCGCAGGTATTAAAATGTGCGGAGGCGACTCGGACGTCGGAGGTCGCAAAATGACCTCCGTCCCCCATGAGCGCGGGCCTGGGGGTGACGGGTGGAACCGCCGGTCACCCTAGCAGAAGCAGGCCACGGCGATGGCGCAAAATGCCACCCCATACCCAGGGGCTAGATGGGGACACTATGGTCCTCCGGGTGCGAGAGATATGTCTTGTATAATCTCACCTCCGGCAATCAAGGACCCATGGACGGCGTGCGTTTTGGTTGGTTCGAGTCCGACATAATCACCTCCATCGGTTTTGGTGGAGGTGGTATACGTGGGGATTTTGCGCACGATAAAAAAAAAAAAGAAAGGTATTAACATGTGCAATATGGGTTAAAAGAAGAATATTCGCTCTCTCCTCAGTCCTCAAGGTTGTGACAGCGCATACTTCGGTCCACTTGTGACTAGGGCTAGTGCAGGCCAAAATGTCAAGCAAATCAAATCATTGTTATGATCACATTTGGGTTCGCTGGGATTTCACTGGGTTTCGCTAAACAGCTAATACATTCAATTACACTTATTAAATTTAATAACAATATTATAAAGTTGGTACAGCATTACACTTACAAACATTTTAAGATACCCTTGTTAACTTCCACATACAGTGCAGAACACCACAGCAAATTTAATAGGGTTCCATGCCTCAAGAAGAATAAAACCGAAACCTTATAGGTTTACTTCATTGTCTGTCTGTCTGGCTGTCTGTGAAGACTTTTTTTCAAATTATATTTTTCTTTAGTCAGTTAATGGCATGTAACTTTTTTAATTAATCTGAACGACTATTTCAGGTTAAAATCATTCATTGGGATATCATTTGTCCCGAATAATTCAATATGGGATAGAGAGCCATCTCAAAGAGCAATACTAATACTCGGACTCTATAGGTGATGGCATGGTTCATATCCAATGTCTTATTTCATTTGAGAAGTATAAAAACAGTGCCTTATCGTTTTGCAAATGTCACCGTAGTCAGCCATCTTGAAATACTAACGCTTCTGCTTGACAGAATTTAACGTGGTCATTGTACAGTCCACATCCAAAGTTTCATTAATTTGATAAGTAAATACAAAAACAGGACCAGATCCTTTAACCATAACACTTCATAGTTCCCGGCAGAGAAGAATTTAGGCCACCCCATCTTTTCAATGAGGTGTTGTACAAAACGATTAAGGGAAAAGGCTGTTTAACTTCAGACAAGATGTACTCGTATACAGCTCAGACACAGCCGCAGAACTCGAGTCAATAGTTTCCTTGAAAAAGGCAGTACGCTGTCATGGGTAGGTGTTTATACAAATAAAAATATATTTTAAGGTTACAAATGGGTTTTATTTCACAAAAATTCAATAATAATCGGGCGCCACCTGGGCGAAGACCCAGGAAATAAATTCGGATAGATACAAAATAAGGTAGAGATTAAACTTCTAATCTCAAAGGAGGGTGTGGCTAATCCACTAGGCTCGACAAACAAACAGGTTATAAGATTTTCTCTTGGAATCCACGTGGTTACAAAATATGATCTTATTAGAATCTAATTAGACCAATTAGATTAGTAGATTAGATTAATCAGACTAAAATAGTCAAAATATAAGTAAATCCAGTTACATTTCTATCAAGATTTACAAGAAATATAGAAATAAAGAAATAGAAATAGAAATATGGAAATATAGAAATAAGTATAGAAATATAGAAATAAGTATAGGGATCTTCTATATCGCGATCCTGTGAACAAACAAACTATGCTCAATACGGGTGTTATCAATTAGAACCCCTGTCTAATACAACGTGGTAAATACTTACCCCAAACGACAAATCGACCACCACGTGACTGACGCCATCGCCGGCCAGCAGCTCAAAAAGAAAATTACGCCATCCTCGGCACGACGCGGCTGCCAATCATTTCCAGCAACAACAGGATCGGCGAGATATCAGCCAAAATCAAATTTATTACGACTCAATCAAAAATGCGGTGCGTACATCATGGTGTCTCAGTAGGAAAGCCATGATGACGCTTGGCGAACAATGTTGCCAACCGAAAAACAAAACGTTCCAGATCCATAAAATAAATCGATATCTTGGGTAGAAATCAGAGAGAAAAGATACCACAACCCAGGCACAATGTGTCAAAATCTTCGACGTCAAAACACGAAAAATAAGCAAATACTAAGGGAAATGAATTAACAACATGTAATGTTATTTAAACATTACATTACACCCCCTCCAAATAAAAAAGAAGCGAAGCCTTCTTTTTCAAAAGGCAAAATACAAAATATCCAACAAGAAACGAGAAGCAGGGTGTCAGAGAAAAAGAAAAAGTCCTGCAGCGAAGTGCGGTTGGAAAAGATTTTCACCGACTCGACCAAATGCAAAGGCTCTAACTTCCTCTACAACAATCCCAAAAGAAAAGAACATTCCTGAATGAACAGAAAAGTCAAAAACAAATTTCAAGATTGGTCCAA
This sequence comes from Pelosia muscerda, assembly GCA_963691645.1. Taxonomy (NCBI): domain Eukaryota; kingdom Metazoa; phylum Arthropoda; class Insecta; order Lepidoptera; family Erebidae; genus Pelosia; species Pelosia muscerda. The sequence goes on along the minus strand of OY829109.1, from coordinate 15,011,263 downwards.
AGCAAGGAAGTAAAACTTAACAACAGAAGGAAAAGAAAAATCCTGCAGCGAAGTGCGGTTGGAAAATAATTTTCACCGACTCGACTGAATGCAGGGACTCAACCCTCCTCCATATCAAGCTCAAGAGAAAGACCAAGACAAAAGAAAAATTTAATTACCCAAAAGAGTGAGAGTGGATCATAAAAATCACCAACTCTATACCACCACCAATTAACTATCTAATATAAAAACGAAAGGAATGGTACTGCTACCATTCCAACAAAAAAGAACCAGAAGTCAAAGCACGGATGGTTACGAAGATCTCAGACTCCTGAAAATAACAAAGTTATCAAAATAAAGAAACAACCACTCATCAAGAATCTTGAAGCTAAAGTACGGATGGATACAAAGATCTCCGACTCATTAAAGCGACAAAGATTCCTATTAACGATGAGGTAAACAGAACAAAACAAAAGAAATCGCAAGGAATTTTGAAGATAAAGTGCGGATAGACACAATGGCCTCCGACTCAAAATTACTGCAAAGATCCAAGCTTACAACAAAGATAAACCAAACACATTGTCCTATGTGTTGTAATAACCACTCACCAAAAATCTTGAAGCCAAAGTACGGATGGATACAAAGATCTCCGACTCATTATAGCGACAAAGATTCATATTAACAGTGAGGTAAAGAACAAAACTAAACAAAACAAAACAAGTAGCAAAGAATCTTGAAGATAAAGTGCGGATAGACACTAGGGTCTCCGACTCAAAATTACTACGAAGATCCCAGCTTAAGATTGAGTAACTAAGTTCGGTTAGAACGAAAGTTCGCCGAATCAAAACCAAGCTTGTAACTTGTGATCGGCCCTATTTCACCGACACAAACTACAAGTCCAAAATAGCGTCAACAATGTGAACACTAGCAAAAGAAAAGTGTACGTGACCGGCACAACTCCACCGACTTTCCGAACACGATACAACAATTCAAAAAAGGGAAGGCACTGCGTTACCAATAATGAACACAGCCCAACCAAAGGAACTGGGTAAGTGATCGACACAACACCATCGACTTTTCGAGCACTCAACAACAATTCAGAAAAAAGGGAAGGCACTGTGTTACCAATAATGAACACAGCCCAACCAAAAGAACTGAGCAAGTGATCGACACAACACCATCGACTTTTCGAGCACTTAACAACAATTCAAAAAAACAAGGGGAAGGCACTGTGTTACCAATAATGAACACAGCCCAACCAAAAAAGGAAACGGTACGAAACCGAGCCTAAAGTTGAAGCACACCTATGGGCAACAACCATATCCATCAGGAGAGTCCAATACAAAATACGACTTTCCAGGTAAAATAAGAATCCTTCTCGACAAGAGAGAACGATCTATTCAAAAAAAGAGAGCAGAAGCTCATCCAAATGAACAACCATGGCAAAGGTTTTCATAAAAACTATTCCAGGTGTGAAGAGTCATGTCCGAGAGTATTAACCAAACATACAAGTCCGAACACTAAAACAAAACAACACCAAAGAACAAACAAGAAACAATTTCTGTATAAAATACAGACCAATATAATACAATTTATACAAATAAGATCGTTTGATAAAGTATAAACGAGGATGAATTCGAAGCGTCAAACCAATAAGGGGAATTTAGAAACTTTAAAATCAAGATTTGAAAATCTTCATGGGATGCCCTGACATACAACTAACACGGGGGAAACCTTTCATACATCCACTCATTAATCACCATTCAACCCCCTTCCCTAAAGAAAATCGAATTCGATGAAAAGTATAAATGCAGAAATCGCAAGGTTAAAAAATTTTAAAAAGCTAAGACAGAAGATCAAACTAATATTTAATAATGTCTTTAACATGATATTTAGCCGAAGTATTTTTACCTATTTCTTTCAAAATATAGACACTATCAGAAATTTTATCTAATATTTCGCATTTAACGAATTTAGGAGCAAATTTAGCCGAAAAATAAGCCGGTGCGCTGGATTGAACAAAACTTCTTCTCCAAACAACATCACCTATATCAAACGAAATGGCCTTCCTACCAATATTGTAGCTACGCGCATTACGCTTATAAGCTTTAACCAAGTGGGATTGAACCCTAACAAAAATTTCACTTAAAGATTTAAGTGAAGTAGCAAAACTATTTCTATTACCAAGTTCCAATTGATCCAAATTTTCAATGGAACTACTAATATGATGTAGAGAAGCATCAATAACCAACTCTCTACCAAACATAAGAAAATTAGGAGTGAAATCAGTAGAAAGATTTACACTACAATTTAAAGCAAGTTGCACATGAGGCAAAAGTTTAGACCAAGTACGTTGATCGTTATTAACATAGCAAGATATGCAAGTTTCGATGGTTTTATTATACCTTTCAACAGGATTATTCTGCGGAGTGTACAAAGTGTTATAAAATATTTTAGTAATATTATAGCTCTTCATGAAATCGACGAAGTGTCTAGAGGCAAATTGAGTACCATTGTCACAAACTAAAATTTTAGGACAACCAAATTTAAGAAATATTTCTTTTTCGAAAAGTTTACAAATAGTTAAGGTAGTGGCTTTAACCATGGGAAAAACCCAGCAATAATTAGTGAAAACGTCAACAACTGAAAGAATGTATTTATGACCCGAATAACTTTAGTATACAAAACAGGAGCAGCAAAAAATGATTTTAAATAATTAATCCAATCGCGGAATTCGCTTTTGCGAATGGAATCATCAGGTTTAAACGAGTGTTCCGTAATTTTCTTCACCGAGTCATTACGACTTTCAGTCAAAAGTGATGCTCGGTGGGGTCCAACTAGTTTTTTGAAAACGCATCAACATTAGGTGTTTGTTTACAATCACACGCTTTAGAAGTAAAACCCGGTTTTCCGCATTTAAAACAAACTATTCCTTTAATTTTGGTACAAGCTTTAAATAAGTGACCTGGTTCTTTACATTTAAGACAAACTAAATTATTAGGCTCGTCGGTGCTGACGACAGCGGCCTGAGATTTTTGTTTAGAGCCTTTAGAAGACCTATCTACGAGTGCTTCAAGCTCTTTACCAAGGTCAATAAATTCGTCTAAAGTTTTAATAGGCCTAGCAAAAACATAAGGTTTATACAAATTTAACATATTATGTCTGACAAGAGTAACCAAAATCGATTCGGATGGTGGTGATGCCATACGACTAGCCAAATCTAAGATTTCAGTGATAAAATCGGGAAGCGATTCACTGATTTTCTGCTTTCTAGAACGAAGTTCGTTTTCTAATAAAAACTCATAATCCGGTTTATCAAAACGCTTTAAAAGAGCAGACTTAAGGTCGCTCCAAGAAGCTATAAAAGGTCTAACGGTGCGAAACCACTTGGTCGCAGTATTAACTAGCAAATCAGAAAAAGAACCTACTAGGAGAAACTCATCAAAACCTCTATGAAGAAAATATTCCTCAACTTGAACAATAAAATCCCTAACACAAGTTTGCCCGTCAAAACTAATCTTACTTTTCCTTAAATCCAACAATTTAAAATTCGAAGAAATAATCTTCTTCACCTCTTCATTCGAAGCATTAACCAAAGTCAACGGAGGAGCGATAGTCGAAGAGTGCATGCAAGCACTCGGAATAGTAGAGAAATCCTGAACATCTGAAGCAATAGGATCAACCTGAGTACCCATTGTGGTGCGACTGGTGTCTTCTTTAGGGGCATGCGGCTCCACACTCAATTCAGGAAAAATTTTCTAAAGTGAAAACAATTTCAAAAGTCCCAAGATTACTAAAACAAAAACAATCTAAAGTCCAATCTAAATTCAAAATGAACAGAAACAAAAGTCAAAAAATTTTAAGTCCCAAGTCAAAACTTCAAAGTCCTTAAAAAATTCTCAAAAAAATCTAAGTGTCAGAACAAGAAATCTTCAAAGTAGAATTGTCCAAAATTCAACCAAGTAAATTCCCCGTCAAAGACAAAAGGTTCTAAATTGATGAAAAATTAAAAATAATTTAAGTTGTAATAATTGAAGTAAAATGTTCCAAGTCCAAAGTTTATGAAATTATTACAAGTTCAAAAGTTGAAAAATTATCTAAGTGTAAAAATTATGAAATTTTTCTAAGTCCCAGAATGTTAAAATTATTCTAAGTTGAAGAATGCAATAATTTTTCAAGTCTCAAGAACAGAGGTTATGTTAAATTATGAAGTTAAAATGTGAGTTTTTACTAAATTAACCGTACCGGAATACAAATTAATACAAATATTACACTATAAAGGTCATACAGCAATACAATAATGGCACATTAAGTAATAAATGTTGAATACAGGTTGTAAATTATGTATGTTTACACCAAATCAATTGACAAATGAGAATTACTCGCTAACAACAAAAGTTAAGTCTTAAAGTTATACTAATTTTCATACTAAATTCTTTCAAAAAGGTTAATACACTAATTGTACACATCATCCTAGACTCAATGATAATAATTAAACACAAACTTAATTGTTATGCTAGTCAAATACACAAACAACAAGTTATAATATAAGTAAACTTACAGAATAAGTTTATACAATAAGAAAATGTTCTACTAAGTTAGAACAATATAATACCACGGGTGCAGAGAGAAACCTAGTGAGCAAATAACACTAAACTAAGAAGCTATTACTGATCTGCATACCATCAGGTGAGGTGCAGTTCAGTATGAAAATGGTAAATTATACAAACAAAACAAAGCCTATCTAGGTCCCTGTTCGCTGAGCGACAATTGTCATGGGTAGGTGTTTATACAAATAAAAATATATTTTAAGGTTACAAATGGGTTTTATTTCACAAAAATTCAATAATAATCGGGCGCCACCTGGGCGAAGACCCAGGAAATAAATTCGGATAGATACAAAATAAGGTAGAGATTAAACTTCTAATCTCAAAGGAGGGTGTGGCTAATCCACTAGGCTCGACAAACAAACAGGTTATAAGATTTTCTCTTGGAATCCACAGACATATGATCATTACAAAATATGATCTTATTAGAATCTAATTAGACCAATTGTCTAATTGGATTAATCAGACTAAAATAGTCAAAATATAAGTAAATCCAGTTACATTTCTATCAAGATTTACAAGAAATATAGAAATAAAGAAATAGAAATAGAAATATGGAAATATAGAAATAAGTATAGAAATATAGAAATAAGTATAGGGATCTTCTATATCGCGATCCTGTGAACAAACAAACTATGCTCAATACGGGTGTTATCAATTAGAACCCCTGTCTAATACAACGTGGTAAATACTTACCCCAAACGACAAATCGACCACCACGTGACTGACGCCATCGCCGGCCAGCAGCTCAAAAAGAAAATTACGCCATCCTCGGCACGACGCGGCTGCCAATCATTTCCAGCAACAACAGGATCGGCGAGATATCAGCCAAAATCAAATTTATTACGACTCAATCAAAAATGCGGTGCGTACATCATGGTGTCTCAGTAGGAAAGCCATGATGACGCTTGGCGAACAATGTTGCCAACCGAAAAACAAAACGTTCCAGATCCATAAAATAAATCGATATCTTGGGTAGAAATCAGAGAGAAAAGATACCACAACCCAGGCACAATGTGTCAAAATCTTCGACGTCAAAACACGAAAAATAAGCAAATACTAAGGGAAATGAATTAACAACATGTAATGTTATTTAAACATTACAACGCTCATCCCTTATTACGTGGGAACCTGATGAAATGTGGATGTTAATTTACATCTGCCTAACCCAAATGGAAATAGGCTTGAGTTTATGTACCTATATAAAATCTGCCCAATACTCCCTCAATCTAAAATCTCACAATCATCATCATCAATAACACCTCCGTTCAAAGCATCATTTAAAATTTGGTTCCGGCTCTTTTTCAACTCGTTATTAATGAAACTTTTTCGTCCGTCCTTTGCTCGCTGTTGTGATACACGTTCTGGAGGTGGCCTATCAACTAATCCTTTAGTAAATGTGTATATAACTGTTGTAAAGTCACCTTCAATGAACGCTAAATTTACGGTGTGACCAGTTTCAACTGTGCATAAATTTTCTTGTATTTGGTTAATAAATTCTATACTTATCATGTCGTATGTAGGTATTGGCACGTAGATATTTAATTTATCGTTCTTGTTCGGTCGAGCGACGATATATAGCGTATCAATATCCTTATTGTAACAGTACTCGGTGTCGTACATTAGTTTTTCGTCGACTAAATGTAGGTATAGATTGAACGCCAGTGAGATTTTTAGATCGGATTTGCAGCCCAAAGCTTTCATGTCTTCTTTTATTTTAGTTTCCACATCCATTTTGAAGTATTTTATGAGAATTTTAGTTCACCGAGTTGTTTACTGATAACTTTATAACCTCAATAATAAACAAACACAAATAGTCTCACGTGAAATGTCAAACCTATGTCAAGTCAAGTCCAAAGGAATTTGCGTTTCGTTATACTGCATCGCTAGACCAGTACAAATTGCATAAAAGATGACCACAAGTTCATTAATTTTATCATTACGCAAAGTATTGTTTTAACTGTTTCATAATTATAAAATGATTCTCAATAGGTATGCCACGTATTGTGAAGAGATTCCTCTCTTGGAGCCCTACCCACCAGGAGCTTGGTCCTTGTATCCTATGCCATTGGGTTACCCACTATTTATTATTTATTTTTAAATGAATTTATAATTATATTTTACATTTAAAACTTACATTTAAAATTCAATATATTATTGAAATTCAACCATTCCGCGATATTCGCCATCTTGCCGATTCTTTTTGTGAACTGCTAATTGGTTGTTGAAACGTAAACCTCCGCGCGGCAACTCACTTGCCTAGTGTAGGTACGAGTCGCTATACAAAATTAAATGAATGAGCGAAACTTTAGTTTCGAATGAAACCAAACTGCAGTTGACAATTTTGAGTTTCAATTGAGTTGCCTAAAGGCCGAAGGGGTTAATCTGACTGTCACATTTCTCGGGCAGAGGAGTTTGGCGGTCAGAATCGGGATCACAGGATCCCTAACCTATTATTACTATTTGTAGTCTTTGCCAAGGATAGCAGTCCCATCACGAAAAATGTTTAGCCATTGCGTGGATCAGCTGAAAATCGTTTCCAACTAACTGAGTTTTGAGAATCCTAGATAGAGACGTAAGAAGTTCAATTATTCATCATTCCCTGAGCCCATCTCTGAGTCTAACTAAGATGCGGCTGAACTTCGGTATTTCCCGTGAAGTGACTATTATATGACAACCCTAACCTATTGGCGATATTGAAGTATTGCAAATAGACCTTTCAAGGGCTCTTACTACCCGTAATAACAGTCATGGATGCTTGAAAGGCTCTCCGTGACATGACCAGACTAATTCAAATTGCCTTAATGAATACTAGCCTTAGCACGAAATACTATCGAATTCGTAATGTAAAGGCACAAAACACTTATATCCTACGTGTAAAGGTATCGACAGAGCGAGCAAGAACGGAGCATGGTGATTAGCGGGCTACACACGCACACAGGTTATCAAGAGGCAGACTGCCAATCACAATGCTCCGTTCTCTCGAAACCGTAACATTACGAATTCGATAAGAGTTCATGCTAGTGCTCTGACAGTTAAACGTGCTCTCCTAGACACGACCAGACCGATGCCAATAGCCATAATTGTACGTCATGCATATGAATATTTGCGTCGAGCGAGAATCGAACCCGCGCCTTCGCGTAACAGTCGCGTTCAATACCGTAACGCCACAGAGGCTGTGCTGTCAGAACAATGTTAACTATTATCTTAATCATCACAATTACACTTCATAAAAAACAACCGCCATTTTTGTACATACACCATGTGTGAACCAATTAACTAATTAATTTTTTTCATGGCGGATAATCCTGGTCAAGGATATGTCATATTAATACTAGTGTGGATTACAACATAAATGGGCTTAAGAGTGTTCATAACACTGAATTTACACTAATGTCTGTGCTCGTGTGGATGTCGGATATAACGGCTTTTAACTTAGCATAACTCAGTCATTCTTTTTTATTACTTAAAGTGAACGCAACTCCAACGCAGGAGGCGTGGGTTTGATCCCCGCTCAGTGAAAATATTTGTAGGTATGCATGAATATGGCTATTTGCGCTGGTCTGGTCGTTTCTCGGAGAGCACGTTAAGCTGTCGATCGCGGTTGCCATATGAACATCTATGGCAGTAGTTATGGGTAGTTGAAGCCCTAAAATCCAACACTAACTGCAATACTAATACAAGGGGAAGTAGTAAGCCTTCCTGAAGACCTATGCTCGGGCCCTCTCCGTGAGTAGCGGCGCTGTGGTGAAAGTTTATTTTAAATTACTACAGCACGATGGCAATTCCGAAATGCCGTCGATTCGACAGAAGAAGATCTTCAATACTTCGATATCACCTATGACATTATGGAGGCCAAATGGCAGTCCGTTCACAGAAAATATCGAAGTTCCGCAACGCAGTTTAAGTGCCAAAAGCGGACCTGGATTTCAAGGACAGCTTCGTAAGTGACCGGGACCGGACCGGATAGATGATGATGATTGATTAAGGTGAATATAGAAGGTATTCAATCAATCAAACAAAGCTAGGAATAGCATTCCGCCATTTGAGTATTGACGTCATCAGTGTTTTAGCATGTTATCGATATTAATGAGCCAGACACAAAACAGTTTCAACCTGTTTACGTTCTGTATTGATGAATTGGAAGTTTTCTTAGCATTTTTGTTTAAGAGTACGCTGTTCAATCTTTCAATCAATTCCTTGTCAGCGCACGTGTTTCGTTTTTCCTACAGTCCCGGGTCCTTTAAGCGGGGCGTGAAAAAGCATCTGATGAAGCCGTCAAGCTGAGCGCCACCATTGTAGCACTGAACGTGTTTGCAATGGTGAACCCCTTTCATGAGACTTTGCCTTCAGCTTAACATCAGGCGAGGTGAAGTCAAATTGACGTGTCATAAATAAATAAAAAATCAATAAAGTTATTAGTAATCTTAGACTAAGTTTACGCGGGGTAAGTGGCTACCTATGTCTAGAATAACTATAATAATGTCGCGCTATGCCTAAATGTCAATATCGATTTGCTTTCAGCCCATAGACAAAGGATAAGGGTCAATTTATACTAGCGCAGAGTTGAAGCTCATCGAAGCGTCAAATTTTTTACAACTTTACATACCGCACGAATGCGCGCGTTTTCGCCAGAATCCGCACGCACTCTTTGGAATGTTTGTCACTATAATTATCGGCGCGGCCCCATATCCGGGGGCTAGATGGGGACACCATGGTTCCCACATTAGGGGAAGGGGGTCATCTTAAAGGGATGTCTCCGGGTCTGCCGGGGTGCGAGAGATATGTGTTGTATAATCTCACCTCCGGCAATCAAAAGCTCATAGACGGCGTGCGTTTTGGTCGGTTCGAGTTAGACATAATCGCCTCCATCGACTTTGGTGAGGGCGCTATCTGTAGAGTTTTTGCACATGAACAAAAAGGAAGCGATTCCTGGTGACCTAGCCAAAATGCATTCGTTTCGAATCTACATTCGTCATCGCTCTGAAAATGTATGGGAGTGACATTTATTGTCGGAATTGGATCACATGACATTTCGACAACGAATGTCCTTCCCATACATTTTCAGAGCAATGACGAATGTAGATTTGGAACGAATGCATTTTGGCTAAGTCCCCTTATCACATACCTATATTTTTGAAATTTAAATTTCGAAATCGTTCAAAACCGTTCGTTCGTAACTCTGTTAGATGTATTTAAAACATAGCAAAATTCCATTCCAAATAATAACATCGTCTTTAAGTAATTCCGTTAGTAACTAGAATAACAATGTACCTATGTAAATACATAATACATACAATATTAAGCTGTTTTGGGTCGGCGCGTTAGGCGCGTCGCTCACTAGAGGGAGCCGACGACGAGACAACTATGTCGCGACGGGATGTCGTCGTCGTCGCAGCATGGTGTCTTTGTAAAATCGAGTGCGTGCGGCTATGATTATTTCTATCTATGTATTAAATTTCATTCAACTGCAATGGACGCCTGAAAGAAAGTACACGACCGTTGGGTGCGCATTTTTCATGATATTGTTTGTATAATCAAGATGGAGGGACCTAGGCTTCGCTCGGATAGGAGCTTGAGAAAATAGTTCTCTTTGATTAGGGAACTCACCAAAGTGATAATGCTTATTGTTTGCTGTAACACATTCACGATTACGATTATATAGAGGATATAGAGTTATATAGAGGCGCCCTATGGAGAGCCGTACCTAATATTGTTCGATTGCTACACTATATATTTTAATAAATGAGATACAATGCTTAAAAAAAATTAAAAATAAAAAAATTGATGGATATATTTGATATAAATGGTTTTGCTAGGCTGTCTCTCGAATCTAAGGATCCGCTTGCTCCTCTTCCTTTTAGTTTGGCTTATACGATTCTTTTAGGAGCGTGACGTCTGATTTTCCTTCCAAGAGAGCTGAGATCCTGATCTGTCAATGAGTAGGTGCTTCGGTGTTGTTGCTTTGTCGCCGCATATCTTACGTTAATGTAAATAATTAGATCAATTCAAATATTTTTACATATTTCTGTCCCTGATAATACGAAGAATGTATCTAATAAAAAGTAAAAATAATAAATAAACGAGTTCATCCTCACACACTACGACCGGAAACGGTGCACATGAAAGGAGTTTCATCCTGCGCCCGCTCAAGCTGTGGAATGAGCTCCCTGCCGTGGTTTTCCCAAACGACTACAATATGGGGTTCTTCAAGAAGGGCATTAGAAGGTTTGTAAGCAGCACGTGTGTGACGTCTCTGGTGTTGCAAACGTCCATAAGCCACGGTGACCGCTTCCCATCAGGTGAGCCGTGGGCTTGTCTGCCACCTAAGTGGTATATAAAAAAAGCAAACTTGTTCAAAAAGCCGGCATACTGAATACATGCAGAATTGTGAGAAAGTTCCTGCAAATAGACGAAGCTGAAATCATACACCCTCAATCACACTCCCAAACACCGCATTTAAATGGTTTCGGCCCATAAATGTGGTTAATACCAGCTCAATGAGCTGAGAGTAAAAAATTACACCAAAATAATAATAATAATAATTCATGTCTTTATTGTACACCAAGGATAAAATAATACAGAACAAAATACATGTTTGTACATGTTACAATTTGGCGGCCTTATCGCTCTACGGCAATTTCTTTCAGGCGACCATAAAATGGAGAGGAAAAAATAGAAGAAAAGTGTTTCTGGGCAGTTTGGTGTGCTACAATATTATATGGAACACAATAAGCTAGCTAATAATATGCAATATACACATACATATACACACCTATATACTATATATACATATACACACACACACATACTTAGGTATAAGTACACAAACATATACATATAGACAAATAGGTACCTACTATTGTTTTCCTAATTCATCCTAATGATATTACTACCTAACTACATACATATTAGGTAATTATAATTATATAAAATACAGGGAAAAAAAATTAAAGGTCTTATCAAAATTCTGTGAATGTATGTTGTTTAGTATAATATCTCCTCTTAATTTAGTATCATCATAAGTTATTTATAGCTGTTAATCTATAAATTCATATTAAACATTGTCATTCATGCACAAACATTCAAGATTCCGAAAACATTATCTAAAACTAAGTAGAATTAAACGTCATTATACGACCGAAGTAAATACGAAAATAAATGGACGTATTAAAACTAAACTTAAAGATGTACATAACATAACATAACATAAACTCACGCCTTCATCCCCGAAGAGGTAGGCAGAGGTGTTAGCACCCACATTTCGCCAGTTTATGTTTAGTTCCCAATGTAATAGGTGGCGAGCCTATTGCCATTAACCGGGCACTTATAAGCCTGCAATAAATACACACATAACTTCGAAAAGCATCGCATATTCATTGGTGTGTGCCATGGTAAAACCTGGGATCGAACCCGAGACCTCGTCTCAGCAGTCCATTACCCATACCACTAGGCTACCGCGGCTCACTTAAATATTTGTGCATATAAATTGTCAGATATTGAGACTGAGCGAGAATCGTATTCTATTTTTTTATTGTGCGCAAAATCCCCACGGATACAACCTCCATCAAGGCGGTGGAGGTGATTATATCGGACTCGAAACGACCAAAAACGCACACTGTCTATGGATCTTTAATTGCCAGAGCTGAAATTATACAAGACGTCTCTCGCACCCCGGCAGACATAATCTGGCGAACACAAATATTATAATTTGAGCTCAATGTCATTTGGGAATCACATTCAGTAAAGTAGTCAGATAAAGTAGACGAATATCTTGATGATAAAAATGTGAAATAAAAATAAAAATGCGTGGTCATAATAATCTCTTGCTCTTGCACCCAGTTATTATAAATAAACAGAACTAAATATTAAACTAAATATTAAAAAGAAAATGAAGAATAACGATAATCTACCTGAGTTTCTTGCTGGTCTCTTCTCAGGAGATTTAATTACCGAACTAGCGAAAGAATCATTTTCAAATGATTTATTTACTAAGTATTTTATTTATTACAAATTATAATATTTTTGACAAATGTAGGTACATAATTATTGTAAAACTTTGACATTCATAAGTGCTCTTTATGTGCCTAAACTGAATAAATGAAATTGATTTTTTGATTCTTCTTCTTTGATTCTTTGAGCCTCGATATCCTATGCAACGTGCTCACATTACCACCTCACATTTTGCTCTTGTGAGTGACGGCCCTAAATACCGAGGTCGCGGTCTAAAACAGGAATGATGTCATCGCATGGCGACGAAGTTCTTTTATTTTGGGCTTTGTTAGACGCGTTTCTGTATAATTTAAAGATGTATTTAGATAGATATACACGAATACCAATGATAGTTGTTAACACAGTAACCAAGTACTTAATATTTAAGACTCAAATAAGAATGATAAATTGACTTCACCTCGGTTGATGGTAAGCTGAAGGCAAAGTCTCGGGAAAGAGGGTCACCATTACAAAGTGTTACAATGGTGGCGCTCAGCTTGACGGCCTCATCAGAGATGCTTGTTCACACCCCGCTTAAAGGACCCGGGACTGTAGGAAGATGGAAACACGAGCTGGTAAGGAATTCAAAGACTCACCGAACCGCTTGGTTCTTGATGAAATATTCTGCACCTTATGCGGGTGACATCTAAATCCTGATGACATCTGATGTGTTTTTGGTTTTGATTCTCTTAATACACACCTATAAGAGTACGAAATAATATCGAATTGGTAACGTAAAGGTATCGAGAAAACGGAGCGATTGGCAGGTTCCACGCACATACAGGGCTCGTCCCATAAACTTCTAAAACAGGGCAATAATTGAATGGTTGTCATACCACCAACTGCAAACGTAATTTTGTAATGCTAAATGTTATGGGATTACAAAGTTATTTATACAATTGGAAGTACGACAGCCGTTCAATTCATAATTCTCTGAACCTTTTCCCAACTCAGTTGGGGCCGGCTTTCCAGTCTAACTGTGATGCGGCTGCAATCTGACCTCCACAACCAATGGTCCAATGACCAATGGCGATATCGAAGTTCCAAGTTAGACTGCTTGGCCTTCTGAGGGCTCCAGCTACCCGTAACAGCCGGCTGTTAAATTATTGACCTATTTTATTGATTTTTTATAGGCCTGCAGGTTCATAGTACGGTCACTGCAATAATATATATACACTTTGGAACCTTGTCACAATAATAAATGACAAGCCAACATTATGACATGAAACGGTAAAATTCGACAAGTTTAATGTGAAAACGTTCTAAAACGTATACATATTATTGCAGGTGACTGTATCAACTGTTGCCTGCTACAGGCAGGTAGCTAATCGTCTAACTACCGTAATTCTTGGCTCTATCGACACGTTTACGTTACGAATTCGATAGCGTTTCGTGGTTAGAGTACTGGGTGGGGATCTAAACACAACTAAATACATTATATCGAATTGTGGTGTTCACGATTACCTAGCGTGAGACCTTGGAGCGATTACGTCATCCCACGAATATAGTTTTGCGAGAGTGAATTTATTCATAGCAGGCATTATATTATCTGTAGTAGATTTAGAATAAGAACTTAGAGTTTTTTTTTATTTATTACATGTGCTGTTGCCCGTGGCTCCGTGAAGTTTCTAACCCTTTTTGCGTTCTACTTTTGTAGACATTAAAAAGACCTATATACCTGTATTACATCATTCAAATCAAATCAAATCAAAAATCATTTATTCTGCATAGACCAGTAAACGGCACTTACAAAACGTCAATATTAACAACATTTTATCAAATACAAATGGACCACTGGTTCGAAACGCGGCCCCGACCTGAGAAGAGTCCGGCAAGAAACTCAGCGGGCTTTTCTTTTTTTTTTGGTCTATTTACAATAATTTACTTAGTCTAGATACAAAATTTAGCTGAGTAGCAAGTTGAGTGAACAGCTCATTTTCAGGCTTGTTTATCACTCAAATAATCCTGGATTTTATTTATTATCATTTTGTTCTATCATCAATAGTTTTCGCAGTGCACGCCTAAAAAGATTTTCAATTTTCCATATTTTTTACAATAGTAAGTACCTAAGTATTGCGTTTATGTTACGGATCTCCAATTTATTTGAAAATAAATTATAGCCTGTATAATCCTAAATATTGTAACTTTCTATATGTGAAAGAACTATTGATATCGGTCCAGTAGTCTCGGAGCCTATTCATTACAAACAAACAAAAAAAAATATTAGTGTAGAAATATTACCACATTTTGCCCGTTCAAGTAGAATATAAGGTCAATTCCTAACTCTTTTTATGGGTATCGTTCAAGGTGACTAAGGAATAGGGTTGTCCTTCATTCGACAGTAAACCGGCTTCGCCCGTGTGAAGTCTGTAGCACTAGCATGAACTCCTATCGGATTCGTAATGTAAAGGTTTCAAGAGAACGGAGCATTTTGATTGGCATTCTGCCTCTTGTTAATCTGTGTGCGTGTGTAGCCCGCCAATCGCAATGCTCCGTTCTGTCGATACCTTTATAAATTCGATAGTATTTCGTGCTAAGGCTACCTACTGGCTTAAAGTTTTAGCCTTTGTTATGATTCAAAGACCCTAGACAAGTGTCAATCCTTTTGTAGAATGGAATCGAATATACTTATCGATCTATGTATTGGAGTTGACATTCGTTCGCGCCTGTCATAAATGTCAGAAACGTCAAAGTATTTGTCAGTCCCATACATTGAACGTGATACTATTCTAATCTAACCTGGAGCTCTAGCCAAAATGCATTCGTTCCGAATCTACATTCGTCATCGCTCTGAAAATGTATGTGAGTGACATTTGTTGTCGGAATCGGATCACATGACATTCGATAACAAATGTCACTCCCACTGGAAGAGATCGCTTCTAGTAATAAGGCCGCCCATTGTTTATACAATTATTCACGTATATATAGGTATACGGTATGTTTTGTAATTGTAATTTTATGTTTTTGATGTACAATAAAGAGTTTTCTATCTATCTATCTATCTTTCTATCTACAAAACGACTACCAACGATTTATCACTTGTCTAGGCTCCAGAACAATCATCTATCTCCATGCCAAGTTTCATAACGATTCGTCCAGCCGTTTACGAAGAATAAGTTAAATAAATTTAAATGAGTTCGTCGACATTTTTACGAAATTCACCCGTATTTTTTGTAGAGTAATAAAAGTCCATTTGCAAATTAATTACAGAGTACACATTCGTTTTATTGTCACATCTGCATACGTATTGCCTACACAATGGCAACTGTGACATAATTTTTATTCTCAATAGTCACAGAACAGGAAAAACTATTAGAAATGTAACACGGCAAACTCAGTAGTGGATCCGATGTCGCCAAACACACCTACAATGGTTAATAACACGTTGCATTACTACTGTCGTATTTATATACTGCCTTCAATGCGCAATTAACTCAAATCACACGTACTACAAAACGAAAACACAATTAAACCGTTCAAAATAGAGATAACTTTCCTACGGATGAAAATATAGGTATTTATGACGTTTCATACTTTGAATCGAACAAGCATGGATAATTACGAAAAAGTTTAGACATGCCTAATGTATCTATGTTAGTGAATTCTAAGAAAGTCATCTAAAACTTTTACGTCTTACTCAATAACGTGCATATTATTATTGTCAAATATGTCCTTCGTTGCGTAAAAACGTACAGACAGCAACGACACGCGTATCCCGTCTACTTCACACTTCCACTAGTGTTTTTTTTTCCAATGTAAATTTCCAATTATATACTTATGGTACTACGTAATGTTAGATTAGTCTATAAATATTAAATTAAGGGGAAACTTAGTGTAGTAATCTCTGTGTACCTAAATGAATTTTCTCTGAAATTTGCAAAGTTACACAAAACTTTTGACTAAATTCAAATTCAAATTATATTTATTCAAGGCAACTATGTAGGCCCAATGTTGTTATACTTTGTAAAATATAGCTTGGGTCCTGTGACAGATGTCAAAATGAGGTTCATAGGGATGTACGAAATTCGATGAAAATATCGATACTACCAGCTATTATTGATGCATGTTACATACAATTAGGTTTAATTTAATTGTATGTTTGTATTTAATTGTAATGAGAACGGAATATACGTAGCATACAAGGCGTCGGCACTCGTACTGATGAGAATGAGTGGAGTGGATCAGTGGAAGTTCATATCAAACAAGATGTTGGCGCGTGTATCTTATGCCTATATCATGGCCCAAGAGCCAAACGCGGCGTGTCTTCTTACAAAATCCAAGAACAGGTTCATGGCTTTGATGGATTGAATGTAGGATTTTATTTACTCAATATTATTTAGGACCAAGTATATTGAAATAAAAATATTATTATGATATTAAAATACCTAAGCAATAAGATTAAATTCTAATTATTTTTTTCTAATATTAATTTCAATTTTAAATTAAGCTTTATTCAAAATATGGATAGTTTATAGTATGTGGTCACGATGATTCATCGCCCATCACTAATTAGCTCGGTATGCCCATAAAGTATGACATTGACAGCTACTACATTCATTATTAGAAAATTCAAGACTTCATGTGCGGGATTTCACTGACAGCTGTCATAGGACCCAAGCTACATTTTACAAAGTATAGTAACAATTTTATTACTCTTATTAAGTATATCTATTGTTAGTAAAAAACGATATCAGTGAACACATTATTTCAATTATTTTTTAAATTAATATTATTTCATATTATTGGATTATTACATACTAAAGGTACAAAATATTTAGTAACTCTAAACTGCTAGAACCAGAAATGATACCGTAGCTGCAAGCCCTAATGTTCATATTGTATCGCTGTAGAGTAATTGGATAGACAGTTGTTTGATCTGTGGCGTCGCCTGCCGCATGTCGTTCGCACAAATTCAATTAGGTAATCTATCTTGGTCAAGGCCATGGTTGTCAATGGTTAATCAATTGATTTAGGCATCGTGCTATTGGATGAAACAATACGAGTGTGTTTTTACGCTATTCAGTAGGTATATTTCTTTTTTTGTAAAACTTGGGTGGCAGACAGGGCCCACCTGATGGAAAATGGTTACCCTGGCCTATAGCCGACCATGTAGAGAGGAGGACAGAGGCGGTAGAAGGGTGAAGGTTATCAGAATTTCTGTGCTGTCAGTGCAGAAGACAAGCAAAGTTACACAATACGAAACCTGTCCAGTGAGCTCAAGCTACCCTACTCACCGCCAGAAAACAACACAAGGTTATTATTAGCCACGGTATTCTGTAGGGCGGAGGTACTTCCAGTCGGATTGCTCAATTGATTAAGGTAGACATGACACTATCATGTCTACCTTAATCACCTAATATTTTTCTAATAGGTTTCCATTACGTTTGTAAACATTTTACCATCGGGTAGGACTTACAAAAATAGGCAAGTAGCTAACGATATTTGGGTCTCTTTTGCGGTAAAGCAGACATGATTCAAAGAAAATGATGGCATTCTAGTGGCACTTTTTGTGCCTCCAAGTGTACGATTACCCCAACTACTACAAAACCTTGCCAAATTAGATGCCGTGCACTAAACATACGCGCAAGCTTTTGAACTTCTTGCTGTAGTTTTTCCAAGCGAATACGGGCTAAAACGGCATTAGAATGTTTCTTCAGGGTTGGCAGCACGAGTGTGATAGACGAGATAGGCCAGAGCGACCACTTTTCATCAGGTGGACTCGTACTTGACTGTCACTTAAGTGGTATAAAAATGAGATATATAAACATTTTACCAAAAAGAAGATTTCTTGTGAGCGGCCCATGATGCTTCCTCTTCTTTTTTGTTGGGTTAACTACATATCATTGTCAGATTCCGTTAGCCCCATGTACAGCGGTGGACTGTCAGGGTAGGCGACTTTGAATTGCCATCATGGTGCAGTAATTACTTTCACGGTGGTACCGCTATTCACGGAGGAGGCCCAAGCGTTGCTATTATAGCTCTTACCTCATCTCCTGGTGCTAATATCTTTATTCTGTGTGCTAATACAGCTATACGGTATGTACCTGTACAGGGTGTATAACTCCTCCTCTCCCTCAAAGATATATATAGCTCGAAGGATTGGGACAGTCAAGGTACCGTTAGATTCGTCTTAAATGTTAAGTATCCTTTAATAAATAAAATATACTATGACAATGTACAGTCAACAAAATATATACGAAACCACATTTACATACAATGTAGTATGAAAAAGTGGTAGCATGGCAACAACGCTACCTACACTTATGGTACGCATAGGTCTACTAACTTGTGTTATCTGTTCTCAAATATGAATAAACATAAATTTAGAAACATTAAATAAATATACATCATTGAAACATAGAAACACCCAGACCAATGCAAATATTCATATTTGCTGCCGCCACGCCACAGAGGTCATTAGTCATCGTTAACATGTTTTGAAAAAAGAATATGGCAAAAATTTCGTGGTAATTAATTTTAAACATTTATATTTGATTCTGAAGTACCTAGACAAATTATATGCCAAGCAAAATATATTTTGACTTGTTTTACTCGTAAGAAGTGGTTTTTTAATTATTAAATTATACATTATTATGAGATTGTGGTTGTTGGATTCCCCAAAATGCATTTATAAGACGAACCTAATGTCGAACTGACTTTAGCTTGACATTATAGAGTTGCGTTATCGCTCATTGCGTATAAGTTTAAAACAAAAAACACAATTGAAGGACCTTAACGCCCTCTATCTCTATTTTTCCTATATGTTGGCAACCCTGTATGTGTTACAGTTAAAAGGTTGGTCACGTTCAATTGTCTCATTTGATATTTCGTAAGTTTATTTTGTACTATGGTAGTCCCGTATCTTCTAACGTAAGTAGCGTAAGTAACTTAAGTAGGGTTTGATATCCGTTCAGTGCAAATATTACAGATATTATGTAGCCTGGATTTATTATCCAGGTATAAAAACTGCGTCAGCCTAGTGATATAGGTAATAGACTGCTGAGACGAGGTCTCGAGTTCGATCCCAGGTATAAGTAATAACTTTTCGATGCTTTTCGACGTTATGTGGGTATTTATCGTAGGTTTATAAGTGCCCGGTTAATGGCAATAGGCTCGCCACCTATTACATTGGGACCTAAACATAAACTGTCGAAATGTGGGCGCTAGCACCTTTGCCTACCCCTTCGGGGATGAGGGCGAGAGCTTATGTGATCTTATGTTATGGATTTATTATTTTTATTGGCCTCAGTAACTGTTTCCGTGCCTCGAAGAGCACGTACCCGGTTGTCATATGAACAGCAACAATCGTTAAGGGTAGGGGGAGCCCTTAAAAGTTCCACAATTGCTCTAATTGCAATATTTCGATAGCTGCTCCTCTGACTGTAGAAATTAATAGTTGACATTCCTTGACATTTATTTCATCATCAGCCAGCAGCAGTTCACTGCTGGACATAGGCCTCTCCTATGTCACGCCACTTAGCCCGGTCTTCGGCTGTCCTCCTCCACTCCGCATCAGCCACTCTGCGTATATCGTCGCTCAATCTAGTCACAGGGCGCCCCACACTACGTTTGCCGGTTCGCGGTCTCCACTCAAAGACTCGTCTACACCAACGGTTATCGGTCCTACCACAGATATGACCAGCTCACAGTAACAACATTGATTCTAATGGTTTGGGTAAATGTATTGCACCAGAGTATTTAGTAGCTTGGTTAAAGTTATCTTTTTGATAGAATTTGACGTTTGAGCGTGGCTGGTTATAGTTAGCGTGTTTTATACCTGACTGGTATTTTAACTGCACTGTTGATGTTAAAGTAAGATCGTGCAACCCAGGCTAAGTAATTGTTTGTAAACAGACCTGAGACTTCTCAGGTTAGGGCCGCGTTTCGAACCGGAAAAATATTGATTATAATGGGTAAAAAGTCCATAATGAGATCACAATTGTACCTAATATAAAAAATATAAAGAACCAAAAACATCAAACGCAGTAGGTACTCAATCACTAAGATCATTGTTATCATCATTAGGTATTTTCTTGCTCACTAATGTCTACAGAAAGTAAAGAAACATAAAATGGGTGGTAATACTGTGAAATTGCTCCACTGTTACATAAAGATAGTAAATCAGTATGTAATACCCTGGTTATGGCAAATCTGTCGTTTTGCGAATCTGGGATTTTGCTATTCTGGGATTTTGCGTATCTGTCCTTTTGCTACTAACCCGTAAGAACATGTAAACGTTTTAGAACTTTTTCACATTAAACTTCTCGAATTTTACCGTTTCATGTCATAATGTTGACTTGTCATTTATTATTGTGACAAGGTTCCAAAGTGTATACATATTACTGCAGGTGACCGTACAATACAATAAATAATAAAATATATATTGGAGCCAAAGTAATTCTCATCTGCAAACTGTTATATAATCTAATAATATAATCCTTCTGATTGACAGATGAGTCTCTGGCTGGTAAGCTGGACTCTTCTGTATTCTGCCCGTTTGGATTTTAAAAGAATCTTTAAATTAATATTACTGCGAATCTTCTCTAAATTGAATGGAAAATCAATCATCACAAAAAACCATCACCATCACTATCACTACATAGTATAAAATAAAGTCGCGTTTTCTGTCCCTATTTTTCTTGTCCCTTTGTATGCTTAAATCTTTAGAACTACGCAACGGATTTTGATGCGGTTTGTTTCAATAGATAGAATGGTTAAAGAGGAAGGTTTATATGTATATAACATAACATCATGCTACGACTAACAGGTGCGGAGCAGGAATGAAAATGTTGCAAAAACGGGGTGACGCAGACTCAGTATTAATAATATGTATTATAAATTAAATTTAATTGAATTATGTATTTAATGTCAGCAATAATGTAAGGGCCTAGAAGGCGGCAATGTTCTTGTTTATTATTGTAAAGTATAATAATAACAATCAGCTGTATCATATCTCATTTTAAGTGAACTGTATTGTTTTTATGAGAAATAAATATCTTTAAACCGAAGTCGCGCGGGTCAGCTAGTCAAAATATAAATGTTAAATCTATTCTATGTAGTTATAAATCTATAGGTACTAATCTACAGTCAGCATTAAAAGTACTTGACTTAAAACATTCCTGAATTATATTTTTGGTAACTATCGCTAGTGCTAAAATGTTAATAATTGACCGATGATTTGGATTTGGTACTATCGTGAAAAGTTGATGATCCAAAACTCTGTCACAACAGTCTGAGAACGCTTTCCATCAGGTGGGTTGCAACCTAAGTGGTATGAAAAGCCCATGAGAAGAGATAGGGTGGTCCACTCCGCCAGAAATAAAAAAAAAGTGACGTAAATAAGCGAAGCGTTGATACAGTCAGTGACAAAACTTACTAAACTTTAACTAGAAAGTTAGAAAAAAGAAAGATGTAATAGAGAAACCAATTTTTGTAATAAATAATAAAATAATATAATAAAAAATAAAATGATGTATTTTATTTTTATGAGGTATATGATGACATAAAATAAGAATATCATGAATGAAACTCAGGTAACATTTTTAAACATTAATATAAAATTGTTCTTGTACATTTCTGGTTTCATACGGTAAACAATATATTTTTAAGTTAATCTTAGCCGTATGATATTATTGAAATATGTATTATCTTAAATTAATCATCTATTATAATGAGTGGCAGCAAAAATATATTTTATATGAATACATACATCCTTTTAGGCCTTTTTGAAACATGTAGAAAAATTTATAAACTCATCTTTTGAGACGA
Source organism: Pelosia muscerda (assembly GCA_963691645.1). Taxonomy (NCBI): domain Eukaryota; kingdom Metazoa; phylum Arthropoda; class Insecta; order Lepidoptera; family Erebidae; genus Pelosia; species Pelosia muscerda. Next base: position 14,988,917 of record OY829109.1, on the reverse strand, counting down.
ACGAATAAGGAGGTAATTATATATTGGAGCCATGACGTTATTAAAGATCATAATCGACATGAAAAATCAAGTTTTATAGACATACCATACATTTAACATTGATTATAATTATACAAGTGAAAAGTATTGTAATAGGAAGTGCTTTATAAGACATATAATAATATGGACAAATATATGAATATTTTCAAATGTTCTAAATATACGTTAGTATAATATAGAATTTTATTAAAAAATAATATCAAACTCACAAAAATGGAATAAGCTTATTTATAAATGCCTTGTTCAAAAAAACTTAAGTAAAGAACAATGGGTAATTTTGTATGGAACCCGTACCCACTTTGTAGCATTTTAGACTAGGTGTAATTTAGAAGAGGCCTAATTGAGTAACTCGAAAATAAGTGAACGAATGAATGAATGAATGAAAGACCGAAGTTATGATAACTTCTTTGTAACATTTTTAATTGCCAATAATCGCACTTTTTCTGCTTTTTGGACTAAATAAATAGGTAACCAGTCATTTTTTCTGTCTTAAGAGAGCGATATAGCTTCCTATCGTTGGTTTTTGGTACAGAAAAAATATTAAATAAGAACTATCAATCTTAAATAGCACAGTTTTATTAAATTGTATTGTTACTTTCAATGATTATATCATCCCAGGCACTTGCCGGACCTACGAAGTTATCTAGGTGCCTGCCAACACCTAAGTACCATATTATGCTAATAGTATGGGCACAAGCACCTAGAGTTCTCATACCCGTCATGCAGGAGCAATAATACGCTTCGATGGCTTCTCTGCCCTGGACATTAACCTTGATTAAAATATATGTGTAATATATTTTATTTGACACGTGCCTCGATAATATGCGGCCTCTAATTAACGAGCAGTTTTCGGTTACTAGCCCATGCTGCGACATTCTAGGGCTACGGCTCGAAGATACCCTCAATATTATCTCCACCTCGCAAATGCTCGGCAAATCAAATCAAATCAATCAAATCTCCATCAATATTATATACCGCGTTCACCTTCCATTTTTTTGAAGCAGATGAGTAATAATAATAATCCAATCGTTAAGTAATACACTGAAGTGCGTTGTGAAAGCCGAGGTTGTAAATAAAATTAAGAATAAAATAAACTAAGATATGCGCGAGCGCTCAAATACAGTTCCTATCAGGTACTAACTACTGACGACACACCGACGCTAGCACAAAATAGTTCGAACTACCCACCTAATCGATAAAATCAAAAAAAAATTGAACGTGCGTGGGTCGATTTTACTAAGGATTTTCGGTATTTTCAACATCAAATATCTTTATTCCTACATAAGTTACAAAGTTGCTCCAATACAAAAAATATCTACGTTTTCAAAGACCTTTCGAATGGTACCAATTTCAACTTGCTACAAACTGGGTACGTTCTGACCCATGTCCTTTAAAAACTATGATGACATTAGAGACTCTTACATTATACTTATGTGCTTAAAATAGAAAAAACGTCTAAATAACTAAAACAACATATACCATGCGCAATATAAATCTTGAGGGCACCCATCAATTCATCGATTTATTTTGTTATGAATTTACCAAAAAATTACAATTTGAAATTCGATTTTATAACTTTCTTTTCAAACGAAACGTCTTCATGACTAAAAAGCTTTAATGAAGAAATAAAAACCGCATAGGATCTTTAAACTTTTAAATTAAGAATATTTTAACTGATTTGAAAGGCCCTCTCAAAAGCAAATTGAACAAAAATACACGTATCTATACAAGTCAATAAAGATCATTACAACATAGAGAGCTTCTTTGACTTTTTAACGAATAGTTATTGAGGACTACAAAAACATTTGTAAATAATAATTTTCATATTTATAAACGTTCTGTATGTCAGTGTACAGCAATTTTTAGAGCGTGTGAAGACACTTAAGGATAATATTGAGGAATTTTGAGATCTGATCATGAAGTTTTGAGAGAGATCAAATAAAAATAAATGTACCTGAGTACCTGAATTTATTTTACTTCAGTTTTTCAATTCTAATGAGATTCTTGACGTCAAATCGACGTTCTAAAATTATTCAAGGCCACTGATATTAAAAGTCAAAGTCAAATAGAAGTTGTAATCATTTTCATAGCGCATAATATAACCGACATTGTATTCCCATCTCAGAAATGCAATTGATTAGAAAATTTCTTAATCTGTGTTGTAAACCGCTGGTTTATCGGCAGCGTCGTTCATTTTCAAATAATAGCTTCTGATGACCACGAGGAAATATATGCTGAGTACTGAAAAATAAATAGATATGCCGATAAATTATACATATAGGGTAGTATTCACTGTTAAATCGATCGGGATATTTACCATGTTTAAAACCCAAACAAACGGCATCTCCAAAAACCGTGCGAGCCGATACAGTGAGCGTGATCATGGCGCTTGCAACAGCGCCGAAATATCGGTTACGCGAAGAAATCAACAAACATGGTAAATATCCCGATCGATTTAACAGTGAATATGTAAATGACCATGTCAATCTAAAATCATAAATTTATAGGATAGTATTTGGAGTGACTGTAAAATAAAGTTTAATTGTTAAAAATAATTAATTTACGTTATAGTATTACTAAGTGAGCGACTGACTGCGAGTGACGAGAAATTAACAGAACAGCAACTTACAAACATTAATTTGAGTTACAATACAAAATGAAAAAAATAAATTACCACGAAGGCTAATGCGGTAGCTTCGTTTCCGCATTAGCCTTCTAACCTAACCTATCCAAGTCGGTGCGCTTGTGCGCACCGTTTTGGATAGGTTAGGTTAGAATTTAGAATTTAGTTAGAATTAATGATTTGCATTTCAATATTGTTTTCGACTTAAATAATTTTTTTCCCGCTGAATGGAGATTTTTTTTTTATTCTAACGTGTATTTTCTGTATATCATGAATGAAACCCATGTCTGTTTTGGCTTTTATGTGTTCACATAGCATAGCCCTAGTTATAGAACTACATTTCAGCGTGATCAAATTCATAACAAAAAAAAATCCCGCTGGCTGGAGGTTTGGTTTCTATCATCATTTATTCTGAAAATAATACGGAACAAATTCTAGTTCTATTACCATTCGATAGCTCAAATATACCGGCATATTACCTATAGGAACTTAGGCCTACAGGGCAACTGTTCCCGTTGAATATAGTAACGTGTTTTATCATTCCCCAAAAAGTAATATGGTAAAAGAAATATTAGAAATGTCTAGAATAGATTATTTTAAGCCCAAAACGAACCGATTGGTATTATCGAAATATTATTGCATGGAACAGAAGCACGAGCAATATAAAATATACTATCTGATGCTCACGGCATGACTGCTTCGAAAGAAAGAGAATTCTGTTCCCGCCAATTTTTTCTTGGAACTTAAGGCACATACGAAAAACAAAATTGTCGAATTGGTTGCACTACATTTAGAAGGTTTCTATAGGGTCAGCAACACAATGTGGGATGCCCCCGGTGTTGCAAATGTCCATAGGCCATTGTTACCACTTTTCATCAGGGCTGTATGCTTGTCTACCACCTAAGCGGTATAAAAACAGATCTGACCAAAATTTTATTACCATAAATGTTTTTAATTTATAAACAACTAGCTGTTGCCCGCGGCTCCGCCCGCGTGGATTTCTGATCCCGTTCGCGCTGCTCCATTCCGAGCATTTTCATATTTGTTCACCTTTCAAACCTTGTCTAGACTTCCACGAATAATTCAAGACCAAATCGGTCCAGCCGTTTGTCGAGTTTTAGCGAGACTAACGAACAGCAATTCATTTTTATATAATATATAGATTTATCAAGAACATCGAACGTAGATAAAAGTGTAGAGCGAGCCACCAAGAGCCAGTAAGTACCTCATTCCAAAAGATTATACTGACAACTATTATAATACTTACACAAGTTGAACAGATCAAGATTGAAAATATCTCTAACACGAACACCAGGACTTTGGGCAATGGTGAGGATGAACATAATGCAGGTAAAGACAATGTAGATACCGGCGTAGATGAGGTAAGCCTTGAGGTGACCACGTTTGTACTGAAAGAGAAAATAACCGCCTATAAGCCGCGATAGCCTAGTGGTATAGGTAATGGACTGCTGAGATGAGTTCTCGGGTTTGATCCCAGGTTTACCATGGCACACACCAACGACTTTTCGAAGTTATGTGTGTATTTATCGCAGGTTTATAGGTAAGTGCCCGGTTAATGAAAATAGGCTTGCCACCTATTACATTGGGACTTAAACATAAACTGGCGAAATATGGATGCTAGCACCTCTGCCTAACTCTTCGGGGATATAGGCGTGAGTTTATGTTATGTTATGTTAAGTTACAATTTTAATTCCTGAGCGATCTGTGTCGGTTAAAACATTATAAGTTCAGACTGATGTTTTAGTATAGGTATAAGGTTAAATACATTTTTAACGTGGGTTATACAAAAACTCCACCGATACAACCGCGGTAGCCTAGTGGTATGGTTAATTGACTGTTGAGACGAGGTTCGATCCCAGGTTTTACTATGACTACACACCAATGACATTTCGATGGTTTTCGAAGTTATGTGTGTATTTATCGCAGGTTTATAAGTGCCCGGTTAATGGCAATAGGCTCGTCATCTATTACATTGGGACTTAAACATAAACTGGCGAAATATGGGTGCTAGCACCTCTGCCTAACCCTTCGTACGATAACATAAACTCATGTCTAGTTTATGTTATGTTATGTTATGTTAAATAAAAAGTGTCATTGTGGTTACTAAGATTTTCGTTATCTACTTGTTATTTTTTGTCAGCAATGAAAACTGTACAAGAGATTAATAAAGTATTTTATTTGTTTCTCTTTAAATTTAAACATAGCCAAAACAAGAAGAATGGAAAATTTGGAATATACAGGCTAACATAAATATGGAAAATAACTCTCGTCTGCCGGGGTGCGAGAGATATGTCTTGTATAATCTCACCTCCGGCAATCCAGGATCCATGGACGGCGTGCGTTTTGGTCGGTTCGAGTCCGACATAATCACCTCCATCGGTTTTGGTGGAGGTGGTATCCGTGGGGATTTTGCGCAGGATAAAAAAAAGTTACCTTATGTAAACCAACGAGCAGCACAATGAGGAAGATAAGATTTAACACCTCCAACAGTAGACTGAGACCCAAAACTGTCATTGCAACAGTTCCAGCTGTCCGTACTTCTCCTAGAGCTTCCTTGCATCCCATATAGACTTCAGCGGCAGTCCAGCCCTAAATCAATAACAATGTAAAGATGAGGTTCCATATCTGCAAATACAGGATTTTAAGTTCATTCTCCTGATACAAGGTTTTAACAGATATTATGTTAAGCTAAAGGCAAAGATTCATGAAAGAGGGTCACCATTGCAAACACGTACAGTGCTACAATGGTGGCACTCAGCTTGACGGCCTCATCAGATGCTTTTTCACGCCCCGCTTAAAGGACCCGGGACTGTAGGAAGAAGGAAACATGTGCGCCGCGACGGTAAGAAATTCCAGGATTTTAATTATTTTAGTTTTATTTGGTTTGAGAATTCATGTTATGGTTTTCTGTTGCATAAGTTTTTAGTTAATAAGCATGGTATGAATGTTTATGGTGCTTTACAAATACTCATGTAGTAGGTATATACTATATTTGGACCCATAACTTGAACTGATGTCTAATTGCGACGAGAGAAATTAAATGAATGACAAATGAATTAAATATTTACATGAAACCTAAACTGAAATTTTAGCAAAGCTATAAGAAATAGGTATTAACATAAGGTTATGATATAAGATTTGTAGCCTTAACACGACATTCTATTCAATTCGTAATGTAAAGGTATCGACAGAACGGAGCATTGCGATTGGCGGGCTATACACGCACACAGGTTCACAACAGGTAGACTACCAATCACAATGCTCCGTTCTCTCGAAACCTTTACATTACGAATTCGATAGGAGTTCATGCTAGTGCTATTGATTATTGATAAATGATACTTTAAAGAACTTAAATAAAAAAACAATATATTATATGTATAGCTAAGCTTGCTTATAAATATCTATGATAAGAATCTGATTATGATATAGGAGTAGATCTAGATGCTACCGGATATAGCTAAGGATGAGATGATGAAATTGTTTTTCTCTTACCAGTATATAATAACCGATAAGCAGAGATCCAGTTCTCAGCTCAACGCAGAAGCAGCAGTTGTTAATTCCGAAAGCCATTTTGGTTCTGGAATAAAGAACGTAAGTGTTATTATATAACATTTGGTAATTTATTTTGTATTTTTATACAAATGAAGCGGTGTCAACTAGTGCACCAATTTTCCAGTTTACAGGGCAGTTAGTTGAAACAAAATCTATGGTGGTGGGGATACGGGACCCGGGCTTAATCATAACTGAGGTGTCTCTTATACCCTGCCTCCTTTTTTTTATACCACTTGGATGGCAGACAAGCACAGGGCCCATCTGATGGGAAGCGTGGCCTATTATGGACGTTTGCAACATAAGAGGCGTCACACACGTGCTGCCTACCCTGTAGATACCTTCTAATGCCCTTCTTGAAGAACCCCATATTGTAGTCGCTTGGAAAAACCACGGCAGGTCACTACTACTAACTAAGGATGGACAAAATCAAGCAACTGATAGTGCAGTCGACATGAAAAGTTTAATTCTCGTATAGTTTGAGTATAAGTGGATCGTAGTAGTCGTTATTTTATTTAGTTCTAATAATTGAATGCGTATCTTTACATATTATAATAAATGATAAATAAATAAAGTATAATAAGAACAATATGTTTGTAATACTGTCATATCGTTCATTAGATGGATATTTCTCTCAAAATTCCGTTTTGAACAAACTCCAGTCTCGCTAACAACAAGAATGTGATAATTTTTGACATTTAGGAAATTGAGATTAGATCCAGAGTGAAATTTTAATAACATCATCAACATAGGACTTACATTTGCGTAGCAGATAATATAATTATTGTAGGTAAATACATTTTTTGGATATACTGGGATATACAACGGAGAAAATGTCGTGTATATCTGGTATATTTTCTTTTAATTAAAAATTAAATTCGGTGTATTGTCACCAACCCATTCAAACATAGCTCTTTATATAGCCCCCTCTCCTCCCCCAAATGATTTTCCTAATTCCTCGTGCTTCTGGACCTCGATGATCTTGGAGGGTACGAATACTTAAAATAAATCGGATAGTACCTACTCGTAACCTGTTCCTGAATATTTTCCCCACCCTTGAAAGTTTATCAACAAATTCATATAATTTTAAATAAATCTTATCATAAGTGTTCTGTAATACTGTAAAACCTAGGAAGTCATAATTTGGGTTTACTAATGTTTGCCATAATTTTATATGCCATACTGGTAGTTGCCATAATTTCGTTAGAAATAACGTTTCAGTTGCCATAATCGTTAAATGACATAAAATCACTTTCACTAATTTCATTGGTCATAATCGATCAAGTGTCATAATAATTAAATCCATAAATGTATTTGTCATAACTTTCGTTTTCAATAATGTCAATTATACGACCCAGATTTTTTATTCACAATTAAACCTGAAACTAAACCTCATATGACGTCTACTAAATAAGCTCGACGGAGCCCGCTTCGCGGGCTCCTACTTCTGGGTGGTTTAAATAAAAAACCACGAAGACTAAGACGGGAGCTCCGCTTCGCTTCGCTCCCGCCTTAGTCTTCTAACCTAATCTATCCGAGTCGGATTGCACTGAGTCGGGGATTTTGACCTAACAACATTATGTATTTTTTTTTATAATTATATCAAATTTTGATTATGTCAAGAGTCGATTATGAGATGTGTTACATATGGAAAGTAATTATTATGATATTATGTTGTTATAGAAAGTGATTTTATGGCAAATAAACGTTATGACTGTTGAGTTGTTATGTCAAACGTTATTAGTATAAATGATAATAGTGCAAGTAAATATTATGACCGGGGATGATTATGGCAAACGAAATTAGTGCAAATGAATTTATGGAAAACGAAAGAATACCCATAATTTGTAATAGGTTATTTTCTATTAACCTTTAAGTGTGGACGTAATTTTTTCATAACACTACTGTGGACGTGGAGTCTCACAGGCTCCTATCTGCACATACATTTTTATGGGGCATTTGATATAAGATCGCTTTAAATCTTATAGAATATTGAAATGATGGTATTTAGCAATAAAGTAACGTGTTTGTATAATCAGCTTCTTTTTCAAAAATAGTAGAAATTTTAAAAATCAAAAGTTATGGTACTTTTCCGACTAAATCTACTGAGGTTACATTTTTAGGTATTAAAAACAGCCAAACTTATTCCTATAACAAAATTAGTATTTTTTACTCTAAATATAATATATAAGAAACCAAAAACACAAAATACCTACTTCAGGTAACAAATATAGAAAATTTTGACAACAGTCTAATAACATAAATTTATTGGCAGTCAGGGCACAAAGGTCTAGAACATTGGAGACACACACAGGTTTGTTGCACCCAACACAAACATGGGTAGGCATCCTATATTTTTTCGTGGGACAGATTCTACATGACGTACTGGTTCCTTGACTGGTTTCTTGATCCTGGACATCTTCTGTAACCATGAGAGCTGTGGTTGACCGGTCAACCACAGTTCTCTAGACAATCGTGTATTTATAACAAGTTTTTGCACATGAGGCACCACGAGCACACGTTTTTGTTAACCTCAGCGACGATATTGTGATTTAGAACTACCGGCTTTATTGTTTTTCAACATTTTGTATTACAAAATCTAACACAAACATAATCGACCTTATAAAATATAACATAGGGCAACAATGGACGTGTAGCCTGACAGGCTCCAGTCAATATTTTAATGGTCATTACTTACGTGATATTCATCGGAAGACACAAACTCCTCCCTCATAGGCAGTTTTACAACTAAAACAAAAGCTACTGAGCCGTTCAATCGCGAGGAGTGTGGCGAAGTAGGCGAAACTAAGAAAACGAAAACATGGAGTAGCCTGTGAGACTCCACGTCCATACTTAAAGGTTAATACAAGTGCGCAAAATTGCGTGTTACTCTAATAGGTGTGGGATGAGTACCAACACCAACCCAACCGTGGTCTAACCTTGAGGAGTACTTTAACCCCCAATACAATGAAAAAAACCGCGGTAGCCTAGTGGTATGGGTGGTGGACTGCTGAGACGAGGTCTCGGGTTCGATCCCAGGTTTACCATGGCACACACCAATGACTGCTTTTCGAAGTTATGTGTGTATTTATCGCAGGTTTATAAGTACCCGGTTGATGGCAATAGGCTCGCCACCTATTACATTGGGAACTAAATATACACTGGCGAAATGTGGGTGCTTGCACCTCTGCCTACCCCTTCGGGGATATAAGCGTGATAGTATTAAAAAAAAAAAATGAAAAATCGGGAGTGCCTGTGCAGTGCGTCGGCAACACATGTAATAGATACATACTTTATTACATTAGGGTAAAGGTTGGCTTTATGGTGATAATAAGGAATAAACTGAAAAATAAATACAAAAAATAATATTTATTATAAACGAACTTTACTCCTTTACTTGACGACCTCGGTGGCGTGGCGGTAGTGAACGCGACTGCTACGCAGGAGGCGCGGGTTCGATTCCCGCTCAGTGCAAATATTTGTGTGCATGAATATAAATATTTGCTTTGGTCTGGGTGTTTCTATGTATAACATGTATATATTTACAAAAAAAAAGTATCTAAGTATGTTTATCCGCATTCTAGAACCCATAACACAAGCTAGTTAAACTATGCTTACCATGGGTCTAGGTGGCGTTGTGTAGATTGTCGTAGAATATTTATTTATTTATTTATTATTTATTATTTACTTAATAGGTTAATCAGACTTTTGTTTTCAATTATTATAAATCACAGCGACTCTAAGTCTTTAAATCCTACTTCCTACTATATAATATAATATCCTACTAATATTATAAAGGCGAAAGTTTGTTTGGATGGATGTATGGATGGATGTTTGTTCCACTTTCACGCATAAACGGCTGGACTGATTTGGTTGAAATTTGGTACAGGGGTAGATTAGAACCTGGAATAACACATAGGCTACTTTTTATCCCGGGAAAAGGTTCCCAAGGGTTGCGGGAACGGGAACAAAATTCCACGCGGGCGAAGCCGTGGGCATCAGCTAGTAATATTATAAAGGCGAAAGTTTGTTTGGATGGATGGATGTTTGTTCCTCTTTCACGCATAAACGGCTGGACTGATTTGGTTGAAATTTGGTACAGGGGTAGATTAGAACCTGGAATAACACATAGGCTACTTTTTATCCCGGGAAAAGGTTCCCAAGGGTTGCGGGAACGGGAACAAAATTCCACGCGGGCGAAGCCGTGGGCATCAGCTAGTACTTCAATAAAAAAATGAAATTTAGAAAAACCTCTTGACGTTGTCAATATGGAGATATGGGGGCAATATGGTGATACCATATATGGCAATATAGTGACAAATCTATTCCGGTGCCCAATCACTGTCATCGGAGCCGGAAAATTCACGTCTGTCACAGTTTTCACACAGAAACTGTGGTGACTCAATACCAGTACATTCCTGATGGTACCATTTGCCACAGCTCATGCACTCTACCCATACAGCTCCGTTTCTCAGCGCCACATCCTGGGAGTAGTGGACGCCACAGTAATCACACTGAATTTGGCGTTTTTCCTCTTAACACTTGGTAATTTACGCTTCAGGCTTGTCTCATTTGAAGGACCTGAAATAGGAGAGTCAGGGGGAACTGAAACCGAGGTAACTGTCTCCACACTGGCTACAGAGGTCGACGTTTCATTCGGTTCGACAACGATAGTTTCTTCTTCGCTGCCAAGGTTGTTTGTACTTTGAGGTGTTAAGTATCAGGCCTGCCGGGTGGAGCCGCCTGTTACCCTAGCAGAAGCAGGCCACGGCGATGGCACATAATGCCACACTATACCCAGGGGCTAGATGGGGACACCATGGTCCCCACATCTAGGGAAGAGGGTCATCTCAACAGAGATGTCCCTGGGTCTGCCGGGGTGCAAGAGATATGTCTTGTATAATCTCACCTCCGGCAATCGAGGATCCATGGACGGCGTGCGTTTTGGTCGGTTCGAGTCCGACATAATCACCTCCATCGGTTTTGGTGGAGGTGGTATCCGTGGGGATTTTGCGCACGATAAAAAAAAAAAAAAAAAGGCCTGCGGATTCCTCATAGCGTTACCATTAGAAGACTGCGGGACATTAGGAAGGGAAAGTAAAGATGATATTGACGGTGACGCAATTCCATAGTTGTCTTCAGTATCGATAACAGCAAAGTAGACCATGGTATAGGTACCATATTCGTTAGGTGCCTTATACACGGACCACTTATCCTTTGTAACCTTTAGGTAAGCTGCTTTGAAGCTAGATTCGTCATAATTCCTTCGTTTGTAGCCCTTTATATAACGCTTTCGTTTCACCAACGACTCGTTTCTGTAAGAAAAATCAACCAATTCATAAGGTCATAAGTTGAACAATTTAAATGATAACTGTTTTTAATTTCAATATTATTATGTAATATTTATTGCTTTACTATCCCTGCAAAACTCACTAAAATCGTGCTAAAAACAAAGTAATTATAAACTATATAACGTTGTTAATAATATGGTGATATTTACGTACCGATTATCCTCCATTTTTACACTTAATTTCGCGCGCAGCGAGCGAACGGCGTCCACCCTCGTGAACAGCGCGCGATTGAATTATATAAGTGTTTTGTGGATTGAATGAAGGAGAAGGGCAGTAGCTTGCGTTCGGTACATTCAAAAAACGTAACAATCGCGCTGGACAATATAAGCAGAGGAAAAACCAAAATTGTCAATATATTGCCATATATCACCAATTAGCCAACCTTTACCCTATATAGGTTTAAGGAACATTATTGGGTCTTTTTTTTATATTTATCATGCCTCAATCAGCGTTTCATAGTCCGACTTGGCCTGTCCTTTTAAAATTAATCTTAATAATATATAAATCTCGTGTCACAATGTTTGTCCTCAATGGACTCCTAAACCACTTAACCGATTATAATAAAACTAGCTTTTGCCCGCGACTTCGTTCGCGTGGAATAGAGACTTCCAGCAGATTTTTGGTTTTACCCACATAGTTCCCGATCTCGCGGGATCACTTCAAAAATGAAATGTGGAAACTTTACCTCCAGAACAGCACATACCCGGAGTTTCCTCTTTCCATTTTAGTGCCATACAATATGTGCACTTTTTAGCCATCCGTCCTAAGAGCATTAATCGATTAAAGGGTCGTAATCAAAAGCAGCATCATGAAATACCTCCCACGTATTACGTGTAAATATATTTTGTCTTTGTGCTTGCCGTGCAGCTAATAGAACACGTAGTCTATGAGATTCTTCATGTGACTCTGCAAAAATCAGAGACGCATGACGTTCAGCATCCAAAAGCCGACGTACTCGAGTTTGATCTACAGTTTCGGAAGCTCTTTGAGTTGCATGACGCCCAGCATCTAAGAGCCAGCGCTCCTGAGCCATCTCTTCTGTCTCAGCAGCTCTTTGAGTTGCATGACGCCCAGCATCTAAGAGCCGGCGCTCCTGAGCCATCTCTTCTGTCTCAGCAGCTCTTTGAGTTGCATGACGCCCAGCATCTAAGAGCCGGCGCTCCTGAGCCATCTCTTCTGTCTCAGCAGCTCTTTGAGTTGCATGACGCCCAGCATCTAAGAGCCAGCGCTCCTGAGCCATCTCTTCTGTCTCAGCAGCTCTTTGAGTTGCATGACGCCCAGCATCTAAGAGCCGGCGCTCCTGAGCCATCTCTTCTGTCTCAGCAGCTCTTTGAGTTGCATGACGCCCAGCATCTAAGAGTCGGCGCTCCTGAGCCATATCTTCTGTCTCAGCAGCTCTTTGAGTTGCATGACGCCCAGCATCTAAGAGCCGGCGCTCCTGAGCCATCTCTTCTGTCTCAGCAGCTCTTTGAGTTGCATGACGCCCAGCATCTAAGAGCCGGCGCTCCTGAGCCATCTCTTCTGTCTCAGCAGCTCTTTGAGTTGCATGACGCCCAGCATCTAAGAGCCGGCGCTCCTGAGCCATCTCTTCTGTCTCAGCAGCTCTTTGAGTTGCATGACGCCCAGCATCTAAGAGCCGGCGCTCCTGAGCCATCTCTTCTGTCTCAGCAGCTCTTTGAGTTGCATGACGGCCGGCATCTAAGAGCCGTCGCTCCTACCTCGTCTCTTCTGTCTCAGCAGCTCTTTGAGCAGCGTGACGTTCGGTGTCTAAAAGCCGGCGCTCCCGAGCCATCTCTTCGGTTTCAGCAGCTCTTTGAGTAGCGTGACGCAGACGAAGTCGCACGGGTCAGCTAGTTTGTAATGAAAACTATCCTATGTCCTTTCTCAAGTTCCAAACTATGTCTGTACCAAATTTCACACAAATCGGTTCAGTAGTTTAGGCGTGAAGCAAAGACAGACAGACAGACAGACAGACAGACAGAGTTACTTTCGCATTTATAATATTAGTTTGGAGTTTGGATTCGCACACCATGTGCAGTTCGATCCAACTTGAGAGATAGGATAGTTTAAATCTCAAATTATAGTCGCAATTTTAATTTATTGCTAATTATTTGTCTGTTATTATTTGACAGTCACAATTATCTGTTAACTCCAAATGATTCTAACAGAATATGTCGATACCTTTCGACTGGGTTGAGTAAGTAATCAATAGATGGCGTGTCATAATTATAAGCTACATTTTAACAGCATAATTACCACGTGTTGTTGACGCTATAAAACGCAGACGAAGTTGCGCGGGTCAGCTAGTATAAGTATAGATATAAAAAAAGTACTTTACTTAAATAATGGGAATGGTTTTTAAATTTCTGATTTAAGTATTTAAAAAATATTTAACAGGAAAATAATGAAAAAGTTTTCGTAATATAAATAGTATCATAAAAAAGTTAAAATATTTATAACAACAAATTTTCAAAAAAATCTATTTAAATACGGAAAAAAAATTACAAAAGACGTAACTGAAAATTCCAAAAAAAATAAAAAACCTATAAAAATCGGAACAAAAAATATTAACAACATTTTTTTTTGGAAAACAATTTTTTTTTAGTACTCACGGTTCTAGCAGTACTCGGCACTAAAATAGAACAGGCGTCTCACTGAATGACACTTCGAAGACGCGAACGACTGACTTGATTGAATGATTCGAACGAACTGGCTTGGGCCTCCCTAACTCGTGGGCATTGCTTTGGGTCTTCCCTAATACGCAGATAATGTACTAATAATACTATGTAGTGATAACACTACGGGCGCTGTGGCCTTGGGGTCAAGATAATATTTGATAACAACCCTGGTCGTAAAGAAAGAAAGAAAGAAAGATTTATTTGGTGCAAAATACTCGAAGCTGTCACCGTTGTGGGATCCGCTTTTTTCCAGTCTAAGTAAAGTCTGTGTTGCGGCTGAACTTCAATATTTTCCGTGAAGCTACTGCCACCTGGTCTCCACAACCTATAGGTATAGGTGATATCGAAGTCCTGCAGCTAGACTAGCTATGCTATCACCCATATGCCGCGTCTACATTCCCGTAAACTATTACCGCGACAGTGTCAGAAGTGAGTGTCCGTCGCGTATTCAGTTGCGTGATAGCTGAGCTTAAAATTAAATGAAACCATCGATCGACTGTTGGCCGTATCAGCACAACTCTAGTTTGTGTGCCCATGTGCTTCAAGTTCTTACGTCCACACTCAACGTCATATCTTGATGCCACGCTGTCCAGTCCGCTGTTAATGTCACAAACGCCTTATAGATATTCGTATAACAACCGGGACTAACGGCTTATCATGCTCTCCGAGGAATGACCAGATTAGTGCAAATAGCCATATTCATGCATGACAAATATTGGCACTGAGTGCGGATAGAACTCACGCCGCTAACTATACTTTTTTTTTTTATCGTGCGCAAAATGCCCACGGATACCACCTCCACCAAAACCGATGGAGGTGATTATGTCGGACTCGAACCGACCAAAACGCACGCCGTCCATGGGTCCTTGATTGCCGGAGGTGAGATTATACAAAACATATCTCTTGCACCCCGGCAGACCCGGGGATATCTCTGTTGAGATGACCCTCTTCCCCCAATGTGGGGACCATGGTGTCCCCATCTAGCCCCTGGGTATGGGGTGGCATTTTACGCTATCGCCGTGGCCTGCTTCTGCTAGGGTGACCGGCGGCTCCACTCGTCACCCCCAGGCCCGCGCTCATGGGGGACGAGGTCATTTTGCGAACTCCGACGTCCGAGTCGCCTCCGCTCAACGCCGCTAACTATACTGAGAAATAAAATGCATTCAAGGCAAGTGCGAACACCTGTGGGTCATACAGTATTCGTACTCAGTAACACTAGAATGAACTTCTATCGAATTCGTAATGTAAAGGTTTCGAGAGAACGGAGCATTGTGATTAGCAGTCTGCCTCTTGTGAACCTGTGTGCGTGTGTAAGGTTCGCAGATGACTGGCAGCATTGCCACGTTGTATGGCAATGCTTATTCTCTGTCCTAAAAAGAGAGATTTTATGAATACCACTTTACAATGAAATATAATAGGTAATGTCATGGATAGATAAATAGCAGCCCGCATCTATTGGGGCAAAATTTCAGGGGGATGTTTCAGGGGGAGTCATCCGAGGATAGATTGGGACACCGTGGTCCCTACACCTGAAGGGAGTAATCTCGAAAGAGATGGCCGGGGTCTGCCGGGGTTCGAGGCATATGTTGGTTACTATTTCACCTCCGGCAACTAAGGTCCCAAAGACAGCGTGCGTTTTAGTCTCTTTGAGTCCGACATAACCTCCCCAACCAGCTCTGTCGGGGGTATCCAACGCTATATTTGGCATTAGAAAAAAAGGTGGTTGCTATATTCGAACTTACTTGCTTCGAGTCCGACATAAGCGCCCCCGTCTGGAGAGTATTTCCGTTCTTTAGCGTCGTTCAATATGCCTCTAACCATTCAGTGATTATTAGTACCTATTGGCAATTAACTATTTGACACAAATTAATGGTTTGACGGACTATGGTTAATTAAGGCAACTAGCGTAGTTGCTGTAGATTCTCAACTTAGTTTCACAACAACAACTTAACCGTACTACGGGTAATAGATGTATGTATATATGATCACCTTGCCTGGTCGGAGAATCCTCCCTTTGTGTTGGAGACATCATATCCCGTTCCTCCACAATATGTATGTATTTACAAAAAAAAGGACCTAAGTACCCATAACACAAGCTAGTTAAACTATGTGTAGTTCGTCCTAGAATATTTATTTATTTATATTAATACTAAAAATCTTTCAAAATCTTTTAAAAATTCAATAATGAATGTATGTAGGTATAACAAATAACAACTATTAAATCTAAATGTTACATGTTACAGGAGCTTACATCTACTTTATCAATATAACTACATTGATAAAACCAGACGAACTACGAACTCATTATTATCTGCGGGTCAATAAGTCATATCCTGATTATTGGATACATTTACAGAACAAGGCATTTAGGTACCTACCTAATAATTCCACATTACATTGGTTGTACATTGTTAATTAAAAAAAATAAATACGTCATTGTTTTTTTATATCAGTTAGGCCGGACACAACACACTCATTACTGCTGAACCTATTTAATGCCCTTCTTGATAACCTCATATAGCAGTCCCTTGAAAAAGCCGCGGCAGGGAGTTCCACAGCTTAAACGCGCGCGGGATAAAGTTTCTTTCATACCGCACAGTGCACACCGTTTCCGGCCGCAACATATTGAGCCCTCCCCTCCCCTTTCCTACACAGGACAACACGTGCAGGGCTCAGATGTGCAGAATACAATTAGATGGAATACTTTTATATATTGTAATATTATATATTTTATTACATACATACATAGTAAAGAAAGCACATTTTTGTCTGATAGATATTGTCACATATTCAATTTAAAATTTTCACATTACATATTATATTGTTAGTGAACCGCAGGTATTAAAATGTGCGGAGGCGACTCGGACGTCGGAGGTCGCAAAATGACCTCCGTCCCCCATGAGCGCGGGCCTGGGGGTGACGGGTGGAACCGCCGGTCACCCTAGCAGAAGCAGGCCACGGCGATGGCGCAAAATGCCACCCCATACCCAGGGGCTAGATGGGGACACTATGGTCCTCCGGGTGCGAGAGATATGTCTTGTATAATCTCACCTCCGGCAATCAAGGACCCATGGACGGCGTGCGTTTTGGTTGGTTCGAGTCCGACATAATCACCTCCATCGGTTTTGGTGGAGGTGGTATCCGTGGGGATTTTGCGCACGATAAAAAAAAAAAGAAAGGTATTAACATGTGCAATATGGGTTAAAAGAAGAATATTCGCTCTCTCCTCAGTCCTCAAGGTTGTGACAGCGCATACTTCGGTCCACTTGTGACTAGGGCTAGTGCAGGCCAAAATGTCAAGCAAATCAAATCATTGTTATGATCACATTTGGGTTCGCTGGGATTTCACTGGGTTTCGCTAAACAGCTAATACATTCAATTACACTTATTAAATTTAATAACAATATTATAAAGTTGGTACAGCATTACACTTACAAACATTTTAAGATACCCTTGTTAACTTCCACATACAGTGCAGAACACCACAGCAAATTTAATAGGGTTCCATGCCTCAAGAAGAATAAAACCGAAACCTTATAGGTTTACTTCATTGTCTGTCTGTCTGGCTGTCTGTGAAGACTTTTTTTCAAATTATATTTTTCTTTAGTCATGTTAATGGCATGTAACTTTTTTAATTAATCTGAACGACTATTTCAGGTTAAAATCATACATTGGGATATCATTTGTCCCGAATAATTCAATATGGGATAGAGAGCCACCTCAAAGAGCAATATTTACCAATACTCGGACTCTATAGGTGATGGCATGGTTCATATCCAATGTCTTATTTCATTTGAGAAGTACAAAAACAGTACCTTATCGTTTTGTCAATGTCACCATAGTCAGCCATCTTGAAATACCAATGCTTGTGCTTGACAGAGAAATACCGAGGATATTTCTCTTATAGCACGCTGAATGACCTTGGATTGCCTCTATGAAAAGGTCGAAGTTCAATCAGATCCTTTTTTTTTATCGTGCGAAAAATCCCCACGGATACCCCCCACCGGAGCCGGTTGGGAAGGTTATGTCGGACTCGAACCGACTTAAACGCACGCCGGCTTTGGATCTTCATTTGCCGGAGGTGAGGTTGTAGCCAACATATCCCTCGCACCCCGGCAGACCCGGGGCCTTCTCTTCGAGATGACCCCCGTCGGGTGTAGGGACCACGGTGTCCCCAACTAGCCCCCGGGTATGGGGAGGCGCATTTTGCGCCGCCGCCGCGGCCTGCTTCTGCTAGAGTGACAGGCGGCTCCACCCGTCACCCCCAGGCCCGCAAGTTCAATCAGATCCTAAAAGGTATCAGAAGATGATGATTATGATGACTTTACTGTGTGTGTTTGTTTTTCAATGTTGCCCGCGCCTACTTTCTATCATCGCACCGCTTGCCACAAGCAGGGAATTCCTCCTCACACATTACGACCTGAAACGGTGCGTACTGTGCGGTATGAAAGGAGTTAAGTACTGGCTTTGCCAAGCGACTACAATATGCGATTCTTCAAGAAGGGCATTAGAAGGTTTCTACAAGGTAGACAGCACGAGTGTGACGCCCCTGGTGTTGCAAACGTCCATAGGCCACAGTGACCACCTTCAAATGTTTGTAAATAGATCAAAATAAAAGAAAAGTCCGCTGAGTTTCTTGCCGGAGTCTCCTCAAGCCGAGGCCACGTTTCGAACCAGGCAGTGGTCCATTTATCACTAATTTATAAAATATTATTAATATTGAAGCTTTTAAGTACCGTTTAGTGGTCTATACAGAATTTTTGAATTAATTGAATTTGTGGGCCGTGTTGTTAAGTGGTATTAAAAATGGTTTCCTTTACAATACCTACGTCCCTTCTGTTAAGATTCACTCTTAAATTATAATTAAGTAGTACGTGGGAGGAAAATCGCCCACACAGAACTCAACTTCAAACAGTCTTGTCACAAATATTATTGATTATAGATGCAGACTCGACGACGCCAGATGAATCAAAGAGTAACATCACAGATGGGACACTTGTAAAGTTATTTAGGTTATGCCTACTTTCTTCATATTTTTTTCAAGATGTACAGCAATGACTTCTATATGTATAAACGATTATGTGCAGATGTAATGGGAACACTTCTGCCCTGCTCTGGTAGTACTCCTGGTACACAACATATTGGCATAAACAATACGATGATAGCCGATTGGGGCCGAAAGTAAATAAACAAATAAATAAAAGTAGGTAATTCTTTGTTAAAGCATCAACCATTGGTACCTATATTAGTAGTCTACTGTAGTCTAGTAGTCTACTGCTGGATCTGACGACATAGGCCTCTCTTAAAAATAACCACAATTGCTCCCTAGTGGTGGTTTGTCACACTTGCAAATATATATAACATAAACTCACGCCTGTATCCCCGAAGGGTTAGGCAGAGGTGCTAGCATCCACATTTCGCCAATTTATGTTTAGGTCCCAATGTAATAGGTGGCGAGCCTATTGCCATTAACCGGGCACTTATAAACCTGCGATAAATACACACATAACTTCGAAAAGCATCGAAAAGTCATTGGTGTGTGCCATGGAAAAACCTGGGATCGAACCCGAGACCTCGTCTCAGCAGTCCCATACCACTAAGCTACCGCGGCTTTTCACTCAGCTTTAATTGCTCTTGAATTTGTGGTAGCGTCGGACACCCAACCTCGAAAGAAAAGCCTGCGCCAAACCTTAGTGGCTAAATAAGGGCACATCTATCACGCAGCTAAATACGTGACGGACACGCACTTCTGACACGGTCACGGTAAAATATCAGTAAATGTAGACGCGGCAATTGATTTATCTTACCTTACTTTTATCGGAATTACGAAGACATAATATTTCAAAATACGAAGTAGATCGTCGTGTCTCCTCTTTAAGGACTATCGGAGTAATTTACCTATCGACCCTTCTGCGTGAATAATATTTGACTCAGCCATACAACCCCCGTCCAGATTGACTCACAGTTACCATTCGACTCTATAGGCGGTGTTTTCTCCTCTCGACGCATACGAGGTAAGTACCTAATTATAGCTTTTTCTTTTTTTATAATAATTATTGTATACCCTGAAAATGGTGCTAAAAATAAGATAAACTTTTTTTAAAGTGAGATTATTGTGGTTATGAGATACCTATTGTTATCGTGCGAAAAAACCCCACGGATACCCCCCACCGGAGCTGGTTGGGTAGGTTATGTCGGGCTCGAACCGACTAAAACGCACGCCGTCTTTGGGTCTTCAGTTGCCGGAGTTGAGGTAGTAGCTAACATATCCCTCGCACCCCGGCAGACCCGGGGCATTCTCTTCGAGATGACCCCCGTCGGGTGTAGGAACCACGGTGTCCCCAGGTTATGGGATACCTATCGGGATTGAAGAACACAGCAGTAGTGTATATCTACTAATATTCCCGATAATACTCCCGAAACCGAAGCACGAAGTATACCGGAGTACTACATTCCGCTATACTACATGGGACGACATTTTTTCTTCTTCTTTTTTTTAAATGTTTAATTAGCATTATTCATTCTCCATCGTATTAGGAAAGCTATATGAAGCAATACTTTTATGAAAAAACATCAACTCGCATTATGACGCTATTTGTTTTTTTTTGTAGTGATTTTTTTATTAAAAGTATCGATTCTTTGAGACTTACGGGTACTATGGAGAATGAAAAGTAAAAAAATAATTTTTCTATAGACCAGAAGGTCAATTCTCTTGATAAAATGCTTTTCAAAGTTCAGTCTCAATCTGTCAAAGTCAAATGCAATGTCAAAAATGTTCTCGTTGTTCCGAGACTACGAGAACATTGTATTTGACATTTGATTTGAATACAGAACAACTCGTTGTATAATTTTCAAGAACGAATATTAACATCGTTAAGTTTACCTTAATATAGAGATAGATAGTTTTAGATAGTTTTTTAAATTTAATAGAGACAAAATTAATGGATGTTTTTTTATTGCGAGTATTGGCCCTCTATTATTTTAAAGTGGTGATCGTTTTTGACATTACAGAGTTTCTGATTAGATCGAGACTGATCTTAAACATCTTTTTATAAGGAGAATTGATTTTCAGGAACAATGGCGTTAGCTTGCCAAGCGAGTAGTTTTTGGTCGATGCACTATCGGATGCACTATTCTCAGAATCCGGAACAAGTGAGTTTTTTAATCGCTTTGATGTGGATTCAAAACGCCTTTATAAGCTTAGTATACACTTTTTTTGGAACTCAATTCGATTTTGGTGTACCGTACCGTAGCATGATGTTATATACATATACCTTCCTCTTTAACCATTCTATCTATTAAAACAAACCGCATCAAAATCCGTTGCATAGTTATGAAGATTTAAGCATACAAAGGGACAAGAAAAATAGGGACAGAGAACGCGACTTTATTTTATACTATGTAGTGATAGTGATAGTGAAGCAACTGATCTGCCCCCTAGACAAATCCTACAGTCTCCAATCCTTAAAGTGAGGCGTGAAAAACCACTGTCGAGGCCCTACCAGCTGTTCCAGGGATAGCACCTATATCGGTGGCCCTTTGGAGTGTTGAATTGAATTTGACAATCTAAATGTTCAAAAAAACTTATTCACGATCCCAATGGTATCTTTCTACAAAACAACGACTAACGAATTGCCCCTTGTTTAGTGGCTTATTGTCCATTAATCAAATATTTTTCATTTCAGATCACCATGGGGCTACCGGAGTTGACGACATGCTGTTTCGTATTCGACCTGCCGACAGGATGCATCATAATGGGGACTATAAACGCCGTGAGTACATTCATTATTCAACCCCTAAATTGACTACCCTTTGCTTAATGATTGGAAACTGGAGTGAAGTCTATATGATATGGACCATCATTCCAGTCGTTTTCACCACTACTATGGCAGGACTTCAATATGGACCACCATATTCATTAATCATCATCTCTGCGTTACTCCAAGACACAGATCCTGCAAATTTTCAATTATTTTCATGGTATACTTGGCAGTATGAGAATGATGATGAAAATACTTGAAAATTGACAAAAATGAATGTTCATTTTGACTTTACTATAATTAAATGGGGCATATAACACAACAACACTTTTTCTGTATTTCTCTTATTTTTTGTTATACCACTTAAGTGGCAGACAAGCACGCGGCCCACCTAAGCGAAAATGGTCACTTCCGTGCTGCCCCCATATAGATATTTATAATATTAAATGCTTCCAACCGAAATATTTGTATATATTATGGCACGTATAGTATTACTATTTACATAAATCTGATGAATGAATTTGTTGCATCTCACGTCACAAAAGTAACACGCTGTATCATAACATCGTTAGTGTGCATAGAAATGGCTGCACAATACAATGGACATGAGGAGAAGCGAATGTGAACTATATTTACCGGCATATTCGTTGCTTTGCAATGCAGGGTGACCTGAATTGGAATACATCATATCTACCCACGTTTCTAGAAATCTAATTAAAGTCAAAAATAATAATAATGTGAGTAGTGTGATGCATCACAAGTAATTTGACATTGGTGAAAAATATTTATGTTAAAATAACGCAAAAGTGTGAGTTAAATTTATTTTGGTGTAATAAGGTTGAAAATTATTTAAAAAAAAAAATGCATATGTACCTATTGAATATACATCGTAATAGTGTGTAGAAATAAGCCCGATTCGAATGTAACCGCGGTTGTCTAGACAAACCCGAAAGGGTTTTTTTGTCAACCATGTACATCACCTGCTATAGTGACCATGTTTATGTGAATATTGTTAAATAAAAATAAAAAAAATAGAGAAGAGGAGGTAAGGGGTAGGGGGTATACACGGTTGAGCAACCAAGGAAAAATGTTGACGACGACGACGTTTTATGTTTGTGGTTTTCTGAGTGGAATGTGAACTCAGATCCTCTTTAATAAAAGTTCAATAGGTACGTAAGTCACTTTTGCATGATTTAATGGATTTACCAATGATAGACACAATGATAACCGCGGTAGCCTAGTGGTATGGGTAATGGACTGCTGAGACGAGGTCTCGGGTTCAATCCTAGGTTTACCATGGCACACACCAATGACTTTTCGATGTTTTCAAAGTTATGTGTGTATTTATCGCAGGTTTATAAGTGCCCGGTTAATGGCAATAGGCTCGCCACCTATTACATGGGGACCTAAACATAAACTGGCGAAATGTGGGTACTAGCACCTCTGCCTACCCCTTCGGGGATACAGGCGTGAGTTTATGTTATGTTATGTTATGTTACCAATGATAGAACGCCCTGAATAGGAAACATGTATGAGTTCCTTGAAGTTCGTGACGTAAACTTTTTTTTTCGCATGAAAAAAAAGGATAATAAATTATCCAATGTAATGAGCAACGATTTGCGCTGCGCAAAGTGCACCCTTTGTTTTTATTGTGCGAAACATCACCACGCATACCCCCGCCAGAACCGGTCGGGAGGTTATGTCGGACGCGACCGACTAAAACGCACGCCGTCTTTGGGTCCTTTTGCCGGATGTGAGGTAGTTACCAACATATACCTGGTACCCCGGCAAACCTCGGTCATCTCTAGCGAGATAACCGCCTTCAGGTGTAGGGACCACGGTGTCCCAGTCTAGTCTCTCCCGAATGTGAACCTTCGCTCATCGCGGGCCGCACCGGCTCGAAGTCTTTCCGAACCCGTTCCGCCGACTCCTTCTCAAGCATTACTTGCTCACAGAAGTAATATGGTTACACTCGATAAATGTAATATGGCTTTTGAATAATTTGTAATACCAGTAAAACCAGTTTTTGAAATTATACGTCTCTGAGGCTTATGATTCTATTCGGTTCTCTTTCAGTAGTTAACTCAGGGTTAATTCATTCTATTCTGCTGTAATGCTACCGACATGATTCACGTTTAAAAAATTATAACATAAACAAAGCTGGTTCTTATAGATTTTGTTTACACGTGAGTTTAAATCATATGCTGACAGACACAAGTATCCGACCGAGAGCATCGATAACACAAACGACATTAGTTTTCACCATAAAAGACATGGATTGTAACCTTGAATGAATAAAAAATATAAAAATAAAATCATCTGAGATTGTAACGTTAGGCAGACTATAGCAATGCTCCGCTCTCCCGATAGCTTTATGTACATTACAAATTCGATGAGGTCTAGCAGGTTTCATCTCACTTAACGAAAACCTACCGCCTGGATATTATTTCCAGTGGTTAAATAACCAAGTACACAAATATATATTCTACTAGCTGACCCGCGCAACTTCGTCTGCGTCACCCCGTTTTTGCAACACTTTTCATTCCTGCTCCGCATAATTATGTTAGTTGTAGCATGATGTTATATACATATAAACCTTCCTCTTTAACCATTCTATCTATTGAAACAAACCGTTGCGTAGTTCTAAAGATTTAAGCATACAAAGGGACAGAAAACGCGACTTTATTTTATACTATGTAGTGATAGTGAAGTGAAGAATCACTCCCGTGAGCTTACTGAGATGTTTTAATTCAATTACAGATTACTTCTGTGGTATATCGTGAGAGCGAGATAAAACATGTATTTCTCTCTCCCTCTTTCTTCGACATCAGCGTTCGGTGTTAACACACTGTTTTGTGTATTAATAACACATTTAATTAATATAAGTGTTTCATTTGCAATATATAACAGTGGCGACGAGGATGGCATTAATATTATTCAGACAAATATTGAACCTTTGTTAAATGCAAAAACGCCAACCAGTGACTGGTTGGCGTTTTTGCATTTAAAGTGAGACTGTCTCACTTTACTGAAATCTTTTTTAGGTAAAATAAACTACTACTCTCGTTTCCTGAAAGATAATAATATGGTTACCATAATTACCCCTTTGTATGAATGTACTAAAAAAAAAAAAATTGTTTGGACATCAGAATGTGATAATGCTTTTCAACTCATCAAAGACAGGTTAGCATCAGCCTCTAATTTGAAACACTATGATCCGAATTTACCATTGATTTTAACGTGCGATGCGTCGGACACGGGCTTGGGCGCGGTTATCCAATAGAGATTAGGAAGGTGTGGTTAAGCCAATTGCTTATGCAAGTAAGAAATTAAATGAAGTAGAAAAAAATATTCAACTATTGATAAGGAAGCAACGGCAGTCATTTTTGGCATAACGAAATTTTATAACTATTTATATGGAAGACAGTTTGAACTCGAAACTGATAATGCAGTCTTAGTAAGGATTTTTGGCCCTACAAAAAGTATTCCAAAAATGGCTGCTAAAAGGTTCCAACATTATGCAATATTCTTGTCTGCATTTAACTATAAGATGAGACATATTAAAACAAATGTAAATCCAGCAGATTATCTATCTAGAACTGCCATAGAGAAAGAATGTAAAGAGGAAGATACTCATCCACTTTGTTCAAATAACTCGAGCAACATCTATCATTTGAATGAATCTCAATTAGAATATTTGGATTGGAAAACAATACATTCGGAAACAAAAAAAGATTGTACTCTGACAAAAATCATAAGATACCTTACTGACGGTTGGCCAGACAAAAAACATTTAACCCAAGACACATTACCCTATCATACTCGATTAAATGAACTAACTGTAGATAGAGAGTGTATGTTCTGGGGATATCGTATTGTTAAACCAAACTCTATTCGGGAAACTGTGTTAACACAGCTTCATAAAAGTCATTTTGGAATAGTTCGTATGAAGGAGGTTGCTCGATCTTATTTCTGGCGGCCCAAACTGGACACTGACATAGAAAATATAGGTAGTAAGAAATTGTATTGGATGTTTACAAAATAGTAAATCTCCTTGTAAAACCCAGAAACCATGGCCAGTACCCCCTACTAGTGGGAAAAGTGAGACAAATCCGGTATAAAACATAGTCTTATAAGTCACAGAACTAATGAGAAAAAAATTACCAGAAGTTCTGCCAGCAGAACTACTCAACAGAACAGGTGGGAGTAGACGCTTCAGCGTGGTATAGAATAGATGCTGATTTCTTAGGCCCATTTTACAATAAAATGTTCCTTGTAATTGTTGATAGTTATACAAAATGGCCAGAAATATACGAAATGTCCAGCATAAAATCAACGCGTACGATTGAAGTATTTAAAAAAATATTTTCAACATTTGGTTTCCCTGTAGGTACACCTAGTCACAGATAATGGTCGATCATTCACAAGTACGGAATTTCAATTATTTTGTAAATTAGCTCAAATTAAGCACACTTTTTCACCACCGTATCACCCAGCCACAAATGGGGCAGCGGAACGTTTTGTTCAAACATTTAAATCAACAATTAATAAAATCATAGAAAGTGGTCATTCTATGTATGACATATAATGACCACTTTCTATGCAATAAATCTATTTTTAATGGATTATAGGAGCACTCCTCATTGAACAACTGGTATCTCACCAGCTCGTCTGATGCGGGGTAGAGAAGTCAGGAATAGATTTAGCTTACTTAGACCGCCACCGTTGAGAGAGGAGCTGGAAGCCAAATCCCAGAACAGAGCACAGGGAAGTAGAAAAATTAAATTCGAAATGGGTCAAAAAGTAACGGTAAAAGATTTTTTTTTTATACCACGTAGGTGGCAGACAAGCACACGGCCCACCTGATGGAAAGCGGTCACTGTGGCCTATATACGTGTGCAACACTAAGGGTGTCACACACGCGCTGCCCACCCTGAAGGGAAAGGGGGAGAGCTGGGAAGGGGTGGGGAGGCTAGAAAGGGGAGGGGAAGGAGGGGTACAGTGAGCTCTGGCTACCCTACTTACCGGCGGGAACACAACACGATGGTTATTATGACCGCGGTCTTCTGTAGGGCGGAGGTACTTCCCCAGTTGGACAGCTCAATTCGGACGGGAGTTACCGTCGTCGTGTCCTACCTCCGTTACGTACGATTACAGGAAGGGAAGTAAGCCATGGGTTCAGGGTTTGATAATTGAAAATTCTATACCAGATGTTATTTATATAATAGAAGTACAAGGATGTAAGTGGAAACGCCATGTAAATCAGTTGTTGCCGTGTTCAGAGACTTGTTCAGAACACGACAACATGCTTTGAGTTTGAATCTAAGTGGGGGAGAGTGTGGTATATCGTGAGAGCGAGATAAAACATATATCTCTCTCTCCCTCTTTCTTCGACATCAGCGTTCGGTGTAACACACTGTTTTGTGAATTAATATGTTTCATTTGCAATATATAACAACTTCCTTATTTCATGATTTGAATTCAATAACAGGAAAATACAATTGTGTAAACGTTTTGGAAAAAAAAAACAAACCATTCTATTGTACTTTGAATTACCAAAACAGGTAAATAAGGTTATCTAGGAGGAAATATATATACATTGAGTATCTTCGATTTTACGTAGACGACAAACTAAGTATTTTGAAATAATTAATTCCATCTTGTTTTTCGAATTGTCGGTACAATATTGACTGCAGAAATAACGTTTTCCGTTACTCCACATAAGTAGATCGTCGGTGGAGTAGTAGTAGTAGAGTTAGTATAGGTGGAGGCACATTGAACAAGAGAGTTAGTCCGACATGGGCAGGGGTACTCTCCTGGCTCGATATAGCCTATATAGCTCGATATAACCCCTTTCGCCACATTTTACCTGTACCTAAATTGGGTTCGTAGGCGATTTAATGATTTCCAAGTTAAAAGTAGGTCAAACACATTACTACAAATAGAATTTCTCACCATAATACTTCAAACACCTACCTAGACAAATCTCTGCATCACCCTAAGGTTGACTGGTAGGAAATGC
Organism: Pelosia muscerda; assembly: GCA_963691645.1. Taxonomy (NCBI): domain Eukaryota; kingdom Metazoa; phylum Arthropoda; class Insecta; order Lepidoptera; family Erebidae; genus Pelosia; species Pelosia muscerda. The sequence continues at coordinate 14,960,874 of OY829109.1, read as the reverse complement.
CAATGGCATTAAGTCCGCCTTTGTACATTTATTATGTACTAGCTGACCCGCGCGACTTCGTCTGCGTCACCCCGTTTTTGCAACATTTTTCATTCTTGCTCCGCACCTGTTAGTCGTAGCATGATATTATATACATATAAACCTTCCTCTTTAACCATTCTATCTATTGAAACAAACCGCATCAAAATCCGTTGCGTAGTTCTAAAGATTTAAGCATACAAAGGGACAAGAAAAATAGGGACAGGAAACGCGACTTTATTTTATACAATGTAGTGATAGTGATAGTGAAGTGATTTGTGCAAAAAGTAAAAAAAAAGAAATTGTCCTATAATTCGAGTCCATGTTTATTTATTAATATTTCATTTAGATTCACTAACATACTGGACAGACACCTTATGGTGATTAAATGCTGTAAAATCGGAAATCGTATTTTTTATGTCAATATGTAGTACGAAGGCACCCTATTAACAGGGTGGGTGCCTTCGGCTTCGACAGCGTTGTCAGAACACTCTGTATAATCCGTCCCTCACGAAATAAGTGAACTCATTTACGCATCCCATTTCCTAATCATTCTATGAAAGAAAAATCGAAGTTATGTGTGTATTTATCGCAGGTTTATAAGTGCCCGGTTAATGGCAATAGGCTCGCCACCTATTACATTGGGACCTAAATATAAAATGGCGAAATGTGGGTGCTAGCACCTCTGCCTACCCCTTAGGGGATATAGGCGTGATATTATAAAAAAAAAAGGAAAATAGTTGATAGGTTCAAAGGTCTAATTCAAAGGATTTTATCTAATCCAGGAGGCAGCGCAAGCGATTATATTTTCGTACTATGTTAATATTTTGCATTGTATAATTTGTAATGTCAGTTAAACAAGAACAATAGTTACTAGGAGCAACTAAGCCTAGGTATTTTCCGGTTATGCCCTTATCACCACGCTACACAATTACGTTATTCTTGTTAATAATGAATAATTGCTCAATGATTTATAATAACACAATAATCAATCTTCTTGAGGAAAACTATATTTTTATATTGACTAATACTTCTGATATACCTACCTGCATGCTACCTACTCATACTATTAATATAACATAACATAACATAACACAAACGCACGCCTATATCCCCGAAGGGGTAGGCGGAGGTGCTAGCACACATTTGGTTGAGCTCTGGCTACCCTACTTACCGGCGGGAACATAACACGATGGTTATTATGACCGCGGTCTTCTGTAGGGCGGAGGTACTTCCCCAGTTGAACAGCTCATTTCGGACGGGAGATACCGTCGTGTCCTACCTCCGTTAATGTTTTCCGGGGGTTCCCTAGAAGCTACTCACACCTACACATTTACCGCAGCATATTCATCACTGTGACAAACTTCTACTGCTGTTGTTTTAATGATTACTAGTTAAATCTAGTTTAGCCACCCGTTCTCATAAATGTTATCCACCACATGATTGACAATAAGTAGTGTTACTCTTTGTACAGTTTTTGTAAGAGAAAGTACTTTCCCAGTCGGTGGTACTAAATTAGTATTAGATTTTTTTTTAATAATATCACGCCAATATCTCCGAAGAGCTAGGCAGAGGTGCTAGCACCCACATTTCGCCCGTTTATGTTTAGGTCCCAATGTAATAGGTGGTGAGCCTATTGCCATTAACCGGGCACTTATAAACCTACGATAAATACACACATAACTTCGAAAAACATCGAGTCATTGGTATGTGCCATGGTAAAAGCTGGGATCGAACCCGAGACCTCGTCTCAGCAGTCCATTACGCATACCACTAGGCTACCGCGGTTATTATACCTAATCATTTTAGCCACAGAACGTCCACTGCTGAACATAGGCCTTCCCCATCGACGTCCAATCCGACCGGTTAGAGGCGGTCTGCATCCAATGGGTACCCGCGACTTTGACTATGTCGTCCGTCCATCTCGCAGGAGGCCGTCCCATGCTTCCTTTACCGGTACGCGGTCTCCATTCGAGAATCTTTCGGCTCCAACGGCCATCTGTTCTTCTTGCTACGTGCCTCGCCCACTGCCACTTCAGCTTGCTAACCCTGTAGGCTATATCGACCACTTTCGTTCGTCTACGGATCTCCTTATTTCTGATTTGATCTCGCAGAGAAATGCCGAGTATAGCTGTTTCCATAGCCCATAGTTACTATAAGCCGCGGTATTCTTTAGGGCGGGTATTCTTTAGTTACTTCCCCACTCGGATTGCTCAGTTAGGAAGAGAGATACCGTCATGTCCTACATCCGTGTGGCACAAATTATGGGCTAGATAATATGATACTTCTTTGCTTGACAGTTAATCATCCTCTTGCATAACATAAACTCACGCCTATATCCCCGAAAGGGTAGGCAGAGGTTCTAACACCCCATAATAGATGGCGAGCCTATTGCCATTAACCGGGCACTAATATTAACTGCGATATTAAATCTATGATAATTTTTAATTACAGGTGTTGTCCTTCATACTGCTATGTGGAATGATAATGTTTACTGCAGTACTGGGGTCGTTAGATTCCAGCAACTTGTACGCAGACGACCCTGAAAAGCAAGCCGCCATCACGGGCTTATTCGCCATGTGCATCATACTCATTCTTATGTTCCTGATCAAGTTCTGTTTTGATGTCGTCTTCATATGGGGTGTATACAGGGTGAGTTCGTCTTAAATACTTTGCTGCATGTGAATTTATGGTTGTTTGCACTGGTCTGAGGCTCTAGCCAAAATGCATTCGTTCTGAATCTACAATCGTCATCGCAATTTACAAGAAAATTCGCTGTTATTTATTCCTTTTCTTTTTATTACACTTTCTGTGTGAGTCTGTACTTCTGCCTTTATGCTAATCTGTCCTTCTGCTAATCTGGGATTTTGCTATTCCGGGGCTTTGTGAATCTGTCCTTCTGCTACAGAGGCCTGAAAATATATGGGAGTGACATTTGTTGTCGAATGTCATGTGATCCGATTCCGACAACAAATGTCACTCCCATACATTTCCAGAGCGATGACGAATGTAGATTTGGAACAAATGCATTTTGGCTAAGTCCCCTGGTCTTGCCTCGGAGAACACGTTAAGCCATCGGTTCCGGTTGCTATAAAAACATTTAAGGCAGTCGTTACGGGTAGTTGGAGCTCTCAAAAGTTCAACCAGTCTAACTTGGAACTTCGATATCGCCATTGGTCATTTGACCTTTGTTTGTGAAAGTCATATTGCAGTCGCTTCACGGAAAATATCGAAGTTCAGTCGCTCCACAGTTAGACTGGAAAGCCAACCCCAACTGAGTTGGGAAAAGGTTCAGAGAATGATAATGTGAATAGGTATACGGTTGACTGCAGAAGTCCGTCGGGAATTTGAGACAATTATTGTATGAAGTGATGTTACATTATAAACAGGTTACAATATGCTTGCGCAAATTTAGACTTGTACAAATTTATTGTAACATGTGTTGGAAGATGCTTGTGTAAGTTTCATTAATATGTATTTGCACAAGCCCAGGTTACAGTAACAAATGTTACGATGTATTTGGGCAAATTTAGACTTGCACAAATTACTTGTGCACATGATATGTGTATTTGCGCAAGCCTAGACTTGCACAGTTATACTTGAACGTATACTGGTAACCATTAAACTAGTCTGGTCGTGACAGCACGTTAAACCGTCGCGCGGTACCGGTTGTCATACGAACATCTATTGCAGTCGTTACGGGTAGTTGGAGCCCTCAAAAGTCCATCCAGTCTAACTTGGAACTTCGATATCGTCAATTTGTTTGAGGAGGTCCGATGGCAGTCGCTTCACAGTAAATATAGAAGCTCTGCCGCATCTTAGTAAGACTAGAAAGCCGACCCCAACTGAGTTGGGAATAGGCTCAGAGTATGGATGGAAACTGTCCTGAGTGTTGTTAATGACTCTTTTATTGTAACTTGTAGTGTATTAGTTAGAAAATATGTTTTTTTTTTAATTTTTCAGGAACGACCCGGAGTCATTAAGGCTTACATGATCATGTGGATTGTGTTCTTCTTACTTTCGATGTTCATATTCTTCCTCAACTCACCCCATTTCACCACTGGAACTATTGTCACTGAAGTATTTTATATAGGTTAGTATTCCTTTTACTTATATTTATTTTACTTACCTTGAGAGCAAGAAAAGGCTTTCCAAATTTTCCTGAAATGCCTGTAGCAGAAAAACCAAAACCAAAATTTCATGATTGGTTGTAATAACTTGCTCAAATTTTTTGTTGTACCTTTTTTTGTTGATCCATTGAAATTCATGGCACATGGTCTGATCTATGTCATTGGTCTCACTACCATGGACGGCCAAGATCATGCAAAGTGGAGGAGGTAAAGCAGGAAGGCGGACCCTGAGCTTCGAGTATACCTTATCCTTGGATTTAATCAGTAAAACACGTCGACATGATGATGATTCGAATTCAAGCCATTATGTTAATTAATAGAGTTGGAATAATATGCATAGAAATAACTATGCATAATATTTTAACCACCATTATCTTTTCGTTTCGTGCGATACCACATGTACCCAGCGCCACCTAGCGACAGCAAAAACGAACTATGACGTCATTACAGATCTTGTATTGCGAAAGTAAAGGTCTCGCCATACACATGACTTTGTGTTGGGGGACTTCACATTCCGTTCCTCCGCAGTCTAATAATGTGATTTACGTACTTATTATATTTTTTACGATATTATTAATAAAAAGTTTCTTTTTCAGCTCACAATGTTTATACTATTCTGCTCAGCCACAGTTTCTACAAGCAGCTCAACTGCAGGGAGGAGGTTTAAATGAATTACCTGATAGATCAATAAAGAAAAATAAGTACTTATCTCAATTGATAAAGACAATAGTTCAATTAAAAGTACAATAAATCAAAATGAGGAACAGAATGAACAAAATATTACAAATATTTAAATTGAAATGAGATGAACATAATTGTATCCATACACGTTCAAGTATAATTGCGCAAATCTAGACTTGCGCAAACTTACGTTAATGAAATTTGCATCATCCAACACACGTTACAATATATTTGTGCAAGCCTAAATTTGCGCAAGCATATTGTACTATAAAGATACAAATTCAATAAAAATCAGTCCAATAAGAGTTAATTAGTTGGCTGGCGTTTTATAGAATGGAATAAAATGGATTGATGATGATGAATTGACACTTATTTTGATGCTTATAGCAGACAGGCGTGAACGAAAGTCAATCTATATGGTGAGCATTCTATTCTATTCCATACTACGACAATTAACGAATTACCAAATGTCTAGGACAGCAAAACTGTTTCCATGGGCCTTACTTAGGGAGATTCGGACCATCATCAGCTTTGACGGATACTAGTGTTATATGGTTAAAATGGGTCAGAGATCCGTTACTGTAGTGTATACATTTATTTGTTAGAATTCACACTTGTCTTACAAGATACAGTACACAAATATCGATGGACGACAACACTCTGAGTCTGAATCGCGCTATGAAAGTAAAGAAAAAATTAAATAACTTTTAAGAGGTTATGGTAAAGACCCAGGTCCCGAGGCCCGACTAACTTATTATCCGAATGCCGACTTTTGTTTTGTTTCGTATATTGACGTGACAACGTCTTATAAATTGGCTTGCCGGGTGACACTTCAAGAAACTGCGTTACGCTCCGCTCACGTTATGCGCTCACAATGAGAGCGAGTGAGAGGCACGCGTCCCTTGCCCGAGCGAGAGAGACAGAGCGAGAGAGAGAGAGTGAGAGAGATAGGCATACACACCGGTTCATGTCTTCTCAAAGTCGTTGTCACGTAAAACTTTCGCCCGTATACCGACTTTACAGGCAACCAATTTTTTTTTTAATTATTTTTATGATTATAAGGTAAGTTAAGCTGTGGTACCTGCTATAATCTTTTCTGTAACGCTCTTTATTAACACTAGTTATTTGAAAATTCTGACTGTCTTAGCAAAGTGGCAGAAGTAAACGCGACCGCTAGGGGCCACGGGTTCGATCCCGTCTGTGAACATGAATACATGCTATTTGCATTAGTATGGCCGTGCCTCTGAAAGCACTTTGAACCGATGGAACCAGTTGTCATAACATCTATAACAGTGATCTAATTGCAATGCTTCAATATCACCAATGGATTGTGGAGGTCAGAGGGCAGTCGCTTCATAGAAAGTATCGAAGCCAAACTTGCAGTTAGACAGTTAGGACTCAGAGGTGAAACCGTCGGATACGACTTGTATTAATTCTAGGATAAAGAAGAAGTTAATTGATTAATTTAAGGTGTACTATTAAATAATCTCTATTGATCTCAATTTAATACCTCAAGATATGTGTCAAATTATTAATTAAATAAATTATTAAAAAATATATTATATTATCTAACTAATAATATTCTATGTTGTAGTGAAAATATTTATTCATGTAGACATAATAAATTATGCATTAGAATGATTTATAATGTCTTTGTTATAAACAATTAAATGCTACAATTTATATTTTGCTTTTTTTATTAAATTTAAAACCTACTTATATATTGTAGGTATCGTCACTGTAGAGTTTATTGTATTTGTATTATATATATATAAATATAAATATATAATACAAATATTATCCTTCAAAGTGACTCCAAGCATATCTCGCTCCATGAAAATAATAATTTCATTAAATTACAATGTCATAGATAATTAGATTACGAAGATGATCAATTTAGATTCATCTTTACCTCGTCCACCCGCGCGTCTGTCCCCTCAGTCTAAGCCCCTCCCACTTTTAAGAAAGTGAGGTAGGACACGACGGTATCTCCCGTCCGAAATGAGCTGTCCAACTGGGGAAGTACCTCCGCCCTACAGAAGACCGCGGTCATAATAACCATCGTGTTGTGTTCCCGCCGGTAAGTAGGGTAGCCAGAGCTCACTATACCCCTCCTTCCCCTCCCCTTCCTAGCCACCCCACTCCTTCCAGCTCTCCCCCTTTCCCTTCAGGGTGGGCAGCGCGTGTGTGACACCCTTAGTGTTGCACACGTTCATAGGCCACGGTGGCCGCTTTCCATCAGGTGGGCCGTGTGCTTGTCTGCCAAAAGTAGTACAAAAAAAAAATCCATCTAGCAGAACGTAATTAAACCAAACACAATTCTGGATATGCAATTTTCAATTTAGTTTGACTACGCACCACTAAGCGCTACCCAGAAATCTAGAACAATCTATGAGCGTAGGTAATGAGACCATTAGACCGAATTAAGGGGTTAAAGACCTGAATGTCACAACAACTTCACGTAATTTATTACATAACTATGTGTAAATATTAATGCGCCTGTAATTTTTTTTATAGCAGTATATCTTCTTTGCGTGATATGTACCATTTTACAATGCAGATAAGTTTTTTTGTTTTTAAATTTATCTTGACTTCGCCTCGTCTGATGGTAAGCTGTAGGCAAAGTCTCCTGAGAGATGGTCACCATTACAAACAGGTGTAGTGTTATAATGGTGGCGCTCAGCTTGACGGCCCCAAAAATATGAGGACCCTGACTATGATGTGATATGACCAGGATTAAGGGAAAAGCGTAATCATCATTGATGTTTAAGTAGCTAGTTAACTTTAAACGATTGTGCGGTGTAAGATAAGATAAGATAAATGGGTAGGACAGATTCGTGGATTGAGCGGAGTCTTGATGCGACAGATTCGTTTCACAGGAGAGGTAGGTACAGTTAGTACAGTCAACAGTACAAAGGGCAAGGTTACTATGTCTCATGTGTGGTTTATTATTAGCTAGCTAATGTATAATTTTATTATATTTATACGAGTATGCCTTGAATTATCTCACCTCCGGCCACCGGTTCGAGTCCGACATAACCACTCTATCTGGCTTCGGCGGTAGTAGTATTCGTGGTGATTATTTATATAAAAAAGGTAGTTTGTTGAAAAAATACAGGACCAGACTGTTTTAAATATAACTTTGAAATAGAAGAGGTACAATTTTTTTTACGAAAGGTAGCAAATAGTACCAATTTAGTACTAAACACTGTAATATGAATTGACAGAATACAAGACTTGGTCCCGCCATTATAATGGATACCTTCGGCGGGTGTACCTAGTATCCGTGGGGATTTCTCATATAATTAAAATAGTTTCTTGAAAAAAAAAACAAACTTTATATTTCTAATCAATTTAATATGAACAGTGACCATAGAAAATATTTTAGATGCAAGTTAATTATGCTTATAATATTATTATAATTATATATTTTTTATGCAGTTAGTATAGTATAGCGCGATTAAAAATTTCTCGAAGAGTTAGTTCCACTCCTTAATTATATCTACATCTGGTTAGCACCGTAGATTACGATTAAGTTTAATCTTACATTTTGGTACACTTACATTTATTTTTGGTACAGTGATATTCAGGTATATTTGGCATGGCTTAACTTATTAAAAATATATGTACGTATAACTATATATATACGTGAAACTTATAAAGTACTAGCTGACCCGCGCAACTTCGTTTGCGTCACCCCGTTTTTGCAACATTTTTTATTCCTGCTCCGCACCTGTTGGTCGTAGCATGATGTTATATGCATATAAACCGTCCTCTTTAACCATTCTATCTATTGAAACAAACCGCATCAAAATCCGTTGCGTAGTTCTAAAGATTTAAGCATACAAAGGGATAAGAAAAATAGGGACAGAAAACGCGACTTTATTTTATACTATGTAGTGATAGTGATAGTGAAGACACAGTTATCTTTTTAATTTTTTGTGACTACTTGCCAATCGACTAATTTATCAACCCTGATAGCGTTTGGTACCAGAGGACCAGGGCATAAACTGAAATGAACCATTTACAAGTCCCTAAATAGGTCGAGGTCTCAGGTCTGGGAGTGGTGGCCGTGACTGTGGTGCACCATTGCAGTCGATGGACCACCTCCTCTCGTGCCCGCTTTGCCCTCACTCCTGCACTATCGCCGACATAATTGAAGCGACTGAAAGTGCGGTTGGTGTCGCCGATTTTTGAGCTGGGCGTATCTAACTTTATTTCTAATTGTTGCTATTGATATGAAGAAGAATTACTTTGGTTACAAAATAGATAAAAATACCTTACTTAATAAAATTAAAATCTAATACAATATACTAATATTCTTCTTACTAACTATGCATTTCATAACATATTTAAGTTAATCTAAAATTCAGTAACTTTATAATATTATTTTTGCCCGCGGTTTCGTACCCATGCGTACTAATTCTAATCCTGTTCCTGCAACAGACCCGTTCTGATATTAAGATGATTTTTAGCCTTTGAATCTGACAAATAATGTTGCTTTCTATTGGTAAAAGAATTTAGATGCAAACATACACATACATGTTTATAAAAATAGTACAAATATTAAGTAGAATATAATATTATGGTAAGCTCCATAAATTTTTAATTATCATCGAAGCATACACGTTCTGCTAGGGACCCTGACAGTTTCGAAGTAAAGCTACGCTTCTTCCTGAGACTTTGCCTTCAGTTTACTATCAGACAAGTTGAAGTCAAATTGACGTGCCACAAAAATGTATCATTAATTTCTGGTGACTTTAAAATTGCTACAGTTGCGACGGTAGTAAAAATAACAAAATCGGGGGATATAGTTAGGGGTTGCAGCATCATATCGGCACGGTAACTTCCAGATAAGCTCACGGCCTACCTGATGTCAAGTTTTTACAGCGCTCTATGAACGTTTGCAATATGAGGCGTTACACCGCTGCTCCCAACTGTCTCCCTCGGGCGAAGTGTTTAGTACTGCCAATGCAGAAAACAAAGCAGTCTTTCGCAGGCTTCCAACTGACAACACGAAACTTCTCCAATGAGCTCTGGCTACCTAACTCACCGCCGGGAACACAACACAAGGTTATTATTAGCCACGGTATTATTTATTTTAAGCGCTCCTAAGTAATCTTTGCATAACCTTTTATTGAATCGTTAACATTACATAGCAACATCGATAGGTACCAATCAAAAGTTTTCTTTTTTTTTTATTTATGGCACGTCAATTTGACTTCACCTCGCCTGATGTTAAGTTGAAGGCAAAGTTTCATGAAAGAGTCACCATTGCAAACACGTACAGTGCTACAATGGTGGCGCTCAGCTTGACGGCCTCATCAGATGCTTTTTCACGCCTCGCTTAAGGGACCCGGGACTGTAAGAAGAAGGAAACACGTGCGCCGGTAAGGAATTCCAGGACTTCATGGTGCGGCAGAGGATTCTTCAAATAGTAGTCCCTTTAGTTGCCCAAGCTTTCGTCGAAGCAATCACTCAGGGGATCACCATCTTCGTCAGTGTACCGGTTGTAAGTGAAGTTACCCTTTAGCATCTGTTCGTATAATGTGTATACCACAATTAGGAAGTGGACATTGATCACTGGAAATAAAGAAAACGTCTTGTTATTGTATGTACTTCAAATATTTTTACATTCTTTCTTCTTAAAATGGCTAGGAAGCGAGCCTATTGCCATTCACGGGGCACTTGAAACCTGCGATAAATACACACATAACTTCGAAAAGCATCGCAGTCATTGGTGTGTGCCCTGCTAAACCTGGGATCGAACCCGAGACCTCGTCTCAGCAGTCCATTACCCATACCACTAGGCTACCGCGGTCATTTTCACCTTCTTTCTTCTTAAAATGGCTTCTGCAACGGAATCGCTGCAATTTTTCCAGTCTCTAGTAAATATTGTAAACATAATATGAAAATACCACGGTAGCCTAGTGGTATGGGTAATAAGCATACGAGGTCTCGGGTTCGATCCCAGATTTTACCATGGCACACACCAATGACTTTTCGATGCTTTTCGAAGTTATGTGTGTATTTATCGCAGGTTTATAAGTGCCCGATTAATGGCAATAGGCTCGCCATCTATTAAATTGGGACCTAAACACAAACTGGCGAAATGTGGGTGCTAGCACCTCTGCCTACCCCTTCGGGGATATAGGCGTGAAATTATGTTATGTTATGTAAATAGACCCTCAGACTTCTTTATCGCGTTACCGAAAAATTCGGTTTAAAAGGTCAGTGATAGTGATTTGTAACTTTTAATGTAGAAACATTGACGTCACTTCAAGATGGCCGGTCCTTGTTGCCTGTGACATATTATTTAAATTTAACTATACCGTATTTCCCAGGTGACCACGTAAGTAGGTTAAATTAAACAATAGATTTCTGTTTCCTGATGATTAAACGAGGAAAATATCGACTAACTAACACAAATGGCGCAAACGCAAAATAGGAATTTTGTTACGAAATTGTAATAATTAAAAAGAGACCACGAAATTACGAAACTACAATTACGTACACGGCCGAAGGGGGAAATTCTCGTGAATTTGGGGGCCAGACTTCGGCGATGCTCCCCGAAGTCCCACCGACCTTCGACACGAGCCCCAGATTCTTGATGCCGATGGGGATGTCTCCCATTGTAAGGCTGGATCCCTGCACCATGAAAGAACCTGGCCTCGGTTTTATGCAGAGCCACCTCGGGACCCAGCCGCCGAAACCTTTTCACGACTTGGGCAACCGCGGTCGTGGCCTTCGGGTTTGAGTTATTCGATCTCCCTGTGGATGATCCTTAAGGATAGACTTTATTACTTCACAGTACCTAAAGACTTGACAATGCACAGTTGCATTGTGAATCACGAATCATGATGGCCGTATGGACTCGCCAGTTACCCTAGCAGAAGCAGGCTGCGTCGCCGGAGCAATACTCGCCTCTCCAGGGAAAAGATGGGGGCAAAGTTGTCCCACATCCGAGGTGGCCTTAATTCTTTATTGCACACACAGAGATCATACATAAAAAATTGCAAGTGGGTTCCAAAATCGTGGACAATTTGAAATAAAAATTGTATGAAGTGATGCCACTACATAACTACGAGTCTTAGAAGCTACTGGTTAATAGATATACTAATGTATATAACCGCGGTAACCTAGTGGTATGGTTGATGGACTGCTGAGACGAGGTCTCGGGTTCGATCCCAGGTTTTACCATGGCACACACCAATGACTTTTCGATGCTTGGGTAATGCACGGGTAATAGCAATAAGCTCGCCACCTATTACATTGGAACCTAAACATAAACTGGCGAAATGTGGGTGCTAGCACCTTTGTCTACCCCTTCGGCGATATAGGCGTGATATGTTATGTTATGTTATGTAATTTATATTAATAAGTCATTAATGAAATTAAAGTTAGGATACTACTTGCATGAGTTTACACACTCTATTTAAGTTACTTGAGTTTGAATTAGACTTAGACTGTCAAATGAACTTTTGAAGCCCACTTTACAAAGGCGAGTTTACCTCACTGTGAGTTCTCTTCCAGCAAACTTTTGGGTATCCGAGGAGTAGGTATGCTGGTGAAAGTGGAGTGCAGTGTGCATCAATTCGAGGCCTTCAATGTTACCCGGGGACTGGACGGGGACACCGTGGTCCCTACACCCGACGGGGGTCATCTTGAAAGAGACGGCCCCGGGTATGCCGGAGTGCGAGAGATATGTTGACTACTATCTCACCTCCGGCAACTAAAGACCCAAAGATGGCGTGCGTTTTAGTCGGTTCGAGTCCGACATAACCTCTCCAACCAGTTGCGGAGAAGGGAGGTATCCGGGGGGATTTTGCGCACAAAAAAGGCTTGCGATGGTTCTGAAACTGCCGTGGTGTGAAGGATATACCAGAGGCTTTCTTACCCTAGGTAACTGATGGCCTAAGACAGCCGTGGTTTCAGTCAAGCTTCGGTAGGGGGCATCCGTGGGAGCTTCCGCACGAGATAAATGGTCTCAAAAATTTAAAATTAATAAAGAAAACTCCATGGCTACTTACCTGAAGGTATGAAGATGAGCATAGACAGCAACCAGCATTTATTCAGCAGCATCAGCAACGCGGCCAGTTGTCCAAGGATCGTCAAGATTATACCGAATGAGAAGTAACTGAGGAGAAGACTAGGCTCGTTCTGGAAAGGAGAATTATTTTTTTAAATTTTTATGGCACAACTTCACCACCTCACCTGATGGTAAGCTGGAAGCAGTCTCAGGAAAGAAGGCCAAGGTTTTGTTATGTCGTCTATTTAAAAACAATTCATCAGATCATCATCATTTGTATACCAAGGGCTTACCATGATGGATGCGCTAGGCTGTTAGAAGTGGAAGAGAAAAAGCCGGAAAGTGGACTCTGAGGTGAAACCTTCAGATGGAACTGGGACTAACGCAAGGATGATAATGATGGTGATAATCATACTTATACAGGATGTTAGGGAAATGCACCTGGTAGCACTCTGGTTACATATAATTTTTTTAACATAATTAATTATGATAATAATGTAAACGGGAATTAACGCGATCATAATCATGGAACGCGAAAGTTTAAAAAGTTAATAATTAACTATTTACGTAATTGTTTTTCATGCCAATATGTTGTGTACCATGTCTACCAGAAACTTTCGGCTTCGGGAGCGTTCCCCTTAAACCCTGTATAAAGAAAATATATCATTCATGCATAAATAATAAAAGACAACCTAAGGTGTTGGCAGGAACTTGAATATTAGACATCAAATCGATGTTCATAAATTATTAGACATTATGTACCATGCACACACATAAACACACACACATACACTCAAGATATTTGTGGCTCTCAATTTCAGGAATAGTGGTTCTTATCCTCCAACGGAGTTTAGTCAATTTACAGGCAGAATATTAAAAAAATATATATACACCCACTCTCAAACACACACACACAATCACCATAATAACCATCGTGTTGTGTTCCCGCCGGTAAGTAGGGTAGCCAGAGCTCACTATACCCCTCCTTCCCCTCCCCTTCCTAGCCTCCCCACCCCTTTCCAGCTCTCCCCCTTTCCCTTCAGGGTGGGCAGCGCGTGTGAGACACCCTTAGTGTTGCACACGTTCATAGGCCACGGTGGCCGCTTTCCATCAGGATGGCCGTGTGCTTGTCTGCCACCTACGTAGTATAAAAAAAAAAGTCTCAGGAAAGAAGGTCAAGGTTTTGTTATGTCGTCTATTTAAAAACAATTCATCAGATCAAGATCCATGATGCGCAAGGCTGTTCGAAGTGGAAGAAAAAAAGCCGGAAAGTGGACCCTGTACTCTGATGTGAAACCTTCAGATGCAAACATAAACATACACGCACAAACACACGCGCACACAAACCCACACAAAAGTTTTTTGAGACGCTCAATTTCAAGAAAGGTGGTCTCTATCATGTAACTCTCTTCTTAGCTGGATGGTTCAGCGGAGTGTAGTTAATTTATAGGCTGAAAAAATATACACGTCATACCCTCAAACACACACAAACACACACACACCCTCAAACACACACACACACACACACACACACACACACACACACACACACACACACACACACACACACTCACACAAGAATTTTGTGGCTCTCAATCTCAGGAATAGTGGTGGTAGCTTATCATCCAACGGAGTATAGTCAATTTACAGGTTGAATATTATACATACACACACACACACACACTCTCAAACACACACACACACACACAAACACAGCAACAAAATTACCTTTATAACTCCTACAACTAATAACGCTGAGAATATTAGCCAGAATACAGACACGATAATCAGGACACTTAAGATGATGTTCACTGTCTGCAACTTCAGGTCCAATCCCAGGAACGTGGCTATGAAGTGAGGCTGTTCCTTCGTGAGATGATCCATCTTTTGCTCATTGAAATAGCAGACTAGAGAAATTATTATAAAGGTTATCGATGTGATCTGAAATAGAGAAGGAGCTTTGGTTAGTGATTTTATTAGTTTGATTGTGATGTAATGTGTGTGATGATGATATTAGCCTAGTGGTATGGGTAATGGACTGCTGTCTCGGGTTCGATCCCAGGTTTTACCATGGCACACACCAATGACTTTTCGATGCTTTTCGAAGTTATGTGTGTATTTATCGCAGGTTTATAGGTGCCCGGTTAATGGCAATGGCTCTGGACCCGGGATTGTATGAAGAAGGAAACACGTGCGCCGGTAAGGAATTCCAGGACTTAATGGTGCGGCAGAGAAAAGACTCAACGAACCGCTTCGTTCTTGATGGAATATATGGTGGTTATGATGGTTTTTTAATTACCGCTGAAGCGGCAGACAGGTACGAGCTACCTGATGGAAAGTTTTTACGTTTGCAACACTAGGGGGAAGGGGTGAAGGTTAAGAGACTTTCTGTGCTATGAGTGCAGGAGATAGAGAAGGGTCTCTCGGTCTTTCCACACTCCTCTCTACTCTACATGGTCGCACGAATGTGACGTCCCTTTTCATCGTGTAAAGCGTGAAAAAGCAACTGTCGAGGCCGTCAGGTTGGGGTATAAGGACCACCGTTGCAGGGACTGCATATGTAACGACGGCCACCATGTTCAGAACTGTGCCACTGCTTATCATCAGGCGTGTTGCATTCAATTTGACGACTTAAACATAAAAAGTAGACAAAAAATAATAAAGAAAGAACTGCCTTATAAAAAGCATTGCCCATATGTATATATGTATAGAAATGAGGAGATCCGCAGACGAACAAAAGTGGTCGACATAGCCTACAGGGTTAGCAAGCTGAAGTGGCAGTGGGCGGGGGACGTAGCAAGAAGAACAGATGGCCGTTGGAGCCGAAAGGTTCTCGAATGGAGACCGCGTACCGGTAGACGAAGCGTGAGACGGCCTCCTGCGAGATGGACGGACGACATAGACAAAGTCGCGGGTACCCATTGGATGCAGACCGCTTCCAACCTATGTTCAGCAGTTCAGCCTATGTTCAGCAGTGGACGTCTTGTGGCTGAAATGATGATGATAGGCACGAGTTGGAGACCCAAAATGTGTTCAAAAAACGTTGCATACGTGCAGTACGCGAGTTTGGGTTGTTTGGACGAGCTCATATCTACCAATCATTGATTATGTCTTCGTTACTTCTCGTTACTGATTCAGGTCCAAGATACTTGCCGTCAAAGTGATGGTACTATTATTTTCAAGTATATTCCTATCAGTAGGTAAATTGCGTCATAACCACAGATATCCTAGTCATAACGGCTTACGGAGGTGCATAACTAACGTATCTATAGAATGCAACAGCTATAATATTATGTCATATTTGTACAACCAATTAACTGAGAAAAGACTAAAATAGCGACGCAATAACAATATTAATTAGTTGCATTTATTGCATTATATTTTTTTAATAATTATATTACTCATAGGTGGATGTGGACATCTTAAGGTTCATAATCCTTTGACAACCTTCGTCTTTACATTTATTAACTGTACGTATTGACTGTAGGTAAGTATAAGTGTACGTATTAACTGTACGCGTGAGGTGTACATCAAGGTGAACAAATATGAAAATGCTCGAAATGGAGCAGCGTGAACGGGATCAGAAGTCCACGCGGCCGGAGTCGCGGGCAACAGCTAGTCATGAATAAAAACAACAAAAAATTAGAAACGCCTCAAAGCGGACATCATGTATGAAAGTTTGTTTAAAACCGATGCTTTTAAGTAATTTATTTTTAATTAAACTTGCAAGAGTGTGCAGTTTCACATCTGGATCTTCATAAACAATAATGGTGGGAGAGTAAATAAAAAGCCCACGGTCAATGGAACACTTGTGTAAAAAAGGGTTTTGACGCCACAAGTTTGCTAAAGAATAACAAAGAAATTATATTAGATGTCATCACTACATAGTATAAAGCAAAGTCGATTTCTCTCTCCCTGTATCCCTATGTATGCTTAAATCTTTAAAACCATTAGCTGGTGCATTAAAGAAAGGTTTTATAAATGGCGGCTTGTACTTGCATATAAAATTTCAAATATTTTATTTTTCAAATGAAAAATAATAAAAACAAGACCGGGTCGTCATAATTTCTAACTAGCTGCAACCGGCGGCTTCGCCCGCGTGAATATTAAAAATTAGAAGGACACGTGACGGCATCTATTTTTGTTTTCATCGGAAACAGCATCTACTTTTACACATAGAGTCCTTTTAAACGCACATTGAGTCCTTTCATTCTGAAAAAGGAACGTATATCACATTTTATAAGGAGGATCATGGAAGATCATGATGTTGGTTAAAATAAAGAACTAACATTATTATGAACAACAGTATTGTTTATATTTTTGTTAAACTGAAAAAGAATGAAATTTTATATGCTAGCTGTACTATCTGTCAACGCAAGTACAAGCCGACATTTAAGAATCCTTTCTTTTATGCAGTACATCTAACTACCGAATCAGCGAAATTTATTTATTTTGTTCACTATAAATTACAATATTTTTAACAAATATAATTATTAAACTTAGTCATCAATATGATGTGTTCTTTAGGGTAAAAGCCGGATAGTTGCGCCAGCGGGATACTTGCCACGGTTTCGAATACACTATGTTACGGATGTAAGTGGCATTAGCGTTTTACTATAGTTGTAAGTACACCTCCCGTAGACCTCAGGGCCACGTTAACCGTCACCATAGACGCAAGCATTTCACTCGTGCAAGCGAAAATCTTCCGCGGTGAATCTTCGATAGGTGTTGAACTTATATTGGTAAGTTATTTCTGTTGAATATTTTTATTACTAATTGTGGTTTCAATCCACCTTTTATTTCTTTGCGTGCATTAGGCTTTACATTGCAAAGTTTATTACATATTTTTGTAACATAATTATTATTTATTTCGCAAATGAAAAGGGCAAGTATCCGTATCAAAAAGGATAGTTGCCCTAGAAACTTGTGCGGATAGTTGCTCTGGGGGCAACTATTTGCAACTATAAATTCTTTCATGAACAAAGGCAAATATTTTTTATTTGTGTCTTTTTATTCATTGTGGCTGTTCAACTTAGCTAGAATACAATAAGTATTTAGGACGTGTGTTCTAGGCCCACCCGTGTCAGTACTTTTTTCAGATTATTAATTATTTTTAATGGAAAGTGGTTGCCGTGGCCTATGGACGTGCGTAACCCCAGAGTTCATTCTACCCGTTAATAAAATAAAATTAATAATTAATTAACTTTTTAGGTAAGCAAAATGCCTCGTAAGTATCAGCGTAAAGCCGGCTTGGTGCCGCGTCAGATAAGCTGGACAGAGGAAAGTTTAGGTCTTGCATTCCAAGAGTTGGATAAAAAAAAATCAACTTGTAAATATCGCGAATGTACGAGATACCACGGGATACGGGGTATAATTTTTGGCTATTCTTGTTATATTTTGTATAACGTTGATTATAACTTCATAAAATATTGTAATAAATAATAAAGACTAGTTGATTAAATCGATATGAATTTGTTTTTCATCAAAAGTCATTGTGAGGCGTCTATCCCCGCATGAGGCAAGTATCCTCTGAAGTATTATTTACGTTAGGCAACTATCCGCTAGAGTGGGCAACTATCCTCTCTTTGAGAGGTCAAATAAAATAGGTTTTACTCAAAACCTATAATAACTATGTTCTTTATAATAGGCTTCTATAGTAGCTCAAAGACCTATAATTTGATATACACCTTGCAATATTCTTATTAAGCACATATTTCTTTACTATATAGCTTTGTTGAAAAGTGGCGCAACTATCCGGCTTTTACCCTATGTGCCTAAACTGAATAAACATAATTGGTTCTTTGACTAAAAATTCATCTAAGTTCCAGCCCTAGAAATTGAGTTATTTCCTCAGGTAATTCCAGTTTTAACATAATAACAATTCTCATTTCAATCTACATCCAAAGTAAAATAAAAACTAAATAAAATAAACACCAAAAAATAATTAAAAAATACGCACCAAATTATAAACACCAAGTATTATACACGCTAATTTCGGTGGTACACAGTAACAACACTTTTCAGCCCAACACATATCAAATAATTATCGTACACAAATAATTCGACCTTAGCTTACAGCGTGCTGTAACTTGTTTGAAACTTAAGGATACAATACAATACTACTTTGATATAAGAGTATGGTTAGTATTGGGTTGAATGGGATAACGTCACGTCCCCGTCCCGTCGTCGCCCATCCCCTCTACCGGTATTGTAAATAAATTTATGTGTTCTTAAAACTAAGTTTGTTATGATTACGGTGTCAAAAAGTACACAGGAATGTATTTGGGAACGGTTTTCGTTATTAATTTTATTAAAGTTATGTGTTAAAGGCAAATTATATCAAATAATTTATTACCACTTGAATATGTCCATTAGATATTTTACATTGAAGGTGTTATTATGAACTCAGAAAAATACTATGTTATTTATCGATTTAGGTATTAAATATTTGTACATTATATATTCATGACAGGTAAAAAAAACTCGACAAAATCATTAGACGGTATTTAAAATTGTCTACAATTATTAAAAAGTAGGTATTATAGACCGGAGTAGGTATTATAGATGGTAATGATGATAATAATAATGATGATGATAAAAATAAAGTAATAATGCAATGTTAAATACATATTATGGTATTTAATTTTAATGAAATTTCAGCAATTATAATATATAAGCAATTCTTTTGCCTTTTCTAAGTATATTAAGTAGTTACAATATAGATGTAGGCGTTACCTGGCGGAAATCCATTACAAAAAAAATATATATTGGTGGAGGGAGGGGGCCCACCACTCACCCGCGGATAACTCGAAGACGGCTGGACCAAATCGAGTATTTTCTATAGACTCCTTGAACTCGCAGGAAGGTTTTAATTTAATTTCATATAAAGTTTAACTTTTGAGAAACGAATTCTTTAAACCCAAATACGGCCCTGTTGCCTAAGTAGAGCTCTCATTTATCATTCGCACTAGTGGGCAATTTAAGATAAGCATAGATTTGTTCGGCACTTCGACTCTTGAACTGGAGATTTCAAGTACTTGTTGAGTTATTGGCAGCTTAAACAAAGGGACCACTAAAAGAGACCCTTCGGGTGACCTTTTTGTTAACTTTCAAAGAATTTTTTTCACATAAATTATACACTTTACTGACAAATTTCTGTGTACGCTATTATGATCAAAGTTTTAATGATAAACACGTTTGTTGGAGACAGACTTCTTCTATTTAACTAATACTATTGTAAAATTGTAAATAATTTATATTTGTCCGTGATGGACGCAAAAAGTAGGTACTGAATGGATTTCGGTGCGGTTTTTTTGTTTGAAAGGGGTTTGGTCCAACTTAAAATTTTACGTTTGTTTGATTGCAATCGGTTAGTAGAACCAGAGTTATGATTAGTAATATATAAATATATGTTGCACAGGTGGCGCTTAGGTCGCGATAATCGACAGCAACGCGGGAGTAGCCGCGGGTATAGGCTAGTCTAGCTATACCATCTATACTATTGTATAATAAAAGCTTATGTTTGTCCGTGATGGACGCAAAAAGTACTGAACGGATTTCGATGCAGTTTTTTTTTGTTTGAAGGGGTTTGGCCCAACTAAAATTTTACGTTTGTTTGATTGCAATCGGTTATGTTACCAGAGTTATGATTTTTTTTTACATAACTTACAAGTAGAATATTTATATTTATTTTCAATAAATATATGGCCATACCATTATTTGTTTTTTTTTTTATTTACAGTAATAGTGGCAACGAAAATATATATAGTGTCAAAATTTCAGCTGTCTTACAGCTATCGCAGTAAACCCGCATAGTTATGATTAGTTAAGAATTTAATTTGCACATGTGGAGCTTAGGTCGCGATAACCGATAGCCAACGCGGGAGGAGTCGCGGGCATAGGCTAGTATGTCTATATACGATTGTTGATTGTAGAAACATGGTAAGTCGTAAGTCCATATGAGTCGAACCCTGTCTGATCTGTTATCACTATCACTACATAGTATAAAACAAAGTCGCTTTTCTCTGTTTGTCTGTCCCTATGTATGCTTAAATTACTTCTTTTAATTATATCTAAGACGAGTTAAAAAGGAAATCATATACATATATCTATGGCGGTAGGACATGACGGTATCTCTCATCCTAATTGAGCACCCCGATTGGGATCAAATGGGTAATTCTGTCCTCTGTGGTCACCAGTTGCTCCATGACCGCTATAGTTAGATTTTTTAGTTAGAATTTTTTTAATGGCGTAATAAAATAAACCATCAGGGGTACCTCCCAATCGTTGTGGCCGGATTCAAACCGGATAAATCGCACGCCGTTTTTGGGTCTTTGATTGCTGACCAGCTATGGTCCCCGGGTATGGGTCGCTGCGGCCTGATTCTGCCAGGTAACAGGCGACTCCACCCCTCACCCCCAAGCCCCCGCTCATGGAGGACGGGTGTCATTCTGGGAGCTCTGACGCCCGAGTCTTCTCCGCCACAGAACAGTGAAAGGAGGTCTTCATTCAGCGTGGTCTATGCGGGGCAGGTCTACTGCGATAGCTAGACAGTTGAAATTTTACACGATAAACATATATTTTCGTTACCACTATAATAATTGAAAATAATAAAAAAAAACAAAAATAATGGTATGGCCATATGCTATGTCTACATTTACGTAACATTTTACCGTGACCGTGTCAGAAGTGCGTGTCTGTGTCAGTCGCATATTCAGTTGCGTGATAGCTGAGCATAAAATGAAACCATCGATCGACTGGTGGCCGTGTTAGCACAAATCTAGTTTGTGTCGTTGAGTTCGAAGTAATAATAACTCAATAGTTCGTGTGCCCATGTGCCACAAGTTGTTACGTTTCACGGAGGACAGAATTATAAATTCTCCATGTTACGTTCACACTCAACGTAATGTCTTGATGCGACGCTGTCCGGTCCGCTGTTCATGTCACAAATCTGGACGCACCTTTAGTCGCCACTTGCCCAGTTTTTTTTCTAGCCGCGCAATTGCAATCATTTTGCTTTGCAAAACGAAATCAGTACAACATTCACTGACAATGCATACTTTTTGCTTCAGCTGTCCATGTTCCAGTTGATGGCAACTAGAAAGTTAAGAATAAAAGTGAAAAGAAGTAAAACCTTCAAAGAAAATAGATTGGAGCACACGAGTATACAGGGGCCTTTCCAAAACCTTTTTAAAAATAGTATAAGCACACGACCCACCTGATGGAAAGTGGTCACCGTTTTATCTAGGACACTTCAATTTGACCACACCTCGCCTGATGATAAGCTGTGGGCTGTGTAGAGAGAATGAAACGATGTAAAACTCTTTTTCATTTCATTTTGAATTTAAAGCAATGTTAATAAAGCCGAAAATGCCATGGCAGTTTTTGTGATCTTAGTTGTATGACTATGGTTACAAATAGTGTAATCGAGGTCATAATAGCATAAGAGTTCCCCACACTCATTGATATCTCATCGTTAACACTATTGACGACAGGGAATGTTTTATTCCCTCGTCCCCCACGTCGCTCACGATTACGATCAAGATATATGCCGGTATTTATACGCAACAAACAACACATGACCGGTCATTAACTCTTGTATAATAAACCGGTTGCTTAGAGTTTTCCTTATCACTGTTTTAACGTTTATGTACCAGCATTCCAAATCTTTTGTCTTCAGTACTAAAAATAAAAAGTAATACGCAATTGTGAGCCAGACATTCACTATTGCAAATGGTACCTACCTATTGTATAGTACCATTGATTTGAGACACTTTTGTCCGCACCTCTAGAGGAGGTAGGACACGACGGTATATCCGTCCCAATCGAGCAGTCCGACTGGGGAAGTACATCCACCCTACAGAATATCGCCGTTTAATAACCTTGTGTAGCGTTTTCGGTGGTGAGTAGGGTAGCCAGAGCTCACTAGAGAGGTTTTGTGTTGTCCGTGGGAAAACCAAAGGCTTATCCTACATCTTTTGCGCTGATGACACAGAATGTCTCTGTTCTTACAGGGGTTGCGGCACGAGTGTTATTCCTCTGGTGTTACACTCGCCCATAGGCCACGGTAACCACTTACCATCAGGTGGGCCGCGTGCTTGTCTGCGACCTAAGATACTACCCGTAACAACTGCCATAGATGTTATATAGCAACCGGGACTGAGGGCTTAACGTGCTCTCCGACGCACGACCAAACCAGTGCAAATAGCCATATTCATGCATACAAATATTTGCACTACATCATCTGATACTCTCCAAGACGTTAATTGGTAGTGTTTGTGCGGCTAAGCACGTAATTAATTTCCTTGCAATTTACACCGCATAGCAAGGAATCGGGGTCAAATTAATTTTTTACAAATTCATTTAGCTGCACCATATTCGGTATTGAATTTTTTTCGGCATACCCTTTTTTTTTCAAAGTGTCCAAATGGCGGCAATATGCTCGCCCCCTTTTACGTGGGACTAAAAATCTTAGTTGGTGTTTGATACACCTTTGCCAACCCTTTCGGGGATTACGGGTGTGAGCATTATGTATGTATATTTACACTGAGCGGGGATCGAGCCCGCGCCTTCTGCATAGCAGTCGCGTTCACTATCGCCACGCCATTCAGAGATTTTATTTGTGCGTATAAAAGAAGTTACCTAGAACAGGCTAGAACAAAACTAACAAAAGTCTAAATACTCGTTTTATCTTGGTTTTATAATTAATGATAAATACTTAGACGAAAAAGATGAAAACATAGCAATAATGGTTATCTAAGAAAATTTGGTTTTTTTTTTATTTTTCCTCCTTATAATATAGTCTACTAGTTGTCTATGAAAAACGAAATTTTATTCTATTTTGAATAAAAGAGTTTGCACTTCACGTTTTATTAATAATTCCACTGTAACCACCATCAATAATTAGCCCATTGCAGTCAACTTCTGGGCATAAGCTTCTGCCAATATTGGGAGATGTTAGCCTTTTTTTATCGTGCGCAGAATCCCCACGGATACTACCTCTCCGCCAAAACCGGTGGAGGTGATTATGTCGGACTCGAACCCACTGAAACGCACGCCGTCCATGGGTCCATGATCGCAGGAGGTGAGATTATACAAGCCCTTTCTTTATACCACTTAGGTGACCGTGGCCTATGGACATTAGCAACATTTGCGCATGAGAAAAAAAAGGTGGCGTTACATATTTCTCGCACCCCGGCAGGCCCCGGGGACGACTTTAGCTTACTGTTTCGAAACTCTGCCCAGACGGGTTGGTACCAATTTTTATTCCGTGTTTTTCTTCTCTCACACCAATATTGTCTGCGTATTTTTCCGCTTGTCACCACTTACGAAACCATTTCGAATAATGACGTCAAGAACCATCAAAATGTTTATCATTTAATCCTAAAACTCATAAAAAGTTCTTAACAGTGTTATTACTTAAAATTATGTCAATTATGTTAGGTGGTGTGTGTCTTTTCTTTGTGTTTGCTAAAGATTTTGCGTTTGTTATGCGAAGAGCAGCTCAAAATTTTATTTGTGTATTATATAGTCAGCTTTTAGGGTTATATAAGTGTAAAAGGAAAACGATGGTTTAACTACGCACAAAGAATCGTGAATTTTTTTTTAGATTGACATGGTCATTTACTTACTGATGACGATCTCCGTGGCGTGGCGGTAGTGAACACGAGTGCTACGCAGGAGGCGTGGGTTCGATTACCGCTCAGTAGTTGATTTAATTCGAACAGAGTCTCACATCTATTTATGAGCTTAACATCAGGCGAGGCGAAGTCAAATTGACTATCATGTCCACTAAGATCCATTACAAAAATCCATTGATGGATCTTTTTACACTTTTATGTCCACTTTACGTGCCATAAATAAATAAAAATTATGCATCGTATATTTCACGAGAGGTTCTGTTCGAATTGAAACTGAGAAACCCTTCTTTGTCTTCTGCACTGACAGCACAGAGTCCCTTAATCTTCTTCCGTCCCCCCTTGTGCTTCCCCCTCTTCTCTAATTATGGTCGGCAGCACGAATGTGACGCCTCTGGTGTTGCAAACGTTCATAGGCCACGGTAACCACTTTCCATCAGGTAGTCCGCGTGCTTGTCTGCCAACTAAATGATATACAAAAATATGTTATAATTGATTTGCGTTTACTAAAAGTATTACTCGTAGGCAAACCATTTCTTATCATTTTTCTTCATTAATTCAATCTTACATTTTCGAGTTCATAATAATATTATTATAACTTGTTTATTAATCATCGTGAAACGGATCGAATGTGTACCTATTGTATTAACTGTAACAAGTTTGCAAGTTTGTAGAAAGCAATACATTTTCCTGTCAGATTCATAATATTTCTATATCGTCTGATAGTCTCAAAGACTTCAATTGGTATTGCTTGTGCGGCTAAGCACCTAATTAGTTTCCTTGCGTTTTACGCCATAGATCAAGAAATCGGGTTAACATATTTTTCCAAATTTATTTAGCCGCTGACAATCATCTGAAATTCCCTTTTTTATTATTCAGGACACGTCAATTTGACTTCACCCCGCCTGATGGTAACCTGAAGGCAAATCTCAAGAAAGAGGGTTACCATTACAAACACGTACAGTGCTACAATGGTGGCGCTCAGCTTGACGGCCTCATCAGATGCTTTTTCACGCCCCGCTTAAAGGACCCGGGACTGTAGGAAGAAGGAAACACGTGCGCTGGTAAGGAATTCCAAGATCTACTTGTCTCCAACAGTTTCAGTATAAAGATATACATACTGAGAATATATGTACCTATATAGATATTTAGGATATAGATAGTGTATCTACCTTTTGTGTATTATTAAGTATAGGCAATACAAATACAATATAATTATATTGTATTATTATTTTACAATTATCTCATCGTTACTCATGAAGGTCAGCTAAATCATTTAAATCGATTATAAAATTCCTTGCATATTTAATACGTTTACAATATTGCGTCTTAAGATTTATTTACAAATAAAAAAACTAGTAATTTTTAATATGCAATAGTTATCTTTCTCATTTCTTATGTCGATGTCGTAGGTTCGATTTCTGTTCAGTGATAATTAATAAATGCATCTGAATGATCAAACCCATATCTAACCAGTCAGTCAACCAGTCTAGTCGTAGTGGATAATGGCCACTGAACCCAAAACACAAACCAGATTGTTTTGGTAAGTACATACAGAATGCCGGCGATAAACAGCGCGTTTATGTTCAGTACCTATCGCGACTTACGCTGATAAAGTCTTGTTTACGTTTTGTGCTTTGACTGTTCAAATTGTGGTTTAGTGGTGTACGGTTGACAAATTAAAAAAAAAAACAACATGGACAAAATAACGTTCACCGTGAACGGTGACCGGTATACATTGTGTAAGTGTTCTTTTTTTAAAGTTTTCTTTTTTGAAGATTTCTTGTTTTAAATTTGGAATATGTACACGTGTAGTACTTATTAAAAAAATAGATAGAAAAGGATTAATTTTTCATAAAAGAAACAGTTCTAATGGAGAGTAGGTAATTTATTATATTTTTGAAAAATGAATGCATTTTTTGTACCTACCTCTAGAGCTATGATCACTACATAGTATAAAATAAAGTCGCGTTCTCTGTCCCTATTTTTCTTGTCCCTTTGTATGCTTAAATCTTCAAAACTATTCTACGGATTTTGATGCGGTTTGTTTTAATAGATAGAATGGTGAAAGAGGGAGGTTTATATGTATATAACATCATACTACGACCAACAGGTGCGTAGCAGGAATGATAAATGTTGCAAAAACGGGGTGACGCAGACGAAGTTGCGCGGGTCAGCTAGTTATGTATATGTTCTGAACTCTTTTGTTTTTATAGAGATTAATTTAGGCTAAGAAAATTTTATTCATTTGTTAACTGAATTAAAACTACTGGTCATTCATAAAGAACATTGAGATCTTTTACAATTAGTATAAAATAAAGTCGCGTTCTCTGTCCCTATGTCCCTTTGTATACTTAAATCTTTGAAACTACGCAACGGATTTTGATACGGTTTGTTTTAATAGATAGAATGGTTAAAGAGGAAGGTTTATATGAACATAACATCATGCTACGACCAACAGGTACGGAGCAGGAATGAAAAATGTTGCAGAAACGGGGTGACGCAGACGAAGTTGCGCGGGTCAGCTAGTTAAAAGTTATATTATTATTTGTTTAATAACTTACAACTAACAAAATAAGAATAAATTATGTGATCAGTTTTCACAAGTCATATTGTTCATTTTTTTTTTAAATATACAAAAAATAAGGCGTCAACACAACACAACACAACACTTACATCAAAAAGAGCTAATAATGAACTCTATTCACAACGTACCTGGTCTAGTCAAGTGGTAGGTAAGTACCTGACCTCAATACAATATAGCTCGTCTTCTACTTCATAAGACGTATACAGTGGCATATTATGAT
The DNA here is from genome assembly GCA_963691645.1 of Pelosia muscerda. NCBI lineage: Eukaryota > Metazoa > Arthropoda > Insecta > Lepidoptera > Erebidae > Pelosia > Pelosia muscerda. Next base: position 14,933,573 of record OY829109.1, on the reverse strand, counting down.
TGAGGCCATCCCGTTTATTACATCTACCTACATAACATAACATAAACTCCCGCCTGTATCCCCGAAGGGGTAGGCAGAGGTGCTAGCACCCACATTTCGCCACTATGTTTAGGTCCCAATGTAATAGGTGGCGAGCCTATTGCCATTAACCGGGCACTTATAAACCTACGATAAATACACACATAACTTCGAAAAACATCGAGTCATTGGTGTGTGCCATGGTAAAACCTGGGATCGAACCCGAGACCTCGTCTCAGCAGTCCATTACCCATACCACTAGGCTACCGCGGTTTTCTACCTACACTACCTACACTAATATTATAAATAGGATTTTTTTGGTTGTTTGTTTGTAACGAAGAGGCTCCGAAACTACTGGACCGATTTCAATAATTCTTTCACCTATGAAAAGCTAGAATCTAGGAGTATCCATCAAAGGGAGCAGAGCAATAATCATAAATCTCAATAGATTTGATAGACTTCTATACATTGGCGTTAATATTTCCTTCCGCTAACTATTTCCTTTGCCATGACAGCAAGGAAAAGTAGTATAGAGAGGCAAGTAGAGAATCGAGTAGACACAAACAATGCGATAATCGATATCCACACGGGTGAAGCCGCGAGCAATCGCTAGTTACTGATATGATTAGAAGTGGGTCTAACAGATTAAGTACCTCCGCCCTACAAATAACCAGAATAACCTTGTGTTGTGTTTCTGACGGTAAGTAGGGCAGGGCAACCAGAGCTCACTTTTTTCACTTTTTTTTATCGTGAGAAAAATCCCCACGGATAACCTACCCTACCCTACCGGAGCCGGTTGGGTAGGTTATGTCGGACTCGAACCGACTAAAACGCACGACGTCTTTGGGTCTTCAGTTGCCGGAGGTGAGGTAGTAGCCAACATATCCCTCGCACCCCGGCAGACCCGGGGCAACCAGAGCTCACTGGGGAGATTTTGTACTGTCAGTGGGAAGACCAATTTGTCTTCTGTTCTGGCTACACAAGAACTTCTCTGTAATTCTTCGCACATGGTCATTTACATATTCACTGTTAAATCGATCGAGATATTTACCATGTTTGTTAATTTCTTTGCGTACAGTACACCGTGATCATGGCGCTTGCAACAGCGCCGAAATATCGGTTACGCGAAACCATCATTCCCTGAACCTTTTTCCCAACTCAGTTGAGGTCGGCTTTCCAGTCTAACTGTGATGCGGCTGAACTTCGATATTTTCCGTGAAGCAACTGCCATCTGACCTCCACAACCAATGGTCTAGGTATATACATACCTTTTGCCTGACGTTTCGACCAGGTTACACCGGCCGTGGTCACAGGCTGACTGGCTCAGCTGCGTACGCCCTCCGTCGTCGAGTCCGTGAGGTAGCCGGTTGTTCACCTACCCGCTCATTTTCGACATTTTGTAGATTATTTCTTCGCCAGGTACCGTCACATACCACACTCACAGGGTCCCTATTCTCTAAGCAAACGGCTCGGTGTCTATCCGACGGCGCAGAAAAGCGAGGTAGCAAGTTTTTTATCACTGGATTCCATGTCGCAGATAACTTGAAACCGTCTTCCCGATTGAAATTATTATACTTCTTAATTTCAATAGCTTCACGTACAGCTCTTGAATAGAAGTGACGTTCGGTGGAGAGGACTTGCGTATTATGGAATTCAATCCAGTGATTCGTGCCCGCTTCTAAAAGGTGTTCTGCAATCGCTGATCTGCTCGTCCGGCGGTTCTTTACAGCTGCAATGTGTTCTTTGACCCTATCAGCTATAGTCCGCTTTGTTTGGCCTATATACGAACTACCGCAGCTGCAATCGATCTTGTAGACCCCTGGCGTCTGAAGCGGCAAGACATCCTTCGGTGTGCCCACGATGTTGTTTACTTTAATGCCTGGTGTGTAAACTGTCGGGATGGAATACTTTTTTAGCACGGAGCCGATTTTATCCGTTGTTCCCCTGACATAAGGCATATACGCTGGCTGTCTGCTCACCTTTGGGTGTCGCCGCCTCAATGTTTGCTGCTTCCGTCTTCCGTTCACATCATATCCGTTACTTTTGAGTACCTCCTGAACATGATCCAGCTCTCGCTCCAGATGTTCAGGGTCGCAGAGATCATACGCTCTATTCTTGAGTGAGGTTATAACGGATTGTAAGTGTCGGGGGTGGTGATGAGACGTGGCATGTAGGTACCTGTCCGTATGAGTAGGTTTCCGGTACACACAGTGTGACAAGGACCCATCTGATCTCACGGCTACTTTTACATCCAAGAAAGACAGCGACCTATCCTTCTCCATTTCATACGTAAACCTCACCTTGGGGTGAATGGAGTTGAGATGTTGTATATACTGATCTACTTCCTGTACACTTCCTTTCACGATACTGAAGATATCGTCGACGTATCGCTTCCAAAGTCTGATGGTCTTGGGGCCGAGACTCAGAGCCTTCTCTTCAAAATGTTCCATCCAGATGTTGGCCAGTACCGGGGCTACAGGGCTCCAACTACCCGTAACGACTGCCATAGATGTTTGTATGGCAACCGGGACCGACGGCTTAACGTGCTCTCCGAGGCACTTATAAACCTGCGATAAATACACACATAACTTCGAAAAGCATCGAAAAGTCATTGGTGTGTGCCATGGTAAACCTGGGATCGAACTCGAGACCTCGTCTCAGCAGTCCATTACCCATACCACTAGGCTACCGCGGCTTGTACGGATCGGTTACGCGAGATATTATAACAAATATGGTAAATATCCCGATCGATTTAACAGTGAAGACAGCGAAGTTTTTGTGTTGTACCATTAATAAACACAATACCCTCCTTTGCGTCGCGCAGTCGGGTAAAAAGAAGTAACGAAAACAATGTTAGCTAATCGTAATAAAAAGTCTAGGTTTTAATATCAACTGTACCTATTTTGAAATAAGAAAAATATTAAAAAAAATACAACGTATTTCATTGAAGGCACAATGGTACAGTTTTGATATAATTATATCAAAAGAAGCAACGACAATAACATTTTCTAACCGCAGTTCAAACGTTTGAATGGCGAACGTACCTATTATACATATTTTTTTATTTCTACACTGAATTTCATTAAAGGTGCACTGTATTTGTGATGATAGTATGATCTCCAGTGTACCTCACAATGCAGATACAATCATCCTGTAGGAAATCAGCAGAATACTAGTTGTCAACCACTGTCAAACCACTGAGTTTTAAACTTTACTGCCGGCTATGCATGTAAGAAATGACCTTACTACAGATCCTACAGTCCCGGGTCCTTTAAGCGGGGCGTGAAAAAGCATCTGATGAGGCCGTCAAGCTGAGCGCCACCATTGTAGCACTGAACATGTTTGCAATGGTGACCCTCTTTCGTGAGACTTTGCTTTCAGTTTAACATCAGGCGAGGTGAAGTCAAAAAAAATTACTAACCTATCAAGGGTAACAGAACTTCACCTACCAGATTTAACTGTACCTAAATATTTGTATGACTTATCTGTATTACGTACCAAGTTGTTAATACAATCGCTTTTTGTCGAATATAAACATTAATTATTTATGCGTTTGAAGTCTAAAATTAAATATTATCGTGATAGGAAACGACGCAATGAACTCATTTTCTTTTCATTTTTAACTTTATAACCTCTATAAATGATATGTATAAACTTTATAAATGAGGTTGAAAATTTAACGGCACTTTTTGTAATCTTAGTGGTTTGACAATAGTTAACAATTAGTACATTGAGAGCGCATTTTGAAAAGGAGGTCGGTACACCTGCACAGGCAACGCAAACGCAATGAGCAATTTTCCAGTAGGTATCTAATCAGTTGGTTTTTAAAATCATCAGGAGATGGCGCTAGCATAACTTTTGGTACTGGAGGCCAATTTAGTCTGTGACAAGAAAGATCTGACCGAAATGTCTTGATTTGATTTATTGCTGAAACGTTGAAGTTTGTATGTAACATTGTAACCTCGAAAAGTTGGTACATCGCTGTTATATCGTCAGCTAAAAAAGTTTCATAATTATGCTCCGTAAACCGGAGAACATAAATTTTTACCATAGATTAGGGAACACTAGATTCTTACCAAAAGTGTCGGCTGTGCCATCTAGCGTTTCTTTAGGAACGCTATAAATACCTACTAGAAAACTGCTCACTCCCTTATTGTCATGGAAGCCCGGCGGTTTAGAAGTGCTTATAATCTGCCCATATTACATTCAGCTCATTTATTTGGTCAATGTTCTTGAAAAATACTATTATACAGGAAATATCATTCTTGATTCTTAACTACTTCACTTAATTCAGAACACTTTTTTATGTGAATTGTGTTTTTATTTAGATTTTGGTTTCCATGTTTTTAAGTATTCAAAACTGCGGTAGGCCTCGAAAAAAAATTTGAAAAACTATTTCCGTGTGCAGAATCGTTAATTTTACATAACCCAAACGGCCAAGCGTGTTTATTTTAATACATCTAAAATAACAATTAGTAGAATCAAGATCCAGGGTGTCACGTTATCACTACATAGACACAAAGTCGCATTCTCTGTCCCTATGTCCCTTTGTATGATTAAATCTTTAAAACTACACAACGGATTTCGATGCGGTTTCTTTTAATAGATAGAGTGATTAAAGAGGAAGGTTTATATGTATATAACATCATGCTACAACCAACTGGTGCGGAGCAGAAGTGAAAAATGTTGCAAAAACGGGGTGACGCAGACGAAGTTGCGCGGGTCAGCTAGTATAATAATATTATGTTAATAGTCCGGTCAATTTACACATTCAAGTTTACATAAATTCCCATAAAGCTGAATATTGGCATAGTTGTTCAAAACATCATTATAAAGAAAATCTCAAAAGTCCTCATCGTTCTGAGGTGTGCTAAAAATTTGGCACGGGGTCAAAGGTCAAAAAAATGAGTTTTTTGCGATTTTTAGCGAAACGGTGAGTTTTTTCGCAAAATTACCCCAGTACAAAATTGTAGATCACAAAATTCTCTACAAAAAATATTATATATCAATAATTTTTTTCCTAAAAGCCACCATTTTGGAGATATAACGTTCCGAAAAGTTGGATCAGTCGTAATCCCTCTATTTTGCACACGTTTCCACGCCACCTATGAGGTAGTGTACAAAGCGCGTTTTTTTTAACGTGGTTTCCCCAGTAGGCCTATTCCACGGGTCTGCTGAGATTTTATATGTTTTAAAACTATTGCAAAATAATATTATATATTATAGTGGGCAAAAACAACGGCGGTGTAATTAAATAAAATACTTAAAATAAAAAGTTAGTCGTCTGATTCATAACTGTCCAAGATTTCTGTTTCTTCTTCTTCTTGATCTTCTTCTCCTTCTTCTTCCTGTTCATCCTCTTGTTCTTCTTCTTCTTCTTGTTCTATTTCACACGTAAACTGCCCCAATAGCGATTCCTGATCGGTATCAAACGAATCTTCAAGAGTTGGTGACTCAACATTCGAGCATGATCGGCCTTGACAGTGTGTGCATGCCAGGGAACAAAACAGTATTGTCGATCAACTTCCAACCCCAGTCTTTAGGGTCCAGCTGATTACCAAGCCACACTTGAACTTGGTAATATACCCGAAACAGATGTTGATGAGCAGCTACTGAGGTTGGAGGAAGAGAAGCTAAGTTGACTTGTTTTTTATTACGCGTATTTTTCACGAAAGATGTGTATCGAAAAAACCACTTGCTTAGATAAGTTGCGATACACATCTTTCGTGAAAAATACGCGTAATAAAAAACAAGTCAACTTAGCTTCTCTTCCTCCAACCTCAGTAGCTGCTCATCAACATCTGTTTCGGGTATATTACCAAGTTCAAGTGTGGCTTGGTAATCAGCTGGACCCTAAAGACTGGGGTTGGAAGTTGATCGACAATACACTAGAGCCAGTTCAAACTTTACTTCCACCAGCACCTGAGAAACTTCTCAACACAATATTTTGCAACTGCAAGAAAGGGTGTAGTGCAAAATGTGGTTGCAGAAAAGTTGGACTGTTTTGTTCCCTGGCATGCACACACTGTCAAGGCCGATCATGCTCGAATGTTGAGTCACCAACTCTTGAAGATTCGTTTGATACCGATCAGGAATCGCTATTGGGGCAGTTTACGTGTGAAATAGAACAAGAAGAAGAAGAAGAACAAGAGGATGAACAGGAAGAAGAAGGAGAAGAAGATCAAGAAGAAGAAGAAACAGAAATCTTGGACAGTTATGAATCAGACGACTAACTTTTTATTTTAAGTATTTTATTTAATTACACCGCCGTTGTTTTTGCCCACTATAATATATAATATTATTTTGCAATAGTTTTAAAACATATAAAATCTCAGCAGACCCGTGGAATAGGCCTACTGGGGAAACCACGTTAAAAAAAACGCGCTTTGTACACTACCTCATAGGTGGCGTGGAAACGTGTGCAAAATAGAGGGATTACGACTGATCCAACTTTTCGGAACGTTATATCTCCAAAATGGTGGCTTTTAGGAAAAAAATTATTGATATATAATATTTTTTGTAGAGAATTTTGTGATCTACAATTTTGTACTGGGGTAATTTTGCGAAAAAACTCACCGTTTCGCTAAAAATCGCAAAAAACTCATTTTTTTGACCTTTGACCCCGTGCCAAATTTTTAGCACACCTCAGAACGATGAGGACTTTTGAGATTTTCTTTATAATGATGTTTTGAACAACTATGCCAATATTCAGCTTTATGGGAATTTATGTAAGCTTCCTCCTGATTTTAGGCTTAAATTGACCGGAGTATAAAGGCATGACAATGGTTGATATTTACAATCACGCCTCTGAAAGGACTGCGGAAGAATGGCAAATGGACTTGTCGTCCATAATGAAAATATCGCTAAGATCGAAATATCGCTTATCTGTAATATCATCATAACAATTATGAGGACACAGTCAGCGCGTGTGTCTGTGTGTGTGTGTGTGTGTGTGTGTGTGTGTGTGTGTGTGTGTGTGTGCGTGTGCGTATGTGTGTGTGTATGTGTGCGTGCGTGTGTATGTATGACACACACAAAAAATATATAGACATGACCACGTTAAAATTTTATAGAAGTGAGCATAGCAATAGTATTACAATTAATGCGTTACATGTAGTCGTTAATTGAAACCCTATTTAAGATGTTATAAATAAAACCTTGAAAAGTACGAGGCTAGGACGGACAATGAACTCAACTTATTTGTTTATAACGTCATGCAAATAAATAATAATACTATTAAATGGTTCAGTATATGTTCACTATTATTTAATTTTCTATAGTCTATTATAATCAAAACTAACAATATATATAATATTGTTGTTTTAACTATGCCATAATAATAGTATGACGTATTTTCATATTGTTAATATGTTACTGTCTTACAAAACCATAAAGTTATCCTTATAGGAACAATGTGCTAGTGATATAGGTATGTACATATCTTTACACAAAACCTAGGCGTGAGAAAGTGACAGAGTATACGAACCGTGAAACGTTTTTTATAAACCATTACAGACTTTGACAGAAATACCTAGTTATTGCAGTGAGGTCAACGTATCTACACTAAAAGTCACAAGTTACTGCTACTGACATTTTAAATGCGGTAATTCGGTAAAGAAGGCGTCTGTGGGTTTTCTTATTCCAGTAGATACTGTGTTATGTGTGGTTGGGGTTTAACCATACGTCACCCTTCCTATACTCTAACCGTCTCTTTACACTTCTATTTACTCTATTGCATAATTGAAAAAAAAAATGTTTGTCCGCGATGGACGCAAAAACTACTGAATGGATTTCAATGCGGTTCTTTTTTTTTGAAGAGGTTCGGTCCATCTTACGTTTGTTTGATTGCAATCGGTTTAGTAGAACCAGTTATGATTAGTAATATAAAAATTAAGTTGCACAGATGGCGCTTAGGTCGCGATAACTGACAGCGTCGACGGCGGAGCCGTGGGAATAGGCTAGTTCGATATAAATTCAATCACCTCTGCGCCTTATTCATGCCCCGTCTGATCTATTCTTTTTTTTTTTTTTTTTATCGTGCTCAAATTCCCCACGGATACCACCTCCACCAAAACCGATGGAGGTGATTATGTCGGACTCGAACCGACCAAAACGCACGCCGTCCATGGGTCCTTGATTGCCGGAGGTGAGATTATACAAGACATATCTTTCGCACCCCGGCAGACCCAGGGACATCTCTGTTGAGATGACCCTCTTCCCCTAATGTGGGGACCATGGTGTCCCCATCTAGCCCCTGGGTATGGGGTGGCATTTGCGCCATCGCCGTGACCTGTCCGTCACCCCCAGGCCCGCGCTCATGGGGGACGGAGGTCATACCTTACACATTCGTCAACATATATGTACCTGATACCTGGGTCTTAATTCTACTAATTGTTAACTATTGTCAATTCACTGAGATTATGAAAAATTTCAACTTTAAAAAACATAGGCTTAAAGTTCAAAATTAAATGAAAAGGAGTGTTTTTCTCATTATTTATTCTACTTTATACTATCGTCTCTCTATACGCCTTTTTATTTCAAACTTTGACAACATAACAGTAATTTTCAATTGTATTTTTGTAATATCGTTAAGATTCTTCATTCGTTCATTCTTCATTCTATCATTATAATAATTATGAGAAGACAGTGTGTGTGTGTATTTGTGTGTATGTGCGTGTGACAGATTTTTTCTCTGCTAATTCACACGTGTATTTAGTATAATACAATACAATGCGCGCATTCGCAATTTACAATAAATATATTTATTGCAAATTACGAAATGCATTATAAAATGCACTATGATGCCACTAAAATTATTAATTTAATATATTTTAGCGCCAATCCTGTGACCTCCCTACTGTGCACCAGTATTGAGGTTATCTCAACTCCGAAGGTTGCTATAGATCCCATATTTGCGTTTTTTGAACCTTTATTTAAGTATTTAAAACGTTGAGAAAGTAACATAAATCGAAATGCCCTCAATAACTGGTGAAGGCTGTCTACTGTTATGCAATATTACAAATAAATTCATTATAGAACAATCCCTTTTACTTACTAGCTTAAGAATTAATGTAGGTTAAGTGCAGTCTGTGCAGTTGCATTCAAAAGTAAGTGAACAAAGTAAATTTTACATTAGGACATCTTTTTTGTTTTTTTTTTTATACTATATAGGTGGCAAGCACACGGTCCACCTGAAAGCGGCCACCGTGGCCTATGAACGTGTGCAACACTAAGGGTGTCACACACGCGCTGCCCACACTGAAGGGAAAGGGGGAGAGCTGGGAAGGGGTGGGGAGGCTAGGAAGGGGCGGGGAAGGAGGGGTACAGTGAGCTCTGGCTACCCTACTTACATTAGGACATAACACTATATAGGGGTGACGGGTGGCCGCATGTCACCCTAGCAGAAGCAGGCCGCGATGGCGGCGCAAAAATGCGCCTCCCCACATTCGGGGGCTAGACTGTGACATGGTCCCTACACCAGTAGGGGGTTATCTTGAAAGAAATGGCCAGGGCTTACCGGGGTGCGAGGGATATGTTGGTTACTATCTCTCCTCCGGCATCTAAGGACCCGAAGACGGCGTGCGTTTTAGTCGATTCGAGTCCAACATAGCATACTCCAAGTAGACATATCCTTGGGGATTTGTCCAACTATAAAATAAGGACAACATATGGAAATAATTTACTTCTTCTTCTGTCGAGTCGACAGCATTTCCACTCCTAAATTCTATATTCTCAGTGCGCTGTCATTGGGTTGCGTTTTCAGAGGCGCTCATAACGTCCACCGGTGTACAGGAATATTGACATGCAGCACACTCCAGCAAGTGCGCCATGGTCTATGGAGCAACTCCGCACTCACACCTCAGGTCTGCGTAATCCGAGATGCTCTTCCTAGACCGGTAGCCTTAGCACGAAATACTATCGAATTCGTAATGTAAAGGTATCGACAGAACGGAGCATTGCGATTGGCGGGCTACACACGCACACAAGCTCACAAGAGGCAGACTGCCAATCACAATGCTCCGTTCTCTCGAAACCTTTACATTACGAATTCGATAGGAGTTCATGCTAGTGCTACGGTTCTCCTTTCTTCGGCCGACTTATTTGAAGTCTATTTAGGGACTTCCACCAGATCCAGGGAAGTGCATATCCAGATTGAAGACTTTCTGACAGCAGCGGGAGGAAAGGGGTTAAAGGCGTGCTCCGCGCTTTCCAGTGATTTACTCTAATAATTAAATTGAAGTGGGAAAGACAATCCTCCACCCATATTCCTTCGCCTCCACACGAGGTATCTTTAAATATTGAACATTGAATATTTCGAGATTTGTCCAGATCCATAAGTAGAATATTTATATATTTTGTGCTTAAGGTGTTTTTATAACATAACATAAACTCACGCCTATATCCCCGAAGGGGTAGGCAGAGGTACACACATTTCAACAGTTTATGTTTAGGTCCCAATGTAATAGTTGGCGAGCCTATTGCCATTAGCCGGGCACTTATAAACCAGCGATAAATACACACATAACTTCGAAAAGCATCAAAAAGTCATTGATGGTGTGTGCCATGGTAAAACCTGGGATCAAATCCGACACCTTGTCTGAGCAGTCCATTACCCACACCACTAGGCTACCGCTTTTTATAACAAAGGTGCATATTAACCTTATCGTATAGTAAAAGATAAAATCTATCTCATAATTACATACCTTTAAGATTTAATTCTCAAGTTATGCATTCTGAGGTGTAATGTCGTGGGAATATTTACAGCGGGTGTTAAACAATGGGATTTATTCAGTTCTTTTAATTTTTAATTTTTTTGTTATTAATAGATTTACCTACACTTTCTTTATTTTTCTGCAGCGGGTGCTGAAGTGGATCTACAGACGAGCTTGAACGATTATCTGCGCAACCACCTGCAGCTCTATGGCACGAAAGCTATGTGCCATGAAGGCGGGTGCGGCGCTTGCATCGTATCCGTCACCAAAACCCATCCCGTTACCAAAGAGAAGCATGTGTTTGCTGTCAATTCTGTAAGTATATTAAAAAAATTAAGCAATCACAACCCCAATTTTACTAATTGTTAACCATTGTCAAACCACTGAGATTACAAAAACTGCCATTATTTTTAGCTTGAAGTACAAAATCGAATGAAAAAGAATTCATTAAATCGTTTCGTTCACTGTCACGTCATTTTATTTTAAACTTTAACAATACAGCAATAAAAATAAAAACTTAACAGATTTTTTCTTTATCTCAGTAGTTTGACAATGATTGGCAATTAGTAAAATCGAGGCCCAGTATTCTTACTTTTCTATCGATTTAAATCGAAAAGCGAACTTCAGAGACGAGAACCTATGACCAGTCACTTACAGAGGCAAACCTCTGGCAAACTGATAATATCAAAGGAGAATTTCGCTCGGGAAAAAAGGTTAACCAAATTACTAACCACATCGTTTCCATTGCAAGGTAGTGTCAAAATATAGGCCGGTAGCTTTGTATATCCAAATTACTTAGCTATCAGATCAATATTAAGTTAGGGATTAGTGTGCCATTATGAATGCTTTTAATACATTAGTGGTATCTGATAAAAATAACACACTTTTTGGGTTAGTCAATCCTATCTGTTATTAGTCTCAAAATTATCAAAAAGGTTGTAATGCCATTATATTAGTCTTTTTATATCGTGCGAAAAATCCCCACGGATACCCCCCATCGGAGCCGGTTGGGTAGGTTCGAGTCCGACATAATATCAACTATAATATCCTACATATATCAACCATAACGCACGCCGTCTTTGGGTCTTTAGTTGCCGGTGGTGAGATAGTAGCGAATATGTCCCTCGCACCCCGGTAGACCCGGGGTCCTCTCTTTCGAAATGACATTAATACAGTAAGCTATAAATAATATTACTGTCAAAAGTTGATGGTAAGACCCCAGATCGACTCGAGTAAAGTCGTGTAGAATATAATTTAAATATAACAAGAGTAGTTAACAAAAAACCAGTTAAAATATTCGCTAATGATCACTACCTTATAGAGTAGCTTCTTAATGAAATACTTGTAGTACAGTCACCTGCAATAATATGTAAACGTTTAAGAACTTTTTCACATTAAACTTGTCGAATTTTACCGTTTCGTGTCAAATGTTGACATGTCATTTGTTATTGTGACAAGGTTCCAAAGTGTATACATATTATTGCAGGTGACCGTACATTCACAAGTAAACTTAACTATATTTAAAACAAAAAGTGTTGCGACCGCCAAGATTCCTATTAGGTCGTTGTCACCTAGTACTTTAAGTTCAAGGAGATGCAATCTACTGGTCTTTATAAGTAAGTAAGATAGATATACAGACGTGATGATGTTGTTGTCAAACCAGTTATCACCATGGCAAAAAATGAGGCATGATTGAAATAAAATGCGAAACCAAGGTTGATTTGGCGGGTTTTTTTCGCGGAAAAATTGTTAAGGTAAACTGTTGAGAGTTATTAATAAAACATTTTGAGTTAGGTAGTCTCACTAACCAAAATATTCGGGGCCCAAGACGTTTGTACCTGAAATTCAATTCGAATTCATTAATTCAGTAGCTCCACTGGGATTATGAGGGTATTCACATCAAGTAACACCCAAACAAATAATACTGTCACTAATTCGGAAAAAATATCATCGTATCACAGGTGTTATTATATTATATTCAAGCCCGCTGAGTTTCTTGCTGGAGTCTTCTCTATTCGAAACGGTGTGGTCCATTTGCTCACTGATCTATAAAATGTTGTTGATATTGACGTTTTGTAAGTGCCGTTTTCTAGTCTATACAGAATAAATGATTTTTGATTTGATTTGATTTGATCAACACTTTTTGTTGCCAACCAGTAACAGTCCAAAATATTGACCCTGGATTAAGTTACAAACCTAAAGTCAAACTTCCATTTGATATGATGTAGGTATCTTTCAGCAAATATTGTGTACACCTAGATCTTCAGCTACTTATGATCTTTTTAAATTCGCTATGTTACGATTTGTAAGTTAATTTAGGCTTAGTTGCTCCAACTACCTGTTAAAGTTGAGGTTTCCATCAAATTTAACAATAACAGTAATATTGATTCTAATGGTTTGGCTAAATGTGTTGCACCAGTGTATTAAGTAGCTCTGTTAAAGTTATCTTTTTGATAGAATTTGACGTTTGAGTGTGGCCGGTTACAGTTAGCGTCAAGTTATGACGTGATTCTAACAATTGTCAAATGGTGTAACCTGTTTTATACCTAACCGCTACTTTAACTGCACTTTAATGTTAAAGTATGATCGTGCAACCCAGGCTTAGTATGTGGAAAGGTAAGATGGGATTGGCATATACGTTTGTATATAAGTCCCCAATAACCAATAAAGAGAAAAAAAAATCATAATCCATCTAAACAAATTGTTGGATTAAAATTTATAATTCCTAGTAAATAAGAAATAAGATATGAATGACACAAATAGATATAACATATTGCTAATAATAAATATGTCTAATCAAAAAAATAGTAACGGCCGACCGACATTACAAAGATAAAGCGTGATTTTAATTAAAATAGTCCGACCATGATAAGGGGAATACTGAAAGTTGTATTGTGTATTATTTTTTTTCAATATAAGTACTTGTTACATGGATGCCAATTAGCTAGCCAAGCTTTTGTCATGTAAATAACCCGCCGGTCGTGTCTGTTGCAAAGGAGCCCGAAACACTGAGCACATTTCCGCGCTATGGATTGCAATAGCCTTTACACCAGGTATAATCCGCAGCGAGAATTCTTTTCAGGCTAATTGTATACCTACGCTTTCTAATTAGCTCCCTTATGAAATTAGGGATTTTCCTATCAATAAGTTTAAAAATTTAGTTAAAAAAAAGTTCCCAAATTTTATATTATAATATCAAGGATTATTTGGATGATAAACAAGCCTGGAAATAAGCTGTTCACTCAATTTGCCATTCAAGCAAATTTCTGTATCTAGACTATAAGATTGTAAATAGACCAAAAAAAAAGAAAAACCCGCTGTGTTTCTTGTCGGAGTCTTCTCAAGCCGTTCGTTTCGATCCGGTGGTCCATTTGCTAATTAATTTATAAAATATCAAATGAGACACAATATCATGAAAATTGTACAGTAAACCGGGGTGAATAGGGATGCAAGGGTGAATAGAGATAAAATGGTCAATGGTATAGTTTCAATAATGTCTTTCACTACATTTCAAGTAAGGCTGTTATCAGATATTTGATAAGTCTCGTTATTACAATGAACAATGTTATTACAAAATTTAGCTGACCATTTTATCCCTATTCACCCCTGGATCCCTATTCACCCCGTTTGACTACGGTCTAGAAGTACTTAATGAACTATATTTATTTCTCTTTTCAGTGTCTAGTCTACATCCTGTCCTGCCATGACTGGGATATTAAGACTGTGGAAGGCGTCGGTAACCGCAAGGATGGGTACAATCCTATCCAGACCACCCTTGCCGCGTTCAATGGCAGCCAATGCGGGTACTGCACACCCGGATGGGTCATGAATATGTACAGGTAACTTAACTTTTTATGTATGAGTGCTATTCTTAGAGGTCCATTAGAAATTTTGTAGAGATCTGATGATGGAATTCATGAAGAAACGGAATGGAAATTCAGTATATGTAATAATTTGGATCGGTTCATGATTTTATTATGTAGATTTGGTTTATAATTATATTCACATAACATAACAACATAAACTCACGCCTTTATCCCCGAAGGGGTAGGCAGAGGTGCTAGCACCCACATTTCGCCAGTTTATGTTTGGTCTCAATGTAATTGGTGGCGAGCCTATTGCTATTAACCGGGCACTTGTAAACCTGCGATAAATACACACAAAACTTCGAAAAGCATCGAAAGTCATTGCTGTGTGCCATGGTAGCCCGGGATCGAACCCGAGACCTCGTCTCAGCAGTCCATTACCCATACCACTAGGCTACCGCGGTAATATACAGTACGGTACGGTACGGTACAGTACGGTATACAGCGTTATATAAAACCAAAGAAAGCAAGGTTTGTATTATGGGTCTTGTAGCGTATAAAAAAAGGGGAAGCCGATTGTGGCGTATAAAAGGGGTATAAGTACTCTTGGAGTTGAAAGAATATAAAAGTTTATAAGTAAGCTACAATGAATCTAAGTTTTAAAATAGTGCTATCGGATAGTACTCTCGGTAGGTCAGCACTGAACCATTGGTTCAAGGACCTCTTAGAAGTTTGTAAGTATAATCTGACCATGGGTACCTCGGGAATGTTAATGAAAGATATCACTGACAAGTATATATAGTTTATATTATTAAACGAATACTGTTAACAATGGTGGACCTTATGTCTAGTTAATCTATATATTGTCCATCTCATCGGGGATGCACAGCACTCACGAAATATAGCCTCGGTGGCAAACGAACACACGCGACGCGGACGAATGGCCATGTAATAAGGAAACTTGGTGGTGAAATACCTCGTATCACGAACGATCGTGATCTGATGCCTGTCCAGCAACGCGTCGCGCGCCGCTCGCCGTCTTCACTGCCTCCGTCGCTCTGCAACCAGCGGCTGCTCCCGGACCGTAGTGTAAGGAGCGTTATGGGCCAGGTGTCTCCTTGGCGTCACTGCACCCTTGCCGTAAAGGTGCAGCACTGGCACAGCCACGTGCCAGTCCTTCGGAGGACACGTCGACTCGAGGATAGCCACGCCGTCGCAGAAATAAGCGCGCCACAGCACGCCAGCAATCGTCGGGGTACGTCGCTGCGCCTACCACGACACGATGAGGGATGATGGCCGGGAAACTCCGCGATTCATCGCGTTCGGAGTTCCCGTGATTCACTTAGCCATCTTGATTCTTGGTGATGCTTCAAGAGCCGGCACAAAAAAACGATGCCTCTCGCTCGAAGTGTAAATCGTGAATCTCGTTCCAGTGTCATGCCAATTGACAGCTCGATGCCGGTATGGAACCTTGGCTTTTGAGCATTTTAACTATGCTAATAAATTATTCTAATACAATGGTTGTACTTAATTATCAAATATGACACCAGAAACGCAACCAAACTTGACAATGTTTAATTAAACAATGTAACGAAACAACACCCCAATTACATGCTAGGAGAGAACTAATCCGTAACTATGTGCATTTACGAAACGTGTTACGTTGGATAACAATTTATATGCGTTTAATTATAGCATGCAGATAAAAAATATTAGTAGTGGTTTTACACCACTACAATACCCCCCTTCGGAGTAAAGAGGATAACCCCTTATCCGAAGCAGCCGGGGTAACCGGAAAAAAAACTTTGAAAGTCAATGAAAAGTTTTTTTTTTTTTAGCTTACCTAGCCATGATCAAAGGTATAATAAAAAAAAAATCTAAGTTGAAAAGTGTTAAAGATTAGCTTAACAATTTAACTTGACTAAAGCAATTACCTAATCTAAGAATTAAGTACTAAACAACAACAACAACAACAACAACACTGGGTAGCTAATCCAGTGAGTGAAGTATGGAATATACTAAAACTAAACTTATATGTAAAAGTCCACAACAGGTCCGGAATCTGTTGAGATATACTACAAGCAGACTATCCGAAGTCTAGAACTGCTTGGTATCAGAAGGAGTTAATCATATCAGAGCGAGACTGATATGAAGAACAAGGAAACAAGTTTCTATAGACTGAGTCTAAGAAACTGTACTGGGAAAAACAAACTTATATTGAATTGTTTTCGAACCTGTAATGGTTGAAAAGCTATCAAACAAGTGTTGTCAGACCATATGATTAGTCCGAGTACAAAATCTATAAAGAAATTGTTAGAAATAACTATATTAAAGTGATAAGAATCACATAAATAATTTTAAGACTGAGTCTTAAAAATTCCAAGCAAGAAGAACTTATCATTCATTGTTTTGAAACCTAGAATGGTAAAAAACTAAGATAAGTAAATCCTGAGAAGTCCTAATGTATGGAGTGCACTTCCATAACATACAATCTTATACAAGTAGTACAAGTAAGTGTGATATCACAAAGAAATTGAAACTTAATTTCAATTGTTTTGGCCAAAGTACTGATCTAAAAATGATCAAAAAAGCAGATCTAGGATCTGTGACTAGTGTATTTACACAAGCAAATACTAAAAAGTCAAAAATGAAAATTAAAAATTTTCATGTCTGAAAAAATTTCTATCTTTGAAACTTCATTTCCATTACTGAGAAAAGAGTTAAAGACAGACAAACAAAAACACATTGCTGATGCGAAGCTATACATATGCAGGTACCAAAAGTAAAATGACATTGACAAAAAGGTCAACATTGTTTAGGCAAAAATAGATACAAACATACCAACACATGTACAGTCTCACACACTAGTGTTACACACCTCCTGGCGTTTTAATTATGTCCTTGACATGATATTTCCCTACAATCCCCGTGCTGAGGTCTTCTAAATGGTAAACCACATCGGATGGTTTGCCAACAACTTTACATTTGACAAACCTCGGTGCTAGCTTAGCCGAAAAGAACTTGGCTGCGTTTGACTGTACAAAATTTCGCCTCCACACAATATCACCTACGCTTAACCGGAGCTCTCGGCGGCGCAGATTATACCTGTGGGCGTTCTGTTTGTACGCCTTGGTCAAAGCAGTGCTCACACGTTGGAAAATATCAGCAAGGTCATTTAAGGCTTCAGCTTTAGAGTGCCTACTTGAGAGTTGAAGATCGTCTAACGAATCAGGTGTGCTGCCACGCAGTGTATGCAGTGCACCATCCGCGACTATCTCTCGACCTTTAGCCAAAAAGTATGGTGTATAACCAGTAGCAATGTTAACAGAAGTATTTAAGAAGAGCTGTATTTGAGGTATATATTTAGACCAGTTACGCTGATCATCCTCAACCAAAAGAGAGAGACAGGTTTGAACGGTTTGGTTATAGCGCTCCACTGTATTGGATTGAGGAGCATAATAAGCATTATAAAAAATTTTAGGTATGGAATGTTTTGTACAAAAAGATTTGAATTCCTTACTTTGGAATATAGTAGCGTTGTCACAAATGATTACACAAGGTGTGCCTTCTTTAAGTAAAATTTCAGATTCAATAAAAGATGTAACTGTTTTAGTGGTAGCAGTACGAAGAGGGTGGAGCCAACAAAATTTTGTAAAAACATCTACTATAGATAGAATATACACATGACCAGAATAGGATTTTGCTAAGGGACCTATTGTATCAATGGACAATGTATGCATGGGACGGTCAACCTTTTTCTGATTGGTCATGTAGCCATGTGGTATGTTATTTGAATGCTTATGGGACTTGCATTTATCACAATTAGCTACATAGTTTTTAATGTCGGCATACATATTTTTCCAAAAATAATTAGCTTTAATATTGGCCAGTGTTTTAAATGTACCAGGATGTATAGCTTTATTTTCATGATTTTCTTTGATACAGTCCTGTACTAACTCATGAGGAATGACAATTTTCCATGAAGTGTCCTCATGTAGTCTAGATGATGGTTTGGAATATCTAAACAAAATGTTGTCTTTAATTAAATAGTTTTTGTGAAAACCAGGATTGGAAGTTACATTTTTAAATAATTTATTATACCAATCATCATTAGAAGTGCTACCCCCCGAGAATGAAACTGCATTTAGTTCTACTCGAGACAGGACGTCTGGTACAACATGCAAGCTACCTTTTCTATGTCGAATCTCAAAATCAAAACATGCTAATTGCATAGCCCAACGAGCCAAACGACCAGAAGGGTTGTTTAAAGTTTTTAACCATTTAAGACACATATGATCTGTAACTAAAATAAAGTGACTGCCTTCAATGTAAGGACGAAAATGATTTACAGAATCAACGACCGCTAACAGCTCACGTTCAGTAGTGCTGTAGTTACGCTCTGTCTTCGACAGGAGTCGTGAATGAAAGGCAATAGGATGCTCTATTCCGTCTATTTCCTGTGTTAGTACACTCCCAATACCTACTGACGAAGCATCAGTATGTAATTGAAAAGGTAAGGAAAAATCAGGACAAGCAAGCACTGGGGCTTGGGTGAGGGCATCTTTAAGAGCTAAAAATGACTTTTCAGCTTCCTCACTCCAAACGATCGCTTCTTTACCCTTCTTTTTACCTATTAAAGCTGTCATAGGAGCGACAATAGTAGAAAAATTCTTGACGAATCTACGATAATAAGAGCATAAGCCAATAAATGCACGAAGCTGACGGGCTGTAACAGGTGTAGGAAAGTCTCTTACACACTGTAGCTTTCTTTCATCAGTTTGTAAACCTTGTGAACCTACAACATAACCTAAATAATGCAACTGTGACTTACAAAATTCACATTTGCCATAATTAATAGTCAAACCAGCGTTTTTCAATGCTTCAAATACTTTTTCTAGAATAGATAAATGTTCAGAGAACGAATGAGTAGCGACTAACAAATCATCACAATAACCAAAGATCTTCTCACCGTATTTGTGATGGAATAAAGAGTCAATAAGACGCTGCATTTCGCTACCAGCGTTGGACAATCCGAAGGACATTCTTTTGAACTGGAACAGTCCTCGGTTTGGAACAACAAAAGCTGTCTTCTGACATGATGTACCGTAACCATCAATGTTGTCAGAATCAGAAAGAGCTATCTGCCAATAGGCAGCTGATAAATCAATGGAAGTCAAATAACGAGCTCCTTTAAGATTGTCTAAGATAGAACTAATATAAGGCAATGGATAAGAATCTTTAACTGTGACATCATTTAATTTTCTAGCATCTAGACAAAATCTGAGTGAACCATCTTTCTTAGGTGTCATAACAACAGGATTGGACCATGGTGATTTAGAAGGTTCAATCACATCCAGCGCAAGCATTCTGTCCACTTCTTCATTTAAAGCTTTCAGCTTAGCTGGTGACAAAGGATAGTACCTTTGTTTAATAGGTGGACCTGTTGTTATGATCCTATGTTCAATGATATTAGTTTTACCTAAACCTTTCTCTTCAGTAGAAATAGATTTGAATTTATTAATGATTTTGTTTAATTCAAGCGATTCTAAAGGTGAGAGTTCACTCATGGGAATAATAGCACAGACATTATCCTGTTGAGATTCATTGGTCCCATAGGATGACTGAATATTAGCAAAATTTAAATTTAAAAGTTTAAAATCATGAACAAAATCCATGCCCAAAATAAAGTCATTAGTAATATCAGGAACAACCAAAAATGATATATGAGAGCTATGGTTTCTAAAACTAACTGGTATAGACATGCTGCCTATTACCTTAACCCTAGAACCGTTAGCACAAGTAGCTCCCATATCAGTTTTAACTAATTTGAAACCCAAGTGTAACAAATTATGATGGTAATTATTACCTATAATGGAAAGATTAGCTCCAGTGTCCAACAACCCACGATAAGTGTGGTTGTGAATAGAAAAATTCAAAAAAATTCTGTTGTCACCGTCTAAGGTTGAAATATCAGGAGTGACAGTACCAAAGTGTTGAGATGCTAGTTTATGCCTAGACACTCCTGAGCCAACTAGTTTTTTTGTTTAGCTGATTTAGATGATTTAGCTGTGATGTTTGGTTCACACTTAGAACAAGTGGAAGTCAATACACCCTTGTTGCCGCAATTAAAACAAACAATACCCCGTATAGTTCTACATTGTTTATATAAATGACCGATTTTCTTACATTTTAAACAAGTGGGTTTCCTATCAGATGATGATGATTGTTTTGTTTTCACCACCGTGACAGATTTATGCTGTTTACTAGATTTCGCATTAGAACTAATATGTGTTGAAATATTAGTATAAGCTTCATATCGTTTAGCTAATGCAAGTAATTTATCTGTATTATCTATGTCATTTAAAGCAAAAAGCTGGGCATAAGCTGGCAACATATTGTGTGTAATAATGTCCATAAGTGTATTCATAGGTAACGGATTAGCAAGCCTAGAATTCATAGTCAACATCTCCAGGACGTACAGATTAGCTGGTTGACTGGCAGACTGTGTGTGTGACCTAATTTTCTTTTCTAACATGAAGTTACCAACACAAGATAAGAAAAAAGTTTTAAATTTAAATTCTAAATCTGCAAAAGAAGTGACTGAGTCTCGGATTAACCGATAGTAATCCAAGGCATTACCGCTTAACAAATCCGCGAAACATTTAACCACTTTAGTCTCCGATAAGTCTCTACTACGCATGTAATCATCAATACGCAAGAAAAAGTCAACTACATCTGAGTCACCGGAATATTTAATGTTCCAAGATCGTAAATTTTCATCGCGCACGACCTGCATGACTTTATCACAACGAGTAGTTAAAGGTGATTTACAGCTAGTACCATCATCAAGTTCTGGTGGCGTTCCGTACACATCTTGGTGTTGTTTCCTAAGAGTGACATTACGATGCTGATCATCAACAGCCAAAGGCTTTGAAACAGTTGGTTCATCAGCCATGATGAACAAAAAAATGTACACAAAAGTTTATATGTGTAGCACAAAAACAGAAAAATAAAAACAAATTATTGCAGAATCACCCCATCAAATAGTGAAGAAACACAAAAATTAAATAAGCATCACCAATATCAAAACAATTTAGTGTATTCAAGTTACTAATGTTAAGTTTGTATGTTTCTCAAAGCAATGAGTAACAATAAGACTATAAGAAGTCATAAATATAAGTTAACAACAAAATATTAAAGTTATTTGTTGGTGTGATTCAAACCGAAGTTGTAAATAGTTATAGAACAAATACTGTGTTTATTCTAACAAATGTTATCAGCAAATAGGTATATGAATGTTCACTAAACAATTGACAAGTAAAAAAGTTAGGTTAAGTATGTTCAATGAACTTATGTAAACAGAAACCATCAAAATATCTGTATTTAAAGTATAAAATATGTTAAATATATGGTTTAACATGGATAAACTAAGATATTCATATAGGTACAGATACAGTGAACACCATTTTATGTAAATTATAGCAAAAGTTAAGTTGTTTGATTTTGTCAAAACAAAGTCTTGATAACAAAGAAAAATTTCACCGAGATATACCAATGGTCAGTCAAAGGTTAAATTTAAAGTAATTAAGATTAAAAATATATTATTCGGGCGCCAATTGTAGCGTATAAAAAAGGGGGAAGCCGATTGTGGCGTATAAAAGGGGTATAAGTACTCTTGGAGTTGAAAGAATATAAAAGTTTATAAGTAAGCTACAATGAATCTAAGTTTTAAAATAGTGCTATCGGATAGTACTCTCGGTAGGTCAGCACTGAACCATTGGTTCAAGGACCTCTTAGAAGTTTGTAAGTATAATCTGACCATGGGTACCTCGGGAATGTTAATGAAAGATATCACTGACAAGTATATATAGTTTATATTATTAAACGAATACTGTTAACAATGGTGGACCTTATGTCTAGTTAATCTATATATTGTCCATCTCATCGGGGATGCACAGCACTCACGAAATATAGCCTCGGTGGCAAACGAACACACGCGACGCGGACGAATGGCCATGTAATAAGGAAACTTGGTGGTGAAATACCTCGTATCACGAACGATCGTGATCTGATGCCTGTCCAGCAACGCGTCGCGCGCCGCTCGCCGTCTTCACTGCCTCCGTCGCTCTGCAACCAGCGGCTGCTCCCGGACCGTAGTGTAAGGAGCGTTATGGGCCAGGTGTCTCCTTGGCGTCACTGCACCCTTGCCGTAAAGGTGCAGCACTGGCACAGCCACGTGCCAGTCCTTCGGAGGACACGTCGACTCGAGGATAGCCACGCCGTCGCAGAAATAAGCGCGCCACAGCACGCCAGCAATCGTCGGGGTACGTCGCTGCGCCTACCACGACACGATGAGGGATGATGGCCGGGAAACTCCGCGATTCATCGCGTTCGGAGTTCCCGTGATTCACTTAGCCATCTTGATTCTTGGTGATGCTTCAAGAGCCGGCACAAAAAAACGATGCCTCTCGCTCGAAGTGTAAATCGTGAATCTCGTTCCAGTGTCATGCCAATTGACAGCTCGATGCCGGTATGGAACCTTGGCTTTTGAGCATTTTAACTATGCTAATAAATTATTCTAATACAATGGTTGTACTTAATTATCAAATATGACACCAGAAACGCAACCAAACTTGACAATGTTTAATTAAACAATGTAACGAAACAACACCCCAATTACATGCTAGGAGAGAACTAATCCGTAACTATGTGCATTTACGAAACGTGTTACGTTGGATAACAATTTATATGCGTTTAATTATACCATGCAGATAAAAAATATTAGTAGTGGTTTTACACCACTACAGTCTAGATGCGGACAGACATACTATGATACTTGAATTTTGAAAGAAAGAAAGAAAGAACAATTTATTATACACACACACAAGCAACACTATACATAAAAAAACAATTAACTACCCCAAAAATTAAATATTTTTGTCAATACGTACAATATATAAAAATAGTACCAGATCAATGCAAATATATATAAAATCAATTAAAAACACATATATATGAATACTTGAATTTAGCGGGAATCGACCCTCAACCTCTGATATAGCAGTCGAACATTCTGCCCCCACGCCATTAAAGTCAATGTTTTATTTCAACAGCCTACAACAATCAAATAGTAAGTTGACCACGAAGCAAGTAGAAAATTCGTTCGGAGGTAACTTATGCCGTTGTACAGGATACAGACCTATTCTTGATACCTTCAAAACTTTCGCTTCTGAAGTAGGATCTGAACTACAGAATAAACTTCAGGTAAGAAATTGAAATACACATTAGAGTATTGGATAAATTGAAGGTCTACCGCATAGCAAAAAAGATTAATTTAGTTAGCGAAGCGATCATTGAGGCAAATACTATAATGTACCTACATTTTAAATTTTATAATTTACAGGTAAATGCAAAAGGTTAATTATAATATTTACCTGATCGCCTAAATACCCGGGTTTCGCTAATCATAATCATGGAACGCGAAAGTATAAAAGTGAGAAGATTAATTTAGCCATTGTAGATCTTATCGTAGGTCAACTAACTGCCTCGGTCATGTTTCCATTTCCGGTTTCTAGTGTTTCCAATTTGATTTGACAACAAAATAGGCAAGCCAAGGGACCACCTTACTACAAATATAAGTGTAACACCTGGAGAAATGTACAAGATACATTGATAAATTTCATGATCAAACTAAAGCTTTTGACTACGTATCATTTTTCTATACTTACCTTTACATTAATTCAGACATTTGTCTACATTTTATAAGACTATTTGAATACTGAAATGGTTGGTACTCGTTATTCAACCATGTTTTCGCGATAGAAACTGTTACATATTCATAATATTTTAAATTGTTTATGATAACTGTGTTAATCTATAGGACCTTGAAGATTTACACTTAACAAAATGTGCAAAAAAATGCACTCGCAAATGCAGCGTAGAAGAAGATGGCTGGTGCCTAATAGATGATAAATCAGAATCAATGATAGCAATAAATGCCAATGACGGTCAGTGGTACAGAGCTAACTCATTGGAAGATGTTTTTTCGGTGAGTAATTTTATTTAATGAAACATCCTGCATAATAAAATTAATAACTGTTAAAATTATATTTGCATCAACGAATCCGAACAAGTTTTTGTATCAATGTTAGATCTGAAAACTAAAAGAACTAACAAATGAAAGGAAGACATCGGGCTCATAATTTGAGGGAAGTCCCCCGAACCGGATTGTATTTGATGCAAAAGCTGGCTATTGCCATGCCAAGAGGCAATGCCGCCAACGTGATGGTTCCTTTGCACCTGGTATAAGTTCGAACGCATATTTTTTTTATAAATCAGTCAATCACACATAGTGCTATGTGTGATTGACTGATTTTGTTTAATTAAATGAAAAGAAAATAAAAAACATGAAGAAAAAATAAAACAAAGATGTTAAAGAAAATAAAAATTTAATATTTCAAAAAATTATTAAATTAAAAAATAAGTAGCCAAAGATTATAGTTTGAGCATAAATTGTGAAACTAATATTTTTTCATACCAATTAGGTTCTGTAATCGCTTTCCTAAACAGTTACCTTAGAAAGAGTACTGATAAAAACATTACATGAATAATATATCAATATATTATTATCTTTTTAGATACTGTCACATGGCCGGGTTGATAGCTACAAGCTAGTATCAGGAAACACGGGAAAAGGTTAGTATTTAACTTTTGTTGTTGAACCTATAAATATGGTAACTTCTTTTTTGTACTTTTTCAACTTTCGGTCACAATAGAACATAATTACCATGACTGTCAATAATAGTCAATAAATATACCAAGGTATTTTTTTTGCAGGTGTATATCCAGAAACTACAAAACCACAAATTTTCATAGACATATCGTCGATAGAGTCTCTTAAAACAGTGTATAGTGACCAGAATCTTGTATTTGGAGCTGGTATGACCCTAACAGATACTATGGCCAATTTCCAAGAGAGGAGTAAGGAGGCTTCCGAATTCAAGTATTTGGATGTACTGTATAAACATTTAGATTTAGTGGCCCATGTACCTGTTAGAAATGTAAGTATTTTGATTCAGTTTGACAAAATTTTATTCGTCATTTTACCTTAGTTCTTGGTAGGATCCCAAATTCTCACCTTGGAGGTTTCTTTTGATATAATATGCTGTTGTGTAGAAGTGACCAGTATTTTATCTTTTTGTATTAGTTTTCGCATTTCTTCTGTAATTATAGCTTCTTAACAATAATTTAGCAACTATGTGTAGATTAATAACTTTGTTATATTTCAGGTGGGTACGATAGGTGGCAATTTGGCTCTAAAGAATCAACATCACGATTTCCCTTCGGATGTATTCTTAATGTTGGAGACAGTCGGCGCGACTGTTACTCTAGGTAAGAGACTCAGTGTAAAGGTTTTAGAAGGTAAAGAAGAAGATTTATGTGAGACCTCTGCCAATCTCTTCTAACCTATTTCTATCTGGTCGCTGGGTCCGGTATATTGAGGAGCGTCGTATCGTATTTGACCCGGAGAGTTTTTTGCAGAGAATAGACGATACATTTGACGACCAATCTACCATATTTTGGTGGCAGATTTAACCTTTTGAGTACCAACATCGATGACAAAATAAACTCAGCTGACTAAAATTATACTTTACCTTTATATTGTGCTTTTGCAGTTAAAAAGGATTTAATCAAGACCGAACTAAAGCTACATGAATTTCTGACTACCAACATCAAGGACCAAATCATAACTGAAGTTAAACTACCACCGCTAGGTGACAACTACCTCCTACGTACTTACAAGGTACTTTTTATTCTATATTTCCTACTAATATAAGCAAATTTTTAAATTGCTTAATTGGGCATCGATATCACTTACTTCGCTTAGCTGTCGATATACTTATATATATTTGGTATTGAACGAACAAAAGTATATAATAAACTAATTAGAGAATTGTAAGAATTTTTTGTTACAGAACTACAGACGATTAAGTAAAAAGTTTTCCTCTGTCTTCACAAACTTCCACAAAAATAATGAAACTTTTTTCAGATAATGCCTCGCGCTCAAAACGCACACGCCATAGTCAACGCTGGTTTCCTTTTAAAACTGGACACTGCTGGAATTATAACTGCCGCAAAACTAGTCTTTGGGAATATCAGCCCTACTTTCGTTAGGGCTTCAAGAACAGAGTCGGCGTTAGTGGGACAGATACTTAACAACATTGGGCTACGAACTGGTTTAGACGAGCTGAATAAGGAGCTAGTGCCTAAAAACAATCCGCCTGATCCATCGCCTGAATGCAGAAAGATACTCGCGTTGGGATTATTTTATAAGGTTGGTTTGGTACTAATTATTATTGTGTGGATTGACTTTGAGAGGTAGAGTGAGAAATAGCGTGATAAGAGAGCGATGTGGACTGACAGAAGATGTAGTAATGAGAATTGAGAAAGGTTTGTTAAGATGGAACGGTCATATTGAGAGAAAGGATGAGAGAAGGCTTATGAAACAGGTGTGTGAGGCGAGTGTGGAGGGTACCGTCGGAGGGGGAAGACCTCGGCGCACATAACTGAACCAAATCAGGGAAGTTTTAGAAACGGGGCAGGTCAGGAGTACTATAAACCGACGAGCATGCATGATGAAGAAGGTAATGAGAGGGAATGTAGCGAGAGTAATATGTGTAAGATCCGTGATCTCTGCCTACCCATATGGGAAACAGACGTGATTTTATGTAATATAAACTATGACGTATTAATTATAAGTTATTTGTTTAATTATGAAAGTAGTGGCCCATATAGATAAGGATTTGATCATGTATGGATCCTGTTCACCTAAATATAAATACTAGCCCAAAAAATCCAATTTCACTTAGCTCAGTCCAAAACCTAACTGTTATGGAATAATTCCAGTACCCTTAAAATTAGTGTTTTTTAAATTAGTGCACTCAATATGCCTTCGGAAATAAAATCCAAGAGGTCAAATGCGTGAGTATAATATACTTTTATATTTACCGTTATCTTAAAACTTTTCAGGCGATGTTATCATTGGCTCCAAAAGTAGACCCTCGGTTCAAATCAGGAGGCACAATATTATCACGAGGCGTATCCCAAGGCACACAGACATATGACACGGACAAAACACTGTGGCCACTCAACAAACCTGTGCCAAAAATGGAAGGTCTTGCACAGGTCAGTAATAAATTATCCCTAAGCAAAGACCTATGTAAGACACTTAACTGCACAAAGATTATTATATACATACCTAATATATATTACTTTATATAAGATAACTACTCATGCACGATAGATTAAGAACTATGTAAAATATTGTACAATGATTATTATGAAATAAATTTGATTTGATTTGAGTACTTAAAAAACATTGAAATAAAAGTCAACTGCGAAGCGGCTAATTCGATATTTTCGTGACGCGATTCCCACCTCACCTCTACAACTGGCTTTATTGAAGTTTTGTGTTTAATACAGATGTCGTACTTTTAGGGTTTTTAACTACCTGTAATTATTGCTATGGTGTTGGTATGATAACTCGGACCTACGATTTAATGTGCTTTCCGAAACACGAAGAGGTTATAAAGAAATAGTTACCCAACCTGATAAAATAATTGATTTTTTTTTAAATTAATTATAATCTACTTTATCATCTGCACCCATGTCTCGATTTGTTGGTGAAGCTACCTTCACTCTTGCATTGCTATACTGTGGGAGAAAGGGGTGAAGAATGTGTGGACTGTAATTTGACCTCCCAACCCTGAGATAGAAGCCAGAGCTAGATTCTCCACTATTTCTTAGTAACTGTGTACCGTCGTCCAGGCACCGGTAGGTACCCAATAAATGATCAAAATATCTTTACGTGGTTTTCAGAGCGCTGGTGAAGTAAAATACGTGTGCGATATAAATTCTGGTCCTCGCGAAGTACACGTGGCTTTCGTCCTATCCAAGGTGTGTCGAGCACAACTCCTTGGCTTTGAGACTACTGAAGCTCTTGTAAGTATTTAAAAAAATACTTTTCATATATTGGATCAAAATTAAATCAAGAATAGGTTTAGTGTAAGGCGCGTCATTATCGTTTAACGTTTTATTGCATTTCATTAACTGGTCTGGATGGTAGCAGAAATGACTTATAATAACGGCTATACTTTGCGATGTATGTGATGGAACTTCGCTTACTACCTTATTGGTTTGTAATTGTCATCCAATATTGAGATCCTAGATTTACTTCCACTGCTGATGTCATCATCATTCTCTGAACCTTTTCCCAACTCAGTTGGGGTCGGCTTTCCAGTCTAACTTTGATGCGGCTGAACTTCGATATTTTCCGTGAAGCGACTGCCACTTGACCTCCACAACCGATGGTCCAATGACCAATGGCGATATCGAAGTTCCATGTTAAGACTGGTTGAACTTTTGAGGGCTCCAACTACCCGTAACGACTGCCATAGATGTTTGTATGGCAACCGGCTTAACGTGCTCTCCAAGGCACGACCAGACCAGTGCAAACAGCCATATTCATGCATACAACTTTTTGCACTGAGCGGGGATCCGACCCGCGCCGTAGCAGTCGCATGCACTACCACCACGCCACGGAAGCTGTCTTCCACTACTGGTGTGGTATGATTAAATTTACTATCAATATCTTCTTAGTAGCGGCACTGAGACTGGAGACGTGTCCGATAGCTTGCAATTAAATATGCTCCTATTTATTTTGATTAACATGAAATTAAGAAATACAGCTAAAATTCTACAAAAAACCTTTCCAGAAAATGCCAGGCGTTATCAGCTTCTTTTCCGCTAAAGACATTCCTGGACGTAACACTTTTACTCCAACTGAAGTCCCCTGGATGGCTGATACAGAGGAAATATTCGCATCGTCCACCATCTCCTACTACGGCCAGCCATTAGGAATTATTGTTGCAACCAATAAAAATTTGGCGCTTACTGCAGCAGCATTGGTTAAAGTGAATTATAAGAAGTTGGATGTGAAACCGGTGCTTACTTCTCGGGAGGCGCTTCTGGCTCCAGATAAAGATAAACGTGTAAGCATTCAATTTTATTTTAGACTAGCTGAGCCGCGCAACTTCGTCTGCTTCACCCCGTTTTTGCCACATTGCTCCGCACCTGTTGTTCGTAGCAGAATGTTATATACATATAAACCCTCCTCTTTAATCATTCTATCTAAACCGCATCGAAATCCGCTGTGTAGTTTTAAAGATTTAACCCTTAATTCGACGTTGTATAGCATATTATACGTTACATTTACAAAATTGTAACCGACGCGCTACTAAATATTTCGTAGTTTTTTTTTAATTATATTAATGGTAGCACATTTCCTTTCAACGTAAAAAAATAATAATGTCATTATTTAAACAATCAATGTCAGTTTGACAGTAAAGTGTCTAGAAAAATGGAGCACTGGCGGTTTGTGTCCGTAAGTAACAAGTTATTTTTATTTTTTGCATGTAAAACTAACGTAAAATTTATTGAAATAAGATAATAAACGTTTTAAGTTTCGTATACAATAAAAATAAATACATGAATATGTATTATTACTAGTTAATTTTTGTTTTGAAAGTATTGTATAGCGGACTATACGTTTCCGTTACATTGAAAAAGGCGCCATTTTTTTAAATGTATAACGGGCTATACGTTTCTGGTTGCATTACAAAAAAGGAATAATAATCATGTGTAACATATAGTATATATGGTTGGTATATATATATATATATATATGGTTGTTTTACAAAAACGTAGAATATACTCATGTAATCTTACGAAATAGTCAGATTGCGTATTATGATGATATTTTGACTGAAAATTTAATTCTCCTTATATACCTACAGTAAAACGGGGTGAATAGGGATGCAGGGGTGAATAGGAATAAAATGGTCAATTAAATAAATTAAATAATTTCTTTTACTAAATTCAAAATAAGCCTATTATCACATATTTAATGATTTTGTTATTACAATGAACTAGTCCAAAGTTTCGCTTGATCCTTGTACCCTACATAAAGAACCCCATATTGTAGACCATTGGGAAAACCATAACAGGGAGGGAGATATACGCTTATACTTTATTATTTATCTTTGCATTGGTCTGGCTGTTTCTATGTATAACATGTATTTACAAAAAAAAGCATCTAAGTATATTTATCAGCATTCTGGAATCTGTAGCACAAGCTATAAAATGCTTAGTATGGGTCTAGACTGCGTTGTGTAGAATGTCGTAGAATATAAATTTATTATTTATTCATCAAAGGCCTATGTTCAGCAGTGGACGCTCGAAATCCTCGCCCTCATCTCACGGGATGGCGGGCAATAGGATGAAAGTGAGGAATTTTCTGAGGACGGTAGAGATGGTGAAGATGCATATGAACGAGAACCTCTGTCAGATGGGTCTTCAGACGCGCCGTCATTGGAACCGGGATTAATGCAATATGCATTTACTGCCATCTGATGAGGAAGACAACCTACAACTGCAGTAAATTTTGCAAGAAAGGCGAAACAAATGTTTTCTGTACGGAATGCCAAATGAGGCTTTGCTTCATTCCCAATAAACGGAACTGTTTTTACAGTTTTCATAATAAACTTCAAGATTAATATGAAAACTGTAATAACAGTATGATAATTATGATGAGAAAAACATGAAACTGTGTTTTTATTAATAAATATAAGAAAATAATATTCCTACTTGGTTTTATTTATACACTAGCTTCCATCTACTAGCTTTACCAAAATTTGAATTGTAGGCTATGTGTTATTCTAATGTTTAGGCTACATTACTGGCAAATCATTTCAAAATCTATACAGTACTTTTTGGATAAAAGTGTAATAACCATCCTTGCATTTATTGTATTAGTAGGAAATACGATAGGATTTTTATCAATATTGTATAGCCGGCTATACATATCTATTTTGCCGTTAATTACCTAACTCCCGGAAATGTATAGTATAGTATACTATCGATATAAAAAAAACATGAGTACTTAGATTTTTTTTATTTTTTTTCGTGGACATTCTAATATAATGACATTAATATTCCGGAAAAGAAAATCATAAATTATCACTTTATTTTTTTGTCGAATTAAGGGTTAAGCATACAAAAGGATATAGGGACAGAGAACGCGACTTTATTTTATACTATGTAGTGATGTCAGAGTTTTGTTTGATGAAGTTGCAACAGTCCCCATGGATACCACCTCCACCAAAACCGAAGGAGGTCATTATGTCGGACTCGAACCGACCAAAACGCGCGCCGTCCATGGGTCCTTGATTGCCGGTGGTGAGATTACACAAGACATATCTCTCGCACCCCGGTAGACCCGGGGACATCTCTGTAGAAATAACCCTCTTCCCCCAATGTGGGGATGTCTTAATACATCCTGGATATTTGTAATTCTCCTATAGATTATAACATCTAGGTAGGACATGCACTGCTAAACATAGGCTTCTCCCATACCATAAACCTCCCTTATTGGCTTACGCCTTGGAACGACAATATCATCATTCCCTGAACCTTTTTCCCAACTCAGTTGGGGTCGGCTTTCCCGTCTAACTGTGATGCGGCTGAATTTCGACATTTTACGTGAAGCGACTGCTATGTGACATCCACAACCAATGGTCCAATGACCAATGGCGATATCGAAGTTTTTGGAACGATAATATATCTATTAATTTAAAGCTGTTTTGTCACAGGTACGGCAAGATATCAAAATAGATGCGCAAAGGAGAGGTACGGACATCAAACACGTGCTCTCTGGATCCTTCACTATACCCTCACAGTATCATTTCACTATGGAAACTCAGAGCTGTTATGTAAACATCATCGATTCTACTGTAGTAGTGAGGTCTGCTACACAATGGATGGATTTGATCAACGTTGCCGTGGCCAAAGCGCTTGGTGTTGAAGATAACAGGTTTAAAAATTGTTTCTTAAAAAATATACAATAACTAATAGCTGTTGTATAAGACTTACCTTTACTTATCGTTTCTTAAGTACCATATTCAAACCGGTTCAGTGGTTTAGGCATACACCGAGAGACAGATCAACAAACTGCCAGATTACTCTCACACTTTCATAAATGTATCCATTTGCTCTACAGATGTAATTAATTCATATTATCAGTAAATATAATAATTATATCATTAATTGCGTTCAAAAATAAAATTCTTTTCTATTTCCTAAAACAAATTAATTATAATCAAAATGACGTTTTGCCCTATTATTGGCAATAGGCTCGCCACCTATTACATTGGGACCTAAACATAAACTGGCGAAATGTGGGTAGTGCTAGCACCTCTGCCTACCCCTTCGGGGATATAGGCGTGAGTTTATGTATGTATGTATGTATGTATTTTATAACGTTCGTCTTTATTTCCTCTTTCAGAGTTCATGTTGAAGTACCTCGCGTAGGTGGTGGCTACGGTGCCAAAGCGTCAAGGTCAGCATGGGTAGCATGCGCCTGCGCCATTGCTGCGTACAAACTTAACAGACCAGCGTCTTTAGTGCTGCCAATAAAAGACAACATGAACGCGATAGGAAAGAGGCATCGTTGTGATTTTGATTATGAGGTAGGTATTTAGAAGAAACCGCGGTAGCCTAGTAGTATGGGTGACTGCTGAGACGAGGTCTCGGGTTCGACCCCAGGTTTACCATGGCACACACCAATGACTGCGATGCTTTTCGAAGTTATGTGTGTATTTATCGCAGGTTTATAAGTGCCCAGTTGATGGCAATAGACTCGCCACCTTATTACATTGGGACCTAGATATACACTGGAGAGATGTGGGCACCTCTGCCTACCCCTTCGAGGATGTAGGTGTGAAAGTATAAAAAAAAGTATTTAGACACCTTCTGCAACTTTTTTATGTTTTCGACTGCATAGTAAATATGCGAGAGAGTCACCTTCACTGATGATATATGTACACGAGTGAGAAAGAGGGTAGACTGATACAGTTGGCCACAATAAGAACTAGCTCGGCGGTCGTCAGTACACCGTCATCATGGCGCTTGCAACAGCGTCGAAATATCGGCTGCTCCATAAAATGCAAACAAACATGGTAAACATCCAGAAATATTTAACAGTGAATATATAAATGACCATGTTAATCTAAATCATGCACTGAATACACAACAACAAAACTGAATAGCCCTACCGCCCTGGTAGAAGAGATAGACCCAAGCTGTTAGCTTAATAGCGCAGAATATGATATGTAGGTATGCCACGACGACTCAATTATGGCGAGATCCAGTCACACACTGAGGGTGATAAGTGGAGCTGTCTATCAACCTAGCAGAAGCAGGTCGCGGCGGTAGCACAAATTGCCCCTCCCTATACCCAGGGGTTAAATGACGACACCATGGTCCCCACATTAGAGGAAGGGGTTAATCTCACAAAAGATGTCCCCGGGTCTGCCGGGGTGCGAGAGATATGTCTTGTATAATCTCACCTCCGGCAATCAAGGACCCTTAGATGGCGCCCGTTTTCTTCGATTCCAACATAATCACTTCCACCGATTTTGACAGAGGTGGTATCCGTCCGTAAACACTGATCTCCTAATGGTAGGTAGCTAGATCAGCTTATAAAGAGCTAACTTCACGCAACAGCAGACCAATCAGCGTGGTATGATAGATTACAACAATATAATTGAATAATTTGACGACCTCCGTAGCGTTGCGGTAGTGCACGCGACTGCTACGCAGGAGGCGCGGCTTTGATTCCCGCTCAGTGCAAATATTTGTGTGCATGATTATGAATATTTGCATTGGTCTGAGTGTTTCTATGTATTATATTATGGTATGTATTTACAAAAAACTATATGTATTCTAGAACCCGTAACACAAGCTAGTTAAGCTATGCTTACCATGGGTCTAGATGGCGTTGTGTAGATTGTCCTACAATATTTATTATTATTAAAACCAGACCAACATATTTTCTTTCAGTGTGGCGTGAACGATGCTGGTGTAATTCAGTACCTCAACCTGACTTACTATTCTGACGTTGGCTGTTCGTACAACGATACTCCAACCTCTGATATAGCTAACACTTTGACTAAACTATATTTGAACGATACATTCAATATCACTGGATATAGCGTACTCACGGATAAACCTAGCGAAACATGGTGCAGAGCACCTGGTGAGTCTACATGACATTTTTTTACATTAATATAGTTTCTGATACAGCCTCTGTGGCGAGATCACCGCTCGATGCAAATATTTGTCTACATGAATATGGCTATTTGCACTAGTCTGGCAGTGCCTCGGAAAGCACGTTAAGCCGTCGGTCCTGATTGCCAAACCTCTCTAAAGTCTGACTAGCTTATCTACAGAACTTACTGGCGATATCTGATGGCAGTCGCTTCACGGAAGATATCGAAATTCAGCCGCATCTTAGTTAGACTAGAAAGCTGACCCCAACAGAATTGGGAATGGGCTCAGGGAATGATGAGATATTGATATAATATTATTCTCTCTAACTAATTAGGGTATCTTAGGAGCCCATGACGGTTTTTTTAAACTTGAATTTTGGAGGTATGCCGACCGCTATGCCTTTCTATTATTTGATGATGGTGATATTATTTGATTGATTTATTTTGACTTTCACGGAACTAAGGTCCATCGACCAATCAGCAAGTATTGTTAGTTGTCCCAGAAAAGTTGGTCAACCTAATAATATTATGAAGATGTTTGGATGTTAATTATTCAATTACGCTCTAAGGGCTGAACAGATCTGGCTAAAGGTACAGCGACAGATTAGAAACTGAAATAACACATAGACAAGTTCCTATGATTGCTAATACAATCATTAAGTCAAATTCAAATTATGTTAATCTCATGTCTTCTCATTTTCCAGGCACTACAGAAGCTTTAGCCTTCATAGAACACATTATGGAAAGAATTTCACACATCACCAGCCTAGACCACATTGATGTTCGGATAGCCAATCTTCATCCCGACCATGACGTTGTAAAAGAACTAATCGCATCTTTTAAAATGGATACAGATTTTGAAGACCGAAGAAATGCCATTACAACATTTAATAACGAAAATGCTTGGAATAAAAAGAGTCTAAAGCTTTCTTTAATAAGTTTTCCTGTACAATATAGTTGGAACTTTCCTGTGACTATTTCTGTTTACCACAGTGATGGTACGATAGCCATTTCACATGGGGGAATAGAAATGGGTCAAGGTATTAATACAAAAATAGCTCAAGTCTG
Source organism: Pelosia muscerda (assembly GCA_963691645.1). Taxonomy (NCBI): domain Eukaryota; kingdom Metazoa; phylum Arthropoda; class Insecta; order Lepidoptera; family Erebidae; genus Pelosia; species Pelosia muscerda. The sequence continues at coordinate 14,897,804 of OY829109.1, read as the reverse complement.
TGCATACTCTTTGAAGGTTCCTCTAGAGAAAGTAGCATTAAGAGGTAGTGATAGCTTTGTGTCTCCAAATGCAATGGCTTCAAATGGATCTTTAACAAGTGATTCTGTAGCATACGCTACAATTAGAGCTTGTCAAAACTTATTGAAAGCTTTGGAACCGATCAGGAAAGAAATGAATGAACCGACATGGGAAGATTTAATAAAGAAGGCATATGAAAGTGGTAAGTTTTTAGTAATCTCAAGGTTAATTATAAGTATTAATGGGTTAAAATGACGTCTGCACCCTTAACACGAAAAACTGTATATATCAAGAGAGCGGAGCATTACAATTGGCAGGATTCACACACACACAGGTTTACGGTAGCTAGATAGGCTTTTCTATCGTAACACTCCACGTGCAAGAGAGGAGCCTCCACGAGCGACGTCAACTAAAGCGAACTCGATTCCCAACGTCCGGCGCACTCTGGACACCTAGCACTCGGTAACGCAGAGTCTAGGTGACTAATCCTCTCACCACAATGGCAACAAACAGTCAAACAGCTCATCTCAGAGCTAACACCGGAGATATCAACAGTACCTTCCAGGTAATATCCATCAACATAGAGGGCTTCTCAGCAAACAAGTCATCCATCCTTGCTGAACTATGTAAAAGAACACACTGTGACATTCTCTGTGTCCAGGAAACACACAGGAGTAGCCACCAACCGCGACCCGTAATAAATGGCATGTCACTTATAGTCGAAAACGCGCATCCCAAGTATGGTAGTGCTATATTTGCAAAACCCACCCTGTCAATAATATCGGCATCAAGCACCTACAAAAACAAAATAGAAATCTTAACAGTCGACACAGGTAGTTGTACAGTGACGTCAGTTTATAAACCTCCAAATAACCCCTTCATTTTTGAGCCACCGCCAACCTTTTCGAATCAGGTATCCAAAATAGTAGTGGGCGATTTCAATAGCGCTAATATATCATGGGGGTACTCCACTACAAATGCGGACGGTGACACAGTCGAAAGCTGGGCAGAGACAGAAAACCTTTGTCTTGTCCACGACGCAAAGCTCCCCGCCTCTTTTAACAGCCGACGCTGGCTCCGCGGGTACAACCCGGATCTCATATTCGCCAGCAAAAATTTGCGCCTACTATGCAGAAAAAGCGTATGCGCAGCTATTCCAAACACACAACATAGACCCATCACCTGTCAAATCACAGCGGCAGTACGACCAGCAACAGTAAGCTATAGACCCAGATTCAATTTTTCAAAAGCCGATTGGAAACTGTACTCTAAGACACTGGACTTAATGCTTGGAGACATGGAGCCGCTCCCTGAAAACTACGACTCTTTTGTGAAATTGGTATGGACTGCGTCTCGGCAATGCATTCCGCGAGGATGCCGTACCTCGTATATCCCAGGACTCAATAACGAATCTGCTAAACTGTTCGACGAATACCAGTCACTGTACAGCGAAAGCCCTTTCTCTGATGACACAATCCAGAAAGGCGAACAACTGATGCATGCTGTCGCTGAGGGACGCAGAGAAAAGTGGATGCAACTGGTCACTAGCGTCGACATGACACGTAATAGCAAGAAGGCGTGGGGTGTCGTGAGGAGACTAACTGACGACCCACCGGTCGCTGCCAATCCCGGTCTAGTGACGGCAGACCAAGTGGCCCATCAACTTCTCTTAAATGGTAAGCCACAACACCGCTTGCCTAAGACACAAAAAGTCCGAAAGTCGTCTCAATACGTAAACCAAATTAGCCAGACCTTTTTACTGCACGAAATCATAGACACCATAAAAATGCTAAAAACTGGGAAAGCAGCTGGCGTAGACGATATCACTGTCGACCAAATAAAACAGTTTGGGCCCAGGGTAGTGGCCTGGCTTCTTGCTCTCTTTAATAACTGCCTAGAGTCCTTCAGGATCCCTAAACCGTGGCGGAAAGCAAAAGTGATAGCGCTACTCAAGCCTGGCAAGAATCCTAACGACCCTAAAAATTATCGCCCCATTTCTCTACTCTGCCACACCTTCAAAATGTTCGAGAGAATGTTGCTGGGCCGTCTAACACCCATGCTGGAGACTAATCTCATTGCTGAACAGGCTGGATTTAGACCCGGTAAATCGTGCACCAACCAAATTCTCAACCTCACACAGCACATAGAAGATGGCTTTGAGACCCAAAAAATAACCGGGGTCGTATTTGTTGACTTATCTGCAGCATATGATACGGTTAACATCAAAAGGCTTCTATCCAAAGTACTCACCATGACTAATGACATGGGTTTCACTCAAATTTTGAAGGAGCTTCTTACAAACCGCAGGTTCCAAGTACATATGCAGAACAAAAAAAGCCGATGGCGCGCTCAAAAAAATGGACTTCCACAGGGTAGTGTATTAGCTCCAGCACTTTTTAACATTTTTACTAATGACCAGCCAATATCTCCGAACACAAAACACTTTTTATACGCAGACGACCTGGCGTTAGCTGCGCAGACGAAAAACTTCGAAGAGGCGGAAACCAAACTGGGAGCGGCACTAGAGAGCTTAGACCGATACTACAAAGAGAATGGACTTCGACCTAACCCTTCTAAAACCCAGTCATGCGCTTTCCACCTGCGTAATCGGGAAGCAAACCGATCTCTTAGCATTTCGTGGCGAGGGGTCGAAATCGAACACTGCCCAAAGCCACGTTATCTCGGCGTTACTCTCGACCGTGCTCTTACCTTTAAAGCCCATTGCCTCAACACCAAACAAAAAGTGGCGAGTAGAAATAACTTGGTGCAAAGATTAACATCCACGTCATGGGGGGCAGCCCCACATGTTGTCCGTACAACTGGCCTTGCACTTTCCTTCTCAGCGGGCGAGTTCGCGTGCCCAGTGTGGCACCGCTCCGCGCACGCGAAGGAAGTTGATACTGCCTTGAATGACACATGCCGTATCATAACGGGCTGCCTTAAGCCAACTCCCCTGAACAGACTTTACCCACTCGCCGGTATTGCTCCACCAAGCGTGCGACGGCATGTTGCGTGTGAGGTTGAGAGGAAAAAACAGGAGATAGACGCACGGCATCCACTCTTCCAACACACCATACCCAGCTCCCGCCTTAAAAGCAGAAAAAGCTTTCTGCGGTGTACTGCAGCTGTGGTGGGCGAACCTGATAGCGTTCGGCGCCAGAGGTGGCTCGCGGAAAATGCACCCCCTCTAGACAACATCCAGCCCGCTGAGAGTCTACCGCTCGGGCATAAACTGAAGTGGTCCACCTGGAAGTCCCTTAATAGGTTGAGGTCTCAGGTCGGCTGCTGTAAAGCGAACCTGGTAAAATGGGGTTACCTAAATGCGGACAGTGCTGGCTGTGAATGTGGAGCACCACTGCAGTCGATGGACCACCTCCTGACGTGCCCGCTTTGCCCTCACACCTGCACGGTCGCCGACCTGAACGAAGTGACAGAAGGTGCAGTTGGTGTCGCCAAGTTTTGGGCTGGGCGCATCTAGCTTTTATTTATTGTTGCCACTGACACGAAGAAGAAGAAGAAGACTCCACTCTAATATTACAGTTTTTCGTTCTATGAACACAAATTCTAAAATGAAGTCACGAAAACTTTGGTATATTTCGATTTGACAGATCGAACGGGAATGTTTTCTTCTTTATTGAATAAAAATCAGGCGCTTTTATAAAGTGGTTTTACAGAATTGTGCCACTAGAGCTCCCTCTTCTTAAAAGTCTTCGATCTTTTCTTTCAGGTATAAATCTCCAAGCAACCTACATGATGTCACCCAACGACGGTCTTGTAGGTTACAATGTATACGGTATATGTGCAGCTGAAGTGGAACTAGACGTGCTGACTGGCAATCATATGTTAAGAAGGCTTGATATACTAGAAGACACTGGCATCAGTATGAGCCCTGAAATTGATGTAGGACAGGTAGGTTTTGGAATATCTTCTCTAATAGTGGGTTACTATAAGGTTTAATTTTCAGCACTGAGTCTGTACCGTGATGAGGCGAGTCGGGCGTTCAAGCTGGTTCGATTCGAAGTATGAAACGTCATAAATACATTTTTATCTATGGCAAAGTAATCTCTATTTTGAACGGTTATAGGGAGTTTTGTAGTACGTATGCTTTGAGGTAGTTTAAAAATATGACCAATCAAAACTGTTGGTTAGCTAATAATGTAACGTATTATTAACGATTGTATGATTATGTGAGTTTGGTTCGACATCGGTTCTTCTACTGAATGTGTCGTGTCTCATTTGATTGCTACTAGTTTTTTCTGTTCTATGCAGAGAACGCTTAAATCTAGCAGGCTGACTGAGGTCAGATGATACTTCAATAAGCCCTCAATGAAATAATTAATAAACCATTCAAAATAACCCTTCTCCTCGTCACTGTTTGTACCCTTTTATGTGTGCAGGTTGAAGGTGCCTTTGTTATGGGCCTAGGTCTCTGGACGTCAGAGGAGGTGAAATACGATCAGACAAGTGGACGGCTGGTGACTGATAGGACCTGGACGTACAAACCACCAGGCGCTAAGGATATTCCTGAAGACTTCAGAGTCAAGTTTAGACCAAATTCAAGTAATCCTGCAGGGGTATTACGGTCTAAAGGTGAGGAGTGAAGAGATATGATAAGTGTTCAGCGATATTATTTTTCACACATTTTTGGGACCCAAAATATGTTGTTTTTTATTTATGGCACGTCAATTTGACTCATGTCTGAAGGCAAAGTCTTATGAGAGAGGGTCATCATTGCAAACACGTACAGTGCTACAATGGTGGCGCTCAGCTTGACGGCCTCATCAGATGCTTTATCACGCCCCACTTAAAGGACCCGGTACTGTAGGAAGACACACGTCCGCCAGTAAGGAATTCCAAGACTTAATGGTGCAGCAGAGGAAAGACTCACCGAACCGCTTAGTTCTTGATGGAATCATTATTATTATTATTTATTATTATTATTATTATTATTTACAATTATCCACAGTGTTAACCTTAACACTCGGTGTCACATCATAGAATTTTTGTTCAAGACCAGGAACTTATGTAGCCCATCGTACCTCTAGATTCCTCATTAATTTTAAGTATTGATATTTAAATCCTTTGTTGCAGCAACTGGCGAGCCAGCTCTAACATTAGCCGCAGTGGTGACGCATGCGTTACACGACGCCATTTTGGAAGCACGAAAGGAGTTCGGATATGTTGACAAGGACTGGGTATATGTTGGTAAGCACATTTATACGCTAATAATAAATGAAAAAAAATGTGTTTGGAATCTCGTTGTCTGTGATAGTAGACTCCACAAAATTTCAAATTCTTCCAGGGTAATTGTATACGCTTTTTTAATAAGCTCCCTAATGAAATTAGGGATTTGCCCATCAATGAGTTTAAAAATGTAGTAAAAAAAGTTATGTCAATACGCTTATTATAAAAATCCAGGATTATTTGGATGATAAACAAGCCTGAAAGTGAGCTGTTCACTCAACTTGCTACTCAGCTAAATTTTGTATCTAGACTAAGTAAATGATTGTAAATAGACCAAAAAAAAGAAAAGCCCGCTGATTTTCTTGCCGGAGTCTTCTCAGGTCGGGGCCACGTTTTGAACCTGTGTGTTCCATTTGCATGTGATAAAATGTTGTTAATGCTGACGTTTTGTTAGTGCCGTTTACTGGTCTATGCAGAATAAATGATTTTTTGATTTTGATCACACCGCAATAAATGTACCTTATTTAATGGCACATCTTATTGTCTTCTCTTGACACCTCTTCATCATCATTCTCTGAGCCTATTTCCAACTAGTCGGACTTTTGAGGGCTCCAACTACCCGTAGCGACTGCCATAAATGTTCCTATGGCAACCGGAAGAGGGAATTCTCTTGTCACCCTCTTCTAATAATGTTTTTCATGCGATCCCAACTTTACACGTAGATACCGTGTTGTATCCATACAATTCATGCTTAAAATATAGATATGAGCGTAGATGAATAAACATTTATTTTTCTTTTACAGACTCACCATACAGCATAGAAAATATATTGAAAGCGATATCACCAAAAATACAGAGTTACGTATTGACGAAATAAGAACAATTCGTCTTACAATCTAATTGTACATAATATGAGAAGAATAAAGAGATAAAACTACATGTAGCCAAATATTTTAATCAAGTCTATGCTAGTGTACGATTTGCAAGAATATGCTCGAGGTCCACTTAAAACGTGCTATAAGAATGATATTGCCAATTTAAAAACGGCATATAGCCCGCTGATGTTAGGGCTATAACCTATGTACCATTGCGAATGTAACGCCAAACGTGAAACAAATTACTACACCACGATAGCAACTTCAAAATGCCATCGATCCGACAGAAGAAGATTGCGCATAAGCTGTAGGAATTTTTTTCTCGCTAGTGCGCTTTGCAGCAACTGCCTGAACATTATAAATTACAAATTCTCAGACCGGACATAGCATTCTCCGAGACCAGTTCGGAGGAGAAATAAACCGTCAAAGTGGGCTTGACGACGTAATATATATGAACACCTATGATATTACTGTCAAGGATGCTGAAAATTTTGCACAGTGGAAAATAGCATAATTAATATGTGGAGAATGTGATCACCTTGCCTCCGACCAGGCAATGTGATCATGCCTGGCGGGCCGCGGCCCAAATCCAAAACATCCTAAAGAAAAAATGTATAGAGGCAAACCAGACTAACGCTGGGATTATAGTGAGCGCTAAAATAGAGCCTCGTATATACCTTGAAGAGTGCTGAAGATGTAACTTGCTTTATTCCCTTTCCTTGCATGTTTTCTCTCCTCTTTTAGTCTGCAAAAATCAATATGGCAGCTCTTCATAGAGTGTAAGCGCTCAGAGATAACTACGGACAGAAGACGGTGAGTACGATGACGCATCAGCAGGGCTATGTTCTTGTATTCTTACTTATGTTGTTTCAAACTACTGTATATGTAATATTTATCGAATAAAACAGTGCCAAAATTAAATATTGTTTCCATTTGTACGAGTATCTGCAACATTAATATGACCACCGATGACGACAATAGTTGGTCGAAATATTATGCTGGAGGTTGGAGCTTACCTCTCCAATGCATAAAAGTGTAGCTCTACTACCAAAAATGTTGTAAAAGACCTCGAAAAAGGAGTTAATAATATTTTAAATGTTGCTATCAAAATAATGTTAAGGAATGAAAATAATAGCGTAGGTAGGTACTCTAATAAAAATATCAATTTGATAGCTTCGCTCTTTAGTAAGTAAATTTCACAAAAAATACTCTGGGGGAAAATACAGAACTTGTTTTGTACACAAAAGGAAGCAACTGATTACTGATAATAGTTAGAACAAAAAGTACGTGTGCCATTTACTGAAGTAAACATGATATCGAATTGTGTGGTCTTCAAAATGATAAATTAATGTAGTTTTTATTATAAGTAGTAAGTAAGTCACTACAACTGACATACATGTGGCAAAAAAATCGAATCATTTAAAGTATTTTCCTTACACAAGTAATAATTTTCAACTTTAAGCTCTACTTTAGAAGGAATATCTACAAATTTTGACACATTGTTAGATAATTGTTATATTGATCGCTAGAAGTGCTGTCAGAAAATAATAATCCTTTGACATTTGATGTACAGAATGTCCCAAAATATTAGCGTACGACAGTTCATTATTTTTGTGTATTTTGAAATTCACCTAAGTAAACAAAAATCTAATTTATCTATAATCTCGTGTCATTGCAAGTTCGGTCACTTTTGAACAAGAACTTAGACTCAAAATGCCACTAAATATGTGGAATATAACCACAAAACAGAAACATGATCAGAACATGGGGCTGTACTTTAGTATTTGGTTTTTTTTTATACAACTTAGATGGCAGACAAGCAAGCGGCCCACCTGATGGAAAGTGGTTACCGTGGCCTATGGACGTTTGCAATACCAAGGCGGTCACATTCTTCGTGCTGCCAACCATATAGAGAAGAGAGTGGGAGGGGAAGGGAGGAGTACTTTCAGTGCAGAAGACAAATAAAGGTTTCTCGGTCTTCCCTACTGACAACACAAAAACTCTCCAGTGAGTTCTAACTACCCTACTCACCACCGCCGGAAACACAACACAAGGATTTTATTAACCGCGGTATTCTGTAGGGCGGTTTTTGCGAATGTAAATCATTCCGCTGAGTGGATGAACAAACGCGCACAGTTATTGGTTGTAAAATGTGTCACTTTGTACACTTCTCGTGTACACTAACACATCCTTAACATACTTTGTTCAGTAGGTTGCCAAAAGTCACTGATACTTCATTATCTATATTGACCTTCTTATATGCTACCTTTGACCCATCTTCCAGTAAAAGATAAACTACATCAATTTTATTTAAGACATCCCCAATAACATAAATACTAGGTGTTGACATTTAACCTATCACAACACTTTATCGTTAAATTAAAAGGTCATACTAAACATTGCCAATTAGTAGCAAGTTTATTAAGATAGTCATATCATTGGCGTCTTTTCTGATTTCCACTTCTATATTATAATTGTCATCACTACTATTATTTGTTACTATTATATATTTATCGTTATTATACAATTCCTTATGAAGTGTAATATGCAGTGTTTAAAAAAATTAACTACGTCATCATAAGTGTTGAGTTTATATGCAGAATTTAATTAAAACATCACTACTGTTATCACATTTACTTTAAATAAGTATCGTTATTATACAATTCCTTATGAAGTGTTAAACAAATTGTAACTGCCTCATCATAAGTGTTGAATTTATATGCAGAATCTAATTAAAACAAAATGCGAACAGAAATTCCTGAATGCAGAAGATGTTGTATGTGTTTGCCGTTACGTTATAGTTTGATAGTATGGGGATATTTTAGATTGGTAAGTAAATTATCATATATATATCCATTGAGTTGCTGACACATACCGCAGAACCGCGGTAGCCTAGTCGTATGGGTAATGGACTGCCGAGACAAGGTCTCGAGTTCGATCCCAGGTTTACCATGGCACACATGTGTGTATTTATCGTAGATTTATAAGTGCCCGGTTAATGGCAATAGGCTCGCCACCTATTACATTGGGACCTAAACATAAACTAGCTAAATGTGGGTGCTAGCACCTCTACCTACCCCTTCGGGAATAAAGGCGTGAGTTTATGTTATGTTATGAGTTGCTAAAAAATTTAAAGAAGGATAATATAATTATACCTATAAATCAATTTTCGAGTCTATATTCAATATCTTACACTGCAACTACCTACATGGATGCGTGGGTAATAAATATCTGGTCATGCCGCCCCCACCGGGCTCTGGTAAGAGGGGTAGACCCAAGAATTACTAGCTTGGCGTCGTGGAATATGGCACGTGTGCCAATGGGTCTAGTATAATGAAAACGCGAAGTGGCAATCAAAGAGCCAGTCTGCCGGGGTGCGAGGTCTGCCGAGGTGCGAGAGATATGTCTTGTATAATCTCACCTCCGGCAATCAAGGACCCAGAACGGCGTGCATTTTGGTCGGTTCGAGTCCGACACAATCACCTCCACCGGTTTTGGTGGATGTGGTATCCGTGGGGATTTTGCGCACGATAAAAAAAAATATCAAAGAGCCAGAAAGCGGATCCCATACTCCATAAAAATGATGATGATGATGAGTAGGCAATTTCTTACAACGTTGCTTTTTCATGAATTAGTATGATAAATATATCTTCAACATCAAATCTATTGAGAGAAGAGGTAGCTGGCTCACAGAACTGAGAACCTTGCAACCAAAGCAGACCTTGGCCACCATCAATGGTTTTACCTTCATATTACTTAGTTAAAAAAAAGTTAGGCCAAAAGGCTTATTATAAAATTCAGGATTATTTGGATGATAAACAAGCCTGGAAATGAGCTGTTCACTCAACTTGCTACTCAGCTAAATTTTGTATCTAGACTAAGTAAATGATTGTAAATAGACCAAAAAAGAAAAGCCCGCTGAGTTTCTTGCCGGAGTCTTCTCAGGCCGGAGCCGCGTTTTGAACCGGTGGTCTATTTGCTCAACAAGTCACCTTCTTTTTATCTGTATCAAACAAGCTAACGAGTTGTTTTATGGTGAAAACGAGGTGTACAAAGGTGTTACAGTAAACAATTTATTTTCCATATTACAGTTACTTGCGGGCATTATGTTAGTCGGTGCATCCTATGTTTTGGACGAAGATATACATCGCCCATGGACCAAACAAGTGACAACTGAAAAAGTCATTTTAAGTCTATTTATTATCGTACTGATACCAGATATCATATTTGGAATTGTATTTATCGTTGGATCTCATAAGGTAAGATGTGTGGTTATGAACTTACCAGCAGTGCCCGCGTTTTTTGCACAGAAACCTTATAGTATTGCTTAAATAAAAATAGCCTGTGTTACGCCTTACAATATTAGCTTATGCGCTGCGTAAATCCTATCAAAATCAGCCTAGTCCCTTAGGACAGTATCCGGAATAAACAAATGACTGAAGAGTTTGTTGTTTGCACAAGCTAGTTTCTCGAATGACACTTGCAATTTGAAACTTCTTTTTGCATTTAATTGCTCAATTCTTGAGCCCCATGATGAAAGCTTGCCCCAGAGCCTCATCAGGCAGAGATGTATTGGCTTGCAGACGAGGTTGGCTTGGATTCTTATTCTTGATGGAGCTTCATATACTCTGCATCCTGTACTAATTTCGGTGAGGCGAGACGTCTCCTTAACTTAGACAGAATAAGTCTAAAAATTGTTATGGGGACAATAACGGGCCACTCAACACACACCTACATACCATCGGTCACAGCCCCCTCTGCAGGGGCTGCTTCGTTGCCGAGGAAACGGCCGATCACGTAATACTGGAATGCGAGGCAGTAGCCCCCCAACGATCACAAATCCTCGGCACAGTGAGGTCGCTTCGCGAAGCCTGTGAAGCCGCCAGTAAGCTTCTGCGTTTCTGGGCGGAGATGGGCTGGCTGCTCTACCCAGTAACCCTGCACGCACAATAGCCCAAAAAGGGAGGCTAGAAAAAGGAGTCCCAATACAATACGTACTAATTTCAGTACCAATTTCTATTTCAGAAAAACGCTGCTTTAATTAAGAAGTACTATTACTATAATATATTTCTGTTAGCCCTGTATATACCACTTGGTTTATATGATATCGGTTGGAGTATGAATAATATATTAAAACTACAAATGACAGTTGGACACATGATCCTGTATTCAGTGCTATCAGTAATGACCTGTATGACGTACATAAGTAAGTTATTCTCAAAACCTTTGTCTAGCTTAGTTGCAGTCGATTCAGTGGAAGTCGACCTTGAATGAGTAATGAGGCTTTGGTAAGACTGGAATTTTTACCAAGATCTCATTACTCATTCAAATTCGCAACACTAATAGTCACGGCTTTTTTTTATCGTGCGCCAAATCCCCACGGATACCACCTCCACCAAAACCGATGGAGGTGATTATGTCGGACTCGAACCGACCAAAACGCACGCCGTCCATGTGTTCTTGATTGCTGGAGGTGAGATTATACAAGACATATCTCTCGCACCCCGTCAGACCAGTAATATCCGGCACCATAGTAGGAACAAGAGACACAGCACGCATCTCGAAAGGAAAAGAAAAATAACAAAAATTCTTGATATTAATTATGTTCAAATCTACAAAATGTTTAGACCTGATAACGCAATAACGCAATTCAGCTGCGGTGGAAGGAATTTCTGTTTGCAGCTACTACTGGTTCTAAAGTTATTATAGCTCTTGTATAGAAGCAACCATTATTATCCAATTTGTGGTTCGCGGTAGCCTAGTGGTATGGGTAATGGACTGCTGAGACGATCCCAGGGTTTACCATGGCACACACCAATGACTTTTCGATGCTTTTCGAAGTTATGTGTGTATTTATCGCAGTTTTATAAGTGCCCGGTTAATGGCAATAGGCTCGCCACCTATTACATTGGGACCTAAACATAAACTGGCGAAATGTGATTAACGATTGTGATTAACGATTGTGATTAACCTTCGGAGATATAGGCAAGAGTTTATGTTATGTATGTTATGTGGTCTAACTACGAAACATCGATATTTCTAACATGTTTTTTTTTTAATTTAGTTTCTAAATTTTAACTTTATATTGTTCCAGTAATACAAATTTATATCGTTCTTCTGGTAAGGACTGAATTTATTAAACTGCAAACCGACCCCTGTCGGTTTAGATATAATAACAGAGAAACTGAAGCTCAATGTACCCTGAATATTGAAGGTTTGGATGAAGAACAAGAAACTGAAGATGTCGTTAAACATAATTATGATAAACTAACAAATGTAGTATGAAGAAGAGTCATAGGAGAGAAGAGATAGAAAAAATGTGGACTTATTTGTCCATTACAAGACTAAACTATTAAAATACATTTTATTAAAATTTTCTAAAGATTTCACGTGGGTCAAATCTACAAAACGGGTGAGATGATGTTTATTGTAAGCACCCTATATTTTTAACAATAAGGCTTAGTAGCTCCAACTACCTGTTAAAATTAAGGTTTCCGTCAAATTTAACAGTAACAGTAACATTGATTCTAATGGTTTGGCTAAATGTGTTGCATCAGTGTATTTAGTAGCTCTGTTATAGTTATCTTTCTGATAGAATTTGACTGCCAGTCTCCTGAGAACATTACCACAAGAGGCATGTGATGCGGAGGAATTCCACGACGCATTTAATTTGAGTCTTTTTACCCGACTGCGCGACGCAAAAGAGGGTATTGTGTTTATCAGTCTATGTACGGGTATGTATGTATATATGTATGTATGTATGTTTGTTTCTATGTGGTGTTCTAGAGACTAAACGCATAGGCCGATTTTGATCATTCCTACGTCAATCGTTTCGTCTTAAACCTTACGAGTGCCACTAAAGACATGACAGTAATCAAAGTTCACCACAGCGACAACCAGACGCCATATTGTCGAAATGAGAAAAAAAAAGTCGATGAACTATGTCAAGTGGGGTGTCGTTGTATAGGTATTTTAAAATCATATTTAGGTTTCTTTTACCATTTTTCATTTTAAATAATAGTTTAGGATATATAACGATTTAAAGTTGCTTAACAAAACATTCATACTCGCTAATTTTCTTACTTCTTGATTTATGTTTATATTTCAAGTATAAACGATATACAAACAATAATATTTTTGGTAAAAAAATAACTTTTAATGAATCGTAACTAAAAAGTATAAAATAAAAAAATAATTTAAAGAAAACAAAAACCCGACTGCGTAAACTAAAAAGAAAGAAACAAGCCCAGTAGTTTAAAATTCATACAATACTCAAGCACAGTCGGGCCCTATTCTAATTTCACCAATCAAATCTTCCCAAGGGGCCCCGACTGTGAGTATTGTATGAATTTTAAACTACTGGGCTTGTTTCTTTCTTTTTAGTTTACGCAGTCGGGTTTTTGTTTTCTTTAAATTATTTTTTTTGGTGTTTTAATTTTCATGTTAGTTGTAATTTAGTTGAATAATTAGTATGTATGTAGGTTTATAAAATATAATTAAAAAATAAATATTAAAGCGTAAGTGTTTTTATTTTTGATATTGTATCTATAACATGATTCCAATATGGTTCACACAATACAGTTCAGTGCGTAGGACTTTCCAATTAATACAAAACCAGCTAGCAACGGTAAAAACATAGACAATGGATAAGTAGGAAGTAAGAGGAAGAGCAATTGTATTTTTTTTATTATAGCCATGTTATAAATCACTATCACTACACAAAGTATAAAATAAAGTCGCATTCTCTGTCCCTATTTTTCTTGTCCCTTTGTATGCTTAAATCTTTAGAACTACGCAACGGATTTTGATGCGGTTTATTTCAATAGACAGAATGGTTAAAGAGGAAGGTTTATATGTATATAACATCATGCTACGACTAACAGGTGCGGAGCAGGAATGAAAAATGTTGCAAAAACGGGGTGACGCAGACGAAGTCGCGCGGGTCAGCTAGTTTTGTAATAAAATTAGGGAGATCTCCAGAGCTGTCTTCCAAATATTCTCCATCGTGGACTTTATAATATCTGGAATTCAGAAATATACCAACGTTTACATTGAAAATCTGTTTTATTTTCACTTTTTGCATTTTATGTTATGTACCTATTCGACACATAGCGTTTTTTTTTTTATACTACGTAGGTGGCAGACAAGCACACGGCCCACCTGATGGAAAGCGGCCACCGTGGCCTATGAACGTGTGCAACACTAAGTGTGTCACACACGCGCTGCCCACCCTGAAGGGAAAGGGGGTAAGCCGGGAAGGGGTGGGGAGGCTAGGAAGGGGGGGGAAGGATAGCGTGACTTTGTCCTGAGAATACTCCCGTAACAAAAACTGATTTTGACTGTGTGATCTATTTACGAACATGCACATTTAATCTAACATTACAATGTTCTGTTCGACTAGGTTATTAAACTAAAGAGTTGATTACCAATCTTCTTCATAAATCAAAAAAGTTTACATTAGATTTGAATGCATCTCAAAACTCATTTACAGTGAAAATCAAAGAAATTAAAAGAATAAGATATTCATTATATATCCTTATATAAATTATTTACTGTAACGTTTTATGCACTGTATTTTCAGTTTGTAACCCGTCAGATTAATTTTGAAAAGTAGGTACCTAAATGTAGGAGATTTTCATTTTTGCACACTTATCATCACGCTATGGATTAGGATCATAAATCCTAAATTAAGACGACGTAATATGGGCGTTCCTCTCTGATGATAACTGACACTTTTAGTGTCCACTCCAGTACATAATCTCTCAGTGGTTTATTAATTCAGAAACCTTCTAAATGTATGTTACATATCATGTCACTTTGACAGAACGAAGCCAATTTGTGTGTTGATGAACTGGTCAAATGCCTTCGACAGCATTTCAATACCTTATTTTATACCTAAGAAAAGTGGTCACTGTGGCTTATGGATGTTTGCAACACCAGGGGCGTTACACTTCTCCCCATACCCAGAGGCTAGATGGGGACACCATGGTTCCCACATTAGGCGAAATGGTGATCTCAAAAGAGATGTCTCCCGGTTCTACTGGAGTGCGAGATATTATGATAATATTTATAAATAAATAAATTACTAGGCATATCCGATTCTGTACTAGAAATGAAATTACTTAACAAATCTTAGGTCACAGAATTCATTGAAATATGCTTCATACAAGAACTTGATATAGGTATCATACTTACTGCATAATTATTAATCCCATGAATAGGTTTTTGGTTTTTATTCAATTCTCAGAAAACTAGTAATCAAATCAAATACTAAGTATTATGATTGATAGAAGAATATATTTGTAATCATAACAATAATAATAATAAATGTCTTTATTGTATATCAAGAAGAAAACATAGTATGGAAAAAACCGGTTTATCACTGTGTACAATATTTTTGACTTCCGAGATTAATGATTATGTGAATGAGTAATAAACATCAAAACAATTTAAAACCGTTCACACAATATTAACACAATTAAATATAAATCCAAGTAACTAACACGAAACGTAAAACCGGTAAACGTTATCAATCATTTGGTAAACAATATATTAAATAAACAGTCAATGATTTTATGTTGAAAAGAGATTAAATATCAACATGTTTTATCTTAAAACTTAACGCGATGTCAAAGTGCAGAACAGAGATATTATACGTCACGCTGCAGCTACATAATTAAGCATCATCACTACATAGTATAAAACAAAGCCGCTTTCTGTGTCCCTATGTCCCTTTGTACGCTTAAATCTTTTAAACTACTCAACGGATTTTGTTGCGGTTTGTTTTAATAGATAGAGAGATTGAAGAGGAAGGTTTATATGTATATAACATTTTGCTACAACCAGCTGGTGCGGAGTAGAAGTGAAAAATGTTGCAAAAACGGGGTGACGCAGACGAAGTTGCGCAGGTCTGCTAGAGTAAGTTAATAAATTAATCCGTGTGTGAAAGAATATCACCACATATCTTATTCGAAGGATATTGTAAAATACGATAGAAGACGGAAAAATATACAGACAACATAACATAACATAAACTCACGTCTATATCCCCGAAGGGGGGAGCAGAGCCGCATTACAGTTTGACTGGGAAGCCGGCCCCAACTGAGTTGGGAAAAGGTTCAGAGAATGATGATGATAATGAGTTTAAAAAATAATAAAGCTTTTTGCAGTTTTAGTCGGTTCGAGTCCGACATAACCTCCCCAACCGTTTCTGGTGGGGGGTATCCGTGGGAATTTTTCGCACTTTCGACTTGGACAGTACATAATGATCTTAGCGGGGTTGTTTATACAAATATAATTATACAAAGAGACGACACAATTTTAAATAAGTGTTTTTTTTATACAATTTAGGTCGCAGACAAGCACGCGGCCAATCTGATGGTAAGTGGTTACCGAGGCCTATGGGCGAGTGTAACACCAGAGGAATAACACTCGCCGCAACCCCTGTAAGAACAGAGACATTCTGTGTCGTCAGCGCAAAAGATGTAGGTTAAGCCTTTGGTTTTCCCACTGACAACACAAAACCTCTCTAGTGAGCTCTGGCTACTCTACTCACCACCGAAAACACAACACAAGGTTATTAAACGGCGATATTCTGTAGGGTGGAGGTACTTCCCCAGTCGGAATGTTCGATTGGGACGGATATACCGTCGTGTCCTACCTCCTCTATTTTTTTATTCATTGTTGTTTATTCAAATATAATTATACGAAGAGACGACATAATTTTAAATAAGTGTATTACCGAGAATGACTAATACGCATTAACGTCCGTTAAACAACACTATTAAAGTGTTGTTTATTCAGATAACAAATGTGCCTATAATTTAATGATAGTAAAAAATAATATTATTTCAATATTCGCTTCCCAGCTTCCATGAGTAGTGCACTCATTATTAGTACCAGTGCTTAGTATTATTTTGTTCTAAGTTACCTTAACCTTGACATTTAAAGTGAACTCTTTAACAATAGGCCCAGAGATCTATTTAGAATGCGTACAGATATTCCTGTATTTCAAAGGTGTTGTGGGTGCATACCTTTACGATATGGTTTGATCGTGTGGGGGTATTTGAGATTAGTAAGTAATGTTTACGTTTTCTATTCTTATGTGTCAATTTGACTTTACCCCGCCTGATTGTAAGCTCAAGGCGAAGTCTCATGAAAGAGGGTCATCATTACAAACACGTAAAGTGCTACAATGGTGGCGCTCAGCTTGACGGCCTCATCAGATGCTTTTTCACACCCCGCTTAAAGGACCCGGGACTGTAGGAAGAAGGAAACACTTTCCATAGTTCCATAGTTATGTGCAAGAAAAGCTATGTTAGCATTTTGCAAAGGGGTGAAACGTTGACATATATACTTATGTTAACCATTGTATCACATGAGCCATCGCCTTCCTATTAATCATGAAATTGTTGGTAGCAATGTTGGCTCTATGATTGACTTGATGCGTTATTCACTCCCTCTAACTGGGGAAACATTTTAACTGACACGATGATAAAATAAACTATTTAAACATGCTTCTAGCAACCCAGTTGCTACTTGACAAGAGATTTAACAGCCGATTTGTTAATTTTAGCGTTGATCAGCCTTTCGGAAACTGGGGGTCAGTTTGATCAATTTTAAAACGACCAATGCTCGATTTTATGTATCATCAGTATCTTAATTATTTTTTAATTTACAGGTGTTTGCATCATTCTTACTATTCGGTGCATCCTTCGCTATAGCTTGGTTATCACATAGATCCAATGAAACATCAAGTATCGTAGTTTTATCCTTGATAGTTCTATTACTGATCGCAGATCTTGTACTTGGAATTATATTTAGTGTTGGATGTCATAAGGTAAGCTTTATTATTTTATAATCATTATCTATAGGGTTCGATCCCCGCTCAGTGCAAAAAGTTGTATGCTTGAATATGGCTTTGAACTGGTCTGGTCGTGCCTCGGAGAGCACGTTAAGCCGTCGGTCCCGGTTGCCATACAAACATCTGTGGCAGTCGTTACGGGTGGTTGGAGCCCTCAAAAGTCCGACCAGTCTAACTTGGAACTTCGATATCGCCATTGGTCATTGGACCATTGGTTGTGGAGGTAAGATGGCAGTCGCTTCACGGAAAATATCGAAGTTCAACCGCATCACATTTAGACTGGAAAGCCAACCCCAACTGAGTTGAGAAAAGTTTCAGAGAATGATGGTTTTTTTGCCTGTAATTTTAAGAATCTATTTAACTTAAAGAGTAACATTTATTACCTTGAGTTCATTATTTATGTTATTAGTCGAAAGATAACATAGCCTTACATTGCATACCTACTGTATTCTCCTCGTTGTCGACTCGTGTACAAATAAGTCGTTGCGTCTATTAACTTGTAAACACAGAAGAAATATCACTGGCTGTATTCAGTTTTATGAAACTAGTAAAAATATATAGGTAAGTAATACTCTTAGGCGGTGTGGAACCTCTGAACATAAGGAGGGACTTCGCCTCGCTGTGTGTGTTCTACCGCCTATCTAATGGCCTGTGTTCAGAGGAATTGTTTGACATGATGCCCACACCTACTTTCTATCATCATCGCAACGCTGGTCATTGCTAGGGAGTTCATCCTCACTCACTACGACCAGAAACGGTGCGCACTGTGCGGTATGAAAGAAGTTTCATCCCGCGCACGCTCAAGCTGTGGAATGAGCTCCCTGCTGGGGTTTTCCCAAGCGACTACAATATGGGGTTCTTCAAGAAAGGCTTTAGAAGGTTTCTTCAGGGTAGGCAGCACGTGTGTGACGCCTCTAGTGTTGCAAACGTCCAGAGGCCACGGTGACCGCTTCCCATCAGGTGGGCCATGTCCTTGTCTGCCACCTAAGTGGTATAAAAAAAAAAAAAAGATTTTACTAAATTTAGAATTTTTGTTTTCAGAAAGATGCAAAGTTAATGAAGAAATACTATCATTATAATCAATTTCTGTTAGGCATTCTACTACCACTGGGAATATATAACTTCATCAGCACAATATATTATACAATAACAATATCTGGTATGAAGCCAGGGTTTCTCATCCTTGATATATTCTTGGAATTCATCTCGTATATGTCCTATGCGGGTGAGTATCCATTTTTTATCTATAATATAACATAAACTCACGCCTGTATTCCACAGGCGAAGAGGTGCTAGCACCAACATTTCGCCAGTTTATGTTTAGGTCCCAATGTAATAGGTTGCCATTAACCGGGCACTTATAAACCTGCGTTAAATACACTCTAAAAGCATCGAGTCAATGGTGCGTGCCATGGTAAAACCTGGGATTGAACCCAAGACCTCGTCTCAGCAGTCCATTACCCATACCACTAGGCTATTATTTTTAAGGTTATAAGGAAGAATTATCGAGAATATTTTTTTTTACTATTATAAGATGAAAATCATAATATGCTGTAATTACTGTGTGTTTTTCAGCCCTTTTATTAGCCTTCTATAACATTTGGCAGAAATGGGGTGGTTATTGTAATCCACCGGGAATCACTCGACATAATCTTAATAACACACAGATCTTATTAATTTTACGACATAACATAAACTCACACCTATATCTCCGAAGGGGTAGGCAGGGGGGTTAGCATCCACATTTCGCCAGTTTATGTTTAGGTCCCAATGTAATAGGTGACGAACCTATTACCATTAACCGGACACTTATAAACCTGCAACAAATACACACATAACTTCGAAAAACATCGAAAAGTCATTGGTGTGTGCCATGCCTGGGATCGAACCGGAGACCTCATTAATTTTATATTTAATATTTTTATTAAGTTTTTGATTTTTCCAGTCATACAAATTTACATTATGCTGCTAGTCAGGAGTGAGATCAATAAATTGAATAACAACTCACAGTTTAGATTCGAAAACAGAGTACCTGCAGGCGAGTGTTCCCTTAATATTGAAGGTTCTAGTGAAGAAAATAATAGAGGCAATAAAGAAGAAGAGTTATAAGGAAGAATTATCGAGAATAAATAAAATTAAAACAAGTAAAATGAAAAGAGAATTATTCATATTTATAATAACAAGCAACTAATTGTTGATACTTATAAACTGTACAAGTTAAATAGTAAAGAATAATGCAAATCTGTAGATTTTTTTACTACGTCCGACTTTGACAATTAGGTACCTACCAGGCAGACAAGCACACGGCCCACCTGATGGGAAGCGGTCACCGTGGCCTATGGACATTTGCAACACCAGAGGCGTCACACACGTGCTGCCTACCCTGTAGAAATCTTCTAATGCCCTTCTTGAAGAACCCCATATTGTAGTCGCTTGGGAAAACCACGGCACCTTAGGATTAAATTGTTGTTATCTAATATGTGTGTACCTTTCCTCCTACTATATAATACAAAATACAATATCTATCTCCAAAGCCATGAAAATATTGTGTGTAATATTTTAAGTTATAATGCCTAAAGTGAGATCAGAAAATATTGATATCTCAACATTTTCACAGAGAATTTCGTAATGATTAGTCTAAGGCTGTATGCACCATTATCGGGTCATTTTTATCTAGACCATGTCAATTTGACTTCCCCTCGTCTGATAGTGAGCTGAAAGCAAAGCGGGGAAAGAGGGTCACCTTTACAAACACATACCTACAGTGTTACAAAGGTGGCGCTCAGCTTGACGGTCTCAACAGATGCTTTTTCACACTCCGCTTAAAGAACTGGAAGAAGAAGGAAACACGTGCACTGGAAAGAAATTCCAAGACTTAATGGTGCGGCAAATAAAAGACTCAATGAACCGCTTTGTTCTAGATGGAATATTCTGTATCATATGTGGGTGACATTTAATCCCTGCACGTCTTGTACCTATATAGTAAGGAAGAGGGTCGGGCTAAAATTGGAAGAGTTCATCAGACGATATCATATAACGATAATCTACCTGAGTTTCTTGCTGGTCTCTTCTCAGGAGATTTAACTACCGAACCAGCGAAAGAATCATTTTCTAATGATTTATTTACTAAGTATCCTAATTTATTATGAATTATAATATTTTTGACAAATGTAGGTACATAATTATTGTAAAACTTTGACATTCATAAGTGCTCTTTATGTGCCTAAACTGAATAAATGAAATTGATTCTTTGATTCTTTGATTGAGCGACAATGCTTAATTTTTCCGTTATATTATGATAAGGCAATATAAATATCAAAAATCTTACTCCTTAGATGTCAAGTTATAAGTAACAGCATCAAATTCTAGGGCACTGCAGAGTACTAGCTTCTCCTATGAAATAAACTTCCTGGAATTAATTCAAAACAAAGAGATGTCTCGATTTCATAAGTGTATTATCGAGAATGACTAATATGCATATGCCTGCGTTATTACTCGTATTTACTCAGATTACAAATGTGCTTATAATTTCCAATTTGATAAATATAATTTCAATGATTGCTTCGTATATTTTATGTCGAACACACTCAGTGTTAGAACCAGTGATAATCTTATTTTATCCCAAGTAACCTTGAACTTAAGATTTAAAGTGAACTCTTTTTAAATAAGCCTAGAGTTCTATTCAGAATGTGTATAGATGTTCCTGTATTTCAAAGGTGTTGTGGGTTCGTACCTTTGAGACATGGTTTGATCGTGTGGGGATATTTGAGACTGGTAGGTAATATTTACTTTTTTCTTCAAATGATAATTGCTGATTATAAATGCATACCTAAGCTGGTATCAAACGAATCACTTTTATGTTCATCAAATATTTAGTTCCGAATGAATTCATTGGTTTCTTCAAGAGTTCCATGTGATCTGGCATCTTTCACTATAGCTTCGAATGCAGTGACCAGAACACCGAATATTTATTCAGAATCGGTCATTTTGTCTCGAGATACATTAAAAAAAAGAAAAATAAATGTTAATGTTAATGTTATTCTATTCCATTTCGTCTAAATCGTGTGAACTTACTAAAAGAAAAATTCCAAGCCGGTGAAGATTTTTTTTAAATATTTCATTAACCTATTTATACTGTTGATTGATGGCACTTGGTGGAATTTGTTGTTACACATATAGAGAACTCACTTGTACTTTTCCACAGTATTTTTATTTTTTAATAGACCTGACCGGTTTCGCCTTACGGCATTCTCAAAGGGTTTAAACCTTTGAGAATGCCTATTAAATAATAAAAATACAAGTGGAAAAGTACAAGTGAGTTCTCAATATTTCATTAACCATTTCATCGCAATCCATCCCTGGATTATCTAACCCATTTTACGGTAGTTACTCAAATGAACCTAAACGGTTCACTTCAGTATCAGCTTTTTAACGACCTGAGTATTTGTGAAATGAATGTTCTTTTAACATATTTTTTTATAGCTATTTGCAACATTCTTACTTATCGGTGCGTCTATAGCTATAACCTGGTGGTCAGATCGAACCAATGCGACAACAAATATCGTAATTTTTTCATTAATGATTCTATTACTGATCGCAGACATTGTATTTGGAATTATATTCGTTGTTGGAGTTGGTAAGTTTTACCATATTATATCTATCATCGGATCCTTAAGCTAAAATACTACAAAGTTGAGCAACACTAGCCAAAATGCTATTAAGTATGTATTTAGAAAAAAAGAAACAAGTATGTTTATCCGCATTCTAGAACCCATAACGCAAGCTGGTTAAACTAAGCTTACCATGGGTCTAGGTGGCGTTGTGCATATTGTCCTAGAATATGATATTAAAAGAATATTTAAGTACTAGTAATTAGGTAATATGGAAACACAGTGGACCCATATCAGGGTCAGCCGAAGTGCAAGAGAAAGGGTTACATTTTATTATGCTCTTCAATCGGTATTTGGGTGTGTTGGGGTCGCGAGGTAACTCCCCCGTTGTCATCAGCTTGGCTGTGAGGTTTTTACTACTTTCTGATTTATTTTTTTCAGAAAGATGCAACGTTAATGAAGAAGTATTATCATTATAATCAATTTCTGTTAGGCATTTTATTACCACTAGGTATTTATAACTTTATCAGCGCAATATATGATGTAACGAAAATATATAGTACGCAACCAGGATTTGCCTTTCATAATATAGTTATTAAATTATTCTCATGTCTTTGCTATGTGGGTAAGTACAATAATGGTGTATAACTCGCTTATACACGTGTATGTTTCGCTTATCGTGCAGTATCGTAAATTTTAGCGTTTTATTGAACTCTCTGATCACCTTTATATACGACTTGCTACTCGATTCAATACTCCACTGTATTAGATTCTCTATTCGACTCTCTCTTTGTTTCGCTTTTTCTCCTCTTAATTTTCCCCCACTTTACCATCTCCCTTGCATTACCCATCTTTTCATTTCATGTCATTTTTCCCATTCTACCTCTCTTCTTAGTCTTACTGCCTTCATTCCTTCCGCCTTAATTACTACATCTGCCTCTTTCCCCGTTCCCACATTCCGCACGTTTGTTTATTTATAATTATTATAATAATTATAGAAAATGACCCCTTAAAAGTATTCTTCTTCTCTCATCACTTTAAGATCATAAAGATGAAGGCCACATGCAAAGCACTTATCTATAACTTTAATTTTTTTCATAGTTTTTATTTTCATTCGTTTTTGATTTTTCCAGTCATGCAAATTTACGTCCTACTGCTAGTCAGGAGTGAGATCAGTAAATTGAATAATGAAAGTCAGCCCGAAAACAGAGTGTCTGCAGCCGAGTGTTCTCTGAATGTTGAAGGTTCCAATGAAAAAATAAATATAGGCAGTAAAATAAACAAAAACAAGAACGAGTTATATAACGCAGTATATTATTGAGAATAAAAAAGCAAGTTTGGAAATTAAAGCACAACTGCTTAAAAATCACGATATTTTAATTTATCTATACCTAGGACGCCACTTCAAACGTATCCCAATAATCTTGCGTGACAGTTCACAGACCCTAAGAGCATTATGGCGCCTAAAGAAGCTTGAAAGATCTTTTATCACCTTTCTCACGGGAAGAGTACTCCACTGGGAAACCAACACGACTTATTATTTTAACAATTTTGTACATCGTTTTAATGTTTCTGGTTTTTTTCCGTAAGAGTGTGATTGAATAAGAAACGCCGATAGCTAATGGTCGAGGAATTGACCTAATGATAGAGAGAGAGAGAGGTGTTAGAGCAAGTATTAGTAAATTAAATTACTATTTAAAAAGAAGAAACATCCAAACTTCTTCACAAAGTTTAACATTCATCATATCGAGCCATTACCGCCGCTTTATCGTAAGCGACATTTTTTCAAAAATCCTTTTTTTATCGTAATCGACATTTTAAACCATAACGGATCTTACTCTATTGCCATTTCCCGCCTAAATTCATTAGTTTTTGACATATAGCAAAAGCTAATTTTATCTTAACCATTACAATTTTTTAAATATTAACGTAGGCGACAGTATGAATATTTATCGCAAGTTCATTTAAATCTGAAAATTATATCGCAACCGACTCTACTTGTTATCGCAACCGACATAGTGCATGCCTATTGTATCGTTCACTACAAAAAAAAATCCCAAAACACGTAGAAACAAGTTCATTCCGTCGAAACTTATTGAAGAACTATTGTCTCTCTGCGCCGTTTTATTGTTAAAATTGATAATTAATAAGTTGAAACAGTTTTACTTTATTATTAAATTGGTTTTATGAGTTTTACTTCAGGTATTCATAATAAACTGTGTATAAAATACCCATTTGTAGTCATCAGAGTCCGAAAGAAGCCAAATTAAAAGTCTTGTTGCTTACAGTGATTCTGATAGTCACGATTCATACTCCATTCTGGATTTAGATCACTATTGCGCAGTAGAAAAAACCCAATTAGACACTAATCTTAAGACTTTCACTCATCAAGTTTTTCCCTCTGAATTTACACAAAATGAAACGGAGCCGCAGCCTAGTACTAGTTCACAGCCAGCTCAAGCTGATCATAACGTGTCCGTTACATTCCGGACCTTGACTTATACAGATAGTGAAGATTCATGGAAGCCACCGTCATCGACGTCGTCTAGTGAATTAGAAGAAGGAACAACTCTGCCAGCCTTCGCTGCCCCCCCTGCGTAACCCTGATGGATCCCTGGCACATGAGCCGCAAGAGAAAGCAAATTTGCTGGTTAATCTCTTAGCGGCGAACTCCCGAATCGACGACTGTGGTATGCAGCCACCGACTCTACCCAATAGTGACCACGCAATGCCTGATATTCGTATCAGGCAACGCGATGTCCGAGCAGTACTGCAGTCACTCGATGTCCGGAAAGCCAGTGGTCCTGATGGTATACCAGCGGTGGTTCTTCAAAAATGTGCACCGGAGTTGTCTCCAATGCTCACGCGGCTGTACCGACTTTCCTACATTTCGGGTACAGTGCCGACGGCGTGGAAGGAGGCGAATGTACAGCCGATTCCCAAGAAGGGAGATCGCTCAGATCCAGCCAACTATCGGCCCATAGCCGTCACCTCAGTGCTGTGCAAGGTCTTCGAGCACCTTATCAACACACAGCTCATGCGTCACCTAGAGGATCACTCCTTAATTAATGACCGACAATATGGTTTCAGGCCGAAACGGTCAACGGGTGATCTTCTGGCGTACGTTACCCATCTTTGGGGTGAGGCTATGGACAAGCATGGTGAGTCACTGGCTATTAGCCTAGACATCACCAAAGCGATCGATAGAGTCTGGCACAAATCGCTTCTTTCCAAACTACCAGCCTTCGGTCTGCCTCTTAGACTGTGCAATTGGGTTGCTAGCTTCCTGCAGGGGCGCCGTATTCGCGTTCTCTGTGATGGACGAGCATCGGTGTTCCTGCAGGTAAATGCTGGTGTGCCGCAGTGATCCGTCTTATCACCCACTCTCTTTCTTCTGCATATCAATGACATGCTGTCCACCGGCAGCATCCACTGCTATGCAGACGATAGCACTGTACACGGGAGTTACCACGGACATTCTGCGGCCAAGCAGTCCGATATAGCGGAAAAGAAACGACTTCTTGTCACTGGGCTTGACCGGATCCTCAATCACGTTTCCCAATGGGGATCTGAGAACCTGGGCGAGTTCAATGCCAAGAAGACGCAGGCATGCGCGTTTTCAGCAAAGACATCTCCTTTCCTTCCTCCTCCCACTCTTCAGAGCACACCACTGCCATTACAGGATAACCTCAACATACTCGGTATGGACGTGCGCTGCATGGTGTCTTGTTTATAAGACACAAATTCGCTCCTGCGTGGAATACTGCTCGCATCTCTGGGATGGCTCCGCAAAGTACTTATTAAATGCTCTCGATAGGTTGCAGCGACGTGCGGTCCGCATTATTGGGAGTCCTGAGGTCACAAATTCCCTCGAGCCTTTGCAGATGCGTAGAAATGTTGCGTCCCTGGCAGTATTTTAACGTCTCTACCATGGTGAATGTTCTGATGAGCTCTTCCAATTAATCCCACCCTCCCCTTTCCTACACAGGACAACGCGTGCAGGGCTTAGGTGTCACTCGCATACGGTACAGAATATTCCATCAAGAACCAAGCGGTTCGGTGAGTCTTTTCTCTGCCGTACCATTAAGTCCTGGAATTCCTTGCCGGCGCACGTGTTTCCTTCTTCCTACAGTCCCGGGTCCTTTAAGCGGGGCGTGAAAAAGCATCTGATGAGGCCGTCAAGCTGAGAGCCACCATTGTAGCACTGAACGGGTTTGCAATGGTGACCCTCTTTCATGAGACTTTGCCTTCAGCTTAACATCAGGCGAGGTGAAGTCAAATTGACGTGCCATAGATAAAAAAAAAGCTTACTGCCCGCTAAGTTCAAAATAGCTTTTAACTCATTAAGAGTTGTAAAGTTTTATAAGAATAATCCAATAATTACACTCCATCATGGTTTTTTTGAAAATAGCGAAACGAAGACTTTGAATATGGATCAAATTATTAGATTGAGAACAAATGGGTCAATATCAACAATACGTATTTTTTGTCAATTTTGGTGGCGGAATTTATTCTTTGGCTTTTGTAAAAAATAAGGACGCAGTTTAAAAATAGATAGTCAAAGTTAGATGAATCTGTAAGAGGGCTGCAAATCTATCAATAACTTTATGAAATAATTCAGTTTAAAGTTCAGGTTGGCACCAAAATTGAGATTCGCCCACCAAACTTGAAAATCAGTGGAAGCAAAATTTAATTTCTTTCACAAACCTCAATCTCGCCAACTCAAACCCACAGATTCTTAGGAGTTTAGCAGTATGTAATTCAAAGGATAATAAAACTCCATTGTGAAAAAATATTTTTCATTATATGTAATCACAAAAACCATATTTCTATTTATTGCAAACAAAATTAGGTAAAAACTAAGAAAACCAATATGATTAAATATAAAAATATTCTAAATATTGGATTTTAACCCTTTAACTGCTAGAGGAAACTAGTCATGCGATTGAGATGAAACTCAGTTATGGGATGTAGGTCTTTATGTTTATATTAATTATGCCATAAAAAATAAAAATTAAGAAAAACTTGGAAAAATTATGATGAAAATTTTTAAAACAAGGAACAGTACACCTTACAGCACTTCGCATTTGCCACATGGTATGTTGGACCTTTTGTGTGTGGTCGCGCTGCTACAAAGTCGGCAGCGCCTATAGGTGTCTTTACCTTCTGGTAAGTGCTCACTAACATTAGCAAATCGGATATCTTCAGGAATTCCAAAAAGTTTCTTCTTGCGACTGACTGCCTCTACACTATATTTTTTTTTCTTTGCCAAAAATTTTGGAACAGATGAATATTTTCGTTTTTGAAATGTCAAGTTATTTACAAGTTCTCTGGCAAGCCTGAACATCATTTGGCTCATAGGATTAAGCACTCTTGAATTTTTTGAGCACAATATATTGGAATTTGTGATTGCTACATCAAACAAGAAATAAAATAATCATTTCCACCATTTCCTGTTTTGATGAGCGACATGGGTGGGTGGAGTCGATAGATTTGACCAGCAAAAAGCCGTGTAGCTTTTTGCTGGTGTAATCTATCGACTCCACCCATTCGCTTTGAGTATTCTAAAACTGAGCGTGGACAGGAAAAGGATCTTTTACTACAATCCTTTTGTGTTCGGTGACAAATAGCCTCCTCTTTTAGGTGAAAGGCTGTACTCAAAATGGTCACTAATTTTGTGTCCTTCCAGATGGCAAACCCCACATTGTTCCGAACTCAACTCAAGACATCTGGGATTTTTTTGAAATCTCTGAAGTGTCATAGTCTCAGCAATCTCAGGGACACATAATGCTGGATTACTAGACCAGTAGTCTTCAATTGATGGTAATTTGTGTATCCCCATTTGTATTAGCATTCCAAGTTAATCCTTCAGTTCCTTTTTAGTAATTTCGATATAGTTTCTTATATTTGATTGTCTTGCAAACAAGTTCGTTTGAACTAGCAGGTTTTCAATAACTTCACTATCAAAAAATGATTCGAAAAAAGCAATTGGTCTTGATCTACTTTGAAAATGAATCTGCGATTGAACTTAGTTTTCATCAAAGGAAGGCACATTTACATCATTTGTCCTTCTTCTTTTCCAGTCTATTTCATCTTCACCAGAATCGGGTTCTTCCAAAAAGAAAAGGCCCTACCTTTTGTTGGTGGTGGTGACACGAGATGTAGAATTAAGAGGTGCGGTAGTGACATGAGTTGTAGAATCAAGAGGTGGTGCGGTGGTGATACGAGATGTAGAAGCTAGAAGTTGGGTAATGGCAGCGCTAGATGTTGCAGCACAAAGTACTCTGACACTTCTTTCTCCTTCTATTTCATTTTCTAGACAATCTGTTGTATTATCAATATCCATGGTCCTGTTGTTGCTCTCTGTATCGGTTTCGTCTTCACTATCATATTCAACATCTTCTTCCTATTCATCCGTAGCTTGTTCGGGCCCATGCTTTCCACGTCTTCTCCTTCTAGTATATTTACTAACCATTGGTTCCAAAATAACGACACGATCTCATCATCGTGCAAAGATACGACGTCGTTCATCGTCGGACGACACGATTGTGGTTGTTGGATAACACGCCCGTGTTTTCCAGCGATGAACGAGACGTTGTACCGTTGTACAATGATGAAGTCATGTCATTATGTTGGAACCAGATCCTAACTGGTATATAATACAGTACATTTGAATATTTTGGTGGCAAGTTTTCAATTTTGGTGGCGAAAAACGCCACCAAAACCACCAAAATTGAGCCACCAACATTGAAACCAGGCGTAAAATAAATCTCTAAAAATAGAGGGTTTAAGTTACAATTAAAATAATAACAATGATGTATGTGTAACCTAAATCACTACCTATAATGTGTACTTAACTGGTAAAACACTTCGTATTCAAGAGCAAATCGTTCCACCAAATATTGAACTATTCTTGTCCCTCTTCCCGCTTAAAATGTAACTTACCTTTTTGGCAGGAAATCACAATACTAAATACACAACTGTCACACGCAAGTGCGGGCGCACGATTGAGGGATGAGCAGTAAATGGGTCGCATCGATCTCACACGCACGTAACTTTGATTTATAGTTAATTGAAAAAGTGATACTAAAATTCAGAAAAATTTTGCTTGGACAAACTTTGATTCGGGTATCCTGCGCTTTTAAATTATATTTTCTGATATGTTTAAATTGTTTTAAGATAATGTGTTTTGTACATATAGATACGAAATAATTTTTTTTATTAATCCTTTATGGTTTTGGTGTAGTGAATGCATTTATGTAAAAAAAGGGAAATGGGACAAGCCACCAAACTTGAATTTTGAAGTGATTTTTTTTATTCCTTAATTACTATTATACATTTATAATAAAAAAATGTTGCCTCAAGTAGATCAAGTTACACAGTTCACATTAAAAAAATAAAATGGTAAATTCTGTCATTTTACACCGCGATTCCCAGTGAAGACATATAATATTTGCCGTTGGGATATTCACCCAAATACAGCTATTGTCCAAAGCGGACCAACGCAATTGTTTTTTGTCACTCAAAATGTAAAATTTAAGATAATAAATAAGTATTTCAATACATTTTTATTTATTATTTCAATTAAATAAATTTAAGTTAATTTGTTAAAATCTACGAAACGTATGAATATTAATAAAAAATTGCATAAAATTCACTTATTTTATTACTGCATAGTTTATTTTAAACGCCTAAATGTTTTTTCCAGTGACAGCGAAATCATCGTAGGCGCCAAAAATAACTCAAATCTCCAAAATTTTTAATTTTTTTCCTGGTATAATTATTAATCGTCAAAAAATATATGACCATGTAGTAAATTTCATTTCAATAGCACAACTATTCCCTGAAATATTTAAAAAAAACCTCCTACTGTAAAATTTGCTTTTTGTCGCTCACGTTAAAGCGGCGGTAATGGCTCGATATTAATTGGATAGAAGGATAAACTGTACGTGGGATTGATACTGCGGTCGGCTTTGGAATAGTAACTAAATCACTGATGCTGTAAATAGCAATGTGTGAGTAGGCGTTAGGATTTATCACAACACCACAACATTATCTTTGAATTAGAAGGTCATTCATAATATTGTTTACAAGTAATAAGCTTATTAGTCCGACAACCAATACGTATAGTCGATAGTTGTACTTACTCCAATTGCTACAGTTGCATATAAAATTTTAGTCCTTTGAT
The DNA here is from genome assembly GCA_963691645.1 of Pelosia muscerda. Classification (NCBI taxonomy): domain Eukaryota; kingdom Metazoa; phylum Arthropoda; class Insecta; order Lepidoptera; family Erebidae; genus Pelosia; species Pelosia muscerda. The sequence goes on along the minus strand of OY829109.1, from coordinate 14,867,065 downwards.
TATTGAATAGAAAGTATTGACGCCAGTGAATTCATTTTTAAAGACAAGTATGAAATGATTCAAAACTTCTGTTACATTAAAAAAAACAATTCCAATTTCGAAAAATTTGATGATTGATAAATTCTTTTTCAACAAAAATATTTGCTAAGTAATCGTGTTTTTACGAAAGGCGTATTAAATAAAATGCGTACAGAAGCGTTATCATTTAGAAGGTGCTGTTGTTGCATACCTTTACGATATGGTTTGCTCGCATGGGGATATTTTAGATTGGTAAGTTATGCAAATAAATATCTCAAGTATTGGATGTTGCTTAAAGAACAGACCGGACCTATTTGTTGCTTTCGACACTAATCTGTTTTAGTACATATTTTAAATATGCGTGACTTCCTCTATGTCTTTTGTGTGATGTGATTTTTATTGTGTTTACGCATATTATTTATCGAATCGGCTTAACTTTTTAAATAAGAAAGAAGAAATGAGTGTTGACACAATAGGAGTTCTACAAGGGTTCATTCTTGGGCCAATTCTCTATACTTACCAGTTTTTTATATCTTGAAGATAGTTTTATTTATACATACAAATATAAACTCACACCTATTTCAGTGAAGTGGTGGGCAGAGGCGAATTAATACGCCCACTTTTCACCAGTAACGTAACACCCATGTAAGATCCGCGTAATAATAGGTCAGTTTATTGTCATTATTCGGGTTCTTTTATATTTTTGCCAAAGCCTTATCAATTATTCAGCAGTTAAACAAGACAGTTTTCTTTTTTTTTAAACAAAACTCATGTTAGATTCATTGATCAAAAAGTTTGATACAAGAAAGAACCGATTTAATCGTAGGGAAAATTCAAGGTGCATTAACACTTAGCATAATAATTGTATTATGTGGCTTTGTTTTTTAATATGTTTTTTCATTTTTCCAGGTAGCAGCCGGTTTTGTGTTGCTTGGCGTCTCCTTGGGTTTGAAACAATTGATTGAAAGATCCCGTAGCGCTGACAAAATCGGTTATATCATTTTAAGTGTGGTAATAATTGTAGTAATCGCAGATATTGTACTGGGAATTAAATTTATCATTGGATGTCATAAGGTAAGCTTTAAAATTATGACAATTCACTTCTAAAAATGAGTATTCTTACCGTGATATAATTTATTCACCGTGGTCTATGGACGTGCGCAACATCAGAGGCTTACACTAGTACTGGTTACCTTGTAGAAAATATCAAATGCCCTTCTTGAAGAACCCCATATTGTAGTCGCTTGGAAAAACTATAGCACGGGTTCATTCCACAGCTTGAGCGTGCGCGGGATGAAGTTCCTTTTATTGCGATTGTAATATGTGAGGATGGATTCCCTGACGATGTTGAGATAGAAAGTAGACGTGGACATTATGTCGAACAATTCTTTTGAATATGAACCATTGTACAGGCGGTAAAACACACACAGTGAAGCGAAGTCTGACCTGAGGTTGAGAGATTTCACACCGCCTGTGAGTCCAAAACTCATTGTCGACGATCTTCAGTGCCCATCTTTGAACCGAGTCTAAGGGGTCAAGCTGGTATACAAGCACCCCGGCAAATAGTTAACAACAATACAGTGAAATACTGCATCGCCCTCTTATGTACTTCTAGTTTCTTTGATGCCAGTTTGACCTTGTATTTATGACCTCCTTCTTCTTTTCTGTACTCAGACCGCTTATCAAATTCGGTTGGCAAATCGGGTTTTCATGTCTTTCTCTTAGGTACAGTGGACTCTTAAATTTCCTGGACAATTTGAAACTAACATTGCATGAAGTGATGCCAGTACACAACTACTAGTCTTAGAAGCTACAAATATTTTTTTTCCTTCCAGAAAAATCCAACGTTAATTAAGAAATACTATTATCATAATATATTTCTGTTGTGTGCGTTTATACCATTCAGCATATATTATTGGGGCAGTATGGTACATCTGATGATTAAATACGGCACCCCACCTTTATATGGGGTCTTATATATGTTACTTGATTTCTTCTCAATGTTCGCCTATGCATGTAAGTATTTATTTAATACACTTGCCCTGTCTGTCTGATAGTGCTTGTGTGGCTAAGCATGTAATTATTTTCCTTGCAAGGAATCGGGTCAAATTTTTTTTTCCAAATTTATTTAGCTGCAACATTTTCGGTTAGGAATTTATTTGCGGCATACCTACCCATATTTTTACAAAGTGCCCGATTGGAGGTAATATGCTCGCCTCCTATTACGTGGGACCGAAAATCATAGTTTATAGGGGATTATCATAGGGGATTACAGACGTGAAATTCCAGGATCGAGGATTAAAGTGGACCTAAAAGTGTAAAAAGATCCATCAATGGATTTTTGTAATGGATCTTAGTGGACGTGGTGAACATAATATATTATGTATGTTAATTGTTTTGTAACATAAAGAATTGGTTCAACATTTGTTAAATTAATTATTTCCTAAATCTAATAAACATAACATAACATAAACTCACGTCTTTATCCCCGAAGGGGTAGGCAGAACTGCTAGCACCCACATTTCGCCAGTTTATGTTTAGGTCCCCATGTAATAGGTGGCGAGCCTATTACCATTAACCGGGCACTTATAAACCTGCGATGAATACACACATAAAGCATCGAAAGGTCATTGGTGTGTGCTGTAAACCTGGGATCAAACTCAAGACCTCGTCTCAGCAGTCCATTACCCATACCACTAGGCTACCGCGGTATATAATCTAAAATTCATTGATATATTGTTAATAATTATTATTATATTTTGTTTACAGACCTACAAGCCTACATCGTTTTGCTAATAAGAAGTGAGTTTATAAAGTTAAGTGAAGGCTGTCAGTTTAGATTCGAGAACAATGCCGTGGAACCTGGATGTTCACTAAATATTGAAAACTCGAACAGAGTTGAGAAAGAAGAAAATAGAGAATCAGATTACAATAAAATAGACGTAGAGAATATTGCTGAAATAAGAAATGAACTTTAAGTAATTGTAACAGAAGAACCATTGTCGACCTCCATAGACTAAACAATCTGTCCATCTACTGGTTCCTTGACAAGTGACAATAGTCATGTAGAATGGAATAGAGTATAGTAATCGCTAACGAGTTTTGGCGGGAACGCGAAAAGTGTCATAGCACTGCAGTGTTTCATGATGTGCATTCGAGTTTTTATGTGTAAAAATGGTGGAGTTTTAGACATAACAGCTTCAACAAAGCACACAAGTGTAGGAGAGTGGAATATTGTAGTGAATTGTGATTTTTCGTGTTGGTGTCAAAATCTCCCTAAGAAAATTCCCAACTCGACACTGGCAAGATTGTTCCCTAAATTGGGTTGATATGTTGCCATCTAAGAAAAAGAAAGAAGAAAGAAAAAGTAGTAATCAATCTTAGAATAGATTGATGCTACAAAACGTTTGTCACTTGTCATGAGCCATAGAGATTGACATTCGTTCACGCCTGTTATTAACGTCAAAATACATGTCCATATCATACATTGATCATTATAATGTATGATTTTAGATTGACAGGGTCATTTACATATTCACTGTTAAATGTATCGGTATATTTATCGGTTGCTCAATAAAATCAACAAAAATGGTGAATATCCTGATATATTTAACAGTGAATGGAACATTATATTCTATTCTACAAAAACGACTACCAACGAATTATCACTTGTGTAGGGGTCCTGATGTGTCTCAAAGTATCTGTAGCTTAATAGTTAAGGAGTCGACTTTGTGATCGAAAGCTCAAATCTTAATTAAGTTAGGAAGAATACCAGTAATTTCGGTCAAAAACTTTTTACAAATGACACCGATTATAATATGAGTAGATGGATAATAAATAGATAGATAGAGATAGAGTAGATAGATAGTATAGATAATTCCCTAATAATATTATATAATCATCAATGTAGTTAATAGACCAACTTTGAACTCACTAAAATACACGCCGTCTTTGGGTCTTTAGTTGCCGGAGACGAAATAGTAGCCAACATATCCCTCGCACCGCGGCAGACCCGGGGCCATCACTTTCGATGTAGCCCCCGGGTATGGTTAATAGGTAGTGCTAGGGGTAGCTTCTGCTAGGGTGACAGGCGACTACCCCCCAAGACCCGCGCTAATGGAGGATGAAGGTCATCTCGGGCTGTATGGGTCCAGAGTCTTCTCGGAACCCGATCTGCCATCCTTTTCGAGCATTACTTGCTCGCAGAAGGAGGATTGCGTTTCATTACACTTCAATATATTTGATAAAACAGCTGTATCGCGTTTTTTTCTTTCATCTTCCTGTCTGCACTTTATCCGATAGCCGATAGTTTCTGAACACCTAAAGATCTATAATCCTTTGACAGCCTTTAGTCTAATATAACCAAAAGTAATATATAATAGATAGCGTTAATTAAATTAACTAGATCAATGTCTTGTTATTTATAAGAAGACTAGCTGTTGCCCGCGGCACCGCCCGTGTGGACTTCTTACCCCGTTCCCGTTCCTCCATTTCAAGCATTTTCATATTTATTCACCTTTAAACCTTCTCTGGACTCCCACAAATAATTCAAGACCAAAATTAGCCAAATCTGTTCAGCCGTTCTCGAGTTTTAGCGAGACTAACGAACAGCAATTCATTTTTATTTATAAAGATAAGTAAACTCCTGCAAGTAGCTATCCTAAACTTAATTAAATTAATAAGTAGATCTATTATACAGTAGCTTCAAAGACTAAAGCAGCCGTTCCATGACTCGGAGCGGGGCGGAGCGGAGTTTTATGCAGCTATTGGTTAATATTTCTCCGCTCCGCGTCAATGCAACGGCAGTCTAATAGTACTGTAGTGGCATCACGTCATACAATTTTAGTTTCAAACTGTCCAGGAACTTTTGGAGCCCACTGTACCTATTTATCCGCCCCCTTCGTGAATATTACAAAAGTAAGAACCGACTCTTCCGGCTGAGTTCATAATTTACAGGGGGGCGTTTCCAGTCATGGAATGAGTAACATTATCGTCAGCTGAAGGTCAAATGGTTAGAATCGGCCATGATATTGTGTAAATATAATATAGTTGACGGCATATATCTTCACCCAAACTTGCGAAAAAAATGAGTTAGAGTGAGTGAGAGTGAGTTTTATAATAATCTATGACTAGTGGATCGCGTAGCACTCTATGCTGTCCTCAAAAGACACACAAAAATCTCGAACTGCTCGCATAGCTATAGATTATGATCATGTTGTGATGTGACTGTGGTCAAAATATATTTCGGCAACTATGAAACTATTTGCAATTTAGCGGAATACTAGCATGGAGTATAGCACTAGCATGAATTCCTATCGAATTCGTAATGTCGAGGTTTCGAGAGAACGGAGCATTGTGATTGGCAGTCTGCCTCTTGTGAACCTGTGTGCGTGTGTAGCCCGCCAATCGCAATGCTCCGTTCTGTCGATACCTTTACTTTACATTACGATTTCGATAGTATTTCGTGCTAAGGTTACTGAACCCTGCATACATCGTGGATTTCCAAGCCAACCTCACCTGCGACGAAAAAAATGATGATGCCAATTAAATTTATGTAGTGTGCCAGCAGGATTACCAGGGGCCTTCGGTTTCTTTAGTGTTTCCCTAACAGCCAGCGTTTCCCTTTCAGTGTAACATCTGGTTACGTTAAATAAATTTCATATCTATAATAAGTATAGGGGAGACCGAGGGGTTTTGAAACAAAGGTGATTTGAAACAGTACCGATTTCTTGGAATTTATAACCGTTAGCGAGCTGGCAATGTCGTATTTTAAACATTTCCCTCCTCCCGCCGACGTGTCAGTACTCGTCAGTGGCGTGAGCAGCATGGTTGTGTCGTTCTACGTGCCACGTGAGAAAAATATTCAAAAGTAAGTTTTTAACGTATTTTTACCATGTCTATATTTTGATATCAGTTTTATATTTTGTTTTAAAGTATACCCTATTCGAAAGGTAGTTAATTGAAGATTTAATATATACATTTACATCTATATGATTTCTGTGTATTTGTGCCTTGATTGTGGATTCAATAAAAATTGGGAGGATTTTTTTAACTGAGGAGATTTGAAACAGGCTGTTTCAACTCCCCTCGTTTTCAAATTTATATCAGCAATAAGGCATATTGCTTTAATTTGTTTATTTTGTTTCAGCTTGCCTACTGATTATATAAGAAAGATTGACAGAGGCATGGCGAGCCGCGAAATATATGATCTATAAGAAAAATAAAGGCAATGTTTCGATTGCAAGAATTGGGCTCATGAAGCTTGCACTGGTTTGCCACACTGTTTGGCAGATTGAAAGTTTTTGTTCTCATAATTTGATTTTTGCAATTATTGAGTTTATTGTTAAATATTTAATGACAATGATTGAATCAATATATCATCTGATTGTGATATCTAAGCACTAAATCTCGTATACCTACCTAATAAGACTGAAAGTTAATAATTACGTATTTTATGTCAAAGATTTAAAATATAAACTAGGTATATAAAAATGTACCTAAAACATTTTGTTTTTCAGATTAATATTTCAATTAATATTAGGAAAATTCCGTTTCGTTACGTTTTATTTTTTTTTTGGTATGTTGATTTCATTGCATTAAACCATGACTGATACCTCAGTACAAAATATTATAAAATAGTGTGTTTCGTATTTCAAATATATTATTTCTAATAAATACCTTTGAATTTTATCATCTTTTTTATTTTAAAGCCATTAATACTACTCCAAAATCAGATGTTTCAACTCTCCTCGACCTCTGTTTCATCTCACCTCAATATGAGGGGAGTTGAAACAAGTTGACTTCTTTCGGTTAAGTCCATTTTTCACCACAATATTCGATACTTACATTTTCTTCATTTTAGTCATTCGCATGCTCAAAGAATGACCTATCGATTGGTACTAATATCATACGATTCCTGTCTATAGTATTTGGTGTATGAAAGAAAATGTCAAAATTGTTTCAATTGCCCTCGGTCTCCCCTACCTACTATGAAATAACAGGACGTGATTGCATTTTTATACCACTGGGATATCCGTGGGGATTTTACGCATGATAAAAAAAGGTAAGATATTGTCTGCGTATTTTTCCGCTTGTCGCCTCTTACGACACCCTTCGTATAAAATGGGGTGGCAATATTCTTTATCCGTCTTCACAAGATTATTCAGCCACCAAATTGATTTAAAAGTTATCACACAGTATCAAAATACAATTCAAGGTATACCTATAATATACTGTATCATTGAACAGCGCTTAGTCATATTGATAACCTACTTTTTTATTAAACAAGTCATAAAGTCATTCATGTACTTAATTTTTTTTTTATAATATCACACCTATAATCCCCGAAGGGGTAGGCAGAGGTGCTAGCACCCACACATACACGTTTATATTTTAGGTCCCAATGTAATATAGCGAGCCTTTTGCCATTAACCGGGCACTTATAAACCTGCGGTAAATACACACATAACTTCGAAAAGCATCGCAGTCATTGATGTGTGCCATGGTAACCTGGGATCGAACCCGAGACCTCGTCTCCGCAGTCCATTACCCATACCACTAGGCTACCGCGGTCTTTGTAATGTACTTTAGTAGTACGATTTTTTCGGACATCCAACTATTAGGTATGCAGCGTAGAATCACACACCAAGCAGTCTACACTCCATAACCCGTTTATTTGACTTCCACAAAATCTGATATCAATTTTCACAATTCTTTAGGAGTTTTTTTTATATACAACTTAGGTCGCAGACAAGCACGCGGCCCACCTGATGGTAAGTGGTTACCTTGGCCTATGGGCAAATGTAACACCAGAGGAATAACACTCGTGCCGCAACCCCTGTAAGAACAGAGACATTCTGTGTCGTCAGCGCAAAAGATGTAGGATAAGTCATTGGTTTTCCCACGGACAACACAAAACCTCTGTAGTGAGCTCTGGCTACCCTACTCACCACCGAAAACACAACACAAGGTTATTAAACGGCGATATTCTGTAGGGTGGAGGTACTTCCCCAGTCGGACTGCTCGATTGGGACGGATATACCGTCGTGTTCTACCTCCTGTGTTCACTAAATCCTAAAAACTTTTTAAAGAGATCCAACAAAGTGGCCCTCACAGCACACACACATGAATTAAGGCACCCTATTTCTCTGCCCTCCTCTCATCCAAGAGATAGGGCTGTTTAACTTCATACAGCTGTTATATACAGCCCTGACTCAGCCTCAGATGCATGGTTTTAGTCAACAATAGTGCCCGGAATACGGCAATAGACTTATCCCTTATTACGAAGGACCGAATACAATGATTGGTGGGTACAATTATAGTGGGTAGTATCACCTCTGTCTACCTCGGAGGGAAAAAGACGTGAGCATATTATGTATGTATGTACCTATGTATGCAATACGAGTAGTACAGTCACCTGCAATAATATGAATGCACTTTGGAACCTTGTCACAATAATAAATGACAATAAATATTATGATATGAAACGGTAAAATTCGACAAGTTTAAAGTGAAAAAGTTCTAAAACGTATACGTATTACTGCAGGTGACTGTACAGTATTACAATCCTTCAGCTTATCAGACTTGTTTACCCCTCCCGGTGAAGGTTAAAAGAGTTTCTATACTGTCAGTGCAGCAAACGAACCAGGGTTTCTCGGTTTTCCCACTGGCAACACAAAACCTCTCCAGTGAGCTCTACCTACTCTAGGTACCTCTGAAAAAGTAAGCAACTGGTCTAGCTGCAATACTTCGATTTCGCCTATAACTATAAGTTGTACAGGCCATAATTATGGTAGTCGCTTTACAGGAAATATCGAAGTTCAGCCGCAACGCAGTTAGACTGAAAAAACGGGCCCCGTCTCCGAAGTGACATTTTCTATTTTTATTTATGGCATGTCAATTTGACTTCACCCCGCCTGGTGTTAAGCCGAAGGCAAAGTCACATGAAAGAGGGTCACCATTGCAAACTCGTTCAGTGCTACAATGGCGGCGCTCAGCTTGACGGCCTCATCAGATGCTTTTTCACGCGCTTAAAGGACCGGGGACTGGTGCAAGGGTACCTAATGATGATTCAGCTACAGTCAATGTAGAGGATGACTGTAGTTCTCACTGCGCATAATAATGATTCCTTTACATAGAAGTTTAGTTAACAAGAAAATGGCACACCTTTTTCAGTATTTTTGGAACAAATCAACGCTCAGGTATTAGTTAAAGGAGATACGCGTCCAAAATTGTCTTTATTGGCCAGTTCTTATCGTGTGTACCCATATCTGATACGATAAAGTTGCGTTGAGGTTGTTATCGACAGCAAACTCAATGGTTAAAACAAATTGTACAACACGACATTATAGAACTTATGTCAAAAATATCTTAAAATACAGTTTTAAAAGAGTGATTTTTTATGTAGTCTTGTGTATACGTTCTGAAATAGTGCGAAAATATGGCCATAGAACTGCCAAGGGTCAATAAATGTTGTTGTATGTCTTTGAGAGTTGGATCACTAATTATAGGATATGTTTCGATTGTAAGTATGTTACATTTGTTTTTTTTTATTTAAAAAGTAAACGCGGTAGCCTAGTGTCTCGGGTCTCAGGTCTCGGGTTTGATCCCATGGTTTGGTTTTACCATGGCACACGCCAATGACTTTTTGATGCTTTTCGAAGTTATGACTGTATTTATCGCAGGTTTATAAGTGCCCGGTTATTGACAATAGGCTAAACATAAACTGGCGAAATGTGGGTGCTAGCACCTCTGCCTACCTCTTTGGGGATATAGGCGTGAGTTTATGTTATGTTATGTTAATAAGAACTTCTGTCTGTTTAAGGCTTTCTGCCCAAGGGTTCTGTTTCTGTACGTACTTTTTAGCAAAAATCCTTTAACTAGGTCTTGCACTTATCATTCTCTTTTTAAAAACCAAAATATATATTTTTTTAATGCAGCACCATGTGATTTTAGCTTTTATGAATATATAGGGTCTTCGGATCCTTTATTGACACAAAAGAATCATGGCAACTTGAAAATTGCCACCTTTGCCGGTTTTAAACAATATAAATAGACCACAGAAATGGTTACAAGCAGAACAAAATCTGATGTAAATTTCCAATGATATCTGGTATCCAGAGCGTTGACTAACTTTTCTTTAGAATAAATACCTAAGGGATTTAAGAATAAAGAATGTATTCATAAAAGTTAACCTGTTTTTAGGTACAGTTCAAATATAAATAAATAGGTTCAAAAGACCATCTTAGGAGTTTTGGCAACACCAAAAATCTACAACACTCATTCCAATGTACATAGGGCTACAAAAGTGCCTGAACAATTTGAAAAAATAATTGTATGAAGTCATGCCACTACACAAAAACTAGTCTTAGAAGCTACTGGATAATAAATCTACTTATTATTGTAATTAAGTTAAGGCTGCTACTTGCATGAGTTTACTTATTTTCTTATAAAGAAATAAGATATCGATGATATTCCCGTTTAGCCCCCGAGTATGGGGTTGCGCACTTTGCGTCGCCGTCAAAATTATGGTACCTTCCAAAAAAGCATTGCAATCAAAAATAGTCTTAACGAGATGTACCTACCTATGTTACTTGTGTTAAATTATGACTTAGGCTATCAAAGGATTATAAATCTTAAGGTGTCCAGGAACTTTTGGAGTTAGGTACATGATATTATAATAAATTTGCTAGCGGCTACACCTGCGTGGACTTCTGATTCCGTCCCCGCTGCTCCATAAAAACCTTCCGTCGAGTTCAATGAACAAATAAAAAAAGACTGAATTAGTCCAGCCGACTTCGAGTTATGAGCTTACTAACATATTATACGATTCATGTTTATATTGTACTAGCTGACCCGCCCCAGCTTCGCCCGTGATAATATACCTATGTTTAAACCGCTTGACCGATTTTCTGCAAACTGCAAATAGTCCGAACAAAGCCTGAAAATTTGATTTGGATAGGTGAGCCCGATCTAGAAAAGTTACAACGAAAAGTGGCATTGATTTTTATATATTAGATGGATATCAAAATTTTTGTCTCCATTTCAGATAGCATCATTATTCACTATGGCCATGGTATCCTGGTCTATCTACCTAGTGGTTGACTTTGTAAACAAGAACAAGAAGCACCAAATATCGGATCATTCACCTGAAGAAATAGCGCGGAACGCCATTAGCCTTTATGTGTCCTTCGGTTTCTATTTGGTTGTGTTTCTTTATAATCTAGTCATTAGTATTATATTGGTTATTGGAGCGCATATGGTGAGTAACAAACTTACATATTAAAATCATTCATTGAATAATGATGACTTCGATGCTTGTCGAAGTTATGTGTGTATTTATCGCAGGTTAATAAGTGCCCTGTTAATGGCAATAGGCTCGCCACCTTACATTGGGACCTAAACATAAACTGGCGAAATGTGGGTGCTAGCACCTCTGCCTACCCCTTCGGGGATAAAGGCGTGAGTTTATGTTATGTTATGTTATGTTCATTAAATAAAGCTAAAATAAAGTAAAGATGACGCTAGTAGATCACTTGCTTATTCAATAATTTAAAGCTAAAAGAAAGTAAAGATGGCGGTAGTAGCGTGTAACTTGCACTGCAATGTGCGCACAAAGACGTGTGGTTCCACAATGGATATGACTCTCGTATGACGTAGGTCTCTCCCTATGTTGGGAGGTTTTGGTCTAATGTTTCCACGCTGGTTGGTACAAAATTTTATTTCGAGTTTGAATTTGGCACCCACATGCATTACACGTTTTAGACAGAAGACAACTTTATAAAATAAATGAAATAATTTTAATTTTCAGAGTAAACCCCGGTACCTGAGGTTTTACTTCAAGGCAGCCATATTCTTGTTATCACTTGGAATTGCTCTTGTGATAGTCACGTGTGTCTTCATGGGATTCTTAATCACTGTTCCAGTGTTGAAATGGGTTTGTAAGTATTCAATAATTTTTATTAATTAATAACCGCGGTAGCCTAGTGGTATCGATAATGGACTGCTGAGACGAGGTCTCGGGTTCGATCCCAGGTTACCATGGCACACACCAATGACTTTTCGAGGGTTTTCGAAGTTATGTGTGTATTTATCGCAGGTTTATAAGTGCCCGGTTAATGGCAATAGGCTCGCCACCTATTACATTAGGACCGAAACATAAACTGGCGAAATGTGGGTGCTAGCACCTCTGCCTACTCCTTCAGGGATATAGGCGTGAGTTTATGTTATGTTATGTAATTTTTATTTATTTCCACACTTGACTATGGTGAAAGCAATAGATATTTTTTCCTCCCCCAATACCAAACCAAAGCAACCCCATGATGGTTACCTCTGTTAAGAAACTGGTGGAAGACCCGGTTTTAGCATTTAGTTTTTCAACCTAACCTGTTGTCTCTGCTAACCCTAATCGAAATGAGTTGTGTCTCTGACGCGATAGATGTAAAAATGTCGATAAGATATTGTAATAGACGTTACATAGCGGAAACAAGAAAATATATGGAGAGCGGGGGGGGATGGTTACTCTCCCACGATTTAACAACCCCAACGGTAGCAATAGTAAAATATTACTTATTGTCATAGAAAATGAATACCAAACTGCACCCCTCAAAAGTAAAAAGACTTCTTACCCGAGGAGATATAATTTCGTATGTTCCGCAAGTGCGAAAAACAAATCGTGTCGAGATTTGTTTTTGGTAGGTACTTAGGTACTTGCGGAAAAAATATCGAATCTTCTCCGATAGATGAATGATCATGTTTCGAATTAATCAAATCAAATTCATATTTCATTCATTCTGCTAATTCATTCTTTGGCTCTAGACTCAGGGTTGTAATAACAAAATTATGACAGGGAGGAGTGGAAAGTCGCCTCCGGGTCCCAAAAGATAAAATTTGAATGCACCACTTCTGCCAAAAATTTACAAAAAAAAAAACAATCTGTAACGATAAAGAATGTCACTTATCACTTATTTCTTTCAGTCATCCTCTTCTGCTGTTTGGTGATCGTCAGAAGTAATTACTTACAAATGGAGGAAGCAGAGAAACCGCCCTTACATTATCAACTCCAACCATATGTGGTGCAGCAACAAGCCCAGCAGGTCCCATTAATGGCATAAGTTTAGTGTGTTTAAAACCTATAAAAATCTACAAAAATATATTTAGTACTTACACAACGCTTATTGGAATAAATTTCTTTTTATATTGATATCAATTTTTTTTTTATTTTTTGATTGTCAAGAAGGGTTTATGTATTTCGGGCTTATCTTAAAATGAAATGAAATGAAAATTTGTTCGTAAGAGACACGGTGAAGATAGGTATATAAGATATAATATATAGGCTATATTAATATAAGATGTTATATTTTTACAGTGTAAATAGGTAGGTACAACATTTTCGCCTGTATTAGGCCACATATTATATAGGCATACGAATTTTTACACGTGATGTTATTATTATAAATTTATAAATAAAATTATTACCTATCATAATCATTTATTATTCCATTACTTATTATATCTAAGTATACCTACAATTTACACAGTCGACATTAATTTCAAAACAGAAATGAATTATTTTATCTAAGTAGGTAAGTACACATAATACCTATTTATTATATCAATTATTTTATTAATTAAACAAAAAGCGCGACTCTTGTACCTACCTAATGTTTGTAATATTCGACGGCCTCAAGTAGGGGAGACCTGGGTGGGTTGACACAAAAATTGCATTTTTGAGAATAACTCAGGTTCAGTGATGTCTATTAGCTAGTAAGTTCTCTCATTAGAATGTGAATTTCAACACGTATCTAATTACGAGAAACAAGCAGTTAACAATAACTCCAAGTTCGAGAAAAATTGAATTTAAGCGAACAATTCCGACTGTTTCAACTCTCCTATGGACGAGGTAAATTGAAACAGGGGTAAAGGTGAGTTGACACATATTTAAATGGTCGATTTAAACTGAATAAAATAAAAAATAAATCAGCAATCATCTTTATTGCGTACGTTTGGAATCAGTGATGTTTCTTTTTAGTGTTCTTTAATTTACTATTGGCTTTTTTTCTTCAAGAGCCTCTTGTTCAGGCGTGTCTGTTAAAAAGGTTGATTTAACTTTCCTTCTATTCTCGGTACCTTTTCTAGGGAAAGCTTGTGGTAAAGGCATGATAAAATATGCGGATTGGTGTGATTTACCTGCAACAGACGACGACGTGGAGGCGATAGTTACCTACATCTATGGAAATAATATCTTCTCCCGTTAGTAATAAATCCGAAATTAAATTTAGACTCAATTTGGTTGATTAATGAAGAGGTCACTTCAGCGACAGGATTTTCTAGACTTTTTTTATTTGATGTGACTTCTTCATATTTATTAATTCAGTCGATGCAATAATTTCAGGTGTATTTTCTCTCACTATCTGAACATCATTATTTAAACATATCTTACGTCCTCTGCCACAACGCAAGAGGAGAGAGATCTCTCTTCGTTTTTCTTACATACTTATTTGGTATGGTGAAAATAAGCTAAGTTACCTAGCCTAAGCTAACTTGAAACAACCGGGGTGAGTTAAAACAAGTTGTTTCAACTTACCTCACCATAATAAAAACGACTATGGCTACCGTATTAACCATTACCCGAGTTCAACTTGAATATTTCTACAAAATGACGTTTTATAATAATACTACATAAAACACACTACGCTATAGTAAAACAATCAAAAACCTAAATAAAAATACCAAAAATTCTTACTTTTCGTCAAATTTTGCGCATAGACACGATAACTTAACAACCGCTCGAAGCAACGCCGCGACGTGTTCTAATACGTCGTCGTGTGCATCAAAACGAATCAAATGGCGCCGTTGTCGTTCTTCTATTGCCTATACTACCCGAAATATTGAACTTGTGTCAACCTATATCTGTTTCAATTAACCTCGGTCTCCCCTAAGGAAGAGTAAAAACCAGAATGCGGGCCCTGGACTTCCGAGGTGAAGGCTGACGCGACGGGAACAAAGGTAAGGATGCTTATGACGATTCAATGAATGCTGTGCAACTCGCGTTCGATCCCCGCTCGTACAAATATTTGTAGGTAAGTAGGCCATGTTACACACTAATGACTTTTCGATGCTTTTCGAAGTTATGTGAGTATTTAGGTATAGTAGGTTTATAAGTGACCGGTTAATAAAAATGTGGGTGCTAGCTCCTTTGCCTAACCCTTCGGGGATACAGGTGTGAGTTTATGTTTATATGTTATACCTATGCATAAATAATATGTCTCTTTGCATTGGTCCATGTACCCAAAAAATGTAATTGAACATATTGTATTGATTTCTTTTTTGATAATTTCTATAGCCAAAGTTGTACTCTATTACTCTTGATATTTGAAATTGTTTATTACAGAACGATACGCATTATTTGTAACTTGCAACATTTAAAGAATGTCAAAAAATATCAGGCAATATTAACCTATAAAAATTTAAACTTTATTTTACTTTCTTTGTCTTACACAGCAAAATGTTGTTAACACAAATACCTATGTCTCTTTCACTTCGCATTTCATTAAAATACTTGACACTTGCTTGACAGAGTTGACAGTTCTCTTTACTTTAGTCTCTGACTGAATTACTAACGTTGCGATGTGATCGTGTTTTATTGTTAAATCTTCTATCTAAGCAATGAAATTATAATAATAAAGCTTCAAAATTTGGAACTGCTCACAATGGCTACTAAATTTTCCCAAAACAGTAGTCTCATCGCTGCTCAAAATCAGGTTGGTTAAAGTCGAAGGCGCCAACTAATATTCGAGTCTAAAATCTACGAATTCGTGTAATTGTTATTGTTTATTGTTATAAAATACACAGATTGTTTAAAACCGTGTCTTTTATTTCTTAACTTTAAGCTGGTACAATGGATAAACGACGCGGGAATGGCGGAAAGCGGCAGAAAAGCAGACCTATTGAGAAAGATCATAGAAGTATTACTGCATCAATGCTCCCACATGATACCTGTGTATTTAGAAAACATTCTGAGTTTATTGAGCGACAAATCTACAGACGTGAAGAAACAGGTTATTGCCTTCATTGAAGAGATTAGGTAAGATAAATTGTATTTATAGAATTTACAATTCTATGCTAAAGGTTTGTTTTACGTTACCACATACGTATAAGGCCGCTCAGAGATAGTGCTGTTTAACATCAGACAGGTGTATATAGCCTGGATTTGCCCCAGTTACATGGGTCGAGTCAACAATAGTGCGGACACTGGCTGATACTCCAGACATACTCACTAGACTCACCCTAAGGGGTGATAAGTTACAGTATTTGGTGCAATGTGGGTATGGTTCACCTTTGTGTACCCCAGAGAGATACCTAAGCATGAGCAATATGTATGTAGGTATGTTTATTTTACAATAAGGGGAAAAGCAATGTCATTGCAATTTTCAACGCTTTATTGTGCTGGCAAAGTGAACAGATGAATACAAACAACATTAAAATGAAAATACTTTAGGGTTTGCAGTATGAGTGTACCACCCCTGGTGTAACACATACACACATCCACAGGCCATGGTAACCACTTTCCATCAGGTGGACTGTGATTGTCTGCCATCTAAGTGGTGTAAAAAAATAAACCCGTTCAGTAATCAGAGGGTGATTTTTTTGTTCTTTTCTTTCACTTCCCGATGTTAGGTGTTATGTGAGATGCATGCTAATTATCATTTTTAAATACTTGCTATACATTTTTCTTTTCGCAATCTTTATAACCTTCGAAATAATCATAAGGTGTTAACTAGTGCTTATAGATGAACTGGCTGAAGTCCACTGCCTCCATTTTGTAGTCAGTATATTAGGATACATCTGCATTATGTTTTATGATTATTTTTAACTATAACAGACTACTGAACAATAAATCTGCCCCCTATAAATTACCAGCTGCCAGAGAGCTTTGTATCACCTTAAATTTTCATGTGTATTCTGATCCGTTTCCTGCTTCACCTTCTATTTAATGGAAGCCTCAAAAGTATTCTATGCCCGTCTCCTAGTTCTAAGCTACCTCCCCACCAATTTTCAATGTTATTGATACAGCTGTTCATGAGTTATTAATAGTGTAACTACCATGACTTTCTTTTATATATATATTTTATATAGGTATATAGATATAGATTCCCTGTATTCATGAGAATATTACTATTTCAGCAAACATCACCCGGAACAGCTGCCTAAAACCGTAGCACAGTTGAGGCTTCTCGTGTTGGACTCAGTTGTAGCCGTTCAGAAGCGAGCTATTCAAGCCTCAAGCATTGTATACAGAAATACGTTGGTATGGATATGCAAAGGCGACGCCAGTGTTTCAGATATGCAGTATGTTTGGGAGAATCTTACGCAGTTAAAGGTAATTAACTTTTCTGTTAAGTTCGGAGAGATTGAGGTATGTTTACTTCAGCACCCTAGAATACACAGTGCAGACTAATTCAAAACAGATTTGTATTTTTTTTATATGTATTTAGGTCGTCAAATTGACCCTGATGGCTTCGACAGTTAGTTTTTCACGCCCCGCTTAAAGAACCCTAGACTGTAGGATGAAGTAAACATGTGTGCTGGCAGAGCATTCCAGGACTTAATGGTGCGACATAAAAACGAGTCGTCGAACCGCTTAGTTCTTGATGGAATTGTTTGTACCATATGTGGGTGACATCTAAGCCCTGCATGCGTTGTCCTGTGTAGGAAGGGAGAGGGTGGGACCAGTTAAAAGAGCTCATCAGAACATTTGGTTTTGATCTGATGATTAAGATAATACATGCAGTGATTTTGTAGCCATGAAATCTTCACTCAAGTTTACTTCTAGAATACTCAATCTTTATACAAGTTGAGACCTTTCTTATGCTCAATTTTTCTGAATGTTCTAGAATAAAAGCATATTGTGATATGTTGCTAAGCGCAAAACTCTAAGATGGTCCAGTTGTCTGTTCGAGTGAAATCTATTCCTTGAAGCCTTAAGAAAGGTTTTTATGGAGCAACGGAAATGGGATCTGATGTCCACATGGGTGGAGCCATGGGCAGCAGTCATATTTTAATAAATGTTTAACCATATATTTTTTTAATTGCAGCTCCAAGTACTAAACATGATTGACAGTGACAACGAAGGTATCAGAACGCACTCCATTAAATTCCTGGAGGAAGTGGTTTTACTTCAGACACCTGGTGAAGGTGGAGGTGATGACTTTAGCCTGGACAACCTTCCATCTCACCTGCCTTTTATTAATAGACGGTCACTGGATGAGGAATCGGAGTAAGTTGTTATTTATTTATCCACATAATATTGTCATAACTTCTGATTATTTGAGTTGTGGTATACAGCCTTTGTGTCGTGGTGGAATTGAATGCGACTACTATGCAGAAGGCAAGGGTTCGAATCCCGATCAGTGCGAATATTTGTACGCATGAATATGACTATTGGCATTGGTCTGGTCGTACCTCTGAGAGTAGGTACGTTTAGCCGTCGACCCCGGTTGTCATACGAACATAATATATGGCAGTCGTTAATAGTCATTATAGTTGAAGCACTAAAAAGTCTAAGAACTGGCCTAACTGCAGTACTTCAATACCGCCTATGGATTGTGGGGCCCAGGTGGCAATTTCTTCACGGTATATATCGCAGTTCAGCCGAGACGCAGTTAAACTGTATAAAGTGGAACCGGACTCCAAGGTGAGCTTCAAATACAGGGATCGCAAGGATGGTGATGAAACATTGACTTACAATAGCCATTCTAGGAGAAATGTTGTCTTAACTTCAAATATGTTTAACTTCAGCTTATATCAGAACCTACTAATTATTCCTCATGTTATTCTTTTCAGACATATATTCCAACTGTTAGTAAAATTCCATAACTCACAACATATCTCGAGTGTCAATCTAATGGCATGTATGACAACGTTATGCCTCCTCGCTAAATTCAGACCGAAATTCATGCCTCGAGTGATTCAAGCCTTAGGCGACTTGCACACGACATTACCACCCACATTATCACAGTCTCAAGTAAACTCCGTACGAAAACATCTAAAAATGTTACTCGTGAACTTGATTAAGCATCCGTCGTCAAATGACATGCTGCCACAATTAACACAACTGTTACTCGACATTGGAATGACGACACAAGAAATAAACAAAGCAATGCCGAAAGAAAAGCGAAACAAACGTCTTGGAGAGATTAAAAATGGCGATACACCAGCGAAACGGTTTAGGGTTGACTCCCCACAGAGTAATAGCCAAGGCAGTGATAGTAACAGTCGCGTTGAATTCAATACTTTCGAAGAGGATAGCCAGCCTTTACCTATATCTGCAACACCTACAGCTACTGCTTCATCTTTACCAGCTATTACAAAACAGAATGTCACAGAAGATTCTTTATTCGACGGTTTAAATAACGTTGAAAATGTTGTCAATTTAGTAACAAGTACTTTAGTAAATTGCCTACCATCAGAAATGCCTGAAAGTTTCATAAATGTCTACAAACCTATCCCGAATTCTGGATCTAAAGTGCAGAAGAGAAGTCTTGCTAAAATGATTTTAGCTGTCATCAAAGATGAACCGCCAGTCCAAATAATACCTCCACCAGCTCCAATCATTCAACCATCTTTGACTGATCTAGCAGCAAAAATTCCGCTGCTAAGAGATGATGAAGAAAAAGTCACTCTGAAGAATGCAGTAGCTAAGTTACAAGAGTCTACTAAAGCCGATAGGCAGATGGAGAATGCCGTGTCTAAATTAATGGAGGAGACAAGAGCAGAACATTTGAAAGAAGAAGAACGAAAGCAGAAAGAGAAAGAGAAGCCGGTACCGCCGCCAACTCCTACAGTTCCTAAACTCAAACAGAAGGTGAAGCTTTTGAAATTGCAAGAGATCACGCGTCCAATACCAAAGGAAATAAAGGAAAAGTTGATACTCCAAGCAGTTTCTAGAATTTTGAGGGCAGAAACTGATGCAGCTATAGGCGGTGCGGCAAATATTCGCGCGAAATTCATATCAATCTTTGCATCTAGTTATACTCCCGAACTTAGAGAGTTGGTCTTATCTTACATACTAGAAGACCCTGTCAATAGAATAGATTTGGCTCTGTCCTGGTTGTACGAAGAATATGCCTTCATGCAAGGCTTTAACCGTCATCCAGTAACCCTTCAGCCGAAGCTACCTGAAAAACATGATCAGAATTACAACCAGTTACTATGTGCATTGATTACTCAGATATGTGAAAGTGGAGAGCCGTTTATGGAGGCTTCTAGAGATATGCTGTTGAGAAAGATTTTCTCTGAGTGTCCCGTGGTTACCGATGAAGCTGTTGATTACCTGAAGCATTTGGTTACTGAAGACAAGATGGCGTTGCTTGCGCTAGAGTTGTTAGAAGAACTTTGTATTATGAGACCGCCAAGGGCTCATAAGATTGTAACGTCACTAATTTGTCATGTTTGTAAGTATTAGTTTTGTTCATTTTAGTGTTAAGTTTCCTCAGTGATGAAGGTGGTTCGATTACCAAGTTGGGTACAAAGTTTCTCAATTTGAAGTAGTTTTATTGACATGGACAATTACGAACGCTTTAGACATGTCTCCGTTCAGCTGTTGAAGCATTGCCCACTTACCATCAGGTGGGCCGCGTGCTTGTATGCGACCTAAGTTTTATAAAAAAATTGATTCGATCGCGGGTTTGGGTCCCGTTGGAGCTATCACTTTTCCAATGTAAGTCGATTTAAAGTTTTACTTCCAAATTAATCACTTATATTATATTTTTAGTAAATGAAAGCGAAGAGATCCGCGAAGTGGCCATCAAATCGACAGTCAAGATCTATAGCCGTTGTACAGACTCCACTCGCAACGTTATCGAGAAGAATGCCCTACTGTACCTAGGGTTTATAACCCTAGGTACCCCCCCTCCGGAGCTATGTGACCCCCGGACTGGAAGAGGCATATGGAGTGATGATTTGTACAAAATTTGTTTGAACCTCGTGATGGCACTTTTCGCAGTGAATGAGGGTAAGAAAATAGTTTGTAATAAGTCTTTAAATATATTCTCGTAATATATTGGCCTATACTCCATTTATTTGGCAGTTCAGGCTGACTTCGGCGGGGTGTATATCCGCTAGGGGAAAAATAAATAAGCCTTTGTGGCGTGACAATAGTACTCTGTACCCTTACCCTGTACCCTGTACCCTGTACCCTGTACCCTGTACCCTGTACCCTGTACCCTGTACCTTGTACCTGTACCCCACATGTCTATACACGGTGATTTTATAGTGGTTTTGGAAAAAGAACATTTTGTTTCACACACAGTTTCGGTAGCAAAATCGACTGGAAGTTTTAATTATGAAAAAAAAAAAATTACTTTATGTAATGTGCAGGTGAACAGAAAATGTATGGGACGTGTAAAAAAAAATTGTCACCAAATTAGGACTTCCTTACGATTTTACTATCGAAATTGTGGCCAAAATCTTTTTTTCCGAAACCACTAAATATCAACCGGTATATGGTGTGTGTCGCAGAGCTCATCATCAAGGTGGCGCGCGTGTACGGCTGCGCGGGCGCAGAGGCCAAGCGCTGCGTGCTGCGCGCCGTGGAGGGCCCCGTGCGGGCGCGCGCCGCCGCCGCTCCGGGGCCCGGGCCCGCCCTCGACGCGCTGCTCGACGAGTGCCCGCCCGGCGCCGAGACCCTGCTCACGCGCCTCGTGCACATCTACACCGAGAAAGGTGAGGGGCCCAGCGCCACGAGGTTAACATTCGGCCGGGTTCTTGAAGGTTGGAGGGTTCAGATTCTTGGGGGTTGAAGGGTTTAGACTCTTGAGGATTGGAGGGTTAAGATTCTTGGGGGATGGAGGGTTGGGATTATTGGGATACGAGGGTTAAGAATCATGGGGGATGGAGGGTTAAGATTCTTTGGGGTTGGTGGGTTAAGATTCGTGGGGGTTTGAGGATTGAGATTCTTGGGGGTTGATGGGTTAAGATTCTTGGGGGTTGAAGGGTTGGGATTCTTGGGATACGAGGGTTAAGATTCTTGAGGATTGGAAGGTTTAGATTTTTGGAGGTTGAAAGATTAAGATTCTTGGGGATTGCAGGGTTAAGATTCTTGAGGAATGACGTGTAAAGATTCTTCGGGGTTGGAGGGTTAAAATTCTTTGGGATTGAAGGTTTAGGATTCTTGAAGATTGGAGGATTTACGTTCATGGATATTGGAAATTTTGATTTTTCGAGGTTGGGGGGTAAAGTTTCTTTGCGGTTGGAGAGTAAAGCAGGGTGATAGGAGGGGATGGTATAAAAAAGCGTCCATAGTGTCAGAGGAGGGGAGTGAAACTTGCCGCCCTCCCCTAAGAGTTGTGAGGATAAGGGAAAGGGGGAGGGGGAGAAAACTTTTATTCAGTAACAAAATGCCACAATTTTGTAATGTTTTTTTAGCTCCGCCGACGCCAGAGCTAGTGTCGAAGATTCGTGAGCTGTACGCCACGCGGGTGTCTGACGTACGTTTCCTGATCCCTGTGCTAACCGGCCTGTCCAAAAAAGAGGTAATGCTTATGTTTATTTGAAACTCTTTTATAAAACAAATCCACCATATCTTATTTATTATTAAGTGTTCGCCCCCTTTTCCTTCCCCTTTTTCTTTCGTACGCAAAAGATTTGCTTACGAAAGAAAAAGGGGAAAGTTTCACCGGAGCTTAAATTACGGGGGGTGTGTCGGGTTTTAACTGACTAAAACCGCATGATGCCTCGCGTCAGCTATGTGGAATCTGATGTGTAGTAATAACATAGGTGCTGTATCACTAAAACGGTTCGATTCTCAGTTTGGTTTCGGTACCGAGTTTTCTGTTAGTAATATATAAATTTTCTTACTTAGCTTTACAAAGAATTTATCCAGTATATTTACATCAATAAACATACCTCTAGCATATCAAAACAAATATTTTTGCTCCAGATCCTGGCAGCTTTACCAAAGTTCATAAAACTGAATCCCATTGTCGTGAAAGAAGTATTCAACAAGCTTCTTGGATTACAGAACACGCATGAAGAATGTTCCCCTGGTAAGTACGAATTATACTAATATTCCCCTGGCTACTTAATATCTTGGAAATATTCCCCTGGCAAGTTAATATTTTGTGATTATTCCCCTGGCAAGTTGATATTTTGTGAATATTCCCCTGGTAAGTGCATTTTTGTGAATGTACATATTAAAATTTCCCTTGCATCTCAGCTAGTCATGAATCACTTACGATCTCAAGATCGCTCTCGGGTGTGGACAGCACGGTGTCCCCGTCAGAAAGAGCAGGGGGCGTAGGTGTAAGGGTGACAAACGGTCACAACTGTCATCCCCAAATCTGCGCTCGGAGACTAGCCGCCCCTTGACTTCGATACTGTGTCTTTGGCTAGTCAGGGACACGTGGAAAGTTTCCGATCAGCCCTCCATAGGGCTGCACCGGCCGTCTGCCCTGGTAGGAATAGAAGTGCTGCCCTAAACATATTCTGATCTATCCTTCAAATAAAGATATTGTCTGTGATCTGTCAAATTGACAAGGTAGGAACGCACGGTTTTAGTGGGCTGTGATTGGCTAGCTCACGCGCCTCACGACTGTAAATAATTGTTGAAAATCTTTTAAAATGCAGATTTTACTCTGGTTTTTATTGGAATATTTAGATGCTAGTAAAATCGCAAAATGAACAATAAATAAATTTGGCGTAACTAATATTTATGAGCGTTTTTAAATTATCAGATAATTTATTGCCATTGTTATTTGGTGTAATTGTTTTGTTTTATGTTCGGGAGAAATAATTCTTTTACATTATTGTAAAGTATATTGTCTTTTTTTCAGAGTATAGTATAATGATTTGTAAGTAAATAATTATAAATATTTTGATTTATTAGTGTATATTTCTGACTGGGTACTTCCGGATTTATTCTAAAGTAAAGTAAGGACGTGTTTCTGATTCAACTGCTCTTGAAGCATTTTTTATGCTGGGAGGCTGGGAATCTGTGGGAATTTCGGCACGGAAATATAGTGTTTAATTGGTTTTAGCGGCAAAAATCGTGTTCCGGCTTCTATTTTAAAAACTTTAATGGTTTTTTTTTAATAAAATTATAGTTCTTTTTCGGGGTCATGTTGAAATCTGAATCGTTTTTTAAACAGTGCCGTTAGCATGAAAAACTATCGAATTCGTAATGTAAAGGTATCGAGAGAACGAAGCATTGCGATTGGCGGGCTTTACGTACGCACATGTCCGCAGTAGGCAGACGGCCAATCGCAATGCTTCGTTCTCTCGATACCTTTACATTACGAATTCGATAATATTTCGTGCTAAGGGCACAGATGTTGAATTTGTTGTCTGCATAAAAGTGATGTGATATTTTTATCAGACTATTCAATTCTCTGTACTACTGTTTACGTGTTACTTTTAAATGAGCATCTGATGAGGCCATCAAGCTGAGCGCCACCATTGTAACACTGTACGTGTTTGTAATGGTGTCCCTCAAGACTTTACCTTCAGCTTTTTAAGGACTAATTCCTCACTTATTTTTCTTTTGCGTGGGTATAAAATATGGTGTGTGTGTGTGTGTGTGTGTATGGTGTGTACATCCGTGTGGTGAAGGGGAAAGAATGATCCCACTCTATCCTATCCTATATAAAACTGTCAAAAGAAGGGACCAACAGTAATTGAGCAGACAATATAAATTAAAAATATACATTCTAGAACAATCTACACAACACCAACTAGACCCATAGTAAGCATAGCTTAACTAGCTTGTGTTATGGGTTCTAGAATTAGGATAAACATACTTATGATACATTTTGCAGATACATACATACTATACATAGAAACACTCAGACCAATGCAAATATTCATATTCATACACACAAATATTTGCACTGAGCGGGTATTAAACCCACGACTCTTGTGTAAAAGTCGCGTTCACTACAGCCACAAATCGGTCCAGCCATCCTCGAGTTTTAACGAGACTAACGAACAGCAATGCAATTCATTATAGATAATATCACAATATAGATAGATAATTATCATCGGTAAGATTGGTTTGTAGGTACATACTAGTGTTTTATCTCTTCATATCCATACTAATCTGTTTTAGAGCAAAAATGCAGCGCTTACTAATCTTTCATTACTTTTGAGAACACTTTTCACTAATACCCGCTTACTTTAATTTTGTTTTTAGATTGTTGTTGATAGTAGGTAGCTATATTATGGGTAACCATTATATTCATTAGTATTGTAACAGACTGTTATCATGTTTCAGCAACAAAAAGACCCAACTGTGAGTCGGACTCCTGCACAAGGGGTTCAGTACCATTATTTGGCCAAAATACTTTTAAAATAACGTTAACGTTAAATATATAAATGCTCGTTAAATAATACTGGAATGCGAGGCAGTAGCCCCTCAACGATCACAAATCCTCGGCACAGTGAGGTCGCTCCGCGAAGCCTGTGAAGCCCCCAGTAAACTTCTGAGTTTCTGGACGGAGCTGGGCTGGCTGCTCTAGCCAGTAACCCTGCACGCACAATGGCCCAAAAAGGGGGGTGCGGAAAAAGGAGTCCCAATACGATACGATGCCCGTTAAATATTTATTTTATTCTGTTTTAAGTATTAGCTCTAATAGCGGCAGCAGAAATATATCATCTGTGGAAATTTCCACAGTCTCATCATCATGATGTTCACAAGCAGACAGACAGAAATGAAATCTGAGTAATAGTGCTTTTACTTTTACCTCGTGAGGGTAGAAGTTATCTACTAAAATAGTTAGCCATAGCAGTACTACTACTGTAATTTTGAATAACAATATATCATTTAAACAGGAGAACTTTTATAGCGCGATGTAGGATCGGTCGTTCGAACGAGTTCCGCTTCCATTCGCTAGATGGCGCTAGTTGTCACAACATAATTCGCTCTTGGAAACGTTCTTCAATGTTTAACCTTTATTACTGTATTATTGTCAACAGTCTCACCAGCAGATTTGCTAGTGGCCCTTCATCTCATAGACCCGAGCAAGGCGGATCTCATGTTCATTATCAAAGCTACAGCGCTGTGCTTCGCCGAGAAGCAAATTTATACGCAAGACGTAAGTATCATGGAGTAGGTATATGCGTAAGAATTACTCAGGAAGGTCCACTAAGAAGTATATAGGTAGACCTACACAGTTATCAACTTAGAGTTCTTGTAATAGCTTCTGCAGCAGAATCGCCGCAATTTTGCAAATGCTAATGTGTAAATGCTAGTGTGCTAGTGGTAAATGTAATTTGTTTTTGTACCACTTAATTGGCAGACAAGCACGCGGCCCACCTGATGAAAAGTGGTGGCCGTTTGCAACACTAGGGGCGTCACATTCATGCTGCCGACCATATAAAAGATGGGGGAAGGAAAAAGGGGAAAGGGAGAAGGTTAAGAGAATCTCTGTGCTGTCAGTGCAGAAGACAAAGAAGAATTTGTCGGTCTTCCCACTGATAGTACGAAACCTCTCCAGTGAACTCTGGTTACCCTACTCAACGCCGGAAACATAACACAATATAAAAAGATTAATGGCGAGAGACGCCAAAGTCAAGTTTTTGAAGAAAATCTTAGTGGCTTCACGTCGGTAGTATAATGGCCACGATTGGAACCTTAAGACCTCTCGATCGTAACGATGACACCTTAACCACTAATCTACCGACTCCTTTAGGCTTTAATGAAATAAAACAAACTTTAATGTATTCTATTAAGATTTTTTTGTCTTTTTTTGTATATATGTTTTGTCCAAGAGTCAAGTCATGTTTTGCTTTGGGAAAAAAATTCAAACCGATACGACAATTTTTTCCTAAAGCCAGTATTATGATGTGATATTTCAACCACAGGTCCTAGCTGCAGTCCTCCAAAGGTTAACTGAAGAGTCGGAGATCCCTGTTCTGATGATGCGGACAGTACTGCAGGCACACACGCTGTATCCGAACCTGGGACCCCTCGTGCTGGACATTTTGACTCTACTTGTTAAGAAAGAGGTAAGGACATTACACTAATATTATAAACAGGAAAGATTTGTTTGTTTGTTTGTAACGCATAGGTTCCGAAACTACTAGACCAATTTGAATAATTATTTCACCTATAAAAAGCTACAATATCTAGGAGTAACATAGGCTGTATCTCATCATGCTATCATCAAAGGAAACGGAGTAATAATCATAAATCGTAGTCGATCCTGTAAATTTCTATACATAGGCGCTAAAATCGACAGCATGGAAAAGTAGTATGGAGAGGCAAGTAAAGAGGCGAATAGAGTCGCACAACGCGATAATCGACATTCACAGCTAGTGCAACAATAAAATGTATCGTGTACCATCCCAATATCGATATCATGCAATAAATAAGTGACTTTGACGTCACTCTCGGGCTTCGAGGTAAATACTCTTGTGTTGTACTATCAGGTGTGGAACAACAAGGTGGCGTGGGAGGGCTGGGTGAAGTGCTGCGAGCGCCTGGTGCCGCGCTCGGGCGCGCTGCTGGCGGCGCTGCCGGCGCGCGCGCTGGGCGCCTGCGCCACGCCGCGCCTGCAGCGAGCGCTCGCGCAACACGTGGCCGCGCTCGCGCACGCGCAGCGCGCCGCACTGCCGCCGCACGTGCTGCGACTGGCACAGGTGAGCACTGGTGACTATATCCCACAGGAGGACGTGACGGAGTTTTGGCGGGAACGCGAAAAGTGTCATAACGCTCCTGTGTTGCATTTTCTATATTTGGTGTAAATTTTTTATGTGAAAAAATATAAATATAATATATATATATAAATTTTTTAGCTTTTATGTGTAAAAATGGTGGAGTTTTAGACGTAACAGCTTAGACAAACCGCACAAGTGTAGGAAAGTGGAATATTGTAGTGAATTGTGATTTTTCGTGTTGGTGTCAAAATCTCCCTTGTAAAAGCTTCTAGTAAAGTCTCCACCGCTGTACTTGGGCAACTATCATCCGTCATCGTCATCCATCATCATCAACAATCATTCCAACTAGATAAGTGAATAAAATGTTATAAAATAAAATAAGACTTGACATAAAGGTCCTAGTTACCATGTCATAAAATCCCTTAAAAAAAAATTAGAAAAAAGAGGACGTGACGGTATCTCTCGTCCTAATTGAACTATCCGACTGAGGAACCTCCGCCCTACAGAATACCGTGGCTAATAATTTCTTGTGTTGTGTTGTGTTTTCAGCGGTGACTAGGGTTTGTTGTTGTTTGTTTGTTTGCTTTAACGGGGGTTTTCCGCATTTAACTAGCGTGTGGTGCTACGCCTACCCGCTCACTCCAACCATCCCAGGCACTTCCCAGAAAGCAAGGAGTTAGGAGAAAGAAAAAGCGTTCCCGGTGATTGGTGCATTTGTGCCCGTTGATGTGCTACACTACTATAGTCCATAAGGATGTGTTGTGGCGTTTCTTCTGCCTCCATGCATCCTCTGCATTTAGGGCAGTCGGATAACTCTGGTAAACAATTTATTTAGGGAACAGTGACCCGTAACGATGCCTATGATCTTACGTATGTTGTCCCTCTTTAGTCGGATGAAGTTTCGGGCAAACCTTTTCGGTATTTCCGGGACCAATTATTTAGTTTGTTTGTAACTTTTATCGTTTGTCCACTCATCAAGGTGAGTTTCTTTGCCATGACCTTACTTGAGCCTGAGGTATTGGTAGTAGTGGTATCGGTCCGTGTACCATTGTGTCTGATCCTCGTTTGGCTAGTTCGTCCGCTGCGTCGTTTCCTAGTGAGTTGCTGTGTCGTTTAATCCATTGCAAAGTGACCTTATTGGTATTCGAAATCGTCTGTAGTGCTTTGTGGCACTCTAAGATTAGGGCGGAGTTAATCGTATTGTTACTTAGTACCTGCAGGACTTACGTGCTGTCAGAGATAACTCTTATACTGAGGTTTTCCTCATTTCTGGTTGCTACTGCCTGCGCGGCTTTGGTGACGGTGACTAGGGTAGCCAGAACTCACTGGAGAGGTTTTGTGTTGTCACTTGTCAGTGGGAAGACCGAGAAATCCTTCTTTGTCTTCTGCACTGACATCGCAGATACTCTTTTAACCTCCTAAAAGAGTATCTGCTGAAGTGGATAGCCACCTCATCTCTATATGGTCGTCAGCATGAATGTGAGGCCCTTGGTATTGCAAACGTCTGTAGGTTGCAGGTAAGGGGTTGCAAGTAAATAATAAGCACAACTCACGTAGATGGTAAGTATATTGTCCCACAACAGCGTCCACACATTTACAATTCACTACCACAGAAGAACAATTTGA
The DNA here is from genome assembly GCA_963691645.1 of Pelosia muscerda. Classification (NCBI taxonomy): domain Eukaryota; kingdom Metazoa; phylum Arthropoda; class Insecta; order Lepidoptera; family Erebidae; genus Pelosia; species Pelosia muscerda. The sequence goes on along the minus strand of OY829109.1, from coordinate 14,837,770 downwards.
GTGTCAACATGCGTAGGGAGCACAGCGGTATATGCTAAGCGTAAGCACTAGATGGGTAAGCAGTAATAACAGGTATGGAGCACAGATGGAAGCGAGAAGATAAGGTAAGCGTGGCGTTCATACAGCAAGGCGAGTTACGTATACACCGCGTCGAAGTTAGTTACCGACTGGCTTGTCCTCTAGCGGTCGGCTGCGCGTGCGCCGGCCGCGAGAGTACATAAGCCTGCATTATGTGCATCGCAGTGGTAGTGATGAGGCGTTGTCGATAATCGATATCGATGAGGAATAATAAATTAATTTCGACAAGCCGATTTTTTGTTAAGTGTAAATGATCTATTAATATTGTGTATGTATGTATCTGTAAATATATAAATTGTGTAAATATCCCTACACGTCCATAGGCCACGGTGACCACTTTTCAACTGATGGGCCGCATGCTTGTCTACCAGCTCAGTGGTATAAAAAAGGTCCTTACTGCATTCCAGGTGGCTTCTCTCCAACAGGTTTGGTGGTCCAAGAAAATTATAAATCCTTCTAGGGCCCGCTTCGCCCCGCTTCCTTTTGAATTTCTAATTAAGTAACTTTTTTCTTGAGGATATCCCCTCAGATACTCCTATGTATAATATGTATGTATTTACAAAAAAAAAAAATGTATCTATGTATGTTTACCGCATTCTAGACCCCGTAACACAAGCTAGTTAAACTATGCTTACCACGGGTCTAGATGACGTTGTGTAGATTGTCCTAGAATATTTATTTATTTATTTTATTTATTTATACTCGCACCGCCCACCAGAGGCGGTTAACTCGGACTCGAACCGACTAAAACCGTCTCTTGTCTTCACTTTAAGGTATGAGATAGAATAGAATATTATCTGCGGCTGACCCAGGGCCATATTTTTTTTTTATACAACTTAGGTCGCAGACAAGCACGCGGCCCACCTGATGGTAAGTGGTTACCGTGGCCTATGGGCGAGTGTAACACCAGAGGAATAACACTCGTGCCGCAACCCCTGTAAGAACAGAGTCATTCTGTGTCGTCAGCGCAAAAGATGTAGGATAAGCCTTTGGTTTTCCCACGGACAACACAAAACCTCTCTAGTGAGCTCTGGCTACCCTACTCACCACCGAAAACACAACACAAGGTTATTAAACGGCGATATTCTGTAGGGTGGAGGTACTTCCCCAGTCAGACTGCTCGATTAGGACGGATATACCGTCGTGTCCTACCTCCTCTAATTAGAAGTAATATATACAGTTGCAGTAATATATTCGGGGGCAAGAAGGGGTATCTTGCCCCCGAATAGGAGAGGGCTCCACTAGTCACCCCCAGGCCTGCGCCCTTGGAGGACGGAGGTCGTTATTACGGGTCTAGTTCATAATATCGAAAGTCACTACATCGATGGTCGCTACATCGAAGACGTTCCATCGACGGGTCAATGTATCGATAGTACTTCAAATCGATGGTACGCTACATCGACAGCACCCCAAATCGATGGTACACTACATCGTCAGTACACTAAAACGACGGTACGCTACATCGACCGTAAAGCAAATCGATAGTATGCTACGTCGACTAATAAAACACAGAATTTTTGTATGCTACGTCGACTAATAAAACATAGAATTTTTATAAGCCTGACTGAAGTGAAACAAGGTCTTTAAACGGAAAACGGAGATCGTTGAACGGAAACCCATAAACGCGTTAAACGGAATGTCATAGCGTTCGTTTTATCTATTGTAGATCTATATTATTGGGATCGATACCTCACAGAGTGAGACCTAGCCGTAGTATATTATTGGGAACGACACCTTACAGAGTGAGGTCTGGCAGGAGGCCTAAAAAGGCCGAACGATGTAGGTTAGAGTTGTATCACGAACTTCATGTAGGTATCAAAACTTATATCATGCTTCATATTCGATTGTATATTATTGGGCATTCTGTACCACCGATTGGAGCGAGGCGAGCCAAGATTATAAAAATTCTGTGTTTTATTAGTCGACGTAGCATACAAAAATTCTGTGTTTTATTAGTCGACGTAGCATACTATCGATTTGCTTTACGGTCGATGTAGCGTACCGTCGTTTTAATGTACTGACGATGTAGTGTACCATCGATTTGGGATGCTGTCGATGTAGCGTACCATCGATTTGAAGTACTATCGATACATTGACCCGTCGATGGAACGTCTTCGATGTAGCGACCATCGATGTAGTGACTTTCGATATTATGAACTAGACCCCGTTATTACAAAGTACCTACCTACTAATCCTTTAATATTTCTTTAGGCTCCTGAGGAACAGTTTGCGCCGCAGCCGGTCCCGATGCCCGTGCCTCCGCCGAATCCTCTGGAACCTCTCCCACCAGGCATGGACTGCTGAACACCTCACTACATTAGAGGATAATTCTACTATAGTTTTTGTCGGTGATTGCGTGTAATCGAACCCTGTACCCTATGTCAAGTTTATGAATATACTGGGTGTAACTCACTCACTCATAGTACACAACATATTGGCATGAAAAAAAATTACGGCAAAGCAATTTTTTTATTTTTTTATTATTTTACTTTTTTTATTTTTTTTTTCGCATTGTTCACTCTCCATCATATCAGTACAGCTAAATGAAACGAAAATTTCATAAAAACATCTCACTGCAAAAAAAAGAACAAATAGCGCCATCTTGCGAGGTCATGTTTTTTCATGAAATTTTTATTTCATTCAGCTATACTAACACGATCGAGCGTGAATAACGCAAATTAATCGGTTTAAAAACAAAATGAAAAAAAAATTGCACTGCTGTAATTTTTTTTTCATGCCAATATGTTGTGTACCATGAGTACTACGAGGGGCCTTCGGCTTCGGGAGTGTTCCCCTTACATCCTGTATACCTATTTGAAAATCAATTTGGCTAAATTTAATGAAATTATAAAGTAATTAGTAAGCTCTTCTAATCCATTTAGATTGGAAAAAGTAAATGAAAAAGGGACTTAAAACAATCTCTTACAGAGGGAATATTCTGTGTGTAATAGTAATTTTAAAATTTGGAAAGATATAATAGTTTTTTTTATTTGTATAACAATTAAGTTTTTTTTATATAAACTTAAAAATACTTTTTACTGATACAGATTTATTTAGTCTAATTGCACGTCTTTACTTACTCATTGTGTGCTTGCCTTTGAAAATAAGACACTAATCATTTAGTCTGTTTATGTTACCTATTGTGAAGTTTTAGTGTACTTATTACTGATGAGCCAACAAAAATAAATAAAATAAAATAAATAAATAAACCTAATGAGCTACAAGAGTCATGTCTTGAGCATTTTTTTATCGTGCGCAAAATCCCCACAGATACCACCTCCGCCAAAACCGGTGGAGGTGATTATGTCGGACTCGAACCGACCAAAACGCACGCCGTCCATGGGTCCTTGATTGCCGGAGCAGATTATACAAGACATATCTCTTGCACCCCGGCAGACCCGGGGACATCTCTGTTGAAATGACCCTCTTCCCCCAATGTGGGGACCATGGTGTCCCCATATAGCCCCTGGGTGTGACTAAAGAAATATGTATTATAATCACCGGATTAATTTTAGTAGAATTAGGCTCTAGTACATACGTGTCTGTTTTTTATTGTATAAAATTATAATAAATAATATTATGATATTAAATTACGTATTTTAATTATCATCAACCTTAAGTTAATCGTGGTCGCATCGGAGTGTCACTTCGTAGTCCGAGGTCCGATTTTTAGGGTGCCGTAGCCAAATGGCAAAAGCGGAACCCTTATAGATTCGTCATGTCGTGACGTGTGTCTGTCTGTCTGACTGTCCATATGTCACTGCTACTTTTCTCCGAAACTATAAGGCCTATGCTATTGAAACTTGGTAAGTAAACGCATTGTGTGAACCGCATTAAGAATTTCACACAATAGGTAATAGTAAAAAAGCAATAAATTTTGGGGGTTGCTAAAGTGACTCGCACTTGGCCGGTTTTTCCAGTTTATCAGCGGTGCCACTGAATTTCGCTATTTTCCGTAAAGCGACTGCATCTAGCCTCGACAACATATAGATACCCTTCGTAGACTTAGCTCCCCTGGGGGAGACCAGTGCAGACCCACCATACCACTAGCCCTACCCCTGGTGGTAGGGCGGGTCCCAAACCATACCACCATCATACCATCAATTGATAGTGTTGTGGTGTGGCTTTGGCTCCCTCGGGCGGGGGAGATAAGGCACCCTTTAATTTGTTATTTTCCCTTCGTAGATTTGGCTCCCCTGGGGGAGACAAGGAAGTTTCCCCTGAGGGATACCAGATAACTTTGCTTGTGGCTTTTATTTTTACCCGACTGCGCGACGCAAAGGAGGGTATTGTGTTTATCAGTCTATGTAGGTATGTATGTATGTATGTATGTATGTATGTATGTATGTTTGTTTCTATGTGGCGTTCTAGAGACCAAACGCGTAGGCCGATTTTGATCATTCTTACGTCAATCGATTTGTCTTAACCTTGCGAGTGTCACTAAAGACATGACAGTAATCAAAATTCACCACAGCGACAACCAGACGCCATTTTGTCAAAATGAAAAAAAAAAAAAAGTCGATGAACTATGTCAAGTGGGATGTCGTTGAATAGGTAATTTTAAATCATATTTAGGTTTCTTTGACCATTTTTCATTTTAAATAATAGTTTAGGATATATAACGATTTAAAGTTGCTTAACAAAACATTCATTCTTGCTAATTTTCTTACTTTTTTTTTTTTTTTTTTTATTTATATAATCAGGTCCACTTACAGTTATTTACATTTAAACTATAACTAAAACATGCAATGATAATGAAAACACAGTGCAATGCAATAACCACTTACAAATGGACACAACATGTACAAACTTTATATATATCTAAGTAACAACAATTTATTCGCTCCGTAGTGGAGTGGTGACTGATAGATGAGTATGTAATTTGATAGTGATGATCAGTTGAATCTACACTATCTCGTACACGTGCAATTTATTTATAATATTAATATTAATAGTAGACTAATGAAGAAGAATAAGAAGAATAGCCCGACTAAACAAGATCAGGCAATGAGTAAAGAATCGATTTCAGTTTGTTGAGTGAATCACAGTGAATGTCAATTTGATCGCTGCAACTATTAATAACTTTGGACAACCTCGCGCAAGGGGAGTTAGCACCGAAAACTGTCCTTCGCAACGGTGGGCATAGTGGTGTAATAGTTCTGCGCGGGAGCCTTGCCGGGACTCTAAATCTGAACAGTGCCAAGAGCGGTGATGAATTAATTTTATGATGTAAAATTTTAAGGGCAAACATTGCGTCAAGAAAGTTTCTTCTAAAAGCAAGAGATTTAAGTTTAAAATACGTTAATCTACGTCCATAGGAGTAAACTTTTTTGGATATTCCATTATTGAATGCAAGATGCCAAGCAAACCGCTTTTGGACACGTTCAATACGCAAGGAATGTGTTGCGTAGTGCGGCCGCCAGACCACACTGCAATATTCCAAGTTGCTCCTAACTAGACTGTTATAAAGAATCATTTTAGTTTTATTACTACGGAATGCCACACAGGTTCTCAAAACAAAACCTAACATCTTAGAGGCTTTTTTTATAATGTGATCCATGTGGGGTATGAAAGTTAACTTCCTATCAAATATCACCCCAAGATCTCGAATTGTGTCAGATTCACTAATTTTGGCCTCATTTATAAAGTATTCGGAATTAATATCTATAAAGTATACTTATTGATTTAAGTTTATAATTTAAGTATAAACGATATACAAACAAAAATATTTTTGGTAAAAAAAATAACTTTTCAATGAATCGTAACTAAAAAGTATAAAATAGAAAAATAATTTAAAGACAAACAAAAAACCCGACTGCGTAAACTAAAAAGAATGAAACAAGCCCAGTAGTTTAAAATTCATAGAATACTCACAGTCGGGGCCCCCTGGGAAGATTTAATTGGTAAAATTTGAATTTTTTTATTCTAATTTTATAGTGTAGGTACTTGAGTTCACTACTTCATTTAACCTCTTGGATGCCGATGCCGCGGCACAGAGGCTGTCAACATGTTCTTAATATTTTTGAATAGGTAGATTATTATTATCAAACACATTTTAGATAACCGAAATTCTATACCTACGGGCGACAGATATGAAATAATATCGAATATCTGACGTGTCTTAGTTGCTTAGACTGTCAGGAGGGGACGTAGTAAGCCTTCCCGAAGAGCGAAACCTATGCTCGGGTCCTCTACGTAAAGCAAATGAAAGGGTTCGTTTCAATGATTTAAAAAATCCCTTCTTGTGTATTTTGGACTTATATTCAAAACGAATACAATAGATATCATTATTAAATATGTACTCGTACCTATGGCTTCAATTCTCTTGGCAACTATATTTTCTTCTATTTGCGTTATCGTTCAGCTCTTTCAAATAACTATATACCACAATAAATCCATAGAGCTCCAAAACTGAAAACAAAAATACAAATATATTTATAAGAAAACGAAACACAATTGAATTATGACAGAACGCCCAATGTCGTCCAACTTTTGTAGCGCACCTGGTGCTGCAAACGTCCATAGACTACGGTGACCACTTTTCATTAGGTGGGTTGTGTGCTTGTCTGCCACCTAAGTGACATAGAAAAAGAACAGGACAAAATCGTGAACTATATATACCTACCTATCTATGCGCAATTCGGGCGCCGCCTACGGGTCATGGGCGTGTCATTTTATCTTCACCACGCCTGATGGTAAGCTGAACTGCTGACTTAGGCTGTCAAAGGATTAAAGAACCTAAGGAACTTTTGGAGTCCACTGTATCTATCTATGAAATAAAATAAGAAGCAGACTTACTAATAATCATAAGAAAAATCAAATACCATCCTTTCGATTCGTCTTGAATAACAGTGATAAATGTTAATAAAATAATTTCTGCACACCAGGTCATAAATCTACAGACCAGGAAATGTGAAATATGGATTAAGTTTGTCTGCAAAAAATCAAATTAATAAGTAGGTAATAATTAAAAAAAGGTCGTCGCTCGATGATAGATAAATATAGGTATCTAATGACTTGGTGGAACCTACATAATGGGTGTGAAATATGAATGCTTCCCCTAAAGTAGGAAACATGGTGTCCCCATCTAGAACCCTAGTGTGCGAGTGACATACGTATCTTTACACAAAACCAAGGCGTGAGAAAGTGCCTACATGAACCGTGTTATTATAGACTTTTGGAGGAACGGGATGTGATGTCCCTCCAACACAAAGGGAGGATCCTCCGACCAGGCAAGGTGATCGCGCCTGGCGGGCCGCAGCCCTAACGGTTGTCGTTGGGTTGTTGTATATATATTGTACTAGCGAGAGAACTTCATTTTCGCGATGCAGGATCGTTGTGACGTAGTCGTGACGTCGTAGTTACGTAGTAGTTACTCGTGCTGTCGCTAGATGGCGCTGGGTACATGTGGTATCGTCACATCACTCCCCTCCAAGATCGGAGGTTGATTGTGTTGAGTCAGCTGTCTTAGCTCTCTTGAGGCGAGGCGAATCCTTGGTGAGTTGAGGTGAGTCCTCGGCAGTGTCGGGGCGAATGCTGCGTAGACGGGAGAGGTGTTCTCTTCTTGGATCGTAAGTGCAGTGTACTGTGCGCCTTAGATGCAGGCGTGGCCGAAGGTAACCAGGCTGCAGCGGTCGCTGCATGCTATGGTAAGCCTTGTAATGGCCGAAGTGCTGGATGGCGAAGACGCTTATGCGGAAGAAGTGAATTGGATGGTGGCGATGAGAATGCTGCTGTTATTGCTCAGCGAAGGTTACGTGTTTGGATCACGTCGGGGTCACCAATTTGGAGGAACGGGATGTGATGTCCCTCCAACACAAAGGGAGGATCCTCCGACCAGGCAAGGTGATCGCGCCTGGCGGGCCGCAGCCCTAACGGTTGTCGTTGGGTTGTTGTATATATATTGTACTAGCGAGAGAACTTCATTTTCGCGATGCAGGATTGTTGTGACGTAGTCGTGACCTCGTAGTTACGTAGTAGTTACTCGTGCTGTCGCTGGGTACATGTGGTATCGCCACAGACTTTTATTAACTTTGTCAAACAGAGATATTATTGCAGTGACATCAATATTTCTACACTTAGAATCACAAATCACTACCACTGACGTTTTAAATTCAGGAACGCAGTAATGAAGGAGTCTGTGGATCTATTAATGCCTATAGTTCAATGTATGGGAATAACACATGTTTTGACGTTTATGACAGGTATGAACGTACCAATATGAGCAATTCCATACAATTATCATTCTATTCTACAAACGTATTGCTACGTGGTCTAGAGGGGCTGGCCTTGTATTGTGTTTCCGGCGGTGAGTAGGGTAGCCAGAACTCACTGGAGAGGTTTTGTGTTGTCAGTGAGGAGACCGAGAAACCGTTCTTTGTCTTCTGCACTGACAGCACACTCTCTTAACCTTCTCCCCTCCTCCCTTCCTTCTCCACCTTTTTCTCTATAAATTCGCAGCACGAATTTGAGGCCCCTAGTGTTGTAAAGATTATTAACATTGTCAAAGCCATGTACAAGAACGATTCTTGTCAAGTGACACATAACGGGCTCGTATCGGAGGACATTAAAGTTCATGCAGGTGTTCGCAAGGGCTGCCTTCTTTCACCACTCCTCTTTCTTGTCGTCTTGGACGGTGTCCTGCATAAGACCACAGAAAACAAGCGCCGCGGCATAGAGTGGGGTTTAACCAACATCTTCGAGGATTTGGATTATGCTGACGATATATGCCTCTTAAGCCACACTCGCGCAGACATGCAGGCCAAACTGGATGACCTTCGAGGAGAAGCTGAAAATACAGGGCTTAAAATCAACACCGGGAAGACCAAGGAAATGAGGTGCGGGACAACGAGTTCATTCCCGTTGGTCATCGGCACAGAGGGAGTGGAACGTGTCCACAAATTCACCTACCTCGGTAGTTGCGTGTCGGAGACTGGTGGAACTGAAGAGGACATCACTTCGCGGATAGCCAAGGCACGAGCAACTTTTGCGCAGCTTAGACCCGTATGGGAATCACGGAAATTGACTCGGAGAGTTAAACTCAAAATATTCCGGTCCAACGTGAAATCCGTATTACTGTACGGGTGTGAGACATGGAAGGTCACAAAGAACATCTCGCATAAGCTCCAGGTCTTCGTCAACCGATGTCTTCGCAGAATCCTGGGTATTTACTGGCCAGAAAAAAAATCCAACGAGCAGCTTTGGGAACGTTGTGGTGAAGTCCGGATCGACCAGCAGATCAAACGCCGTAAATGGAGCTGGATAGGCCACACTCTCCGAAGGGATCCTAACCACATACCGAGGCAAGCCCTAGACTGGAATCCCCAAGGAAAGCGCAAACGTGGTCGCCCAAAACAGACCTGGCGGCGGACTATCATTGACGAAGCGAAAGCCATTGGAAAAACCTGGAGCGAAGTCAAACGCGAAGCTCAAGACCGTACGGGATGGAAACTCACTGTGGACGCCCTCTGCCCCAGCTAGGGGACAAAGGACCTTAAGTCAAGTAAGTCAAGTGTTGTAAACATCCATAGGCCACGGTAACCACTTTTTATCAAGTAGTCCACGTGCTTGTCTACCATCTAAGTGGTTTAAATATAATCTTTTTCTGAGTAACACATAACACATAAATATATCCCCGAAGGGCTAGGCAGAGGTGCTAGCACCCACATTTTGCCAGTTTATGTTTAGGTCCCAATGTAATAGGTAGCGAGCCTATTGCCATTAACCGGGCACTTATAAACCTGCAATAAATACACACATAACTTCGAAAAGCATTGAAAAGTCATTGGTGTGTGCCATGGTAAAACCTGGGATCGAACCCGAGACCTCGTCTCAGCAGTCCATTAACCATACCACTAGGCTACCGCGGTCATTTTCTAAGTAAAAAAAAGAAAATGTACATACATTAAAGATTCCCATCGCCAAAATAATAGTATGTATAAAAAGTATAGCTTCTATCACAATCATAGTGGTGTACGAGAGGTACAAGATATAGTAGAAGTGGGTGCAATAATCATCATCGTACGTAATCGGTTTCTGACGAACGACGGTTCTCGGCGATATGCCCGGACAAAATGGGAGAAACTCGTCGATACTACTCCACATGAAGAATATGAAGCAGAACAGTGAACGTAACTGAAAAGAAAATACAAATAAATGAATAATTCTACATTTCACCACGTGGTAAACGGTAGAGAGGGACCACCCCTTGGCTTCCAATGCGGTGTTATACAAGGCGATTAAGGGAGAGAGCTGTTTAACATCAGACAGATATATCACTACATAGTATAAAATAAAGTCGCGTTCTCTGTCCCTATTTTTCTTGTCCCTTTGTATGCTTAAATCTTCAAAACTATGCAACGGATTTTGATGCAGTTTGTTTTAATAGATAGAATGGTTAAAGAGGAAGGTTTATGTGTATATAATATCATGCTACAACAAACAGGTGCGGAGCAGGAATGAAAAATGTTGCAAAAACGGGGTGACGCAGACGAAGTTGCGCGGGTCTGCTAGTAGGGTATAAGGAGAACACTCACGAAGCCGAAGGTCCATGGTAATAGGTACTACTGGTACACAACATATTGCCATAAAAAAATTACGCTTTGAATTTTTTCTTAATTATTTATAGTTGAACGTTATAGTTATAGTTATTTACTCACCATCGTATAAGTAAAATGAAATAATAATTTGGTAGGTACAGTAGAACTCAAAAGTGCAGTAGCAATCCTACGCAACTATAGCGTCAACATTCTAACGCTACTTGTTACCTTTTTCTTTTAAGACAATTCACGCACACATGTAAATTGTTCTTTTGTAGGAATATTATACATTATTTCGCTACAAACATCTAAGTAAGCCGTGGCCGAATGGTTCTGGCATAAGGATTACTAAAATGTAAGGTTGTTGGTTCAAATCCTACGATCAATCAAAACACTTTTTGTGTTTTATTTATAAATTAACAATAGGTTGATGAATAAAAAATATGATTCTAAAGTAGAATTTATTATTAGTTAAACTTTAGCAAAGATCAACATAAAATGTAAAAAGTATGAAGGTAGATTTGAAATAAAATGGAATAATTACTGACTTAGAGAAAATAAAATGACGTTGTTGGTTTTTAGTTGCTTGTTTTGTGCTTGTTATTGTCGTGAATCGATTCAATATTAATTTTAACATGCCTACAAGTTATATAAGAATGGAAGTCAATGCTAATATTGTGGCTTTATATATGAATGGATTAAATATAAGTGAAATAGCAAATGAAACTGGCATATCCGTAAGTATAATAATATACCATTTTATTTTTAAATTATACTTGCTGTCGTCCGCGACAACGCTCGCGTGGATATCGATTATCGCGACCAAACATAGCCTATGTGTTATTCTGTGGTATATAAGCTATATTACTGTAAAGTTTCATTAAAATCTATTCTATCTATTTGCTTACATTAATGTAAAAACGTTCTTTTTAGAGAAGTACTGTGAGCCGCTGGGATAAGAGGTTTGAGGACGAGAAGGCCGGAAGGTTTGAAGAAGTAGAAGGCCACCGCTGATTAACCACGACCAGAAGTGCTATATGGTAGCAGAGTATGAAACCAATGGTTTCATACCAACACGACGATTTGCCAATGAGTTTGAAACATCATTGAGGACTGCTCGCCGCGTACTCCATGCCGAAGGCCTGCATCACCGGACGCCAGCAATAAAACAGTTTTTAACGGAACACGGAACAGCAGAAGTTATGTGGACTTTTTAGATAATATAATGTTACAGTGCGTAGTGCTTTTCGTCATAGATCGCGAATGGCTTAGAGAACATGCAGAGGTCAACGTTATTTCTTGGCCAGCACGATCCCATGATTCAAACCCGTTAGAAAATATATGCGGTAATGGTAAAAAGATTTATAAAGTCCTAAATTATTAAAGCAATATTGCATGCAAATATGTGACAATTTACGTAGGACAGATATTTATCAGAATGTTGTGGGGTCCATGCGCCGACGTCTACTCTGCGGTATTGAGAACAATGGAGGTCATACAAAATATTAATAATTATTAGCACAAAAACTATTATTAAGTAATTATTCATATTTTGCCCGCCTACTATCATTCTCTCTAAGCCTATTCCCAACTCAGTTGGGGTAGGCATTCTAGTCTAACTAAGATGCGGCTGAGCTTCAATATTTTCTGTGAAGCGACTGCCATCGGACACAACCAAATTGGCGATATCGAAATTCTACAATACTAATTATACTTAATTGGATGTTTATAAAAAAGTACTACTAGTCTTGTTGTTCTAAATATCAAAACTGTAAAAAATAATACTTTGGTTACATAACTTACAAGTAAGTAAACTATACCTACTTAATGATCTTTCTATGTATTACAAAAAATAAATTCAATAACCCAGTTAAGTAAGAAGAAGTAGTTTTTGTGAATTTGGTGAAAAGGGGACGTGCTGGCTATAGGACAAGTCAGTTTAAGATTGTAAGATTGATGTTAAGTTTCAATCCTCTTTTCCTTGCGAAAACGAATACTTAAGCTATAAACCTCAATAAAATTTACATTGAGTAGGCAGGTAGATAGTAAAGATGAAATATATTTAGTTACTTATCAAACATTTTGTATCATTTATTTTCATAACCCGATAATTTTAATCACATAAATAACAATTAATGCCAACTTCATGCAAAAATAATTTATAATTATTCAAAATTAAATATTTGACATAAATATAAAAAATTATTGTCAGTTGGAATCGAACCACTAACATCTCTAATCATTCCGTTCCGATAGTGTCATGCATTAGCCACTTAGCTATCCGTTGACTCACTATGCCTGTTAAATTACTGTATTAGTATCTAATGACTCACAGCAGGTTTAAAGAATAACACAGTTATGAAAACGGACATATTAGGTATTATTATGATTAGTCTATCTTCTATCTTTGTCTAGTAGGCATTTTATATATATTGTTGTACTCTTCTTCGCTATAATATGCATTTCGCACACAAGTAAAAACTACGCGCGACGGTCGCACGGTAAACCATTTTGAGCCTTGATGTGCTACTGCACTTCTGAGCTCTGACTGTACATGCACACGCATTATGGCACCATTGGTTTTTTTACAGTGACAACAGTTTTTATGAAATTATCGTTTCATTTAGCTTTACTGATGCGATGGTGAGTAACTAAATAATTCGAAAAGAAATTAGCATTAGAAGGTTTCTACAGGGCAGGTTTCTACGAGTGAAACGCCTTGGTAATACAAGATGTGTTATCTGCTATCAGGCATTAAAGAATATGGAAATTACCATCGTCCAAATGCAAACGAATACAGCACCACTTTTCAAAGAATACAGCATCAGAAACGACACTATTACTGGTAAGTTTACTTTCACGCCCACACCGCCCATAATGACTGCGGTCTGTCACATTAAATTAGGTAAATATAATCACTTTATCAATTTATTAATAGAAATTCTATAAAGTGCAACTATTGTTGATGAATGCTGATAGATTTATTTTGACATTTCTCTGGATACTATTATGACAATCTGCTTGGACAAGATCTATGAATGTTTAACGGATTTTTTTTAGTTTATGGTTTCTTCTAAACAGTGACTGATTCAACCTTCATCATTCATTCATCATTCTCTGAACCGGGGTCGGCTTTCCAGTCTAACTGTGATGCGGCTGAACTTCGATATTTTCCGTGAAGCGACTGCCATCTGACCTTCACAACCAATGGCGATATCGAAATTCCAAGTTAGACTTTTGAGGGCTCCAACTATCCGTAACGACTGCCATAGATATTTGTATGGCAACCGGGACAGACAGCTTAACGTGCTCTTCGAGGCACAACCAGACCAGCCGCCATATTCATGCATACAACTTTTTGCACTGAAAGGGTATCGAAATCGAACCCGCGCCCCGTGCATAGAAGTGGCGTGCACTACCGCCACGCTACGGAGGATTCAACCTTCATATCAATACAAATATATACTTACCCGTTACCGGTACTCATAAAAACCTCCCTAAAGTTCAAGTTACAAATTTAAAAAAAGAATAACTAGGATTGGTCCAGCCGTCTTTGAGTTTTGCGCTTTGCAAAATATTTCGCGAGTCATTTTTATTTATATACATTATTCATAACACAACATAACATAAACTCACGCCTTTATCCCCGAAGAGGTAGGCAGAGGTGCTAGCACCCACATTTCGCCAGTTTATGTTTAGGTCACAATGTAATAGGTGGCGAGCCTATTGCCATTAACCGGGCACTTATAAACCTGCGATAAATACACACATAACTTCGAAAAGCATCGAAAAGTCATTAGTGTGTGCCATCGTAAACCTGGGATCGAACTCGAGACCTCGTCTCAGCAGTCCATTACCCATACCACTAGGCTACCGCGGTATAATACATATACATTATTCTATCTACGCTGGACATAGGCCTCTCCCAATGTTGGGTGGCTTTGGCCTACTGTTTCCACGCCATACGGGTTCGTACAGCGTTTTATTTCGAGTTTTCCTTCTCACACAGTGATATTGTCTGCGTATATTTCCATTTATCGCCTCTTATGACGCCTTTCGGATGAGATGAGGTGGAGATATTCTTTCTCCATCACATGGATCCAACTTTAGCAGAGATTATTTTTGTACTACTTACGTGGCACACAAGCACACGGCCCAATTAATGGAATTACCTACCGTGTTCTATGGACGTTGGACGTGTCAACACCAGGGGTGGCACACTTAGGTATGCTGCCGACCTCGTAAGAATAAGTATTCTTTTAACCTTAACTGATGAATCTTGCTCTCTGTCTAACAATGTCCGATTCTATATAATTGTTTTTTTAGGATACGTCAGTTTGACTTCACCCCGCTTGATGGTAAGCTGAAGGCAAAGTAGGAAAGAGGGCCATCATTATAAACACGTAAGTGTTACAATGATGGCACTCATCAAATGCTCTTTCACGCCCCGCTTAAAGGACCCAGGACTGTAGGAAGAAGGAAACATGTGAACTGGTAAGGAACTACAAGACTTATGGTGCGGCAGAGGATTTGGGGAGCAGAGGAGGAGATTGAGGTTCATCACCTATTAGGTTCGTAGTACAGAAAATATAGCTAGCAAAACGAGTATGCCCACCCCTTCACGATATAGGTACACGCGTGAAGTAGCTACGATACAATTCAAGAATTCGTAATTGAAGTTTTAATTTTAATGATGCAATTATTACATAATACGAAGCACAGCGTGACAAAGTGTTTACAGAGTTGCAAATAAAATAAAAACAAAACTGTAGTCAGATCATACAATTTGGTTGTATGTGTTTACGTCATCGTCATAGCAATGTAGAGCCAGAGGAGTAAACGTACTCTTATTCCTCTTTTTAATTTGACTTATGTGATTTTAATGGTCAGGACTGGAGCCCCATACACCTAAATTATTGAACTTCAAAGGACCTGGACTTCTGAAGGTCTTTACATGCTTTGATAATTTAATTTAGTCTAAGTAATTATTCACTATTAAATTCATCGGGATATTTACCATGTTTGTCTATTTTGTTGAATAACCGAATACGATCAAAAAGTTCGAGATTTATTGAGTGATGTGAATACCTACAAAAAAGTGAAGTACAACCCGACGGCTCGGACGAATCGTAGCACACTGACCCTGATCGAGAAATGCAGAGACGCAATTGGCGTAGACATGACGGCATACCTATTGAGACCACGAACTTGTCAGCCTCCCAGACTGTATGGATTGCCTAAGGTTCACAAGGAAAACGTCCCGTTACGTCCAATCGTGAGTCAAATTGACTCACCCACGTACCATCTGGCAAGACATGTGGCGGCTGTACTGCAGACAGTGATAGGAAAATCAAGATCCTTTGTAAAAGACTCCCGTCATTTCGTCGAAATTCTACGTGTAAACAATGTGAAGGACAATGAAGTGATGGTCAGTTTTGACGTAGAATCACTGTTTACAAATGTGCCTGTAGCGGATTGCATGGACGTCATTAGAGGTGTTATCAGGGATAACAACATCCCTATGGAATATGCCGACCTTGTACAGCACTGCATAGTCACGAATTACTTCGTATACCAGGGCGAATACTACCTTCAAATAGACGGTGTGGCAATGGGCAGCCCAGTGGCTCCAGTAGTAGCCAACATTTGGATGGAACACTTTGAAAGCCGTGCAATTGCCACTGCCCCTCGGGAGGTTAAACTATGGAAGAGGTACGTGGATGACGTGTTTTGTATACTGGAGGGTGACGAGAGTGTTGTAAAGGAGTACCTGGCACATCTCAACAGCATTCACGGGAAGATCCGGTTCACCTATGAGATGGAAAGGGAAAGAACGTTGGCGTTTCTGGATGTGAAGGTTGAGGTTAGAGAAGATGGTTCTCTGGGGCATACGGTGTATAGAAAGCCCACTCACACTGACCGATACTTGCACGCTGACTCGCATCACCATCCGCGTCAGCTGAACTCTGTAGTGACGTCACTTACTAACCGCGCATACAGTCTATGCGACGAGGAACACTTAGGTACTGAAATTGCACATTTAAGGGGCGTTCTGCGGAGAAACGGTTACAAGGAGCGGATCATACCACCGAGAAGCACACCATCACCTAAACGCCTGGATTATAAGGTTGAAAGACAACCCGCGTATTTACCATACGTGAAGGGAGTGACAGATAAGGTTGCAAATATTTTAAACAAATTCGCAGTAAAAACTATCTTCACTCCTTTCAAAAAGCTGTCACAGTACCTACGCACACCCAAAGACAGGTTTCCACTGGAACATCCAGGTGTTTACAAGGTTGACTGCAGCTGTGGGAGCTCCTATATAGGCCAGACCAAACGGACAGTGTCAAGCCGGATTAAGGAGCACATCAGGGCGGTCAAAAACAACGAGCCACAGAAATCGGCTATCGCACAACACCTATTGGAGGAAGGGACGAATCACTGGATCGAGTTGCATAACCCACAGATTCTGTCGACTGAACGCCACTTTATACCCAGAATGGTGAAGGAAGCTATTGAAATAAAAAAGCACAAAAACTTCAACCGGGAAGATGGTTTTCAACTGGCGAGTGTCTGGCACCCGGTGATTCGTAAGTTCACAAAACCCAAACAAACGCCATCTCCAAAAACCGTGCGAGCCGATACAGTGAGTGTTGTGTGTCGTGATCGAGTGCAATGTGAGAACGCGGACAGTGGTAGTGGTGACGCGCGTAGTAAACGAGTAAGAAAGAGGGTAGACCGATACGGTTGGCCTCAATAACAACTAGCTCGGCGGTCATCAGTACACCGTGATCATGGCGCTTGCAACAGCGCCGAAATATCGGTTATCTAAGTAATTAATTTACTATTATTAGCGGACGCACGTATTGACTAGGTATACATAATAACTGTACGTCTTAACTGTATGTATTAATTGTATATTATAATAACTGTACGTATTAACTGTACGTGCTGACTGTACGTACTAACTGTAGGTATTAAGGCGATATCGAAGTTCCAAGTTAGACTAGTTGGGATTTTGAGGGCTCCAACTACCCGTAACGACTGCCATAGTTGTTTGGGATCGACGACTTAACGTGCTCTCTGAGGCACGTCAATGTGACCCGGAAAGTACCTACCTACTTGCCAACTCACAAAGTTATTTCGAGGAACTCCATAAAATTAGCCAATGTGGATATTGGATTCATCCTTATCATTCATAAACCCGGGAAAACAACAGAAATGTTATCAAAATGTCGGGAATTACGATGAGCTGCAGAAATTCCCGCCCTTTGTCATGTCGGAAATAAATATAATTGTTTTTATTTCAATATAAAGTGTGCATTACTGGGATACAGATAAGTACAATATCATTATTGAACAAAACAAACTCGTTACGTAAATCTATGATTATTATAATTATGATAACTTCTATCCACACTATCACTAGACGGTTCGAAGCAAAAATATGGTGGACTGACTGTATACCGGTTGATTTTATAGTGGTTTTGGAAAAAAAGATTTTGGGCACAATATCGATAGTAAAATCGTAAGGAAGTCCTAATTTTTTTTTCACACTTCCCATACATTTTCTGTTCACTTTTTTTTCTTCTTCAAAATTAAAACTTCCAGTTGATTTTGCTACCGAAACTGTGTGTGAAACAAAATATTCTTTTTCCAAAATCACTATAAAATCACCGTGTATAACCTGACCACTTACTTTTTTTAGCTGTCATACAGCGAACTTACAAAAAAGTGCATTATGCCTATGCCTGAAGTAATACAGAAAATACAATACAACAAAAAGCTATCCGTTCCAAAAATCGAAGTTTATAAAAATTTAATCACGTTTCAAGAACCATAGAATGATTTTTGTTCATCATTTTATTTTGAATACAGAAGGAACATACTCGTAATATAAAGAATATTTTATATTGATAACATTATAATATTTATTATGTAATGTGACCGCGGTAGCCTAGTGGTATGGGTAGGTAATGGACTGCTGAGACGAGTTCTCGGGTTCTATCTCAGGTCTTACCATGGCACACACCAATGACTTTTCGATGCTTTTCGAAGTTACGAGTATGTGTGTATTTATCGCAGATTTATAAGTGGTCGGTTAATGGCAATAGGCTCGCCACCTATTACATTGGGACCTAAACATAAACTGGCGAGATGTGGGTGCTAGCACCTCTACCTATCCCTTCGGGGATATAAGCGTGAGTTTATAAAAAAAACATAAGATATCGTTGGTTTAGAAAAAGATAAAGCATCTTCTATAGTTAAAATTAACTTCGGAGAAGATGAGGTTATCAGATACTCTCGAAAACTTGTAAATACACTCTGTTTAAAGCATTATCAATGTTATTTTCTGTGCAGTAAAGTTTATCATGCCAAGAATAACACTTCGTGTGGATTTCACACTGATAATATTCACAGAATTATAAGAATAGGTATGTACCTATTTACTTACTTAATGATTTTTAATTAGGACATTGAGTGCAAACAGAGATTCTACTAATTGCCAACCACTGTCTATACACAGAGATTCAAAAAACTGCCATTGAAATCTTGTCATTACCGTTATCGGATTAATGTGAAAATTAATAGAAAAATAGTTCTTCATGACGTTTAATTTCTAAATTAACACTACTACTAACAGCAGTTAATTACAAAATTCAGTGACACTTTTAAATCTCAGTGGTTTGACAATGATTGAAAATTACAGTACAGACAGCCCGTACAACTCGGCGGTTTCTTAATTTTATTTATATCGTGCTCTCTGAAGTACAGATATCGATGAGAGATCTTTATGAATGGTCACCCATTGGTGTTCGCGGGAATGTTTATTAGGACACGTATTCAAAATTCAGATTACGTAGTCACAATCTATTAAGAGAAGGCCTAAGTCTAACCTATAGTATTACTTAGCTTAGTCATCCCTTTTAAGCCTCTACTTAGTACCATCTCATCACCATCATCGTCAGTCTCGGTCAAATCCGAAGCTTTCCACTTCGCAAAATGACCTCCGTTCCCCATGAGCGCGGGGCTGGGGGTGACGGGTGGAGCCACCTGTCACCCTGGCAGCGCAATGTGCCCGGAGGCTAGACGGGGACACCGTGGTCCCCACATCCGAAGGGGTCTGCCGGAGTGCACGGGATATGTTCGCTACTATCTCACCGCCGGCCGGCAACTAGAGACCGTGCATGACTCGTGCATTTTGTTCGGTTCGAGTCCGACATAACCTCTCACACCGGCTCCGGTGGGATTGGTATCCGTATTTCGCGCACGAAAAAAAACCCTCTTTATTTGGAGTCCAGAGGATCCTCCTTCCGACTTATTGTTACACCACGCACGATTTCGGAAATCTTGGAAAGAAAAAAATTTAAAACCCGTTCAATCCAAAACATTAATTACTACGCACTGTGACAGCTACATGCGGGTAATACATATCAAAACAACAACATCTGGCCAAGTGTTATCAGTTACAATGGCAGTGATGTCCAGCGCAGTAGGCGTATAGCTATATTAGATAAATACACTGACAAATGGTTTGAATCACCAGTTAGACGGCAACTTGTGGGTGGACAACAGTGTAGATAGTGCATGAATGCGGTTGATTTAGCAACGATTTTAAAATATTTTTCTTGTTTATATATTTGCAAAAATGTATTGCGATTGGCCTTTGCTTGGACGGTGCTGTTTTTGCATGCCTCTACGGAGAGGTGTGCTGACATTTGCATACCTAAATCTTGTAAGTACGATCTTCGTGTGATTCGCATTCGGATATCCTAATTATAGTGTCTGTGTAACGTGTGTTTCAATGCGTTTGTTTGTGATAAACCTGCTTTTTCGGTTTCTGGTCAAGGAATAGTTTAGTTTGTGTCAATTAATGTGTTACTCCAGAAGGTTTGAGTTCAATATCAGGTCACCTTTATCTGAGCTATCACAGTTATTATTACAATGATGGAAATAAACGTGTTGCGGAAACTATCTTAAATGAAATTATTGTTAACTCCAGTGAAGAAGGATCTTATTATTAGCCCGATCTCAAAACCTATAGGATGTTCACTATTAAATATGACGGGATTTTATCATGCTTGTTGGTTTTATGGTGTAACCAAACGCCATGCTGACGGTACACCGTATAACAAGAATAGTAATAGTGAAGTATGTGACCATTTTAATCTAAAATCACCCATAGGATATGCCCATTGGTTACTTCGGCTGTTTGTGACTCAAGTAAAACGCTGATTAAAACAGCTAAATAATACTTAAATAAATATTCTAGGACAATCTACACAACGCCACCTAAACCCATGGTAAGCATAGTTTAACTAGCTTGTGTTACGGGTTTTAGAATGCGGATAAAATACTTAGATATTTTTTTTTATAAATACATACATATTATGTATAGAAACACTCAGACCAATGCAGATATTCATATTCATGAACACAAATATTTGCACTGAGCGGGAATCGAACCCGCGCCTCCTGCGTAGCAGTCGCGTTCACTACCGCCACGCTTTGAAGGTCGTTATGGAGCTAAATGTATGTAGCAAAAATTTTGTACAGAGACACTAGACACTAGACAACATCTGGAATACCACATTTGCCACCAATTCTGAAATCATATGAGTAGCTGGAACCCTATCAGTTACGGACAGACAAAATGTGCGACCATTCGCTAATAATACTTGTATAACATTTTATTTACGGAAGTGGAATACAACTTATATTGTGTCAAAGTTATTAGTTCAAGTTAATAGTGTTTTCAAAGTGCAATAAACATAATATGATATAAGTAACAGTGACAAGAACGTAAAGAAGACATTTTGGGTCATGGGTAGGGGAGTCTCAGAGAGGACGATTTTTGAACCAACGTCGCCTGAAAGCCGATACAGTGTGCACCAGAGTGCATCCTATAGTCTCGGATCCTTCGTAAAAAACAACTGTCGAGGCCAACAATGTGGGGACCGCTGTGGCAGGGACAGCACCTGTATCGGCGGCCATCACGTTCTGGGGACAATTTGACGACCTAATCTTAAAACCAAAAGTTGATTACGGATGAGACTTAGTCACAGACTTCCTTGCCGAGATTAGGGGTCAGGGCTTAGGTGTACGTTACGTAGGTATTTATTTTTTCCATAGAGCACCTTTTTCTGGAATTATTTTCTTCTGCTAATCACCCGGGTGAATTATAAAAAAATATTAGTGGTTGAATTATATTAGTGAAAATAATTAGCAACCGAAATTTCTTGTGTTCTCGTTAACCCTTCATCAAAATAGTTTCTCTTTTCAGTGACAGCCTATGTGGCGTGGTAGTACTGAACGCGAATGCTACGCAGGAGGCGCGGGTTCAATCCCCGCTCAGTGCAAATATTTGTATGCATGAATGTGGCTATTTGCACTGGTCTGGTCGTGCTTCGGAGAGCACGTTAAGCCGTCGATCCCGGTTGCTATAGGAAAATCTATAGTAGTCATTACAGGTAGTTGAAGCCCTCAAAAGTCCGACTAGCCTAACTACAGAACTTCGATATCGCTAATTTGGTTGTGGAGGTCCCAATAACAATTGCTTCACGGAAAATATCGAAGTTCAGCCACATCTTAGTTAGACTAGAAAGCCGACCACAACTGAGTTGGGAATAGGTTCAGAGAATGATGATTTTCTCTTTTTAGGTCTTCAGTGCTTTCATGGTCGGCATCTACAGCTACTCCGTCCACACCGACTATGGTCTCTTCGCTGTGTACCATGGAGCCGCCTTCGACATCCCAGCCGAATTCTGCGTAGCTATCTACTGTATAGAGTTGATTTTCAACGCAATACTTATTTATGGAGCTCATAAGGTAATCTATGTCTGTAAGTCTGAAAATTAAATTCAGAATTTTTACTAGTGTTTGGGCTACGTTTTTTTTATCGTGCGAATACTCCCCACCACGTGAGCCGGTTGGATAGATTATGTCCGACTCGAACCGACTAAGATAGTAGCCAATATATCCCTCGCACTCCGACAGACCCGAGGCCTTCTCTTCGAGATGACCCCCGTTGGAACCTTCGTCGGAGTGTTTGGGCTACTGGATAGTCTAATTTGTGTTATACTCATAAAACATCAAGACTTTTCCTCTTTACAATTAGGATTGGTATCATGTTTCCACAAGCCATGATCTTGATTAATATGAGGTACCTTTCGCTACGATATTTTGATTCCTACTTATTAGATGTTTTATTAAAAGGCAGAATAAGAGCTAGGTGCTTTTGTCCTGCCTGTTCTTGAAACGTCCTAAATGTAAATGACTTATATAGCATACACCAATACTACTTATTGTTAACAATTGTCAAACCACTGTGTCGTGTTCGTTATATGGTTTGATTTACTCTATACCATAAAATTTAATTTTAGATTTTTAATTACAAAGCAATATAGTCTAAAATTCTATTGATCTTTTTGTAGTATCAGTGGTTTGAAAATGGTCTACAATTAGTAGAAACAACGAAGCCCAGGTCGACCCTTACAGTATTCCCCATTTTCATTTACCTCATGATTTTGTAAAAGACAAAGAAGAAGTGGTAAAGGAAGATGAATAAATTCGTTCAAATATTTATCATACAATATTTTCCTTTATTGTAATTATCGCACTGAGGGTCAATCAGTCACCTTTATTAAAGAAGTTCATAGTCTTTAAGACTATATCCATAAAGGCTAAATTAGCATGATGTGCTGATAATGCTCAATCTTGAAGATTTATATGTTAAACATTTGCTTTAAATCAAACAAGGCATAATATTTTATTATTAAATTGATTGCACTGAAGTAATTTGTATAGGAAGCAGAAATTTTCTGAGAATCCAACAATGTTATGTACATATTTATACTTTTTAAGCTACATACAATAACACACTTGCTACAGCTACTTGTTATACTATTGAAGTAGGCAGATTAATATATCTTTTCTCAGAACTCCATTTAATTTTAATATGCCTACCTATATGTAATTTATCTTCCAATACAGGAATATTGTAATGAAATGTTAGGATAATATACATAAAAAAGATTTAACCGTCTCCAATCTTTTGTTAACACTATCTGTCTTTTTCAGAAAATCATCATACAACTGAAAATATACTACTATTTCTCATTGATGACGGTTGTGGCGACGTTCATGGTTCAAATTATAGACATCATTGCTGCTATGACGAATCGGATGAGGTTACACATGCTCTTCGAAATTGGACCCCTCATGTTTGCCTCTATCTGTAAGTTCAAAATAGTTATTGATTTCGTTTACTTCTTAATCATCATGGAGACTTTTTCCCTTATTACATCCAAGGTAGGACACGACGGTATATCCGTCCCAATCGAGCAGTCCGACTGGGGAAGTACCTCCACCCTACAGAATATTGCCGTTTAATAACCTTGTGTTGTGTTTTCGGTGGTGAGTATGGCAGCCAGAGCTCACTAGAGAGGTTTTGTGTGGTCAGCGGGAAAACCAAAGGCTTATCCTACACCTTTTGCGCTGACGACACAGAATGTCTCTGTTCTTACAGGGGTTGCGGCACGAGTGTTATTCCTCTAGTGTTATACTCGCCCATAGGCCAAGGTAACCACTTACCATCAGGTAGGCCGCGTGCTTGTTTGCGACCTAAGTTGTATAAAAAAAATAAGGTCAAGTTGAACTTGGAGCTCTGCGACCACTTTCCAGCTTTTCTTTCTCCATTTCACAAGACTTTGGGCGTCAATAACAGTGTGACCATTGACAGGTATTACAACGTGTACATTGGCACTCGAATGATTAAGTAGGTACAGATTCATTTCGACTTCAAGCATTTAATATAATTTATATGAATCATCATAAAATACATTTACCAGTAAAGAAACGTCATCGCTTAAACTCCGGATGAACTAATAAAGTGCCTTTTGGCTCGTGGTTGAAGTTAAAGTACTAATCATATGGTCCATATAAGTGGTCAAAGCCACGATGATTACTATGATAGCAACACCAGTAGTGTCATTTAATTCACAAACAAGCTTAGTTAGATAGAAATAATACTACTTTAAACATATTCCATCGCGAACATGATCTCCCCGCGGCTTTCACTGGTTACATATAAATATGCAAACGAAACGTCATAATCAATGTTAATAATAAAAAAGTATGAAATAAATGAAACAAAACAAACAAACAATGAAATTGCAACTTTGTTAATTGTAAATAATAAGCTTGATATGGACCGACGACAAGACAATCATAAGGAACCGGGTGACTAAGATAGCCAATAATCAATGGAAATGTAAAAATCATAATAAATGAGAATTTCCAACGTATAAACTGAAAAAAGAAAACAATATCATACAAATCCAAAAAGAGGAACAATATCATCTTTTTGAACGGCTATTAAAAGTTGCTGTAAATAAAATAGTATTATCATAATTAATATTCCATGAATAAAAGTATAACAGAGATTTAACATCATCACATAATGAACTAGCCTTTTTGTTTCCAGACAGACATTCATATCGTATTACAATGAGAGTTTGCTATCAATAAGCCCGAATATAATGAATATTATACCTACAGTTTTCGTGTGACCTTACGAATTATATATCATGTTTATCATACAATAACTGTGCTGAATTGAATCACATTTAGAACAAATCAATAGGGAGGGGGGAGTATATATTCCCAATATATATTTTCTTGTAATGGACTTCTGCCACACGTAGTTTTATACCCTATCTTGAATCACATCGGAATCCTACTTCTGGGTAGTGCTCTGCATTGACTTTAGGCCCCAGAGATTGAAGGGGTTTGGACTACTAAGCTGGTCAGTTAGGTTGGTTAGGGCGTTTTATTGAGTTTTATCAATGTCAATTTCAATTCTTTGCTTGCTGATTTTTTTCTTTAATTTTAATCTATATTAAGACCAGAGGTCGCTTTAATCTTTTTAAATTGAACCTTATTTAAAACACACATTTATTTCATTGCAGGTATCCAAGTCTACCTCATAATACTAGTAAGAAGTCTTATCAGAAAGCTGGATATATCTGCATCACCAAACGTATATGACAATCCGTTGCAGCAAATCGTTTATGATGGCAAAGTTGAAACAAATGGAGTGTATGATTCAACTGTAGTTCCAGTGGAAGTTTAAGCATGAATAGATACTAAATTGCTAGTTGATATACAGTATAAGTTTATAAATGAAACTACAGTTAATCTAGACCAAAAAATAGATGTAAGTAAAATGATCCTGAATACGATAGTGTGTGTGTGTGTGTGTGTGTGTGTGTGTAGAATCTTCTAAAATTAAAGAACGTGATTGGTTTTTGGTTCAAAGGTTTTGAGACGTTATAGCTTGGTTCCACTTTTTTTCATATTCATATTCACTGTTAAATCTATTGGGATATTTACTATGTTTGTTGATTTCATTTAACAACCGATATTTCGGCGCTGTTACAAGCGCCGTGAGTATCCCGTGATCATGGCGCTTGCAACCACGCCGAAAAATTTATTCTTGTGGGTGTATAAAAATCTCAATCTTTTTTAACATTTTAGCTACTTAGGTGTCTTTAAAATCTATCTTGCTTTTGTTGCTGATAAGATTTATCTTTTTGACCAAGATTATTTCCTGTTCAAATTTAATTAATATTGATACGGAATTACTGCCTGCACAGAGGGATCAATGAGACATAGCAATTATAGAAAACCAGTGAGAGAACTTGGCTTTAATCAAATATAGAAATTAGCACACTTCTTCTTCTTAAAATGCTTCTTTTGCAATTAGATTCCCCGCAATTTTGCCAATATCAATTAGTAAATGAAATACAAAATTATTAATGGCGAGACGCCAATGTCAAGTTTTTCAAGAAAATCTTCCAGAGCCACGTTAGCCACGCCAGTAAATTTGTTCCCGTGTTGGATACACGAGGATACACCCCACGAGATAAGCTAGTCGATCAGGACGTGTAGTTGGATTTTAGGGAGCATTAGCATAGGTACCTACTTTAGAACATTAGAATGAAAATTAGCATAATGATAATATTATAAATGACTAGCAAACCCGGCGAACTCCGTTTCGCCATGTAAAATGATTTTCCCGCTTTTCTGTTGAAAATTTTCCTAAATTTTCTTTGCTATAAACCTCACGGAGCCCGAGACCTTTCCAAGGAATGCAAAACCGTGGAAATCTGTTCGTGTGTTCTGGAGTTATAGCGTCAGGAAGGAAAACCCGACTTATTTTATATAGTAGATAACCAAGTAGAGATTAATAAATCATGAAATAAGATTATACTCGCATAGCAATCAATAGATTATCTGTCCACTATTCTTATTTAATAATTTATTTATTTATTTAATTGTTTTTTTTTATATTTTATTTTATGTATTTAATTGCTTGGCTGAACGACGAGTGCACGTCAAGATATTCTTAACCAAATGTATCAAGTATCGATTTTGTTTCTAACTTTTCGTTATTAAGTTTATCCTCATTTTATTTTAGGAGTACAATGTTATGTTGTGTGATATTAATTTACATCTTACTACTATTTGCTGTGAATATATTTTATACTATCTTTTTTTAACTTTGAATCTTCTTTAACATGTTTTTATGACAATAGTTAGCCTTATTATCAATATTCTCTGAGCCTATATGGGGTCGGCTCTCTAGTCTAACTAAGATGCCACTGATTTTCTATCTTTTCCGTGCAGCGACCGCCATCGGACCTCCACAACCAAATTGGCGTTATCGAAGTTCTGTAGTTAGGCTAGTCGCACTTTTTAAGGGCTTCAACTACCCGTAACGACTGCCATAGATGTTCGCATGATAACCGGGACCGCCGGCTTAACGTGCTCCCCGAGGCAAGACCAGACCAAGTGCAAATAGCCATATACATACATACAAACGTTTTGTACTGTGCCCATGACTATAGCTAGCCTTTTGTCGGAAAAATATATAGATTATAGTGTCCACTTAATTTAAGAGAGTTGACCAAATTGTCAAATATGCTGTGTATAAAGTCTAGTAAAAGCCATTTACACTGTAAGAACAGCGACCAGAATTTTCCATCAATTAACACTCCTTTGTCTTCAAATGATTGTAAACCTTTTCTCCCGTAGATAAGATTGAAAATGGTTTGTAATATTTTGCATTAAAAAAACCCCTGGTCGCTACTCTATCAGTAGTAATTGAAGAAGAGTCTCATTATATGAAAATATACAGTAGTCCCGCGTTCTCAGTGGGTTTTGACATTATATTTTTTGTAAATAGTGTATTATAATATGTTTTTAATGAACAATGTGATAAGCAATAAATTATAAAATATATTTTATGTATTTTTTTATTGGTACAAGGAAAATAGGCAGTTTATTTACGATTGTACTATCACTACTTGTTATAAATAAATATGAAACTGTCAACAGATGATAAGATGATTTAATGCCTACGTTAAAGTATGATGATATGACCTTTGACCCTCAGGCTTACTAAAAGTATGATAAGAAAGTATGTAAAATTACTTTATTTATTTATAAAGAAAAAAATAGAACGATTTTATAAACTACGCGCAGAAGGCAATATACAATGATATAGGTTATAATCCACAGATTGTTTAACACAACCGCAGTAGCCTAGTGGTATAGTAGGTAGGCAGAGGTGATAGCACCCACATTTCGTCAGTTTATGTTTAGGTCCCAATGTAATAGGGGTGAGCCTTTGCCATTAATCGGGCACTTACAAAACCTGCGATAAATACACACGAGTAACTTCGAAAAGCATCGAAAAGTCATTGGTGTGTGTCATGGAAAACCTGGGATCGAACGTGAGATATCGTCTCAGCAGTCCATTACCACTAGGCTACCGCGCCATCACAATTCACAAAATGTAGTTCTGGACCTCAATTTTTCTAATCGTTAACCTACCACTAAGATTACAAAACTTCTAAGACAGAAAGGAGTCGCCGAACCGCTGGGTTAGCATTGAAGGGATTATTAGGTACTTACTAGCTGACCCGCGCAACTTCGTCTGTGTCACCCCGTTTTTGTTACATTTTTCACTTCTGCTCCGCACTAGTTGTTGTAACATGATGTTATTTTATGAACCTTCCTCTTCAATCACTCTATCTATTAAAAAAACTGCATCAAAATCGGTTGCGTAGTTTTAAAGATTTAAGCATACACGATAATGTACAGGGAAAGCGACTTTGTTTTATACTATGTAGTGATGATGTTGTATAACTAGCTATATGTTTCAGTATTCATAACACATATAAGTTTATCTATAATCCACCAACGCAACAAAACAGATGGCCCGGCCTTCTAATGTTCATCGTGCGATCTGCACTGGTTGGGTCGGACATTGCTCTATGATGTTTCCTTCGGTTACTGAGGAGATTCTCAGGACGTACTGTGTTGGAGGAATTGGACATTATTGCTGTTGGTTTGTAGTATGCTGTCAGAATGAAGGTTGATATCGAAATGCAATCACAGCGTGTTTTTCCGAAGCCATCAATATATTAACAGCTATCGGGAATGCTTTGAGTCTTCATTTTCGGCAATATTGCAAGTACCAAAGTCACGAAGTATTGCAGCACGATAAAATGTTACTTTATGGCCTCAGTAACCTTACCACGGGTGTAATCCAGTTCTTATTAGCGGAGTGGAGGACTAAGACCAAATGGGGTTGTGAAAATAAAACAGTAGAAATTTGCATGAAATGTCATTAGGTAGGTCTTTCGCGGACTAGTGTCTTTTTGTCACTGTCACTTTTCAAATTGGATAAAAGCAGCTTTACACGTGGCAAATGACAACCTCACTGACAGTCACTAGTGCGTGAAAGCCCTTTGTGGAGGAACGGGATGTGATGTCCCTTCAACACAAAGGGAGGATCCTCCGACAAGGCAAAGTGATCACGCCTGGCTGCCACGCGGCCCAACGGATGTCGTTGGGTTGTTGTATGTATATTGTACCAGCGCGAGAACTTCGCTTTCGCGATGCAGAATCCAGTGTCGTAGTAGTTACTCTTGCTGTCGCTAGATAGCGCTGGGTACATGTGGTATCGCCACACCTTCAACGATTTTATTATTATCTAGGTCGTATATGGAAAAAAATAACAAACGCTTGATATGTAGAAAATATTTTTGAGTTTTATTGAATAATATTATTACATTTTATTCAGCGCTACTTAGAACCAGAGTAAGCTTAGCTAAACTAACTAGAGTGTGGACGAACATAGTCAATCTATCTACATTCTAGCTAGTTCAGCTATGCTTACTTTTACTTAACACAATGTAAAGGAGATCATGTCAAATTTAAAGCTTTCAAACCTAAAAGGTATTGAGTAAATACCTACTTATTTAATACACTTATAACAATGCAAATTATACAATTAGAAAATGAATTAGATACAAATAAACAACAGTAGTCTTAGCACGAAATACTATCGATTTCGTAATGTGAAGGTATCGACAGAACGGAGCATTGCGATTGGCGGGCTACACACGCACACAGGTTCACAAGAGGCAGACTGCCAATCACAATGCTCCGTTCTCTCGAAACCTTTACATTACGAATTCGATAGGAGTTCATGCTAGTGTTACAGGTATACTTTTTGTACGAAGCGGATTTCGAATGACGGTAACATAATAATATGACTTCTCATTTGAACTCTTTGCCGCTACCCAACGGGCTCCATAATCATCACTGATGCGACTTGTACTTCAGATGAATCTTTAAGAATTAAAGTACATTCTGAATCCGATGCACGAATACGAAACCTAATGGACCCGGCGTTTGCAAGTTTTATAATCTGGCTTCTCACAAGAATAATGACGTATACGTGGACAGCTGAAAATTAAATTAAATTTGATTATCTGGAATATTTTGTTAAAGAAATTAGTACCTACGTGTTAGTTATGAGTGGGTTCACTTCAGTAGTGTAATATCCAGGATTCGAATTCAAGACCTCTCGATCATAAGGTTGTCTCCTTAACCACTAAATTTAACATAACATAACATAAACTCACGCCTATATCCCCGAAGGTGTAGACAGAGGTGCTATCACTACCTACATTTCGCCAGTTTATTTTTAGGTCCTAATGTTATAGGTGGCGAGCCTATAGCTATTAACCGGGCACTTATAAACCTGCGATAAATACACACATAGCTTCGAAAAACATCGAAAAGTCCTTGCTGTGTGTCATGGTAAAACCTGGGATCGAGCCCGAGACCTCGTCTCAGCAGTCCATTACCCTATTTATAACATCGATCTTAGTGTTCACTTACTTGCCTTTTCTTCCCTTTTTTGTTTATCTTTGAGTGTAGTTACTAACAAAAGGATGAATTTTATGTTACTAACCTCATATATACTACAAAAGTCTGCAATAAAGAATTAATTCATAGTGTTTATAATGTTCGGGACTTCACGCGATATTTTTTTTTTTTTTTTTTTTATTTAACAATATTCATATAAACATGGTCACTATGGCAGGTGATGTACATGGTTGACAAAAAAACCCTTTCGGGTTTGTCTAGGCAACCGCGGTTACATTCGAATCGGGCTTATTTCTACACCCTATTACGATGTATATTCAATAGGTATACATATGCTTTTTTTTTTTTTTTTTTAAATAACTTTCAACCTTATTACACCAAAATAAATTTAACTTACACTTTTGCGTTATATATATTTTTGAACTTACTTTTGCCGACGTTTCGGATGCGTTGCAGCACCCGTGTTCACGACTTGACTGGACACGACAAGAATTAATTATTATTATACTCACCAAAATGAATGAGAAGAGTCAATACAGCGAATCCTGTTACACGTCTATAGTGATTAATATCATTTTCCTTATGGATGTCTATCAAAACAGCTATGCACAGCAAGCCCAGCATGCATGTGAACCCCAGTAGAGCTATACTGTACAAGTAGTAGGCTCTGAGTGGCTTTACTTTTCTCTGGGAACAATAACGTTAGCATTAATAACATATCTTACATATCTAATTTGTACACCATATGAAATGGTTGGACATAGTGCACTGTTATTTAATTTTAACATCTTTTGTAATACCTATGTTTCACAAAGTAATAAAATAAATAAATAAATAAATAAATTACCATCAGCTAGTAGTGTCGGTGGAATACCTTTACGCGGTGCACCCTTTTTTCCGTGCGCAAATTCCCCGCGGACATCACCCACCAAAAGTCGGTGGAGGTGGTTATGTCGGATTCGAACCGACCAAAACGCACGCCGTCCATGAGTCTTTCATTGCCGGAGGTGAGATTATACAAGACAAATCTCTCGCACCTCGGCAGACCCGGGGACATCTCTTTGAGATGACCCCCTTCCCCTAATGTGGGAACCATGGCGTCCCCATCTAGCCCCCGGATATAAGGAGGCGCACTTTGCGCCGCCGTCGAGGCCTGCTTCTGCTAGGGTGACAGACGGCTCCACCCGTCACCCCCAGGCCCGCGCTCATGGGGGACGGAGGCCTTTCCGCGACCTTCGACGTCCGAGTCACCTTCATTCATAGTCGCCTTCGCTTATCGGTGCACCCTGGCCAACAGTACCGGCACCCTCCTCCTACTCCCAGTTTAGCAGAAGAAGTTGCTACTACATTTAGCTGATTATTTAAGCGTGACGGGAAAAAGCATCTTATGAGGCCGTCAAGCTGAGCGCCACCAATGTAACACTCTGCGTGTTTGAAATGGTGACCCTCTATCCTGAGACTTTGCCTTCAGCTTACCATCAGGTAGGGTGAAGTTGAATTGACGTTCCCTAAAAAAAGATATTCTTATTTCCCAATTCAGTTGTGGTTAACTTTCCAGTTTAACTATGGTGCGGCTGTACTTCGATATTTTCTGCAAAGCAACTGACATCTGACCTCCACAAATAAGGATGATATCGAATTTCTGCAGTCAGGGTGGTCGTATTTGCAGGGTTCCATCTCCCTTTAAAGACTGCCATGTATATCACCAACAAATATGTTCGTATGGTAACCGGCACTGAGGACTCTAAATGTGCTCTCTGAGGCACAGAAACACCCATGCCAATGAAAATAGATATACATATTCATGCATATAAATATTTGCACTGAGCTTGCATACTTTTATGCTAGTTGGGAACTATTTTAATACACTCTAACACCCTTTTTTTTCATTCATAAAATGCCCACTGATACCACCCACACCAAAGTCGGTGGAGGTGATTATGTCGGACTCGAACTGAACAAAACGCACGTCTTAGATTGCCGGAGGTGAAATTATACAAGACATATTTCTCATACCCCGGCAGACTTTGAGATAACCCCCTTACTCTAATGTGGGAACCATGGTGTCCCCATCTCGCTCCTGGATATGGGGTACCACTTTGCACCATCATCGTGACTTGTTTTTACTAAAGTGACAGGCGGCTACACCTGTAACCCCCAGGCCTACGCTGATGGGGCACGGAGCTCATTTTGTGTCCTCCAACTACCCAGTCGCCTCCGCTAGATTTTAACACCTAATAATGGTAGTTACTTACCTTATGAACTCCAATTAAAAAGATGAAGTGAAATATAACATCCACGATCAACAATAATACGATAATAAGAAACATTGTTAGATTTATAAAATGGTATGTTGTCTGCAATCTTAAAGCGTAAATGACTGCTGGTATAACTTGTGAGTAGAAGTAGACCAGTAACATCCACGCTATTGTCTGAAATGGAATAAATTAAATCAGTTTTATTATAGACTCTGTATAAGGGTTATACCCTTTCTGGTATGTCAGTAGTGAAGTGTGAGTTTGATCCTCGCTTAGAGCAAATATTTGTATGCATGAATATTGCTATTTACATTGGTCTTGTCGTTAAGCCGTCGGTCCCGGTTGCCATACGAACATCTATGACAATCGTTACGGATAGTTGGCGTGTTCAAAAGTCCGACTAGCCTAACTATAGAATTTCGGTATCGCCAATTTGGTTCTGGAGGTCCGATTGCTGTCGCTTCACGGAAAATATCGAAGTTTAACCGCATCTTAGTTACACTAGAAAGCCGACCCCAACTGAGTTGGTAATATGCTCAGAGAATGATGAGTTTTATTGTAGACATGCAAACTTGCGAGCTATGAAAAGGGCTATGCTCTGAATTTTTCTGCGAGATCGAAAATGTAATAAAAGTTGTTGTTGTCTCATTCAGACACAAAAACGCAAAATGGCAATTTCCTATGTATCGTTTAATATTAGTTACACACAAAGTGGTTTATTGTTTATTTTGTGATATTACTAGTACCTATCTAAATGTTCCAATAGAAGCCGATTATTTCTAACTACCCGTAACGTATGCCTACCGGTACTCTCCAAGGCACGACCAGACCAATGCCAATAGCTGGATTCATGCATACAAATATTTACACTGAGCGGGGAATCCAGTGTAGCAGTCGCATTCACTAATTCACTACTGCCAAGCCACAGAGGCTGTCAAAGAAGAATGATATAATAATTTGATTTTTAAAATAAAAATTGTGTATCGTGTACTTACCAATTTAAAATAGCCCCAGGCAATCAAACCCCGTCTTAAGGGTACACAAAAGCAACAATTTCTTAATATTGGAACTTCTGTACGCATCTTGGCAGATATTTTTTCTTCTAAAAACTGTTTTAAGTGTAGATCCTCTTCAATATCACCTTCACGAACACAAGAGTAAAACAATATGAACGGTATTGTAACCAAACGTATCAAAGATATAGTTTCGGAAACGACTATTCCTTATTAATGTCGTTTGTCTACTAATATTCATCGAGCTATGATTGTAATAGACATTATTTCCTAATTATGTGTAAACGAGTCGATAATTATTAGTTTTGATGATAGATAATGACTTATAAATTGTATGGAAATCAAACTAAAAAGATCTTTTAGTGGCCATCTTGCTCACAATATTAGTTAATTACTACTATTACATGTTTTAACTTTGCTTTTCATATTGGCTTTTTTGCAGTGTTTTGTTTCCATGGAGATCTAAGTTGACTATTTTTAGGCATCAGGCTTAACAAGAAACTCACTTTGGACTTTATTTAGACTACACTTACCGCGAAAACCGGGGTAGCCTAGTGGTATGGACTGCTGAGACGAGGTCTCGAGTTCAATCCCAGGTTTACCATGGCACACACCAATGACTTTTCGATGCTTTTCGAAGTTATGTGTGTATTTATCACAGGTTTTTAAGTGCCCGGTTGATGGTAATAGGCTCGCCACCTTTTACATTGGGACCTAAACATAAACTGGCTAAATGTGGGTGCTATCACCTCTACGTTTGTGTTGTTATGTTTAGACTACACTTGAGCACTTGATTACATATCGGTGTTCAATGAACAACCTAAACAATTACATCAACCAAATCAAAGGGTGTCACTATCAAAGTTGAAGTCAACATAATTTAATCTGTAGACTATTAAAACGGCGTTTACAAAACAATGTAATGAACGATACAATTAGGTACATTAATAATTAAAGCTCTTCCTATTAATCGCACCCTCTCTTTTTCTACACAGAAAAACACGTGCAGGGCTTACATGTCACCCGCATACGGTGCGGAATATTCCATCAAAAACCAAGCGGTTCGGTGAGTGTTTCCACTGCCGCACCATTAAGTCTTGGAAATCCTTACCCACTCACGGGTTTCCTGCTTCCTCAGCCCCAGGTCCTTTAAGCGGGGCGTGAAATAGCATCTGATGCGGCCGTCAAGTGAGCGCCACCATTGTAACACTCTACGTGTTTGTAATGGTGATCCTTAGGGGGAGGGGGGGTACATTGATGCACAAAAATTCAAAACTCAGTTTGATGTACTTGTAGCGTTATATTTCAACATTTTTTTTGACGTATGGATAGCTCAGTTATTCAATTTAAATTTTTGGTATGAAATACCCGCTAAAAGTTATCAGTAATAAAGATATTTTGGATTCAATGAAAAAACGGTTTTGCATCATTCTGCCCCACCCACGGGGCACTTTGATACATAGGGTGGGGCAGTTTGATACTTAGTTCAAAACTAGAAGAACTATACGATATTCCACGATCTTTACTGATGTATTGCTTAAAATGAACAAATAAAACGCATATGATTGATTATCACAAATAATCAAGATTGGATTTTTGTGTTGCTCGAAGTTAAGCGTTGAATGTGCTTCAAAACCTGTATAAACAACTCTGATGTTATACAGCCACTTCTGTTTGCCAATCCTAGGCTTCCATCAGGAGCACCATTTAAAAAATGATCTTGAAATGAACTCTTGGAAAGACAAAAACTGGAGGAAGAGAAGAACCAGTTGCAGTAATAATTTCACAGAAAGTCATTAGCTCCCCGCGTTCAGCAGCAACTATTTGTCCTACTTGTCTTGTTTCCTTTCAGCCAAAACTTTAAAATTGTATCTTCTCATTACACGTTCGTAATTGTCATGGAATTGATTTACAGCAGTTTTATCAAAAGCAAGACTTCTTGCTGCGCTAGTGTTCTCTCGTCTTTGGAGACTCAATTCTGGATTCCTTTTCCTAAAGCTTGCTGCCCAAATTTTTCCTGCGCATTTGTTTTCTTGCCAAGATTTAGTATATTTACACCCAGAGTATTCCGCTTACTCGTACGCCAAAGTCAAAAGCTGCTTCAGGGTAAGACCGTAGTGCATTTTACTGCAATTTAATAAATATTTAGTCGATGTTTTTTCTGGTTCTTTTGAAAAAAACTTGTGCAACGGTATATTTTGACCCATAGATGTTCGATGACGGTGTACTTGATGGTAATTCAGCGTGTGATGAAGACGATTCTGCATGTGCCATCTCCACAGATGGCATGTGCCATCTTCATCATCAGCAGCTGCTGCTGATGGTGAAGATGCTGTATGTGTAGAAGACAAAGTCCTGGTTGTTCCAAATGATTGCCTAATCTTTTCTATACGATGTTGTAAGGTTGCAGCTTAGATTCCATATTTGTTAGTCGCTTTGCGTATGGATAAGGTCTTTGACAATACGTCACGTATAGCATCTTTTACACTCTCTTCGTCAATGTCTTTCCTGTTAGTCTTGGGTTTATAGGTGTTTATAGGACCAACATCTACAAATAAAAGATAACATTATTTAAAAACGGGGCACTTTCATACACAGACGGGGCAGAATAATACACTGAAGGGGCAGATTGATACGTATCATTGTGCCCTGCACCTTACTGAATCAAAGTGCCCCACAGACGTTTTTTTACAAACAATTAATTTATTGATTTACTATTAAATATTTTACTAAAAACATTATTCAAAATCACATTTGTATATAATCACTTACCTTTGGTAAAATAAAACCATAAAAACTACTATTAACTTGACTGTAATACACGTTCATATATCACGTAAAATTTTAATCAGTGGCAGCACAAACACATTTACACCTGTCGAAGCCGAGCGGAGAACTGGCAGCGACCGTCGTCACAACTGCTATTATAATGCTTGTTCTTGATCGTTCTAGTGATATACCGGTGTTCGTAATGTTTATCGGTTTTGAAATATGAATAGGGTATCAATGTGCCCCGTGCATCAAAGTGCCCCCCCTCCCCCTATGCCTGAGATTTTGCCTTCAGCTTACTATCAGGAGGGGCGAAGTCACAAGTCAAATTGTGCCCTAAATAAAAAAAAGAATCTATTTGGTTTTACATTAAAAAAAATAATTTAAAGAAAAACAAAAAACCCGACTGCGTAAACTAAAAAGAATGAAACAAGCCCAGTAGTTTAAGATTCGTACAATACTCACAGTCGGGGCCCCTTGGGAAGATTTAATTGGTAAAATTTGAATGGGCCCCGACTGTGAGTATTGTATGAATCTTAAACTACTGGGCTTGTTTCATTCTTTTTAGTTTACGCAGTCGGGTTTTTTGTTTTTCTTTAAATTATTTTTTTATTTTATACTTTTTAGTTACGATTCATTGAAAAGTTATTTTTTTACCAAAAATATTTTTTGTTTGTATATCGTTTATACTAAATATAAACTTAAATCAATAAGTAAGAAAATTAGCAAGAATGAATGTTTTGTTAAGCAACTTTAAATCGTTATATATCCTAAACTATTATTTAAAATGAAAAATGGTAAAAGAAACCTAAATATGATTTAAAATTACCTATTCAACGACACCCCACTTGACATAGTTCATCGACTTTTTTTTTTTTTCATTTTGACAATATGGCGTCTGGGTGTCGCTGTGGTGAATTTTGATTACAGTCATGTCTTTAGTGACACTCGCAAGGTTAAGACGAATCGATTGACGTAAGAATGATCAAAATCGGCCTACGCGTTTGGTCTCTAGAACGCCACATAGAAACAAACATACATACATACATACATACATACATACATACATACATAGACTGATAAACACAATACCCTCCTTTGCGTCGCGCAGTCGGGTAAAAAAGGGACCATAAGAAATTCCACATCGAATATGATAAATAAAATTATAGCCTCTGCTAACGAAAACAATTAGTGGTTTATCGTCAGCAAAATAGGTCATTATTTTTATCATTTCTGAGAAGTAATAATGCACTAAATAACTAATTATCTAAAAGGAAATAAACACACTTCTTTTTAAGTTTACGAAACTTCTGTATTTTCTAATGCTCCATTACTACATTATTCTTTATTAAAAATAATCATCATCTATCTTCTCTGAACCTTTTCCCAACTCAGTTGGGGTCAGCTTTCCAGTCTAACTGTGATGCGGCTGAACTTCGATTTGATTTGCCACATGACCCAACCAATGGTCCAATGAGCAATGGCGATATCGAAGTTCCAAGTTAGACTGGTTGGACTTTTTAGGGCTCTAACTACCCGTAATGACTGCCATAGATGTTTGTACGGCAGCAGAGACTGACTGGCTTAACGTGCTTAAATATCCGCGATGGGGCAGGCAGAGGTGCTAGCACCCACATTTTGCCAGTTTATGTTTAGGTGTCCCAATGTAATAGGTGGCGAGCCTATTGCCATTAACCGGGCACTTATTAACCTGCAATAAATACACATACACTAACATAACGTACTACACTACACATAACTTCGAAAAGCATCGAAAAGTCATTGATGTGGGCCATGGTAAAATCTGGGTTCAAACCCGAGACCTCGCCTCAGCAGCTCATTACCACTGGGCTTCCGCCGTAACTTCACTTTATCACTTATTAATATATTGTCTTTATTATTATGTCCTTACTTTATTTTCCCTTAACATATCCATTTTCACGCGAAACATTCATTTTTGTTGTCCTACCTCTGATCACTTCTTAACTTTGCTCCTTTCT
Source organism: Pelosia muscerda (assembly GCA_963691645.1). Taxonomy (NCBI): domain Eukaryota; kingdom Metazoa; phylum Arthropoda; class Insecta; order Lepidoptera; family Erebidae; genus Pelosia; species Pelosia muscerda. Next base: position 14,798,864 of record OY829109.1, on the reverse strand, counting down.
AAAAGAACTTCTCGCATCTTTTCTCATGCTTTTGTCATAACTAGTGACATCTTTGCCCTTAGCACGAAACACTATCGAATTCGTAATCGAGAGAACGGAGCATTACGATTGGCAGTCTGCCTCTTGTGAACCTGTGTGCGTGTGTAGCTCGCCAATCGCAATGCTCCGTTCTGTCGATACCTTTACATTACAAATTCGTGCTAAGGGCACTGAGTGGGTATTAACGCCATTATTAACGCGAATCGTTTGACGTCAGATATATAAATGTCATTGCAATTGTTTCCTCTTCTAGAAGGTATAAATAAATGAAAAGTAAGGGTACATTATTGTTATGGACAATCTCACTTTTCAGTTGGATCGTCCTATTCTACTCTTCGTGGACTGTATTTGTTTACTTTCTATTTCGTGGGGTGGACTTTTATCTGACAACCTTTTCGATAGAAACACTAATTGCTTCAAAACGTTTATTCTGTCTTCTTACGTACTAAGTTTAACAACTAATGTCTTCTTAATCTAGGTTCTTCCTTTTCTTCTTGTTCGTGTTTCTTGAGAGTAGTTCTTGAGAGTGCGAAGTCGTCGTTGGTTGTGCGGTTGTGTCTTAGCATCGGTTTCACCGAGCTTAAGTACCAATTTTTTCATTAGCCCGCAGTGGGCGTTAAGGAGCTATTCTTTATTTACAATTTATCTTATACCTATATTTACAATTTGTCTTATTCTACGTGGTTCGGTGTATATACACTCGGTGTACTGGACAATTATATCAACATTTTAATGTTCATTTAGCTTATTATGTCGAAGCTCAGAGGTTATCTCTGTTTTCTTCTATTGGAATGAATATTGACGTCATTTGTGCATGTAACCCAACCTCAGTATGAAGACAATATATCTTGGAAATGGTTGTTTTAAGACAATATTTTAAAGACGAATTTCGTTGTAGTATACTCATAGTTCATTTTCTCAATATACCTTGAAATTTATTGATGTCAATCAATTTCAAAATTATACCAGTTCATGAAGTAATATCAAAATAAGTGCATAATTGATTGTTGAAGAAAATCTACAATTCAAGATGCGAGAAGAAATCTCAAGCCAATTATCCCTCAGACGTAGTTTGATAATGTTCAAGTTGGTAAGTATTTTCATATTTCAAAGGCAGTTTTATAAGTATAAAGAATGAATATAAAAATCTTTGTCTGAAAGGAAATGTTAAAACAATAAAAAATGTATACCGAGATTGTTGAAGAACTTTTTTTCCATCAATTAGTGAACACTAGATGTGACACCACTCTATTCTTACCAAACTTGCCGGCTGCGCCATCTAGTGCGACTTTAGGACAGCTATAAAACCCTACTAGAAAACCGCTCAATAAGTCTAATGACAATAAACAATGCCCATAAAGTATGCGCTGCCACGCATAATGGCCCAATCAAGAGACTAAATGGGAAAAATCCCAGTTAAAACATACAAAGTATGCACTCGTATATATCTTTGCTTAACATTTGATGGTAAGTAATTAAAAACCGCGGTAGCCTAGTGGTATGGGTAATGGACTGCTGAGACGAGGTCTCGAGTTCGATCCCAGGTTTACCATGGCACACACCAATGACTTTTCGATGCTTTTCGAAGTTATGTGTGTATTTATCGCAGGTTTATAAGTGCCCGGTTAATGGCAATAGGCTCGACATCTATTACATTGGGACCTAAGCATAAATTGCCGAAATGTGGGTGCTAGCACCTCTGCCTACCCATCATCATTAAATGCCTCTATTTACTTTCAGATAATGGCATCACTGTATCTGATTTGTTTCTTAATTCCACTCTTGTATGAGTTGGAACCCCACACGGAGTACGTTATGGAAGATGTGGTAACATTGACTATGATTGTAGGCGTGGCGACTGCAGATTTGATTATACATGTCATCTTCGTCGTTGGAGCTTTTATGGTTAGTTTTACCAAAAATATCACCATCATAGCGTTTTTTTAGATTGCATTCTTCGCTTTGCCTTCGCTTTGCAAACGATTCGCGTTAGTAATGGCGTTAATATATCCACTCAGTGCCCTTAGCACGAATTCGTAATGTAAAGGTATTGACAGAACGGAGCATTGCGATTGGTGGGCTACACACGCACACCGGTTCACAAGCCAATCGTAATACCACTTCGAGGTAGCAAATGGGGCTGGACCAACCAAGGTGTGAGGGATATGCCTTAGGCAATTCTGAGGACCCAAAATGGCGGGCGGTTTTAGTCGTTCACGTTAAATGTCCCTATGGAACACAGGACGCCTTCACACAAACGATGTCTGGAATATAGGCATCGCTGTCTCAGGTCCCGATCAACTGGTGGGACTCAGGTGACAATCCCGGCAACACAAGTAGATGTGATTAACCTGGCAGTTTTAGTTGCTTTGGATACCCCAAAGAACCTTTTCTTGAAGAAACCCTTTTAACACCTTCACTGCGGGAACTCAAAACTGTTTCTAACTTGAAGTGCGTTACGGGGCTCGGCGCGCCCTTTAATGTACTACTACAATGTGCGGTACGGGATAAATGGACCCCGTACACACCTACTACTTTATTAGCCTATAGCTGTCTGAAATTTAACAATTTTGATTTTTTTTCTTTTTACTCTTATAGATCATGAAAGGTTCTATATTACCGTCTTTTCGCAAGCAGATTTGGTAAAAATTGATGCAATTAGGAGTTTTTGAAAGTGTTCGGGGTCTTTGGATCCCCGTACCGCACTACAAATTATATAATACGGGATTGTACTGCCCCGTAACGCACAGAATTATTTTTTATCGATAAAATTATAGTGATGACAAATAAAAAGATCGATAATTTTCTAAAATACGACATTTATTTCGGCTAAAGGGCTTACAAAATAGAAATGATATAACATGAGCAAACTTGTTGGTATGCTGAAATGCTACAAGTTACTTTGTTTTAAATTGTAGCAATCTAGACAATTACTGATTACTGAGTGACTTATTACACTTTTTGCGAAATATTTTGATTTTTTTACGTTGTTACCAGCAAATTGACTGGTCATAGTCTGTCGTCGGTCATTTTGCATAACTGGTGAATTTTCTTTTTTTTGTCAGTCATCTCAAATTTATGTTGCTATTCTATCGCTGTACCTACGGAGGGGCCGTATTTCGTCAATACTTTGTTCATAGATCACATCAACATTACGTTGGTAAGGTAGGTCTAGTAGTAAGACTAGTGAAAACATCGTACACTGGTTTCTGATCTTTGATGCCGCTGAAACACTTTGCGGAAGATTGGTAGGATGCACCTACCTAGACTGTCGTTAGGATGACCTCAGAGAAGAAAGAGGTTTGTTATTCTTTTTGATGTGAGACAATTCTAATATACGCCGCGATCGCTTCGTTATCGAGTAGGTAATTGACGCATCTTGTTTTTATAACAGCACTAATGCCAATGAGCTTGCGACCCCGTACGGGTGTGCAATAATTTATTCGGGGTTACATAGACCCCGTATCGCACTGGACAACGATTTTTACTATCAGGTCGGGACGAGGCATATAAGATCCCGTATATTTTAAAAATATTATCTGTCTCTAAATACCTCCAAGAACATAAATATATATTTATCTCTGTCATACACTTATAAATGTCAGATATACATCTCCCGCACCAGAGCGCGTAAACTCTATTTTATCTGCCCGCACTGAATTGCGGCAGCGTACAGGGTAGGAAGGTCCCCGTAACGCAGTGAACGTGTTAATACTGTATTATCCAAAGATCTGTGCAATATTAATATACGTTGTTTATTTTCTAATTTTCAGAAAGATGTGAAATTTCTGAAGGTCTACTATTTCTACAGTCTGAACCTCCTAGTGCTTACGTGTCTGATGGGTGTCTTGCATATTGGCATAACGATAAACAGTATTTTGGAAGACGGTGGTGCCAGATTCGTTGCCATAATTTTTTTGCTTAATTTAAGTGAGTATTGCTAAAACACATCAAATTAATTTTGAGATCCAATCTAGGGACCTGCGTTCTTGATGATCGAAATCTTAGTTATTTTCGCTAACATTTAGGTATCAAGATATTGAATGAGTAATGTTTGAAATTTAAAATGTATCAGTGCTGTCGCAAGTACCATGATCACAGAAGAAAAAAATAACATATATTATTACGATTCGGCTAATAAATTATTTTTTTTTGGTGAATACAAGTAGTACATACCTACTCTCAATGCCATGTTGGGCTTTACAGATTAGGGCTCAGTTGCTCCAACTCCCAGTTAAAGTTAAGGTTTACGTCAAATTTAACAGTAACAGTAACATTGATTCTAATGGTTTGGCTGAATGTTTTGCACCAGAGTATTCAGTAGCTCTATTATAGTTATCTTTTTGATATAATTTGACGTTTGAGCTTGGCCAGTTACAGTTAGCGTCCAGTTATGATGTGATTTTAACAATTGTCAAATGGTGCAATCTGTTTTATACCTGACCGGTACTTTAGCTGCACTGTTGCGTGTTAAAGTACGATCGTGCAACCCAGGCTAAATGTATATATGTATGTAAAGTATAAATATTGATATGTTAGTATATTTTCAGTTGTCCAAGTCTACATTCTTCTACTCGTCAGAATTGAAATTCTAAAGGTTAAAAAGCTCGGATCAAACTTAACCATCAACAATGATGTAGAAGCAGATTGTTCAAGCATGAAAGACCCGTTCGAAGAGATAGATATTTCACCTGACTATTTATATATATAACAATAAATATGAAGGAGTGAAGTTATTCAGTTTTGGAAAAAGTTGCATTGTGCTTTCTTATATTGATGCTGTCGAATAAAGAAAATAATATATATATATAAGGAAATAATATATAATATAATATATACTATTGAATTTCCCATATTTCCGCTTGCGTATACTCCCAGAAATTAGTAGTAGTATTAGTATACAACTGAAGTTTAACAGTATTAAAATAGCGGAAACTCTATGCCATATATTATCTAAATATGTTAAATTGACTGTTGCCAGTGGTCATCAAATTTTGATTCTGTTCCCGTAAACCTTTTCAAGGATCAGAGATATTACAAATAATGTCGGACCTAGTCCATAACCCTGAGGTACGCCAAAATGTAACTATTAAGTGTTACTTTTGTCTGATAATTTTTTGATGCATTGAACGTAATCACTGTTACAGTAAATGTTCATACGTTCATGCATTTCCAAATTCTTTTATTTATTTAATATATGACCCTTAGTTTACAACATGCTAAAGGACATATCACGCCTTATATGAGAAACAAACACAGTATCAAAGGGCTATGAAATGTTTAATAATATTACTTGAGTATTTTGACCTTACATCTAGTTTAGAAACCACAATCACGGTCCATTGATGAAGTAAAAGAATGAAAATACTTAGTAATAAGAAATTAAGTTCGAAAGAAATATTTTTATTGTCTTATATATTGCACTATACTGTATCATTATATAATTGCTGCTTATTCACTATTCCATAGTTGTCCTTGCTAAGATCTTGGGGATTATAGTCAAAGGACGCGGCTTTCTCTTCATTTGTTTCTTTGACATTCAAAATACATTCGGCGTCCGCTGCGTTATTCACGAATTTGCAGGTCGCGGAGTCCTTGAGTTTAATTATTTCACTTCTCACAAGTAGAACTAAGTACGCTTGGAGAACTGAAAATATAATCCCAGATTAATCACAACCGGAATAATCTTTAGAAAATATTAGAAAATGAAACAATGTTGAATTAAAATTTAGGTAGACAAACAGTTGAATCCCGAAAGATCACGGATCACGAATGATTCAGTCGAGGCGGAGCCACAAAGCCTCGTCCAAATCATTCGAAATTCATGCTTCGTTCGAATCCCGTCGAAGCATTCACTTTATCCTATTTGATTTGAAGAGTCAGCATACTAATTGCTGTTTAAAATTTTCTTCGCAATATTGAAATTTTGAAGCAATTATCACTAGTAGTAGTTTAGTATAAAACAAAATCGCGTTCTCTGTCCCTATATCCTTATGTCCCTTTGTATGCTTAAATATTTAAAAGTACGGAACGGATCTTGATGAGATTTTTTTAATAGATAGAGTGATTGAAGAGGAAGGTTTATATGTATATAACATCATACTAAGTTCAACTAACTAGTGCGGAACAGGAGTGAAAATTTCGAAAGAAGAATTTTTTCTTAGTAGTAAGGATAATAGTAGGTAGGTATAAATACTTACCTAAGTTAAGGATGAGAATTGCAGCACGATCAATTATGCCTATAATACCATGAAAATAATAAGAACCGTTGCCTATCATTACGGCAACGAACACAAAACTAAGCAGACATAGCAGAACTAGAATAATAAAACTGTAATAGTAGTATGCTTCCAGTAATGTCACATTTTTCTGAAAACAATAAATGACAATTAATCATAAATAAATATAAATAAATTTTCTAGGACCATCTACACAACGCCACCTAGACCCATGGTTTTAAACATGTCATAAACAAGTTGCAATATGTCACAGACTTCAGTCTGAAAGCAAATGTGTAACCTGTTTACAACTTGTTGGCCATACATACGGTGCTAATGAAAAAGTGCTTGAGATGCTTTCCATACATGTATAAAACAAGTCATTGTGTTTTGACAAGTCTTCAACAAGCCACCTTCTAGTTTTGTATGAAACAAGCTTACGAGTTGTTTTATGGTGAAAACGAGGTGTAAAAAGGTGTTACAGTAAACAATTTATCCTCTTCAATGTTCCGTCTAAAGGCATACGAAATTATATAAATATTTTCATATTGTACCATCATTAGAATATAAAACAGTATTAATTTAAAATAGTTCAGTTCAATTAAATGTCAGCGAAAGAAAAGATTGGAGAAAGGAGTATTTGGGCCGTTTAAGATTAAACTGAGTTTATTTTAAAACCCTCAGAGAACAAATTAAATAATACGATAATCTTGCTTATACTCGTGCATAGAAACATCCAAAATTATACAAAATAAACAAATTAGTAAGTAAACGTTTGTACTGGCCAGTGGCGGACTATCTTGAAGGCAAAGTAGACATGTGCCTGGGGGTGCGAAGGTACAAAGGGGTGCGGGGACGGAATCGGTTAAAGAAGAAGTGGGCCTTGTGTCAGCCCTTGGAATAGGAGTCCTCTCGGTGAGCGTCTTGCTCACAATGCTGTAGGATATAAGTGCTCTGTGCTCACAATGATGGTGTGGAGCGCGAGCGCGTATGCTGCCGCGGCCTTCTGAACCGGGCAAGTAATATTTGAGAAGAAGACGACGTAGTGGGTCTGGATGGTATATGAGAGGACTTCAGCAAAAAGGGGGCGTGGATGACGTGCTTGTCTACGGCGCTCGCGAAGTTAAATCCGCCTTTGACTGAAGCTCATGTTAAAAAAACATTTTCTAAATTCTTTCGTACAACACTAGAGAAGAAATATACTACTCAGTATTGTACAGGATGGTAGGCAGTCGTTATTTGATAAATTTAAAATTCAAAAATCATTTATTCTATATAGATCATTAAACGAAACTTACAAACCGTCAATATCAACCATATTTTATAAATTAGCGAGCCAATGGACCACCGGTTCGAAACGCGGCCCCGGCCTGAGAAGACTACGGTAAGCAACTCAGCGGGCTTTTTTTGGTATATTCACAAACATTTACTTAGTCTAGATACAGAAATTTGCTTGAGTAGCAATTTGAGTGAACAGCTCATTTCCAGGCTTGTTTATCATTCAAATAATCCTGGATTTTATAATAAGCTTTGTGGTCTAACTTCTTTTTAACTAATAACTGATAAGACTGATATAACTCACCTTATGAGCTCCAACGAGGAATATGATGTTTAAAGTTATATCAACAATCAGCATGAGTGTAATTATCGCTACTATCGCTAAACGTTGATACATATAGTAGCTAAACAGCTAACTAGCATCCCGTAACTTATTCCGAATGTTAATTCAGTAAAAAAATATAGTAGCGTTAAAAACGACATTATCTGAAAAAAAAAGATTATTTTTAAGATACAAGTCACTGTTTCTAGTTGTATGATTGCATCTCTATTACTATGACCACCATTTTACGATTATCATTAGGTATCTGTAACGGCTTTGAGTTGGCCCACGATTCTGAACCTCCATGGCTCAGTGGGCGTAGTATGCGTAGGCTGTGCACGACGTTATGGGTTCGATCCCCACACAGCACAAAAATTTGTGTGATCCACAAATAGTTGTTCTGGGTCTGGGCGTACTTTGTGTCCGTTAGTTGTATGTTTGTTAAGTCCCCGCGATACAGGACTTGTTACCTAGTGCGGGAGATGTCTTTTTTAAAAATTAAAGAATTTAAAACTTTATAGCAGCCCCAGTAGTTTTCTCACTATATAGGTACATCAGGTATGAAATGAATGTTCAGTTGAAATTTGAGCGCGAATAACTTGAATCCAGGTGATTATGACACTTCTTCGTTCGAAAATACTTGCACTGGGCAAAACTGGATATGTACCTAATGATCTTCAAAAGTTCCTGGACACCTTAAGAGCTTTTTATCTTCAAAAAGACAACTCCCGCACTAGGGAACAAGCCGTGTATCGCGGGAGACTTTACAAACATACAACTAACAGACACAAAGTACACCCAGACTCAGAACAACTATTTGTGGATCACACAATTTTTTGTGCTGTGGGGATCGAACTCAAAACCTCGTGCACAGCCGGCGCATACTACGTCCACTAACCCTCGAAGGCAGTTATAATCCTCTGACAGCCAAAGTCTAAATTTTAACCAATAGTAACATAGATAGCCCTAATGAAATAAACTAGATCGATGTCTTGTTTCTTTATAAGAAAATAGTCTTGCAAGTAGTAGCCTAAACTCATTACAGTAATAAGTATATCTATTATCTAGTAGCTTCTAAGACTAGTAGTTGTATACTGTATACATATAGTCATCATCATCATCATTTCAGCCACAGGACGTCCCCCATCGACCTCCAATCCGACCGGCTTAAAACGTTTCGTTCGAAATTATCCAGGCACATTTGGAAAGGGAGCTACAAATGTGCCTGGATAATTTAGAGAAGAAAACCAATTTTCGAAAGAATTATGTAAAATACTCACCACCTTCAAATACCCCCAACCAATTAATCCATATCTTAGAGGTAAGCAGCAACAACATCTATTCAACACTGGAACTTCCGTATACATCTTGTAAAATATATCTTCTAAGTAAAATGGCACACTGCAATATAATTTATTTTTATTGTTACGATACAGTTATCCCAACGAACTATTGTTTGCAAACTAAAATTATGTATGGACATCATTTCAATATATAACTACATACCAATTTGATAACCCAGAGGTTTGAGATAAAATTATTTACGAAGAAACATCAGTAAAAAACACCAGACGAGTAAAAACCCAATTTATCTTGTTTTTTTACCCATTATGTATGTTGATAGGAATTTAACAAGTCCTTCGGGGCCCATGTCATAAAGTACAGGTGGACGATCCCTGTGGTATGGCAGTAGTTAATACGACTGCTACGCAGAAGTAGCAGGTTCAATTCCCAATCAGAGCAATGTGTACATGAATATGAATATTTGCATTGGTCTGTGTGTTTCTATGTTTAATAATATGTATATCATAATTCTCTGAACCTTTTTCTCAACTCAGTTGAGGTCGGCTTTCCAGTCTAACTATGACGTAGCTGAACTTCGATATTTTCGATATGGTTAATATGTATATATTTACAAAAAAATGTATCTAAGTATGTTTATCTGATTTCTAGAATCCATAACACAAGCTAGTTAAGATAAGCTTATCATAGGTCTAGATGGCGTTGTGCAGATTGTCTTATGACTGATTGTCCTAGAACTGGTTTGTGCACAGACCGATCTAATAATAGACGAGGCTTAGGTTTACTATCCTTTAGCCTTTGCAATTGCAGTATCCTGCCGCTTTCTACCAAGGGTAGTGCTTCAGTGAGGAAAGAAGAATGTGGACCTTACCTTTTTCTAACTGCATACTTAATTTCAATTTCTGAAGCTTAACAGTATTAAAATAGCGGAAACTCAATGCCATTTTTTTTTTATAATATCACGCCTATATCCCCGAAGGGGTAGGCAGAGGTGCTAGCACCCACATTTATAGTTAGGTCCCAATGTAATAGGTGGCGAGCCTATTGCCATTAACCGGGCACTTATAAACCTGCGATAAATACACACATAACTTCGAAAAGAATCGCAGTCATTGGTGTGTGCCATGGTAAACCTGGGATCGAACCCGAGAGAATCGAAACCGAAGACCTCGTCTCAGCAGTCCATTACCCATACCACTAGGCTACCGCGGTAATCTCAATGCCATATTATATGAAAATATGTTAAATTGACTGTTGCCAGTGGTCATCAAATTTTGATTCTGTTCTCGTAAACCTTTCCAAGGATCAGAGATTTTACAAATAATGTCGGACCTAGTCCATAACCCTGAGGTACGCCAAAATGTGACTAATCAGTGTTACTCTAGTCTGATAATTTTTTGATGCATTGAACGTAATCACTGTTACAGTAAATCTTCATACGTTCATGCATTTCCAAATTCTTTTATTTATTTAATATATGACTCTTAGTTTACAACATGCTAAAGGACATATCACTCCATATATGAGAAACAAACACAGTATCAAAGGGCTATGAAATGTTTAATAATATTACTTGAGTATTTTGACCTTACATTTAGTTTAGAAACCACAATCACTGTCTATTGATGAAGTAAAAGAATGAAAATACTTAGCAAGAAGTAATTTAATTCGATAAATATAATTTGTTCTATATATTGCACTATACTGTATCATTATATAATTGCTGCTTATTCAATATTCCATAGTTGTCCTTGCTAAGATCTTGGGGATTATAGTCAAAGGACGCGGCTTTCTCTTCATTTGTTTCTTTGACATTCAAAACACATTCGGCGTCCGCTGCGTTATTCACGAATTTGCAGGACGCGGAGTCCTTGAGTTTAATTATTTCACTTCTCACAAGTAGAACTAAATACGCTTGGAAAACTGAAATGAAAATACCAGATTAATCACAATCGCAGTAATCTTTAGGAAATATTAGAAAATGAAACAATGTTGAATTAAAATTTAGGTAGACAAAAAGTTAAATGCTTTGACGGGATTCAAATCCGTGATCTTTCACTTATAGGGGCTCTAGCGGTCAGAGCCCCTATAAGTGAAAGATCACGGATCACGAATGATTCATTCGAATCCCGTCGAAGCATTCACTTTATCCTATTTGATTTGAAGAGTCAGCATACTAATTGCTGTTAAAAATTTTCTGCGCAATATTGAAATTTTGAAGCATAGTATAAAACAAAATCGCGTTCTCTGTCCCTATATCCTTATGTCCCTTTGTATGCTTAAATATTTAAAAGTACGGAACGGATCTTGATGAGATTTTTTTAATAGATAGAGTGTTTGAAGAGGAAGGTTTATATGTATATAACATCATACTACAACTAACTAGTGCGGAACAGGAGTGAAAATTTCGAAAGAAGAATTTTTTCTTAGTAGTAAGGATAATAGTAGGTATAAATACTTACCTAAGTTAAGGATGAGAATTGCAGCACGACCAATTGTGCCTATAATACTATGATAATAATAAAAACCGTTGCCTATCATTTTGCCAACGAACACAAAAGTAAGCAGACATAGCAGAATTAGAATAATAAAACTGTAATAGTAGTATGCCTCCAGTAATGTCACCTTTTTCTGAAAACAATAAATGGCAATTAATAATAAATAAATATAGTTAAATAAATATTCTAGGACCATGTACACAACGCGACCTGGACCCATGGTTAGCATAGTTTAACTAGCTTGTGTTGTAAATAAATTGACTAGAATGCGGTTAAACATTCTAGAACCCAAAACACTTAATATTTTATAAATTTGTGAGCAAATGGACCACCGCGCACCGGTTCGAAACGCGGCCCAGCCTGAGAAGACTCCGGTGAGCAACTCAGCGGGCTTTTTTTGGTATATTTACAAACATTGACTTAGTCTAGATACAGAAATTTGCTTGAGTAGCAATTTGAGTGAACAGCTCATTTTCAGGCTTGTTTATCATCCAAATAATCTTGGATTTTATAATAAGCTTTTTGGCATAATTCTTTTTGTTAATATTATTATTGTGACATTGTAAATTTTATTTTAACATGACTGGATGGAGTCCTAATGACAGTGTAATTAGTTATGATTGTGTTGTATCGCGTAATATTATTATTGTTTCAACGCCACACGGCTGAATGTGCTGTACAGGATATTATAAAACCTGATATTATGACCATGTTCTGTGAAATAAAGATTGATTTGATTTGATAACTTTTTTTAAACTAATAACTGATAAGACTGATATAACTAACCTTATGAGCTCCAACGAGGAAAATGATGTTTAAAGTTATATCAACAATCAGCATGAGTGCAATTATCGCTGCTATGGCTAAATCTTGATACAGATGGTAATTTACGGCCCTTACTAGGTATAGTAATGCAGTAAAAAAATATAGGAGCGACAAAACCGACATTATCTGAAAAAAAAAGTTTATTTTTAAGATACAAGTGACTGATTCTGGCAATTTTTTTTTTATCGTGCGCAGAATCCCCACGGATACCACCTCCACCAAAACCGATGGAGGTGATTATGTCGGACTCGAACCGACCGAAACGCACGCCGTCCATGGGTCCTTGATTGCCGGAGGTGAGATTATACAAGACATATCTCTCGCACCCCGGCAGACCCGGGGACATCTATGTTGAGATGCCCCTCTTCCCCCAATGTGGGGACCATGGTGTCCCCATCTAGCCCCTGGGTATGGGGTGGCATTTTGCGCCATCGCCGTGGCCTGCTTCTGCTAGGGTGACCGGCGGCTCCACCCGTCACCCCCGCGGGCCTGGGGGTCGGAGGTCATTCTGCGACCTCCGACGTCCAAGTCGCCTCCGCTCATCGCGGACAGTGCGTGCCCGGAGTCTTCTCCGGACCCGCTCCGCCACCTCCTTTTCGAGCATTACTTGCTCGCAGAAGGAGGCGGCGGCGGCTGCCCAAGCACTCGCGCATCGTACCATCACCGTGAGCAAGGTGGCGAGCGAGACAACTCCCACCCCTAGGGCTGTCACTAGGACGACTGTTTCTGGCTGTATGATTACATCTCTATTACTATGACCACCATTTTACGATTATCATTAGGTATCTGGGACGGCTTTGAGTTGGCCCACGATTCTGAACCTGCATGTCTGTGCTCAAGGTTATTGGTTCGAACCCCACACATGACAAAATCGACCTCCAATCCGATCGGCTTAAAACATTTCGTTCGAAATTATCCCACTCTGCAAATGTGCCTGGATAATTTGAGAAGAAAATCTAAATAGGTTTTTTTCAAAAGAATTATGTAGTATACTCACCACCTTCAAATACCCCCAACCAATCAATCCATATCTTAGAGGTAAGCAGCAACAACATCTATTCAACACTGGAACTTCCGTATACATCTTGTAAAATATATCTTCTAAGTAAAATGGCACACGGCAATACAATTTATTTTTATTGTTACGATACAGTTATCCCAACGAACTATTGTTTTCAAACTAAAATTATGTATGGACGTCATTTCAATATATAACTATATACCAATTTGATAACCCAGAGGTTATGAGATAAAATTATTTACGAAGAAACATCAGTAGCAAAACACCAGACAAGTAAAACCCAATTTATCATGTTTTTTTTTACCATCATACCATCATGTCATAAAGTGCAGGTGGACGATCTCTATGGCATGGCATGGGTTCAATTCCCGCTCAGAGCAAATATTTGTGTACATGAATATGAATATTTGCATTGGTCTGGGTGTTTTTATGTTCAATATGTATATGTCGCAGTAAGATAGTTATAACCGTAATATAATCATATCCCTAGGGATATAATCATATACCGGAACATAGTTATACGAAAACGATTTATTACTATCTCACTAGGAATATAGTTATAAAACGGTCCAAGTTTAGTGATATAATCATATTACTAGATTAAGTTTTAATCTCACGGAAAATATCCAACTTCAACCGCATGTAAGTTAGACTAGAATGTCGACCCCAACTGAGTTAAGAATAGGCCCAGAAAATTATAAAAGATCGGTTAAAAGCCTCTAAACCTAGTTGTGCAGTGGGGTTAGTCGCTGTATATCACATTCTCAAAATACCACATTCGTAAAACATCACATTCGCAAAATATGATATTCACAAAATATGATATTTTCATAATACCATATTCCCAAAACATCATACTAGCAAAATATGATATTCGCAAGAAACCATATTCACTATAATATCATATTCTCAAATTACCACATTTTTAATCTAAAAGTAACGTCAGGGAAGAAAGAAAAAACTATTCTTGATAAGTATTCATTTCATTTTTGAAAATGTGATACTGGCTAACCATGTATTTTCCTTATTTATGGTTATAATAATATTTATTTATTTGATTTATAATTATTTATAATTGCTTTAATGAGATTTTTACGGATGTGAAAGTTGTAGAATATAAAGTTCTCTACAGCTTTTGTCTGAACTTCTTTTTCATACTATCAATCGTTTTTGGGGTACAATGCGAAGAGTGTGCTGTTCAGTGTACTGTACATCTTATCTTTCATTCCAAGATGGGAAAATCTATTTTTATCTAATATGACTGGGTTACTATAGGGCATTATCTCTGTAAGGAAAGATCGCGGCGACTTGTTTTAATTAATTTTTCTATGCAATTTTTGTTTTTTTTGTAATGTGTTCTTCCGATGATTTAATTTGATGATTTAATGATGATTAGTTTATTTATTGAATATTAGATGATTATTTTTAAGTACTTTGTTTATTTATGATAAGAATAAATGTTATGTTCCACAATAATAGATATTTAATTTCTCCAAAACAACAGAACTGTGGTGTGGTAACAAGTCGTACCATAATGTTTACCTGACTGTACTCATAATAGTCTTTTGCGTTTATCATGTTTCACGAATATCATATTTTGCTAGTATGATGTTTTGAGAATATGGTATTATGAGAATATCATATTTTGCGAATATTATATTTTGTGAATGTGATGTTTTACGAATGTGGTATTTTGAGAATATGATATACAGCGACTAACCCGTGCAGTGACGATCAAAAAGTGAGGTTGCATGTCGCATTGTTCCGTGTAAGCTTTCGGTCCAGGCACATCTTAATGTTTACACAAAATACCTCCTATTCTATAAATGCTCCATCCACTAACTTAATTGCCGACTACAAGAAGTTACCCGTAGGTATTGATCATATATATTTTTTATCAAAACAAATTCGTATCATAACAATGATATTGACGTGACACTTGACAGACATTGACATTGACAGCTACTCATCATGCATGACCACAGGGCGGCCCTAACGCACTATTATAAGGAAGGACAGCGTGCCAAGGTCACCAAAATCTATGAATGCTTTGCGCCCCGTCATTCATAAATTTTTCTAGTCTTTTACTACAACTAGCATACGTGTGAGTGACGGCATGACTTCTTAGTAAGTAGTGCAAATGCATGAAGTGCAAAAGAATATTGCATTTATCTCGGTCTCGGTTGTGTTTTGTTGTGTTTACGTGTATGATTAATTAAAAAATAAAAGTCATTTGGAATAGTAAGAAATCTATAAATTATAATAAAAATAAGAATTATAATATTATCTCATGAGTGTAGCATGTTACCGGTCTTGTTAAGTTAATACACGTTAAAAGATAAGTAAACCCAATCGTATTAGTATACGTAAATCGACCACTTCTGCGATAGTAGAAGGCACAGCACTAACGTAGTAAAACGTCCATTCATAAAAATGGAACGTAGGTAGGACACAGCGTTTTGTAGGTAGGGCCCATCCCCCCCCTTATACATCAATGTGCATGACGCATTGTCACGTTCCATTCTCAAATGCATCTCACACGTAACAATACTTGCAGCATATCGTGATCTGTGCACGGACTGATGTACACAGTGTAATGTCACCTCTACACGTAGACAGATTCGTCGGCAGACGTTGGCAGATGCATCCGCAGATGAATCTCTACGAGCCGTCCACACATCTGTAGGTCGATCAGTCTGTGTTGGTTCTCGTCAGAAGCAACACGTACGCACGCAAAATGGATATAGAGACCGTAGCTGCCGCGGCTATTTATTTATTTAGTACTTACAAGTATTATTTAAGCGTCCATCGTAGTAGAGTTATTAAAAAGAAATGGAGAAAAAAAAGAAAAGAGTGGTATTTATTTTTAGGATTCCACAGGCAGTTTTCTGCTTGATACAGCTCCAGGAATTTGAATGTTGCCTAAGTGCCCATGTTAGCCATTTCAACGAGCAAGAAAAAAAGAAAAACGCAAAAAATAACTGCAAAAATCACGCGTGCACTCTCATTTGCTTGCCGATGAACACTGATGCGTCGTCAGACGTGTGGACACATCGCTCGCTCGCGCCAGGCGCTCGCGCTAGAACCCTTTGATCCGTGCTACAAAAACCGACAATTTACGGATAAGTGCCGGACGCGTCTGCCGACATCAAATACCTACCACAGATGAGCAAATCACCTCCTCTTCACATCGGCGGACGCGTCCTCCGATGCCATCTGTAGACGAATCTGTCTACGTGTAGAGGAGGCTTAAGCTTAATTAAGCAGACGGTGTGTGCCTGGACTGAAAGCGTCATATTACATATATGCTTGGATTGTTGCTGTTTCTTCCTTGCGAACTACCCTAATTTACATTGTGTTGTGATTCGTCACATCCCACCGGCAGATGGAGATAAATAGTATCATACAGCATCATAAACCTGAATTAGGTATTAATTATTGTAGAAACTGCGAATGCCTTTCTCAGAATACTGCTTGTAGTAATATTAGCTACCAGAGTGTACCTACCCTCTCTTGCTGAGTCTCTTTCGTCCCATTTCTCTGATGTTCCCAATAACTTTAATGTTGTTCATATTAATGCACAAAGCATTAATACTCATTTCCCTGATATGCTGGAAAGCTTTGACTGTGCGCATATACATGCAATTCTAGTTTCCGAATCATGGCTTAAGCCATGTTTACCCTCTTTACCTTATACCCTACCAGGATTTCAACTCATTAGAAACGATCGTGTGGAACGTCGTGCGGGTGGTGTAGTAATATACCTCCGCACACAAATACAATATTCTGTTTTAAGTACCTACGTCACCACAGCCACCGCAGGCAGGTGAACATATTTTTCTGGAAGTTGAACTCCTGCACAGTCTTTTACTCGGTGTTTTTTATTGTCCTTCTTCTAACATAAATTACTTTTCCTCTTTTGAACTTCTTCTAGATACCTTTGTGCCTGCGTACGGTCAAAGCATAATTATGGGCGATTTCAACACCTGCCTCAATAGAAACGACTCTCGCTCCATCGCTCAATCTTGCAATCTATCTATCCTTCCTTCCGACACAACTCATCATGCTCCTCATCTTGCCCCTTCTCTTCTAGATCTGATAATAGTTTCCTCCCTAAATCGTGTAGCTAAACATGGTCAGTATACTGCTGATGAGTTTTCTTACCATGACCTCCTATTTCTATCATATCAACTACGCCCACCTAAACTAAAGTCTAAGGTTCTTCTGCAGCGCAACTTCAGTGGTATGAACCTTGGCAGCCTGCGCAGGGATGCCTATAACTTGGATTGGGGTCCACTATACAATTCTGAGTGTGTTGATGAGAAAGTTGCACTATTTACATCGAATCTTACTCAGCTATATGATGTGCATGTTCCGGTTCGTAGAATAAGAGTGAAACACCTCCCATCGCCTTGGCTCACTACTGAAATTAAATCTCTCATAACAAAAAAAGCGGCGGCCAAGTCGAAATATAAGAGGTGTCCTTCGGATTTAAACTGCGACAAATATGTAGCCATCAGAAATCACTGCAATAGAATGTGTAGGAATGCACAACGCCGATATATCCCTGCCTCTGTAGAAAACGGAGATCCGGCAAAAGTCTGGAAATTTCTCAAGACATTGGGAGTTGGCAAATCTCGTGAAGACTCAGTCCCTGACCACATAAATCTAGACTCACTTGCTATTATTATTACTATTTACACTATATTGCTATTTCTCTTTTTTTTTTTTTTTTTTATACCACTTAGGTGGCAGACAAGCACACGGCCCACCTGATGGAAAGCGGTCACCGTGGCTTATGGACGTTTGCAACACCAGAGGCGTCACACACGCGCTGCCTACCCTATCCATCCTAAGGTTGCCTGTAAGAGATTGCCGCAGAGCGATAGGGCCGCCAATTGTATTTACCATGTGCAAACATTTCTCTGTGTACAATAAAGACATGTTATTATTATTATTTATTTTTTTTATTTCACTCAAGTTCTTCTTCATAATTTATATTATTTTTAAACGATATCGTCATCTTCATTGGAAGCAGTGATTTTTTTACTTTCCCTCATATCCTTAAGTTCATATTCAGTTGATACGACTTTTTCTTCATGGGTATCTTTAACTATTGAAGATTCAGGTTCTACCGCATTGATTGCATTGGAGGTTGTGGAGTCGTTGATTTTGTTAATATGCCTCCTTAAAAGTAAAAGGACGTATGCCTGAATAACTGAAAAATTAAAAAAAAAATCAATCTGTAATTAATAATATCAAATTGAAGACCTGTATATTATCTAGTATCAGTTAGGTACTTGTTGTTACAGTATTCTGATGCAACAGTTGTAATGGAGCGTTTAGTACCTACTACCCAAGCGACTACAATACGGGGTTCTTCAAGAAGGGCATTAGAAGGTTTCTACAGTGTAGGCAGCACGTGAGTGACGCCTCTGGTGTTGCAAACGTCCATTGGCCACGGTGACCGCTTCCCATGACGTGGGCCGTGTGCTTGTCGGCCACACCTAAGTGGTATATGTCTGGTTTTTTTTTTTTTTTTTTTTTTTATCTATGGCACGTCAATTTGACTTCACCTCGCCTGATGTTAAGCTGAAGGCAAAGTCCCATGAAAGAGGGTCACCATTGCAAACACGTTCAGTGCTACAATGGTGGCGCTCAGCTTGACGGCCTCATCAGATGCTTTTTCACGCCCCGCTTAAAGGACCCGGGACTGTAGGAAGAAGGAAACACCTTCTGTTAGTAAATGCAACTTAAATTTATAGGTACATCAAAATCAGATAATAGCAATATCTATTCTCGCGAAGTCTACTGTTTACACAACTACCACGTACTAGTTCTGAACCACCCTATGGTTGACTAATAGAGAATGCCTACGGCATTAAGTCCGTCAATGTACTTCGTACATAAAGTATAATAAAATAAACTACTAGCAGTATTAGAAATACGTAAATTTAAATTTAATACTCACGCAAACATCCTAAAAGAACTATTATATGTGATGCTAGTAGGAACATAAAGGAAATACTGATATGATCCCATCTTGCGTACATTAAAGCAGTACTATACAAAATTACCGACAAAATCGTTAGCACTAGAAAGAAAATGCTGTAGAAATAGGATACATTATAGAAGCTTTAGAATTTTCTGGAACAAAACAATATTATGAAAACTTCAGCAAATAAGAATAAAACTATTTGAATTTCGAATTGACTCCCGCTCCGGATCGTTCCTGGTGCAAATGCTGGCAGTCGCAATCCAGCGTGGAAACGCCGCAAGTGTGATGGGCACCTTTGCACCGGAAGCGATCAGAGGTGGGTTATTCGAATTGTATAATTTTTTTTGTTAAATTTATTGACTAAATTGTATTGACTGAATATAAATTAGGTATTTGATATAATACTGTTTCTTATGATTACATAATAATAGTATGAATTTTAAAATACTTAATAGATATTATTATTAAAAGAATACTATAGCCTGACAAATTCGTTGGTGACACTCCCATGGTCCGCGCGGGTGGTGGGGGACGTAATTATCGATGACCGTTACACATGGTACTAATTACGTTACGAATATGTCTAAAGATATCCCTGTGAAATATCTTACAATTGTCTAAATTGATTGATGTTGTTTTTTTATACAACTTGCTTTGACCATGAGAGTGTCACGAACGAGCTTGCCATACTATAGTCTAGGACATGTTTGGCA
The DNA here is from genome assembly GCA_963691645.1 of Pelosia muscerda. NCBI lineage: Eukaryota > Metazoa > Arthropoda > Insecta > Lepidoptera > Erebidae > Pelosia > Pelosia muscerda. The sequence goes on along the minus strand of OY829109.1, from coordinate 14,778,650 downwards.
TTAGTTGCTAAATAATACAGATAGGCTCATGAAATCGTATGAGTAGACAAAATTGTAATTCAAATTATAATTCTTGATGAAACTAACCTTACAAGCGCCAAAAATAAAGATGATATTTCCAATATCATCTGCTGCCAAAATAATAACGATTATTAGTGACATTTTGTCTCCAATAAATATCTTCCAGCCCTTAACGATACAAACTATCATTGTTACTAAAATGTAGATCAAGAAGAACGTATTTATCTGAAAACCAATCAATTTGCTTATTTTTTTCATAGGAGCAGATCTCTAGTTGTAGTTCTTTGATATAATTTTCTTGAACTACAAATATTTATCTTTGCGCTGAATGCTTCCTCGAAAATTAAGGTGTGAGATAAAAACTTATTTGTGTACAAATATGTTGATTTTCTATTTTTTAAACACTAAATTATATTATACACCATATTATTTATCTTTAACTAGCTGACCCACGCAACTTCGTTTGCGTCACCACGTTTTTGCAACATTTTTTGCTTTTGCTGCACCAGTTGGTTGTAGCATGATGTCATATACATATAAACTTTAGGTACCTACTCTTTAATTACTCCATCTATTAAAAAATCGCATCAAAACCCGTTGCTTACTTTTAAAGATTTAAGTACACATACAGGGACAGAGAACGCGACGTTGTTTTATACTATACTAGCTGACCCACGCAACTTCGTCTGCGTCACCCCGTTATTGCAATATTTTTTATTCCTGCTCCGCAGCTGTTGGTCGTAGCATGATGTTATATACATATAAACCTTCCTCTTACACCATTCCATCTATTAAAAAAACCGCATTAAAATCCGATGCGTACTTTTAAAGATTTAAGCATACATAGGGATATAGGGGCAGACAAACCGTGGTGATGAAGTGAACAAAAATGTGTAATTTGGGAATTTTATCATCTTAGCTAATTTATATTGACTTCTCGATATCGACGTCTTTCTTACTGTTTATGAAAGCCTTATATTGTTAATTTCGATTTCAATAATAAGTATTTGTATATACCATACTTACCAACTTAAAACACCCGCATGTTAACAAACTATGTCTCAGGGGAAAACAATACTTTTTTTGTAGCACTGGGGCGTCTGGAGGCATTTTGAATTGGTTTTCTCTTTACCGTACCAAAATTAAAAAGTTTTTCACAAACTGGTGAAACTGTTGATGCCATTACACATATTGATTACACTATTAAACTTCTTGGAAACCGGATAATCTTAGGACAAGTACTTTGATGAATCATAAACGTCCATAACCCAAATATATTATCTCTGTAATGAATTGAACTCATCTCAAGAACATTTCAATATTTCTTAACATATATAATATTATAGATAGCCGCTGATCTTTGATAACCACGTCATTAGGTACGAGTTTTATAAACCAACAGGTTATTGTGGTTACAAACTTGTTTCCGAACCGTGCGTTTATGTCATTATCTACATTATATATTATATTCCTCAGGATTTGGCTGACCTGCCACTTAATAAGTTTAAAATAGAAGTGAAAAGATGTTTTATGAAAAAAAAGCTATTATAAAGTAGACGAATATCTTGATGATAAAAATGCATGGTCATAATAATCTCTTGCTCTTGCACCCAGTTATTATAAATAAATAGAACTAAATATTAAAAAGAAAATGAAGAATAACGATAATCTACCTGAGTTTCTTGCTGGTCTCTTCTCAGGAGATTTAACTACCGAACCAGCGAAAGAATCATTTTCAAATGATTTATTTACTAAGTATTTTATTTATTATAAATTATAATAATTTTGAAAAATGTAGGTTCATAATTATTGTAAAACTTTGACATTCATAAGTGCTCTTTATGTGCCTAAACTGAATAATTGAAATTGATTCTTTGATTCTGATTCTTTGATTATTTACATCTTCTTCTTCTGTCGAATCGACGGTATTTTGGAGTTGACATCCTTATGTATTAACTTCTTTCACAGCAGCGCCGCTACTCACGGAGAGGGCCCGAGCATAGGTTTCACTCTTCGGGTAGGCTTATTCATCTCCTTCAAACTATCATTAATCATAATTTACCTATCAGCTGTTTTCATTACTCGTAGAGAAAGAAGGAAGTCAACGTTTTTACTTATCTTCTTAAGGTGCAATTTTTACTAGGGCAGAGTCAAAGCGCATCGAAGCGTCAAATTCATCGAAGCGTCAAATTCATCGTCCATTGCCAGTGGCACTACTGCTTGACACTACCAGTAGTGTCATAGGTAATTTTACTTTCCCATGGCACTACTTCTCTGATTGGAACGCATACAACATAATTACCCGTGATCCACTTAGTTACCCGTGGCACTACTGTCCATTAGGTTTTGATTAGGCGGAACCTCGCTTTACCTTAACTAAACATAAGTCATGCAGTAAATATATCTCGATTGGTAAAGATAACTAAAGCGAAGCCGCGAATGCGCTCGTTTTCGCCAGAATACGCGCGCATTAACGGATCGCGGGATTAACGGAAGGATGATATCAGTGGTTAGACCAAATTCTTCTTTCCCTGTAGGTATGATATAAAACTTTTTATGTCTATTTAGTGCCTGGGGAGAGGGGGGGGGGGAGTGAATACTTTTGCATACCGTAAGTCATTAAAATTATCAGTTCCCTGTACACAATACCTACTTTGCCCATTTAATGTACCATGAATTCACTTGATGTATGTCAGTTTGTGCTGCATTGCTACAAATCACAGTGGTACTTATATATATGACAACCAAAATGTTATAGAGTTCTCAGAGCTACTATCAAATTATTTCATTGATGTAGGGAATGTTGTACATGTAAGTAGCTACGCGCGGCGCGTCACTCCCCGCCTATGTCGATGTACCGGCCAATTAATAAATGAGTGCATAGTAAGCCAGCTAATGTTTTATTCGTCCGTATATATATAATCCGTATATCTAACAAAGAATAAACAGGTTTTGCACCGCGGTAGCCTAGGCTAGTGGTCCTGAGACGAGGTCTCGGGTTCGATCCCAGGTTTACCATGGCACACACCAATGACTGCGATGCTTTTCGAAGTTATGTGTGTATTTATCGCAGGTTTATAAGTGCCCGGTTAATGGCAATAGGCTCGCCACCTATTACATTGGGACCTAAATATAAACTGGCGAAATGTGGGTGCTAGCACCTCTGCCTACCCCTTCGGGGACATAGGCGTGATATTATATTATAAAAAATAGACAGGTATGGTAAAAGTATATTTAATCAAGAGCTTATACACCATCAGCAATTTCGTCATCTCCATTAAAGGTAATTTTGTTATTCTCTTTCACGTCATTAAGTACGTTTTCAGTTCATATGACTTTGTCTTCGTGTGGATCTTCAATAACTAAAGATGATTCCGCTTCAGCTGCATTGTTAACAAATCTGAAGGATGGCGTGTTGTTCATTTTGACGATTTGATTTCTTTGAAGTATAATAAAATACACCTGCATAACTGAAAAATATAAAAATAAAAAACATAATATCAATACAAACATGACATGCTTACAAGCCGTGGTTTTCCCAGGCGACTACAATATGGGGTTCTTCAAGAAGGGCATTAGGTTTCTACAGGGTAGGCAGCACGTGTGTGACGCCTCTGGTGTTGCAAACGTCCATAGGCCACGGTGGACCGTGTGCTTGTCTGCCACCAAACAAACTGCTTATTTTATTTTTCATTAATAATATCAAATCAAATAATAAATTCGCCACCGTATAATAGGTACCTAAGTATAATTTAGGTCCAGCCTCCGTGGCGTGGCGGTAGTGCACGCGACTGCTACACACGGGGCGCGGGTTCGATCCCCGCTCAGTGCTAAAAGTTTTATGCATGAATATGACTGTTTGCACTGGTCTGGTGCCTCGGAGAGCACGTTAAGCCGTCGGTCCCGGTTGCCATACAGACAGCTATGACAGTTGTTACGGGTAGTTGGACCCGTCAAAAGTCCAACCATTCTATCTTGGAACTTTGATATCTCCATTGGTCATTGGACCATTGGTTGTGGAGGTCAGATGGCAGTCGCTTGACGGAAAATATCGTAGTTTAGCCGCATCACAGTTAGACTGTAAAGCCGACCCCAACTGAGTTGGGAAAAGGTTCAGAGAATGATGATCAAATTAAATAATAATATCAGATGTAATTTCCTCATTGCCAAATACTCTTTCACATATTTCATCAATCTTTTTATGGGCCGACCTCTGCTCCCAAAGCCAATTCGCACTTTGGACCTTCTTTACAATATTACTATTATCTCTTCTCATAGGACCAGGTCTCACCAACACATACTTTCATTTCTCAATTTTTCATTTACTGGTGCTACTTTCAAACTTTCTCTAATAAACTCAGTCCTTATTTTATACATTCTCGTCCCAACACACATCCATTTAATAAATAACATAACATGACATGAGATAACATAACATAAACTCACGTCTCTATCCCCAAAGAAGTAGGCAGAGGTGCTAGCACCCACATTTCGCCAGTTTATGTTTAGGTCCCAATGTAACAGGTGGTGAGCCTATTGCCATTAACCGGGTACTTATAAACCTGCGATAAATACATACATAACTACAAAAAGCATCGAAAAGTCATTGGTGTGTGCCATGATAAAACCTGAGGTCGAACCCGAGACCTCGGCTCAGCAGTCCATTACCTATACCACTAGGCTACCGCGGTTTTTAATAAATATGTAAATTAAATACTCACACAAGACTCCCACGAGGACTGATATTTCTGTGCCCAATAGGAATATAAATCTGATAGTGATATAATCCCATTGTGCGTACAATACAACGATGGCAAACAATATTGTAGACAAACTCGTCAATGTTAGAAAGAATATACTGTAGAAGAAGTACGCCTTAAGAAGCTTCAAAATTTTCTGAAAACCATTAAAATATAAAGATAAAGACATCAAAAAACATAACATAATATAAACTCACGCTTAGGTATATCCCCGAAGGGGTAGGCAGAGTTGCTAGCATCCACATTTCGCCAGTTTATGTTTAGTCCCAATGTAATAGGTGGCGAGCCTATTGCCAATAACCGGGCACTTATAAACCTGCGATAAATACACACATAACTTCAAAAAGCATCGAAAAGTCATTGGTGTGTGCCATGGTAAAACCTGGGATCGAACCCGAGATCTCGTCTCAGCAGTTCATTACCCATACCACTTGGCTACTGCCTAATGGTAAATGAAATTGGTAAACCAAAATGGTTCTCTGTTAACCTAGGTGCTTTTAAGCAATCGTGTTATGAAACAGCGTAGCCTCAGTTTAGAGGAAGAAAGAAGAAATTACCAATAAATAGGCATAATATGTAGCTCTACTCTTCTCTATCTGAACCACGACTACCCTTTTTTTTATCGTGCGAAAAATCCCCACGGATACTCCCCACCGGAGCCGGTTGGGTAGTTGGACTCAAACCGACTAAAACGCACGCCGTCTTTGGGTCTTCAGTTTATATTTGTACGAATTGTTACTAGGTCCGTGAAATGAAACGACTTAATACAATAACTATAACTATTATTGGTGTAATAACTCTGAAGGATAGTACTGTATAAGCGTTCAACAAAAAATGTAGTTCTGCGGGCTTATATACGACGAACACTGGCATTACCATAACGCGACTCAATTTTCTTAGTGGCGCCATCTCTTATCGCTAATATGAACTAAAATTAAATACATCTAACTTAAACAATATTTACTGTCAAAACTTACCTTGTGAGCTCCAAATATGAAGATGATATTTGCAATAACATCTATTGCCAAGAAGATCATTACAACTATTAGTATATATTCACCGGTGTACATCCGCCATCCGTTAACGATGATGGCTATTAGTGTTGCTAAGATGAAGATCAGGAAGAACGAAGTTATTAACTGAGAATAAATTGATTCGTTCATTATTCAATATACAGAATATTAAGACAACCTCTATGGCGTGGCGGTAGTGCATGCGTACGGGGCGCGGGTTCGATACCCACAAAAAGTTGTATGCATGAAAATGGCTGTTTGCACTGGTCTGGTCGTGCATCGGAGAGTACGTAAAGCCGTCGGTCCCGGTTGCTATACAAACATCTATGGCAGTCGTTACGGGTAGTTGGAGCCCTCAAAAGTCCAAGCAGTCTAACTTGGAACTTCGATATCACCATTGGTCATTGGACCATTGGTTATGGAGGTCAGATGGCGTCGCTTCACGGAAAATATCAAAGTTCAGCCGCATCACAGTTAGGCCGCAAAGCCGACCCCAACTGAGTTGGGAAGATGTTCAGAGAATGATGATGATAAAGAATATGAACAACCAATTTTTTCAGTAGTATACCCTAACACTTCAATTTGACTTCACCCCGCCTGGTGGTAAGCTCAAGGCAAAGTCTCAGGAACGAGGGTCACCATTACAAACACGTAAAGTGTTACAATGGTGGCACTCAGCGTGACAGCCTCATCAGATGCTTTCGCACGCCCCGCGTAAAGGACCCGGGACTGTAGAAAGAAGGAAACACATGAGCTGGCAAGGAAATCCAAGACTTAATGGTGCGGTAGAGGAAAGACTTAGGTATAGTTAGAGATATAGGTATAGGTAGTTGGAGAATTAAAGCACAAATAAGTCCTTCGCTCGCAAAAAGTGTCTTTATTCTATTTTCTGGAAGTCCCATTAATATAAATGTGTTTCTATACATCTGTCATATCCATAGTTATACTTGTAATATGAAAATTACATACTTACCAACTTAAAATATCCCCATGCTAACAAACCATGCCTTAGTGGTAAGCAACAACAACATCGTTTTAACACCGGATTTTCTACACGCATCTTGAGATTTTTTTCTTCTATGCGCTGACTAAATTCAAGTATATAACCAAATTCTAATAAACTGTTTTAATAATACTATAAATTACTCATTTAAAGGACAATTTAATATCAACTTCTGAAGGTCTTAGTATCCTGTACCTTAATGTTCTATTTTAATTGATTTGAAATCAATGAATATTTTGAGAATTGACTCATAGGTTTAACATCATCACTGTTAATTATTTAAATTTATATTTTAGCAATTAAATTATGTATGTTCAAACACAATGTGAATTGTTAATGAAAATAAATACTTCAACACAAGCTGCTTGGTATTGTCTTATACACGTCAATTTCCAAGAAATGATCTCTGTGTACTAATTAATTCGCACGTATATCAATAATAACACATATTATAAACAAAATGTGTTGATAACTAGTGAACTTTGCAGATAATGATGTTTTTACGAGTAGATTTAAAGGAAAATGAAGTATAAAACATAAGATACCTATATTAACTATGTCCTCTGACAATTGTAAAACCATTATACTTGTTGATACATTTAGTACCATGGCTTATAGATGTTTCTTTACCGTAGCGTTAAGGCCAGTTCCATCCAAAGCTCTTACCTCAGAGTCCGGGCCTGTAACTATTTTAATGTTAAGCAACTTTTATCTTTTCCAGACTTCCCATCTTATTGGCCATGTTAAGCGACACTTATGCTCGGGCCCTCTCCGTGAGTAGCGGTTCTGCCGTGAAACAAATTACTACACCACGATGGTAACTCCAAAATGCCGTTGATTCGACAGAAGAAGAAGAAGATTGGCCATGTTAGTTTTACTCAGGGCTTTGAGACACTTATGTATCTAAAGTAAAATCAATGGTTTAGCTTTCAAATATTACATTTAATTCTTTATTTAATCGATTAACAACATCACATATTTCTTTAAGTACATCTCATTTTTCAGTTTTGGTTCATTACACAACCTCACTATCATTTTTAATATCTTTATCTCGATAATTGTTATCAGTTGATATGTCTTCATCTTGTCTTCTATCTCTATTGCTAATATTTAATGAACGTTGAGTTTCCACTGGTATTTCAAACAATCTGATGACACCACACTCGTCATGTTTAACAATTTCCTTTCTCACAAGTTTAAAGATGTATGCCTGGATAACTGAAATATAATAATAGATTATTGTAGTGCACTTACATAAATCTCTATGGAGCTTCATTAAGATCTTTGGGGTCAAAGCAAGCTCATTTACAAACCGATGCCTCTGCTGATTGACGAATGAGACCCTGATACAGACTTTCCTCTCGAGGTTAGATCAGACGGTAGTCTCGTAAAAGTCAAAGCAAGTCAGATCAGAATTAGATAGTACAGAAACGTCGACCACGGTCTCCAAAGTCAAGCTTTAAACATTTGGATGCTAATATATTTATGAGTACACCAGTGAATAGTTGTGAACCTACTGTTATAGTTATGGCAAATTATGAATGCGCGCGGCCTTTAGTTGTATTTTTTTGTACCACTTAAGTGGCAAACAAGAACACGGTCCACCTCATAGAAATTATTTACCGTGGCCAATGGACAAATGCAACGATCCTGTAAGGGAGGGGGGGGGGGGGGTGAAGGTTAAGAGTCTATGCTGTTAGCGTTGGTCGTCTTAGTACAAGTACGTACACGTGAATGTGTGCGTGTATATAAAAATGGTAAAATTGGCAGAGGCAAAGTTGCCTAAATATTTATACACACTAACGTACATGAATACTATATTTCAAGCATGGAGAATTGAGTTCGGTCCTCCGTGATTTCAAGACATAGGCATGATCGTAAATTGCAAAACGCGAATTTTTTTTATATATAGTTGCATTTTCAGACGTTATAATTTTAAATATTTACGAACCAGTGAGGGAGGAAAAGAATGTAGCAATAAGATTTGTAAAAATAAAACTCACGCAATTCAGCGAAAAATATCACCACACAGAACACCAAAATATTTATGAAGATTCTGCTGCTGTAGACCAATTTACATGACGTCATATTTATAACAAGGTACACTAATCCTAATAGACATGTTAGTACTAGTAGAGTCAGACTGTAGAAATAGTATGCCTTCAAAAACTGGACATTTTTCTGGAAAAAAATTAACAGTAATTAAGTAACTATAAATTTGTGGAGAGGTTTCTATATGGCATTAGTTACTATAACCAATATAATAATAGGAGTCATTAATATTAATGTTAAAAAAACTTCGGAAATTCGCGTATTGGTCTAATAACTTCATGTTGCTCAGTAGTAGTTTAGGAATAACTTCAAACCACTTCTTACATGAACGATCTCTCATTTTAAGAATAAGAATCTTCATTGCCGAGAATATGGTTAGTTACAATTGAAGTATAATTTTACACCTACACATAATGTATACTTTTGGGTGGGTTATAAAAAAACCACGGAGGGGATTGCGGGGTCTATTCGCTCACTTGGCACACTCAAGCGACCCCGCCATCTCCTTCTAACCTAACCTATCCGAGTCGGGGTGCCCTCATAATGGCCTCATAGACGAATAAACACTATGCCTTTATAATTTTTATGCAATTCCTTCTTGTAGTTAAACATTATTATACTAATTTTTTTTTTTAAAGTTTATTTATTTTGTCATTTGATTTGTTTTTTGATTAGTCATAATTTACTTATATTTATAGCTAAGTAATAGTTAAACTGGCACTGAAGTCAACAGAAATGCTGTGTGCAGATGTAAGTGGACTTCAGGTTTAAAATGCTATATATTTTGTAAAATCATAGTCATAGTGTCATCAATCTGATGTCTGTTTCTGTACCAATCTTATAAAAAAAAATTAAAAAAAAAAAAAAAAAAAATGATAGTTATGCTAACATTTGCATTATGCCAAAGGATTATTATGAAGTACCTAGTATTATTATGCTAATGAAAGTTATGCGAAAACTATGTACGTAGGTATACCTATGTTGTCAGATAAAACTAACCTTTCTAGCTCCAATCACGAAGATGATGTGTAAAATAACAACTGCAGCCACAGCAAGAATGAAAACAGCTAATATCGATATCATTGCTGAGAAGTACAGTAGCAGAAATGAATTTAAAAGCTGAAAGGAAATTAACAAGATATTAATGGCGTAGACGGCGTGCGTTAAGGTGGGAACAAATTATCGGACGCGTCCGTAAGCCGCGGCTGACGGAATGTGTACGATGTCTAATATCCAGCCGGCCAGATTCTATTCGGACGTCCGTGCGCTCAAGGACGGCTCAAGGTCACGTCCGCGACTTATGACCGATAGTTTGCACAGTTTCGTTTATTTGTACTACCCAGATAGCTTGTATCAGCCGCGGCTTACGGACGCGTCCGATAATTTGTTCCCACCTTTTCAGTCGTTTTGAGGCCGACATAAACTCTCTCATTGGCTCGGTGGGATTCATATCCGCGGGGATTTCGCGCACGAAAAAAAAAGAGTTGGTACAGAATTTTAGTTCGAATTTTCCTTCTCCCTCATTTTATTCTCTTACGACACTTGGTATGGTCGGTATTATTTCATTGTCACCACCTGCTAAAAACTTCAAAGTTAAAAATGATAAACATTGAAAACATAAACTCACCAACTTAAAATATCCCCAAAGTATCAAACCAGGCCTTAGGGGTAGGCAACCACATCTTAATTTTTCTATTCGCATCTTGAAAGCTATATATTCTAAATACTATCTTTTAAAATTATCTCCGGTAAAGTAGATAAGTATTCCAGCAGCAACCAGGACATTCGCCGAGATGATGATGATCACGTCACGAGGTGTAAATATTGATGGAATTACAAATTTAGATCAACTGACAAGAACTTACTGTGAACAAGAGAAATGCTTCTGCAGTTTGAGGTATACTTTTATGCATAAAAATCACATCAATGTTTATTTTATTGTATGTGAGATAACCCGTGTTATCTTTTTATGTTCTTTTACTGAGAGAGACAGAGAAAGGGATATAAATAATATATTGTGTTAAGACAACCATAATATACAAATGATACTAAACCTATATGTTTTTCTTTTGTTTTTTTTTATCGTTTACTTTTCGTTTACTTTAATTTATCCTTTACTTTTGCATTTTTAAAGAGTTTACTTTAATATAATATGTATATTATTATATTCAAAATATATTCATTTATAACGTTATGAGCATAACATCCAGTAGGTAAGCCTATTCATATAAAATAAAAAGTTTATACAGTTTAATAATGGTACAAATTGTCACATTAAGTACTAAAATTTTTGGCACTAAACCAAAATCCAATGCTAATCTTACAGTCTTATAAATACCATTGAAATAATTACCATAGTCTTCATATTGGTTTGTACAGACATACATAAATATCTTTACACTAAAAACATAGATTTATAATAAATCTATTATGTTGCACTTAATAACACTGTTAAGGAAAAACTGTCTCTAAAAATAATCTATTTTGTCCACAAGAATACACCCCACTTGCCGATACGTCCCTTCGATGCACATGATGAAAATAATGTCAATAACTTATTATAAATTACGATATATACACTGTTATGTATAAAAATGATAACAATGTATTTTAATAATGAACACACATTCAATAAACAGCATCAAAATGATACTATGGGTAACACAAATGTAAAATATTGTTTATTTAACTTTTACTTTAGAAGAAACGATTCGTATTCACTCACACTTATGAGTAGAGTTCAAATGGTAAAGTGAGATAGTTATATTGTAGCATAGTACGCTTGAATAAAGACTAAAGCCGACTAAAGCACTGAAATACTAGTAAAAAGATACATAGGACTCTTAGTGTGAGCGAGATAGATATATATAAATGTGCAGCGAATTCAAAACAGAAATAAAAAAAAACTTTGGTTTTTAAAACTCATTGCACAGATAACACATAATTATACAAGATGTGCAGGAATTCCACGACGCGTTATAACAAAGACTTATTTATTAATTATTTCATTTTATTTTAAATAATAATCAGTTTATTAATAACCGTAAAATATTTTTCTGCACCATAAATTGAATGTAGCATAGTGTAAGTATAATTTATACGCCATAATATTGTATTACCGCGAAAAATTTACAGTTACGATAAGGCATTTAGCATACGATCCAATATGTACCAGGGGATATAAGTCATGGGAACTATTATGGCGGTCAATGTGTCCCTTGTCAGATGAGTAGTTATCGTGTGTTGTGACATCATACATCAAAATTGTTATTTGCTTTCAATACATAACACAGTGTGGGTACGAGCAACTGAAATTCGCCATGCTCCTAGTAGATTTACGGGTCATTGCCCGCAGCGAGCATGTGATTTTGCCACTGTATACGGAATTCACGTGCGAAGTAATTTCTATAGTGGATTTGTAGAGCTGGTTTCCTATACATACTGACTGTGCGAATATTCGCATTACCATAAGTATTTTAATAATTGGATTGTTGAATTTCCCGATTAAAATTTATAGTAATAATTTATCACAGTTACAAAATTTCGTCTCAATTAAGTCAATATTCATCACGCCACGCTTCTGCTATCAAATTAGGTACCACTTGCCGAGATATCTCAGAAACTACGATGTTAAGTTTATTTTTGTATCATGTTGCGACACTGACTTATGGCAGTTCGGGATGTCAAGTTATTCTGTACATTTCAATGTACAAGCAATTTATGAGGCTGACTGTACCTCTCGTATCAGCTGATTCCTAGAACCACTTAATGACTATTGAATGCAACAAAAAAAAAACAAAACATTAAAATTTCAAGAAACGCCACAGATAACCCAGTTCAGATAAATTAATTGTGTTTGCAGTTTAAAAATACGTAGATATAATGCTATATAATTATTGGAAGCCTCTGAAAGACGGTAGGAGAAGCGACTGCTACGCCGGAGGTGTGGGATCGAATCCCGCTCAGTGTAAATATTCCCATACATGAATATGACTATTTGTCTTGTTCTGGTCGGCTCCGGTTACCATACAAACATCTATAGCAATTTTTACGGGTAATTGGAGTCCTTAAAAGTTCTTCTTCTAGCCTAAATACGGAACTACAATATCGCCAATTGGTTGTGGATGTGAGACGACAGTCGCTTCACGAAAAATATCGAAGTTCAGAAGCATTTTAGTTAGACTAGAAACCTATAAAAGGTTCAGAGAATGATGATGAATTATTGGAATTAACTACCGTAAAACCGAAAGAATCCAGGGGTGAATGGAAATAAAATGGTCAATGGATTATTTTGAATAATTATTAATATAACTATTTTCATGATTCTGTTATTACAATGAACTAGTCCTCGCTTGAAAGAAAATAACTACTCAATGTTTTATTTCTATTCACCCTTCGATCTTTATTCACCCCGTTTAACAAATACTAATTTAATAATAAAGTAAATAATATTTAACTATTTAAGTATTATTTGACGTAAAATCACGTAATTTCCTCGAAAGTGTTAGGTACCATAGTGTTAAAAGGTTATCTACCAATTTGTTATAAATTAAAGCGCCTTGTTTATTTTATTTCAGTCCAAAAACAATCGTTCTATTGAATGGTACATAACAATAAATAAATTTAATTCCAGTTTCTATCTTTATATAGTATACAATCATAAAAATATTTTACAAAATGCGTACAGAAGTTCAGATTGAGGTACCAGTGTTGAATAAATGTTGTTGTTGCTTCCCTTTGAAAAATGGTTTGTTAGGATGGGGTTATCTTAAGTTGGTGAGTATCTGTCTCATAAATTACATATTTAAACTCACATGCTTATTTTCTATTATCGAACCGTTCACCACAAGCAGGGAGTTCATACTCACACACGGTGAGTCTTTCCTATGCCGCACCATTACGTCTTGGAATTCTTTGCCAGCTCGCGTGTTTCCTTCTTCCTACAGTCCCGGGTCCTTTAAGCGGGGCATGAAAAAGCATTTGATGAGGCCGTCAAGCTGAGTGCCACCATTGTAACACTTTACGTGTTTGTAATGGTGACCCCTCGTTCCTGAGTGTCCCTCTACCCCTCCCCCAATATAATATATTTTTGTAATGGATATTCACCAGGACAGCCTACGTGGCGTGGTGGTAGTGCACGCGACTGCTACGCACGGGGCGCGGGTTCGATCCCCGCTCAGTGCAAAAAGTTGTATGCATGAATATAACTGTTTGCACTGGTCTGATCGTGCCTCGGTGAGCACGTTAAGCCGTCGGTCCCGGTTGCCATACTAACATCTATGACAGTCGTTACGGGTAGTTGGAGCCCTCAAAAGTCCAACCAGTCTAACTTGGAACTCCGATATCGCCATTCGTCATTGGATTGGTTGTGGAGGTCAGATGGCAGTCGCTTCACGGAAAATATCGAAGTTCAGCCGCATCACAGTTAGACTGGAAAGCCGACCCCAACTGAGTTGGGAACAGGTTCAGAGAATGATGATGGATATCCACCAGGTCACACCTACATCTATATCGTAACTTTGCTATAAATAGAATATTATTTATTATATAATATATTTTGTTTATAGTTATTATACAAACCTATATCCTTGTGTTGTGTTTTCGGTGGTGAGTAGGGTAGCCAGAGCTCACTAGAGAGGTTTTGTGTTGTCAGTAGGAAAACCAAAGGCTTATCCTACATCTTTTTCGCTGACGACACAGAATGTCTCTGTTCTTACAGGGGTTGCGGCACGAGTGTTATTCCTGTGGTGTTACACTCGTACATAGGCCACGGTAACCACTTACCATCAGGTGCGCCGCGTGCTTATCTGCGACCTAAGTTGTATATAAAGAAAATATATTATATATGTACAAAAATAAAATACAAAAGTAGAGAGACTGCAACTTTAGGCATCAAAATATTCCTCCCTAGATTAAAATAATATAACATTTCAGAAGTGGTACAGTGAACTATCTTTTTTTTCAGATGTTATCGTCATTCTTACTACTTAACTGTATATGGTTACTCACAATAATGATGAGTTCTTTCGAAAATATGTGTCTTAATTATCAAGAAATAATGTTGTACGCCATATTTTTATTTATGCTGCTTGTAGATATAGTTTTACATATCATTTTCATCGTGGCAGCGCATAAGGTTAGTATTTTTTTCTTTGTCGTTCGAATTGGTGTAGCAGCGTAATGATGCTTTCGACTTCTACGTGGGTTCGATGCCCACTATGTGCAAATGTCTGTATGTATATTTATGGTAATGATTTGGCTGTTTTATGTTGCGAAATATTTTGTAACTTAAGGGTTTTAACAGCTACATAAGTTGCGTTATCTGTTATTCAAAAGAATTATCAATAGTTTGGGTCCTGTGTAAAATATACCAGAATTACTATAATCATATTTTCTATTAATAACATATATTCATATATTATGTGCATGGGCCAGGGTGACCATTTTCCATTAGATGGGCCGTATGATTGTCTGCCGCCTAAGTCCTAAAGAATCTATGTATACCCTCAAGATAGCTAGACCCAAAACGTTTCCCCTTTCAGAGATATGAGTACATTTGAACTAGCTTATAACGGCTTCGCCTTTGTGGAATTCTGTTCCCATTCCTGTGACCTATAAAGTCCTCCTTTTTTACCCCTTAGGTGGCAGACGAGCACACGGCCCACCTGATGGGAAGCGGTCACCGTGGCCTATGGACGTTTGCAACACCAGAGGCGTCACACACGGGCCGCCTACCCTGTAAAAACCTTCTAATGCCCTTCTTGAAGAACCCCATATTGTAGTCGCTTCGGTAGTAGTAGTTTATATTCGTTTGATAATTTGTTTATTTATATAAACGTTGATTTATTATATTTCAGAGAGACGTGAAATATCTGCAAGTGTATTACTACTACGCCATAAGTATTTTAGCGCTCACGGGTCTGCTGAGCTTTGTATACATATGTATGATGTTTGACAGTTATAGATGGTATGAAATCCATGGTATAGACATAATAGATCGGACATCTTTATTTTCAATGGGTTTACGTAAGTATTTTTAACTGATTTTGAAAAATATTCTTATTTTAAACAACTACAATAGATATAAAATGGATAGGGTGGACCGTCGTTGCAGGGACAGCACGTTCTGGACTGCGTCTCTGCTTACCATCAGGCGTGGTGTAGTCTATTTGACGACCTAACCATAAAAAAGTCTGGAATGAGCAAGAGGTCTATTATTGATAAATTTGTTTACTTTTTTTTTAATTTATGGCACGTCAATTGACTTCACCTTGCCTGATGTTAAGCTGAAGGCAAAGTCTCATGAAAAAGGGTCACCATTGCAAGCACGTTCAGTACCTACTACAATGGTGGCGCTCAGCTTGACGGCCTCATCAGATGCTGTTTCACGCCCCTCTTAATGGAGGTAACTCGAGCGTAGGAGGTCGCAGAATGACCTCCGTCCTTAATGAGCGCGGGCCTGGGGATAACGGATGCAGGCAGCGGCGCGGTGCACATGTTGTCTTCACCATAGGTACCTGGGTACTAGATGGGGACACCGTGCTTCTGACGATGTCTCCATCTAGTGTCCCCATCTATAGTGCGCTAGTCGTTAACCAAAGATCCGTAGACGGCGTACGTTTTAGTCGGTTCGAGTCCGACATAACCCCTACTATTGACTCCGGTGGGAGTGGAATCCGTAGGGTTGCACTGGTTTGGGTATTTTTTATGTATAATATATATGTACTTAAAGGATCTCTACTCCATTTGGTTAGGTACTTAAAAAAAGGTAAACATGTGGCAACTTTTTATAAAAACACCATGACAAATAATAAACTAAGCTAACTAACTGACTAACTAGTGGTTCGATACCTTTAGTCTTTATAATACGTTTCTAAGCAGAAAATAATTTTTATACTGAGTTTTTGAACAAAACTTATTGAAAAGACATACCAAGATTGTTTACGTTTTTAGGTACCTAAACAAATGCATTATAAGTATGTTTAACCCGTAACACAAGCTAGTTAAACTAAGCTTACCGTAGGTCTAGGTGGCATTGTGTAGTCGGAGGTCGGAGAATGACCTCCGTCCTCCATAAGCGCGGGCCTGGGGGTGAAGGGTGGAACCGCCTGTCACTCTGGCAGAAGCAGGCCACGACGGCGCGGCGGCGCAAAGTGCGCCTCCCCATACCCGGGGGCTAGTTGGAGACACCGTGGTCCCTACACCCGACGGGCGTCATCTCGAAGAGAAGGCCCCGGGTCTGACGGGGTGTGAGGGATATGCTGGCTACTACCTCACCTCCGGCAACTGAAGACCCAAAGACGGCGTGCGTTTTAGTCGGTTCGAGTCCGACATAACCTACCTAACCGGCTCCGGTGGGGGGGTATCCAAGGGGATTTTTCGCACGATAAAAACAAACGGTGGCATTGTTTAGATTGTCGTAGAATACTTTTTATTTATTTATTTATTTTCAGTAATCCAGGCGTACATTCTTCTACTAGTAAGAAGCGAAATTATTGATATCAAGAACTCGAGATCTGCAAATATATATTGAAACAGAAATATTTTGAACATTAGAGATGTGATTAAAGAGTCTACTAAGAAAGAGTTTTGAAGAAATAAATACTGTGCCGGTCCCGAGCCGAGCGTCGTCCGTGTCACCACTAATTATTTTGCCAATTTGGTTGTGGAGGTCCGATGGCAGTCGCTTCAAGAAATATATCGAAGTTCAGCCGCATCTTAGTTGGATTTAAAAGTCGACCCCAACTGAGTTGGGAATAGGCTCAGAGAATAAAGAATTGTAATTGTACTAAAAATTGTACTAAATTGTATTAGGCATAGTATTTAATGTGGCAATAAAAATATAAAATTACAGTTGCATTTTTCATAATATAGGGTAATTCCCGAATGGTAGGTATGGGCTGAGGAATCGTTTTGTTGGAAGTCCACACGGATGCCCTTTTGCCTAAGTCAGGGTGCTTATGTTGGACTAGTAGCTACCAATACCGCACGGCCACCTTGGGCCATCAGTTACCGAGGGTGTGGTAGCCTCTCGCATATCCCACACGGCCTGGTCGACTCGGGGTCTTCAAAGGCCCAGGAGCACTGTACTGGGGGTGACGGATGGAGCCGCCTCTCAGCCTAGCAGAAGCAAGCCATGGTGACGGCACAAAGTGCCACCCCATATCCAGGGGCTAGATGGGGAGAGCATGGTCCCCACGGTAGAGCAAGAGGGTCATCCCAGGATCTATATCTTTAAAGATCTTAATTTTTAATTTCATTTATTTTATTTAAAAATTTGCACACACAGAAAAACAATATTTAAATATTGAATGTTGACAAGTAGGTACAATGGCACTGCTTATTTTTCCAAGAAATTTCTCCCAGCCGACCGGCGAGAGGAGATCTTGGAAAACAAGAAAACAGGTTTAAGTGTGTGTATGGTAACTAGAGAGAAGAATTGGACACAGATATAGGATAGTACTAAATATAAATAACTATTTAACTAAATAATAATTTAACTTCAAAATCCTACATAGAATCAAAACAGAATGATATAACGATAGTACAATTAACTTTTAATGTAAGTATGTATATAATGTCAAGCTTATAATAGAAACTCATGTAGTCAAAGTATTTAAATTTTAAGCCACTCACAAAGGGTCCGCATCATCTGAGAAGCGGACTTCTACCTGATCCAGTGAAGGTTATAGCCAGGATAACACTTGTTTTGAAGAGTTGGAAGCTGTACAAGTCAGAATACTTTATGAGGACAGTATGTAGTATGCATTTGCAGAAATTGTGACTTCATGACGATTGAAATTCGCTTCGACGTTTCGGTGAGTCTTTTCTCTGCCGCACCATTAAGTCCTGGAATTCCTTGCCGACGCACGTGTTTCCTTCTTCTTACAGTCCCGAGTCCTTTAAGCGGGGCGTGAAAAAGCATCTGATGAGGCTGTCAAGCTGAGCGCCACCATTGCAGCACTGAACGTGTTTGCAATGGTGACCCTCTTTCATGAGACTTTGCCTTCAGCTTAACATCAGGCGAGTTAAAGTCAAATTGACGTGCCATAAATAAAAATAAAAAAATCGTCAATATTACGCATGTATTTTAACACTCAACCGCTGCATCTATGATTTATCTTGTAGGGGATATGACTATTATTGTAACTTCTAAGTATTTTTTGGTCTTTTCTTACTTGTTTATATTCTATTCTATTTCTGAATCAGTAACAATTCTGTCATCTATTTCTTTATCAGTAGTTGATATGGCTGTATCTTCAACTGGATTTTCGATTTGTAACTCGCATTCCGCTTCAGCTGCATTATTTACGAATCTAAAGGCACCAACGTTGTTATGTTTGATAATTTCACTCCTCACAAGTAGTATAATGTATGACTGGGCAACTGTAAATATATAATTACATTAATCACCCCAAATCTCGTCTTTAAGGCGGCTGACAAGAAATACGCAGTTGATATCACCGCGAGCGAAGAAAATCTTGAAATAAAACCCTGTTAAAGTTTGGTCAGCGTGAAAACAGATGGCCTACTTCACGTGATACTTCACAGCATTGTCTGTGTCCAGCAGTGGACTACGATAGACTCTTTGATCAATTGATTGCCTTCTAATACCATACTGTTATGATCAGTCCTCTTGATGCTTAAAAATATGCAATTATTAAGAGGTTTTCTGTAATATTCAGGGGATTGCGTTGGTACGAAGGCGATTCGGGCGTCGGAGGTAGCAGAATAACCTCCGTCCGTCACCTGTCCCCTAGCAGAAGCATGCCGCGGTGGCGGCGCAAAAAAGCGCCTCCCCACATTCAGGGGGGTAATTTCACCGACCGCATTTTTAGAGTTTCTTCGCATGAAATCACTATGTAAAACGTTTATCTATGACCACTCTATTTTTTTTCATGTAATACGAACACTAGCTTATATGAAGTCACTACTGAAAATACATTTCTCTTAAACATAAAATTTAAAAAAAATTAAAATATGCTAGATTCCAATAACGGTGGCGTGTCCGCGATGCACCTTTAAGCGCATTTACCTCTTTAAGTCCGCTATGATTGCAAATTTAGTACTTAAATTAAGATTATTATGTTAATTGATATATGAAGCAACCATATTTACTGCTTTCATTACTTCTATTATAACGCAGACATCGTGACAATGTCGATAAGGAACGTCCGCGCCTAAAGTGCAATTTCGGTGTGTTTTTTTTAAACCCTTATACAACGTATACACGTCAATTTAAACGATCTATCTTCTTACGCACGCGGAGTTTAAGTCATGCTCTTGCGTTTACGCAGTAATGGCATGTCCGATTCTGCCCAGTTTTCCCGCTAATACGTAAGTACCTTCTTATTTCTAAGAGGGAGTACGAAATTTTACAATCACGGTGGGTTACTGTATGAATGAATATTTGGTTTTAACGTTACGATTTGCGAGTATGTTGTGTGTTGTTAGGTACCCTCAGCAATCATACATTTCACGTGACGAATGCATCACTGAGTTTTGTTTAATTTCATTTTTTCTTGATGTTTCTAACTTCGGTGGTGCAATATCGGTGGTTTCGGTGGTAGATTTATTGCCACCTATATTGCATCAATAGTAAAATGGCTATGAGTTTCCATATCTTTGGTAAGATATTTACTCACAAGGTAATAAATAATAAAATTACTCATTTTTTTGTTATAATTAACGTATTTACTATTACTACTGAGAGTGGGGCAATATCGGTATGGGAGGCGTAACCGAAGGGGTTGGAGGCTGGCTGACTTCCTTGAGAAAGAGCGACTCTTTATGATGAACTCTCGGCTTCGCCTTTGTGGAATTCTGTTCCCATTCCTGTGACCTATAAAGTCCTCCTTTTTTACCCCTTAGGTGGCAGACGAGCACACGGCCCACCTGATGGGAAGCGGTCACCGTGGCCTATGGACGTTTGCAACACCAGAGGCGTCACACACGGGCCGCCTACCCTGTAAAAACCTTCTAATGCCCTTCTTGAAGAACCCCATATTGTAGTCGCTTCGGTAGTAGTAGTTTATATTCGTTTGATAATTTGTTTATTTATATAAACGTTGATTTATTATATTTCAGAGAGACGTGAAATATCTGCAAGTGTATTACTACTACGCCATAAGTATTTTAGCGCTCACGGGTCTGCTGAGCTTTGTATACATATGTATGATGTTTGACAGTTATAGATGGTATGAAATCCATGGTATAGACATAATAGATCGGACATCTTTATTTTCAATGGGTTTACGTAAGTATTTTTAACTGATTTTGAAAAATATTCTTATTTTAAACAACTACAATAGATATAAAATGGATAGGGTGGACCGTCGTTGCAGGGACAGCACGTTCTGGACTGCGTCTCTGCTTACCATCAGGCGTGGTGTAGTCTATTTGACGACCTAACCATAAAAAAGTCTGGAATGAGCAAGAGGTCTATTATTGATAAATTTGTTTACTTTTTTTTTAATTTATGGCACGTCAATTGACTTCACCTTGCCTGATGTTAAGCTGAAGGCAAAGTCTCATGAAAAAGGGTCACCATTGCAAGCACGTTCAGTACCTACTACAATGGTGGCGCTCAGCTTGACGGCCTCATCAGATGCTGTTTCACGCCCCTCTTAATGGAGGTAACTCGAGCGTAGGAGGTCGCAGAATGACCTCCGTCCTTAATGAGCGCGGGCCTGGGGATAACGGATGCAGGCAGCGGCGCGGTGCACATGTTGTCTTCACCATAGGTACCTGGGTACTAGATGGGGACACCGTGCTTCTGACGATGTCTCCATCTAGTGTCCCCATCTATAGTGCGCTAGTCGTTAACCAAAGATCCGTAGACGGCGTACGTTTTAGTCGGTTCGAGTCCGACATAACCCCTACTATTGACTCCGGTGGGAGTGGAATCCGTAGGGTTGCACTGGTTTGGGTATTTTTTATGTATAATATATATGTACTTAAAGGATCTCTACTCCATTTGGTTAGGTACTTAAAAAAAGGTAAACATGTGGCAACTTTTTATAAAAACACCATGACAAATAATAAACTAAGCTAACTAACTGACTAACTAGTGGTTCGATACCTTTAGTCTTTATAATACGTTTCTAAGCAGAAAATAATTTTTATACTGAGTTTTTGAACAAAACTTATTGAAAAGACATACCAAGATTGTTTACGTTTTTAGGTACCTAAACAAATGCATTATAAGTATGTTTAACCCGTAACACAAGCTAGTTAAACTAAGCTTACCGTAGGTCTAGGTGGCATTGTGTAGTCGGAGGTCGGAGAATGACCTCCGTCCTCCATAAGCGCGGGCCTGGGGGTGAAGGGTGGAACCGCCTGTCACTCTGGCAGAAGCAGGCCACGACGGCGCGGCGGCGCAAAGTGCGCCTCCCCATACCCGGGGGCTAGTTGGAGACACCGTGGTCCCTACACCCGACGGGCGTCATCTCGAAGAGAAGGCCCCGGGTCTGACGGGGTGTGAGGGATATGCTGGCTACTACCTCACCTCCGGCAACTGAAGACCCAAAGACGGCGTGCGTTTTAGTCGGTTCGAGTCCGACATAACCTACCTAACCGGCTCCGGTGGGGGGGTATCCAAGGGGATTTTTCGCACGATAAAAACAAACGGTGGCATTGTTTAGATTGTCGTAGAATACTTTTTATTTATTTATTTATTTTCAGTAATCCAGGCGTACATTCTTCTACTAGTAAGAAGCGAAATTATTGATATCAAGAACTCGAGATCTGCAAATATATATTGAAACAGAAATATTTTGAACATTAGAGATGTGATTAAAGAGTCTACTAAGAAAGAGTTTTGAAGAAATAAATACTGTGCCGGTCCCGAGCCGAGCGTCGTCCGTGTCACCACTAATTATTTTGCCAATTTGGTTGTGGAGGTCCGATGGCAGTCGCTTCAAGAAATATATCGAAGTTCAGCCGCATCTTAGTTGGATTTAAAAGTCGACCCCAACTGAGTTGGGAATAGGCTCAGAGAATAAAGAATTGTAATTGTACTAAAAATTGTACTAAATTGTATTAGGCATAGTATTTAATGTGGCAATAAAAATATAAAATTACAGTTGCATTTTTCATAATATAGGGTAATTCCCGAATGGTAGGTATGGGCTGAGGAATCGTTTTGTTGGAAGTCCACACGGATGCCCTTTTGCCTAAGTCAGGGTGCTTATGTTGGACTAGTAGCTACCAATACCGCACGGCCACCTTGGGCCATCAGTTACCGAGGGTGTGGTAGCCTCTCGCATATCCCACACGGCCTGGTCGACTCGGGGTCTTCAAAGGCCCAGGAGCACTGTACTGGGGGTGACGGATGGAGCCGCCTCTCAGCCTAGCAGAAGCAAGCCATGGTGACGGCACAAAGTGCCACCCCATATCCAGGGGCTAGATGGGGAGAGCATGGTCCCCACGGTAGAGCAAGAGGGTCATCCCAGGATCTATATCTTTAAAGATCTTAATTTTTAATTTCATTTATTTTATTTAAAAATTTGCACACACAGAAAAACAATATTTAAATATTGAATGTTGACAAGTAGGTACAATGGCACTGCTTATTTTTCCAAGAAATTTCTCCCAGCCGACCGGCGAGAGGAGATCTTGGAAAACAAGAAAACAGGTTTAAGTGTGTGTATGGTAACTAGAGAGAAGAATTGGACACAGATATAGGATAGTACTTATGGAGGACCGCTTACGTACAATATACATATTTGTGTGGTTTATGTGTGCAACCAAAAGGGTGGGAATACGTTGTCGGTTCAATTGAGTCGTTTCTCTAGTAACTTAGCTGACATTGTATTGGGAAATCCTGCGGACAAGTTTATTGTTGTTGGTGATTTTAATCAACCCCACTTAACCTGGCATCCTGACGGTGGGGATGGTACCTTCTCTCCTAGCGGCGCGCAGGGTGATGTACAGAAGGATTTTCTTGACAATATCAATATTTGTAACTTCCATCAGTATAATTACCATACCAACGACAATGATAGGTTGTTAGACCTAGTGCTATCGAATGATCATGTTACAGTAGCACATAGTGCGACCCCCTTAGTCAAAGAAGATTCACACCACAAAGCCTTGTCTATTACAGGTGAGTTTGTTCAACTGCATAGCCTATCGACTCGGCCCCACGTCAGTTTTCTCTATTCCGCCGGCAATTTTGATGCCATAAACAAAGAAATTGCCGAAGTTGACTGGCAAAGTGAGTTGAACCATGGGCCATTAGAGGATGCGATAACATACTTTTACAGTACCATTGACAGATTGCGTAACACATACATACCAACTAAAACAGTTGCTGCACATACCCATTATCCTCCTTGGTATAAAAGCCCGTTAATAAAAATCTTAAAAGAAAAATCTAAATTTCATGCCAAATTCAAAAAATATAACAATCTTACTGATTATCAGTCTTTTGTCACTTTGAGAGGGAGGGCTAAAGAGTTGGAAAGACAATTATTTCATGATTATATAACCAAGATCGAAGCGGACATTATTGTTAACCCAAAAGCATTCTGGAGTTATATTAAATCAAGAAGACAATCTAACTCTTATCCTTCAGTGCTAAAGTTTGGACACCAGTCATCTAGTAATGGAGGGGAAATTGCCAACATGTTCAGCGATTACTTCTCTTCTACCTTCTTAGTGGAAACAAATGCGAACACCGGCTCTTCAGCGCGTTGTGTGTGGGCTCAAGCATCATCTGAAGAGGTGGAGCTTCCCACTGCAGACATACACTCCATACAAATATGCGAGGATGAAGTCTTCAGGCTACTTAAGCAAGTAGATCTGAACAAGTCGGCGGGTCCAGATCATGTTCCCCCAGTCTTTATCACCAATTGCGCTGGAAGCCTCACTGTACCCATCTCAATCTTGTTCAGACGTTCCCTTGAGTCCGGTCAAGTGCCATTTGTTTGGAAGTCGGCATATATAACACCAATCCACAAAAAGGGGGCTAAGGATTCCGTAGAAAATTATAGACCGATCTCGAAGCTATGTGTGTTTGCGAAAGTCTTTGAAAAAATCATCCATAGGCAACTTTACTCAGCTCTAAAACAAAACTTTATCCAAGAACAACATGGCTTTCTGAAAGGTCGGTCCACTTCGTCTAATTTAATTGTTTGTAGTGATTTCTTAACGGAATCAATGGCTCAACCATCCCAGGTAGATGTCATATATACCGATTACAGCAAATGTTTCGATCGGATACATCATGCAACCCTGCTACGGAAACTTCGTTCCATGGGTATTAGGGGAAATCTTTACAGATGGTTCACGTCATATGTTGAAAATAGGTGTCAAACTGTAGTTTTAAACGGATACTCCTCGAGTGCTATATACCTCCCATCAGGCGTTCCTCAGGGATCTTTGTTAGGCCCGCTTCTGTTCAATATCTTCATCAATGATATTAATCGGTGCTTCATTCACTCCAAAATATTGCTATATGCAGACGATTTAAAGATTATGAAATATATTCCAACGGTGGCGGACGCTGAGCTCCTGCAGGACGATCTGGAGAGGTTTCAGGAGTATTGTGACCGTAACAAGCTCGACCTAAACATCTCTAAGTGTTACGTTTGTTCCTTCACTCGCAAGCCTAATCCCATAAGCTATGACTATCGGCTGCTGGATAAAAGCCTAACCAGAGTCAATGAAATGAAGGATCTTGGTGTTACGTTTGACTCACAGCTGCTTTTTGACACTCAGATTGACAATATTATCAGTAAGGCCTCAAAAGCGTTAGGATTCATAATAAGAACGTCAGTAGACTTTGAGAACATAAAAACTATAAAAATTTTGTACTGTTCACTGGTTCGCAGCCATCTCGAGTACGGCTCTCAGGTATGGAATCCTATCTACAATACATACATAGATAGAATTGAGAGCATACAAAGGAAATTCTTAAGGTACGTACAATACAAATCACAATGCTATCTACCTAACTACCATAGTCGTTGCAGAAAATTTCACCTCCTTCCTCTTCACGAGCGTAGAAGAATTGCAGACTTGACGTTTTTGTTCAAAATCATGAACGGATCGGTTGACACGCCGGAGTTGGTGAGCAAATTTGGCCTGGGGGTTCCATCTGCTTACTTGCGCAGGTCTAACCTACTCCATACTCCCATGGCTAGGACTACATATCGCCAGAACTCCTATGTGGTCAGAGCTAGTCGCACGTACAATGAAGCATGCCGGTGTGTTGACATCGATATTTTTAATACCAGTATCTCTAAACTGAGAAAGAATTTATCTTGTCTGTTTTTCGAGATGTTGTGATGTAGTTACTTTATTTTTTTATTTGCCTTTTTTTTTTTTCATATCTCTATTTGTTTCGTAGTAATTTGTTGTGTTACGTATTATCAATATATTTTGTGTTTCTTTATGTATATCGCGGTATTATGTACTTACTGTTGCTGTTTACTGATATGTAATATTTAATACTTATTGTCTTGCCTATATGTGAAAACTTTTAAGTGGCCTTCTCATACTATTTACCTCTGTATAAATGTACTTCAATTAGCTGTAAGTTTTCCGTAAAAATAAAATAAAATAAAAATAAAAAATAAAGTACTAAATATAAATAACTATTTAACTAAATAATAATTTAACTTCAAAATCCTACATAGAATCAAAACAGAATGATATAACGATAGTACAATTAACTTTTAATGTAAGTATGTATATAATGTCAAGCTTATAATAGAAACTCATGTAGTCAAAGTATTTAAATTTTAAGCCACTCACAAAGGGTCCGCATCATCTGAGAAGCGGACTTCTACCTGATCCAGTGAAGGTTATAGCCAGGATAACACTTGTTTTGAAGAGTTGGAAGCTGTACAAGTCAGAATACTTTATGAGGACAGTATGTAGTATGCATTTGCAGAAATTGTGACTTCATGACGATTGAAATTCGCTTCGACGTTTCGGTGAGTCTTTTCTCTGCCGCACCATTAAGTCCTGGAATTCCTTGCCGACGCACGTGTTTCCTTCTTCTTACAGTCCCGAGTCCTTTAAGCGGGGCGTGAAAAAGCATCTGATGAGGCTGTCAAGCTGAGCGCCACCATTGCAGCACTGAACGTGTTTGCAATGGTGACCCTCTTTCATGAGACTTTGCCTTCAGCTTAACATCAGGCGAGTTAAAGTCAAATTGACGTGCCATAAATAAAAATAAAAAAATCGTCAATATTACGCATGTATTTTAACACTCAACCGCTGCATCTATGATTTATCTTGTAGGGGATATGACTATTATTGTAACTTCTAAGTATTTTTTGGTCTTTTCTTACTTGTTTATATTCTATTCTATTTCTGAATCAGTAACAATTCTGTCATCTATTTCTTTATCAGTAGTTGATATGGCTGTATCTTCAACTGGATTTTCGATTTGTAACTCGCATTCCGCTTCAGCTGCATTATTTACGAATCTAAAGGCACCAACGTTGTTATGTTTGATAATTTCACTCCTCACAAGTAGTATAATGTATGACTGGGCAACTGTAAATATATAATTACATTAATCACCCCAAATCTCGTCTTTAAGGCGGCTGACAAGAAATACGCAGTTGATATCACCGCGAGCGAAGAAAATCTTGAAATAAAACCCTGTTAAAGTTTGGTCAGCGTGAAAACAGATGGCCTACTTCACGTGATACTTCACAGCATTGTCTGTGTCCAGCAGTGGACTACGATAGACTCTTTGATCAATTGATTGCCTTCTAATACCATACTGTTATGATCAGTCCTCTTGATGCTTAAAAATATGCAATTATTAAGAGGTTTTCTGTAATATTCAGGGGATTGCGTTGGTACGAAGGCGATTCGGGCGTCGGAGGTAGCAGAATAACCTCCGTCCGTCACCTGTCCCCTAGCAGAAGCATGCCGCGGTGGCGGCGCAAAAAAGCGCCTCCCCACATTCAGGGGGGTAATTTCACCGACCGCATTTTTAGAGTTTCTTCGCATGAAATCACTATGTAAAACGTTTATCTATGACCACTCTATTTTTTTTCATGTAATACGAACACTAGCTTATATGAAGTCACTACTGAAAATACATTTCTCTTAAACATAAAATTTAAAAAAAATTAAAATATGCTAGATTCCAATAACGGTGGCGTGTCCGCGATGCACCTTTAAGCGCATTTACCTCTTTAAGTCCGCTATGATTGCAAATTTAGTACTTAAATTAAGATTATTATGTTAATTGATATATGAAGCAACCATATTTACTGCTTTCATTACTTCTATTATAACGCAGACATCGTGACAATGTCGATAAGGAACGTCCGCGCCTAAAGTGCAATTTCGGTGTGTTTTTTTTAAACCCTTATACAACGTATACACGTCAATTTAAACGATCTATCTTCTTACGCACGCGGAGTTTAAGTCATGCTCTTGCGTTTACGCAGTAATGGCATGTCCGATTCTGCCCAGTTTTCCCGCTAATACGTAAGTACCTTCTTATTTCTAAGAGGGAGTACGAAATTTTACAATCACGGTGGGTTACTGTATGAATGAATATTTGGTTTTAACGTTACGATTTGCGAGTATGTTGTGTGTTGTTAGGTACCCTCAGCAATCATACATTTCACGTGACGAATGCATCACTGAGTTTTGTTTAATTTCATTTTTTCTTGATGTTTCTAACTTCGGTGGTGCAATATCGGTGGTTTCGGTGGTAGATTTATTGCCACCTATATTGCATCAATAGTAAAATGGCTATGAGTTTCCATATCTTTGGTAAGATATTTACTCACAAGGTAATAAATAATAAAATTACTCATTTTTTTGTTATAATTAACGTATTTACTATTACTACTGAGAGTGGGGCAATATCGGTATGGGAGGCGTAACCGAAGGGGTTGGAGGCTGGCTGACTTCCTTGAGAAAGAGCGACTCTTTATGATGAACTCTTTCTTCAAAAACCGCCCCACAGGAAATGGACCTGGATGGGCCCCGGTGGTCGTACCAAAAATGAGATTGACTTCATCATGACGACGCATAGACGGATATTCAATGATGTCTCAGTGATCCATGGAGTGAAAACCGGAAGTGATCACCTAATGGTTAGAGGCACATTGAATATTAATGTTAAACTGGAGAGATCCCGTCTGATGAGGTCTACGCTCCGACCTAGAGCTTCCCATATACAGTACCCCGAGAGCTTTCAACTCGAACTTTCGAATCGCTTCTCTTGCCTAGAAGAATGCAGTACAGTGGACGAGATAAATAACAGGTTGGTTGAAGCTGTCCATTCAGTGGGCTCCAAATTCTTCAGGCCCCGTCGAAGAGATAGTCCACAGAAGCTCACCGATCACACCCTCAAACTCATGGCCGAACGACGCTCTATGAGGCTGCAGTCTACCAATGACGCTAAAGCACATCGGCAGCTCAATAGACGTATCCAGCAGTCTTTGCGACACGACATCCGTGCCTTTAATACTCAATGTATTAAAGAAACGATTGAGCGAAATAAAGGCTCCAAAGTGTTCGCAAGAGACTTGTCTATTGGGCAGAGCCAGTTGACAAAACTGAAGAGGAAGGACGGCAGTGTCGTGTCGACTAAGGGAGATGTTTTGAGGGGGATCGAGGGGTTTTATGGACAGCTTTATACCTCAGTCACTAAGCCTGCTACTGATACGGTTAAAGATCCAAGAGCCAAGCTAAGCCGACACTACACCGAGGATATCCCGGACATCAGCCTGTACGAGATTAGGGTGGCCCTCAAGCAGCTTAAAAATAACAAGGCACCAGGAGAAGATGGAATCACTTCGGAACTTCTGAAAGCGGGTGGAACACCGATACTTAAAGTCCTTCAGAAGCTCTTCAACTCCGTCTTATTCGAAAGTACTACGCCGGAAGCATGGAACAGAAGCGTAGAAGTCTTATTCTTCAAGAAAGGTGACAAAGCCTCTCTTAAGAACTACAGACCCATCTCGCTTCTGAGCCATGTTTATAAGCTGTTTTCGAGGGTTATCGCAGGTTTGATGACTTCCAGCCAGACAGATGGTCCGATTAGACGGATCAAACTTCGAGGCGGAGGTCAATCGTCGAATCCAACTCGGCTGGGCAGCGTTCGGGAAGTTACACAGCGTCTTCTCGTCCAAAATACCTCAGTGCTTAAAGACAAAAGTCTTTAATCAGTGCGTTTTGCCCGTGATGACCTATGGCGCCGAGACGTGGACCCTCACTATAGGCCTCATAAGAAAGCTCAAGCTCGCACAGCGAGCTATGGAAAGGGCTATAATCTAGGCTAGGCTCGGAATCTCTCTGCTGGATCGAATCAGAAATGAGGAGATCCGCAGACGAACGAAAGTGGTCGACATAGCCTACAGGGTTGGTAAGCTGAAGTGGCAGTGGGCGGGGCACGTAGCAAGAAGAACAGATGGCCATTGGAGCCGAAAGGTTCTTGAATGGAGACCGCGTACCGGTAGACGAAGCGTGGGACGGCCTCCTGCGAGATGGACGGACGACAAAAGCAAAATTGCCTTTGGCAGCATGATGTAGCATCTGCATCATGCATCCAAGCCGTTAGTACATATTGTTTAGATAAATATATCACAATTTATAATTTCGGTGTGATCTTGCAATTTCGGTGGGTTGACAATTTCGGTGGTTGTTCTATTTTTTATAACAAATGCAGTTATTTGTTTCCTTCTAAATATCTAGAATACTAATGTGTTCTAAAAGAACACCATTAAATTTTTTCATCGGTAAACCTATGATTGACAAATACTACCGAAATTAGCAAAAAATGAGGCATGCGTGAAATTACCCAGGGGTTAGACTGGGACACCGTGGTCCCTACACCTGAAGGCGATTATCTTGAAAGAGATTGCCGGGGTCAGCCGGGATGCGAGGGATATGTTGGTTACTATCTCACCTCCGGCAACTAAGGACCCAAAGACGGCGTGCGTTTTAGTCGGATTGAGTCCAACATAACCTTTCCAACCGGTTCTGGCGGGGGGTATCCGTGTGGATGTTTCGTACTATAAAAAAAAAACAAAAAAAAGAGGATTCCGTTGGCGGACTACGAATCTGCGGGACAAAAACTGCTTCTTTATAAGGATTATAAGGCGTTGGTTTGGCCACACATTGAGTACTGCTGTCACCTTTTGGCGCCTGCATACCAGCTTTCTCAAACGCCCGTCTTTATACGGAGTTGAAAGCGTCATCGACTCGGCACAAAAACGGGTGTCAAGGATCGTCGACAATCCCATTCTCTCAGGCGGTGTGGAACCTCTCAACCTCAAGACGGGTTTTGCCTCACTGTCTGAGTTTTACTGTCTGTTTGGGTTCAGAAGAATTGTTCGACAAGATGTCCACACCTACTTTCTCACGAGAAACGGTGCGCACGGTGCAGTATGAAAGGTACCTAATCTCCGTGGAATGAACGGCCGGCTGTGGTTTTTCCAAGCGACTATAATATGGGTTCTTCAAACAGGAGTGTGGCGCTTCTGGTGTTGCAAGCGTCCTTAGGCCACAGTGACCACTTTCCTACAGTCGGGCCGTGTGCTTGTGTAATTCTTCTTCGAGTCAATGGCTCGGGTAAATTGAACGAGCTTATACATATATAAATCAAATTTTAATAGCCGCGATAGCCTAGTGGTATCGGTGATGAACTGCTGAGACGAGGTCTCGGGTTCGATCCCAGGCTTACAATGGCACACATCAATGACTGCAATGCTTTACGAAGTTATGTGTGTATTTATCGCAGGTTTATAAGTGCCCGGTTGATGGCAATAGGCTCGCCATCTATTAAATTGGGACCTAAATATAAACTGGCGAAATGTGGGTGCTATCACCTCTGCCTACCCCTTCGGCCGTGATATTCGGCGTGATATTATAAAAAAAAATCAAATTCACAATAAGCACTCACCCAAATTAGCAAACATAGTTGTTGACCAGTACACGAAAATACGTCGAGCATTATAAGTATCGTAATAATCATCAATTACATATGTAAATATTAAACCGGCTATTGTGACCGCCAGCAATAATGTCACTACAAGCAGAGTTAGACTGTAGTAGTAGTAGACTTTTATACACTT
This sequence comes from Pelosia muscerda, assembly GCA_963691645.1. Classification (NCBI taxonomy): domain Eukaryota; kingdom Metazoa; phylum Arthropoda; class Insecta; order Lepidoptera; family Erebidae; genus Pelosia; species Pelosia muscerda. The sequence continues at coordinate 14,746,738 of OY829109.1, read as the reverse complement.
GACATATTTCTGAAAACAATTTCAATTTATTTATTATAATATAGCAAAGGTTGTGGTGGGAATGGTGTGGTGGATTCCCGCTCTGGGCGAAAAATATTTGTACAAAATATCGTCAATATGTTATTCTCATACCTACCATTATATTTATACGGTGTTAGGGAAACATTACCGAAGCCGAAGACACATGGTAAACAAGACAATGAAGAAAACAAGACTTTTTAATTTTTTTTCCGTTTAACTAGCGTTATTCACTCTCAATCGTGTTAGTAAAGACAATTGAAACAAAAACTTCACGACAAATCATGATCTCGCATTATGGCGCCATTTGTTTTTTTTTTTTACAATGACTTTTTTATGAAGTTATCGTTTCATTTTGCTTTACTGATACGATGCTTTTACGGTACCTATAATGCTTCGATCGAATACGATGCTTTCAAAGTTGTTTGCATGGATATGCAGTGGTCTGGTCGTGCTTCGGAGAGCACGTTAAGCCGTCGGTCCCGGTTGTTATACGAACATCTATGGCAGTCGTTACGGGTAGTTGGAGCCCTCAAAAGTCCAACCAGCCTAACTTGGAACTTCGATATCGCCATTGGTCATTGGACCATTGGTTGTGGAGGTCAGTCGCTTCACGGAAAATATCGAAGTTCAGCCGTATCACAGTTAGAGTGGAAAGCCGACGCCAACAGAGTTGGGAAAAGGTTCAGAGAATGATGAACGCCATAAATGATCGACTACATCAAGAAGCATGAGATAACACTCCATTGATAGAGAACATAATTGGCTTAAAAGACTATTAACTAACCTTATGAGCTCCAAATACTAAAAGTCCATGAACTATAATTTCTGCAACCAACAAACACATCCACGCAATCACAATTGAATAGAGTTCAATATTATGAAAATAATGATCTACTACAATGTATAGATAATATGCATATACTAATGCTATTGAAGATATTATCTGAAAATAAATGAAAGTTATATTAGTTGATTATGACCATACAAGGCGCACATGCCTTCATTGTACAGGTTGTATTTTTATCAACACCTTCTCTAACTTTTTGAGATATACTGAATTACATTCACAGATGTTGCAAAAATGTTACAGTTAGCAAAAATGCAAAAAGTCCAAAAGAATTTTTTGGAACAATCGGTTCTAATTCATGTGTGGATCAAAAGACTATGGGGTCTGCCAGGAATAACGTGGACGTATTTTTTTATAGTGACGCCCCTGGTGTTGCAAACATCCATAGGCCAAGGTAACCACTTTCCTTCAGGGGGGCCGCGTGCTTGTCTGCCGCCTAAGTGGTATAAAAAAAAGAAAAAAGGTAATAATACAATTTTGAACAATTACATAGCCGAAAAGAGAAATCTAACTCCAGTGGTGGACTATAATAAAGTGTAGAAAGCTCTGGTGGCACTATTTAGAGTGCTTGCTTTTAATATTTTTAAGGAGTTGAGCTGAAGAAGGTTTTGATAAAATTCTATATATGAGTAGTGTAACATTCTACTGTATAACACATGCACCGCGCTGTAGCAAAATAAGAAATGCTTTTTCTTGATGTACCTACTTTGATTTTGATTGGGTTCGCTACAATCCTTTTCCCGCCATATACTTCTTACTTTTGTGGAGAATATGTACTCACCATCTTTATATACCCCCAAGTTAACAAACCACGTCTCAGGGGTAAACAAAAACAACATCTTTGCAACACTGGTACTTCTATACGCATCTTGTAATCACCTATCCATTCATTAATATTACTTTTAAACAAATAAATATATTGTATATTTTCTAATCTTAAAACTGTTTTGCACAAGTATTTTCCAGATATATTTCTGTTGCACTGAAGATACTTATTAATTGAAATGTACAATAAACCTCTTCACAGTAAAACCCTGATATAAATGTGTGATAACAATACCTACTTACATTTTTATGCAGTGTGGGTCAAATGTAACACAAACAATAAATATGATATGAATATTCACCATTTTCCTCTTAACCCCTGTTGCAAGTTCGTATGACAAAATAGGTACCTATGTAATTTTTTTTATATAGGTCACATTAATATGTGCCAATATTTACATCATAAAAATAGAACTGTGACCGATTTATACATTTATTTTTCGGTGACGAATTAACTTCATGACCAATGTACAATAACCCGTATCATTATGGTAAACCTCATAATATGAAGCCTCGTATGGGCGTCATAACAAAGCTCAAGGTCACACAGCGAGCTATGGAAAGGGATCGAATCAGAAATGAGGAGATCCGTAGAGAAACGAAAGTGGTTGACATAGCCCACAGGGTCCGCAAGCTGCAATGGCAATGAGCGAGGCACGTAGCAAGAACAACAGATGGCCGCAGTTGGAGTCGAAAGATTATCGAATGGAGCCCGCGTACACGTAGACGAAGCGTGGGACGACCTCCTACGACGTGGACGGATGACATAGTCAAAGTCGCGGGTACCCATTGGATGCAGACCGCCTCCAAACGGTCGGATTGGAAGTCGATGAGGGATGCCTATGTTCAGCAGTGGACGTCCTATGGCTGAAATGATGATGGTATGCTGAAGGCAAAGTCTTTGAAAAGAAGTTCACCCTTTCGTGACAGGCACTAGCATTGGTATTCGCACGAGTTGTGAATCCAATGCGCTTCGTTGAGGATAGCACGGGTGGATGAGCTCAAAATTACTAATCATAGATTATAGCAAAATTTTTAGGCCTGAAACTTTTTCAAATTTAGGCCCAAAATCCGTGTCGATAGTTACATTCATAGTTGTCCTCAGCTTGACGTCTTCATCAGGTACTTATTCGCCCCCGCTTACCTCTAATTCGGTAATCCATTAATAACTGCCAGTCCGGTTGCTAGGCTGATTGACCGGACTACTGTAAGTTTTCAGTTACAGTAATCTGGTTGTTAAACAACAAATACACACAATTGTCATAACTTCGAAAAGCATCGCAGTCATTGGTGTGTGCCATGGTAAACCTGGGATCGAACCCGAGACCTCGTCTCAGCAGTCCATTACCCATACCACTAGGCTACCGCGGTCATTTATATATAACAGTTATATTATATATATATAATTCCATTTATTCCGTTCCATCAATCCAATGGTCAAGCATCAAACTATTGCTACCTGTATGTAGCAGTTGTCCGGTAGGTAGTTCAGTTGTATAAATAATTTAAACTATTACTGTGATGATATTGAATATAAACTAGTATATTACTAGGACAGGATACGTTTAGGACAGGTAATTCTTTGAAATTAGTATACGGAAAATTTAAACCAAATTAGTAAAGGCCACAAGTTATGGACCAAACATATACTCTAAATCGCTCTTTACGTGCAGTGCAGTACGCTTTTTTAGGTTACCCTTTGAGTATAGTACGGGGTGCTACTATACACAATACATGGTTTCATTTCCCTCGCGACTTAGGGCTTAGATCTTTGCCAATAGGTACCCAGGTATGTACATACTTTCCTCGCATTGTTCTTGTTCAGAGTATATGAAAGATACAGTACAGATTTATGTCTCCTCCAGGTTAATGTGGTAGGTAATAACAGCAGTTCGAAAATATATCAATAAATTATCAATCAAACTTTATATTCTTACCTAAATATAACATATTCTTTACACTATTGATTGATGACACTTGGTAGAACTTATTGTTATACATGATTGATACCACACTTGTACTTCTACACTGTATTATAACTGTACAGTGGAGAAGTACAAGTGTGTTATCAATTATGTAGGTATTAAATGTAACACTTGAAATTTAATATATTTTTATTCTACGCACCACCACACTTGTACTTCTCCACTGTATTTATTACTATACAGTGGAGAAGTACAAGTGTGTTATCAATTGTGTATTAAATGTAACACTTTAAATTATTTTTTTTCTACGCAACAAAGTTATCGTTTTCAGGATCGGTTCTCGATATATCTGCATCTTCGGTTGGGTTTTCCATTCGAATATCACATTCGGCTTCAGCCGCATTATTTACAAATCTGAAGTTACCGGCGTTGTTCAGTTTGAAAATCTCACTCCTTACGAGTAGTAGAATGTATGACTGGATAACTGTAAAAAATAAAACAATGGTAAGTTTATTTTTGAAGGTACGGTGGGGTGCAGAAATTCATGGGCACAAACTAAAGTTTTATGAAGTGACACAATAAAAAGTCGTTTGCCAACTTCACAATGGTTTGTATTTTGAAGAATTGTTCGATATGAAACCCTTTTGATTTCGGTTTCATCTTGTAAACTCTCTTAAGATCAAACCGAAATCTAAGTCAAAAGTCAAAATCAGTTTAATTCAGTACCTAGGTATTTCATTGATCGTTCAGTCAATGAAACGATGTACCTAGATATGTAGATAGGTAGGATAGGATAGGAGGACCGAACAAAACTTTCATTTAATTTTAAACTTTAAGACTTTACAGATAAAGCTTAAAATTTAATGGCAGCAAAATGTAATCTCAATAGTTAAAAATTAGTAGAATCGGGGTCCGAGTCTCAAATATTTATTTTTGGTTATACATTGCTGTATCAGTTTGTACTTGCGTCAACGAGTACATACTGACACAGCAATGAATGTTTGGTATAGCCCTAAAGAATATAAAAAGATTATAACTCATCAACTTATGTAGACCACCACAATAATAAGGTCTTAAACACGTTATACTAATAATATTGAAATACTCACTTAAATTAACGAACATAGAGGTTAAATTCGAGATACACATTCTCCAAATATATGGTTCATCGTAGTTGTCCCACAAACCTCTGAGGATTAAGCCGATCATGGCCAGAGCGAATAATGACGTCACCACCAGAAGAGTTATGCCGTAGAAATAGTAGATTCTTAAACATTTTACATTTTTCTAAAAATAATAAACTACTATTAGAAGAGAAATAATAATACAGGGTGTAAGGGGCCCGCCAGGGTGTAAGCCGACACTGTACACAACATATTGGCATGAAAAAAAATTTTTTGAATTTTTTTCTTTACATTTTTTTATTTTTTTTTCGTCTTGTTTACTCTCCATCATATCAGTAAAGCTAAATGAAACGAAAAATTCATGAAAAAAACCTCACTGCAAAAAGAACAAATAGCGCCATCTTGCGAGGTCATGTTTTTTCATGATTTTTTTATTTCATTCAGATATACTAACACGGTTGACTTGAATAACGCAAATTAAACGGCTTAAAAAAAAAACAAAAATTGAAAAATGAAATAAAAATTGCGTTGCCGTAAATTTTTTTAGTGCCAATATGTTGTGTACCATGAGTACTACCAGGGGTCTTCGGTTTCGGGAGTGTTCCCCCTTACACCCTGTATAATATATGTATTTTTAACATCAGGGACATAGTATTAGAATAAGACACATACCATTAAAGTCTGACTAGTATTCTTTGAATCAAACACATTGTTAAGATATTGAAACTATTGATATGTATATATTAAAAATATTGATAAGAGACCACGGTAGCCTAGTGGTATGGGGTAATGGACTGCTGAGACGAGGTTTCGGGTTCGATCCCAGATTTTACCATGGCACACACCAATGACTTTTCAATGCTTTTCGAAGTTATATGTGTATTTACCGCAGGTTTATAAGTGCCCGGTTAATGGCAATAGGCTCGCGACCTATTACATTGGGACCTGAACATAAACTGGCAAAATGTGGGTGCTAGCACCTCTGCCTACCCCTTTGAACCCGAGACCTCGTCTCAGCAGCCCATTATCCGTACCACTATGCTACTGCGGTAGCACTAGGCTACAGCGATTACTTTGCTCTAGATAAAAAAAAAATATTATGGAGTATTCATACTTTGAATCGACCAAGCTTGAATATTTAGGAAAAAAATTAGACTTATTCTTACAAAAAAGGTCATATTATCAAATTTATCCTTCGTTGCGTAAATATGCAGAGCAATGACACGCTTGCACCGACTACATCACACTTCAACTTGTTTTTTTTTATTTTCCACTTATTCTTATGTCGAATCGATGGCATTTTGGAGTTGCCATCGTTGTGTAGTAATTTGTTTTTGTGCCCGAGTATAGCTTTCGCTTTTCGGGAAGGCTTACTACGTGATAATAATTATGATTTCTAACCTGATGAGCTCCGCACACGAAGACAACATGTAATGTTATATCTGCAACCAGTACGGATAACATCGCAAGCCAAATGATAACCTCTTTAACACGTGGCATGTATAGATGTATCACAATGAAGAAAACTATTGCAATATAAAATAATATTAGAAACGATACTATCTGAAAACAAATAAAAATATGTTTATTTAAATGTTTTTCATTTAAACATTTAAAATATTACAAGCCCATGTCAGCGATATCAACCCGAAATCCCCCGTGCTAACTACGCGGTCCAACTGCGGAAATCCTTACTCACGGAATATCGCGGCTAATAATAATCTTGTGTTGTGTTTCCAGCGGTGAGTAGGGTTACCAGAACTGTCTTTTATACCACTTAGGTGGCAGACAAGCACACGGCCCACCTGATGGGGAGCGGTCACCGTGGCCTATGGACGTTTGCAACACCAGAGGCGTCACACTGTAGAAACCTTCTAATGCCCTTCTTGAAGAAAACAATATTGTAGTCGCTTGGGAAAACCACGGCAGAGCTGGAGAGGTTTTACATTGTCAGTAGGAAAATCGAGAAACTTTCCTTTGTCTTCTGCACTGACAGTTCAGAAAGTATCTTAACTTTAACCCCCCCCCCTCCCCCCTCCTCTACATGGTCGCCAGCACGAGTGTGACGCACGTCCATGGGCCACGGTAACCACAGGTGGGGCTGTGTGCCACCTAAGTGGTACAAAAAAAAAGAAAGCAACCTCGAAATAAAACCCTGTTTTTTTTATCGTGTGCAAAATCCCCACGGATACCACTTCTACCAAAATCGGTGGAAATGATTATGTCGGACTATAACCGACCAAAACGCACGCCGTTCATGAATCCTTGGTTGCCGGAGGTGAGATTATACAAGACATACCGGGGATCTCTTTTCAGATGACTCTTTTCTCCTAATGTGGAGACCATGCTAATCTCATCTGGCCCCTGCTAGGCTGCTAAGGGTGACAGGTGGCTCCACTCGTCACCCCTAGGCGTCATGGGACAGGTTGATTGATTGACTGACTGATTGATTGATTGACAGTGTGTGTACAGATTTAATTCATAGAAAACTTACCAACTTAAAATATCCCCATGTTATTAATCCACGCCTCAACGGTAAACAGAAACAACATCTTCGAAATACTGGTACGTCAGTTCGCATCTTGAAAGATAGTTCACGTAGGTATAGGCTACTAAATTTAACACACAAATTATTTAATATCCTGATAGTCAATAATTTTATATCATGATAGTCATGAAATTACAAGAAGAGTAAAAAATGTATGTGTGTCAGTTCACAACTAACACTGAGAAACATTTCCTTTGTACTAAACAGTACTTATAACGTAGAATAATGACCTCATCACAATAAAAACGAAGAGATAAATGGTCGATAACGTTATTTACTTGCGGTATGGGTCAAATGTATATTACAACAAAACATGGCGGTCTGATAACTTTTAATTATTAATAATATATTTATCATGGGTAAAATAAATAGAAATTCGATTATCGTTTAGCGCAGATATGGGAAACAAAAAACAAGTGGAAGTGTGATGTAGTCGGTGCACGCATGTCACTGGTGTGCCTATTTACGCAAGGAAGGATAAATTCGACAATATAAACTTTTTGTAAGAATACGTCTAAACTTTTTCGTAAATATTCAAACTTGTTCGATTCACAGTATGAAGCGCTATAATACTTTTTTTATCTATAGCAACGTAATCGCTATTACGAATGTGGAACAAAAAAGGTAGTGGCAATATAGTTGTCACTACCATAAATAGGGTCAAGTTAAGTGTGTTTTTGTTTTGTGGTACGTATGATTTGAGTTGATATGGCATTCAAATTCTAATTCATTTATTTTAACATACATAGTTACAGATAAAAATAGTTCCATCGTTTTGTGCAAGAAAAAGCTATGTTAGAATATTGCAAAGTGGTGAAACGTTGGCACATGTACTAAAACATTAAAAGTAGTAGTTCCACCACTCAAAGCAATTATTAACTAGTAATGGACGGTATTTTTAACAGTTGTATTGTGAGATTTTGGCGTCGTCGGTTCCGCTACTGAAACTATTGTGTCGCATTTCTACTATTTTTTTCTGTTCTGTGGAAGCTGAGTTTATATTACGTTTTATTTTTATCAAAACAACAAAACATACTTTTTTTATTTGTGCGGAAATGCCCACGTATACCAAGCGTGGATACCAGACAACGAAAACATTATATATTTTTATTACCACGCCTATTTCCCTTCGGGGAAACCCTAAACTCCTACCTATTATTATATTTGGTCCCCCGTAAAGGGGGTGAGCGTATTGCCGTATTCCAGGCAGTATTGTTGTCTCGAGCCACATCTTATGCTAAAGAAACCATTTTACAAGTAATACTTAGCCGCGGTAGCCTAGTGGTATGGGTAATGGACTGCTGAGACACGAAGTCTCGGGTTCGATCCCAGATTTTACCATGGCACACACCAATAACTTTTTGATGCTTTTCGTAGTTATGTGTGTATTTATTGCAGGTTTATAAGTGCCCGGTAATGGCAATAGTCTCGCCACCTACTACATTGGGACCTAAACATAAACGTGCGAAACGTGGGTGCTAGCACCTCTGCCTACCCCTTCGGGGGTATAGGGGTGAGTTTATGTTATGTTATGTTATGTTACTTAGTAAAAAGTTGCAAAATACAAGAACCAGCCGTTAAGTCGGAAGATGTTGCTTCACTAATCGATCGCCTGATGAATCATCAGCGAGCAATGAATTTTAAGAGCTTCGATTAATCAGCTTTATGATGAGCTGATGTTAAACAGCTTTATTCCTTAGTAGCCTTGTAGACACCGCTTAGGAAGATATGGGGTGGCCCTAATTTTACTCTGCCGGGAAAGGAATGAAGGGGGTATAATTTATAATGAAACATTATTGAACTTCCTCTTATTTTTCCTAAGTATTGTAATTTTTTTTCTGTTACACAATTTTCGGACTGAAAAGGCTTGAGTTCAATAATGGTCTAACAGATCCAAACCAATATCAGGTAAATTCAAAAACAATGAAACATAGTAAATATCCCGTTGACTCATAACTCTCACACACACACACACATTTAGAGTCCACAACTCGTATACTTATACCTCACTCTTGCATTAAAGGTGACCAAAGTCTGAGGTTGCGGTCGAGTTGACTCCAAAATATTTCTTTTATATGTCACGTCAATTTGACTTCCCCTCGCCTTATGGTAAGATGAAGACAAAGTCTCAGGAAAGAGGGTCACCATTACAAACACGTAGAGTGCTACAATAATAGCGCTCAGCCCCGCACCGCTTAAAGGACCCGGGACTATAGAAAGAAGGAAAGAATTCCAAGACTTAATGGTGCGGCAGAGGAAAGACTCACAGAACCGGTTGGTTCTTGATGGAATATTCTGCACCGTATGCGGGTGACATCTAAGCCCAGCACGCGTTGTCCTCTGTAGGAAAGGAGAGTGTGGCTTAAGCAAAGTGAATCATTGACACGACAGAAGACTACATCTTTGGATGGGGACGCCATGGTCCCCACATTGGGGGAAAAGGGTCATCTCAACAGAGATGTCCCCGGGTCTGCCGGGGTGCGAGAGAGATGTTTTGTATAATCTCACCTCCGGCAGTCGGGGACCCATGAACGGCGTGCGTTTTGGTCGGTTCGAGTCCGACATAATCACCTCCATCGGTTTTAGTGGAGGTGGTATCCGTGGGGATTTTGCGCACGATAAAAAAAGAAGACTACATCTTGATCCAAACCACGTAATTCACTTATCACACAGCTATATTAAATATGTGTAAACCCCTGCAATGTTTTAATTACTTACGTATTATTTACGCATCATATAACAGACAATAAAATAATAAATCTATGGTTTTCCTCGAGTACCTACTCCCTGTTTATTTGTTGTGATTTTCCTTTAATAGTGTTATAATAATAACTATTAATTATATTGTGACATCCCGACAAATAGTTTGTGTTACAGTATTAGGGAAGCGTTTAATGTGATCTGGTGTAACTATTGTAAATTGGAAGCAAACAGTAAGTTTATAATTTAATTGTAGTACTAATAATAAACCAGTAGTCTCGTGATGTGGAACCAGTAGAGGAGGGGAGGGTGAAGTTTAAAACAGTTAATGTGCTGTCAGTGCAGAAGACAAAGCAGGGTTTTTTATGGCACGTCAATTTGACTTCACCTCGCCTGATGTTAAGCTGAAGGCAAAGTCTCATGAAAGAGGGTCACCATTGCAAACACGTTCAGTGCTACAATGGTGGCGCTCAGTTTGACGGCCTCATTAGATGCTTTTTCACGCCCCGCTTGAAGGATCCGGGACTGTAGGAAGAAGGAAACACGTGCGCCGGCAAGGAATTCCAGGACTTAATGGTGCGGCAGAGAAAAGACTCACCGAACCGCTTGGTTCTTGATGGAATATTCTGTACCGTATGGGAGTGACATCTAAGCCCTGCACGTGTTGTCCTGTGTAGGAAAGGGGAGGGTGGTTTGCATACCAATACAACACAGTGTCAACTGAAGCCCTCGATCTTTCCATTGACAATACACTCTCCAGTGAGCTCTGGTTTCTGGTTGGCTCTGGCCATGCCGTCGGTAAACAAACGACTCACGAGACGTCTCCTAAACTTAGACAGTATAAGTCTAAGAATTGTTATGGGGACAATAACGGGCCACTGCCCCCTCAACAAACACCTACATACCATCGGTCTAACGGACAGCCCCCTCTGCATGGGCTGCTTCGTTACTGAGAAAACGGCCGCCCACGTAATACTCGAATGCGAGGCAGTAGCCCCCCAACGAACACAAATCCTCGGCACAGAGAGGTCGCTCCGCGAAGCCTGTGAAGCACCCAGTAAGCTTCTGCGTTTCTGGGCGGAGCTGGGCTGGCTGCTCTAGCCAGTAACTCTGCACGCACAATGGCCCAAAATGGGAGGCTAGGTGCGGCTAGGTCCCAATACAATAGACCTCTGGTTTCCCTACTCACTGCCGGAAACATAATACAAGGTTATTTTAACCGCGGTGTTCTGTAGGGCGGAGGTACTTCCCCAGTCGAACTGCTTGTTTAGGATGGGAGTTACTGTCTTGTCCCACCTACCTAACTTTTCTAGTATTACTTTGTTGTCCATAAGTGAGTCAGACCATCAACGTCCTTAAGGGTATCTAAAATACTAGGTACTGTTATATTAATGAAACTGGGTCAAATAGTATCTCTTACACTGTAGTGCATACCCATATTTGTTTCTTTAATTGTTAGATTTTACACTTATTTTACAAGAAACCATACAAGATCTACGTTCGAATCACACTATGACAGTAAATTAATATTGAAATAATATTACTTTTAAAATATAATGGCAAAGCCCTGAAAGCTGATATGTGTCTTTGTTTGCTTGCTCATATTATTTTGAGTCGACCAACCAGAGTGAATTTTTTCGCCGTTGTAACTATTTTTAAACAGCTCTTCGTCCTTAGTTGGTTAACATTACGTCGAGAACATTCGACGGGCGTCCCTAGGCCCACGCCGGGCGCGGAGCGAGAGGCTCCTACAAAGGATAATACAGTTCCCATCTAAATAGGCAGGGAGTTCATCCTCACATTACGACCGGAAACGGTACGCACTGAGCGGGATGAAAGGACTACAACATGGGGTTCTTCAAGAAGGGCAATTAGAAAGTTTCTACAGGGTAGGCAGCACGAGTGTAACGCCGATTATGTTGCAAATGTCCATAGGTCACGGTAACCGTATTCCATCAGGTAGGCCGTGTGCTTGTCTGCCACCTAAGAGGTATATCCTACTTAAAATATTACTTAAAATCTTACATTTGTTTGATTGCAATCGGTTAAGTAGAACCGGAGTTAGTAATATAGAATGTAAGTTGCACAAATAGCGCTTAGGTCGCGATAACTGATAGCCACACGGGCGGAGCCGCGGGCATAGGCTAATTTAGACATAAACTCTTTACAATTATATAATAGTATAGATATATAACTAAATACTTGTATTACTTTTCAGTTTGGTGTTGAAGTTTTATTGGAACAAATGATAATCATACTTACAAAATGGATCACACAAGATTTGACACACAACCAAACAGTACTCATGCCTGTCCTCGCGGAAAGTCCGTTTCTTGGTTAATGGGCTTTTTTAAGTTGGTAAGTATTGCCATACTTTTGTCTGATAGTCTCCAAGACGTTAATTGGTTGTACTTGTTCGGCTACGCACGTAATTAATTTCCTTGCGGTTTACACCGCATAGCAAGGAATCGTGTCAAAAGCAATTTTTTTTCGAATCTATTTAACTGCAACAGTTTCGTTTAGAAATTTATTTTCGAATTATTCGATTGGCAGCAATCGGCCCGCCCCCTATTACGTGGGACCGAAAATCATGGCGAATGTGGGTGTTTAACCTCACCGGATGTTAAGCTGAAGGCAAAGTCTCATGAAAGAGGGTCACCATTCAAACATGTACAGTGCTACAATGGTGGCGTTCAGCTTGACGGCCTCATCAGATGCTTTTTCACGCCCCGCTTTAAGGACCCGGAACTGTGGGAAGAAGGAAACACTTGCGCCGGCAAGGAATTCCAAGACTTAATGGTGCGGCAGAGGAAAGACTCACCGAACCGCTTGGTTCTTGATGGAATATTTTGCACCGTTTGCGGGTTGTCCACTGCTGAATATAGGCCTCCCCCATCGACCTCCAATCCGACCGGTTAGACCAATGCGTACCCGCGACTTTGACTATGTCGTCCGTCCACCTCACAGGAGGCCATCAGTTTTGTTCATATTATTTATGCTCATTTACTTAAATATTTATTTTACTTCACAGATGATGGCTCTTGCTGTAATAGCCATATACTGCTTCCTACCTGTCACGAATCCAAGAAACCAGAATTACGTTCTCATTCTGGCGTACGCAATCCTCATAGAATGTGTTGCGGTCGCCATATTTGTTGCAGGATATTTTGGGGTAAGATTAATTTTATATCTAGTTTGAGCATAACATATATCTCTGCCTACCCTGGCAGAGGTGCTAGCACCCACATTTTGCCAGTTTATGTTTAGGTCCCAATGCGAGCCTATTGCCATTTACCGGGCACTATTGAACCTGCGATAAATACACACATAACTCAAAAAGCCTCGCAAAATCATTGGTGTGTGCCATAGTAAAATCTGGGATCGAACCCGAGACCTCGTCTCAGCAGTCCATTACCCATCTCACTAGGCTACCGCGGCTATAGTTTGAGTTTTTGGGCTATGTGGTGATTACATTACCAGGTTAACACGTTGCCTGCCAACCTACGAGTATACTCGTAGTATATGATCTGGGGTGCACTGCCAACTACGAGTGTTCTCGTAGTAGATTGTATGTAATTTCTGACGAATATTAAAACAGTGGCCGTGGAAGGAGGGCGGAGTTAAATTCTTTGGCATTTGAAATATAACATTACTTCAATCAGAAAAATAAGTTTCATATAAAAAAAAAACAGTATTTTACTGTGAAGTCATGAAGGAGTGACACATTTTAAGACAATTTTCAACGCATAAGGCAGGTTTTTCAGGACATATCGGACAATAATAAACAGTTTCTTTGCGTTTTTTACTTTGGTGCAGACACGATTCGTCGGTCTTCGTTTTTTTTTGAGTAGGTGGTAAACGCTCCAAGTAACGAAATTCTTACTCCTTCTGCTCACGATGACTGTATTCGTGAATTTCTTGCCTAAAAGATATTTTACAACTTTATCTTTGAATGAAAGAGCAGCTAATTTCTTTTCCAGAGGAAGGTTGGCTTGTTAGTTGTAGATGATGCAGGCGTTATGAATGTAATTTTCAAAAATGTGGATCGCTACGATCGTATACGAAGCCCCGCGAGCGCCGGGTTGTAGTGTAATCACGTGGCGACCGCGGTTCCCGATAGACAGTGCAGGGGAGCAAACAATTTTCGCCAAATCATCTACGACTATACTCGTAGATTGGCAATAGCTAATGAGAATCCTATCTCATTGCCATACTACGAGTATACTCGTAGTGTGAACTAGGTTCTACTGCCAACTACGAGTATACTCGTACCTACCATTTTGTATGGTGGCAATACGTAGGTATACAAAAAAAATTACTACGAGTATACTCGTATGGCAGGCAACGTGTTAAGAAATAAGAAGGCCCTGCTTCTGCTAATTTTATGTTATAGTAAAACCACTGTTACACCACTGATACAGCAAAAAATGCCGTTAAATTTTAGATTTTATAACCATAGCCTTAAAGTCCAAAATTGAATGATAGAGTTTTTTTAACAATTTCCGTCACTACACAGGATGTCATTTAGACATAAATAGCGTGACAGAAAAATCTAAAATGAAATAGCATTTTTGCAATGATAGTTTGCCAAGACACAAATTAGCAGAATTCCTAGGTTAGTATTAGGATGAACGCCCATTACGCATACATATAATACATACAGAGTGGTTGCCATACGAACCTATGGCATTATTGATATAGGTAGTCCTTTTTTTATCTTGCGCAAAATCCCCACGGATACCACCTTCACCAAAACCGATGGAGCTGATTATGTCGGACTCGAACCGACCAAAACGCACGCCTTTCTTCGGTCCTTGATTGCCGATGAACTCAATATTTTACAGGATTTAATTTTACGTAACTTTACATTATAATTTATAATATACCTAGGTAATTTTCTTCTACTCCTGAACTAAGTTTATAATAAATTTGTATTTCTGGCAGATAAAGTTACAAATTATATATTCATCGTATTTTGACTCCTTTTTCGGCACCTAGCCTAAATAAATGTGTATATAAATGTGTAGATATATGAATATATATCTACACATTTATATACGTATACATACACATGTACATTTATATATAAATATACATACATATATTATGTAAATGAACGTAACTTTTTATTGTTCCAGAATAACATTATATACTTGTCATGGTACTATTTCATGAGTTATTTATTGGTGGTGATGAAAGTTTCAATATCATCAATATACATATACTTTTCATTGACTGTTTTGGTGGGCCCGTACGCTACTCTGATTGGTGAGTATACCTTATTATAAGAGAGAGAGAAAATAATTAATCTCAGCAGGGACAGAATCCGGAAAATAATAGGAGCGTTTACTGGCCACTACTACACAAAATACACTTTGAGCAAGATTGGTATCATAAATGAAGAAACATGCAGACACTGCAAGGAGGACGTGGAAACGATGAAGCACATACTGTGCGAGTGCCACGCCTTAGGAAGACATCGAATGGATCTACTCGGGAGGGGATACCCCAAACCAGAGCATTACATGCACCTGCGATTGAGAGGAGTGGCCACCCTGATAGAGAGGGCTATCCCTCCTCTAATCTAGGAGCCAGGATGGGGTCGACACAAAGGATCCAATAGGGTCGAAGTGTCCGCGAAAGCCCCAGAGCACGCACCCCAATACCATAAGATAAGATAAGATACCTTATTATCATCGCTCGTCATCATAACGTTGCGTTTTATTTTTTGTGTCTTGTGTTCCATCAGAGGCTTCGACGTTAGAACTTTGGGTCTGTTTACACCTTCTCCTCCTTTTGGTCGAACGACTGCTGTATGACTCTCCATTCCCATAAGGAAAGCTTGATGGCCTCGTTTGTCTTTGAATGTAACCTTATCTAACATTATAATAGTTTCAACTATTGTCTTATATTCTTTCAGTTACGGACCTGATACTGCTGTTCATTATGAGAAAAGAAATCAAGGAATACAAGAACAAAAATCGACCACAAAATGAATTTGTGAACAAACTAACTAATTACAATGATATGTTTAAAATAACTATTCCAAATCAATTGGAAAATGTAGACATAAATGGTGGTAAAAAAGCAGGTAACACTGAAAAAGAAGTGAAAAATAATCCTGAATTTGCAGAAGGTGGCATTATTGCTTCAGATACATTTTTGTATATGTAAAATGTAAGTACTTAAATAATATGTTGTATTAAATACTTGAAATATACAAATTATTTATACACATATCTCTCTGTTTGTTATAGAATTATCAATTTATTGTTATATTATTTCGGATGAATCATTTAATTATGAACTAATAATTTTCGTCACAGTGATTGATAATGATGAATAATAAATGACTGGATGATATTTAGGGCTATGATGTGCTGTTATAAATGAAACTTAAATTCAAGAAATTTCCAAAGTAGGTAGCATTTTATACTCTTTTGATGTCTTTATTAATATTAAATCTATTACTCTTATTTACATAATAAATGAAACAATATATACGTAAAGCTTTATATAGCGTGACGTATAGTTCACACTTTTATTTCTAAGTTACTATCGGATCTATTCTTTCATATTAAACTTTTACATTATCTTTATCGGTCTTTACTTTATCTTCGTGATTGAAATTATTAGCCTTATGTTGCACTACATTATCTTTAATTATATTCATTTCATTTGTCAAGGTACACTCAGCTTCACCTCCAATATTTATAAATCTGAATTGACAATCGTTGTCCAGTTTCATAATCTCACTTCTTAGTATTATCAAAATATATACTTGAAAGACTGTAACAAAAGTTGGAAATATAACAAAGTCGCTTCTCGATGTTTGTCTGTGTATGCTTAGATCTTTAAAACTACTCAACTGATTTCGATATGGATACAAGAGGAAAGTGTATTCATATTACAACTAACAACTGCAGAGCAGGGATGAAAAATGTTGCAAGAATGGACATCTTCTGTGATATTTAAGAAGTTGTTTAGGTCAGCTAGTTTATTTATCTAAAGGGCACCCTTTTGACTCACCAAACCGAAAGCCTATCTTATCTGCAAGTTAAGGAACAAACCTGTTGATTGATGAACGAGAGTGTTCTCTATGAGTTGAATGGCAAAATGGCAGTCATTCTCATAAGAACTGCGTAAGCCTTTATGCAGGACGGGTGTTTCCTGTTCGATAACACAATTCACTACTGGGAAACTCTTATTCAAGTCTTTGACAGCGTTAAAGAAGAATTTTTGTCCGCCTCGTTCACACTTATGTTACCAGGGTATTTCCTGCTCGTCAATACTATTAATACTGGGAGTGTTTTGGTCCCCTCGTTAACAGTGTTGCAACAGATATAAATAGAATGTGCCAACCGTGAAAAACCTGATATTTTTTCTCAAAATCATCCTGTAGTATGTAAGTAAAGTTGAAGTGAAACCTGAAAATATTGATGAGATAAATGGAAAAGATTAAAAAAATGTCTACGTACCAAAATTGGAGACTAGTAATCCTAATTCAACTAATGGAAAATATATTAAATGATTAATAGATCGTTCACCGGCTTCTTCTATTGAATATATCAGTGTTGAAATTGAACTGCATAAGCACAATATTGTCGTCAGTCCCATTAACGATATGCTATAGTAGTAGAAAGTCTTCAATAGTTTCATGTTTTTCTGAAATTTGATAAAGTATACATTGATTTAATTGATTCAAGAGAAGATGAACATTTTACAAGATACAATACAGGGTTTGAAAAAGGTTTGCCTAAGCACACACCAAATTAGGTAGCTGTTTTGGTGTGTAACAGCAAATCAAACCAGCAACCTACAACCTACATTAACATAGGAAATACTACATGATATAGACATTTTTCTTGGCTATTTGCTATGTGCTTGGTAAAACCTGGTTCGTTGGTGTGTGGCCTCTGTCACTGAAGCGAAAACGCATGAAAGTCTATATCTAAATATTTTTGCCTATCCAGGACCCAGGTCCATCTAACGGAAACTGGTTACCTTATGAACGTATGACGTATTTAAGCAGAATTAACGTCAATAAGATGTATCATCGCACGAAAAACATTATTCAATTTACCTTATGACATCCAACAATGAACATTATACTCAGGATTATTTCTGCAATTCCCATTATCATTACAATACATGTTATCGATACGGCTCCTGTTGTTACTTTATGTTTTTCTTCTTCGGGTATTAACCCCATTTTTCTTAAGACAATTATTGAGCCGGCTAAGAGAAGGCATCCTACAAACTGTAAATAATTAAAAATAATAAGTGCTTTCGCCAAGAGGAGTCGCTAATTCAATGGTTATTTCTCTTTTCAAAAACGTATTACGATGCCCACGAGTTAAGTTACTAAGTGGTAGGTTGAATTTACCACTAACAAAACTGATAGTGGTCAACTGAGGCTATGAGCTAAGTTAACAGTTGATGCTGACACTGGGATGTCGGTATGGAGTCTAACGATACGTAGATACGCCATTCATCTATCGTCTATTGCTGAACATAGACCTCCCCCATCAACATCCAGTCCACCTGGTTGGAGACTATGTTGTCCGTCCATCTCACATGGCCGTCCTACGTTTCATCTGCCAGTACTTGGTCTCCATTCAAGAAGCTTTCGACTCCAATGGCCATTTTTTCTACTTGCCATATACCCCCCATTGCCACTTCAGCTTGTTAACTCGTTTCATCGAAGTAAGTTTAATTAAAATGTAGAATAAATAAACTAATACGTATTATACACATAATCTTCCACACTTATTCTCTTGGACAGTCGTATATAACATTCACCACACAATCAAGTCTATATCATCTTGATCTGTGCAAAAATCAAATTTCTAAATCAACGTAATCAAAATATACAGTGGCTTATATAACATAAGTACGGATCCCTGCGTGGGTAATTTCATCTCACAATTTGATCGTTATTTTTTAATAACCATACTAGTTAACCAAAATTATTCGTATTCTAACGAGGCAAGGTTCGAATCTACGACCTCTTTACATAACATAACATAAACTCACACCTATACCCCCGAAGGGGTAGGGAGAGGTGCTAGCACCCACATTTCGCCAATTCATGTTTAGGTCAAAATGTGATAGGTGGTGAGCCTATTGCCATTAACGGGCACTTATAAACCGGCAATAAATACACACATAACTTCAAAAAGCATTGAAAAGTCATTGGTGTGTGCCTTGTCTCAGCAGTCCATTACCCATACCACTAGGCTACCGCGGCTGCGACTTCTTCATTACATAGTAATTAATTTTAACGCTTACCAGATTAAAGTATCCCCAGACAACCAACCCATACCGCACAGGTAGGCAGAAACAGCATCTTGTGCACACAGGTATCTCTGTACGCATTTTGTAAGAACTGGTTACCGTTAACCTAACTCTGGTTTGACTGAAAGAGCAACAAAATATAGAAAATGTTTTCATAATCAGAACTTCTGATATAATTAAATCGATTTTTTACCTAAGGCAAATATTTTTTGTCATAAAGATCATATAAAGGTCATATTTCGGAAGGAGTAATTACAAAATAACTGTGCAAATGTACAAAATAAGTGTTCGTTAAAGGTGCAAACGTATGACAACCACTGCAGAATACGCTTGCAGCAGACGATACATCGCACAGTTTGGATAGACTACAAATGGTAGGTATCGTTTATTGCTTTAATGCCTTGCGACTTCTTAATGGTGCTTTAACCCATATTACCCAAAAACAAACCAATATCGAGGTTTAACAAGTACTTAATATATATGAACTTTACTTACATAATAGTCGCAAACACTAGGATAATACTAAAACTTTCTATTGAATCGATCGCAAGAATACATCGAAAGAAAGATCCAAAAAAATATTCATGAATACACTTCAAATATTTCTCAAAGATTTGATACGTGCTTTAAATATTATTATCATCAAAATTATAGTCAATAAACTCACCAAAGATACACAATGAATATTCCACGAATATGTTACGAACTATGGCCCTTTCTGCCGACCAGGGCAGACTGAGCGATGATACAATCAAGGCAATTATCTACTTCCCAAGTTCAACTCAATACACAGGTTATGTGCGCTGGTGTGCTATTTATGTGCATTATGGAAGATGATGATGCAGAAACAGGATGATAATAGTTAATGGCAGAAGGAGCTTAACACATTTCAAGACGCATATAATCTTAGTTCTGTAATATATACTAATACTAGCTGACCCGCGCAACTTCGTTCGCGTCACCCCGTTTTTGCAACATTTTTCACTTTTGCTCCGCGCCAGTTGGTTGTAGCATTATATTATATACATATAAACATTACCCTTTAATCACTTTATCTATTAAAAGAAATCGCATCAAAATCCGTTGCGTAGTTTTGAAGAATCAAGCATACAAAGGGATATAAGGCCATAAAGACAAGGACTAGAGATGTAGGGACAGAGACAACGACTTTGTTTTATACCATGTAGTGATATAGCTACTCATATATTGTAATATTATAAAGCTGAAGAGTTTGTTCAGTTGAAATACTGGTAGCTTTTTTTTAGTATACTATCTTAGCTTCGCACTATTACAGTTCAAAAGCTTGAACCCTCAGACAAAAATATTCGTACGTCCCCATATTATGTTCATCTACGACCCTAATAATTAAACCTGCAAAACAAAGCCTTGTTCGACCTCAGTTTGAGTATGTGTTAAACTAACAAAAATATTATGTGCTCAAGCAATGTCCATTATTCAAGTACAGTCAATTTGAGAATTGTTATAATAGTCTAAGGTTACACTAAACGACGATATTCAATGTGTAAATAATTAAAAAGGGTATAGACATGGTTTTATAAGACATCAGATAGTTCAGCCCTCCTAGACAAGTCCCAATTCATTGGTCTTCATTTTGTACTTTGGAATAGAATACATTGTTTAATAATGGATGGGATTGACATTCGTTCAGGCCTGAAAACTACCGGTTTCCTAATTGAATTTAATTAATGAAATTTCAAACATTTACAATAAGTCTGATAATTGCATGGGGGTTAAATGCAAGCCACATCATATCTGCTGATTGAGTGGCGCGAAATTTTTTCTCGAAATTGGTAGATCAGGCAGCAGTTAGAGAAGTCAAGATTACAACGAGGAACAGGAATTTGGATCGGTTTTGAAAATGAAGAAGGAGATATTTATTAAATAATTATAATACTTCCACTTTGCGCCATCAAGTGTCCCCACTGATGGGGTAAATGGGTGTATTTTTTTTAAACACCTCTCCCATTCAAAGTTACCAACACTAGCGGTTGTTGCACCAGGTATTCAAACATGTGTATATTTTTACACCAGAATGAATGTAATGGGGAAAGTTTTTAACAATCCACTTTCCCACAGCAGTGGGGACGCTTGAGGGGGTAAAGTGGAAGCATCCAATAGTTGTCTAATTAAAACAAATTTATATTTTGATATTTTTAATAGGTAACCTTACATATTTTACAGTCGTGTTCATTGTTCTCTGAGCCTTTACTCAGTTGGGGTCCACTTTCGTTCTAACTACGAAAATGAATGAATGGCAATTTCATGAAAATAAATTATTATAATTCATTCATTCAGCGGTTGAACTTCCAATGAGGCATCAAAATATGGTGCATTTAGCACGAAAATGTATTGAATTTGTAATGTAAAGGTCTCGAAGCAGCACAGCTTTGTGATAAGCAGCCCGCCTACTAAGAACGTCTGTGTGTGAAGCCCACCAATCGCAATATTCCGTTCTCTTGATACCTTTACGTTACGAATTTGATAGACTATCGTGCTACGGGCACTGTTCTTGAATGCCTGAGGTGAGATCAAGGACCTATGGCAGGATATTTTGGAAACATTAGAGTATTAAATTTCTCTTAAGTTGATATGCGAGAAATTGTCTCTCTTTTGAGGGGCCCCTGAAGCGATGGATTCTAGACACGTGCCCCGAGCTATGGTAAAGACGGCATTTTACTTGGTTACTAGGTATTACTCAACCTTAGAATTAGCTAAACTTCACAAATAACGCCAGGATTTTTTACTTTATTTTATGGTATAGTCCTTCTATCTTGTCTATTTTGAGGTTCAAGAAACACTTCAGCCACATGGTTGACATAGCTTGACCTTCCTTCTTTGTACCTCTGCTTGTTCAGCTCGCTGTGGACTAGCAGCAGGAGGTATATTTGTATCACTGTGAACAAAGACCATCAATCATTTTATTATCATCATTCAATTATTAATTGTTAATTTATAATCATTATAACAGCTGGGTTGGGGTTGGCTTAGTGCTAACTGAGCTGCTGTTAAATTTCCATACTATCCGTGAAGCGACTGCCATCTGACATCCCAATCAAATGGTGACATTAGAGGTTTTGTAGTTAGACTAGTCAGATTTTTTAGGGCTTCAACTACCCGCAACGACTACTACTGCAGATGTTCGTATGGCAACCGGGTCTGACAGTTTAACGTACTCTTCGAGGTACGACCAGACCAGACCAGAGACGGAGATAGCACATGATGGTATCTCCAGTCCTAATTGAGCAGTCTGACTGGGGAAGTACAGTGGCTCTACAGAATATCGCGGCTAATAATAACCTTGTATTGTGTTTCTGGTGGTGAATAGGGGAGCCCGAGCTCACTGGAGAGGTATTGTGTTATCAGTGGGAAGACCGAGAAACCCTTCTTTGTCTGCTGCACTGACAGCACAGAGACTCTCTTACCCTTCTCCTCTCGCCCCCTTCCCCTTCCCTTAACTCACGCTGTTTTTTACGTCAAGCGGCATGTGAATTTTTGAATTTGACTTCACCTCGCTAGAGGAGAGCCCGGGGGCACTTCGCGGCAGAGGAAAGACTCACCGAACCGCTTGGTTTGTTTACCAGGAGTACTACCAGGGACCTTCAGCTACTGGAGTATTCCCCTTACACCTTGTATAATCAGATCATCTCATCAGTGCGAGATTTGGATATCATTTAAATTGGTGACATCAGAATAAAACAAATGTGTTGTTTTTATTTATGGCACTCGCCTGATGTTAAGCTGAAGGCAAAGTCTCATGAAAGAGGGTCACCATTGCAAACACGTTCAGTGCCACAATGGTGACACTCAGCTTGACGGCCTCATCAGATGCTTTTTCACGCCCCGCTTAAAGGACCCGGGACTGTAGGAAGAAGGAAACACGTGCGCTGGCAATATCTGACTTACCAAATCCAATAAAAGCGACGGCAATTTCTGATACGGTGACCAAGGCTGACCAGCCACTCACTTTCTGTATATCAGCGTAGGTGACCAGCATCGCGAAGAAATTGGCTATCATTGTTGTCAGCTGATAGTAATAGTACCATCGCATTAACTTGCTGTTTTTCTGAAAAAATTAAATAAAAATGTTACAAAAATGTTCTACGGAGATAGGACATGACGGTATCTCCCGTTCTAATTGAGCAGTCTGACTGGGGAAGCACCTCCGCCCTACAGAATACCGCGGAATAATTGTGTTGTGTTTCTGGCGGTGAGACGGGTAGCCAGAGCTCACTGGAGAGGTTTTATGTTGTCAATGGGAAGACCGAGAAATCCTTCTTTGTCTTCTGTACTGACAGCATAGATACTCTCATGACCTTCTCTCCTCCTCCTTCCACTCTCTTCTGTACATGGTCGGCAGCATGAATGTGATAACCCTGGTGTTGCAAATGCCCATAGACCACGGTAACCACTTTCCATCAGGTGGGCCGCGAGCTTGTCTGCCACCTAATTGGTATAAAAAACCCAATGTTTTCAGAGGTAGGAGGTATCTCCCGTCCCAATTAGCTGTCTGACTAGGGAAGTACCTCAACAATTTTGGGTACCTCCATAAATACGCCGCGGATATCCGCAGACCTATCCTGCTCACCAACTCGTCTACATCAGTGGATCCTATTTTATTTTTATATTGTATAGTATGGGTAATGCACTGTTGAGACGAGGTCGCGGGTTCGATCCCAGGTTTTACCATGGCACACAACCAAGACTTTTCGATGCTTTTCGAAGTTATGTGTGTATTTTATCGCAGGTTTATACATACCCGGTTAATGGTAATAGACTCACCACCTATTACATTGGGACCTAACCATAAACTGGCGAAATGTGGGTGCTAGCACCTTTGCCTGTCGCTTCGGGGATATAGACTTGAGTTTATCTTATATCACGTCACGTCACGTCACATCATATCACGTCACGTCACGTCACGTCATGTCATGTCATGTCATGTCATTTCATGTCACGTCACGTCACGTCACGTCACGTCATGTCATGTCATGTTATGTTATGTTATGTTATGGTATGTTATTTTAGTTCAGTAAAACAAACTTACCCTATGAGCTCCAACGATGAGAAAAATATTGAAAACTACGTCCAACACATGCAGGATTATGACGAGGAACATTTGTGTCTCGATGATGACCCCGCGGTACATCGAAAGCATCGCCGCCTGCTTCTCCATTGCTTTGTAGAAGTACAGCCATATTGTCACTTGTAGGACGCCGAAGAAGATGGTAAGTAGCTGAAATAAGAGCAATATATGTGTTGTAAATATTCCTAGCCTAACTTGGAACTTCGATATCGCCATTGGTCATTAGACCATTGGTAGTGGAGGTCATATGGCAGTCGCTTCACGGAAAATATCGAAGTTCAGCCGCATCACAGTTAGACTGGAAAGCCGACCCCAACTGAGTTGGGAAAAAGGTTCAGGGAATGATGATGATGTGTTGTAAATATATCTCACTCTCTCTTTCCCTGTTTCTCCCCTTTTTTCTTTCTTCCTTCTTCGTTTCTTTATTCCTCACCATGCAACCAACAACGATTTCCTAAACCCGAGGAGAGACCTTACACCATTACTTACTTATATATTTTCTGCAAGGGATGCTGTTGACTGGACTGCCCTTTTGCGTGAGTTATTTCACCCAGTTTCCCCTTTTCTCAGAAGAGGCTACTTTTGAGTCCCGTAGCTCTTAATTTTGAAATAATTAGTATGAGAATCTATTGTATTAGTTGACGCATATGATAACTGCTCCGCTCCCTTGAGCAATAGCGTGATTTCATATAGCATGTAGCCTTTCTCAATAAATGTGCTATCTAACACTGAAAGAATTTTTCAAATTGTGCCAGTAGTTTCAGAGATTTGTCCATTCAACCAAATGAACATTTTTTTTAATTTATAGATTAATGGAACACTATGGAATACATTAACGCAAGGAAAGATGCAAAAATAAGTGACAGTTTAGTTATATAAGATAATTAACTGAAGCGTTATTAAAAATATCTCCAATATACAGAGACAGCTGCTTTACAGTAGAGATATTTTTTTTTTCTTTCAAAATTAAAACTTCCAGTCGATTTTGCTACCGAAACTGTGTGCGAATCAAAATATTTTTTTTCCGAAACCACTATAAAATCACCGTGTATATATACAAGGTGTAAAGAGAACACTCCCGAAGCCGAAGGGAAAAAAAGAAATAGAAAAAATGAACCTTTGTAATTTTTTTATGCCAGTAATGTTGTTTACCAGGAGTAACTACCAGGGGCCTTCGGCTTCAGCAGAATTCCCTTACAACCTGTATATATGTTGTATATCACTACATAGTATAAAATAAAGCCGCGTTCTCTGTCCCTATGTCCCTTTGTATGCTTAAATCTTTAAAACTACACAACGGATTTCGATGCGGTTTTTTAATAGAGTGATTAAAGAGGAAGGTTTATATGTATATATCATTATGCTACAACCAACTGGTGCAGAGCAGAAGTGAAAAATATTACAAAAACGGGGTGACGCAGACGAAGTTGCGCGGGTCAGCTAGTATAATTATAATAATCAAAGACTAACCAAATTCAAATACGCGAAAGTAAGGATTCCTTGACGCAACGGGAAACAACAGCAACATCTCTGACAACTGGGTAATTCCACCTTCATGTTTGTACCACTGTCACTGTCCAAACATAATATTCTTATCCTAAATTTAACTCCTGGCCCAGTTGGTCTTGTACCACTAAACTCGCACAATACATGTCTTTAACTGTGACGAGCGAGTGAGTTAGCTGGACATTGATTGTTATGGTTGTCAAGTACGAAAATCCAGTGACAAAAATCAACCTGTTTATACTGTTTATCGATGGCACTTGAGAGGTTAAACCTTTGGGAGGTTTAACTTATTAGTGGTTTACCCTTTGAGAGGTAAACATTTGTGACTGCCGTCAGGAAAAAACGGTTAGGTTAAAAAATTAAACACTGTAAAACCACTTTTAATCCTCACCTCTTGACAAAGAGTCTGCTAGACGTCAAGGTTCGTGTATAGAATAGTGGATGGCCCGATGTATTAATCTCTTTTTCTACTTTTCTCTTCATTTTGAACGTTAACGCAACGAATATTAAGTCGAAACTGCCATGACAGTTGATCTCAGTCGAGTAGCTATTGGGCCTGGGGTGTGACAGGTGGAGCCGCCTGTCATTGTAACAGAAACAGGCCGCGGTGGCGGCGTAGTGCCACCCCATACCCAGGGGCTAGATGAGGAAACCATAGTCCCCTCATTGGGGGAAGGGGGTCATCTTATAAGAGAGATGTCCCCGGGTCTGTCGGGGTGCGAGAGATCTCTTGTATGATCTCACCTCCGGCAATCAAGGACCCATGTACGACGTGCGTTTTGGTTGGTTCGAGTCCGACATAATCACCTCCATTGGTTTAGGCAGAGGCAGAATCCATGGGGAATTTGCGCACGATAAAAGAAATCGTGTGACTATGGTGAAGAATAAATAGAATCGAGTTCCTGATGGCCGAAACTCTACTTGATACAGTCCCGAGTACACGTAGGTGAATCTATTGTTAGAATCTAAGAGAGTGACAACCCTGAGAGTCGATTATCTTATTTAGTGCAAAGAACAGGAAGCTTCGTCATGCTATGACCATAATATCACAGAATGTATTATTTGAATCTGTTAATATGAACAGAGGTGATGCATACGGGATGTTTGGGAAATGCTCCTGAAGCCGAAAGCACATGGTAGTACCCTGTGTACACTAAAAATTTGCAACTTTTTGTGCTGGTTAATTAGTATTATTTACTCTCCATTGTCTGATACTCTCCAAGACGCTAATTAGTAGTACTTGTGCGGTTAAGCATGTAATTAATTTCCTTGCGATTTACACCGCATAGCAAGGAATCGGGTCAATTTTTTCTCCAAATTTATTTAGCTGCAACATTTTAGGAATTTATTTTTGGCATAGGTACCCAAGTGCCCGGCTGGCGGCAATTGCCTAGCCCCCTTTTCGTGGGATCGAAAATCATAATTGGCGGCATGTGGGTGTTTAAGACACCTATGCCTACACCTTCGGGGAGTACGGGCGTGCATGTATGTATGTCATGTATGTTTTTACTCTCCATCGTATCAGTAAAGCTAAATGAAACGATCCTTAAAAGAAACAGTAGGTAAACCAAAGCCATATGATATATGGTGGTAATGGGAGAGGCCTATGTCCATTGTCCATCTGTAGATTGCGATAGACTAATTAATAAATTAACGACATTACATTAGGAACTTCGAAACTAGGAACGAAACCTATGCTCGGGCCCTCTACGTGGCACGATGGCAACTCAAAAATGCCGTCGATTCGACAGGAGCAGAAGAATGGTTTCTCCACTCTATTGTGCATGGTCATGCATATAACCCTTCCTCTTGAATCAGTCTATCTATTAAGAAAGCCACATCATTATTCGTTGCCTAGTTTTAAAGATCTAAGCATATTTAGTACAGTCAGTGGTAATGACTTCAAAAAGTGTATGCCTGTATGACCGGCTCCCACCATGGCCTCAAAAATTATTATACGAGATATATGTGTAGATAGATATTATACGAATTTCGAATGCCTTAGACTTGGTTTCGTAGCTCAGCGTTAAGGCGTTCCCCCAGTAAAGGAAAGATCGCGGGTTCAAATCACGTCGAAGCATTCACTTATTCCATCTAAATTTTATAGATAAAATGGTAGACATAATATAATGAATTTCCAAGAAGGTTTTAAAAATTTATTCAAGGCACAAATAGTACAAAATAAAAATCGGGTTTTTGTTTAATCATTTATATGCTTATACAAAAATTACAGACATTCTGCACATAACTTTACGATCACTGGCTTTATTTGTAGTCATATTATTTTTTAATTTATGTAATTACTGATTTTAAAAATTGAGTGCATTATGCTTTCAGGCCATTTTTTCTCTTTTTTAAACCAGAATAAATAGGACAAGGGTTATCCGAAGCAAGGAAATCTGATCTAGGGGGCTTCACGGATGTTTGCTTCTTCCTACCGTCCCGGGTCATTTAAGCGGGGCGTGAAATAGCATTTGATGAGGCTGTCACCCTGTAGAAACCTTGTAATGCCCTTCTTGAAGAACCCCATATTGTAGTCGCTTGGGAAAACCACAACAGGGAGTTAATTCCTCAGCTTGAGCATGCGCGGGATAAAGCTCATACAACACAATGAGCACTGATTTCGGTTGTAATGTGTGAGGATTAACTCCTTGCCTATGACAAGCGGTGCGATGATAGAAAGTAGGCGTGGGCATTAGGTATTTCAAACAAATCTTCTGAACACTGACTTTTATTTTAATAAATAATTTAATTAATAACGGTGTTGTATGTAACACTCAGGATTTATTTCACGAGATCCTATAACAAGGTCCTTCTGTCTTGTCTATTCGATGGCTCAACGAACACCTCAGCTATTTGGTTGACATAGCTTGACCTTCCTTCTTTGTACCTTAGCTTGCTCAGCTCACTGTGGACTAGCAGCAGGAGGTATATTTGTATCACTGTGAAACATCAAATATTTTATTAAACGGGGAACAATTTCTCTTACATTTTTTGGGGGATTGGTGAAGGTTATTAGAAATTCTGTGCTGTTAGTATAGAAGACGAAGCTGAGTTTTATACCAGTACATTAGTAGTGACAACTTAAGCCCTCAGTCTTCCCATTGACAACACAAAATCTTTTCAGTGAGCTCTGACTGCCCCTACTCACAGCTAGAAACACAACACAAGATTATTTTTAATGCGGTAATCTGTAGGGTATGGCACTTTCCCAGTTGGACTAATGGTACTTCCCCAGTCGGACTGTTGAATTAGGACGGAAGATATCGTCAGATGCAATCACTTGACGGAATATATTTAAGTTGAACCGCATCTTAGCTAGAATAGAAATCTGACCCCGATGGTAAGTATTCGGAAAAGGCTCAGAGAATGATGATGAGGTTGGAATCAAAAGATCCAATTAATCCCACCCTCACCTTCCTAAACAGAACAACACGTTAGGCTTAGCAGCGTTAGTTAGCAGAAAATTCCATCAAGAGCTAAGCGGTTCGGTGAGTCTTTCCTCTGCTGCACCAGCTCACGTATTTCCTTCTTTCTACAGTCCCGGGTCCTTTAAGCGGGGCGTAAAAAGCATCTGATGAGGCCGTCAAGCTAAGCGCCGCCATTGTGGCACTGTACGTATTTATAATGGTGACCCTCTTTCCCGAGACTATGCCTTCAGCTTATCATCAGGCGAGGTAAAGTCAAATTGACGTGACGAAATAAATAAATTTTAAAAAATCTGACCCTTCATTTGTTTTGCTTCGGACGTTATGCACCAAATCACTTACCAAATCCAAGGAAAGCCACAGCAAATTCTGATATACTTGATCGAGCTCTCCACCCACTGAACTTCTGTACATCAACGTAGGTGACCAGCATCGCGAAAAAATTGGCTATCATTGTCGTTAACTGGTAGTAGAAGTACCATCGCATAAGTTTACTATTTTTCTGAAAGAAGTAAAATGCAATTTTTTAAACATTGACAGCCTCTGTGGCGGTATTGAATGCGACTGCTCCGCAGGAGAGGCGGGTTAGATTCCCGCTCAGTGCAAATATTTGTATGCATAAATATGACTATTTGTACTTGTGTCGCTACGGTTGACCTAGGGCCAGTAAAAGCCTCTCAAGTGTGGGACTAGGGTGTCCACATCTTCCCCCCAAGGTAGGAGCACGCATCGCGCTGCGGCCGCGGTCTGCTCCTGCTATATCTATCACCCATAGGCCTGCGCTCACGGAGGACGAGATCTTAGATGTTTCTTGTTCTTTAGGTGTAAAACAAAACTACCAATTTTAGATTCTGATACCACCGGTACCACCAGGGGTATGGCCAGGGGTACCGTGGGTCTGAAGGGATAGGCTGTAGTATCGTTTATCACCTAAACAACATAATAATAGAAAACATATAAAAACAGAAACAGGTTTTCAACATGCTTACCATATGAGCTCCAACAATGAGAATAATATTGAAGACTGTATCCAATATATACAGGATTAAGCCAAGGATTACGTGTGTCTCAATCACGACCCCGCGGTACATCGGTGGATAAGCGGCCTCGTAATTAGGAGACTCGTGGTATAGTACCCATATAGCTATTTGTAGAGCGCCGAAGAAGATTGTGATTAACTGTAATGAGAGACATAATAATATCATCTGATGTTATTTATACTGTTGATTGATGGCACTTGGTGAAACTTATTGTTATACATGATTGATATTGATAACACACTTGTACTTCTCCACTATATTTATTGTTTTACCTAACCGGTTTCGCCTTGCAGTATTTTCAAACGTTTACATTGACAGTTAATAACTGTATATCATCTGATGTCTTCACTACATAGTATAAAATAAAGTCGCGTTCTCTGTCCCTATTTTTCTTGTCCCTTTGTATGCTTAAATCTTCAAAACTATGCAACAGATTTTGATGCGGTTTGTTTTAATAGATAGAATGGTTAAAGAGGAAGGTTTACATGTATATAACATCATGCTACAACAAACAGGTGCGGAGCAGGAATGAAAAATGTTGCAAAAACGGGATGACGCAGACGAAGTTGCGCGGGTCAGTCAGGGTAGTTAATCATATAAAAAATTCAGTTAGAACGTTTCGATGACATTTTTTTCGTAAGTACAACATATTATGAACTTATTCTAGCAGTTTTAATTAGCGCAGGAGCCAGGGCATCCCTAAATAATTGCACACCAGTTTTTATGTCAATAAAGATTAATTATTATTATTATTATTCTTTGAGATACATTCTATATTCTATCTCAAAGGATACGTAAGATAAAAGGATGAAGGAACTGTGGAATGAAATTCCAGCCATTGTTAGCCTAAACGCCTACAATATGGAGTTTTTCACCTAAATGCTATAAAACTACTATACAATTAGAATGAGTAATCCGACATATTTATAATCAGATCGATGACGTTTTATAGAAAGGTTAGGACCCAGATTATAGTAATTATCAACCATTGCTAAACCACTAAGATTATAAAAAAATCCGTTGAAGTTGAATTGAAGTTGAAGAAATGTCAAGTAAATTTGTACAATTTCAAACTTTACAAAATGAAACAAATAGAATTTGTATTTTATATTAGCTGAACCGCTCCAGCTTCGCCCGTGGCATACTTTTGGCTCCCGTGGCTTATAACCTACCTCGATAAATGGACTACTTATTCAATAGAAAAAGAATAATTCGGATTTCGAATTTGAATTTCCGATTCGAGTCACCATATGTAATAAACCTACCTCGATAAATGGACTATTCAATAGAAAAAGAATAATTCAGATTTCGAATTTGAATTTCCGATTCGAATCACCATAGGTAATAAACCTACCTCGATAAATGGATTATTCAATAGAAAAAGGATAATTCGAATTTCGAATTTGAATTTCCAATTCGAATCACCGTAGGTAATAAGCTACTTCGATAAAATGGTCTAATGAATAGAAAAAGAATAATTCGAGTTTCGAATTCCAATTTCCAATTCGAATCACCGTAGGTAATAACCTACCTCAATAAATGGACTATTCAATAGAAAAAGAATAATTCGAGTTTCGAATTCGAATATCCAATTCGAATCAGTAGTTACTTACCAAATTCAAGTACGCAAAAGTCAGAATCCCTCGACGCAGCGGCATACAGTAGCAACATCTTCGACAACTGGGTAATTCCCACTTCATGTTTGAACCACTATCACATATCCAACATAATATCCTCAACGCACTTTCTATCTAGTTTTGTACCACCAAACTTGTAGAATACGGGTCTAGAACTGCGGTTAGCGAGTGACATAGCCGGATATTGATTAGGGTTGTCGAGTTTGTCAAGTTTTATTAATTTAATTATTTATTAAAACTTTTTACACTATATATAAAGGCGAATATAATGCAATGGGCATTTTCTACCTGGCCTTTTTTTATTTAATTTGACTTTAAGCTGAAAGCAAAGTCTCTTGAAAGAGGTTCACCATTGTAAACACGTTCAGTGCTGCAATGGTGGCGCTCAGCTTGACGGCCTCATCAGATGCTTTTTCATGCCCCGCTTAAAGGACCCGGGACTGTAGGAAGAAGGAAACACGTGCGCCGGTAAGGAATTCCAGACTCACCGAACAGCTTGGTTCTTGATGGAATATTCTGCACCGTATGCGGGTGACATCTAAGCCCTGCACGTGTTGTCGTACCTCAGAATCACTCTAAGATGACAGAGATTTGTCAAGGTAGGTGCTCGAAGTATTATGGCGAGAGTTAGATCTCGCATGGTATAAATATACAAACAGTAAACATAGTAATAATATAATAATATACAAAAAGTGAAGTTAAATTACAAGTTCAAATAACAAACAGAAGTATAATTATTTTAACTGTCCATAAATATATTGGCTACGTTTTGGACCCTCGTACAAAAATCTTCGTAAGACCTCATTTTATGTATGACTTCAACCACAAAGCGGAAAAATTAGAAATTCAGTCCCTATGTAATCCCAATCTCCCGAATGTCAAAATGTGATCAAGTTTTATATGAAAATTGTTTCGATAATACTATTTTGTCATAAGACTCACAGTAGATTTGAGGAATTGAATCAAAATTCTATAAATTAAATAAATATTCCTGGACAATCTACACAACGTCACCTGGACCCAAGGTAAGCATTGTTTAACTAGCTTGTACACATATTTGATACTTTTTTTTGTAAATACATACATATTAGGTATACATAGAAACACCCAAACTATAATTTGAATAGATTTTTTAGGAGTCTTAACCTTCTGATGTCAATGTAACAGATTTCAGTAATAAAATAAAAATAGATACATTTAATACTGTTAGACTCGAAAGTAACGAAGTGACAACCCTGAGCACCGATTATCCTATTTAGTGCACAGAACAGGAAGCAATGCTGTGTTAAGACTTATGAACAACATACGAACTGAGATGACACTTAACGTAGATATACCAAGATCAAGACATATTGTCATAAAAATAATACCTAGCATGAGTTTAATAAGTACTAGAGCTTAATGGTAAAATTACCTTACCTACTTGTTTAATTTCCTTGCGATTTACACCGCATAGCGAGTAAATTTTTTTTCCAAATTTATTTAGCTGCAATATTTTCGGCATACCCATTTTTTTTTTACAATGTGCTCAATTGGCGTCAATTTGCTCGTCCCCTATTACGTAAGACCGAAAATCATAGTTAGCGAAATGTGGGTGTTTAATACACCTCTGCCTATTACTTCGGGGATTACGGGCGTTGCATATGTAGGTATGTCTAGTTTAAAAGCATCTTTGCTTTTTTGTTTTTTTTTTATTATACCTCTTATGTGACAGACAAGAACTGTTTGTATCACCAAGGGCGTCACACTCTTGCTGTAGAGGGAAGATAGAGGAGGGTGAATCTAAGATAGTTTCTGGGCTGCTATGACGAATCAGGGCGTCATGACATCACATAGTAGTATCAACCTAAGCCCTCGATGTTCCTACTTCCTACACATAACACTAAACGTTTTCAGTGAGCTCTGACTAATCTACTCACCGCCGTAAACACAACACAAAGTTATTATTAGCCTACCCCACATACATATTAGACTACCCCAGGAGGACTACTAGGAGGTACTTCCCCACTCGGACTGCTTAATTAGGACGGAACATAACGTTATGTCATACCTCTATTTTTTTTTTTTTTATGAACTGAATAGTGTTGTAATAGAGAGAGAGAGTAGTTTAGATATACATAAGTATGGTGGGGCTGACGAGTTGACGGTGTGAGACTGGAACTAGGCTTACGACCGATTTGTGACCCACAGAAACATTACCCTCCTTTTTAGTCAGTTGGGTAAAAAGCAATATGATTCTTGACTGTATGTTGCTATCATTTATATGGCAGGCACCTTTATTTGACATAGTAACCAATTTGAAAACTAAATAATGAGAACTGGGATCATATGAGATGCGGGTGGCGAGTGTCGGACGAGAGCGGAGGCCTGGTGAAGTAGATTTTTTTTTTTTCATGGCATGTCAAATTCTCATGAAAGAGGGTCATCATTGCAAACACGTCAAATCAAATCAAATATTATTTATTGTGAAAATGGGTTACAACATGATGTTAATAATGATATAAAGTTTCTCCATTCTCCACCTCTAGGCATATAATAGGCAAAATTTTGTGTAATGTAGGTAGGTACTTAAATAACTGAACAAAATGTCTGAAATACCTAAATTGAATAAAGTGCTACAATGATGAGTGCTACAGATGAGTAGGACATGACGGTATCCCATTACGATATGAAGTACCTCCGCCTGTGTCTTCGCTCTACAGAATATTGCAGCTAATAATAACCTTGTGTTGTATTTGCGAATTGAATAGAGTAGCCAGAGCTCACTGGAGAGGTTTTTGTGTTGTCAGTAGGAAAACCGATAAACTTTTATTTGTCTACTGCACTGACAGCACAGAAACTCTCTTAACCTTCCCATGGAACCGGGAATAACGCACGAATGACGATAGTTGGTATAGAGCCGATGGATCTACTATCGGCCCTATACGCAGACGGCATACGCAGATACAATAAAATTCTATTTGTCCCCACCGGGAGGGACAACGTGGTAGGGATAGGAGGCTAAGGGCTTTAAACGGGGCATGAAAAAGCATCTGATGAGGTCGTCAAGCTGAGCGCCACCATTGTAGCACTGTACGTGTTTGCAGTGGTGACCCTCTTTCATGAGACTTTGCCTTCAGCTTAACATCAGGCGAGGTGAAGTCAAATTGACGTGCCATAAATAAAAAAATAGCATAAATACATGTTCGTGTAGACCAAAAAAATACAAATACATATGTAACATAGGTAGTGAAGCCAATAGTTATTTTCAAGGTCTAACTATTATTAACAAAAGATTAGACACAACCATCTATTATTATATAAGTACGTAAAACTGCTGTTGCAACCACTTATTAATTAAATACGTCACAAAAACCTTGTTGAAAAAGGTCTTTAATCTATTCTCACAAGTCATATAAAAACAATGTGCTGATTTATATGTAAATAGGTATTACATTTTGGTCTCAATCATAGCTTAAAACTATGCGCCAGAATCTATTTTCGTTCACCTTTAACTATTTTTGCAGAGTCATTTGCAAAGAATCAGGCATAATGTATTTAAATGTTTTCGAGGGATTGTTCATGTTTAATTCTTCCTACAGTCCCCCGGATTCTTCCTACAGTCCGCCCTGCTTAAATGACCCGGGACTGTAGGAAGAAGGAAACACGTGCGCTGGTAAGGAATACCAAGACTTAATGGTAAAGTGAGGATAGCAGAGGAAAGACTCTCCTAACCGCTATCTACTTTTCCCAACTCAATTGCGGTCGGCTTTCTAGTCTAACTGCGATGCGGATGTGAACTTCGATATTTTCCGTGAAGCGACTGCCATCTGACCTCCACAACCAATGGTCCAATGACCAATGGCGATATCGAAGTTCCAAGTTAGACTGGTTGGACTTTTGAGGGCTTCAACTACGCGTAACGACTGCCGATGTTTGTATGGCAACCGGGACGGGCGGCTTAACGTGCTCTCCAAGGCACGACCAGACCAGTGCAAACAGCCATAATCATGCATACTACTTTGTAAGGTTATACGTTTAAATGTATAGGTCGAACGCATAGCCGTTATTTTTATTTTTTTATACTATCACGCCTATATCCCTGAAGGGGTAGGCAGAGGTGCTAGCACCTACATTTCGCCAGTTTAGTTTAGGTCCCAATGTAATAGGTGGCGGCGAGCCTATTGCCATTAACCGGGCACTTATAAAACCTGCGATAAATACACACGTAACTTCGAAAAGCATCCAAAAGTCATTGGTGTATGCCATGGTAAAACCTGAGATCGAACCCGAGACCTCGTCTCAGCAGTCGATTACCCATACCACTAGGCTACCGCGGTTTTTGTTGTACATACACCTGATAACAAGACAATTTACCCACGGTAGAACTTGGATGCTTAGCAAAAGATTCAGGATCACGTTTACAAATGTCACCAGACCGCCATGTTATGAGTAATTGTCTCCACAGACACCTTGTTTATCTTTTCACACTAGGACGTTAGAAGATCAATATTTAAACTTTCTGCTCTTCGCATTTCGACTCTGCAGTTGTGTAAAATGTATCTGAAGAATATCACAGCTGACTATTAGACGTATAATCTCAGATTGAGTGATCACACAACCTCAGCAAGAAAGTGTTCGAGCTACACACATCTATACATATATTACACCTCCACCACTATATCTACCATACTTGTATTTACTTATAATTACTATAATTAAACTGATAACTTAATACTATATAAAAATAAGTCGAGTTTTCCTTCATGACGCTATAACTCCAGAACGCACGAACCGATTTACATGGTTTTGCAATCGTTGGAAAAGTCTCAGGCTCCGTGAGGTTTATAGCGAAGAAAATTCAAGAATAAATTTCAACAGAAAAGCGGGAAAATCATTTTTTACATGGTGAAACGGAGTTCGCCGCGTTTGCTAGTATATTATAATAACTTAATCTATATCAATCATCACACAGTATCTTAAAACATTATCTGATCTTGCACTTATCAAATTATCTACTTTATAATCATTCTCTGAGCCCATTGCTAACTCAGTTGGGGTCGAATTTTTAGTCTAACTATGATGCGGCTGAACTTCGAAATTTTCCGTGAAGCGACTGCCATCGGATCTCCACAACCAAATAAGCGATATCGAAATTCTGTAGTTAGGCTAGTCAGACTTTTGAGGGCTCCAACTATCCGTAACGACTGCAATAGATGTTCGTATGGCAACCGGGACCGACGCTTAACGTGCTCTCCGAGGCACGACCAGACCAGTGCAAATAGCCATATTCATGCATACAAATATTTGTACTGAGCGTGGATTGAACCCGCGCCTCCTGCATAGCAGTTCACTACCGCCACATCACAGAGGCTGTTTCTTAAAAACTGTATTGAAATTTAAAAAAAGGTTTTCGTGAACTTCACAGCATTAGCATCTTATGCATGTGCACAATAAGCAGGCCTATTCCGTGCAACAAATATTGAGAGAACTTCGTGCAAATAAAATGTAATTTTTTGCACGAAACAGTCTGCTACCACTGAATGGTCGGAGACTACTTACGAAGCTAGGCAAGATATTATTCTAGCCGTTCCATGTTTCATCACTCTTGTGAACCCTATAAAACGCCCAGGTGGAATTATTTCACCTTCGGCAATCAAAGACCAATAGACGAAGTTCTTTTTAATCAGTTCGAGTCTAACATAATCACCTTCTCTGACTTAGGTGGAGGTAGTAATCGTGAGGATTTTTCGTGGAGGAGAAATAAAATAGATTAGGTGATTAGACGAACTATTGCAATTTTTTTTTACTACGGTCCAGGTGGCCTGTGCAGGTGGACAATGGGAAAGTGGCTAAAATAAAACTATAACGAAAGATAGGTCCAAAATTGTATTATGTCAATTTTTTTTAATATTTAACGGTAACTAGATTTTATTTATGCGCTCTGATAACCACTACTTGGTATGCGTTGATATTATTATACTTTAGTATAATATACCTACTTTTAAAGTCATAAGCGAGTAGAATATGTAGTAAAAAACCGTCAAGTGTAAGTGGGACAACTGCACCCGGGATCACTATAAATAAAGTAAGCATAGAGTAATTAGCTTGTGTTATGGGTTCTAAGATACGGATGTATACATAGAAACACCCAAACCAATGCAAATATTCATATTTATGCACACGCAGTAGTAGTCAAAGTCCGTGGAGGTGATTATGTCGGACTCGAACTGACTAAAACGCACGCCGTCTATGGGTCTTCGAGATTATACAAGACATATATCTCGCACCCCGGCAGACCCGGAGACATACCTATGCAATAGACTGCATTATGCTTAAGTCAGTCAGATGGACAGTCAGTCAACGAGGTAATCTCATGAAGATTCCACTGTACCTACTTGGAATTATGCCCTAAAATCCTAGGAACCCTAAAAATATGTGTGCCGAATTAATATTGTGCGTAAATAGCGTCAAGAGTTGTAAAAGTATGCCACAGTGGCAAGTGTCCGTAGCTTAGTGGCTTTACGTTTGATATGTCCCGGCTTCGAATCCTGGCCATTACACTACCGATTTGAATCCATAGAAGTGGGTATATACAAAACCATTGAGTTTAGTTGAAGCGGTTAGAGGGAAAATTAATAATTTCGGTTGATAATATTGTTGAAGGTACGACCTTTAAAAGAATCATCAGAAGGCCAATTCTCGTAATAAAAAGCTGTTCAGAATTCAGCCTTAAGTAATATAATCTCAATGTTCTAAATTATCAAAAAACATGTGATACGAGATCAACATTTTTGACAAAAGGAACATACATTGAGATTATATCGAGACTAAATTTTGAACATATTCTCATTTGAAGACTTGGCCTTCACGGCTTCTAATTTCAACAAAGTATTTTTTTTAAGAAAACCATAACATGAAACGCAGTCACGCGCATGCATATCGCTGTCGCCTCCGCCTCCGTCCCGCGACCGCCCGCGCAACGCTGCAATTTTCTTGTACACTACGACCTGCGCGCGCGCAGCTATCCCTCAGTGTTAAACTAAACATTAGTGCGAGAGATCGTCGCGTTTGAACATGTCTACTACTATCGAAACTAGTTTGAAGTAAGTGTTTGTGAGCGAAAGTTTTACGTAATTATGTTTATCCCGTGTGTGTTGTGAATTTTCTGTCGATAAGTATAATGTTATATTATTATACATTACCTACTTTATACTTCATATTTTTTATACTATATATTTTCTAAGATTACGCACCATTTTAAATAGCACCAAAATTAAATCATAGTGACGTTAGTCCATAGCTACGTGGAATAATAATTTTTGATACGATTCAAAGTTGATGTATACATGTTTCTTTTTACATTTAAATTGTAGAATAGAATACAGTTTAACGGCTTAGTTATGTATTATGTATGGTATAATTATTGGGTACATTTATCCATTAAGTACTCGACTATCTGCTAACTCCTCGCGATCAGGACTGAAGAAGAATCACCGAAACGTCGGGCATAGGGTAACATATTTCTCATTAACTTTCAAAAATATCATTTATTATATTGAAAATATAAAGGTATTTGAATATTATTATTTTAACTGACTTCATAAATGTAAGAGATTCTCAATTCAACTAAATGCTCATTTTCATTTAACGGTTAATGATGTACAGAATTCATTGTAATGAGTATTTAAACGTTCGGAAATGTTTTTCTTTTGAAACTTATTCATTTAAAAAAAATATTAGTAATCGAAGTTACTTATATGCCTTCTAATTCCTTCAGTTAAACTCAATGGCTTGTGTTAAAAGTGGATTTACATCGATAGTGTAATAAACAGGCTTCGAACCCGGGACTTCTTGATCGTAAACCCGACTACTGTTACCATTCTGCCCAGACGGGTTAGCCGAGTTGAATTTACAGTCTCTAATGCAAAGCGTCTTGGATTATTATCCACACGGCAGCGGCCTCATACCGCATGACGCAGGTGATCACTGGCCACGGGTGCTTCGAGGATTACCTACATAAAATCCAAACGCCAACGTCTGAGTGCTAAGCTAGCGAATGTGTTACACGAACATTTATACGATAAAGTCATCTTTAGAGGAACGAAGTGTGCGAGTGACATACCTACGTATCTTTACACAAAACCCAGACGTTAAAGTGTCAGAATGTACTGCGAATCGTGAAACGTTTTTTTATAAACACTAGCTGTTGCCAGTTGGACTTCTGATCCTATTCCCGCTGCTCCATAAAACCTTTCGTGGATTTCAAGGAACGAACAAAAAAGAATTACTCGAATTGGTCCAGTGCAGTGCAATTTTTATATTATAGGTAGATTCATTTTTATATATAGATTTGACAGAAATAGATATTGCAGTGAAGTCAATTTCTCTATACTTAAAATAACAAGTCACTGCTACAGACATTTCAAATTCGGTAAAGCGGTAATAATTCTTTATTATTCTGTGGGCCTACTTACGCTAGTACCTAATATTGAAGACGTAGTATCTATCTATACGACCATACCTATTTAACAAATTGTCATTAAGTAGCCTAGTGGTTATGGGTAATCGACTGCTGAGACGAGGTCTCGGGTTCGATCCCAGGTTTTACCTTAGCACACACCAATGACTTTTCGATGCTTTTCGAAGTTATGTGTGTATTTATCGCAGATTTATAAGTGGCCGGGTAATGGCAATAGGCTCACCATCTATTACATTGGGACCTAAACATAAACTGGTGAAATGTGGGTGCTAGCACCTCTGCCTACCGTGAGTGCGTGTGTGAGTTTATGAGTTTTAAACCTCTTTGAAATTAAAACTACTTATTTACGCACATTAAGTATTTTTATGTGAAGTAATTATATTTGTATTTATGAGTAATTTGAACTAATAGCATAATATGTGTTGCCGGTAGATGCTATAATAATATAATCTAGTATTACTTAATAATATATAATTGTAACTGTGATGACACCTAAAACCTTATGAAAGCATAACGATATAGTTAGGTAGGTAGTTATAAGAATTGTGAAATTAAAACGCGAAATCGACAATGAAGAAATCGAAACAGAAGATTGCAAAAATGTGACAAAAACACGTGGATTCCAATATGCTAATCATATCATTATTTTGTAAGTAACTCAAGATAATAGGTTACAAACGTGTGACGTGTATGGAGGCCTTCAGGGTCTTCAGAGCTGCGGATTAGACTCGGCCGTCGGAGAATGACCTCCGTCCTCCAAAGTGCGGGCTTGGGGGTGACGTGTGGAGCTGCTTGTCACTCTAGCAGAAGCAGGCTGCGGCGGAGTGGGCTAGACGGGGACACCGTGGTCCCTACACCCGACGGGGGTCATTTCGGAGAGAAGGGGGTCATTTCCAGGTCTGCTGGGGTGCAAGGGATATGTTGGCTACTACCTCACCTCTGGCAACTAAACGGCTTGCGTTTTAGTCGTTTCGAGTCCGACATAACCTACCCAACCGGCTCCGGTGGGGAGTATCCGCGGGGATTTTTCGCACTTTAAAAAAGGGTCTCTCTGGCTACATACACAAGCAAGGCTATTATTAATAGCGGTATTCTATAGGGTATAATAACCTCTAGTTTTTTAAATAAAGTAATCATAACGTAACATAACATAAACTCACGCCTATATCCCCGAAGGGGTAGGCAGAGGTGCTAGCACCCATATTTCGCCAGTTTATGTTTAGGTGTATTTGATTTGATTTGAGGTCCCAATGTTTGTGAAAAAAGTGGCTAGCCTATGGCCATCAACCGGGCACTTATAAACCTGCGATGAATACATATTATAGAACCCGAGACCTCATCTCAGTAGTCCATTACCCATACCACTAGGCTACCGCAATTACCATCATCCATCCAGCATATCGTCATAAAGTAATCATCATCCCTATTATCGTGAAAATATGTATTTCAATGTTTGGTTTGTTCGTGATACCAACTTAATTTATTCTATGCCTACCTAAATAGACTAATTAATTTAACTTGACTATTTTGTGATAAGGTATCTGAATGAACAAGTACCAGTAACATAATGTTTTGTACAAATTTGTATGTACTTACATAGATTCGTTATAAATGTAACTACAACATAACATAAACTCACGCCTATATCCCCGAGGTGCTAGCACCCACATTTCGCCAGTTTATGTTTAGGTCCCAATGTTATTACATGTGGCGAGGTTATAGCCATTAACCGGGCACTTATAAACCTGCGATAAATACACACATAACTTCAAAAGCATCGAAAAGTTATTGGTGTGTGCCATGGTAAAAACTGGGGTCAAACCCGAAATCTACCACTAGGCTACCGCGGTAATTTTTTTGTAACTACAAGTAGGTAACTGATAAAATCGTGAACCCACATAACAATCGCCATAAGCATTAGCACAATCTAACGAACTTGGACTTCGTTTAGGAATTAACACAGTCTAACGAACATGGACTTCGTTTCACTGAGAAGTAGAGGGATTGAACCAACAATTAGTCAGAGGGCCTGTGATTGCTACAAAATGCCATTACCATGATATGAACAATAGATTTGGAACATTAAATATACAAACAAAAATGAACTTTACCTCCTTGTGATAAGGTGGTTTTATGTATGTAAGAACAAGTACTTAGTCCATTGTAATGTTTATACAATCAGTGTGTATGTACGTACATAATGGGCCTAATCACAAGACTTAACTGATAAACTCGTGATTTTCTATTTGAGGAATAAGAGGTTTTTTTCATTTATGCCACTTAGGCAGCAGATTAGCATCCGGCCCACCTGATGGTAAGTGGTAACCGTGAACCTATGAACGTTTGTAACGTCAGGGGCATCACTTTTATGCTGACGACCATATAGAGGGGACGGGGAAGGAGAGAGGGGGAAGAGAGAAGGTTAAGGAAGTCTCTGTACTGTCAGTGCAGCAGACTGAGATGGGTTTCTCAGTCTTTCCATAACATAATATAACATAAACTCACGCCTATACTATATCCGAAGCGGTAGGCAGAGGTGCTAGCACCGACATTTCCGGTTTGGGTCCCAATGTAATAGGTGGTGAGCCTATTGCCATTAACCGGGCACTTATAAACCTGCGATAAATACACACATAACTTTGAAAAGCATCGAAAAGTCATTGGTGTGTGCCATGGTAAAACCTGGGATCGAACCCGAGACCTCGTCTCAGCAGTTCATTTCCCATACCACTAGGCTACCGCGGTCTTTCTATGACAATTAATGATATTTCGCTATTACTATCATAGGGAGTATTAAACCTTGGATGAGTGGTGGATTCATTTACCTCCCTAAATATATTATTGCCTATTCCAATATGTTATATCAAAAAAAACCTTTATTTATTTACATTGAAGACACGATGTACAAATTTCACATAAATAAATGAATAATTTGAATGTCAAACAATGGAAAAATACTAACACAAACTACAGTTGTTGGTTGTCACAGTTGTCAAACAATAGATGGACGTAATGATGGGTTGCAGACTCATCAGTAACTAACTATTACAGCAACCTATTTCACACAGTTTGATACAAGAGTAGGTTGTCACTACCTGTATGTGTGGGGATTGCGTAAGACCAAACATTCTGTTATTAAACCTTATTTGTGTCATAATAACTGCTGATATAGTCCCAGGTTTAGTGAGAAATCGGTTGTGTAACTATTAAGGCTTAGTTGCTCCAACCACCTGTTTAAGTTAAGGTTTCCATCAAATTTAACAGTAACAGTAACATTGATTCTGATCCTCCGTGGCGTAGCGGTAGTGCACGCGAATGCTATGCACGAGGCGCAGTTTCGATCCCCGCTCAGTGCAAAAAGTTGTATGCATGAATATGGCAGTTTGCACTGGTCTGGTCGTGCCTCGGAGAGCACGTTAAGCCGTCGGTCCCGGTTGCCATACAAACATCTATGGCAGTCGTTACGGGTAAGTAGTTGGAGCCCTCAAAAGTCCAACCAGTCTAACTTGGAACTTCGATATCGCCATTGGTCATTGTACCATTGGTGGTGGAGGTCATATGGCAGTCGCTTCACGGAAAATATCGAAGTTCAGCATCACAGTAACACTGAAAAGCCGACCCCAACTGAGTTGGGAAAAGGTTCATAGAATGAGTAACATTGATTCTAATGGTTTGGCTAAATATGTTGCACCAGTGTATTTAGTAGCTCTATTAAAGTTATCTTTTTGATAGAATTTGACGTATGAGCATGGCCGGTTACAGTTAGCGTCAAGTTATGATTTGATTTTAACAATAATTATCAAATGGTGCAACCTGTCTTATACCTGACCGGTACTTTTACTGCACTATTAATGTTAAAGTACGATCGTGCAACACAGGCTTAAAATTCCTAGCCAGATCACGAGTTTCCTTCTTCCTAAAGCGGGGCGTGAAAAGTATTTAAGGAGGTAGGACATGGCGGTACCTCCCGTCCTAATTGAGCAGTCCAACTGGGGAAGTACCCTACAGAATACCGCGACTAATAATATATCCACCTGGTCTAGGGCCTCATTATAGTTTTCAACAACTGCTGTCCTTTCGACCCTTTAGCTTCTCAACCATCGATATTATGATTACATTGTTATGTAATAATATCTATGGCTTAAGTATATACGGAGACTTTGTTATGTCTAAGATCTGTGTGAAGTTTCCTTCATTAGCTTCATATATTTTCATTACATTTTTAAAACAAAGAATATGACTAAAACATCTAGCTTTGTGATATGTTTATGAATAACATTACTTATTAACATAATTTATTCATTTGTTTAATAACTTTAACATAACTCTATCTTTAGATGTATTAATGGCAACATTGTTTTATGTTACTTATATGAAAGTAATCAATGAAGAATCAATGGTGAAACCGCAGTCGTTTTTGAGTTTATGCGTTACAAACATACCTACAGTCACACAAAAATAAAAAAATTTCTTCTTTTTAATATTAGTGTAAAAGTGTACACAAAGGCAGATTGCAGATTACATAA
Source organism: Pelosia muscerda (assembly GCA_963691645.1). NCBI lineage: Eukaryota > Metazoa > Arthropoda > Insecta > Lepidoptera > Erebidae > Pelosia > Pelosia muscerda. The sequence goes on along the minus strand of OY829109.1, from coordinate 14,701,749 downwards.
TATCAAAATAAAAAGTTTCAAAAATACTGAAGATCTCGTTGATACTGTCTGGAGTAAACCGCAATTACTTTTTTTTTCTGAATTTTCTTCTGGCACATTTTTTTCCTGAATCTTGTAGGTCCTTGTACGTACAATTATTTACAAGTTCTACTTTGTAATCATTTATTGTACTATATACTATATATTTATTATAATACTGTATTCCTTACGACCTAAGTACAGTCACACTCTTATCAATTTTTATAGCTTTCCTATTGTATCCTATTTTTAGGTATGGCAACCAATGTCGATTTTATTGCATCGACAAATTTTATAGTTTTTATTGTCTGGTTGTTTATACTGTTGATTGATGACACTCAGTGGAACTTATTGTTATACTTACATGATTGATAACACACTTGTACTTCTCCACTATTTTTACCTAACCGGTTTCACTTTGCGCCATTCTCAAAGGTTTATATTGACAGTTATGAACATTCCAATTAATAAACATTAGGTACACCAATTGATGATCTTTCATATGTGGGTAGTGCTAAAATTAAGTATAGGTACCAGCACAAACATTTCCCCAGATTTCAGGAAATAGGGACTAGTTTACCCTAGAGACCTTTTTTACTTTAGAATTATTAATACATTATATACAAAACATAGAATCACAATGTCAAGGAACTAATGACATTATAAATAACAAATGTCAAATGAAAGATAAACTTAGTAAAAGAATTCTATAATGTCAAATTGCAAATGAATGTAAGATGTAATGTCAGATGCTTATTGTCTGGGTTCGGTTCGCTCCAAATATACGTATATATATACGTATGTATATGTATTTGTACTTCTGCTACGCACCAGTTAATTGTAGCATGATTTTATATACATATAAACTTCCTCTTCAATCTCTCTATCTAATAAAAAACCGCGTCAGAAACCGTTGTGTGGTTTTAAAGATTTAAGCAAACATTGGGATATAGTGACAGAGAAAGCGACTTTGTTTTATACTATGTAGTGACATAAATGCTCTAATGAACACCACAGGACAACTAATGCCTTAGAGGAATGGCGTTTTCGATTGAATAAGAAAGTAGCATTTGCACACAGCATTCAAATGTTAATAAGCTTTGCCAAGTCAGTGTACATAGCATTATACATGTAGTATAATTTGCAATATGTGTTTAACTACACTGACGGACTCATAAACTGCATCAAAGTTCAGGTTTACTCTAAAAGGATTTTTTATAATAAGTATGCAAACTTTTTAGATTAAATTATATAAATATGGAAAGACTGGCTCTTAATCTTAAAAAAAAATTAAATTTAAAAATAGAACTGCAGTAAAACAAATGAATATAGCCGGGAAAAGAAAATTTACTTGTAGTATCAGATTTGCGTGTTATTTATAGCAAAGTTTTAAATTGATTCTCATTGATTTTTTTTGTTTTGTCAATTGAATTATTGTTACCAGCATAATTGTTGGGTTAGTTTTTTAACACATCGAGAGTTTTTGAACCATAATATGGATACTTCGTCCGAACAAGCGGCACAAATTGTAGCATTGGTGCGGGAGGGCTTGGATCAACGAACGATTGGTAGAAATTTAAATTTAAACCAGTCTACGGTTTCTAGAATATACAGAAGGTTTGTAGAGACAGGTTCTTACAGGAGGAGACGTGGTACAGGCAGAACTCGAGCAACCACAGGTCGTGATGACCGATTTATTGTTATAACTTCCCTGCGAAATCGTTTCCTCACGTCAGTTAACATCAAAACCGAGCTTAATGAAGTGCGTGGAGTAAACGTGTGTGCACGAACAATAAGAAGAAGGTTAAAGGAAGCGGATATCACCCCTTTTAGACCAGCAAATGGTCCAAAGTTGTCTACAGCTCACAGACAAGCTCGCTTAAGATTTGCGCGTCATCACCTGAATTGGACAAAAGAGCAGTGGGCCTCTGTATTGTTCACGGACGAGTGTAGGACATGTTTATATGGTGCAGATGGTCGCAGAAGAGTCTATCGTCGACGTGGGGAGCAATATGCTCAAAGTTGCATTGAGGAGCGTGTTCCTTTTGGAGGCGGTTCATGTATGGTCTGGGTTGGCATATCGATGAACGGGCGAACAGAACTTGTGTTCATAGACATGGTCCGTCATAACGGTAATAGAGGGGGTTTGACAGCACATCGCTACATAACAGAGATATTAGAAGATCACGTGGTGCCTTACATGGGATTCATAGGCGAAAATTTTACCTTAATGCAGGATAATGCCCGGCCGCATGCAGCGGCACAAGTTCAACATTATTGCGAAGAGGTTGGGATACGTACAATGAATTGGCCAGCACGCAGCCCGGATCTTAATCCCATCGAGCATGTTTGGGACAATTTAAAAAGAGCTGTATATGCGAGAAACCCTTCGCCCACGACAGTGGTAGCACTAAGAACAGCACTTTCAGAAGAATGGGACAATATTCCGCAAGATCTTTTAAAAACCCTTATAAAATCTATGCGGAACCGATTAGAATCCGTAATAAGGACGTGGACGTGGACGTGGGGGTGATAAACCTTAATAAAACACAAATAAACCCTTGCATAAAGTTTGTGTCTATTGTTAAAACCAATTTTTTAATTAAACCAATTTTTCTTAAATTTCTGTTTTTTCTTCAAAAAAAGTCTTAAGGTCCTTTCCAGTACATTAACTTAAACTTAAAGATATGACCCTACGCTGTTTTAAAGTTCACGAACCAATCTAGAGGTTTCAATTTAAATCTGTATAGAAAGTATGCATACTTGGTTAAAATATTTATTTCAAAGTCGTCTATTACTTTGATGCAGTTTATGAGTCCGTCAGTGTAGTATCTAATGTTAATGATAAAAATAGTTTCATATTCAATAGAACATACATATTTATCAGGGACAAACAATACCTACTGTTTAACTGTCAATGTAAACATTTGAGAATGCTGCAAGACGAAACCGGTTAGGTACAATAATAAATATAGTGGAGAAGTACAAGTGTGTTATTAATAGGTATCAATAATGTACCTATACAAACAATACTATACAATGAATGTTCTCATATTCCTCTTTTTAATCGACCTTAAAAATGAGGAGGTAGGTACTCAATTTGTCCTTTTTTTAAAACCGTTTCGGTTGGATGAAATAAAAACTAGAAAAAAAATACATCTGACATCTTACTTAGTTTATCGGGCAAGAGTGAAAGTCTTGTTATACTTGGTACTTAGATATGGTGTAACTGTCGGGTATTGGGATTGGGTCCAAGAGGTTACAGATTATATAAAACCAAACTATACAATGCTACGTGAATAAACAACAGTAGAATCTGGTTATACTGACATTGAGGATAGTGACAAACAAGTCATATTAACCGGACATAATTAAAAGCGTGTTCTTATAGCATTAAGTAAAAAAACTTGGGCTTTTTATTAGACATTTATTTCAGTAAAAAGAATAGAAATAGAAATGAATTTATCCATTTAATAAAAAAAAAAAAGATAATATCAAAACCGAGCGACGGACGGCTTTAGGAACCATATTATCTGTCTGTTTAACGGGACACGATAATCGTATAATTATTAAAAATGGTTAAAAAGTGTCATAATAAGCGACATGTCATTATATCCGACAAAAGTCTTTCTTCTTCATTATATTCGACTTAGATATTATGATATTAAGAATTTTATATGAAAACTAAATTCAAATATGTGATTAGGTCATAATAAGCGGTATATTAAGCTGATTTATACTGTACTAACTCATTTCCCTTATCAACTTTACGCTCCTTAAACAATGACTCAGTATATTAAATTTAGTCTATGGGTCATAGGGAATAAAACCGTGGAATTGGCGGGAATACCTCAATTGGTACTGATTGGATCATGGTCAGTGCAATATGGTTGTCTGGTACATAAATATAATCCCTAAAGGGGTACTCAGAGGTTGCTGAAAAACTTGTGTATGGATGTAGTGGGAAAGAAAATAATATTTGATATTTTAACTATGATTGTCGTGGAAGTAGAGGGAATTAATATATGAAAGTTCATTTTTTCGAGAACAATGGGTTGTGGATGTCTTTGAATAAGCCGTATAGCGTATGATTCAGAATAAGCCTCATTTGAAATTTAATAAAGAATCTAAAAAGTTATAGGACTCAAATTGATTGTTTATATTTGACCTATTTTAAGAACTAAAAATAAGGAAGAGCCATAGTTTCAATTTAGTAAGACAATAATACATACATATTTTAGTAATAGGTACATATTTTAACAGCAATGACCAAGATAAAAAGCAGTATTGGGTAGAATCAGATGACTTTGTCATCATCCCTATTTTTTTCTGTGCGCAAAATCCCCTCGGATGCCACCCTCATCGGAGCCGGTGAGAGTGGTTATATCGGACTCGAACCGACTTAACTGTCTTCGGGTTTTTCGGTTGCCGGAGGTGAGATTGTAGGTAACATATCCCTCCAACCCCGGCCAACCCTGGACCACTGCGAGATCGTCACATGTGGGTCCCCCTTCGGGTGTGAGGAACACGATGTTCCCATCTAGTCCGCGGATATGAGGAGGATTTTGCTAACGTGACAGGCGGCTTCATCCATCACCCTCAGACCCTCGGTCATGGGGGACGGAGGTCATTCTGCAATCTCCGACGCCCGAGTCACATCTGCTCATCGCGATCATCATCCCTATTGGAGAACTATTGTGTTTATACCTTTGTCTAATCCTGTTAGCAAATTGCTAAAGCAAGTAGAATCGAAAATTACATAAGTCGTGTAACGACGTCTACAATTGACCAGACACAGTGACTTTACACGATTATCGTGACTCCATAACCGGTCAGTGTCGTGTCGGCTATGATGGTAACATTTCTGAATCGTTATTATTACTCCACAAGTCTTCCCGCCCCGGTTTCGCCTGTGGCACACTTTGAAACCTTATATCAATCCTTTAAACTATCTTAATATAAAATTCTCGCATCACAATGTTCTTTCCCGTACTCCTCCGAAACGGCTTGACTGATTCTCATGAAATTTTGTGAGCACATTGAGTAGGTAGGTCTGAGAATCGGCCAACATCTATTTTTCATACCACTTAGTGTTAAGGGTTGTCCACCCTTAAAATTTATAAGGCAAAACAACGTTTGCCGGGTCAGCTAGTTTAGGTATATGTATCATCGCAATTTGTGCATTTTCAAACAACTGCTCCGCTCTTTTGACCTTTGTCGATAAACAAACTAGTCGATACAAAAAGAATTTCAGACAGCAATTCTAGGGATTAGTGCATACAACCAAACGAACAAACTTTTTAATTTTACTTAAACTTAATTAATATTTTTATATCTATAGTTTTGTATTCTCGTCTATGATGCTTTGTGATTTATTGTCACTTACAATAAAGTTATAAGTAACACATATAGGGACAAAACGTGCGAATTACATACATATTGTTAAGATTCTAGTCGAAATTATCAAATGCTTCAATCATAGGCGGCTTACGTCTTGAGTTTTACACAAAACCAAGGTGTAAGACGGGACACAGCGTACTCATAATTATAATAATAGTGAAAGGTTTTTTATAAACCTATCAACTAGTCAGATATATAGCCGGCTGTCATAAAACGTGTTCTATATGTAAATTTTTTTGTCATTTTAAATTCAGCAACGCGCCATAACGCGGGAATGAAGAGACTGTTGTTCTATTTACGCTAATAATAATAACTTTATGCTTAGAATATTCTTTTTGGATCATAATAATATTCGCCGCCTAATAATTAGTTTATACTTATTTATAAAATACTAGCTGACCCGCGCAACTTCGTATGCGTCACCCTGTTTTTGCAACATTTTTCACTCCTGCTCCGCACCAGTTGGTTGTAGCATGATGTTATATACATATCAACCTTTCTCTTTAACCAATCTAAATATTTAAAAAAACCGCATCAAAATCCGTTGCGTAGTTTTAAAGATTTAAGCATACAAAGGGACATAGGGACAGAGAACGGGACTTTGTTTTATAGTATGTGGTGATGCACCTAATTGTTTGCCTGCTTATCACTTAATTTAAATTTATTAGGTACCTACTAAGTAAAGCACAATGTATTTAAAACAAAGGCATAATGAATCATTAATACTGTTACCACAAATGATAAGAATGTCTGCAAAATAATGTAAGCAAAGTAATGAATTAGAGTCAACACATACATACATAGGTACATACATACCTACATACATACATTCATACATACCTACATACCTACATACATACATACATACATACACATACGTACATTCATACATACGCATACATACATATATAATATGTTCACCTGAATTTCCATCCAGGGTAAAAAGAGGTAAAATAAAATCCACAATTCACCAATCATTGTATTTTATTATTAAGCGGAGCGTGAAAAAGCATCTTGCTTTCAAAGAGGTAAAGTTAAATTGACGTGTCCTAAATAAAAAAATATGCATTTGATTATTGTTTTCCCGATGTTTTACAAGATTAAAATATTTTGACTTTGATAGTATTCAAATAAATAGTTGACTTGTGTAAAGCATTTCTGTTCGTGAGCGAAGATTCACCAATAATAAAAATAATATAAACAGTTAGTTCACATAGAGGTTTTAAACCGATATTTTTATAGTTAAAGACCTCGGAAGCATCTCAACGGTTTTGTAAGGCCACGAAGATAATAAAAAAAAAACAATTACTTCATGTTTTTTTTTTTGTAAAATGCATTAAAGTCTGTGTACAAAAAACTTAACCTTTACAGAATTGTTAGATTGCAGAAGCGATAATGCTTAAATTAAGAAATATTCTTTACGGAACAAATCTAGAAAAATACGTAACTAATTGAAATGAACGCCGGGTAGATTGAAAACAAACAATAGTTTTATTAGAAAGAAAAAAGAAAGAAAAAAGAAAGAAAGAAAAATGTTATGGTTAGCGAAACCTGGGTATTAACACGTTCATAGATAAATGTATGCAGGTATGTATGTATGTAAGTATAGTATGTATGTATGTATGGTATGTATGCCGTATGTAGCAGGATATGATGAAACTTATAATACCTACTGTAACACCTTTATACCATATTCATGCAAATAAATATAATTTATCATTTACTAGCTGACCCGCGCAACTTCGTCTGCGTCACCCCGTTTTTGCAACATTTTTCATTCCTGCTCCACACCTGTTAGTCGTAGCATGATGTTATATACATATAAATCTTCCTCTTCAACCATTATATCTATTAAAACAAACCGCCTCAAAATCCGTGGCATAGTTTTGAAGATTTAAGCATACAAAGGGACAAGAAAAATAGGGACAAAGAACGCGACTTTATTTTATACTATGTAGTGATGATAGTGATAGTGATAGTGATGTATGCATCTAAACGAGTATGTATGGATGTGTATAAATAATTATGTAACATGTTGTATGTACTGTAATGTCTAATGCTAATAATTTTTTACAATAAGTAAGTACACCACTTGTTGCCTGCTACTCCAAGGAGATCAGTCCAATAAATGGTAGTCTGGTAAAGATTGCAGTCTGCGATAAGACCGGCCATTGTAGTCAATGAGCTATGTGAAACAATAATATTCTAGGACAATCTACACAACGCCACCTAGACCCATGGTAAGCATAGGTTAACTAGCTTGTGTTATGGAGAATTCGGATAAACATACTTAGATTCTTTGTTTTTGTAAATACATAAATATTATACATACCTATATAAACACCCAGACCAATGCAAATATTCATATTCACACAAATATTTACATTGAGCGGGAATTGAACCCACGCCTCCTACGTAGCAGTCCCGTTCACTACCGCCACGCCACGGAGGTTATCTATGTAATATTTTATGGTATGTGTATCATTATCATTTCGTTTGTTAATTAATTACTATATTTTCCTCAACCACTCACTGCGTTAATAATAAAACTAATGAAATTAAGTCAATCACTTCTAGTAGTCGTGACTAAGATGAATTCTTCTTTATTGAGTCAAGAATCAAAAGTCAAGGTCATACAGCGAGCTATGGAAAGGACTATACCATCGAATTAGAAATGTGGAGATCTGTAGACGAATGAAAGTTGCCGACATAGCCCCCAGGGTTAGCAAGCTGAAGTGGTAATGGGTGGGCACATAGCAAGAAGAAAAGATGGCCGTTGGAGCCGAAAGGTTCCTAATATATTTCTGCCGGGGAGCGAGAGAAAAATGTCTTTTATAATCTCACCTCCGACAATCAAAGAGCAATAGACGGCGTGTGTTTTAGTCGCGTCGAGTCCGACATATTATTAACCTCCACCTTTTTTTTTATACAACTTAGGTTGCAGACAAGCACGCGGCCCACCTGATGGTAAGTGGTTACCGTGACCTATGGGCGAGTGTAACACCAGAGGAATAACACTCGTGCCACAACCCCTGTACGAACAGAGACATTCTGTGTCGTCAGCGCAAAAGATGTAGGATAAGCCTAAGGTTTTCCCACAGACAACACAAAACCTCTCTAGTGAGCATAACCTACTTAGCTGGTGACGGTACCCACGGGATTTTACGCACAGAAGCTAATGCAGAAAAAAAAGGAGTAATCGTTCAACTTGATTAGCATTACATTCTTGTTTACGATGTAATAGAAATAAATCGATATAATGACGTATAGATCGGTATAATCGATATCGAATCATCAATAACCACATAAGTCGTTATTTGAATATAATAAAACAGTCATTGAACACGTAGAACGAATTCAAACCGGTTTCGAATCGTTGTTTTTTTTTCATATATGCCAACAAACTTAAATGGAAAAAAAACCTTTGAATAAATTTTAGGATGTGTGTAAAAAATGTTTTATTGCTACTACGAATAGGTATTATTTTTATCCATTTGACGCATGGTCGTCGTGCAGATATCATAAAATTTAAAAGTAAAACCCCGAGATCAAAAATATTTTTTCCCGCTGTGTGACGTGGACACTTACGATACGATTGGTCCAATTCAAGGTCACTTAGCGTGCTTTGGAAAAAGCTATACTCGGTAATATATCTGTGATATCGAATCCGGAGCAAAATAATTCGGCTTAGAACTAAAGTTGTTGATATTAGCTCAACGAATTAGCAAGCCAAAATTAAAGTGGGCTGGATATTCCCCGACATTATCTACCTAGACCGCGGTAGCCTAGTGGTATGGGTAATGGACTGCTGAGACGAGGTCTCGGGTTCGATCCCAGGTTTTACCATGGCACACACCAATGACTCGATGCTTTTCGAAGTTATGTGTGTATTTATCGCAGGTCTATAAGTGTCTGGTTAATGGCAATAGGCTCGCTACCTATTACATTGGGACCAAAACATAAACTGGCGAAATGTCTGTGCTAGGACCTCTGCCTACCCTTTCGGGGATATAGGCGTGAGTTTATGTTATGCTATGTTATTTTGTAGTCATATTACAGATTTATGTTACTCTCATACATTACTAAACGATTTCACTGGTGTTACCACCAAAAGAATGTCATTTTGTCTACGTAATGAGATAGTGGTCAAACGCAAGCCTATCACGCAGAACATTAAAAAAACTTATTGGTTTTAGTTATAATGACCTGAAATAGATTTTTAGAGGAGACAGGGCATGACGGACAGCTTCACCCTTCACCTTTCGACCCACTTGACTGACGAAGTTTGACTATAAAGATAGTTACCCTAGGCATTGTTTTACTGCTGTTGACTAGCCTATTACCTACTTAGGAAGGAGATACGGATAACTAACTACTAATATTGCAAGTCTAAGGCAGAGGCTACACTTATGATTCGCGTTGCGATAGAGACGTTGGGACTAAAAGTCCCTTCATAGCATCTGAATGATTTTTTATCCCCGACATAAAAACAACAGGATGTTATAAGTTTAACGTGTCTGTGTATCAGTGTGTGTGTGTGTGACATCGTAGCTCCCAAAATGAATGAACCGATTTCGATGTATCATTTTTTTCAAACGGTGAGTTAGTCGGGAGTGATGTTGTGTGTGGGTTACAGTATTTTTGCTTGATCCACTGTTGTACACTCCCGAAGCCAAAGGCCCCTGTAATACTCCTGATACCTACTCTACTATATTGGCATAAAATAAAATTCCAAATCGTAACTTTTTTTCAAATCAAATCAAAAATCATTTATTCTGCATAGACCAGTAAACGGCACTTACAAAACGTCAATATTAACAACATTTTATCAAATACAAATGGACCACCGGTTCGAAACGCGGCCCCGACCTGAGAAGACTCCGGCAAGAGACTCAGCGGGCTTTTCTTTTTTTTTGGTCTAGGTATTTACAATAATTTACTTAGTCTAGATACAAAATTTTGCTGAGTTGCAAGTTGAGTGAACAGCTCATTTCCAGGCTTGTTTATCATCCAAATAATCCTGGATTTTATAATGAGCTTAGCAATTCATGCCAATATGTACTGTACCAGGGGTTTCAGGCTTCGGGAGTGTTTCCCTTACAATCTGTATACAAAAAAAATAAATAAACTCATACAATAGAATCCTCTCGTGCTTCTTGAACTAAATCCACTCGTCACCGAGTCACTGATCAAGTAGGACATTATCGCAACGTCTTATAAACGAGCCGTGACCAACGGGTAAATGTTTTACTTATGGTCTGTGATATGATGTAAGGAAGTCATCAATTAGCTATACAGTTTCAGAGGAGTAGGTCAAAAAACTGTCGAAAACACACGTCAATATCTCTGTATTAAAAAGTGTTTATTGAGGTTTTTTTTTTATCGTGCGCAAAATCCCCACGGATACCACCACCACCAAAAACGAAGGAGGTTATTATGTCAGACTCGAACCGACCAAAACGCACGCCGTCCATGGGTCCTCGATTGCCGGAGGTGAGATTATACAAGACATATCTCTCGCACCCCGGCAGACCCGGGGACATCTCTGTTGAGATGACCCTCTTCCCTAAATGTGGGGACCATGGCGTCCCCATCTAGCCCCTGGGTATGGTGTGGCATTATGTGCCATCGCCGTGGCCTGCTTCTGCTAGGTGTATATTGAGGCTATGATTTTCGTATAGCTCTCTTCTAGCATTTCTTTAGTTTCACTCTCTGCAGCCCTGCGGCAAATGTGAGCGAAGACTACAGTTTTTTTTAAATTTTATTAAAAGAGTATTAGCCACCGAAATTACTATTGTTCCCTATAATCTCTCTCGCTAAGTTCAATGGCTTGTGTTATGATTGGGTTCACGTTGCTAGTGTAAAGGTCAGGATTCAAACCGGGGATCTCACGATCGTAATGCCGCCTCCTTAAACATTACGCTACCGTCCCTTCACGCTTTATAATGATTTACTATATATAGCTGGATGAAGTCATATTCCCGTATCCTATCTATACTTAAAGCTTTCATTCAAGGAGCGTTGGTTCTAGTTCCACACCTTCATATGAATTTCAAAACGAATATTTGTATTTAATGGATCATTGGCATACATTTATCACAATTTACGAAAGGATTTTGGAAAACGTCCACTCCATATAAATCGTTGGACCTTTATAATAATGTTAGTCTTTATTAAATTATTCAGCATAAGCGCGAACGATGTCAAAAATTTCATCTTGACTCAGACATTGAATTTGCACGACCTTGTCTTCAATACTTCGGTCCATGGCATTCATTACTCGTTCACTATAATTAAAATTTACCTCGTCTTCAGTGTTATCTCGTTACGAATTCTTAGCAATTTTCTACTGGATTCTCTCAAACTAAACAAAGAACTTTACATATAAAGGGGTAGGCAGAGGTGCCAGCACCTACATTTCGCCAGTTTATGTTAAGGTCCCAATGTAATAGGCGGCGAGCCTATTGCCATTAACCGGGCACATAAACCTGCGATAAATACACACAAACTTCGAAAAGCATCGAAAAGTCATGGTGTGTGCCATGGTAAACCTGGGATCGAACCCGAGACCTCGTCTCAGCAGTCCATAACCCAAACCACTAGGCTACCGCGGTTGTTTTTTTTCACTCAGAACTTTACTTCTGTTAAAATAAACAAAGAACTATCATTTATTTGAAAAAGGAAACATTCGGCAGTTGAACCAGCATAAACTGAAAGAGTGACGGATTTAGGGTCACCGGTCATCGGTGAAAGTGTTGCCGCATAACTAACTGTTAACAGTTTAAAATGTGCGTTATTTGTAGTTAGGTACTTACGGTACTGCGTTACTTTCTTTGATATAAATGGGATTACAACTATGATTGATTCAGTATCTAATATTTCCCATTTCTACCCTTGTTAAAGCATATTAGCAACTGAAATCACTATCACTACATACTCCTATTTTTCTTGTCCCTTTGTATGCTTAAATCTTTAGAACTACGCAACGGATTTTGATGCGATTTGTTTCAATAGATAGAATGGTTAAAGAGGAAGGTTTATATGTATATAACATCATGCTACGACTAACAGGTGCGGAACAGGAATGAAAAATTTTGCAAAAACGGGGTGACGCAGACGAAGTCGCGCGGGTCAGCTAGTTATTAATAAATGTCGCTTTCGCTGGTGCGGCGACCACTTGGGTAACAAATTTCTGGCCATGCCAGCTCCACCTGGCCCAAGCCGATGACATATGTGTGCTTACGACGACAGATGGGCTTACTATCATGGATGCGCAGACCGTGCAAAAAGAATACGTTTACACTGCAATACATTTTTTCTAACCACCCTGTGTATTTCTTACATAGGATTGGATTTCAATCATTTACTAACTATAATTAGTTAGGTTAGTAGATGGTTGAAATCGTGTAATTACTGTGCTGCAAAATTTGTTCTCGCCAGTGAGTTGGGTTGCCAGAGCTCACTGGAGTGTCAGTGGGAACACCAATTTGTCTCTTGCGAAGGTTATTAGGTTCTATAGGATCAGCAGCATGAGTGTGACATCTCCAGGGCATGCCACTGGGCGGCGGTAAGACCCATCATGGAGGACTGGCTAGGGAGACCTCACGGGGACCTCTCATACCAACTAACAGAGGTGGTCTTAGGGTACGGGTGTTTGGGGCACGTCCCAAGAGCTTTCCGGTACGTCCCCGTCGTGTGCCCTGGACCCCAACGTGACCACCGTAACGGAGTGGCACGTTGGGTGACCGAATCCGGAAAAGCGTATCTTGCGGCAAGCAGTTTACTGTGTTTTTTGCGATCTCCGACCGTGACGGCACTGTCCTTTTGAGGACGATGTCGAGCACTGGCAGGGAGAGTGAGTCGCGCCGGGACCAAGTTCCCGAGCGACAGGCGCGTGAGCGCGTGGAGGAGACGGGTGAGACCCGTCGTCGTTCGGTGAGGCTGTCGAGGCTGTCGAGGCCTCCTACACCTGCGCCTTCCACCGAATCCGACATGGATGTCGGCGCGACATCGTCGCGCGAAGGCAGCGCTGCCGGAAAAAGGCAGCGCAGCGAGGAGGAGACCGAGTCCCCGGTCCTCCAAGGTGCGGCAAAACGTCCGGCCATCGAGGAACTGGACCTCGATGTGTTCCGATTTTCGGACTCGGCGGCAGGGTCGCGTTCGTCCTCTGTGGCGTCGCGATCATCAAGGAGGCATGCAGCGGACCCTGCATGGAAGGAACTACCCACATCCGATCTGGTGGGTACGGTCCGAAACAGGATGGACGTTGTTCTGACGGTTGCCAACAAGTCCAGGAACTTAAGCGGTCGATTCATAAAGGCCCTCAAGGACGCGGCATACGATGCTGTCGATGCCGTGACCGTGATGGAGGGCCGCAACGTGAACGACGAGGTGGCCACCCTTCGGGCGGAGGTGGAAAGGCTGCGGATAGAGGTCCGTTTCCTCCGGGAGGAGAAGGCAGCGGCGAAGTCAGCCGCTGTGCCCCCACTGGAGGAAATGTCGCGGGCCATTATGGACCGAGTGCTGTCCGCGGTGGACGCGAGGTGGGCGGGCATGGAGTCTAGACTCCTGCCGGAGCCACGCCTACGCCCGCCCCTAGCGTCTGACACCAAGCGCAATGCTGACCCTAAACCCGGTCCATCGGGGGTTTCGCGGCCGTCACCACCGGCGCTCCCCTCTGAGCCGTTGCCACCGCCCCCTTCTAAGCCGTCGCTGCTGCCCCTTGCCTCGCAAGCCGGGTCATCGAAAGGGAAGGGAAAGGGGAAGGGAAAGGGGAAAAAGAGTACCCCCAAAGAGACTGAGCCGAGGCCGCTACCAGCTGCACCGTCGTCAACAGACGAGGGATGGACGACGGTGGCCAAGAAGGCCAAGAAAAAGAAGCCTGGAGCGCCAGCTGCTGCCCAAGAGGCCAGCACGTCAGCCCGGACAGCGGCTTCCTCTGCACCCTCTTCTTCAAAGAAGAAGAGGCGTACACGCAGGAGGAAGGGTCCGCGTACACCCCGCACTTCGGCAGTAGTGATAACACTGCTGCCGGAGGCTACTGAAAAGGGCGTTACGTACGCGGAAGTTATACGGGGGCTGAAGTCGCAGGTTAACCTGCAGGACTTCAGTATCTCCCGCATGAACTTTAAGAGGGCCCAGACCGGTGCCACCATATTGGAGGTGGCCGGTGACTCCAGCGCGGAGAAGGCAGACAGGCTGGCGGCGCGTCTCCGGGAGGTGCTCGGCTCTGAGACGGCGAACGTGGCCAGGCCGGTCAAGTGCGCAGACTTGCGCATTACCGGTCTGGACGACTCGGTTACAAGGGAGGAGGTGGCTGACGCAGTCGCGCGCTGCGGCAGCTGCCCTCCCTTGAATGTCAAAGTAGGCGAGATTCGCAGAACATTGAGGGGGAGTGGCACGGTGATAGTCACCTGCCCAGTGGAAGCGGCCAAAAAAGTGGCCGCTGGGCGTTTGTTAGTTGGCTGGGTCTCTGCCCAAGTAACTCTGCTTGAGCAGAGACCCTTGAGGTGCTTCCGGTGCCTGATGTCTGGGCACGTCAGGTCACAGTGCACCTCACAGGATGACCGCGGTGAAATATGCTACCGCTGCGGTCGTCCTGGCCACAAAGCCGCGGTATGCTCGGCCGACCCCCACTGCGTCATCTGCGCAGCAATGGGTGGCGGACCGAGCAACCACATAGTAGGCGGCAAAAGTTGCCGCGGGACAAAGCCCAGAAAGGGCAAAAAGGCGGCCGGAAGGACCCCGGCTGCCCCAGGTCCTGTGGCAGCGACGCCCCCGCAAGGGCGAGAGGAAGCGATGGAACCGTAATGGACGGTATCCCCCATCGCTTCCTCCAGGCGAACTTGAACCACTCCGCACGGGCGCAGGACCTCCTTCTGCAGTCCATGGCGGAGTGGTCAATTGATGTGGGTATTGTTTCCGACCCGTACTTTGTCCCTCCCCACGATCTGTGGCTGGGAGACAGTGACGGGTCGGTATGTGTTATCGCGTCTGGGACTCAAAGAGTGGCACCACCCTCCCTCATCTCCAGAGGGAGGGGTTTCGTGGCCTGCGGGTGGGGGAGGTATATTATCATTGCCGTGTACTTCCCTCCCAGCATGAGACTGGCCGATTTTGAGGCGGCGTTAGACGCGGTGGGTGCCCTGCTGGGGCAAATTTCACCGCGTCTGGCGGTGGTCGCTGGAGACTTCAATGCCAAATCCACGGCTTGGGGGTCCCCGGGGACCGACGTTCGCGGCCGGTTATTGCTGGAGTGGGCCACGACGACCGGCCTGACGGTAAGTAACCGCGGGTCGGTCGACACGTTCGTCACACGGCAGGGGCGGTCCATCGTGGACATCACGTTCACGACCCCTGCCGTCGCACAGGCCGTCCGGGACTGGCGAGTCCTGGACAACGTGGAGAATCTAACGGATCATCGATACATCCGTTACGACATCTCCACGGGCCAGCAAGTGTTGAGTCCCAGACGCGAGGGGCCGTCCGCTAACAGGTGGGTACTGGGGCGCCTGGACCGGGAGGCGTTGGAGCTAGCGTCCATCGTCCAATCGTGGGCGACTCCTCCGGCGGAAGTAGGAGTCGAGGCTGAGGCCGAATGGTTCAGGAACGCCGCGTCGCAGATATGCGACGCGTGCATGCCTCGAGCCAAGCCTCGACCTCCAAACCAGAAGGTGTACTGGTGGACGCCGGAGATCGCCGAACTGCGATCTCTGTGCGTCGTGAAACGTCGCCGGTACACCCGGTACCGTCGCAGGGCGCGGCGGGTGCCGGAGGAGGAGGCGCAGCTATACGCCGAATACCGGTCGTGCACTCAGTCCCTCGGGGTGGCAATAGGGGACGCGAAGGAGGCTGCGAGGGCAGCTCTATTAGCCACCCTTGACCGGGACCCCTGGGGGCGGCCCTACAAGACGGTCAGGGCTAAGCTCCGCCCATGGGTACCTCCTATCACGGAGTGCCTGGAGCCGAGAGTGCTGGGGGGGATTATCTCCTCCCTATTTCCACAACGGGAGGAGGGTTTCGTCCCCCCAGTGATGGCTCCGGCGCGCAGAGAGGAAGTCGTGACGGAGGTGCCGGAGGTCACAGCGGCGGAGCTGGCAGTGGCCGTCAAGCGGGCCCAGGAGAAAGGTGTGAAGGCTCCTGGGCCCGATGGAGTTCCCGGACGTGTTTTGGTGGTAGCGCTCCGGGAACTCGAGGAGCGGTTCTGCGGGCTGATGAGTGCGTGCCTGCAAACCGGGCAATACCCGGTCCGGTGGAAGACGGGCAGGCTCGTCCTCATCAAGAAAGAGGGACGGCCTGCGGAATCGCCCTCGGCGTACCGACCGATAGTGCTGCTGGACGAAGCGGGCAAGCTCTTTGAGAGAGTGCTGTCTGCTCGCATCGCCCGGCATCTCGAGAATGGAGGTCGCGGCCTGTCCGACTACCAATATGGTTTTCGGCCACGTCGTTCGACCGTCGACGCCGTTCTTCGAGTGAAGGCGCTGGCGCAAGAGGAGATCCGCAGAGGCGGGGTGTTATTGGCGGTGTCTCTGGACATCGCCAATGCGTTCAATACCCTGCCCTGGGAGTGTATACGGGAGGCGCTCAAATACCATGACGTGCCTCCCTACCTCCGCAAGATCGTCGGCGCCTACCTATCGGAGCGGTACGTGGAGTACCCAGGAAAAGATGGCAGCCTTCACAGGTGGGCCATGTGCCGCGGTGTTCCACAGGGGTCAGTGTTGGGGCCCCTCTTGTGGAACATCGGGTACGACTGGGTGCTCCGAGGAGCTCGCCTCCCGGGCGCCAACGTGACATGCTATGCAGACGACACGTTGGTCACTGCCCGGGGGGCGACCTATAGGGACGCCGCGCGCCTCGCTACTGCGTCGGTGGCCATGGTCGTGCGGCGAATAACGATTTTGGGACTCAGGGTGGCGCTTGACAAGTCGGAGGCCATTTGTTTCCATGGCCCTCGGCGAGCGCCACCGGTGGACTCCCATATCGTAGTGTGTGGCACCCGGATCGAGGTTAAGCCCGAACTGAGGTATCTTGGGCTAATCCTCGATCCCCGATGGAGCTTCCGCGCTCATTTTGACCGCCTGGGACCCCGTCTACTCGGCACGACCGCCGCCCTTCGGCGGTTGATGCCGAACCTGGGGGGACCTCAGACGAGCAGCCGCCTCCTTTATTTGGGAGTGGTAAGGTCCATGGCCCTATACGGGGCACCCGTATGGGTCGACGCCCTGACGGTAAAAAACGTCGCCGTGCTGCGACGTCCGCAGCAGGTGATGGCCGCCGGGGCGGTAAGAGCTTACCGCTCCATCTCATTCGAGGCGGCTTGTGTTATGGCGGGCTCCCCTCCGTGGGAGCTGGAGGCCCGTGTCCTCGCGTCAGTGTATCATTGGCGCGAGGAGGCTCGGGGCCGCGGCGAGTTCCCGGCACCCTCGGAGGTGGGAGAGCGGAGGCTCCAGGCGAGACGGTTCTTGCTTCTGGAGTGGGAGCGGCGGCTGGCCAATCCCACGTCTGGAAGAGGGACCGTCGAGGCGATCCGTCCGGTCCTCAGAGACTGGATGGACAGATCGCGAGGGTCGGTGACGTTCCGAATGGCGCAGGTCCTCTCGGGGCATGGATGCTTCGGGAAATACCTGTGCCGGCTGGGACGGGAGCCGACCAGTGGGTGCCACCACTGTGGCGGCGATGAAGACACGGCGCAGCACACCCTAGAGGAGTGCCCCGCGTGGGCTGGGGAGCGCCGTGCTCTCATCACCGAAGTGGGGACGGACCTCTCGCTGCCGGCCGTAGTTTTGTCTATGGTCGGCAGCGATGAGGCGTGGGCGGCGGTTCAAACCTTCTGCGAGACTGTTATCTCGCAGAAGGAGGCGGCGGAGAGGGGTAGGGAAAAAGACCCACTATCCCTCCCACAGCGCCGCAAGCGAACCGGGGTCCGGAGGAGGCGGTACCACCAACTCCTCCCCCCCTAACTGTAGGCCGGGCAGTAGACGCGGGGGCGTCTGCTGCCCTTACATAGGCCTCGAGGTTGAAGGCGCACGTCGTGTCGCGTGTGCCTTACCTAGGCGGGCGGCAGAAGGACTCCTCTTCTGCCGCACCAGAGACGGGCCTGCCACTGAATAGTGGCGGGCGACTCGCACGGCGATGGCGGAAGATGTTGTTCCCGCCATCGTCGATATGCGATGATGACGGACACCGTGGTGGTTTAGTGGGTAGTCTGGTCCCCGGTAGAGGTCAGGAGTCCCACACAAAGCTCGCCCCCCGCCCCTGTAGGGGGGGGGGGTGAGCGAAGTGCGTAAATGCATTCCACCACGTAAAAAAAAAAAAAAAAAAAAAAAAGGGTACGGGTGTTTCGGGGCTGCCGTGGGTCAGTCAGGGCATGGAGGATATACCTACCAGATGTTACCTCAGCCTCGACAACTGATGGCCCAAGGCGGCCGTGCGGTTTTGGTCGGTAACATCGGCAGGGGTATCCGTGAGGATTGCCGCACGGGAAAAAAGTGTGATGTATCTAATGTTGCAACGTCCATAGGCCACAGTAACCACTTTCCATTTATCAGGTGGTATATAAAATAACTTTCTAGTGTAAATCTAGATTACGCATGCGCTAAATATTTGCATTAGTTTACCAATATTGTTCTAAATGCGCGATGTATGCCAAGGTTCGCTAAAAACAAACACAACCATGTTTGTGACGTATCACTGCAGCTATTTTTGTTTTGTTTTTAGTTTTTCTTTTACAACTACCTCTACAAGTTCATAGGATACAGTTTTTATCAAATATTTCGTCTCCTATTGGTTTCGCATTACTTGTATAATAAATATTTGTAAAAAATGTATGCATGAATATGGCTATTTGCACCGATCTGATCGTGCCACGGAGAGCACGACAAGCCTTCAGTCCCGTGCTTTTTTTTGAGGGTAGATAAATCATACCATTAAAACAAAATACTTGCAACCGAGTAGGTATAATCAATTGAAACACGTTTAGTAATCGTGTGATGTAACAAAAAGATAATTTCATTACCAAATAATTTACATTCAACACAAAGAACACGGATATGTTAAAATATCTAGTTCTAAGTATTTTTGTAAATATCTTAATTGTAATTTTAATTAGGAATAATTAGTACCCATAGACGCACTACACTCGTGACAGCCTGATACCGTGAGAATATTTGAATTGTTAAGTTAAGGTATCGAATTCGTAATGTAAAGGTATCGACAGAACGGAGCATTGCGATTGTCGGGCTACACACGCACACAGGTTCACAAGAGGCAGACTGTCAATCACAATGCTCCGTTCTCTCGAAACCTTTACATTACGAATTCGATAGGAGTTCATGTTAGTGCTACTGTAGCTGACCACATATGACGTATGCAGGCAGACGGTAATGTCTTTGCGTTGTATCTCCACACACAGTAACATACGATAACTACTAAATAAACAGCTAATAAGCTTTCTAATATAATTATTACATCTATGACAGTAATAAACATACGAGTAATATTAATCCCGAACATTGATTATTCCATTTCATTTCTTTCTACACGGAAAGTTAAGCAAAAACAACATATACCTATCGGAATAGAATCCGTTAAAAATAGTTGTATTTCAATGTGAAGATGATAATTTTTCAGTCGACAGCTGTGAAAAGTTTTGCTCTAACACATAAAGTTATTATTACTAGAGTAAAGAGAGCAAGTGCCCTCATTACCGCGTTACAGACTTTAAAATGTCATCTAAATTTATATAATGACAGCTGGCTATATCTGAGAAGTTGATAGGCTTATAAAAAAACCGTTGCACGGTTTTTTTTTAGGACACGTAAATTTGACTTCACCTCGCCTGATGCGACGCTCAAGGCAAAGTATCATGAAAAAAGGGTCACCATTACAAACACGTAAAGTGTTAAAATGGTGGCACTCAGCTAGACGTTTTCATCAGATGCTTTTTCACGCCTCGCTTAAATGACCCAGGACTGTAGGTTCATATACACTGTCATTTTCTCCCCCCTATTTATGTGTAAAGATATGTATGTAACTCGCATACTTTGTCCATCTAAGTATTACTAATAACTATATGGTTCAACACTAAAATTAGTACATCAGTTATGTCACTTTCACAAAAGAAAGTGCGCAACGAATTCAACACAATGTCGCACACATTGAAACTTTCTCACGCATAGTAATTGGTCATGCAAATGGCAGCTCTAAATATTATACTATAAAAAGGGCACAAGTGCATGGGTATAGTTACCGGCATCTATCTTGACCCTAAGGTGATTATAAGAGTCTCTATTTTATTCGTGCGCGAAATCACTACATATACCAATCCCACCGGAACCGGTGAGAGAGATTATATCGGACTCGAACCGATCAAAGCGCACGCCGCCTCTCGGTATTTAGTTGCTGGAGGTGAGATAGTAGCGAGCATATCCCTCGCATCCCGGCAGACCTGGGGCCCTCTCTTTTAAGATGACCTCCTTCGGGTGCAGGGACCACGGTGTCCCCATCTAACTGCGAGATATTCGAGTCACTGATGCGTTCGGATTCATCAGTCCACGGCAGTCTAGTGATGGATATAGGCCTCTCTTTTGACAGGCCACTTAGCCCTTTCTTCGGCTTCGTCTATAGGACTAAAAACATTCATGTGAAATGCGGGTATTCCCATTTCACTTTATGCTTTTCGGTCTCACGTTAAAATACCAGTTTATTTCTGTCACATAGAGAATAGCCGTATTACTTACCAAGTCTAGTATGACACCTAAGTATTTAAATTCCCTGGGACCAAGTGATCAAATATTATAAATTCATAATGTTATAAACATATGATGCGACGATATCTTTCTTCCCAATTGAGCAGTCTGACTAGGGAAGTACCTCTACGTTACAGAATACCGCGGCTAATAATAACCTAGTGTTGATTTTCGTGAGTAGGGTAGCCAGAACTCACTATTTATTAGTAAATATCTAAGTATCAATTTATTAAGTACTCACGTATTTCTACAAGCCCTTTATAGATAGGACAAGCCTCTTAATACCACGAAGAAAGTCACATAAACTATTTGCGACTGCCTAAAAAGGTTATAGACGATAAAATATTCAACAGTCATCGTTGTGTGCTTTCTAAGGTGACATTGACCGTAAATTGGGGCCATAGATAAACTCAACGATTGGGGCAATGAGCCTGGCAGATGTTTTGAAAGGAAACTTCATTCCGCGCACACTTGAACTTCATTGTATACGCTTTTTAGGGTTCCGTAGCCAAATGGCAAAAAACGGAACCTTTATACATTCGTCATGTCTGTTTGTTTGTCCGTCTCCGAAACTATAAGACCTATGCTATTGAAACTTGGTAAGTAGAAGTATTCTGTGAACCGCATTATGAATTTCACACAAAAATAGAAAAAAGCAATAAATTTTGGGAGGCTATACTTAGAATTGAAACTAATTTTATTTTTCAAATAACTCATATGTGTGGTTATCTATTAGATAGGTCTTCTGAAATATTATAGAGGTTTCTAACATCATTTTTGTCTAAACAAAATACTTTCAGCAAGAGAAACTTTCAAAGTGGAGAAAAGTATGTCCCTCTAACTTGAATAAGAGAATGATATTTTTTTTTTAATACCACGCCCATATCCCTGAAGGGGTAGGCAGAGGTGCTAGCACCACCACATTTCGCCAGTTTATATTTAGGTTCCAATGTAATAGGTGGCGAGCGTATTGCCATTAACCGGGCACTTATAAACCTGCGATAAATACACACATAACTTTGAAAAGCATCGCAGTAATTGGTGTGTGCCATGGTAAACCTAGGATCGTACCAGAGACCTCGTCTCAGCAGTCCATTACCCATACCACTAGTTTACCGCGGTTCTAGGCGAGAATGATAATTTAAAAAAAATGTACATTGCCATGCAAACTTCCTTAGGCTTTAAGGGTCGCATCTGTAAAGCCATAGCCTTAAATATAAGCATAAGCTGGTATTTTAATTGAAGCAACAACTCTTAACTAGAATAGTGTGTCGTCAATTGGAACCAGATGAAGAATATTAACCTATTGACGGAGACAAGCTCCAATAAGTACCGTTTGCGCTCAAAATTATTATGACCGGAAGATACCGAATCACCTCAATTACCTCAAACGATGACCTCAGTATAACCATTTGCAAACAGGTTGCAAGAACCGGTCATAAGTGTGTTTTAATAAGGAAAACATCGGCTTTTACTAATGTATCTTTTTATCGTGCGAAAAATCCCCGCGGATACCGCCAGAGCCGGTTGAAGAGATTATATCGGACTCGAACCGAACCTACTGCTATATATCTATTATATAAAAAGGAAAAATGTCACATAAAATAATACGAATGTTCTCAACAACCTTTATAATAATAATCGCTAGTTATAGGTAGTTTCGTATCTTTAATCTATTATAATCTACACTACTTAATATTATGCAGAGGAAGGATTTGTTTTTTGTTTGTTTATAACGAGTAGGTTTCGAAACTACTAGACCGATTTCAATATTTTTTTCACCTATGAAAAGCTACAAAATCTAGGAGTAACATAGGTAGAGAGAGAAGTAGATAATCGAGTAGAGTCTCACAACGCACGTGATAATCAACAATCACGCGGCGAAGCCGCGGATAATAGCTAGTTAATAACATAAAAGAAAATTGAAGAAGTCACGATTATCAGCCAGTCATTCCCAAGTGTCAATATCGTTTCTGCAATTCTTCAGTTGGTACTGGTCCACATCCTTGAACCGATTATCTTGCCTAGCATAATTATGGCGTCCAGAGATCAGTCATAGAGTATATAATATGAGTATTGAGACACAGATAATAATTTAATTGTGTGTGTGTTTGTAAATAATTAATGCTGAACTTTATGGACGTGATATAAATATAAATAATATATTTTGTGGGTGCATACTGTTTCTGAAGCTTTGCAATAAATGCTTATATATTTATTTATTCATTTTTTTTATTTGTGTAAGCTCTGCATAAGCATGCGTTCTATCCACCTACGTTTATCCGGATGGTGGGGCCCCCAAAAGGAGAGCCCAATAGGGTGTCCCTAGCCGAGTCGCTGTGAGCATTCTATCCCGCGGCTCGGATTAGGCGAAGAAGGATCACCGTTGTGGTTTAGTGAGTAGTCTGGCCTCCGTTTCGAGGTCAGGAGTCCCACACGAAGCGAGCCTTTTGCCCCCGCGGGGGTGAGCGAAGGGCGTAAATGCATTCCAGCACGGAAAAAAACCGTTCTGTGTCCCATTCATTGCAAGAAGATACGTCGAGACAGCTCAATAAACCGGAGGTATAAGGAATGCTAATGATCACAATAATTGAAACCGGGATTGTTAAATTACGGTGTAATCGTTGGCCTTCATTCGTTAATGAACTGTCATCATTCTATAGTCACGTTTAATTTGCGCTGCACATGGAGTAAACATGTGGTGTTATGTAACTCAGATTTGTTTGCATATTCATCGCTTGCAGAATCACCACAACTTTTTCTTTATTGGAATTTTACCATTTGAAACCTCCGAACCTTCGACCTTGAGAGGTTAAATACTTTTATTATTTTTTATTATATATGTAATATTTATTCGCGATATACGAGAGAACCTTTAATAATTTTGTCATTATAATAATAAATATAATTGATAATTGCCAATTATTGACAAACCGGGCAAGTTGACAATATCGTCAACGGACTTTCCCGATTTCTCAAATTTTTTTTTAAAGTTTCAGTAAATTATTTGGTCTGTATGTAACATACGATCTCCGAAGTAGCTGGGCTACTAAAAATGAGATATTTGCTGTAGATAGCTGATGCTATAAGGTATGATTTCAGCTGCTTATGTATTAGAAAAGTATTCTATGCAAGTTTAAATCCCTACTCGTTAACATAACTTAAACTCTTATTTTCTGCACTTGTACACAGATATTACTAAAATAATTCGCTAAACTGTTTTCATTTCCTTCAATTACAGATATTACTTGGTTCATAATAGAGACTTTAACCGTTAGCGATTATATTAATACGTAACCAGGTACCATGAAACGCAGCACAATTACGTAAGCGACGTAATGAGCACGGTGGGATCTGTCGAGAAAAATTATGTTGTAATATTGTGGTACAAGGTATAGGCTTTCATTGGGAACTAAACAGAATATTTTGAAACGCATGGGAATTTTTTTACGGGATAAAAAACAGCCTATGTGTTATTTCAGGTTCAAATATATCCTTGTAGCCAAAACCAGATCCGTTCAGTAGTCTGATTAAATGTTTCTATATTAAATACATATTTGCTCTTATAATGTTTATTATGTTAGTTCTCTGAAATAAAATCTATTTAATCGTTCATATTACTTATAACTATGTAGGTATTCGTACCTTGTCAATGTCACTTCTGCAACATAGAGACAGCATAATTATGACAGCATAGAGACTCTCTTAACCTTTCGTATCTTATCTTATCTTATCTTATCTTATCTTATCTTATCTTATCTTATCTCATCTCATCTTATCTTATCTTATCTCATCTTATCTTATCTTATCTTATCTTCTTTCAAATTATTGAACCCGATTCCTTGCTATGCGATGTAAATCGCAAGGAAATTAAATTAGTGCTTAACCGCACAAGCACTACCAATTAACATCTTGGAGAGTATCAGACGAGACATTTTCCATAATATAGCCTCAATTAATTAAACAATTACTATTTTTAATCATGATATTAATTTGTTGAATGTTAATGTTGAAATATAAGTTTCTTTTCTGATGCTGGATGCAATCTTCTTTATGTTCATAGATATTAGGTACTTATTAATCAAATCTAAAGTACAAAGGCTACACAAAATTAAACTTAGCGTGTTTCTATTATTTCTATAGTTCCCTTATTAGTTACAGTTAAATAAATAATTACTTTCGTAACCACGTAATAAAGTTCAAAGTAGGTCGCGCGGTAGTCAGAAAATTAATATTTGTGTCACGAGATTTTTTTGCTTTGATCGCTTCAATTCCCTGCATCTGAACAATGGATGCAAGGTTTGAGGCAAGGACAGTACAGTTTGAGATAGTAATATAAAACAGGTAAAGATAAATGAAAGATAAATTTAATTAAAAATATAGTAAAGACCTTTCTTCTACTTTCCAGAAACTCTTTTCTCCTGCTTTTTCACTCTATCCTAAAGTTGCCTGTAAGAGATTGCCGTAGAGCGATAAGGCCGCCAATTGTATTTACCACTAGCTGTGCCCGCGACTGTAATTTTTTTTTTTCCAAAAATAAAAGTAGCCTAAATTACTCCTTATTACATAAATATCTGCCAGTGAAAGTCCCGTCCAAATCGGTTCAGGTGTTCCAGAGATTAGCCGGAACAAACAGACAGACAGACAGACAAAAACTTTGAAAGTATATATTTTGGTATGTGTACCGTATATAAATATGCATGTAGTAGAAAGCGGGTATTTTAATATTACAAATAGACACTCCAACTTTATTTATTTGTAAGGATAGATGTGCAAACATCTCTCTGTGTTGTATAATTTCATCATGTTGTATAGCTTCAGAACAGTATTTTTCCTCAAGGTATACATTACATCCACAAAATATTAATACGTATTAATAGCACGTCCATTAAGTTCACCCACATTTTTTTCTTGGTCTCCGGACATGGTCAATAATATTAAATCAGTGAGAGTTCAGTACAGATCCCTCCCCCAATATAGTATCATGTACTTATATTCCTATAATATTCTGAACACAAGCCTCATTCAATTCAATACAATATTATTTCCTAGTGCCTAAATCAAACACCGTGTTCAAATTATTTCAGGTTGTCAGGTAATCAATCGATTTACTACACTTAATTAACATACACTGTATTTGTCATGGAAATTCTGCTAACCAGTGACTATTATAGACCGTAGCCTATCGCATTAAATCCAGAGCTCAATAGAGTACAGTCACCTACAATAATATGTATACACTTTGCAATCTTGTCACAATAATAAATCACAAGTCAACATTATGACATGAAACAGTAAAATTCGACAAGTTTTATGAGAAAAAGTTCTAAAACGTAAACAAAAACAAAATTGATAAACTACAGGTAAATGATATTTAGGTAGTGATTTTTCCTCCTAAATAACATTCAAAAATCTTTATTCTGTATATACCAATAAATGGGAATTACAAAACATCACAATTAAAAATATATTATAAGTATTTTTTTTCTTATCTGCTTATCCGTAATCAGTATTATAATTGGAAGTGTGGATGGCTGATGGCGTGCGAGCATGCTCTCCATTTAGTAGAGGAGGTAGGACACGACGGTATATCCGTCCCAATCCCAATCGAGCAGTCCGACAGGGGAAGTACCTCCACCCTACAGAATATCGCCGTTTAATAACCTTGTGTTGTGTTTTCGGTGGTGAGTAGGGTAGCCAGAGCTCACTAGAGAGGTTTTGTATTGTCCGTGGGAAAACCAAAGGCTTATCCTACATCTTTTGCGCTGACGACACAGAATGTCTCTGTTCTTACAGGGGTTGTGGCACGAGTGTTATTTCTCTGGTGTTACACTCGCCCATAGGCCACGGTAACCACTTACCATCAGTTGGGCCGCGTGCTTGTCTGCGACCTAAGTTGTATAAAAAAATAAAGTACATAACTCCCACGGAAAGAGTCACATCAGTAACTCTATTTATTGATGTTAAGCTGAAGTATTTCTTGTCCAGCTTTAAAATGTGCCCCTTTTGATCATCTTTTTTTCCTTAAATTCTTTTGCCTTCCTTAAGTTTTTTTTTCATAGATGTCACATCCTACTTAATCTTTGAAGATAACGATATTGTATGTGAGGATTTTACTTCGGCTTTCGAAGTCTTCCTCCGGTCTTCCCTATCCAATTTTATTCCACTTAAATTTGCTTTGACGGAAGCAGTAATACCTAAAGGTCAACCTAAGCCTATGTTTGTATCAAGACATGCCAAAAAATCCGCAATGATTTTAAAAATAGAAGAGAAAATTGTATACCAAGGTATTGTAGGATTACAATTTTATTGGCAACATGTGTGGTCTACTGCTTAAGGATATACAATTCTAAAGAGTATGTAATTCAGTTCAAAATGCATAATTACGCTAACGCTAAACACTTGAGTACGTGGAACAGACGGTAGTTCGCAAACATTATTTAGTATTGCCAGTTAATTGTCGTCGGAATTGAGAACGTAGCAAGCTGATGGCATCACGCCATGACAATTTTAATCTATGCAGATTTCCAGACACGTGTATAGTTGGTGTTATTTTTGCGGTGAATTAAACCAACGAAGAATAAAAAACCTTTCACAGAAAGACAAAATAATAAATTATGGTGGAGTCGATAATATTGACTACTTCTCCGTAATTTAGTCTAACTCACTTGGAATAACGTTGATATTTTCTGTGAAGCGATTGCCATTTGAACTCTATAACATGTTTCCTTCTTCCTACAATCCCGGGTCCTTTAAGTGGGGCGTGAAAAAGCATCTGATGAGGCCGTCAAGCTGAGCGCCACCATTGTAGCACTGAACGTGTTTGCATTGGTGACCCTCTTTCATGAGACTTTGCCTTCAGCTTAACATCAGGCTAGGTGAAGTCAAATTGACGTGCCATAAATAATAAAAAAAAACTCACTGGTGATATCGAACTTTACCAGTCAGATCAAATTGTCGAACTTTTATGAGCTACAACTGCTTGTAATGTCTCAGAAGTTTGTTTGCCAACCAAGATCAACGGCTAAACCGAGCTATCTGAGGAACGGAGGAGCTTACTCACTAATCCTAAGACTTACTTAGCTAGTGTAGCTTAAATTTGAAATGAGCTTAACTACTCAACGTCCTACTTAGTTACGAGCCCCTCAGAATGACTAATAACACTATTTACATATAAAATGAGATAAAACACAACGGTGACGTGAGGTTTTACCGTTGAGGCTATCAAAGTGTTTGTTGTTAAAATAACAAATTTTCAATGTATGATTTTCAATACTCAGTTTTAAAATTTTTCGTTGCACATTGATATATGGTCAGCTTTGCAACCTGGCCGAAACGTCAAGCAAATCTAAAGTTTATTCATCGTATTTACCATATGACATAACATAAACTCACGCCTATATCCGAGAAGGGGTAGGCAGAGGTGCTAGCACCCATATTTCGTCAGTTTATGTCCCAATGTAATAGGTGACGAGCCTATTGCCATTAACTGGGTACTTATAAACCTGCGATAAATATACACATAACTTCGACAAGCATCGAAAAGTCATCGGTGTGTGCCATGGTAAAACCTGAGATCGAACCCGAAACCTCGTCTCAGCAGTCAATTACCCATACCACTAGGCTACCGCGGTCTTTTAAGAACGAACTTTTAAGTGTAGGTATTTGATAAAGCCGAAACTTCAATGGCAGTTAGCAAATAGTAGAATCGGGGTTCTGTTAGGAAACTCCAGTGAACGACTAAAGTTGAAACAATGGAGAAAGAGAGAAAGAAAAATATTTTATTTAGGATACCTACGCACAGTGAAAACAAAGAGTAACAGTCTAATCTTAAATAGTAAACATACATGCATATTGTGCGAACTCAAATATGGCCGCCATCTCAGTACGAATTCTGCACCATGTTGTTATAAGAATGACGTCGTTAGTTACGTCATGCTATTTCAATTTTAGTAGAATTATTGTCGGAATATGTAAATAGTATTATAGTCGGGTCACCAGTAAAAACAATTGGGTTAATTGAATTTAATCGTATTCAACTTCTAAAGAATAATCATGATTTACTCACACATGAAATTATAAAGTAAACAGTGGAATTATTAAGTTAACGAGTTAAGTTTGATTTCATTCCGGTTCATATTTCATTAACTACTAGCACTAGGGAACAAGCCCTGTATCGCGGGGAACTTTACAAACATACAACTAACCAACACAAAGTACACCCAGACACAGAACAACTATTTGTGGATCACACAATTTTTTGTCCTGTGTGAGAATCGAATCCATAACCTCTTGTACAGCCGACGCATACTACGCCCATTGAGCCGGCAGTCTATGTCTATTGTTTATGAAATTCGTTCTAAAACCTAAAACAGTCATAAGCGTGATTCAGAAACCAATGAAATTATGTAGGCAAGCGACACCACGTCAAACGATAGTAGGGGATAAACAAGAATGGCGGATGCAGATAACCGCTATCAGAAACATCCTTTGCACTCAACCTTTGCACTTTATGTATTGCCATAGTCAAAATTGTATACCTAACGAACTAATGCTCGCTTCTTTCCCATGGATGTTGATTATCGTAATATTTGATCATAGCTCTGGTTCTACTCAATGTCGGTAGATTCAAGTTTCGTCTATTCTCACTTGTTCTGTTGGGTAATTCAGTTGACAGAAGTACTGGTTATTTTTTTCCCATTAGTTCTGTGACTTATAAGATTATGCTTTATGTACCGGACTTGTCTCAACTTTTCCCATCTGTTCTGTTACTTATGTAAGTATGGGAAGTCTAGTGAACATCACTTTTCTTAAAATAATATACTATCATTGCAGTATTATTTTCTTTTTTTTAATCTACATTTATTTAGGAGCTCCAGCTCCATTGTATACTTAGCTACCATACTCAAAATACAAATTACATTAAGGTACATTAAATTTACAGTATTATTTTCAAATTGGTGCATTTAGCTCCATCAGAAAAAAAAATAACTGCTGTTTAATGGACGAAGCTCTGACGCAGGATTTCTCAGGGTTGGAGAGTCAGGTGGCGACCGTAATAGCAAAAATCACCCAAATAATGGAGTTGTAAAAGATTGGATCTCAAGTTCCAAGGTGAAAGATTTATATGATGAGAAAAAACAACGCAATCTTAAAAAAAATATCGTCTTCGTCGATACATTTTCTGTGTCGACCGATACATTTTTTGAACCTTGTATCCATACAAAGTTCAAAAGATGTTATGAAGATCTTAAAATTTAATGCCTCTTACATTATAATTTTATTATAAAATTTAGTTATTCTTTGAATTGATGTAACTTTGACAGTGTAACAGTTGTTGTTTAACAACAAATTACTACGTGTTATTCACGGAACTTAAAATTATGACATCAGCGGTGTGTCCAAATTACTGTGAAGTTTGTTTTTTATTGCATATCTAATCGAAAAGTTTTGTAACTTTGCCCGAGTACTATTTCGTCAATGAAGTTTAGTTTTGCTAGTACCAAAGTACCGTTCGGTTTCTACTCGAACCTATAGTGTTTGTAAAAAACGATTTGATTTGTAAGTTTATCTTAGTACATGTTTTTCTCGAAAGTAGGTACACTTAATCATGTAAGGTTCTAAAATCATTAGAATCGATGCAAATTTACTCTTCAATTGTGTTGATACTTACGACTTTCCTTTGATTTGATTTTATGCCATAATTTCTCGTGTCTTTTCTGTACATTTCTGAGCCGATACTCTTTCAAAAAGATATCCATATTATTTTCTATCTCTTTTCCTACTTATAAAGGCATTCTAAATTTTAATGGAGGTTGAACATGATCATCTCCCGGGGATATACCTCCGCCTTACGTGCTACTAGTAAAATTGACCTAATTTTAATAAAATTTTCCTTTTTAATATTTCAGAAGCAAAATCAAGGAGTCTGTGGAGATCCCGCTCCTGACAAGATGCTGTTTCTGCTTTCCACTCCGAAAAGGCCTCATCGCATTCGCCTACATAAACTTGGTAAAGCTTTACCTTTTTTTGTAATTATAATTATATCCTTTAGACTAATACAGAGAGGACTTGAGCACATATGCCCATGCTGTAGAATCTACCGGGACTCCACTGTTGTGGAATACTGATTTGATTTCCGCGACCCGAAAATAAAACATCAATGTATAATATACCTATTTCTGGGGCCTTTCCACCACCTCTTAAACGTAATATTGTTTCAATCTTACGTTACTTTCTAATTATGAATCAGACTCAGACCATCGATATTTATGAATTGTATCTTGTAAGAAGAGTGTAAATTTTAATGAACTAAACAAAAAAATGTATCCAATACAGTAAGAGATACTGCTTGACCCATTTTAACCATATAACACTAGTATTCTGTATATCGACGTGTGATTCACACTATGGAAGTAAAGTAAGATTAAAATAATATTATTTTTAAGAAATGGTAGTAAGACCCCTGATATCTGCCTCAGTGGGTAAAATCATAGAAGTATTTTCGTGTGATCGAGTTTTTTGAATTTGAAACCAAACTCAATTTAGCACATGATTTAGAATTTGCATACTGTATTGTGCACGATATCTACTATACGGTAACCAATACAGTATCGGCACTATAAGGATTTGTTAATCAAAACTAAGCCCAAAGTCAGACCGCTGTTTGTAAACAGTTGTACGTTATATTGAATGTAGGACCCAAGATTATACCTTGTGAGACACCATATGATTTTATAATAATGCATGTTTGCATAATCATACTATATAATCATGAATGTAAATATCTGGAGGGAAACAATAGAATTGTAGTAAATAAACTTCTTCTTCTTAGTCGGACACTCTTGGCAGAGTGGTCGTGATCACGTCGAGTCCTCACGAACGGCAGCTCTCGCGATGCGTCGCCATTCCTCTCTATTGGAGGCTTTGTGGGAGCAATCGTTTAGTGTGGAGGCAGTCAGCGACTTTATAAGATCCGTCCATCTGGTTGGAGAACGTCCACGGGATCTCTTGCCGTCCACTTTGCCTTGTACCACAAGCCGCTCCATTGAGTCTTCCTTCCTGGTGATGTGCCCAAAGAACTTCAGAACTCGTATTTGAACGGTGGAAGATAATCGTTCCTTAACGTTAAGTTCTTTTAGGATGGATATATTGGTACGGTGGGCAGTCCAAGGGATCCTAAGCAGTCGTCTCCAACACCACATTTCCAGTGCATCGATTTTTCTCCTTTCTTTTTGTCGTGAGGTCCACGTCTCAGCCCCATATAGAAATATTGGAAAGACAAGACTTCGCATTAGTCGCACCTTGGTGGCTTTGGTGATTCTTCTGTCTTTCCATATCTTGGAGAGTCTCTCCACCGCAGATCGTGTTATAGCACAACGTCTTCGTATCTCGTCCTCGCAACCTCCTGTGTTGGTTATGTTGGAGCCCAAATATATATAGCTCTGGACAACATCACAGTTGGCTATACTTTTGACGGTGGGTTGGTTATCGTGAGCTCTGTCCACTATCATCATTTTTGTTTTGTCTCTGTTGATGGTGAGACCAAATGCCATGCTGTTTATTTCCAGTTGTTTCAATAGCTGTTCCATGTCCTCTTTGGATGTTGTTAGAAGGGTGGTGTCGTCAGCATATCTTAGATTGCTAATTTTTCGACCTCCCACAGAAACCCCTTTGTCCCAGTTCTCTAAAACGATTCGCATGATGTACTCCGTGTAGATGTTAAAGAGCAGCGGAGAGAGAATGCAACCCTGTCTAACACCAGCCTCTGCCTTGAAAGGACCCGAGTCAACCCCGTCCACGCGAACCGCCGCTGTGCCATCTTCGTACAGCCTTCGGATAAGGTATACCAGATGATCTGGTACACCCATCACCGAGAGGATTTCCCACAGCTTTCTCCATTGCACCGTGTCGAATGCTTTTCGGAAGTCGACAAAACATATAAAGAGGGGATTGCCAAATTCACGAGCTTTCTCTATGATTTGACGTAGGATGAGAATTTGTTCCCTCGTTCCTCTTCCCTTGACAAATCCAGCCTGTTCCGGTGCAATTTCGCGGGATAGGTATGACTGCAGCCGATTGTTGATCACACTAAGAAGCACTTTGCTTGCGTGGGATATGAGAGAGATCAATCTAAAGTTGTTGCACTTTTTGGTGGAGCCTTTTTTATGTAAGGGAATAAAAAGTGAGCTAGACCAGTCTTTTGGCCAGTTGCCGCTCTTCCAAATTTCAGAACAGATCGTGTGTATTATATCTACTCCATCATCTCCCATTGTTTTTATTATTTCGATCGGTATCTCGTCGACGCCGATTGCTTTGTTAGGCTTCAAGTGATTTATCGCAGCTCTAATTTCGCTCTTCAACAGCGAGGGTTCCAGGACCGATGGCGCTGAATACAAAGCCGAAACTTGTAATGAGGATCCATCAGAGAACAGTGACTGGCAGTAATCCTTCCATGTGTCGACAATTTTCTCAATCTCCGTGACTATTACACCCTCCGCATTCTCAATAGCCCAGGTTCTTGGCTTAAGTTGGCGTGTGATAGATCTTACTTTCATGTGCAGGTCTTTAGTTTCCAGTTTTTGCGAATGCCTCTCCAGCTCTTCACAGATGTTATTGAGTGCTGCATTACGATCTCTTCTACACGCGGCCTGTATTTTGGAATTAAGCGCGTTCCGTTGTTCTACACTAGCGCCACTGGCTTTTAGATTTCTACGTTCTTCAATCATTTGCCATGTGTTCATGGACATCCAATGTTGTCGCTTTTTTGACAAAGGCTTTGGCTGTGATTTTTGTACCAGCTCAGAGATGTAAGTTTTGGCATTTTGCCAGAGTGTGTTTGGATCGTTGTCATCTTGATCATTACGCCAGCCATGAATGGTTTCGCTCAGCGTTTTAGCAAAACCTTCTCTATCAGATATTTCCATTCGACCATTCTTCTTCTTGACAATTGAGTTGCGAAGCTTGAGTCTCAGCGAACAAACGAGTAGTTGATGATCAGAGTGGCAGTCTGCCCCAGGTAACGTGTGCGCGTTCGTAATTGAGCTCCTCCATCTAGCCCTAATCAGTATGTAGTCTATTTGATTACGGTGTTCTCCGTTAGGGGACGTCCAAGTATAGAGTCTTCTAGGGTGATGCTTAAAAATTGTGTTCATTACAGCCAAGTTGTTATCAGCTGCGAATTGAAGGAAGCGTTCACCCCTCTCATTCCTAGTACCAAGACCATACGGACCCACGATGTTTCTAAGGCCCGAATCCATAATGGTCGATCCCAATTTAGCATTGAAATCGCCTAGAACTATCAATAGCTCTCTTGTAGGGATTAAAGCCAAGTTGGACTCTAGTTGGTTGTAGAGGTCTTCAATTACTTCATCTGAGGCGGTAGTTGTAGGAGCGTACACTTGAAAGATATTGAGTGGGGTCGGTGTTGCGTTGAGCTTGATAGTTATTAATCTCTCATTTATAGGATTATAGCCCAAGACCGCTCCATTCCATCGCTTAGGTATAGCAATTGCCACGCCTGCAAAGCTGGTGTTACAATTCCCTGAGAAATAGATGGTATGTTTCTCGGTATCACGATGCCCACTCTCCTTCCAATGAGTTTCACTTAGGCCCGTGATGTCCATGTTGCATCGGTCGAGCTCGTGGTCTAGAACATGGAGTTTTCCGTCATCGCGGAGGCCTCTTACGTTCCATGTTCCAATTCTGATGTTACTACGCAGTTTGATCTTTTGTCTTCCAGGAGCATAATTTCCATGGGATGTCTGGTCGCCTACTCTCCCATGGCCGGTAGCACATTTCACACCTCGATTCCCGGACAACCGATGGCGCCGGTCGCTACTCGGGTCGCCGCGCAACCTATCATTCGTATTAGACCTTCTCATGACTCTCGTGGGATGAATAGTGCAATGGTATCCCGTTGCCTTTTGCACCAGCCCTTTTAGACGTTATTTAGACGCCAGGCCGCTGTAGCCTCTTCCAGTAGGTTGCCCGACTGGGAGTGTGGTTATACCGCCACGGCTCGGTCGCCAGAGCCTCGTCAGTTATCTAGCAGGGGGCACCGCGGCAGCCCGGAGGCTACCACCGCCAAAGGCGCGTGCAGGTGAGGTTGACAATAGGGCCGGCTAAGATGATAATACCGTTCTCCCCTTACCCCCCTTAGTAAATAAACTACATAGCAGGAAAACTGTAGGTATTTGGGGAACTTTAGATCTTGATCCAAAATCATAAAATAGTACAGTTTGAAAAACCTTTCCTAATTGTAATATTATGGGATTTGTCTTTATGTTCGCGGGATGAATTCACAGAGGCCACGTTCAGTCAGTAAAATTTTCCTAAAAATAATCTAATATCTGTAATAGTGAACCTAACGAACTAAATTTGAGGGGCTAAAAGTTATTGAAGAGTTCCATCGACAAGATCAATTTGACAACACTTGATTCAGTTGTAGATTAGCCAGCACATCGATGCATTCAAAATAATCACATCACCGAATTTGAATGCAACCATGTATGAAAGAATTTAGCGGAAGTAATTCAATAGGCACAATAATTTTCATCGCTACTATTATCGTATTTACTGTCCATTACCATATAATTCCTAGTCAATCGCAGTCGACCATTTTCCAAGGTCGTTGGTCATCTAAATAATAAATGTATTTACGAATAATAGCCTGTACATCTGGCGTTATTTCCATCGCACGTGTTTGATCATGGGTTTAGAGCTCATGGGATAGATTATGATAGTGATGTAGTGTCAGGTAGTTAAATATGTAATAGAGAATTCTATCCAGAGTCATATCAATCAATCAATTAGCCTATAGCAGTTCACTGCTGGACATGACTTTCTTGACTTAAAGTTATTTGTTCCCTAGCTGGGCCGTACGGTCTTGACCTTCGCGTTTGACTTCATTCCAGGTTTTTCCAATGGCTTTCGCTTCTACCTTACACTGCTGGATATAGGCCTCTTGTATTGTACGGTATTTCTCCCTACTATTCGAAAAATTGCAACAGAAAGTAAGCTCACGAAAACTATATAACATGGTACAAGACTCAGGTTGTTATTTCAATTTTCAGATACTCACGGTAGTAGTAACTTCTTTCCTGTCCATCTACATATCATACATCAGAAATGCCTCCGAGTCTGACCAAGCTGACTTGGCGTTGGAGTACGCCAGACTTATCGCTGATGTAGTTGCTTTGCTTATTGAAGTTGTCATGACGGTTGCCTTTATTGTTGCGTTACATAGGGTAAGTAAACCGATATAATCTCTGTTATGTATATTTAAAAGTAAGTTTGGTGTTTACCAGCTGCAGTATTTCTTACTTTATTATCCACATTTTATCTACAATATAAAAATAAGTCGGGTTTTCCTTCCTGACGCTATAGCTCCAGAACGCACGAACCCATTTCCACGGTTTTACATTCGTTGAAAAGGTCTCGGGCTTCGTGAGGTTTATGGCAAAGAAAAATCCGGAAAAAATTCAACACAAAAGGGGGAAAATTATTTACCACTTGGCAAAACGGAGTTCGCCGGGTTTGCTAGTTTTATTCTAAAAATTGCCCTTCAGAATAACCTTTCTTCAAATGATTCTTAACTCAGTAATGTAGTAGTAATAAATTTTGAACTGCATCGTACATAATCTGTTACATTATTTCGTCGTAATTTCCAGAAACATGTCCTGTTAATGAAGATTTACCTGTACTTCGAGATAGTCTATTCTATCTTCGGCTTCATATACAGCCTCGCATTCTTGACAAAGGAGACCGCCAGCGAACTGTTCCTCGTATTATTCCAATTAAGTAAGTATATATTATGGGTATACCCAAAGATGGTTATATAGGAAAATTTCGAATGATTCAGACGAGGTGTCGTGGCTTAGCGGTCAGAGCGTTCGTCTTGAAAGGGAAAGATCACAGGTTCGAATCCCGTCGAAGCATTCACTTTTTCCTATCTAAATTTGATTTGAATAGACAGCATACTAATTGCTTTTTAGAATTTTCTGCACAGTATATACACAATTTTAATTATTCACATTAAAATAAGAATAGTTTGCCTGGTAGAAATAGTTTAAGCGATGAGGCCGCCCACTGCACTATTTCCGTAGTTGCAATCATTAGAATATGAGCGATAGCTATCGAATTACTAATGTTTGTTACTTTTTCATTAAATTACTTAATTATACTTTATACTCAACTTTAGGCTCCGGGTTTATCTAATTCAAAGACTTCTATTAAGAAGCCCAGCCAAGGACGTATATTCGTAACTGGGTAATAGATGATATTGTCATCGATAAGGAGCTTTTTGATTATCCAAGAGCCTCTTTTATAATAATGAGCAATTCCATATCTAGTTAGTACATCAAAGTAACACTAAAAATTTTGTATGGCACATTTTTTTAAATGAAAACGTCATAATAGCGTCATTAGAATACTGCACATGGCACATTGTTCAGATAACAATGCCTTTAATCTGATATTAACTGGAAACTCTTTGTCAACATTGAAGCAAGGTTAACGTCTAGTCAGTTCTTAAGTTAGATGAGGTTACGCAGAATGACCTCCGTTCCGCAGCATGACCTTCGTACTCCATGAGCCTGGGGGTGACGGGTAGAGTCGCCTGTCACACTAACAGAAGGGAAAGTGCGCCTCCGAATACTCCGAAGAAGATGGAGAGATTGTAATCCCTGCACTCGAAAGGGTTCATCTCAAAAGAGACGACCCCAAGTCTGCCGGGGTGCGAGGGATATGCTCGGTACACTAAAACGTAACATGAGTTTACAAATCTATATATATCTTGTAATTACTTGGGGGTTTTAATAATGACTAACATTAAAGTGATCAGAGTTAATTGACTTAATGTTATATTATAATAATGCCGAAATATTGGCAACAGATATTCAGCAGAGCGCCATCTAGCTATCTCAAACAGAAGTGCTGAGCATTATATTAAGCCTACAACGCGATATAGAAGTTTTCACGCACATTACTCCAATTAGATGGTTGGTCTACAGCCATAATGTCTTTAAAATTTCTTGGGAAGTTCTAATAATAACTTCTACTACACCATAGTAGTAAATTAACTTGGTATTTGATATAACGACCGAGTTTCAATCACTCTTATTTTATTTTCTTATTTTATATTTACGGAAAACTTACAGCTAATTTAAGTAAATATACAGAAGTTAATATTGTGAGAAGGCCACTTAAAAGTTTTCACAATAAGCCACACATTTATGTATATTGAGTACAACGCCATCTAGACAAAACAAGCTGAACTACTATGTACTACACTAACTCCTGATCATCCTTGTAATGTTACATAAAAAACTTATTAAATTTCCTCTTCGTTTCAGTGCTTCAGGTGTACCTGGTGATCTTAATAAAGAGTTCAATAGTGAAGATGGAGCGAGATGGATCAGTGAAATATTCGAGAGAGAATAACCTCGCCTGAATAAGAAATTACGTTTAGTTACTTATAAATTTAGTGCTTAATGTACAGGGAGATATTTTACATGTAGTCCAGTCAAATTAGACATGAAATAGCAGTGTCTATATTGATCGGACTTTTATGAAAAACATTAAGGAAGGTACTATTATGATACGTTTAGTTGTATCATACATAGATATTTAAGACAAGTAGGTACCTATGTAAGACATTTTTTGTAGAAATTATCAAAAAGTACTTATCAATTCTTTACAATATAATATCTTAAGTGAACCCCTAATAAAAATTAAAAACTACATAAGTATATTTTTGTAAATAGCGTAATTTAAAAATTTATAAAAATATTATTTTATTGATTTTAAATTAACTATCGCAATATTAACAGCATACATTTTTAAACGACTTTATGTAGTTTGACCCGCCAAATTTTGTTAATGTCATTTTACCAACGATATTATAAATATAAAAAGATTAAGTTCTTTGTTACTTATTGTCATTTGACAGATTGTCTTTCTGACACAATTGATATTAACGAAATTGTGGTGGTCTCCCACATAAGTTAATATATCCCACGACAACGATAAGTCAAAATTATCCAGTACATACCTAGAGACCTCTATAAACGATTAAATCTACTCTCTACCCTGATGTTGGCAGAATCATCATACAAAAATAACCGATGCAAGGCCATTTCAATAAAAAAGAAGAAGAAAAAGAAAAATATATTCCCCAAAAGCTACTAAGTATAGAAAAGTTCAAGTTGATTTATATGATATTTGTTACATATCTTTGGGTGAATCAATTAAGAGAAAAAAACTAGGCTCTCAGATAAAAATCTATGGTTAAAAGAGAAATAATGGCCAAACTAAATATTCTATCTTTTTTACTAATTTGTAAAAGTAATCAATATAAAAAAATATCAATGATCTTTGTCCTTCAATTTACTATGATTGTGCAACTTAATTTAGAAATAATGATTAAAAATGTCTGAAAACTGTAACTAGATAATTATTTTCTTTTTTCATTTTAAATGTTATACGACATATATATGTTTTCGCATAAATGTGAAGTTCCAATTATTAAAAGCGAGAACAAATTAATTTCATTTTAAAGTAATATTGAAAATGTTACATTTAATTTTAATGGTTATAAGTTACCTTTTTCTTTTATGAAAATGAGAATAATATTAAATAATATATTATAACAATGATATTTTATAGTACGGCATATATTTTTATTACATTGGGCTTAGATATATCAAAACACTTTCCCTCATACCGGTAAAAGAAAATATATTTTACTAATGAGTATGTTTATCGCGTTACAGATGTGATTATATTTTAAGATATAAGTGGACTAGGAATTGATCATTTTAATAATAGTTGCTACTATGTAATGAAATAAAAAACTTAATAGGTAAGTTAAAATGTATGTAGAGGTGTATGTCATCATGGAATGGACTACTTTCTTTTACGGTGTAGTAGTGCATTATTTATTAGAACGTAGTAGATTTGATAATTATACAAAATTGCTAAATTCTGTCAGAATAATGCGCGCCTTTAATTTGTATTTCTTTAAAGAATATTGTTCCATTTTATATTTCTTTAAAAACCATTTATATTTGTCTAAAAATGTATTCTTTTATTTTATATTTCCAAAAAAAGTAATACCCAAATACCTTTAAGTGGTAAAAAAATAAATTTAATAAATATCTTCAAAATTCTCTTTACTTGTTACTTACATCCATAGTTATAAATATTTTTATTTAAAGAATGTAAAGAAAAAGATCTGTTTACTAAATATCGAAGTTCTTTTTAATAGCATTCCCTACCGTATTATATTTCATACTGTGTCCAATTCATTATTTTACTAATTATAGCTATAAAAGTTAAATTTCAGATATGCCTACAATAGATAAATTGTCAAAAAATAAAACTTAATATATATCCATATAGAGGGTACTACACAGTTTTATTTTTTTCTTATTGAGGAAAATCCTTTTGCAAATTCTTGAATATTATAAAACATAATAAAAGCAACGTATAATTTTAAACTTAATTATATTTAGGACTTGTAAATACTTACCGTTATTTTAAGTTTTTCTATATAAAGCTCTAAGGAATGTTATACCAAATAAAATGACATTTAAAATAATAAAAAATGTTTTATTAACAAGGCCCAGAACTTTGTCCTCATTAAATATATTTACAAAATTAAACTTTAATAAATATAAGTATGTAATATAGGGTGTAAGGGCTACCGAAGCCGAAGGCCCCTGGTAGTAATCGTGGTACATAACATATTGGCACTGAAAAAAAATACGGCAACGCAATATTTTTTAAATTTTCATTTTTTTTTAAACCGTTTAACTTGCGTTATTCACTCACGATCGTGTTAGTATAGCTGAATGAAACTAAAATTTCATGAAAAAGCATGAATTCACAAGATGGCGCTACTTGTTCTTTTTTGCAGTGAGGTTTTTTTATGAATTGATGATTCGTTTCATTTAGCTTTACTGATATGATGGAGAGTAAACAATGCGAAAAAAATTGTAAAGACCTATTATTACGAATTTGATAGTTTTTCGTACTACGGGCTCTGTTTTTCAGTTGATATAGCAAAATGTATGTAGCTAATATTTACAATAAATTACAAATATTTTAGTGCTTTCATAATATTACATATCGCAATCACGAGTGTTGTGCAAATCGTATACATTTTTTGCACGAAATTAGCTGAGCAATTTGCACGAAATTTGCCCCTAAATTATTATCTTATGATTGTATCACGGCGCTGTAACTGGGCTCGTTGTCGTCTAGCAGACGCTTGAGTCGGTCGTTCACAGATTCTTCTTCTAAATCCTTGGAGTAGCTGGAGACTAACACCAGCATGTAGAAGCGAATCACTGTGGGATAGTAAGAAAATAATAATAATAGTAATAATGATATTATCCGAGGTTGGCCCAAAAAAAGATGGATGGACTGTGTGAAAGATGATATGGCAAGGAAGGGAGTGACTGAGGAAATGACATCCGATAGGAATGTTTGGAAGAGAATGACATGTTGCGCCGACCCCAAATAATTGGGACAAGGGCAGGAAGATGATGATGAATGATAATATCCGTTAAGTGTGTATACCTAGCATATTAAACTCTCTTAAAAGGGCCTCTACGTCTTGGCTTCGGACCGACGCACGCCTTCCAAAGACCCGGGACTCCATAGGCCCGAGAGTTCCGGAATAGAGAAATGACAATATATGTCTTTTTTGTACACCGAAGAGTTACATCATGATATGGAAATGCAGATTATTAGGTACATACAATGGGCGGCTTTATCGCTCTGTGGCAATTTCCAGGCAAAAATATGATGAAATTATTCCTTATAATTTCATCATATTTTTGCCTGGAAATTGCCACATTCGGTCCCACGTAGGTAATAGGGGGCGAGCCCATCGCCGCCAATCGGAAACATTGTAAAAAAATGGGTATGCCGAAAATAAATTCCTAACCGAAAATGTTGTAGCTAAATAGATTTGGAAAAAGAAAATTTGACCCGATTCCTTGCTATGCGGTGTAAATCGCAAGGAAATTAATTACGTGCTTAGCCGCCAATTAACGTCTTGGTGTCACGTTGCCTGCTCCTCTTAATCAGATGAATAAAACTGTGTTTTGTTTTGTAGTATGTTGGGGTCACCAAGGTAATATGTTGAGGTAGTATCTACTGGACTCACAAATAAATACTTGCGTAGGTATAGACGAGAAGAATGTTTATTAGATCACAGGTACAAGAAGGCACTTACAGTTTGTAGTGAGATAGTTGAATGCACAGATGAAGAATTGAATGATAGGCGATAGATAGGCAAGATGTAAATACACTGTACACATAGGAAAACAATAAGCAAACTAGATCGAGTAAGTACGTAAATAAGTTAGCGGAAGAAAGTAGCTAGCGTTCCGCGTCGTGTATGGTTTGCGACTCACTGGTGTCACCTCTGCGCTTGCGCATCGATCACGCAGGTATATAGATTTATGCATCTATATAGTATTGAGTCGGACGCTGTCGATAACGTGATGTCGATATTTATGATATCGACAAATAAATGACATCGACCAACCGATATTATTTTATGTTGAATTATATTATAAATTTAAATATATATGTTTAGATAGTAAGTAAGTGTAGGTTAAGTAGAAATGTACAGTGCGCAAATAAAATAGATATACATGAAATTAATTAAATGTAAATATTGTTATGTGTCCTTATGTGTGAATAAATTAAAACGTAGGTACGTATCCTACATCACCCCCCACCAGAGACCGTCAAGGGCGATAGTAATCAGGGAACCTTACGCGTCGACCAGAACGGGTGACGTGGTTGCGTTGGTCTTCTGGTTCGGGATTATTATGGACAGACAGTGTAAAAGCCGGCTTGAGGCGGTTAATTGACACTGTCATCTCCTTATTTTTAAAAAGAATTTTAAATATTTTATCACCTCTGGCGAGAACTTTGTGCGGCCCGGAGTACGCAGGCTGAAGGGAACCTCGTGACGCGTCTTCACGCAGAAAGACGTAGTCCGAGGTCTCTAACTCCTTGTACACGAATACCCTCGGCTTACCATGATGGGTAGCCGGTACCGGTCGCAGCTTATCGGCGAAATTTCTGATCCTGGCAGAAAAATCGGATAAGTCGGTTGTACCGGTGATGGTGGGCTCAAAGAACTCGCCAGGAAGTCTTAACGGTTCTCCATACAATAATTCAGCAGAAGAGGCCTGTAAGTCCTCTTTAAAAGCTGTCCTAATTCCTAGTAATATCCAAGGTAAAGACTCGGACCACCTATCATTTGCGTGGCACACGATCGCGGCTTTAAGCTGCCGGTGAAAACGTTCGACGAGACCATTACAGGCTGGGTGGTATGCTGTGGTTCGCCTATGTTCGAAGCCCGCTAGTTTAGACAGACACTGGAATAGGGCCGACTCGAACTGTCGGCCTCGGTCTGTCGTAATGTCTGTCGGACAACCGAACCGAGCGATCCAGGTTGACAACAGGGCCTTGG
The DNA here is from genome assembly GCA_963691645.1 of Pelosia muscerda. NCBI lineage: Eukaryota > Metazoa > Arthropoda > Insecta > Lepidoptera > Erebidae > Pelosia > Pelosia muscerda. The sequence continues at coordinate 14,658,084 of OY829109.1, read as the reverse complement.
CTACCGTCTCGGCAGTAATATCCTCTATCGGTACTGCTTCCGGCCATCGAGTAAACCGATCTACTGCCGTCAAGCAGTACCGATAGCCGTGTGATGAAGGAAGGGGTCCAACCAAATCGATATGGATCTGCTTAAAACGGGCACGTGGAAGAGCAAAAGTGCCAAGAGGTGCGTTCACGTGACGGTGAACTTTTGCTCGCTGACACTGTAAGCAAGCGCGCGCCCACTCCCTGCAGTCTTTCCTCACGCCTGGCCAAACGAATCGCTCGGCTACTAATTTCGCCGATGCATTAGCACCAGGGTGGCTGAGCGAATGTAGACTTTCAAACACCTGTTGTCGGAGGGTCTTGGGTACGTAGGGTCTGGAAGCTGCGTTACTAACATCGTAGTATAACGAAACAGAACTTTCTGGGACGCTAAGTTTCTGCAGGTGCAGAGACGAACCCTCATCCAACAACCGGTGTAACTCGGGATCTGCCACTTGTCCTTCGGCTAATGTCTCGAGGGTTACAGGCACTCCCAATTCCTCAATACGTGACAAGGTATCCGCAACTACATTGGCTTTACCGGATATATGCCGTATATCTGTGGTGAATTGGGAAATAAAATCTAAATGTCTATACTGCCTTGGCGAACAGGTATTTTTCCTTTGATGGAAGGCAAAACTGATCGGCTTATGGTCAGTATAGACTACAAAATGCCTAGCCTCGAGCATGTGTCTAAAATATTTAATAGCTTCGTAAATGGCAAGAAGCTCCCGATCGTATGGTGAATATTTACTTTGAGATGGACTAAGCTTTCTGGAAAAGAAAGACAATGGTTGCCATGCTCCGTCTTTATACTGTTCTAAAACAGCACCAATACCTTTATCGGAAGCATCAGTAACCACAGCAAGTGTAGCGCTGCAATCCGGATGAGCTAATAAAGCGGCGTCTGACAAACTGTCTTTGCACGCTTGAAACGCAGCCAAGGTATCCCCGAACAGGTTAATAGGATGCGAACCTTTAACAGATCCTGTTAGTAAGGCATGCAATGGAGCTTGAATCTGGGCTGCTTTAGGAAGAAATCTTCTATAAAAATTAAGCATACCGAGAAACGCTCTCAATTGCCGCACGTTCGATGGGGGAGGAAAATCTCTTACCGCCTCCACTTTTTCATCTAGAGGTTTGCATCCATGTTCTGAAATATGGTATCCTAAGAATTTCACCTCATTCTTACCAAATACGCATTTGGAGGTATTGACTAACATACCATACTTTTTCAGTCGGCTGAAGATTTCACGTAAATGCTGTTCATGACTACTGGGGCTGTCTGAAAAAACTAAAAAATCGTCTAAATAGCAATAGACATTATCGAGCCCCCTGGTCATTTCGTCTACGAAACGCTGGAACGTTTGACCTGCGTTTCGTAACCCAAATGTCATAAATGGGAACTCGTACATCCCGAAGGGCGTCGTAATGGCGGTTTTGGGAATGTCCTCGGGACTGACCGGTATCTGATTATAAGCTTTTTCAAGATCTAAGGTTGTAAATACTTTGCAACCAGCGATATTATGGGCAAAGTCTTGAATATGCTTGATCGGATACCGGTCAGGCACGGTGCGGGCATTCAATTTGCGGTAATCGCCGCAGGGTCGCCATCCGTTGTTCTTCTTCGGCGCTAGATGAAGAGGCGATGACCAAGGACTCTGTGAAGGCCTAGCAGTACCAATAGACAGCATATCTTGAAACTCCTTTTGAGCAATTTTTAATTTGTCAGGAGCTAGACGACGAGGAGGTGAAGCAACTGGAGGGCCTGGAGTTGTGTGAATATGGTGTAGTGTATTGTGTGGTGCGGTGTGATGTATACCGGCTGGTCGAGTAATCTCGGGAAACTCATCGAGAATTTTATGAAACCGTGACTCACCTGTTACAACTTTCACAGAAGAAACACCATTACAATTAGCGACTTTAGCAATAGCGGAAATTGAAGTTAAGTTATCGATAAGACGCTTATTGCGAACGTCAACAACAAGGCTGTAATAATTTAAAAAATCTACACCAATAATAGGCTTTGTGACGTCAGCCACTACAAAACGCCATACAAAAGTTCTACGTAAGTTAAAATCTAAAGTTAACGAAATATAACCATATGTGGCAATAGTGGAACCATTCGCAGCCGATAAACTGAAGTCGGTCCGATGACGACGACTACGCAGTGCCGACCTTGGGAAGACGCACAGGTCGCTACCAGTGTCGACCAGAAATTGCATCTTCGAAGATCGGTCCGTAACAAACAGGCGACCAGTTGAAGAAGGGCAATCGTCAGCCGCCATTACCGACCGCCCTTGGAGTTTTCCGCCTTGTAGTCGCAAGGCCGTATGCATTTAGCAGCTTTCTCCCCGAAACTACCATGATACCAACATATGGGAAACTTGCGGTAATTTGATTGTGATCGCTGCCTTGATGTACTTCGGTTACGCTGCGGACGAGGCGATCGCGACGAACGAGTCTTGTTGTTTCTTCCCGATGATAAATTCTGAAATTGCTTCCGCAGCTCAGCAACCTCCCTCACCAAGTCGTTAATAACGGAGCCAGGGATCTCGTTCACGGCAGCAACCTTTGGAGTCGAAGAAGCAAGGTCATTTACCCTATCCGCTAAATCAGCTAAGTCTTCTAGTGAGGCTGAACTGGCTTGTCCTGCTAGCACCGTCTGGATACCGTGTGGGAGGCGACTAATCCATATTGTTCTCAAAAATTCGTCAGGAATATGTAAACCAGCAAGGCCACGGAGATGTCGAAGAAACTGCGACGGCTTGCGATCTCCGAGCTCTTCGTGCATCAATAGTTGCTTGATTTTATTTTCTTTGGACGCACTAAGCCTTTTGATGAGCTCTGTTTTGAGCTTTTCATATTTATTTGTAGCTGGCGGGCCGATAATTATGTCCTTTACTTCTCGGGAATGCTGGTTATCGAGATGACCAATGACACAATTAAATTTGGTAAGGTCATTTGTAATTCCCGAAATGGCGAACTGTCCCTCGACCTGCGCGAACCAAATATCCGGCTCTTCCGCCCAGAATGGTGGCACTCGCACGCCTACCCGAAAAACATCGATGTTTTCTATCGACCTGCTCCCATCACTATCACTAGGGCGTGGTTGTCCCACTGCGTCTTGAAAATCCTTCTCCTCTGATGACATTGTTCAATACAGGGGTCACCAATGTAGTATGTTGGGGTCACCAAGGTAATATGTTGAGGTAGTATCTACTGGACTCACAAATAAATACTTGCGTAGGTATAGACGAGAAGAATGTTTATTAGATCACAGGTACAAGAAGGCACTTACAGTTTGTAGTGAGATAGTTGAATGCACAGATGAAGAATTGAATGATAGGCGATAGATAGGCAAGATGTAAATACACTGTACACATAGGAAAACAATAAGCAAACTAGATCGAGTAAGTACGTAAATAAGTTAGCGGAAGAAAGTAGCTAGCGTTCCGCGTCGTGTATGGTTTGCGACTCACTGGTGTCACCTCTGCGCTTGCGCATCGATCACGCAGGTATATAGATTTATGCATCTATATAGTATTGAGTCGGACGCTGTCGATAACGTGATGTCGATATTTATGATATCGACAAATAAATGACATCGACCAACCGATATTATTTTATGTTGAATTATATTATAAATTTAAATATATATGTTTAGATAGTAAGTAAGTGTAGGTTAAGTAGAAATGTACAGTGCGCAAATAAAATAGATATACATGAAATTAATTAAATGTAAATATTGTTATGTGTCCTTATGTGTGAATAAATTAAAACGTAGGTACGTATCCTACAGTTTTAAGTGGTTTAACTCCAACTTATACTGTCCTGTAACCCTTTTGACATAATCGCAATAAATTGTTCAAACTTACAGAGAGACATAAAGTCAACCACGTACACCACCAATGATGTCTCGACATGGTTGATCATGTTCAGGGTACTCCAAAATACGAACAGTAATAGACCAGCTAGCAGTTGGAATGAAGTCCATACGATCCAAGGTCTCATCAGTTGATGTTTCTCCTGAAGAATAACAGTACGGTATAATTAGATACTTGTAAGTATCATATACTTAGCCTGGGTTGCACGATCGTACTTTAACATTAACAGTGCAGTTAAAATACCGGTCAGGTATAAAACAGGTTGCAACATTTGACAATTGTTAAAATTAAATCATAACTTGACGCTAACTAAAACCGGCCACGCTCAAACTTCAAATTCTATCAAAAAGATAACTATAATAGAGCTACTAAATACACTGGTGTAACATATTTAGCCAAACCATCAGAATCAATGTTACTGTTACTGTTAAATTTGACGGAAACCATAACTTTAACAGGTAGTTGGAGCAACTAAGCCTTAGTTGTAAGGTTAAATTGCTGACCTGAAATCGTATAATATAGGCTTACTACCACGGATAACCAAAATAGTGCGAAATCGTGAAGGAAAGCGGATTCCGGACTCCAAGGTAAGGGCATCAGATGATAATGATGATCATAAAGGTGTAAATTCTTTAATTTAAAAAGTAAACTTGATCTTGGGAGGTCTCAAGGACCTGAAAACCTCGACACACGTCATAATGGTCTGGATATTTTCTCTTCCCCACTCTTTTACAGCCATAGCAAGGCCCTTTTTTGCGACACGATTACCTATCTAGTCTTTGAAGCACATACCTTACCGTCTCAGTACCTCTCTTTTATTTTGTCAGCCATTTACGTCTCAAAATACAATATTTTCATTATTATCTGCGTGCTAGTAGTGCCAGTTGCCGGCGAGTCCCTCACCTTGTAGTTCAAGGTCGAAAGACGAAATAGGAACATTGAGTGCTGAGCATAACAATATGCCCAATCAAGTAGTGCTATTTTAATATCCAACAGTTACTAATACTAATACATACCCTTTTTTATCGTGCGAAAAATCTCCACCGGGGCCGGTTGGGTAGGCTATGTCGGACTCGAACCGACTAAAACGCACGCCGTCTATGGGTCTTTAGTTGTCGGAGGTGAGGTAGTAGTCAACATATTTCACCCTGGCAGACCCGGGGCCTTCTCTTCGGGATGACCCCCATCGGTCTATACATACCCTGATAGTGCCAATGAGCATCATAGTAGTGAAGAACATGGTGATGCAGTGGATCAGTCCAATGATGATCACCACGGTGTAGCTGACCGCGTGTTCATCGTCTTTGCCTTGATGCATGGACATAAGTACCGCTGTGCATTGTGCTAACGCGAGGACGCAGTATAGCTAAAAAATTAGAAAGAATACTTTTGGAATGAAAACAGAATTAATATTTGCGAGGAATAAATACAGACTACCCGATGAACGAAATTAACGGAAGACATATTTAAATCGGTAATTTTTGTAAGGAATGAAAATGAAACTACCCAATTAATGAAATTAACGGAAGAGATACTAGAATCGGGTCAGCAGTAGGAGAGTAAATCTCTTAGTGTTGCACACGTCCATAGGCGACGGTAACCACTTTCCGTCAGTTCCATGTACTTATCTCCCCTCGACGCCCAAGTCGCCTCCTCATTGCTGGCTGTGTGGGCTCGTAGTCTTCTCCGAACCTGCTTCGCCACCTTCTTCTCGAGCATTACTTGCTCGCAGAAGTAGGCGGCAGCAGAGTTGAACAGTTGTCGATTCGACCAAACAAGAAGTTAATAATTACCATGTGATTCAATCAGAAACTACGTTCTGGTTGAATCTGATGATTTCAACTCAGAATTCTTATATATATAATGCGTTGGGTTAGACGCATTCTATATTTCAATATATTCTTGTACCGAAACTTCACATTATTACTGACAACTAATAAAATAATTGATTACAGTAATTCTAAATAACAGATACGTACAATGAGAAGTAATCCTGAGAATATGCATCCAAATTTGAGTGAGAGACAGCCGAAGCCCTTTTGCCTGGGCAGGCTGTCCACAGAGAGCGGGAATTCTGTAATTGAAATAAATAATATATTGCTATCTACAGAACAGTTTGATTAGGTCTCTAAAGATTGGCTGCTGTTCCATTTTTTGCTATGAAATGGATGCTTAAGTATGTTTAGTTGAGAGATTTGCATCCTCCATGTTATTATTTTTAAATCATCGTGGTTTATGTCATTTCGACTCCAGTATAATCACTACATGGATGGTACACCGAGATTCTCAAACATGAAGGTCCGTGAAGTAAAGAAGAAATTACCACCCCGTCGTATCCAAAGCTTGTCGTAAGAAGTGACAAACGACAAAATACGCGGAAAAGGTATTTGCTCCACGTAAATTGCTGTATTCTCATTCGTTAATGTTCAGGTATATACAACTAACAGGTAAGGTTGAATGAAGGCGCCTTTTGTATAACTGATACAAATTAGATACCTATTGAATGTCAAAAACACACAAATTAATTCTTAATACAGTCCCAGGTCCTTTGAGCGGATCGTGAAAAAGCATCTGATGAGGCCGTTAAGCTGAGCGCCACCATTGTAACACTAAGTGTTTGTAATGTTGACCCTCTCTCCTGAGACTTTGCCTTCAGTTAACTATCAGGCAGGGTGAAGTCAAATCGACGAGCTCAAAAAAAAATGGCCTTGATTGTCAAATTTGAATGATTATAAAAACATTCTAGAAATTAGAAATGCCATATACGATATAACTCAATCATTATTCGATAGCACAGACAAGATAACGCGATAATGCGAGGAGTGTTTAGGCTTAGGCCCCTAATAAGATCTCGCATCCCATGTCAAATATCACCTGGTTGGATATTAATGAAGTCGTTTATTATGACCTATATTAAACCATTTTTATTTAATTACCTTAGGTTATAAGTGACCGACAGGATTCCTAAAGTCGTCCGTTGCTCGTTTTTGTAAATATATTTGTGTACTATCAGATTTTGTTAAATAGATAAATAAACTCATTTCTATTTCCCTTCTTTTTCCTAAAATAATTAGGTACTTAACCAAAATAACAGTTGGATTACCTACTCAATGTTTAAGAATATGCTTTTTAAGATGTCTGGTTAACATGACGTGTTTGTCTTTCCTCTTCAATGTCATTATAAGCAGATTCTACAACTTACTTATATACCTACTCACAAATGAATCAGTCGGTGAATTATCACCGTCTGTCGTAAGGTTTTGGTAACGAAACGGCGAGTTCAACTAATGTTCTATGACAAATACTAATCCATTACAAGAAAATATATTGGGGATGTAGAATCCACCACGTGTGCTGGAGGGGAGTGCCGAACCACCTGTTATCCCCTGGTGTGGTATAACCATGCCAGATATTAAATTCACACAACGGGTGGTTCGGCGGGAACTACAATCCCTAGACATTCGGAAGTCGAGTGGGCCGGATGGTATACCGGCAATTGTGCTCAAGCAGTGCGCTCCTGAGTTGTGCCCAGTACTTACACGACTTTTTGCGCTTTCTTACTCCAAGAGACGAGTCCCGGCTTCGTGGAAGACAGCATTCGTGCACCCTGTCCCTAAAAAAGGTGACAGAACAGATCCGTCCCATTACAGGCCTATTGCTATAACCTCCCTCCTCTCGAAGGTAATGGAGCGTGTTATAAACACACAGCTCCTGAGATACCTTGAAGGTAACGATTTATTGAGCGACCGTCAGTACGGCTTCCGTCATAGTCGCTCAACCGGTGACCTTCTTGTGTATCTCACAAACCGCTGGGCGCAAGCCATCGAGAGTCAGGGTGAGGCACTGGCTGTCAGCCTTGACATAGCGAAGGCCTTCGATCGGGTCTGGCACAGAGGTCTCCTAGCGAAGTTGCCATCGTATGGACTCCCAGAGGGATTGTGCGAATGGATTGCCAGCTTTTTGTCCAACAGAAGCATCCAAGCCGTCGTCGATGGCAGTTGCTCGGACCGCATGGACATAAACGCTGGTGTCCCACAAGGCTCCGTCCTGTCCCCGACCCTGTTTCTGCTGCATATCAATGATATGCTGTCTGATGACGCCATTCATTGCTATGCGGACGACAGTACCGGGGACGCATATTACACGGGCCGTGCAAACATCCCTCGCTCTAAGGTGGAGGAAAGTCGCGAACAACTTGTGTCTGAAATCGAGACTACTCTCACCAGAGTATCCGATTGGGGACGACTAAACCTGGTCCAATTCAACCCCACCAAGACACAAGTATGTGCATTCACCGCTAAGAAAACCCCATTTATTGTGGCGCCCCAATTCCTGAACACACCGCTCACCATCTCCTCGAGTATCGGGATCCTTGGTGTCGATATCTCCAGCGATGTCCAGTTCCGCAGTCACTTGGAGGACAAGGTTAGGCTGGCATCAAAGAAACTAGGAGTGCTCAACAGGGCGAAGCAGTACTTCACTGCGGAGCAAAGACTCCTTCTTTATAAGGCACAGATTCGGCCCCACATGGAGTACTGCTGTCACCTCTTTGCCGGGGCGCCTGCATGCCAGCTTGACCCCTTTGACTCGGTACAACGGCGGGCGCTGAGGATCGTCGACAATCCCATACTCTCAGGCGGTGTGGAACCGCTGAACATCAGGAGGGACTTCGCCTCACTGTGTGTGTTCTACCGCCTGTATAATGGCCTGTGTTCAGAGGAATTGTTTGACATGATGCCCACATCTACTTTCTATCATCGCACCGCTCGCCATAGGGAGGGAGTTCATCCTCACACACTACGACCGGAATCGGTGCGCACTGTGCGGTATGAAAGGAGTTTCATCCCGCGCACGCTCAAGCTGTGGAATGAGCTCCCTGCCGTGGTTTTCCCAGGCGACTACAATATGGGGTTCTTCAAGAAGGGCATTAGAAGGTTTCTACAGGGTAGGCAGCGCGTGTGTGACGCCTCTGGTGTTGCAAACGTCCATAGGCCACGGTGACCGCTTTCCATCAGGTGGGCCGTGTGCTTGGCTGCCACCTAAGTGGTATAAAAAAAAAAAAAAAAAAAAAACTCACCCACAATTTAATCATCCCAACGATAGCCATAGCAAAATATGAGTAATTATCACAAAAAAAAATGCCAATACCCCCTCAAAGTAATTAAAAATACATCATACGAAATCATGTCTCCACCCGTAGAGACATGATTTCGTATTAAAATATTGCGCAAATGCGAAAACCAAATTTCGACAGTATTTCTTTTCTACTCGAGGCATATTCAGGACAGGGACCCTTGACAAAGCGCATTCGCTCCGAAGCTACATTCGCCATCGCTCTGAAAATGTATGATCGGAATCGAATCACATGACATGCCGACAACAAATGCCACTCCCATACATTTTCAGAGCGGTGGCGAATGTAGTTTCGGAGCGAATGCATTTTGACTAGGCTCCTAGGACATGCAGGAGAAGAAATAAGTTTGCATATCAGAAGTGATACAAACCATACTTCATATTTGAATACATAAACATTGGTTATCTAATCGCTGCGTGGTCAGGGTCCTCATACCTATCGCTTATCACAGTTATCAGCAGATAAAAGATTTATTTTGCAAATTGATATCAGGAATGTGTCTAGTATAATACTAATAAACATATATTTTTCGCAATTATCATAACAGTTACTAATCATTTTTTTTCTTTATACAACTTAGGTCGCAGACAAGCACGCGGCCCACCTAATGGTAAGTGGTTACCGTGGCCTAAGGGCGAGTGTAACACCAGAGGAATAATACTCGTGCCGCAACCCCTGTAAGAACAGAGACATTCTGTGTCGTCAGCGCAAAAGATGTAGGATAAGCCTTTGGTTTTCCCACTGACAACAGAAAACCTCTCTAGTGAGCTCTGGCTACCCTACTAACCACCGAAAACACAACACAAGGTTATGAAACGGCGATAATCATCACCATTCTTGCGATAATCACGTTCGCATATGAAGCTGTCACCTCAGAGCCCGCGGTCCGCTTTTTCAAGTCTAACCGCGTTGCAGCTGAACTTCGATATTTACCGTGAAGTGACTGCTATTTGACCTCCACAACCTATAGGTATAGGAGATACTGAAGTACTACAGTTAGAACAGTTTTTGGACTTTTAGGGCTTCAACTACCCATAATGATTTTCATAGATGATTGTAAAATAACCGGGGCCGTCAGCTTAACGTGCTCTACATCAGATTAGTGCAAATAGCCATATTCATGCATACAAATATTTGTTTGGAGCGGGAATGGAACCCGCCTCTCCTGTGTAGCAGTCAGGTTCACTGTCACCACGCCATAGAGACTGTCAACATATTGTTATCAAACGTGAAATTGTTTAAAATCACTACATATTTTAAAACAAAAGTCGCTTTCTCTGTCCCTATATCCCTTTGTATGCTAATCTTTAAAACTACGCAACGAATTTTGATATGACTTTTTTTAAATAGATAGAATGATTGAAGAGGAAGATTCACAGTTTATAACATCGTGCTACAATCAACTGGTGCAGAGCAGAAGTGAAAAATGTTGCAAAAACGGGGTGATGCAGACGAAGTTGCGCGGGTCAGCTAGTGATCAATAAAATAAAATGGATATCTAGCATTAGTTGTATTCTTAAAAACGCGTAAAAAGCAAATCCGGGTGTCGAAGTGCATGCTTTGGATGTAACTAAGTTTGTGTTTGTGATGACCCTAGTTATCTCCGTTATATTTGAATAGCTAATGCTATAATTCTGATACTGTTTCTGTAATCCACGGGAATTCACTATGTCTGTTGTACAGGGTTTTATATCATCACATAGTAGTGTCAACTGAAGCTTTCGGTCTTCCCGCTAACTACACAAAACTGTCTAGTGAGTTCTGGATACCCTACTTATCAGAAACACAACACAAGGTTATTATTAGCCGCGGTATTCTGTAGGGCGGAGGTACTTCCCTAGCCAGACTGACGTCCCACCGTTCTCCGTCTTATTCCCGGAATAAAAAGTGCAATCGTAATTGTTATTACGAATTGTTATTACGAAATTAATGAAACTAAATCCACAAAAACAAAACAACAAAAATTTTACTCACTTGAATACATTATTAAACTATACACAACCAATTAAAAACTAAAACAAAAACACAAAAAATATTAAAAAAATCACTAATTTCGTCTGATCCGTTTGCTTTACTAGGATGTACTGATACTAAATATCAGTAAACGATATTATCGCTATCAGCAAATATCGAAATTAGCAGTATTAATGACAAAACAGATTATCTGGCCGATAGTGAAACGTTCAGATAATGTTTTGTTTTCTTGCTCCTCTTTGTTCATTTGTGTGTAGATATTGTTTTACATTGCTTTTAAGAGTATTATGTTTAGCTAAGATTAGTAAACTATATTTTGGGTATATAAACGAGATTAACAATCATGTTTGATTGTTTGACCTTGATTTTGTTTCAAGTTGAATACAGATTATTAGTCATTACAGATATGGAATAGTTAAATAGTATAACATAAAATCTCTCCAGTGAGCTCTGGCTACCCTTTTTATTTTTTTTATCGTGCGAAAAATCTCTTCGGATACCCGGCCCCCACCGGAGCCGGTTGGATAGGTAATGTCGGACTCGAACTGATTAAAACGCACACCGTCTTTGGATTTGGATCTTCAGTTTCCGGAGGTAAGATAGCCAACATATCCCTCGCACCCCGGCAGACCCGGGGCCTTCTCTTCGAGATGACCCGCGTCGGGTGTGCTCTGGCTACCCTACTCACCGCCGGAAACACAACACAGTTATTATGAACCGCGGTATTCTGTAGGGCGAAGGTACTTCCCCAGTCGCACAGCTCGATTAGGACGGATACCGTCATGTCCTACCTCCATCGTTCGATCGGCCACGACGATCTCAGGGATCTCAGACTCCGAGGTGACTGCAATCGAAATGAACGCAAGAATAATGATGAGTCCAGAAAATCTAGAAGCTTCACATATACATTATTATAGCTATGATAGCTGATGGTTTGTGTTGTTATTTGTACAAAATGTAGTTAACATAAATGTGTTAAAATATCCAACCCAATTGTATAGGTACGTTTTTTAACAAGCTCCCTAATGAAATTAGAGATTGGCCTATACAAAAACTTAAAAATACTTAATTAAATGAAAGTTATTCCAAAAAAGCTACTATAAAATCTAGGATTTTTTGAATGATAAACAGCACTTAATTTGCGGTACTCAAGTAAATTACTGAATCTAGACTAAATATATGTTTGAATATAGACCAAAAAAATGCAAAGCCCGCTGAGTCTCTTGCCGGAGTCTTCTCAGGCCGGGGCCGCGTTTCAACAAGTAGTACGGTAGACCATTTGCTCACTAACTTATAATATATTATTAATATTGAAGATTTGTAAGTGTCGTTTAGTAGTCTATACAGAAAAATGATTTTTGAATTTTGAATGAAATATTTAAAACTTCTTTAAATATTTTAAAGTCATTTATTAAAATTTAAGTACAGTCTTTGTTCTAATAATACATTGCTTACTTTAATCACTTATTATAGAACAAAATAGTAATAAATAATTTAATAAACCAAGAATTGTATGCTGAAACATAATTTATTTATCCTTTGAAAGCTATTGTTACCGTTAGGTACCCATAGAACCTATTACGTGATAAAAACCAAGCCTTATATTACCTAGGTATTGTTTAGAGTGCAGTATGTGTTGCTCAACAAGTTCGGCAATGTTGCGGAACATGCGCGATGTTGCCACCTGACTCGCAACACGTTGCACGGCTTGTTATTGGTGCGATACTTAATTGATCATGTGTGTTGACAGACAACATTGTCAATAACATTGAAAATATCGAAGTTCAGCCGCTTCACAGTTAAACTGGAAAGCCGACCCCAACTGAGTTGGGAAAAGGTTTAGAGAATGATGATGAGGGTCTAACTTTTCTTCTTTTATACCGGTTGATTTTATAGTGGTTTTGGAAAAAAACATTTTGGCCACAATTTCGATAGTAAAATCGTAAGGAAGTCCTAATTTGGCGAAAATACTTTTTTTTTGTACACTTCCCATACATTTTTCTGTTCACCTGTACATTATTGCCATACATAAAGCAATTTTTTTTTCTTTCAAAATTAAAACTTCCAGTCGATTTTGCTACCGAAACTGTGTGTGAAACAAAATATTCTTTTTCCAAAACCATTATAAAATCACCGTGTATAACCCATCTTCTTATTTAAAATAATGCCTTAAAATAAGATACATGGCGGATATCCATTACAAGAAAAGGAAATCTATAACAATTACTGATCTTTTTCTATTTATATTGTTAAACCTTTGTTGAGTGGTGGTTTCCTCTCCTTTCCCGATTATATTTTTTTGTAATACCGTAGGTACTTTAATTTAAAATTACACACAAATTGTTTACAATACTAGGTATTCTACAGAAACATAATAAAGTAAAACTATATTGTTTTAATAATATATATTCAAAGACATTCATTTACTTTAAGCACTTATAAAACAATAAAACAAAATAAATAAACAAATTCATAATACAATATCAGGGTCGGTACACTCCATAACCTGAATGTCCTTAATGAGGATGACTTGAAGGTATACCATGGCTAAAACTTCCATAACCAATTCCACCTCCGAAACCACCAATTCCAAAACCTAGACCCCCAATACCCCCCGGTAATCCACCAATACCAGCACCTAATACCGGAACTGGTATTGGTTGGGGTACACTAACAGGTACGGGTGATGGTATACCAACGTGATATGGTTGTGGTACGGGAATACCGACACCTTGAGTTACCGTTACTGGTACTGGTTGTGCCACTGGGTATGGAAAAGGTCTATCGACAGGTACGGCTACCGGTCTTTGTATAATATGAGCTACGGGATGAGGTATTGGTACGGGGACGGGTCGTGGTTGGTCGACGGGAACGCCGACGTGCACTGGGTACGGTACTGCTCGAGGTACGGATATAGGTATCGGTTGTGGTACGGGTATTGCGACGCGGTTGTAGTATTCTGCGTATGTATGTTGTGTTGGTATGTGTGAAGCGCTCCGTTTTGACTGATCGCTTTGAGCGAAGTGGATGCAAGCCAAGAGGAGTAACTGAAAAAGAAAATATCATTCATTATGCTTTTATTTACTTTTTTATCGCGAGCAAAATTCCCACGGATGCCATCTCCACCAAAATCGATAGAGGTAATTATGTTGGACTTGAACTGGCTAAAACGAACGCCGTCTATGGGTCCTTGATTGCCGGCGGTGAGATTATACAAGAGATATCTCTCGCACCCCGGCAGACCTAATAGTCACAGATTACCAGACCTAATAGTTGAACTTAAAGTCTTAAATAACTTTCTTCTAATTCACTAAGATACGTCTAAACTATTTCATAAATATTCAAGCTTTTTCGATTCAAAGTTTGGACGTTATAAGCACTTTTTTAAATTATAGGATTGTAATATCTATTTTGAACCGTTAAGTTATGTTTTCGTATTATAGAACGTATGATTTGTGCTAATTTGGTATTAAAGGTAGTATTTCAATACGACCAATCAAAGCAATTATTCACAAAAAAATGACTTTTACGGGAACGACTCCCATCTGACCACAAACTGCATCTAACCTTATTATAGCAGCTGTATCAACTAGCAAGTAAGATTAACTTGGGCCCGTTATTCCTAACTGGGTCCCTTAGTAGACCTTTCTGGGTCCCATAGGGCCGCGTAACGTAGTAAGTACCTACTTCCAATAATTCTAATAATTAAGTTTAACTTACATAATAGTGACGTAACATTTTCTTAAACACAATTAATAGGTTCAACTACTGCGAGTGGAGGAAAGAAAGTGACCAACTGAGGAAAGTCATGGTATTTATAAAGACATGAGTAGCTCGTGACGGAAACAGGGTTTGTCTGCACCCTGTAGAAAAGCTATGAGTAATTATATAGAGTTGTTATTACGAAATCTATAAAATTTAAAATCGGTTAACAGTAAAACAGTGCTTTTCATATATTCATGTGTATTGTATTGTATTGTACGGCATACACGATACTATAACAAAAAATATCATTTCTTTATATCATACATGTTTGTGCCAAATAATCATCGAATAAATTCACTACACATAGCTGATGTTATAAGACGTAAGTCCTACTTTTAGAAGAGTAGTACGTTTTAATGAAAATTATCAAATGCAAAACATAGACCTAAATTCTAATCAAATCAAATCAACGAGGTCAAGTACATACATACATAAAATAATGTATTTCCATTTAGTGCCGAAACGAAATATAATGAAGGTAGGTACATATATACCTAATACAAGTGTAAGTATAAGGTACTAATATTTTTTAAATTTTTAAATGCATGACTTATAGAAAAGTATTAACCACTCTATAAAGTTCCACTATGGTGGCACATGCGGGTGTCACCCGTCACTCTAGTTACGCGTTCTAGTATGGTATAGTATACCAGACCAGATACCTCATGTAATCGTCCAACTTAGTTACGTGATAGAGGAATTGTTTACATATAGGTATCAAACAAGGCCCTTAGAACCTTGTGGTGATTTTGGTGATAGTGGTGATGAAGATGATGAATAATTATTGTAATGATGATGACAAGAGTGGAATGTCGAATCTGTGTATCCTGATAGCTATAACTTGGAAGTCTTGAAGACAATAGTGAATAGATTATGTCTAGGCAAGTATGCTCCAGGGGCCAGCTCCAGCCAGGAATATTTTGGCTATACTATCTCACCTCCGGCAATTAAAGACCCAAAGAGGGTTGCGTTTTAGTCGGTTCGAGTTCGACATAACCTACCCAACCGGCTCTGGTGTACGTGGAGATTTTTCACACGATTAAAAAAAACACAAATAACAAAAGGTGTCCACGTGCTAGTTTGCCACCTAAGTGTTATATAAAAAATCCGTCACCCTTCCTCCTCTGACGCCTGGTGATGCAAACGTCCCTAGGCCACGGTAACCACTTTCCACGAGGTGAGTCGTGTACTTGCCTACCACCTTAATCTACCAGTTAATCATCTCAGATTTTTTTATTAATTACTTAAAGATGTAACTCGTTTGTGACAATTAATGTACCTACAATAATTGCTTTTGTTTATTGATGACAGATTAAACCTTTATTGGCACATATCATCATCATCATATCTCATAAAAGTTGAGCAAACAATATTAAGCTAATCCCGCAGTTTGACGTCGGTTTTATCTGTAGATTAATAAGAAGGTGAGGTGACAGTCGCTTCACAGAAAATATCGAACTTTAGCCGCATCTGAGTTAGATAACCCAACCGAATTAGGAAAGACTCAAGGAATAACGATAGAAGATTAGGCTTAACCTTTCAAATAATTTAAAACCTGAAATTCTCAGTTATTAATGCATTGAAGCCGCCTCCTGTGCCCGAGCAGAAGCAAGCCGCGGCGCTGAGTTTGCTGCTAAGTTAGACGGGGACACCATGATCCCTACACCCGATAGGAAGTCATCTCGAAAAAGAGAGTCTCGGGTCTGCTGAGGTGCGAAGAATATGTTCTCTTCTGTCTCACCTCGGGTAACTATAGATCCACAGACGGTGTGGGTTTTAAACGGTTCGAGTTCTTTTTTATTTTTTATTTATGGCACGTCAATTTGACTTCACCTCACCTGAAGTTAAGCTGAAGGCAAAGTCTCATGAAAGAGGGTCACCATTGTAAACACGTACAGTTGACGGCCTCATCAGATTCTTTCTCACACCCAGCTTAAAGGACCCGGGACTGTAGGAATTTGCGGCGGAGGAAGGTCCGACATAACCTCTCTCGCCGGCTCCAGTGAAATTATTATCCATGATAATTTCGCACATGGAAAAAAAGTTACGAATGTATTTATAGTGATCTCATGAATAAAATATTTTCTTACAGTAAACTATAACATAACCATTACGAAGCTTCCTAAAGCAGAGCTCGTAAAAAACTAAAGTGGAAATATTTACGCCTTATTAGCGCAGTGCTAGAACCACATTCTGTCGCCACCGCACGTAGATACTATTGACTACGTAACTCTTCTAGGCCTTACGATGCACCATATATGTCACGCGATCGGACTCCCGTGTTTCATATAAAACGTATATGGGGTATTAGGGGAACGCTTCGAAAACAAAAACAGGGGATGCCTATAACCAGTTTAAGAAAATTGGGTTATTTTTTGATTACAATACTTTTTTTTGGTAGGTACCATGATTTTGCGCTTATAATATGCCCACGCCCGTAATCCCCGAAGGAATTAAACATCCACATTTCGCCAACTATGATTTTCGGTCCCAGGTAATAGGGAGCGAGCCTATTGCCGCCAATCGGGTACTTTGTAAAAAAAATGAGTATGCCGAAAATAAATTCCTAATCGAAAATGTTGCAACTAAATAAATTTGTAAAAAAAAATTTGGTCCGACTCCTTGCTATGCGGTGTCATTCGCAAGGAAATTAATTACATGCTGAATATTGCGATTCAAAAAAATAGCCCAATTTTGTTAAAATGATCAGTAGACGCCTTGCGGTTTTGACCGGTTCGAATCCGACATGACCACCCTCACAGACTGCGGTGGAAAGTTTCCGTGGACATTTCCCCACTTAGGGAATAAGGGCCCTATTAAGGGAGATTGAGAAACTCCCAATCAGCCCATGCTATTGGGAAAACCGCGGTTAATCTCATCACTATCACTACCTACATAGTATAAAACAAAGTCGCGTTCTCTGTCCCTATATCCATATATCCTTATGTCCCTTTGTATGCTTAAATCTTTAAAACTACGCAACGGATTTTCATACGGTTGTTTTTAATAGATAGAGTGATTGAAGAGAAAGGTTTATAATGTATCCAAACATCATGCTACAACCAACTGGTGCGGAGCAGAAGTGAAAAATGTTGCAAAAATGACGCAGACGAAGTTGAGCGACTCTGCTAGTATTACTTACTTACCTACTAAGTATTCTGACAGCTTTGTTACCAAGTTACATAAATACAAGTAATTTAAACCAATTTGCAAAGTGTTCGATAATGTTAGCGCCAATTTAACTAGCAAAATGTAACCGTTGGAGTGAATTCAAAGTATATTTTTATACTACTGAGATATAATTATGTAGGTAATACTATTCATGATTCTATTCACACCCAATGTAGCTATATTTACATCTACACTAATATTATAAATAGAAAAAATTGGTATGTTTGTGTGTGTGTGTGTGTGTGTGTGTGTGTGTATGTATGACTCAAAAATACTGATCTGGTTTAAAAAATTCTTTCCGCATTGGAAAATTACATTCACCTTGATAGGCTATATTGCACTGCGCGATAATCGACATCCACGTGGGCGGAGTCGAGTGCAACAGCTAGTAACCTTTATATATAGCCACTACCTATCTCCCTCCTATATCCAACAAAATTGTCTAACGGATTTTTTTATACAACTTAAAGTGCAGACAAGCATATGACCCATCTGATGAAAAGCAATTACTCACACTCATCAAACTCAGAGTTTCTGTGTTTTCAGCGCAAAATACCATCCAGTTTAGCCCTCGGTCTTCCCACTGACAACACACAACCTCTCCAGTGAGTTCTGGCTACCCTACTCACCGCTGGAAACACAACACAAGGTTATTATTAACCGCGGTATTTTGTAAAGCGGAGGTACTTCCCCAGTCGGACTCCTCAATAGGATTTCTACCTCTGTTTAATTGCAATGTAAATGTCGAACCACCTTTATATACATTCAAGCGCAAACACAATAAAGGTAACCTCCCACGAGACCTGTACTGACCTAGTTCTATAACACCAGATCCATAATTAGCATAGCATCTACATTCTTACGAAAACGATACAGTAGTTTATAAGTTTGTGACTGACATACGAACAAGTTTACGCCTTCCGCGTCGTAAGCGACCCAGTTGATCAATTACTTTGTACCTAGGGGCGCATGCTAAGTGTGTGTATACAACCAGTTTTTCTTTATATGCTTAGGTCGTCAAATTGACTGTACCTTTTTTTTACCGTGCGAAAAATCCCCACGGATACGCTTCTTCCCCGCCGGAGCCGGTTGAAGAGGTTATGTCGGCCTCGAACCGACCAAAACGCACGCCATCTTTGGGTCTTTAGATAGTAGTCAACATATCCCTCGCACCCCAGCAGACCCGGAGTCGTCTCTTTCGAGTTGATCCCCGTCGGGTTAGGGACCATGGTGTCCCCGTCTAGTCCCCAGATGTGGGAAGGCGCACTTTGCGTGGTGGTGGCACTTACTTGGTTCATGTGACAGCCTCTGTAGTGTAGGGTAGCAAATACGACTGTTTCCCAGGAGTCGAGAGAGACGAGTCTGGTGGTAAGAGCCATCAGAAGGACTGGCTAGAGAGGCCACACGATAGCCTCTCGTACCGGCCTGCCGGTGGCTGATGCAGATGATCACCGGGCACGGGTGTTTTGGGGATTGCCTGCGTTGGATCCAGAAGGAGTCAACGTCCGACTGCCATCACTGTAATGCGAGCGGAAGACTCACACGCTAGACGCCGAGGCGGGTCCTAGTGGAGGTGCTATAAGTGGGAGCTGTCTCGCTCGAGGCCTTGGTCACATCGATGGTACGATGCGCAAGCCCTTGGGCTGCCACCGCCTCCTTCTGCGAGCAAGTAATGCTCGAAAAGGAGATGGAGCAGGTCCGGAGAAGACTGCGCGATGAGCGGAGGCTACTCGGCGTCAGAGGTCTGACCTCCGTCCTCCATCGGTCACGGGTAGAGCATTCCTTGTATATGTTAAGGTTTCGGTTTCGGTTCTTCAATATAAACCAGTTATATGATGATGTTACCTAATTGCCCCAGGGTACATACCAAGATCTGCCGAAACCAGTCCAACCTCACTGGCTCTTTAGTTATGATGTCAGACGGCAGTCGCTCCCGTAAATGCCAAGATACACCAAATAATACCTAAAAACGAAGAGAGTGGATATCCCGGCCTTAATTCGTTGCATTGATTAGGTTTAACATGGTCTAACTACCGAACATCGAGAGGGAATTTAAGCTGTCAAAATATATAAGAAAAAAAAATCAAGAACCAAAAAAACAAAATAAAAAATATAGATATTGCACAATCTCAGAAAACCAAAAAAAATATGCACAATGTAAGGCGAAGTTCTACTTGAATAGCAAAGAATCAATACCTAAGAACTAGGACACAGATTAAAATATAATTCATCACGTATCGCGGTAACGCGACAGTCTCCGAATGCATTAAGATTCCTTAGATGTGTCTTTAAGCTGTACCCATACCGGGGGCTAAGCTAAGCTATGCTAGCTTCGTTTAGTTTGACAGGGGGCATAGCGCCTATAAGTTGGTACTTATAACCAGTATTATCATCGATAACAGTGCAGAATCCACTCTTATTACTAGTAATTTAATAATATTTTTAAACGCGTAATAACTCGCTTTGCGGGACGACGGAGCTATTAGGGGCGCCATCTGGAAACCAGCGCTTCGTATACCATGGTGTACGAAGCATATATGCTGAGATGGTGGCCCATTTATGTTTGCGACGATATCAAGTCGTTTACTTTAATAGGCGCGTCTATTATCTGACCTCTAAATAACGAGAGGACAGCCCGTGCCAGAGCCGATAAATTAAGTTATAATAATAAATGCAGGTGTACATAAGTGTCCTTGTAGTAGCCCCCATGCACTGAACATTCTGTAATAAACTGTACTTTATTTGTTTAGGTATTTAACTAAAGGTAAACAGTCTTGTTCATGTAGTGATGAATAAACACTATCGCAACCCTATCTTATCCAAGGGGGTCGTAAGAGGTAAGAGGCGACTAACGGATAAACACTGCAAGAGAAGGAAAACTTAAAATAAAACCTTATAAATATCAACCCGTCTGGCCAACGTGGAAACAATAAGCTAAAGCCTCTCAATATTGGGGGAGCCAATTGTTTCGTGCATCGAGCAGAGAGTGTCCGAGCATAGGTTTTGCTTTTCGGAAAGGCTTACTACGTCCCCTAAATACTTATATAATTATTAAAAAAAACACACCAAAACTTCAATCAATCAATCAATTGGACTATTACAGTCCACTACTGGACATTGACATCTTCCAAGATTGTTTAAATTTAAATAAATACTTAGACAAATGGAGTATAGTTAAATAATATATTCGCTAGCTTAGCTCCAGGTGTGACCAAACCCATTCTATGTCCACAGGAATAATAGTTATCAGATAGAACATTCGTAATATATTTTTTAGTCACCTAGGCATTTCGTGACGAGAATTACAGAAAAATATGTCCACATTATATACACTGTTTGCCACATTTTGATTTGTTTCGACCACCAACAGATCTAGGGGACGAGTGGGTGCTTCATATATTTGAGGGTCGAGTCGAGGCAGGTAGGGTCGGTAGGGTCTGAATTTTAGGGAACCAGTGTGGGTTCTCTAAAAAATATGGCCCATAGATATGTTTGGTTGAACTGTCTTGTACCAGATACCTTTCGTCAGTGAGCTTTCGTCGAAATATTCTTTCCACAACTCGAAACCTTTAGCCTTAACTTTGCACAAAATTTCTGTTTCATTAGGTAGGTAAGAGACAGTAATGCCATCTACACATGCTTTTTTCGCTAAGTTGTCAACCTTTTCATTTCGTTCGATACCAATGTGTGCAGGCAACCATTGCAAAAATATGTTTATGTTACACTGCCTCCTGTCAATTATTGATCGTATAATAATAAAAGAATTTTGGTTACCACAAAAATTCGAAGTTCGCTTATTTAATGGGGAAAGCGCCCTCGTCAAATTGTGACGAGTACAATGTCCCAGAAGATGAATATCATATTTTGATGGAATGACTGCGGATTGAGGCTGAGAGATTTAGAATCAAATACCAATATGATATAGATGTGCATGTTTTAGGGGCATGTAATAGTATTCTTGCTTTCCCAGCCAGTGAGGAAGCAAGAATACAATACAGATTAGTATGTTTATGTATGAAACGTAGATCATAAGATGTAGATTGAAAATCCGATGAGGGTGTCATATTCACTGTGTGAAAAGACCCTCTTCACTAAATAGTATAAAACAAAATCGCGTTCTCTGTCCCTATGTCCCTTTGTACGCTTAAATCTTTTAAACTACTCAACGGATTTTGATGCAATTTTTTATTAGATAGAATGGTTAAAGAGGAAGGTTTATATGTATATAACATCATGCTACGACCAACAGGTGCGGAGCAGGAATGAAAAATGTTGCAAAAACGGGGTCACGCACACGAAGTTGCGCGGATCACCTAGTTAAAAAATAAAAATAAAAGAAAATCTGTATCACTCGTTTTCTTCACTATTGCTAAACGTCGATCACGTATCTTTTACATAACACGAGGACAAACTAACAAAAGAAACACATTCGCGTAATGTTGAACTTGGTAGCGATTGGTGATTCAACATAAAAGAGAAAATTGCAACCTTGGAAAAGAGCTGCAGTCTGCATTATTTATAGTTTAGTTACCTACATGATGTAAAGCGATTTAACTACTGTATTGGGACTGATGTGGTTTTTCCAAGCAACAATATGGGGTCCTTGAAGAAAATCATTCGCGTGTTTGAAATGTCTTTTTTTGAGCGAAAATGTCCTCCCATCGCTATATACCTACTTAATACTCTAGTAATTTTTAACATGTTTTAACGTGTTAAAATGAAAATCGCGGTAGCCTAGTGGTATGGGTAATGGACTGCTGAGACGAGGTCTCGGGTTCGATCCCAGGTTTAAGCATGGCACACACCTATGACTCGATGCTTTTCGAAGTTATGTGTGTATTTATCGCAGGCTTATAAGTGCCCGGTTAATGACAATAGGCTCGCCACCTATTACATTGGGACCTAAACATAAACTGGTGAAATGTGGGTGCTACCACCTCTGCCTACCCCTTCGGGGATATAGGCGGGATATTACATAAAAAAAAAAAAATTAACAATATTTATATAAATAAGTAAAAAAAAAGTCTAGTGGTATAAGTAATGGACTGCTGAGACAAGGACTCGGATTCGATCCTAGGTTTACCATGGCACACACCAATGACTTTTCGGTGCATTTCGAAGTTATGTGTGTATTTATCGCAGGTTTATAAGTGCCCGGTTAATGGCAATAGGCTCGCCACCTATTACATTGGGACTTAAACATAAACTGGCGAAATGTGGGTGCTAGCACCTCTGCTAACTCCTTCGGGGTGATTTGTGATTTTATGTTATGTTATGCTTCTAAAGTAAGTACAGACAACTATTAGGTAATCTGTGCTACAGGCTAACTCCTAAAAAAACTGCGTATGTACTTTATGAAATACATTATTGTTATCTCGAGTTTCGGTTAACGGCCACAGTTAATTACGAATCTAATAAAAATTCTGAAGATATAAGATAACATGTTCGTTGTCAGATGTCAAGTTAGATTCAAATTTAAAAAAATCTACATCATTTCTAAAGCCACACATTTATTTCATTATCATATTTATAAACGTACAGAAGCCGAGAAAATAGAATTAAATTATGTTTTTAATCCAGACTAATGTAAACTATATGTAATATGTTTAGTAGGACATATTTACTCTATATCTATGTGTGAAATGTTAAAGATATCTTTCACTTATATTTATTGAATAGAAAAAATACATGTCAGAACTTAATTAATCATACACTCATCGAACACAGCAAAGATTATGTCGTGCCAAATAACCCACCCCGTATCGTTCCCGGCGCAAAGGTGGCCATGATGCAGGCCGCGTTGCCTCGTTGAATCGCAATGGCCATCCTTTGCCCCAGGAACGAGCCGGAGCGGGAGTTACCGCCTTGATCGTGGATACGGCGGCCAATTTCCGCGATCAACCTCTTTGTCTCCGACCCCCAACTGCCCATAGTCTCCACCGCAATAGGCACAAAATAATATTGTGGCTCCATTGCTGCGTATTTCGCCCTTTTCCTAGTCGCAGCAAATGTTAAATAAACTTTAAATATTTTCGCGGTACCTATCTACTGATGCATAATGTTGACACCCTGCGCTCGTTAATCCTTGCGCGTGCGACGCTTACTGATGCGCATGCGTCGACGTAGACCTACGTTATACAGTGACATCATAAATCTTCGCGAACTATGTGTCACTTTGTACACTAAACGGAATATATTTTCAACATGTTACGAACGCGACGGTACATTTTCTGTCTTTATGCAAGTCTGTCCTTTTGCGAATCTGGGATTTTGCTATTCTGGGATTTTGCGTATCTGTCCTTTTGCTACAAACCCCAATATACGTATGTATATGAGAAGAAATGACAGCAATATTGTAAAAAAGGTCCAAAGTATGAATGTAGAGGGCTTCATCACCGGAGGTCGGCCCAAAAAAAGATGGATGGATTTTGTGAAAGAAGATATGGCAAAGAAGGTAGTGACTGAGGAAATGACATCCGATAGGAATGTGTGGAAGAAAATGACATGTTGCGCCGACCCCAAATAATTGGGACGAGGGCAGGAAGATGATGATGATGATACGTATACACAGTGATTTTATAGTGGTTTCGGAAAAAGATTTTTTTTTTCGGTAGCAAAATCGACTGGAAGTTTTAATTTTGAAAAAAAAATAATTACTTTGTTATGGCACTAATGTGCAGGTGAACAGAAAAATGTATGGGACAATTAAAAAAAAATTTTTTTCGCCAATTTAGCACTTCCTTACGATTTTACTATCGAAATTGTGGCCAAAATCTTTTTTTTCCAAAACCACTATTAAATCAACCGGTATATAACTTTTAGTGAGTATTGAAAGATATCTGGTAGTTGTAAGCAGTTTTAATATTTGTTAGTCTCTTTCTCCTAAAGTTTTCTAATAACTCACCAAAAAGTTGGGCTCGTCCGGGATTTGAACCCGGGACCTCTCGCACCCTAAGCGAAAATCATACCCCTAGACCAACGAGCCGATTAGTAAAAAAATAAAAAGTACATTATCTATACACTGAAATATTGATAACAGATACAATAAAATTAATAATAAGCCATAAAAAATAATCTTCCGATAATTTCGACTAGTTATTGGTCTTCTGTTACAATTAAAGACAGAATAGTAAAAGCATACCGCACCTTTTTCCATAATACACGATGTTATGGAAACATTACCAAAATCAAAAACATACTAGACTGACCATGTTAACAAAATTGGGCTACTTTTTTTGCGGGACAGCACTTTTTTTGATAGGTACTAGATTATATTGTGTATTTATCGCAGGTTTATAAGTGCCTCGGAGAGCACGTTAAGCCGTCGGTCCCGGTTGCCATACAAACATCTATGGCAGTCGTTACGGGTAGTTGGAGCCCTCAAAAGTCCAACCAGCCTAACTTGGAACTTCAATATCGCCATTGCTCATTAGACCATTGGTTGTGGAGGTCAGATGGCAGTCGCTTCACGGAAAAATATCGAAGTTCAGCCGCATCACAGTTAGACTGGAAAGCCGACCCCAGCTGCGTTGGGAAAAAGGTTCAGGGATTGATGACTAGATACCGTAATTTTTAAGTTCTTTTATTAGAACAATTCATGAAATAATACTGTGTTAAGGGTTTACAAATCAGGGTACCCACCAAAAAAAGTATTACTTACAATAAAAAATAATAAGTACCCCAATTTTGTTTAGCTGATCAGCAATAGGTACATGGTGTTTTCAGGAGCATGCCTCTAATACCCAGTATACACGAATAGCATCTTTTTTCCCGTGCGGAAATTTCTATGGATATGCAATTTCTGTTTGATAGTACAAAATCTGGTCGGTTGCGAATCTGGTGAATCGAGAATCTGGTAAATCACGAATCTGGTAAATTGCGAATCTGGTGAACTGCTTCTGAGGGGATGTCAGCGAGGCTGTTATGTGGAACTCGAATTCGGCCTCTGTGTGTGTGTGGCGGTAGTGAACGCGACTGCTACGCAGGAGGCGCTAGTTTAACCCCTACTCAGTGAAAAGATTTTTATGCATGAATATGTCTATTTGCACTGGTCTTCTGGTTAAGCCGTCGGTTTCGGCTGCCATACGAACATCTATGGCAGTCGTTACGAGTAGTTGGAGCCCTCGAAAGTCAGCATAGCTTATCTACAGAACTTCTATATCGCCAATTTGGTTTTAGAACACCGATGGCAGTCCCTTAACAGAAACATCGAAGTTCAGCGGCATCTCAGTTAGACTATAAAACCGACCCCAAAATAATATATACGTTTAGTCGTAGCACCGGAATCCATTATCATAGCCAATCCAAACATCTTCACAAATTATACAGGATGTAAGGGAAACACTACCGAAGCCGAAGGCACAATAAAAAAAAAATAAAAAAAGTATTGCTTGCTGAAAATTAATTACTTAATTATTAATATAAGAGATTTTGACAATCTATTTGTACGTAATGAGAATACTCATCTTAGAGGACACCATCTGAAGTTGTGCACCACATTCTCTAACAACAACCCGCACAAGCACTTTATAACCAACAGAGTGGTCCGAATGTGGAACAAGCTTCCGGAATATGTAGTGTCGGCTGACAGCGCCACACAGTTTAAAATTAGATTGGATGCATACAAATTAACTGGCAAATAAATCAGTATAAGAGAATCTGGATACGGGCGTTATCAGTCGTAACGACTGCCTGCCTGTTAAAATATAATAATAATAATAATAATAATAAAACTGAATTGGGAATAGGCTTAGAGAATGACGAAACAAAACAGCTAGCAATAAATGTGTATGACGTAACAGGTGTCGTATGTCGTAATATGACGTCACTCAGTTTATTTTTATAGCACAGGTGTAGTGCAAACAGTCTTACGTGCTTCATCAATGATTATGTCATTGACAGGTGAAAATGCAGTAAAATCGATACGATCTATGTGCTTAGGCAGGGTTGTGATTAACAGATTTAAAGCGTCGGTAAGATACACCACGATGGCAACTAGAAAATGCCGTCGATTCGATGGAAGAAGAAGTATCGGTAGCATTAAAAAAAGTAATACGTTTGACAAGGTGTGGAATGAACTCCCTGCTATTTCTTCAAGCGACTAACATGTGGGATCGTTTAAAATTGGTATTAGAAGGTTTCTACAGGATTGACAGTATGACACACCTGGTAATATACTGTCAATAAGGTAAGCCGAGAGCTTGTCCTAAATAAAACTGGGAACGTTAATCCTATTTCTCTATTTTTTATCGTCCAAAAATCCTCACCAATACTAAACCCCTTAACGGTACCAGTTGGGAAGGTAATGCCGACTAAAAGTAATATAGTTTTTGATAGGTGCATTACAAATATCATGACAAGTCATAATCAATTTAACGACCCTCTAGTGAATCAAAAAAGCAGTTCCTCTCCCCTTACTTATCGTCTATTAGTAACTGTGACCTTCAGCAGTTGCAGGACTTATATTAATACAAATTATAATCTATTCTTGCGCCACATTTCAACTAAATACGTTTAGTCGTAGCACCGGAATCCATTATCATAGCCAATCCAAACATCTTCACAATTTTTTATACAGGATGTAAGGGAAACACTACCGAAGCCGAAGGCACAATAAAAAAAAAATAAAAAAGTATTGCTTGCTGAAAATTCTGCGTACCAGTAGTACTACCATGGGCCTTCGGCTTCGTGAATGTTTTTCCTTCGCAATATAATATTAGTTAGTAGGAAAAATACAAAACCACTCTCCATATCCTACCACACCGTAAGAGGCAACCCTGCCTATGTAGGACTATCTTCCATTCATTATGAATGAGGATAAGGTGTGACATATCAGACTTTTAAAACAGTTTTTTGTGTTAGTCGGTTGTGGACACTGCAATTTCTTCGTGATTTATCATTAACATTATTATGTTAGAATACGTTAACTAATTGTGGACGGATTCCCTCGCCAATTCTCCCGGTTGTATCCAAAGCTTACTTTATATATTTTTATAGTCCAGGGTCCTCCACTCATGATGTTTATGACGAAATGTATGTCAATCCCATACATTTATCATTCTATTCTTTTTATTCTTCTGTCTAATCGACGGCATTTTTGAGTTGCCATCGTGGTGTAGTAATTAGTTTCACGGTAGGTAGATAGGTAGGTAGGATGCTCGGGTCCTCGAGTCGCTACTCACGGAGAGGACCCGAGCATCATTCTATTCTATAAATGTATTAGGACTTGTCTAGATGGGCAGATAAGTTTAGTTGAGATACATTGTAAAGTTTTGCCTATGCGCTTTCCAGTCCTAATGCCGTATTTA
The DNA here is from genome assembly GCA_963691645.1 of Pelosia muscerda. Taxonomy (NCBI): domain Eukaryota; kingdom Metazoa; phylum Arthropoda; class Insecta; order Lepidoptera; family Erebidae; genus Pelosia; species Pelosia muscerda. Next base: position 14,629,820 of record OY829109.1, on the reverse strand, counting down.
CAGTCTTTGGGTCTTTAGTTGCCTGAGGTGTGATAGTATCGAACATATTCAACGCACACCGGCAGACCCCGGGCCCTCTCTTACGAAATGACCACCTTCAATAAATTCTTAGCCTATGCTCTATCCTATATTAAAAATCTGTCCTTCATAGTTATATAAAGGGACAGACAGTACGGACACTGATTTAGTACCTAAGCATTAGCCTGAATCTAAATGACATTGTACAATAATGTTCAATCATCGTTCTTATTCTCTGAGTCTATTCCCAACTCAGTTGGGGTCGGCTTTCTAGTCTAACTAAGATGCGGCTGAACTTCGATTTTTCCGTGAAGCGACTGCCATAGGACCTCCACAAATAGCAAATATCATATATCAAAGTTCTGTTGTTAGGCTAGTCGGACTTATGAGGGCTCCAACTACTCTTATCGACAGCCATAGATTTGTATAGCAACTGGGATCGATGGCTTAACGTGCTATTCGTGGCACGACCAGACCAGCGCAAATAGCCATATTCATACATACAACGTAGCAATCTTGTTCACTACCGCCACGCCACAGAGGTGTTTTATTTTATATTTTTCAGACGTTGGAAGTATAGTCTACAACATAAACTGCATCACTAACTATGCTACTTCAGAATGCCTCAATTTCTACATCCTAGCACTTAGCATATCGAGACCAACAGTCGTAAATAACAACACATTTGAAAGGGACTGAATTCCCACAGCTCCATAGATCTAGATTCTATTAATACGTATTTAAAATGTCTTATTTGATTTCAAAATTGTAAGCGAATTTGAGTTTTGATAAAGAACAGATAAAGTTGATTTTGTCGTTAGGTCGTTTATCAATTGACATGCGAAGAATGCCTCGATGCTCTACTTTCCAGTGTCTCAAGGATTTTATTGCTAAAAGCTGCTGTTTGGTTTATAATGATGGTGTCCTGCAAGGAAGCAATATATTTTAAGTTTTTTAATACTTAACTAGGGTGTACGGAGTCCTGCAAAGACCTTCAGGGTCCAAGCTAATCACTACACATACACTTACGAAGGTCAGATGATTGTTATTCCTGTAAAAGTCAATATTTTTTTTATTTGGTGAGTACATAATTATTTTTTTTCTATTTATCCCTTTTTAAGGAATATTAGTAACCGATGTTAACAAATAGTCGGCCTAACCAGTAGTAAGGAGTGCACATCGGTAGTGCAATGGCGAGATTCAAACCCGGGACTTGATCGGAAGGCAGACTCCTCAATCACAAAGTTACCGACGACGGACGCTTCAAATTCTTTCTTGGTAATATTGATGCTTTTAAGATAAAAATAAAAATAATCGTAAGACATGGGGTGTTACGATTATTTTTATTTCGCATCAAGTGTCATTTCGTCGGTCATTGTTTCGCAATGTAGTTATAGTGCAATAAAATAGATTGCAAACCGCACCCATCAAAGCAAGTAATAGACTGATAAACAATACCCTCCTTTGCGTCGCGCAGTCGGGTAAAAAAGACTTCTTACCCGAGGGTAGATGTAGTAGATGTAGTGCAATATTCCGCAAGTGCGAAAAGGACCAAACCTCGACACGTGTTTCGCTTCTACACGAGGTATCTTCAGGAGCACTCTCAAGCGCTGACATCTTAAACTTGGTCTACACTATCACTGACATTTTAAATTTGGTAACGCGATTATAAAGGAGTATGTGGGTCTGGTAAAGTTTACACTAGTATTAAACATTCTACAAAACAGCGACTAACGAATTGTCCCTTGTCTAGGGAGACTGAATGCATAGTTAGTCTATATATCTAAATATTAAGTAAGAATCTGTCGGGAGGTCAGGACTAGGGTCAGGACAATAAATGTCAATGACGCTAACTGTATTTGTAACTCCGTACAATGTTATACAGACTGTCATAAGACTTTAGATTCTTAACGAGTATACAGTTCACACGAAGTCGTGAGTTACCTTACGAACCTAGATCTCAGATTCTTACAGTGACATAAAGACCTTACAATTATAAAATTATTATACAACATTCTTTAGTTCAAGGACACAAGACAGCCTCCGTGGCGTGGCGGTAGTGCACGCGACTGCTACGCACGGGGCGTGGGTACAAACCCCGCTCAGTGCAAAAAGTTGTATGTATGAATATGGCTGTTTGCACTTTTCTGCACTCGATTACTTTCCTTATAAAAAAGAAGACATAGAATTAGTCTATTTTATTAACTTTATTTATGTTACTTTTGGTTAAATTAGACATAGGCTGTCAAAGGATATGTAGATATAGATCTATAGGATATAGATAAGAGATATAGATTATAGATCTTGAGGTATTCAGGAACCGTTGGAGCCCACTGTACCCGCTTAAGCGTTTTAATTTACATGTTTTCCTTTTTTTATACCACTTAGGTGGCAGACAAGCACACGGCCCACCTGATGGGAAGTGGTCACCGTGGCCTATAGACGTTTGCAATACCAGAGGCGCCACACACGTGCTGCCTACCCTGTAGAAACCTTCTAATGCCCTTCTTGAAGAATATTGTAGCCGATGGGGAAAACCACGGCGTGTACCTTTTATACTTTCATAATATATCTATGGTATCGGATGTTCTCAATCGAAGAGCGGTGGGTCACTAGTACCTATGGTGGTAACCTCTATGTCAATTACAAAACACAAAACCAGGACAGTTGGCAGCGCATCAAAGGTGACAGCGCAGCCTGATTTAATCACAGTTAATTGAAGTTTTCATTAAACATACTTAGGTACAATGACGTTTCTTTCCTATTGGGGTAGGCACATGTTTCCACTTGTTACGATCTTTTTTTTATCGTGTGAAAAATCAGCACAAATACTCCCCTGTCAGAGTCAGTTGGGGAGGATATGACAGACTCAAACTGACTAAAACGCTCGCCATCTTTGTGTATTTGGCCGCCAGGGGTGAAATAGTAGCAAACATATCCCTCGCACTCCGGCAGACTCTTCGGATGTGGGGACCACAGTATCTGGCCTAGGGTGGTAACAGGGGGCTCCACCCCTCAGGCCAACGCTCATGGAGGACAAATGTCATTTTACTACCTCTGACGCACTAGACGACATAGCACATACTCGAGAAATACAGTCTTAATACACATACTGACGCTTGCATCGCATCAGTGTGATTCTTTTGTTTTTTCATGAGCGAAATCCGCACGGATACTAATCCCACCGGCGCCGGCGACGGAGTTTATGTCGAACTCAAACCGACTAAGACGCACGCCGGCTCCACCCGTCACTCCCAGGCCCGCAGGGCGTGTAGACCCGGAGAAGGCATTATGGACCGGAACCATATTCACATACCTAACACATTCTAGAAAAATTTGGCCTTTATGGTTCCTAAAAAGATTATTTTTTTCTTTTTGAGTTTCAGAACTTTAGAAACACATGATTACCTTGAAAAAGATGCTCTGTCTACATATTAAACATCAAATTCCTCGTAGTGCTCCGGTAGCAGACCATTGGTAATTGTACGACACATTTGTATCGCTGCTCAACATTTTTACATAATCGTGTAAAATTTGTGCTTTGTTCGTACGAATCAAAAATACAAAGGGTCGTATGTATTTCACGTTTTATTGCACAATTGCACAATATATCGGAGCGCTGTCTCCGCTTTATCCAAAGATGTCAATTGAGTAACTGGAACCATAATTCTGGTCTTAAATTATCCAAACCATTGAATAGTATGCTATTCTCAATTTTATAGAAGTCTAATCGGCTTGGCTTCACCCGTGGCATATTTAGGCATACTTTGCAGGTGTAATGTGCCCGCAATTTAATTCAAATAGTATAAGTACGGTGACGGAAAGAATTCTCTAATGCTTTTCTTGAAGAATCCCATATTGTGGGGTTCTTTAAGAAGAGCGTTAAAAGATTATTTAGGATCGGTGGCATAGGCCACGGTAACCACTTTTCATGAGGTTGGCCGTCACCTTTAAAGCTCATGGTACGTACGATGATCTTCTCACTTCCTAATTGTTGCCTATTGTGGCGATAAAGCCACCCTTTGTACAACAATTGTATAAAATATATAGCATAACATATCATGAATTCACGCCTATATCCCCAAAGGGGTAGGCAGAGGTGCTAGCACCCACATTTCGCAAGTTTATGTTTAGGTCCCAATGTAATAGGCGGCGAGCCTATTGCGATTAACCGGGCACTTATAAACCTGTGATAAATACATACATAACTTCGAAAATTATCGAACAGTCATTGGTTTGTGCCATGGTAGAACCTGAGATTGAATCCAAGACCTCGTCCATTACTCATACCATTAGGGTATCCATAAGTATAAATATATTTTTCTTTAAAATTTTATACAAATAAAGTGTTATTCTATTTTATTCTATGCGAATCTTCTTTCCAAAGAATTTGTCTAATGTTTACCTGCATAGAACTTCAGCTTTGTTACCTATTTGACAATACTGTTTGCATCACATAATTCAATTCTAAATACTAAAATAATAGTCTAGATTTAAATGAAACCAGTATAACAGTTGCATCACATGGTCGGCACCTAGCCATCTAGTGTACCTAAGTACCTTCCATAAGTACAATGTTCCACTCTATTGTGCAATACTGAATACGGTAGGCTATTTTACTCGCTAATTACACCATAAAACAAGATTGTCTGTGAATAGTTATACTAAGCTCTTTAATATAACATGGCATATTTCGGAGCGGAGCTAAATATTCCGGGCAATTATACTTAAGTAAATTGGAAGGAATAGGCATGATGACAAGACTTTCCTACACAGGACAACACGTGCGGGGCTTAGATGTCACCCGCATACGGAATATTCCATCAAGAACCAAGCGGTTCGGTGAATCTTTCCTCTGCCGCACCATTAAGTCTTGGAATTCCTTGCTAGCTCACGTGTTTTTATCTTCCTACTTAAAGATTCAAGTCCTTTACCTCAAAATATTTTGAAATTGTCAGATAACCCATTCACGTCGTAATTAATTAATATCCTTTACAATATATAAATGCCGACGATAATTAATCATACAGCTTTTAGAACCAGACAACCGTTGTCAATTATCTAGTCCATATATATAAATAAATAAATAAAATTGAAGTGTATGTTTGTTTTGAAAAAATAAAAATAAACTACATTTTTTAAATAATATTTTTTATTTTTTTACAAACTAATAAATACTAAAAAATAACTTTTGTATGTTAATCTGTCTTTCTGCCTGTCTGTTTTAAAAAATATCCGAAATAATTGAAGCTGTAATGAAAATCTCGGCTGGTTTCATTTCAAGATTTAGATTTTCTTATGGTCCCAAAAAATCAAATCAAAGTTATACTTGTAATGTATTACTTACTTGCAATACAACACGCGGTGTATACTGGTATACATAATATGCTGTTACATTTAAACTGGTGGTTTAAATTTTGCTAAAGAATATATTAATGTAATGTACCTATTAAACAATAAAATAAGTACACGCGGACGAATTCGTGGGTAAAGTAAGTATTAAATACAACAAGACTACTGACCAGTATAGATGAGCTCGTACAATGTTTGGAAAGGGTTTATTAATGATGCAAATTGTACGGACGATCTATATCGATAGGTCAGTTAATATTGGTCAGGGAAGCTATTCAAATGTGTCGCAGTGAAAGTTTGACATGAGATATTTGGAAATAAAACTAGTGTTGCGATACGTTTGGTATTATTTTATCATTTATACAACTCGTGAAATGCTTGTGGCTAAGCTACCTAGGAGCGGTTGTCATTTGGATGGATAACCGTTAATGAGATTTCTTCTGAGCGCTTCTGTGCTTCGGAGGATACCTTAAAAGTCGGCTGTCAATAGTCGTTCAGTTAAGATGGTGGTTTTTATAGGTGAAAGCCTATTTATTCATGTCATGAAATATTTCAACATAATTTTCGCCTAATTACAGAATCACCGGGCGGGTTTTCTCCGTCAAACGACCAAAGGGGTCGATAGAAGAAGCCTATATTCAACAGTGAATCATGATGAATTTTCACTAACTTTAAGGCCACACAAATAAATACATTGAATTGCATAGGTTTGAGTATTTCCGTCATTCGAAAATCTGAGGCACGGGATCATACATCTATGGTATTCAGTAAGTGGAGTTGAAACCCTAAAAAGGTTCACAGCCGGTCTAACTGCAGCACTTATCGGTGTCAAATGGCAGGCAAAGGCTTCGGGTGCGACCGGTCTTAAAGATAGAATGTTCTACTCACTTTTAAATTTTGCATGATGTTTGGTTAGCGTAACCCAGGTTTAGGAATGTTAGGCCTCTTTCTTGTAGAGCGCCTCCTTGTTGTTTTTACCCGACTGCGCGACGCAAAGGAGGGTATTGTGTTTATAATGATAAGTACGCTTGACAGAGAACTAATAAAGGTAGTATGATTCCGACTGTCTTTGGTTTCACTTGTTTCATACTCATTCCTGGTATACCCGGGTAAACTTCACCCCACCCGCAGTCCTCTGAGTTGTGACAACGCATACTCCAATCAGCTTGTAACTACGGCTAGTGCAACCTGGCCGAAACATGAAAATGAAAAGGTAAATTAGTGTAATTACCATTATGATCGCGTTAATACCCGGTTTACGCTAACCGAAGGATGTTCTGCTTAAAAGTATTTTATGAAAGGTTTTTTTAGATGTAACGTGTTTGGTAACTTGGAATGTGTTAAGCTACTTTTGAGGGCGAAATATGTGTGTTAATTAACAGCCATATCGAACTTGGTTGTTGAACTGTAGGCGGAAATTAACACCTCTAGTATTTCAAAAACTGTTTCTATTCTCAGGTAGTATGGAGCAAGCTTATCCTAATTATCACAACGTAGGGCCCTATTGCATCCCCGCGGCGGCGGCGCAAAATGCGCCTCCCCATACCCGGGGGCTAGTTGGGGACACCGTGGTCCCTACACCCGACGGGGGTCATCTCGAAGAGAAGGCCCCGGGTCTGCCGGAGTGCGAGGGATATGTTGGCTACAACCTCACCTCCGGCAAATGAAGATCCAAAGACGGCGTGCGTTTTAGTCGGTTCGAGTCCGACATAACCTTCCCAACCGGCTCCGGTGGGGGGGTATCCGTGGAGATTTTTCGCACGATAAAAAAAAAAAAAAAAAAAAAGGGCCCTATTGCATCCGATGCCTTTACCTTGGAGCCCAGGATGTAGTACATATCGTATCTTTTTGGGTTTCCACTTCGCGCGGTCTTGTACGTCGCTGGTAATGATAGGTACTATTGGCGCATATCATCCTTCTTGGAAGTCAAATCAGTACTTCCTGGGTCTAACCCTCCAACCGGGACTCGGTGTACAGCCACACATAATAATACCTATAAGATAAAATTACGATAACATTAAACAACTTTTAATTCCCGTACAATTCATTCTGAAAAAACGCAAATTAAGCATTCCAAGTTATTTGCATTCACACTGAAACCCTCTATAAGTAATAAACACATTTATAATGAGTTTTAAATGTGTTCATAAGTCTTCCTAACCAATGGTATGTACACATATTATAGTGTTATACACACATTTTGATTTTGATTTTGATTTTACTCATACCTGCGTGTGTGTATAACTAAATGAATAGTTTCATTTTTATTAGGGTGTATGGATGAATAAAAAATACTTTATTCACTTGTATTCACTATAATCATTCCGATAAATATTAATCATTATTTACTCGTAAATAGAATTGTACTGCAATTTTAGCCGTGTAGGTATCTGAACATGATAACCCATGAGAATATCACAATAAAAAGTAACCAAGTTACTTACAGGTTACTTTTTTAAACGAAATCAAATCTAATCATATCAAACTTCATTTCAAAGAATATGGTTTTATAATATTTATACATAGGTTTAGCATATTCTGTCGTGTGGTGCTAAAATATAATATTACAGGAAACAGAATGATAACAAATAAACTAAACATTAATTAGGAATATAAAATAGGAAAGACCCAATGTTAAAAAAGTAGAAATATTATAAAATCAGTGAAGTATCAGCCATATTAAAAAAAACAACTTCGACAAGATTAGAGCAATGGATTAAAGAACGTTAATGAAGAAGCAAGATAATCGACACATAGACTGTAGCAATATACCTCTGTTGCATGTTGATAATACTATCACAAGATACGAAACATATTCAAGTTTAAAAAGCCATAGTCACGCCTTGTCAGCTAAAGCTGTGTCTTGTAAACAGACGGCACAGGGGCTTTAGCCGAAATGCATCAGTTCCGAATCTACATTCGTCATCGCTCTGAAAATGTATGGGAGTGACATTTGTTGTCGGAATCGGATCACATGACATTCGATAACAAATGTCACTCCATTTTCAGAGCGATGACGAATGTAGATATGGAACGAATGCATTTCGACTAAAGCCCCTGAATCCTTATCTCTTCTCCCCATTCCCCTCTGCAGCGTTGCCAGCAAGAGGGTGACTCCTTTATCGACACTTTCATCAGTCATAAGTGGTATAAAACAAACAAAATAGTACTACAAATTCCAGAAAAACACCATAAACCCCATGACCAACTTTACACGCAACATTAGCAAAAGTGTCGCAAATACCGCGTTTGGTGTTAAACCCAGTGGACAATAGTGGGGTGTATCGCTCTATATATAAATGGTAGAGGTGCTCACCACATATCAGTGGCACTTAACCGTTCGTTCAGTACCGTGCAGTGTTTATTTTGGCACTATGAAGGCTTACGTAAGTCTTATTGTGTAATTTTTGAACGGAAAATGATAAAGAAAAAAATAGGTTAATTGTGTGTGAATTGTAATTAATTTTAGATTAATTGAGATTGGATATTAATTTAGATATTAGCTTAGACTTTAGTTTGTGAGTATCTGTGGTGGTAGTGAACGCGACTGTTACGCAAGAGGTGCGGGTTCGATTCCCGCTCAGTGCAAATTTTTGTGTGCGTGAATATTATAACGTTTGCATTAGTCTGGGTGTCTCTATGTATAATCTCTATGTATGTATTTACAAAAAAAAGCATGTTTATCCGCGTTCTAGAAACCATACCACAAGATAGACTATGCGTACCATGGGTCTAGGTGGCGTTGTGTAGGTTGTCTTAGTTCTAGATAGAATATTTGAGAGTAGAATGTACCAAAAAAATGTTTGTGAGAAAAGGAATAAAATAAAACTCACTTATATAAAATTACGTTTGTGGTCATACCTTTTAGTATCAACAGCTGTAACACACTTTCGATCGAATGAGACGTGTGCTTGTCTGCCACCTAAGTTGCATAAAAATTTGCAGGTACTCCGTTGTCCTAAAAATTTGACTTAGTGAAATATAAAAATAGCTTATAAACATTAGCGTGATAATTAGAATGGAGTTAATAGCTTTCTAAATTTTGAATAAATATAATTGCAAAAAATAATAATAATATAATAATAACAATAATAATGATGACCTAGTAATTCAATTATGACAAAACCAGTATAATTATGACAAGAAGCAGTATTGGAATCCTAAATGACCTAAACCTGCTTATTTATTGCAAATCCTGTAAGGGTAGGCCAAGGTGCACATTTCGAATCACATCGATGATTTTCGCACAAACGTAATAGAGAGTGATTTTGCTGTCAAGTAGGTACTTTTTCATCGATTGTGTGTTCAATATCGGGTTATCGGAGGCTATTGCCTTACCTATTCTTGTAGTCAAGTTCTTCGTTCTTCGTTCAATCTCTTTCTATAAGAGTCGTATACTCTTATGGGAAGATATGATAAACACGAAGATTGGTAGTTTAGTGTAAGTATCTGGATTTCACCTTTCGAATGTTGAAATTAAAGGAAATTTTAACATAACATATTGAAATCGTCGTTACGGGAGGGTAGTATCTACCACTCAACTACTGTTTAACAATCTTAACGATAGTAGTGTAGTTATAGATGTTTATAACCGGGACCAACGGCTTAACGTGCTCACTGTGGCTCGACCAGACCAGTGCAAATAGCCATATTAATGTATATAACTTTTTGCTTTGAGCGGGGATCGAACCCGCGACCGTGCGTAGTAGTCACGTGCACTACCGCTACACCACGGACAATGTGTAACAAATATAATAATATAATGTTACTATATGATTATTATTATATTACGTTCTTAAATTTTAACAGTCTTGAAAATAATCACCAACATTGATCATCTCAGATAGACAGAGGCAGTCAAGCTGAGTGGCACCATTGTAAAACTCTACATGTTTGAAATGGTGACTCGACTATCTCTTTAATGAGACTTTGCCTTTAGCTTACCATCAAGCGAGATTAAGTAATTGACGTGCCCTAATGAAAAAGACGAAATTATTGTAGATCGCTCCAACATTTCCGGAAGATGCAATTTTATAGAAGCAAATCAAAGTATCTAAGTGGTTGTCGATATAACAATATTCATACAAAGCTGTTCATTTTTTTATGTGAAATTATTATCCCGTTCTAGGGATAAGAGTTTAGAAAAAGCCTTTGCTATTCCAGAATATAAATTTATCACTGTATTAAATTTCCACCACAAACATTCAAAAATCTGGACAGACTTTCAATGTTTAGTAACACCCACATCAGTGTAAATAAACATATTAATGCATGCAAATAATTGCATTGAAATGGAATCGAAACCTCTTGCGTAGCAGCCACGTTCACTACCAACACGCCACAGGCGCGTCAACCTATTACCATCTTATCTACTCAAAATCAACCGTATGATTCATTTATGAATCTTTGAATCGAATAAAAATATTTAAATTTTTTCCATTAATCACCATTATCATTTTGTTAATTTCGATCGCACCTGATGCCCTCAGGCAGGTCCTCGTAGTCTGGGGTCCGCTTGCCGACTTCTACTTCTCCACTTCGTACAGTCTTGGTCATTCATTTGGAGACCATTTGGAAATTCGGGGTAAATAATGGGGAAAATTGGAAAGCGTATTCCTATTTCCTATAAGTAATTTGCGACACTCTATCTCCTCTGGTAAGAAGTATTTTTACTTGCTTTGAAGGTACGGTTAGGCATTCCTTTCTATGACAATTAGTAATATTTTGCTACCGCTATCGTTGGGCTTGTTAAACCGTGAGTGAGTGGTGTGTAACAATTATATATTTTCTGATTTTTTAACAGTCCTGAAAATAATATAATATATCGATATCAAACTGTGTATAGTTATATTACCATGTACCCAATAATGTCCTTATTATCTTAGATATATTGTTCACTAGTCTATTTTTATCATAACGCTATCCTTAGAAGAACAAAGTGTGCGAGTGACATACCATACACAAAACCTAGACCCAAAAACGGCGTGCGTTTTAGTCCGTTCGAGTCCAACATAACCTTCCCAACTGGCTCCGGTGGGGGTTATACGTGGGAATTTTTTGCACGAATAAAATAAGGCGTGAGAAATTGATAAAGTACATAAACCGTGTAATAATTATTTATAAATCAAATTCAAAACTTTGACAGAAATATATTTAGCAGTGCCCTCAATGTCTCTACACTATAGTTACAAGTTACTGCCACTGACATTTTAAATTCGATAATGCGGTAATGAAGGAGTCTATAGGTCTATTTAAGCAAGTAATTTTTTTATCGTTATACCTCCATTTTATCCATTTAGCCCATACATATGACGCAACACCAACATGTTCTAGTCCACGCCAACATATGGGAATGTGTTAGTAACGAACAGTTACATAACAAGACTTTTTATCCATAACCTTTTCCTGATTGACTTGCCTCTAAATAGGACAAGATCTGCTTTCTTCGAGATCCAATGAGACATATTCTAGTGAGCCATGTTATATACTTGTTGTGTAATTAAGTTATTTACACGGTCTATATATTCGTTTCATTTGTCGGTGAGATATTTTATTTGTAAAGAGCATGGTCGGTCTAAAAGGAATGCAATTTCATTTTTCAAATGAGATTTTTTTACTTGGAAAACAATTAAATACTTGAAAAAAGTGCATTAATTTCTAAGAGGAAATTTTTCCCTCGGACTCCGGAATCCATGAAGCCAATTTTCAAGTTTACCATAAATTCTACACGTTAGCCACGACAAATTTGTTTCCGTGTGTTTATCGCCTCCGAGATCCGGTAGTAGAACAGTACGTGTGGTTGGATTTTAGGTGTCTTGAAAACACTTTATTCTGTATCCAACAACAAAGTATCGTAAACCAAAACAATTATAAAACGTGAGCACATTCACAGTTATACATCATGTTGTTCTAATAGCCAAAACATGATCAGCTGTTTAACATTCAGGTGATATCACGAAATTTCGTTTTTGTTGACCCACCTTGCATGCTGATGAAGCCGATGGAGTCATATCACGCAATAAAGTAAAAGTAATCGAGTGCATTGTCTTTGAATCGATATGTGATTCGACAGAGTATCTAGACGATTTTGGCAATGTTATTGTTCCGACTTTTGCTTTTACTAGTTTGCATACGTTTAATTTTTCATTCATTGTCAATGACAGCATGAATCATGATTGCATACGAACGAAGGTTATGATATTAGAAATGATATTTCATTCCATTGTACCCGAGGCTTTTATCTGGAGCCCGGAATTAACTTCATGATTTTTCTCCTCCAATTCACTGGTCGTTGATTTATTAATATCTAATACTATTTCCTTAGTTTACCGATGAGATATTTAGAAATAAAATCAACCTCTAGAAATTCAGTTAATTAATCAATTAGCCTATCACAGTCTACTGCTGGACATAGGCCTCTCCTAATTTTGAGAGGCTTTGACCTACTATTTCCACGCTGCAGCGTGGCTAGACGAATTGGTATAGGATCTTTTTCCTTCTCTCGCAGTAATATAGTCTGCGATTTCCATTTATTATGCCTCTTTTAACACCCTTCGCATGAGATTGGGACCGTGACAGGGGACATAACTCAAAATAAAATTTCACAGCAATCAGAAATTATTGCATATCTCGTCTTCTATAATTATTCTATTTTTTAAGGCAACTCCCCCTCACTCCAAACCCTTCAAGATTCTAAGGCTGCAGTTCGCGCCTGTTTCAGTTTGCCTATATGAAAGATCATTGCTATATCTATACTAAGAATATGTCTGTAAATAGACCAAAAAAAAGAAAAGCTCGCTGAGTTTCTTGCCGGAGTCTTTGAGAAGACTAGAGAGACCAGAGGGAGAGAAAAGGTCGGGGCCGCGTTTCGAACCGGTCGATGGTCCATTTGCTCCCTAACTTATTATTGATATTGACGTTTGTAAGTTCTGTTTGGTGGTCTTTACAGAATAAATGATTTTTAAATTTTGAATTCTCAATACACAACTCAATCATACCTATTTGAGTCTAAAAATACAAACTGGTATCATATGCATATCAATATTATTGTCTTGTTCTTCGCATTCAGTCGCCTGCTATTGTGAATTGGATTTCCTGTTTCTTAATTATGACTTTCTCATATTCACATTTCCGTAACTACGACTACTAAACAATATTTTCAGTTTGTTCGTTGAAATTATGTTACCAGCAAAAGTAAGGAACTAGAGATTTTAAACAACTTCGTTTTGTTTTGATTGAATTAAAAGATAAAGAACAAGATAAGGATTTCTTCATAGTTCAAGTGGTCAGAGCGTTCTCCCTGTAAGAGACTGATAGCGGATTCAAGTTCAGTCTAGGCCTTCACTTTTTCTAATTTTAATTAGATAAGTTAAGGATTATCAAAAAAAAATACATTCAGTGCAACATTTTTAACACTAAGCGGGCCGTCATGCGGTCTTCGCTAGACGAAAATACATTCACCCCCAATTATGTGGAACAGAAAATCATAATTGGTCGGATGCAAATTATGTTCACCTCTTCGGGGATTTGCTGATAGCGAGATTATATATGACTCTATTACACTCGCAATTGATTTGGTGGTATTGATTTGGCTTCTTATCAATAAAAGAATATTCAAAACAAGATCATCCAGAGATTACCCCTACAACACACACTTTACCTATAGTATAAATAACTGATTACTATTCAAACAAAGAAAGAAAGATAAAAAATATAATCCAATCTTTATATTCCAGATCGCATTTCTATTCGTGGCAGCGACGGTTCTAGCAGATCCGGAACCGTCCAAAGTTGTCCAGAAGCGAAGTGGCCTAATCGGGCACTATGGCCTTAGTGCACCTCTAATAGGCCACGGCGTAGGCTTGGGCCATGGCGTAGCATTAGGCCATGGACATTTAGAAGCAGCTCATCTATCGCTGGGCCATGCACATCTTTCTGGACCGATAGGATACAGCGCGGGTCCTGTAGGATATGCTGGAGCTTTCGGCCCAGCGGTAGCAGGACCTTTTGGCCCGGGAGTATCTGGGGCAATTGTAGGTGCTAATGTTCATACCACGGTGACGAAGCATGTCGGTGTTCCAGTACCAGCACCGTACCCTGTTGCTGTTGATAGGCCAGTACCTGTCCCTTACAAGGTTAGTTTTGTTTTTTGTATAATTCTTTATAGGTCCTACACAATGGTATTGATTGGAACAGCTATTCACCATGGCATGTCGTACTGGGGCATGATTAGGGCCCTACCACAACAAGATTCCTTTTTCTTGAGTAATGGCTCTATGTGTCAGCGTCCTTCAGTATACACAGGATACTAGTGTTATGTGCTTAAAAGTAAAAACAGTATTTCTTATAACTGTATTGGATACATCTAGAATTTACACTTGTCCTATTAGATACTAGCTGTTGACCGCGGTTCCGCCTGCGTGGACTTCTGATCCCGTTCCCGCTGCTCCATGAGCCAATAGATGTTGGCCGATTCTCAGACCTACTCAATATGCTCACAAAATTTCATGAGAATCGGTCAAGCCGTTTCGGAGGAGTATGGCAACGAAAACTGTGACACGAGAATTTTATATATTAGAAGATAGTACACAAATATCTATGGATGACATTAGTTCGAGTCCGAATCACATCATGAAAGTGAAGTAGTATTGAAATAATATTACATACTTTTAATGAGGTTATAGTAGACCCTTTTAAAACTGTATTAACTTTTAGGTCCAGATCGGAAAAATCAACATTCAGGATATGATATGAACCCGTGTAAGCCCGCGCTCATGGGGGACGGAGGTCATTCTGCGACCTCCGACGTCCGAGTCGCCTCCGCTCATCGCGGGCAGTGCGGGCCCGGAGTCTTCTCTGAACCCACTCCGCCTCCTCCTTTTCGAGCATTACTTGCTCGCAGAAGGAGGCGGCGGCTGCCCAAGCACTCGCGCATCGTACCATCACCATGAGCAAGGTGGCGAGCGAGACAACTCCCACCCCTAGGGCTGTTGCTAGGACCCGCCTTGGCGTCTCCCACGCCGGGCACTTGGTCAGCGTGTGCAGCCCCGAGTCCTCGCTCGCATCACAGTGATGGCACTCGGACGTTGGCTCCTTCTGGAAACGAGATTGATACTGGAACAAAGAAGAAGAATATATTACAAAAATCTGGTGATCTCTTTTCCAGGTTGCCGTACCCGTACCAGTAGATCGTCCTTATGCCGTACCAGTGCCCAGACCGTACCCTGTAGCAGTAGAGAAGCACGTTGCGGTACCTGTTGATAGACCTGTGCCAGTACCAGTGCCTCATGCTGTGCCAGTGCCCATCATCAAACAAGTAATCCCTTTTTTTTTTATTTATGTCACGACACCTGTATATTATCTATATCTAGTCCAAGATATTATTCGCATCCGAATTCTCATTGCACGCAAACGGATATAAATATATGAAAAATATGAACATTGCAATATTTTAACAAAATAGCAACTATTAAAATTAATTGATTGCTACTCGATTTGAATTTAACAATGAAAATTAACTAGAAGCTAAATTAATAATGAAAATTATTAAACCAATTAAACTACACAAAATTTTACATGTAGGTATACGATACAACACATAGGATTTATGATTTGCAAATGGGTAATGAAAATGGGTCTGTACCTAACTTATCATATTTAAAAGATGTCTTTATATGATGAACTTGAAAGTGCGGTAATACGACGTTCCCGCAAACACATAGTCCTAAACCACATAGCTCACTTACAGAATGTATTTTCTCAGGTTGGAGTTCCAGTACCTCAACCCTACCCAGTTGCTGTGCCAAGACCAGTAGCAGTACCCGTACCAGCCCCAGTTGCTGTACCCTACGTCAAATCCGTCGTCAGTTCTCCCCGAGTCCACAGTATTCATTCTCACGGACACGGACTACATTCTAAATACGGTTGGTAAATAATAAAATGAAACCTCATTCCTTCGATGATAAACATAGGAAATAATTTTGAAAATAGAATGGCGTTTTAGTTTACTAGGTATTAGTATGGTCGTATGCATTTGAATTACTCAGCCACAAACGTCAGAATAATCAATATGGCGTTTGTTAAGATGACAACGACAGTACTATAGCTTTTGACAATTCAAATTTTGAATCTATACTATGGAGTTTCAATGGAGTTAATTTCATTCTAAATGAAGTCTAGCTTTTGATTAGCCTTTGTATAAAGATAGTTTGAGCTAACAAGAATATATACGAAGAAGGATATACCATCGAAGGAATGAAAAAATCCAGCCAAATGAAAATGTTTATAGAAAGGCATATTCATAAGGAATTACGTAGTCAGAACGTATAATGTGATGTAGATAAGTTTAAATAAGAGTGTGAGTGTGTTCTCAAAAAGTTTGTTACTGTAATATGAAATTGAAGTCAAAAGAAAAATCTTAGGAGGGTCAAAGGAGCAAGCACACAGCAATGAGAGATTGAAGACGTTGAGATATATTTGCGATGTGAATATAGGTTTTGCATTGCACTTGCTGCTTTGACATTTCACTTATATAGGTTTGACAAAACATGGTCAAAGGTGAACAGTTTTCATGACAATATAGATGAATAAAGAATGGTTAAAGATAAGGTTGATGACACGATTTCGTATGTACAGAAATGAGCTTAGTTCGTGAGAGATATAGGGGTATAGTGCAATCAAAAGAAGCCTGTCGCCATATTGAATTTATTCGAAAAAATTCTGTTAAAGTACTCATATTTGTCGTTTAAAAACGTTGCTTAAATTCTTACTTTAAATAATTATATTTTATGTTGCAATATATTTATGTTTATTACGGCTTTAATTATTATTTATATATAAGTATATAAGTATATTGAAATGGTTTGATATTATATTATATGCCTGATATTATTATACTATCAACGACGACTGAAGGGTTAAAGATTTAAGTGACATTGACAGTTGTTGAATGTTGTTTTCTGAATAAACTATGTCGCTTGGACTCTTCTGCTTTCAACTATTGATAAGGTATGTATTGTATAGTGTGTATGGTATATATTTATACGTAGTATGTCACGATTTTTGTTATTTTTTAAAGCAACTAAAGACTTATTTCAATTGTTCATGTGTTTCGCGTGATCTCTCTCAGTTGTAAAGAGGCTTCAGAGTGTACCTGGAAATGCACTGTTGTATATAGATGACGTTTTTTTATATTTTTAGGTTATATTGACGAACAAAAGTTTATTTCGACCGCAGTCGACTAAAAACTATTTAGTATACGGCCTTTTTTTAATAAAATGTATTGACAAATATTTTTGTTTTTTCATTTTCTTGATAAATCATACAATATTTACGATTACAATATAAGTACTAAGTATCACATCGAAATTAAAGTTGCTGTATGTACTACATGGGTTAGGGTGTATGGAGCTCGACCAAGACATTTTGGACCAAGCCGGGATTGGTTTGGCCCAAAAGTTCAAATAAACAGAATAAACTTGAACACAGTTCGTTTGTGATCGGGGGTTAAAATAATGTATAATTTCTGGTATTTACACGGATAGTCAAACAATACACATATACTTAGTCCCACTCATCAAAATCTTTTTGTTTCATATCTAGTTGCAAGATTCCAGAACAAATACCTATATCTACATAAAGGTTACATACTAGCTAACCTTACATAATATGTACATACATTACAAGTTAGCAAGGGGACATGTTCAAATTAGCAACGAAATTACACTAATTTGTTTAAAACAATCATTTAAATGTGTACTCCCTTCACTTAAACGGAACAAACGAACGACTTGCAAAAATCATTGTTACTCAATGTGTGTTTTATTCACTCATCATTTTTGTTTGATTCAACGACTTAACCCTTTATTCCGATAAAGAGGATCAACAATGATACTCTCCAAGACGTTAATGGATAGTGCTTGCGGGACTAAGCACGTACTTAATTAATTTCCTAGGAATTTACCCGGCAGGCAAGGAATCGGGTCAAAAAAAATTTTGGTGCAACATTTTCGGTTAGGAATTTATTTTTGGCATACGCATGTATGCATGTATCTATCAATATGAATAGTATATATGTTTGGCATAATTGGAATGTAGGTACAGGCCTTTTAGGTAGTTGGGTTGGGAGTCATATAACAATTAAAGAGATATCAACGAAGATACGATATTTGAAATGTAATTATTTACACATGAAAACAAACACCATAATTTTGTGAAATCTACAAATTTTGAATTTCTACTAAGATCTTTATTTTTGAGATTTTGGTTTGCAAAAAGTGTGGATCACCCGTCCGGCCTCAGATGTCGCCTTTTTAACCTCCGACATGAAAACAACAGGGAGTTTATAAGTTTCACGTGTGTGTATGTGTGTCTGTGGCATCGTTGCTCCCAAACGGAAGAATCGATGTCGGTGTTGTTATTTTTTTGCAATAATAACTTCTTCATGAACTAGACACTTAATATTTAAAGATCTAAAAAGCACATTCATAGGAGTATCAAGCTGTGGAATGAGCTCCCTGCCGTGGTTTTCCCAAGCGACTACAATATGGGGTTCTTCAAGAAGGGCATTAGAAGCTTTCTACAGGATAGGCAGCACGTGTGTAACGCCTCTGGTGTTGCAAACGTCCATAGGCCACGGTGACCGCTTCCCATTAGGTGGGCCGTGTGCTTGTCTGCCACCTAAGTGGTATAAAAAAAAATCATTTGACACTGTACATACATTCAGTAATACATCCTACTACAGAACTGTCCGGTTAATCAACTCACTATGTATGTCGTTGTTATGTAAAGCCCCGTAATCCACTCCATTATCGATGGTGTCACCTGCCTCCATATCCCGAGTATTCCACTCACGTCCTGTTCCTATAGAAAGTGGTACTTCTATTAAAAGGTTCGTTAGGTTATATAATTAGGTAGATATGAGTTAACCGGATGTGTTAAGCGATTATCGGTTATATTGATTATCGAATATTATTAGGAGGTAGGAGTAAAAGTTATTGGTTAAAGGATAAAATAGTGTATATGCCATGTTATGTGTGTATTTATTACAGGTTTATAAGTGCCCGGTTAATGGCAATCGGCTCGCCACCTGTTACATTGGGACCTAAACATAAACTGGCGGAATGTGGGTGCTAGCACCTCTGCCTTCGGGGATATAGGCGTGGGTTTATGTTATGTTATGTGCTGATGAACTTTATGATTTCAACTAACTATTAACACTTTGAAATAAACCAACATATCCATTTAAAAGCTATATAACACCAAAAGCAGGCCATTATATTAAAGAGGCCAGGTTTAGTCAACAAAAGGATTGAATTACACAATCTTTCGTGACGGGCCCGATCACGGAACGCACTCCATTGCACAATAGGGAAGGTTGCGCTACAATGAGTTCTGGGCCAATAGGAACAGGCCAGTAGGTAATGGTGTGGAGTTTAACTGATGATAGCTATGGTTAAAAACTACGTAAGTGTTGGGCCAATGTTTGAAATCATGTGCGTAACCAATGTTGGATGTTGGTGCAATGGGAATTGTTGGTATGTGTTTCTATGTAGTTAGGCTTAAGCAATTGGTTCGTTAATATTGCTATTTGTATCCTGTGAATCAATCATATTCATTATCATAACGATTCCCTCATTTTTTTAAAAATTAGGATAATATTTGACTTCACCTCGCCTGATGGTAAGTTGAAAGTCAAGTCACAAAGATTCAAAGAATTAATTTCATTTATTCAGTTATTCTTCTTCTGCACATCAGATGCCTTTTTATTGAAGACTGCACACCTAGATACAAACAGCAAGTTAAGTCGTCGGTCTCAGAGAGCATTTGACAGTTGGTATACTAAAAAGTCCGACATCTTGTCTATACCTACCTATATCGATACTATTATACAGGGTGTAAGGAGAACGCTCCCGAAGCCGAAAGGACTTGGTAGTATATCGTATGATGAAGACATACGCACTGACTAAATACACGGCAAATAAAAAAAGATAGCATCGGTAATTATCATACAAAACTTAAAAAATCCTTTCATTATTCGATATATCACTAAAAGGGGTAGGTCACAACACTATCGTATTTTGTACTTTCGTAATAAGTTCACTTGAGTCCAATAACCTGCAAAATCTTTAAACTCAGCTGTGCGCCTGGTACCCGCGTCGCTTTGCGCGTATGTACGTACCTACGTAGCGTTTAGAAATACATCGCAGAAATTTAGAGTACCTATCACTTACCGAGGTTTACTTTATGCGACGCGGTGATGTTCTTAATCTGGTACTGGTTCTGTTCCAGCTCTAGGAATGTACTAGTTCATACACTTCACGAGACACGACACAAGGGGTTTTACCTATCACATAAACAGGTCACACACAACAGTAAACTTATTTGAATTTAATAAAAAAGAAGAGTACTTAGGTACTGAAAAAATTATGCACTACACATTTACGTGTTTAACTCCGAGAACCGATCCAGCTCGCACGGTACCTACTCGTTCTCAGTAGCTACAGGTCTGCTTCGAAACGTTCGAGAACTTCGAGAATTCTCTGTTCCAAAGCAGTGAAGAACCTGGGCGGTCGCCGTTGTGAAGGAGTAACACACGAAAAAGAACCTGGGCGGTCGCCGTTGTGAAGGAGTAACACACGAAAACTTTAATTAGATATGGTTCACTATCTTCCTAAAACACTCCACAACGGTAATTACTGGTCTTCCGTCACCAATTTTTGTACACTGTACAGACGACCAACTTCTTGAAAACACAAAACATCATTTCATAATACTCGTTATTACAATAAAAATCCAACATCACGCAAGTTTATCACAACCAACAACAACACACACAGCAACTGACTGAACAAAAGAGAAGGAATTCTGTAAATTGGGAATAATGTTGCCTAGTGCCAACTAAATTTTTGCCTAAAAAAGAACATGTACCTATGTGCTCAATTAAAGTAATACGTGATTTTATTTTGCTTATGTTTTGTTTTTTACTGCGCGTTAGGAATAATGCGCATAGCTTAGTACCTACTTAGTACTTTTTTAATCGTACGAAAATCCACACGGGGCTCCTCCCACTGCCGGAATCAGTAGGAGTGATTATGTGAGAAACAAAACGCACGGCCGTCACGGGCCATCAGCTGCCGAGAGCGAGGTAGCTTCTGGCATATCCCTCTCACCCTGGCTGACCCGGGTATATCATGGCCTCCACACTTCACACTCCACCACCCGGATAAGGAGGGGCACGCACTCAAAGCAGCCGTGCGCGGACCGCCACGGTATGCCCTCCTACTTAGTGGTTAAGGTTCACCTTACCATGGAAAATCCTAGGTTCGAATCCTAACCATTACATTACTCACATCAACTGTGAATCCATTAATAAATACAAGTTATTTAGTTTAGCTAACGATGTTGGAATATTAATAGTTTCTTTAAAAACGAATTCTGGAACTACTTACTTACACAATAGCCTATTGAATTAATAAAATGGATTCATAAGGATGACGAGACGCATAACAAACAAACCTCTTTTCGTTACAAATTATTAACTTGTATAATACATAATAAAATTAAAAATTGGGAAAATAACCCACCAATTTTTAATTTAACAAAATCTAACAAGTATGGCAACACTGATAGTAGTAGTAGGTAATATTTTCTTCGCTTTGCGGCTTCCGTCAAACGCGCCGCCATTCATCGCGGCCGCCGCCGACAAACGGATTAAGGGACATCAAAAGATACCGCGCCCGGGGATTCCCCTACTAATTTAGGGTAGTTGTACCGATTGACGTCCGTTTAAAAAATCTATTAGTAAAAATGTAGGTGTTTAAGCTATGACGTGGTGTGTTTTTTTAGTTGCGGATACCTACTTGCGGCAGCTAATTACATTTTTTTACATTTGATTTCCGTGCTGTAAGCGATCCTGATAATGATGAATGTAAATACATGTTTTGATGTGATTCATAAATCATAATCATCCGGGCTGGTTCCCGGTTGCATCCTAAGCTCACACTTCGGCACCCGGAGTTCGCTTATTATTTATTATTAGGCAGTTACAGCTTTAACGAGAGCGACTACGTACCGTGTACTGGCTCGGATCTACCACCAGTTAATTTTGCCTGGTGAGATATTAAAATTCAATAGCTTTACGGCAATTTTTGAGAAGCGGCTAACGATTTATTAGCAGTCAACAACTTGACAGTTAGTTTTGGCTTAGCAGCAGTCGCTCTCGTAAAATTCAACAGCTACACAGCAATTTTTGAGAAGCAGCAGTCGCTTTCGAAAACACCAAGCACATTACAGTTTTTTTTGTCTAGTGCCAATTGCTCCTCACCTTTTGTACCTTTTCCTTCCCCGCTCCCCGTTGGTTCTCCTTTTTCATAAAAGGTAGCTTATCCCGAGCTCTAAGCCAGTTCTATACCTACCCAATTTCTTGGCGAACTTTTATGCACTCCTCTCATCATCATCCCCTATCCCTCCCCTTAACGCCCTCTTTCATGATAAGAAATAGCCTATGTCCATTCCCAAGCTCTAAGGTATCTCTGTACCAAACTTCATCAAGATCGATTCAGTGGTTTAGGCGTATAAGCGTAACATACAGATAGACAGACAGACAAAAAGATTTACTTTCGTTTTTATACTCGTAATATTAATATGAAAATATGAATATGGATTAATTCAGTAAACTACATCTTATACTAGGAATGCAGAAAATAGTGGTATAAAACTATACTCCAAGGCAAGTTATTAGACCCTTCACCCTTTTTAGGTATAGGAAGAAATGAGCAATGAATTTTATTTTTATCATTTATTTTAGGGTACCGTAAACCTTTGTTATTTGAAAAACTTGAGAAACCGCTCTTACAACTTATGTCGTCCTGGTATTTTGAATATGGTTTTTAACACTTTATCGTGATATTTTTATGCTTCTAAAATGATTATTGCGAAAGTTTAGCATTAAATAGTATTACTACGGAACCAACCGAAATAAGGGGCGTGGCGGTTTGAAATGAAAGAAAAAATATTGTATTATTACTAAATATTTTAGGGTACCGTGGTGAATGTTACATTAACGAACACTTTAGTAGAACCTCCTGCAGTCTATGTTATCCGGGTGACATGATATGTCTAGTGAGTTTTGTTTACATTATCTTTATTAGAAATCAAGCAACCTAACAGATCAGAATCAAAGGTTGCCTAAGATCTAACGATTAGTACTATTGGACACTCGTGTAACGAACTTTTATCTTACGAAGGCGAAAGATCGCGTGACAAGTCCAATTTTTAGAGTTTTAAATTAAATTGTGTACGGAACCAATTTTATCAAGTATTTATTAGGGGGGCGTGTCAGGGGCGTAGCTGGAAATTTTGAATGTAGGTTAACATTAGGTAAAGGATTTTTTGAGACAGTCTCATATTCAACATGAATGATTTCATAAACATAAAAATGTGTTCATAATATTTAAGTGGATGTTGTAATTATTCTTATGCTATTTTATCAACTTGTATGCTGTTTCAGTCTCTCTTTGTCTGTTCTCATCTCAAAATGATGAGGGTGAGTGGAGTGATAGTGAGACTGTCTCATCAATTTTGATCGTTTGGTAACCCTACTGGGTTCAAATCGTAGAGTTCATTTGTAACAGCTGGTAACAGCGTCCTGCGGCCCTGGTTATTCTTAAGTGTTGTGCGTTTATCGGCAATTTCCTCATGTTTACACTTGATCGATAAAAAAGAAAATTGTTTTTCTACGTACTGACATGTTTGCCGGACTTGAGACCCCCGCCAGAATTTTATTTATCCGTAGTACTACCATGTGTCTTCGGCTTCGGGAGCGTTTCCCTTACACCCGTTATAATTGTAACAAGTTTATGTTTGTCCGCGTTGGACGCAAAAACTACTGAACGGATTTCAATGCGGTTCCATTTGTTGAAAGGGGCTTGGTCCAACTTAAAATCTTACGTTAGTTTGATTGCAATCAGTTAAGTAGAACTAGAGTTATGCTTAGTAATATAAGAATTTAAGTAGCATAGATGGCGCTTAGGTCGCGATAACCGACAGCCACGCGGGCGGTGCCGCGGGCATAGGCTAGTATTAATAATATAATTATAATAATAGTTATTGGCGCTTAACAGATAATATTGAAATTCCTGTTGCAAACAACCATAGGCCATGGTAATCATGTGCTTGTCTGCCACCTAAGTAGTATACAAAACATATAAAAAGAAGTTAACTGTTTATAAGAACCATCTATGTTATAATCACTAAACAACTTAAGCGACAAATAGCTTAAACGGTAACGTAACCACATTGCAGTTCTGCAACCGTCCACTTCTGTTAGTATCAATAGTTTTCACTAGATGGCGCTACTCTACTATTGCAAAAAAAATGTACACGATGCAAGATTTTGTAATTTTTTGCACAGAAGAGGAATCGAACCCATGACTACGTATACCACCCCCACTCAAGCCGGTCGAGGTGATTATGTCGGATTCGTCTTTGGGTCTATGGGTTGGGATTATACAAGACACATCTCTCACACCGAGGCAGACAAGACGCCATCTCTTTGTAGATGTCAAAGTCAAAGTCCTTTATTTGTCGAATATGGTACGATAGCGATGTTTACAATATAGGGTCGGATCTCATATTCTGCCCCTGGAGTACATTATTTTACGTTTAAATTCAAAGAAATTAATATTAAATACATGCTTATACAACTTAAAATACTTCATACCAGTGTTGGAGTGTCATTCAAAAATTCCTCAATGTTATAATAACATCACTACATTGTATAAAACAAAGTCGCGTTCTCTGTCCCTATTTTTCTTGTCCCTTTGTACGCTTAAATCTTTTAAACTACTCAACAGATTTTGATGTGGTTTTTTTAATAAACAGAATGGTTAAAGAGGAAGGTTTATATGTATATAACATCATGCTACGACCAACAGGTGTGGGGCAGGAATGAAAAGTGTTGCAAAAACGGGGTGACGCAGACGAAGTTGCGCGGGTCAGTAGTTTCTCTTTTCTCATATAGGATATACTTTAAATTCCTTTTAAACACCTTTACCTAACGTGACTCTCTTTCCCTAACGTGGCAACCACGATGGTCCCATCTAACCCTCGGATATGAGGAGACGCACTTTGCGCCGCCGCCGCCGTGGACAGCGTCAACTACAATAATTATATGATTTTAGATTGACATGGTCATTTACACATTCACTGTTAAATTCATCGGGATATTTACCATGTTTGTTTCGTTGTTGTTTGTTGTTGTGTTGTGTGTCGTCAGTAAACCGTGATCATGGCGCTTGCAACACTGCCGAAATATCAGTTATTCAACAAAATAAACAAACATGGTAAATATTCTGATGAATTTAACAGTGAACGTCAACTACACTTCCACTTCATCAATCAATGAATTAGCCCATCAGTCCACTTACCAGGACCTCTTCCTATGTATGTCATAGCACGCTATCCTCTCCCAATCTATCTTCATTCTATCCCAGCGACTTCTTTCAGGTTGTCATTCCATCTGGCTAGGGAGCATCCCTCATTCCGCTTTACAGTGTAGTTAAATTACAAGGCCCTCTGGTGCAACACCTTAAGGGTCCAAGCCAACATCAGGTCTGTTAGTCGATACTGGCAATGTGGCTCTACCTAGGTATCGAACTCGAATCGATATCGAATAATCGAGCCTCGCATTCCAACCAAACTTTTCTTCAACTAAAAAATCGTTAGAAAGATGATAACATACTATAAACTCACGCCTGTATTCCCGAGGGGGTAGGCAGAGGTGCTAGCACCCACATTTCGCCAGTTTATGTTTAGGTTCCAATGTAATATGTCGCGAGCCTATTGCCATTAACCGTGCACTTATAAACCTGAGATAAATACACACATAACTACGAAAAGCATTGAAAAGTTATTGGTGTGTGCCATGGTAAAACCTGGGATCGAACCCGAGACCTCGTCTCAGCAGTCCATTACCCATACCACTAGGCTACCGCGGTTTTTATACTTATAGAAGGTTACCGGGTACCTTTTTTTATCATGCTAAAAATCCCCACGGATACCCCCTACCGGAGTCGGTTAGGTAGGTTATGTCGGACTCGAACCGACTAAAACGCACGCCGTCTTCGGGTCTTCAGTTGCCGGAGGTGAGGTAGTAGCCAACATATCCCTCGCACCCCGGTAGACCCGGGGCCTTCTCTTCGAGATGACCCCCGTCGGGTAGAAGGTTGATGACCTGTAGTATAATCAATCTACGACAATCAAGATGTCGTATTAGTTAGTTTATATGACAATTGGGTCACGGTGTGGTCGATATCAATAAATGATGCAGGCCCATCGATCTGCCATCAATGGTGATGGGGGCACGCGATGCCGTGGGACCGTGTCAACTGGATTATTGAATATCGTTTTGTTCCAAATGATGTTCACAAATTTACAGTAATCAATACCAATGGTTTCGGTGTAAAAGTCTGTAATTATGTGTCATTGGGAGTTTCAAATCACCATCATCATTCTCTGAACCTTTTCCCAACTCAGTTGGGGTCGGCTTTTCAGTCTAACTGTGATGCGGCTGACTTCGATATTTTCCATGAAGCGACTGCCATCTGACCTCCACAACCAACCAATGGCAAAAACAAATAACCAATGGCGATATCGAAGTTCCAAGTTAGACTGGTTGGACTTTTGAGGGCTCCAAATACCCGTAACGACTGCCATAGATGTTTGTATGGCAACCGGGACCGACGGCTTAACGTGCTCTCCGATTCAAAATGCTCATTAAATCCACCCATCCATCATCCACAGTCTGTAGGTAACTTTTTTTGTCTATTTTTTATCCTCCGCCATAATCGGTGGAGGTGATTATATCGCACTCGAACGGACTAAAACGTACCCTTCTATGGGTTAAGCAAAGTTTTAGTCATCATTATTCGAAATTCTCTGATTAAGAATACTTCTCCAACCAAGTTTGACCATAAATAGAAGTAAACATACGTATTAATGAGGGCAATTCGTTATACGCTCGAAAGGAAACTTATTGGGCGGGGTATTCGTTGGAATGCCGTGAATTAACTTAGTATTAAGGATAAATATTTGAATTATTTTTGACAGCCAGTATAAATTAGATATCTCGAAAGGAGTTTGTCTACTTAAATAAAAAAAAATCTAGAGCTATTTGTTCTGTATATACTTGTAACATTAAACAGCACTTACAAACATCAAAATTAAGAAAATAATAAAAGTGGAGTGACTATGGTGGGCTATGTTAACTGGCTTCTAGCAATCCAATGGTTACTTGACATGTGATTTAACAGTCGTTATATATTTCTTTTATATATTTATAGTTATATATTATAGTTATATATATTTATAGTTATATATTAGTTATCGCTGAATTTCTTGCCGGAGTCTTCTCAGGTCGGGGCCGCGTTTCGAACCGGTGCGGTGGTCCATTTGTACTAATCTATAAATATTGTTGATAGATATTGACGTTTTGTAAGTTTCGTTTAATAGTCTATACAGAATAAATGATCTTTGATATGATTTAATATTAGGTACCCTTGCTTGAGCAGAAAGAGTAACATTAAAATGTAATTTTCACTCACTTCCCAACTCCGCCAGTGACCATCTGAACACTTAAAATTAAACACCTAATCATGATGGTGACTAATGTGATCTAGGGTACAATTAGTCAAGTGTCAATTCGTCAAGCGTTATTTTTCCCCTCTAATTATCCTTCATTGGTCAAGCAGTGAAATAGTGTCGATTCGTCAAGTCGTTCATAATGTATCTATTAGTCAAGTCTCTCTTTTGTGTCAATTCGTCAAGTCTTCGAAAATTGCTAACTCGTCAAGTGTTCCTTTTTGCGGAATTTAAATAAAACTATCAAGATCACGCATTTGGTAGAATTTTTGGAAAAACTTGACATTGGCGTCGCACCATTACCTGACATTACATAACAATATTGCGGCGATTCTGGTGCAGAATACGTAGAGTAAGAAGAAGAAGAAATCTGTAGTTTAAAATGTATTAAGTTACTACTGAACACGACTGTACACTCCGTACAGTGCCACAGATAAAATATAAATAGTATACAGAACATACCTTTAAAGGTAGGTAATACATTTAAAATTCAAATACAGCGTGCAGTTAATACTTGTTATATATCCGGGATAGCACGATACACGTTGATGGATGGCCATACCTGGTGAACCGATTTGTAACTAATATCGTAATCGTTCTACAGGGTGGAATTTTGTAATGCGACCTGAAGGGGAAGTACTCTTAATACTGTAGATAGAAAATTTTACTCAAAGGAAACATTCCTTTATTTTTGAAAAGTAACAAAACTGCATTCAATGATTTTTTAAATTTCGCTTGCCGCATGTAAGGGAAACACTCCCAAAGCCGAAGGCCTATGGTAGTACTCCTAGTAAACAACATTATTGGCATAAAAAATATTGCTAACCGGTGAAAATCGCAAGGAAATTAATTACGTGATTAGCCGCACTAGCACTACCAATTAACATCTTGGAGAGTATCAGACGGAAATTTTATATCCATTCTCAAATTTATTTAAAATATAAGTCAGTAATATGTTATGGCGGTAATTAGTCCATTCATTATATACATTTGGAATTACAAATGAACCGAGAAAGCCAAATTTTGGATATTACGTGGGGAGGGACTAGAAAAGTTTAAGTTCAAATTGTCGATCAAAATAACCTGATAGGTTTTCCGCCATCTTGAAAAAAAATTTCTCCCTAATGGTTTTTTGATCGATATCTCAATAACGATGATCGATACGTGAAAAATGCATAAGATCTTAATTGTAGATCGTACAAAGAGCAACAAAAAAAAGGATTGCATAAAAAATTTCGTAGTTTAACGGGGAACCGAGTGATGAAAAAACTGAATTTAACCCTTTTTTCAAGATGATTTAACCCTTTGTGGTCGACAATTTGAACTTAAGCTTTTCTAACCATCCCCTACGTAATATCCAAAATTTGGCTTTCTCGGTTCATTTGCATTTCTAACCCGTTTTTTCGGACGTAATGACTGGACTAAATTATTTGTTTTTTTTTTTTTTTTTTTTTTTTTTTTTTTTTTTTTTTTTTTTTTTTTATCTATGGCACGTCAATTTGACTTCACCTCGCCTGATGTTAAGATGAAGGCAAAGTCCCAAGAAAGAGGGTCACCATTGCAAACACGTTCAGTGCTACAATGGTGGCGCTGAGCTTGACGGCCTCATCAGACGCTTTTTCACGCCCCGCTTAAAGGACCCGGGACTGTAGGAAGAAGGAAACACGTGCGCCGGCAAGGAATTCCAGGTTACTGTTTGTGTGCGTTGTGCAATATTATTATGTGCAGTATACCGTCAACACTGCGAGATTGACGTCGTCTAAACAAGTCCTAACGAACGTCGCAATGTCCACATATTCTCTGATAAAAACCTTATTCGGAGAGTTTATACGTGAGTAGTTGGAATTAACTAAATAACTTCGATTCATAAGAAATTCTTGGAGCAGTTGATTCAACGAATTCATGCCTAAGTATAAATATAATTTGGTATATTTATGACCTATATTTTTATTAGTTTTTTTTGATATTTAACAAAACAACTTATCCTCTATAAATCTAAATTGATCGTTAGGAAAATATGGATATAAGATAGGTAACCCTACTCATCAACAGTTTCTAGGACAATTCTAGGACAATCTAACCACGGTCATCGTGTTATTGGTTCTAGAATGAATAAACATACTTAAGGTATACTTAGATATCTTACCTCAGATACCTTTTTTGTAAATATATGCATATTATACATGGAAACCCATAGACCAATACAAATAATCATATTTATACACATAATATTTGCACTGAGCGGGCATCGAACCTCTTCTGCGTAACAGGCGCGTTCACTACCACCACACTACGGAGTTCATATGAGTAGGTCATCAGATTTAATTATTCAGGTCAAACTCTGACAGCTGACCTCAGGGATGACGAATAGCATAAAGGGAACGCGGGGCAATAGCCGTGAAAGGCATTAAGCTTAACCATAGGGTTATTGGTGTACAAATCATTTATCAATCGTATCAAGTAAAGATGAAGGGTGCTATGTAGGTAGTATGAAGGTTTTGAGGTAGGTACCTGAAATTTGAAAATATAACAATTGTGTCAAATATATTTGAATATCGAATATTGAAAATGGAACGAATTACATAATTAAATTTTTAAATGTCAAATCTATTTGAATATCGAATATTGAAAATAGAACAAATTACAGCATTACATTTTTAAATGTCAAATCTATTTGAATATCGAATATTGAAAATGGAGCGAATTAATTACCTACATCATTATCTACATTTTGAATGTCAAATCTATTTGAAAATTGAACACTCCGCAGTTAAATTAATTTCTTAAAGGTAATTCATTTTCAAAATAATGTATTTCTCAAGTGCAAGAGGTTTGTACTTTGCACGTACGGAATATTGCACATACGAATCAGTAATGCAGGCATGTTATGTCAGACTCGAACCGACTAAAACGCACTCCGTCTTTAGGTCCTTAGGTGAGATAGTAATCAACATATCCCTCGCAGCCCGGCCAAAACAAACATTTTTATACTTAATCGAATCGGTCGTGGTATTTGCATGTATAACTATTATTATAAAGTTAGTTCTGTAGACAATTGGTCGATGAGTTCAACACCGCCCCATAAGCCTGAAAAAAATTCAAGTACTTTAGATGTGGCCTGGAAGAGTACCTCAATGCATGATTTTAGATTGATATGGTCATTTACACATTCACTGTTAAATTCATCGGGATATTTACCATGTTTGTTTATTTCATTCTGTGATACTGGCGCTTGCCACAGTGCCGAAATATCGGTTATTCAACGAAATTAACAGACATGGTAAATATCCCGATGAATTTAACAGTGAAGAGTATCTCAGTTGATCAGGGCACTAACCCTCAAAAGAACTCGTCGCATTTTCAGGTTCCTTGACTTTTCCAATCGAAACCAATTATTTCTTTGATATTATATTTCCTTATGTATCTATGTACACTAATATTATAAAGAGGAAAGATTTGTTTTTATTTGTTTGTTTGTAACGAATAGGCTCCGACTACTGAACCGATTTCAATAATTCTTTCACCTATAAAAAGCTATAATATCTAGGAGTAACATAGGCTATATATCATCACGCTACCATCCAGGGGAACGGAGCAATAATCATAAATCTCAATAGATCCGGTAGATTCCCTTACATTGGCGCTATTATCCCTATTTCTGTTGTCATGACAACAAGGAGAAGTAGTATCTCTATACTACTTCTCCTTACTTTCTTCTTCTACTTACTGCCTCTCTAGGCAAGTAGAGAATCTAACAGAGTCGTACAACGCTATAAACAACAGCCATGTGGGCGGAGCCGCGGGTAACAGCTAATCATTTGTATAGCCTTTAATTTCTATAAAGAATTCACTGTGGGATCCTGTACACTCACGCTTATTACGCATTAGATATATCATTAATAAATAACTTCTAGAACCATCTACTAAGTTTTGTGCCCTCTTTACGTACATCGATCGTATGGTGTGTCCATCACCTACGATTTGTTTGTATTTCTTGTGATGTAAATGACCTTAGCCTGTCCTGGTGGATGGAGAATGACGCATGACGTGAGAATTACAGAAAAGAGACACGAGTTCGGTAGTGACTACGACGTGTCGTTAATTAACTTAACTTCTTCTTAAAATGGCTCTTGCAGCAGAATCGCCACAATTTTGCCAATGTGAAGTAATATGCTAAATGTAATGTAACATTAATGGCGAGACGCCAATGTCAATTTTTTCAAGAAAGTTTACCAGATCCAAGTAAGACACGCCAGTAAATTTGTTTCCGTCTGTCCACCCCCCAGAGTTCAGGACGTTTGGTTGGATTTTTCGGGGCATGTTGCTACGAAATTTCGCTACGACGTGTCGCTACGACGTACCGCTACGACGTAACGCTACGACGTATCTTGGATGTGGTATTTAAAAAAAACATAAAAACGTCGTCGTTTTTCCTCGTATTGTGGAATAGATTTTTTTTATATACCACTTAGGTGGCCGAAAACCACACAGCAAAGCTGATGGAAAGTGGTTACCGTGGCCTATAGACGTTGCAACACCAGAGGCATGACACTCGTTCTGCTGACCCTATAGAAACCTTCTAATGTGACCTTCTAAGGTTAGGAAACCTTCAGTGCCGCCTGTTATCGTGTATCGTGTACGTGGTCGGCTATGAAATCGTACCTCAACGATCGCTCGCCTTGTCTCCTATCTTTATGTTTTTTATTAGAACAAGCTAAGGACATTCACACCAAAAGAAGGACAAACAAATCATAGGTGATAGACCCCCGATCGATGGAAGTAAGAAACAACAGGGGCCTGTGCTTAAAAAATTCATACAAATTCAGGTGACGCTTCGAATAAGACTCCTCAACCCCAAAAGATAGCCTTGGCCTGAACCTCGTCAGTTAATATTACATTTATATTTCTATCACTAAGACCTATGGGCCTAAGCTAACCTTACGGCGCATCGAAAACAACGCTAAGATGAAAAAGAAAAATAAGTTCTCTGACCAACGGATAAGGTTGAATTTTGAGCAATAGATACACATGAATAGAGTAAGTACTTACTCAGAGTTATGGAAAAAAAATTAGAGCAGTTTATGTTAATGAATAATACATTAGCTAGGTTAGGTTTTACCTTTAGATGCAAACTCGAATACGATATGAAAATTCCGTTTTAGTATATAAGGTGGCTGCCAGTAATTGCACACATTACATTCTCGGTGCAATAGCCACAGACAAGATGCGTGTTCTTGTAAGTATATCCTTTTTTTTCGTACTACTAACATAGCACACAGCCTTTTTGCCCCATATTCTTATTGACTAACCGTCCTTATAACACTTATGTCTCGTTTTTCCTACATTCCCGGGTCCTTTAAGCGAGGCGTGAAATAGCATCTGATGAGGCCGTCAAGCTGAGACCCAAAATTGCAACACATTAGGTGTAGTTATATAATGGTGACCCTCTTCGATTAGAGTGATATAAACAGCATGTTTACCTAACTGATATGTTCAAGCAGTAATAAATGATTTAATAGATAGATAGATGGATAGATAACTCTTTATTGTACACCAAAACAAGAAAAAATACTGCGAAAGTAAGCATTACAAGTACACATTAATAATAATTGTATGTCTTATTGCCTTATCGCTAGATGCAATCTCTTCCGAGCAACCTTGGTTAGATTTGATTTTATTTGATTTGATTGACAATGTCAACGCACCACACACGATGTTGTCCCATCGAATAGATAACCCTGTGATGCCGGGTCCACATCTACGTAACGTACCAGGAGCATGTGTCTGTCCAATAATGTGGACGTGTACGTACGACAGTACTTAGCTGTGTGATAGCGGAGCTTAATTGCGTGATAGCGGTGCCGATGCATTACAGTTTGCGCTGACACTGCCACGTGTGGTTCGGTCCACACTCAACGTCATATCCTGTTTCGATTCCTCGCAGTCCAGTCCGTTGTTCATTTCACAAATATGGACCCGGCTTTACTGGTTTTCCCAATCAAACACAGTGCATAATATTACGGTTGGAAATACACCCGAAATATTATAATAATATACCTGCCAAGTTAAGAAGTTTTACTATTTCAAGGTGAACAAAATAGTTTTCACAAATATTCCAAACTGTACAAACCAATGTTTGAAAAATTTGCTATAAAAGAACGTAAGTTGAAAGTACGCAACATCTAAAGTATTTATAGAAAAATCAATGCTAACGTATGTGATTTGGCCTTTTAGGGCTAAACGTTTCACGAGCTGAGTAAATACTAAATTTATTTTAGTGTTACTAGTAAAATACACATAAAGTAAGGTAATAAATTGCGTTTATGTGGCCGCACCACAATTTACGGGGACAATGCAACCTCCCGGTAAGTTGACACGTCAGCTTATTTATGTTGATGCTCTGGTTTAGGTAGGTTAGGGATCAAATGGCAGTCACCATCACGCCCTGCTTAAAGGACCTAGGACTATAGGAAGAAGGAAACACGTGCGCCGGTAAGGAATTCCAAGACTTAATGGTGCGGCAGAGAAAAGACTGCGGAACCGCTTGGTTCTTGATGGAATATTCTGCACCGTATGCGAGTGACATCTACACCCTGCACGTGTTGTTCTGTGTAGATTAATTGGAAGAGATCATGGTATATTGCTATGTGATTGAAATAAAAAACATTTTCTAATTACAGATTTTCTTGTCTCTATTGGCTTTCGCAGTCGCCAAACCCGGCTACCTCAACGGATATCATTCTGGTGCCGTAAGTATTGTATACTTTTCATATTAGCGACCTTTATAGGGACGGTAGCCTAGTGGTATGGGTAATGAACTGCTGAGACGAGGTCTCGGGTTCGACCCCAGGTTTTACCATGGCACACACCACTGACTTTTCGATGCTTTTCGAAGTTATGTGTGTATTTATCGCAGGATTATAAGTGCCCGGTTAATGGCAATAGGCTCGCCACCTATTGGAACCTAAATATAAACTGGCGAAATGTGGGTACTAGCACCTCTGCCTACCCCTTCAGAGTATATAGGCGTATACTTTCTGCTATGTTAAGTTATAGGGACGGTAGAGTATTCGACTGCTATGACAGAGGTCACTCGTTCAATTCCCGCTCAATGCGATAGAATCTATTTAAAACGTTTAATTTTAAAACACTTTTATTGTATATTCAAGTTATCAGTCGGAGTAGTCCAACAACCAGTGGTACAACAATATGCTGTAGCACAGCCCGTGGTACAAGCTGCCCCGATAGTACAAGCTGCGCCTGTAGTACATGCTGCGCCAGTAGTACACGCTGCCCCCATCGCCATAGCTAAACCGGCTACTAGTTATGCGTCATTCCAGCAGGTGAGTTCTTTCTGGTTAAATTTTTCGTCTCCTATACGTTATAGAGTGATGACCTTCACCTAGGAACTGGTCTATTAAATGCGAAGACTTTTTAAAGTTGTACAGTTCCCAAATTATTGTGTTTAAGCAAACAAACTTTCCGGCTTCCAGGTTAGATTATAATAAATAGAAGTTCTATAATTATACACAATCATAGAATTGAAAGTAAAGAAAATATTATATCAGTACTTTTTTGCATAGAAGGTTATGTTAACTGGTTAGCTTATGTATCTGAAGGTACTTGTTTGTTAGTCTTGAAGTTTAAAAATATAGTAGTATATCTAAATACTTTGAAGACAAATACTTTAAAGTTCTTTATTAAAAACGTTTAATTTTGTAGATCGTGCGTCCCCAGCAATTTGTACAGGCAGCGCCCGTCGTACATGCCGCCCCTGTGGTACAAGCTGCCCCCGTGGTACACGCAGCCCCTGTGGTACAAGCTGCCCCCGTAGTACACGCAGCCCCTGTGATTCAAGCTGCGCCCGTGGTACACGCTGCTCCTGTGGTACAAGCTGCCCCAATCGTTCAGACCGTTGCTCAACCAGTAGTACAGAAGTACGTCTCTTCTTACAGCAATGGATACAGTGGTTATGGGGGATATAGCCATGGATGGTAATGACTATCTGCTGTTATCTTGTAAATACTGTTATCATGACCGTTGAAAATCATGTTCGTAGGCATGCAAAATACATTTTTTTTAATCTACTTTATATTTGTTTTATTTCTTTTTAATACTCAGATCGTCAAATTGAATGCACCTCGCCTGATGGACCGCCAGGTTATTGATGGAGTAGTCTACACTGTATTTGGGTGATATTTAGCTCTGCAAGTGTGTAGGAGAGGAGAAGGTGGGATTAATTGGATACAAGCTTAGTGTGACTTGTTCGTGATTTTAAAGTATATTTCCTATGATTGATGACCACTAAGTATACCAAATCCTTTGACCTTAATTTCTTTAAAATTACATGCTATAAAAAAAGAAATATTTATTTTCTAACCCTAGGTAGTTATTACCACTGATTTATCACGCCACCATATAGGTTGGTACGCCACCATATGTCCTGTCTGTATATGAAGCTAGGTTATATCGATTCTCAACTATCGTGGCACTAACTAATTAACAAGATGGTATTTATTCCATTTTAATTGGGTTGCGCTTAGTATTACAAAGAATATCACCACTCCACCCCATCTGATCCGAAGGCTGTCGAAAGTGACAAACGGATAAATACGCAGAGGATATTACTCTTGGAGAAAGAAAACTCGAAATTTAACCCTGTACCAACCCGTCTTTTTTTATCGTGCAAAAAATCCCCACGGACCCCCTCACCGGAGCCGGTTGAGTAGCCCTTTGGGTCTTCAGTTGCCGGAGGTGAGGAAGTAGCCAACATATCCCTCGCACCCCAGCAGACCCGGGGCCTTTGTACCAACCCGTCTGGCCAGCGTGGAAGTAGTAGGTCAAAGCTTCCCAACATTAAATAACGATTACATCGATAACGACCCCTTTCTTCTTAATATATAATAATAATATAAAAATATGGACCATATTTCCAATAGGTATTATTATGATAGATGACCTGGTTGTCGTTAATGATTTAAGTCCAGCCTAGACATATTTCCAAGTAAATGTTCTTTGAACAGTATAAGGGTGGGCCATTCTTTGCTTAGAAATATGAATATTTTAAGTAATGAACTTACAATTTGAACTATAACATCGCTAGTAAGTTATGGAGGTCAGATGGTAAATCGCTTAATGGATATCGAGTTTTGTCCATTTAGTTAGATAGAAAACTGTCCGCAATTGAGGTGGGAAAGGTTTGGAGATAATGAATGATTATGAGAAACGAAAGCATAATATAAAACTTGTACCATTCTCTTAGTGACGTACTAGTTTGATTCACAGAGTTGCTAATAGGGCTGGAAGATCATATGGTAGTCGCTCTTGCAAGAGCCAAGTTCAAATACAAGTAAGAGAGACAGCAAAGCTCAAGTACAATTTTTGATGTTTCTGTGATCATGATTCACGGCTGAATGATTTTTATGAGAAATCTTCTTTACTGGAGAATACTCGGTAATAATACCTACCTACCAAAAATATGACATGTTTTGCGAGAGGAGAAAAACTTAAAATAAAACCCTGTACTAAGTAATCAGCGAGTAAAATACTTAGTAGGCCAAAGTTTCTCAATATTGAGAGAGATCTATGTCTACTAATAAATTGCTATTGATTGAATTAATTTGATTTTTTTATATTGTAGACCCATGGTAAGCATAGTTTAATAAACTTGTATTATGGGTTCTAGAATCCGAATATTTTGTTTTTTTTAAATAAGAATATTAGCAACCGAAGTTACTAATATTCCCTTTAACCCCTCTACCTAAGCTCAATGGCTTGTGTTAGGAGTAGGTTCACGTCGGTAGTGTAATAACCAGGATTCGAACCCGGGACCTCTCGATCTTAAGGCCGACTCCTTAACCACTAAGCTACCGACGCTTATATTTATACTTATATATATACCTATACTTAGATCCTTTTTTTGTAAATGATTGATGATAAAGTTTGGATAAATAAATAATAATCTTCTCTATTTCAACGTAACTTGGCGTTCGCGGGAGCGATTGCACAGACTGAATATTTAGAGGCGTACACTCCATTTCAAGTACGCACGACCTTGATATCGAGAAACAATAAAAATAAACAATAAAATCGCTATGTGAGTAAACACTACATTCGTGCAGTGAATTGCTAAATCGCGAGTATTCACGACTGTCGTTAAATCGATATCGCGAGCTGAGCACATCACTAGCGATCGCGTGCGATGTACATAACTGCTACCACTGTCCTGTGAATCGGATGGGGTCACCATGACTGATGTTTTGATTAAGACACGAGGATAACTTTTACGCCCAAGATTATGTGAAGTAAATCTTCTTCTTCTGTCGAAACGATGGCATTTTTAAGTAACCATCGTGGTGTAGAAATTACTTTCACGGCAGCGCCGCTACTCACGGAGTAGGCCCCAAGCATAGTTTTTGTTCTTCGAGATGGCTTAGTACGTGAAGTAAATAAGAATAAATCTGAAAGAAGACTCCGAGGAGAGAACCTCGGATATGACCTTAGCACGAAATGCTAAGAAAAGCTATCGACCGAACGGAGCATTGCGATTGGCGGGCTACACACGCACACAGGTTCACAAGAGGCAGACTGCCAATCACAATGCTCTATTCTCTCGAAACCTTTACATTACGATTTCGATAGGACTTCATGCTAGTGCTACTGGTCTTACGCAATAGTGATGATAAAAAGGATATGAGGGAGGGTAATGAGATACTATCAAGTTCTTAAGGGATTAGTAGGAAAGCAGTGGCATGCATTCCATGGAAACAAATAGACATTCCATACGTAGGGTAAGCAGTGGATATTATCATATATATATAAATATATATATATATATATATATATATATATATATATATATATATATATATATATATATATATATAACAATAATACAATTTTAGTATTAATAACCGCGGTAGCCTAGTGGTATGGGTAGAGAACTGCTGAGACGAGATCTCGGGTTTGATCCCAGGTTTTACTCGTACCATGGCACACACCAATGACTTTTCGAAGTTATGGGTGTATTTATCGTAGGTTTATAAGTACCCGGTTAATGGCAATAGGCTCGCCACCTATTTCATCGAGACATAAACTGGCGAAATGTATGTGCTAGCACCTCTGCCTACCCCTTCGGGGATAAAGGCGTGAGCTTATGTTATGTTATAGAATAATGTGTGAGTAGAGAAATGAAATTAATGACTGAACAAACCAATGTTACTTAGGTGCTTGCAATAACTAACATATTATACCTACCCAAATCGCTTAAAATCTAAAGACAACTTTTGAAACGACAAATAAAATATATCAGATTTAGGTTTTAGGTTATGCGTGCTTGTGTACCTTAATACAATGACAAAAAAATATTACATCAATATTTCATTTCTTATTTTACACAGAAACTAAAGTCTACAAATAGACTGAATAAATTTACAGCCAGTAATACCACCGACTTGTATGGCTTCATACTATACTGTACATAATATATTTTTTTATTGAATTCTATGCGTAGACGGCTTAATAGTTTTCTAATGTAGGTAAACCAACAAAAATCAAAATGAGACTTCAGAACATGTTTCAATCAAATTCTTTCATTCTTTATCCTGAAAAGGACGCACATTATTCGAATTTCGAACACGACAAAGAAACAAATACCAAAAACAAATACAAATACAAACAAACACAACAATGTTTTGCGCTTTTACGATTGATATTGCGATTTATTTTCTACTAGCTGTTGCCGGTGGCTCCGCCCGCGTGGACTTCTGATCCCGTTCCTTCTGCTCCTTAAAAACCTTCCGGAGAGTTTAAGTTCACCAATAAAAAAAAATCACTCGAATTGGACCATTCGTCTTTGAGTTATGCGCTTACCAACATATTTCGCGATTCGTTTTTAAAGAGATTGAGAAGATTCACTAAAAGTAAATAATACCAAGTATACCGCGATAGATTCTGTAAAAAGTTAGTTTAATTTCAATGTGTGACCATTGGCGTAAACAGAAAGTATTATTAATAATAAATAATCTTTCAAGCACACAAAAGCCCAAAAGTAATATTGTACAATAGGCGACGGCATTTAGATTCTTTTTTTTTAAGCTGCTTCTCATCAGGGTCATGGTCATAGGAGTATGGAAAAAAATCACTTTTTATACCACATAGGTGGCAGACAAGCACGTGGCCCACCTGAAAGTAATTACCGTGGCCTATGTACCTTCACAACGTTTGCAACACCAGGGGCGTCACATTTGTACTGCCGATCATATAGAGAAGAGGGTGGAAGGGGAAGGGGGAGGGAAGAAGGTAAAGAGAGTCTCTGTTCTGTCAGTGCAGATGACAAAGAAGGGTTTTTTCCCATTGACAACACAAAGCCTCTCCAGTGAACTCTGACATGATACTATTGATATTGGCCATGACTCCTGGCTACCAATAAATAATCGAAATATCATTATTATTAACAAAAATAAACGACTGTCTTGACCTTACCTTAACGTCTTTAATCTACCTTAATCTGACCTTTAAAAGAATATTTTTAATAAGAATATTAAGTAATTACAATATTTAATTATATTCTAACAGAAAATCCTATTATGCCAAGTAATGTATTACTAATATATATAATCCAATAAAGAACTGTTACAGTTACAGAGTTATTAATTATTAAGCCAGACGTCAAACAGACAATACCAACAGTAGTATCCACCCATTAATAAACATGTGGTCACCCTACATTATAACCATAGACACATTTTCAGTACCTCGACAAACTTTCAGTGAGCTAAACGCCACCACAATGCAATGTTGCCTCTTCCGATCGTAAACAGATTTAATTTCTTTGTAACTTAACCATTGCGGTTTAATAAGTATCTTAGTCAAGTGTATTGTATAAATAACGGTTATTGGATGTTGAAAATGTTTTAGTGGCAATTTTTTTTTTAATAAAGTTGTGAATGTTATAAATTTGAAAATGAATGCGTGGTCTGGAGCTGAGGGTGGTGATGCGATGGGGCCTACAGTTACCAGTAAGTGTCCATTTTATATATCACTTATGTGGTGAACAAGCACACGGCCCACCTAATGGAAAATAGTTACCACGGCCTATGGACCTTTGCATCACCAGTGGTGCTACACTCGTGTTACCGCCCTGGAGAAACCTTCTGATATAACCTTCTTGAAGAACCCTATATTTTAATCGCTTTGGGAAAACCAGCAGGCCATGTCGCGAAGCACTGAAACCCCGCTGAGTTTCTTGGCGGAGTCTTCTCAGACCGAGGCTGCGTTTCAATTCGGTGGTTCATTTTGTTCACTAATTTATAAAATATTCTTAATATTGACGATTTTTGAGTTCCGTTTAGTGGTCTATACAGAATAAATGACTTTTGAATTTTGAATGGGGAATGAGGTGACACGATTACAGCTGTTCCTGTCGAATCTCATCAACTTTGCCTGTAGACAAAGCTGTATCTGTTATTAGGTACATCCGTCAAAAAATTGCAGTCAAATTTGTCAAATATGCAGTCAAAGATGTTCGTATTACAACCGGAACCGGCGGTTTATCGTAACAGTCGTATTCGCTACTGTCACGCCACAGACGCTGTGCAGTATCATCAATTATTGTATATCACTGTCATTCTAATTGTATTATTACACCTGCCAAAAAAGGAGTGTAAAGTTTTCAAAGACAATGTTTGTATTTCACTACGTTTCACTATAATTATAACATGTCTGAACAGATTTGAAATATGTTCAAATGACGGAGTTCTATTTGCGAGCGTTTTTTTTATTTATGGCACGTCAATTTGACTTCACCACGCCTGACGTTAAGCTGAAGGCAAAGTCTCATGAAAGAGGGTCACCATTGCAAACACGTACAGAGTTATAAAGGTGGCGCTCAGCTTGACGGCCTCATCTGATGCTTTTTCACGCCCCGCTTAAAGGACCCGGGACTGTAGGAAGAAGGAAACACGTGCGCCGGTAAGGAATT
Organism: Pelosia muscerda; assembly: GCA_963691645.1. Lineage (NCBI taxonomy): Eukaryota > Metazoa > Arthropoda > Insecta > Lepidoptera > Erebidae > Pelosia > Pelosia muscerda. The sequence continues at coordinate 14,587,831 of OY829109.1, read as the reverse complement.
CCAGGACTTAATGGTGCGGCAGAGAAAAGATTTACCGAACCGCTTGGTTCTTGATGGAATAATCTGCACCGTATGCGGGTGACATCTAAGCCCTGCACGTGTTGTCCTGTGTAGGAAAGGCTGATCTTAGGAACTATAGAACGGCTAACGGTATAATGTTGTAAGAAACGGCTAACGGAAAAATCGCAGACGATAACACTACGAGTGAAAAAAAACTCGAAATAAAACCCTGTGACAACCTGCCTGGCCAGCGTCGAAACAGTACTGGAAACTTTCCAGGTACCGCGGTAGCCTAGTGGTATGGGTAATGGACTGCTAAGACGAGGTCTCGGGTTCGATCCCAGGTTACCATAGCACACACCAATGACTTTTCGATGCTTTTCGAAGTTATGTGTGTATTTATCGCAGGGTTATAAGTGCCCGGTTAATGGCAATAGGCTCGCCCCCTATTACATTGGGACCTAAACATAAACTGGCGAAATGTGGGTGCTAGCACCTCTGCCTAACACTTCGGGTATACAGGCGAGAGTTTATGATGTTATGTTATGTTAATTATGATGCAGATTGTACCAGTTCCGTTTAAAAAAAATTAGATTGAAAGTAGACACAGTAAACCAAAGCCTCCCAATATTGGGTGAAGTCTACCTCCAGCAATGGACTGCGAGAAGCTAACTGATTGATTGATTTGATTGCTATAGTTATACCAAATTATTTTCAGAATATAAATGATTGTCTTGTTCATAAAAATATTAAAATGTGTACCACTGAGATGCTATCTAGATTTATGCTAACCATACTTGACCGACGGAATAGCTTTACGCATAATTGAGTGTCTAGGTCAAAGATTTTCGTAAGAATTGACATAACTTAAAGGCTTAGTATTCATCAAATTGGGTATTCTATCTCCAAATCTGGACCACATCTACAAAAAGGGTCTTAAAATGAGGTCGTACGGGTGTTTTTGCCACCAGGACAGGCAACAAATTGGTCTTCCCACTGACAGCTCAATATTTTCTCAAGTGAGCTCTGGTTACCTTACACATCGCCTGGAACACAACACAAGATTATTATTAGGCGCGGTATCCTGTACAGCGGAAGTACTGCCCTGTTCAATCTTAAGGAGGGCCCTCCATTATACCAGGAAAAATCGAAATAAAACCCTGTACCAACCCGTCTGTCCAGCGCGGAAGCTGTATGCCTTAGCCTCCTAACTTTGAGTGAAGCCTGTGTCTAACAGTGTATGCAGCAATGCAATGCGCTGATTAAAACCGCTAGTTACGTAGATCACTTCAAAAACAATAAAATCGCGTGGCCACAAACTCAATTTTTAATGTCCATTTGCTGGCAAGGGTATGTAACATCTACGCAATTTCTTGAATCTGCAAAATGGAATTTAAATTCGTTTCTTGTTTTAATGATTGCTGTATGAAATTTAAAATCGTACCAAAATTTAATATTTTTGAAATGATTAGGTACAAGTACAAGACAACCTCTGTGGCATGGTGGTAGTGAAGGCGACTACTACGCAGGCGGTGCGGGTTCGGAATATGGCTATTTACACTAATCGGGTCGTGCCACGGAGAGCACGTTAAGCCGTCGGTCCCGGTAGCCATACGAACATTTATGGCAGTCATTACGGGTAGTTGGAGCCCTCAAAATGAATTCTTAATGTCATCAATTCATTCATTTTTATGTGCCATTATTGTATTGGTCGGGATATTTTCGTGCCTCGGAGCCGAAAGCACGTTATGCTGCTTCTACATTTACGTAACATATTACCGTGACCGTGTCAGAAGTGCGTGCGTCGCGTATTCAGCTGCGTGATAGCTGAGCTTAAATGAAACCATCGATCGACTGGTGGCCGCGTCAGGACAACTCTAGTATGTGTGCCCATTAGCCACAAGTTGTTACGTCCGCACTTAGCATCATGTCTTGATGTCACGCTTTCCGAATCGGTGTTCATGTCACAAATCTGGACGCACCTTTAAGCCATCGGCTCCGGTGTCATACGAATCGTTATAGGTAGTTGGAGGCCTAGAAAATCTAATAACTGGTCTAACTGCATCCCGGGTCCTTTAAGCGGTGCGTGAAAAAGCATCTGATGAGGCCGTCAAGCTGAGCGCCACCTTTATAACTCTGTATGTGTTTGTAATGGTGACCCTCTTTCATGAGACTTTGCCTTCGGCTTAACATCAGGCGAGGTAAAACTCAAATTGACGTGCCATAAATAATAAAATAAAAAAACTTCTATATCGCCAACAGTCAATTCGGTTGGACTGGAAGAGGTGAAACTAGAACTCCGAAGTGGAGATTCGTCTGCCACCGGGATTAGCGCATGGATAGTGACGATGATGATGATTGGGTATCTCAATTTAATAATGAACCTTTCTTCTCAGGTGATGGTAGTCCGAAACCAAATACACCACCATTAAAAAACGGCAATGACTTAAGAGAATCAGGATATCTAATAGCTGTTGGTTCTAGAACATCCAGGTGAGTATTTTAAATTTATCTACACTAATATTATAAAGAGGAAAGATTTGTTTGTTTGTTTGTGAGAATAGGATTCAAAACTACTGGTCCGATTTCAATAATTCTTTCACCTCTAAAAAGCTACAATAATAATATCTAGGAGTAACATAAGCCTATATCACGCTATCATCTAGGGGAGCGGAGTAATAATCATAAATCTCAATAGATCCGGTAAATTTCTATACAATGACGCTAATATCGACAGCAAGGAGAAGTAGTATAGAGAGGCAAGTAGAGAATCGAGTAGAGTCGTACAACGCGATAAACGACATCCACGTGCGTGGAGCCGCGGGCAACAGCTAGTTTAAATTATATTTTGGCATATGCGTATAGTGGTGGAAAAAGAATATCACCACGCGTCTTCGTGTTCTAAGGGTGTAAACCGACGATATCACTGCTAGTGAAGGAAAACACGCAATAAAACCCTGCACCAACTCATCCAGCGTGGAAGCAGTAAACCAGAGCCTCTCAACGTTGAGAGAGGCCTCTATCTAGCAGTGGACTGCGATAGGGTAATTGAGACTGTTTCCTCGTTGTCATACTAGTTTGTCACACCAGTATGACCACGAGGATATAAATGTTCTCGTAGTCATACTATTATTTTGACACCCCCCTGTAGAAAAAATAAGGAAACTAAAATACAGAAATAAGAATAAAAATACCTGTATCGCAATTTTTATACACAAAAAAAACAATACAAATCTCTACATGTATGAGTTTTTATTTGATAATAACATCATCACAGTCTAACAAACTTGATAATGATGTTAAGATTTGTCCATTTGCTTAGTTTCAAAAACTTAAACAATCTTAGCGTGTCTTTTTTTTTGTTTAAAAACTCAATATAAAAATACTTTTCTGCTTAGTAAACCATTTTGAAGACTAAAAACCTGTTAGTAGTTAGCCTAGTTTATTTATTTAACATTTATTTTTATAACAAAGTTATCAGAAGATTGTTTACCTTTTTTTAACTACTTGAACAAATCTACTACATAAAAATAAGTCGGGTTTTCCTTCCTGACGCTATGACTCCAGAATGCACGAACCGATTTCCACGGTTTTGCATTCGTTGGAAAGGTCTCGGGCTCCGTGAGGTTTATAGCAAAGAACATTCAGGAAACAATACAACAGAAAAGCGGGAATTCATTTTTCACATCTGGTGGCGAAACGGAGTTCGCCGGGTTTGCTAGTGGAGTATAAATATAAATTCTTGATGTCGTCTAGATTAATTTCCTTATTCGTGTTTTTTTTTTCAGATTCAGAAGAAAATACAGGAAACGGTTACCGATTGTGATCATCTACATAGTGTTTATACTATTACTGATAGCGTTTGTTATTATCACTATATTATGTAAGTTTACATCACTACATAGTATAATAATATAACAAAGTCGCAGTCTCTATCCCTTAACCTTTTGATATGTTCTGTTCTCGTAGTCATACTATCATTTTGACACCCCCCTCTAGAAAAAATAAGGAAATTATAATACAGTACTGAGAATAAAAATACCTGTATTGCAATTTTTATGGAAAAAGTTTTTTTCTTAAAATGTTTTTTTTATTTATTTATTTATTCAATAACAAAAAAGTACTTACGCACTTTTAGTGTAACATAAACTTAAAAAGATTTATTCGTACCCTTTTTTTATTTAAACAATCGTTGTATGTAAATTGTACCAAGCTTTGTCGTACAAAAACATAGATGCCCTTGAGTGATAACACCTGGGCTTTTTGTCTAGACTGCAGCTACAATTATTTATATTTACTACCTAGATAGTAACTGCTTTCTAAACACCATGGGTTAAAACTTAACTATGTAAACCGCGGTAGCCTAGTGGTATGGGTAATGGACTGCTGAGACATATCGAGTTCTATCCCAGGTATTACCATGGCACACACCAATGACTAATGGAATGCTGATACATCTAGAGTTCGGTTCCAGGTTTTACCATGGCACACACCAATGACTTTTTGATGCTTTTCGAAGGTATATGTGTATTCATCGCAGGTTTATAAGTGTCCAATTAATGACAATAGGCTCGCCACCTATTACATTGGGACCTAAACATAAACTGGTGAAATCTGGGTGCTAGCCTACCCCTTCGGGGATATAGGCGTGAGTTTATGTTATATTAATTGTCTGTAGGACATAAATTACCTCTCTTAGAATAGCTTCACTACTTCTTAAAAATATTTAATTATTCTTATCTGATTATAGATGCAATAGCAATACATAGGAAACCAGTTAGATTATGTAAGAGTACAGCGTGTTTGCGGTCCGCCGCAAACCTCGCGCTCTCAATGGATAAAACAGCTGATCCGTGTGAAAACTTTTATCAGGTAATCTATTTCAAACTAAATACTATACTAAACTTAAATCCTGGAATTCCTTACCGGCGCGACGTGTTTCCTTCTTCCTACAGTCCCAGGTCCTTTAAGCGATACGATACGAAATATTTTTTGTTTAATTTTTTTTTAGTTCATTTGCCACGAACTTAATTATAACAAAGTGTAACTATCCATCTTCAGCCCCGATGTCCCTTCAGTCATGTTACGGACTATTCGAAAGTTCAAATGAAAAGTTTAGCTATTTTTTATTTTTTATTTACAACTTAGGTGGCAGACAGGCACACGGCCCACCTGATGGGAAGCGGTACCGTGGCCTATGGCCGTTTGCAACACCAGAGGCGTCACACACGTGCTGCATACCCTGTAGAAACCTTCTAATGCCCTATATTTTCATGATACACAACATTTTTGCAGTACGTATGTGGTAACTGGGGTTTCTACCACCCCCGGCCAGATGCATACCGATCCTATGACTGGTTCAGAGACAAACAGACAAACGTTTACGCTATTGTAAGAGATTTCCTGAACAAAAATACTACCAATCTACCAAAACCAGTGCAGCAAGCGAAGGATATGTACCATGGTTGCATGGATACAGGTAAGTACAAATTATAGACATTAATATTACTAGCGTAAATAAATCTACAGACTCCTGTGGCAGTGATTTTGACAAGTGAAGCCGCCTGACGAATGAAACCGCCTATCATGCTAGCAAAAGTAGGCCACGGCGTGGCGCGGATGGGGACACCGTGGTTCCACACCCGAAGGGCATCTCTAAATTAGAGATTTTGCTGCATCTGCCGAGGTTCCAAGGATATGTCGGTTACTGTTTCACCTCTGGCAACTAAGGACCCTAAGACGACGTACATATTAGTATCTTCGAGTCTGACATAACCACTATCACTGGAGATTTTGCGCATAGTAAAAAAATGTTGCAGTGACTCGTGACTTTAGTGTAGAAACATTGACATCACACAAGCCATCCCGTAGAGCGAAACCTATGCTCGGGCCCTCTCCGTGAGTAGCGGTGCTGCCGTGAAACCAATTACTATACCACAAGGGCAACTCGAAAATGCCGTCGATATGACAGAAGAAGATGACTGCAATATATATTTCTGTCAAATTTGGAGGTTGACTTAAACCCGAAGATCTTGATAGTGGTCTAAATGCAGGTCTATAAGCAAGCCGCGTAGGCGATGCGGTGACAAATGTGGACGCTGTAGGCCCACACTCGAGGGGGCCTTTAATGGTCCTGGATCAGCCGAGGCGTGAGGGATATGCCAAAGGCAACTTCACCCTCGAAAACTGATGGCCCAAGACGGTCGTTCGGATTTGATCGGTTTGAGTCCAATTTAACCACCCTGGCTGACTTTGGCTGGAGGTGTGTCTATATGTACCTACACTCAATTATGATAGTAGGAACATATATCTGTATAACATAAACAATTCTATACAGATATTTGTTCCTACTATCTAATATTATAAAACTAATTACCAGGGTTATTGCCATTCAACAACACAAAGTCAAGTCAAGAGCGGTTTTCCTAAAATTAAATTGCCACGCTAAGTCAACCTATAATTAGGTTTTTGCCATCAACTTGACAGTATAATTGTTCCTACAATCAAAGTAGTATTTTAGCGTAAATTAGAGGAATACATTTTGCCTATGGAGTTAGAGATATACATGAACCAAAGAGTGCTGGTTCCCCTTTACATTGTAACAATTCATAAAGTTTTGAAAAATGAGTTAATGAATTTGATACAATAACACCCCCACGCACAAAGTTAGCATTTTGACATAAGAGCCAGTCTAGTAGTCATAGATTTTGATGAAACTTATCATAGAGTCATTTATTTTGCCCTAATACTATTCATTTTTACAAAGCATGTGTTACTGCCTTCATCAGAGGGAACGTGAGCATATTTACTGACTAATTAGTAAAAAAATACAACAATGCATTTAGATTAATATGGAGGTGATAACTATTATAAGTATTTTTCAGAGACTCTAGACAAACGAGGACTAAAACCAGTGATTAGCATCCTAAAGTCTCTAGGACTCCCACCATTTCCTACATTTATCAACGCTACTGAGGATTTCGATTACTCCTCGTACGATTTCAACTGGCTGGATACCGTGATCAAAGTCAAGACTCAGATAGGAATGGATGTGTTAATAGGCTTCGATATATTCACGGATCCAAAGAACTCTTCAGTTTATAGGCTGGTTATGGGATCTCCTGAGACCACAAACCCATTTCCGAGGTCAGTGAAATAATATATTATTTATCCATACACAAAGTAGCATATGGATGTCGATAAACCATCATTCATCGTCTAGAAATAGGGTCATTCAAGAACCTCTATATTGTCCCTTATAACAATATAGACTTGTATAATGCATTATATGGTGGAATGATATATTTCTTATAAATAACTCTATGTTCCTTTAAATTTTAACTACTGATCAGCTTAAATACTGAAAACTTAGTGGTGGATTTCTAAATTCTGGAGAGTTAAACCATTCCTCATAGGTCATGCTATCAATTCAATAGGGAAATATCGAGGATTCAAATAATAACGGAATTTCAAGTTCTATTGAAAAGGAGATGGATGTATCAGATAGTACAATTGCTCTAAAATGATACTGATAAATAATACACATCATTTCTTCAAAAGATTAGATAGTGAGATGTTTTAATTATTGTAATAAAAATAATTCAAAAGATGTCTAAATCTTATTAACTCTATCGTTGAAAAAATAAAAATTAAAACTATTAATTTTCTAGCACACACAACGAAAGAAAACGTCACAACGGTAGAAGAAAAAACTTCGATAACTTACTGAAAATTATAAAAGGAAGTGCTAATTTTATAAACCACAACGAACGTCGTAGTGGCAAATCTGATGACGAAGACGAAAAACGTGCACAAATACATAAGATATTCTACGCAGAATTAATCAAACTATTTGTGATAGAAGCTGATGGTAGCAAGTCTCGTAACTTAACAGAAATTGAACTAGATCAAAATATAATTCTAACTTCGGAAGAGTATTATGATATGAACAATGATATTTATGATGTAAGTGACCAATAATATATATTGTGTAATTATGGCTTATTGATACTAAAATATTTTAAGACTTTTATTATTTTGGTATATTATGGTATACTATAAAATGTAAAATTATGTGTAGGTAACCGCGGTAGCCTAGTGGTATAGGTAATGGACTGCTGAGATGAGGTCTCGGGTTCGATCCCAGGTTTTACCAGGGCACACACCAATGACTTTTCGATACTTTTCGAAGTTATGTGTGTATTTATCGCAGGTTATAAGTGCCCGGTTAATGGCAATAGGCTCGCCACCTTTGCTACATTGGGACCTAAACATAAACTGGCGAAATGTGGGTGCTAGCACCTCTGCCTACCCCTTCGGGGATATAAGCATGAGTTTATGTTATGTTATATTATGTTTATGTGTAAATGAAAAATTCATATATTATTATGTATCGCGTGTCTCATGTAAAATATTATTTTTTGAACCTAACCAATGATAAACATCGACGATTTCAAACAGACTATTTACTGAATGTAAATTGTGGAAATAGAATTTAAAATCATTATCCGCACGAATAATGTCAAGGTTTATATAAGTTGTACGGTATTATATATTTCAAAATTAATATTAACACCAATCAATATTATCTACGTGTAATTCAACGCCATAACAATACTTATAACACAATAAAATAGATATTAACTACTCAAATGAACGAAAAGCATCTCAATAAAATGTTACGACGATATTTATCAACCCTGTTTCCAAAATTTCAGCTTGAAACAGATAACTCAACAGAATCCAGTGACCAGGATTACGAATTTAATATCCCTGAATATACAGTAGATGAAATCCAAATACATACAGATGCAGTAGTCCAGAACAACAACGGTACAGCTTCTCCCATTTGGAAGAAATATTTAGAAGGAGTATTTAGTATTAGTAATGTAGCGTTAGACTTTGATAATGATAGACTATTGATATCAGAACCTGATTTGAAATATATGTCACGAATGGCCGCCTATGTTTCAAATACTCCACCTGTTATGCTTGAGCTATATGTTTGGGTAAAGGTGAGTCTCTAGATATTATATCTTTTCTTTAATATACAGGGTGTAAGAGGAACGCTCCCGAAGCCGAAGGCCTCCTTTTAAACCGTTTAACTTGCGTTATTCACTCTCGATCGTGTGAGTATAGCTGAATGAAACAAAAATTTCATGAAAAAACATGAACTCGCAAGATAGCGTTACTTGTTCTTTTTTTGCAGTGAGGTTGAGAGTAAACAATGCGAAAAAAGGATAAAAAAGTAAAAATAAATTTAAAAAAATTTTTGCCATAATTTTTTTCATGCCAATATGTTGTGTACCATCAGTACTATCAGGGCCTTCGTTTTCAGGAGCGTTCCCCTTACACCCTGTTTAGAATTATTTCAAAATCGATTTCTGTTGAATGTTGTAATGTTATAAAGTTGCTCTCTTTCTTGAAATCTAGGTGGTAGAAGTAATTGCAGCGCATACAACTACAGAACTGCAAATACTTTTTCAACGAGCCTATGAAAAGGGTCATTCACATGAAACATCTCCACCTCGATCTTTACAATGTGCTAATGCCGTTAATGATATGCTTGGTATGGCAGTAGCTTACGGAATTGCTGATCCATACTTCTTTAACGTCACGAAACCTAAGGTACGAAACTAAAACGATAGTATGAATATTACACCCTTTTATAGATTGCCTATAGTTATTGGAGGTATTATCAATGTATAGATTTAACTAACTGACGTTTAGAAAGATTCAACTGACACTCGAATTGATTAATATAATTCTCTACCCTCAAGATATAAATTCAAAATCATTTATACTTTATTACAGATCATATCAATGATAGATCAATTAAAGAATTCCCTGTCACACCTTGTTGGCCAAGCCAGATGGATGGATGACGATACAAAATTAGCAACTTATAAAAAGATTATTGAAATGAAATCACTAATAGGATTTCCAGATTGGCTTTTAGAAGAAGGTCAAATAGAAGAATATTATCATGGTATAGAAGTAGATCCCTCGAAGTACTTAGAGAACATGATCAATATAATCCAGGTTAAGATTAAGAAAGCTTTGAATAGATTTCGTGAAGGAAATAATTTTACTTGGGCGACTGATCCTACTGAAGTCAACGCATATCATACGTTTCAAGAGAACACTATAAGTAAGTAGAAAGACATGAATGAAAGTAATACAGGGTACTTTTCTTTTACAAAACCTTTCTTCTGTAAGAATTGTGATATTGAGATCATTTGATAACATTACTGTCTTAATATCATTTAGTTAGTTTAGTTATTTGAATTTTCCTAATGTTTTAGGAAGTTGTTTTTTACTTATAACTCTTATTTAACCATCCTAGGCTTTCTGTAATTTTTCATAACATTTCCAATTTTCCTGTAGCTGTCCCTATGGTGATGTTACAGCCACCCTTCTTTGATTTGGGTTTGGAGTAAGTATTTTCTACAAAATAGTTATAAAATAAATAATATTTTAGATACTACTCGTAGTTGTTCAATATTTTTGTAGCTTTCTCTAATATTTTAAATGTTAATAATATTTTCCTTTTATTTAGTTCCCTCGACTATGGCTCACTGGGTACTGTTCTCGGTCATGAAATAACGCATGGCTTCGATAACTTTGGTAAAATACTAATATTTTATTTTCATTGCTTGTACTATTAATAAGTCTTTTAGTTAGTTTTTTATTCACATTTACGCGAACGCATTATTTACATTCCATTGTATCAGTAAAGCTAAACAAAACGATAATTTCATAAAAAAACGTCACTGCAAAATAAACAGATGGTGCCATAATGCAATTTCATGTTTTTTTTTTCATGTATTTTTAATTTCATTTAGCTTAACTAACACGATGGCGAGTAAATAACGCTTACGCTAACGTTGAAAAGATGAAAAAAAAAAAGCTTAATTATTTTATGCCAATATGTTGTGTACCGGTAGTGCTACCAGGGGCCTTCTGCTTAGGGAATGTTCCCCTTACACCCTGTGTAATAAAAATATTCTAGATAACAATATGAATATTCTATGTAACACTGATTTCTGTATGCAGGTCGTCAATTCGATAAAAATGGTAACCTGCTGCCTTGGTGGTCAAACGCCACCATCGAATCTTTTATCAACATGACGCAATGCTTCGTTGATCAATACTCCAGTTACTACGTCCCTGAACTTGATGACTACGTAAGATTTCTTTACTATTTAGTTACATAATATACGTGATAACATTTTAATAGTAATATCATTAACACTGGCAACTTTGTCTGTCAAACTATCTTTACATTTTTCGCATATAACATCGTAGACTTTTGAGACCATATTATACAATATGGTAGGCAGAGGTGTATTACGCACCCACATTTCGCCAGCTATGATTTTCGGTCCCACGTAATAGGGGGCGAGCCTATAGCCGCCAATCAGCACTTTGTAAAAAATGGGTATGCCGAAAAAAAATTCCTCACTGAAAATGTTGCAGCTAAATAAATTTGGAAAAAAATGTTTTGACCCAATTCCTTGCTATGCAGTGTAAATCGCAAGGGAATTAATTACGTGCTTAGCCGCACAAGCACTACCAATTAACGTCTAGCATCAGACCCAACCCATATTATATTGCTATTTTTCAATGATTTATTACTTTTACAGGTAGACGGCAAAAAAACATTGGGTGAAAATATAGCTGACAATGGTGGACTACGAGAAGCTATAGCAGCTCTAAGACACCATCTACACAAACATGGACCTGAACCAAAACTACCTGGATTTGAGGACATGAACTCAGAACAAATGTTCTTTTTGTCTTATGGAAATGTATGTAGATATCATCATCATCATCATTATCATCACCATCCAAGGCCTTCATAAATCGGAGTTCGTTTTTATTTTATAAACATAATATGACATAACATAAACAACATAACATAAACTCACGTCTATATCCCCGAAGGGGTAGGCAAAGGTGCTAGCAACCACATTCCGCCAGTTTATATTTAGGTCCCAATGTAATAGGTGGCGAGCATATGGCCATTAACCGGGCACTTAAAAACCTGCGATAAATACACACATAACTTCGAAAAACATCGAAATGTAATTGGTGTATGCCATGATAAAACCTGGGATCGAACCCGAGACCTCGTCTCAGCAGTCCATTACCCATACCACTAGGCTACCGTGGTCCGGTTTTTATTTTATATTTGACTTATTTGAGCCATAAAGTAGATCTTCAGGGTCCAAGAAGTCAACCTCACCTTCTAGCCGGTACACCTACCGATTACCTAACTACGCTCTGGCACAAGCTCTCCAGTATTGCGGATGTCAAACGGTAGACACTCCTGAAAAATGAGTCCAAAGAACGATAGCACTATCATGAACTCCTATCGAATTCGTAATGTAAAGGTTTCGAGAGAAGGGAGCATTGTGATAGGCAGTCTGCCTCTTGTGAACCTGTGTGCGTGTGTGCCCGCCAATCGTAATGCTCCGTTCTGTCGGTACCTTTACATTACGAATTCGATAGTATTTCGTGCTAAGCTACTGGTCTCGCATGAAACCAAAACTTCTGCTGTGATGATTTTATAGAAAGACTGAGTTTAAAACACAAATGAATTTCTTTAAGTACCTACAAACACACTTTTTGTTTTTAACAGCTTTGGTGTGGAGTATCAACCCCAGATTCCTTGAAGTTGGACCTTGAAGATGAGCACTCGCCGCAGGAGTTCCGGGCACGAGGCGCCTTACAGAATAACGAGGATTTCGCCAGGGCGTGGCACTGCAAACCAGATTCCACTATGAACCCTAGCAAGAGATGCATCATATTTTAAAGGTATATTATTAATCCACACAAAAATTTACATTCACTATAAATACATTGTTGCCTTTTGTGGTTAGCATAAATTACGAAAACATCTGTGTCTCTCGCAACTTATGGTTGATATTATATGCCGGTGACTATACCTACTAGAAACCAATTTTTTTCGAACGAATACCTAATAACAGTAACAGTATTCGTAGTGCTGTTGTGAAGAAGTTAGCAGCTAAAGTAAAGACAGACACATGAAAGTGATTTTACAAATTTACTAACTGTTGCCCGCGGCTCTGCCCGCGTAGATGTCGGTTATCGCACTGTGCAATGTAGCCTGTGTTACTCAGGGTGAATGTAGGTTTCCAAAGATGGAAGAATTTTGGAAATCGGTCCTGTAGTTTTTCATTGTATTTTGTTTGTAATGAATACATACACATACCTCCACCAAAAATACAGTTTTATTTGTGTGTGTGTGTATGTGTGTGTGTATGTATAATTGTATCAGTGTATCAGTGTCAATCGGTCGTCGTTCCGTACGGTTGTGTTATCAATTGTCAAGTCACTAATAATTTATCACTCGGTTCAAAGTGCACAAATAACCGTGAAAACTTTTCTACATGACCAGGAAATGTAAATGTTGCAGTGAATACCTGTTGCTTTGCTGAACAGTGCAGTGGATCATTGGAAAACACTCAAATAATATCTCGTACAAATCATATATAGTAAAGTAATAGCACAAATTAAATCACTACTACCCTCAACCAACTGAACGGGGGCCTTTATTAGTGTGCGATCTAGTGTTATTGCAATAATCTCTAATGTATGTGAGCCTTTATTAGTGTGCTACAAAATTATCATTTTTAATTTCTATTAGTATTTAACTTGGTCACAATCATAATACAAACGCAATATGGTTCAATGTACTGAATGCAAATTGAACATTTTGGTCACACACAAACGCATAAAATGCTCCACATCAAACTGTCAGCACCAATACCATCAGGAGTGTGTGAAGTATAATGAGTCAACTACTACTCGTTCCAAATGGATCTGTGCCGAATGTACTATTGCACGACCGAGAGCTGAAAATACACCTAATCAGAAAATATTCAACAGTGGAGACTTAGATTCTCCTCAGGTACCTATAGTGAGTCAGGAAACTATTTTGCTGGAAATACGCAATTTGCGCGCTGAAATGTTGGAAAAATTTGACAGCCAAGAGGCTGTATTTCAGACTTTCAACACAATGCTATCTAAAATGCAGACAGATATAAGTGAATTAGGATCTAAATATTCTGGAATGCGAGAAGATCTCGACGAGGCTATAAAAGCCATTCAATTCTTATCTGGATCTCATGACGATCAGCAAAAATTTAACGATAAACTTAACACCAATGTGTCAGAACTGCTTGAACAGAATACTACTATGCAGTGCAAGTTGTCTGAATTAAATACAAAAATCTCACAACTTGAACAGCGCGCAAGAGAGTGCAACCTGGAAATTCAAGGTGTACCTGAGCACAAAAACGAGAATCTCCTAACCATAATTGAAGAAATTGGGAGAACGGTATCGTGCAATTTATTAAATAATGAGATTATGTCATTTCATAGAGTAGCTAAGCAGAACCAATCAAGCCGTCCTAAAAACATCGTGGTCAAACTTAATGCCCAGCGGACAAGAGACAACTTTCTGGCTTCAGTGAAAATGTTCAATAAAAACAAGGATGACAAACTCAACACATCTCATGTGGGACTACCTGGTCCTAAGCAACCAATATATGTAGCGGAACATCTGTCTCCTGAAAATAAGCAACTTCATGCTGCTACCAGACTCGCTGCCAAGGAAAAGGGTTACAGATTTGTATGGACACGGAACGGTCGCATCTTCGTTCGTAAAGACACTTCTTCCGATCATATTATTATTAAGACCGTAAACTGTTTACTCAGGTTGTAGTTTTTCTATTCTCCATAGTGTATACTCATGTTACATAAGACTAATTAGGACTAAAATTCAATTTGAAAATATTTTACCAAAATGTTGGAGGCCTAAGAACGAAAACAGAAAGTATATATTTATTGGTTTTGAAAAGTGATTACGATATTATAGTACTAACTGAGTCCTGGCTAACCGAAACTGTATTTGATTATGAGTTATTCGACCAACGTTATAATGTTTTTCGAAGGGACAGGTCATCTACTTGCTCACACAGTAAAAAAAAGGATGGTGGAGGGGTTCTAGTTGCTATATTGAAATCTTTTGAGGTGGTTCGCCAAAGTATTTGGGAATCACAGTGTGAAGATCTTTGGCTGAGCCTAAAAATTGGTAAGAATTTGATACATATTTGTGCCGTTTATATCCCTTCCCCTGTGAACAAAGACTACTTGGACATATTTCTTAAGAATACCATTCAGATTCTTCAAAATGATGGGGTCAACGATGCAACTGAACCTCATTTTTTGTTGGTGGGTGACTTCAACATGTGCAATATTAAATGGCACAAGGACACTAACGCTCTTTACTTATCCCCAACCTCATATGGTGGTGCTATCAGCACTGAATTTTTGGATGCAATGGCTTACTGTAATCTTTTCCAATATAATCATATACCTAATTTAAATGATACAATTCTAGACTTGGTATTAAGTAATGGTTTGGGACGCGTTTCTGTTGCTCTTGGTGTAAGTTTCTCACCACTACAAGATAAACAACATCCACCTCTAAATATTAACGTAGAAATTGTATCTGAACGTGAAATGAAATCATGTTCCGCCCCTACATTAAATTACTACAAAACTGATTACGAGGCTTTGAACGAGGATCTACGTTGCATCGATTGGCCTTTCATATTGCAAGTATCAGGTACGGTCGACAATATGGTAGATATTTTTTACAGCAGGATCAGATTGCTAATCGATCAACATACCCCACTCAGTCGTAAGCGTAATGACTGCTACCCTGCATGGTATAGTCGTCCATTGCTAATAGCACTAAAACAAAAACGTAAATTTCATTCTAGATATAAAAAATATGGAAATTTGATGGACAAGTTACAGTTTGAAATAAGCAGAAAACGATGTGATACATTAATAGCAGAATGTTACACTAATTTTAAGCTGCAGGCAGCAGAGCAGCTTAAGCAGCGTCCTAAATATTTCTGGAAAATTTTCAAAGACAAAACCACTAACTGTAATTTCCTGCCTAATACCATGACTCTCAATCGTGAGATGGCAAAAGGGGGACAGGAGGTTTGTGAATTATTTGCTCAACACTTCCAAAGCGTGTACTACTCCCACATCGGATCACAGTCTTCGGTCGGTCCAGCTAATGATATTAACAAGCTGTGTTGCGGTGCACCATTCAGCCACTGTAGAGTTGATGAGCAGGAAGTTCTAAAGCAGTTAAAGGGATTGGATGTTAATAAGGGTCCCGGACCAGACTTGATACCAGCTATTTTACTAAAGAACTGTGCAGACAACCTAAGTAAACCATTAACTATAATTTACAATAAATCACTCCAAAGTGGCGTATTTCCCAAACGGTGGAAATTGGCATATCTAACTCCGATTCACAAAGGAGGCAGAGTAGACGATGTGGCTCAGTACCGACCAATTTCTATTTTATCGGGGTTTGGAAAGGTATTGGAGGCCATAGTGAACAAAAAACTTTTAGCTCATTTTCGTGAGTCGATTGATCTAAATCAACACGGTTTCTTGCCACGCAGGTCTACTTCTACCAATTTAACAGGTTATATATGCGATATTGTGGATACCATGGATAAGGGTGGGGAAATTCATTCCATATACACTGATTTCAAAAAAGCGTTTGACCTGGTCGATCACAGCCTTCTTTTGAGAAAACTTGCAAATTTGGGTATTCATGGATCGTTACTGCGGTGGTGTGAATCATATATACGAAACCGTACTCAATTGGTGCACCTTCGCGGATTTAAATCTAGGATGTGTGCTGTTCCTTCAGGAGTTCCTCAAGGATCTCATCTAGGGCCACTTTTCTTTTTAATTTTCATTAACGATATTAAACAAGTTATTACCTCGAAATTTAGATTATATGCCGATGACTTGAAGATCTATCGAGCTATAAATGACCCTAATGATACAATAACTCTTCAATCGGATATTGATGCAGTGGCTGAGTGGTGTACGCAGAATAACATGATTCTAAACTTAGAGAAATGTTATCACATAAAATTCACAAGAAGAAGGTTACCGTCTCAAGTAACATACGTAATTAATAACGTCCCTCTCGCGGAAGTGACTACTATTCGCGACTTGGGTATTATTCTAGACAGCACATTAAGTTTCAGGTGTCACTACGACAGCATCATTAATAGAACTTCGAGACTTTCTGGCTTCATTAATAGACAAATGAAAATATTTAAGCAACCAAGTCTCACCATACTTATTTACAACACTGTTATCAGAGGAATTTTGGAGTACTGTAGCATTGTTTGGAGCCCAGGCTATCAGACACATGTTGACAGAGTTGAACGCATTCAGAAACGTTTTTTATACTGCTTAGCGTTTAATAACAATATGTGTCGACAGTTACCATCATATAAACAACGTCTCTCTTTTTATGAAATGGACCAATTGCGCACCCGTCGTAAGGTTGCCGATGTTATGTTCTTGTACAAGCTTATCCATGGCCTAGTGGATTCTCCGGACGTCCTTGAGCGTATATCACTGTCTGTGCCCCGTAGCGAAAGTCGTCTGAGCAATCGTAGAACTTTTCATTTACCACATTTTAAAACTAATATTGGTCAGCACTCTCCTATATATCGTATGAGCACTTTAATGAATAACATTCGTAATGATGTCGATGTATTTATTCGTTACGATTCTTTGGCCTCTTTGAGAAAGAAAATAGCATCTCTGTTTAACTGCACTGAGTTGTAACTTTTTGTTTTACTTTATGCTTTGTTTTGTTTTTTTTTTTTTTTCCATTTTTAACACTGTGAGTGACTTTTGGTGTTTAAGTAGCATTTATATAGCGAAATATTAAAAATGTATGTCTCTGGTTTTCTATACATAACATAGCCTTACCTTGTATGCTGTGTTCACATCAAGTAGAATACAATTATGCAATGACCTTTATAAACTGCGATATATTAAGTAAGATGTATTACTGGTTGTATTCAGTTTTGTGAACCAAATTAAAAAAAAAAAAAAAAAAAAAAAATTAATAAATACTGATTTATGTAATAAATAGATTTTTTCTTTAACTAAAAAGTATGTTTATTTCTAGGACAAGTGTGTGTGACAAGAAAAGGATTGATTACTTGAAAGCCCATCTTCAGTAGACTCCGATTTAAAGCTACGACGGCCAGATTGCTGAAAGGCTGATTAGAACCACAATCAACAAATCAGACGTCTAATCGAAAATACTGTACCCTCATTGGTTAAAATTTATCTGTGATCAACAGGCAGCCAATGAGCGATCAGTATTTGGTTTGTTCAATTGTCTTTAGTTTGCCTAACTTGGATTTTAATAAACTTCATGACTAAACTCTTTACTTGTTAAAAAAAACCTATTTTAGTGAAGTCTCTACAACTTTTGTCCCAAAGCGTGAATTGACGTTATAATTAATAATGTATCATTAATAATTGTAAATGTGTGTGCCATAGATCTATAAATAGTAATTTTGTACATTAATTATAATCAATAATGCAGTGATACTTACTTACATTGTTTGTAACTTAAAATCTGAAGAACGCACACCAAATGTTTTTAACAAAAAATAATTTATAGATGTCAGTTAGCCTATTTCGTGTGTAATTTATAAATATTTATCTCAATTACTTGGAAAAGAACAGTATTAAGTATAGGTAGATCTAATAATAAATCAATAATTAATTGTTAATTTTGTTCGAAATTAAAGTGACGTGATAAAAAATGTTTCTGTATATTTTATTTTAAAAAACATTATAAATCAATTAAAAATACAACGAATACATAGAATGTGAAAAAATTTATATCTTAAAACAAATATAGTTACAACAATTATTTTTTATGACCGATAGTGTTATACGAAATGGTTTTGGAGTAGCCTGTACCAATTCCAGTTGAAATACCATAACCTCCGGAAATTCCTCCGTAACCAGTAGCATAACCTCCTGAGATTCCACTGTATCCTCCAGAAATTCCACCGTATCCTCCAGAAATTCCACCGTATCCTCCAGAGATGCTGCCAAATCCTCCCGCTAGAATCGGTCCACCGACAGAAATTGACGAAGCTACCGGAGCAGCTGCAAAACCAGTTACAGCAGGTACAGCGGCAACTGCAGGGACAGCAGAAACCGCTACAGGTACTCTTCTTTCCACAACATATGGTTGTGGCACAGGTACAGGCCTATCAACAACAACTGGTTGTGGTACTGGCACTGGTCTATCAACCTGGACAGGCACAGGTACATTGACTGGTCGATCCACATAAACTGGATGTGGAACTGGCACTTGACGGTCAACATACACAGGTCTGTCTACAGGTACCTGTTTCTCAACTGTCACTGGATATGGCACAGGTACCGATACAGGTACTTTAACTGGATATGGCACTTTCTTCTCGTAATAAACAGGCACATGTCGTGTAACTTCCACGGGAACTTTTTGTACTACAGTTACAGGGACTGGTCGGTCTACTGTAACTGGATATGGCACTCTGACGGGAACTGGGACCTGCCTGTCGACAGGTACTGGGACTGGTACGTGAACTGGAATCTGTACGTCTCGTGTGATGGTTCTTGTTATATAGCGGGGTACTTCTTGGCGTAGGATGACAGGATTTGGTTCGACAGAAACGGATTGCTGTACGACTGGTGCGGCAATTGCCACAGGAGCAGCTGCTACGCTTGCTACTGCTGGAGCAGTGGCTATCGCTGGCCCGGTGGCTATGGCTGGTCCGGCAGTAACTACTGAACCTGCGGAAATTGCTGGTCCTGCAGTAATTACTGGCCCAGCAGTTATTGCTCCAGCAGTTGCAATACCTGAGCCTCCAGAGATTCCTATTCCACCTCCATATCCTGTTACACCAGTAAACCCAACAGCTGGTCCTAAACCAACCGAATGGTCTATTCCAATAGCTGAACTAGTAGACAGCCCTAATGAGTGTGATCCAAGACTTAAAGGTGCAGACTGCCCGAAAGAGGAACCGTACCCGAACCCGAACCCGCCGATGTGTCTTTTGACTCCTTTGTCCGCCACAGCTTGGTCTTTGATCCCCTCGGCTTGGAGGAATTCAGACAGCTTGGATTTTTCTGCTATATCTTTCGTTGTTGATAGGCTGCTAGCTGCGAGCAGCACCTGAAATTGAGAAAAAAGATCCTTTTAAAATTGTCTTTTGAACACTCTCAATTTTGATCGGGTTTGTTTTGTACATTGTACATTGGTCATAAAGTTAATTCGTCACAGAAATGTTTGTTTTTTCTGTGACGCATTAACTTTAATGGTCAACGATATACTGCAATTATTATAGACTTTTTTGACGATAAATAGAACAATTAATATACTTTATATACTAATATTTTGGAATAATATTAGCCGTCCTAGGCTCTTCTTAAAGATAGAAATGGAATTTAAAACCATGGGTCCTGGTTCTTAATGGGGATTCATGATCATTTTTCACATCTGGTGGCGAAACGGAGTTCGCCGGGTTTGCTAGTTATATTTAAAAGTTCATGTTTATCCGCGATGGACGCAAAAACTACTGAACGGATTTTGAAGCGGTTTTTTTTGTTTGAAAGGGTTTGGTAAACTTAAAATCTTACGTTTGTTTGATTGCAAATTAGTTAAGTAAAACCAGAGTTATGATAAGTAGTATAGAATTTAAGTTACACAGATGGCGCTTAGGGCGCTTTAGGTCTTAAAACCGACAGTCACACAGGCGGAACCGTGGGCATAAGCTAGTTCATAATATAAACATATGTGCCTACGTAATGAATGAAAAGTTGAACTAAACCTAACTATGTGACATGTGAGTGCTGGACCAGTTTGCACTACACGCTGTTGTATGAACGAGAGCAAGGTGATCTAGACAGCCTCACGGAACTTAGACCGTTTTGAAACCTTTCATAAATAACAAAAAATGATTTGCACGAGTTATGTCCAAAAGGAAAAATGTCCAAAGCCAATGTACAATAATAAGAATGTCCAACAATAAGAATATCCAATAATAAGAATGTCCAACAATAAGAATGTCCAATAATAAGAATGTCCAACAATAAGAATATCCAATAATAAGAATGTCCAATAATAGGAATTATCGGTCTATTAGATTGAAATTTTCTAAAAAAAATTACGAGTGTAAGTTAAATAAACTGATAAGTATCTAAATACTGGAGGGTCTGAATAGTAGAGGTGATTATGTCCAACTCGAACCGACTAAAACGCACGCTGTCTATGGGTATGTGAGATTATACAAGACACGGAAAATATCGAATTTCAGCCGCATCTTAGTTAGACTAGAAAGCTGACCCCAACTGAGTTGGGAATAGGCTCAGAGAATGATGAATAACTTGGTGGTTAAGATATCAGTCCCACGATGCACAGGTTTCAGCTTCGAATCCAGGTCATCACCATCATGTTGGTGAATGCCCACTATAACGTACTTTAGCTTAACAGGACAACTACCGCGGTAGCCTAGTGGTATTGGTAATAGACTGATGAGACGTGGTCTCGGGTTCGATCCCAGGTTTTACCATGCCACACACCAATGACTTTTCGAAGCTTTTCGAAGTTATTTGTGCATTTATCGCATTTTTATAAATCGTCGGCTTATTGCAAGAAGTCATTATGTGACCAATTCACTATTCTGAGATAAACGGTATTTTAGTTCGATTTATGTTGATTTGCCCATAGCATCCTTATATTAATGACGGGGATCAAAAATTTATTTTTTTCGATTAGCTTAAATGTTATATTAATTAAAACAAGCGATAGTCAGTAATCCTACAAAGTCATTTATTTTTAAAAAATACCAAAAAAAAGCTAATGACTTCTGTCTACTGCAAGTCTGTTCGGTATGTGATTTAATTATTTCTTAATTTATAATAAAACAACGAAAATCTAATCAAATTGTTATTTTATAAAAGGGATAACCAATATTATCCTAAACATAACAGTGCTAGTCCTATGAAAAACTAATTCTATTCTTCCTAACAATTAAAATAACAATTTTTGACGTGACAACGTCTTATAAATTGGCTTGCCGGGTGACACTTCAAGAAACTGCGTTACGCTCCGCTCACGTTATGCGCTCACAATGAGAGCGAGTGAGAGGCACGCGTCCCTTCCACTCGGGCATGGTTAGCCCGCCTAAGAGCGAGAGAGACAGACATAAAAAGTGAAAGGCACGCGTCCTTTCCACTCGAGCACAGTTAGCCCGCCTAAGAGCGAGAGAGACAGAGCGACATTAAAATTATTTTACCACTCAAAGTCGTTGTCACGTAAAACTTTCGCCCGTATACCGACTTTACAGGCAACCAATTTTTTTTTTTATCACAAAAAACTTATAAAACTCTCAGTCTTTGAATAAAGAGGTAATAAACAGAGCTAATTTAAATCAATAAGCAATTGGAAGTTTAATAAACATGACAAAATAAACTGAAAAATAAAATTTGTCTTAACAGTTGTCATAAGCACTTAGATATTCGTACAATAGCAAATTATAAATGTTGCAAATACCTAGATACTAGCGACAACTTACATAGTCTCAAAAATTATCCATAATAATAATATTATACGCTGGGACTAGGGGTGCTAAGAATCGCCGGGCGGGATCCCTCCATCACACGACCAAAGCATGCACAATGGACTACCGATGCAAATGTAGGTTGTCGCTGGTGACACACAACATCTGCACAATGAGGACAGACGAGAAGCTAGCAGAGCTAGACGAAGAGTTGAGCAAGTTGCACTGGGACATCGTTGGGTTATCTGAAGTCCGAAGAGAGGGAGAAGACACAATAACCCTGAAGTCTGGCAACCTGCTCTACTACCGCGAGGGCGACGAGAAGTCGCAAGGTGGTGTCGGGTTCATCATCCATAGGTCCCTCATAAATAACATCATATCCATCACGAGTGTGTCGAGCAGGGTACCTGGTACTCAGAGTGTCCAAGAGATACTTGCTGAAGGTCATTCAGGCTTACGCACCGACCTCGACACGACCAGATGATGAGGTGGAGGCTATGTATGAGGACATTTAGTAGAGCCATACATGCCTCTAAATCACACTTCAGTGTTGTTATGGGGCACATCAACGCAAAACTGGGTACGAGAGGTGATAAAGAGTTGAGAATGGGGCAATATGGGTATGGGAAGCGTAACCGAAGGGGTTGGAGGCTGGCCGACTTTCTTGAGAAAGAGCGACTCTTTATGATGGACTCTTTCTTTAAGAAGTCACCTCACAGGAAATGGACCTGGATGGGCCCCGGTAGTCGTCCCAAAAATGAGATTGATTTCACCAAGACGATGCATAGACGGATATTCAATGATGTCTCAGTGATCCATGGGGTTAAAACCGGAAGTGATCACCGAATGGTTAAAGGCACATTGAATATTAATCTGGAGAGATCCCGTCTGATGAGGTCTACGCTCCGGCCGAGAGCTTCTCATATACAGTACCCCGAGAGCATTCAACTCGAACTTTCGGATCGCTTCTCTTGTCTATAAGAATGCAGTACAGTGGACGAGATAAATAACAGGTTGGTTGAAACTGTCCATTCAGTGGGCTCCAAATTTTTCAGGCACCGTCGAAGAGATAGACCACAGAAGCTCACCGATCACAGTGACAGAAATAAAGGCTCCAAAGTGTTTGCAAGAGACTTGTCTATTGGGCAGAGCCAGTTGACAAAGCTGAAGAGGAAGGACGACAGTGTCGCGTCGACTAAGGCAGATGTTTTGGGGGAGATCGAGGGGTTTTATGGACAGTTTTATTACCTCAGTCACCAAGCCTGCTACTGATACGGTTAAAAATCCAAGAGCTAAGCTAACGTGACACTACACCGAGGATATCCCGGACATCACCCTATACGAGATTAGGGTGGCCCTCAAGCAGCTTAAAAATAACAAGGCACCAGGAGAAGACGGAATCACTTCGGAACTTCTGACAGCGGATGGAACACCGATTCTTAAAGTCGTTCAGAAGCTCTTCAACTCCGTCTTATTCGAAGGTACTACGTCGGAAGCATGGAACAGAAGTGTGATGATCTTGTTCTTCAAAAAAGGCGACAAAGTCTCTCTTAACAACTACAGACCCATCTCGCTTCTGAGCCATGTTTATAAGCTGTTTTCGAGGTTTATCACGATTCACGAATCGTCTCGAACGCAGGTTTGATGACTTCCAGCCGCCCGAACAAGCCGGTTCCCGAAAAGGTTATAGTACCGTAGACCACATTCATACGTTCGTTTTGCCGACGATATCGTTCTCATGGCAGGATCGCTGGAGGATCTTAACATAATGCTCGACGACCTCAACCGAGTCTCTCAACAGGTGGGCCTCAAGATAAGTATGGGCAACACCCAGGTTATGGCGAATGCTCATATTCTAAGGCCTTCCCCAGTGTCAGTTGGAGGCTCGACCCTCGAAGTTGTAGACGTCTACCTTGGACAGATGGTCCGATTAGACGGATCAAACTTCGAGGCGGAGATCAATCGTCGAATCCAACTCGGCTGGGCAGCGTTCGGTAAGTTACACAGTGTCTTCTCGTCCAAAATACCTCAGTGCTTAAAGACAAAAGTCTTTAATCAGTGCGTGTTGCCCGTGATGACCTATGGCGCCGAGACGTGGACCCTCACTATGGGCCTCATAAGAAAGCTCAAGGTTACACAGCGAGCTATTGAAAGGGCTATGCTCATAATCTCTCTGCTAGATCGAATCAGAAATGAGCAGATCCGCAGACGAATAAAAGTGGTCGACATAGCACAGGGTTAGCAAGCTGAAGTGGCAGTGGGCGGGGCACGTAGCAAGAAGAACAGATGGCCGTTGGAGACGAAAGGTTCACGAATGGAGACCGCGTATCGGTAGACGAAGCGTGGGACGGCCTCCTACGAGCTATTAAGATTAAGTTATGCGATTGAGAAAATAAAAAGTAGGTAATTAAAAACAATAAATGATTTTAGGAATACCTTAAATAATTGAAATCATGATATTTTACATAAAATTCATTTCTATAAAATTCATTAAGATTACTTATTGTGAACCTATGATCAATTATTCATAACAGAAAGTAATTAAGTACAAATAATGAACTTTATCGATCCAAATTCTAAGATATTATTCTACTCTTGTTTAGATAAAGTTATTTACATGGTGAAAATGAGTTCTGTTTAATATGTATGTTGTGATTTTAATAATTATCTATTTAATAAAAATAACTTGTGCAGCTTAGTGATGTTTCGTAAATGCCTGATTTCCAAAGTTGCAGTTATGGACTTCATAGCAAGGTCATAACGCCTAAAATTGAATAGATAGAAGTAAGTGAGTTTTTGCCTTTTGTAGAATATGCCAAATGAAGTCCACTTTAAATAAAAACGCATTTAGTGATTTTTTGCAGTTAATGAGTTCCTGCAATAAACCGACGAAATGCTCGGTTAATGGCAATAGGCTCGCCACCTATTAGATTGGGACCTAAACATAAACTGACTAAATGTGGGTGCTAGCACCTCTGCCACATTTAGTCAGTTTATGTTTAGTTTTTGTTATGTTATGTATGTTATGTAGAACAACTACTAATTTCGATTACCAAGAAAATTACTAGAAACCGTCAACCCCATAATTTTTACTTGAATTTATTTCCACTGGGCTGTTTGACCCACTGAAGAGTTATAGCTACCCACATTATTACGACCCAGTAGCACAAGAGGTCAAGGTGAGTATGTCAACCCGAGTTCATAGGCGACGTCTGTTCCCAGCCATGGGAATTTATGGCATACTGTACGATTTTCTACGTAATATTATTAAGATTTGTTAAAGATTAGCTATTTAAGTACTCGTGTTTGAAGTTTATTATATCAAAAGGTTTTGGTTTGGCCTGCCAATTAAGCCAAATGGTAATAAATACTTAAACAGTGGGTTTATAAATTTATGGTTCAACAAATTGCCTACCTGCCTCAATTTCATCATTCTCTGAACCTTTTCCCAATTCAGTTGGGGTCGGCTTACCGTTATGCGGCTGAACTCGACATTTTCCGTGAAGTGACTGCCATCTGACCTCCACAACCAATGGTCGAATGACCAATGGCGATACCTACCTGCCTCAATTTATTGTAACAAAGCCTTCTAGAACTGAACCTAACTACACTGGAAGAGAGAAGGAAAAGGAGAGACCTCATTGAAACGTACAATATTAGAGGATTACATGCACCTGCGATTAAGAGGAGTGGCCACCCTGATAGAAAGGGCTATCCCTCCTCTAACCTAGGAGCCAGGATGGGGTCGACACAAAGGATCCAATAGGGTCGAAGTGTCCGCGAAAGCTCCAGAGCACGCACCCCAATAACATAAGATAAGATAAGATAACGTACAATATCCTGACAAAATATTATAATGTATCAAACATAGAATACATCTACACAATGAACTCCAATAGACATCTTAGAGGTCACTCAAATAATATTATGTAAGTCCCAGTTTGCCAGGAACCCTATAGCCCATTTGTTTAGGTACTTAAATAAACGTAAACAATTGTTTAAAAAACTCAGTCAGTAAAAAAATACTAAAAATCGGTATCGAACCACTAGTCCGTCAGTTAGTTAGCCTGGTGAACTGACTGTAGCACACATTATTGTCGATAAAAACTAGTACTACAAGCACAACATTCATATTGTTACATAGACAATAAATTAGTGTTTGCAGGTTGAGCGCACTTTTACGGTACATCAGACACTTTCTTACACGTAACCCTTACAATTGCCACAATTAATCAAGTTAATTAATAACTAACTGAACATTTTCTAAAGCAATTATGTAGTATGTTAACACTGTTCAAATCAAATTCAGATCGGAAAAAGTGGATATTTAGACGGGTTCGAACGCGCGATTTTACCCTTACAGGGTGAACGCTCTGCCTAGCGGGCAACCAAGTTACGTCTGTTTCCAGTTTTAATTTAATTAGTAACTATTATTTCTATCTAAATATATAAAAATGGATCGCGAAATATGTTGGTAAGCGCATAACTCGAAAACGGCTAAACCAATTCGAGTTTTTCTTTTTTTCATTTGTCCCTTGAACTACGGAAAGTTTTAATGGAGCAGCGGGAACGGGATCAGAAGTCCACGCGGGTGGAGCCGCTGGCAACAGCTAGTTGCTAATAGAAATAGAAGAGTCTCCGGAGAAACAGGAGTAAGAGAATGTGGTAGAAAGTGAGAATGAAAGTACTGAACCTCCTTTTCAATTATCCAACGAAACAGATAAACATTCCAAGTTATAATAACTGAAAGTGGAGTAACTTAATATGTTCGACTAATTTATTTTTTATTTTAATACTACGAGTAGCTGACCCGCGCAACTTCGTCTGCGTCACCCCGTTTTTGCAACATTTTTCATTCCTGCTCCACAGCTGTTGGTCGTAGCATGATGTTATATACATATAAACCTTCCTCTTTAACTATTCTATCTATTAAAAAAACTGCATCAAAATTCGTTGCGTAGTTTAAAAGATTTAAGCGTACAAATGGACATAGGGACAGAAAACGTGACTTTGTTTTATACTATGTAGTGATAGTGAAGTGTGGCTTGCTTATTTTGACAGGTAATGTTGGTATATGAAGTCATCTATGGCAGTTGTTACGAGTAGTTGGTGTCGTAAAAAAGTTCAACAACAGGGCCCTTAGCACGAAAAACTATCGAATTCGTAACGTTAAGGTATCGAGAGAATGGAGCATTGCGATTGGCGGACTTCACACGTACACATGAATGTTAAGACGATAATTGAATCTGCAACCAGTCTCTTACAGGGAGACTCTCGACTACTGAGCTATCAAAATAAAAAATATCCCAAACTAAGATGAATTTGATGTAAGGCCAACTTTTTAACCACTAAACTATTGATACCTCTAGAGTTGACCTTGAATAAATTGACATCTGTAAATAAAAGCTTTAAAAAGATGCTTACCATCAAAACAAAGATGAACGACATCATACACAGTTTATATTTTTTTTGATTATAAGTATGTAAAAATTCGAGATCACTGTATCACATTACTATCGATCGGTCGTTTACTTTAGTTCTGCGCACACGCAGCCCGCGCGTCGCTTATATAGACGCTTACATGCTCCTATTTACTCCAACAGTGTGGTTTATAATACATGTGGATTTGACTTAAATAAATTAGGAGACAATATAATAGCGCCACCTATAAAAGTGGGAGCGGAATACATGTAGATTGAGGGATTTGACCAAAAATATGTAACTACCTTATGTAAATGGTAAGACCGAGAGAACATGTACTGATGCACAATCAGAGCAGTGCAAATAGTAATTTTCGTGAGTACAAATATTTGCACAGATCAGGAATCGAACCCGCGCCTAATGCGTAGAAGTCGTGTTCACTGCCGTTACGCTATGGAGGCTGTCTACATGATCTAAGCGGTCATTGTTGAGAGTACGGTGAGAAAAATAAATATGAGTGGTATCGATACCCTTTCGTCATATAAACAAGTTACCTAATCTGCGTACACCTATTGGCACGTATCTTGGACCTACTACGTAACGAAAGAAACGCCCTGACGAGCGCGGACGAGCTCTTTTTTATACCACTTAGGTGGCAGACAAGCACGCGGCCTACCTGATAGAAAGTAGTTACCGAGGCCTATGGACTTTTGCAACACTAGGAGTATCACATTCGTGCTACCAACCATATAGAGAAGAGTGGAGAAGGGGAAGGGGAGAGCGGAGAAGGTAAAGAGTATCTGTGCTTTCAGTGCAGAAAAGAAAGAAGGGTTTCTTGGTCTTTCCACTGACAACACAAAACCTCTCCAGTGATCTCTGGAGCTGTCTTCAAAAGGCAGTCCAAAAAGCGTAATGCGCCTATAGAGCGTGTTTGGAGCATATTTTAGATCCATGTCTCGTACTTATACCAGTTTCGACACAAATACATAACATCTATCACATGCATCCTTAATTTTTAGACTGACGCCCAGTTTTCGAAAGGTTTATCAACGCTAAAATTAACTAATCAGCTGTTAAATCCCTTGTCAAGTGGCAATTGGGTAGCTAGAAGCATGTTTAAATAGTTTAATTAGATCATCGTGTCAGTTAACATTACTGTCAAATTTATTAAACTATTTAAACATGCTTCTAGCTACCCAATTGCCACTTGACAAGAGATTTAACAGCTGATTAGTTAATTTTAGCGTTGATCAGCCTTTCGGAAACTGGGTGTTATTGACCGTAGTCGCGCACTGTTCGCTCCTGTTGGTTCGACTTCGAAAGCAACCAATTGCTATATGATTACAGAACATAAATCTTTTTATTGTATCTAATGGTGCACAACATGAGAAGTATACATAAATAAATTCATAATAACACACCTAGGTGCAAATAATTTGTTTCCTTTTGAAGATAGTTCTAGAATGTTGTTACGATCATTGAAAAGGTATCTATGCTAACATTATCTGGTTCTAGAATGCGGATAAACATAGGTACATAGATAATACATTTTTTTGTAAATATGTACTTACATATTATATTTAGAAACACCCAGACCAATGCACACAAATATTATTTGAACTGAGCAGGAATCGAACCCGCATCTCCTGCGTAACACTCACGTTCAGTACCACCACGGCAAGGACGTCATGAGGTGGCAAACAAGCACGCGGCCCACCTAATCGAAAGTGGTTACCGTGGCCTAAGTATGTTTGCAACACCAGGGGGGTCACATTCGTGTTGCCGACAATATAGAGGGGAGGGGGGAAGGGAAGTGGAAGAGGAGACGGTTAAAGAGTCTCTGTGCTGTCAGTGCAGAAGACAAAGAAAAGTTCCTCGGTCTTCCCACTGACAACACAAAAGTTTCAAAGAACACCAAGGAACCCTTCTTTGTCCTGTGGTCACAGGAGAGGTCCTGTGAGCTTTGGCTACCCTACTCATGGCCGGAAACACAACACCAGTTATTAGCCGCGGTATTCTGTAGGGTACTTCCCCAGTCGGACTGCTCAATTAGGACGGGTGATGCCGTCATGTTCTACCTACGCTTCAGGATTACCTCCGCTGGATCTAAAAGAAGCCAACTTCGGAGTGCCATTACTGTGATGCGAGTGAGGACTCAGGGCTGCAAATTCTCACCGAGTACCCGGGGTGGAAGACGTCGAGGACCGTGGCGGCCATAGGGGTTTGAAGGTAGTTCTCTCGCTCACCGCCTTGCTCACTGCGATGATACGATGCGCGAGCGCTTGAGGTGTCGAAGACAACTTCAATAGAAATAATATAATATAACATAAACTCACGCCTGTATTCTTGAAGGGGTAGGCAGAGGCGCTAGCACCCACATTTCGCCAGTTTTTGTTTAGGTCCCAATGTAATAGGTGGCGAGCCTATTGCCATTAACCGGCCACTTATAAACCTGCGATAAATACACATATAACTTCGAAAAACATCGAAAAGTCATTGGTGTGTGCCATGGTAAAAACCTGGGATCGATCCCGAGACCTCGTCTCAGCAGTCCATTACCCACATACTACTAGACCTAACCTAACCTGACCGAAAATATTGCAGCTAAATAAATTTGGGGAAAAAAATTTACCCGATTCCTTGCTATGCGTTGCAAATCGCAAGGAAATTAATCACGTGCTTAACCGCACCAGCTCTACCAATTATACATACCATTGCCATTAATATCATTAATACAATTAATACATAGCTAGTAATATTAATGTCTATATATTATCCAACAGTGCGATATTACAACATTCTCAGGAAATGAAGACAGCACATAAGATCTCAAACATGGCCGGCATCAATAAACCTTATTAACAAATGTGTAAAATATGTCGTACTTGTGTAATATATCTTTAAATAAATGCGAATTAATTTACAAGTCCCACAGTAGGTACTAATTTAATCTCAATTACCTTTAAGGGAAACACACGCCCGTCTTGTAAACAGTAAATACATGTTTAGTGGGCCCCAATGTGGATATACTAGTTTTTAATTCTGTTCTGAGATGCATAAATAACCTGTTCAACATATACTTACCGAAAGAAGTGTTAACAAATGGAGTATATGTAATCTTATGATGAAAATTGTATGAAAAACTAACATGGTCGTCTCAAGAAATATGAATTGCTAAATTATAACATGGCTGCGTAGAGTTATATGTGACCTGGAGCTATGGACAAAGTGACATTCTGTCGACGAAAACGCCTGTGGAATCGATTAGTAGGGATGCACATGCTGACCGGGTGTCCGGCGTGGGGGCTATACGGGGACACCGTGGTCCTTACACCCGAAGGGGTCTAATCTAAAAAAAGAGGGACCCGGGTCTGCCGGGTGCGAGGGATTTGTTCACTACTATCTCACCTCCGGTAATTAAAGACCCAAAGACGGCGTGCGTTTTAGTCGGTTTGAGTTCGACATAACCTCCTTCACCGGCTCTGGTAGGATTGGTATCCGTGGGGATTTCGCGAACAAAAAAAATTGTGAAATCGGTTAGTAAAGTATGGGATTGACTTAAATCTGTAATGACTACAAAAAATTTCATGGAATCTTTGTGACTCGAAATATTTTATTTCACATATTTTTTATATTAAAATCATCGCAGTGTCATATTATCAATTGATAGCAAATTGAAAACGGTTCGTTTCGACGCGATTCTGTCTATAGAATGTCACTTTATCTAGAGAGGTCGAAGAGAAATCGAAATGAGGTCCTGGCCACATAGTCTCCTTATTTCCGTTACTCGGAATTATTTAACTGTATACTATTAGATAATCATTCTCTGAACCTTTTCCCAACTCAGTTGGGGTCGGCTTTCCAGTTTAACTGTGATGCGGCTGAACTTCGATATTTTCCGTGAAGCGACTGCCATCAGATCTCCACAACCAATGGTCCAATGACCAATGGCGATATCGAAGTTCCTGTATACTATTAGATAACAGTATAAATAGGTACCAGCAAAAATCTACAACAAACGTCGGCACAGTACGGAATAGCTGGGGCATGTACGGAATAGTTGGGTATGTACGCAACAAACAAAAAATCACTAAAAGGAATGATCAATTCATAAAGTTATTATTACTAGCGTAAATAGAGCAACAGTCTTCCCAGTACCGCGGCACCGAATTTAAAATGTCAAATGACATATAACACACTTTTCATATATGACAAGTTGATTGGTTTATAAAAAAACGTTTCACGGTTCATATACTGTGACAAAGTTCTCACGCCTAGGTTTTGTGTAAAGATTATGTACCTATGTCACTCGCGTGTTTTATTCCTCTAAGTATTACTAATAACTTTATGGATTAAAACTCTTTCCGCGCAGCTGCTAGAGTAGGTTCAATATGTACAGTCAACCAAAGAGATACGGTACCCTATTGCCATTCAACATTTTATGAAAAAGTCGGTACCGTGTAATAAAAACCATTAGAATCTTTTTAAAAATTTAATTGTAAAAAATTAAACTAATTATATAATAATATAAATAACTTATACTTAGTTCCAAAATATTACAAACAGGATCAAAACGTAAGTGTATCAAACAACGGTCTAACCTCTTGACACAAGACTTTCACAATTATTTTTAGTAGGTATTCAAATTAATGATCTTTTTAAACCTTCTAGGTGGCAGCCAAAAACATGGCCCACCTGATGGAAAGTGGTCACCGTAGCCTATGGACATTTGCAACAGCATCGGACGTTGAGCAAGATCCTTCTTCTAAACATTACAGAATGATCATTAAGTGGGGATCGAATTGCCGCGTGATATCGAAACATTATTACCTACATCATTCCATTACTCGTCACAAGTCATACCAATTAGAGTACTAATTGTTCTTTTCTTTCTTTCTTTCCTTGATAGCTTCACTGTTAACAATATTTCATAAATAACTTCATCAATAAGATTTTACCCTACTAAAAAACTCTCAAAACACTTCAATAAATAAACACATTCACCAAAACAATCACAAATCGTAATAAATTATGCAATCACTCCCTTAATCTTACTCATTCATTCGATCATCATTCATCATACAAATCATCACTCTTATAAATATTAGTGTTCGCGTAATTCGAGCTTGCGTAACTCGGGAGGAATTACGCAGCCAGGATTACGCGATTAGATATGAAATCAACCCGTTAGCGGCTAAAAACTTTTCTCTCAATGCTCATTTCTTTCAATAAGACCAATATTACGGGAATAACAAATTGCTATCAGTATTTTTAATTATTTTGTAATATAATATTTTATAAACATGTTTGTGTAGGATCGTTTCAATTTTTTCATTATATAACATTGACTATCTTGTACTTGTTACCTTTTAAGCTTCAACGAAAATATAAAGTACCTACCTACATTTTTAAGTCATATACCTACTCAGTCTCATTTTCACCGTTATTTGGTTCGGTAATGTTCACCGAGTTTTCTAAACTTACAACACTTAAGTCGTTAATTTCAGTTGTATTCGCATCATTGTTTTCTGGTGCAATTTCACAATATTTGCCCGAATAGCCTGTAGGGCAAGAGCATCCGAAGAGGCCGTCATTCTTCTCCATTGATCGGCATTCGCCTCCGTTCTTGCATGTATCTGGATTCTTCTCACAGTAGTTGAGTTCTGGAAATAAACCATTATTGTGTCACCAAAATGTGAGGAAAAATGCATAATGGAAAAATTACTGTATCTCTTTCAATCATATCTAACTTGTTATTCCACGATCTATAATAGTATTTTGAACACAGTACCTAAACAAAATATTATTTTAGATTGACATTGTCATTTAAACTTTCACTATTAAATTCCAGGGTATATAATATTTACCATGTTTTTTGGGTATTTGCTGTAACTGATATTTGGACAGACAAGGAACAAACATCATTAATATCCCGTTGAATTTAATAGTGAAAGAAAAAATTTGTTTAAAAAAAATCATCAAGTGAGAGCACTTGAGTGGTTTTTTACTTCGTGTTTGTTTTTTTTACTCGTGTTCTGAGTGTTTCGTACTAATAGACAGACAGATGGACAACGAAGTGATCCTATACAGAGGATATTGGTACTGTCTTTTTGAGGCACAGAACCCTTAAAAAGAGAGGAAATGGCTCAAAACTAACGCCGTGTGCTGTAAAGATGTTCACCATAGCTTCTCATAGCATCAATATCTGCCAGCCTCACCTGCAAGCTGGAACCAATCTGACCGGCAGATGGTGCTGATTCTTTTCTTGAAGTCACACATAATGAAAGGATGAAGGAAGTAGACCACAAGCATCCAACCGGTGTTAAACAGATGCACATACCTTCATCACAGAGCATGCCTCCCCAGCCAGGTTCACACAGGCACTCCCAGGGTCTCCTGCACGTGCCGTGTTTACAGCCAGGGTATCTATGACATTCGTGGCACAGGGCCCCAGTCCAGCCCACTTTGCAGCGGCATTCACCAGGGCGTCGGCAGTAACCGCGCTCGTTGTGGCAGCCGGGAGCGCAGATGGCTGCAGAAAATACATTAAAAGCTTTTGAATATAGCTAACAACTGTGAATAACCTACGGTGTACCAAATGTCCTCAAATATTTCATGACTATGTCAGTACATTTGATCATACATCATCTCTAGATAGTAATGTGCCCAAATGCCGTGACACTTTTCGTGCTGCTTTTGAGATACTGACTCTATCCGACTCAGGAACCGAATCCGAAGTCAAAAACTTTTTAGAATCTGTCGATACTGCTTGTCACAAAAGTTTTGCTCAACTGCTGATTGATGGACTAGGCTCCAGCAGGGGGTCAGCGAGTAGCCAAGTTGCCCCAATTCGAGGTGAAAAGTACTAGAGCGGATCCTGGACTCCAAATGCACTTTGATTGCAAGATGCATCTTAAGGTGCGTCCAGATTTCTAACATGAACAGCGGACCCGACAACGTGGCATCAAGACATGACGTCGTGTGTGGACGTAACCACTTGCCGCACATGGGCAAACAAACTAGAGTTGTGCTGATACGGCCACCAGCTGATCGATGGTTTCATTTAAGCTCAGCTATCACGCAGCTGAATACGCAACGGACAAGCCCTTCCTACAGTCCCGGGTCCTTTAAGCGGGGCGTGAAAAAGCATCTGATGAGGCCGTCAAGCTGAGCGCCACCATTGTAGCACTGAACGTGTTTGCAATGGTGACCCTCTTTCATGAGACTTTGCCTTCAGCTTAACATCAGGCGAGATGAAGTCAAATTGACGTGCCGTAAATAAAATAAAAAAAAAACATGTTCACGGTAAAATATTACGTAAATGTAGACGTGGCATTAGACTAACAGTGTGATGATAACGATGATGAAGAAACCACATGTTAGGGGACCTAAAAAGGTTTAAAACTTAATGCCACTCACGAGTTTGGCAGAGCAGTCCATGGTAACCTGGCAGACACTTGCACTCCAACGGCTTGTCACAGTACCCGCGCTGACAGCCAGGCAGCGGCTGGCAAGCGCGACAGGTTGCACCTGACCATCCTAGTTTACAGCGGCATTCCCCTGGCTGTTCACAGAAACCTCTTGTCGCGTGGCAGTCGGAGCGGCAAATAGCTGTAAGTTTTGAGAACAATATTATAGATGCTGGATTGCTGCTAGGATTCCTGCAGTCTTTGAAGATCAATTAAAAGGTATGGGTTTTATGATTGGACGTAATAAATATACCAACTTATTATATCAATTCTAATTAATAAATAAATCAATTAGAAATTGTTGTAGTTCATTGCTGAATTGAGACCCCTAGCAATGTGTGTAGGGACTAAACCTTTAAAGTAATGTTCTAGAAAAAGAGGATGTCTCCAATCCAATGGAAAAGACATTAGATCATCTATATGTTTTTGCAAGGTAGGTAAGAAAATTAAAAGACTAAGATTGGAAACAATCCCGTCTAGCCCCCGGGTGTACACCCGAAGGAGGTCAACTCGGAAGAGAGGGCTCCGGGTCTGCCAAAATGCGAGGGATATGTTCGCTACTATCTCACCTCCGACAACTAAAGACCCAAAGACGGCGCGGCGTGCGATTTAATCGGTTCGAGTCCGATATAACCTCTCTCAACGGCTCCGTTGAGCTTCGCGCATGGAGAAAGAAAATCCAAATAGTAAGAACAGGTAGGTTTGTCTGGGCAACTCAAATATCAAGGATACCGCCATCGCCTGGTGCATGGGTGACTATACTTGCCAGAGTCGTATTTCTGAGATAAATTTCACTTAACGCCTGATACCTGATAATGAAATACTTACGTTCAGAACAGAAGATGCCGTCCCAACCAGGCCTGCAGATGCACTCAAAGGACTCGTTGCAGTACCCGTGCTGACAACCGGGCAGAGGGATGCACTTATTGCATCGCTCGCCGTAAAAGCCTAACTTACAGCGACACTCGCCTGGCCGCTTGCAGTAACCTGGGGAAACAGAAGTAAGCAAGTAAGTAATTTATGATTATAATACATAAAAGTACATAAACTCATGCCTATATTCCCGGAGGGGTAGGCAAAGGTGTTAGCATCCACATTTCGCCAGTTTATGTTTATTTAGTAATGATCGTTATCCTAAAAAGATCAGACACCTCAGTTTAATTACAGACTTCGGTATCGAAAGTGTTTTATGGAGGGTGCACGAAAACAAAATTTATACCACTTAGGTAGCAGTCAAGCATAGGGGCCACCTTATGGAAAGTGGTTACCGTGACATATGGACCATATAGACCAGGCCAGGGTGTGTGCTGTCAGTGCTGCAAAGGAAAACTTTTAGGACTTCCTACTGACAACACAAAACCTCTCCAGCAAGCTCTGGCTACCCTACTCATCGCCAAAACACAACACAAGGTTATTATTACTTATTCCGTGTTTGTATTTCTATTAGAAAAATGTTTATATTGAACTTTATTTTCATTGAATATTATTAACCATTCTCACACATAACCGGCCATATACATCCACACTCATATATTATGTATAATGTTTTAGAAAAATCAGGCAGGTTCTATAAAATATGATAATATTCTAGAACACAAAAATTACATTATCTACGCTAAGTTTGAGTCTAGATGTCCTAGATTCTAATGACTCTAACATCACTAACAGAATCTTTTTTTCAATAAATCTTAGCACAAATGAATGGCTTACCGCTATATTTAACTAGGTAGGTACAGTCAACGACAAAGGTAACTTTAACACTACTAATAAATTGATCACCTT
The DNA here is from genome assembly GCA_963691645.1 of Pelosia muscerda. Lineage (NCBI taxonomy): Eukaryota > Metazoa > Arthropoda > Insecta > Lepidoptera > Erebidae > Pelosia > Pelosia muscerda. The sequence goes on along the minus strand of OY829109.1, from coordinate 14,550,657 downwards.
ACTTGAAAATATGACTCATTCAGTGGAAAGGAAAATAAAAAATATTATATGTTTGTCTATGATTATAAAATATATTCATATAGCGTTTAGGGTGCATCAAGATCTTTGGGGCCCAATTCAATGATACTGTTTCATTCATTCTACAAAATACTATACCATTTTAGACTTTACTAAGTATGCCGATTAAGTCTGAAATTTTATGGCATCTTGTAAAGGGTATGAAACAATGTAATGAATTATTTTTCATTTAATTTTGGACTATACCCCTAAATAATTAGTATAAAATTCAGTGACTATTTTTGTAATCTCATTCTTTGAGCTTGGTTCCTAATTAGCGGACGAATTTCCTCTCAAGATTCAAGGGTCAGATAGGTCAAATCAAGAAAATGGTTAGCGGACCCAAGGCTTTAAAGTACAAGCTTGAAATATAACTGAAACTAAACCGATGAAAGAAGCATTCCCCATGCAAAAATATTTTTTCAATATTTTAGTGCCAATCAACTTTTGTTGCTGACGGTACCTTTGTACACTAACAGTAACTGTAATTAGATATGCACAAAAACTGTCCCGTTTAAGAAGCGTTGATGAGAATGAAGATAGTACAAGCCGTTATTTCTCTACGCAGATATAGAATCACTAAGAATGTACCAGTAAATTTTACTCATAATAAAATTGAATAATTTAATAATATACATCACAAATAAATCTGTAGCCTTATTGGAAAGTGATTGAAGTTCAATAAATGAGATAAATGCGTTTAATTTTGGAAATTTTAGGAAAATTATATCATTGACGACCTCGGGTTCGATGCCCGCTCAGTGCAAATATATGTGTGCATGAATGTAAATATTTGCATTGGTCTGGGTGTTTCTATGTATAATATGTACCTACGTATTTACCAAAAAAACAACATGTATCTAGGCTTATTTATCCGCGTTCTAGAACCCGTAACACAAGCTAGTTAAGCTAAGCTTACCATGGATCTAGGTGGCGTTGTGTATATTGTCCTAGAATATTTATTATTTAATATTACGATCAATAACTAGATCTATTTAGTCTTTTATCTTTTCAAATTTCTCTTGGAGAGACACCTTTTTGTTCTTTTTCTATCCGTGCTCATAATCCCCACCGATACCGTCCCCACCAAAGTCGGTAGAGTTGATTGTGACGGACTCTAACCGACTAAAACGCACACCGTCTATCGGTCTTTGATTGCCGTGGGTGAGATTATACAAGACATCTCTCGCAATCCGGAAACGGTGCACACTGTGCGGTATGAAAAGAGTTTCATCCCGCGCACGCTCAAGCTGTGGAATGAACTCCATGCCGTGGTTTTCCCAAGCGACTACAATATGGGGTTCTTCAAGAAGGGCATTAGTAGGTTTCTACAGGGCAGCACGAGTGTTTTGCCCCTGGTGTTGGAAACGTCCATAGGCCAAGGTAGTTTCTTCTTATTTAATTGGTTTATTTTTTACAAGTGCGTCTTGCTTATTACGGTCATGAATCGTGAAATTGATGACAAGAACTGACTCATTATTTTGTGTTAAGATACATCATACGTAATATGATGTATAATGTTTGTAAACATGTGCTTTGAATATGAAGTAAATAACTACCGTAACTTTTCGACTAGATATACTCGTAATAGAGAGTGTACCTTATTTCTATCGCGCGCGAAATCCCCACGGATACCGAATGAGCATTCTACTAGGTAGTTAGGTCATGTTGTTTGATAAACAAGCTTGGAAATGAGCTGTTCACTCAACTTATTACTAAAGCAAATTATTATATCTAGGCTAAGTAGATAAATATTTGTATTATAGACCAAAAAAAAACAAAAATCCGCTAAGTTTCTTGCCGAGTTTTCTTAGGCCGGGGCCGCGTTTCTAACATAAGACTTACTTTCAATATATTTTTATATAAGTACACGCATATCTAAAATATAGAAATTAAACGATTCGGTGATGCATAAACATTAGCGCATAATCATTAGTCCAATTTAGGCCTGTTTTATAATAGATTCGGTTATGGACGGATAACGGCGACAGCATGACAGGCCACATCAAAACATGGGCAAGGGAAAGTGTTCATCCATTTATGACACCTTTGATATGTTACTTAACAAACCTGTCTATGACTAAAGGTATAAAACGACATGTTTGTTTTGTAGATGTAGGGGAATTACCACAGAACAGAAAAAAAAACTAGTAGAAATGTGATATGACAGATTTAGTAGCGGAACCGATGTCGCCAAACTCACATACATACGACCATCATTAATAATACGTTGCATTGCTAGTTAATAATCGTTTTGATTGATCGTATTTTTTTTTAAATATTCTGTGACATTCTACACAACGCCACCTAGACCCATGGTAAGCATAGCTCAACTAGCTTGTGTTACGGGTTCTAGAATGCGGATACTTAATTTTTTTTTTGTATACCTTCCTATGCATAACCTACCGCCTAGCCTAGTGGTATGGACTGCTGAGACGAGGTCTCGAGTTCGATCGCAAGTTTACCATGGCACACACCAACGACTTTTCGAAGTTATGTGTATTTATCGCAGGTTTAAAGTGCCCGGTTAATGGCAATATATAGGCTCGCCACCTATTACATTGGGACCTAAACATAAACTGGCGAAATGTGGGTGCTAGCACCTCTGCTTACCCCTTGGGGATAAAGGCGTGAATTTATGTTATGTTATGATCGTATTTATATACCACCTTTCTTGCCAAATTAGCTTCATACGTAGGTACATACCTACTACAAAATGAAAAACGGTTCAAAATAGAGATTACTTTGCTATACATATATACATAAAAAATATTTATGAATAATAATTTTAATATTTGTGTTGTGTTTTCGGTGGTGAGTAGGGTAGCCAGAGTTCACTAGAGAGGTTTTGTGTTGTCAGTGGGAAAACCAAAGGCTTAATCCTACATCTTTTGCGCTGACGACACAGAATGGCTCTGTTCTTACAGGGGTTACGCACGAAAGTTATTACCATCAGGTATAAAAAAAATATCTTCATGCTTTGCATCGAACCAGTTTGAAATGTTCCAAAAAGTTTAGACGTATATCAGTGAATTTTAAGAAAGTTATTTACATTTTGACTTGACTATCAACTATTTGCACCGCAATTCGCTGCAATCTGCTTAACTGTATTATCAAAAATCTTACCTTGAAGTGGATCACAGCCTTTCTTACAGATAGGCACGTCGCACAAGTCCCCCTGCCAGCCAGGGTGACACTGGGGCTCCCCTTTCTCATCGCAGATGTAATGGCTGTGTTCACTCTGGACCTCCGGCAGCTCACATGCCTGATACATTAATAAAGAATTACATTAAAACCACACCTTATATATAAAATTCTCTGTTCGTTCCCGTACTCCTCCGAAACGGCTTGACCGATTCTCATGAAATTTTGTCAGCATATTGAGTAGGTCAGAGAATCGGCCAGCATCTATTTTTCATACCCCTTAGTGATAAGGGTTGTTCACCCTTAAAATTATAAGGCAAAACAACGTTCGCCGGGTCAGCTAGTTCTTTTATAATATTGAATGCCTCCATGAATCAGTGGGCGAAGTATGCGCTGAGTGTGCACGAGGTTATAGGTTCGATCCACACACAGGAAAAAATTGTGTGAATCACAAATAGTTGTTATGAGTCTGGGTGTACTTTGTGTCCGTTAGTTGTATGTTTGTAAAGTCCCCCGCGATACAGGGCTTGTTCCCTAGTGCGGGAATTGTCTTTTTAAAGAGAAAAAAAAATAGCCTAACTGTATTCCTAGCGACTACAATATGGGGTTCTTTAAGAAGGGCATTAGAAGGTTTCCACAGAGTAGGCAGCACGAGTGAGACGATCCTAGTGTTGTACACGTCATAGGCTAAGGTAACCACTATCTGATGGGCCATGTTCTTAACTGCCACCTCATTATCTCCTCGCCCTTATTGCATTTAATTGGGGTCGTCCAAACATATCATTCTATTCTACACATTCACTCCCTTCTTTACCATTTATCTTCTTTCACACAATTCATTCATCATTTTTTACGCTGAACTCTGCTTCTAAAGTCCTCTACATGCATACTTTAGACATATTTTACACATATATTCCTAGGCCGTGTGTATCATGCCAAGTGTATGGCAATCGTAAACAAATAGTTTACATAATTTCCAGTGGCCACAGATATTACCCCAACTGTTCGTTATTACATATTTCGTAGAAAAAAAAATTGTTATATAAACACAAAAATATTCGTAAGGAAATTATTTGTACACATACATGCGCATATCACGTGTACAAATACATTACACATGTAACAATGGGGTAACTTTTATAAACACTAGGTATTCATTGAATAGTTTACATATATAAGATCACCTCAACCATAGTTATTAGTTAGCCTACTTTGCTCAAATACAAAATTTCAGGTTCTCCACAAATAATAAATACAACAGGGTAGGAATTACGACGCAAACTGCTGACACTGCAAGGAGGACGATGAAAAGATGAAAGGGAATGAAAGGGATCACGCTTTGAGAAGACATCAAATGGATCTTCTCGGGAAGGGCTACCCCAAAGCAGAGGATTACAGATACCTACAATTAAGAGGAGAGGACCTTGATAGAATGGGCTATCCCTCCTCAAACGTAGGGCCAGGTATCGAATAGGGTCGAGGCGTGCTCGAAATCTCCAGAGCATGTAGCCCAATATATACTAATTGATTTGAAAAAAAAATGGCTTAGTTAGTTTTTTTAATGTTTTTCTTAAACTTCATGTTCATTCATTCATTCATTAAACTTCATATCATATAGCGGACTGGAGTCCTCCCCACAAAACGTAACAGTGGTTTTTTTAATAAGAATTGCAATAATTTAATTAAATGAAAATAAAACAAAATTCAATGTGCATACTAACTTTAATTTTTAAGTCTGAACTAACAAAATGGACCATTGTAATCTGAAAATAAATGAATTGAATTGAATTGAACTAAACTGACCACCGGGGGGAGAATGGGCTAAAATGGGACAAACTTGCTTACATAATTGAATGAGATGAATGGCTACAGTATTGAGTGTTTTAAGAAAATCTGTTAGTACATTACCTAACTATAGATAAGTTCCAATCCTCACGACATACTTCCTACTTACTTTATATATTTAAAAAAAATAAATCTCTTTTGTACTAGTAGGCACCAGTATCTACCTGCATAGACTTCTCTCGAAAGGTTAAATTAAATTCAATTTTATGTACCGTGTACTTTTATCTATTAGTAGAGTAGGTACATCTCTGCTTGGTGCATTACTACATTGATATAAAAAAATATAGAAAGTACTGGGTTCCTTTCATCCTAACAGCAGGATTGCACGCAAAACCGCGCGTCTCACCGCAGGAACTTTCTAATATAGCCGCGAGAAAGCAACGAGAAAGTGTGCCAGGGGAAAAACGCCGGTGAAAACATTTAACTGTCTTGTTTACTATCAAATATTAACGATAAATATTTAATATCAACACTTAAGTGTCAAATGAGAACCATCTAAGTTAATTCAGCAATAAGTGTACAAGTAAACAATGCATTTGCTATTATTTTATTAAAAAATAAATAAAACTGTTATTTATTGCTTATAAAGAAATAATATAAGTAATAAAAGTAATAAATCTTCACAGATTATGTAGATATTTTTTTTTTTAATTCAGAACGTTCTTAAGAAACCTAAACTACCAGACTAAAAATAAACAAAACGTTTTTTTTTTCATTCCAAATTCAAATTAACAATAAAATTGACTGAAACCGGTACGGTGTTTAAAAAAAGAATACACAGATAACCAACCTGCTTTTTCCATTTCGGCATATGTTTCGCCGACAGCACAGTGTTCACGAAACACACAAATATAATGAACTGACTCTTCATCTTACTCCATTTAGGTACTATCTCGGAATGTGCAATGCGCGGTGCAGTGCCCGCGAGCGCTGAAGCTGTACTGTTATACTGAGTTAATGAACTTGACTCTTGACGGGCTACTTTCGCCGCGATTCTCTTTACGAGGCCATCAAAAGTGAGATTTGATGGTATGACTCATTGTGAGTTCTCAATTCAATTTATAATTTAAATATTATACCTATTAGTGCTGGTCTACATCTTCAACAAAAGTCAGCAATATCATGCAAGTGCTAATGCACATACATACGCTCACGTCAAAGGGTAGGCAGAGGTGTATTAAACACCCGCATTAGTTGCACTTGCATGATATTTCTGACTTTTGTCGAAATTCCTTGCCTTCAGCTTACTATCAGGTGAGATGAAATCAAATTGGCATGTCCTATATGAATAAACAATACCTATATGACTAACCTATATGAATAAATGGGGAGAATAGAAATCAAAGTGTGAATAGAATTAGAATGGTTAGCTAATTCTGTGTGTGTTAATTTCTTTGAAGCGAACATTATTATAACAGAATCGTCAAGTGTTAATATATTCGCTTAAAATTTTGCTTTGTAGTAGAAATTAATTAAAGAATGATATGATTCATTTTACTTCTAACTACTGTAGAATCCCTTTCCCCCGTGTTATCTAATAATATGCATAGGCACGAACTCAAAATGCGCTCTATACGACTAGGTAATATTCGACAAACATTCGACACGTTCGAAAATTAAATTAAATAATGCATATTTAATTTAATTTTCGAACGTGTATCGATCGATTACGGAAAAAAACATTACTTTTGAAGGAGCACAGCTTTATAATGAGTTACCACTAAACATCAGAAAAAGTAACTCTCTCAATATCTTTCAAATCACGATTATCAGTGTACTTATCCGAACATAATTAATTTGGTAATCTCACAGTGTTCCTTTTGTCTAGTCCACAGGCAATTCTCAACGACAAAATAGCATTATATATTGTAAATTATGTTTTCCTGTAAGTGGCAATGTATTTTTCTTTTTGAAAAATAAATATCTTTAAACCCACATACGATGTTTATTTCGTTCATAAGGACACATTCCTATTTACGTTAGGATGAAGTCAAGTCGAGTTACTTGCGAGTCTCGAAAACTAGGATTATTGACTTCGTGGTACCGTCTAACGATTACTTCGTTTACGTATCGAGAACTCGAAACCTTTACATTACGAATTCGATAGTAGTTCATGCTAGAGGTACCTATGTGTTTTTGGACTGTCTTTTGACGATTTTGGCACTGGGTACAACGGACTCAAATTTACCATATTCATATATTATATCCAAAAAATAAAATAAATAAATATTCTAGGATAATCTACACAACGTCATCTAGGCCCATGGTAAGCAGAGTTTAACTAACTTGTGTTATAGGTTCTAGAATGCGAATAAACATATTTAGATACTTTTTTTTTAATATATAAGGGAAACTGGGGACACTTAATCCCTATGGGAGACAAGGTACACCAATATTTTTGGAATTACTAAGCGTACCTATTAGACTATTTTTAATGTGGTAACACTAAGGGTAATAATGTTTACTTAGTGTTGCCACACTAAAAAATACTCTAATACACTTAGTAATTCAAAAAATATTGGTGTACCTTGTCTCCCATAGGGATCAAGTGTCCCCAGTTTTCCCTACATATTATACATAGAAACACCCAGACCAATGCAAATGGCGTGCACGCACGTTTCTCGCGACTAATCCGTCCAAGATCCGCGCCGATAGGGAGGTATACTTAATAAATACTTTTTTACTGTACCAAACTTCAAGAGGAAAAGAACAGAACCCTTATAGGATCACTACGTTGTCCGTCTTTCCACCTGCCTGTCTATCTGGCCTTTTTCCAATCGGGTGGGCCGTGTGCTTGTCTGCCACCTAAGTGGTATAAAAAAAATACGTATAGGTTTAGGGGAAGGGGCTCATCTCAAAGAGATGTCCCTGGGTCTGCCGGGTGCGAGAGATTTATGTGTTGTATAATCTCATCTCCGGCAATTAAAGACTCATAGACGGCGTGCGTTTTGGTCGGTTCGAGTCTGACATAATCACCTCCACCGTCTTTTAGTGGGGATGGTATAGATGGATTTTGCTTACGGAAAAAAAAGGAATACGTATAGGTCATCATTCCCTGAACCTTTTTCCCAACTCAGTTGGGGTCGGCTTTCCAGTCTAACTGTGATGCGGCTGAACTTCGATATTTTCCGTGAAGCGACTGCCATCTGACCTCCACAACCAATGGTCTAATGACCAATGGCGATATCGAAGTTCCAAGTTAGGCTGGTTGGACTTTTGAGGGCTCCAACTACCCGTAACGACTGCCATAGATGTTTGTACCTATGGCAACCGGGACCGACGGCTTAACGTGCTCTCCGAGGCACTTATAAACCTGCGATAAATACACACATAACTTCGAAAAGCATCGAAAAGTCATTGGTGTGTGCCATGGTAAACCTGGGATCGAACTCGAGACCTCGTCTCAGCAGTCCATTACCCATACCACTAGGCTACCGCTAGGCACTAGGCGCGGAATACGTATAGGTATCAAGTTGAAATTCATGTGTGTTTCTCGGTGCGCAAGTCTGACTCGCACTTGACCGTTTTTTTTAATTATTATACATTCTTATTGGCTTGTACAGCTTCGGATACATAACTTTACAGGAATGCATAAAACGCATAACGCTTATAACGGGATTAAGTTGATAAGTACCACAAAATGAGATTCGTATGTTCTTGAGTCGCCACCATTCGATATAGGTATATACCTAGGTCTATTTAGGTCCAGCCTCCGTGGCGTTTCGGTAATGAACGGGTTCAATCCCCGCTCAGAGCAAAAAGTTGTATGCATGAATATGGCTGTTTGCACTGGTCTGGTCGTGCCTCGGAGAGCACGTTAAGTCGGTCCCGGTTGCTATACAAACATCTATGGCAGTAGTTACAGATAGTTGAAGCCCACAAAAGTCCAACGAGTCTTATTCGGAACTTCGATATCGCCATTTCGTCATTGGACCATTGGTTGTGGAAGTCGTATGGCAGTCGCTTCACGGAAAATATCGAAGTTCAGCCGCATCTCAGTTAAACTGGAAAGCCGACCCCAACTGTCCGGCACAATCACCTCCACCGACTTTGGGGAGGTGATATCCGCGGGGATTTTATGATAAAAAGACCCATCTATAACTTATAAATGACCTCCTTCAGACTGCCGAAGACAAACTCGGGTACCATGGTGTCCCCATCTAGCCCTAGACTAGATGGGGACACCGTTGTCAGGCGACTCCACTCGTCATGGAAGACATATGTCATTATGAGGTCATAATCATATATTAAAGGTTGCTAAATAAAAATGTCAAAAATACCTTCACATATTACCATTTATTTATATTATTTTCTTTGCTATATACACTATATATATTATAAAGCTATATACACAAGTTTTAGGTCCATTTTACAATACATTATAATTATCATCAGTTTAAAAATACACATACAGAAGCTCTGAGCGATACAGTTAAAAAATACATCCACATTATATCACCAACTTATTTACTATTAACAATAAATAATAATGGAATACAGATAGGTTGAGTACAAACACATTAAAAAAAAACTCTGAAGGGGTAGGCAGAGGTGTGTACCAAGTACTCTGTAAACTCGCTTATCATAAGAGATGTGCTGGCCGAATAAAATAAATAAAAAAATAATTATATTCATAAGTATGAAATTAATATAACATTTTGTATCTAAAGCTATGTTTACTTGTAATGTAACATTTCCGATTCTATTTTCAATATTACATTACAACACTGGCTTTTTAAATAATGAGTAGTCGGTTCGATTTAGATCGTAAAAAAATAATGCTCCAACGGGACTTGAATTCTTTTCCTTATAGCTGCTGAGCCACGGAGTCACAAATACTCAAGACCCGGCCTGAATTAAATTTCACACAGGTAGTATACTAATTGCTTTAAAATTTCAGAGTAGTCGCTTGTAATGTAATGTACGATTCTGTCAAAGAATCAATTTCGTTTATTCAGTTTAGGCACATAAAGAGCACATTTGAATGTCAAAGTTTTACAATTATATCTGTTAAAACTATTATATAAAACTATTATAAATTAAATAAATCATTTGAATAAAACATGAATAAACTGTTTATCTGATTGATGAGCAGGTACTTTTAATGTATTATTTAAGATTAAATTTTGATCATTACGTTACAACTGTTTGACGAACATTCACTGGTTAATATTTCAGATTCCAATTTTAAAAAACGAATATTTTTAATAGCAGCGTTTTACCTACCAATAAAACGCATATTAAATTACTTACCTTATTCGAAGCTTATAGCTTTATGAGATAGCAGTCTATGGTTCCCGCCTATATCTTTGTCTCTTTCTAGCATATAACTCTATCCTTTTCACACGTTTCTCTCTCTCTCTACCACCGAAGAGTGGGGCGAGCTGTGGAGCGGAGCTGAACCATTTCTTAGTTCATTGCGTTGAATACCAGGCAGAGATTGTCTATAAGCTTCGAATAAGGTAAGTAATTTAATATGCGTTTTATTGGTAGGTAAAACGCTGCTATTAAATTGACTTGACCGTTATTCGAAGCTTATAGCTTTATGAGAGGTGTCTGTTATCGCCTGGTGGTAGGAAAGAGAAACGTGACGCCAATGTGAGAGTGAAAATTAATAAAATCAGAATAGGTATATAAGAATCAATATTTATTACTTATAACCAATACTATATAATATAATACAAGAAATGCATTCTCAAATATTAGTATTAGAAAAGTAACGTGTAACACTCATCGCTGTAGAAGTGGGCATTACCTCCCGTTTGTAATATTTGTGAAAAGTGTTACTAGATCGCCAATTGCCCCTCAAGAGCAACTCTTCAATCGGATAGCCATCGATCCAGTTTTTTGATGCAACTGCAGATCTAAAGCTACCGGGCGTTGCCTTAATGCCTGCTTGCACAAGAAGAGATTTGATCCAGCCTGCTATAATCGACCTGGAAGCTGGCCTGGGATCCCCTCTAAAAGTTATAAATAAATTATGACAATTTGCCGTCTTCCGTCTCTCATTTAATACATTAATCAACTTATCTACCCAAAAAATGGGATCTAATCTTAATGAATTGGGATTGGCAATCAGTTTCCATCCCGATTGTCGGTAATCGTGTGTGTCGGTTTTTGAACCAAATAATGGCCAGAAAATTATACAGTCATTAGTTCTCGACAAATGTTTTGAATTAATACTTAACAAAGTAAGGTCGTGTATTCTTCTACCAGACAAAAGAAGCAATAAGGCAGCAGTGTGTCTACAGATATCAAAAATGTTATCTACATCGACAGAATAATTTTCCATATAATTAACTAAATCATCGAGATTCCAAATGGGAGGTTTATGTAGTAGTGGTTTTTTAAAGGAAATTGATTTTAAAACATGTTTGACTAAGGCATTTGAACTTAAACTGCCAGAATTTTCCGAATTACAAAGTGTAGCTATGGCTGATTTATGTAGTAGAATAGTATTGTAAGAAAGACCATGAAGTAAGTATAAATCGGCTAAGAATCTTGCTAGCTGTTCGCCAGAAGGATTTTTCATCTGTACGCCATTATCCCCGCACCAAGACTGCCATCTATTCCATGCAACGTTATATGTTTTACGAGTGGAAGGGCGCCACGAGGTCTTCAGTAATTCAACCTGGCTCTCGTTCCAGTGACTTATATCCGCTGACCACCCCCACATTTCCATACCTCCATTTCCAGATCTTGAATGTTGGGTGGTGGAAGCCCCGTCGATAGATCTATGAGAACGTCCTTCAGGTTCCAAATGCTGAAGGGAGGTGCTAGTGCGCGTGACCTCAGATCTGCTCTCCAAAAGACCTTCTCCCACTTGGGTAGCACAAGAAGAAAAAATCCTTTTGCTTGGTTTAGCTGTGCCAAAACTTTTGGAATCAAGAAGGGTGGTGGAAATACCCATGCGAGAGGAAATATCCACTCTCGAGAAAAGGCATCGTGGAATAATGCATGGCTGTCCATCAGATCTAGAGTCACGTAGTTGGAAACAATGTGTGCTCTTTTTGATGCGAACAGGTCCACTACTGGTATGCCCCATTTTGTGAAAATTCGATTCGTAAATTGGGGAAGCAAGTGCCATTCGGGTGGTTGCCTTAGACGTGATAGATGGTCCGCGTGGTTGTTGAATCGACCTGGTATATAGAACACTTTTAGATGAATCTTGTGTTGTTCCAAAACATTGAACACTTGGAATGTGAGGTTCAAAAGGTGACTTGATCTGGTCCCTCCTTCGTTCCTTAGGTATGCTACCACGGTTTTGTTGTCGCATTGAACTAGAACTGTAGAGTTCCTCAGGAGCCGACCACGATCTTGTAAGACTCTTAGGATTGCTAGCATTTCCTTCTGGTTGCAGTGTAATGCTTGTTCCTCGTGTGAATAGACGCCCGACATGCTCTCGTTGTTTAACCGGGCACCCCAGGCTAGATCTGACGCATCGGTGGTTAAAAAGTGGGTCGGTGGTGGAACATGCACTTGCGAGGGATTCTGGCAATTGGTTAGCCACCACTTTATGTTCTCTAGGGCTTTTAGTGGTAATTGATGCCAAACATTCACTGACTTTAGTAGACAATTCAATAACTGTTGTAAGTGGCGGAAGTTCAATCGACCCTTTGGAACGACAAAGCTGGCGAAATTGAGCATGCCTACAAGACTCTGAAGACTCAGCAATGTTGTCGAGCCCTGTTGCAACATCTGTTCGAGTTTGCTTCTGATAAGAGTAACCTTGTCTTCCGGAAGGCTTTTCAGATTCCAGAATGGGTTCCATTCTACGCCTAGGTAACATAGACTTCTCTGAGGGGTTAAAATGGACTTTTCGTAGTTCACTAGCCAACCCAGGCGCTCTAAAGTCTCTACGGTTAGTTGCACATGCTGCCGAAGAGTATTTTGATCGTGATGGGCCAGCAAAAAATCGTCCAAGTAAATAATTACTCGGATTCCTTTCTGGCGCAGGTATTGGGCGACCCAATTTGTTAGAGCAGCGAAAACCTTTGGAGCCGAGCTTAACCCGAAGGGTAGGCACGTCATCTCGAGAAGCTCTCCCTTGTAAATCAGTCTCAGAAACCTTCTGGAGCTGGGGCTTATCCCTAGGTGAAAGTAAGCCTGGGATAAGTCGATCTTGCAAAGCCAATCTTGACTCTGAAGAAAGTCCGGTATGCGTTGGACATTTATAAGGCTGAATTTCCCTACTACGACGTACTCGTTTAATGCCTTCAGGTTGAAAACCGGTCTGGCTGAACCATCCCCTTTTTGAACGAGAAATAGGGTAGATAGAAAACTCGGTGAAGGATTGGCCGGTACTAGGACACCTTGCAGCTTCATCTGGGAAATTATATTGGTCATTTGATCCGACTCCTTGGTTAGAAAGGCTTGCCCTTTTAGATTGGGGTAAATGAGTGGTGGTTTGACCATAAAGGGTATGCGATACCCTTGTACAATTTTTAATAGGAACTTGGAAGCGCCCATTGACTCCCAACTGTGGTAAAATTGAGACAGGCGACCGGCTATATGAACAGGATAGTCAATACTTACGGCGTTTATTGCCTCTGTATCTGGGTGGTGACGAACCACGCTTTCGGTTATTGCCTGACTGCACGTTATCTCGACGTCTTGGTGCTGAGGCATGTGCATGAAAAAATTGCCTATTGTTTGCACTTGAATTTATATGAGCGTGGTGGATCCCCTGTGAGGGGCCACTATGATTGCATAGACCCTGCGAGGGTCCATGACTATTGCACACACCCTGCGAGGATGGTCCCGGAACTCCCGGATTATTGCAACATGAATGCATATTATGCATCCGTATACCATAGTTATGGCGTGAGCCCTGCGAGGGCTTAGTTTGCTGTGTGTTCCCCTGCGAGGGGCAGCTGATACCTTTAGTGTTTGTGATAGATGACTTCATCCCTGTATTTCGCTTATGAAGCGGCCAGAAACATTTTCGCACTCCTCCAGCTTTTTCCATAGTAGTTGTGAAAGCTTCAGCACTGAACAAGTTGTGAGCTGAAGGCGGTATTCTACGGAGAGCAGCTTTCATCAGAGGATCACGTACGTGATTGATAATGCCATCACGACGCATCTGTATTGTCTCAGTTCGGTGTCCACATATCATTTGTAAGAAATCAGAGGATATTTTATGAAAACTACCCTCCGAGAAAAGATTATGAACTTTGTCTGCAATCAAATCATAAGTAATATTCGGTTCGTCCTTAGCCCAGGACAGAAAATCACGTAAGGTATCTTGCAACGATTCTCTTTGTTTGAGAAAACAAAACGTGAGGGCTGAGAAGGCCCTATCCGCAAACACAAGATTACGAAGTGTATCGTAGGCTTTTACCTCTTCATTAGGCTCTAGTTCAATAAAACCAGGACTATGATTATACAATTTCTGCGTATCCGCGTACCTTAATTCACACCAGTTCTCGTTATCGAGTAATTGTACATCATGCAATTGTTTCAAATGAGCTTCTGACGCTTTTGGAACAGACGGTTCTTTTACTTTAGTCGAAATGTCAAAACTAAATAATTTATCGTCACAAGATGCTTGAATATAAGAATTCAAAGAGTAATCATCGTAAAGCTTTCTACTAGCGTCGGAAATGTAACCACTATTATTCACTAAAGTTAACTGTTCACGAAGGTCGTGCACTTCTTTAGATAATTGATCTATCTTACTTGTCGATCCTCGAGATTTCTTGCCCACCCTCTTCTTACGGTGACGGCGTTTATGTTTGCGAGCATCTTGAGAAGAACTCGACGAAGAGTTACTACTCGAACTCGTTGAACTCGAAGTCGAAGACGCTCGTCGATCTTTGCGCTTTCGTTTCGGAGAAGCCAGTACCTGAGGCTCAACTTGGTTTACAGTGACATCCATAACGACTTGCTAGAAAAACACTTTAACAAAATTTTAATAAAATTTAATCCAACGGAAGACCCGTTAGTCAAAAAGAAAAAGTGATAATTTATTACTAAGGTGAAGGTACTTTTATCTTTATTCACCCACAAGAAAATAATTTACAGCAATAGTTTTAATAGTTGAATGTACAACTTTACCCGGCGGGAACTTTGACGCCAATGTACTAAGAAATGGTTCAGCTCCGCTCCACAGCTCGCCCCACTCTACGGTGGTAGAGAGAGAGAGAAACGTGTGAAAAGGATAGAGTTATATGCTAGAAAGAGACAAAGATATAGGCGGGAACCATAGACTGCTATCTCATAAAGCTATAAGCTTCGAATAACGGTCAAGTCAATTTAACAGATATTAATGTAATACTCGGTTCACCTACTAATGTAATGCTCGACTCAGTAACATTACAGACTATTGCTACTAGAGAGGTTACAAAAAGTAATTTAATTTGAAAAAATGACACTAATGTTGAATACAATCATATTTTAGTATTTACTTTTTTCAATATATTTTTTCTACATGGGTATTCACAGGTATAAGGCATTATGTTTATAGCACTTGGAATATTTTTAGACAGATACAAAAAAAAATATTTCCTCCTAATCCTTTTTAGAAGTCGGTTAAAAAGGAAATTAATATAAGGAACAGTGTGTAAATTCACAACATAATAAGAATACGTCATAACTTAAATTATTTTTATATCAGTACTTGGAGTCCATCTTGGCGTAATTAGACTTAACCCTTACATTCATTTTGTTGCCAATATATTTAGCGACTTAGCACAACATTTTGCGACTTATGTTTTATGTTAAATTGCAATATTTTTTTTAAAATTATATGCACTAAGCAACTAAATATTGTAACCTGGGAAATGTCCCCAGCTACTCCACCGGCTAACCCAGGCAAGAGCTTACGACAGAGACTCTTGGGCGCCTTTTATCTCAGAGTGGAGATAGTGGGTGCGTGCTCCAGATACCCTTAATGAAACAACACTAAGATTTTATACATGCATATATTCAGTAGGATACACAGTTATACATAAAGTAGAATGGTCACAGGCACAGAGATATAGAAATGTAAATACAATATAAGATGCTTATGCGCCTCCCTCGTAGCACACAGCTGATCTCGTAATTACAACTCAAGGTAGCGGGTATATGAAGTTACAGTTATTGTACAAGTTAAGATTACGTGACCTTTTTGGCACTCCTCTTCGGATGGTTCCCCTGGCGTCGGTTGTCGGCTTGCGTAGGCAGGTCTGCTGCTAGCCACCGCCCGCACTGCCGCGAGCCAAACGAAGGGACAGCTGTTCCGAACAGGGACTCCAACAACGGAATCACAACAATGTAGATAGGTCACTAATATTGTCCGCTAAACCTTGGGACCCTGCATCAAGAATACCAAAAAGACCTAAGTCTATCATTGACGCAAACGAAAGACACAGATATAAAGACTAAGAACAGAGAGATAAATTAAGAAATCTTACCAGAGAAGTCCGGGAAAGATGCACAGAGTCTAAGATATTTAATTTATATGTAGGTAGGTACATATAATTCAGAGTTCCAACTTATCAGAACAATCAATGAAATACGAACAGAGTTTCGTGCTTAATCTTCAGAGTAATTATCAGAGGTGTTCGCATCCACCGGGAGGGGTGTATTTATATCATTTTTCATGGAATATTCTAGTAAAATCAATCCGATATCACGAGTTATTCGTTCATCTGATCGAATCGCGAACAATAAAACATACCACAGATTATACAGAACTACAAGCATAAACTATCGACATTCTTGCCGTGATTAATTAATTTGGGCAACTAGGAATTTAGATTATGACAATTTGAAATTAAATACATTAAGCTATATGATTGAATAAAATATCACAAACAATTTAACCTATCACGATATTATAATTCTATTTGAAATAGGTAAACATACTAGCGACATCTGTTGTCAGATTGGGAAACCATTCATCAATACCGAATTGGTGATCGATGAAAAGTTCCCCCCAAACCCTACAGATGTCGTCATAGGTACAACGTATTGTTTACCGAAATCAAATTTTAACGCCACTAACAATTTTGCGTTACACAATCCCCCCCCTTGAAAGTATTACTTGTGTGGACAGACAAGTAACGCAAGGAATACACAACAGAATAAAACAAGTCAAAAGTCTAACAAGTTAAAAATAGAACAAAAAAAAAACAGATCAAAGTACAAAACAGAACTACTAAGAACTAACCAGAGGCAAATATTGACACAGACTCTTTTACTTTAAGTCTAAATGCCCTAAACCACTAGAAAGAAAACTCTCCTTAACTGCTATAGTCAGATGGTCGCATATGCAACACAACTACAGAGAAGAGGAGGATGAGAAACGAAAACTCGATGAGGTGTACCTAACAAATAATATGTCCCATACGAGGACACCCAAGCTACAGCAACAAGGTCATACTTCATCGAGTCGCGGTAAAGTAAGTATAAATCGACAGTGCTACGGAACTGAAATAGCGCTGACGCTAGGCAGAGAAGGTACCGCAGATTGATTCTCATCAGTGTATTTTAAAATGTCCTTGATGTGATACTCGCCTAAGTCCTTACCATCCAAATCTGCTAACCTATACACTAAAGAGGAACGTTTAGCAGACACTACACACTTAGTAAATTTAGGAGCGAGTTTAGAGGTAAAATGTTTAGCTTTATTAGATAAATAATGAGTCCGTTTGTAAACAATTTGACCAACTTTCAGCTCGACATGCCTTTTCCTGAAATTATAATACTTCTCATTACGCTGGTGAGCCGAAATCAAATGTTTCCTCACCTGATCGTAAATGTGTTGCATTTCTTTCAGTTTGGCACCGAAGGCTGAGGGCTCATCGATGGAGACTAAGTCCGGATGACAGGTTATGTCGGACTGTCTATATAGAACTCCATCACCTATAAATTCCCTACCGTGTACCAAGAAATAGGGAGAGAATCGAGTGGCCTCGTTTACTGCAGTGTTTAGAGCGCACTGCAGCTCAACAAGATGTTCATCCCACTTTTTGTGCTGAGTCTTCACATAACATGAGATGGCTTGAACAACATTTCGAATCGCTCGTTCAGCTTGATTAGTTTGAGCGTGGTAACGCGGGCTATAGTATACGTTTGGAACATTATATTTAGCTAACATATCTTTAAATTGCTTGCTCACATACTGAGGACCGTTATCAATATAGATAGTCTTGCAAACTCCATGAACTAGAAACACATTCTTCTCGATGAATCTCGCTACTGCAGCGCCTGTTGCAATCCTTATAGGACACAGCATGACATACTTGCTAAAGTAGTCCGAAACAACGATCAGATGAATATTTCTGTTGCTTGACACTGGAAAAGGTCCAAGTAAATCACACGAAATAGCTTCAAAAGGTTTAGATACACGCTTCGCACTTCCCATTAGACCAGGACGCGAAGTGTTTACGGGTTTATACATCTTACAAACCTCACAATTTCCCACGTAGTCTTTGACACTATTGTACATCTTTGGCCAGTAGTAATTCAAGGACAACCTCTTATGTGTTTTCCAAACACCACCATGGGCACTAAGCGTGTCATCGTGGTATTTGGTGAGGAGTGCTAGCCTGTCCTCTTGAGGTACTACCAACTTCCAATCAAAATCTGAAGTCAAAGAATATTTATTTTTAGAAAATCGATATAACAAATTTTCACGAATATTAAAGTTAGGGTAATGCCTTGGGTTCCTACGCACGCACTCCATGGTGTGAAGATACCACGGGTCATTGGTGGAGCTCGCATCGATGGAGTCAATCTTTATGCGAGATAGAGCGTCAGGTACTACATGATCTTTTCCCTTACGGTGCTCTATGTCGAAGTCAAACTGACTGAGTCGCATACTCCAACGTGCTAAACGACCTGTAGGATTTTTGAGCTTGTGAAACCACAGTAGTGAGGCATGATCAGTGACAACAGTGCACTTCTGTCCCTCCACATACTGTCTGAACTGTTCCAGCGCAAAAATCACGGCCAGAAGCTCTCGCTCGGTTGTGCTGTAGTTCACCTCGTTCTTATTAAGAGAACGACTGCAATATGCGATGGGGTGTTCCACACCATCGTGTGTTTGGGTCAGAACAGCAGCAACTGAGTAAGCTGACGCGTCACTTAGTATACGGAACGGTAAAGAGTAGTTAGGCATTTTCAATATAGGAGCAGAGACCAAAGCTGACTTGAGAAGGTTAAAAGCCTCCTCAGCTTCAGATGTCCAAATAAAATTTACATTTTTAGAGGTGAGTTTACAAAGAGGTTTACTAATTTTAGAAAAGTTATTAATGAAACGACGATACCAGCCGGCCATACCTAGGAAACGTTTGACATCCTTCGAGTTAGAAGGTGTGGGATAGTTGAGGATGACCTCGACTTTACCGGGGTCAGTACGTAGTCCATGCCTATCCACATAGTAACCAAGGTACTTTAATTCACTTCGACAAAAGTGTGATTTCTTCATATTAATCGTTAGGCCCGCATCCTTGAGTCGCTGATAGATTCTATTTAAGAGATCCACATGCTCCTCGAAGGTGTTGGCCACACAGATTATGTCGTCTTGGAAGCAAAACACTCTGTTGTCGAATTCCGGGCCGAATAAGCGGTCCATCAGTCGTTGCATCGTACTTGAAGCTCCGACAAGACCAAAACACATTACATTATACTGGAACAAACCCCGCCTCGGCACCGTGAACGCAGTCTTCTCAGCAGACTGGGCAGAGTCGAACGGGATTTGCCAATACGCTGCACTTAAATCAATAGAGGACAAATATTTAGCATTATTAAGATGGTCTAAAATTTGATTGATGTACGGTAAGGGATAAGCATCACTTTTGGAAACAGCATTAAGCTTACGTGAATCTAAGCACAGCCTTAGATCACCGTTCGCCTTTTCCATCATAACCACGGGTGAGTTCCACGCGGATTGTGATGGTGACACCACTCCCATCTCCAACATCCGGTCCAACTCCGTCTCCAGAGCCTTCTGTTTGAGAGGTGAGAGAGGGTAATACCGCTGCTTGATCGGCTTGCTGTCACCCGTGTCTATGACATGATGCACAAGCGTAGTTCGACCTAAGCCCACCTTATCCGTATTAATTGACTCAAATTTTTCAATGATCCCGTTCATTACACACCGCTGATCCTCGGTCAGGTTGTTGTAATCCTCGAGACCACTGTGAAGAGACAAAGATTCAATAGGACAGCTATCACTAAAATTATTCATATTAATTTTTTGAGAAATTAATCTATCACCTAATTGAAATTGTTGCCAGAAGTCTACTCCAAATATCATTGAGGTAGTTATTTCTGGTACAACATAAAACTTAAGTACCCTGATAACAGAGTTGTATTCTAAGGGTAAGGACATAGAACCCAGACATTTCAAATGTGAACTGTCTGCAGTTGTAATTTTAAAATTTGGGTTGACACTTTCTAGTTCAAACCCTAAATCTAAGAAGCTACGGTGCGCACCTTTTCCTAGCACAGAGCAGGAGGCACCGGAATCAAGAAGACCAAGAACATTTAAATTTAAAACCCTAACAACTAAGTACGGTCTAACATCGTCATCCCGTTTAGTAAACAGGACCTTATCAGAAGAAGACTCAGACACAGAGCTTGAGATTGTCTTAATAAGGCCCTGGCCTACGCGTTTTTTGACTTCGACGTACATTTGGGGCAGTCAGGTGACTTGACTCCTTTGAGACCACATCGGAAACACACCAGCTCCCTTGATTGTGAGCAGTTATTAGCAGTGTGATCGCTGCCGCCGCAACGAAAGCATTTGCGTTCGTGCGAGGCTGCCGAGCTGTCCACCGCAGAGACCTGCTTGGTAGCTTTTGGTGTGCACTTTGCTTTCTGTGAATGTAAGTCAGAGGAGATCTCAAATTTGTCCAAGACTGGCTCGTGGAACGCCTCAGCCCTAGCACGCGCAAGTTCCAAACGCTTTCCTAACCTTCTTAGATCATCAATAGTGTTGACTTCATGAAGGGCTAGTTCCTTCATGTAGTCAGGTCTAATGTTATGCATAAGAATGTCCAGTTGTTCTTCACTGGGCATTTTACAAGTTAGTCTAGAGAACATGGCCTGCATTGTGGAGATGTAGTTCACCAAGGACTCGGTACGGGCTTGGGTACGTTGCCTAATCTCATTCCGTAAACGATAATCGTAATCGGGAATATCAAAGGTGTCTCTTAATTCATTTAGTAAGTCTTCATAAGACATAAAGTTGGCTTTATTGGTGCGGAACCAAGACAAAGCTGGTCCGTCCAATAGGTCAGAGAAAGCCAGGAGAACCTTTGATTTGGAGACTTCCCTAGCACACCGGAGTTCCTCCAGTCTCTCAATGAAGACACGCACACAAGTAGATCCATCATATTTTAAATTAAAACTATTCAAATTAATAGGGCGTTCCCTATAAATAAAATTATCATTGCTTAAGTTAATGTTTTGCGAGCTACCCCGCATCGAGCGTTCATTTCTCATCGCAGGTGAAGTATATTCAACTCGGACACGAGAAGCGCGATCATCATTATCTGACACCTCAGATTCTGAGTCACTATTCGATTCAGCTACTGACACAATCTTAACTAATCTGTTGCGAATACTAACAAGTTCAGAACAATCTAACCCACAACGAGCTAGCCTAGTTAAGAGATAATTAGCCCTAACAGCAGCCCTAGTGCGACTATTTTTATCGGCATCAAAGTCACCTGACGATAGCAAATCCTCGAGTTCCTTCACTTTTGGCTCGCAGACAGTGCGTTCAGTTGCAGCATCAGTGGACTTCGTGGTGTTAGGCTTCAGACTTCCACGGCGAACTAGCCGATATGCCGTCCTCAATTCGTTACGCAAGCTGACAACCGTAGCCTCAGGATCCGCTGAAATGCCCATGTAAGACAACTCATTAGACAGCTCATCTTTTCTTAAATAGTTTACATACTGGTGCATTTTTGCCATCTTATAAGAAATGAACTTTAAGTGAATAGAATATAAAAATAAAATTTAACTAACAATTCCGTTATTTAACGAAAGTTTAAATGGATATAAATCCAAGAGGGTATTCAATTGAACGGACAGTATGTAAATGTACCCTTCTATGTTAATAATATAGGTATAAAAAAATTCAGCATAAAACAATTTTCATTAGCGGGTAGGTAACTAAAATGTACCGCCCTGCAGACAATTCCTAATAATATAATTAATAATTAATTAATTTCCAATTGAGAATAATTCTCCAATGGCGGGTAGGTACCCGAGATGTACCGCCCTGCAGACAATTACTAAAATATTGAAAAAATATACACAAAAAAAATTGTACCGTACGTATAGGTACAAATGAAATTACAAAAAATTAAAAAACAGTTAAAAGGCTAAGAGCAAAATGTACGGTAGCAAGTATAAGTACCGGCTACTATACTGATCCAAGGTTAAAAAAGAAAAAAAAAAATGGTAATTCCGAATGGAAACCACCTTACACAGAGTTACATATATCGGCACTTATAGAAAATGTCGATAACAATTACAAGTTAAATTCAGAAAAAACACAAAGTTAAACATATGCATGTATATTAATTTTATTTAAAATTCGGGACAAACTACTGAGATGATATATATCCAACCCAACCAGCAACCAGTAAAAAAAGAAAAAAGAAAAAAAGAAAAAAAATACGAAGGTATGCCGAAATGTGAATTTTACCGAAAATGTAGCAGCTATTTATAATTTAGAAAAAAATTTTGACCCGTTTCCTTGCTATTCGGTGTAAATTGCAAGGAAATTAATTACGTGCTTAGCCGCACAAGCACAACCAATTAACGTCTTGGAGAGTATCAGACGGATAGTAGGTTTGAATTCATTAAAGGCGTCTTTCACACACACACACAGAACCAAGAGAAATCCAGTGGGTACTGGAATTCTTGAACTGCCCGTACGTTGGCCGCGCCACTTTGTAACCTGGGAAATGTCCCCAGCTACTCCACCGGCTAACCCAGGCAAGAGCTTACGACAGAGACTCTTGGGCGCCTTTTATCTCAGAGTGGAGATAGTGGGTGCGTGCTCCAGATACCCTTAATGAAACAACACTAAGATTTTATACATGCATATATTCAGTAGGATACACAGTTATACATAAAGTAGAATGGTCACAGGCACAGAGATATAGAAATGTAAATACAATATAAGATGCTTATGCGCCTCCCTCGTAGCACACAGCTGATCTCGTAATTACAACTCAAGGTAGCGGGTATATGAAGTTACAGTTATTGTACAAGTTAAGATTACGTGACCTTTTTGGCACTCCTCTTCGGATGGTTCCCCTGGCGTCGGTTGTCGGCTTGCGTAGGCAGGTCTGCTGCTAGCCACCGCCCGCACTGCCGCGAGCCAAACGAAGGGACAGCTGTTCCGAACAGGGACTCCAACAACGGAATCACAACAATGTAGATAGGTCACTAATATTGTCCGCTAAACCTTGGGACCCTGCATCAAGAATACCAAAAAGACCTAAGTCTATCATTGACGCAAACGAAAGACACAGATATAAAGACTAAGAACAGAGAGATAAATTAAGAAATCTTACCAGAGAAGTCCGGGAAAGATGCACAGAGTCTAAGATATTTAATTTATATGTAGGTAGGTACATATAATTCAGAGTTCCAACTTATCAGAACAATCAATGAAATACGAACAGAGTTTCGTGCTTAATCTTCAGAGTAATTATCAGAGGTGTTCGCATCCACCGGGAGGGGTGTATTTATATCATTTTTCATGGAATATTCTAGTAAAATCAATCCGATATCACGAGTTATTCGTTCATCTGATCGAATCGCGAACAATAAAACATACCACAGATTATACAGAACTACAAGCATAAACTATCGACATTCTTGCCGTGATTAATTAATTTGGGCAACTAGGAATTTAGATTATGACAATTTGAAATTAAATACATTAAGCTATATGATTGAATAAAATATCACAAACAATTTAACCTATCACGATATTATAATTCTATTTGAAATAGGTAAACATACTAGCGACATCTGTTGTCAGATTGGGAAACCATTCATCAATACCGAATTGGTGATCGATGAAAAGTTCCCCCCAAACCCTACAGATGTCGTCATAGGTACAACGTATTGTTTACCGAAATCAAATTTTAACGCCACTAACAATTTTGCGTTACAATATAAGGCATTTATTAGTACTAATAAATTTAACATAATAAACTAATATCGTACAATTTTAAATAATAAACTGACCATGTAGTTTGTTTTATCAAAAGTACAAATAATTTTGTCGCCTAAATTAGAATGATTGAGACATTTTCAGAGACTCTTCATATAATATTACCACAGTACTTAGACTCATTCGAGAGTGCTATTTCTATAAGACAACACAAATAATTTATTGTATTTTTGGTGCTATTGTTATACCGGACAGCCTCTGTGGTGTCGCGGTAGTGAACACAATTGTTAAGCAAATGGCACGGGTTCGATCCCCGCTTAGTGCAAATATTTATTTGTAAGCAAGAATACGGCTATCTGCACTGTTCTGGTCGTGCCTCGGAGAGCACGTTAAGCCGTCGGTCCCGGTTGCCATACCAACATATATGTATTGAAATTTACAGCCACAGATATGAGAATCTCTCACCCTAGATTACAATCTCATTATTCTCTAAGCCTATTCACAACTCAGTTGAGGTCGGCTTTCTAGTCCAACTAAGATGCGGCTGAAACCGTGAAGCGACTGCCATCGGACTTCCACAACCAAATTGGTGATATCGAAGTTCTGTAGTTAGGCTATTCGGACTTTTGACGGCTCTAATCACTCGTAACGACTGCCATAGATGTTCGTATAGCAACCGGGACCGACGGCTAAACGTGTTCTCCAAAGCACGACCAGACCAGTGCAAATAACCATAATCATGCATAAAAATATTTGCACTGAGCAGGTATCGAACTCGCGCCTCCTGCGTGCCTGTGTTTACTACCGCCACGCCACAGTACACCACACTATAGCGCCAAATATATTTGACATTATATATTAAAAACGAACGAATTATCTACAAAACTATTTACCAACAAGAATAGGCCGGATTATACAGTTAATAATATATTTAAATCTCAGTCATGTACGTTTAGATCAGGGGGGCTACCTTGGAACATACATCCGAAACCACAGTCCCGCCCGAATTGTACAAAAGATGTATACTAAGGAGTTACTACGAATAATATTTTCTGTTTAGACCATAAATTAAATAGAGAAACTATCTCTTCATTACCGCATTACCGAATTTAAAATAACAGTGGCTTGTCTTGTGACTTATTGACGTCACTACAGTATATATTTCTGTCAAAATTGATAATGGTTTATAAAATACGGTTCCCAGTTTATATACTCTGTCGCTTTCTCACACCTAGGTTTTGTGTAAAGATACGTATGTCACTCGCACACTTTATTCCTCAAAGTATAACTTTATGGTTTAGACCGAAGTGTGTTCAGGTGTTATAAATGCGTTTCATGAGCAAAACTTCGGTAATTTCGGATGTATATTGCCTACTAGCCTACTGATAATCACAAAATAGTTTCGAAACAACGTTGTAGTATAAAGCAAATTGTTTGATTTCACATTGTACTGTCCTGACTTGGTTACTACTGAATATAAAGTCTAGAGGGACCTAGATAAGCGGCAATCCGTTGGTAATCATTTAGTAGAATAGAACAAAAAATAATGTCCAATGTACTGACACATATTTTGACGTTTATGACATTAATGACAGATGTAAACGAATGTCAATCCCAATCAATCGAATGTCAATCAATCTATTCTATTCCATTCTACGAAACGATTGTCATTTGTTTAGACCCCCAGTAGCTACCGCATATCACAAAGTTGTTAAGATATTTATTACAATTTGCACTCACGATTAGCTACTAATTAACCTTTATAAACTTACTAGCTGATGCCCACGGCTTCACCCGCGTGGAATTTTGTTCCCGTTCCCGCAACCCTTGGGAACCTTTTCCCGGGATAAAAAGTAGCCTATGTGTTATTCCAGGTTCTAATCTACCCCTGTACCAAATTTCAACCAAATCAGTCCAGCCGTTTATGCGTGAAAGAGGAACAAACATCCATCCATCCAAACAAACTTTCGCCTTTATAATATTAGTAGGATTCTCTCAGAAGACCAATGACGTTTAAAAACTAATATCGTCAAACTCAACACACTGAAACATTTCTACGCTAGGTCTGTCAGACCTACGTAAATAATTTTACCTTTATTAATGATCATCACTGCCTTTTAAATTTTCATTGTGTTTTAGTTTAACGACACTAGTTTTTATAATAATAAGATGCAAAAGAACATTCCTCTTGCTTTCATATTCTGTGGCAATTACCATACCATACATAACATTTCACGACACATGTTGCTAATACATAGTATCTTTTAATAAAAATATAGGCCTAATATAAGTTTTGACAAAATAAAATAACCAATTAACGAAAGATCGACGCATTTTAAAACTATTTCTGACTTATTTGGAGGAAAAAAGATTAAAAGGCGAATTGGGTTGAATTATATTCTGTAACGAATAAAAATTGAATTCGAGTATCTCAAGTTTGGTAAAATTTTCTTGAATGACTCCGAGGCCACGCATTTCTGTATAAGTTCTAGATTTTTTCAATGAGTCGAACTTTCTAAATGTGATGAATATGATAATTCGTACTAGAGATTCTGCTGAACACACGTTCCTTATTCAATATCGTATTACAGCTAATAATATTATTAACATTTTTATACCCGTGCATGGGTCTGTTAGACTCTGACATCGACTTTAATGGCGACAACACATTATTATTATTTTTATTTTAATATCATGGTATTTTGTGCTGTTTGATGGTTAGAGGCCTACGTCAAATTAGTTTTTTTATAAGAATACTAAAAATCCAAATTGGTCTGTTAGACCCACATCATACGATTGTTTTTTTTATTAAAAACACTGGTGTTTTGTGCGTTTTAGTATGCGACATTGTGTGTCATACATACATAGATACAGTGCTCATTGTATTTTTCTTCAATTGGCAAATGTCCCACTGCTGGGCAATTTTTAATAACATTTTTTTAATTAATTTTAATTACTTATATCATCGTATAACCTGTCCAGTCAAGCTAAATAACTGTTATAGGTTCAAATTGGTGACTTACAGGGTAAGAAACGAAAGGTCTAACACGCCCTTGCATGGGTATAATATGTTTCACGATATGACACGGTTATATCGGAAGGTTAACCTCAGTGAGTAGTAACGTGAATAATAATGGAATGTAGCTATATATTAAATGAAATTAATGAAATATGTTATCGGTGAAAACATGCACTTATGTTTCAAATAGATAAAGAAATCTGGATGAATGAATTAATAACGATCTTTTATTCCATTTATATTTGGAAAAATGTAATGTGAAATCTATTTTTTGTCAACAAAGTTTACATTTTGTCGTCAGAACTGACTAAAGCCGCGCGGCCATCTAGGACCATCAGTTGCCGAATGTGAGGTAGCCACTTGCATATCCAAGGTTGCCTGGAAGAGATCGCTTCCAGCGATAAGGCCGCCCATTGTACATTAGAACAACTGTAATTCTCACTACTTGTCCTTGGTGTTTTCTTGTATTTATTTTTTGTTTTGTTTTTGGTGTACAATAAAGAGTAATCTATCTATCTATCCCTCACGCCCCGGCTGACCCAGGGCCAGCGAAGGCCCTCTCGGGTGTGGGACTATGGTGTCACATCTTTCCCCGGATAGGGAAGAGCGCGCATTACACTGCTGCCCCGGCCTGGTCCTGCTAGGGTGACAGTCGGCTACACATGTAACCCCCAGTCCTGCGCTCATGGAGGAAGGAGTTACAAAATATAGTAAATATGTCGCCAAATATATTTTTGTCTACAGCAACACAGTACTATTGTCCACAGAAGATGACACGCGCGTCCTGACTTCGATAGATATAGGTTATGTTAATAATGTGATAATTAGCGACAACGCGACGTCACAATTTCTTTTGGTACGATATAATCACTACATAGTATAAAATAAAGTCGCGTTCTCTGTCCCTATGTCTTTTTGTATGCTTAAATCTTTAAAACTACGCAACGGATTTTGATGCGGTTTGTTTTTATAGATAGATTGGTTAAAGAGGAAGGTTTATATGTATATAACATCATGCTGCGACCAACAGGTGTGGAGCAGGAATGAAAAATGTTACAAAAACGGGATAATGCAGACGAAGTTGCGCGGGTCAGTCGCGTCGTCGCTATTCCTTGCGAGAAGAAATAACAACCGTTCGATGTCTCTATTTCTTTTGGTGGTATATCTACTATTTTGCGATTGATAAATTCACACTTAAATGATATTGCTAACAAATGAAATATTTCATACGTAATCATCAGTCGTTTTTTTCATAAGATTGAAAATGAACCACTTTTTAAAATTCAAATGTAAATGCAAATAAGGTACAAATTTCTCATAAATTTACGAAAACGGACGTACTCTATACACGTTGCTATAGAAAAAAATTGTTAAGAAATTAAACATTAAGATCCAATAGTTCCTGGGTCTATGGGGCCTCATCAAGACCTTTGAGGCCAGGTAACGAATAAAAATAGACCTTAACAGCATGATCATAAAATTTAAATTTTGTTGATAAAAGTACTGAAACCCTTTTTTTGCCTGCGAGGATTATCATTGTAATTTCGATCTTATTTGTATGTAGTGAAAGTTTATATCTATTCGTTACCTAAAACCCTTTGCAGTACCACTCAAATCAATTTAGAAATGTTTAATTCACTCAAAAAAAATTGGAATAATATGTTAAAAAACTTCAGTCAAACTTTTTAAACGGAATCATTTTACCAACTATCTTGTTCTTAATTCTGCAATTTTTTTAAAGAAACCCATATCACTGACACTAAACATGTCATTTTATTTACGACTTTATTTGTATAGCGTTTAGGTCTAAAATCAAATGGCTTGAGAGTGAATTAAACAGTATATTGAACTCTCCTCATTTAAATTTAGACTTTAGGCTAAATATAAGTAAAGTATGAAATTAAATAACATTTTGTAGTGACAATAGTTGGCATAAAATAGAAGGGACAGGATCGAGATCAAAAACTTAACAATAAAAACAATTCTTCAACACGATTACGACGTAGGTTTAACATTTGCCTTGTAGGACTATAAGTCAGTAAAATGTATAGTTGCCGGCATATATCTTGACCCAAATTGAGTCATAAAAGTACTCTATATGCGGAGCGCACGAATTTTGCGTATATTTTGAGAATAGCAGCGTATTTGGGTGGCGAAGCTCAAATCCACAAATCATAGTTTATCAAACCAAAATACACGCGAAAAAACGCTTCGTTTCTCTCGCAATTTTTTTATACCACTTAGGTAGCAGACAAGCACACGGCCCACCTGATGGAAAGTGGTTACCGTGACCTATGGACGTTTGCAAAACCAAAGGCGTCAATCAGTGCAGAAGGGAAAGCAAAGTTTCTCAGACTTCCCACTGACAACACAAAACATTTCCAATAAGCTATGGCTACCCTACTCACCGCTTCATCTAACAATTTCGGGTCAAAATATATACCGGGAACTATACTTCCATTTGTATTCCTACCTAAGGTAGGTCCATATCGGTTGTTTAGATTTTGTAATACCATTAACAAATTATTATTTTTAACCAATATTATATCGATGTTAATAAAAAATGATCCAACTTTGGTCATATGTTTCTTAATAATTACACATATTTGTCTTCAGTACAACTGACACAGAAATATACAGTATTGGTTACCAACATGACGTTGGCCCAACAAACCAACATTGGCCATACATTAAAACTTATACAAGCTCGTATCGCAATATGAGCGTGTTTCTAGTAAAAAACATTTGGCTTGGCTAGAATTTAACATTACTAGTAATATCCGGCCAATATTACTAGTAATGTTAAAAAAACAGCTTATTATCAAACAATTAGTACAAATTTTTTGACATATCTTGTACTTAGAACATACATGACTTAGTTATAATTGTACCACATTGCCGTACTCTATAATCCCTTCTGCCGTGGTTCGTATATCGGTACCTCTTTGTACTCTGGGAATGGGTACAGGACTAGGTGGTCCGCCGTTTTGTACCATGGGATGAGACCATTCTGCAAAAAATAGAATAAAATATTATTTAAATAGAAATATTATGACTAACCCTTTTCTTTTTTTTAATCGTCCGAAAAATCCCCACCGATGAGCCGGTTGGAGAGGTTATGTCGGACTCGAACCGACTAAAACGCACGTCGTCTTTGAGTCTTTAGTTGCCGGAGGTGAGATAGTAGCCAACATATCGCTCGCACTCCAGCAAACCCGGGACCGTCTCTTCCGAAATGACCCCCGTCAGGTATAGGTGTCTCCGTCTAGTCCCTGGGTATAGGGAGGTGCACTTTGCGCCGCCGCCGCGGCCTGCTTCTGCTAGGGTGACAGGCGGCTCCACCCGTCACCCCCAGGCCCGCGCTCATGAAGTAGATTTAAGATTTAATTCTTAGGTATATACAATGTATCGGAAATAAATTTTGCTATCAGAACTGT
The DNA here is from genome assembly GCA_963691645.1 of Pelosia muscerda. NCBI lineage: Eukaryota > Metazoa > Arthropoda > Insecta > Lepidoptera > Erebidae > Pelosia > Pelosia muscerda. The sequence goes on along the minus strand of OY829109.1, from coordinate 14,520,020 downwards.
ACCTAACAGTTCTGATAGCAAAATAGTCTGGTTAACTTAATGTTAGGAAATAATTTGCAGGAGAACAGAAGAATATGGTGTATGGGTCGAATAAAAAAATATTTTTTACGCCAAATTAAAATTTCCAGACGATTTTGATATCGCGACGTGTTTGCAACGGTGACTCTCTTTCATGAGACTTTGCCTTCAGCTTAACATCAGACGAAGTGAAGTCAAATTGATTGCCCAAAAATTAAAAAAAAACAGTGTCAAAAATATTTTTTTTTTTTTTCGAAACAACTGTGTGGGTTCCAGAGTAACACTTATGATCGTCATAATAAACCGCTGTATAGCACTTACCATATTGGTTCCCTTGTTAGTGCCGCGTCCGTAGCCATTCCAATGGTTACCCGCGATACCAATCATATCGCCAACCTGAAATTATAATTAATTTTAATGAGATCGTCTGCGATATATTTTTTACTAGCAGACCCGCGCAACTTCGTCTGCGTCACCCCGTTTTTGCAACATTTTTCATTCCTGCTCCGTACCTGTTAGTCGTAGCATGATGTTATATACATATAAACCTTCCTCTTTAACCATTCTATCTATTAAAACAAACCGCATCAAAATCCGTTGCGTAGTTTAAAAGATTTAAGCGTACAAAGGGACATAGGGACAGAAAACGCGACTTTGTTTTATACTATGTAGTGATAATGTGTAACATATAATGTTTCCTTCTTCCTACAGTCCCGGGTCCTTTAAGCGGGGCGTGAAAAAGCATCTGATGAGGCCGTCAAGCTGAGCGCCACCATTGTAGCACTGAACGTGTTTGCAATGGTAACCCTCTTTCATGAGACTTTGCCTTCAGCTTAACATCAGGCGAGGTGAAGTCAAGAAACAGCACATACCTGAAAAGCCACATCTTGGTTGGTGCCAAGATTGTCCATGACGGCGATTCGGTCATGAGCGTTCTGACCCCCGAAGTAGTAGATGTCGTCGAGCGAGAAGAAACTGTCCGAAGCGTCCACACGGTTCGTTTGCATTATCTCGTAGGCTACACGACCCACCTAGAATATATGATAATACATGGTATATTAAGCGACTGCCCTTTGACCTGCACAATATATATTACCTATATAGATGTATGCGATATTGAAGTGCTGCAGTAAGACCAGTTGTTGCCGGGACCGACGGCTTAACGTGTTCTACGGGACACAACTAGTCCAATGCAAATAGTCATATTCATGTTTACAAATATTAGCTCTGAGCGGGGATCGAAACCCACATCTACTGCGTAACAGTCGCGTTCACTACCGCCACGCCACAGAGGTTGCCAGTATATTGTAAACATAAGAGGAAATCTAAATCCAATTCAAAGCCCGTATTTGGGACCCGCTGTCGTTCTCCTTCCATAATTTAGTTTTAACGTAACATAACATAAACTCACGCCTATATCACCGAAGGGGTAGGCAGAGATGCTAGCACCCACATTTCGCCAGTTTATGTTTAGGTCCTAATGTAATAGGTGGCGAGCCTATTGCCATTAACAAGGCACTTATAAACCAGCGATAAATACACACATAATTTCGAAAAGCATCGAAAAGTTATTGGTGTGTGCCATGGTAAACCTGGGATCGAACCCGAGACGTCGTCTCAGCAGTCCATTACCCATACCACTAAGATACCGCGGTTGTACGCATACGTGGAAATTCATTAAAATTCAATCCAAAGCCCGTAATTTGCAACTCTCTATCGTCCTCCTTCAATTTATTTTTTACTTAACTTTTACATGAGTAACTGTCGTCTGAACTCCCAATCTCATGACGAAAACCTGCACTAAAGTCTCATCGAAGAACGAAACCTATACTAGGGCCCTCTCGGTGAGTAGCGGAGCTGCCGTGAAAACAAATTACTACACCACGACGGCAACTCAAAACCAATTCTATCACTCTGATAGAAGTGGAAATACCATCTACAAAATATTCATAAGAGACTAGCAAACCCGGCGAACTCCGTTTCGCCATGTGAAAAATGATTTTCCCGCGTTTCTGTTGAAATTTTTCCTGAATTTTCTTAGCTTATCTTCCTTCTTCCTACAGTCCCGGGTCCTGTAAGCAGGGCGTGAAAAAGCATCTGACGAGACCGTCAAGCTGAGCGCCACCATTGTAGCACTGAACGGGTTTGCAATGGTGACCCTCTTTCATGAGACTTTGCCTTCAGCTTAACATCAGGCGAGGTGAAGTCAAATTGACGTGCCATAGATAAAAAAAAAGCTATACACCTCACGGAGCCCGAGACCTTTACGACGAATGCAGAACCGTGGAAATCTGTTCGTGTGTTCTGGAGTTATAGCGTCAGGAAGGAAAACCCGACTTATTTTTATATAGTAGATTAGAAAATATCCTTACTTGGCTACTGAAGGTACACACGATGTAATCACACATAGACAGCATATGCAGGTCCACTAACAGTCCAGTTAACGACAACGGGGTATATCTGCGGTGTGTAGCCGCTGTCTTCGCTATGGATGGGTCACCGAGGAACACGTAGTCTGGGTACTTTTTCCTTGCATCGTCAAGAACCTGTAGAAACATAATGTTATTACAAATGTGTATTTAGATAATAAGCATGTGTATGTATACTATCTTAAACTGGTCAAATAGTTGCCTGTGCACTGTAAATATTATAAAAAGATTCAAATTAAATTAATCACTGTTAAATTAATGATTCTGAAAGTCTAAATTCGAAAGCTTAACCTGCTCTCCTAGGCGCAATTAAACCAATGCAAACAGCCATATTATTTAATACAATTTCAGTCAGAGATTATAAAATTTCCAATCCCTCCCAACAACACACAAAATTACACAGTAGGCAGCAACTTACATAGGAGATTTAAGATATTTATATTTCACATAATATGGCAACACTACCCAGAAATTGCCTTTGTCTGTGCTCTATGATTTGATATTATATATACTCTATGTTCAAAAAAGCGGACAACCGCAACACTACACTCAGGGTGGACAGCGCGTGTGTGACACCCTTAGTGTTGCACACGTTCATAGGCCACGGTGGCCGCTTTCCATCAGGTGGACCGTGTGCTTGTCTGCCACCTACGTGGTATTAAAAAAAACTACATTGAAAAACACTTACATTGGCGTCATCAGTAGCTAGGTACACTCTTCGGGGACCGACCGAGGGTTTGGTCAACTCCAGCTGGTCGTAATAGTCTTTAACGTGAGCCATGTACTCGTGTATGTGGTGGAAAGCTGCCTCTGTACCCACTTTATCTGTCCGCCGTATGTGGACTCTGTAAAAAAAAAATATTCTGTGCGTTACAACATAATGTCAAAAGAATTTTAATATGAAGTGCATTTTTGACAAGTTGATAGGTTTATAAAAAAAAACTTTTTTTATCTCCGTCCCCCACGAGCGTGACCTGGGAGCGTTCAACCAGGCACAGGATCAGGTTCAAAATGTCCAATTCATATATTGTCCAAATCCTAAAATTTCCAATTCACTGATTGTCCAGTTCCTAAAATATCCAATTCCCAAAATGTCCAATATTTTGGAAGATCTTTTTTATTATACGTACGATAAAAAAGCCGAAGAATAAAACACAATACAGTTGAACTCTAATTATTGAAACTAATAATAATTTACTAGCAAATAATGTTGCTTTACGACGCATTCACGTAATGATGTGTGAAATTAATTATTATTTCTATCGCGCGCTGTTTAGTTCACGTAAAATTAATCAAAAGAACGTAGTTTAACGATATTGGATATTATAGCACGAGTTTATTTCAAACTACCTGTTGCCCGCGGCTCCGCTCGCGTGGATGTCGATTATCGCGTTGTACGACTCTACTCGATTCTCTACTTCTTGCCTCTCTATACTACCTTTCCTTGCTGTTGATATTAGCGCCAATGTATAGAAATTTACCGGATCGTTTGAGATTTATGATTATTACTCCGCTCCTTTGGATGGTAGCGTGATGATATATAGCCTATGTTACTCCTAGATATTGTACCTTTTTAGAGGTGAAAGAATTATTGAAATCGGTCCAGTAGTTTCGGAGCCTATTCGTTAGAAACAAACAAATCTATCTTTTTTATAATATTAGTATAGACTAACAATAGAATGACCACGGTAATAAGCTCGTCCTGTATGACGTAGCGCCTATACAGGGTGTAAGGGAACGCTCCCGAAGCCGAAGGTCCCTGGCAGTACTCATTGTACACAACATATTGGCATGAAAAAAAATTACGGCACGCAATTTTTTTTTATTAAGTATATCTATTATCTCACCTACGGCAACAAAACACCGCTAGACAACTATAGAGTGAGGATATCGCTCTGGTCTGCTCTGCAGATTGTAAGTAGCTTATTTTAGATTATAAATTAAAAAAAAAGATTAGCATAAGTCCCAGATTAGGACTTATGCTAATCTTTTTTTTAAATTTATATTAACTGCCTGATTTGACAATCAATGTCAATCAATGTCAATCAATGTCAATTTGACTTCACGCGAGTTTCCATATTCCGTGAAACTTTCACGCATGCTTTGAGGAGCCGTCTTTGGGACTTTAATTTCCTCTTTATCGAGATGACCCCCTTCGTCAGGTGTAGGGCCACAGTGTCCCCGTCTAGCCCCCGGGTATGGCAGACGTCAGAATGCGACCTCCGACGTCCAAGTCGCCTCCGCTCATCGCGGGCTGTGTGGGCTTTTCCACCACAACGTTCCATGAAGTGGGCAGTGTGCTTATTTGCAACTTTAATGGTATAAAAAAGCTTACCCCACTATAGGCGTCTTGAAGTTCATCTTAGCTATGGTGTCGTTTATGGCCTTCTGCATGGCGATCTTTGGCTTCAGTATATATTTGAGCATTTGGCCTATCCACCACGCAGCTGGGTCGCCATTGAACCGTACTATCCTGTAAATATAATATTTTAAAAAGTTTTTTAAGACCAAAAAGATCAAAAACTTTTAACATGTAATTACATAGATTTTAACATGTAATTACATAGAATTTAATAATTACATAGAATTCAAATAGAAAAAAACCGCGGTAGCCTAGTGGTATGGGTACCTAATGGATTGCTGAGACGAGGTCTCGGGTTCGATCCCAGGTTTTACCACGGCACACACCAATGACTTTCGGATGCTTTCTGAAGTTGTGTGTATTTATCGCAGGATTATAAGTGCCCGGTTAATGGCAATAGGCTCGCCACCTATTACATTGGGACCTAAACATAAACGGGCGAAATGTGGGTGCAAGCAGTGGCTACCTTTTCGGGGTTATAGGCGTGATCCACTCACCTATGTGCTAAGTCCTTCGGGATAGCGAGAGGCAGGAACTTTGGCTTCTGCGACATCGAGTCTATGAACGGCAAAGAGATCACCTTCGCGTCGTACGTCACTGAAAAAATATCAAAAATACAATCACCTTTAAAAAAACACGATAAACTCCTTTTTATAAGGGGATACTGTAGTAATCCTACTAATCTCATCATTCTCCGAACCTTTTTCCCAACTCAGTTGGGGTCGGCTTTCCAGTCTAACTACGCTGCAGCTGAACTACTGCCATATGACCTCCATAAAGGTGGGAACAAATTATCGGACGCGTTCGTAAGCCGCGGCTGATACAAGCAAGCTGCTTGTATCTGAGTAGTACAAATAAACGAAACTGTGCAAACTATCGGTCATAAGTAGCGGACGTGACCTTGAGCCGTCCTTGAGCGCACGGACGTCCGAAAAGAATCTGGCCGGCTGGATATTTTTGCTTCCGCGGCGGACGGTGTGAACGGGGAGCGTCTGTGTGTTGTCTCTGTAAAGCAGTGACAATCGTACACATTATTAAGCCGCGTCCGCCAGCCGCGGCTTACGGACGCGTCCGATAATTTGTTCCCACCTTTATCAATGGTCCAATGACCAACGGTGACATCGAAGTTCCAAGTTAGACTAGTGGGACTTTTGAGGGCTTTGACTACCCGTAACGACTGCCATAGATTGTATGGCAGCCGGGTAATCCCAAAAAAGTCATCCTACTAATCTATCTATATATAAAAAAAAAACAAAATATGTTGCTAAACGCAAAACAGGAAGACGGCTGGACCAATTCGAGTAATTTAATTTGTTCCTTGAACTGTAAGAAAGGTTTTTATAACGGGATCAGAAGGGCACGCGGGCGGAACCGCGGATAACAGTTAGTATATTTATATAGTTGTTATGTAGCTGTGTTTATATTCTTAAATATTCCGAACCGACCACCCAGGAAAAAAGGTGGTTGGTTACTACAAAATATTTTCCATCAGGTGGGTCGTGTCTACCATCTAACTGGTTTAAAAAAAATAGTTCTATGTAGAATATTTAAAGTAGTTTTCGCGAACCCAAACATTTTAAATATCATTGAGATAAATGTACAAATAAAATTTAAATACATACTAGAACTTCTAGCTATTTGCATATCGCAAATACTTGTTTTACTAGTAATACTTTATGGTTAGTTGTAATCGTAAACGTGTATTACATACCACTGTTAAAAGAATTTGTGTCAATACCACAGAACGTTACTATGCACAATGAGTACCTACATTGTTTTTTTAACAATTATATTTTGTTAACTATTATCTATACTTATAATAAAACTGTAGAGAGGTCAATTCTGTACATTGAATATATTTACAAAATAATTATTGGGGGATGATTGGTGATCGATACTAATGCAAAAAATGCAATCAGATTTTTTTTTGTCTTTCTGTCTGTCTGTCTGTCCGTATGTGCACGCATGGATCAAAAACTACTGGAGGGATTTTGATCAAACTTGGTACGATTATAGTTCATAGTTCTGAGCAACATATAGGCTACTTTTTATACAAGCTGATACCCGTGGCTTTGCCTGCGCTTCGTTTATAGGTTGTTTTTGGTCATATCTCCGGTTCTACTTAACCAATTACAACCAAATATACTGCAAATTTTGAGTCTAAGCAAGACCTTTCTAATAAAAAAAAACCGCATCAAAATCCGTTCAGTAGTTTTTGCGACCAAGGCGTGCAAATATTACAGTAAAAAATTGCGTTCAACTCAAACAGCGTTATACCATTACTATAATGAAATTCCAACATTTACCAATAGATGGCGCTCCTCAAGTGACGTCATTTTACAACACTCGGTGTTAAGATTCTCCGTAAGATAGTCACTACCTGCAGTTGTAATAGGTGCCGTATGCGATCTAATGATTAATGCGAATTTATTAGTTGCACCTTCCGTGGCGTGGCGGTAGTGCATGCAAATGCTACGCACGGGGCGCGGGTTCGATACAAACATCTATGACAGTCGTTACGGGTAGTTGGAGCCCTCAAAAGTCCAACCAGTCTAACTTCGAACTTCGATATCGCCATTGGTTGTGGAGGTCAGATGGCAGCCACATCACAGTTAGACTGGAAAGCCGACCCCAACTGAGTTGGGAAAAAGGTTCAGGGAATGATGATGATATTAGTTGCACCCTTACTAAACTGCAGATTATTCTGAGCATTGGTTGTTTATGTTGTTTTTAATAGTTTCTTTTATTTCATATCTTAATATAATAATTTAATTTTTTTTATTAAATGCTTTGCTTCTCTTGCTTAGCAGTTAACGCAATTAACACTACAGAATACACACATCAAAAAAAGTTTGCGATCACTTTGAAAAACTGAAATCTTTTTTGTTACTGTAGATTATATTATGATTTATTCTTCTTTTTTATTTCTAAATAAAGAATTAGAACACAAAACAATGACACCGTTCAATTGTTTTTTCTTACAAAAAGGCTTTCAGTCCTAGCTTACGCTCATTCAGAAATCTGATTCAAGATGTTTTTCGCGTAGAGTTGTGATTGAAAAAATGCCAAGAGGATTATCAGAGGTTTTACGAGCTAAAATAGTAACTTTGAGGGAAGAAGGTTACACCACGAGAGTAATAGCACGCAGACTTGCTATATCCCAATCCTGTGTCGTGGCTCCGTTGCAGAGGTACCACGGAATGGAGAATTTAGCTGACCGACCCCGCAGCGGTCGCCCAACTGTTTTGACAGCTGCCCAAAAGCGCTATTGCTGGCAACCCGTGATCCCACAATCAACGCCACTAAAATAAAAGCAGAAGTCAGGGCCGCCTCTGGGCTTGAAGTTAGCACGCAGACCGTTCGCAATTGCTTGCACCAGGCTGGATTACGAGCACGTGACCTCCGGCGAGCTCCGCTCAATTCCCGGCAACGTCAACAACGAAGATTGCAGTGGGCTAGACTTCAGCAAAATGAAGAAAGTGAGTAAGAAAACATTTGGCAAAACTGACTCTTCGTTGACGAATCCCGAATCTCCACTCATCCGACGTGTCCGTGTCTGGAGAAGACCAGGCGACCGTGAAAGACAAAGAACTGCCACTGGAACAGTTCAGCAAGGCGGAAAATCGGTGTCTTTTTGGGGTGGCATTATGATTGGAGCTAGAATGCCTTTGTTCCCGTATCGGGGCTTCATGACAGCAGACATGTACAAAGCAGTTGCTATTGATGATATAGTCAAACCATTCCGAGTAAACCATGGGCACCAATTTGTACTGGTCGACGATAATGCGCCCGCACATCGAGCTCAACGAGTCAACGCTGCTCTTCAAGAATACGATATCACACGATTAGACTGGCCTGCCGGCTCGCCCGACTTAAACCCAATAGAGCACGCGTGGGATGCTCTTAAACGAGCTGTATGGAACCGTGAGTCACATCCCCAGACAGTTCCAGAGCTCAGGGAAGCCGCTATTGAAGAATGGGATATGTTACCCCAGGAAATGCTGGATAACATGATCCTCAGCATGCCCAGGATGATCTCCGCATGTGTTCGAGCCAGGGGAGGCGTTACTTTATATTGAATTTACACCTTTTAATAATAAATTGTAGTTTAAGTTTAATTAAACAGTCTTTTTCTTTCTATGAAATTTCTATCACAATTGCATTATGATAAATGGCTCAATTTTTTTAAATAAATAATAAAAAATAGTTTTATATTTTAATTTCAAACAAGGTACAGGCATACAACATAATTTTTTCTTGATAAAGTTAAATTTAAAGAATTCTAGGAGCTTATGCCGTTGATCGCAAACTTTTTTTATGTGTGTAGAATAGGAATACAGAGAGATCCGGAAGTATCCGTTTGCCTTGCTTTCAAATCGTGCTTTTCAGCGCGATCATTCATCGTAAATCACTAATTATAAATAATTGTATTTCTATTCCATACTTATAGTAATTATACTTTACTTACTTATTTACTTCCAATCCAAATAAATACCTACCTAAATAACAGGCTTCTGATAAATACTACAATAACATAATTTTTTCGACTGCTTACGAAACGTACTTTTTAGCTCGACATCGCATCATTCAATCATAGATCATTAATTATTCTTTTAATCCATACTTACTCATTTTCTTCTTTATATATATATATATATATATATATATATATAACAGGCTTATATATATTAACATGCCACCTAAAAAAAGAACTTCTTTATCCCAAAGTTCAAGAAACTCTAAAAGAATGAGATATTATGCGCGTTCTCAAGAATCGACAGAGGAAAGAGCTGAACATGAACTGTCTAACCATGTTACTCAAAACAAAAATTTCAATTAGAATAAGTAAATGTTTGTAAATAGACCAAAAACAGCCCGCTTAATTTCTTACCGGAGTCTTCTCAGAACAGGGCCACGTTTCAAACTGTAATCGGTAATGCTAATTTGCTAAACATAAATTTTATATTTTTTTTTACGTTTTCTAAGTGTCGCTTTAATGGTCAATACAAAACAGGTAAATGATTTTGACTTTTATTTCATTACTGCTAAAATTGTACACAAATCTATGTAGGAATAATATATTTTACAGTAATGTTTGCTATAAAAATAAGCTGTAGATCGTTTTCGACCTGAAGCGATGACACGCGCGATCCGACTTCCACGCGGGCGGAGCCGCGGGCAACAGCTAGTACATAATAAGGATGTGGTAGTGGTATATGTTTTTTTTCTCCAAAAATTACCAATTGATAACAATACAGGGTGTAAGGGGAACGCTCCCGAAGCCGAAGGCCCCTGGTATTACTCATGGTACACAACTATTTAACAATAAAAAAAAATTACGGCAACGCATTTTTTTTTTTCATTTTTTTTAAACCGTTTAAATTTCGTTATTCATTTCATTACAAATATATATATACTAGCTGCTGCCCGCGGCTCCGCCCGCGTGGACTTCTGATCCCGTTCCCGCTGCTCCATGAGCATTTAGGGGTATGAAAAATAGATGTTGGCCGATTCTCAGACCTACTCAATATGCTCACAAAATTTCATGAGAATCGGTCAAGCCGTTTCGGAGGAGTATGGCAACGAAAACTGTGACACGAGAATTTTATATATTAGATAGGTTGCCTGTAAGAGATTGCCGCAGAGCGATAAGGCCGCCAACTGTATTTACCATGTGCAAACATCTCTCTGTGTTGTATAATTTCATCCTTAGTGTACAATAAAGACATATATATTTTTTTTCCTCTTTATAATATTAGTGTAGAAGATAAACCATTTACCTGGCCATTGAACAACTTTGTCATCGTATGCGCTCACGCAGCTATCCGAAATAGGGTGGAAAACGTACTCCCAACCCTTATTGTTGTACCGCCATCCCTTTGAGTTTAGTATCAATGTCCTTTCTGATGCGTAGGCGAAGATCAGACAGTATACTATGTGGTGCAGCTGGCAGCCGAAGCCACAACCCTGGGGAAAACAGAAAAAATACTATTATTATAAGCGACGGAGATAGGGCACGACGGTATCTTCCGTCCTAATTAAGTCTAGCTGGGAAAGTACCTCCGCCCTACAGAATAATAACCTTGTGTTGTGTTTTCAGCGGTGAATACGGTAGCCAGTGCTCACTGGAGAGGTTTTGTGTTGTCATCGAGAAGACCGAGGACTTAAGTTGACACTGCTATGTGATGGTGGAACAATGCTTTATCTTCTGCACTGACAGCACAGTAACCCTGTTACAAACCCTATATGGACTACAATGGTCTCAAATAAAACCACTCCTCGTGTTAGGAGAGGTTAGACGAAGTATTAGTAATTTTGTTTACATATATTCTTTACAAAAAAACCTAAATCTCCGAAGCCCAAGCCAACCTGCTAATTGCAAGTCGATAAAGTTGTTTATTGAAAGTCGAAATCTGACGCAGACTTTCTTCTCTGAATTAAGGAGATGGGTTAGTAGCGGTTTCGCCCTAATTTTGCTCGCATGAATCGGGCAAATGAACTCGTGTCGTTTGAACTCGTGCCCTAATCGGGCGAATGAGTCGTTTTCGTAAAAGTCAAATCTAAAGATTGATTGTGTTGTAGATTTCAATAGCATAGTAGCACAGTAATAACTATTATATTGATCTCTGTTATCAGAAAGGTCACATAAGTATGTCATATCACTGTATCACTCACATTCAGCATTGTGATATAACTTCTTCGTCGTACTACTAAGTAATAATGAAAAACGTTGATATATACCACTTAGGTGGCAGACAAGCATGCGGCCCACCTTATGGAAAGTGGTTACCGTGACCTACGGATGTTTGCAACACCAGGAGCGTCACATTCATGCTGCCAACCATAAAGAAAAGAGGGGAAAGAGGAAGGGGGGGAGAGGAGAAGGTTAAGATAGTATCTGTGCTGTCACAATACCGGGCGAGTAGCGGCAGTCGACCTCCGCCTGAAGAAGTCCGACGTTGGCGAGATACCGCCCGCCAAGCCATCATGGCTGAATGGTCGTCCCGGTTGGAGTCCCCGAGTGCAGGACATCGCACCGTGGCGGCTCTCCAACCGATCATAGTGGAATGGGCGGAGAGACAGCACGGTACCCTTTCCTTCCGACTGACACAGATGCTTTCCGAGCACGGCTGCTTCGGAAAGTATCTGTTCTCGGTTGCTAGGAGGGAATCGAGTCCCGGCTGCCATCACTGTCCCTGCGGCGAGGACTCGGCGCAGCACACGCTCGAGGCTTGTACGGCCTGGGCGGTGCAGCGCCGAGATCTCGTGGCAGTAGTGGGAGATGATCTCTCGCTGACGGCCATCATGCGTACCATGGCCCGCAGTGAGAGAAGTTTTACCGCGGTCGCATCCTTCTGTGAGGAAGTCATCACACGGAAGGAGGCGGCGGAGAGGGCCAGAGAGGCAGACAGCTTCGCTGACCCGATTCGTCGCCGGCGAACCGGGCGGCGCGCGCGCGCATTCTTGCGCCTCATGCCGCCCTAGTGTGGCCGCGGGTGGATGGGTCGGGGTTAGCCCTCCACCCGCAATAGAGCCTCCCGCGTAGGGGTGATGTCCTGGTGTGTCTGGACATCGCTCAATCAGTAGTCGGGCCCGCACCACACCTTTGCGGGCTAGCGCTTGGGTGATTTGTTGATGAGAGCGTAGTGTTTCCGACGGTTCACTCACTAAGTCGCGGAGTATGGCACACGGCAGGTTGTTTTAGTGTGGTGAGAGCCCCACATACCTGCGTGGCTTCCCCGAGCCCGTAGAATGCGGAAGGTGCATTTTTTCCTGCCATAAAAAAAAAAAAAAAAAAAAAAAAAAAAAAAAAAAAAAAAAAAAAAAAAAAAAAAAAAAAGTATCTGTGCTGTCAGTGCAGAAGACAAAGATGGATATCTCGGTCTTCCCATTGACAACACAAAACCGGTCGAGTGAGCTCTGGCTACCCTACTATAAATGGCGTGCCCAAAATAAAAATAAAGCCGTAAGGTAAGAGGCAAGTAACAGAAAACGCAGTCGATATGCGAGAGAAGGAAAACTCTAAATTAAAGCCATCTGGAAACCAGTGCGGAAACAGTAGACCAATGCCTCCCAATATTGGGAGAGGTTTATGACTAGCAGTGGCCTACGATAGACTAATTGATTGATTGGTTCGTTGAACCAACTTGCACACATAGCTTACCAGGGGCTCTAGCCAAAATGCATTCGTTCCGAATCTACATTCGTCATCGTTCTGAAAATGTATGGGAGTGACATTTGTTGTCGGAATCGGATCACATGACATTCGACAGCAAAGAGATTCGGAACGAATGCATTTTAGCTAGGCCCCCAGGCTTATACTCATGTCTGGTAAACTATTTATATTCCAAATCTGTAGTTCCGTTTCGGAGATCAGTGTAAACTAATCAGTGGTGTTGTGACATCACGGGGTCAACGACCCAGTGACGTGTGACAGTGACGGATGAGAGCCAGTGCGTTCGTTTATGTGCTAATTATAGTAAAGAGACGTAGGACTTTTTCTAGCGTATTAAATATAGATAATATATTGTCACAGTTGGTGGAAACACGATTATGAGATAGTCACGACTTCCTCCGTTCTCGATACTCCTGATATATGTATAAGCCGGTTTTATTAAAAAGATAATGTACTGGCTGTGCACGAGGTAATAGGTTCGATCCCCAAACAGGACAAAAATTTGTGTGATCCACAAATAATTGTTCTGAGTCTGGGTGTACTTTGTGTCCGTTAGTTGTATGTTTGTAAAGTCCCCGTGATACAGGGCTTGTTCCTAGTGCGGGAGATGTCTTTTTAAAAAAGAAAATAAAATGATAAAGAAAGACAATCAAGCTATTATAAAAACAAAAAAATCGAGGGGACTCGCGATTAACCTCGATTGATAATAATCAATAATAATAAACAATCAACCCTTGCTTGTACAACAATATTTGATTAAGATGGAATCCGTCCTAAATGGCCAGAAGGAAAGTACAGTGGGTCTAGACAAATCAAATCAATCAAGGCAATCGTTTTGTAGAATGGAATGAAGTAGATTGATCAATGTATGGGTTTGACTTTCGTTCACGTCTGTCATTAATTTCATAAACGTCAAAATATGTGTCAATCCCATACATTGAACATTATAAGTTTATTAAAAAGTTTATGTTTGTCCGTCAGTCACGCGCGCGGAGCCGCGGGCATAGGATAGTTTAAATAATTATATAGTTGTATGTAAAGGTACAACTATATCACTTTTATCAACTGTACATGGCCATAGGTCACAATAACCATTTTCAGGTGAGCTTGTTTACCACCTAAGTGGTATAAAAAGGGAGTAATGGGAAAACTGATCCCAGACTTCAAGTGCAAGTTGGACCCATTTATGATGTCGATACTCTATAACACGTATGTAGGAACATTCCAACTGTATTATGTCACGTTTTCCTCTTGTGGCAGGAAACACAAAAACCGGACACAATGTGAAACATAAATTTGAAAATAATCACATTATTCACACAAAAACTGTTGTGAGTTTAACTCATGCATTCGCGTGTGCTCCATTGTATAAAACGTTTTGTTATTCACTTTTGGCAGATTTCAAAATCATACTTCACTACATCACTACATAGTATAAAATAAAGTCGCTTTCTCTCTCCCTATATTTCTATGTATGCTTAAATCATTAAATCTACGCAACGGATTTTGATGAGGTTTTTTTTAATACATAGACTAATTGAACAGGATGGTTTTATGTATATAACATCATCAACAACCGTTGATCTCTGGGGAGCACAGAATCCACCACCCATATACTTTGTCCCGCTATCGGAGAATCTTCCCTCTGGACGAGACCTACCCTGGACCACCTGGAAGTCCTTAAACAGACTTTGAATGCAGATCGGTTGAAGTAACGAAAACCGGATTAGGTGGGGTTTCTCACACACGGTGTGAATGTGGAACAACACCGCAGACTATGACCCAGTTGCTTACTTGCGCTTCTTGCCCATACACATTAACAGCGGGGAAGCTCATGAGTGTCTCTGAGAACGCAATCAGGGTGGTTACACACTGGGCTAATAAAATATGAAATGCCGTCGACTCGACAGAAGAAGATCATGCTACAACCAATTGATACGAAACAGAAGTGAAAAATGTTGCGAAAACGGGGTGACGCAGACGAAGTTCTGCGTTTAGAATTAACAAAAAGTTGTAAGGATGACCGGAGAATTCTTTGTGTACCTGTCTATGTGTACTTTATCCGTGTGGTGATGGAGAAAGAATACACTCGTATATGTTCGGCAGCACGAACGTGAGCCCCTGATGTTGTAAACGTCCATGCCACTATGGACCTGTATGTATCCCCTGTTTTCGGGGACGTTCTCCTAATATCCAATATCCATAGCAATCATCATAAATATCTCACCTTATTAAGATTGCATATAACTTTCCTCGCGTCTCTGCAATCAGATGGGTTCTGCAGGTATTTCAGCCGTCTCTGCACCAGGTCGCTGACATTGGCCGCTTCAGCAATCCGCCACTCATGGTAGCCGTCTAACTCTGGAAGTTTCTGTTGGTCTGACAGAAGTGATCTGAAAATACACATTTAATTAGTATTACAGCGTTTGTCCTAAGGCCATTTAGGGCAGAATCAGTAAAGAGAAACCGCGGTAGCCTAGTGGTATGGGTAATGGACTGCTGAGACGATGTCTCAGGTTCGATCCCAGGTTTTACCATGGCACACACCAATGACTTTTCGATGCTTTTCGAGGTTATGTGTGTATTGATGGCAGGTTTAAGGCAATAGGCTCACCACCTATTACATTGGGACCTAAACATAAACTTGGCGAAATGTGGGTGCTAGCACCTCTGCCTACCCCTTCGGGGATATGGGCGTGAGTTTATGTATATGTATGATGAGAAAATTAGACTTCTACGTTAATGCAATCAGAAGACATACACGTTTTGTACGAACCCTCAGTGGGTGAGTCCAAATATCATTTGACCGCCATTCGACTTGTAGTGTTTGACACGCGATAAACGCGTATTAAATCAATATTTTGCCTAGACAATACACTTATATATATAATACATTATGTTTACATAAATTACTGTCGTCATTAAATATCATTCATGGAAAACAGATGTGTAGGCGAACAGACAATCCGTCATTAAGAGAAACATGCTATGTAGGTAGTGTACTGGTTCTGGTCATTGAGTAGGTATTATTTTTAAACTTTACGGTATATAAATAGGAATTACAACTGATTGAAAATTATTTAGGCGACACAAGCACACGGTTCACCTGATAGAAAAGTTGCGTGTGTATTTTTTTCTTTATTTAAGACACGTCAATTTGACTTCACCTCGCCTAAAGTAAGTCGTAAGTCAAAGGCAAAGTCTCAGGAAAGAGGGTCACCATTGTGTTACAATGGTGGCATTCAGCTTGACGGCCTCATCAGATGCTTTTTCACGCCCCGCTTGAAGGACCCGGAACCGTAGGAAAGGAATCCCAAGACTTAATAGTGCGGCAGAGGAAAGACAAACCGAACCGCTTGGTTCTT
This sequence comes from Pelosia muscerda, assembly GCA_963691645.1. Lineage (NCBI taxonomy): Eukaryota > Metazoa > Arthropoda > Insecta > Lepidoptera > Erebidae > Pelosia > Pelosia muscerda. The sequence continues at coordinate 14,503,670 of OY829109.1, read as the reverse complement.
GATGGAATATTCCGCACCGTATGCGGGTGACATCTAAGCCCTACACGTGTTGTCCTGTGTAGGAAAGGTTCAGTACCGTAGTTACTTGGAATACAAGGTTAAGCTGGCATCAGAGAAATCTGGACTGCTTAACAGAGCGAAGCAGTACTTCATTGCAGGACAGACTCCTCCATAAGGCACAGATTCGGGCCCACATGGAGTACTAATGTCACGTTTTTACCGGGGCGCCTGCATGCCAGCTTGACCCCTTCGACTCGGTACAAAGACGGGGGTTAAAAATCGTCGACAATCCCATTCTCTCAGGCGGTATGGAACCTCTCACCTTCAGGAGGGACTTTGCCTCACTGTGTGTGTTTTAATCATCTGCACAATGGTTTGTGTTCAGAAGAATCGTTCGACATGATGCCCACACCTACTTTCTATCATCACACCGTTTGCCATAGGCAGGGAATTCATCCTCACACATCACGAACAGTGCGCACGGTGCGGTATGAAAGGAACTTTATCCCGCGCACACTCAAGCTGTGGAATGATCTCCCTGCTGGGGTTTTCCCAAGCGACTACAATATGGGGTTCTGTACTTCTAATTCTCAGACCGTTTTCGCCTCGGTGTAGGTTCGTATACGAAGTTCAGTGTGTGCAAGCAAGGCCTGTTATGGTAATAGCCCGTATTGGAACAACCTTGAATATGACTAATTATGAGTCATTGATCTATTTATATGAACGGTTGTGTCTTTAGACGAGTCCAACTTAAATTAGTCTTATTTGAACTTACGAAACTTGTTTTCTGTTTATTACTTTATTTTCATTACCATTATATGCAGTGGGTATACTTATTTGTAATGATTACGAATATTAATGAATAAGTGAAAGAGAAATAACCACGGCAACCTAGTGGTATGGGTAATGGACTGCTAAGACGAACTCCCGGTTTCGATCCCAGGTTTTACCATGGCACACACCAATGACTTTTAAATGTTTTTCGGAGTTAAGTGTATATTTTTCGCAGGTTTATAAGTGCCTGGTTAATGGCAATATGCTCGCCACCTATTACATTGGAACATTAAACATAAACTGGCGAAATGTGGGTGCTAGCACCTCTGCCTACCCCTTCGCAGATTAAGGGGAAGTTTATGTTATGTTGTTATGTTATGTAAAAGAGAAGTATTGAATTGATTTATATAAAAGAGCTCCTATTTGCGATCGAACAGATTGCACATCTATTTATAGATTACTGTACAAGGTAATTTTATTTAGATACACTTTTATGATCTATAATTGCCCTTTTCTTTTTGATATACACCCACTTCATAGACATACCTACTCTTCTGATACGCAAAGGTTTCCTGGGAGAGAACGCATATTGAGTTAAGCTCTCCTTTGTATACGATTCTTGCATTTTTTTATTTTTTCTGATGTTAACCAGCCCTGTTCCTTAGTCACCTTGTTCACCACATGGGAAGAAATAGGGGGACAACGCGGAATACTTATTTAAGTACTTAATAAAAGACGCACTTTAATCTACAACTTAATATATCTTTTTTTTTATTTAGGACACGTCAATTTGACTTCACCCCGCCTGATAGTAAGCTGAAGGCAAAGTCTCCGGAAAGAAGGTCACCATTAGAATCAAGCGAGGCGTGAAAAAGCATCTGATGAGGCTGTCAAGCTGAACGCCACTATTGTAGCACGTGTTTGCAATGGTGACCCTCTTTCATGAGACTTCAGTTTAACATCATTGACGTGCCATAAATTTAAAAAAAACACGTAAAGTGTTAAAATGGTGGCACTCAGCTTGACGGCCTCATCAGATGCTTTTTCACGTCCCGCTTGAAGGACCCGGGTTGTTAACGATGTTTACGATGCCTGTTGAACATGACACTATTAACCTCACTTAAGATCGGTCAATTAAATACTTAATATCGTACAGATGTGGATTACCATACATTTACGACTCTCTTCTTCCAGAGTAGGGAGGACAACTCAGCCATCGTATGTAATTCAATCAAGTTTTTCTTGATTCAAGAATGTATAGTATGGCTGTTAAATCTATCGGGATATTTACCATGTTTGTTGATTATCATTGCGTAACCGATATTTCGGCGCTATTTCGGCGTGTGTGGTCGCACGCTTCCTAGAAGATTGACGATCGAAGACGCTTGCCTAGAAGGATCCCTTCTAGGCAAGCGTGATTCATCGTAGACCACATCGTCACTTACTATCAGGTGAGATAGTGGTCAACGCAAGCCTATCTTCAATAAAAAAACCATTTAAACTTATATAATTATGTATATGAGATAAGCAGCAACCGTAACAAAATACAATTTGTTATAATCATAATTGTACACCCATGCGTCTCGCAAGTTTTTAGATATAATTGTAATTAACGAGAAATTTTCATTCTACTAATAATAAGTGAATGACTTGCTTGAGATAAACTGAAAGAAATTACGTAGATACTAGTTAATACTCTGGCGGTGGAGCGGGTCCGGAGAAGACTCCGGGCCCGCAAGTACCTACGCGATGAGCGGAGGTCATAGAATGTCCTCCGTCTTCCGTGTATCGATGGAGTGGAACATTACGATAGGCAGCTTGTCTACTGTGAACCTGTGAGTGCGTGAAACCCGCCAATCGCAATGTTCCGCTCTCTCGATACCTTTACGTTACGAACTCGATAGTTTTTCATGCTACAGGCACTATAACTACTGTAGCGCGTTATCCCATAGGGACAAAATCGTTTGTAAAGGAAAACCAACCTTTTTCTATCGCCAACTTGCTCCAGAATCACTTGTAACCTTTCTTCCTTGTTCTCTTCTTGCATGAGCTTCCCAAGTTCATGCTCCACATAATACCACATTTCTTTCGTATTGGAGTATATTCTTCTCCTGAGATTCTCATATTCCTCCGTCGGTCCCTGTCCCCCTTCGAGGAACAGGGACCCAGTGTCTATGTTGATATTTCCATTGACTCTGTGAAGGGAAAACTGAAATAAGTATTTATATAACACACTTTCACTTCTCCACTATATTTATTATTGTACCTAACCGGTTTCGCCTTGCGGCATTCCAAAAGTTTACATTGACAGTAATGTCGTTTTTGACGGAGGTAGGACACGACGATATCTACCGTCCGAAATGAGCTGTCCAACTGGGGAAGTACCTCCGCCCTACAGAAGACCGCGGTCATAATAACCATCCTGTTGTGTTCCCGCCGGCAAGTAGGGTAGCCAGAGCTCACTGTACCCCTCCTTCTCCTCCCCTTCCTAGCCTCCCCACCCCTTCCCAGCTCTCCCCCTTTCCCTTCAGGGTGGGCAGCGCGTGTGTGACACCCTTATTGTTGCACACGTTCATAGGTCACGGTGGCCGCTTTCCATCAGGTGGGCCGTGTGCTTGTCTGCCACCTACGTAGTATAGAAAAAAAAAATGTCGAAGAAACCGTAGGTTAAGTACAATAATAAATATAGTGGAGAAATAAAAGTGTGTTATCAATAATGTCGTATGTATATCTATTTATCTAGTTCCATGAATTACAAAGCGGTCAAGTGCGAGTCCATACCATCACGGGTAGCTAACTAACTTTTGACTGTCTGTTTGACTTGACTAATCTCAGAAATAGCTTCAATGTTTTTATATTTTTTATTTTCTATAAATTTTATGCCGCTATCGGAACCAGCTGCAACCAGCTGCGAATAGAATTTCATCTTCCTTTACCAACACTAGGCCTTGCGATGATAAATTTCGTAACCAGTTGCGGTAAAAGATTTAATTTTCCTTATTCTCAACTTTTGTTAATTGTTGGTTCACATTACATTTTATTGATCTACATTCAAACTTTTCAAGGCCATCATCGGAGTCCAGGGTCTGCTTTTATTTCTAGTACTACATAGTATATCAGCAGTTGAGGAGCTATGAGGAACAGATGAACCTACATACATACACAGTCAGGTCATAAGTATTGTCACACAGTAAAAACTTTTCTTTGTGAATGCTGGCCATAAAAAAGTTTATTGAATTCAAATTCCCAACTATTCATGAAAATAAAAATGTATACTTGTTAGAATTTTACTCATTTTTAAATATGGAGTGGACCCTTAAAGAAGACCATGTTGCAGTTATTGCGTTGCATCGTTGCGGTTACGCGCCAATTCAAATTTTTAACATAGTGAAAAATTTGAATACAACCAAAAGATTCGTTTATCGTACCATCAAACGATACAATGAAGACTCTAGTGTAGATGACAAGTCAAGAAGTGGTCGTCCTCGGTCTGTTAGGACTCCAGCAGTGATAAAAGCTGAGAAGGCGCGAATTCAAAGAAATCCCAAACGTAAGCAGAAACTGTTGGTCCTTCAGATGGGGTCAAGCAGAACCACGGTGAAAAGGGTGTTAAATGAAGACTTAGGGCTTCGGGCATATCGAAGTAAAACAGGACATCGCTTGAATGCTCGTCTAATGGACCTGAGACTGAAGAGATGCCGCGCTTTGTTGAAACGGTACGCGGGAAAAAAATATCGGGAAATTCTTTTTTCGGATGAAATAATTTTTACCGTAGAAGAGAGCTACAACAAACAAAATGATAAGGTGTACGCACACAGTAGTGAAGAAGCGAGCAACCGTATTCCACGTGTCCAACGAGGTCATTTTCTATCCTCGCTCATGGTATGGTTGGGAGTTTCTTATTGGGGCTTAACAGAGGTACCTACATTTTTGTGAGAAAGGTGTAAAATCAAATGCAGTTGTGTATCAAAATACAGTCAGGACGAACCTTGTGGAACCTGTTTCTCATAACATGTTCAATAACAGGCACTGGGCATTCCAACAAGATTCGGCGCCAGCTCATAGAGCGAAGACCACCCAAGTCTTGCTGGCGGCGCGTGAAATCGACTTCATCCGGCACGAAGATTGGCCCTCCTCCAGTCCAGATTTGAGTCCGTTAGATTACAAGATATGGCAACACTTGGAGGAAAAGACATGCTCAAAGCCTCATCCCAATTTGGAGTCACTCAAGACATCCTTGATTAAGGTAGCCACCGATATTGACATGGACCTTGTTCGTGCTGCGATAGACTACTGGCCGCGCAGATTGAAGGCCTATATTTAAAATCACGGAGGTAATTTTGAATAAACTTTATTCTCATAAGAATCTATGTTTTGTTAAGTTCATTTTGGTATATAAATGGTTACTTAATGAATAAAATTGTCTCAATTATTTTATATTAAACATGTGACAGAACTTATGACCTGACTGTGTACATATAGGTATAGCCTGACAAAATCATAAGCCTTCTTTAGCTTTGTCGTAGTCGGGTAAAAAAGTCACTTCACGCTGTCAGTACCACAAAACAATGAAGTCTAAAACTGCTCAACGGATTTTGATGCGGTTTTTTTAATAGATAGAGTGATTCACAAAGAAGTTTTATTTGTATATAACCAAAAAGTGCGGAACAAGAATGAAAAATATTGCAAATTGCAAATCTTTTGTAACGCAGACGAAGTTGCGGGGGTCAGCTATCACTACATAGTATAAAACAAAGTCGCGTTCTCTGTCCCTATGTCCTTATTTCCCTTTGCATGCTTAAATCTTTAAAACTACGCAACGGATTTTGATGCGGTTTTGTTTAATAGATAGAATGGTTAAAGAGGAAGGTTTATATGTATATAAAATCATGTTACAGCTAACTGGTGCGGAGCAGAAGTGAAAAATGTTACAAAAATGGGGTGACGCAGACAAAGCTATTGACTAATAAAACTGTGTGTGTGTGTGTGTGTGTGTGTGTGTGTGTGTGTGTTTATATTGTTACTTAAGTTCGCAACTTACCCACTGGATTTCTTAACTTGTGCTATAAGACTACTGTGTTGGTGTCTTAAAGTCTCCAACTGCGCAGTCACTCTTTTTAATCTCTCCTGGAATTCCAGGACCTCATCTTGGTTCCCGGAGCATCTGAAAAAAAACAGCCTTCATATACTTTCTAATCTGCCATTTAAGTAGTCGCTAATATTGTTAGTGACGTTAATATACATGGCGTTACCCACCTAATGAAAAGCGGTTATCGTGACCTATGGACGTTTGCAACACTAGGGGTGTTACACTCATGCTGCCTACCCTGTACAAACCCTCTAATGCCCTTCTTGAAGAAACCCATAGGCGCTTGGGAAGACTGCAGGGTCTTCACTCTCTATCGTAGGTATTAGTATAACTGAATGAAACGATAATTGAATAAAAAAAACTATCACAACAATTAAAATAGCGCCATATTGCATAATTTTTTTTTAATAAAATTATTGTTTTTTATACCACGTAGTAAACGGTCACCGTTGCCTAGACGACGCACAGACTTGCAGAAGATAAAGATTGTACCCCGAAGATCTTGATAGAACACATGCATTCTATATCATAAAAGCACTAGGTATCTAACAATAAAACTACTGCTAAAAATAATATCTACGAGTGCTATACTGCCGTTTAGGGACGGAGAAAGAATACCACCAGTCCATCTCATGCGAATGGTGCTTCCCCTTATGGATAGTGGAAACAAAAAAACTAGACACAATGAACATAAATTTGAAAATAATGACTTTTATGAGTTTGATTCATGCATACGTGTGTGCTATTTCGACAGATATCCGAATCTACTATTTATTTATTACAGAGGTACGAGGTGTTAAAGGTGGAGAATTCTGTGTATTGATGTGTTTAACTGTGTGGTGATGTAGAAAGAACACTAGTATCCCCACCTCATCATAACCGAAGAGTGACGTAAGAGACGACAATAGGAATAATACGCAAACGATATCACTACGAGAGAAGGAAATGTCGAACCAACTCGTCAGGTCAGCGCGGCAACATTCCCTAGGCCATAAAAGTCGCCCAACATTCATTTCATTTGATTTTTAAAAGACAACTCCCGCAATAGGGAACATGCCCTGTATCGCGATGGACTTTACAAACATACAACTACCGGACAAGTTCACCTAGACCCAGAACAACTATTTGTGGATCACACAAATTTTTATCCTGTGTGAGGGTCGAACCCATATCGTCATGCACAGAAGCGCCCACTAAGCCACGGAGGCACTCACATTGGGAGAGGCCTATGGCCAGCTTAGACTACGATAGGCTGATTGATTATACTATATCCCCTTAAAAATGGCCCAAAAAGGGAGGCTAGGTGCGGAAAAAGGAGTCCCAATACAATTCTCTTAAAAGTAGTAATGATAAACTTGTTAGATACAATAATACATTGACGATGATAACGTTCTAATTTTACTTACTGGTCAATATCAAACCTGAAAAAATACTGTATCATAATAAGGTATAACATTATCATATCATAAAACCTGCAGAAACTTCAAATATTAAAACTCATTTGGAACCTAATAATCACTCAATAGAATATATATAGATATTGAATTAAACACGAAATCTGGCATTTTAATGGTAAAGAAACTGTCATTTGTGTGTGTCAACTTGGCAAGGTTTTGTAGTAGTTGGGGTAAGTTACACAGATACACAAAAAGTGCTTGTCATTATTCTATTCAATCACCAGAATGCCATCATTTATTTTGAATCATGTCAGCCAAAAATCATCTCAAAAGCGCAGACGGTCTTCTTCTTCTTCTTGCCAAGTTACTTGCCGATTTCTGTACCTCTCGCCTTATAAATCAAATCTCTCAATCGCTTACATCCTAAACCCGACGTTGTAAAACGTCTTTATAAGCATTGACAATCAAAACAAATACAGTCAAAAATAATGTCTGTATCGTCATCTTTGGGTTCTTAGTTGCCAGAGATGAGATTGTAACCAATATATCCTTCGCACCCCGGCAGACCCCGGCCATCCCTTTCGAGATGCCCCTTCAGGTGTAGGGGCTACGATGACCCAGTGTAGCCCCCAAACGTGGGGAGGCGCATTATGAAGTCAACTCATTCTGCGTTAATACGTAGTAACATCTACAATTCATCATAGTTCAGCTACTTTGAGATAATTTACACGTTCAAACTATGTGACAACTACCATATTTAGCCAACCCACGACCGTGACTGTTGAAAAGTAGCCTAAACTTCGGGCTAAAGGTAAACAATACCAAATATAATCGTGATCAAAATCCGTTAAAAATAGTTTTAAGTTCAGTGACATTCGCGTAAATTTCAAAAAGTAACCATATTAAACCATATAAGCCGCGATAGCCTAGTGGTATGGGTAATGGACTGCTGAGACGAGGTCTCGGGTTCGATCCCAGGTTTTACCATGGCACACACCAATGACTTTTCGATGCTTTTCGAAGTTATGTGTGTATTTATCGCAGGTTTATAAGTGCACGGTTAATGGCAATAGGCTCGCCACCTATTACATTGGGACCTAAACATAAACTGGCGAAATGTGGGAGCTAGCACTTCTACCGACCCCTTCGGGAATACGGGCGTGAGTTTATGTTATGTTATGAGATTCAATTGCTAACTGACAGAAAATAAGTCAGTATTACAAAAATTTATTGTTTTTAGTATAACGTGCGTGTATAATATAGCATTATGCAAGATTATTAAGCATTCAGAACATTAGTATCCAATCATGCGCTTTGATAACTGTGATTATCAATTTGATATGCAAGGCGTAACGTTTCATGATCTTGCCTTAGTTCTTTTTGCAGAATAACCTTAAAACCTTAATGTTACACTTGGTTGAACTTAGTTATGTTGGGTTCTAAGCAAGATGTTTTTATTTACAAACGCCTTAGGCGCCCTCGCACTAGGCACCCTACAACCAGGTGTTAAAGGGCCCAATCAAGATCTTCGGGGCTCGAACCAACCACACATGTTAGCTAGTGCAGTTGCAGAGATCAGCGCGTTGAACCGACAAACAAACTCGTCATCTTTATTACCTTGTACACGCTTGGACTTGGACTTGGAAGGTCAGATGGCATACGCTCCAGCAAAGCTGACATGCTCACAATCAAATTCGTCATCTGTAATACCTTGTACACGCTTGGACGGTCTAATAACCCAGTGGCCCTAGACAAGTGGCAATCGTTTTATAAAATGGAATAGAATAGATTGATCAATGAGTTTGACATTCGGTCACGCCTGTCATAAATTGTCATAAATGTCCAAAATGTCCAAAATATCTTAAATGTCCTAAATGTCCTAAATGTCCTAAATGTCAAAAATGTCCTAAATGTCGTAAATGTCATAAATGTCATAAATGTCATAAATGTCATAAACGTCAAAATAAGTGTCAATTCCGTACATATTCTATTCCATTGTACAAATCAACTAGCAACGAATTGCCCTTCATCTTGAACACGCTTTGAAGGTCAGGTGGCATTTGCTCCGGCACAGTCGACATACTTCGACAGTCCTCGAGATTCGAAGTGAAACGTTAAACGCAACTGTTAAAAAGCTACGAAGATGATGATAAACCAACAAACCTGAGCGGTGATATAACTAGATACGTCACGACAATCCACACGAACAACAAGACAACGGCTGCGCGTTTCCATTTCGCAAGGTACATCATAAAGTAGTCATTGAACGTGGTGTAACCATTGGAATAGCGTTTCATTGCCGCACCATTGTGATGCTGTAGTCAGTTTTCCCGTACCATACTGCTGACCTAGAACAAAGAGACGGTAAACTTAATTATTGTCACTATGCAGCATAGACATTAATATTACTAGCGTAAATAGACTTATGTTATGTTATGCAGCTACATCCAGTCTCCCCCCTTCATTAAGAAGAGGTGACAAGATTTTCTTTTTTTTATACCACTTAGGTGGCAGACAAGCGCACGGCCCACCTGATAGGAAGCGGTCACCGTGGCCTATGGACGTTTGCAACTCCAGAGGCGTCACACACATGCTGCCTGTCGTGTAGAAACCTTCTAATGTCCTTTATGAAGAACCCCATATTGTAGTCGCTTAGGAAAACGCAAACAACTACAACCACAAATGAAAGTAGAAAGAGACAATGGGAATCTGGCTTTTATAAAATATGACAAGCTCATTGTAAAAAAACAAGGGTCAAACAACCGCGAAAAAAGGAAGAGAGAGTATTCAGGATCGCCAAACACACCATCTCAGAAAAAACCAAGTGCGAAAAACACTGAAAATACATACTCATCCCAAAGTTCATCAAAGGAAGTAATAAAACCAAGCATCCTTTCATATGTAGCACGAGAAAGATCTGCGTCGATGTCAGAGCAGCCAAAAAACAAGTAAAGGCCTTCTCTAACCGGAACCAAGAAACAGACACAACAATAAACAAAACCGCAACCTTAATAAATCATCCCCCAAGCCGGCCGGTCACCGTGGGGGAAGTCGACCACCACCTTCCAACAAATCAACTGACTAAATCCAACACAACACAAAAACGAAGCAGTCTATACCTATGTACACTAAACACACGAACATTGAGAACACCGGAAAGTTTGCAAGAGTTAGAGTTAGCTATTAAAAATATCAAGTGGGACATTTTGGGCATAAGTGAGATGCGTAGACTAGGAGAAGGAATAGAAGAGAGAAGCCACTTCATCATGTACCACAAAGGTGAAATTGCCGGACAAAGAGGAGTAGGATTCCTGGTAAAGCTATACCTTAAAAGTCAGATCATTGGGTTTGAAGGGATATCAGATAGAATAGCAGTGGTACACATAAATTTACCAAATCATGCAAAAAAAATGGACAGTCATCCAGATCTACTCGCCCACAGAAAAAGCAACAAAAACGGATATAGATAATTTCTATAACCAACTAAATGAAGTTACTGAAAAATATTCCGAAAACAATATAGTACTCATGGGTGACTTCAATGCTCAAGTCGGTGCTAGACTAACTGGGGAAGAACACATAATAGGGAAATACGGAAGTGGTAAAAGAAGCAAAAACGGAGAGAAGTTAGTAGAATTCCTATTTGAGAAAAATTTAACAGTTCTAAACTCCATGTTCCGCAAAAAGCCCAAAAGCAAATGGACTTGGGTGTCCCCTGATGGAAAGACCAGAAACGAAATTGACTATATAATAACCAATAAAGTTGGGCCGTTTATGGATACGGGAATAGTACAAAACCTAAACTTCAATACTAATCACCGTATGGTTCGAAGCTGTCTAAACACGAATAATATAAAAAAGCCAAGGCCAAAAGCAATTCAAATGAACAACTTACAAACAAGTAGCAAAATGAGCAATCCAAACGATACCACAGAAAATTTAATGGAAGTAGTTACCTCAGACATGGACTTAAACTATAAATATGAAAAAATAGAAAATAAACTCAAAGAACTGACAAGAATACAAATAAACAAGAGTCAAAAATCTCATCATAGTGAAAAAACTTTAAAACTAATTGAAGACAGAAGAAATCTAATATTGAAAAAGGACAAGAAAGAAACCCAAAATGAAATAAATAACCTTAGCAAACATATCCGCGAAAGTATGAGGAAGGACAGGAAAAACAGAAGAATGAAAACTCTAGAATACCACATCAGTAAAACGGGAGGCACGAGAAAAGCACTCAAGGAACTTCGAGAACAGGGAAAAGAATGGATACCCAAGTTGACGCACAAAAATCGGTCAACCACTTCTCGCAGCAAAATCCAAAATGTAGCAACAAACTACTATCGCTTACTATATAAAGAACACTGTCCAAATCAGTTGAAAACAGAACAGTCTGATAGAGAACATTATAACATACCCAACTATAAGACAAAATTATCAGAACTTGTACCAGAAATTTTATTATCTGAGGTAGAAAAATCTATAAAAAGTCAAAAAATGGAAAAAGCCCCTGGTCCAGATACAATCACAAATGAACTCATGAGAGGGACAATAGAAGATCTAAGCCCAATACTAACAAAGATCTTTAATGAGAGTCTATATACCGGCAGTATCCCAAGCCAATGGGCAGAATCCCACATAATACTTCTACACAAGAAAGGTCCAAAAGACGATATAGGAAACTATAGACCCATTTCTCTCATCTCAAATGTATATAAAGTTTTTGCTAAAGTGATTCTGGATAGAATATCACCTACACTCGACGAAAATCAACCTGTGGAACAGGCAGGCTTCAGAAAAGACTTTAGTACAATTGATCATATTCATACAGTCAAACAGCTCATACAAAAATACAATGAATATAACAAAACCGTCTACCTAGCTTTTATAGATTACTCTAAGGCTTTTGATAGTCTCGAACATAAATCGGTATGGCAAAGTCTAAAAGAACAGGGGATTCAAAAAGCTTACATTAATATCATCAAAAATATCTACAGTGAAAGCAAAGCTAGAATCAGGCTAGAATCTACAGGAGATGCTTTTCCAATCGAAAGGGGCGTCAGACAAGGTGACCCACTCTCACCAAAGCTGTTTACAGCAGTGCTTGAACAAATGTTCAGAAAGTTGGATTGGGATCACCTGGGGCTAAATATAAATGGAGCACGACTAAATAACCTAAGATTTGCCGACGACCTAGTCATAATGGAAGAGGACCCACTGATACTGGAATCCATGATACAAGCCTTAGTAGACAAAAGTAGAGAAGTAGGGCTAGAAATCAACACAAACAAAACTAAAATGATGACCAATGCAATACCTATAGACATCACCATAAACGGACAGAAACTTGAATATGTAGAAGAATATGTGTACCTGGGCCAGATAATAGCACCAAACGACCAAATGTCCAAAGAAATAGACAAAAGAATTGCGACAGGATGGAAAAAGTACTGGGCATTGAAAGAAATCATGAAAAGCAAGGAACTGAGCATGGCGATAAAGAAGAAGACATTTGATACCTGTGTCCTACCCTGCATTACATATGGCTGTGAAACCTGGGCTTTGACTAAACGTCACAGGGAAAAATTAGCGAGGTGTCAGAGAAGCATGGAAAGAAGCATGTTAGGTCTGAAACTAATAGACAAAGTTACAAGTAACGACATCAGGCACAAAACTAAATTAACAGACATATTGTCACGTATCGACCAACTCAAATGGCGGTGGACGGGCCATATGCTCCGCTGCAAGAAGGAAAAGTGGAGCAAACTGGTGACAGTATGGTACCCAAGGGGTAGCACTAGGAGCCGAGGTCGTAAGGCAATAAGGTGGGAGGATGACCTAAAAATGACCTTAGGACCACTTTGGATGAGATTAGCGGCAGACAGAATACAATGGAGAGAGTTGGAGGAGGCCTATGCTGTAAGGCACACCGAATTAAGAGATATCTTATAATTAAACATAGTCTTAGTTTTTTTAATGTTAAACTTTTCTTTGTTAAGTTATCTTTATAATAGTTTCTACTTATCTAAAAATTCACTAAGATAAAATATGTAAAAATGTAAACATTTTCGGAAATAAAGGCTTTATTATTATTATAGGAAAACCACGGCAGGGAGTTCATTCCACAGCTTGAGCATTGCACCCATAAAGTTACATACAATTTAAGACGTTGCGATTAAAAGGAATTTTATACCACGTACTGAACGTACGTCTACGTGTGGAATAACCTGACTGCTTGTTTGACAGGTAAGTGGTGTATAAAAAATGGCCCCAGTAGGGCGAGGGCGAGGTATTAGGATCGTTTGTTAGAGTAACCGCCGGACTATTCGGTAGTCGCTAAACCGCTTTTTGCAACGACTTCGAATTAATCCCCGAGGAATTAGCTCTTTCAATCATTTCAGCAATTTTATTTATTTGTACCTAAAGAAAAGGAAACTATCTAATACTATAATACAACACTAACCTAAAATGCATCATGTAATTCCTCCGTGATACAATTCGCAAGGCTCTAGTGGTAATAAGTATTGCCACGTTATATTACGACTAATAACCAAAAGAAATTTCTCCCAGAATACTGGCAAGTATTGTCACATTATTTTACGAGTATTAGCCAAAATAAATCTCGCTAATGTTTACCGTAAACAGAATAATTACAGGCAAAATATTGAAACCAATCAAGTATCGTTATGCGTATCACTTAAGTTTGATTGCGTATTCGAATTGATTGACTCGTTACAATCAGCCGGCCGCGATTAAACCGGCAATAAAAATGTATGGGAAGTGGAAGTATGGAGCATTGTTTTCTCATTTGTAAATTATTATGTTATACCTACCTGTGCCGTTATTGGCACACTGGCAATAGGGTACTGTTAGCTTGTATCGGGTATTACTAAGTCACATAAATACTCTTTGATATTTCTATTGACATTATGTTATCTGTGGTGTATTTTTACGCGCCAAAACACACGATCTGACAGTTCACAAAACGACACACACACGAACTTGGTTGTTAACTCTTCGTGTTAAGTGAATTTATTATTATATAATTGAAATTAATGCATAGAAGGATTAAATATATTACCGTAATAATAATTATATAAGAGGATTGAATATGATATATAAGGATTCATTGTCTAAGCATGTAAGTAGCGATTCTGAAATGTGTAGTTGTGTTTATTTCTTGGGAAAGGAAATGGAATAAATGCATTCGTTTGTGATTATGATGGAAGAATTCTTATTGATTGCCTTTCCCGAAGTGTGGCTAACAGTACATACAATACGTATTACACAAATAGCACTCAATTTTTTTCTATATTATAGTCTTTCCTTGTAGGTTTACATACATTTTTAATGATGTACACTACACTAATTTTATAAACAGTAAAATGTATTTTTGCCGATTTGAAAAAATAATTCACCATTGGAAAGATAATATTCACCTAAAATAACATAAGCTATATTGCACTGCGCGACAACCGACATTAACGCGGGTCACAGCTGATTTTTAACATAATTACGTTTTCATTAAAAAAATAATTATTGAAAAGTGTGTAAAATAAAAGGGTAATTCAAATTAATTAAGACCTACGTAACGCTATATTGGTCAGAACTTCCGACCAATAGCGTTCCGACTCGGAGCGAATTCTGACGTCATAGTACCTAATTAGGTATTCTTCGGATGCGGATTGGGATTAAAGCGAGGATAATAATGAATAGCAACAAGAATACAGTGGTGAAAACAACAAACTATAATGCCTACCAGCTTCTGCGTCTATGAATATATCTACTATATAAAAATAAGTCGGGTTTTCCTTCCTGACGCTATAACTCCAGAACGCACGAGCCGATTTCCACGGTTTTGCATTCGTTGGAAAGGTCTCGGGCTCCGTGAAGTTTATAGCAAAGAAAATTCAGGAAAAATCAAAATTTCAACAGAAAAGCGGGAAAATCATTTTTCATATGGCGAAACCGAATTCGCCGGGTTTGCTAGTAAATCTATATTTTTTACCCATTCTTGATAAAGTAATAAATTCTACAAAATCATCATTCTCTGAACCTTTTCCCAACTAGTTTCGGTCTAACTGTGATGTGGCTGAACTTCGATATTTTCCGTGAAGTGACTGCCACCTGACCTCCACAACCAATGGTCCGATGACCAATGGCGATATCGAAGTTCCAAGTTAGACTGACAGACTACCCGTAACGACTGCCATAGATGTTTGTATGGCAACCGAGACCGGCGGCTTAACGTGCTCTCCGAGGCACGACCAGATCAGTGCAAACAGCCATATTCATGCATACAACTTTTTGCACTGAGCGGGAAGCGGGAGCGGCGTAGCAGTCGCGTGCACTACCGCCACACCACGGAGGGTGTCCAAAACGTAACAAATTCTCCAAAATAAGTTCGTATATTTCTTTTGAAGATTTGTAGGTTAACGTACAGAAGATATTTATTTACCGCCGTTGCATTTACTACCAATAACTGTAAACAGGAAGCAGGGTAAGATCAGAAAATAGGACGGAGGGATCAATCTAATTTAGTTTCGAAATAGGTGTGTGCACCAGATATTAATATCGATTCGTTTGTGCGCAGACTTCTTACTCCGGGCATCTACGGCCCGTGGTATCACAAACGAGGATGCATTTATGTTATAATTACTATTAACGAACGTGTCTGTTTCTGAAGAGCTTCTTTCGACTACTAACTCGAGTTAGTTTACCAATTTAAATGTGTAGACTTTTACGAACGCGCGTAGTCACGAAGCGGTTTGTCACTCAGAATATTGGGCCTAGTCTAGTCTAGGATAGGTTCACGTTTGACAACTATCTCACCCTTTTTTTAATGTTCGAAAAATCCCCACGGATGCCCCCTCGCCGGAGCGGTGAAGGTTATTTCGAACCGGCTAAAACGCACGCCGTCTTTGCGTCTTTAATTGCGGGAGGGGAGATAGGCTGTAGCCAACGTATCCGTCGCACCCTCGAGATGAACGCCTTCGGGTGTAGAGACCACAGTGTCCCCGTCTAGTCCCCAGGTATGGGGTGGCGCACTTTGCGCTGCCACCGAGGCCTGCTTTTGCTAGGGTGACTGGGGGCTTTACCCGTCACCTCCTTCACCCCGATAGACCCCCTGGCAACTGATGATATGACGATAAAGCACGCATATAATCGACACTATACGAAGGTAGGTTGTATTCCGGAAACATACACATGTAAAGATAAAATATTAATTAAAAGCCATTGTTAAACCTTGTATCTAATCTAGATCTAGTCTATGTGTTAATAGTTATTTGTAAAATATAACAAGTCTATGATAAACAGGTGAAATGCCGCCATTAAATGTATTTATGGAGTACCTATCTACTTAACAAATCGTAACGCATTAATAGGTAGGCACGTGAAGTGTTTTCTTATCATATAACATTACATTAGTACATATGTATAACGATTTGATGGGCACGACTATAACCGTGTGGAATTCCGTTACCGTTTCCTTTCTTCCCCACCATTCGAACCTTCCCTGGACTACGACAAACATTTTAAAATCAGCGAAATCGGTCCATCCGTTCTCGAGTTTTGGCAGGACAAAGGAACAGCAATTGATTTTTTATACTACACAGCTTTATTATACTAACTGTTGCCCGCGGCTGCGCCCGCGTGGACTTCTGATCCCGCTTCCCGCTGCTCCGTTCCGACCTTTTAAACCTTCTCTGGACTTCCATAAATAATTCAAGACCAATATTAGCCTAACATTATGACATGAAACGGTAAAATTCAACAAGTTTAATGTGAAAAAGTTCTAAAACGTATACATATTATTGCAGGTGGCTGTACCTACACTTGACCCAAACTCAACAAGTGGATATATAATAACAAAGTGATACATTCTAAGTGTGTTACGACTTATGTGTTAGTAATAAGTGATCATGACATTATTATAATGCCTTGAAAATATCCTTCCGAACCCGTGGCACTCCTGGATGATTCCTCTGGGGAAGCTACGGGTCTGAATCCAAGTACCCGGGCACCGCAGAGATATCATCCAGAGGAGGAGGAGGAAAGGAAAATATTCACAATATGCATAATAGCATCCTTAGTATCAAACAGACAAGTTTAGTGACAATAGTATCAGGGGGTCTATACAAAATAAAAAACTATGTGTAGTGAAATCCAGACTAAAAATTAGGAGAATGCACATTTGCAGGAATGGGAACTCAAGCGCCGTTGCATGTGTACTTTATGCAATAAAGCGAAATTCAAGTAACAATGCCAACAATGTTTAGTAGTCATAAAAAAGCATAAACCTTATATAAGTATGTAACACCAATTCACGTGAATGAAGGTCACTTGCAACAAGGCAACTGAAACCATCGACAGGAAGGATTTGTGCTCCTTTTTGACAACACTCAAAAAACGAAAGTTTCGGTGCTACGCTCAAACAAATATCGTTTAACAGAACTCAAAGATTTTAACATGCTGCTCAATTTACGATGCCGTCTAATTAGGGCACATGCTTGAATAGCACCTGCGTTCAAACTGAAGTTTGTGATTGTCAAATACATAACATAACATAAACTCACGCCTATATCCCCGAAGGGGTAGGCAGAGGTGCTAGCACCCACATGCCGCAAGTTTATGTTTAGGTCCCAATGCAATAAGTAGCGAGCCTATTGCCATTAACCGGGCACTTATAAACCTGCGATAAATACACACATAACTTCGAAATGCATCGAAAAGTCATAGGTGTGTGCCATGGTAAACCCTGGGATCGAACCCGAGACCTCGTCTCAGCAGTCCATTACCTACCACTAGGCCACCGCGGTTACAAATTGTTAAATACATGTTTAGTGAAAACGGGATTACTGAACATTCGGTGATAATCGTTCACTCCTGCTTATATAGACTTGACCTGGCTTTAAGAAGCTTCAGATGTAACAGACACTAGCGGTAAGATGATGATGAGGAGAAATGAACTTCATGTGGTTCATTTAGAGCACCTGTCACCTGTGTGAAGAGCACCTACCCTAGTCCAGTTAGAGCAGCTATCGAAATTTTTGGCAGATTTTTGCAACTTGTTTCTTGATGAAAACGAGGGGAAAGAATATTAACATGCTTTAGACGGACAAGGTCCGCGGTAGCCTAGTGGTATGGGTAATGGACTGCTGAGATGAGGTCTCGGGTTCGATCCCAGGTTTTACCATGGCACACACCAATGACTTTTCGATGCTTTTCGAAGTTATGTGTGTATTTATCGCAGGTTTATGAGTGCCCGGTTAATGGCAATAGGCTTGCCACCTATTACATTGGGACCTAAACATAAACTGGCGAAATGTGGGTGCTAGCACCTCTGCCTACCCCTTCGAGGATATAGGCGTGAGTTTATGTTATGTTATGTTAGACGGACAACAGTGTTCCTGAGTGAGGAACCTCCTTCCTGCCAATAGATCACCGAAGTATTCTAGACCAAGTTTGTTATAGGAATCAAGTTTGACGAAGTTAGTTCTGCATTGGCGCGATAAGATATATTTGACGAATTCAAAGTTTCGATACAGTTTGCTTATTACTGAAAACTATGGAGATAAATACCAGACAGTGGCAGACAGTAAACTAAGTTGTCAAAACGAAACTAAACCAGTTGGGGTATGATAGGATACGAAGAATACGTGTACTGCTGTATTTTTTTTGCCAGGATACCTGTATAGCAGTTTGGCCCTTTGACTCGGTACAAAGACAGCGCTGAGCATAGTCGATAATCTCTCACAGGTGGTATCGAATCTTTTAGCATGAGGGGGTTTAGGCAAAATGCATTTCTATTGGCTACATCGTCAATAGAAAGATGCGATGAGATGACCGCGGCGATTGCAGTGCGTACGGTACGACCAAGTCTGCGTTCACCATAAGGATGACAAAGACTACGATCGTAACTGGTTACGAAACTAAGTTACCATGGCGGCAGAAGCGGCACATTGTATAAATCCCAACAAGATCGCCAAGTCAACCTCACTTAATGCCAAGCCAATGCGGATGATACTGTAATTCCCGTATCAGTGTTCCAGTGTTTCGTGTTAGGGGCACTGACTCGCAGTCATCCTAAGCTAAAGTCTGCCACACATGCTGTTTTACTTTTATCAATCCAATCGAGCTGTTTAAATCAATCTAAGATGCATAGGTTACTACTACACCACATTTCCTACTAATACCAGCAAACACCAGCAGACCAACTGACAGGAGGACGAAACTTTAGCGCAGTCCCCTATAGGAATTGGAAGGTCAGACGGCAGTCGCTTGTACAGTTCTCGTATTTATTGCTTCGCAAAACAATGCTCGACGTACGGTAAGCAAAAGAAAAAAATATCAACGAGGCTACCGACAATGAATTCCTTGCAACTGGTTTTGGGTGGACGAATTAAATTTCACCGACTGCCAGTTACCAGTTAAGTCTATATTTATATACTTATGAAATGCATGCTTAATAAATTTGCAAGTGGCCGTGTGTATGTATGTAATGAGTGATAAAGTATTTAATTCACAAAAAAAGTTGTATAACAAGACAAAAAAAAAGTTCTCAATGTGAGTCACAATTTTATTTGTCAAAATACCCACTGGTCATATAGAATCTTGTCTGCTTGTTCGCGTAACAGGGCAAAAAATACTAAACGGATTTAAATACGTTTTTAAATTAGAAGGTTTTGGTTACACTTAAAAATCTTACGATTGTTTGATCACAATCGGGCGATGGACTATAAGTCGCAATAACCGACGTCTACGGAAGCGCAGCCGCGGTCAAAAGCTGTGCTAGTAAACTGACTAAGGCGTAATACGTGACCACGGTAAAGTTTTAATGAAACTTGCCTCAATGTATGCAATACAATGCAGTGTAGGTATCTGCAAGTCTTTTGAGCTTGTAACTACATTTTTACTTGTAAAGACTTTTTAATACGAATTATCAGAATTAAATCATCGTACAAACGGTAAGAATAGTGTCATTCCAAAACTTTTTTTTAAATTTACGACTGTGTCTGTGTATTTGGATAAAAGAGAATCGGTGCCATAGCCATTCTCATTCAAGTATAACAGCGCAAGTCTAGGCTTGTACAAATGAACGTTCAGCAACAGAAGCATCTTCCAACACACGTTACAATATATTTGTGCAAACATAAACTTGCGCAAGCTTATTGTAGTGTCCTTCAAAATGCTAAGACCCATTTTTCCCTTACTAAGATATGAATATGCACAGTCAGGTATCATCACTGCTAGACATAGGCCTCTCCCAATGTTGGGAGTATTTAGTCTACTGTATCCAAGCTGGCGTTTGGTCAGCGTGGAAACAATAGGCCAAAACCTTCAGTAGGGTTTTTACAGAGAGATTTCCCGTCTCTCGCAGTTATATAGTCTGGGTTTTCCGTTAGACGAAATTAGATCGCCGTTTTCGATAAGGCCGCCCAATTGTATATTGTGCTATATGTTTATGTCCATAGTGTAATTTTGCTCTTATTGTGTACAATAAAGAGTTATCTATCTATCTATCAAAACACCCTGCGGATGAGATGGAGTGATGAGTATTCTTTCTCTATCACCACACAGAACTACATAGTATAAAACAAAGTCGCATTTTCTGTCCCTATATTCATATGTCCCTTTTTATGCTTAAATCTTTAAAACTACGCAACGGATTTTGATGGGGTTTTTGTAATAGATAGAGTGATTGAAGAGAAATGTTTATATGTATCATGCTACAACCAACAGGTGCGGAGCAGGAATGAGAAATGTAGCAAAAACTGGGTGACGCATACGAAGTTGCGCGGGTCAGCTAGTATAATTAATTATATTATGCATAAACTAGCTGACCCGGCCGCATGGCGGCGGCGACGGCGTCACCCCGTTTTTGCAACATTTTTCATTCCTGCTCCGCACTTGTTAATCGTAGCATGATGTTATATACATATAAACCTTCCTCTTTAACCATTCTATATATTTAAAAAAACCGCATCAATATCTATTGTGTAGTTTTAAAGATACGTATGTAAATTGCATTGCATGTGGGTGTGGTTTTTCTGCATAATATATTATTAAAAAAAGGAGGTTACCCATAATACAAGTTAGTTAAGCAATAGGTACATACTTTGAGTCTAGACAGCGCTGTGTACAATATCGTAGAAACTTTATTTAATACATAATGTAGCATGCTATGCAAACGTAATCTATTTGTTCCATTTATAGCACCCTTGACTGTCGAGTGGAAACAATCCGACCTATGATAAATTCGAAATCATTTTACATTATTATGCCTTTTATTGTATAACGTAATATAACAAACAATAATGTAACGTAATATATACCTTATGCTTTTGTTTTAAAGAGACTTTTCGGGTGATAATAGAATTTTACCAAAACTGTGATTGTACATCAGTTGCGAGAGCATTATTATGTCATGCATGATGATTCTGATGACAAATAACACATACAATAAATATGTGTTGGGACACAGATAATTGATTTACAGACTTACTTTCATGAACTTACAAGTTATATCTTTAAATATAAAACAAAAAAATACATTGAAAAATATAAGAAGTAGTAGCTCAGCGGTATCGGGTATAGGGACCAAGCTACCGGTAGTTAGGGCTCCAGGAAAAAGAACTTCCTCACTATGGGTGATGTGCCGAGCAAATATTATTATTATTAGTGTTTAATACACTAGCAGCCTAAGCTGATGGCTGTTATTACTTAACTTGTTACTGCTTCGGAAAGTATATGATCTCGGTCGCCAGGATGATCGCCTCTGACATCAGTCACTGCGAAGAGAATTGGCACAGTTCGCACTCTATGCCTGTCCGGTCTAGGTTGTGCAGAGCCGAGACCTCGTGGTAAGGCTTTTCTTAAAAGTAATATTGTTTCAATCTTATCATCTTCGGCCTGGTGTATGTGGATATCGCCCAAAGACAGGTCCGCACCGCATCGCATCTTTGTACAGTGACGAGACCTCGTGGTAAGGCTTGGGGCCTTTTCTTAAAAGTAATATTGTTTTAATCTTATCATCTTCTCCCTGGTGTATGTGGACATCGACCACAGAAAGGCCCGCACCGCACCTTTGCGTGTCAGCGCTTGGATAATCCGTCGACGAGAGCATAGTGTTTCCAACGGTTCATTCTTTTTCACTAATGGTTTCAGTTCAGAGGAACTATTCGACACGACGGCGACGCCTTTAACTTCATTCTATCACCGCACCACTCGCCACAGGCAGGGAATTTCACATTTTGACGACAAAAAAAAGGTGCGCGCGCTCAAACTGTGAAATGAACATAACTAACTCCTTGCTGTGTGCTTTTCCAAGCGCTTATAATGTGGGGTTCTTCAAGAAGGACATTAGGAGGGGGTGACGGTGGAGCCGCCTCTCACCCTAGCAGAAGCAGGCTGCGACAGCGGTGCAAGATGCCTCCCTATACCCGGGGGCTAGACGGGCACACCGTGGTCCCTACATCCGAAGGGAGTCATCTCGAAAGAGAGGGCCCCGGGTCTGTCGGGGTGCGAGTGATATGTTGTCTACTATCTCACCTCCGGCAACTAAAGACCTAAAGACGGCGTGCGTTGTAGTCGGTTCGAGTCCAACATAACCTCCCCAACCGGCTCCGGCGGAGGAGGTATTCGTGGGAATTTTTCGCACGATAAAAAAAAAGTTTGACATTAGAATTGGCAGATAAAGTCAGCAGTAAGTAATGGTGTTGTACACGTCCATAAGGCCACGGTAACCATTTATCATCAGGTGGGCCGCCCAACGTTAATTAGTAGTGCTTGTGCGGCTAAGCACCTCTGCCTACACCTTCGGGGATTACGGGCGTGCGCGTATGTATGTACTTAGCTACCACTTAGCCTCTAAATCATAAGGTCAGTAATTTTTTTTTTCACACCGAGTAAAATCATTTTATAGCTTTATCTATGAATCTAATATATTCTAATCTGGTAACTTGTTTTCAAGGTTGGACTTTAATTTTAGTACTTTTTTATGAAATGTAGAGACAACTATGATAATATAAAAAATGGCCACGTCCATATCGGACTACGCACTATGTCAAAGACAAAGGTTTATTGTTACAAATTAAAAGTTATTTTTATTTCTGTGGACTCCAAATCGAATTCTTTGAATTTTGGAAGTAAACACCTTGCCAAAATGTAACAAACTATGGATGGTACAATTTAATGAACCAGGTAAATATGTAAAGAAATGCTATGAGTATAAAAAAGTATAATTAAATTTGTAGAGTGTTATTTTAATTGGGTTTTTTTTTCGGGTAACTATTATCTATAATGATACTATGATAAACATAATTGTACCGTATAACAATATTACATTATATAAACAAACACAAAAACAAAATTCAAAATAAATTAATAACAACAATAATAAAAGGAAGAACCTGGACCGAATACCTGGTTTAAACCTGGTTTGGAGCCTAGCCTAAAACCCTGGTTTCTATAACCTTTCTAGCGTTATCTAGGTTTGGCCCGGATAGCACGGACTGAACTATCGGGTAGTAGTAGGCGACACTGGAGCATAGTTTGGTATAGCCAATGTAAAAAATGTCACAACATTTTTTTTTACATTGGCTGTATGACTTAGTCAACTTTTTCTAAATATTTTTTTTAATTAGGTACTCTATATGTGTATTAAATTTATTTAAAAGTTATTTTAAATACCATAATTAATTGATAATTAATAATGTCATAGGTAACATAAAATAGTAAAATTAGTAAGTATGAGCATTGTAATTGTAAATGACTTCCAAGTTAATGTTGTTAGTAAACACATTCTCACACACAATACTACTTTATAAAAGAAACATTTAAAGCATTCACATTGTGAACAAGTTTTGCACCAAAACTAGTAAGAATTTTTAATTCATTAAAATCAGTACATGAGATAGAATATTATGTACATTTTTTCCTCTCTATCTATCATTCTCTAAAATTCTAGTCTTTTGTCTCATTGACCCAAACAGTAGAGTCTAGACTTAAGAATAGTTTTTTTTTAATTTAACATAAAACATCCTGAACAAGTGATATAGTCTGTGAATTTTGAAAATCATTATAGGTACTTACATACAAAAGAATAAAAAAATATCTATACATAAGAAAATTAACTAGGCATATAAAGAATTAATTATTTGCAATATTATAAAAAATAACAATTATAATAATGCTATGATGGCATTTCGCACGTACGTTGTTAGACCTTACATGGTGTAAATATACGGGTTCACGACACGGTACAAAACATCTCAAATATGTATTACTCTATTAACGAACCAGTCTTACTGTGCGCGCATCGCATCAATTTGAAGGCTCGGCGGATATTGGTGATTTAAATCAAATCTATACAACGAACCAACAGCTCACAATGCACATCACATTTTATAACATTATAAACACTAATGTTACTTTACAGCCTCATAAACAAGAACAAATTCACTCCCAAGAAACATTTGAATCGCATGTGAATATAAATACGTACCTGACTCAATAATGAATCACTGATATTCCAATGGTTAGCTACGACCACACGAGTTTTAAACACTATTGTTTTTTGAGATGTCACAACAGTAATGATAAATTTATATTCACAATACTTTTTAATTTTTATCGCACAAACACTAAGCACTACCGATCCCGTCATACAGCAGCACTGACTGTTAAAAAAATGACATGACATTATACAATTTATGACATTTCTGTGACAGATTGTCGTCACGTCACGTCAGAGTTTAGTGCTGCGACTGCTAGCTTAGCTCACGTCGTCGTCGTCGTTGTGTAACAGCGTGTGACGTAGACCTAACTTACAAGTAATATTATGAAATCGAAATATTTAGTATAAAATAAAACCTAGAATCACGCATTTTAAGACTTCAGACTATTCAGTGTCAATTTTTATACCTTCATTCAAAAGACGGTATACTTATATACTAAACGACCTGCGCTAAAGTTTAACATACGGCCGGATTTGGTAAGTCCCGTAATGAAATAATAGGTATCCCGTAGTAATTCATGTATATATTATCGCAAAAAATATAAAAAAGACCGACAGACGACAAATTGATTAAGCAGGATCGAAGTCATACCCAAAAATCTTGGCAACAGGTATGTACGTACGTGGGCGCAACTGCGGTTATCAACTAGCCAATGAACCATAAAACTGTGGTTCGTAGTAACTAGACAGTTAAGTAGTTTGGCTGGTTTTACCTCATCACTATTATTAATATCGCATAATTTCGATATTTGGTATCTGTCACTGTCAGTACTGTCGGTACTGTTTCAGAGCGATCCTGACCTTAGAGTATAGAAGTATATCAATAAAGAAAAAAGATTGTGGCCGGTCGCCATATTACTTTCTCCATCCTCATGCACCAATGCCCCGGCTATCATAATGCCGCGTTCTTAGTATTACTAGGAGATATATAGGTCGACATGTCAGTCCCTCCTCAAGTTGTTAGTGTCATTTTGAAACCGAAAGACTCTATCGTACGACTGTCACGGGACATGATGGTAGTCACGCATTTTGAACCCTCGATGTCACACAACACAATTCCATAAATGTCGTAACTTATTACAGTATGTTCTAATTTTTGTCGAGTATCATAGATAATAGATCGTCATGGAAACATTAGCTACTTTATCACTAAGAATGTCTGACAAAAAAACCCAAGGGACACTTGCCTCAACCTGGTAACGCGAACTCGCAGTCGCGAGTCTGGGGCTGTGGCGATGGCGGATACAGAAATTTCAAACGTTCGAAAAACGCCTTTGCGGCCACACAGCACAGAAGTGACTTAGGTGGGATCGCTCGCTATACATAATTGTCGCCACGCGTTTTGTCTGGCCTTACACTAAGTAGCCTTACAGTCGCTTAAGCTGGTTAGCTAGCACTAGCACCTAAGTCACTTCTGTGTGGCCGCAAAGGCGTTTTTCGAACGTTTGATATTTCTGTATCCGCCATCGCCACAGCCCCAGACTCGCGGTCCGCTCGGCGCCTTAGACGAATTTATTTTTTCTTTAAAATGATTACATTTTTAGCATGTGCTTCTTTCAAATAAATAAGTTGTTATACATAACAGTGAATTCCACCAACTGACATCGATCAAGAGTATAAATAATCGATAAGTAGTTATCGTCAGTTTATAAATTTCTTTATAAAAGCCGATTTAAGTTTCTCTATCGACTTTAGGTAAATAAATAGGTATACACGTGATTTTCGTAGTTATATCCACTCCTCTACACTTTTTTTAATCTAAGATCGGGGCCAAATTTTGACATTATCGAATTCTTCCTTCATTTCCTTCAGTCAGTCAGTTAATTTTATTCTTATTCGAAGTGAACGTGAGCGCGGTCCACTTTGCGCAGAAAAGCCTTTTCATTTTAGAGGTTTTCTGCGAAACCAACTGTTGAATTTGCATTATTGATTATATATGAAGAAAAAGTATTTTTAGATATCGACATTGAAAGTGATTCTATTATTGTAGTTTTACAGCATTTTGACTACAAACTTGACAATTGTGCGAACAGAAACGGTATACAATGCCGAAAAATAAAGCGCCTAAGAATGCTTTTTATTACTTCATGCTTGATTTTAAAGATCGGCAGCAGAAAAAAGGAATAAACTACGGTAATTTGGCAGAAGTTTCAAAAGCGGCCGATCCAGAATGGAGGGTACGTACAAAAATTATATTTTTTTTTATATTCATGCCTGCGACATTTTGGAATCGTCGTTAATTTTGGATAGTGAATATCGTCAATATGTTGCGCTGTTTGCAGATAATATACAATGTAGAAACAGTGAATTTGGCACTTATACTCTTGTTTGAACCCATAAACTGTCCCCCCTGACTGTCTATGGTTTATCTTAAATAAATTAAACTTATTAATAAAGTATTTTGTGATATCAGTGAAGACATGCTCTATATGTGTTAAATCTTTTATTGTTAGTTAATTACCTACTTTTTAAAAAGGGGTGGTTATGCTAGTAGAAATCTTCAGACGCTCAAATCTAACAATATATTCATCAAGTTACAGGATATGTACCAAATAAAAAAAATGGTTTCAGCTATGCAGTTCAGACAGCATACTTTTGATATTGCAATAGTTTGAATTGGGAAAACAATACCTACCTCATTTTATCATTATTTAAATTGCTGGTCGCATAAATTTATTTTCTTCAATACTACACTATTTAGCTAGTATTCAACCAACTTTATACTGTTCAAAGATACAAACTATCACCCATACAAATCACCATTAGGGTAGGCAGAAGTGTATTAAACACCCTTATTTCTCCAATTAATATACCATGAATATATTTCTTATTGGAATCTTGCATACTAAGTAATTAAAAAAAGGAATATATAAACTGATCGAGATTAATTTTTATACTACTCAGGTGACAGACAAGCACACAACCCACCAGATGGAAAATGGTAACAGTGGTCTATTGATTAAACGCCACACCGTCTCTGTAGAAACCTACTTCCCATCTTAAAACCTCCAAGTGACTACCACTTGAAAAAAGTGTAGCAGCTAGCTCATTCCACAGCTTGTTATGTTAATATAATTTGTCTTCTGTCGAAATGATGATATTTTTGACTTGCCATTGTCGTGTAGTAAAAATCATGCTAAATTGTGTTTGACGTACAATAAAACAGTACGTATTTGGCAGTAACAACCATACTCCCTCATCATTATCTGAGCCTATTCCCAAAAAGAATTTAATAAATATCAGCTCTATCTATCCCAGAAGGAAATAGGTGTGAAAATATGGATAATTTTTTCTCTGTTTGAAGAATAAACACAACTACCCACCATATCCAAAATTCACATTTTTCAGTCAACAGGTGTGACTAGTCCAGCTAGTCTCCTGTAGTATTGAACTGGTTACCCCTCACTTATATCTAGGAACAAGTTGTAAACATGTTGGATAAAAAACTGGTTGAAGATTTGTTGAAAACTTGTAGAAAACCTATCTTAACACAATTACTTGTTTTATACATATTTTGAGACTGTCCCAAGCAAGTTGTAAATATGTTTAAAACACATTTGCGTTCATACTGAAATTTGCAACATATTGCAATTTGTCAAATAGATGTTTCATACTATATAGGACCAACAGAAATGACTAAATAAATTGGTGGGCCGCAAAATATTGTAACGGGAAGCGGGTTTCGGGATTGGAAGTAAACTAACTCGAGCGATTTAACACTTTATTCAAATCACCAACAGTCTTAAGCGTACACACAGTCTATTGTCCGAGGCACTCGTACGCACTTAGAGGACTGTACTGCACTGCACTGTCTTTATACACAGTCTCTAGAACGGCTACGTTCACTGAGCGTGTATGGTTCACAACACATGCAGTTATTGCACATGCACCACTAGCACTTTCACTGACACTTTTATCAGCACTATTACTTGCACTTTTCACTTAACTTCTTCTTCTTCTTCTTCTTGTTTCCACTTCAACCACTGAGACTTAACTGCCCTTTTGGCGCTCCCGGTGCTGTTTATATACCATGAAGAATCTTCTGGAAATCCTAATTTCGCTAGTCTTTTCGATCGTCATTACGATCGTAATTTCGATTCTCTTTATTTACAATTATTCTAGTTCATTCCATTTGAGGAGTTCAATTTCAGAACTTGGGCTCATCTTCGAGAATATTCTATCACTTGCTAGAACCCTATAAATTTTAGGATTTAAATCAAGAATTCTCCACCTTACTTACCAAATAAATTTCTAGAAATATTAAAAATCACAAAAACCCATTTATGTACATGCGAGGTTCGAACCGTCAACATCTTGCACAGCAGACCATCGCTAAACGCATCGGGCCAGCGCGGCTGTTAAGCTTCTAGTCGAAATTATCAAATGCTTCAATCATTGACGGCTTACGTCATGAGTGGTGACATTCGTAACAATATTTATATAAGATTATAAATAGAATTTCGTCCCAAGAAAAATAATTTGCTCATTAATGTATTTAAACAAAGAAGATGGAAAAGTTCTGTGAGTGGTAACAATTCTCTAGTGTAAATGAATCGTGCACCGAAGTTGCTTATCAAAACTATGACCCCACTGTATAGACATGAACTCCATACATGCCCGAACCTCATTATTATTGTTTTGCAACAGAGTGCAAATCCTGGCTTACGAGCCAAGTATGAACAAATAGCGAAAAGCAAAAAACAAGAGCGTAATATTCCTGATGAAAAGTATACTAGTACTGGTATTCCGTTGTCTATGGTTGAACAACAAATGAAGGAAAAACGGGCAGCGATAGAATATGAAAAAGAAGACATTACACAACACATTTTAATGAAGGCATTGAATCAAAAAGGTAACTTATTCTTACTTTTTTACATTATAGCATATACATGACAGCCTCCGTGGCGTAGCGGTAGTGCACTCGACTGCAACGCATGGAGCGCGGGTTCGATCCCCGCTCAGTGCAAAAAGTTGTATGCATGAATATGGCTGTTTGCACTGGTCTGGTCGTGCCTCGGAGAGCACGTTAAGCCGTCGGACCCGGTTGCCATACAAACATCTATGGCAGTCGTTACGGGTAGTTGGAGCCCCCAAAAGTCCAATCAGTCTAACTTGGAATTTCGATATCGCCATTGGTCATTGGACCATTGCTTGTGGAGGTCAGATGGCAGTCGCTTCACGGAAAATTTCAGCCGCATCCCAGTTAGACTGGAAAGCCGACCCCAACTGAATTGGGAAAAAGGTTCAGAGAATGATGATATGTTTCACTTACTACTCTTCTGACCAATTATTTGGTAGTATTTGGCAACAGGATATGTAACCACAGATAATTAAAAATCGATGTCATTTCCCAACAGATATTTACGAGGAGCTGTTTTACGTTATGGACGTGAATTATTATTGCAAGACTGACACCGAGTATGTGATTGGTGAGAGTACGATTCTGCGATTCAGTTTAAAGGATGGCTTCCGTGACCTTTATCATGAGGAGGTCAATCCAGGTATGTTGTGTAATTCATTTTTTTTTCTTTTTTTTTTCTTTTTTTTCTTAATTTTACTTTTTTTTTCTTATTTTTTATTTATAGCACGTCCCGGGTCTTTTAAGCGGGGCGTGAAAAAGCATCTGATGAGGCCGTCAAGCTGAGCGCCACCATTGTAACACTGAACGTGTTTGCAATGGTGACCCTCTTTCATGAGACTTTGCCTTCAGCTTAATATTAGGCGAGGTGAAGACAAATTGACGTGCCATAAATTAAAAAAATACTCAACGGATTTTGATGAGGTTTTTAATAGATAGAGTGATTGAAGAGGAAGGTTTATATGTATATAACATGGTTTACTAATGTTTGCCATAATTTTATATGCCATACAGGTAGTTGCCATAATTTCATTAGAAATAACGTTTCAGTTGCCATAATCGTGAAATGACATAAAATCACTTTCACTAATTTCATTGGTCATAATCGATCAAGTGTCATAATAATTAAAATCCGTAAATAGGTATATTTGCCATAACTTTCGTTTTCAATAATGTCAATTATACGACACAGATTGTTTATTCACAATTAAACCTGAAACTAAACCTCATATGACGTCTACTAAATAAGCTCTCGCAGGTCAGCTATAGTTACTGCTAAAACAATCTCTTCCACAGGCAGCATTCCCTTCGGATATGCTTCCGATGTCAAATACGGTTGTCAAGAGTACGGTCTCAAGATGCCAATTGATTCTGAGAAGAGAAGCAACTACATGCAGATCTTGGCGCAGATGATCGATTATATGAGCCAGACCAACAAGAAGGACCTGCCAGTGTTGTATACGATGCCTGAGAAGGTGGCTCCGGTGCAGGATTTTATACTGCAGCTATGTAAAAAAGCTGGTAAGTCGCTAGGCAGGAGACGCGGGTTCGATTCCCGCTCAGTGCAAATATTTGTGTGCGTACGATTATCTGCATTGGTCTGGGTGTTTCTATGTATAATATGTAGGTATTTACAAAAAAAGAAATATCTATGTATGTTTATCCGCATTCTAGAACCCGTAACACAAGCTAGTTAAGCTATGCTTACCATGGGTCTAGGTGACGTTGTGTAGATTGTCCTAGAATATTTATTTATTATTTTTTACATACCTACATACAATTACGAGGTTCCCGTCTGTGCAGGATCTGGTAATTCTCAACTATTGGTATACCACTGACACTTATTTTTTTATCGTTTGCAAAATCCCTCATATACCCACCTCCACCTAAACCGTCGAAGGTGATTATGTCGGACTCGAACCGACTAAAACGCACACCATCTATGGGCCTTTGATTGCCGAAGATGAGTAATACAAGAACATATCTCTTTGCACCTCTACAGACCCGGAGA
Source organism: Pelosia muscerda (assembly GCA_963691645.1). Taxonomy (NCBI): domain Eukaryota; kingdom Metazoa; phylum Arthropoda; class Insecta; order Lepidoptera; family Erebidae; genus Pelosia; species Pelosia muscerda. The sequence continues at coordinate 14,472,017 of OY829109.1, read as the reverse complement.
CATCTCTTTGAATTAACCCTCTTCCCCTAATGTGGGAACCATGATGTCCCCATCTAGCCTCCGGGTATGGGGAGGCGCTCTTTGCGCCGCCGCCGTCGCGGTCTGCTTCTGCTAGCGTGACAGACAGCTCCATCCATTGACACTGCAAAAATGCCATTACATTTTGGACTGTATTGTTATAATCTTTAAGTCCATATTTCACAACAATTCAATTGAATCGACTCTCGCAACTCACAAAGACATTTTGGTCATCTATAAGACTAACATGGCGATGTATAATTCAATCAAACCGTTATAGGTGAAGACGAATTCCTCTTCCGTGTGTACCAGTTGGACACTCTGTTCTACACACTAATCAATGCGATCAGCTCGGGCAAGAATGAGGGATTCCCAAAGGAGTCGTTGGCGCTGATGCAGCTCAAGAAGGATTTATTCAGATACACTCCTGGACTTGGTTGTGAGGTGAGTCTGCAAACTTATCTAATTAATAAATAATAAATATTAATATTAATAATAAAATTTCCATGTCACAATGTTAGTTGCCGTACTCCTCCGAAACGGCTTTACCGTTTTATACGAAACTAGCTGACCCGCGCGACTTCGTCTGCGTCACCCCGTTTTTGCAACATTTGTCATTCCTGCTCCGCACCTGTTAGTCGTAGCATGATGTTATATACATATAAACCTTCCTCTTTAACCATTCTATCTATTAAGACAAACCGCATCAAAATCCGTTGCATAGTTTTGAAGATTTAAGCATACAAAGGGACAAAAAAAAATAGGGACAGAAAACGCGACTTTATTTTATACTATGTAGTGATTAGTGATTTCCATGTCACAATGTTAGTTGCCGTACTCCTCCGAAACGGCTTTACCGCTTTTTACCAAATTTTATAGATATGCATAGTCAGTAGATCTGAGAATCGGCTACTATCTATTTTCTATACCGCTAAGTGATAAGGGTTGTTCACCCTTAACTTTATTAGGCAAAACAACGTTTGCCGGGTCAGCTAGTTCGTCTATAAAAAATCCGGCGCCGACTTGAAGTGAGACCATAAAATGTTTTTTTTTATATTTTTTATTTCACTTAGTTGGCAGACATGCACACGGCCCACCAGATGGAAAGCGGTCACCTTGGCCTATGGACGTTTGCAACACCAGGGGTGTTACACTCGTGCTGCCTACCCTGTAGAAACCTTCTAATATTTGCAAAGCTGGGCACCGTTAATCAAATATTTAACTTCGTTAATCGTTAATCCGCTACAAAAAAAGTTAGCTTCGTTAAACGTTAAAGCGTTACATTTCGGAAGAATTAACGCAAGTTAACGTTAATCTTTAATCCGTTAATATGTGTAAAATTACATTTTTATATCGTTGCGTTAGTGAACTTAAAAGAAAGGTTATGAATAAAACAAAATACTTGTATAATTCAAATGTGTAATTTAACAATCTCTTCAAACTGTACGTACTGTGACTCATGTACCCTTCTTACATGTTGTTTCAAATTATTCAGGCTTGATACATGAACTTTTATTTTGGTGTCTTTCGGCAAGCATCGCTTACACGCAAAAAGTATTTGCTGGCCCGATCTGGATACAAATTCCACATACTCAGTCAAATGTGGCCATGGATTCTCATCAGCATTGCTGGAATTCGATTCCATATCTTCCATGATACGGTTTTAATTACTAAACTGCACAATACACTATTTTTAACTAAATTACACTCGCAAACAAAACACTGTACCTAACTGTCACTGTGTAGTCACTGTAAGCACCGGCTCTAAGTAATGAAATGATCAAACGAAAAAAAATTTTTCGCAGTTTTCTCACTCGCACGCGCCGGCCAAATATATCTAGTTTTGTTTTTGTTTCACGCGCTGCCACGCGCCGCCCGGCACTTGTCATTTCATACTTGTCTGAACCTGTTTTTCGCGCCGCGCCGCGGTTTCGTGCGGTAAATAGTAGGCATTGGATTAACGATTAACGGACTTCTGCACATTAACGGAAGTTAACGTGTCCGTTAAAATTTTTAAAAGTTAACTTAAAAGTTAATCCGTTAATCAAAATGTTAACTTCGTTAATTAACGATTAACGGATTAACGAGTTAATGCCCAGCTATGAATATTTGCCATCTTTAGCATCCGTGGGGATTTTTCACACGATAAAAAAAGAAAGAAAAGTAGGTCCCTTTCCAGGTCATTTCTGTGGTTCTATATAAAGATATATATACTAGCTGTTGGCGTCGATTATCGCGTTGTACGACTCTACTCGATTCACTACTTGCCTCTCTATACTACTTTTCCTTGCTGTCATGAATTTACCGGATCAATTGAGATTTATGATTATTACTCCGCTCCCTTGTATGGTAGCGTGATGATATATAGCCTATGTTACTCCTAGATATTGTAGCCTTTTAGTGGTGAAAGAATTGTTTAAATCGGCCCAGTACTTTTTGAGCCTATTCATTACAAACATACAAACATACAAAAATAGGTACAAATCTTTCCTCTCTATAATATTAGTATAGATATATAGGATATAATATATCTTTAGGGTCCTTTAAGCGGGGCGTGAAAAAGCATTTGAGGCCGTCAAGCTGGTGTCACCATTGTAACACTTTACGTGTTTGTAATGGTGACCCTCCTTCCTGAGACTTCGCCTTGAGCTTACCATCAGGCGGGGTGAAGTGAAATTGACGTGTTATAAAAAAAAATATAGCTTCTAATAAAGATATGTTTTACAGGAACACGAAAAGATAGATAAGGCGGTAGAATGCACCATGTCGCGGACCAAGCGTTGGGCGTACACCATCTTGGACAGCTGTTGCCCCGTTGTCGGCATCGAGGTCAAGCCGGGGCTACATGTACCTTCTGGCTTTGATATCGAAGTGAGTGTACTTATATATACTTAAAACTAGCTGATTCGCGTGACTTCTGCTCCGCACCAGTTGGTTGTAGCATGATGTTTTATAGATATACACTTTCCTCTTCAATCACTCTATCTATTAAAAAAACCGCATCGAAATCCGTTGCGTACAAAGGGACATAAGGATATAGGGACAGAGAACGCGACTATGTTTTATACTATGTATGTAACTAGCTGACCCGCGCAACTTCGTCTGCGTCACCCCGTTTTTGCAACATTTTTCATTCCTGCTCCGCACCTGTTAGTTGTAGCATGATGTTATATACATATAAACCTTCCTCTTTAACCATTCTATCTATTAAAACAAACCGCATTAAAATCCGTTGCGTAGTTCTAAAGATTTAAGCATACAAAGGGACAAGAAAAATAGGGACAGAGAACGCGACTTTATTTTATACTATGTAGTGATAGTGATGATAGATAGCTCGGGTCAGATTTATTTTTTCCAAATTTAGTTAGCTGTAAGATTTTCGGTTAGGAATTTATTTTAGACATACCCATTTTTTTTACCATGTGCCCGATTGGCGGCAATAGGGTCGCTCCCTATTACGTGGGACCGAAAATCATAGTTGGCGAAATGTGGGTGTTTAATTACACCTTTGCCTATCCTTTCGGGGATTACGGGCGTCGGCATATGTATGTATGTATTTAGATATTTAGAGAGTGATGGGGCCATTATTCTACGTTTTTTTTTAATGTGTAAATGAAAATCTTCATATTGAAATATTAGACGATCCGCCCGGCTTTGCCTGTAGGTTACTTTTGGATTCCCTTGCTCAAAATTTATTAAATTTCAAATAATCTATGAACATTTATGATCAGTGCTCCCTTGGGTAGTAGTTTGATGTTATATAACCTTTAACCATCCTCAATAAAAGGGGTATTCAACACAAAGTTCCTACTAGACAAATTTCTAAAATTCCTTCTCCATTGCTATGTTATCCTCGAGTAACGTATACTTTTTATCCCGATATTCCCACGGGATCAGGACTTACGCGAATGAAACCGCGTCTCAATGCTAGTTTTAACTTAATATTTCTATTCCAGGGGATCCTCACCTACAAAGACCAAAAGAAGGAGAGGCCGGGGCCGTCTGTCGCTGGATTTATGGTAAGATTTGGAATTCTTTTGGAATCGAATCCGCGACCAGTCCCTTGCAAGATAGTGTTTAGTAGCTCAGTTCGCTCAGAAGCAGTTCACCAGATTCGCAATTTACCAGATTCGCAATTTACCAGATTCTCGATTCACCAGATTCTCAATTCACCAGAAGTACAACCAATAACAACAATCATTATGCTTATAGTAGGTACTGTATTTACAACTAAGCCATTTAAAAAAAATAGTTAGAAAAAAAAAAATAGAGGAGGTAGGACACGAGAGCTCACTAGAGAGGTTTTGTGTTGTCAGTGGAAAAACCAGGCTTATCCTACATCTTTTGCGCTGACGACACAGAATGTCTCTGTTCTTACAGGGGTTGTGGCACGAGTGTTATTCCTCTGGTGTTACACTCGCCCAATAGGCCACGGTAACCACTTACCATCAGGTGGGCCGCGTGCTTGTCTGCGACCTAAGTTGTATAAAAAAAAATCTAACAAATAATTCATGAACAATAATTATATAATATAAGGCTATTTAACACTTTAAAGAAGCCAGGCCAGCCAGGCCAGCCTTTTTTTTTTTTTTGCTAGAATTTATTTATTTCTTTTGTTGTCTTTATAATGTAATGAATTTTTGAAAATGTTTATATCCTGCACTTCTTCTTCTTTTTTTTTAATATCAATATGCATTTTAACAAATATGGGTTTACACACCGCTATGCAATTTCTGTTTGATAGTACAAAATCTGGTCGGTTGCGAATTTGGTGAATCGAGAATCTGGTAAATTACGAATCTGGTAAATTGCGAATCTGGTGAACTGCTTCTGAGGGGCTCAGTTGTCACTCCTCTATTAGGGATTTTCACACTTTTTCCAATCTGAATCCAAAAATACCGAGTTTTTAAATATAACATATTAAAAACACACATCAAGATTGTTTCTGTTTATTTTTGAAGATCGAATTTAATATATCAAGCGGCATAAAAACACAATTATGTTGTAAAATATTGAAATCAACTTTCAAACAAAATATAAATAACGGAAATAGCTATTAAATTATAGGAATAACGAGTAACGAGTTTATGTTATGTTATGTTTAATTATGTCTCATGTGTTAACTCCAATAGGCAGCGAGTTCCAGTTGCAACACTACACTGAACGACTCGTTCAGGGATATTAGCCAGTGCAGCCAGGCCAGCCAAGTCGGCCAGCCCACCCAGGCCGCCAATGTCAGCCTGCCCAGTCAGGCCAGCCAGGCCGACCAGGCCAGCCAGTCCAGCCAGGCCAGCGTGGTTAGCCAGGCCACCTCTAGCGCTGTCAGCGAAAACAGTTAGTTACCTTGTATATATTAATTACTAGCTGACCCGCGCAACTTCGTCCGCGTGCTCCCCCGTTTTTGCAACATTTTTCACTTCTGCTCCGTACCAGTTGGTTGTAGCATGATGTTATATACATATAAACCTTCCTCTTTAACCATTCTATCTATTGAAAATCCGTTGCGTAGTTCTAAAGATTTAAGCATACAAAGGGACAAGAAAAATAGGGACAGAAAACGCGACTTTATTTTATACATAGTATAAAATAGTGATTACGCCTTAAGAGGCTGCACATATAGGACAACCTTAATTAAAAAACAAAAAGAGATAGTAAAGGCTACCTGACAATGGAAGGGAAAGCTTAGCACGCCAAATAATCGCCCATAGCAACTGCTTATGGTCCAGGGACCGATCGCATGTTGGCAAAAATATATATTAAAAAAAAATTACTAGCTGACCCGCGCAACTTCGTCGGCGTCACCCTGTTTTTGCAACATTAAACACTTCTGCTCCGCACCAGTTGGTTGTAGCATGATGTTATATACATATAAACCTTCCTCTTCAATCACTCTATCTATTTAAAAACCGCATCAAAATCCGTTATGTAGTTTTAAAGATTTAAGCATACAAAGGGATATAAGGACATAGGGATATAGGGACAGAGAACGCGACTTTGTTTTATATTATGTAGTGACTAACTCTATTATGACTTGCTAAAGCGAAAAACAGATGGAAAGATGGAGCTATAAATAATACTGATAGAAAGTGGTTACCGTGGCCTATAAATGTTACTCCCGAAAAGGGTTATCTTGAAACCAGATATTATGGTCCTGAGTAAGCCAGAGTGCTTTAGGTAATGTTACACCCAGGTATCTGAAGCCACAAGATGGCGTGCGGTTTTAGTCGGTTCGAATCCGACATAACCGGGGCAAAGCGAGAGTCCAACGGGATTTCTGTATGTAAAAAGGATGCGTAAAAAATTCTAAAGATTTCAGTTAAGTTAAATAAATAAATAAATATTCTAGTACAATCTACACAACGACACCTAGACCCATGGTAAGCATAGTTTAACTAGCTTGTATTATGGGTTCTAGAATGCGGATAAACATACTTAGATACTTTTTTTTTGTAAATACATACATAATATACATAGAAACACCCAGACCAATGCAAATATTCATATTCATGCACACAAATATTTGCACTGAGTGGGAATCTAACCCACACCTCCTGCGTAGCAGTCGCATTCACTACCGCCACGCCACGGAGGTTGGCAACATCGCACGTGTTTCGCAACGTTGCTGACTTTGTCTTATTGCGCGTCAAATGTTGCCTACTGGATACGAGGCTTTATAGTCATTTTTTTTTTCAGAACCCCGCAAAGATAAGCGGGCTTACGCTCCCTTGAGAATGCCCCAGACGGATTGTAAGTATATATATTGACTACTTTGTTCATATCACTTTTTTAACAGATTTTTTGACATGGTAAATAAAACCGCGGTAGCCTAGTGGTATGGGTAATGGACTGCTGAGACGAGGTCTCGGGTTCGATCCCAGGTTTACCATGGCACACACCAATGACTGCGACGCTTTTCGAAGTTATGTGTGTATTTATCGCAGGTTTATAAGCGCCCGGTTAATGGCAATAGGCTCGCCACCTATTACATTGGGACCTAAATATAAACTCGCGAAATGTGGGTGCTAGCACCTCTGCCTAACCCTTCGGGGATATAGGCGTGATATTATAAAAAAAATACTAGAACCTTTATGTCAAGTCTTATTTTATTGTGTAACACTTCATTCACTAATCTAGTTGGAATTATTGTTGATGATCATGATGATGACAGATGATAGTTGCCTCAGTAAAGTACTAAACTTTCTTTCCTTCTTTTCTTTCTATTAAAAAAAGCGCATTAAGATCCGTTGCGTAGTTTTAAAGATTTAAGCATACAAAGAGACATAAAGACATAGGGATATAGGGACCGAGAACACGACTTTTTTTTTTATATACTACGTAGGTGGCAGACAAGCACACGGCCCACCTGATGAAAAGCGGCCACCGTGGCCTATGAACGTGTGCAACACTAAGGGTGTCACACACGCGCTGCCCACCCTGAAGGGAAAGGGGGAGGGCTGGGAAGGGGTGGGGAGGCTAGGAAGGGGAGGGGAAGGAGGGGTACAGTGAGCTCTGGCTACCCTACTTACCGGCGGGAACACAACACGATGGTTATTATGACCGCGGTCTTCTGTAGGGCGGAGGTACTTCCCCAGTTGGACAGCTCATTTCGGACGGGAGATACCGTCGTATCCTACCTCCGTAATAGTTTTATACTATGTAGTGATGAATGATAATATAATTTGTTCACAGACTCCAGGGAGATCCGTCCGGCGCCAGAACTGACTGAAGATAATTTCCCGACCCTGTCCGTTGGCACTGGCCGAGGTACTTGCCCATTTAAACCATTATTCAAATACGTAACATAACTATTTCAAACTTTTAGGTGGCGAATAAGTAGCTTTGCTGACACTGTTACTATTATTCTCAATACAATAGACAAATTATTTAGGTACTTAAAAGAACGTAAACTATTTTAGTGTGTCTTTTTAATATGTTTTGTCTAAAAACTCAATATAAAATATTTTTCTACTTAGTAAAGCATTTTGTAGACTAACAACCTGTATCGAACCACTAGTTAGTTAGTTAGTCTACAACATGTGTTTTTATAAAAAGTTGCCAATAGATTGTTTAAGTTTTAAGTATCTAAACAAATGGATGGAGTATAGGTGGCGTTATGGTAAATATCACAGTATAGCGCCACCTAGTATAGGGTCTGAGAACTTCTAGCGTATGTCGTGAAGTATCCGGTAGATGGCGCTTTTACTATTTTCTTATATTGATCCCAGTTTTTTCAAGTTTTCGCTTCTATGCTCAATTCTGGTGTGATGACTTTAACTCGCTTGGTAATAAGCTGAAGGTTAACTTACAAGGGCAGGGTAAACAAAGGGTATGATACAAAGATAATGAAAAAAGGGTATGACAAAAAGGGGCATGAAAAAGGGTCATCTTGGCATGTTGCAAGTTTTTGTTTCGGCATTTTCCGTATTGTATTTTTTATTATTTTTTTTAGGTCGCGGCCTTGCTGGCAGTTTCAAGAGGATGGGTCTCGGGAAGTAAATGTCCCCAAGTTCCTAAGGAATTCAATTTTTTTGTATTAGTTACGAATAATTTTGACATTACCATTCAATTTTTTTTAGTTCGCTTAGGTTATAATTAATTTTAGGATTTACTTAACAGTTTTGAGTAACTAGAAAACTCATTGGTTTTATTAACCCTTTGAATTCTGACATTGAATTTTTATTAATCGCACAAAATGACAGTTCCTATGTTCGTGATTGTGAGAACGCTTCTTTATATATACGATTTAGTTGCGTTACAATTGATCCCTTCATATTCCAGTGGCTTGGTAGTGCGTGATTTGGCCTCTGTTTTTCAATATAGGCCTAACATATTATTAACTGATAATTGGTAACGTAAGAAGACATGCGCTGGCAACATTGGTCGCTTACAGCATGACTAACTTCAAATATAGATCGTGTTGAAAAAAAGGTAACAAAGTGTACCCCAAAATTCTAAATATTATCTATAAAACCTTTTATTTTTCACGTAAATATCATTTCGTGTACATTTTCGTATATTTTGTTACTCTCTTTAGGCTAATATTAATCGACTGGCAGATTCAGCCAAAGCATAAAAATGTCAACTGCCAAAATGGTCGAATTATGCTACAGTATGTAAAAACTGCCAAAATGGCCGATTTCTACCGCGTTGATCAATTAAAACTGCCAATATTGTCGATTCCTGCCACATGGATCAGTCGAAACTGCCAATAATGTCGATTCCTGCCACATTGATCAGTCAAAACTGCCAAAACGGTCGAATAATGTCATACATGATCAAACTGGCAGCGATTGATGCAACCGTGAAACTGAAACGTCTGTATATGAAAGTGCTCTTAAATAATCCATTTCAAAATGCTACAATAATGCAATTCAACGCAGTTTGGTATACATTATATTCCTTACTAAGAAATTCAAATGACATATACATTCTAGTCTATGCTGCTATTAGCTTATTATATACGAAAATAAATTACTATTTAGTATTTTTCTATTATTTTTTTTAGTACCGGTGTTCAAAGGGTTACCAGACTTCGTACTGATTCTGTTGTATCCTACTAATTTGCTCTATTGACTTTTATATACATAAAATAAGGTTAGAATGTTTTGTCTGATATATTGATATTCGCGCACATCGATTAAGATACTTTATTTCATTGTCTTGCGGTAATCCTCTAGGCACTACCGGCTGAAGGCAGCAGGTGTGGATGTGTCGGACTCGAACCGACTAAAACCGCACGCCGTGTTGGGTTATAAGTTTTTAGAGGTGAGATTACTTCAGGTATATCTCGGAACTCAACTTACCCAGCTATCTCCAGTTTTAAGCCCATTCGATTTTTGTCTACATTAAGAGTGTGTTTCGTCAGAGCTTTAGTACTCACCATACATTATGGTCATACTGAGGAGTCCTACCTAAGTCCGATTCTTATTAAAGTCCGATTCAGTTGTAGATAGTACATACATTATTTGATATTGAATTCGCAATGAAATTGAAATTGAAATTCTGCTGTCAATATTAACAACAAATAACCATTAATTTCACAATACAACTGAAAAATGTTTAAATGGCCTTGAATCTTTAGCAATCGAATTAATAATAGGTAATCTAGTTTCAAAACAAGACCTATGTAAATCCCTTCCTGCACCCTATGCTTAAGCCCTATTATGTTGCCATACTGCCATATTGTAAATACCTGGCAATACTCATAAACAGGTCTAAAATGAAAACATCTAGCCGTTTTCTAAACGTTTATAAAACGATATTAAATGACTGATTGTTTTCTCGTTACACCAGAATCAGTACTCATGTATTTTCGTAAAAGAATGTTCATGTGATATAATTTCGAGCTCTAGTTAAGAATAATTTAATTGTTCTTGTTAATAATTGTAATATTTAAGTACACTTATGTTTTTTACATGTATAATTTCAATGTTAAAAAATTCGTGACAGATATCCATTCAACGACAACCAGGATTGTAACCACTATTCGGACATTAACCACCAATCATATTCATTCAAACGGTAATCGTTCCAGTGTTGGATTTATATATTTGCCAACAGTAGATTTTCAAATGTTACCATCGCTAATAATTGTCTACAATATCAATTTTTTGGTTGTTTTTCTCTAAGATAATTAAATCCACCTTTTAAACGATAAACATTAATCGAATATAGGGATTTTTTCGGAAAGAAATTAATTTATTATCAAGAAATGATATGGATTTCTTTCATATCGAAAATAAAACTAAAATGTGAAATGCGTAACAAAAACCAGGGTGGATATTTAATACATGTGTGGACATTTTATGTTTCTTATAAGAATATAACAAGTATATTATATAGATATCATAAGTTAATGTTATAATATTTAATATTATATCAATTAACTACGATAAATATAGTTTTTAATCTAGAGCTGATGGAAGATACAGGTCTTAAATTTATGAAAACTGAGTGAGCCAAATTCGGAGCTAGAAGCTTCTAGAGTTAAGTAATGGCCGACAGGGTAATCATATGAACTATTAATAGGGGGTTATAATGAAAATACTGTACATTTATACTATTATTTGTTATCGATTACTTAAAAGATTCCTAATTTAATCTAAGCATCTGACAAGAAAAGCCACAAAATGTAGACAAAAAATGTAAACGTAAATTGAGAATTATTACCGGATTTTGCTGCCAAGAATGATAATAGCATAGCATTCGCAATATGGATACCTTCAGGTACCATTTCGATAAGGAGACCTCGTAGTATATACGACTAAAAACTCATGTTGTCTCAGAGAAACCTATTGCCTGGAAATACATATACCTACGATGCTAAATACATAATAGCAGTCTCCGTATAGAGGAAGACTCATAGACGGGTCTCTTTGAAAAAATAACAGAATAATATGTCACATAACTAAAGCGAGTCGTTTTTGGCAAAACGAGTTGAGTTCAAAATAATTTTGATGCTATTCATAAATTATTACATAATCAAATCAACAACGGTACAAAGAATCAACAATATATCTGTCTTTTTACCCGACTGCGGCAAAGTCAAAAAAGGGTTATTTCATCAAATAAGGTCACATGCCAAATTTAAAAAAATCCAGTGGGTAGTAATAAATGTTAATTATAAGCAAAAAAAGTGCTGTATTCTACCACATGTTTGACAAATTCATAATGCGTGTAATTGGTGTTCTAGTCATAATACTTACTGATTCTTGATGTCCAAGTTATAGGTTTAGTTTCACATTACTGACATTACAGCTCAGCACAGAATTGGTTGCCAAAACCCCACTTATAAAGCTAACCAAGATATTCTATTGTACGAAATCGGTAACATATAAGTATTCATAGTCAGAGGCAAACAACGTCACAGAATATTGTCCTAAGCTGTCTATACATTATCATTTTAGCCCTAGGACGTCCACTGCTGAATATAGGCCTCCCCCATGAATCTTATATACATATATAACTATTCACTAAAACAATTTTATTCAAATCTATCAGTGTAGTTGCGAAGAGCAAGTTATTTACGTCGTTTATAATATCAAAATGTCAATTATAATTTCCCATAGGGGTAGGATTAGATCACGGATCTCTATTTGCTACGATCTTGACATACTGCTCTCGCTACATTCACTTATTACCTTTTTCATCCATGCTCGTTGGTTTAGGCTACTCCTGACCTGCCCCTTTTCTAAAACTTCCCCGATTTGGTCCAGGTATGTGCGCCTAGGTCTACCTTTTCTTTTTATTCTTTCTTACTTTCTTACTTTCTTACTTTCTTACTTTCTTACTTTCTTACCTTCTTACTTTCTTACTTTCTTACTTTCTTACTTTCTCAATTCTCATCGCTACATCTTCTTTCACTCCACATCGCTCTCTTATCACGCTATTTCTCACTATATCTCACAAAGTCAATCCACACATATTTCACAACGCATGCATTTCTACTTTCGCTACCATACATAAGAATCGGCACTAATACTCATTCATGTACAACCAGTCGTACCTTTTAGGACACTTTCCGGCTAAATTTGTGTAGTGCCCATTCACTCTATTTCCAGCTGTCACTCTCCTTTCAACATCTTCATGCTTTCTATCTCTCCTAAACAATGTATAAACTTATTCGCTTGTTCCACTCTTTCTCCATCTATACCAATCCTACACTTTTGTCTTACTAACTTTCACTTTCGTTCCTTTCCTCTCAAAAGTTCCATGCATAGTTGTTACCATCTGCAACTCATCTGCCGATGACGCAAGCAAAACCTGATCATCAGCAAAGAGAAGATATTTGACGAGTAACTCATTCATTCTTTAACACATTTTGGCGAAACTGAATATTGGAATTTCTTCTGGCCATCATACCTGAGCCAAACTGTTGATGAATTTAAAATACAGTTTTCCTTTTACTACCAGGAGACAGGATGCCAAAAAATTAAAAACAGATTTTAAATACTTAGTAGATGTATGCTTATAAATGGAGTTCTCAAATTTAGCACCATAGCTAATAACTAATATCATTTCTACCACCACTACCATATTTTTACGTTGACAACATTGTCTAATTCAAAAAAGGAACCGTCAAAGACGCCTAAAATGTTTTTTTTTTTTCAGATAATATTAGATACCTACTGATGTTTTATTTTCTAACATGGCAAATAATGTTAATAATAATAATTCTGCGAAACTATAGTTTATTCTATATTAAAAATTATATATTATATAAAACGCCATTGTTCAAAAATATATATCTACTTGCGGTCCAATTACAAGACAAAACATAGGTTTTGTATGTTTAGTATTAACTCAATAATTGTATTGAATTTTGAATTAAATATATTGTCAGGCTATTAGAGAAATAGCATAAAACGTATTGTATCTTTATGTTGCCAATTATTTTAATAAACTATAAAACATAAAATCCTACCAAATAATTTGCAAAGTCAATGAAAAAAATATTAAATTCAAGTTTCATTCGGATGCCTAGTGCTAGAATTCTACTTCAAAGAGGCCCTAAGGACAATTGTACTGTAGTTGTGTTTCTGTGTGGTACCATCTACTCAGAAATTAATAATTAATAAAAAAAATAAACAGTTGTCTTTGCATTAGTCTCGGTCGTATCCAAAGACTTTGACCTCGGAAGTCCAGGATCCGCTATCCGATGTGTACTCTTTCATTTCGCACGTACTTAGGCATCGCTGGTAATGAAACCATTGGCACATTAAATACATTGATACTATTTTTAATTAGCAAAAAGATACAATAGGTTAATATATCTTAATTTTTATAAAAATAAAAATGTCCAATTGTGGATTACCCACTGTGATCATTAAATTTGATCTGACAATATTCCTGTTTAATTTTTGTTATGGCTGTTATTATCGTATGATAATATTGTAGGAAAATCGATGTTGACAATTAGAATAAAAAGTAAATGTAATTAGATATTTTGAGTTTTATTTTAGTCTAGTTCCAATTATTAATCACAGAACAGAAAAAACTAGTAGAAATGTAACACGACAGTTTCAGTAGCGGAACCGATGTCGCCAATCTCACACTTTTTTTTTTATACTACGTAGGTGGCGCAGACAAGCACACGGCCCACCTGATGGAAAGCGGCCACCGTGGCCTATGAACGTGTGCAACACTAAGGGTGTCACACACGCGCTGCCCACCCTGAAAGGGGGAGCTGGGAAGGGGTGGGGAGGGGAAGGAGGGGTATAGTGAGCTCTGGCTACCGTACTTACCGGCGGGAACACAACACGATGGTTATTATGACCGCGGTCTTCTGTAGGGCGGAGGTACTTCCCCAGTTGGACAGTTCATTTCGGACGGGAAATACCGTCGTGTCCTACCTCCGTCGACTTACAACCGTTATTAATACCGTGCATTACAAGTAAATAATTACTGGTGGTGGAATTTACTACTTCTTTTTAATGTCATATTAACTCACATCATACGTACTACAAAACGAAAACGCAACCCTTTTTAGGGTAGCGGCAACTATACTGCCACCACTTTTTTTTTTCAATCGTTCAAAATAACTAGGTATTGCTATAGATGAAAATATGGCGCTTGCGCGAACTTTGATATTTTCCGTGAACTTTTTGCACTGAGCGGGGATCGAACCCGCGCCCCGTGCGAAGCAGACGCGTGTACTACCACTACGCCACGGAGGCTGTCTATATCAATAGTATTACTAATAATAGTCTGTAATACTATCTATAGTTGCAATACCTTCAAAGGAATAAAGGCCAGTCAAGGAAGCGAAGGTGGCTGGGGCAGACTGGATGCAGAGTGCGTAAGATTAGGAGAGGTTTATGTCCAGCAGTGAACTGTAATTAGACATTAGTAGGTTGATAGTGTAGGACAATTAGTAGGTTGAGATGTGCGTCACATTTTCATCACTGGAAGATGCGATACTTACCAAGACGCTAGTAATTTGGGCGCAAGGTTCTGAGGTTAACTAATTGACAAGATGATTCATGATGTACAAAAAACAGACATCGCAATAATGCCAGTATTATCAACCAAACGAGACGTGGACCCTCACTATGGGCCTCATAAGAAAGCCCAAGGTCACACAGCGAGCTATGGAAAGGGCTATGCTCGGAATCTCTCTGCTAGATCGAATCAGAAATGAGGAGATCCGCAGACGAACAAAAGTGTTCCACATAGCCTACAGGGTTAGCAAGCTGAAGTGGCAGTGGGCGGGGCACGTAGCAAGAAGAACAGATGGCCGTTGGAGCCGAAAGGTTCTCGAATGGAGACCGCGTACCGGTAGACGAAGCGTGGGACGGCCTCCTGCGAGATGGGCGGACGACATAGTCAAAGTCGCGGGTACCCATTGGATGCAGACCGCCTCCAGCGGTCGGATTGGAGGTCGATGGGGGAGGCCTATGTTCAGCAGTGGACGTCTTGTGGCTGAAATTGAGTTGAGTTGAGTATCAATCAATTAAGAAGGATCTTGTGTTTATGATTTACTGCTTAAAAAGTATCTGTACAATTACAATATATAAATATTCTGTTATTTAGTTTCTTTTCGTTCTTCTTCGCAGCTCGATTCTTCTTTCGAATGTTCATCTACCGTCTCCAGTTTATCTTTCTGGTCACCAGTTTCGGGTTTCCCATCGCTTTCGTCAGATTCCGATGCTGCTTCAACATCATGGTCTATCTTAACTTCTTCAGGCTGCGCGACCAAGGTACTCATCACTATAGTGGGGAGCTCTAAGGCTTTCTTCTCTAATTTCATTTGCACTATCATACTTCGAAGTAACAACAATAGATACAATTGAAACACTGAAAAAGAAGGTTTATTTTCATAAATAAGTAGGTATGCCTAAATGGTAAAGGTGATCCGCGAGGATCTTAGTATTATATATGATTGAAGGGTCGTATTTATTTTTTATTCTAGTCTTGCATTGTCTTTTTATACCACACAAACTCACTGCCCACCTGATGAATGTGGCCGTCATGGCCTATGGACTTTTGCAATACCAAGAGCGTCACGTTCGTAGATACTACAGGCCCTATAGAAACCTTCTAATGTCCTTCTTGTAGAGATGGTGGGGGCACCCTTACCTATGCCGGGGGCTTGCATACAAGAATTTGGGGGCACCTTTTGTTTTTTAATACCGTTTACGTGACAAGCACACGGCCCACCTGATAGATTGCTCATTGGTCATTGGCCATTTTTTTAGTGCCAATATGTTTAGTGTAATAATATGTGCAGTACCTTGAGTACTACCAGGGGCCTTCGGCTTCGGGAGCGTTCCCCTACATTCTGTATAATTGTAAAACTTTGGCATTCATAATGTGTTTTTTATGTCCCTTAACTGAATAAACGAAATTGATTCTTTGATTATTTGATATATTTAATCAGTTCATCAGATTATTTTGGTTTAGAATCGATTGCTAATATACCTCTAGAAGGGATAAGTAACTATACTATGTAACTTCACTCACCTATATCCATGACCAAAATTATGACCAGTAGGGCACCCAGAATGGCCACTATCATGGAATATACCAAGACGGACAGTATGACTGCACCAATGCAGTACCGTTGGTATAGACGCATCAACGTTATGTCTTTCTGTAAAAAAAGTCAAAGTATAAAACTGAGATTGTAAAAAAATATTACACTTTATGGCTATATCGTTAAAGTCTGAAATTAAATGGCATCGTGTAGAGTGAAGGAAACGATGTAATGAACTCTTTTTTCATTTAATTATGAACTTTAAAACTATACGAGTAGGGTCGAAAATTCAATGGCATCTTTTGAAATCTTAATGGTTTGACTACAAGCAATAACTAAGCAATTAACACACAGTTCCATTAATATGCACGGATATAAATATTCGTGCATATTAATTTAGTAAAAACTGTTTAGTACCTATCCACAGTAGTTAATCGTATTGGGACTCCTTTTTCCGCACCTAGCCTCCCTTTTTGGGCCATTGTTCGTGCAGGGTTTCTGGCTAGAGCAGCCAGCCCAGCTCCGTCCAGAAACGCAGAAGCTTACTGGTGGCTTCACAGGCTTCGCGGAGCGACTATCCACAGTAGTAACAATGTAAGATACGGTACACTATGTAACTACAGTGTAATCCTAACAATGTGTCGCAACTTGTGGGCCACAGTTAACATTTTAATTGCCCTCCGTCAAAAGCACTTCTTACCATCGGCTCCAGTTGCCATACGAACATTTTACGCATTCGTTACAAGTCCTACGTTCGTTACAAGGAGGCTAAAGAACTTCAATATCGCAGTAGGTTAAACAGCTGCGATCTGACCTTTATGATGGATGGAGGTGCTTTCTCAGAAAATATCAAGTTACGCCACTTAAATAATAATATGATAAACAAGCCACTTAAATGCCAGCTTCCGTGGCGTGGCGCTAGTGCACGCGACTGCTACGCACGAGGCGCGAGTTCGATCCCCGCTGAGTGTAAAACGTTGTATGAATGAATATGGCTGTTTGCACTGGTCTGGTCGTGCCCCGGAGAGCAAGTTAAGCCGTCGGTCCCGGTTGCCATAGAAACATCTATGGCAGTCGTTTTCGTTACGGGTAGTTGTAGCCCTCAACTTCGATATCGCCATTGGTCATTAGACCATTGGTTGTGGAGGTCAGATGGCAGTCGCTTCACGGAAAATATCGAAGTTCAGCCGCATCACAGTTAGACTGGAAAGCCGACCCCAACTGAGTTGGGAAAAAGGTTCAGGGAATGATGATGAGTTGTAGCCCTCAAAAGTCCAACCAGTCTAACTTAGAACTTCGATATCACCATTGGTTGTGGAGGTCAGGTGGCAGTCGCTTCACGGAAAATATCGAAGTTCAGCCGCATCACAGTTAGACTGGAAAGCCGACCCCAACTGAGTTAGGAAAAAGGTTCAGAGAATGAAACAAGACACTATAATAACTGAAAATTGGCCCGGAACACAGATTAATAAATAGTTTTTACCCTGGAGTTAGAAATAGCTCAAATAATGTTACCCAAACATCACATACCCGATAAATAGCGCAGAGCAGAATGACAGTGAACGCCAGGTCGCAAGCATGAGCGAGGACTGGTATCGTCTTCTTGGCATTATCGTCCAGTATAGCTTCTTGCACATGCATCACTATCGATGCGAATGTGTCATCTGATAAACCTAATAATGATATTACCTGTAAGAATTCATATGGATTTATAATATCCCGTCTCATTTGAAGGGAGGCGTGAGACGACGGACGGAAAGATGTAGACGATATCACTGCGCGATAACCCGTGTCTGAGGCCAAGGCCTGCCAACATTGGGGGACAGCTATGACCAGTAGCCCTAGCACGAAATACTATCGAATTCGTAATGTAAAGGTATTGATAGAACGGAGCATTGCGATTGGCGGGCTACACACGCACACAGGTTCACAAAAGGCAGCCTGCCAATCACAATGCTCCATTCTCTCGAAATCTTTACATTACGAATTCGATAGGAGTTCATGCTAGTGCTACAGCAGTGGACTGCGTGGGCTGATTGATTGAATACTTAAAAATATTTAAATAATTAAGTTCCACTTAGCAACTGTCCATTTATCCTCCCAGTAGAAGCAGGTCAGTGCAATCGGCATGACGAGTCTTTATTCCTTTCTGGGCTAGGATGGCCATCTCGAAATCGTAGAAGGAATAAGATTAGTCAGGGTGCAAGGAAATATCCTTCTGATCAGTCTTGACAAGCAGCCGTGCTCATGGAGCGTCAGCCCGAGGCCTGTACCCAAAAAAACTCCACCTTTGCCTGCTTCCTACTCTATGTATACCCTCTGCTAGGGAGGCCTCAAAAGGTAGTTACTCCTATACGTGAGAGAGGCCATGCCCATCTCCCAGTAGCACAGAGTGCACTGCGTGGAGGTTCCAAACCAAGCACCCAATCGACTGCCTCCCTACTTCGAGCCTCGAGGTAAGTCTTTGCCTAGATTATTGCCTAGATTATTTACAGGCAGGACTCTGAAGATTTTGTAAGTATAAAAAATAATCTCACAAGTACATAGGTATTTATATAGTCTGTGACAATGGGCCTACTCTATATAAGTACCTATATAAATTTATTATCTATGGCTCTTCAAATTACCACCGTCAAGTTGGAAACATGCAAGGAATAATAAAATCTGAATAAATCAGAGTTTTCCAATTGTGTTCTTTTATTTAACGTATCAAGAAGCCCTGGGCCTCGTTTCTACTAATTGTCACAATTTGACAAGGCACTGAGATTACAAAAATGCCATTTAATTTTAGACTCTATGCCTACATATTTAAATTCCAAAATTAAATGGCAGTTTTATAGAGGGAATGAAACGATATTATGTAATAAACTCTTTTTCATTTTATTTTAAACCTTAACGTCATGTAAATAAAGCCGAATATTACGTACCTAGCAATTTTTGTTATGTCAGTCGTGTGATTATGGTTAACAATTAGTACATAGAATTATAGTCCTTGGTATACAGTAATATGTACAAACACTAACGCCCATATTCCTGAAAGAGTATAGGCAAAGGCAGACCGCATGTTTACAGTTCATCAATTACATTCCGTCTCACTTGCAAGCAGCCTATTACCACCAGACACAAGGACAGTAGGTATAATGGACTCCAGAAAATCAATTATGAATATGTCTTCCAACCGACGGATGGTACTCCACTAGACCCTGAATAAGCACTTACCTGTAGCATAATAGTTGAATATGCTATAACCAGGAGACCAACTCTCACAGGTACCACCCAGCAACACAAATCAATTTTAAAATTCACTAACTGATATTTTAAATACTCAAAGCACCCCATTTTGGCCATTATCTATCCTTACTCCACACGTTAGAGCTCCCGACACTAAATGAATTGCTCCGAAAAATACCGCATAGTATGTAATTATTTTGTTTAATAAGGATGTCTGTTATTAGAAGGTCGCGTAATAATTAAGGTAATTTCTCTAATGTGACAATGGTCAGTTTAGAGACCCTATTGTATGCTCGCAACTGTGGAGGGGTAACAGAAGTGTGTTGATATAATAATTCTACTAAACTAATTTATCATGTGCTCAATAAATGCAGTAGGTACACGTTCGGGCCTGGGGGTGACGGATGGAGCCGCCTGTCACCTTAGCAGAAGCAAGCCACGGCAATGGCGCAAGGTGCCACCCATACCCAGTGGCTAGAATTTTTTTATTTTTTTTATTAAAGAATATTAGCAACCGAAGTTACTAATATTCCCTTTAACCCCCCCAGCTAAGCTCAATGGCTTGTGTTAGGAGTGTGTTCACATCGGTAGTGTAATGGCCAGGATTCGAACCCGGGACCTCTCGATCGTAAGGCCGACTCCTTTACCACTAAGCTACCGACGCTTCTTCACTTCCATGGTCCCCACATTAGGGGAAGAGGGTCATCTCAACAGAGATGTCCCCGGGTCTACCGGGGTGCGAGAGATATGTTTTGTATAATCTCACCTCCGGCAATCAAGGACCCATGGAGGGCGTGCGTTTTGGTCGGTTCGAGGCCGACATAATCTCCTCCACCGCTTTTGGCGGAGGTGGTATCCGTGGGGATTATACGCACTATAAAAAAGTAAGTAGGTAAACGTTTTTGGTCTGTCTTTTGAGGATAGCACAGGGTGCAAAGATGGTGGACGGACCCAAATCTACCAAAAATATCCGAGCGCCTTAGGGCCTCATTTCTTTTTTTTTATTATACCACTTAGGTGGCAGACAAGCACACGGCCCACCTGTTGGGAAGCGGTCACCGTGGCCTATGGACGCTTGCAACACCAGAGGCGTCACACACGTGCTGCCTACCAACACGTGGGTCAAGTCCTGTCGATGGATATACTACGTAATAGAGGGGTCGATTGCCGTCAATAGAGCAATTTCCATCAGCTATATTATTATGTTTACTGAATCTACTTGTTCCTGCACCTCATTTTAGGATTTGCTCGTGCTTTAATATAAGCGACTACCCTCAGGCCTCCCAACCTTGAGAGGTAGGTAATATGGCAGTCGCTTCCATTGAAGGTCTTGGGCCATAGATAAGATCAAACTGTTGTAAATAAAAGTACGTTCAATAATATTAATATTTTATTTTAATGTTCAAAACGTCTATACTCATAATAAAATTGTTCACAGGCATAGTTCGATGAAATGCCAAACAGTTCTTAAACTTTTATTGCTATTTCATAAATAAATCAACATGGTGAACAATCCGTTCCAAGCGACCTCTTCTCACACTATTTTAAGGTAGGTACCTAAATATTCTGTGGGTATCAAGACTAATCCGAACATTTATGTTACTGTAGTTAAAGAATGGATTTCACCAATAACAAACTGTCATCAACTGGAACTAAACTGCGTTTATCTATAGATATAATAAGGGTTGCCAGGTCCCCAAACCTAAAATCCGTACAGACCAACTGGTTTGTCCGGATATGGGGATAAAAAAGCCGGACCACAGTTTTTTTCCTGCGGCCGGCAGTCTTCGCAGGAAAACGCCCGTCTCCGGTGGGAAGCACATTGTTATTCCACCGAATCGCGGATCTTTAAAAAGATTTTAATACATAAATGACTTTCAAAGAATTAATTCAAAAATATTATTTATACTGTTGATTGATGGCACTTGGTGGAACTCACTGTTGTAGGTACCTACATAATTGATAACACACTTGTACTTGTCCACTGTATTTATTAATGTACCTAACCAGTTTCCCCTTGCAGTATTCTCAAAGATATTTAGAGTGAGTGTAGCCCAAAAATAACATTCACTAAGATAATTTGCTTGCATATTAGCAAAATGTGAAAAGCGTAACAAAGGCCAGACGGGCCGGACACGCGACCAAAAATCCGGACTATGTCCGACTTTATCCGGACGCCTGGCAACCCTTAGGTACGTTTTATGTTCGAGTACACCATGTTTATTTCAAACAATAAATTATGTCACAATAATACTTTTTCATTCCAAAACTGTGTCATATATGACTATTTAAAATGTAATATTATTCAATATTTATAACGGATTATTGTAATTATAATAATACTGCTCTCGTGCTTCAGTGTTTCGTTCCCGCCATTTCGTCTTAATGCGGTGAGTCGAATCACAGAATTTTGAGATATATTTTTATCATTCAGAGATTCGTTCATAAAAAAAATTGGTAAAATATTTTTGTAACCTACTTACCAATTAAGAAAATTATTCAAGCAGTTTTATTATTAATATAAAAATAATATACTGATAATCATTTTTTTTCGCCTATCGAAAATAAACTTTGACAAAACATTTATAACTCGAGCATATTACTGAACGAAACATTTTTTTTCTAACCATACTGTGACTCGTACCGTTAAGACGAAAGAGCGTAACTCAAAAAACATTCGATTTCGAGCATTATCAAACAATGTTAATGGAAGTTAACACCTCAAAAGGTAGGGCAGTGTTATGGGAAGCTATACATCGACATAAACATCTCAAAATGTTCTCGCCCCAGAATTATAGCTCTGTGGTACTCATCCCACCGTATAAGCAATACAAGGCACTCAAAATTAATGCTATTATTTCAATTCACTACTATTACTTATATTACCTAATCTACGACATAGGAAAGAGAAAAATAACAGTATTTATAGAATAATAAATAGTTATGTTGGTTTGTATGCGCTTCAAAATAGAAGTTCTGCATCTGTCGAACTAAATTTTTGTATGTTACCCACCTGAATCCCGATTTTCATTGTTAATAGTTATTAAATCTCTAAGATTGCAAAATCTGCCATTGAACTTCCGACTTTATCGACATTGGCTTAAAGTTCAAAATTATATGAATTCATTACATGTAGGTATACATTAATTTTCTCTACACGATGCCTTTTCATTTTAGGCATCAACTACATGGTACTAATTTCTAAAATTCAATGGCTCTTTATGTAATCACAGTGGTTTGACAATTAGTAGAATCGGGGTCCTGATGGAAAGCGGTTACCGTGGCCTATGGACGTTTGCAACACCACAGGCGTCGTACTGAAACATACTCATAGAAGTTGCTTATTGGTAGTGAATTCGAATTTCGTTGGAGTTGTTTGGTTTTCAATCAATTTTGCTATTAAAAATTATACAGGCGTTTCTTAAAGTTTTGAACAAATTCTTTTTTATACAATATTTCACATTTGTTACATTGACAGTGTATTTATAAGTGAATAACTGATAAAAGAAACTATATGCAAGTATATTAAAAGTATAGTTATTAATCACAAACGTCAAATTTATTTCAAATTATATAATTACAATTAAATAATAGGTATATCGATATCGTGTGTCTCGATTTCTTAGACATTTGACCGTCCGCCACCATTTAAATCATAGTTAGACCTGACACAACTGCAACTTGAAATTAATAAAAATTGAGTTACAATATTTTTCTTTGACAGTGTCGATATACCTATATTATGAGATGCAACTGAAGTACCTACCGTCAGTTATAAAGTTTATTGAATATATTAACATATATATAGTTCCCGACAAATATATTGAAGCAGTCGCGAGAGCAACGAGGTTTGGCGCGGTTAGATAGATTATCTCATGTGAAAACAATTGTATCCTTGAGAGATTTGAATCGATATTTAATCGATAAATATATAATCTATAATTGAAGGATTTGAGCTCTGCCCAAACAAAAAGACGTAGGTATACTGTGCATATACAGCACATTTTGGGGCTAGATATATGCCGGTAAGTATTCAAACAATATTTACATTACCATACCTAAATAAATAATTAATTTACTATTTTAAAACTCAACAATAGGCTTCAGATTCGCATCAACTAGAAAATTTAACAAAAATAATAAGTACCTGGGTAGTTTTTAAAAATAAATCAATGTTATTTAGCAAGATTGTAACTTGTCAACGTCCAAAAGTCAAAGTCAAACACACGGCCCACGTGAAAATGGTCACTGTGGCCTATGGCCGTTTGCAGCACCCGTGACGTGACATTCACGAGACAACTCACCGCCCACCCAGCCATATATTAAAGTCACGCTTTTTTAGGAGATTTTTTTTATTAAAAATGCGTTATAGAATTAAATATTTGCTGACTTAATCAGACTAGAATAGACTTAGACTGAACGCATACAAACACACAGTAGTACACACAAGAACCTTCGAAACGAAAATAAAAAAACAAAATAATAAGAAATTAAAATATTTATTTGTGAACGTAACTTTTTAAGACTTTAACAATCGCGCGCAACGAGAAAGATATATAGTAACATAATCGTTTAATTAATTGGCAACATAAAAATACAATAGGTACATAATTAGATGTCCATATTTTGTATTTACTATTTTTAATTAAAATTCAAATTGTATTGATGGCAGTCATAGAGGAATATGTTTCTGCCGTATAGCGAGGACAGGCATACGAACTATTTTTTCATATTACAGTTAAAGTTTAATCAATCGCCTAAAATAAGATAGTTGAACACTGTAAAATGCTTAAAATAAAAACTACACATGGTAGAAAAAAATCTAGTGAATGGTAGAAATTTATGAATGGTAGAAATTGATAAATGGTAGAAATGTGGTTTCGATTAAAATTATTTTATCATTTATATAGAGGCGAATTATAATGATAATGATACTACATGACGTTTATCTACAAAATATTGAGAAATAAGTACAAATACACTTATAGCAGTATTTTATGGCTATGAAAGTATAAATCTAACCCCTCGTTTTCACCAAGAAACTAGTTTTAAACACGTTTGATACAAAACTGGTTGACAATTTGTCAAAAAATCGTAGAAGACTTGTTTTATAAATCATATTCAGACTATCTCAAACAAGTTGTCAACAAGTTTTAAACATAATTTGCGTTCGCACTGAAGTTTGCGATATATTGCAATTTGTCAAATATATGTTTTAAACCTTGGTTTAAAGAGAATGTTTTAAACCTTGGTTTAAGCGAGGGGTAACGTCGTATTACTTAATTAAGTTATACCTTTACCAAAACAGTACCCAAAATAATTGAATATTTGAAATTAAATATTCTAGAACCAATCTAATCTAAGAAAACGTTATTCACAAAAACTATGCGTCCTTTGAATGTATAGCGACATAAACATATTCCTCTATTTAAATTATTCATAATAATTTATATAATAAGAAGTTATCTCGAGTTTGGTCTTACATTCGTTTGCAGGTTATATGCTGTTTATGCCTGTAAATACCCGACAGGGTAGGCAGAGGTGTGTTAACACCCACATATTGCCAACCATGATTTTCAGTCCCATTTCATCACAATCAAATAAAATAAAAATTTTGTATAAAACATTTTGACGTGACATGTTGCCCATTAAAAAAAAACTTTAAGTGTGTTTTGTTTATTTGCTGTCACCTTTCCTGACGGTAAGCTGTAGGTAAAGTCTCAGGAAACAGGGTCACCATTACAAACACATACAATTTTACAATGGTGGCGCTCAGCTTGATGGCATCATTTGATGCTTTTCACGACCCGAGACTAGTTTGAAATAAAAAAAAAACAGCATACAACCAACAAAACCTTCAACTTTACTTCATCAACGCATGAACAACTGCATTGGCATTCAAAGCCTTCAAATCAGTATACGTCTGTCCAGTTCCTACAAACACAATCGGCTGGCCAGTTATATAAGTCATAGAGATTGCCGCACCAACTTTATCATCGATAGTATCGAACTTTGTCAAAACAATTCCATCTATTACGTGCGGATTGGTCGAAGAACTGTGGTCGGCCAACGCCTGGTTGAACTTCACAAGTTGGTCGACCGCTTCATTGCCTACTAAAGCTTCTCCAACGAACAGTACCAAATCTGGTTCGTTGACTTTGATCAGTTTGGCGAGGGCCCGCATTAATGGCTCGTTATCTTGCATTCGGCCCGCTGTGTCGATAAGTACTACATCAATTTTTGTGTCGTTGGCGTAACGGATCGCCTCCATTGCTATGCCGGCGGCGTCTTTCCCTGTAAATGAAAATATAAGGTTAAGTTTTGAAAAATTCATGAGGTATTACGTTAAATAAGCATTTTTTTGAACACTGACTGATCTTTCGGTCATATACGGTATGGTTTTCTGTCCTATGTCGAAACTTGTGTCCCCATCTTGCCCAGGGAAGAAGGGGCGCGTATTGCGTTACCACTTCGATTTGTTTCATGTAGGATTACAGGCGGTCATATATTTACTCAAGTCCTTCGTTTATGAACACTATGCTTTATTTGTTAGTTATGTGCTGGTAGGAAATATTTTTTAGTAGAAAATAATGTTATTCAAACTCATAACAGCCAAATAGATCGACGACCTAAAAAAAGTCAGAAGGCGAAGGATCAAAAGAAACTCGAGTTGTCAATTGGACTTAACAACCAATCAGTAAGTCTCCAAAAGCATCGGCAAGGTAGAATTACACTAATCCCGCGGAATCCCGTGCAATCCGTAAGGATTCCGCGGGATTGGAGCGATTCCACCGATTCTACGAGGTGCCGAGACGGCCATGGACTAGTGCGCTTACCGTAGCCCCTCTCGTAGAGCGTGACCATGTCCCGGCCGGCGTGTCGCGAGGGCGGGTGCAGCGCGTTGAGGTGTCGCGTGTGCGTGCGCAGCTGCTCGACGGCGCCGGCGCGGAACGTGTCGCAGGCGGCGATGAGCACGGACAGGCCGTTCTCGATCAGCCAGAAGCAGATCTTCGCCAGGTTCGTGGACTTGCCCACGCCGTTCACCTGGAAATTACCACGTAATTCATGCATGGATTATGTATCTTTTGACGTGACAACGTCTTATAATTCAATGGAGATGTATGTGGGTTGTGGAGATCCGAAAGAAGTCGGTTCACGGAAAATATCGAAGTTCAGCCGCATCTTAGTTAGACTAGTAAAACCCCAACTGAGATGGGAATACGCTCAGAGAATGATGATTTATGATATGGTAACTATTTTATGTTAAATCTTTTTTTGTATGAATACACTTTACTGTCTATAATATAATTGGAATGATTGTTGAAACACTTTTGCAGCTTTTTGTCATGTGCACCAATTTGGCGGTCATTTGAAAAGTCAACTAATTCAAAACTTAAAAAAAATCAAATATTGCTTTTTGCAACTGGTTTAATAAAAAAAAATACTCTTTAAAAAACATAGCATATTCTCTATTACCGTTCCTATATGTACAACAAAATGTGTGTATCGTGGTAAATGGACCTTTATGCATTTAGTCATTTTGTTTTTCAGGCATTTTAGGACTAAGTCAAACTGAGATTCAGACATGTAGGAAAATGACGTAATGGGATTTTGTCTATATGGACCGGATGGCTCGACTAGAGCTTTTTTTTTTATTTGTGGCACGTCAATTTGACTACACCTCGCCTGATGTTAAGCTGAAGGCAAAGTCTCATGAAAGAGGGTCACTATTGCAAACACGTTCAGTGCTACAATGGTGGCGCTCAGCTTGACGGCCTCATCAGATGCTTTTTCACGCCCCGCTTAAAGGATTATAGCTCTTGTGAATGTAATGCCTTAAAGCTACACCACCAGTGTGTACTCACCCCACAGAACGACATGACATAGGGTCTGCCCTCCTGCTTGGCGTGCAGACAGTCGCGGAGTATGTCCACGCGACGCTTGGGCGACAAGATCTGCACCAGCGACTCTGTTAGCGTGTTCTTCACAGTCTTGGCCACGCTGTCGAATGTTCCTAGGACCTGAAAGAAAAAAAAAATATATTGAGGTACTCACAAAACAAGTTAACCAGTTACAGTTACCGCGGTACCCTAGTGGTATAGGTAATGGACTGCTGAGACGAGGTCTCGGGTTTACCATGACACACACCAATGACTTTCCGATGCTTTTCGAAGTTACGTGTGTAGGTTTATAAGTGCCCGGTTAATGGCAATAGGCTCGCCACCTATTACATTGGAACCTAAACATAAACTGGCGAAATGTGGGTGCTAGTACATCTGCCTACCCTGGGATATAGGCGTGAGTTTATGTTATTTATGTTAAGTTACATTAGTGATTAAATATATGCTTCCGCGCAGTAATGATTGACATGAATAGTCATGTCTTTAGTTGCCGGAGGTGAGATAGTAGCCAACATATCCCTCGCACCATCTCTCCATCCTCTTGAAATGACCCCCTTCGAGTGTAGGGACCACGGTGTCCCCGTCCAGCCGGGTATGAGTAGGCACGCCTTGCACCACCCCCGGGGAATGTAATATATTGGTAAATTACCTTTCCTTCCAACTTGGTGGAGACGGAATCGCACAGCTTATTAGCGATGTCGGCCGCAACGTTCTTGCCGATGAGGTGATCTCGCATCTTCTCCAGAACTGGCCGCATGGTCTCCTCCGTCAGAGCCTTGGAGCCCACCAATCCTGACAAATACAACTTCAGTGTAAGTATTTCATATTTTTATAACGATGGTCCCACAGAATCCATCCAATCCACCGGACTACGGGCAGAAAATATGCCCTTGGATCGACAGGAACTCCGCGACCGGACTACGGGCAGAAAATATGCCCTTGGATTGACAGGAACTTCGCGACCGGACTACGGTCAGAAAATATGCCCTTGGATCGACAGGGACTCCGCGACCGGACTAAGGGCAGAAAATATGACCTTGGATCGACAGGAACTCCGCGACCGGACTACGGGCAGAAAATATGCCCTTGGATTGACAGGAACTTCGCGACCGGACTACGGTCAGAAAATATGCCCTTGGATCGACAGGGACTCCGCGACCGGACTAAGGGCAGAAAATATGACCTTGGATCGACAGGAACTCCGCGACCGGACTACGGGCAGAAAATATGCCCTTGGATCGACAGGGACTCCGCGACCGGACTACGGTTAGAAAATATGACATTAGATCGACAGGAATCCGCGACCGGAGTACGGGCAGAAAATATGCCCTTGGATCGACAGGAACTCCGCGACCGGACTACGGGCAGAAAATATGCCCTTGGATCGACAGGGACTCCGCGACCGGACTACGGTTAGAAAATATGACCTTGGATCGACAGGGACTCTGCGATCGGACTTCGGTCAGAAAATATGCCCTTGGATCTACAAGTAGAATACCGCGATCGGACCATGGGCATAAAATATGCCTTAGATCGACAAGTAGAATACCGCGATCGGACCACGGGCAGAAACTAACTACTTGGAATAAATTTATCTAAATACCTACGTCAGAAAATTCGCTAACACTATTCAAACCAACCAAAATACTAATAAACTAATGCACTGTCTAATTTTTGCCCATTTTTTATATACACGGTGATTTTATAGTGGTTTCGGAAAAAGAATATTTTGTTTCACACAGTTTCCACTGCAAGTTTTAATTTTATATGGCATGGCTATGGCAATAATGTGCAAGTGAACAGAAAATTTTTTTTTTGCCAAATTAGGACTTCCTTACGATTTTACTACCGAAATTGTGGCCAAAATCTTTTTTTCCGAAACCACTATAAAATCAACCGGTATATTACTAAGGTACCACTCACCTTTGAATATGCTGAACATGCCACCGCTCTTCTTAGGGCTTGGCGAGTCTTGTTCCACTTCATCCTCGCTGCTGCTCTCATCAGACTCTACCTCCAGATCGCGGATAGCGCCGGTCATCTTGCCCACCAACTAAAAATCACACATTTGTGCAAATAAATGAATTTGAATTTAAACATTCGTCCTGTAGCGATCCGGCAGATACCTCGTATAGATGCACAACTCGTGTCGAGGTTTATTCTTCGCACTTGCGGAATATTGCACATACGATAACATCCATTCACGGGTAAGAAATCTTTATACTTGTTTTAAGGGGTGCGGTTTGACATTCCTTTCTATGAAAATTAGTAATAATTTTCTATTGTTATCGTTGGAATTGTTAAACCGTGGGTGAGTGGTGGCCTTTTACCCCCAATATATAATTTCTTGTAATGGATTTCCGCCAGGTAACGCCTACGTCTATGTCGTACCTTTTGACTTGCTTTAGAGTGTAGTTTGGCATTCCTTTATATGACAACTAGTGATTTGCCATTGCTATCATCCCCCCTCCCCCCCGTAATACGCTGTATAAAAAGATCAGTAGCACTAGCATGAACTCCTATCGAATTCGCAATGTCAAGGTTTCGAGAGAACGAAGCATTGTGATTGACAGTCCGCCTCTTGTGAACCGGTGTGCGTGTGTAGCTTGCCAATCGCAATGCTCCGTTCTGTCGATACCTTTACATTACGAATTCGATAGTATTTCGTGTTAAGGCTACTAGAAAGATTTGGAATTATACTCAAGTGTAGTGATGTGAAGTATTTCCGTGAACTACCGCAGCGCCTGTTCTTTAGCAAGTTGAAGAAATGGCTAATCCAAGGGTGCTTCTATACAATTAAAGAGTTTTTCAATTATAGGGATCGCTTTTGATTATAGCACTAGGTATTAGTATTAGATTATATATTTTTTTTTGTTGTATAATTTATTTATTTTTTTTGCTGTATAATTTTTATGTTGTGTTATGTTATAACATCCGGAATTTGCATGCTACATACTGTGGCTAAACATGTTGTGCTGTAAAATAATTTTAAGATCTACCTATGTACCATGTCTATGAGCAAATAAATTTCTTTCTTTCTTTCTTTCTTTCTTACATGTGTGTCAGCGTTGACAGTGACATTCTCGGCGTCTTCAGGCTTGTCGGTGCTGAAGTCTAGAGAGGGCAGGTCGCGTGTACCGCCGCCTAACTCCCACACGCGGGGCTGTTTCACACGATCTGCTTTAGGGCTCTTCGGGGACTTTCTGGAAATGAATATGTTAGTTTACCAACTTATGTCAAAAGTGATATACTTATAAATAGTCTAGCGTATTCTAATTATGCTTATTAGGTAATTCTAAATATGGACATTTCCTCTGCAGTTCATTGAACAGTGCAGCATACTCAAAGAATCAATCAATTTCGTTTATTCAGTTTAGGCACATAAAGAGCACTTATGAATGTCAAAGTTTTACAATAATTATTATGTACAGTAGAACTCAAAAGTGCAGTAGCAATCCTACGCAACTATAGCGTCAACATTCTAACGCTACTTGTGACCTTTTTCTTTTAAGACAAGCCAGCGTCGCCTCGTATTGCATAGTAACATTACACACACATATAAGCGCGCCGGCCGCACGCTAAACCATTTTGAGCCTTGATGTGCTAATGCACTTATGAGCTCTGACTGTACCTACATTCGTCAAAAAAAAAATTATAATTTATAATAAATAAAATACTTATATTAAAATAAATATAATACTTATATTATAAATGTTTCACCTATCATGAGGGTGTCCCTTAGTGGGCTGATTATAGCATGATTATTATGATTCAGAACTTCACAGTCAGTTGATTTAAAACTGTTCAAACAAAAATAAAAAAAACAACCCATAACAATTGACGACCTTATTTCACGCCGCCGTTAATGAATTGATTAAATATTTGAATGCATAATAGGGATGTTTGCAAGGTCATCCTATTCTTGTTAATAATATTTAATATTTCAGTTGTTAATTAAATATTATGCATATAATTTTTAGCGCGCCCATGCCATACCTATCTCATATTAGTGGCGTACAATTTCTGTATAATTGAAAACATGTCATAACAAGAACATGTAGTGCGTCAAGTTAGAACTAATTTGAATGACAAAATACTTACTTCGGGGGTTCCTTCTTGCCCTTAGAGGCTAGTTTCTGAGCCAGCTTGGCTCTGTTAGCGACTATTACATTATCCTCCGGTTCTGGTGTTTCTTCTACCTTGCCATTGCTTAAACTTTTATTTTCTACTATTTTTACTGAAAAAAAAGGTATTATGTCAAAAATAATGTTTAATAAGTGGATAATAGAGTTGAAAATGGTACAGTGGGTACGAGGAGACATCATGTGAGGAACATCAGCAGCCTTCATGTCTGTGACGTTGCAGAAGAAGTACAAGAAAGTCATTGTATGAGCGGTTGCCCTCGGCTCCGCTCCCGTGGATATTGGTTATCGCACAGTGCAATATAGCCTATGTTACTCAGGGTGTATATAGCTTGGCATTGGTCAAAGAATTTATGAAATTGGCACAGTAGTTTTCGAGTTTGTTCACTACAAACATACACACACATACAAAAATACGGATTTTTGGTCTTTATAATATCAGTGTAAATGAATATCATGCAAAAATTAAATGTAAGACTGAGCATTACAGTATTAAAGATGTAAAAAAGTCGTCAATTTTATATTACTTACCTGATTTCTTCCCTTTCTCTTCTCCTTTGCGTTCTATCATAGATGCTACAGTCTTTTTGGACTTCTGTGAGTCTTCAAATGTCCTCATTTGTTTTGGAATCTTAGCCTGCGTCTTTGCTGCAATTTAAAATCAAAATCAGGGTTAAGAATCTAGTTTAATAATAATTCTAACAATTGCTCCATGTATTAAAAGTTACGTAAGTAACTCAACTGATGACCATGGTAATTTTATTCATGTAATATAATACCTTTAAATATAGTATTAAACATTTAATATTTGGATAAGTTTGATAACAAGTTCAGCATATTTTTCTATATAGAGAAGCATTTTGAAGGTATTCTTAAGGTAAGGTAAGGTGATCTTGGTTCCTATCATAGGTGAAATCCATTTCTAAAAACTTTTACAACAATATGAAATAAAAACTACACACCCCAACTTTCACACTTTCTCAGAACCTCATCGAAGGTTATCTTGAAATCAAAATCCATGATATGTTTGCCTCCTTGCAGCTCATTCTTATATTTGTCCCTAAACTCCAAGTGCACATCATTGAGGAACTTATCCACATATGATAACTGCAAAATACGTTGATAGGCAACCACAAACACCAATTCAAACTCATTATCGAGTTTATACTGAAGTGTTAAGGCATTATGATTGAAGCTGTTGTTGCCCGAACGCTCCTGAAAAAAAAAAGTATTTTTACTGGCCGGAAAATACATGGAAAATAATAGGTTAGCCAATGTCTCATTTAGGAATATAGTAATGTATTAGTTAAGCAATGCATGAATTGCACAATAATAAATAAATAATTGTGTCATGAATGAAAGGTATTTTGAAAAATATAATCATGAATACCGTCTTACATTTTTATAGTATTTCAAATGCGCAAAAGCAAGTAAGCATATGTTAAGGTTATTATGTGATAAAGTTAGAAAAACTTTGATAAAATGTAAAGAACGCAATAAAAACAAGTCAAGGACGTTTATCATAAACAGGAGTTAGTTGTAGTATATAGCTAATTCAGACCAGTCTATAGTATAAGGCATAACATATGTAAAAGTCACTCGTTCTGAATATTTAATAAGATTACAAGGAAAACCACAAGGGGCTTCTCAACTTGTGAAACACTTACTTGTAATATTACACTACGAATTAAAGCGTTTACAGACGGTGAAAAAATTTCGCTCGTACTCTGAAAGCACCACAGCACTATCCCTCCTTTGCTGAAAATGCTGAATAAGTCTAACATTTTGTACAATTAATACGGCAATCACCGAGAGCGAAGGATCACAGATGTTTCTTATATCGTAGTACTACGTAGAAATGTCTATCTGACAGAAAATTGACAACTCACTCAACATATTATGGACAAATTCAGAATATGTACTACAGAAGTACAAAACGATATCAGTAGAAAATTATATAGGTATCATATAATTTCACTATAATCATTTCAGTTAGGCGATCATTATTTTTCGGTCACGTTTCTTAGAATTTCATAAATAACATCCAGTTGACTTGTTTATATCGTTTTATTTTAAAATTTGTATGTTAAAAACGCACTCTCGTGTTATCCGATGTCTATGGTGAATTACAATGATTGCATTATTGTAAAAAACAAATGTATTTGAATTAATAGTAGCACAGATTTTAATAGATAATAATAAAATTGATGTAAACTTTTGTTTCCTGTACACGTGAAATAGTGATAAAATAAATTATCATGATAAATCTCGATTTTATGCATAAAGATTTTAGTTACGCTCCGAATGCTCTGATATTGGCAACACCCGCTGTCTTTATTGCATAGATTAATATATACATCTTTATTGTTTATGGTGAAAGAAATTTGTCAAATCATCACGATATTTTTGTGCTCGATAAAGAAATTGCCGAAAGAAGCTTGTTGTAGCTTTGTGTCTGAAGATTTATATTATTGGGTGCATGTTCTAATAACTATCAAACAAAATGAATATCACATCTGCAGCGGGGATTATATCCCTGCTCGACGAGCCTATGTCTGAAGTGAAAGAGTTCGCGTTGAAGAGGTTGGACAACATAGTCGACGAATTTTGGCCCGAAATCTCGGAATCCATTGAGAAAATTGAAATACTTCACGAGGACAAAGTGTTTTCACAGCACCAACTGGCGGCCTTGGTCGCGAGTAAGGTATATTATCATTTAGGTGCTTTTGAAGATTCGTTGACGTATGCGCTTGGCGCTGGTGACCTATTCGATGTGAATGCCCGAAACGAGTATGTTGATACGACGATTGCGAAGGCAATTGATTTTTACACACAAAAAAGGAAGGCCTTGTTCGTGGACAGTTCTGCAGAAGCTATTGATCCTCGCTTGGAAGCTATTGTCAATCGGATGTTCCAACGATGCCTTGAAGATGGACAATACAGGCAGGCTCTCGGCCTGGCGCTGGAAACTCGCCGTATGGATATATTTGAGGAGTCCATCATGAAATCTGATGATGTAGCTGGTAAGTTTAACACATTAATACAGTAATGATAACAAACACTAAAGTTCGTAAAATTCAATAAACAGAACACTCATGTCAGTTAAAAAGTTGGCAAGTCATTGTTCATTCTTTGTTAGGAATCTCAAAATAGATACATTGAGCAACATGTAGAAGTCGCTGATTGGTATTGTTAAAATTTGTTACTATCCAATGCTTATTATTAAATTAACACTTATAGAATCAGGGCTGAATGGCTGAATGATCCCTTAGGCAAAGTGGGCAACTGCCTATGTGCCTTGAGTATGCAACATGAAAACACTTTCATGGTTTGATTA
The DNA here is from genome assembly GCA_963691645.1 of Pelosia muscerda. NCBI lineage: Eukaryota > Metazoa > Arthropoda > Insecta > Lepidoptera > Erebidae > Pelosia > Pelosia muscerda. The sequence continues at coordinate 14,436,914 of OY829109.1, read as the reverse complement.
TTTCAAAAAATTATGAGAGAGAATCAGACATGTATGGTGATGCTGTAAGATTGAGTCTAGGGGAACTATCTTCTTGCAATATCAGAGGGTGAAGGTGTTCACCTAATTGACTCGACTTTAGTAATAGAAATGCAAGAATAAACTAAAGGGGCACAAGAATTGCATTGCCTAGGGGCCCAAGAATTGCATTTTATATGTAGATTTATATGTAGATACAACAAAAATACAGACAGACAGGACAAAGAAATTGTTATTCATAGGTATAATTTGATAAAAAAAGTTATTACAACATAATAAATTTTATTGGAGGTGGGAGGGGATCTCACTACTTACCAACAGTTCTACAACCCTATCAATAGCAATAGCAAAATATTAATAATTGTAATAGAAAGGAAGGTCAAACCACACCCCTCAAAGCAAATAAAAAGACTTCTGACCCGAGAAAATATGATGTTTTAGACCCGAGAAAATATTCCAAGTAATATTTTTGTATAAGTGCCAAGAGCAAACCTCAACATGTCTTTTGCCTCTTCACAGGGCATATTGAGGACTGCTACAGAGCGACTGATGATGGATTCATTTCCACCCTCCAATATATTTTCTTGTAATGGATTTGCTTCAATATTTTATAACAAATTTTATTTATGTGTATAGTTTTAAACACTATCATTTGATAGTATTAAGATCCACACAACCATTCTCTTTTGATTTCAGGAATGCTCCTGTATGCCTTCACTGTTGCTATGAGCCTGCTCCAGAACAAAGGCTTCCGCAGCACAGTACTCCGATCCCTGGTGGGTCTTTACAGAGGTCTCAACATACCTGACTATGTCAACATGTGCCAGTGTCTCATCTTCCTCGAAGACCCCTTGTCAGTGGCAGAAATCTTAGACAAGTTAACAAACGGACCTCAAGAATCTGTCCTCATGGCTTATCAGATAGCTTTTGACTTGTATGATTCTGCCACACAACAGTTTCTTGGCAGAGTCTTACAGGCTTTGAGGAGCACAGCCCCTATTCCCAGTGCCCTTGGTGGTAAACCACAACCTCAAGGAGGACCGTTTCCAGAAGCAACTATGGAAGTAGACCAACCTGCTGAGGAGGCAAAGAAACCTGAGAGAGAAATTGAAAGTCTGAATGATGAAGAGAAGGAGCATCAAAGAAGAGTTGAGAAATTAATTTCTATATTAGGAGGAGACGTCTCCATAGGATTACAACTACAGTTCTTAATTAGGTCTAATCATGCAGATTTACTTATTTTAAAGAACACAAAAGATGCCATTAGGGTATCAATTTGTCATACAGCTACTGTAATCGCAAATGCTTTCATGCATTCAGGCACAACTAGTGATCAATTTTTAAGAGACAATCTAGAGTGGTTGGCTAGAGCTACCAACTGGGCGAAACTAACAGTTACTGCTTCACTCGGAGTCATTCACAGAGGTCATGAAGGTGAATCTCTAGCTCTCATGCAATCCTATCTGCCCAAAGAAGCTGGACCATCATCTGGTTATTCTGAAGGTGGAGGTCTTTATGCCTTAGGTTTGATACATGCCAATCATGGTGCAAATATCATTGACTATCTTTTAACTCAATTAAAAGATGCTCAGAATGAAATGGTGCGCCATGGAGGTTGTCTTGGACTTGGTTTGGCCGCCATGGGTACCCATAGGCAGGATGTCTATGAACAACTGAAGTTTAACCTTTACCAAGATGATGCTGTTACTGGTGAAGCAGCAGGTATTGCTATGGGTATGGTTATGTTGGGTTCCAGACATGCAGCTGCCATTGAAGATATGGTTGCTTATGCTCAGGAAACTCAGCATGAGAAGATCTTGAGAGGTTTAGCTGTTGGTATCGCCTTTACAATGTATGGGCGTCTTGAAGAAGCCGATGCTCTTGTACAGCAATTGCTGAGGGACAAAGATCCCTTGTTGCGTCGTGCAGGGTGCTACACGATCGCGACTGCTTATTGTGGTACTGGTAACAACGACTCTATTAGGACGCTTCTTCACGTGGCGGTTTCAGATGTTAATGATGATGTACGTCGCGCCGCCGTCACCGCTCTAGGTTTCTTATTATTCCGAACACCAGAACAATGTCCTTCAGTTGTTTCTTTGTTAGCTGAATCATACAATCCTCATGTCCGTTACGGCGCTGCCATGGCCCTTGGTATCGCTTGCGCTGGGACTGGTAACCGCGAAGCCATCGGCCTCCTGGAACCGATGGTTAAATTCGATCCCGTCAACTTTGTAAGGCAAGGTGCTTTGATTGCATCAGCTATGATCCTTATCCAACAAACCGAAGTTCTCTGTCCAAAAGTAACATACTTCCGTCAGCTTTATGCTCAAGTAATCTCAAATAAACACGAAGATGTCATGGCGAAATTCGGCGCCATCTTGGCTCAGGGTATCATTGATGCCGGTGGTCGTAATGTCACTGTTTCCTTACAAAACCGAACCGGTCATATGAACATGCTGGCTGTTGTCGGCATGCTGGTATTTACTCAATACTGGTACTGGTTTCCTTTGGCTCATTGTCTCTCTTTAGCTTTCACTCCCACTTGCATAATTGCACTCAATTCCGACTTAATGATGCCTCAGTTAGACTTCAAGTCTAATTCGAAACCATCCCTTTACGCGTATCCAGCACCACTCGAAGAAAAGAAACGTGAAGAGCGTGAGAGGGTTACCACTGCTGTGCTCAGTATTGCCGCAGCCAAAGCGCGTAGGCGAGCGCACGGAACTGAAGGTTCCGCAAGCAGCATGACATCATCTTCGACATCTAAAATGGATGTTGATGAGGAGGAGAAGAAACCTTCCAAATCGCCGAACCCTAACATAACGGTTCACGGAAAGTCCGACAAGGACACAGCTGTTGCTGGATCTTCGAAAGAAGCAAAGAAGGAAGAAAAAGAGGGAGCCACAGAAGAGAAAGATGCTAAAGAGAAGAAAGAACCTGAGCCTACCTTTGAAATATTGAACAATCCCGCGAGGGTTATGAGACAACAGTTGAAGAATCTTTCTGTTGTTGAGGGAACTGGGTTCACGCCTTTGAAAGACGTGACTATCGGTGGTATTGTCATGTTGAACCACGCTGGCGATGCTGAACAGGTTCTGGTTGAACCGGTGGCGGCTTTCGGACCGAAAACGGAGGAGGAGAAGGAGCCGGAGCCACCAGAACCCTTCGAGTACTTAGATGACTAATTTAGTATTTTCAATTAATTGTTCGAATAGTAATAGGACCATAATGAATCAATTTCAATATATTGAACACCCTATGTCAACTAGTTTACAATACTGAAGTACATGATTACTAACAGGAAATTAATATTGTTTCAGAAATAACAAAATATAAATTATACCTAATCATTGTTTGTGTTTTATTGATTGATTATTATACTTAAGGGTAAAACAAGGTGAATAGGGATAAAATGGTCAGCTAAATTCTGTGTGTAGTTATTATATTGTATTTTTGTAGTTATTGGACTTCTACTTTATCTATCTATACCCGAGATACGTCGGTACATCGAATTTCTTTAAAACTGTAGATGGTCAGAGGTCAACCGGGGTTTTGGGTTATGTAAATACCTTCGTACGGTATCGTATCGTAGATGGGCAATAACGCACGGAAAAAAAGGATAGTTAATCTTAAATCGTACGCACATTCTACATTTGTGACATTGATTGGTTGACTGCAGTCATAAGAGAGATGGCTACTATCTTCTCGATGGGTATGCCGTAGGATATAAGTGTTTTGTGATGGGTATAATGAATGATACGTTAGTGCAAGATAGGGCATTACAAAAATGCTAAATAACAGTCGGTAATTGGAATAGTGTCTGCGGGAAGAAGGAACGCAGGTCACCTACAACGTTGCCAATGTGTGGAAAATTCCCCAAACGGTTGGGATTTCCAATGCGATTAGGGAATTTGTGGGGAAAATGCAAGTAATTTAGACATTTACTGCGTTACTCTGAACTCAGAAGGTGGTAAGTACTAAAATTATTGATAAATTATTACTTTAGTTAAACGCAATATATCAGACAGTATGTATAGTATTAGAGATTTCAATATAGGTATCTTAATTCCGTTGCTTCTTCGAAAGTACACAAACAAACATGTGCAGTGACGCCAGTGACTTAGAAGTTGCATTTTTGCACAGTTGCAAGAAGTTGTGGATCTTCGGTATTAATTTCAACTTTATACCATCACGCACTTCTGAGATAAATATTTTGACTGATAGACAGACAGACGGACAACGACGTGATAAAGGTTCCGATTTTACTTCAAAGATATGGTATGGTATGGTAGCAGGTATGGAGCATAAAAATGATTAGTATTTCTAATAATTTTCAATACTTGTCGAACTCTGTTTGGGTTGTTAAGAAATCTAACGATACCTTAAATCACTACTATCACATTCTACCCTCAGAAGCAGTTCACCAGATTCGCAATTTACCAGATTCGTAATTTACCAGATTCTCGATTCACCAAATTCGCAACCGACCAGATTTTGTACTATCAAACAGAAATTGCATAGCGGTGTGTAAACCATATTTGTTAAAATGCATATTAATATTAAAAAAAAAGAAGCAGAAGTGCAGGATATAAAAATTTTCAAAAATTCATTACATCATAAAGACAACAAAAGAAATAAATAAATTCTAGCAAAAAAAAAAGGCTGGCCTGGCTGGCCTGCCTTCTTTAAAGTGTTAAATAGCCTTATATTAGGTATATAATTTTTGTTCATGAATTATTTGTTAGTTTTTTTTTATACATCTTAGGTCGCAGACAAGCACGCGGCCCACCTGATGGTAAGTGGTTACCGTGGCCTATGGGCGAGTGTAACACCAGAGGAATAACACTCGTGCCACAACCCCTGTAAGAACAGAGACATTCTGTGTTGTCAACGCAAAAGATGTAGGATAAACCTTTGGTTTTCCCACGGACAACACAAAACCTCTCTAGTGAGCTCTCGTGTCCTACCTCCTCTAATTTTTTTTTTCTAAAAATTTTTTTTAAATGGCTTAGTTGTAAATACAGTACCTACTATAAGCATAATGATTGTTGTTATTGGTTGTACTTCTGGTGAATTGAGAATCTGGTGAATCGAGAATCTGGTAAATTACGAATCTGGTAAATTGTGAATCTGGTGAACTGCTCCTGAGCGACATTCTATCCAGTCGATTGAAATATACGATTAATAGAGAAATATACAAACAAGTGTTGTCCTAACAGAATGCGACTACGCGGTTCGCTCGAATTCTGTTCGTACGATGTGTGATCACATCAATTTTGAATACGTGTCCTAATTCACATTTGCGCTAAAATCTAAAATGGTCGCATTGCTTACTCGAGCGATCACGTAGTCGCGTTCTATTAGTCAACGCCATCGCGTCTTATACACATATAAGATACGCGCGAAAAGGCAAGTTTGCTACTTTTTTTTTTTAATAAATATGCATGATTTTATATTTTTTCTTTAATTGAAATGTGAGGGGAAGTTGGCCCCACCAACCCAAGTGCAGGATTTTCCTTCAGTCAGATTTGTGGGGAATTCAGATCGTAGTCATTGGCAGCACTGGTAGCGTAGTCAATTCTTTGGTTGTCAAAGCTGTCATTTTTCAATTAAATTTTCAGGGTCAGGTAGGTTACAAATTATATTAGAACAAAACGTGGTAATATTTCTGATCAACCAGTCGAGTGTACACCACGATACTTTTGAGCAGCACATTTAAATACCCACAATAAATCATGGATTGGAATCTAAATTACGGTGAATTGGCCAGCAATACGGAATTCGTGAACAACGTCGAGGCACTAAAGGAGAGCCTGCAGGAAGTACAACAGGTATTGGACCAAGTATTGCCGCTAAAGGCGCAATATGATAAACTAAGTTTGCCAGAGCAAATTGAATTAGATTTATTTTTGGCCTTCACCTTGAATTCCCTCCAATGGATTCATCTGCGAATAAATGGAGAAGATCCTACGAAGCATCCAATTAAACATGAGCTCCAGCGGGTAAAAGCTGTAATGATGAGGTGGCAGGAGGTCAAAGATCGTGAGAAGAGACCAACAGTAGATGTGGAAGCAGCGAAAAGATTCATTAAGAGTGGCCTGTATGACCCATACCGAGCAACAGGGCAGCCTCCGAATAAAAGGACAAAATTCTCTGAAAATGATGAGTAACTTTTTTTCTTATTTTCAAATCAATAAGACTGAATTTCAAAATTTATTTGTAGGTATAAGACTTGTATCATCAAGAAAAATAAAATAAAAATTTGCAAGCTCATCTGTATTTAGGGTGTTGACATCATTGTTTGGTTAATTCAAACGTGAATTATATAATGAGTTTGCATGACAAATAGTATATTCAATAACGGTTAATATTTAAACGTTATGGGCTGAATGAAAACTGAGAGCTATCTACCTTCATTAATATTCTGTTCTGCATAATGTCGTCTTACCCCCATTCCATTTTTATTTAAGGTAGTTGCAACTGGTTTTCTTTTTCAATTTACAGCTGGTTGCATTCCCTTCTAAGCCATATCATCTTTCACACAGTCCATCCATCTTCAAGGGTTTAATGTGTTCAAGATTATTGTAATGTTACTATCATTAGTTAGAAATTAAGTATTGTTTTCATGATACCTACTAATAACATATTATAAAAAACCAAATGTAGTTTTACTATACTCTAACTTAGATAATTTATCATATTATAATCGCCATGTGGTGTTTCATGATAGTGAAATATCATTAAATTAATTCTAATATACCTATCTAAATTGTATTTAGAATTAAGGTCTTTTTCTGTTTATTTTAATTTCGTTTAAAAATAGAATTACATTCATTCAATTGAATGTACAGCCAATATTAATTTTAAATTCTTGTTCTGTTTGTATCTTAGCTTAATAATGAGTAATCCTTAATTTTCATTTAAATTGTGTATTTAAATCTCATGTTATCCTTATCTATGTAAATAAGTGTACATACACTAATATAAATTAAACTATTTTGTATGTATATAAAAAGAGTTTTATTTGAACAACAATTAACACACAAGTACTGTCTATAATTCTAGGAATGTTCAAAGTGATGACAATTTTCTTATCAATAAAATTCATAATATCATGAATCCAAATATTTGTTTTTATTGCATTTTGGAGTCATTAAATGTAATTATTATAATTAGATTTGCAATTCATAAAATAGTCACGATTACAAAAAAATAAAAACACATGTATAGGGTTTGTTCAAAATGTTCACTTTTTAAAACTACTATGCCCGATGGTCAAGAATGCACACCAAGCTAAAAAAAGGAAGTATTTAATGTTGGCTGCAAAGAGGGTCGACTTTGAGGACCAGTAGCCATTGTGTAGCATTTAATCTTCAATGGTTGTAAAAAGACTTGCGGCTTAATTAATTTCATTTACAAATTATACATATATACAGAGCTGTTAAAACACAACATTAATGTTATTTTTTTAAAGATGATTTAGGTATATATTTGACCATTTGATATCGTTTTCAATAGTTTGCTAAAGAAGAATAGATTGCATTTTTTATACATTGGTGAAATTAATAATTTCAAAAGGTTCAAGAGCACATTGCATTACAATCAGTTCAATACATTGCAAGTTCTTGGACTTCAATAAATACCTCACAGAAAGCATATAGTGCAAGAGTTATTAAGAATTAAGTCGATTTCAATTTTGGCTTGAAATGTGTTATTTCATAGGAAAGAACAATAAAAAATAATACAAATGTTTATAATCTAATTTAAAAAAGGGCACGGGTTATTTTGTCATCTACGCTTACTGAATAAAGAAAAAATAAATAGATTGAAAAAACGGTGATGGACGGCAAAACAACCCGCACCTGCGCTATTTTTTCTTGATGTATGTAGGTAGGTAGTTATTTTTTTTTCAAATATTTTTAAACCTGTTTCAACAGCTCTTGATATAGTACCGGCAGTTACTACGCCGTGAGACTGGGATGACAAAGCCGGCACTAGCCTATTATCTCCAATTTAGCTCAATGTGCATTTTTCAACAACAAGCATGATGTATGATAAATTATTATTAAATAATAGGAAAGTGTTCGTCAATAAATAGCTATGTTCTTGTACTTCTAACGTGGAATAAATATAGAATTAGTTCCAGCCTCCGTATGAATTATATCCGTATGAGGTGAGGAACTCTTGTTTGGTAATAAGATTGAGAAATTACCAACGAAATACTTAATAACTACTTGAGAACATTCGAAAAGAATGGCACCTAATACATTTTCCTGACGGGTTTAATTAAAAATTAGCCCAAAATGATACCAACCACTCAATGAATACAGTCAGTGTCAGGAATAAGCCTCTACACAGGATAAACCTTCAATTGGAATGAGTATGTATAGTAACATAAATTAAAATAATATTATTTGCTCGTTCATTTTTCAACTTGCAACACCAGTCCAGCGGCAGATATATTGTCTCCAGCCCCCGCAGTAAGCTGCGCCTCTGTGCAAATAAGTACTGGTGCTACACAAATATCAACCTCTTCTCCGTCTACTATTTCTTCCCAGCATGATACTGGTTTAGACGGCTCAAAGAATACCCTACTCTTGTTATCATTAACTGTAGTTGTTGAAAAACTGTCATCGAGTAGGAGTTTACACTTCTCCAAATTAATATCTGCAGTGTTACACACATATCTATGAGCTATTAATGATGCTTTTGCAGCAGCCGCTTCAGTCCTCTTCCATGATGATTTCTTCACAGTTAGAATTGCTTGGTAAGCCAAAGTATGCACATGTATGCGTGTCAACTTTCGGCTGCTTTTGTATTGTTTGTTCTGACGTCTAATGAGTAAAAATGTTTCACGCATCTGGTCTAATGCAGTTGCCACTCTAGGGTTGGAGTCGGCAACAACACTAACTTCTCCATGCTCTAAGACACTGTATAAATTTGTTAGTTCTTGTTCATTCATTCCTACCGAGTCAACAAAAGGTAGGACTTTAGTAGTGAGATGTTTGAGAAGCTCCAAATCGACATAACTGGCCATCTCGAAATGGGCTAACGTTGATTTTGGTTGTGAGAGAATTTGTTCTTTGACTAGATCCAGTCTTTCAGCTCTAAGGTCTGTAAAAAAATTTAAAAATTAGACTATGATAAGAGTCCCTTAAGACTACTAAAAACATTGGACCTGTACCTCAATCCCATCCATCACCACATAAGTATTGTTGAATGTTGCCTAGACAGATTGCAATAACAAGGAAAAAAATAGACTGAAACATTGTGGTCAACCTCAAGTAAGCAAACCTCAAATGGAATTTCAGAGGTTCTAAACTTTGTGTAGACATTGTCAAAGGGTTTTATAATACTAGAATTGTGAAGGTTACTAGTGCCAGTGGGGCCTCGGTGCACCTGACAGTTGATCGGCCCTTCAGCAGGCCATTCCATCTCTGTATAATGCGTTCCATAGATCCTCTTTATTGCTTATATCCAGAAATAAATTTCATAATGACCGAACATTTCCCTGATCCTGCAAAAAATAATTAAGTATAAACAACCACATACCTTTGCCATCCTCAGACTTGAAGGGGTAATTATCCATCATCTGGAGACCACTAATGACTAGCAAGTTAGGATTGAACCGTGGCAAATGTTCCCCAAATTTTTCTAACGAACTAAGTAGGGGATTATTTTCATCATTATGCATTATGTATCTATTGGCTCTCGGAGCTTTGTAAATACCAAACTCTTCATCTGCTTTATACTCTAATATCATATGAACATCGTCTTTCACTTCTTCAATGCCATCGTCACCGACCACCTCAATCTCTTCTGGAATGTACTCTTTTAATTTATTGCTCATTTTGCCCGCGAAAAGGACTTTCCAGCCTTCTATGAAGAAACGCTTTGCCATCAATGGTGCATTGCCACCGATGGCCCATCTTGAGTCTGGTAATTTTAAGGCTTGTTCAATCAGATCATCATATAGTTTTGAGTTGGACATGAAACGCCTGAAATGATAAAAGAAAATTGATAAAAATATTATTCATTTGAAAATTAATTGAAAATGAACTTTAAGGTGGGTACAATTTAGGTGCATATTCAATAACATCGGCATGTTAATATAGCAATTGCTGTACATATTAAGGATATGTTATCAGTTGTAAATCATTGAGCTTATTTCAACAATAGATAACCAACTCACACAGAGTACTATGTTATTTACTTACTCGGCTGCAGCACCATGTTTGAAGAAATATGCGAAACTTTTTAAAAATTCCTCTTTGTTCCCAATCTCATTGAAGTGTTGGGGTGTACCTTTCAACTCTCTATGATCCAGTAAAGAGGTTGCATTCACAAATAAATCGTGACACGCGCCATAACCGAGTGCTACTTTCGGTTGAAGATTTCCAGCGCCAACCCTGTTCTCTCTCTCCAGAAACAGTAAATGATCCTTAACCGGCGCCAGTCGGACATCACCAATATCATTTTTTCTTATATAGACCGCGTATAACACTATACAGAAAGATAGCAGCGAACCGAACTTAAAAGGAACACCAGCCATTGTTAAAATATATTCATGTATGTAACTTATAGATTGGAATGCTTCAGTAATTAATTATTAATGAGATCCACGTCACCTTATAATTTCAGTGTCCTACGTAAATATTTAATGGATAATTTTCGAGCAATTATTAATCGAACTTGAGGTGACGTGACGTGACAAAATGACATATCACATATGGCACAATGACTGACATGACAATCAAACACTGAAAAAAATGTTTACAGATGACGTTGCTTATAAACAGGTTTTGAATAATTTTGTACAGAGATTATTCTCATCTTAACTATATAATTGTATATTTATTAAATGTGCATGCATATTAATGACACATTGCAAATATGCACACAAGATTTTTCGAAAACCATTCAAATCAAAATTACGATTCAAGTTTATAACATCTCGCCATCGTGTAATCTTCTTATCCGTGTATCGGAACGTAACTAACAACTAGCCCCACTGACAGACTTCAACTTAACTTAACCATAACTATTATTATATATTATAATTATAATATATAATATAATTAAACATAATTATTAGATGTTCTGAGCCGCGAAATGCAAATACTTTGTCTTCTTTTTATTTTTGTAGCCACGGTAATAAGTTCTTCTTGTCAATATAATATGAAGAAGTACAATTGAGTCGGTACATATCAAACGAGCCCAAGTCACTGCTAAGCTAATTCTGAGAAATCGATGTTTTCTATTATTGACTTATATGAAGTCAAGGAGTAGAGTGCAGCACTTTTAGTACATTTAAAATAATATCCACTGGCAACACTGCAAAAGAAAAAGGCAAAACTGCTATCAGAAATTCAAATAAACTGGTCTATAATTGGGACTAAAGCAGTTTTGATAGTGACATCATGGATTTAGGTTCGTCTGAAACTAACCCCTCCTGATCATATTACCTAAAAATCAAATTAACTACGAAGCAGGAGTGACTAATTTTTAATTTGTCTATGAAGCAAAATGCCTAAATTGTTAAAATACTTGTTTTCAGAATGACGTTAAAGTAAAAAGACTAATCTGTAGGAAGACTATAACCTGAAATGACTATGATATAAAATGACTAAAAAGTAAAATTACTACTATTTAGGCATTTTGTTTCATAGACAAATTAAAAAATTGTCAGTCGTGCTCTTGCCCGCTTTATAATACGGTCATTTTTCCTATGTGATATGAAAAGGCATTATAATAGTGACTGCGACCGTTTGCAGCTGTAGCTATATTCATCACATCACAACATAATGTGCTAAACGGTTACTTGGGGAGGTACCTACTTAAATATTTATTGTAACATCTACTAATAAGAGAACGTGTGTATTTATTTCATTTTATTTATTTCTAATTTATGTTGTTTTACTAATTAAATCGAACTAAATAATCATTTTATTTTAGGTATAAAGGAAAACTTACAGCTAATCAATATGAAAAAGTTAAGAATACATAGGCAAAGGATTATGTTCTTATTTATTATAGACTATCATTAAATATACGTTTTTTCAACCAGCGCACTTTGCTTAATAGTTGTAAGGGCATTATGATGCCTTCATTTAACTTATTTAATTGTTCATGATATCTTTTATTAAATAAAACATCTGCTTTATTCCTGTTATTATTGTCGAATAAATAACTTTTTAAGCGACGCGCTTGCCACAATGCCTCTTTTTGTAATTTAACTAAAAATTGTATTAAAGTAGAATTCGGTGGGACACGAGCGTTCAGTCGTCGATGCCACCCTTCCAGACCATTGTTAGTCCTGTGTGTCTCTCCAGCACAGCTTAACATGGTAGGCAATAATTTTTTCCATTGCCTTTCAAAATATTGTTGGAAGCGTGCCATTTCTTCGCTTTCCGTAGAACTTTCCAATATCGCTGTCCATCCCTCCATTATGCGTGATTTCGGTAGAAGAGGTAGGTTTGCTACGTTAATTGTAGTAATTCGTCCTTCAGCTGTCCCGGTTAGACCAATATTTTTTGCATTCTTTTTAACAGCTTTACTGTAATGATAGTAACACCCGGTTACAGACACGTTCGGAAAAACTAGTTTCATAGCTTGATATTGTGCAGGTTCAAAGTCGCATTTATACTTGTTAATTGTTATTTTGAAATGTTCTTTTATGAGATTGAAAAGTCTTTCGTACGTATTAGTAGACTTGTCGGGAAGAAGGGCATAAATATATGGCACAATGTTTACTGTCTCATCATCACTGAACATATCTATGTGTATGGTAAATAACTGTTTGAATGGTTCTGGCACCCTTCTTTCTGTGCCATCACCAAAAAACTGAGATTTATTAGCTAAATTGCAAATCATCTTTTGAGCAATTGGTGTGCAGAATAACAATATTTTGTTGTTGTCATCTCCATTATCACAAACTAAAAAATTTTGGGCTATCATATCAGGTACTTCAACTTCATTTAAATATTTAAACTCGGTTTTTGTACTCTTTAAAAATTTTCTTCTACATCTAAGTAAGGTGTCTTTCTTTGCTTTAAAAACAGGTAATAGATTATCTTCATCGTCAGATTGAGAAAGGTTTCCAGTAAAGACTTCTTCAAATATCTGCTGCACCGGAACAAAATTTTTAACAACTTTCCTTTTGCATTTCTCCATTAAAAAAGAGACTTTATTCCGCGACGGATCCGGTGAACACACATGAGTTGTCGCACGCATAATAGTATTATTTTCTTGATTTGTTTTCAACGACGCATAACAATATTTTCTATTACAGCACCTCCATAGCCTAGTTCCGTCAGCGTTAATTTTATTTAAAGTATACCTAAATCCCTTACACAACAATAACTGCCCCCCTTTTTGATTAAGAATGATCTCGAAAGCGTCCATTTGAAAAGATCTTTGAACATGAAAACTATCCAAAGGAAAACCAGGAAATAATTAGATATTATAAGTATTTCTAAGTTGACACTGTCACTGCATTTTATCTAAATAAGACACTTGAGAGTCAAGTGGCCAGTAATTTTACAATAGGTAGGTAAACGTATATAGTCAAAGGAGTTTTAATAGATATTATTTTAGGCATTTTGCTTTGTAGACCCCTTGCTCCTTAGGCACGTTTAGGCATAATTAATTTTAGACAATCTGCTTAGTGTACTTTTTGCTTCATGGGCATCATAATCATGAGGCAAATTACTGTTATGGCATACTGATTTTTAGGTAGTTTGATTTATAGGGATTTAGCTTTTAAGACATGACATGTAGGCATTTTGCTTCGTAGTTAATTTGATTTTTAGGTAATATGATCAGGAGGGAAACTAACTGTCACTGGACTTAATCAATTATGAAAAAACACAAAGTGACTTAAGCTATTTTGATGTAATTGGGTAATAAGGGAACGGACTCAGGGTTGACTAATATAAAAAAAATAAAACACATGCCTAAAATAAAAATTCCAGATTTATTTTAGAGACTATTAAAAAGGTTACAACAACTGGATATTCCAACATGTTTTATTTATTACACAAAATTAAGGATTTCTTCTAATAGGTATTCAGGATTATCATTTACTGCATCATCATCGTCTTGCGTAGGTAAGTTTTCATTATGGGACAGAACATTTTTATAATATTCTAAATCAGGCAAGTTTCTCCAGTCCGCTCCGAAATGTTTTTCAAGTAGCTTTGCAACATCATGCAGTTTTTCACTTTTTACATTAAAATGATGTGCTATTCTATCCGGCACAATTCCAGCAATAGATTTGCCACGTTTTGTTATTGCCAATGAATTGCATGTATCATTTCTGTATGAGATTTCACCTCTGACCAAAATTTTGCCTTGTCCTGTCTTTCTTATGATAATCCGCTTGGTTTTGCTAATCTGAAAGTGTAACTGTTGAGTGCTTTTTAGCACATCTTTACACGCAGTCTTCCAATCAAAAATTGGTATGTCTGTAACTACGCGTCGAATGGTAGCATTAGAAGACATCACATCAATGTAGGTTTCAGGGCTAATAATAGATTCCAGTCGTCTTATTGTTTTCTCTGTAAGGGCAAATACTCGATCGGGTGGAATAAAACTATGCCCGGTAACGGGAAAGACAATTTCCACTTGTTTTATACCTTGTGAATCATACAACCACTTGGCAACCATTCCAACTAGTATAGTGTTCTTGTTTTGGCCGCCACAACCGTCGGCCACAAGTCTTATCCCCTTCTTCCCAACCAAATCTATTTGATTAAGGCAATGGTATAAGCACGAAGATATTTCATTAGCGCCTTTGGATGCCATGTCTTCGGTCCATATGTAAGAAAAAACATTATCTTTAGTGAGGCTAGCGTGAGAATTACCTTGTACAATCGTAAAGTTGTATATATATAATTGCCGAGAATAATATGCTGTCTGGTCGGCAACTTTAGGTAATGGCAAGTTCTTTTGACAGTCGAAAGACAGAGTAAGTATATCTGGGTTATCTTCTTTTAATTTATCAAAAAAGCATTTTGCTCTTATTTTGTGAATCCTATACAGGGTACGCAGTTTCTGTTTCTCAAAATCATTCTGTTCTATCTTTATCTTTTCTAACAATTGTAAGCAGTCCGAACAAACATCTTGGCGAGGTGAGCCGAACCCAATATTAAAAGATGTGTTAAATACTTTCCTGAAAAAGCTTTTGGTTACTGAAAATCCCGGCATCGATTCATCTTCATACATTTTATATAATTTGGAAATATTCAGGCTTGGATCCAGATATATTCTACGCTTAATTTTGCCCCTGCAATAATGACTTTCTAAAGGCTGAAGTTTCATAATAAATTTTTGTATAGCTTCTCTCTTAGAACGAAAAGCATGGTGTTTTCGGTTTCCTCCACGGTTTTCTGACGGGGTTTGCCCTGTAGCTGCAAATCGATTAGAAACGCCCTTAATGCGGCCTTGTTTGATTCTTAAAATTCCACAAAATGCATCAAGGCAGACAGGAACTTTTTCTTTTGTTTTGTTCTTAGTAACAAAATATTGCTTAGAATGAGTGCGCCCATTTCGAGTGTTATTTCTTGGTCGTTTTCTGTTGACAGGTTTCAACAGTAAATTTTGTAAAATAAAATTATCTTGACTAATTTTGTCAGGGCGACTATAAAATCTGTTGTGAAAATAAAATATGTCATTCGACGTTAACGTGTCACATTTATAAACACTCTTCTTGTTGTGACGACATTTTGGTTTTTGTGGCAAGCCTTTCGCAGAGTACCTAAAATTATGAATTAAAAACCATATATATCAGAATGTTTATGTACATATAACATTTTGTTAATAGGAAAACCACAGTAAAGTACAAACATATAAGTACTTGTAGGTACTTATTATGTTTAGCAGTAAAATACGAATAATAAAAAATTACGTTGTTAGTTACTGCAAACAAGTATTTTATGATAAATGTAAGTATCACTTTATTATGAAATATATATATTATATAGAAATTATTTAAAAATCTCTCATGAAGTGACCACGGGTCTCACCCGGGTGGCGGTCGACCGTTAGCAGTCCGGCCCTGTTAACTCACGTTATGAATCTCGCCTCCTCATAACCCTACTCAAAACAAAGTGAATTTATAACAGTAGACTTACAAAACCTGCTGCTTTTTCTTCTGTTTTTCATTCCCCTTTAACTTTGGCTTCTTTTTAGCTAATTCTGGAGTCACAACACTTATTTTATCTTCCATTATTCGATAAAAACCCAAGCGCACGATACAAACACCACGAGAGTAAGACAACAATGGCGGCCATGACACAGCGCAGCGCTGTCTGTGATTGGTTCAAATGGACTTTGGCATGTTTGATCTACACTGCCATTGTGACTTAAGCAGTTATGAAAAAATCCCGAACATTTAGAACCTTATTTGTATGTGAAATAGTAGACTTAAGTCAATTTGATATAAACTGCCATTTTTGATTTTGGCGCCTAAATCAGAATTACCAAAAATGTTTGAAAATGTCTATGGTGGACTTAAGCTCATTTGATATGTATCGACACAATTATTATTGATGTATGATGTATACATCCTACAAAGCCTTTAATAAATTTGATTAGAACTTAATAGCAATGTTTCTTATCCATGTGCGTTGCTTTTAAAAAATAACAGGCACCTTATACTTCCTTACTAAATAATTTTCAGAAATGATTACCGCAGATAGGCTATCATCATTTTTCATCATCTATGAATATTTGTCAATTTTCGATTCATCACAGATCTCTTTCATCTCCTCTCCACTGTCATTATCTTCCTTGCGGATTACCGGGATTACCACTTTCACACATTCCGTATATTTTTTCCACGAGCATCGACCCCAAATCAGCAAGTGTACTTACCGGTCGGTGATTTATTAAATTTCTACTGTTATATTTTATAACAAGTAAAATTCAGATGATATTTAAGTATAAGTAACAAAATGATGTTACGATTTCTTTTCTCGAATCATTCTCAAACTTAATCGGTGAATAAATTAGAAAACCGTATACCGACATAAAATGTTGAAGGAAGAGACCATCGAAACCTTTTTTGGCAACAAATTAAAGATCTTTGGGAAGATAAGGCACGTCGCCGGCACGGATTGCTACTCTCAACATCAATATTGTTTTAACATGGCACATGGGAGTATAGTTTCGTGTTGGTATGTGAAAATGCGGCAAAACTTTAAAAATAAATCGAACTAGATGACAGTTGGGGTAACTTCATATGCTCTATAGTTAAGGTATGATTAAGTAGGTAACGTGGTGGTAGAGAAGAACCCTAAGATAAAAACCTGCGCCAAAGGTCGTCACTAGTTTAGCAGATACAAGATTCAATTCTATCAAGAATAATCAGCTCCTTATTGAAGTCAATAAGACTCTTTTCTATGTCACACGTATGAAATACTGCAATTCTCTGCCAGCACACGTGTAACTTCATCCTACAGTGTCGGGTCCTTTAAGCGGGGTGTGAAAAAGCAACTGTCAAGTGCTGTGTTCTTTTAGTCGATTCAAATCCGACATAAACGGCACCACCGGCACCTTTTTCAAAAAAAAAGAATATATGCATTGTTCTGGGCATAACGTGGTACGTAACATTTCAATAATATTTTGACATTTGGCTTGTTTTTTGCTGGAATTTAACTTATCAGTGTATCGGTCGCCACTGGCGGGGAGTTCACCCTCACTAGAAACGATGCCCACAGTGCTTTAAAGGAACTTCATCATACGCAATCTCAAACTGTGGAATGTGTGTGTGTGTGTGTGCATGTGTTACCTGTAGTTCGATCGTGGAGTCCTACCTATTTTTACCGTGCGCAAAATCCCCACGGATCCCAATATCATCAGAGTGGGTGGGAGACCTTGTGTCGGATTCGAACGGACTAAAACACACGCTGTCTTTGGGTCTTAAGTTGCCGAAGGTAAGATAGTAGCGAACATATCCCTTGGGGTGCAAGGGATATGTTCGCTACCCGGCAGACCCGAGCGGTGTTCTATTGGGAACCCTTTACTGTGATTTTTCCAAGCTGATATAATAGAACGTATCTTGGAAACGGTAAATCTTGGAAACGGCATTGGATTAGAAGGTTCCTACAGAACGAGTATGACGCTTCTGGTGTTGCACACGTCCATAAGCCACGGTAACCACATTCAGGTGAGCTGTTCGCTTAGCTCCCACCTAAGTGGTATAACAAATATAAAATAAGTACAACCACAATATAAAATAAGTGCAACCACAATAATAAGTACAACCACAATATGGTTGTACTTATTTTATATTTGTTATACCACTTAGGTGGGAGCTAAGGTAACAGCTCAGTGAGGTTACCGTGGCCTAGGGACGTGTGCAACACCAGAAGCGTCATACTCGTTCTGTAGGAACCTTATGCATATGCATCGTCCAGGGAAAAAGATTTAGGTATCTTTCGCCTTCGACACTGTTAAAAAGAACTAACGTTTTGGACATGCTGCAACGTCCTTAGGGATGGTACTGAAAAAAGTACGGATCCTACCTACCTACCTTACCAATGCCGATAATGTGCGTCAGCTCTAAGTAGGTAGGTACTTCATTAAGTTTGTGCGATGTAGGTCCACGATATCTTCCAAATGTATTCGAAAGCCAAAAAACACGCCGTATAAGGAACAACCGGTCGTCTTGCGCGCCAAAAATGGATGCATGTAACATGTTAAGAGCTTTATGCGTAAATTCTGTGTATCATGGTGTATCGTAATTAATTTTAACAAAGTTCAACTGTTGCATTTTAATTCTTATCTGTTGTTGTCTACTTGACCTATTGGGTTACTGCTTGGGTAATTTTGGTGACCTGCGGTCGCGGTGCAATAAAATGGTCGGTGTTAAATAATGAAAGTTCATAAATGTTATAACTTACTGCCATCACATTGGTAATAATAATAAACATTTTATGAAATTCTTTACGAAAAAAAAATAGACACATAAGAAGTGTAGATAGACTAACTTGTTTTATAGATTCTAGAATGGCGATAAACATGCTTACTTTTATTTGTAAATACAAATTCGCATACATTATACATACATACACTAAAATCAATGTTATTTGCATTGTCCTCGGTTCATATTCATAGGTACACACAAATAATTGTACATAGCGAGAATCGAACCTGCGTACTCCAACTTTAACTTTACCAGTTTAGGCTTCGCGGTAACTCACAGAGGTCAGCTAATAGAATCCACTTGTCTATGTCTATGTCTATAAATTCATACGTTTTTCTGAAAGATAAATTAAGTAATACCTCTATCTCTTTCTTAAAGGACATTGCTACGCGACCAAAAATCAAACACCACATCATTCTGGAGTGAAATTCGACGATGTCCTTTACAGAGTAGAATGAGAACGACCTACAGGTTAGGTTATCTTAAAAACAAATATTGCCAAAGTTCGATTTACTGTATTGCAACCTTTTTAATCGGTTGCCATAAACATCTTCGTCGATAAACATCATATTTTTTAAAAAGAAATCCCTTCCTTTTTGTGTAAGTTAAGTGCATGGTTACAAATGGCATTTTTCGACACTTGATATCTTGTTTTCATAACTTAGGTCATAATCAACATAATAATAGGTCTTTACATATGAAATTGCCGAAATTTTCTTACAGATTTATGAGTTCGTTATTCTTGTAAAATTAATAGCTATTTCTATTATTTATATTTTGTTTTTGAAAGTTAATTTCAAGATTTTACAACTCTGTATTAAATTTTGCCTTTATTATGCGCTTCTCACTTTTCAAAAATGTTAAAAGTTGCTGTTTGCCTAATATTGTCTCATTCATACACAAAAAAATAATCAAAAAAATTGGATTTGTTATTCCTAAAAATACAAAAATGTTAGAAGGTAAGTACTTAAAAAAGCGGGTTTCCTCCAATTTCTTCAAACAAAACGGCAATTTCATGCGTAATGACCTAATATCATAGCTAGGTACCTATTATAATAATAATAAGTTTATGTTTTATAAGTTTAAGTTTATGTTTAGGTTTATATATTTTGTTCTTTTTTTTTATTCCTGCGGCCGGCCAGCAGTGAGGCTGTCAAAAAAATACTTAATATCTATACGATAGGTATGTATTATAGTTATTCCCGAGAGTATTGGTATAGACTAGCAGTGATGTGCATAGACTATTTCATTGGGGTATACGGTCCCACTAAAGCTCATATCTGATATGGGTAGGGTATATACCTAGAGTCTTTTTGACTCTATAGAATGTAGGTACAACTGTAATATTCAACAGAACTTCGTAATTATTATGCGCTACAATGTGAAAAATATATTTTTAGGTGCCTTAGTACCTTGTCTTGTCTTATGTCATACAAACAGACATGATAATTATATTCATGTCAGACTGTCTGGCTTTTTCCATTTTTGTATTAAATAAATAATTCATATGGGATTTTAATATGTCCATCTTATGCTGCGTCTACATTTTCTTAACATTTTGCCGTGACCGAGTAAGAAGTGTGTGTCTGTCTGTCGCGTCGCGTATCCAGCTGCGTGATAGCTGAGCTTAAATGAAACCATCGATCGACTGGTGGCCGTGTCAGCTCAACTCTAGTTTGTGTGCCCATGTGCTACAAGTTGTTACGTCCAAACTCAACGTCATGTCTTGATGCCGCTCCGCGCTGTCCGGTTCGCTGTTAATGTCACAAATCTGGACGCACCTTTAGAGAACGAGTTTTTCAAAAGATGATCACTTTGGAGTCTCCGGCGTATTGGAATTTTGGAGGAGGATAATCGTGTAAAAGAGATTTTCCTTTTCACTGCAGTCGGGTAAAAATTCACAGCAATTTTTTTAAGGGTCCCGTACCTACCTCAAGCGGAATAAGCGAATATCTTATAGGAACAGTTCCTTCAAGATCTTTTTTCTCAGGAATGCCCGAATAAACTAATCTTCTAATTCAACGAAATTAAAATGTAATGTGTTATGTAGTATAAGTTCATTCCTCAATCCAGTTCTGAACAGAACCCTCAGTACGCAAGCCCGACTCGCACTTGACCGGCTTTTTATCCTCAAAATTAAAGCTAAATAACAAAGTTGGAGGTCCACGAAAGTGACATAACATAACGACCTTACCACATTTACGGTCAAATTACCACACAAGGAGTGATTTTATCACAATTTTAACATGTTATAACAACAATAGACAGTTTAGTGCTACCATATTGAGACACTAACTTTTTAAAAGCACAGATACAAACTGAAAAAGTATAAAAGCACCTAATATGGCGGAGTCACGTATTGTTGCCGCCAAAATAAAGTGGAGATGAAATCTGTGTATGGTGTAACTGTCTGGCGCCGGTGGTACTGTATTGTACCACCACTGAAAGTAACGAGTTGGACCTCAAAATACTGGGGCACTTTTCTACTAATTGTCAATCATTGTCAAACCACTGAGATTGCAAGCAAAATGTCATTGAATTTTATGCTGTTAAAGTCGAGAATTAATTGGCATTGTGTAGAGTAAAGGAAATGATATAAGTAATGAACTCTTTTTATGTTAAAGCAGAAAGTTCAACGGTAAATTAATGACAGTTTTGTAATCTTAGTGGTTTGACTGTGGTTGACAATTAGTAGAATTGGGGTTCTGGATTCGCGTAGTGTATAAAATGGTCTCACTACATTCGATCTTCGGGGGACACACGTCGTGTACTGTACACAGGGGGGGGGGGGGGGGGGGGTAAAAATTACAGTACAATGAAGCTATTAGATAAAATATCTACTTGTTAACGTAATTAAGGTTAGGCTACTACTTGCAGGAATTAACTTATTTTTTTATAAATAAACAAGCCACCGATAGTTTATTTTATTAACGCTATCTATCACTTAGGCTGTCAAAGGTTTATAGATCTTATAGGATGTCCACGAACTTTTGGAGCCCACTCTACCGAACTACCTACGTGCGCACTACCAAAAACATTAACTTTGGTTAGCGCAGTTTAGAAAAAAACTTAGGTATCTATAAGTATATTAAAGTCTACTCCTAGATTAGAAGTCTCTAGAATTC
Source organism: Pelosia muscerda (assembly GCA_963691645.1). Classification (NCBI taxonomy): domain Eukaryota; kingdom Metazoa; phylum Arthropoda; class Insecta; order Lepidoptera; family Erebidae; genus Pelosia; species Pelosia muscerda. The sequence goes on along the minus strand of OY829109.1, from coordinate 14,414,840 downwards.
GAAAACGTAAGTAAAAATTATCCAATGTTCATACAGTTCGTAGTTGCAGGAGGCTCGGAGGTATCAGTTCGCGTGATTCATACCTCAGAGGTCAGGATTACCAGTTCGAGAGAAATGAATGACTTGCCGTCGTATTTCAAGCGATTACGTGCAGCCCTACTGTTTATTAACTATATTGTTTGAATAAATATACAATATAAATGTTATGCTTCAAATAAATATGAATAATATATTGAAATTGCTAAATCTTTGTAACTATGTTTGTGATTAATAGCACGAATAGAATTGCAGTGAGTAGGCAACATCGAAATAAGCTTCTGTCAAATGTTTTGCAAAGAAGTAATATCACTGTTTGTCATCCTTATCATCCTCACAGTTCCTATTTTCGAGTTGGAGGGCACGTAGTAGGCCTTCCCGAAGAGCGATACCTATGCTCGGGCCCTCTCCGTGAGTAGCGGCGCTGCCGTGAATCAAATTACTACACCACGATGGCAACTCAAGGAAATGTCGTCGACTGGTTGCATTTAAAGCCGAGACTATGGTCTACTCTCCAACTCTTTAGAGATGGGAAACCCTGCTTTTTACTGGCTATATTTAGGGCTCAACTTCGATTTACGCTCAGTGTAAATATATGTGAATATGGCTATTTGCACTGGACGTGTCTCGGAAAGCACGTTAAGCCATTAGCCCCGATTGTCATATTATGAACATCTATGACAAAAACCCGGGAACACGGACTCCGAGATGACAATTCTGGATGCAGCATGGATTAACGCAAGGATGGTAATGAGTAGGTATGATAGAGAGGACATAGTAAGCCTTCCTAAAGAGCGAAACTTAAGCAGTAGCACTAGCATAAACTCCTATCGAATTTGTTAATGTAAAGGTTTCGAGAGAACGGAGCATTGTGATTGGCAGTCTGCCTCTTGTGAACCTGTGTGCGTGTGTAGTCCGCCAATCGCAACGCTCCGTTCTGTCGATAATTTTACATTACGAATTCGATAGTATTTCGTGCTAAGGCTACTTGGGCCCTCTCCGTGAATAGTCGCGCTGCCGTGAAACTAATTACTACATCATGATGGCAACTCAAAAATGCCGTCGATGCGACAGAGGAAGAATTAGGTACTTTTAAGTTCCCAAGTCTAAATTTTGATTGCGAAACAACATCCGCCACGAAACGATCTATTGTGCCACGTGCCCATCCCAGTTTACGTCGTAGTCAGTCGAACCAGATTTAAAATAAATTACTATTTTATCACATTGCTATACACATATATCTTACTAGTTTATGCCCGCGGTTCTACTTGCTGAACAGGGTGTTAGGGAAACGCTTTCCAAGCCGAAGATATATAGTATAACTCCGGGTACACTACATATTGGCACTAAAAAAAATACGGAAATTTAATTTCCGCTATTAATGCTGAATGAAACAAAAAATTCATGAAATAAACATGAACTCGCAAGATGGCGCCACTCGTTTTCAGCAGTAACGGTTTTGTTATGAAATTTTTGTTTCATTTAGCTTTACTGATACGATGGACAGTAAACGATGCGAAAAAAATTACTTTGTCATAATTTTTTTCAAGCCAATGTTGTGAACCAGGAGTACTACCAGCGGCCTTCGTCTTCGGGTGTTTCCCTTGCACCCTGTATATACCTACCTAATATATTTATTAAATATCTCCAATGTGACATTATCACTTTACTTTTTGTAATAAGTATATTATATTATAAAAGAACTTTATACAACGCTCCATTCAGTCCGGCGCGTTCTCGATAAATATTAGGTGTGGGTAATTTAGGACAATATTGAAGTCTAGAGCAGCGTTTAGCATTAAATATCTGTTCGATGTTGAGACAAACATGCATTCAAATTGATTCCAAGAAGTCCGTACCACAGTTTTCATGAATGAGTTTTAGACAACTTGCAAAAAAAAACTGCAGTTTCGTCATCTTCATTTCCACCAATCCCGCGCCAGCCATCTTGTAAATGCTTTTAGAGAGTTGCTGATTGGTTGTTACTACGCGGTAACTCAAGTTTTGATAACTCGTGTTTCTTTTGAGTTGCGTATTGTAACAATTAAGAGGCTTATTGTGTGCAAAAAAGTTGAGGAAGAAACTTGATCACTGTTTAAAAAATAAATCCAAAATTCTAGAATCACTTAATAAAGGAAAAATATGGATCCTACCAATCTTCAAAGTTACAGATAAAAATAATTATTTTAAATAAAGTTTCTCGGGTAGTTAACAACTAGTGGTATATAACATTATGCTGTGCTTAAAAGGTGCGGAAACAGGAATTAAATAGCACACAGTTTGTGATGTGATTCAAACGAAGAACGAAGAATAAACTACATCAGGAGAAGAAGTAGGTTGTGATCATGATGTCATGTATTGATTCAATAATTCTAGAAATAAATGTGTATACCTACTTACTGATGATTTTCAATCTTATTCAATAAATAGATATGTCACAAAGGTCAGTTAATTATTATGTTAGTTTATTCTCCTTGTCACTAACATATTATAGCTTCTTGCTTGTCAACATGTAATGTATGATTCATAACTATGATAAACGACATGTACCTAGTGTACAGAACTTAAGAGCGAGACTCAACTCGCCCTTGACCAAGTTTTTTTTTTTAATTTTAATATTAACTGTAGTTAAGCGTTAAGAATTAATCGCAGTACGGAAACATCTAATCGATTCCTTCGCCTTTTTCTCGAGCATTACGTGCTCGCGGAAAGAGACGTTGACATTCTACTTGCCATACCGCCGCATTATAGCTGTGAACAAGGTGCTGAGCGAGAGGACTCCCACCCCAAGGGCCGCAACAGGGCCTTTTTACACCAAAGTCGGTGGAGGTGATTATGTCGGACTCGATCCGACCAAAATGCATGCCATCTATGGATCCATGGTTGCCGAAGGTGAGATAATACAAGACATATCTCTCGCACCCTGGCACACCCGGGGACATCTCTTTGAGAGTGTTTGAGAATTGTAGGAACACATTAGGGGAAGAGGGTGTCTTCATCTAGCCCCCGAATATTACGATATGCTCGGGCTCCGCACCATCGTTGTGGACAAGGTGCGGAGCGAGAGGACTCCTACTCCGGGGGCCGCCACAGGACCTGGTTCTTCTTTTACCAATTCTGTACCACTAGTTTGTACCTTTGTACCAACTACTTTGTACCTTCGCGCCCTTAGGCACGTGCCTACCTTCTTTATAATAATCTGCCACTGACTATATCTCGGTCTTACAATTTTCTGTCCAAATTTTGGAAATGAATGTGTACAGTTTGATTTGGCCTGTGGGGAAAGGAGCAAAAGATGCTTGCTTTGGTTTTGTAGAGCGTTGTCTCTATCGAAAATCGCTATAGCGCTTCAATATATTCCTAGAGTAGTTAAAACCGGAGATATGATGAAAATAAAATCATCCGTGTAGTGATGAAAAAAGAATATTACCACCCCATCTCATTCAAAGAGTGTAAGAGGCGACTAACGGAAAATACAGACGATATCACTGCGAGAGAAGAAAAATTCGACAAGGCCAGAGTGTAAACAGTAGGCCAAAGCCTCCAATATTGGGAAAGGCCTGTGTCCAGCAGTGGACTGCGATAGACTATTTGATTGGTTGATTGAATATTATAAATGTGAAAGTTTGTTAAGATATTTGGATGAGTATCATTCAATCACGCACGATCTCGCAGAATTTGGTACATCACATTCGTCAATAACTATAATAAGTATATTTTCTCCGTGGAATGAATTTACCTGTGGGGGCGGGGCCAGAATTCCATATAGACGAAGCCGCGAGCACTGGTATTTTATAAAAATAAAAAGGTTTTAACTCCTCTATAAAGGTAAACTGTCAATCAAATGTGATAGAGATGGCAGTCGAAAGCCGATGAAGATTGAATAATATGTTGTTCGTAAAATATAACAGAAACACATGAGCAAGTAGATCGTAGTTGCGTTTCTAGGTGTGATATCAAGCGAAGTAATTTTGTTGCTTTATATGGGGTGGCGAGCATTGACAAGCCAGTCATTTGATTTGAATTTTAATGTAATGTTTGTACACAGCTCGCTGCGTTTATTGGACGAATGGTTCTTAGCTCTAACTATATTATGTCAAATAAATTGTCTGTCTTGTACAATAACTTCTATATTTACCTACCAACTAGAAGACTAGCTATATGGGACAAAAAATTAGTATTACGAAAGACTATTGCTTTAAGTACCAGTAACAATTTTTTTTTATTTAAACTTTTTGCACTGAATGTAAAAATAATGTACAAAGAGCGGACTTAATGCCATGGCCATTTTCTACCAGTCAACCTGTGCTACTTGTGACTGTCGCTCTATCCATGTCTGTACCAAATTTAATAAGAAGATAAACAATCAGACAGACAGATCGACATTTACTTTTTCATTTATAATATTAGGTAGTAAGTACTGCTATGTAGGTAGGTATGATATACGTAATAATCAAACAATTAGTTAAATAAAAAAATGTTTTCTTCATTCTCCTCTTGAAAAAACCGGTTGCTAATCGGTTTTTAACCGGTTCTTGCTCATTAATGTACCTAAACCTCTAACTGTCATACAGATGAAGTTGGCATGTTTTAACAAACTTCAGCGTTCAATTCCAAATTCAAAAGTCAGAATTCATTCCCACCTTTAATTAGGAACCACAGATAATCTTTATCTAATTCTCTATATCTCTACAATCTAATTAATTTAATTTGAAGTCTAAGCTCGTGTGCAGTTTTTTTAATAAACACATTACTTACTCGTTTTAGTTTTTATTTATTCTCATAATTGGTTCAGCTCTATGGTTCGATAAGTGCATCTCCCAGCACAGAAAAATGTTTTTATACATTTTTATGTTTTATGACGAAATTAATTTTATCTGTGCGTTGTACTGTTTGTTGCGAGTATTTATCTCGTCCTATCTAACCAGCGAAAACCAAAAATCATTGTCATAAACCGTTTTATTTGCACCGGTTAGCAAAATTCCGAACCTCTAACTGTCCTATAGATGACGTCAGCATGTTTTAACAAATTTCTGCGTTCAATTCCAAATTTAAAAGACAGAATTCATTCCCGCCTTTAATAACCAACCACAGATAATCTTCATCAAATTCTCTATATCTCTTCAATCTAATTTATTTGATGATGATTCCTCCAAACCGTTTTCGTCTACGTCGCGGCGACATCTTTTCATGTTTGACTTGTTGATGCACTTACTAGTAGCTTATGTACCCAATTTTGGTAATGTCATAAACGTAATATTATGTCAATCTCATATATTGATTATTGTATTCTATCCTACTTTCGTTGGCAGTAGGTAGGTAAACAGTAGGGAAACTGGGGACACTTGATCCCTATGGGAGACAAGGTACACCAATATTTTTTGAATTACTAAGTGTATTAGAGTATTTTTTAGTGTGGCAACACTAAGTAAACATTATTACCCTTAGTGTTACCACATTAAAAATAGTCTAATACGCTTAGTAATTCCAAAAATATTGGTGTACCTTGTCTCCCATAGGGATCAAGTGTCCCCAGTTTTCCCTACATAGAAACTCTATTCAACTCCTGAGGCGTATGAAGTATCAGCTGTACAGTTCCTAAAGTGTTGGTTTCGAAAGGTCATGGGCAAGGGTTGGAACCCTGACTATGATCAGATCAGTATTTTAATTCCAGGAATAGGTGAGCGGAGTCGAACGCATTAGGCATGTAGGTAAACGTCGTGATATATCTTTTCTATTAATAAGTTGGCTTCCATGATATTTTTGGATTGACAATGTTCTCTCAGTTAGGGGTAGAGCGAGTGCTATAAAAGGAGTTTTACACAAGTACCTACTTTTATTTTGGTCTAAATATTCAAATCAGGAATTTGTAGTAATATTGTGGTATGGCAAAAGAACACAGATATTTTACTGAAAGAAGACTTTATTTGAATTTAAAAAAACATTTGAACTGCATTCATACTTCTAGTGTTCGGGTTCGATTTACGGTTCACCGAGGTGATTATTAAAAATGTATGAATGCAGTTGAAATTGTTTTTAAAATTTAAATAAAATCTTCTTCAAGACTATACCCTTGTACCATAAAGTACTACCTACTATTTCGCTGCTGGAAAACCGAATGAAATACGGTTCTCAATGGTGGCTCAGCGGTAATCACCAAAACTTTACACTTGTGCCATGAAGGACTACCTAACATAATATTTCGGACTGCAATTCCTGCAACTCGCATAGGTATGTGCCAACCACAAAAGTTGACATTCTCATAAATCGTATGAGTTTGTCCAGTGATTATAGTTAGACTATATTGTACTGTAATCAGTCAATACCATTATCCACGAGAATTAGATCAAATTGAATTGCGTAAGATCAGTTAATTGGCGAGACACCCGACGCACAGGCGCCGTTAATTGGCTAAGAAAAACTTGATGAAAAGGTTTTAGTTTTAAAATATATACCTACGCTATTTACACGTCTATATATGATTGTGTTGCGGAGTTCACTTTCCCTACCTGACATTCAATTTTAGTTCCTATTATTAGTGGCTCCGCCTGCGTGAAATAAGTACTGCTAGAGGGCCCCTGTTCGCAATCTCTTGATGCACAGAAACCATATTTCCATAAGTGACAACGACGGTAAAACTGGGGAAGTACCTGAGCCCTACACTACCGCGCCTAATAATAAATAACCTTGTGTTGTGTTTCCGGCGGTGAGTAGGGTTCCTAGAGCTCACTGGAGACGTTTTGTGTTGTCGGTGGTAAGACTGAGAAACCCTTCTTTGTCTTCTGCACTGGCAGCACAGTGACACTCTTAACCTTCTCCCCTCCGCCCTTACCCTTCCCCCCTCTTCTCAATATGGTTGGCAGTACAAATGTGACGCCCAGGTGTTGCAAACGTCTATAGGCCACAGTAACCACTTTCCATCATTTGGGCTGCATGCTTGTCGGCCACCTAAGTGGTATAAAAATAATGTACATTTCAAAAACTACCACAGTTGAGATTTTTAGTTTTTGTAATTATTTATCTCATGCTACTTATCTTACCTGATGTTTTAATTTTCTTATATACCTATTTACCTGCCTTCATATTGTAGGTTCGGCATAGTCTGCACACATAAAGTAAACTCATAATGAACCAATTTTCTGTGGTTACAAACCGTAAACGATTTAGTAGTCAAACCGAATAATATTTTCTATTTGAGTTATTTTACTGCAGCATATTTAATTACATACAATAAATGTTTAAAGCATTCGAGTTAAGATATTTGGATTCTGTATTTGGTGTAGTTGGGTAACATATTAAATAACATAACATAACATAAACTGACGCCTTAATCCCCGAAGGGGTAGGCAGAGGTGCTAGCATCCATATTTCGCAAGTTTATGTTTAGGTCTCAATGTTATAGGTGGCGAGCCTATTGCCATTAACCGGGCACTTATAAACCTGCGATAAATACACACATAACTTCGAAAAGTCATTGGTGTGTGCCATAAAACCTGGGATCGAACCCGATACCTCGTCTCAGCAGTCCATTATCCATACCACTAGGCCGCCGTGGTTATGTGTACTTATATTTATATAGTTATCGTGAGGGGTTTTGGCGGCAAACCCCGAATACCGAATCGCGATATTATTTCATCTTTTGAAATTTGGCGTTTTTATTTTAAGTAAAAAACGTTCTAAAATTATATAGTAACTTGTAGAGGGAATCAAAGGATATAATGAACTCTTACTCATTTAATTTTGAACTAGGTATAAGTTTTTTTAATTTATGGCATGTCGAGTAGACTCCACCTTGCCTGATGGTAAGCTGAAGGCAAAGTTTCAGGCAAGCGGGTCGCCATTACAAACACGTACAGTATTACAACGGTGGCATTCAGCTTGACGGCTTCATCAGTTGTTTTTCACGCCCCGCTTAAAGGACCCGGGACTGTAAGAAGAAGGAAACACGTGCGCCGGCATGGAATTCCAAGACTTAATGGTGCGGCAGAGAAAAGACTCACCGAACCGCCGGGTTCTTGATGGTATATTCTGCACTGTATGCTGTATGCGGGTGAGATCTAAGCACTGCACGCGTTGTCCTGTGTAGGAAAGGAGAGGGCGGGATTAATTGGAAGAGCTCATCAGAACATTCACCATTATGGGGTAGTACGATGGCAGAGGAGCGAATATAGACTGCTATCCTCAAAAGACACCCAATGAACGTACCTACATCGCATAAAAAGTAAGTATGTACATTTTATGAAGTCACTGGGCTCAAGATATATGTCGATGGGAATAAGCCGCTATGAACGAACTAATTGTAACAATCAATAGCGAGACTTTCATCAATCAAGCTATAATTATTTAATTGGGATCAACTGTAGCTGCGAATGGTATAATGTCACCGACATGAGAATTGGGACGGAACTGTCTCAAAGGTGACATATAACATAATAATTGTTATTTATCTTTATGGACTAATAGTTAGATCACTAGACTATCTAGTCAGACTAGACAGACTAGTAGATTGATGATACGTCCATTTCGATTCGATGCATGGATAGACTGCAGCAGAATATATTCCCGAGGACACCAAAAGTCTCGAACCTCTACAGCTACGCTCCGCGAAGCCTGTGAAGCCCCCAGTAAGCGTCTGCGTTTCTGGGCGGAGCTGGGCTGGCTGCTCTAGCCAGTAACCCTGCACGCACAATGGCCCAAAGAGGTGCGGAAAAAGGAGTCCCAATACGAATACGATACCTCTACAGCTACGTAAAGATGTACCTAGCCTCATTGGCAGTCTTCTATCGTAGCCGATACCATGTTGGGTGAGTGTTCTGATGTATGAGTACCATGGTGTTCTGATGAAATCTGGTCCCACATTTTCCCTTCCTACACAGGACAACGCGCACATGACTTAGATGTCACCCACATACGGTACAAACAATTCCACCAAGAACCAAGCGGTTCGGCGACTCTTTTGTATGTCGCTCCATTAAGTGAAATGCTCTGCCAGCACACGTGTTTGCTTCATCTTACAGTCTCAGGTACTTAAAGGGAGGGGGGGGGACAACAACTGTCGAGGCCGTCACGGTGGAGACCGCCGCCGCGCCGTTGCAGGGATAGCACCAGTTACGGCGGCCATCATGTTCTGGACTGCGCCTCTGCTTACCATTAGGCGTGATGCAGTCAACTTGCCGACCTAAAAACTTTTGGAAATCCAAAACTGGAAGACGTCCATTTCATTGTCTTTCATTTTTCACATTCACGAAACGATTTCCCGGGTCCACGTTTCGTCAATGGCTACCTTTTTTATTTATGTTTGTGAAAATCAAATTTTACAAGATGTGATCTTACAAAATGAATTTAGTGGTTAAGGAATCGGTCTTACGATCGGGAGAGCCGAGAGGGTTAACAACCCTACTCCCAACATTGGGGGAGGCATTTGACTGCGACAGACTAATTGGTAGATTGAACTATCTTAAAATTTATTATTAAGTAAGCGATAATATAGTTTAATGAGAGGTCAATCTTTTCCATACTTTATTGATTTACAGGTACTTATTAACAAAAATTAAATGAGATTCTACAGCACAATTATGTCTTAATAAATGTGTAGTTAATTAAAAAGAAATCTTTTCATCGAAATATAGCCGGTTAATAAGTACTTAAGTAATCTTGAAGGTATTCAGGCGACCTTTTCGTATGCACCTAAAGCACAATACTTCAATTATTATTTATTTAATGTTTTTGAATTAAGATTTTTCGTGTGTAACCTACACATACCTACCTATGAACATTGTTGTGGGTTCCTGAACGACCTGTCAGGTTGACAGAAGACGGTGCGCGGGAATATACCTATAGTTATCACAAAATAAAAGGCCCGTTTTGACAGTTCGCGCCCATGAAGTTCTCAGTTTTTACCAATTGAAATGTTATGTAGGTTATTACATTTTTCATAGATAGGTACCGCCCACTTGGCTTAGTGCTGTGCATAACGATTTTTATTACGTTGTCCACAGACTATTAATAATCAATGAAGGAAAAAAATATCGAGTAAGATATGTTTTTCAAGCCCGATTTTTATTTATTTAAACTAGTGTTTAGACCGAAATTAATTACTGAACTTCACTACGTAGTGATCTTTTACTGAAAATTATGAGCTTGGAGCTTAAAGCAGTAAATAATGGCAGCATAGATTCCTATAGAATGACGTGTCTCTGATCAAGAGGCATACGCGTGTCTTCGCCCGTCTTGTGAAGTTGACTATGCGCCGGTTACGTTTGGTTTTGTTGATTTTTGGGTTATTTTTGACTTAGATATGAGACGAAGAGTCGAGTTGTCTCGGCATGTCCGAATTCTACCGAATTCGAATACTGCCGATGCTCCAGTAAAGGCACACATAGATATGATTTGTACACTGTATAGTATGGCATGGCACCACCGTTTCTGCGGATCTCCCTGTTTGGCGGGTCGCCTCGCGCCGTCCCCACTGGTCCCATTTGTACCATTACCTCTGCCCGGCTATGCACTTGCTAACCCCTGAACGCAATGCAACCGAGGTTGGATTTTTCTATGAAGGCTTTTCCGCATATAATGCATGGTGGTTATTTTTATTTTAACAAATTCGTGCCATCAAATTTCTACAACCAGATTCTTGATGTTCTTGATATTCCTGTTGTTTTTGTGATTGAGTGAATGTTATTATAACAAAAATATGAAATAAAAGCAAATTGACCTTTCATAATACTGTATCATTTTATAATACCTACATTATCAAAGATTAAGCTAATTTTTTTAAAAAGAACTTTAAACCAATGTACTTTATAAACATATTCAAATCGATAAAATCCCCATGCAAACTGGATTCGATTAATCGTGAGTATCGAGTACCGAGTCGTTTTGTTACATCACTAGTTATGCCATTAAGGCATATGCCAAAACGGGCCTTTTATTTTGTGATTAGTATAGTAGGTATAGGTATAGGTGTAGTATATAGGTATATGCACGGATATCTGTGTGTGTATATATATGTAAGTAGAATGGAAATATTACAAACACAGTTTCATGCTTTCATGTCAATTAGCTTTACTTGTATCAAAACTGTTAACTAAGGAAGTGAAAAAATAACTACATTCGCGTAACCAGTCGACAGAATCCAACAACAAAAAACAGTACGTATCAAATATATCATTAAAACTCGGGAAAATATGATAAATTACCAATGAACGAGTGTTCTCAGTTGCTACGTTTGTTTTTGCTGAGATTTTTCGAATTGAAACTAATTCTGCAAAGTAAACTTTATCAAGTGCGTTTGCAAAGCAACCTGCAAATTGAATTTAAACTTTAAGATGGTAATATTAAGGTTGTACGTAGTTTTATTGGATGTGTTAAGTTAAGCCCATCCTTCAACCAATTAGTGCAAACACTAGCTCCAGCATCAATGTGCAAAGGTTCTAACTCAGTCCTATCATTTTTTTGTGCGGTTAACAAACTCATGAATGAAACGGTGTGGAACGCGTTTGCGAGACTTGTTTTAGTTACTTATCTTTTTTAATACTTATACTTTTATACATGCAGTCATTATTGTTGTGTTCTTAGCAACACTAAAAATTTTAAATGAGCTTGGATTTTATTTCAGACTAGACCCTGCTTCGCCCGTGATATGTTTAAACCGCTCGACCAATTTTCTGCAAACTTCACATAAACCAAACAAAGCTGAAAATTTGATTAGGATAGGTGAGCCCGATCTTGAGGTATAAAATTACAACGAAAAGTGGCATTGATTTTTATATGTTATTTTTATATATTTGATTAGGCATGGTTTTTAAGATTTCGATCCCCGCTCAGTGAAAATATTTGTATGATGAATATATTATTCGCACTGGTCTGGTCGGGCCTCGGGGAGCACGTTAAGCTGTCGGTCCCGGTTTTCATACGACCTCCTATGGACTGCCATAGGAGGTCGAATGACAACCGGGACCGACGACTGTGTTACGGGTAGTTGGAGCAATCAAAAGTCCGACTAGCCTAACTGCAGAACTTCGACATCACTAATTTGGTTGTAGGGGTCCGATGACAGTCGCTCGTGCCACGCATCTGAAACTTATTCTGGGCTGTCTATATCTGTCTGATGTTAAACAGCCATATTTCTTAGTCGCCGCAAGTGGAGAGAAGTGGTCCAAATTTCTACTCTGCTAAGAAACGCATGTTCTCGTTTCTGTATCAACTTAGGTTCAAATTATATGACGGTAACTATAGTGAGTGAGTAATGATCGATGATATATGACCTAATTGATATGTTTATACTCGCCTAATATTACTTGAAGTAGGTTAAGTTATTCGTTGTTTGATCACGAATGTTTGTTTTATTTTTATAGATAGGGTCGCTTCTTAAATCTTAATCTCACTTGCAAGATATTAAGAAAACTATTTTATTGTGAATCATAGCTGATGCAATAATAATACTTACAGAATACAATATATTATTTTTTCTGTGATACAATAATAATACATAACACACATGTGTAGGTAACACAGAAAATTTAAAGAAAAAAAATCAGACCGGCAGGCGGCGTTCACATTGATTGATTAAAGTTTAAAGTTCGTATACTTATTTGTCGTTATTTCTATAATTGTAACAACTCAAGTATCGCAGGATCAAACAACTATTAATAAATATTAATAATAAAATATGAGAGAAAAAGAAGAATCACAAAGGACACTACAAATGAAATATACAAACCGCAACCGCAATTTGTTCGGATGGCGCCAAAAATTAGATTAGGTACCTACTTCATTTCTATTTTAATCCCCTTCAGACCATTGAGATGTAAATATTTACGACATTTATCAAATAACTAGCTGACCCGCGCAACTTCATCAGCGTCATCCCGTTTTTGCAACATTTGTTCCACTTCTGCTCAACTCCAGTTGGCTGTAATGTGATGTTAGACTGATTGAAGAGGAAGGTTTATACATATATTACAAAATTCTTCTATTACATCTCTATTACAAAATCTCTATTACAAAATCTATCTATTACAAAAATCCGCATCAAAATCCGTTGCCTACTTTTAAAGATTTAAGCATACATTGGGATATAGGGACAGAGAAAGCAATTTTGTTTTATACTGTGTACTGACATAGCGATATTTAACCTAAGCATAACTTTGGTTCAAGTTCGGTTATAAAGAGCGCATATACGATAATGATAAGATTTTTTTGTAAATTAGGCATATAATTATGCAGGAACATCTAACCCAACTAATAGAACCAACCAACCGTTGGATGCAGACCGCTTCCAACCGAGTGATTGAAGATTGGTGATTGAACCGGTAGGATTGAAGATCGATGGGGAGGCCATAGTTCAACAGTGGACGCCCTATGGCTGAAGTGACGATGAAAGATGTAGTTCTGTGTGCCGCCAGCAGACAAAGTGGTCTTTCCACTGAAATTACAACACAGAGCCTCTGACTGGGTACCCTACTCACTTAGAAAACGGCGGAAATATAAATAAAGGTTATTATTAACCGCGGTATTCGGTAGCCTCAACACGAAATACTATCGAATTCGTAATGTAAAGGTATCGACAGAACGGAGCATTGCGATTGGCGGGCTGCACACGCACACAGGTTCACAAGAGGCAGACTGGCAATCACAATGCTCCGTTCTCTCGAAACCTTTACATTACGAATTCGATAGGAGTTCATGCTAGTGCTACTGTAGAGCAGAGGTACTTCCCCAGTCGAACTGCTCAATTTGTGTCATCATGTCCTACCCACATGTTTTTCTAATTCTATTCCATTCTAGGAAAAGACGTCAAACTCGAACTCGAAAACTCCATTGATGTATAAGGGGGGGGGATGGGCCCTACCTACAAAACGCTGTGTCCTACCTATGTTCCATTTTTATGAATGGACGTTTTACTACGTTAGTGCTGTGCCTTTTACTATTGCAGAAGTGGTCGATTTACGTATACTAATACGATTGGGTTTACTTATCTTTTAACGTGTATTAACTTAACAAGACCGGTAACATGCTACACTCATGAGATAATATTATAATTCTTATTTTTATTATAATTTATAGATTTCTTACTATTCCAAATGACTTTTATTTTTTAATGAATCATACACGTAAACACAACAAAACACAACCGGAACCGAGATAAATGCAATATTCTCTTGCACTTCATGCATTTGCATTACTTACTAAGAAGTCATGCCGTCACTCACATAAAAACCGTTTTCTAGCTGCTCGTTTCAATTTTCGAAATTAAATATCTTCAAAACTACATATTTGTGTTAAGAAAATTCACTTTAGCAATTCTTTATAATCATTATGGATATTAAATTTCAAATAAGCAGTCATCGGCCCATCGTTCGTCGATAAATCTTTTTCTTGAAGTACGTCACTAGTATGCTAGTTGTAGTAAAAGACTAGAAAAAATTATGAATGACGGGGCGCAAAGCATTCATAAATTTTGGTGACCTTGACACGCTGTCCTTCCTTATAATAGTGCGTTAGGGCCGCCCTGTGGAAAACTCGATTGCGTGATTGAGTCATCTGATTATGATATGCTTTTGAATATAAAAATAAAAACAAATAATGTAGTTTTGAAGAGAACTTGAACACATGTTCACAATGACTTTATCTTGGTTTCATTATTGTCCCTACTCGCGTTTGTTTTTTTTTTATTTGTGGTTTTATAAATTATTTTTGCACGTCGGGTCATGTCGGTTATTTTATCCAAATGTGTGGTCTTCCTAACACTCATCTTATTAAAATATGTATTGAAATATGTGCAGAACATTGACATTAATATATTTTTATTCATTTAAAAATTGTACAAAGCTAAAGGTACATTTCTATGTATGTATTTACAAAAAAAAATGTATATAAGTATGTTTATCCGCATTCTAGAACCCGTAACACAAGCTAGTTAAGCTATGCTTACCATGGGTCTAGATGGCGTTGTGTAGATTGTCCTAGAAAAAAAGAATAACATTGTTTCTCCCCCAAAACTGAGTAGATGGTTTGACTGTGGGATCTAGTCTCCGTTCAATCATCTACAAAAGTATTAGGTAGTACTTGTTACGTAAAACTTAATGATAACTTCATTCCACCATCGTTATGCCAACAGAAATGAAAACAGAGGGTAAGGTAAATCTAGGTCCTTCACTACCACGTTACCGAATTTCAAATGTCAGTGGCACTGACTTGTGACTTTTAGTATGGAAACATTGACGTCACACTGCACTATCTATTTCTGTCAAAGTTGATAATCGTTTATAAAAAAAAAGTTAAAATCGCTATCGATAGGATGGACATGTAAGTCGTAGAAAATGCTTTAAACACAGAACTAATCGCAATTAAGTCCAGTTAAGACGCAGAACCACGTGCTATCCTCTAAAGACAGTCCAAACTCGCCTACTGCGCTTATAGCACCTATTTTAGCACATTTTGGGTCTACCAACGAACCATAGATTAGGTGAACCACAAATTATATGAACCGCAGATTATGTGACAGATTATGTGAACCACAGATTATATGAACTATAAATTATGTGAATCACAGAGTACGTGAATAGACCCAACATTTACAGCTCTTTTACCATTCTTAATTTAAAAAGCTCAGCTATATTTATTCCTGCTGCTTTGTTATCACACTATGCCGCCATCTCGCGCGAACGATTATCTCAAGCCCGTATTTACTTTATATTTACCGTATTTAATAACAATAAAGTATTTTCTCTCACTACTAATTAATTATCAAGCCAAGCGTTGACGATTGAAACTACCATTTAAACATTAGATAGAAATAATGGTTATTAAGCCACTTTATGCCTAAACGATTTCCACATAGAATAAATACCATAAATGGGATGGCTAAACCCCCGCCATCTTTTAGCACAACATGCGTGATCTGTGAGTTGACTCATTATATCGACTGGTTTATGAGGTAGCTTTTGATTTCATTTGTATGTCTTTATTAAGACGGCAGGTATATGTTTGAACCGTGAAACGCTTCGTTATAAACTATTATTAACTTGAACATAAATAGTTTTTTATGGTACGTCAATTTCACTTCACCTCGTATGATTTAAAGCTAAAGGCAAAGTCTCATGAAAGAGGGTCACTATTGCAAACACGTACAGTGCTACAATGGTGGCGCTCAGCGTGACGGCCTCACAGATGTTTTTTCACACCCCGCTTAAAGGACCCCGAACTGTAGGAAGAAGGAAACACGGGCGACGGTAAGGAATTCCTAGACTTAATGGTGCGGCAGAGGAAAGAGTCACCGAACCGCTTGGTTCATGATGGAATATTCTGCACCGTATGCGGGTGACATCTACCTAAGCCATGCACGTGTTGTCCTGTGTGTACTATTGCAGTAACGCCCATATTTCTTTACTAAAAGTCACAAGACACTGTCACTGACTTTTTAAATAATGGTAACGCGGTTTGTGGTGCTACATACGCTAGTAATTTAATGTCTATGGTTTGGGGGGCTTACAGGTGCTGTCTCTAGAATTGCGGTGCATAGGTACATACATTGACGGCGAACCTTAATTTGAAAACGAAAGGAATTCTTAATTTAAAAAGTACGTTACTCAATATACCCATACCCATTGAGTATTATTATTACGAGTTACCAAATTTAAACTTCGAATACAAGCAAGTAAAGGTGATTTCACCCTAAAATTACATACAATCTTTAATGAATCGTCAATCAGCTACTGAAGTTCGAACTTTAGTGCGTTGTCACTACTTTCGAAAGGTTGGATTGGATTATACAGGTGACCTAGGTTCAAAAGGTCAGGCAGGCTATAATTTATATTTATTATACCTTTGTTGATGATGTGAACCGTGTCATATCGGTGGACTGTCGATTGAGAATTAAAATTCGCAGTTTTATTTTTTTATATTATTAGCCGGTTTTTATGATTGGTGAAATGTGGTTAACACCTAGACTTACTCCAGAGGGTAATAGTGAAAAGTTTTTACAGTGAGGTTTTTTTTTTATGAAATTTTTGGTTTCATTTACCTTTACTGATATGATGGAGAGTAAACAATGCGAAAAAAAGAAAAAAAATTGGCAGTGCCACATGGAGGAAAAGAACCTTAATTATTGTAGATAGGACATTTTACTAAAAGAAAACTTTATTTTAATTTTAAAAACCGTATGAACTGCATTCCTACATTTTTATAATTGCCTTGTAGAACTGTTAATCGAACCCGGTACTTACTCGAGAAAAAAAATCGGTCTGTAGTTTTATGATACCCATCGGAAGGAATCATCATAAGGGTAATTTTTTTGCTAAATAAATAAGTATCACGTGAGACGCCCTATATAGGCACCTACTTATATCATAAAAAAGGTTTGTTAAGTTATAGGTACTATGATAGTTCTTAGGCCTCTTTCTAAACAGAATAAACACACGCTCACCGTACCTAATACGACTATGTCAGGTGGACTGACCCTATATGAACACAATCTCTATATGTCACTAGCATACAACATATCACACTATTACCTACCTTATTGTTATTCGAATAATGGTTAGTATGCTATAATAGAGAATGTAAATAGATATGTTTTCATTCAACACGTCGTCGTGTGCAAAATCTCACGACCAATAGTTGATATTGTATTTCTTTATAAATGTTAACAAAAATGAGCGCATGTCCATATATAAAATTTTACTAGTAGGTACATAATAGAATTACGTGGAACACGTACTGGCTGGGACTTGCCTTGGAGACGCTGATCGTGGGAATGTAACGGTTCTGTGAAATACCTACTGTAGGTACATCAGACGTTTTTAAACCCCGACGTGAAAACGACGTGTATGTGTGTTTTTTATACCACTTAGGTAGCATACAAGCACGCGGCACACCTGATGGAAAGTGGTTACCTTGGCCTATGGACGTTTGCAACTCTAGGGGCGTCACATTGGAGAAGAGGGAAGGGGAAGGGGTAAGGGGAGAAGGTTAAGAGAGTCTCTGTGCTGTCAGTGCAGAAGACAAAGAAGGGTTTCTCGGTCTTCTCACTGATAATATAAAACCTCTCCAGTGAGCTCTGGCTACCTTACTTACCGCCGGAAACACAACACAAGGTTGCTATTACTCATCGGCCGTATTCTGTAGGGTGGAGGTACCATCGTTTTAGCACTGTTCCCTGTTGTGTACGACGTTTTCAAACCCCGACGTGAAAACGACGTGTGTGTGTGTGTGTTTTTTATACCACTTAGGTAGCATACAAGCACGCGGCACACCTGATGGAAAGTGGTTACCTTGGCCTATGGACGTTTGCAACACTAGGGGCGTCACATTGGAGAAGAGGGAAGGGGTAAAGGAAGAAGGTTAAGAGAGTCTCTGTGCTGTCAGTGCAGAAGACAAAGAAGGGTTTCTCGGTCTTCTCACTGATAATATAAAACCTCTCCAGTGAGCTCTGGCTACCTTACTTACCGCCGGGAACACAACACAAGGTTGCTATTTAATTAGTCGTCGTCGGCCGTATTCTGTAGGGTGGAAGTACTTCCCCAGCACATCACCTTGGGACGTTTCGAACATATCTGAGAGTGCTTCAGTTATAGGTGTATGAATTTTTTTTTTACTTTTTGGAGGTATTTTTTGTGTCGGAGGTTTTAAAATTTTTAATTTTCTTTTTTCTCTCCGTGTTTGGGGTCATTTACTCCATGGTTTGGTTGACTTATAAGTCTTTTTTTGAATCTTTTGAACAATAATTGGCTACAGCTTGCTATAGTAGAGCTATACAGAGGTTTTCGGTGGTACAAGAGTAGGGACCCAGTGAGCAAGGGAGCAGGTGCGACATGGACTGGGGTCGGGCCCCGTATTCGCAAGACTCTTGTGACCGCTCGATATAGCCCCATTTCACCACATTTTCTCTGCAGCGAGCGACCAACTTGCTCAAATGAGGTAGTGGAGACGGCTGTTCACGAGTTTGATCTCTCAGGCACTGGCATCTGGCATCCCGTGTCCTATGCATGCGTTCAAAAATACTCGCATAAACAAGTCTTATTTTTTATAACGTAGTTAACTTTGAAATTACTAGACTGGAATAATTATGGCATATTTTATAACGATTACGAGCATTATCATAAATTATATGCAACTTAAGATGCTCATTATTTTTTAAATCACTTGATTTAAAATAATTTGTCAATTACCATACCAGATCATTGCCCTAATTACTTAAGCTTATGTACTTATTATTAAAACGTCGATAGCTTAGCGGTGGAGGAGTCGGCAATGTTCGCGAGTTCTCGGGTTCGAATTCTGACCATTACACTACCATCGTGAACCCACTCCTAATAGTCCCAATACAAGCCATACAGAATAACTGGAGAGGATAGAGGAAATATGATAATTTAAAAAGGGTGACGTTTCATCCGCAGATGAAATTTTTGCGGATGAAATGTCACCTAAGTCAGTAAATATGGCAGATAATAAGAATTATAATAGTTATAATAATAATAGTTTATTTCATAAAAGTATGTTACAATGAGTCCATCTCTTAGACAACATTTAAACACCAATTTATTATAGAAAGTAAGTATTATAACAGAGACAGAGTGAACGTCAGCGTCTGTGCTAGTATTAAACTGTGTTACAGACATATTTATTATAATTAAGTAAAGGTGGTATAATTTATCGCTCCATAGGTGGCAGACAAGCACACAGCCCACCTGATGGGAAGCGGTCACCGTGGTCTATGAACGTTCGCAACACTCTGTGGAAACGTTCTAAAGACTTTCTTCAAGATCACCATATTGTAGTCTCTTTTGAGAGGACCGCCTGCAGGTGTCGCTGCCTAGTCCCAAGATATAGGGAGGTGCACTTTGGGTTGCCGCAGCAGATCCATTTGTTGATACATTAATTATTCTGGCAATAACAAAATAAAATAAAACACATCATGGCAATAAAATCGTTAGAAATCTACCATAAAAGTGTTGCCTGATAGTAGCTTGCTATACTCTTAATTAGTGTCACTCAATCAGTAACCACGCTTAACAACTATATTACTTATTAATCTTATTCTATTTATTATCATGTCAACTTAATATTTGCTACCTACCTATATTAGGCATATTTAATCCATTTAAATAATAGAGAACGTGATTAGAATGACATTTTGAATGCGGTACTAATGAAAATGGCAGGCTAAACGCACGCATAATTATTATGTTTCTATTGTTTCTTTTCTAGTAAATATTTTATTGAAAGGATTTATTACTTAAGGAAAAAAAAATAACACGATTTTAAGAAAAATAAAACACAAAGAAGTTTAATGGCGTTTCCATACAGCAACACTGCTGCCAGTACTATTTCTTTTTAGTCTGTGAAATTCTAATGTACCAATATAGAATAATACTTATTTTACCTGTAAGAGTTTTTGGCGGGAACGCGAAAAGTGTCATAACGCTCCCGTGTTGCATTTTCTATATTTGGTGTAAATTCGAGTTATTATGTGTAAAAATGGTGGAGTTTTAAACATAACAGCTTAGACAAACCGCACAAGTGTAGGAAAGTGGAATATTGTAGTGAATTGTGATTTTTCGTGTTGGTGTCAAAATCTCCCTTAGAAAAGCTTCTAGTAAAGTCTCCACCGCTATACTGGGGCAACTATCATCCGTCATCGTCATCCATCATCATTAACAATCGTTAAAACTAGATAAGTGAATAAAGTGTTATAAAATAAAATAAGACTTGACATAAAGGTCCTAGTTCCCATGTCATAAAATCCCTTAAAAAAAGCCTTACCTATATCTTGCCCGCCATATTGAATTTCACGCAAGTAAGTAAATTAGGTTATAAAATAAATAAACAATCTAAAGGAAGTCGTTAACATATTTTGGTGTTACAAGTTAATTAATGTACAATATTGAGCGTGAGAAATATGGTACTTTCTCTCCTTGCATGGTTATAATTAACTATAAACAATTTAATAGCCTTGTTTATATTTTGCAATCACCCGTAAATCCAATATTCTCCAATGCAATGTGAATTTTTATTACATACCTACATACATAAAATCACGCCTATTTTCCATGCGTGATCTATGCCTACCCCAAGCATAGATCACGGATCTCCATTTGCAACGATCCCGATATAGATACAGTCAACGCCAAAAGTTGATTAACACAAAAATATTCCAAATCCTTCTTACATTGGAGTGAACGTGCCCACAGAGGTTTAGGTATATAGTTTTAGAATCCCCTAAGGGCAAAGTTCATATATTCCGCGGTTTATTTATAATTTTATAATCGGTTTAACAGTTGTGGTAATCAATAAATTACCATTTGTTAAGCTACTTATGGCGTTGACTGTACAACTCTCACTCACTCGCTTCATTCACTCTCATTCCCTTTTTCATGCATGATCGTCGGTTTATGGTACTCCTGACCTGCCCCTTTTCTAAAACTTCCCCGATTTGGTCCAGGTATGTGCGCATAGGTCTTCCCCTTCCGACGTTACCCTCTACACTCACCTCACCGGTTTCGTTAGTCATCTTTCATCCATTCTCTCAACATGACCGAATTGGTTACTAACATAACATTAACGCACGCCTTTATCCCCGACGTGGTAGGCAGAGGTGCTATATATTATAGCACCCACATTTCGCCAGTTTATGTTTAGGTCCCAATGTAATAGGTGGCAAGAAAATATCGACGTTAGACTGGCAGTTAGAGTGGAAAAAATGGACCCCGGACACCGACCAAAGAGCTTCGGATGCAACCAGGAAAAAATCAATGATTTCATCATCAAATTACGGTTTAGGCTGGATTTTTCCAGTGAATCAACTAAGAACTTCATTTCAATTAAAAACTTTATGAAACTCATGGTATGGTGGTTTAGTTTTAAGTCTTCAAGAAAATTAGAGTCACTTTTAATGAGTCTAATAATGCTTTTGGCGAGGTTTCATGTCGGCAATCACTACATACTCGTAGTATAAAACAAATCTTTTTAACTACTCAACAGATTTTGATGCGGTTTTTTTAATAGATAGAATGGAAGGTTTATACGTAAATATAACATCATGCTACGACCAACAGGTGCGGGGCAGGAATGAAAAATGTTGCAAAAACGGGGTGACGCAGACGAATTTGCGCGGGTCAGCTAGTTGCAAATAAAAATTGTAACCTACCTACCAACAAAGCACTAACTAATACGAAGAATACCTACATCGGTTCTTTGCGAATCCACTCGTCAATTCCTAAGTGAGAATTTCTACGTATAAAATGGTTATAAGCAATGTTTTCTGTCATTAGTTGGCTAATAAATATCTTAAAAGCTCATAAAATGTTCGACACCCAGCGGCGGTTAGGCGATGTTTTTACTCTCATGAAGTGGCTACATACCTACTATAGATAGGTACTTACCTATAGGTACACGGTGATTTTATAGTAGCTTCGGAAAAAGAATATTTTGGTTTACACACAGTTTCGGTAGCAAAATCGACTGGAAGTTTTAATATTGAAAGAAAATAAAAAACTTTATGTATGGCAATAATGTACAGGTGAACAGAAAAATGTATGGGACGTGTAAAAAAATAAAATTTTTCGCCAAATTAGGACTTCCTTACGATTTTACTATCGAAATTGTGCCCAAAATCTTTTTTTCCGAAACCACTATAAAATCAACCGGTATAGATAATAGGGTATCAGTTGTTGTAGAAATAGATACTTTATACCGAGTGGACATTCCACTACACCGCAGTAGCCTAGTGGTACGAGTAATGGACTGCTGAGACGAGGTCTCGGGTTCGATCCCAGGTTTTACTATGGCACACACCAATGACTTTTCGATGCTTTTCTAAGTTATGTGTGTATTTATCGCAGGTTTATAAGTGCCCGGTTAATGGCAATAGCCTCGCCACCTATTACATTGGGACCTAAACATAAACTGGCGAAATGTGGGCGCTAGCACCATTGCCTACCGCTTTAGGGATATAGGACCTCATCTCAGCAGTCCATTCATTACCCATACCACTAGGCTACCCCTAGGAGACCAGTCCATATTACTCCTTTTTAATACAGGCACTAGCACAGTGTTAACAGCTGCTTATTTTTCAATCTAATGCTACGATGATGATGATGAAGCCTTTGTTCCGCTTTGAGCACTTACAGCATCGCTCTGTTGAACATACCCAACGCAATACATCAAATGTATTCAAAAAGTTTTTACTCTCCATGCCTAAATGCCTTATGAATTAAGCTTGTTTTGAGTGTATTGACTGAATACAAAAAAACGAAATAGTTTATTTAGTTAGGTACTTGTACTAATTAAAATATGTTAAGCAATTTTTTTTTTATTTCAGGACTTCCATCATCATCATCATCATCGTCATTTCAGCCATATGACGTCCACTACTGAACATAGGCCTCTCCCATCGACCTCCAATCTGTCCAGTTACAGGCTGTCTGCATTCAACGGGTACCCGTGACTCTGACTATGTCGTCTACACGGATATCTGTGGTCGTCTATCTCGTCTATTCCCACCTGTAGCCTTAGCACGAAATACTATCGAAATCGTAATGTAAAGGTATCGACAGAACGGAGCATTGCGATTGGCGCAATGCAATGGCGCTACACACGCACACAGGTTCACAAGAGGCAGACTGCCAATCACAATGCTGAAGTTCTCTCGAAGCCTTTAAATTACGAATTTGATAGGAGTTCATGCTAGTGCTACTGTTCTATTGGCAGAACTACCGGTAAAAAAAATTCCATTTGTTCTATGGACAGAACTAATGGGAATTTTTCCCACCTATTCTGTTGAGTAGTTCTGTTGGCAGATCTCACGACGGAACGGCCTACGCTTCGTCTACCAGTACGTGGTCTTTTTCGGAAACTTTTTGGCTCCAACGGCTGTCTGTTCTTCTTGCAGCCTCGCCAATTGCCACTTCCATTTCTGCTAACCGGGTGGGCTATGTCGGTATTTTCGTTCGTCTATGGATATCCCCTTTTCTGATTCGATCTGGTAGAGACTAAGAACGTAATTCGGTATATAAAAATAGTAGGTAGGTAATTACCTAATTAAAAATATGTTATGATAATTAAACTCAGTGTATAAGGATGACATTGAACTCCTAATCGGCTGACACCATTTTGGTGAAATTTTGTGTCTTAGTCACTATGGCAATCCAAGAAAGCTGCCATCACAAAATGATAAATAAACACCCTTTTTCTTTTTCGATGTATTTTTTGACTCGGCGGTTTTCTAAATTTAATTATTTGTGACTTGATTGATTGTTTTGGTGACACTACTACAGTTTTAATAGTAACGAATACAACGAACAACCTCTTGTTTTTATAATCCATGGTGTTAACCATTTAACAGCCTTGCAAATAATTGCAAGCTATCAGTATGCGGGAGGTCTACACTAAAACAGCGGGCGGCGCCTGGCGGGGCGCAAAGCCAGTCTAGTCGCATCTAGTGTGAGAAAAATGTCCTAACCCTCACCTACATACAAGCACAGGCGCCGCGCCGGTCATCGCTTCACCTGGCCTCACTTACTTACCTACTTGTTTTCTATATCTATACTAATATTATAAAGAGGAAAGATTTGTACCTATTTTTGTATGTTTGTATGTTTGTAATGAATAGGCTCAAAAAGTACTGGGCCGATTTAAACAATTCTTTCACCTCTAAAAGGCTACAATATCTAGGAGTAACATAGGCTATATATCATCACGCTACCATACAAGGGAGCGGAGTAATAATCATAAATCTCAATTGATCCGGTAAATTTCTATACATTGGCGCTAATATCGCTAACTATTTCCGTTGTCATGACAGCAAGGAAAAGTAGTATAGAGAGGCAAGTAGTGAATCGAGTAGAGTCGTACAACGCGATAATCGACATCCACGCGGGCGGAGCCGCGGGCAACAGCTAGTGTTTTATATAGCGTTGTGAGTTGACACTTGACAGTACCGTGAGATATGACCGTCGATATAATATTGATACGACATTAACGGTTTATCTATGGTACGTAGGTACTGTGGTAGTTGACTCCATAAGATTATAGTAAGTAGGTCATTCTTCTTTATCCTAACGTTAAGGCCAATTGCATCCGAAGGTTTCAACAGAATCCGTGGCGTGGTGGTAGTGCATGCGACTGCTACGCACGGGGCGCGGGTTCGATCCCGCTCTGTGCAAAAAGTTGTATGCATGAATATGACTGTTTGCACTGGTCTGGTCGTACCTCGGAGAGCACGTTAAGCCATCGGTCCCGGTTGCCATACTACCATCTATGGCAGTCGTTACGGGTAGTTGGAGCCCTCATTGGTTGTGGAGGTCAGATGGCAGTCGCTTCACGTAAAATATCGAAGTTCAGCCGCGTCACAGTTGGACTGGAAAGCCGACCTCAACAGAGTTGGAAACAGGTTGCATCAAATCAATGATGCATCCGAAGGTTTCAAACTTTAGGTAGGTATAGGCGATATCGAAGAATGACTTCTACATTAGTGGTTGAACTTATAAGGGCTGCAACTACTCGTAACGACTGCCACTGATGTTCGTATAACAACAGGAACCGACGGCTTAACGTGTTCTCCGAGGCACGACCAGACCATAGCAAATAACCATATTCATGCATACAAATATAATATGCACTAAGCGGTGATCGAATCCGCGCCCCTTGCAGTTGCGTTTACTACCACCTTGCCACAGAGGCCGTCAATCAAACAGTCATTCATTCCAGGGTAACTGTATACGAAGGGGGTTCTTTGGATCTACCGGGGTGCGAGGGATATGTTGGTTACTATCTTACCCCCGGCAACTAAAGCCGACTCAAAGACGGCGTGCGTTTTAATCGGATCGAGTCCGACATAACCTCCCCAACCGGCTTTGGCGGGGGAGGTACCCGTGGGGATTTTCTGCACGATAAAAAAATATCGTAACTGTATTCGGTTCTATAAGAAGATCCAAAAAAGTACAATTATATTAATGGGACGCCCGAAACTTTGACTCGGAGGTGAACACTTTGGCATTTATGTTATAGAGACGCCCCAAAGTTCTGGCTTAGCGGTGAACACTTGACATTTATATTATAGAGACGCCCCGAGGCTCTGGCTCAGAGGTGAACTCTTTACTTATTTGAACTTTTTCCTTATCTAATATTTCCTAAAATATTCATAATGTATTTGAAAAAAGAATACACATAAGTATAAAAAACAAAAAAGGTACAATACAATAAAAAAGTACATTAAATTCATAATTCGAAGTCAAGCCATAACTATACAGTTCAAGGTGACCTCTGTTTAATTACTCAGTGGCTCTTTATAAGGCGATTGTTATTAACTATAATAATATAAAAATGTTTTAAAACAGTTTATTATGATAATGAATATTTAAAATTAACATAGGTAGGTAAACTATTTAAAAACGCTCACTCCTAGCCCACGCAATAACATCGAGGTACCTAGTAAGCTTTCCGAAGAGCAAAACCTATGCTCGGGCCCTTTCCGCGAATGCAGTAAAACGGGGTGAATAGGGATCCAAGGGTGAATAGGGATCCAAGGGTGAGTAGAGATCCAAAGATGAATAGGGATAAAATGGTCAGCTAAATTCTGTACTTATTTCTTTTAAGCGAAACTTTGGACTAGTTCATTGTAATAACATCTGATAACAGGCTTATTTGAAATCTAGTAAAATGAATTATTTAATATATTCCCTATTGACCCCTGGATTCCCGTATTACCTTAGCGGCGGCGCGCGCTGCCGTGAAACAATTTACTACACAACTAGGGCAACTTAAAAATGCCGTCGATTTGATAGAAGAAGAAAGCATTTTTTTTTCTTTTATAGTCACATACTAGGTATACATATAGAACATATTGCCAATTTGGTTGTGAAGGGCCGATGGCAGTCGCTTCACTAAAAATATCGAAGTTCAGTCGCATCTTCGTTATGCCGACGCCAACTGAGTTGGGAATAGGCTCAGAGAATGAGAATAATGAAATGTTTAGAACAGGATATTAAGAATAACGGATTTATAAGTCCTTGTAATAGATAAACTACACAATAAATAGTAAATAGAACATTAGTACTAATGTATGTACTATTATCTATTATTCTATGCTAATACAGATTGACAGTATCTCATTATACGAGCAATGATCATGTGACATTGTAACATATATACCTACCTACACACTGACGCCTCTCATTTTGGCGGTAGTGAACACGAGCGCGGGTTAGATTCCAGCTTGCGGGTTAACCCCTGTCTCTGGAAATTAGTTCAAACTAAAAAATATATGGAAATGCTATGAAAAACGTTTATGTAATATAATAAAGAGGAAAGATTTGTTTTTTTTTGTTCGTAATGTATAGGCTCCGAAACTCAGCAAGAAGAAGTAGTTAGTATCTATAGAGAGGCAAGTAGAGTTGTACAACGCGATAATCGATATCCACGCGGGCGAAACAGCGGGTAACAATTAGTTTCTGATAAAATTGAACAGGATAAAAATGACCGCCCGCGAATAACGTGGGTGTAAGAGGCGACTGGCGACTAAAGATACATAAAAATCATGTAAAATACCAACAATATATCGTTATTTTAGAGCCATTTTTGGGCTCTATATTAACAATTTAATGTCTTCTTCGGTGTGCCAATTTCGGCTGTAATATGTAAGCAATAAGTTTATACAAATGGACCTGAATATCGCCTCAGTGAAGGATTACGTAGCAGCTTGCAGCAGGACATACCTACACAGGTTATCAACACACATCAATATGGCATCAAATCTGGGGGGCTCTGGAGGAGTGCAGTTCTTTAGACTGAAGAGACACAGTGTTCCAAACTTGGAAACCAGATTTCAAGTCGCCCAGTGAAATATGAAAGTGTCACTGAACCCTGGACTCCGACATAACTATGACAAATTGCAGAGTTATCAGTCAGAGGAATGGATCATTGTTTCAAGGAAAACAGATTGCTGTGTTACAGTACATTTATGACAAAAAAAATTATTTCGGGTGCAAAACACCACACGCACACGCAAAAAAAAGGTGACCACAGGTTTCAAAGCCTACTGCTTTGAAACCTGTGGTCATCTTTTTTTTTTTTAATTTTTGATAAAAGAATATTAGCAAACCCAAATTACTAATATTCCCCCTAACTCCTCCAACTAAGCTCCAGTGATAGGAGTGGATCCAATTCGATAGTGTAATGGCCAGGATTCGAAACCGAGACCTCTCGATCGTTAGACCGACTTCTTAACCACTAAACTACCGACGCGTTATCTCCTTCTCTTGTTTGACTTAGTTTAAACGAGAGCGACAGCTGTCGGACCAAAATTCCGAAAGGAAAACCTGTATCAGAGACTCATTTTTCAATCAGCCGGTGTAGAAGATTACAGTCACTTACAGGTTGGGTTGCCATGGACTTCCAATTTCTTTGGAATCAAGCGGTAATTATGGTCTAGGGCTGAGGAAGTGAAACTCTACAACAAATCGATTAAACAGAAACCTCCATAAAGACCTCTAGATAAAGAGACATTCTCTTACTGAAATCGCGTCGAAGTGAACCATTTCCAATTTGCTATCTATGGATTACATGACACAGCGGCGATTTTAATAATAAAAATATGGGAAATAAAATATTTCGAGTCACAAAGATTCAAATTTCATTAATTTTTTTTTTAAATCGGCCAGTACATTTTTTAGACTAGCAGAATACAGAGATGAGTGAGCGTCGAGTTCAAGTTCGAATTAATTATTAATTAGCTAGTAACTAATTTCAGATACATACTTACTCTAATTTCAAATTATTCATACATACATAATGAATAATTTGAAATTAGAGTAAGTACGTCACGTCTGTAAATCTACGATAGGGTAGATGTGTGATAGAAGTGTATCAACATCTACATTTCACCAACCATGTTTTCCGGTCATACGTAATACGGGGCTGGCCTCTATTGCCGCCATCTAAAGGACGGTACGGCGAATAAGGCTATTTGTTTAGGAACTGTCGTATGTAGAACATCCCTTTTTTACGTGGTGGAATGCATTTACGCACTTCGCTCACCCCCCACGGGGGCAGTGTGGGACTCGTGGCCTATACCGGGGGCCAGACTACCCACTAAACGACCACGGTGTCCGTCATCATCGCATATTAACGATGGCGGGAACATCATCTCCCGGAACATTCCTATCCTTAGTCTTTTATGATAACGGTAAGAGACCACCACGATTCAGGATACAACGTCATTCAACACGACACAAGTGATCAGAAATATATTTTATTATCGTATAAATGTACCACTTTGCGTACTTTTTTTTAAAAGCAAATACGCTAAGACCCACGCCAGAACGCCAACTTAAAAAAATGTCGTTTTACTGCATATAAATGATGTCAGAGGTAGAACACGAATGACCTTGCACAAAGCATGTGAGGATTGAGGAACCTACGCGAATTTAGGCTGAGTACCTATCGTATGAATGTATTCTTAAAATGAAATATGAGGTGTAATATTTCATTTTAAGAATACATTTTTTGGTTGACATTACTTTTGGTCGGTTCTTTTTTATACCAATTGGGTGGCAGATAAGAACGCCACCTTATGGGAAGTGGTTACCGCCATAGAGGCCGTGTGCAATGTGCATTCTTAGCGATTTAAAAAAAATAAGTTTGTACCTATAAGTTAATTTAGTCGAAGGTAAGACATGACGGTATCTCCTGTCCTAATTGAGCAGACCCACTGAGGAAGTAACTCCACCCAACAGAATACCGCGGATAAAATAACCTTGTGTTGTGCTTCTGGCGGTGAGTAGGGTAGCCAGAGATCACTGGAGAGGTTTTGTGTTGTCTGTCTTCTGTACTGACAGCACAAAAATTCTCTAAACCGTTACTTCATCCTTCCCTCCCCGCCTCCCCTCAACATAGTCGGCGAAACGAGTGTGACGTATCTGGTATTGGAAATGTCTATAAGCCACGGTCACTACTTGAGCCATTTGCTATCATCATAGCCCCTGTTATCCTGGTTTTGGGCTGTGTTTTGAGGAAACAACGGGTGGTTTAACTCAAAATCTATCAACCATAGATTATATCAAAACAATTCGCGCGCGCCAGGACCACAGATTAATAAATAGTTACCACAGGACCTCGTTTCTTGCGCGACTTAGATCCAAGATAGGTGCCGATAGGTATAGGTACGTAAGGTCAATGTTATTCATGTCAATTAATTTTATTAATAATTTTCCTTTAAATGACTCGATTCTAATTACCGTGAACTGTTATTTTTATTTTTATTCCAAGTACTATAACACCTATTATGGTTTATAGCAGGTATGACGAATTAACTCAACTTTGTCCCAGATTTAACTTACTAAGTATAAATTAATTACTGCATTTAGCAATAGTTATAGTTACGACATGCTAGGATGGCCGTTTTTTTTCGTTTATCTTTTATTTTCTTCTGTGCCAGTCACCACGTTTTTTTAGTTTTTCTTTTTAAAATTTCCCAATTGAGTTGGGAATGGGCTCAGAGAATGATGATGAAATCACATTACTCAGGGTTTTTAGGCAAAGTGACAGTCTATTGGCGAAAACGCCAGTGAAATAGAGATGTAAATAATATAGGTAGATACTGTAGAATTGCTTAAGTAATGTAAGTATATGGGATTGACATTATCTACTCAATAATGTTACTATAAACAAAAAATCATTACTAATTGAACCTTTGTAATCTATATAAATTACGAGTAATCGGTGTAAGTACATACCTACATAAAAATACCAATCGAATTGAGAACCTTCTCCTTTTTTGGAAGTCCGTTAAAAATGAATCGCGAAATGTGTTGCCAACTGCATAACTCGAAAACGGCTGGACCAATTCAAGTATTTTTTAAATATATTTCTTGAACTCTATGGAAGGTTTTTATGGAGCAGCAGTATGGTGTCGCGGGCAACAGCTAGTTTGAATTAAATAATTCTATCTACATTACCTAACCTATCTAATTATTATTTTATCCATCTGCTTGATTGATAAAATGATGATTAATGATTCACTTCCAAGAGATTCCATTATGTCTAGAACCTCTCTCTCCTATCGTGCAGTCATCAACAATGTGTTCAAAGGATTAGGTACACAGTGAACCATAGACTTCAATGTGGGAGGTCTTTAACATGTCAACCGGGCTACATCTTAATCTGGTCTGATTTATGACCAATAAAACTAATGGCGGAGGCTGTATAAGGAAAGTATTGATATTTATGGTGACAGAAGAAGATGTTACAAAGATTGATTGAATAAAACTTACAAAAATAAATCACTTTTTTTAGTTACAATCAACCGCTGTAGCCTTAGTGGTATGGGTAATGAACTGCTGAGACGAAGTCTCGAGTTCGATCCCAGGTTTTACCATGGCACACACCAATGACTTTTCGATGATTTTCGAAGTTATGTGAGTATTTATCGCAGGTTTACAAGTGCCTCGCCAATAGACTCGCCACCTCTTGCATTGGGGCCTAAACATAAACTGGCGAAATGTGGGTGCTAGACCCTCTGCCTACCTCTTCGGTTGTGTTGATGTTATGTTGTGTTTATGATATGGAAAATTCGGTTTCAAGTGTACCTACCGTTTGCTGCAGCTTCTAAAGGAGTTTTATGCACGCACGGATTTTCAATAATGAAATCCAGCCAAAAAGTTTTAAGTAGCACCATAGAGGAATTTTAAAACAAACTTAGATTGTCTATGTTTACGTAAGGCCAAATCAAACACAGGTTAAATACTTACATCATTCTGTACTTAGTAACTTATTTACATCGTTGTGTTAGTTAAAAATGCAGTTCTTATGCAACACTGTGTCATGCAATAAAGAACCAAAGAGTGGTATCCCAACGCATGCCCATTTGGGCTTAAGCGGATTGCATGCTTTCCCGCCAAATACGGCAGCCATGACACTTGAATGAATTATTCGAATTGACATGACTGTATAACGATCTGCGAATCATGATCACATATTATTTTGATTTTGTGTAACACGTTGACAGTTATACATGATACTATATTCTATATAGTATACGCAGATGGTGTGGATACTGATTAGAGTATTGGCATTGCCAAATTTAGACCACCGCGTGCCATAATAGGAGTGCAATGCTGACATCTTAGGTCAGGTACATACACTAATTTTGTTTATTGTAGTAAGTAGGTATAGTGGGGTACAAAAGTTGCGAGACGTATTAAGATCTATAATCCTTTGACAGCCCTATGCTAATTTAACCAAATGCAGTACATACGTAGTACCTAAGTACTATTATTTATTCTGTTTCATAAGTCACATAGATTGCGTTAATAAAATAAATTAGATCGATGTCTTGTTTTTCATAAGAAAACAAGTAAACTCATGCAAGTAGTAACCTAAACTTAATTATATTAATAAATATATCTAATAACCTATCTTAGAAGCCCTTCTAGGATTCTAGATCTTGAAAGATACTGCCTCCGTGGCTGTAGTATGCACCTGCTGTGTACGAGGATATGTGTTCGATCCCCACACAGGACAAAAAATTGTGTGATCTACAAATAGTTGTTCTGAGTCTAGGTATACTTTGTGTCCGTTAATTGTATGTTTGTGAAGTCCCCAGCGGTACAGGGCTTGTACCATTGTGCGGGAGTTGTCGTTAAAAAAAAGTGAAAATTAGCTGCCTCTTAGCAGCTTCTAAGATATAAGTAATATTAAAAAGGTTATAAATAATTAGTTTTCTTTTTCGTAGGAAGAAGATATTTCTCAAGGCTGCCACCCCGCCAAAACCGGTGAAGGCGATTATATCGACTCGAACTAATATAAACGGTCGCCATCTTTGGGTCATTATCTCTCGCGCTCCGGCTAAACATACGAAGATTAAATTTAAAACATTTTCTGAAACTTTGTTATCACCTATTGCTTTTTAATCTGTTTTAACCATCCACGAAGGTAGGAGAGATTAATAATCGATTCGATTAGATTTCCCGGTGAGGCCATGAAGGGTCTACTATACACGGTGATTTTATAGTGGTTTCGGAAAAAGAATATTTTGTTTCACACACAGTTTCGGTAGCAAAATCGACTGGAAGTTTTAATTTTGAAGAAAAAAAATCACTTTATGTATGGCAATAATGTGCCGGTGAACTGAAAAATGTATGGGACGTGTAAAATAAAAATTTTTTTTTCGCCAAATTAGGACTTCCTTACGATTTTACTATCGAAATTGTGCCCAAATCTTTTTTCCAAAACCACTATAAAATCAACCGGTATAAATCAATAACAGTGTCTACTAAAATTAACATTTAACACTGGTAACAAATATTTCCTCAAACGTTATTAGTGAATTTTGGTTGAATAATCACAATTCGAAGAATATTTTCACAAACTGATACTTTACTCATACAAAGAATATATTCGTCATCATACAATTTAATATTCATCATTTAAAAAATTATCTTATGTGATGAATAACTTTTTAAAGCAGATAGATTAAATAGATTAGTCATGTCCATCCTATTTAAGCACAAAGCAATTCTCTTTGGTGTCTGACGGCATAATCAGCTCTATTTAAAATTTTAATGCAAAATACTGGCCGATAAGAATGATATTTATTATTCCAATTTCAAAAAATATTTTAGAATTAGAATACTTATATTTTTAGCGCCCACTTAACTAAAATTGATTAAACACTCTGTTTGTTTGTAGTGGTTTGTTGTAATGACAGTTGAGAAAGCATTTGGATAGTGAACTGTTGGCTTTTGTTTTTTTATATACCACTCAGGTGGCAGACAAGCGTACAGCACCTGATGGAAATTGGTTACCGTGGCCTAAGAACGCCGTCACGCTTGAACTACCGATCATGTAGAGGGGAGGGGGTAGGGGAGAGGGCTTAAGATACTTTCTGAGCAGTCAGCGCAGAAGACAGAGCAGGGTTTCTCGGTCTTCCCACTGAAAACACATGACCTCTCCAGAGAGCTCTGGCTACCCTACTCATCGACGGTAGGTAGGTATTATTATTAGTCGCGGTATTCTATATGGTGGAGGTACTTCCCCAGTCGGACTGCTCAACGGACAGCTCTTTTCCAGCCTACTCCGGATAGAAAAACGCGTGATTATATGTTATATTTGTTAAAAGATTTAAATTATTTTGTTGTACCAAGTTTGTACCAAGTTGCACGTTGTTGAGCAAAAAAAAAAACTATCAAGGTACCTATTCAAATACATATGGGATTGAGTTACATGTTCAACTAATAATAACTAAGAGATCTACTTGATTACTTTGATTTTAGTCACGTTCTAAAATTGAATTATAAAATAGGTACCTAGATATAGTACAACCTTCTGTAGGTATCAGGTGCGTCCAGATTTGTGACAGGAACAGCGGACCGGACAGCGTGGCATCAAAACATGACGTTGAGTGCGGACATAACAAATTGTTGCACATGAGTACACAAACTAGAGTTGTGCTGACACGGCCACCAGTCGATCAATGGTTTCATTTAAACTCAGCTGTCGGATCGGTCTGTGATGGACACGCACTTCTGATACAGTAACGGCAAAATGTTACGTAAATGTAGACGCGGCATAAGTTACACCACACATACAGTTTCGTCTATCGAAACACTCCCGAAGCCGAAGGTCCCTGGTAGTACTTCTGGTACACTACATATTGACATAGTTTCTTATCATCATCACTACATAGTATAAAACAATGTCGCGTTCTCTGTCCCTATGTCCCTTTGTATGCTTAAATCTTTGAAACTACGCAACCGTATTATATGCGGTTTTTTTCAATAGATAGAATGGTTAAAGAGGAAGGTTTATATGTATATACCATCATGCTACGACCAACAGGTGTGGAGCAGAGGTGAACAATGTTGCAAAAACGGGGTGACGCAGACGAAGTTGTGCGGGTCAGCTAGTAATTTCATATGACATAGTTTCATGGGTATCCGTAGGAATTTTCGGTGTAGGCCATCGGAGCCACTGACAGCGGTTATGTCTGACTCGAACCCACTCGTCGTCTTTGGGGCCTCGGTTGTTCTGGCAAGCTAAAGGTGAGACAGTAAAAATCATATACCTCGCAGCTCAGTCAACCCGAGGCCATTTCACCACTGTGTCACCGTTTAACCCTCAGGTTTGCTGCAGTATGCAGCTACCTGCTTCTGCTAGGGTGACAGGCGTTTCCACCTATCTCACCTGTGCTCATAGAAGACAGAGTTTATTCATGCAACCGCTAAGTCGAGTCGCCTCCACTCATCGTGAGCAGTTCGAGTCGAGAACCTTCTCGCTCGAGTAACGCTCAAGAAGGAGGCGACACGGCATCCCAAGATGATGATAATTGGGGAAGTCCTGGTAGGAGTCCATTCAGTCGCTCCATTCTATACTCTATACCTTATACAAATTCGCTCTATTTCTAAGTGTTCAGATAAACCAGCAAAAGATTTGTGTGCCTTTGAAATTCAGACAAGAAACATAATGACGATTAACTAATTAAACTTTTAAATTTAGTTTTAGACGGTACAGTTGAATGTATAAATTAGATGAAAATTAATCACAGACAATAAAAAAACAGATTATATTCGTACACTGCCAAGATGCGTGGAAACAATGAGAGAGATGTGCGTGGGCATCGCCTGCGGTAAAGGTATGTCTAGATTGATGACTATTGAGATTATGACGAGTAAATTAGTGAAATAGAAAGAAGGAAAAAAAAAAGAAAAATTACGGCATCCTCAAAGGTTTGAGGATGCCGTAAGGCGAAACCGGTCAGGTCTATTAAAAAATAAAAATACTGTGGAAAAGTACAAGTGAGTTCTCAATATGTGTAACAACAAATTCCACTAAGTGCCATCAATCAACAGTATAAATAGTAGGAAAATAATTGAATACACAAAATAATAATACCTATATTTAACATCCTATTACGATTATAAATGTAAAAGTTTGTAAGTAAGGATGGATTGGTGGATGGATATTTGTTACTATTTCACGTAAAAACTACTGAATGGATTATAATGAAACTTAACAAGACAATAGCTTACACATCATAACACATAGGCTACAATTTACAAAGAAAATATCCGAGAGCCATGGGCAACAGCTAGTAATAAATAAAATAAAGACACGTAAAAACTCAAAACTTTGCAAATCAACAGGTTTCGGGATGAGACAAAATAACCAGTGATCTGTTAATGTTCCTACTACATTGAATGACCATGTATTCAGGTTATCTGGGCTTCGATTCTCCTATATGTCAATCCACTAAGAATACAAAAAATGCCATTGCATTTAATACTTTACTGCTTTGCACTTAAAGTCTAAAATTAAATAAGTAGGTATACTCTTACATGTCAGTTTTTTTTTCTCACCATAATCATAAAGGGAATCAATAGTGCATAGGTGTTTCACCTAGATATTCAGAAGCCAAGTCTACTTACTGACTTTCTGCAGGGGACGCCGTTGGCCAGACGGGTTATTTGTCATTTTGCGACAGTTATTTGATTCAGTTCCCCTTTAAGTATAAGTCTAAGCTCACTTGCTCTGGCAAAAGATTTTCTCTCAGTGTTGAGAGGGTCAACGATTTTTTAAAATGGCTTAGTTGTAAATATAGTACCTACTATAAGCTTAATGATTGTTGTTATTGGTTGTACTTCTGGTGAATTGAGAATCTGGTGAATCGAGAATCTGGTAAATTACGAATCTGGTGAACTGCTTCTGAGGGGATAAATCAAAAGAAAATCCTGAGCTCCAAAGTACTAGCGTTGAATAGATGGAAGCGATTGAAGTCTCCCCTAAAATGTGCCTAAAATTGGTTTTCAGGATGAACGCAACCGAGTTGAAGACAGTTATGATGATGAAATCTCTTCTAAAATCTCAGAGGATTCTATTGTTTCTCAATATTTTGACCTTGACCTAAAGTCTCAGAGAGTATCTAAACCCAAGTAAACGTTTATCACCCATGTGAATGTGATTTCATTGATAGAAGAGATTAGATTAGTGCAGTTACAGCTGTAATCTCTACTCTCTATCGCCAACCAGTTACATTTATAGATATAGATTTAGCACAGGTATGTAATTCAGTCATAGGAATAATATTACTAGTGTAAATAGACCCACAGACAACAGACGCGTAGCCGAATTTAAAATGTCAGCGGCAGTGACTTGTGACTTTAGTGTAGAATCATTGACTCACTGCTATATATATTCCTGTCAAAGATATCAACTTATTTATAAAATAAAAAGTTTCACGGTTCAAAAACTTAGTCACTTTCTCACGCCTAGGTTTTGTGTTCATATAAGGATAACGTAATGAAATCATTTTTTAAGGATTTTTTCGAAATATATTTGTCTGCTGCTGAAAAGTCTAGAAAAAGACTGGAACACGAAATAGAATCCGTAAACAGAAGTTTCTTTTGAAAGTTACCAATAATTTTATAAAATCGACGAGCAAACCAAAAAAAAATCAATTGAGAGATCAGAGATATCTATTTAGATTTAATTTTGAAAAATGCTTCTTGTAGGTAGTAGCATATAAAGGGAGTTTTGTACCATGTTTTGCAAAATTAGCCTGATACTCGTAGCACGCTCACGGTAAAGTCACAGGAGGGTCACTAATACACCAACAATGTTACAATAGTAACCCTCAACTGGACGGCTCTATAAGATGCTTTTTCAAATCCCCCTTGAAGAACCTAGGACTGTGGTAACTGTAACTATCTACTAGACAAACTCTCCAGAGACTTAACAGGCTTACTTTAGCTGGTCATACTTACCGTAACATAAAAATGGTTTCAAGTGAAAGTGATTAAACATGGCCGTATATGTTTCTCTTTAACCAAAATTAACTCGAACTTGGCCTTTTTACAAACATGTTTTATTATCGATCGTCTCCAATTTGTACTGACATCTTTAAACAATAAATTGTGCTTGTCATGTGCAGGTATATCTGGCTGAAAAGGGAGTGCCACAGGGGTGTACTCGCGGTCCTACATGTGCGACCCAAAATATTTTTGCTGACTGTTCTAATATTCTAAGGAGTTAATTTCATACAATAGATGATGTATCGAACTTTCTATACATCGATCGAATCTCAGTCTCTTTCTCCCTCATCTGATACAGAAAGAGATAGTTACATGGACCATTTTGATGCCAGATTTCAGTTTCAAATAAGATTTCGATAATATCTTTGGTTTAGTTTCTTTCTTAAATAGAAACATTAGCTACTTAGCTGCAATATTGGGTGTACCCCAGGGCTCAATTCTTGGTCCTCTTTTAAATGGTAGTTTCCATGAACCATTTACATACATACCCATACTCAAGCTTATCTCTCTATAGGGTAAGCAGAAACAATAGCCCACTATTTGCTCCTGTCCTACAAGAACATCTACTGCCATTAAACCTTTAATACGAGCCTACCGGTTTAGATACAAACTAATGAAGATGAAGCGGCGGTAG
Source organism: Pelosia muscerda (assembly GCA_963691645.1). Taxonomy (NCBI): domain Eukaryota; kingdom Metazoa; phylum Arthropoda; class Insecta; order Lepidoptera; family Erebidae; genus Pelosia; species Pelosia muscerda. Next base: position 14,376,365 of record OY829109.1, on the reverse strand, counting down.
CTTAGTGGTTAAGGAGTCGGCCTTACGAGAGGTCCCGGGTTCGAAACCTGGCCATTACGCTACCAACGTGAACCCACTCCTAACACAAGCCATTGAGCTTAGCTGGAGGGGTTAGAGGGAATATTAGTAACTTCGGTTGCCAATATTCTTTATAAAAAAAAATTCTAATTGAATACAATTGAAATACAGTGCGTGTGTAGTACAGTCTTTATAATCACAAGACAGATTGTACAACGTTTCTTTTAGTCGCTTGACGATGTAATAAATCGGCCAAGCCCACGCTTCCGCAGCCTATTATTTACATAATCGGACTATTATTCCGCACCACTTGGTAATTTGGACTCGGGAACAAATGATACAAATAAAAGTACATTGAGGAATAGAAGTTTGATAAATATTGAATGTGTCAATCGGAGCTGAGTAAACATATTTGTACATATAAATACATAAATGTATATTTGCATTAGTTTGGGCGTTTATTTGATCTGTCTATTTTGGGTTTTATCTAAATAGCGTTGTCTAGAAGCTCCTAAATTTTTTTTCGTTTATTGCCAACTATATTATGTTTAAAGCATAACAGTATTATAAACTCTAGGGTTTGAAGTGCTGAATGTGCTTTTTTGTAGCGTAAAAACAATGAGACTCTATCTCTCTATACCCAGGAGAGAAGAACACTCGATGTACCTATTACGTATCTATAAAACTAAAAGTGAGCCAAAAAAGTCCTAAGTAAGTAAGTCTTGTATCTGCCGAAAAGGGTCAAAGTGTCCGCGAAACCTCCAGAGAGCAATTTTAATTATTTTATTCTGTAGTATAGATAATATAATATAAGTTAGTTAGCAAATGGACCACGGCCACCGTTTCGAAACGTGGCCTCCGCCTCAGCCTGAGAGGACTCCGGCAAGAAACTCAGCGGGCTTTTCTTTTTTTTCTTGGTCTATTTACAAACATTTACTTAGTCTAGATACAGTAAGAATTTTCACTTCCAGTCTTGTTTATTATGCTAATAATCCTGGATTTCATACGCACTCACCCCAATAACATCGTATAAAGGATTGAATAAGATAAGATCTTTCGAAAAGTACTTATTTTAAAAATACTCTGTTATAACTTCTGTTGTATGATCCTACGGAATTCACACTTGACCGAATTTGTTTATTTACTGAACGTACCTTCCTTTGAAAAGGTACAGGTATCTTTGCACGAAAACTAAAAAAAAGAACAGAGATTGAAGTACCTTTTCAACACAAAATGCCTAAGCTCTACTTGTTTTTTTTTAATAAGATTTAAATTTTAAATAAGAATATTTTATGGTATCAAAATATTGTGATAAAAAATATTATTTATTTAAATTAAGATAATTAATATTTTAACATTAGTGAATTGTAAATAAGTATTTCACACCGTAAGCATAAATATGTGTGATTTATCTGCATTGTAGGATCTATTACACAGATAGTTCTGCTATGGTTTCTTTGGGTCTAAGTAGACTTAGAATATTATTTATTATTATAATTATTATTCTGTCTCATGATTGTTATGGATTTAGGCCACCCCAATTCTTCTCAGATGCATGACTCGAATTAACAGGAGTGCCCGAAATACGGCATTAGGCGCCCAATTACGTGGGACAGAATACAATGATTGGCGAAATGTGGGTGTTTAATTCATCTCTGCCTAACCCTCCGGAGATATAGCTATGATTATATATGTTATATATGTGTATGTAATAATGTTTAATACGAATTTAAAATCACATGAATGAAATACAGAATGAATAAGTTGTAGTTATACCTAGCTAAAATTGAAAATCTATACTTAAAATGTCATTATATCCGCAAAATTAATTAAATGTATTTAAAACGACCTACTAACGAGTTATTATCAGCTGTTTATATCCCGTACACGTGTTGGAGTCGAATACAAACAAACACAACAAGGTAATAACGATAACAATTAAAATTTATTAATAATAAATAAATCTCAAAATATATTTCATACAAAATAAAATATAGTTAATAATTAATAGTATGGCATAGGAGAATTAAATAGTACCTAATTGGAAACAGTCCGGCAGTAATGTCACTCACAACACTGTCACGCGAATGTCCTGTCGATATAATCGCAGTCGAACTCCGCGAAGAACGAATCGAACGGCGACAGCGAGTCCTCAGCGAACTCCGAAGGAGTCTCATGATCTAACTCCGTTGAGAATTCTGACAGATCCGAACAGAGAGGTGACGGCCAGCGGTCTGGACGAGAACTCCCGTCGTCTTCAGAGCTGGGCTCCCGCAAAGCTGCTGAAAGCGCTGTTATATATCGCATAGCGAGTCGCAGTGTGGTTATTTTGGTGAGTTTTTCGCAGGGTACTGGCGTGCCGGTGATGGCCGAGGCTGGTACAGCTCGTCGGAGAGTTTCGAAGGCACGGTTGATTTCTCTCATGCGGCTTCTCTCGCGTGCGTTGGCAGTTTTCCTCCTGTATTTGCTGAGGGGTTGAGGCGTGCGGCGCGCTCGCGGCTCGCGGCTGCGCGCGGCGCGCGGTCGCAGCTGGTACTTGTCGTGCTCGGGCATGGAGTGAGCCCGGCGGCCGCCCCACGCGATCATGCCGCCCGCACAACCACTCCGCTTGAAAAATACGAGCACTCCGCCCACTTGCCCCGCTCCGTTCATGTACAGTCGCGACACAGTTGCATTCGTGTGACTTATTCGAAGTACGAACGAGCTGTATAAACGTCACTTACATAAAATTATTGTGTGCGAGTGACTACATATCTTAACACTAAAGGTGTGCGAAAGTGACAGAATATACGAACTGTGATTTTTTTTTATAAAGCATTATCAACTATGACAGAAATTATGTTGCAGTGACGTCAATATACTATACTAAAAGTCACAAATCACTGCCACGGACATTTTTAATTAGGTGACGCGGTAATGAAGGAGTCTATTTGATCTATTTACGCTAGAAATATTAATGTATATAGTCACTTAGATCATTACCAAAAAAAAAAACATAATTACTGACATCAAGCTACTCATATTTTTTATAGCTCCTTAATGGAAAACAAAATGAAACTACAAAATACAAATGCTTTGTTACGCCCTTTGTATTGTGTATAAGTACTTTCAATCGCGATCGCATCAACTGCATTATAATTACACATATCAAATGGTGATGTGGATAAAATAACATTATCTGAATAATCAGCAAATAACGTTTATTTAAGTACCTTAAATGGAGTATAGGTAGGTACCGAAGTACTCGCTACCACTTATAGAAAAACTTCAAATAATAAGATATACTTTTATAGAGCTTGACGTAACTGAGATTAAATTTAACATCGCAATAACCGCTCACACACAATCTCAATCAAATATTTGTTTTCCTTGTCTCTCAAAAAGTAGAGTGAATCATAAAACCTACGTCACCCGCGAAAAGTAAACACTTGAGTCGTCGCCTGTACTCGGTCACAATGAATGAGCAACATCAGTAACAACATAACTCATTGGGTAATGATAGTAAACGGATTGATATCATTTGCATATTCGATTCGGCATTTCCGCTGTGGAGGCTTTTGCTTCGAGTAAGTAATTGTTTACCGACCTTGCTTAGTGCCGGAGTAGCTGTCTGTTCTTGGGCTCTTCTAGCGTGGGTTCTATCGTGAGTAGGCGATTATTGATGACGCAAAATCACATTATGTAATGCAACCACCTACCTTCAACGCTTGGCCCTTTTAAGTTTGAGCAATTTGACATATTACTGGATATAACTTTCATTTACGTGAGCGATGTAAATTCCTTTGCTAATGTTTCTCTACGAGATTCGTTATCCATAACTTGTAAAAGAATTACCTACTAAGAGGCATCCAAGATGCGCCCTTTTAGCGCTGTTAATCAGAGCATTCCTGTAAATAACTGGACCACTACTAATTGTTAACCATTGTCGAACCACACTCAAAATACCATTATATTTTAGACAGTAGCCCGGGGGCTATGCTACCGTGCTTCGCGTCGGAAGTTCGCTAATTTTTTTCCTGACCTCCCAACCCCGAGAAGAAAATCTATACCAGAAACTCGTCCATCAATCAGCATGTGTTTATGTACCATCTTGCAGGTGAGGTTGTTTTGACCCTAAAGGCCCTGGGCCCTGATTCTACTAATTGCTAACCATTGTCAAAATACTGAGATTAGTGAAATATATACTTACCATTGAATTTCCGACTTTACTGCTATAGTACTAAAGCCTAAAATTAAATAACTGCACGTAGAGTGTATGAAACGATGTAATTAACCCTTTTTTCATTTAATTTTAACTGCTGTATGACTTAATACAGCCGAAAATTTAATCACATTTCATTTAGGATTCTACTCTTACACGGTTAAAGTTCAAAATTAAATGACTCTGTGTAGAGTGAATGAAACGATGTAATCAATTCTTTTACATTTCATTTTGAACATTAATGCAATCCAAATAAAGCCAAAAATGTAATGGCAATTTTTATGATCTCAGTCGTGTGACTATGGTTAAAAATTGGTAGAATCGGAGTCCTATACACACCTATCACTATATAGTATAAAATAAAGTCGCGTTCTCTGTCCCTATGCCCCTTTGTATGCCTAAATTTTTCAAACGACGCAACGGATTTTGTGACGTTTTTTTTAATAGATAGAATGGTTAAAGAGGAAGGTTTATATGTATATAACAATAACATCATGCTACAACCAACAGGTGCGGAGCAGGAATGAAAAATGTTGCAAAAACGGGGTGAAGCAGACGAAGTTGCGCGGGTCAGCTAGTAATATATAAACGAACCGAGTAGATACAATATCTATTCACAGGTTTAATATTACTTAGTTACCATTAGGTAGCAACAATACCACCTATATAAATAAATACCACATCCTACACAAACCATTGAAGGTAAAATTTTCGGAATACTCGTTAGCATACAAATATGATAATTCAATTTTTAATAGGTAGGTAGTGCTACGATTATTAGTTGATTACTTTCTATATTAAGTAGGTATTTGGCGTGGGTTTTGGTTGCAACACAACCATAGGCCTACCTACCTACATTATAATTTGAAGATTTCTGAGTCGTCACATTATAATATAGGTTGGTATGAGCATAATGGCGACTGCAAGCTTTATAGTGTCTTCATTCTCAATAACTTCTTCAATCAATCAAGCAATACATCAACCAATCAGTCTATCGCAGTCCGTGAGAGATAATATGTCTTGTATAATCTCACCTCCGGCAATCAAGGACCCATGGACGGCGTGCGGTTTTGACGGAGGTGGTATCCGTGGGGATTTTGCGCACGATAAAAAAAGCCTGGATATCACTCCTGGACATAGACCGCTCGCAATATATTTCATTGAGCACGATTCTCAGCATTCCTGATTCAGTCCACCCCAGCCACCTTTTTCAGTTCGTCAGTCCATCTGGCTGGGGGCATCCTATCTTCCGACGTGACGCCCCTGGTGTTGCAAACGTCCATAGGCCGCGGTGACTGCTTCCCACCAGGTGAGCCGTGTGCTTGTCTGCCACCTAAGGGGTATAAAAAAATCTTCTCGCTGTCTCGCTGTCAAGGACTCGTTTGCTCCAACGGCTATTGGTCCTTCGATAGATGTAGCCTGCACATTGCCACTTCAGTACTTATTTTGCGAGTTATATCAGTGAGTTTAGTTCTTTGTCGGATGACCTCATTGCGAAGTTTACCCTTCAAAGAAACTTCGAGCATAGCTCGCTCTAGAACCTTCTGCGTGACTCAAAAATTGCGAACTAAAATCAATCAGTGGCTACGTTTCGACACCACAGGTCATATATGGCAGTTGCGATAAATACACTCGTCAATTACCTACAAGATCTTCAAGTTTTCGCAGCTTCTGAAGTGTGGCAACATTAATTCGATTGTCTAGATTTAGAATGTCTAATAGGTAATCTCCGTCATATAGTTATTTGTGTAGGCGTCAACCTGTTAAGTAAAATGTTAACTATGAATATCTCAATTGCGTAGGTGTCAATAGATTTAGATAAAGATAGAGTAGTTTATTATTTAACGTAAAGTGTCCCTAATTTAATGCACCTAGCTGCCAAGTGAGTGAAGTCACTCGTAATAATACTTATGTAGGTACCTAATCACAGTGAATGTTGTTCCTATTTTTTATAACATTTTTATAGGTGGTAGGTAGCTTGACTTCACTGCCATGGTCCACTATGCTCTATATATGAATTCTACCGTATTTTAAAGTTAAGTCCGGGACTTACTTAGGGGAAACTTAGGGTAATAATGTTTACTTAGTGTTGCCACACTAAAAAATACTCTAATACACTTAGTAATTAAAAAAATATTGGTGTACCTTGTCTCCCATAGGGATCAAGTGTCCCCAGTTTCCCCTACACATAAGTACCTAACGTTCTTCTGCAGTGTTGTCTCCTCCTGCACTTCCAAACTATAGAACAAGCGTTTAATACCTGAGTAGTGACTCGCTAGTAGATATAGGTAATTATACTATTACCTACCTGTTCTGTTCTACTTCTGAGTGAATAGCTATTACAACTTCCAAAAATTCCAAAATTCCAATTTCAATGAATTTTAATTTTTAAATTTTCAATTTTCAATTTAAATTTTCATTCCAATAAATTTAAAATTCCAATTAGATATAAGTATTTGAATGTCGTTTATTGTTTTTTTTTACTCGTAGGACCTACATAGACAAAGTAATAAATATTATTAAAACGATATTTACGCTACCATTGTGTCAGTATTTAAAAAGTAAATAGTCAGGCCGCCTTCCAGTATTGGCGGGAAGAGTGTAAAATTATTTTTAAACGATTCGTTTCAATTTATTAGAAAAGATTCTCATTAATATTAGTGTAGGCACTTTACATACTTAATTCGTAGATTAAAAAATTTCAGCAACATGGAACTTCAATGTGCGTTATTGCTATATTTAGACAACAGGCGTTTTCTGAACGACATGAAAACTGAATGTGATAACTTCATAAATCAATTGTCTGAAAAAGATTTGTGTAAGTTCCCACCATTGAGAGCTGTAATAGAGATTGATGTCATGGATTTAATAGACATGTTTCCTAACCTCGGAAATATCTTAATAAAGGAACCAATGAAACTGCAAAAAATGTTCAACGATATTCTATACGCAGCTCTTTTGTCTACAGATAACGAAATGAAAAATAATATACAGTATGCTCAAACTGGCGTAATATTGAGGTTCAAAAGTATACCAAGACTTTTTTCACCAAATCCGTCTCACTACAGAGGTTTGGTTACTTTTGATGGGCTGTTAATGACTTTTTCCAAGCCTGAAAGTTATGTTTACCATTCAGTTTGGTCCTGTCCTGAAGATTGTGAAAGTAATGAGGTAGTTTTGCACTACATCCCTAAACACCCGCTAAAATGCTACATGTGCAAAAGTGTACTATTCGAAAATGGTGGCTTGAGGCGATGTGGTGAAAAGGTAACAGCAACGTTTAAACTAAACAATGAATTATTACCTAAAAAGTTTACTATTGTTGATGAATTAATAACCAAATTGAATTTGGGCTCGAGATATATTTTGCATGCTGTTATTATGAAAAAGATGACGACTGTCTGGCATTTAGAAAAAATAACACCTTTGCCGTCGCCACTAACATGCTGCGCTCCGAAAGATGTCGAAGAGCTGTACGCTGCATGTAAAGGAATACCTTGGAAATTCATTTACTGTTTAGCTTCCAGTATTGGCGTCAATGTTTGCCCTTTGAACTGTTTTATGCACCTTAAAATAAGCCTGTTATTAAGCCTAACGAGTGTCAAGGCCAATGCGATATTAGGCACGAGTATTATACATGTTTTAGTAAGTGGATTCGATTCCAGATATACCCCAGCACTTCTGACTGAAGCCGCGAAACTTGCCCAAAGACATGTTTTTCTTGGATCGTCTAATACTGTGCCTTCTACTGCTCTGATTGGCAGTTCTGGTGGAGTATGTATCCTACCTATGTCTCTTCACATCTACAGTCACAAACATGTTTCAAACATTCTTGCTGCCATAGAGACAGGTGAAATAAATACTGGTTATGGTGATACAAAATTGAAAGCAGCGGTTTGGGCGCAAGGAATGGATTTTGGAAAAATGATTCTATTCAACGTAGCGACGATATTTGGACATGTTTGTCGAGGAGACTACGGAGAACACAATGATGAAATTGCAGAGTTTGTTCTACAACAAGCGATTAATGGAATAGAAATTAGTAAGGAAGAAAAGAAATCGCTGAAAGACGTAGCAGATTACATCGATTTGGTGGCTGGAATAGAAGTTATTTTAGATGATAAGACAGAAAATCTGTTGCGGAGTTATTTTTTAGCAGCTCGCAAAGAGAATACAAGGACTACTTCTATAGGGAGTATGGTATCATTGGTAGCTACTTGCATGAACACGGCAAGACTTTGTCGCAGAAGAGTTGCAAATATAGATGACGCGGTATTCGCTATTTGGTTACACGTCAGCGGTAATCCTGAACCGCGGTTCGCCCCCGAAGAATATTTGCAAACGCCGGCCGACGTGAGGAAACTACAAAAAGTAATAAACAAGTTCAAGGAGTGGTTAGAACAATTCACCGGCCATTGTGATTTATTTTCCTGTTCTGATTAATTTCTTAATTAGTTTCATAGTTACGATATTGATACAGCTAAGTAATTAAAACGTTGATAAATTTAATAATTATTTCTTTGTTTTGATTTAATTTCCGTGTGGAGTCCGGGGTCCACTTTAACCTTTAGGGAGGGATTGCTGATTGACCTTACTCGTTCGTTAACTCAACAGAGGCAGGATCCCGATTGTCATGGCAACCATTGTTGAACCAGCGAGATTGCAAAATATGATATTGAATTTTAGACTATGCTGCTATGACGCTAAAGTTTAAAATTAAACCATGTGTCGAACCACTAGTTAGTTAGTCTAGTTTCTAACATGTGTTTTTATAAAAAGTTGCCACAAGATTGTTTACCTTTATTTAAGTACCTAAACAAAATGGAGTATAGTAGTTTTAGGTCTGTTCATAATAATGTTAAAGCTCAAAATAAAACATAAGTATTTATACAACAAATATCTATAATATAAAATGTATAAGTATTATAATGTAAAATATTATGCTTTTTGACTAGAATACAAACACAAAAACATTGTTAATAACAACATTAGATAACCAATATCCTGAGAATTCCGAAAACAGACAAAATATTAGATATTGACATACTTTTACTGATAAATAATCTGATAAGTATAACATCAATAAAAAAATTAACACTCTTACTGAAATACTACACTATTGAAATTAAACTATTTAATATTTAAATATTTAAAATATTAAATATTTTATTTAATTACTAGCTGACCCGCGCGACTTCGTCTGCGTCACCCCGTTTTTGCAACATTTTTCATTCCTGCTCCGCACCTGTTAGTCGTAGCATGATGTTATATAGATATAAACCTTTCTCTTTAACCATTCTATCTATTGAAACAAACCGCATCAAAATCCGTTGCGTAGTTCTAAAGATTTAAGCATACAAAGGGACAGAAAACGCGACTTTATTTTATACTATGTAGTGATTTGCACTGACCGCCGCGCCTGTAACTTGTGGATGTAGTTGTCAGATGGCAGTTGCTTCAAGGAAAACCGAAGTTCGACTGTTTCATAGTTACTGAAACTGAGCCAACTTTTTTGGATAATAGCTTGATTCTATAGTTTAAGTTGCTTTTTAGAAGCTTAGAAAATAAAATATATAACTCACATTTTCCCATTATTTCATTTCGTCATGCTTGATAAAAAAAAACTAGGTACCTACTTATTCAATATCATTGCAGCTAACATCCGATTGTTTTTGTCAATTTAGGAAACAATATAGGAAACACATAAGCACAGAATTAGTTTAACAATCAACTTAAAAGTTTAGAGTGTATAGGTATATAGATTTAGTTTCGTAAATAAAATTGTACAATGGAATCGACACTATTGTCATGGAGAGACTAATTAAGCTCCTCACATATCGCACACCTAGATCTAAACTGGAACAATTCAAAAATTTGGGATTTTGAGTTATCCTTATATTCGAATGCGCAGTGATGAGACGCATCTACCAAAATAACAGGTTCAGCAAAAGCTTGAGAGGGCCGGAAACTAGATGGCGTTAGCTTTTTTTATTAGAATCAACCTATGTGAGTCGCTCTTACCAAAACAAGTGTAATGTCAGTTGGCTTTCACTAATTGTTGACAGTGCACGTGCAAACATAAACAAAAACACGGACATTTTCAGTTGTTATAGTTTTGGTGGACAAATAGACTTGAATTACTTGAGTTGTTACACTATTCTTGAATTATTTTGCCAAATTATTTGAGATATTTTATCTTGTTCCAGTTTTGTTGGAAAAGGTGAATGAATATTTTTTACTGGTTTATTATTTATACAAAATTACCAACCTAAAGTGTAACAAATAAAAAAATAGAGGTTTTCTATAATATTAATGATTGATTTTTAGCTGAATTTTATATAGTTACATTTTATGACTGTATTACAAGCCGAAATAAACTTGTGTTTCATAACTTCCCATACAAAAAAAAAACAGCAATGCGTTTTTATCGTCTCCTGAAAAAATGAGTTTTTTGAGTTGTCTCAGTTTAGATCTAGGTGTGCGATATTTTGAAGTACCTATATAAAGTTAACTTGAAATATCAAAAATAGTCTATATATCCAATGTGTAACATTCGCATAAGCTTATGATAATAGACAATGCCATCTTTACCATAGGGGCACTCGGGGCACGTGCCCCGGGCCCACTGCATCAAGGAGACCCCCGAGAGACAATGTCTCGCACATCAAGTCAAGAAAAATCTAAAACTCTAATATTCCAAAAGGGCCTTAAAGTCTCGTGCTCAGGGCCCTTGACATAGGAAAGACGGCTCTGATAAAAGCAATTAACAGTCAGTTTTCTATACCAGTGCCAGAAAAGCACAGATTAGATGTTTGCAACACCCTTTTTGTAATAATGTTAATATTCAGATAGTACTAATTTCTAAAAAAAATAAGGCACTTGATTAGTACTTATATCACATTACACAATTGCTTAATCATCATTCAAAAAACTAAAATCATAGTTTGATTTATTCAATAACTGTTTCTGAGACTTGCATTTCATAGACAAAGCCGTGTGATTTTTTCTTAACTTCAGACTTTCTTCTATAAGAGATTTTAGTGCTTCGTCTTCTTGGTGTTTGTTAGTCATTTTGATACAATGATTGGAAACTGGCTCACCAATCTTAAAGTCTTTTTTCTCAAACGAAACCACACTGTAAGGAACATCGGAAAGACCTTCTGCATCTTTAACCACAAGACTTATAGTTGACCATGTACAGTTAGTAAGGTCTTTTAAAACAGAATTGAGATCATTTGCCAGTTTTTCTGTGTTGTCAGCTGCATAGGATACAATGTCCCCAATTTTTGAAAATTCAGTGCTAAGATCTAACAGTTTCATCACGAATGCTTGCGAACGAATTTCTACCAAAATCTTGCTTCTGAGCTTAAGACAGTCATAGCATACTTTGATTATGTCTTGACACTGTTTTTCTCTGCCTCTGTACATTGATTCCGCTTTCTTGTATGCCAAGTATGCCTTGTAAGCATTGGCATACACTGCTTGGAAGTTATATCTTGTGACGAAATTGTTGAGATCTATAGTGATTACTTCATTGCTGCGTCTAGTAGCAGACTGGAGCCTCACAGTAAGTTGTGACCAAGCCATCTGTAGTTTATTTATTCTTTCAGTAATGTCATCTGAATCTCGGAAAGCTTTATCGAATCCACCAAGCATATTTGTTCCTGTTGACGTTTCTCTTAAATTTTTAATATGCTCTTTACCAGTGTCAACCAGGTGTCTGAGAATTTCCTGTTTAGCGAGAAGACTGCCAATATTTTTATCAACAGAATTATGTTTGAGTAGTAATTGTTTTCCTTCATATTTTAAAGATTCCGCTCGAACAAAGAATCCGTTAATAAGTGAATCATACAATTCCATTTGAGACATAACAAAGTATAATCCACTTTTGTATAAATCATAGCTATTTTTATAGTTGTATAATGCTTTTGGATGTTCTAAGCACCTTTGTACAGCGAGTGGCACATTAGGTTCGACGTTATCTTTGATTACGTAAGTTTTATTGTACAGGAATAACATAGTCTCTTCATTCCAGTACTTACATACATAGTCCTCATCACGAGGTTCCATAAAGTTCACCTGAGTGATAAGAATTTGTTCCAATATTGGTATCTTAGTGTCATTAAATATCTTAGATTTTAACATTAACATTGTAGTAGTTTCATCAATTTCATAAGCTATTTGAGACAATGTTGCCACTGAGAATATCCTTACTATTTTCTTAGCTAGAGCTTGTTTTAGTACGTCAAATATTACAATTTGACTTGTAGCTCCCCTTTGCTCTGTGGGTATGTTAAATGTGACTCGGGATGGGGCATCTCTTCCTCTCAATTTTGGATCCCACTCTAGAGCAATTCTAAACCATTGTTCTAATAATGCTTTAAAAGGTTTCGAAATATAATTCTCAGGAAATATTTCAGTTGAATTTTCAATATCACCATGGAAGGTTTCATAAATACAGATGTCTTCATGCGCTTTCTTTTTTACATAAGGCATCCATTGTACAGGGGCCATGAATGGTAAAAATGGCCTTTTACCACATACAAGTTCAAATACAACCAAGCCAAACGACCAAAAGTCTACAGAATTGCTATAAGTTTTACTGTAAATAATCTCAGGTGCTAAATACTGTAAAGTTCCTACAAGACTGGCACATACAGAATTAGAGGCAATTTCTTTGGCATATCCAAGATCTATGAGTTTGTATATCACTTTCCTTTGACCTTGAACACCAACATTTGCTGCTTGTACTGAATCTAGTACATGCATCACTACATTTTCAGGTTTGAGATCTCTATGTGTAATTTTACTCAAATGTAGAAACTCCATAGCATTTCTGATGTCACTAAGTATTTGTCGGATTTGTTGTTCTTTGAGGCCTGAACATGATTCTGGCTTGTTCAAAACTTGACGAAGATCACCGCCGCTGCAGTATTCCATACAAAGGATAGGTAGGCCGGAAGGATTAGCCCGTTCTAATCCCGTAATAAATTCTGGCGGCAATTCTTTCGTGCCTACTATGTTAGGATTTTTGCATTCTTGTAACATTTCTACTTCCTTTGTCCATCGTTCCCTGTGTTTTGGGGTCATTTCATCTCCCCATTGGCACGTTTTTATTGCTAACTTTTCGTCTGTCCTTTTGTGTTTCCATAATACGACTGTACCAAAACTGCCTTTTCCAAGTTCTCTTTCCTTAATCCAATCTCCAATAAACACTATGTCTTCCATTACGAATTAATTAATGTGGTTTTGTAGACGGGAAACTATAGAAATTTTAATTAGGCTACATGTAAAAATAACTTCCCGAACTTCACGGCGCAAACTACGGATTACGGAAACTGACGGAAACTTTGTTTGATAACTAGGTGTTTCATTATGTCGTTTAGCTTATCATGAAAACTTATTATCAACACTCTTTTACTTTTAACACCACACCATGCGACTGTAAGTAAAATATCGAAATCTTATTTATAATATTGTAGAAATAAAATAGTTATGTAAACGTAAGTAAAATAATATAATTGTTTTGGATATATGTATATGAATTCTATGAATTCCTTTTTTTTATTATTGTCATGTCATTGGTCATTGACATTATGAAAAGGCTAATACATTACATTACACGCAACATTCACATGCATTTTTTATAATTTTAAAATGTCATTTTTTTTTCTTTATAAAGAACTAGCTGCTGGCCTAACACGGGCGCGGGACAAATATCTCTCTCCACCGCTTATGTCAAATTGACGGGGACAAACGCGTTTGTCCCTAATTGCTAGCATGGCGTCGAAGGAGATAACTTATGTCCCTCGCTGTGACGTAGACAAGGGACTTTTTCTCCACTTGCTTAGCACGGCGGCCGTAAAGTGGACAAGATATGTCTCTTTTTGACAGATTATAGAGAGATATTAGTCTCCGAACTATTGAGGTGGGGACAAAAATCTTAACCGAAAAATAAAAACATCGAATTTGATTAATTAATTAATGAAATAAAATTTTAATAATATATATATGTATATATATGGGGAAGGGGGGATTTAAATATTTTTCTCAAATAATTTTGACCTTCAATGTTTAAAATCCAGTAATAAAGTATTAATATTTGTATGTATGTATATGTATGTATGTATATGTATGTATATATGTATATATATATGTATATATATGTATATGTATGTATATATGTATATATGTATTTATATATGGACTCTACAACCGGTCATAGTGGGACCCCCCCCCCCCTACAGCGTTCAGCAGTACGAGTGTGACACCCTAGGCATTACAAACATCGATAGGCTATAGTAACCATTTTCCAATAGGTGGGCCGTGTGCTCGTCTGCCACCTAAGTTGTATAAAAAATCCAAACATATAATCCTATATTATTACGACACATTACGTAACACAATACATCCCATTACAAAGTAATAATACCTACTTACTAACTTAGCTATATCTACATTATATGAAATTAAAATAACACCGACAATTTAAAAAGTCAATGTTGCACTTATAAAATATGCACGTTGCTAGGTTTTATCAATTTGGTCGAATAATACTTTTTCGTATATTGGTAGCATTGAGTGGACAAACGTTCTCCCCGGTGACAAACTAGTCTCTCCTCGACGCCATGCTAGCTAAAGGGAGAGAGAAGGAGGGAAAGACAAATTTTTCTCCACTCCCCGGGGACTTTTGTCTTCGCGCCATGCTAGGCCTACTGACCCGCGCGACTTCGTCTGCGTCACCCCGTTTTTGCAAGATTTTTCATTCCTGCTCCGCACCTGTTAGTCGTAGCATGATGTTATATACATATAAACCTTTCTCTTTACCCATTCTATCTATTGAAACAAACCGCATCAAAATCCGTTGCGTAGTTCTAAAGATTTAAGCATACAAAGGGACAAGAAAAATAGGGACAGAAAACGCGACTTTATTTTATACTATGTAGTGATGATGATGAAGTGATGATCATATTATATTAGCTTACCGAAATTACTAAATATTCCTTCTAGTTAAGCTCGATAGTTAGTCATCTATCTCTCATGACTCACTATCGATTTTATTGTTGTTGTTTTTTGTTTTGTATTGTTGTTTGATGTTATATATTGTTTAAAAATATTTTGTAATTTTATTTTAATCACTACTTATACCTACCTACGTTAAAATAATTGTCAGTGTATTAGATTCCAGTCTCATCAAAAGCTGACACTTTAGGCTGAACAACTAGCTCGAAGTGCTAGCTTTGGTTCTCCGTCTCATCCTTCTACAGGCATACCTATTGGTGCGGATCTTGGACCTAATTTTGAAAAGCCATCGTATGCGGATTGCTTTATTAGAGTCTATTATTGACATGGTAATGGTAAAACTTGGGATCGAACCCGAGACCTCATCTCAGCAGTCCATTACCTATACCACTAGGCTACCGCAGCATTTGGGTTCGATCCCAGGTTTTATCATGGCACACACCGATGACATTTCGATGCTTTTTGAAGTTATGTGTGTATTTATCACAGGTTTATAAGTGCCCGGTTATTGGCAATAGGCTCATCATTGGGACCTAAACATAAACTGGCCAAATGTGGATGCTAGTATTTGTCACCACATTTGTTCCAGGACATTATACATAGGTAGCTCAGTATCTAATCCAATCGTATTATTATAAAGATATTGGTAAAAGGTAGCCATGTTTAAATGTGATCATTTATTGTCGGTATACAGTACACGTGAACTGTTAAGGTTTGTCTCATCCATACCAAGTCTTACTCTGTGGCCATACTCAATTTAATATGTCAGTGTCAGGTTGACAAGAAAATAGTGTCATGGTGCGTGTTTTGTTGATATTTTGTGTGAGAATTCCCTATATTATGTATTATAAAGTGGAATAATAATCTGGTCTTATAAATAATGTGTAAAAATGTTTGATGTGACCTCATCATGTCGGACATGTATGAAGGACAACGTAACTTTAATCGACTTGTTTGAAAATGTGAAAATTGAGGAAAATTGTGTTCAATTGGCCGATATATTGGTGCTTTGTACTCCAACGGAGGTAAGCCATGAACCTCGAACTCAGGCATTTAACACTGGTTCATTTCCATACTGTATTTATACATTCTGACGCTAGTGAGCCACTAAGTATAAGTATTGTGATTGTAATGATGACCCTCTTTCGTGAAACACTTTGCCTTCAGCTTACCATCAGGTGAAGTGAAGTCAGACATATTCTATAAAAATATATTGAAAAAAATGTCAATGTCTCTGTTTTAGGTGTCCAAGGAGGATGGCTTACCACAAAAACTGTGTGACGAGTGTACAAGAGTTCTGCAACTTGCATATACATTCCGTAATCAGGCCGCGAAAGCGCAAGAAGAGTTCAAAAAGCTCATACAAAACGCTATAAAGTGTGAACCTGTAGAATTGAAAACAGAAAATGAAGACGATTTTTTCGATACCTGTGAAGATTTTAATATTAGTGTTGATATTTCAAAATTGGAACAAGGTGAAGACAAAAATTATTCCTGTAGCAAATGTAATAAAACATATATGAAAGAGAAGTCATTTTTAAAACATTTACAAACACATGATTCGCCTTTAAAATGCACTATATGTGATAAATCATATCGAAGTCAGGCGTCTTTAGACAAACATTTAGCAAAACATATTAATAAGTACACTTGTAAGGTTTGTAATCAAAACTTTGATACTGAGCTTCAACTACTTGAACATATGAATGAACACACAGATAAAAAAATAAAAATTGAAAATGAAGCGCAGGGGTTATTGCTACAATGCCCAGATTGTGACCTAACTTTTACAAAGCAGAGATCATTATCTATGCATAGGAGGAGGCATAAAAATAATACCAACAAAAAAAATGAGTTTATATGTGATGCTTGTGGTAAAATATTCAGTTTGAAGCATCAGCTCAAAAGACATGTGGTTCTGCACAGTGATGTGAAACCTTATAGATGTAAAAAATGTGACAAAAGCTTTGCAAGAAAGGATCAACTGATGCATCACATGCATTCTCATAAGGAAAGCAAACCTTATGAATGTTCATATTGTAAAAAAGGTAATGTGAATTGATATATTATTCCTTTAGTTGTATGATATATTACATTATATTTAATTGCTTTTGATACTTATGGAAGTAACTGCCATCTACCATGAATCCATTCATAACACAAGCCACTGAACTTAGCGGGAAACAGATAGAGGGAATATTAGTAATTCACGATGACAACCTCTGTGGCATGGCGGTAGTGAACGCGACTGCTACGCAGGAGGTGTGGGTTCGATTCCCGCTCAGTGCAAATATTTGTGCACATTAAATATGAATATCTGCATTGGTTTGGGTGTTTCTATGTATAATATGTATGTATTTACAAAAAAAAAATGTATTCAAGTATGTTTATCCGCATTCTAGAACCCGTAACACAAGCTAGTTAAGCTATGTTTACCATGGGTCTAGGTGACGTTGTGTAGATTGTCCTAGAATATTTATAATTCATGTTGCTAATATTCTTCAAAAAAGCGTTGAAATTTTATTTCTTAGTATGTCAATTGTTCAATTTTTTCATTTTAACTCCATATTCACTTTTCCAAACTATGTCAAACTGCTATTTAACCAGCCAATCCTGAAAAGATACCAGTTGTAGGCTAAAGCAAGCCAGTAGGATTGCAGGTGAATAACCAACAGCATGGGCTAAGGTTGGAAATTTTATTATTTGAAAAAAGAAGACTCCATAGACAATGGGAAATGCTTTTTCATTGATAAAAAGAAAGAAATGGAAATATTTTATGGATTTTTTTTCACAATTTTTTTAATTCCTTTTTTGAAGTTCTATTTATAGTTAGGATAGTACTTATCCTCACCATTTATTTTTCGAATTATATAATAGTATTTGTTATATTTTCAGGTTTTATCCAGTTGTGTAGTTTAAAAGACCACATCCGTAGCCACACAGGTGAAACTCCATACTTGTGTTCAGAGTGCGGGAAGGGCTTTTCTAACAGTTCCAATTTACGACAACACATGATGAGGCATACAGGGTTGAAGCCTTACGCTTGTAATATGTGCCCTAAGACTTTCTGTACCAAAGGTTAGTTACTTAGATTTTATGACTAACGCTAATATTTAATTAATTTAAATTTCATTAACCTAATTTTTGCCAGAATCATCGGTACAAAAATAACCGATGCAAGGAGCAATTTCAATTAAAAAAACAAAAGGAAAGACACCTAATTTTCAACAATATTTATCCTAGGGTAACATTGTACCAATATGTTA
Organism: Pelosia muscerda; assembly: GCA_963691645.1. Taxonomy (NCBI): domain Eukaryota; kingdom Metazoa; phylum Arthropoda; class Insecta; order Lepidoptera; family Erebidae; genus Pelosia; species Pelosia muscerda. Next base: position 14,357,858 of record OY829109.1, on the reverse strand, counting down.
CCTCATTTCTTTTCTATATGTTTTGTTATTTCTGGAGTTTGGTGGTCCAAGAAGCTTCCAGAACATAGTACCCAACTGAACAGCAGTGGAAACAATACTTAAACACTCCCAAATGTTCCACAACTAAAACTTTCTTCAATGCTGAGTGGGCCTCTACACAAACTATTTAGTTTAATCAGGCTTTATGAGAATATTGAAGAAGGATGCATGTATCTAATTAACAGTTAGCCATGCCTATTTTTGAAGAGAAAACTTATTTAAGCGCGTTAAGAAAAACTTTTTGTGTGTACAAAAATAATAGCACTCGCGTCATCGTCACGTAACGCGTCACGTCACGATTATACAATTCACAGGACACTTAGTCATCCTCAAAGACTGCCCGGAAGACAGACTCTTTTATAGCTAAGAATCTTTCTAAAAATCTCCATTCTTCCAGGACAAATGACTTCCCACATGACAACTCATACTGGTGAACATCCGTACAAGTGTGAGGAATGTGGTGCTGCATTCACAAAGCAGAATTCTCTGAAGAAACACTCGCTAATACACCTGGGAATACGACCGTTCGCGTGCGACACTTGCAGTATGAGGTTAGTGGAACCAGTAGGCCGAAGATTGGGACTTCCAACATTGGGAGTCCCGGGTTCGAGTCCTGGACATTACACTATCGACTTTGACCCACTCCTATCACAAGCGACTGAGCTCCATCGCATCGGAGATAAATAAATAGATATTTTAGGACAATCTACACAACGCCATCTAGACCCATGGTGAGCATAGCTTAGCTAGTTTGTGTTACGGGTTCTAGAATGCGGATAAACATACGTAGAATTTTTTTTTTGTAAAAATAATGATGGATGTATGTACGAAATAAATTAATAAATTAAAAAAAAAACTTAGTTGGAGGGGTTAGTAGGAAAATTAGTAATTTCGGTTGCTAATATTCTTAAAAAAAAAACCAAAAAAATATTTCAGGTTTACTTGTAAGGACCATTTGAAACGCCACTACCGCATCCACACGGGCGAGAAGCCCTACCGCTGCAACTACTGCGACCGCGCCTTCTCGCAGAGCAACGATCTCGCCAAGCACACCCGCGCGCACATCGGACAGAATATCTACCAGTAAGTACATTCCCGTTTGGTTCCCGGCAGAGGAAAATTTGGGCCACCATATCTTTCACATGTGGTGTCGTACAAGGCGACTAAGGGGCTGTTTTTTTTAAAGAATATTTTCATAAAATCTTTTGCCAGCTCAGTCATTGTTTACAAACCGCATAGGTTTCCGAAAATGATTGCCTATCTATTTGTTGTATTTAATTGTTTCATTGATACATACATAAAAAAAATAGCTTGAAATTTTCATTGGGTACACTGATTTGGCGGAGTTATCAAAAACATAATCTATGTACCTATCTATACTATTACCTATATAATTGTAAAAAAGTTTATGTTTGTCCACGATGGACGCTAAAACTTAAAATCTTTGAAGGGGTTTAGTCCAACTTAAAATCTTATGTTTGATTGCAATTGCATTGCAAGTGGAACCAGAGTTATGATTAGTTATATAAAATTTAAGTTGCACAGATGACGCTTAGGTCGCGATAACCGACAGCCACGCGGGCGGAGCCGCGGACATAGGCTAGTGTTTAAAAATGATTGTTACATCGTAACATCATTCATTGAGATCAATAGTTCGTATGATTGTCGATAGATGGCTCCCACTCTCAAGATGGTTGTGTAGGTGAATTTCGAATGAGGTGGCTCTGTGGCTCAGCGGTTTGAGCACGCCCCCCTGTAAGGGAAAGATCGCGGGTTCCAGTCCCGAAGCATTCACTATTCCCGATCCAACTTGATTTGAAACAGTTCTTATATTTTTTAACAGGTGTACAATATGCAGTACCCGCTTTAGACTCATGTCGGAGCTTAAAACCCACTATCCAATCCACTTCATTGACGGCAAGATCCAACCACCAGAACCGACTGAAGAGGTTCCACCACCTCCAGAACCATCTCCACCTTCACCAACGAGGGAACTCGCACCTCTACTGATTTTCAAGCCACCAGATATTCCTATTATATCGTATAACAGTGCTTTAAACAATCCTCTTCTTACAATGAAGTTACAAGAAGTAAAAGATATGCCGGACTTGAATATGAAGCCTTTGTCTCCTGTGAGTACCTTTGAAACAGGAGCGGAGGTTCGGACTACGGAAGACACAAATAGGTACACAATTACTATTGACAGTTGTGATAAAAATGGAGTTGTCAATGGTATTACGATTAATATTCCGCCTAAGGATAGCTAAATTCTGGTTTAATAATTTTGTAGTGAAAATTTAGATATTAAGTATGGGTTGCACGATATTACTTTAACATTAACAGTGTAGTTAAAGTTCCGGTCAGGTATAAAACAGGTTGCGCCATTTGACAATTGTTAAAATGACGTCATAACTTCACGCTGAACTGTAACCGGCCACGCTCAAACGTCAAATTCTATGAAAAAGATAACTTTAACCAAGCTACTAAATACACTGGTGCAACAAATTTAGCCAAACCATTAGAATCAATGTCCACGGGTCTACCGGGGTGCGAGAGATATGTCTTATATAATCTAACCTCCGGCAATGAGGACCCATGGACGGCGTGCGTTTTAGTCGGTTCGAGTCCGACATAATCACGTCCACCGATAAAAAACAGGGACCTGGATTCTACTGCATAAATCTCAACCATTGTAAAACCACTGAAATTACAAAAAATACCATTATTTTTAGACTTTACTTCTATGCAGTTGAAGTCTCAAATTAAATGACTTCGTATAGAGTGAATAAAACTGAGTAATGAACTCTTTTCATTTAATTTGGAACTTTAAATCTATGAGCATCAAGGTGAAAATTCAATAGCAGTTTTTGTAAACTCAGTGGTTCGACAATGGTTAACAATTAGTAGATACAATGGTGGTGCAGATCTTTTCAGCTGTTAGAGCTGTTGAGTATCAATCAATTAGCCTATCACAGTCCACTGCTGGACGTAGGCCTCTTCCAATGTTGGAAGGCTTTGGCTTACTGTTCCTGCACTGACCAAACGGTTTAGCAATGAGGTTAATGGTCAGCTAGCTTATAGTATTAATAGCAAGTAGAATAGGATAGTTCTGAGTTTGGGTGTACTAAGTGTGTTATAGTTCGATATCATTTTAATCCTCCCCTAAACAAATCATTCCTTAGTGATTTAGTAACGTATTTTTGTTTATGAATTGTTAATTTTTGTATTAAAAACAAAAATACATAGTTGAATATTTGCTCGAAAAGATTCAATTAACCTGCGTGTATGCTCTGATTTATTAATCAATGGTAATTTTTGTAATCACAAAAATTACCATTGATTTAAGATTTTATTGCTATGCCGTTAAAGTCTGAAATTGAAAGGCATCGTACAGAGAGAATGAAACTATATAGTGAATTTATCGTTTAATTTTAAACTTTAAGTCTATGTTGATAAAGATGAAAATTCAATGCCAGTTCTGATTCAATGTCAATGTGTAATCGGTCTGGTTTGACAATTAGTAGAATCGGGGTCCTGCTCTTAAATTAGTGTTGCCATGACCAAAATTGTGTTTGGCTTTCAATCTTGTACACGCGGCTTAAAGAAAATCGATCAGTGCCTTAACTTTTTTAAATATTTATCGTAAATTTTAAAAATAGTAATAATATAGGAAACAAAGGGATATAAATATGTCGCCTACTTAGCTGCAGGTCATGTTTTTTTTCAGCAAATAATAGCTAATTTCGTGCAAAAGGTACTTTGTAAAATATTCAAGCCTGTTTGATCCAAAGTATGAAACGCCATAAATACTTTTTTTATCTATAGCAAAGTAATCGCCATTTTGAACGGTTGAAAAAAAAGATGGTGGCCGTATAGTTGCCACTACCTTAAAAAGGGTTAAGTGTGTTTTCGTTTCGTAGTACATATGATTTGAGCTAGTATGACATTAAAAGTTCCATCACTCAAAGCAATTATTTATTAGTAATGCACGGTATTATTAACGGTTGTATGTGTGAGTTTGGCGACATCGGTTCCGCTACTGAAACTATCGTGTCGCATTTCTACTATAGTCCATTTATTTTTTTTTATTTTTTTATAGTATCACCCCGAAGGGGTAGGCACATTTCGCCAGTTTATATCTAGGTCCCAATGTAATAGGTGGCGAGCCTATTGCCATTAACCGGGCACTTATAAACCTGCGATAAATACACACATAACTTCGAAAAGCATCGCAGTCATTGGTGTGTGCCATGGTAAATCTGGGATCGAACCCATTTGTTTGAGTAATTAAATAAACGTAAACAATCTTAGTGTGTCTTTTTAAAAATATATTTTGTTTTAAAACTCAGTTTAAAAATATTTTTCTGATTAGTTACGCATTGTGAAGATTAAAAACCTGTATCGAACCACTAGTTAGTCAGTTAGTCTAGTTTATTTGTTTAACTCTCTGATCTATTCTATGATGAACTCTATGAACTAAAATCGTCTCATACTCTCCAAGACGACTTTTTTTCCCAATTTATTTAGCTGCTACATTTTTGGTTAGGAATCTATTTTCGGGATACCCATTTTTGTACAATGTGCCCGATTGGCAGCAATAGGCTCGCCTCCGATTACGTGGGACCGAAAACCAAAGTTGACGAAATGTGGGTGTTTAATACACCTCTACTTACCCCTTCGGGGAGTATAAAAAAGTTGCTACAAGATTGTTTACCTTTATTTAAGTACCTAAACAAATGGAGTTTAGTTTATTCTATTCTATGCTCTCGTGCATCCTTATAAACGTTATAAGTCTATGCTTAGAAGATGCTCTCTACTTTACTTACATCTTTTATTTCAATGAACCTGAATATTGGTATTATTTTATAAATATACTAGCTGTTGCCCGCGGCTTGGCCCGCGTTTACTTCTTACCTCGTTCCCGTTCCTCCATTTCGAGCATTTTCATATTTATTCAGCTTTTAAACCTTCTCTGGACACGATCGAGAGTGAATAACGCAATTTAAACGGTTTAAAAAAAGAAAAAATATTGCGTTCCCGTATTTTTTTAGTGTCAATATGTTGTGTACCATGAGTACTACCAGTGGCCTTCGGCTTCGGGAGCGTTCCCCTTACACCTGTATAACTAACGAAAATAACTGATGAGGGTATACATTTCTTAATCGGATCTCCGAGTGTTAGTTTAGTTAAAAATGTTTAGTATTTTTTGCATTTAAATGTGTAAATTTAAATGTATTTAAATGTTTAGTATTTTTGCGTTCAAATGATAGTATTTAGTCTGTATATTAGTTTGTTTTGTGATAACGTATACTCTCCAAGTTGTACTGTACTATTATAAGTGTTAAACATAATTTTAACGAATTAATAATATATTATTATTTAGTCACAATTTTATTTAAATATTAGAAAAATTGCCTGATTTGTTATTATTGTAATAAATATACTTAGATATTTATGACTGAACATAATATTGCTTGTTTTATTTTCCAACTACCTACCTACAATATAGGGGACGGGGGATGGGCGACTACAATATGGGGTTCTTCAAGAGGGCATTAGAAGGTTTCTACAGGGTAGGCAGCGCGTGTGTGACGCCTCTGGTGTTGCAAACGTCCATAGGCCACGGTGACCGCTTCCCATCAGGCGGGTCGTGTGCTTGTCTGCCACCTAAGTGATATAAAAAAATACCTATTTATTATAGATGAGGACACCGTATGACATAAATGGGAGCCTATTGTTGTCAAACGGACACTTCTTGGAGTGCTGCATGGTTACTGTCGGATCAAGAACCAATTCTTCCTTTATTCGCCTTCTACGACTGGAATTCCTTACCAGCTCACGTGTTTCCTTCTTCCTACAATCCCGGGTTCTTTAAAGCGGGGCGTGAAGCCGTCAAGTTGAGCGCATCGTTACACTGTACGTGTTTGTAATGGTGAACCTTTCCCTGCAAATTTGCAATGGTGAGCTTTCCTGCCATCAGGCGAGATGTAGTCAAATTAACGTGAATTAAATAAAAAAAACCTGATATCATAGTATATAGAACGTAACTGTACCTAACTATTACTTACAGAAGTAAAATACACAGGTTTACGCCGAGACCCTAGTCACTTCACAAAATTTACTTTATACACGCAATGGACGCTTTTTGGGTGCCTTTTGAGAATGTACCCCGTAGGTAAGGCAACAATGAAGAAAGCTCAAATCCACCAATCATAGATTACTTATTATCATAACATAACATATAAAACATAAACTCACGCCTTTATCCCCGAAGAGGTAGGCAGAAGTTCTAGCACTCACGTTTCATTTCACAGTTTATGTTTAGGTCCTATGTAATAGGTGGCGAGCCTATTGCCATTAACCGGGCACTTATAAACCTGCGATAAATACACACATAACTTCGAAAAGTCATTGGTGTGTGCCATAGTAAACCTGAGATCGAACTCGAGACCTCGTCTCAGCAGTTCATTACTAGGCTACCGCGGTTATAGATTACTTACAAATATCAAACTAATCTACGCACGCGCCAAGACCTCAATCACAACTTGGGTTCAAGATACATGCCGGCAACTATAGTGAACTTAAAGGTCATACTAATACGAATGATAAATGTTCATCAATACCTTTCAGAACTTAACAAGCGACGGATTAGGTACTCGGCCGATAAAGAGACAAAATTAATTTCAAAGTTTTCCACTTCGCAGAGCGGCCGGCGCTCTTAAACTTCATAAAGTTTTAAGCCTCATGGATTTCTCAGATAACGACAGTCATTTCTTACTTTATGAGATAGTTAAATGATGGGTAGGTATCTGTCTACTTACTGATTAACTGGAAAAATTGAGGTTGTTATATTTCATTTTCACATTGTGTCAAAAAAAAAACCAAATAGATAGGAGAAAGCACACACGCACGGACGCACTCAAACTACGTATATACGTTATGTATATACGTATTATATATCTATTAGGTAATACTTTATATATATATACACACCTATAATATATGCGTCGTTTCCTAGGAGCCGTCCTCCCGGATCCTTTAAGCGGGGCGTGAAAAAGCATCTGATGAGGCCGTCAAGCTGAGCGCCACCATTGTAGCACTGTACGTGTTTGGTGACCCTCTTTTATGAGACTTAGCCTTCTGCTTAGCATCAGTCGAGGTGAAGTCAAATTGCCATAAAAAAAGAGTCTCGTGGTGCATTATGGTTCTTCTTTTTAGCATGTTCTTATCATATCAATTTTGTTTAAAGAGCAATACCTCAGCTGTCTCTCTCTCTTCCTAGGTGTTAAACTAAACTAAAAAAGTCCTAAGTTAGGACTTTCACGCAATGGTGACTGCCAATTGAATGAAATAGGTTTGGTTGTAATTTGTCACCAAGCCGTTTTCATTCAATTCGCACAGTCATGGTGACAAAAAGTCACTAGTACCTACGTACAAGTCCTCACCGCATAAATTAGCAGTAGCCCTAGCACGAAATACTATCGAATTCGTAATGTAAAGGTTTCGAGAGAACGGAGCATTGCGATTGGCGGGCTGCACACGCACACAGATTCACAAGAGGCAGACTGCCAATCGCAATGCTCCGTTGTCTCGAAACCTTACATTACGAATTCGATAGGAGTTCATGCATAGTTCATGCTAGTGCTACAGTACTTAAATGTTCATATGACAATCGAGACTTAATCGGCTTATGGTGTCTCCGAGGCACGATGAGACCAATGTACCTAAATAACCATATTCATGTATACAAAATATTTGCACTGAGCGGGAATTGAACCCTCACCTCCTACGTAACAGTCGTGTTTACTACCACCACAGAGGCTGAGCTTCGATATTTTAAAATATTCTTTCAGCTATGTGCATTTAGCGATGCCGCACGTTGGAAAAATCCGATTAATTTCGGTTATGAGTTCGTTGCGTATCCCTCACCGCCCTCCAACCGAAGGTTTTTTGTAGGTCATTAATAATAAATTGGTCACAAGAATGTCGTGAACGCTGTTTTAGTGGTATGCTCAAAATATTTTCTCTTCTACGACGTAGTTTGCAATTTATAAGGGAACGACACTAAGTTATTAAATGTACATACATTCATACAACATACATACATATGTTCACGGCCGTAATTCCCGATCCCCGTAAGCAGAGGTGTTTTAAACACCCACATTTCGTCAACTATGATTTTCGGTCACACGTAATAGGGGGTGAGCCAATTGCCATCAATCGGGCACTTGGTAGCAAATGGGTATTCCAAAAATAAATTTCTAACAGAAAATGTTGCAGCTAAATAAAATTAGAAAAAAATGCCCGATTCCTTGCTATGCGGTGTAAATAGCAGGGAAATTAATTACGTGCTTAGCCGCACAAGCACTACCAATTAACGTCTTCGAGAGTATCAGAATGATAGACTCTAATTAAATGTTAACTTATGTTATTGAAGTGCGTGCTCTGGAGATATCGCGGACACTTTGACCCAGTTGAACCCTTTGTGTCGACCCCAAACTGGCCCCTTATGTTTGAGGGGGGGGGGGGGCGGTATTCTTCTTCTCTATTAAGGTGACTATTTCTATGAATAATTGTAGGTGCCTGTTAATCCTCTCGTTTGGAGAAGCCCTTTCCGAGAAGATCCATTCGATATATTTCTAGATAAAATGTGTGATTAAAACACTATCTAAGTAGGTATAGTTTCTATCGAGATAAGTGCTTTTAATTGTACCGAATGCCGGAAAATCCGTCCATGACAGTTCTGACTTCAATTGCAACTAGATACTGTTGTATCACCACTTAGCCTCGGAGAGCACGTTAAGCCGTCGGTTCCGGTTGCCATACAAACATTTATAGCAGTCGTTACGGGTAGTTGGAGCCATCAAAAGTCCAACCAGTCTTACTTGAAACTTCGATATCGCCATTGGTCATTGGACCATTGGTTGTGGAGGTCATTTGGCAGTCGCTTCATGGAAAATATCGAAGTTCAGCCGCATCACAGTTAGATTGGAAAGCCGACCCCAACCGAGTTGGGAAAAGGTTCAGAGAATGATGACTGTAACACTTGTTGAAAAGTAGCATGTACTTAGCACTTCAGCTTGCTAATCCAGTGGGCTATATCGACAACTTTCGTTCGTCTACGGATCTCCTCATTCTTGTTTCCATCTAATAGAGAATTTTAGAGCACAAGATGCCTTATGGCTTTCGAGCACAAGATACCAGATGATATTATGTTGGACTGAAGATCATATGGCAACATTTGGGGGAGATTTAAAACCGGGAATATATATATGTCTATATGGCTACACTGAGTACACAACCTCCTTGGCTATTTATTAGCCGGTTCTTCAAGTGTACTCATCAAAGTACGTACTAAGTACCTACTTGAAGAGAAGCGCGTCATCCCTGAATGACCCAATTCGAAGTTAGAAGGAACGACGGACTGTAGACTGATTTATGCGAAAATATATTCTTATTTAAGAGTGCTTATTTTTTATTTTTATTTATGGCACGTCAACTTGACTTCACCTCGCCTGATGTTAAGTTGAAGGCAAAGTCTCATGAAAGAGGGTCACCATTGCAAACACGTTCAGTACAATAATAGTGGCGCTCAGCTTGACGGCCTCATCAGATGCTTTTTCACGCCCCGCTTAAAGGACCCGGGACTGTAGGAAGAAGGCAACACGCGCGCCGGCAAGGAATTCCAGGACTTAATGTTGCGGCAGAGAAAAAACTCACCGAAACGCTTGGTTCTTGATGGAATATTCTGTACCGTATGCGAGTGACATCTAAGCGCTGCACGTGTTGTCCTGTGTAGGAAAGGTGAGGGTGGGATTAATTGGAAGAGCTCATCAGAACATTCACTATGGTAGAGACGGTAAAAAACTGCCAGGGACGCAACATATCTACGCATCTGCAAAGGCTCGAGGGTATTTGTGACAAAATTTTAGAAGACACGCGGTATTTTGGCGCCATTACAGAGCACTACACACTCTGGCAGTACCTATATCATTTTCTAAAATAGATGTTTTGAGTTTTGTACGTGTAAAACTGGTGGAAACGGAAGTAGGACATGATGGTATCTCCGGTCCTACTACCGTGGCTAATAAACCATGTGTTGTGTTTCCAGCGGTGATTAGGGTAGCCAGAGCTCACTGGAGAGGTTTTGTGTTGTCAGTGAGAATCACTACATAGTATAAAACAAAGTCGCGTTCTCTGTCCCTATTTTTCATGTTCTTATGTCCCTTTGTATGCTTAAACCTTTAAAACTGCGCAACGGATTTCGAAGCGGTTTATTAATAGATAGAGTGATTGAAGTGGAAGATTTATATGTATGTAACATCATGCTGCGACCAACAGGTGCGGAGCAGGAATGAAAATTTTGCAAAAACGGGATGACGCAGACGAAGTTGCGCGGGTCAGCTAGTACCGAATAAACCTGCTTTGTCTTCTGCCCTAACAGCACAGAAACCCGTGACACCCCTGGTGTTGCAACAGTAACCAGTTTTCATCAGGTAGGAAGTGTGCTTGGTTTGATATCTAAGTGATATAAAAAAAAAATTATTATAATATGTCCGGACACCGGTCGGATTACCATGGCCAATGACTTTTCGATGCTTCTCAAACTTATGTGTGTATTTATCGCAGGTTTATAGGTGTCCGGTTAATGGTAATAGGCTCGCCACCTATTACATTGAGACCTGAACATAAACTGGCGAAATGTGGGTGCTAGCACATCTGCCTACCCGTGATACCTCGCCCACCGATATAGGCGAGAGTTTATGTTTTAATATGTATTTAAAAAAATGAAAACCTGTTGAATGCTTTACTCCAAATATCATATTATTTCAAAAGCACCTAAATACAACCAAAACGCTCTGTAAATAAGCAAAAGCTTTAACTAAAAATATATTAATAACAAAATCTGCTTACGAACAAACAGTATAATAATAATTCAGCCAAGCGTGAAAGCTCCAGTGGGTAACCATTAACTGGTATCCCTTAATACTCTAAAATCAATTGTCAATATAAAATACTACGTAGTAATCTATGCACCGAGAGGCCGGGGCTACGGACCTAGCACGGGGCGACCGAGCGGGAAATATATAGGGGACTTTTATAACATACTCTGGCGAAAGCTTTCCCCTTGGGGTTAGTTTGCAAGCGCTGCCGTAAAATTAAGATAAAATAAAATGTTTTATTTCATTTCACAGTTTTAGTAGGAAAGTACAAATTATTTCTGCAGAATTTTCTACAAACTAAATCAAATCAAATGAAATCGAATATAATTTCGATTTATTACATGATCTAATAATGATGCTTGTGTTTGGTAATCCCGCTATTCCAGATTAGTTTTTTTTAGTTTTAGTTACACAAGTCAGGTTTTATTTTTATTTTATTTTACCACTGTATTGGTAAGGATTAAGAGGGATTAGTTAAGTAATTTAAAGAAATAAAGATGAACGTGTGAAGGTTGTAAAATGTGAGTGTGTGTGTGTGTAAAATTAAGAGTAACAGGATAGCGGTACCTGAACCCTGAGTTGGTATTCACCACTGTCATGATAATGGAGTTTTAAAGTACGGCTTGAATCTCAAAAAAAAACACTTACTGTGTTATTCTGTTCCACTTGTAAACTTTGTAGTAGGTATTGTTTGACCTTGAAGTAGGTATATTATAAAAATAGCCTCTTTCAGTGACCGTTTTTATATATGGCATATACTCGTATGTATGCCGTGTTTAGTTTAATAATTGCTTACAATAAACAAAGTGGAGGACAACTATGTTCTTCGATCTCCTATGGTGTTACACTCGCCCGTAGGCCACGGTAACCACTTACCATCAGGTGGGCCGCGTGCTTGTCTGCGACCTAAGTTGTATAAAAAAAAATGCTAGTCCTTTTAATTTTCTTAAATATCGCCATTCGTTCATTCATATCAAACTAAATACACAATAAATAGCTCCAACGAGGTATATAAGATTCATTCTTCATATCATATTATAGTATCACGATAATTGTGAGTAACAAAACAGAAAACATTCAACTCATAAACCGTTTTGTTATGCTAATTCACACAATTTCTTACAAAACGTTTTATTCGTGGCCCGTGCTAGGTCTGTAGGGCGGGCGGGTTTGCCTGGGAGGTCGGGCGGGCTGTCGTTATCAGTGCGCAGACAGACCCCGCATGAGGCAGACGCGGTGAGTAAATACTACACCTTTTTACTATAATATACATTCAAAATGTATGTAGTATACTGGTAATACTCTCGTAGTATACTACAAATGTTGTCGTAGATACTATAAAGTTAGGGTGTGCTTTAATATCATCTCTTTTACGGGACCTTTTGAGCTCGTTCAGTGAGCTATAACTTTTGTCTTTAACAGAATTCGGTGTATAAAATGTTCGGGAATTGATTTTGTCCGGGATATTGTTAATTTAGGTGTGATTTATTAAATATAACTTGAATTTTTAGGGTGGTAACGTTGTTTTTATGTATTTTTTCAGTGTTTCTAGGATAGGTTGAGATGTGATTGTCATGTTTAGCTATGTTTTCTGGTCCTTTTTATCGTGGAAAAATCCCTAACGATACCCCTTCGCTGGAGGTGATTTTGGAAGTTATGTCGGACTCGAACCGACTAAAACGCGCGCTGTCTTTGGATCTTTAATTGCTGGAGGTGTGATGGTAACAAACATAATCCCTCGCACTCTGACAGACCCGGGGATCATCTCTTTCGAGGTGACCCCGGGTCCCTTTTGGTCTTGGTCTTAATAGGAGGCGAATCCAATGTCGTTAACTGGGTACCGTTTGTAAAAAGTGAGTTACTATTGAGAAATTTCTGATAGGCGTGCCCCTAGATTTATTAATATTCGTCATTATGACCTTTTGGAAACCTGCTGGTCAGGAAAGGGTCATTTCAAATTTGTCGTCAGAGTCGAACTCTGGAATTGATTTATTTTCCTGACTGCATCCAATGATTTCACCTCGTAACTTAAGGTCCACCTGCCGGATATTGTAATTTATTTCTATGCGAAATTTCATCCAGACACGTTGTCAAGGAATAATATTATTTACTGACATTCAAACATTCTACTTTACTATTAAATGTACCTCCCCCCTTTTTATGCTATTAATATTTTAGTGAATAATAATTTATGCATAAAATACTTATTTCATTACTTAATATTTATTTTGTTTATTTAATATTGGTATTTTTAACAAACCTACCTATTAAGGTACACTATTTATCATTCTCTGAGTCTTTTCCCATCTCAGTTGGGGGCGGCTTTATAGTCTAACTAAAATGCGGCTAAACTTTGATATTTTCCGTGAAGCGACTGCCATCGGACCTTCACTGTAACCAAATTGGTGATATCGAAGTTCTGCAATTAGGCTAGTTGGACTTTTGAAGGCTCCACCTACCCATAACGACTACCATACATGTTCATATGGTAACCGGGACCGACGGCATAACGTGCTTTCTGAGACACGACCGATAAGGTACATTATTATGTATTCATAATTCGCTAGGTATGAATAGAAATAAAAATGGTGGCACGAAAAAATGGCGTACCTACCTAATAAAAATGCTTTCGGAACGAATGTTTGGAATATCAAATGTCAGTTTAATGTCACGGTCTAATATCCTACACTGACGGTGTTTTATAATAGAACGGTGTTACGTACGTTTGACTGCTAAGTCAGTGGCACCAGGTTCGATTCAGATTCAAAGCAAATATTGTATCACTACATAGTATAAAACAAAGTCGCTTTCTCTGTCCCTATGTCCCTTTGTATGCTTAAATCTTTAAAACTACGCAACGGATTTTTATGCGGTTTTTGTAATAGATAGAGTGATAGAAGAGGAAAGTTTATATGTATATAACATCATGCTACAACTAACTGGTGTGGAGCAGAATTGAAAAATGTTGCAAAAACGGTAAGACACAGACGAAGTTGCGCGGGTCAGCTAGTATAATGTATATAGTGCACGGCATCTACTCGTAACTTGTCAAGGTTTTGTAGTTGTTGGGATAAGTTTGCACACACTTAGAGGCACAAAAAGTGCTTGTCATTATTCAATTCATTAACCAGAATGCCATCATTTATTTGGAATCATGTCTGCTTTACCCAAAAATCGTCCAGATGCGCTGACGGTTCTTGCCAAGTTACTTGCAAATTTCTTTAGCTGGCCCTCAATTTGACAATCTCATTAGTATGGATCTAGAGAAAGATACGGATATCAGTGAAAAAAAGTCCCCGAGTCACTTGGTTTTGCTTTGAACCATATGAGAGTGACATACAAGCCCTGTACGCAACACTACATTGTATAAAATAAAGTCGCGTTCTCTGTTACTCAATCCCTATGTCCTTATGTCCCTTTGTATGCTTAAATCTTTAAAACTACGCAACGGATTTTGATGCGTTTTTTAATAGATAAAATGTTTAAAGAGGAAGGTTTATATGTATATAACATCATGCTACGACCAGCAAGTGCGGAGCAGGAATGAAAAATTTTGCAAAAACGGGGTGACGCAGACGAAGTTGCGCGGGTCAGCTAGTGTCTTATAAAATGTTTCTAAGGATTTAGTTGAGGTTATACTATATTTAACTAAAAGAATAGCACTCGTACCTCACCTAATCCAGTGTATTTAATGGTTTATTCATAGGATTTGCCGTCGATGCGAAGTAGCTTGGCATTTCACGCAATAAGTGTATATTGCGTGAGATGCCAAGTAAGGAGTTACGTAAAGAATTACTTTTACTATCCTGCTAATATTACAAATCTGATGTGCGTTTGATTTGAAGACCTCCGTGGCGTAGCGGTAGTGAACGCGACTGCTACGCAGGAGGCGCGGGTTTAATTTCCGCTCAGTGCAAAGATTTGTGTGCTTGAATATGAATATCTGCATTGGTCTGGGTGTTTCTATGTATAATATGTATGCACTTACAAAAAAAATGTATCAATGTATGTGTGTGTGTTATTTGCACCCGTAACACAAGGTAGTTAAACTACGCTTACCATGGATCTAGGTGACGTTGTGTAGATTATCCCAGAATATTTATTTATAATTTGATAGATGGATGAATGTACGATGTATGCATGTTTGTTAATTTTCAAACAAAACGAACAGATCTGGATGAAATGTGGCACAGATATAGATTATATTGTAATCTGGAATAATACTTTCTATACCGAGAATAGGTTCCTATGCGTCTCGGTCACGGAATCGATATTTTTGTAAGCCAAAGAAACATATTTCATAGGCTCTGCCACAACCACATAAAAGTAATATTATTTCAATCTTTCTTTATTTTCATAGTGTGATTCGAACAGTCATCATCCGACAAGATGCGCTGGGTACCAGTGTTATATGGGTCAAAAAGTATTTCCTTCTGTACCTACTTACAAGATATAGTACACAAATATCGATGGACGAAAACGTTCCGAGCCCGAATCACTATATGAAAGCGTGAAAGTACAATAAAGTAAGATTGAAAGAATATTACCTTTAAGAGACTGCTGAGGGCTCCTGGGGCTCTTGATGGATTGCAATCGTTTAGTAGAATTGAATAGAATTGGTTGATCAATGTATGTTATGACATTCGTTCACGCCTGTCATTAATGTCAAAATACGCGTCAGATTATTTAAACTGTTTTGGTGGAATCCATTTTTTTATATTTATGGCACGTCAATTTGACTTCACCTCGCCTGATGTTAAACTGAAGGCAAAGTCTCATGAAAGAGGGTCACCACTGCAAACACGTACAGTGCTACAATGTTGGCGCTCAGCTTGACGGCCTCAACAGATGCTTTTTCACGCCCCGCTTAAATTGTTATACATAAATTAATAACACACTTGTACTTCTCCACTGTATATATTATTGTACTTAACCGGCTTCGTCTTGCGGTATTCTCAATGGTTTACATTATCTGTCATTTGAGAATGTCACAAGGTACCATAA
The DNA here is from genome assembly GCA_963691645.1 of Pelosia muscerda. NCBI lineage: Eukaryota > Metazoa > Arthropoda > Insecta > Lepidoptera > Erebidae > Pelosia > Pelosia muscerda. The sequence continues at coordinate 14,341,872 of OY829109.1, read as the reverse complement.
TAAGTACAAGTGTGTTATCAATTAAGTACGTGTCGATCCTATACATTGAACATGACATTCTATTCTATTTTACAAAAATGGCTACTAACGAATTGCCACTTGTGTAGGGGCCCTGATCCCTTTTTTTTACTAGGTAGTTCTTATGCAATATTAACCTACATACAGCCATATTATATTCACTTCTAAACATACCTGAAAGGGTAGGCAGATATGTATAAATATTTAATATATTACGCCATGTTGTCAGTTCCCATTAAACAAGGGGGCGCTTATGTAGTCGTCAATCAGATACTTTGACAACCACCCTTTTATTAACATTTCACACGCACTTATCAAGGATGCGAAACGATAGCTTTTAAAACTAAAAAAAGTAGTGCACAAAAAATATATTGCATTATTAGCCTATGTTTATTTAAAAAAAAAATCTCTACTAAGCGGGTAAAATAGGTGACGAAAGGTCATTTTCTCATCATATTTGCGTTAATCCTAATCGTCTTCGAAGTTGTCTTCTTAGAGTCCACGGTCTGCTTGTTCCGCTGCCTTCCTGCTGCCATCTGGCCCCCACAACCTTTTGACTATATCGAAGTACTGCAGTTTGCCCAATTGTATAACTTTTTAGGGTACCAACTGCCCGTAACGACTGCCATAGATGTTTGTATGACAACCCGACCAGTGCATATAGCCATATTTATGCATACAAATATATGCACTAAGTGGTAATTGAACTCGCGTCCCCTGTGAAGCGGTTGCGTTCACTACCGCCACGTGAAGTTCCCTAAAATTTCACTATTAAAAAATGACAAATGAGCGTAGGTATAAGATTATTTTACTAATGTATGGTTGTCTGATACTCTCCAAGACGTTTATTGGTAGTGCTTGTGCGGCTAAGCACGTAATTAATTTCCTTACGATTTATACCGCATAGCAAGGAATCAGGTTAATGTTTTTGTCCAAACTTATTTAGGTGCTACGTTTTCGGGTAAAAATTTATTTTCGGTATACCCATTCTTGTACAAAGGCGTAGGGCCGAAAATCATATAACTATATGATCAAGTGTGTATATGAAAAAAGTAATCAATCATAATGTGGGTGTTTAATACACCTCTGACTATCCCTTCGGGGATTACTGGCGTGAACATATGTATGTAAGTATGTATGTAGGTATGTACTAATGTAACCTCGGGCGAATCCGAGACTCGGTAATGAAGGTATATTTTTATCCAACATAGAAAGCTTTCTATAACAAAGTATCGCAAATAACAACTTTGTGATTAAATTAGTTATTGCGGAGCGGAGCAGCGGAGGGAATCTGTTGAAGGACACATCCGCCGGCCGGTTTTATCGAACATATTGTACTCTGTAGGTAGTGTAGGTACATAGTGACCTACTTATTGAGACTGGACTACCGGCCACGTATAAAAGCAACATCATTCTATTTCATTCTACTATTCACAAACCGGTAAATACACTTAGAGCTGATGAAACGGTTTGTTTTTACGTACAATGGGTTCCATTAGTTATTGGACACCTTGTGATCACTTGACAGCTCAAGTCTTAGGCTTAGTTGCACCACCTACCTATTAATGTTAAGGTTCCGTCAAATTTAACAGTAACAGTAACATTGATTCTAATGGTTTGGCTAAATGTGTTGCACCAGAGTATTTAGTACCTCGGTTATAGTTATCTTTTTGATAGAATTTGACGTTTGAGCGTGGCCGGTTACAGGCAATTAGCATCAAGTTATGACGTTATTTTAACAATTGTGAAATGGTGCAACCTGTTTTATACCTGACCGGTATTTTAATTGCATTGTTAATGTTAAGGTAAGATCGTGCAACTCAGGCTAATTTAACCAAAACCAACTTAAAAAGCGTTAATAAAATAAACTTAATCGATTTTTGTTTCTTTATAAGAAAAGAAGTAAATTCATGCGAGTAGTGCCTTAAAGTCAAAGGAAAACTTGATATATAACCCTGTACCATGTCGTCTGGCTAGTGTGGAAGCAATAGGTCTACTAACATTGGTAGAGGCCTATATCCAGCTGCGAATTGGGATAGGCTAAAGAATTGATTGAAAGAAACGACGAGGTAACTTGTACCGCTCCACCATTCATCATGACGCCATTTAATTAAAATGCAAATGATGTCAGTTCCAATTGCCCAAAATAATTAGCATATTAATTAGAAGACTCAATTAGCAACTAAAGTGGTCAATGTGGATACGACAACATCTAATCTGATGCCTTTTGTAGTTAAATGAAGCGAATGGTAGGTATACTTAAATTCTTATAGTAATTTCTGTCTTAACTTCGATAAGAGGTATTTATTTACCAATATGGAGAGAAACTGCTTTCTTATCCCAGATATCACAAAGTCACTATGGCTTATCAATTATATACAAACCTGGTAAATGAAAAAAAAAACTGGTTTGGCCTTTTTTTTTCGACCGACCGACGATTTTTTCCCCCGCTGCCGCGCTGGAGCCGGTTGGAGAGATTGTGTCGGACTCGAACCGACCAAAACGCACGCCACCTTTGGGTCTTCAGTTGCCGGAGGTGAGATAGTAGTCAACGTATCCCTCGCACCCCGACAGACCCGGGGGCGTCTCTTTCGAGATGGCTCCCGTTGGCCGTAGGTACCACGGTGTCTCTGTCTATATACAGTGAAGAAGTACAAGTGTGATATCAATTATGTATTGATTTTTTAATCAAAATCTTAACATTCATTAGTAATCTAAATAAATCATAAATATTGTATATTCTATAATATCTGAGAGATCTATAACAAAATGACAGAACAAACTTGATACTGGCGGCCGGCGTCTTATTTGAGTTATTCTCGTTCCTAAAATCCAACCACATATACTGATCGACTATCTGATTTCGTGGGGAGTGGACACAGAGATATAAATTTACTGGAGTGACTTAAATGGCTTTAGTAGAATTACTTCCAGAATTTGACATATTGGTGTCTCGCCATTTACATTTATATATTACATTTATCGTATTTACTAGACATAGGCGAAATTTTGGCAATTCTGCTGCAGAAGCCATCTTAAGAAAAGTTGAAATTAAAATTAGATGAGTTATTTTCCACATAAGATATATAGGATTTTAGAAAACGCTATGCTAATACATGCTGTGGTAATGCTAATGAAAACAAACAAAAATTGGCGGTAGAAGCGGCTATTGACAAGACCCCCAACAATGGCAAGCTTTTTGGTTGGTTGTCTGTCAATATGGCAATTTGGCTATGGCTGGCTAGACTGACGTCACACCCGCTTTTTTTATATTACGATCTGGAAAAAAAAATCGTCCAATTTTTTATAGCCTGTTTTCGGTTTTGGTAGCGTTTCCTTTACACCTTATATATCAGCAGTGAAACATATAAAAAGCAAAACGCAAGAAGAGGTCAAGGTACCTTACCTTAAATTCGGGGCTTGTCAAAAGGCCCGTCTAATAGGAGCGATACAGCCCCAGGCTTCCCGGGAACGAGAGGAATGCTCCCCGCCGCTTCTCTCTCGGCGACAAAGCCCTTTCAATAACGAATTAGGATGTATGAGGAACGTAGATACGGTAGTTTTATAAAATAGCGATTTGTTATAAGCTTTTTTTTAGCTCATACAAACCATACATACACACTATATATTTTGAATATTTCTGATAAAATATAATATACACGCTATAATGTTGAAATTAAAAATTACGTATTTCCGGACATTTCGTAGCTCGTAGAACTGCTACGAATTTTCGTAGCAGTACTGCGTGATTCGATCTGAGTCGCGTATTTACAAATGCTGCTTAAAAGTCAATACTTCTAAAGGAGTAGTATGTAAAACCTTTGTATGCTTCTATAGTACAACACACATACTGTGTCGAGCCTTACAGAAGTGATGGGCTTTAGAAACATTTAAAAGTTAGTACACACGTTGCAAAAAGTGCTTTAGTGTGCAGTTGCGACTGAGGGCTTATTGTGACATAAACCTGGTGACAGATCAAATCAATATTCATATTATTGACCCATCATGGGGGACTGGCTAGAGAGGCCACATGGTAGCCTCTCGTACCGGCTGACGCAGGTGATCACCGGGCACGGGTGCTTCGGAGATTACCTGCGTCGGATCCAGAAGGAGCCAACGTCCGAGTGCCATCACTGTGATGCGAGCGAGGACTCGGGGCTGCACACGTTGACCGAGTGCCCGGCGTGGGAGACGCCAAGGCGGGTCCTTGTGACAGCCCTAGGGGTGGGAGTTATCTCGCTCGCCACCTTGCTCACGGTGATGGTACGATGCGCGAGTGCTTGGGCAGCCGCCGCCTCCTTCTGCGAGCAAGTAATGCTCGAAAAGGAGGTGGCGAAGCGAGTTCGGAGAAGACTCCGGGCCCGCACTGCCCGCGATGATGCGGAGGCATCTCGGACGTCGGAGGTCGCAGAATGACCTCCGTCCCCCATGAGCGCGGGCCTGGGGGTGATGGGTGGAGCCGCCGGTCACCCTAGCAGAAGCAGGCCACGGCGATGGCGCAAAATGCCACCCCATACCCAGGGGCTAAATGGGGACACCATGGTCCCCATATTGGGGGAAGAGGGGCATCTCAACAGAGATGTCCCCGGGTCTGCCGGGGTGCGAGAGATATGTCTTGTATAATCTCACCTCCGGCAATCAAGGACCCATGGACGGCGTGCGTTTTGGTCGGTTCGAGTCCGACATAATCACCTCCATCGGCTTTGGTGGAGGTGGTATCGGTGGGGATTTTGCGCACGATAAAAAAAAAAAATATTCATATTATTAGCGTAAATAGACCAACATACTCCTTCATTACCGCGTAACTGAACTTGACATCACTGCAATATCTATTTCTGTCAAAGTTGATAATGGTTTATAAAAGACGTTTCATGGTTCGAATATTATGACACTCTCTCACGCCTATTTTTTGTGTAACTATTCACCATGAAAATGTTTTGAACAGGTTGGTAAAAAACTTTAAGAAAATCTTTCAGAACATAACTACTTGTTTTATACATGTATTGATGATCTCAAACAAGTTGTAAATAAGTTTAAAACACATTTGCGTTCATATTGAAGTTTGCGACATTGCATTGCAACTTGTTAGATATATGTTTTAAACCTTGGTGAAAACGAAATGAATAACCATATGAATTGTACAGTAGGCTGCAAAAGTGCATGGACATTACAAAAACTAAATCGTTTGTGCCGGTATTCCACGCCATCTGTTGTAAAAAAAAGTATAATGGTTCACAAATATCTCACTAGATGGCGCCGCGCTACTTTTCAAATATTAGAAAAACTATCAAAGTAGTTTATTATATTTGGCTGAGTTAACCAAATATTTTTTGCTACTACTTACTACTAATACGCTTATAGCTAGTAAAACAACTGGCGCCATCTAGTTTATTTTTTATAAACTGCGGTTTGAAAGTTCATAGGATTATCGATCTTAAGCTATCCATATGCACTTTTGCAGCTTACCGTACTGTATAGCAGTTTTCACTACAAATATACCTTCTCTACGTTCGCACACAGCTTCTCGTGTCGTCCTTGTACCAGCCGACTGGCGACGAGCCGTATGAAGTGATTAATTATCAACATCGTCGTCCCCTAACTCCCCTCCCCCTCACTGAGACGGCGCTTGTTTATTACAATGGATGACTGTCATATTTACCCGTCTACTAGCATTGCGTTTGTGTGTTTACGATGTGTTTAATGTACTTTCATTACACGATGGATTTGTATCATTATGTTTTTATATTTTTGATTTAGCGGTAAATAGTTATTTTTATTTTATGACCTACGGTGCTGAAACTTAGATTGCAATAGGCTCATTATTTGGTTTGACCATGGTAACAAAAATACACCATCTGTGTGAATTTTAATTGTGTATGTCAACTCTTACAGATCATGATTGACATACAAGGTAATGGCGCGCGAGCGAGCGAGCTTTAAGTACCTCTCCCCATTTAGTGATAATGCATTTGGTGAAAAATACCTAATAATAATAGCCGCATTCAATACAAATAGGCGAACACTGGCATCAAATCCTCCAAGTCTAATTGCTACGTCCAAGGGTTCGTTAAAATGATTGAATTGAAACCAATACTTAATCCTAGTAAAGCTGTTATCGAAGACTGTGAATAACGAAACGCTTTTAGGATTACAGGAGATTAGGGATTACAATCGAATCCTTTCTAGTCATCAATCGTTAGCTTAACTAGTATTTGATTATGTTTATAATGGGAAGTTTGTTTGAAAGTTCGAGTTTGAATAATTAAGATAACATTAAGTAGGTTGGTCTATAAATAAATATGTAAAAAAGAATTATCATAATCGTGTTACTAATCCTGTAGGAACCTTCTAATATCTTTCTTGAAGAACTTCATATTGTAGCCTCTTGGAAAATGTAAAAAAAAGGCTCGACATCATTTTAAATTAAATTCGTAAAACCCCTCATTCATGTTTAATGCTAAGATAATAATCGACACGTAAAACTAGATTTTGCATTATTGGTAACACACTTGTACTTCTAAACGATAATTATGTCATAATAACAAAATGTCTCAAAAGCATCATTACTTTGTTTTCATTCAAAATGTTATACTTTGTAAAATGTAGCTTGGGTCCTATGACAGCTGTCAGTGAAATTCCGCACATGAAGTCTTGAATTTTCTATTATTGAATGTAGTAACTGTCAATGTCATACTTTATGGGCATACCGAGCTAATTAGTGATGGACGATGAATCATCGTGACCACACACTATGATCTATCTATATTTCGAATAAAGCTTAATTCAAAATTGAAATTAATGTAAGGAAAAATAAATTAGAATTTAATCTTCTTGCTTAGGTATTTTAATATAATAATAATATTTATATTTCAATATACTTGGTCCTAAATAATATTGCGTAAATAAAATCCTACATTCAATCTATCAACGCCCTGAACCTGTTTTTGGATTTTGTAAGAAGACACGCCGCGTTTGGCTCTTGGGCCATGATACAGGCATAAGATACACGCGCCAACATCTTGTTTGATATGAACTTCCACTGATCCACTCCACTCATACTCATCAGTACGAGTGCCGACGCCTTGTATGCTACGTATATTCCGTTCTCATTACAATTAAATAGATACTTACAGTTAAATTAAACCTAATTATTGTAATATGCATCAATAATAGCTAGTAGTATCGATATTTTCATCGAATTTCGGACATCCCTATGAACCTCATTTTGACATCAGTATCTGTCATAGGACCCAAGCTATATTTTACAAAGTATAATGAGCCCCTTTTTTCCCTGTACCCTTCATTTATTATATCCAACCGGTTTCGCCCTACGGTATTCTCAAAAGGTTACATAAAGAAAAAAAAATACGTTACTGTTCTAAGAGGCTTACGACGAAAAGAATTCTTAATGATTTCAGCTCGTTAGTTTTCTTTTCTACGTCGTGTTATGTATGCCTCCCCTTTTACGTCTCGTTACTGTGTCGTCGCCTTGTCGTTGACAAGAACAAAGAAGAGTGAAGACATCTAACCGATTAAATACGTTATTTTTTTATTTTTTTTTTATTATCTGAACATAAACTCACGCCTATATCCCCGACGAGGTAGGCAGAGGTGCTGCCAACCCACATTTCACCAATTTATGTTTAGATCCCAATGTAATAGGTAATCTAAAGAATAGAGTACATACATTATAATATACAATAATAGCGACAAAATACCACTTAGGTTTATACCTATGTTATATTGACTTATCGTACGCAAAATGGCAATAATAAGACCAATCTCTTCTTCTTCTTCGAGTCAATGGTTCTGGTAAATCCGGTTTTATTAAGTCTTGTTGGCCCAATATTATAGTTGGCTACAACAATATTAGCGTTTTCCGTTGCTCTACAGAGGTATTCAGATAAGACTAATAAGAGAAATAAGAAGACAAATAATGTTTCTCTTGCCATACAGCGGGCCTAGACAAGTGGTAATCGTTTTGGAGAATAGAATAGAATAAATTGATCAATATATTAGGATTGACATTCGTTCACGTCTGTAATAAATGTCTCAAATACATTGAATATTTCATTCTACAAATCAACTACAAACGAATTGCCCCTTGACTAGGCGGGTGGCTAGGGTGAGGCCCTCTCCGTAAAGGGAAATGCTGTCAGCCTAATGTTAGGGTAAGGGAGCTTAAATTTGACTCAATCCCCCCGATTAAAATCTGACGTTAGTTTTTTATAAATGGAATATTTTGTGTAATTTTATTGAATGAATGAATGAATGAATTTATTTATTTAAAAGCAACAAAGGCTCACTATTTGTTAGTATTACTTATGTTTATGTTAGTAAAATAAAAGTATAAAATTTAATAATTTATACAAATTTATAAAGGCCACTTCTGCACCATCCAAAATCAATCCATTTGATCAAATTTTCTTCTAATTCCGTGTGCTCTGTAGTATACAGAACAGTAGAATTGAGAACCTCCTTTTTGGAGTCGGTTAAAATACTTTTGAACCTGTTGACAGAGTTACTTATCTAACCGAGTAACTTTTTTTATACCAGTGGCAGACAAGCACGCGACACATCTGATAGAAAGTAGATACTTGACTTATGGACGTTTTCAGCACCAAGAGCCACATTCGACCATTTAGGGGGTGAGGGGAAGGGGCTAAGAGAGAGGGGAGAAGGTTAAAAGAGTCTCTGTGCTACAGTGCAGAAGGTAAAGAAGCTTCATTGATTAAAGTGTTACAAAGCAGGGTAGGTAGCAGTTATTTTCAGTTACATAGTACGTATTCCCCATATTCTATACAGTTATCAAAGCCCAGCTTTAACAAATGTAACAGTATCTGTAGAAATAATTGCGAGGTGGACCGGGAAAGGGGGCAGTTCGATTAACCTTGAGGGAACCCTTTGTAAGTCCCACCCTGTTCCAGATAAATGTGTAAAGTTGCTTCTACACTATAGTAATCTTTTGTAGACTAATGAGGCCAAATATTTGTAAGTTTAGGTTAAGTTTGTTTTATCTTTTTTTTTTCAAAACAGTTTCGGTAACAGAAGTTAATGTAAGTGCAGAATTTATCTCACTTTGAAGAATTTTATCACTTTAATATATAGTTAGGTACCGGCCGGTACTCGTCTTGACCTCAAGCTGCAATCTGATTGGTGGATTTGTGCTCCTTCGCCCTATCCCGTACTATACTCAAAATACGCCCAAAAATGCTTACTACGCGAATGGAGCAGGTAAATTTTTTTGTGAAGTGATTAGGATAAGATACGTCGGTAACTATACTAGTGTCAGTCCAATATGTGTCTAATTATGCACATAGCTTAATAGACTTTAATTACCAATATTTGGACGTAAGATTATCTAGAAAATTATATAATTTTATCATGTTGCATTGTGTCAGGTATACACTAAAGCTAAAGCTGTGTGAATGTGCCTTTAGAAAACCATATTATTACAAGCTACCTTCATTTGGTGAAGGAAATATGATATTTCTCGATTTAATGCTACTTTTATGGAAGCCGTAAGGAGCAGAAAAGTGATATAAATAAAATATAAAACGTGTAACAATTTGACAGCCTCTGTGGAGTAGTGAACGCGACTGCTACGCAGGAGGCACGGGTTTGATCCCCGCACTGTGCAAATATTAGTATAAAAGAATATAGCTATTTGTACTGACGTGGTCTTGCCGCGGAGAGCATGTTAAGCCGTCGGTCCAGTTTTCATATGAACATCTATGGCAGTCATTACGGATAGTTGGAGCCAGCTGCAATTCCTCGATATCGCCTATACCTATAGGTTGTGGAGGTCAGATGGCAATCGCTTCACGGAAAATATCGAAATTCAGCCGCAACACAGTTAGACTTAAAAACATATGCCCTGGACTCCGAGGAGATAGCTATACGGATGCGTGGATGTGCGTATGTGTGCGTATGTTGTACATACACTGTGCTAATTTTTTCGTTGACTGTACATCCATGGAGGTACTTTTGTCGTTGACTGTACATCCAGTAAGCTACTTTATCGTTGACTGTACATCCAGTGAGCTACTTTTGTCGTTTAATGTACATCCAGTGAGCTATTTTTGTCGTTCACTGTACATCCAGTGAGATACTTTTGTCGTTGACTGTACATTCAGTGAGCTATTTTATCGTTGACTGTACAAAGTATAATTATTGGAGAGGACGTATTAAGCCTTCTCAAAGAGTGAATCCTATACTCGGGCCTCTCCGTGGGTAGAGGCGCTGCCGTGAAACAAATTACTACACCACGATGGCAACTCAAAACCAAATTCTACCACTCTAATAGGAGTTAAAATGACGTCGACTCGATAGAATAAGAAGAATTATTATTATTAGATAACTACTATCTAAATATGTTATTCCCAGATGGTGCGCTATATAGACATTCGACCAAGCATGACGGAGGAGGTGATCCATCACCTTCGGGAGAATTTCTTTGCTGATGAGCCGCTGAACAAGGCGGTGTCTCTCTGCCAGCGCGGCGAAGGTCATGCGGCTCTCGAACAGATGTGCATCGCCACTATGGACGATGGACATTCAGTTGCAGCTTATGAAGGAGATAATGTGAGTTATTTTTTTCATTAGTACCCTACACATGAAGGTTGTCATCTCGGAAGAGATGGTCCTGGGTCTGCCGGGGTGCGAGGGATATAACTTATCCCGGATATGTTGGCTACTGTCTTACATCGTTTTAGTCGGTTAGAATCCGACATAACCTCATCAACTGTTCTGGCGGGGGATGGTAAAAAAAGTTGTTGTTGTTGTTGTGTTTCCGGCGGTGAAGTCATGAGAAGACTCAAAAACTTTCTTAATCTTCGCCCCCCCCCCCCCCATCACCGCATCAGAAAGTTACTATATGCACGATTGTTGCGCCTTTGGTGTTGCAAACGTCCATAGGTCACGGCAACCACTTTCCATCAGGTACCGCGTACTTGTCTGCCACCTAAGTGGTATAAAAAAATATTGTGTCCTACCCTGTCAAACTTGATGGATGTTCTTTACACCCCGATTGAAGAACCCGAAATCGTTAAGATGGAAATATATGAGCTATCATTCTACATCCTTGTCACATTTATCCAGAACAGAAAACTTACTAGCAATTTACAATTTCAGCTGCTGGGAGTGGCTCTGAACGGCATCTTATGACCCGGCGACATCGAGGAGTCTCTTGACATCATCAAGAAGTCAGTGGACGACAAGTACAGGAAGATATTCACCATACTGTATGCCACCAGCAAAGATATTAATATTTTCCACAAATATGAGGTATTTTCCAACTAACTATATGTTCACTGCTTGACTTTCGCAATGTGTCCTATTGCTCATCCAAATTGTATAAAAAAATGTTGTTTGATCAAATTTGGATAGGAAAAACTAAATGCTTCGACGGAATTTAAATCAGCGATCTTTCCCTTACAGGGAGAACGAACCATCATCGCCCCAAAAATGGTTACATATAGGAGAATTTCTAATGATTCAAACGAGGCTTCGTGGTTTAGTGGTCAGAGCGTTCCCGTGTAAGGGAAACACCACGGGTTCGAATCCTGTCAAAGCATTCAATTTTTCCTATCTAAATTAGATTTTAACAGTGAGCATACCAATTGCTTTTAAAAATTTTCTGCACCTGTTGTTTAATGTTTTCTTATTGATTCTGTAAATTATTTCATTTCTGTTTCAGGTCGACCGCATTCTAGAGTGCAGAATAATCTCTGTGAGTGAGCAGGCGAGGGGCAAAGGCGTGGCTAAAGGGCTGATGGAGAAGAGCATTGAAAAAGCCCTCGCAAGCGGTTTTAAGGTTGGTTTTAAGGTCCATCGTTACTAATGCTGGTTACCACGAGTTTATCCCATCGTCATCTTACTGTTGTCACCAGTTGCATCCGAGAATTTCTCCTCGGAAGCCAGGCGTTGTTGAACTTCTCCCTCTGGTAGTGACCGACCCGTAACGACTGCCACTGATGGTCGTATGTCAACCGGTGTCCGAAGGCTAACACCCAGTTTCCGAAAGGCTGATCAACGCTAAAATTAACTAATCACCTGTTAAATCTCTTGTCAAGTAGCAATTGGGTTGCTAGAAGCATGATTAAATAGCTTGATTTGATCATCATGTCAGTTAACATAGCAGCTGTCAAATTTACCTGGAGATTCGTATGGCAACCGCTATTTATATTTATATTTCATAAATATAAAATATAAAGAATAATAATAATAATATATAATAATAATATATACAATAATATAAAATATATTTATTTACATTTTGGCCTGATCATCGTTTCAGAAATCCAAATTGATTTGACATCCTTGTTAAATTAATAGCAGTGTTAGTTGATCAATAATTTGACGGGTCTTTCAGAAACCGGCGGTTAGTTACCCTGCTTGAAGACCAATTCAAATAGGCATATTCTTGAATACAAATATTTGCACTGAGCGGGGAAACCCGCGTCCCCTGCGTAACGGCTGCGTTCAGCCACAGCAGGTGCCACAGAGGCTGTCACTCTTCCTTCGTTTTCCAGCTCTTCAAAGCAGATGCAACCGGTGCCTACTCTCAGCGCATATGCAGCTCCTTCGGCATGGAACCAATCAGTACAGTCCGCTACGAGACTTACTGCGACGAAAATGGACATCGTGTCTTTGATGTACCACCACCCCATGAAGCCCTGGTTGTTATGGTGAAAAAACTTGAACCTCAGGATCAATAAGTTGCTGAAAATGTATTAGTGGTGATTCTCTACTTCTTCAAGTGGAGAAACATGACTATTGCTAGTAATATCGGAAGCATACAATGTCTTAAGTGTACTAGACGAAATAAAAATTCAGTTACTGTTCCTGAGTGAAGCGGGAATAAATTTTGAATTCGTATTTGGAACGGGACGCAGAAAATAGGGAATATAAACCCGCCTTTTTTATGACAGCTGCAAAAAGGCGCGGATTGTTGCTGAATGAGTAGTGGTCTTTTGAGATATGTATTTTTTTAATACGTAAGTAAAACCAGTCTAGTAGTACGTAGAAGTAATTGGAAGCATGAATTTCTTCTCAAAGTATAAACTGTATTAGCTGTTTGATAATGTAAACTATACATATTTGGGTTTAATCCATAATAAGATTTCTTGTTTGTATACAAAATTTGCTGAATCGAGCGAAAAAAACGTAGTCATAAAAGTCTTTTGGCAAATTCTATACTCTATAATGGGACTATGACCTATACACATGGATAAGATTCTCTTAGCAAATGAGTGCTGAAAAAGAACGTAGGCCTTAGACAACTATGAAATTTTATTAATAATAGTTTGAATTGAGAAATGTGATGAATTTAGATTCTTTTCTGCAATCAAACTATTAGCTATTAAGTTCAAGTTCAAGTTCAAGTTCAAGTTAATTTATTTGCATGAATATGGTACAAAATCAAGGTGTTACAATAATTTTTAAAATTTAAAATTAGTAGTAATACATATATATAATTAATATTTAAAAACTGTAAAAACATAATGCAAGCTCGGAAATGGATCGTCAACTATGCCTGACAGTGACAGTAGGTACCTACTATAAATAATAACTACGGACAACTTCGTAAAGGTATACTGCAACCAATTTTGATATTTGGTCGAATACTCAAAAAATATGTAAGTATTAAAAAATAACATTTCTAGTCTGTTCATAACTATGTCTATTTGTTACTGTATTTATAACGTATTCTAGTCATATATTTAAATATCTAAAATTGATTTTACGTTCTATATTTACCGATATTTAAATAAGTATTACTAGATTTATTGACTCATTTCATTATTCATTCCAAATCTCATCCCATTAGATATGGCCTATAAGTGTATTATTATATGTATAGAAATAATAAATGTGTGCAAATGCAAATGTGAAGGGCTTCAATGTATAGTTTCAAAGGTATTATTGTGTAGATACGTTTAGGTGTAATAGCTGAGTATAGAATGATGGTCTAATACAAGAAAACCATTATATACAGAAGTAAATTTATCCCTTGTGAAGTATACTATAAATTAAAAAAACAATTTTTATAAACAGCTAACGTATTTTAAGCGTGGTGATAAATTCCAAGGAAAGGTATGCTAACTATTTCTGAAACTTATTTTTTTCTAAGGTAAAATATGTATAACGTTTATAAGCTAGAAGCTCTCAGAGTTTCCTACTGTCTAAAACTACCAGATAAAACATCTAATCGGGAAGGGCTACCCCAAACAGAGGATTAAAGGTAATACAGGAATAGAGACCTTGATAGAGATGACTATCCTTCCTTTAACTTATGGACCAAGATGAGGTCGACGCAAAGGATATAGAAGCGTCAAGGTGTCCGCGAAAGGTCCAAAACACGTACCCCAATAATATAAGATAAGATCCGTCATCATTTTTATAGAATATTAGTAACTAAAATTAAGTAAAATTTAACAATTAGTATCCACGGGTAAGACTTGAATCCTTAATATTTTATGTTGCATTTAACATCTCGGGATAAATAAAACAAAATAGTTACTTCGGTAATCAAGGTTTTCTTGTAAATAGATCTCAGTAGAAATACGAGGCTAATAGTCGCATCAAAGCACAAAGTGTGTGAATATAAGTATTAAATAAAAATGTAGGTAAATGTGAGTAAAATTATATTCGTCTTACTTATAACGACGTCAGTCATTATAAGTAAGACGAATCATTGGTATTTGTAAAAATTTATCACCTGTATTTCATAAAGTGGTTTCAATTTTATTACACAGCCTATTAAATGTTTAAAATATGTACAGTATATAAAAGCCAAATTGTAAAAATCATATATTTCATAAATATGTCTATACGTTGTTGCACCATGCATTACTTACCATGTCAGTTATTAAATATTAATATAAAATAAGTTACAAGAATATTTACTAATTTCATCAACAAAATAAAATAAAATTAGTTAAAATTAGTTTAGCTTAAATGAATGCTAAAAAAGAGTATTATAAAAGTATCAAGATGTTTTAAATGAAAATATATTATACATATTTGTACGAATATGAATTTTATATATTTTAATTTGTAGAATATACGTTGTGGTATTTAGAAATGTTACTACTTTGAATAATTAGTGTGTTATAATGTGTGTGTAGATTTATTAATCTATAGGTGTTTTAGAAATATATATTTGAAAATGTATAATGTTAATGTACTTATAATGTATACCAAAAATATTATGAATAGGAAATGTACAACACTATTGACTGAGTGAGGAACCTAAGATAGAAACACGCTTGTACGATATGACTACTTACATACAGAAATCACAGCCAATAGAAATCTTAATTCCTAGACAGCACTTTTCACCGAAAAGCTAGACTTATTAATTAAAGTTACATAAATTAATTTGGTACCCTAGTTTCTGAAACATTTTATTGCTTGAATGCAATGTAAAGAAAAAGGTCAGAAAAAACTGTGTTGTCGCTTTATTTATGAACGGTTCTTGATGGTTTTGACTAAAACATCAATGTGGAAGAATTTTCTTCACAGTAAGTGAGGAGTTTTAGTTAAAATCTGTTAGTAAAGGCGACCTATACCTTGTGTGTACACTCAAACTAAATCTATTGTCTATATTGTTCACAGAACTACTAATTAGGTAATTGTTAGTAGAAAAAAGCAATATATGTATGAGATTGACAAATTATTACGTTTATGACAATCGTAAACTTATTCATTTATTTTCACTTTATGCACAAATACAAAATAATTGTACAAAGGCGGACTTAATACCATTAACATTTTCCACCAGTCAACCTTAGGGTGAAGCAGAGATATTAATTGATGTATTTTATTACGAGTGAAAAAAGAAATTTGTACGACATTAGTTCAGCACAATGAGGCAAAGCTCAAAGAACTTTTCATATATGGAGTTTTGAATACGAAATGAAGAAATGCACAATAATGACAGAAGCTTCAGAGGCGTATCGATCCTTTTCTTCTGTTGCTAGGTTGCAACGTGAGGTAAACAATCCAAGGCCAAAAAATGTTTACCGATTTTTTTTTATTGTGCAACTGCAACCTTTTCACCATCTCTAAAAAGTAATAATAAATCTATCTACTTAACTTTCATAGTGTGATTTGGTCTCGGACCGTAGTCGCGCATATTTGTGTACTTATATCTCGTAAGACAAGTTTAGTGTAAATTCAAACAAATTAAAATAAATAAATATATATACTACAAGATATCGATATCGCCATTGGTCATTGGACCATTGGTTGTGGAGGTCAAATGAAAAATATCGAAGTTCTGCCGCATCACAGTTACACTGCAAAGCCGACCCCAACTGAGTTGGGAAAAGGTTCAGAGAATGATGGTGTATACCCATACTATAAGAAAGAAATACTGTTTGGCCAACTTTAACTATATATTTAACACTAGTATTCTATGTATCCTGACGGTTCGAATCACACTATAAAAGTAAAGTTATATTGAAATAATATTACTATTAAGAGTTAGTGGTAAGGTCCCGGGTCTAGACAAAATGCATTCACTTTGAAGCTACATTCGTCATCGCTCTGAAAATGTATGGGAGTGACATTTCTTGTCGGAATCGGATCACATGACATTCCGACAACAAATGTCACTCTTATACATTTTCAGAGCGATGACGAAGGTAGATTCGGAACGAATGCATTTTGGCTAGGCTAACTGTTATAAAAAGTACTATTTTATTTTTTTTATATTTTCAGACAAAAAATTAAACAATTTAATCGTACAGTTATTTTTATAAATCTTTAAAATAAGTATCTTAATGTTTTTTGAATATTTTATGTATATTTTTTGATATTCATATGTCTATGTACTAAATACTTCCTGTATTGAATGTTTTGTGGTATATTTACACTTCGGTAGAACCTATCTTTGTAGGTACAGTAATCGTAATTGGATGTACTATCGGACAGATGAGTGAGAATACTTATTTAGGTACTTAATATGACGTCATCTTAGTAACCAATCAGAGCGCGTTCGTATGACGTGATATTAGTACATATGCAGCTTTTACCATAGACATTAAATTTACTAGCCTTTATAGACCCACAGACTTCTGCATTACCGCGTTACCGAATTTGAAATGTCAGTGGCAGTGACTGGGACTTTTCGTGTCCACATAGACGTCACTGCAATATAGGGGTCTAGGTGGCGTTGTATGACTTTAGGTGTAGACAGCGCTGCAAATAATGATAAAAATTTACAAATGCAATTGGTTTTAATCGCTCTATAAAGATTTGATACTTTTATAGAGTAGTTAAAACCTGTCAGACTATCAGAACCCTAATTTTACTAATTGTCAACCATTGTCAAGGCACTGAGATTATAACAAGTCTAATTTAATTGTAGATTCTAATTTTACACGGTTAAATTCCAAAATTAAATGGCATTGTGTAGAGTGAATAATGTATTTAACAAACTCTTTTTCATTTAATTTTGAATATTGAGCTTAGGTATGTAAATAAAGCCGAAAATTCCATGGTAGTTTTTTGTAATCTCAGTCGTGTGACTATGGTTCACTATTAGTACAATTGGGACCTACTCCGATGTACATAGAAGTCTTGTGCACATCGAAGATACTTCACCAACAGAATAATGTCGTAACTCAATGATAATATGCTGTCCCTTAAGACATGGGTGTCGACATTAGGGGTTCGTTCTTTGAGTAATAATATTTAACCAATCTCTCACTCATTTTTCTGACGCACCGAAGCCGAGTACTATATAATGTATAATAAAGCTCACATAAAATGATGTTTAATCTTGATATAAATAATATAATAATAATAAATAAGATGCCGATGCGTTATCTGTGTTAGCTGGAGTAGATGATTGTTAACATATATTCAATATTATGAATATTGTAACTTTAAAACGATTGGTGTTTCATTTCTGTGGTTAGTAACCTTTACAAGAAGCTTCGTCTATTGGACAACTGATTCCATGATCGAGATTTTATATACATACATACACATGCTCACCCCTTTCCACCCCAGCTACCTTTTTCAGGTCGTCAGTACCAACTATGAATACCAAGAACAACCAACCAACCAACCAATTCCTTACCGGCGCATGTGTTTCTTTCTCCCTTCACGTTCCTTCTGTTCTCCTCCTTCGGGTCCTTTAAGCGGAGCAAAAAGCATCTGATGAGGCCGTCAAGCTGAGTGCCACTGGCACTGTACGTATTTGCAATGGTGACCCTCTTTCATGAGACTTTGCCTTCAGCTTAACATCAGGCGAGGTGAAGTCAAATTGACGTGCCATAAAAAAAAAGAATCTTCTGGGCAAATAAAGTTACCTGGTTCAGCTTTGTTATGATATGTCGATATGTTTCCCTAACACCATTTATACATGGTGGAAGATTTTGACCTTACCTTCCTCTTTCGTGTCGATAGGTTATCATGTCTGCCCAGTAAGGTACACTGTGCAGTCAAATAGATAAGAAATCGTCAAGTAATCACTACAAATAAATATACGATTTACGTAGGCGTGTCGTTTAGTGTTTCAGAAAAAATGGCCGATTTCAGTATTTTAATGACATCGTTTATTTAAAAAAATTATTAATAGCAATTTATGCAAAAAACATATCCGGTTTTATCTGTGTTTATCCGCCTATCGTTATCATTTATCGTTATCGTTAGCGTTATCATTCTAGCCTAGTGGTATTGGTAATAGACTGCTGAGATGAGGTCTCGGGTTCAATCCCAGGTTTTACCATAGCACACACCAATGAATTTTCATTCATTCTCTTTTCGGCCGTTACTAAAATGTTTCTTCAGATATTTTTCTGCCTGCTTATTTCAGTTCCCTTATTTAGATTGTAAAAGTGAATTTCACCATTATATTTCGTGGTAAGAATAACGTTATCAGAATGATCCATCAGCTAATTGCGACGTAAAAATGAAGTGATTTACATATAAGTCACTAGCGAGCCGTGAAATATTCTGTCCCGAAAACATATGGGGCTACCATGATATGGCCGAAATTTCGGATCGTAAAACACGAACCAAAGATGTAGCATTTATATTTATATAGGTTATTTTTTTGTATTGGACTAGAAAGCCGATCCCAACTGAGTTGGGAATAGGCTTTGTAGCCTTAGCACGAAATACTATCGAATTCGTAATGTAAAGGTATCGACAGAAGGGAGCATTGCGATTGGCGGGCTACACACGCACACAGGTTCACAAGGGGCAGACTGCCAATCACAATGCTCCGTTCTCTCGAAACCTTTACATGACGAATTCGATAGGAGTTCATGCTAGTGCTACTGATAATGATGACGGGTTTAGTAGCTTAAGTAGTCCAGTATTCTCCCTGTAAGCGACTGATCGCGGGTTGAAGTTCCGTCTAGACATTCAATAATTCTTCTAATATTAAATGGGTTAGAAAAAGTCAGCATGATAATACCTCCAAATTCAATTAAAGTAACAGTCAATGCTGTTTCATTCGTACGGTACGGTTTAAACGGAAACGAAGTGTCGCGTACTGACTTCAGAGACCCTATCACCATCTCCTAAAAGTAATATTATTTCAATCTTACTTTCCTTTCATTGTAAGATTCGAACTCGGACCGTTGTCGTCCTTCGATATTTGTGTATCTTGTAAGACAAGTGTAAATTCTAACAAGCTAAGTAATAAATGTATTCACAACAGTAAGGATACTGTTTGACCCATTTTGAACATATAACAATCCATAACTGTCATGATGTAAACCTTTGAGAATGCCTCAAGGCGAAACCGGTTAGGTTAGGTTATTAATTATGTATATAACAATCCATTTTTGTTCCTGCAAGAAATCCCCACCGATACCTCCCTCGCTGATGAACGCGGACGGTCCGAATCTCCCTATGGAAGTAAAGCAAGATTGAAATAATAATACTTTTAAGACATGGATATGGAAACCATTGTCCTTCCCCAATATAGGATTATTAGTTTTTCATAAACCTAATGATGAGGTTTTAAGTTTCATTAAAATCGGGTTCGTGACTCCTTTGAGCATTTTTTTGCTATTCCTTATAGTTTCAGATTTGGCCATTCGATCCCTTTTGAAAAATTTATCCTGTATAGTGTAGCAGGAGTCCAGTGGGCTTCGGGAGTGTTTTCCTTACACCCTGTAAATCGCATCAAAGGCAAAGTCTGCCCCACCTAAGGCTGAAAGTTTCCACACAGTATAACTTCTTAACATAGTATAAAACAAAGTCGCGTTCTCTGTCCCTATTTTTCATGTCTTTATGTCCCTTTGTATGCTTAAATCTTTAAAACTACGCAACTGATTTTGAAGCGGTTTTATTAATAGATAGAATGGTTAAAGAAGAAGGTTTATATGTGTATAACATCATGCTACGACCAACATGTGAAAAAATGTTGCAAAAAGGGGTGACGCAGACGAGGTTGCGCGGGTCAGCTAGTTGAGAATAAATTCTTAAAACATAGCAGCCGATTTAGATATATTACTACAGCTATTAAAAGTAAGTAAATATAATAATACATATAATATATCAATATACATTAATACTACCCACACGGCTATCAAACTGTAATCAGTGCATGTTCCCTATATTTAAAATCAAACCAATCACACGTACCTGTGTAGTGTGACAGCCTGTAATGTGTAATCATCATAATTAATCTTCGATTTAGTTCACAAGGACGGTGGTAATATATTTTTATTTTGAATTCCTTTATGACAGCTATAGTTAGACAAAACCATATCGCTATATGGTTAACGTTGACATTTTCATGTCACTAATTTCTCTATATTACCCAATCCCATAAATAGTTGGTAATTGGCGAAATGTGTTAATGCTCCTCTGCTTCTCGTTGTCTGTGATAGTAGACTCCACAAAAATTCAAATTCTTTTCAGGGTAATTGTATACGCTTTTTTAATAACCTATGTACCTAATAAAATTAGGGATTTGCCTGATTTCGATTTTTTTAACTTTTTAAAATTATTGATAAGTTTAAAAATGTAGTAAAAAAAAGGTTATGCCGAAAAGTGTATTATAAAATCCGGGATTATTTGGATGATAAACAAGTCTGGAAATGAGCTGTTCACTCAACTTGCTACACAAGCAAATTTTTGTATCTAGCCCGCTGAGTTTCTTGCCGGAGTCTTCTCAAGTCGGGGTTTCGAACCGGTGCGTGGTCCATTTGCTCACTAATTTATAAAATGTTGTTGATATTGACGTTTTGTAAGTGCCGTTTAATTTTCTATAAAGAATAAATGATTTTTGATTTTGATTATGATTTTTGATCTTCCCCTTTGGAGTTTTACAGGATCATAGTTTAGTACCTATCCTATTACTATGAAGTCACTTCGGAGATTTACCCAAAGCGACTTCATGGATGAATCAGCATCAAAGGAAACGGAAAACGGTGGGCCCAAAATGTAATAAGTTGAGATATGATCTAAAGAATCAGTCATATTTTTGTGTCTTAGAATATGAAAAATCATCTCAATTCTCTATCTGGAAGCGGAGAAATATGAGAAAATAGTTTTCGGTAGATTATCGATTAAGTAATCGATTACACATTTGCAGTAAATAATTAACTCAACGTAATTAAATGCACTATATATACTTACATGCAATATAGTGCATATAATTACAGTCATTAAACCAAATATCAATTAATTACAGAAAAACCAATATTAAAGATTATCGATTTAATATCGATTCAAATCTCTCTTATATTTTTAGTCTGTCACTGGCATGACAGTGTACTACCCAGTGTATTGCCCTACACGATGTAGCGTATAAAAAAAGGGGTGGCCGATTGTGGCGTATAAAAGGGGTATAAGTACTCTTGGAGTTGAAAGAATATAAAAGTTTATAAGTAAGCTACAATGAATCTAAGTTTTAAAATAGTGCTATCGGATAGTACTCTCGGTAGGTCAGCACTGAACCATTGGTTCAAGGACCTCTTAGAAGTTTGTAAGTATAATCTGACCATGGGTACCTCGGGAATGTTAATGAAAGATATCACTGACAAGTATATATAGTTTATATTATTAAACGAATACTGTTAACAATGGTGGACCTTATGTCTAGTTAATCTATATATTGTCCATCTCATCGGGGATGCACAGCACTCACGAAATATAGCCTCGGTGGCACACGAACACACGCGATGCGGACGAATGGCCATGTAATAAGGAAACTTGGTGGTGAAATACCTCGTATCACGAACGATCGTGATCTGATGCCTGTCCAGCAACGCATCGCGCGCCGCTCGCCGTCTTCACTGCCTCCGTCGCTTTGCAACCAGCGGCTGCTCCCGGACCGTAGTGTAAGGAGCGTTATGGGCCAGGTGTCTCCTTGGCGTCACTGCACCCTTGCCGTAAAGGTGCAGCACTGACACAGCCACGTGCCAGTCCTTCGGAGAACACGTCGACTCGAGGATAGCCACGCCGTCGCAGAAATAAGCGCGCCACAGCACGCCAGCAATCGTCGGGGTACGTCGCTGCGCCTACCACGTCACGATGAGGGATGATGGCCGGGAAACTCCGCGATTCATCGCGTTCAGAGTTCCCGTGATTCACTTAGCCATCTTGATTCTTGGTGATGCTTCAAGAGCCGGCACAAAACGATGCCTCTCGCTCGAAGTGTAAATCGTGAATCTCGTTCCAGTGTCATGCCAATTGACAGCTCGATGCCGGTATGGAACCTTGGCTTTTGAGCATTTTAACTATGCTAATAAATTATTCTAATACAATGGTTGTACTTAATTATCAAATATGACACCAGAAACGCAACCAAACTTGACAATGTTTAATTAAACAATGTAACGAAATAATACTTTAATTACATGCTAGGAGAGAACTAATTTGTAACTATGTGCATTTACGAAACGTGTTACGTTGGATAACAATTTATATGCGTTTAATTATAGCATGCAGATAAAAAATATTAGTAGTGGTTTTACACCACTACAATACCCCCCTTCGGAGTAAAGAGGATAACCCCTTATCCGAAGCAGCCGGGGTAACCGGAAAAAAAAACTTTGAAAGCCAATGAAAAGTTTTTTTTTTTTTTTTTTTTTTTTTTAGCATACCTAGCCATGATCAAAGGTATAATAAAAAAAAATCTAAGTTGAAAAGTGTTAAAGATTAGCTTAACAATTTAACTTGACTAAAGCAATTACCTAATCTAAGAATTAAGTACTAAACAACAACAACAACAACAACAACACTGGGTAGCTAATCCAGTGAGTGAAGTATGGAATATACTAAAACTAAACTTATATGTAAAAGTCCACAACAGGTCCGGAATCTGTTGGGATATACTACAAGCAGACTATCCGAAGTCTAGAACTACTTGGTATCAGAAGGAGTTAATCATATCAGAGCGAGACTGATATGAAGAACAAGGAAACAAGTTTCTATAGACTGAGTCTAAGAAACTGTACTGGGAAAAACAAACTTATATTGAATTGTTTTCGAACCTGTAATGGTTGAAAAGCTATCAAACAAGTGTTGTCAGACCATATGATTAGTCCGAGTACAAAATCTATTAAGAAATTGTTAGAAATAACTATATTTAAGTGATAAGAATCACATAAATAATTTTAAGACTGAGTCTTAAAAATTCCAAGCAAGAAGAACTTATCATTCATTGTTTTGAAACCTAGAATGGTAAAAAACTAAGATAAGTAAATCCTGAGAAGTCCTAATGTATGGAGTGCACTTCCATAACATACAATCTTATACAAGTAGTACAAGTAAGTGTGATATCACAAAGAAATTGAAACTTAATTTCAATTGTTTTGGCCAAAGTACTGATCTAAAAATGATCAAAAAAGCAGATCTAGGATCTGTGACTAGTGTATTTACACAAGCAAATACCAAAAAGTCAAAAATGAAAATTAAAAATTTTCATGTCTGAAAAAATTTCTATCTTTGAAACTTCATTTCCATTACTGAGAAAAGAGTTAAAGACAGACAAACAAAAACACATTGCTGATGCGAAGCTATACATATGCAGGTACCAACAGTAAAATGACATTGACAAAAAGGTCAACATTGTTTAGGCAAAATAGATACAAACATACCAACACATGTACAGTCTCACACACTAGTGTTACACACCTCCTGGCGTTTTAATTATGTCCTTGACATGATATTTCCCTACAATCCCCGTGCTGAGGTCTTCTAAATGGTAAACCACATCGGATGGTTTGCCAACAACTTTACATTTGACAAACCTCGGTGCTAGCTTAGCCGAAAAGAACTTGGCTGCGTTTGACTGTACAAAATTTCGCCTCCACACAATATCACCTACGCTTAACCGGAGCTCTCGGCGGCGCAGATTATACCTGTGGGCGTTCTGTTTGTACGCCTTGGTCAAAGCAGTGCTCACACGTTGGAAAATATCAGCAAGGTCATTTAAGGCTTCAGCTTTAGAGTGCCTACTTGAGAGTTGAAGATCGTCTAACGAATCAGGTGTGCTGCCACGCAGTGTATGCAGTGCACCATCCGCGACTATCTCTCGACCTTTAGCCAAAAAGTATGGTGTATAACCAGTAGCAATGTTAACAGAAGTATTTAAGAAGAGCTGTATTTGAGGTATATATTTAGACCAGTTACGCTGATCATCCTCAACCAAAAGAGAGAGACAGGTTTGAACGGTTTGGTTATAGCGCTCAACTGTATTGGATTGAGGAGCATAATAAGCATTATAAAAAATTTTAGGTATGGAATGTTTTGTACAAAAAGATTTGAATTCCTTACTTTGGAATATAGTAGTGTTGTCACAAATGATTACACAAGGTGTGCCTTCTTTAAGTAGAATTTCAGATTCAATAAAAGATGTAACTGTTTTAGTGGTAGCAGTACGAAGAGGGTGGAGCCAACAAAATTTTGTAAAAACATCTACTATAGATAGAATATACACATGACCAGAATAGGATTTTGCTAAGGGACCTATTGTATCAATGGACAATGTATGCATGGGACGGTCAACCTTTTTCTGATTGGTCATGTAGCCATGTGGTATGTTATTTGAATGCTTATGGGACTTGCATTTATCACAATTAGCTACATAGTTTTTAATGTCGGCATACATATTTTTCCAAAAATAATTAGCTTTAATATTGGCCAGTGTTTTAAATGTACCAGGATGTATAGCTTTATTTTCATGATTTTCTTTGATACAGTCCTGTACTAACTCATGAGGAATGACAATTTTCCATGAAGTGTCCTCATGTAGTCTAGATGATGGTTTGGAATATCTAAACAAAATGTTGTCTTTAATTAAATAGTTTTTGTGAAAACCAGGATTGGAAGTTACATTTTTGAATAATTTATTATACCAATCATCATTAGAAGTGCTACCCCCCGAGAATGAAACTGCATTTAGTTCTACTCGAGACAGGACGTCTGGTACAACATGCAAGCTACCTTTTCTATGTCGAATCTCAAAATCAAAACATGCTAATTGCATAGCCCAACGAGCCAAACGACCAGAAGGGTTGTTTAAAGTTTTTAACCATTTAAGACACATATGATCTGTAACTAAAATAAAGTGACTGCCTTCAATGTAAGGACGAAAATGATTTACAGAATCAACGACCGCTAACAGCTCACGTTCAGTAGTGCTGTAGTTACGCTCTGTCTTCGACAGGAGTCGTGAATGAAAGGCAATAGGATGCTCTATTCCGTCTATTTCCTGTGTTAGTACACTCCCAATACCTACTGACGAAGCATCAGTATGTAATTGAAAAGGTAAGGAAAAATCAGGACAAGCAAGCACTGGGGCTTGGGTGAGGGCATCTTTAAGAGCTAAAAATGATTTTTCAGCTTCCTCACTCCAAACGATCGCTTCTTTACCCTTCTTTTTACCTATTAAAGCTGTCATAGGAGCGACAATAGTAGAAAAATTCTTGACGAATCTACGATAATAAGAGCATAAGCCAATAAATGCACGAAGCTGACGGGCTGTAACAGGTGTAGGAAAGTCTCTTACACACTGTAGCTTTCTTTCATCAGTTTGTAAACCTTGTGAACCTACAACATAACCTAAATAATGCAACTGTGACTTACAAAATTCACATTTGCCATAATTAATAGTCAAACCAGCGTTTTTCAATGCTTCAAATACTTCTTCTAGAATAGATAAATGTTCAGAGAACGAATGAGTAGCGACTAACAAATCATCACAATAACCAAAGATCTTCTCACCGTATTTGTGATGGAATAAAGAGTCAATAAGACGCTGCATTTCGCTACCAGCGTTGGACAATCCGAAGGACATTCTTTTGAACTGGAACAGTCCTCGGTTTGGAACAACAAAAGCTGTCTTCTGACATGATGTACCGTAACCATCAATGTTGTCAGAATCAGAAAGAGCTATCTGCCAATAGGCAGCTGATAAATCAATGGAAGTCAAATAACGAGCTCCTTTAAGATTGTCTAAGATAGAACTAATATAAGGCAATGGATAAGAATCTTTAACTGTGACATCATTTAATTTTCTAGCATCTAGACAAAATCTGAGTGAACCATCTTTCTTAGGTGTCATAACAACAGGATTGGACCATGGTGATTTAGAAGGTTCAATCACATCCAGCGCAAGCATTCTGTCCACTTCTTCATTTAAAGCTTTCAGCTTAGCTGGTGACAAAGGATAGTACCTTTGTTTAATAGGTGGACCTGTTGTTATGATCCTATGTTCAATGATATTAGTTTTACCTAAACCTTTCTCTTCAGTAGAAATAGATTTGAATTTATTAATGATTTTGTTTAATTCAAGCGATTCTAAAGGTGAGAGTTCACTCATGGGAATAATAGCACAGACATTATCCTGTTGAGATTCATTGGTCCCATAGGATGACTGAATATTAGCAAAATTTAAATTTAAAAGTTTAAAATCATGAACAAAATCCATGCCCAAAATAAAGTCATTAGTAATATCAGGGACAACCAAAAATGATATATGAGAGATATGGTTTCTAAAACTAACTGGTATAGACATGCTGCCTATTACCTTAACCCTAGAACCGTTAGCACAAGTAGCTCCCATATCAGTTTTAACTAATTTGAAACCCAAGTGTAACAAATTATGATGGTAATTATTACCTATAATGGAAAGATTAGCTCCAGTGTCCAACAACCCACGATAAGTGTGGTTGTGAATAGAAAAATTCAAAAAAATTCTGTTGTCACCGTCTAAGGTTGAAATATCAGGAGTGACAGTACCAAAGTGTTGAGATGCTAGTTTATGCCTAGACACTCCTGAGCCAACTAGTTTTTTTGTTTAGCTGATTTAGATGATTTAGCTTTGATGTTTGGTTCACACTTAGAACAAGTGGAAGTCAATACACCCTTGTTGCCGCAATTAAAACAAACGATACCCCGTATAGTTCTACATTGTTTATATAAATGACCGATTTTCTTACATTTTAAACAAGTGGGTTTCCTATCAGATGATGATGATTGTTTTGTTTTCACCACCGTAACAGATTTATGCTGTTTACTAGATTTCGCATTAGAACTAATATGTGTTGAAATATTAGTATAAGCTTCATATCGTTTAGCTAATGCAAGTAATTTATCTGTGTTATCTATGTCATTTAAAGCAAAAAGCTGGGCATAAGCTGGCAACATATTGTGTGTAATAATGTCCATAAGTGTATTCATAGGTAACGGATTAGCAAGCCTAGAATTCATAGTCACCATCTCCAGGACGTACAGATTAGCTGGTTGACTGGCAGACTGTGTGTGTGACCTAATTTTCTTTTCTAAAATGAAGTTACCATCACAAGATAAGAAAAAAGTTTTAAATTTAAATTCTAAATCTGCAAAAGAAGTGACTGAGTCTCGGATTAACCGATAGTAATCCAAGGCATTACCGCTTAACAAATCCGCGAAACATTTAACCACTTTAGTCTCCGATAAGTCTCTACTACGCATGTAATCATCAATACGCAAGAAAAAGTCGACTACATCTGAGTCACCGGAATATTTAATGTTCCAAGATCGTAAATTTTCATCGCGCACGACCTGCATGACTTTATCACAACGAGTAGTTAAAGGTGATTTACAGCTAGTACCATCATCAAGTTCTGGTGGCGTTCCGTACACATCTTGGTGTTGTTTCCTAAGAGTGACATTACGATGCTGATCATCAACAGCCAAAGGCTTTGAAACAGTTGGTTCATCAGCCATGATGAACAAAAAAATGTACACAAAAGTTTATATGTGTAACACAAAAACAGAAAAATAAAAACAAATTATTGCAGAATCACCCCATCAAATAGTGAAGAAACACAAAAATTAAATAAGCATCACCAATATCAAAACAATTTAGTGTATTCAAGTTACTAATGTTAAGTTTGTATGTTTCTCAAAACAATGAGTAACAATAAGACTATAAGAAGTCATAAATATAAGTTAACAACAAAATATTAAAGTTATTTGTTGGTGTGATTCAAACCGAAGTTGTAAATAGTTATAGAACAAATACTGTGTTTATTCTAACAAATGTTATCAGCAAATAGGTATATTATGAATGTTCACTAAACAATTGACAAGTAAAAAAGTTAGGTTAAGTATGTTCAATGAACTTATGTAAACAGAAACCATCCAAAATATCTGTATTTAAAGTATAAAATATGTTAAATATATGGTTTAACATGGATAAACTAAGATATTCATATAGGTACAGATACAGTGAACACCATTTTATGTAAATTATAGCAAAAGTTAAGTTGTTTGATTTTGTCAAAACAAAGTCTTGATAACAAAGAAAAATTTCACCGAGATATACCAATGGTCAGTCAAAGGTTAAATTTAAAGTAATTAAGATTAAAAATATATTATTCGGGCGCCAATTGTAGCGTATAAAAAAAGGGGTGGCCGATTGTGGCGTATAAAAGGGGTATAAGTACTCTTGGAGTTGAAAGAATATAAAAGTTTATAAGTAAGCTACAATGAATCTAAGTTTTAAAATAGTGCTATCGGATAGTACTCTCGGTAGGTCAGCACTGAACCATTGGTTCAAGGACCTCTTAGAAGTTTGTAAGTATAATCTGACCATGGGTACCTCGGGAATGTTAATGAAAGATATCACTGACAAGTATATATAGTTTATATTATTAAACGAATACTGTTAACAATGGTGGACCTTATGTCTAGTTAATCTATATATTGTCCATCTCATCGGGGATGCACAGCACTCACGAAATATAGCCTCGGTGGCACACGAACACACGCGATGCGGACGAATGGCCATGTAATAAGGAAACTTGGTGGTGAAATACCTCGTATCACGAACGATCGTGATCTGATGCCTGTCCAGCAACGCATCGCGCGCCGCTCGCCGTCTTCACTGCCTCCGTCGCTTTGCAACCAGCGGCTGCTCCCGGACCGTAGTGTAAGGAGCGTTATGGGCCAGGTGTCTCCTTGGCGTCACTGCACCCTTGCCGTAAAGGTGCAGCACTGACACAGCCACGTGCCAGTCCTTCGGAGAACACGTCGACTCGAGGATAGCCACGCCGTCGCAGAAATAAGCGCGCCACAGCACGCCAGCAATCGTCGGGGTACGTCGCTGCGCCTACCACGTCACGATGAGGGATGATGGCCGGGAAACTCCGCGATTCATCGCGTTCAGAGTTCCCGTGATTCACTTAGCCATCTTGATTCTTGGTGATGCTTCAAGAGCCGGCACAAAACGATGCCTCTCGCTCGAAGTGTAAATCGTGAATCTCGTTCCAGTGTCATGCCAATTGACAGCTCGATGCCGGTATGGAACCTTGGCTTTTGAGCATTTTAACTATGCTAATAAATTATTCTAATACAATGGTTGTACTTAATTATCAAATATGACACCAGAAACGCAACCAAACTTGACAATGTTTAATTAAACAATGTAACGAAATAATACTTTAATTACATGCTAGGAGAGAACTAATTTGTAACTATGTGCATTTACGAAACGTGTTACGTTGGATAACAATTTATATGCGTTTAATTATAGCATGCAGATAAAAAATATTAGTAGTGGTTTTACACCACTACAACGATGAAACAATTCTGTCAGTGATCCGGCAATGGCTTGCACCTCAGTCTGTGAGTAAATATAACCTCATCTAACCAGCTACCATCCTGGCAGGTGTAAAATACATATAATTAGAAGGCCTATGGAGATTGTTTACAGTAATGGCAAAGAATTATTTATTTATCAAACAATGTTTTATTACCCTAATACGGAACAGTTTATTATGTATTGTTTAATGTAGCTGAAGATTAATAAAACTTATTTTATTAATATTTTAGTCGACGGCTCTCGTAGAAGAAGGGAGGCTATAGTAATGCGTTACTGGTACTGCAATTGTATTGTAGGGAAACGACCTATAGGCTGCTGCGCTCATATTCTAGACGACATTTTAATTATAATATAAGGCGAATAAAACACTATATTAAATGATTTTTTATTTTATTTTAGACATCCTTTCCCTATCTTTTCACCTGTTACCTACCTATAGCTTGAAGTTCATATGATTTTTTAAACATTTTCTAGTAAATATAATAATTATGAATGCAAAAGAACACATTTTGCACTTCAGGAATCAGCTGTTGGTTAAAGATTGTAACATAACGTCACTTTTACATAATCTCTTATATCTCTGTTCTCAGACTGACAAAATCCGCAGAATATTCAGTAAAAGGTTGATAATATATATAAGCTATTAATTGACACCACTTTCATCTTCTTACACCCTGGGCCCAATATTGTATGAAATCATTTCAGTCTCCTTTGAAAAGGTGAATGTCTGGATGGGACGGGAGGGGAACCCATCGCTCACCCCGGTAAGAATTCCAACTACAGCAATACCAAAATATGACTAATTGTCATAGAAAGGAATGTCAAGCCTTATTTGCCTTATTACCTAATTGCTAAATCCTTAGAGGAACAAAGTGTGCGAGTGACATACCAATCTTTACACAAAACCAAGGTAAGACAGAGTATATGAACCGTGAAACGTAAACCATTATCAACTTTGATAGAAATAGATATTACAGTGTCATCAATATCTCTATACTAAAACTTACAAGTTACTGCCACTGTGTTAGTCTGTAGATCTATTTACGCTAGTAATATTAATATCTGTGTACTAGTACTCAACCTCTGTAGTCCTAACTTGATTATATAAACGGTCTACCGGTCATCTGTATAATAGATTCCGAAAATATAACTCAAATTGAATCTCTAATTTGCGACCTAAATAAGTTAATGTTGTTGTCTCACGAGTCCTTCGGGCCCCAGGAATAAGAAAACAAACAATACTATCAACCCTGCATCCCCTAAATCTGTAGTCCCACAATCAATGTTTGGCATCGGCCCAGGAGCCCGTCCGTCGCGCGACAGAGCGGCGCCAAGCGTTTTACGCTTATTTCTTTACTGTCTTCGCAATGCGTACTGTTTATTTTGGCAGATACAACAAATAATACTTCTAATATTTGCCAAGATTCGTTAGTATTGATTACCTCACTGTATAGTATAATGTCGCTTTCAGCTGTCTGCCCGTTCACAACGGATTTTGATGATAAACTCACGCCTCTATCCCCGTAGGGGTAGGCAGAGGTGCTAGCACCCACATTTCGCCAGTTTATGTTTAGGTCCCAATGTAATAGGTGGCGAGCCTATTGCCATTAACCGGGCACTTATAAATCTGCGATAAATACACACATAACTTCGAACAGCATTGAAAAGTCATTGGAGTGTGCCATGGTAAACCTGGGTTTGAACCCGAGACCTCGTCTCAGCAGTCCATTAGCCATACCACTAGTCTGAACCATTTTTATATTCAAAAATGATTTGCTGTTCGTTAGTCTCGCTAAAACTCGAGAACGGCTGAACCGATTTGCCTAATTTTGGTCTTGAATTATTTGTGGGAGTCCAGAGAAGGTTTAAAAGGTGAATAAATATGAAAATACTCGAAATGGAGGAACGGGAACGGGGTAATTCCACGCGGGCGGAGCCGCAGACAACAGTTAGCTTTTTATAGATTTCATGATGCTATGACCAAAAGATGTGACAGGAATATTAAATTACACTGAGGCTGTCAAAGGATTATAGATCTTAAGGTGTTCAAGAACTTTTGAAGTCCACTGTATGTTTTGTTAATATAAGTAGCGTCATTTCGCTTGCACTTGTTTTCGTCTCACGTTTTGCACGAGTGCGAGCGAAATAGTACTACTTTAGTATTACTTTAGGTGGCTTCAGTCGCTAGTTCTATGCGCTTAAAAACAAGAAACTAGTTGATTCTAAAATCAAACTCTAAATGCGACTAAGAAACAATTTTGGAGACATTCCATCAGAGACAACACATATTCATCAATCAATAAATTAATCAGCCTACCGCAGTCCACTGCTGGACATAGACCTCTCCCAATGTGCGCCACTGCTCCCTTTCCTCCGCCCTCCGCATCCAGTCTGTCCCAGCCGCCTTTTTCAGGTCTTCACTCCATCTGGCTAGGGGGCGTTCTACCTTCTGTTTATCTTCTCGCGGTCTCCACTCAAGGACTCGTTTGACACAAAAAACATATTCATATGGAGTTCAAAAAGACTAGATATCTTATTTTAATTAATTCGATTTAAAAACGACATTAAAAAAAGTCATAAATTCGCTTACATACTGCATTGTTTATAACAGTAAAGGGTGCAACCCACTCCGTTCAAAGTTGTCTTATACAGGGTGCTAGGGAAACACTCCCGAAGTACCCCGGGTATACTAAATCATCATTCTCTGAACCTTTTTCTCAACTCAGTTGGGGTTGGCTTCCCAGTCTAACGGTGGCGCGGCTGAATTTCGATATTTTCCGTGAAGTGACTGCCATCTGACCTCCACAACCAATAGTCCAATGACCAATGGCGATATCGAAGTTCCAAGTTAGACTGGTTGGAATTTTGAGGGCTCCAACTACCCGTAACGACTGCCATAGATGTTTGTATGGCAACCGGGACCGACAGGTTAACATGCTCTCCGAGGCACGACCAGACCAGTGCAAACAGCCATATTCATGCATACAACGGGTATACAATTGGCATGAAGTAAATTACGATTTGATATTTTTAATTTTTACAAACCATTTAACCTAACCTAACTGACCTAGTTAAATAAAATAATAATTCCATTAAAAAATTTAATTGTTTTTTTATGAAATAATCGTTTCATTGCCTTTACTAACACAATGGAGAGTAGATAATGCTATACTTTGTAAAATATAGCATGGGTCCTATGACAGATGTCAAAATGAGGTTCATAGGGATGTCCGAAATTCGATGAAAATATCGATACTACCAGCTATTATTGATGCATGTTACATATTATTAGGTTTAGTTTAATTGTATGTATGTATTTAATTGTAATGAGAACGGAATATACTTAGCATACAAGGCGTCGTCACTCGTACTGATGAGAATGAGTGGAGTGGATCAGTGGAAGTTCATATCAAACAAGATGTTGGCGCGTGTTTCTTACGCCTAAATCATGGCCCAAGAGCCAAAGGCGGCGTGTCTTCTTACAAAATCCAAAAACAGGTTCAGGGCGTTGATGGATTGAATGTAGGATTTTATTTACTCAATATTATTTAGGATCAAGTAGGTATATTGAAATATAAACATTATTATGATATTAAAATACCTAAGCAATAACATTAAATTCTAATTATTATTTTTATATTAATTTCAATTTTAAATTAAGCTTTATTCAAAATATGGATATTTCATATTATGTGGTCACGATGATTCATCGCCCATCACTAATTAGCTCGGTATGCCCATAAAGTATAACATTGACAGCTACTACATTCAATAATAGAAAATTCAAGACTTCATGTGCGGGATTTCACTGACAGCTGTCATAGGACCCAAGCTACATTTTACAAAGTATAGTTAAACGGTATATATAAATTAAAAAAAAAACCAAATCGTATTTTTTATAGTACTATAAGGTACCTTCGGCTTCGTTAGCATTTCCCTAACACCACCTATTTAAAATTGTGTTAATGCATATGATGCCGTTGTAATTTTAAATAAATAAATAAATATATAAACACCGTGTATATTTCTCAAACAGAAACCTTTCACTAAATGATTAGAGATTTTATAGCTTGTAATAAAACAACACTTGCACCGCAGATCCATTAGATACTGATTGGCGTTCATGGAATGGACCAGTCTACTACTGGTCTCAATACAACGTTTACTAATAACCCCACAAACTAAGATAATAGTTTGTTGGGTTATAATAACCCCACAAACTAAGATAATAGTTTGTTGGGTTATAATAACCCCACAAACTAAGATAATAGTTTGTTGGGTTATAATAACACCACAAACTAAGATAATAGTTTCTTGGGTTATTAGTAACCCCAATTACTATTATCATATCGACGTAGGCGTCACATGGCGAAAATCTATTTTATTCTAATGATGTAACCAATATCATAATACCACGACTAATAATAACCTTGTGTTGTGTTTCCGGCGGTAAGTAGTGTAGCCAGAGCTTACTGGAGAGGTTTTGTGTTGTCAGTGGGAAGACCGAGAAACCCTTCTTTGTTTTCTGCACTGACAGCACAGCCTACCTTCTCCCCTAACCCCTCCCCTTGCCCCTCTTCTCTATATAGTCGGTAGCACGAATGTGACGCCACTCGTGTTGCAAACGTCCATAGGCTACGGTAACCATTTTCTAACAGGTGGTATAAAAAAAAACAATAAGGTACATATTGTTAGGATCATAAATAAAATAGTTTTCTTTCTTTCTAAACTTAAGCAACTTAGATTAACAATGGTAACCAAAGTTAATACCTAAGTATACTTATCTACACTTAACAAGCAAACTCATTTATATCTTCAGATAAATAAAATCAAGTTCGGTTAGTATCTAATATAACATAAAATATAACTAACTTCAACTTATATTATTTCTTAACTTCGATATAATTTGATATTTACAAAGTATTTGAGAACAAAAGTATAAGTACAATATATCAAAAAAGTACAGAAATTGATTTCAATAAATACATACGTACTACAAACGAACTTGTGCCGACAGCGTATCCTCGACACAAAGTATACTCTATTCTATGTACCTACTTATGTAATGACCTCAATGTATATTGGGGTACCGTAACACTATTAAATAAACCTATAAGTGTTTCCCGCAACAGGGCTTGCGTTGCGGGATATGCTATGGATATTGCTTGATGGAGGTAGGACATGATGTTATTCCCCGTCTTAATTGATCAGTCCGATTGGGGAATTACCTCCGCCCTACAGAATACCGCGGTTATAATAAACTTGTGTTTTGTTTCTGGCGGTGAGTAGGATAGCCTGAGCTCACTGGAGAGTTTTGTGTTGTTAGTGGGAAGACTGAGGAACTTTACTTTATCCTCTGCACTGACAGCACAAAAACTCTCTTAACTCAGAATTAATGTGACGCCTGTGGTGTTGCAAACGTCTATAGGCCACGGGAACCACTTTCAATCAGGAGGGCCGTGCACTTGTCTACCACCTAAATGGTACAAAGAACTGTTATCATCACCATGACGGGTCTGTCAGCCTGATCCGTAACTACACATCAGGGTCACCTAAAATTGGTGACCACCGTTTGATTCCTATCGATTGATCTCGGGGATTTCTTTTCTACGATAACATTTACACTTGGTTCTCTGTATTTTAATGGTTGACTTAAGGAGCAGGCAAAAAATCCTACATACTTCCGGAAGACAAGGTTAACTTTTATTAAGCAAAAACTTTCAAAATCTTTTGTTATATTTATTCTTTCAAACTATCGCGGCGTTTACTCATAGTGTTTATAATTTTTCGTATATGTTTCAAACGTTGACAAAAGTAAGTGTTCAAAAAATATATCGCGTGAAGTCCCGAAAATTATAAACACTATGATATATTTATTCTTATCGTAAGAGGTAACAAACGGTGAATTACGCTGACGATATTCCTACGAGAGTAGGAAATCTCGAAATAAAACCCTGTACCAACTCATCTGACCAGGCAGCGTCGAAACAGTAGGCCAAAGCCTTCCAATTGGGAGATGCCTATATCCAGCACTGGATTACGATGAGACTAATTGATTATATTTCTTAATACATCATTCGCTAAGCTTTACCCGATCCTGGAACTTTATTTACAACCGTCATATAGGTTACCACTATACCAGTGAGGCATTTATGTTAAACGGGTAGAAAGTTGACTAGAAAATTCCAAATGATTCGGATTTGACTTCGACGGTTCGGCGTCCGTGTGTCACTGACAAATTGGGTTCCAGTCGAAAACCAGCGTCAGGTTTCAACCTGGCACATGCTGAACTGGACACCTTTTTGGTGTATCTGGGAGCCACTCTGTTTATTTTGTTTTTCTTACTTTTTATAATTTTGTTATAATTATATTGTTAGTTATTGTTATCTTTGTGACCACCTTGCACCAAATAAATATTTCTTTCTTTCTTTCTTTCTTTCAAATTATTACTGAAAATCTTTTACAATTATCCAAAAACCACATTAAGGTAAAAAATGAATTAAGAACAACCTCTATTAAACATCTAAATAAATCAAACACTTACCGTACCAGTAAGACATAATAATTTAATCATATACAGAACCATTCTCCCATCTTTAATAAAAAGTCCATTTAGCTACGAGCTACGCGGCACCGCGCCTACGCGTCTGCGGCTACGCCAGCTACGCCACGGTCTACGATGCAAGACACTCGGGTGACATTAAATTCAAAAGGACAAACGACAAGACACATTCAAATGTCCTTTATTTATCAATGGGTGTTATAAAGGACAACGCTATTAATATTACTCAAACCTCTTTATTTAGTAATTCAAATTAATTTTAGTTTTTATACTGTAATCATCGCACCATTTTTCACCCGCAGGGGGAACTCCCTCACAAAAACTAGAATGGTTGTTTATCATTTGGTTTTTTATAGTCATTATTATACATACTCACCCCTTTCTCTCTTTAAAGTAGGCAAAGACATTTTTTTTATTTAGGACGCGTCAATTTGACTTCACCCCGCCTGATGGTAAGCTGAAAATTACTAACTATTAAATGCATACTTAGAGAATAGCTTTCGTATGCAAAGTGGTTATTATTAATTCCTGTTACATTACATTTCCAAGTATTCGCACAAATGCTCTGATTCTTAGAAAACGATATATTTTACAATAGTTGATTTTCTATTATAATTGTATCGATAGATTGCAATCTATCTATATCTGCCTTTAAAATGACGATATCACAATCAAATAATAGACACTAATATTATACTAATAAAAACTTATATACTAGTAAAGTAGTAAAACTTATATACTAATAAAAACTTGGATTATATTAATGGTTCTAAAGAGGTACGGGTAGGCAGAGCCGCCATTTTGCTCTATTCTTATACTTTGTCAAATATAGGATGATAATTTTGACAGGTCTAAGTAGGGTACCCCATACAGTACAATCGTAAATGAATCTATTCGATATTCGATTATCGTTCCCATAGAATATGGTATCGATGTTACATAAAAAGTAAAAAAAGTATTTCTTATTATTTTATGTACTTAGGGTAATATAATTTTATAAAGATTTGTTTACTTTAGGGTGACACTTCATTAGAGCGGCGCGGCATTGCCTAATCGCACTGTACTGCAAATATCGATTGATATTGCTACAGTTACTGCCATTTATAGTATGATTTTTATGTTTTATATTATACATAGCTAATTATATTACCAAAATTGTAGTAGATAAGTACTTAAAAATAAAATTATTTTCATAAATTAATAGATTATGTTCGATTTATTCGATTCATTTTTCTACAGACAATTATGCTGTATTCTTGCAAGGCGCTTCTCTACGATAAGTGGGCGGTACTTGTCTATGAAGTACGATAATTCTAGAGGTCTTAATTTGTTTATAAAAATACGTTACTTCATAGACGTGAACTGTCAAAATTATCATCCTAAATTAGACAGAGTATACATACTTCACGGGCTTCTTTCACTGTCACTAAATTTTTCATGCAAAGCTAAGGTTTCGTGCAGTGCTTCTGGACTGCCCTTTTTTCAAAATTGTCTTT
Organism: Pelosia muscerda; assembly: GCA_963691645.1. Taxonomy (NCBI): domain Eukaryota; kingdom Metazoa; phylum Arthropoda; class Insecta; order Lepidoptera; family Erebidae; genus Pelosia; species Pelosia muscerda. The sequence continues at coordinate 14,303,723 of OY829109.1, read as the reverse complement.
GCCTACCCGTGAGAGAAATAGGCACAATACTCTCTTTTTCTTCTTTGTTTATCCGTGATGAACGCAAAAACTACTGATCGTATTTTGATGTGCATTTTTTGTTTGAAACTTTCATGTGCAATAAACAGTTTTTTTTTTATTTTTTTTTTTATACTACGTAGGTGGCAGACAAGCACACGGCCCACCTGATGGAAAGCGGCCACCGTGGCCTATGAACGTGTGCAACACTAAGGGTGTCACACACGCGCTGCCCACCCTGAAGGGAAAGGGGGAGAGCTGGGAAGGGGTGGGGAGGCTAGGAAGGGGAGGGGAAGGAGGGGTACAGTGAGCTCTGGCTACCCTACTTACCGGCGGGAACACAACACGATGGTTATTATGACCGCGGTCTTCTGTAGGGCGGAGGTACTTTCCCAGTTGGACAGCTCATTTCGGACGGGAGATACCGTCGTGTCCTACCTCCGTGGAAGTATGCAATGACAGTGACAACCGCAATTCTAATTTTTATTTACAGTAAGTATATATCTGTACTGAAACGTTTCATCATCCACAGTACAAAATAAATAATGTTGCATTTAATAGTTTTTGTAATGAAAGAACAAAAATAGAACGTAATATAACATTCTTGTGAATAAATGAATTTAAATGTGATCATTTATAACGCAAGGCTTCCATCTGGTTAAAAGAGTGAGTGGGCGTTATACAAACGATTCAATAAAAGTTGTCCAAAAAGATATATATACATTACAGTTAAATAATTGAACTGGAAATATTATTATAACTATTTTAAAATTGGAAAAGAATTATAAAGATAATAATGTATTCTATAGTATGTAATATGTCTGGCGGTTCATATTCAAATTTAAGTATAGAATACGTATACATTTTGATTACGATACGAGACGTATACATTCTGAATTTGTCGTAATCGTAGCAAATACAGACACATTCCCACACCCCGGATCAAAGTTCACATTAGCAATTGTAGAAGTTTCCCGACTGCCCTGTGAATCACCCACTCGCATACTATATAAGGCAGGGGTTTCCCGAAGCTTACCAGTACCATGTCGGTCTTCGCGAGGACCGCACGCGTCCCATCCACAAAAACTTTTTACGTGTTTCGAAAATGGAAACTTTCCCATTTGATAAGGTGAGGTTTTTACTTTTAAACGTTTCCCTTTATTCGTTATTAGTGATCATTAGTGGCCAGTAATTTATTTCGATTGATCGTATGTGTGGTACATATGATTGATTTTCATTAGCCATATAGTTTAAAAATAGTTCTCCTACCATTTTTATAGCGCTCTTGATATTATGGGTCTAATTAATTTAGTTTGATATTAATGTTAGATTATTATAATGTCGAAGAATTGCTTGGTTAGAATTGTTGTTATACGAACAGAAAATGCTGTAACTGAAAAATCGAGTGTATTTTTAACAAGAGCAAAATAATATTGATATGATTATTGATTAGTCATTTTGAGAAAAAAAATACGTGTATAATTTTATTTTAGTAGATTTCAAAATCCTTTTTTGTTAGAATATATAACAAAAGGAAAGAGGGGAATAAATTCTAATGTATATTCAATTTCTTTTTTAAAATAAGGAAATATACATCTTTTGATATTTTGAAACCCTATAAAATAATTTCGATTCCACATGAGCGTAGAATACTTTTAAGGCGATTGTAGTATAGATAGCATACTATACATGCAATGTGAAAGTCTAAAAAATAGGATTTTTTTAAAGATATATTTTTTTTTCATTTCACGAATTGTACAAGGTGTTAGGGGAACGGTTCCGAAAACAAAACAGGGGATACTACTATTAGATAGGTTAGGTATATATATGGTAGGTAGGTAAAATAATGGTAAATTTTTAAACTCTTTAACAATTCTAACTATTTGAAGGGTTTTACAATCACGGTACTTACTCTGATACTCTCCAAGACGTTAATTGGTAGTGCTTGTGCGACTATACACGTAATTAATTTCCTTACTATTTACACCGCATAGCAAGGAATCGGGTAATTTTTTTCCAAATTTATTTAGCTGCTTTTCAGTTAGGAATTTATTTTTGACATACCCATTCTTTTACAAAGTGCCCGATTGGCGGCAATAGGCTCGCCCTCTATTACGTGGGACTGAAAATCATAGCTGATAGTTGGCGAAATGTGGTTGTTTAATACACCTTTTTTTATTTATGGCACGTCAATTTGACTTCACCTCGCCTGATGTTAAGCTGAAGTGAAGAGGGTCACCATTGCAAACACGTTCAGTGCTACACTGGTGGCGCTCAGCTTGACGGCCTCATCACCTCTGCTTACTCCTTCGGACACCCCCTTAGGTATTGACTACTTTTTTGGTAGGTATTGTACCTACCAAAAAAGTAGTCAATTTTTTTAATCTGGTCAGTAGGTGGGTCCACTGTTTTCGTATCGCAAGCATCCATAGCACCCCATATTATTAATTCATTCCGGAGAAAATTATTTAATTATACTTTTTCACTCTATTATACCAACATGTTAGGATTAAAAAAAAATATCTTTCGTGATAAAAATGACATTTACAATAATAGAAGTGGAATATCAAAACGTGAAATGCATATTAGGTACACACTTCATACCATTATTGTTGGTGACTGTACTTATTATCGAGAATAACAGATATTGATTTACAATTAATACAGTTTTAAAACCTAAGGCGATGTGTAAAGTTTGTTCAGTTAAATCAGATGTACAGAAAATATAGAAAATCAATTACTTAGTATGCTGACTGTTCAAATCAAATTTAGATAGAAAAAAGTGAATGCTTCGACGGGATTCGAACCCGCGACCTTTCCCTTATGCTAACGCTCTGATCGCTAAGCCACGAAGCCTCGTCTGAATCATTCGAAATTCTCCTATATAATGTTATCTTTGGGGCGATGGTCGAAGCTATCTACCGACAATCAAAATATAAGGTAATATAACGTTACAGTCATTGTTAAGCATTCACATTTACCTATCTAAAGATTTGAACAGTTAAATTAGTTCATTAAACAAATCAAAAACTAAAAAATTGCTAAAAATAATTAAGAACCTGTATAGCTTTAGTTTAACATAGGTGTCGGTATTTATTACAAACAATTTTATAAGTTCTTGAGTATGTCGTATCTCACGGACAGCATGGCAAGAAACGATTATAATTATAAGGCACTGTTTAGGCGAAGCAGGTTGTCTTAAGATGTATAAGCCAATATGGGAGTCAGAAACCAGAAGGTCAGTGACCTCCGGGCTCCAAAGATTCGGGTGTAATGTCGTCAGGGAAGCTTGTGGCCTTCCCCATCCAAAAAAAAAAAAAATATTCCGTCTTAGAAAACGTCAAAATTAAAAATATACTATAGCTAAGTTCATCAAATGAACACCATTTTGAAATGCAGCCCCGGTGTGAGAAGACTTCGGCAAGAAAATCAGCGGGCTTGCTGAGTTTTTTGCTTGCTTTTTTGGTCTATTTACAGACTTTTACATATTTCGGTAGCGCGCGTCGGTAGCTAAGTGGTTAAGGAGTCCGCCTTACAATCGAGAGGTCCCGGGTTCAAATTCTAGCCATTATACTACCAACGTGAACTCACTCCAAACACAAGCCATTGTGCGTAACTGGCAGGGTTAGAGGGAATATTGGAAACTTCGGTTACTAATATTATTAAAAAAAACTTAGTCCAGATTTTGCTTGAGTAGCAAATTGAGTGAACAGCTCATTTCAAAGCTTCATTTAAGCTTTTCCATTCTCGCATATACAAATGAGCATATTAAATTTCTACCTATACTTATTCATCCGTGAATCGAAAATAGAATCACCCTATTGTACTACAGAATAAATTATGCAAGGCTCGTAAACTACAGCCTAACTGTGATACATTCTATGCCTATATGAATGCGAGAAACTTCGACTATTTAATTATTATCAGTTACCTAAATACATAATATATGCATGTGATATGTTTGACGGCCTTATTCCGTATAGCCTTGACTAATGCAGGCTTTTTAAATGAAGCTAGGAACGTTTTTTACTTCCAAGAACTTTTGTATGGTGTTCTTCTTTTTCTTCTTTTCTTAATAAAAAATAAAAATAAAATAAATAGATGGCAACACGTAAACCCAATTTAGGGGACAATCTTGCCAGTGTCGAGTTGGGAATTTCCTTATATTTTGTCATAAGTATTGTTGGAATGATTGTTGATGATGATGATGATGATGATGATGATGATGACGATGGCGGATGATAGTTGCCCTAGTAAAGTAGTGGAGACTTTACTAGAAGCTTTTCTTAGGGAGATTTTGACATCAGCACGAAAAATCACAATTCACTACAATATTCCACTCTCCTACACTTGTGTGCTTTGTCCAAGCCGTTACGTCTAAAACTCCACCATTTTTACACATAAAAACTCGAATGAACACCAAATTTAGAAAATAAAACACAGCAGCCCTATGACACTTTTCGCGTTCCCGCCAAAACTCCTTGTATGGTGTTAGTTTCACATTTAATTTGTAGATGACCCGGTATTATTCGTCTATTGATTTATTCATTGGCGTATAGCTACCGTCATATATCTTGGAATGGAGTTGCGAGAAGAACCAGGTTTAGATATAATCTATAAATTGATGGAATTGAACTTGTTCAAAGCCGTAGCATCCAGTGTTATCCTCAAAAGACGGCCAAAAAAACGCGTACTGCGTTTACTTTTAATAGTCCAATATAAAACCTAACGACATGGGAATAAGGTCCACTTTCGTTATCTAAAAATTATTAGCGTGGTACTACTGCCAGTCAATGTCCTAACTAGTCATGTGGATTTAGATTTCGCTCGAATGCGAACGCATTGCGTGAAGCGCTTACGAATGAAGCGATGGTTGAGCTGAATTAACGCGTACACGAAATTTCGGACCGCTATTTAATTTGCTAGTTGCTAAATGATTTCAAAAGTAGTTCCATGCCGAAAAAATATTTCGCAGGGTATGCGGATATGCGGATGAGGTATATTATCCATTTATGAGATAAAAAATGTTATGACATTCTGGAACTTATAACAGTCTGTATAAAAGAACAAAGAGTTCTACGCGCTTAAAAAGTTTCACTTCAAAGACGAGGTATAGGATTTCAAAACTATTAGCATCGTGACGTCATAATCGGTTCCGTTTACCGGGCGGGACACGCTTGACGTTACGTTGACGATGAAGCCAGTTCTATGTTTACAGTGCAACCTAATTCAGAAGTCCTCTTATCGCCTAAAAAGTTTTCAGTCCAAAGAGGTGCCAAGTGTTAATTGTCACAATTTATCAAAAAATGGTTAACTATACTGGCCGTATAGGATTTCCGTCTATTGGACTGAACACGTTGGACGTGATGGTGACGATTATGCGAGTTCCGTGTTTGCAACAAAATTTTGAAGCCTGTCCAAAAGAACTTTAAGAAGTTTTCTCTCCAAAATATATTATTTTCATACCACTTAGGTGTCAGACCGTCCCACCAGATGGAAAGTGTTTACCGTGGCCTAAAGGCGTTTGCAACAGCAGGGTGTCACTATCGTGATGTCGATTCTCTCCGAGAAACGAATCCACAACCTAGCAATGTGGTCAAAGTTCAAGAATCATAGAGGCAACCTCTGAGCCGGGTCGGCCGTGAATACTTGTAATAATAAATTGAAAAGGACAATAAAAATGCTTCCCTGCCATTACAGTAATAGTGTTCCTAATTTCTGCGTCTTAATGCTCCATTAAACGTCTTAATTACTTATACATTACCTAAAGTGTGTTAGCTTACAGGATCTTGACTATTTGCTGGAAGGCCTCACATCTAGACTTGTATCCACTTGTATCAATGACCTCTGTATATATCTACTTCCTACCAGATAAACTGTTTAGAGAAAAAAATGTGGCACGGTTCCAGGGTTAGGCGGGAATCAATTTTGAATTTGGAACGAGATGCACAGACTAGATAAATGAGTTGTTTTTTTTTGCATTTTGACACCATAGTTTGCGCCTTTTTCTAATGTCATCTGTAATGACAGCTTAAAAAAAAAGTCACAGCTACAAAATGATCTACACGATAAAAAAAAGTTTTAGTTTATGGGTATTCCTAAAAGTTTTGGTAGTCAAAATGATCTGTAAATTGAGATGTGCTCAGCTACTTTTGTTGCTAACTGAGCACGTGAGTAAGCTATATCATCGTTCGAAGATTATGCAAAACATTTCGGCTATTTGTGTTAATTTCCTTTTCAAATTTCGACAATCCTCGCAACGCAGTGTAGAGCTGACATAATCGCCAAAAACGGTACCTATATTTAAACATATAAATTCTGGTTTATAAATGCTTCACTGTAGAACAAAGATGTGCAATTAGATTATCTTATTTGGCATGTACAGTCAAGTACAGAAGTAGACACAAAAATATTTAGAAACCTTTTTTACATTGGATTGTTAATAACAGCCTCTCTGTGAACGCGACTGCTACGCAGGAGGCGCAGGTTCAATCCCCGCTCAGTGCAAATATTTGTATTCATGAATATGGCTATCTGCCACTGGTCTGGCCGTGCCTCGAAGAACACGTTAAGTCGTTATCACGGCAGTCGTTACGGGTAGTTGGAGGGGAGTAGTTTAATCTAGTTACTGTGTGTAAATGCAGGAAACAAATTTATTTTCCCAATGACAGCATAAAAACTCGTACCATGTACCTAGTTCTGATTTATAAATATACTTACGGAAGTTAAAGTTAAATTAATTATGAACGTCGACTTTCGAGCGAAATAATTATAGTAATATTGATAATATCTGCTATTTGCATAACGTCATTAGAAACCGCTCCAGTTTGTATGAAAAAATTATGAGCAATTTTGCATAGAGCTACACATGTGAGCATGTTAAATTATGCAGTAGTTAATAAAAAAGTTACATGACATTTACATAACATTTGAAAATCATAACTTGACATCTGACATAACGTTCGAACTTCGAACTTGACAAATGACGTCGACTTTCTAATAATTATAGTGAAATGGGACGAGGACACACGGAAACAAATTTACTGGCGTGGCTAACGTGGCTCTGGTAGATTTTCTTGATAAACTTGACATTGACGTCTCGCTTTTAATAATTTTGTATTACACTTACCACTTGAAATTGGTGATTCTGCTGCAAAGGAAGCCATCTTATGAAGATTTCAGCTTCAACTTTTATAATGGCTTTTGTGAGAAACCATTAAATTGCGCCAATATCAATTGTGTCAAAAGACAAACTGTCAAATGATAATAAGCACATAAAAGAGGCATACCTAACCATTGGCAGAATTGTCACCATCAATATTACACGCCATACTATTAAAAATCGAATAGAAGGCATAACGGTGCCTAGGAAACGTAGATAACCATCTTATGAAGAAGTTAGTCATAACTTGACATCTGACATAACATTCAAACTTGACAACTGACGTCAAATCTTACTTCCTAATAGGTAATATTAGTGAAAAGTGTGCATCTAACAAGATACGGTATACAAATATCAAAGTACGAATCAAGAATCAATTTCGTTTATTCAGTTTAAGCACATAAAGAGCATTATGAATGTCAAGGTTTTACAATTACATTTGTCAATAATATTATAATTTATAATAAATAAATCATCATTCCCTGAACATTTTCCCAACTCAGTTGGGGTCGGCTTTCCAATCTAACTGTAATGCGGCTGAACCTCGCTATTTTCCGTAAAGCGACTGCCATCTGACCTCCCCAACCAATGGTCTAATGTCCAATAGCGATATCGAAGTTCCAAGTTAGACTGGTTGGACTTTTGAGGGCTCCAACTAAACGTAACGACTGCCATAGATGTTTGTATGGCAACCGGGACCGACGGCTTAACGTGCTCTACGATGTATTAAATAAAATGGTAAATAAATCAGCGGTCCGAGTCCGAATCACAGTATAAAAGAAAAGTAAGATTAAATAAAATCACTTTTAAGATGGCCCTAAGCCCCAGTACCTATTTCACGAGGGTAAATTCGCGGACAATAACTAGGTTTTAAGAATGTCACATTTAGAATTCATAGAGATGCTAGGGTAAAAGCCGGATAGTTGCGCCACTTTTCAACAAAGCTATATAATTAAGAAATATGTGCTTAATAAGAATATTGCAAGGTGTATATCAAATTATAGGTCTTTGAGCTACTATAGAAGCCTATTGTTAAGAACATAGTTATTATAGGTTTTGAGTAAAACCTGTTTTATTTGACCTCTCAAAGAGAGGATAGTTGCCCACTCTAGCGGATAGTTGCCTAACGTAAATAATACTTGAGAGGATACTTGCCTCATGCCTCACAATGTCTTTTGATGAAAAACAAATTCATATCGATTTACTCAACCAGTCTTTACTATTTATTGCAATCTTTTATTAAGTTCTAATCAACGTTATACAAAATATAACAAAAATAGCCAAAAATTATACCCCGTATTCCGTGGAATCCCGTACATTCGCGATATTTAGTTGATTCTTTTTTTTATCCAACTCTTGGAATGCAAGACCTAAACTTTTCTCTGTACAGCTTATGTGACGCGGCACCAAGCCAGCTTTACGCTGATACTTACGAGGCATTTTGCTCACCTAAAAAGTTAATTAATTATTAATTTTATTTTATTAACGGGTAGAATGAACTCTGGGGTTACGTACGTCCATAGGCCTCGGCAACCTCTTTCCATTAGGTGCATATCTGCCACTTTAAGTGGTATAAAAATAAAAATAAAAATAATAAATAATCTCAAAAAAGTACTGACACGGGTGGGCATAGAACACACGACCTAAATACTTATTGTATTCTAGCTAAGTTACAGCCACAATGAATAAAAAAACACAAATAGAAAATATTTGCCTTTGTTCGTGAAACAATTTATAGTTGCGAATAGATGCCCCCAGAGCAACTATCCGCACTGGTTTCTAGGGCAACTATCCTTTCTGATACGGATACTTGCCCTTTTCATTTGCGAAATAAATAATAATTATTTTACAAAAATATGTAATAAACTTTGCAATGTAAAGCCTAATGCACGCAAAGAAATAAAAGGTAGATTGGAACCACAATTAGTAATAAAAATATTCAACAGAAATAACTTACCAATATAAGTTCGACACCTGTCGAAGATTCACCGCGGAAGATTTTCGCTTGCACGAGTGAAACGCTTGCGTCTATGGTGACGGTTAACGTGGCCCTGAGGTCTATGGGAGGTGTACTTACAACTATAGTAAAACGCTAATGCCACTTACATCCGTAACATAGTGTATTCGAAACCGTGGCAAGTATCCCACCGGCGCAACTATCCGGCTTTTACCCTACATGGTATGTAGTAGTAGTTGGTAATCGCATGTTAGCTAGTAATTTCATTGCAGCCCACCTCACCTTCACATATTGTGAAGGCCAAACTGGTACTATATTAGGCTCCAGAATTCTCGAATTTATTAGTAAGGTTTAGATGGGGTCAAAAGTACAATACCCTCAACCTCAATTACGTTGTTGAAGTGAAACCTACTTCAGGTATATTTGGTATTTTTGAGATGGACACACTGTTACCGTTACCGACACCTCCATTTTTTACATAACAACATAAACTAACGCCTATATCCCCGAAGGTGTAGGCAGAGGTGCTAGCACCCACATTTCGCCATTTTATGTTTAGTTCCCAATGTTTCCCAACTCAGTTGGGTTCGGATTTTCAGTCTAACTGTGATGCGGCTGAACTTTGATATTTTCGGTGAAGCGACTGCCATCCGACCTCCACAACCAATGATCAAATGATCAATGGCGATATCGAAGTTCCAAGTTAGACTGGTTGGAGTTTTGAGAGCTCCAACTACCCGTAACGACTGCAATAGATGTTTGTATGGCAACCGGGACCGACGGCTTAACGTGCTCTCCAAGGCACGACCAGACCAGTGCCAACAGTCATATTCTTGCATACAACTTTTTGCACTGAGCGGGGATCAAACCCGCGCCCTGTGCCTAGCAGACGCGAGCACCACCACCACGCCACAGAGGCCGTCTTCTTCAATAACGTTGTTTAATCGATTGACCAGAAAATCTTGTTTCATACTTTTTCAGTGTCGTTTTTATCGTAGTTGGGTTTTAGTTTTTACTTTTTTTATTTTCTCTCTACTCATTTCTCTTCAAGGACAGCTATGAAAGCAGGCGGTTCAAATATATTGAAGTAGATAGTCTACTGTTTTTGATGAAATTATCCCCAAAGATTCTGGGTCACCGATTTTCCAGCTACATTATTATGATTTATCATCCGCTGTGTCATTAATTTTAAATTGTATCATCAAACTCGAAAAAAAAACATGTTTTGATATTAAAAAAAATCTCAAATGCTTCAAAAAACATTCCTTTTTATTATCTATAAAGTCTATATATTCTAGCTAGTACCTATCAGACGCAATGCCGTAAAAAAGTAATAAACTACCTAATGTGTCTTACTATGTTTTGAAATACTACTGTAAGGGGTTCTTCAAGAAGTATGCAGGATATACAGGTTCGACTCCCATTCAATGTAAATATTTGTATGTGTGAACTAGCCTACATAAGGGGAAGGGGGTCATCTCAAAGAGATGTCCCCGGGTCTGCTGGGGTGCCAGAGATATGTCACCTTCGGCAATCAAATACCTATACACGGCGTGCGTTTTAGTCGGTTCGAGTCCGTGGGAATTTTGTGCACAAAAAAAGCAAGAAAAAGTGAATTGTGTGGCTGAGTGGTATTAAGAAAATAAATAGTTGGTGCATCCGACAAATACAGTAATCGTTGAAGGTAATACAGTTGTCACAATGTTTGTAAAATTTCATGTTTTGTTGATTCGGAGGTCGGAACGCAGCTAACACCATTTTCCTAATACTTTTGTAAATCCTAACCGGCCATTTATCAGTTACGTAACTATTTCTACTGAATAGCTAAAGTTAGTGCTTTTATGGAAGCAAGTGTAATGGGGTCAGGTCAACCGTTCACCATAGCTTTAGTGCCTCAAGTTTCCTTCAAATCACCATTAGGGGGAATTCTCATAAGGCTACTGCTAATTGCGGAATATTTGTCGTTCAAAATCAACGTGTGACAGAAAAAGTTATGTTGCTGTGTGTTTAACGAAATCAGTCATTTTTATGATTTTGACATGCATTTCATATGTTCTGTTCCCTTATACTCGTAGCTCCTTATTTAAAATCAAGAATAGCCATGGTCGTGTGAGGAAAAGTGGTATATCAGTATATGAGCACGGTTGTTATTGATATTGTTTTGTTTTGGCATTTACTTTTAAAATTTAATTTTTGAATTGGTTGAGTTTGCAACGATAATTTTAAACGTTGGTCTCTTATGACCATATAAAAGAACACATCATAATAAAATGGAGGCAGGACATGATGGTAACCCTAATGGAGCAGTCCGACTGCGGAAGTACCTACGTCCTACAAAATACCGCGGCTAATAATAACCTTGTGTTGTGTTTCCGACGGTGAGTAGGGTAGCCAGAGCTCACTGTAGAATTTTTGTGTTGACAGTGGGAAGATCGAGAAACTCTTCTTTGTCTTCTGCACTGACATGACATGGCCTTCTACGCACCCCCTTCCTCCCTCTTCTCTATTTGATCGGCAGCACTAATTTGACGCCCGTGGTGTTGCAAACGTCCAGAGCCACGGTAACCACTTTCCAGTAAGCGAACCGCGTGTTTGTCTGCCACCTTAATGGTGTAAAAAAATAAAAATTATGCGTAACTGCATGACATAACGTTAAAGTCATATATCCCGCCTAAATGAGGCGTAGAATTTGCCAGTAGGTACGCGATCGTTTGCAAACTATACGTCAAATGCGACCACGATTTTACTATTACATAAACGCATACCAGTGCGTTATATTTTATTGTAACAAGTTCTTTATGGTAACTATTATGCCTCTAGTTCTCGCATTTATTTCTTCAATTGGCGAAAAAGGTGTTTAGAAGCGCCTTTTTTATTTTGGGCATAATTCGTTGTTCTTCGGAACAGTTAAAACTCCCTTTCTGTCAGTAATAGGTGTAATATTGAAAGACTGTTGTAGTTTTATAGATTTTTTAGTGCCGTTTAACATGAAATTGAGTATTTTTTTTTCAATAGTTTCATGACGAAATATCTTGTTGAAGTTAGTGTTCATTGTTTTAGTTACACACAATTATAATATTATAAATGGTATATACTGCAACTTCGTCTGCGTCACCTCGTTTAAGCAACATTTTTCACTTCTGCTCCGCACCAGTTGGTTGTAGCATGATGTTATATATATATACAAAACTTCCTCTTCAATCATTCTATCTATTAAAAAACCGCATCAAAATCCGTTGCGTAATTTTAAAGGTTTAAGCATACAAAGGGACATAAGGATATACTTAGGGACAGAGAACGCGACTTCTTTTTATACTATGTAGTGATAAAAATAACCTTACTTTAAACCTTTATTACACTAACCTCTCAAATTACATACATGATTATGTCGTGTCGAATAACCCGCCCCGAATCGTTCCCGGCGCAAGGGTGCCCACGATGCTGGCTGCATTGCCTCGGAATGGCCATCTTTTCCTCCAGGAATGAGCTAGAACGAGAGCTGGAATTTCTGCAAAATAATAAATTAAAAAAAGATGTTGTAACTCGGGCTATATTAAATGGAAAATACCATTGTCTGTTGGTCCGCAAAATACCAAATTTCAATACCAAGGTACTTTAATAGATTTTATAAATACAAAAATACAAAAACACATCAACAAGAACAAAAACACAGTACCAAACTTTTGATTTCTCAATCCAATCTTTTATATGTAACTAAAATATTATGTATTCACTATTAAATCGATCGGGATATTTACCATGTTTATTGATTTCTTCGCGTAACCGATATTTCCAGTACACCGTGATCATGGCGCTTGCAACAGCGCCGAAATATCGGTTACGCGAAGAAATCAATAAACATGGTAAATATCCCGATCGATTTAATAGTGAATTCGTAAATGACCATGTCAATCTAAAATCAAAAAAAAAAATTGGTTGCCTGTAAAGTCGGTATACGGGCGAAAGTTTTACGTGACAACGACTTTGAGTGGTAAAATAATTTTAATGTGAATATTCATTCGTCGAGTGGAAGGGACGCGTGCCTTTCACTTTTTATGTCTGTCTCTCTCGCTCTTAGGCGGGCTAACCATGCCCGAGTGGAAGGGACGCGTGCCTCTCACTCGCTCTCATTGTGAGCGCATAACGTGAGCGGAGCGTAACGCAGTTTCTTGAAGTGTCACCCGGCAAGCCAATTTATAAGACGTTGTCACGTCAAAAAATATTATGTATTCAAACAAAACTTATTTTTGTCATTTTGCTCAAATTTACATACTGTGAAGGTTGTTACACTAGTTACATAGCAAACCCTGTATTATTGCAACAGAAATTTACTTATTATACATGTAAATCTTCCACGAAAATGGCCACTTCAAATACGTTATGCAATAAATAACGAGAATCTACTCAATCGATAATATTACGGCACGGTGCTATGGAGCTGGCCCGAGGAACACCTTATACGACAGACCGGTCGATCTTATGCAGTAAATAATTCAGCCCCTAACCACTTTTGAAGCTAATTTTATACCCCTAACATACCAAGAATGCAGGTTTTAATTTAAATTAGAAGTTGAGTCCGCAATAAAAAAAGAAATGGCTTACTTGAATTTATTAGTGACGCCGGGTTATTTCATTTTTCAGATACGTTTTTCAATAAGAAATATACTTTTATTGAAGTACTAGCTGTTGCCTGCAACTCCGCTCTCGTGGCCTTCTAATCCCGTTCCAGCTGCTACATAAAACCGTAGAGTTCAAGTAACATATAAAAAAAATTAAGTACTCGAATTAGTCCAGCCTTCTTTGAGTTATACGCTTAGCATCATAATCATTTTTATTTATTCTTTATATTTGATGGAAGGGTCGAGAAGATAGAGGGTAATTTTCCAAAATATTCCGTATAGATCTTCTGATTCAATCCAAAGTCGAAGTTTCAGGTACTAATTAATGAATAGTGTTTCGATAGTATTAATTATAATTTCTGTAACACCGTGATCCCTACATCTGAAGACCCTAGGCCATCTCGTAAGAGATGGCCTAGGGTCTGCCGGGGTGCGAGGGATATGTTGGCTACTATCTGACCTCCGGCACCTAAAGACCAGAAGAGGGCGTGCGTTTTAGTCAGTTCGAGTCCAACATAATCTCCCCAACGGGCTCCAGCGGAAGGTATCCGTGGGGATTTTTCGCATGATAAAAACAACAAACAGTAAAAGTTCCATCTACAATAGGACAAAATTACATTCCAATTATCCACACGCAGTCATCCTTCTTTCTGAGCCTAATCCCAACTCAGTTGGGGTCGGCTTTCTAGTCTAAGATGCGGCTGAACTTCGATATTTTGAAGTGACTGCCATCGTACCTCCACAACCAAATTGGCGATATCAAAGTTCTGTAGTTAGGCCAGTCGGACTTTTGAGGGCTCCAACTACCCGTAACGACTGCTATAATGTTCGTATGGCAACCGGGGACCGAAAGCATAACCAGACCAGTGCCAATAGCCAGATTTATGCATACCTACCTACAAATATTAGTGGTTCAAACCTAGATCGAACCCACGCCTCCTACGTAGCAGTCGCGTTCACTACCACCACGCCACAAAGGCTGTTATTGAAACAGCTATATACTATAACTAATTTTGCAGTATAAGAAGTTATCAAAGTATGTACACAATTGTTCAAAATTCTCCAGACTCCCAACTTTAATGTGATTTACAAATTTTCATTTTACCCAATAAGTCACGTATTGGACGTCTAGACAATTCGTAAACAGTTGAGGTTTGACAAATACATTTTAAAAAAAGCTCAGCACAATATTTTTCCAACAATTTCTATACATATACGAGTATGTATGAAATTACTTATTGTTTTTTTAAATCGTCAAATCCACCTCGCATGATTCCCACCTGGAATACGGTACACCCCTGCTTACCATCAGGCGACGTCAATTCCTTCCCATGGCCCTACCAACCATGTTGGTTATAACGGGCCGAATCTTCCGCACTTTACAACTGGCATCTGCTCTTTTTTTTCTTGTTTCCGGAAACAAGTGCCATAGAACCTCCACAACCAAATTGACGATATCGAAGTTCTGTAGTTAGGCTAGTCAAACTTTTGAGAACTCCAACTACCCGTAACGATTACCATATATGTTCGTATGGCAACCGTAACCGTACCCTTCAAACCTACAAAATTCTGTAACAACTTATCTGAAGCGTTTCTTGTGATCCTACTCTTAGTTACTTCCTAAATCACATCACAAAAATCGCTGGATTTACAAGTACAATTAAAACTCAAAAGTCAATGACCGAATTATATACTTAACGCTAATTACACTTTCGTTCACAGCGGCCATAACCGCTGGAATTTAGATTTCAAACCCGAGAACAATATTCTCGGCATTCAAGGCCCTCGGCCCTCGGTACAATTTTGACAGGCACCCACCTACGCTGTTACCTCCGGCAAGGTCTTAAACGTTTCAGTTCAATAATAACTTCGTTAACATATCTAAGAGCCGCGTTATCCTAGTGGTATGGGTAATCGACTGCTGATACGAGGTCTCGGGTTCGATCTCAGGTTTACCATTTCACACACCAATGACTTCGATGCTTTTCAAAGTTATGTGTGTATTTATCGCAGGTTTATAAGTGCTCGGTTAATGGCAATAGGCTCGCCACCTATTACATTGGGACCTAAACATAAACTGGCCAAATGTGGGTGCTAGCACCTCTGCCTACCCCTTCGGGGATAAAGGCGTGAGTTTATGTTATGTAACAATCTAAGACTGAGGTTGTACTAAGGTTCTGCAGTAGCGGTCTACAGGTCATTCGGTAATCTCATTAGTAAGTTTAAATCCAACCTATTATGTACTACTTAGCAATTTGGCACACCGCCACGAGGCATTAAATAATTTCGGTTAATTACAAGTGGTTCTTTGTACGGGTATATGGTTTTATGTCACATAATTATAGTAGATCGTTTCGGATTCGCTGGATAGCAGAAAATGCTTTGATGTCATTCAATCAGTTGGATAATGAATCAGCATCTGCGTTGTATGTTTATAACGATTAGGTATACTTAGCGAGTACGGTTGAAAATTGTAGTAATAAATCGTGGAACTTGTGAAAGGCTTACACGAAAAGTATTGCCTGAAATTGAATTATCAATGCATTATTTTCTTTGTTAAGTTTACGATCACAAGGTGTGAAACAATACATTCCAGTTACAGCATTTTTTTTGGATGGAGTTGAATGGAGTAACCCATTACACCATAATTAAATAGGCATGTGATATCCTCACTTTCTAATATGCAATTTCTTTTCTTTACAGGGCTGACCTGCGACATGAGGTGAACTCTCAACTACTCAAGAGACCTACAATCTTCGCATCGATGGATAACCCATAGTCTTGTATTCGCCAAGCGTTTCAAATTTTGTATCAATTCAAACGTGTTAGTGATTGTGACGATTTGATTAAAAATGTTCCAATGTAAATCCTTGATCTGATAACTGACATGTGGATGTATGCGCGGCCAGCGCGGGCACGACTCGGCGCGGGCCCTCGGGCACGTCAAGTGGCCAAGCACGGGGGCTCGTGACGATAGGGCCAGTGTAGCCGACAGCCGAGGCGACCACCGCGCACACTCCACCTACTTGCCATAGCTTCACATATTTGTCACAACCACTGCACTTACGATGGGCCATTTCAAAGCAGGCAGGGACCTTAGGGACTACCAGTGACAAGGAAGCCATTTTCCGAAGTATAAAAATAGTTTCGGATATTATGGTCTCCTCTTTTGTCATTTCCAGAAACCATGTTAAGTCAATCGTGTGTCGGTATGTGCAGGTGCGACGCTGAATGGACAGCGACTGATAGAATTTCGACTGGGTGCGGAGGGCGAGTCGGACCAGGGTGACACTCTAAAGGTGGCCTCGGCCGAGCTGATGGTGCGCGCCGAGACGTTTTCGAGACCCCGTGGAAACGCGTCGGCGCGTACCGCCGAGACGATTTCGCGGGCTCGGCACCTGCGCTACACGCTGTGGGCCTTCACCATCAGCGGCGAGACCGACGAAACCTTCGCCATCAGCTCGCTGGCGGGCGCGGCCCGGCGGGACCCGAGCCGCGCCTGGCAGCGCCTCAACGTGACGGCGGCCGTGCGGCGGTGGGCGGCGGCGGGCGCGCGCGCGCCGCTGCGCCTGCTGCTGGACTGCTCGGGCTGCGGCGGGCGCGTGCGCCTGCGCCTGGGCGGCGGGCAGGCGGCGCGCCCGCTGCTGCGCATGCGCGTGGCGCCGCCGCGCGTGCGCCGCCGCCGCGCGCTGGACTGCTCGGGCGCGCCGCACGGCCGCTGCTGCCGCCAGTCGTACTACGTGAGCTTCCAGGCGCTGGGCTGGGACGACTGGATCGTGGCGCCGGAGGGCTACTACGCGAACTACTGCCGCGGCGCGTGCGCGCCGTTCCTCAACTACCACTCGCAGGTGGTGGAGGCGGCGCGGCTGGAGCGCGCCGAGTGCTGCGCGCCCGTGCGCTTCTCCGCGCTGTCGCTCATCTACTTCGGCGCCGACTCCAGCATCATCAAGCGCGACCTGCCCGAGATGGTGGTGGAGGAGTGCGACTGCCCGTAGCGGCCTGTACATAGCCTGCGCCCGCCGAGCCGCCGCCGCCGTTCCCGCCGCCCCCGCCGCGGCACGCTTCCGCCGCTCTCGAATCCGATTTAATCCGAATCGATTATAAATAATATTCTCGACTTGTGTAATATTTTGTTCCTCGCGTTCGAAAGACTATATCCTAAATCAAATAAATAAATAAATGTCCGTGTACCCGGGTCGTCGCGCGCGCGTGTCGGCGTGTGTGGAGTGCAGTGCGAGGCGAGGCGGACTGCCGATACTGTGTCGCGTGTGGCGCCCGCCCGCGCGGTGGGGCCTGGGGCGAAGTGCGTGCTCGCGACGCCGTGTGTAGACGGCCTAATAATTTAATACTACGCCGTTTTCTTTCACCCCGTTTGGTGATCGCTTGTAATTATTGTAAACTGTATTATAATAATTATTATAATTATAATTATAATAAATCAACTTTTTCATAATTATTATCAATTTTTTTGTTAGTTGTAGTTTACCCATCCATTCCCTATCTCTAAAATTCGAAATAGTATTTTCACTGGAACTGCACGTAGTTCTCGGCAAAGCAAAATTATATTCAGTGTATGCAATCTTCAACAAATACACACTGAATGTGAAGGCCACACACTTTATATAACGATCATTATAACTTAAGGAATCCTCGTGCAGAAATAAGTAGTCATTAAAGCAGTCAATAGGTAGTCATTATTACCTACGTACTCGTAGCTGTAGCGGAGGTAGGCAACTAATATTGAAACTCACTGGCTCGTAACCCACCTCAGAGAGATCAATATATAAATATTGTAAGAAAATCTACACACCGCCTAGACCCATGGTAAGCTGACAACTAGCCTGATTTATGGTTCACCCCGTTTTTAGAACATTTTCCATTCCTGCTCCGCACCGGTTGGTCGTAGCATGATATTATATACATATAAACCTTCCTCTTTAACCATTCTATATATTAAAAGAACCGCATCGAAATCCGCTGCGTAGTTTAAAGGACATGAGGACATGAAAAATTGGGACAGAGACCGAGACTTTGTTTTATACTATGTAGTGAAAAGTCGCATTTTCTATCCCTATGTCCCTTTGTATGCTTAAATCTTTTAAACTACTCAACGGATTTTGATGTAGTTTTTTTTAATAGATAGAATGGTTAAAGAGGCAGGTTTATATGTATATGACTTCACGCTACGACCAACAAGTGCGGAGCAGAAGTGAAAAATGGGGCGACGCAGACGAAGTGGCCCTGGTAAGCATACAAAGGGACAAGGACATAAAAAATAGGGACAGAGAACGCGACTTTGTTTTATACTATGTAGTGATAAAGTACTATATTGTTTAATTTTATTCCTGGACCAATCGTATCGCCTACGCATCCAATTCACTTCAGTAAACACAGCTAACCACACAAAGTCTCGATTTGAATGCTATTTATTTCAAAGGTTATATAAATATGAGGTTCGTCTAAAGATAGACATAACATAACATAAACTCACGCCTGTATCCCCGAAGGGGTAGGCAGAAGTGCTAGCACCACATTTCGCGAGTTTATGTTTAGGTCCCAATGTAATAGGTGGCGAGCCTATTGCCATAAACCGAGCACTTGTAAACCTGCGATAAATACACACATAACTTAGAAAAGCATTGAAGTCATTGGTGTGTGCCATGGTAAAACCTGGGATCGAACCCGAGACCTTGTCTCAGCAGTCCATTACCTATATACCACTAGGCTACCGCGGTTAGATAGACATTAAAAAAAGTGTCGAAACGTCGGGTTACCAGTAAATATCTTACTAATATTATAAATAAGAAAGTTTGTAAGTATGGATGGATGGATGGATGGATGAATGTTTGTTACTCTTTCACGTAAAAACTACTGAATGGCTTTTTTTAATAGTTTTAATGAACTTTACAATAATATAGCTTATACATCAGAATCATACATACATACATGCATATGCTCATACCCGTAATCCCCGAAGGGGTAGGCAGAGATGTATTAAACACCCACATTTCGCCAACTATGATTTTCAGTCCCACGTAATAGGGGGCGAGCTTATTGGCGTCTATCGGGCACTTTTTACAATAATGAAAAATAAATTCCTAACCGAAAATGTTGCAGCAATAAATTTGGAAAAAAAGAATTGACCCGATTTCATGCTATGTAGTGTAAATCGCAAGGAAATGAATTACGTGCTTAGCCGCACAAGCACTACCAATTAACTCTTGGAGAGTATCAGAGAATCACACATACCTAGGCTGCAATTTATAAGGATAAATGTGAATTGTCCAAAATATGACATCTATGCGGGCGGAGCCGTGGGCAATAACTAGTTATTAAGTAAATCGCTATAGAATTCGTTAAAAAGCGCTTTCATTTTAATAATATAAATAGTTATTTAGCGGTCGGTTGGATTGGAGGTCGATGACTTGAGGCCTAATATTCTGCAATGGACATTGTTTGAAATGATGAATGAATCATATTGAAATCGTTATTTATTTACAAATATGAATAAATACGAATAGAAATAAATATCAATTATACCGGTTGATTTTATAGTGGTTTCGGAAAAAAAGATTTTGGCCACAATTTCGATAGTACCTACAATCGTAAGGAAGTCCTAATTTGAAGAATTTTTTTTTTTTTAAACGTCCCATACATTCTTCTGTTCACCTGCACATTATTGCCATACATAAAGTTTATTTTTTTTTCTTTCAAAATTAAAACTTGCAGTCGATTTTGCTACCGAAACTGTATGTGAAACAAAATATTCTTTTTCCGAAACCACTATAAAATCACCGTGTATATATTTATTATGAATATCGCCTGACATGAAAACTTATAATAAAAATTACAATACAAAAATATCTCAAGAATGTGTATTAGCGATGAAGTTAAGTTAGCAACTTGACTCTCCTAACTGTACTCATGATCTTGAAACGTTCCAACTGCACAATAGCAAGAGGCGCCGTGATGTCGCACCTTGCTACACTATCCAGGGCTATCACACATTTATTTATTTATTTCAACTTTTGTCTTACTTCTTGTATGTACCTACATATATTTTATGTTAGACTAGATTATGTATGATTTGAAAGTTTCGAAAGACGAAATAATATTCTTTTATCGAAACCAGTTTCGAATTCAGAATGTTTTTTCTTTTACCGAAACCAATTCTGAAAGAAGAATTATTATTCTTATTTAGAAACTAGTTTCGAAACTTGGTTTCGTACATGGCCGAAGGGAATATATCCTACTAATATTAACCGCCTCCTACTAATATTACAATACCTCTACTAATTAAACCTACGCCTACTAATATTAACCTACTCCTGTTTCTTCTGTCGAATCGACGGCATTTTGGATTTGACATCGTGGTGTAGTAATTTGTATCACGGCAGCGCTGCTACTCACGAAGAGGGCCCGAGCGTAGGTTTCGCTCATCGGGAAGGCTTATTAAATCCCCTCCTCCTGCTAATATTAACCTTCTCCTACCAATATTAACCTACTCCTACCAATATTAACCTACTACTACAAATATTAACCTACTTGTACTAATATTAACCTACTTCTACTACTATTATGAATGTGAAAGTTTGTTTGGATATTTGTTACTCAATAACGCGCTATCGACTGAACAGATGAAAAAAAATTCAAACGTTTTAAATAGAACGCCCTTTTATTTGATACTTTTGACGCTGGCTAATAAAATTTAAAAAGGTATGGCGCCATATTGTCGTGGCAGCCATCTTGTATTTGAAATTTGTCATAATACCTATATCGTATTCTACGAGTACTAGCCTTTCAGCCCTTTCATTTGACACCCATATTGAGGGACTTGTAAAAAAAGTCATATGTTTTTTGACTGGGGCCATCTTGGACCCGATTATTCCCGGTATCCACCACCATATCAAACATAACTCAGAACACTCCCGCCGACTAATACCGAAATACTATACGTATTTATTGAGTAGTGACAGAAAAATATTTGACAGTCTCAGTTTGACTGAAAGTGTGCAGAGGTAGCCCTGAAACAAGTGTAGTGTTCACAATTCGGACGCGGTGCGAGTGCGTGCGATCGATGGACGCCGCAGACGAAGCGGCGCCGCCACCTACAACGGTCGTATGTAGGTAAGTAGTGGTCGGATCTAGTAATATTATTGTTTATGTATATATTAATGTAATCTAAGTAATGTAATGTAGTCTAGGATATATTATTCGTAGGTCCGATAAAATTTAGTTCTAAATATTGAAAAATGACATGACTGTACAATAAATAGTGAATATTATGTATGTATTTTAAAAACGTAATAAAATAAGAATTATTTGCATGCCCAAAGTATTCAAAACATATTATCACTACCCAGTTATAGAATATTTTAATTTAAATAGACCTATTTTGTAACATCTTTATAACAATGTTCTACCAGATAAAGATCTATTCTATTCTAAGAAAATCTATTCTATTCTAGGAATACTTTTAAATGATTTATTGTTATCATGATATCATCATCTGCATCCTAGTATTAATCTGGACCCCATCTGGTCGGGACTCCAATTCTACTAATTCTCATCCATTGGCAAACCACCAGAAATGGCAAAAAATGCCATTGAATTTTAGACTGTACTACAATGTTGTTAAAGTCTGAAATAAATTAGCGTCGTGCAGAGTGAAGGTCCGTTATAAATAAATAAATAAATTTTCAGAACCGAATACTAAAAATATATACTTAAGAGCATTAGAAACTTAGGTTTTGCATAATTTTTTAGAGCATCTCGTGATTTCTTCGGTCTCCCATCTTTGAATCTTGACTCTCTCATCCAAAAAGGAATCATAGAAAGGAATCATTGGTATTGTAACCGCGTTACAAACATACCGGACGAATTTTTGAAGTCGTTTAAAAATACTAAAAACCTATTCAAATAAAGCATACACTGTTCTGTACCAATAAGATGAAAATCTAATTATAATTATAAATCATTGTAAATCATTGTAAATCTACCTTACCTTCAATTTCCGTGGGATTTTGCTGTAGATACCTTTAAAATTCAAATAACAAGTATAATAATCGTTAATGTGTTGCGTTTGAATTTATTTTTACGCACAAGTTACGGTATTCGGGACGCCACCGCCGCGTCGCTGTAATGGTGGCTAATGCTTTGTGTTATATCTGTTACATTACCTGCATGAGTACAAGACATTCACCAATGTTGGTAAGATGTTGGTAAGCCATTACATTAAGGCATTTCTGAATGACGTCTATGCGACGCAACGCAAAAGTTGCCTCTCGGAGCAACAGCGTTGGCATTGCGTTGATGAACTGATTCCCCTCCGGCCACCATGGCAACTGAATTTGGCAACCAATTGCTAAAAAGTATTGGATATTCTTGTTACTCAACTAGTTGCCAAAGACGAATATTGATTCTTGATACACACCTTTAATATTTTACTTTTGCAATTTCGCAACCAGTTGCCGAAAACTAAAAACTTTCTTATTACTCAACCAAAACTGCCAACAGAATTCAAACATTTTTCAGACTTAAAATGTTCGGAATATTTTTTTTCGGAATATATTTTTAAATATTGAATAATATAGGAATATTTAATATATTGCGTTTCTCAAATGCTACGAACGTTGAAATACCAAGGAAGTACCTACATTTATATATATCTTTGTGAATATGAAGATGGAGATTTCAGAATCATTGTATTTTGTATTCGTGATATAGCAACAAGAAATAGTAATTTCAAATATTTACCTGTGCGTTCCATACGGCGAGGATTCGTGAACGCACTTGATTGGCTACAAAAATTACTACGATTTAAAAAATAAAACGTTGTTAGCAGCCAGTAACATACATCACACCATTTATCTGGATGTTCCGGCGCCCGTCAGCCTGTCTGGCGCGCCAGTAAACAGCCAAGAGTTTGGACGGTAATGCATCCGCGCAAACAGACGCACCCTTCGCACTTATATATATGTACATGTAGCTGCATAAAGTTTGTAACCAATAACTTCGAGGTATGCGTTAAGGCCCAAACTATATGTTTGACTAACTGATTAAAACAAAAAATATGTCATGAGACGTTGACACTACATTAATGACTTTATTGAATTCTGACGCCATTTTATTTCTATAAAATGTTTAGACCCTAAGTAAGAGTAGAGTCAGATTGTGGAATCGGAGTGGATGCGGGGTGGATTGGGAGTCGATTAGTAGTGGAATCAGTGAAGAGTGTTAGTGGATTCATAGTGGAGTCGGAGTGAAGCCGGTGTAAAGTCGTAGTGCAGTCGGAGTCGGGGTAGCTATAAAGTGAAGTTGGAGAGGAGTGTTTATTTTTTTGTAGAATAATAAGTGCTTTATTTGAGTTTCCTTAATATAGTTTTTTTCTTTATTCTGTAAGCGGCAATGAATGACATAATGACTTACTGATTTATTTAAAAAGAAAAGAAAACATAAACTCACGCCTATATCCCCGAAGGGGTAGACAGAGGTGCTAGCATAGGTGCTAGGTGTTTATAAGTGCCCGGTTAATGACAATAGACTCGCTACCTATTACATTGGGACCTAAAGATAAACTGACGAAATGTGGGTGCTAGCACCCCTGCCTACCCCTTTATTTTATAAATTCCTATAAAAATACCGTTGATATAACAAATCATGAAAGAGAAAAAACATCCAACTGAGACTCGCTTTTTTCATTTCTGTAGAGCATTTTCTCTTGGGATTATGAATGAAGTTATTCATAACTGATCTCATCTAGATTCACGTAAATGGGCTTATGACAATAAGACCTAGATTTTGTAGACGTTAGGCAAATTTGCGGACAGACTATACACACAGATCAGACATAAATACATATTTGTTTTCTCAGATATAACCTTTGTGTTGATAACGAAGAAAGGATAACGATAATCTACCTGAGTTTCTTGCCGGTCTCTTCTCAGGAGATTTAACTACCGAACCAGTGAAAGAATCATTTTCAAATGATTTATTTACTAAGTATTTTATTGGTATAAATTATGATATTTTTGACAAATGTAGGTACATAATTATTGTAAAACTTTGACATTCATAAGTGCTTTTATGTGCCTAAACTGAATAAACGAAATTGATTCCTTGATTCTTCTTTGATTCTTTGATATTTAAATACAAATTCAGAATGATGGGTATATTTATAGCCCAAGATAAACAATACATTATTAAACAAAACATGAAATATTGGCTATTGTCCGCGGTTCCGCCCGAGGTATTGTGTACTGATTGATCCCGCTTCCCACGACCTACAGGAATCTATTTTTGGAATAATCGTTTTGTGTGAATCGAACCGAGGCTTATAATTTCTCATATCAACTTTACAATTAGAAACTGTGTTGTTTGAGAGACGAAGATTACGAGGTCAATATACTCGTAATGATGATGAATGAGATTCATCATCATCATCATCGTTCATACATAACATACATAAACTCACGGCTATATCCCCGGAGGGGTAGGCAGAGGTGCTAGAGTCTGTCAAGCGAGTCTAGTCCCCAACCATTTGCTGATTTCTAATAATGGCAATATTATTATCTGTCTAACAAATTGTCACAAATTCTGTGGTTAACCTGGAAACATTCCGAATTTTGTTGAATTTTTAATTTAATCATGCCGAAACCTTTCAAAAGTAGTGTCAGGAGCCTGTTATTTACAATGATAAATAAATATAATCAAGTAAAGATAGAATCTGACGACGAGTTATCGGAAAAACTACGACTTTTGGATGAAATCGTTTCAACATCAGGAAGCTTGATTTTAGTTCCGATTGTAACAAATAAAGACATATATTGAAATGCTTTATTTTTAATTCATCCCAAATAATTACTTTTATCAAAATTTAAAGTCTATACGTTTTGATCGTGCTATATCAGTGTTGACACCTAAAAGATTTTTGA
This sequence comes from Pelosia muscerda, assembly GCA_963691645.1. Lineage (NCBI taxonomy): Eukaryota > Metazoa > Arthropoda > Insecta > Lepidoptera > Erebidae > Pelosia > Pelosia muscerda. The sequence goes on along the minus strand of OY829109.1, from coordinate 14,278,034 downwards.
ATTTACCGCCTTTTATACGGGACTAGATTCGCTTGACAGACTCTAGCACCCACATTTCGCCAGCCCTTTTTTTTAAGTGATATCAATACATACACATTCACACATACAATCAATGTTATCGCATTAGTACCGGCCCTTTCCGTGAGTGGAGGCGTTGCCGTGAAACAAATTACTACAGCACATAAAACGTGAAAGCTTGTACATCCATCCATACGATGGATGTTTTTTCCTCTTCACGTTAAAAATTACTACAATTTTTTTATAATATCACGCCTATATCCCCGAAGGGGTAGGCAGAGGAGCTAGCACCCACATTTTGCCAGTTTATATTTAGGTTCCAATGTAATAGGTGGCGAGCCTATTGCCATTAACCGGGCACTTATAAACCTGCGCTAAATACACACATAACTTCGAAAAGCATCGTAGTCATTGGTGTGTGCCATGGTAAACCTGGGATCGAACCCGAGACCTCGTCTCAGCAGTCCATTACCCATACCACTAGGCTACATTACTACAACTGGCTACAATTTATAAAGATATTGTGTGAATTGTTCAAAATATGACATACACGCGGGCGAAGCCGCGGGCAACAGCTATCAATATATAATTCCATATTGGATACTAGTAGTTATTGCCAAGTGAAGAATTATTAATGAACGTTTTTAAATAACAAATTAGCTGAAATTAGAGAATAGGGGTGGGTACACACGGAGGTATGCTGATAAGTCAACAACCTCAGAACTAACGGAGCGGAATGCCACTCATGTTTGGTTCAACCACACATCCGTAGTATGTAGGACAAGTCGCGACATAGCATCGCAGTATTATATAAATAGATATTACTGTATATATGTTACAGTCAGAATTATTAATCTGCCAAAAGTACTATTGCCTAAGAATTGCCAAAAAAAATTATTGGACATAAGTTTTAATTGAAAGTTTACTTTTCACCAGTAGATTCTCCTCTAAAAAAGTCATTATCCGCATTACCTGCTTCAAATTATGAAGGAAATACTTGATCTCAGTAAAATTAAATTCTGCCAAATAGCCTAATTTTTAAGATGTAGTTTACTCGGCAATGTAACATAATATGATTTAGATGTGAGTTGCTCCCTAGGCCTTAGAGATCATTAGACCAAATTTAATTCAAACTGAATTTCAATTTCAATTAAATTACCTCATACCGATACGTTGACTCGAGTGTCAAATACCAAATGTGTTAGGTAGTACTAATAAGGTATTTCCCTTGCACTTCAGACGAAGGTCACAGAAGTAAGACAGCCAGATTTAAAAAAAAGAGAAAATTACGAATTACATATTTTTTTATAAATTCCTCATTAAGAATCAATTAGTCATAACTTTCTCCTTACAATGTCAGTTGGGCGAAAAGGAGGTAAGGTGCTATTTTATGAGAGTCGGTGTTAAAATTTGTGACTCCAAAGTATTTTGACCGATTAGGTGCTTTGACTGTAACATTATAAAGTACTCTTTGATTTACGGTGACAACATCTTAACCCCAGAAATTTGTTATATGCGTAATTATTTGCAAAATAAATAAACGTTTATCTTGTTATCTTTTTTATTATGACATTTTACTCATTTTAACAACTAGTATGAATTACAAAAACTGGATTTTGTAATATTTACAATAATTCGAAATAAATAAAATAAGTACTTATTTTTACTTACTATGAAAATAATTCGGTGTTTAGTTTAATGGGGTGGTTTTCTTTCATTTATTAACTAAAACTAAATTTTAAAGTTAAATGAAAAAGAGTTTGTTATAGTTTCATTCACTCTACACAATGCCATTCAATTTAGAACTATAACAGTGTACTAGTAGAATCTAAAATTAAATGGCATTTTTTGTAATGTCAGTGCCTTGACAATGCTTGACATTTAGAATAATCGATTCACTGTTCTAACAGAATATTCTACTTTTTATGCTGGCACTTTCAATATTGGTCCAAAATAAAAGGTAGAAACTAAAGGAAACCGGTAAGAATACGGTCTAGTGTGGTCTATAGTAACTATACTAGCAGACCCGCGCAACTTCGTCTGCGTCACCCCGTTTTTGTAACATTTTTCATTTCTCCTCCGCATCTGTTGGTCGTAGCATGATGTTATATACATATAAACCTTCCTCTTTAACTATTCTATCTATTAAAAACCGCATCAAAATCCGTTGCGTAGTTTTAAAGATTTAAGCATACAAAGGGACATAGGGACAGAAAACGCGACTTTGTTTTATACTATGTAGGGATACTGGAGGGTTGAGAGTTTGACTAACTACACATGCATATTCACCAGGTGAATTATTGAGGCAGGTCACGTGAAATAGGATTGATACATTTTTTTTTCGTATGCATAATTTTCATGATACCAATACCGAGTAAAACGCGCGCTGTCTTCGGGTCTTTAGTTGCCAAAGATGAAATAGTATGCAACACACCTCTCGCACCACGGCCGATCCAGAGCCATCTTAGAGATAGCCCTCTGCGCGAGTGGGGACCACGGTGTCTCCATCTAGTACCTGGGTATGGGGTACACTGCGTCGCCGCCGCGGTCTGCTTCTGCTAAAGTGACAGGCGGCTCCACCCGTCACCCCCAGGCCCGAGCTTATGAAGGACGAAAGTCCATATCCACCTATAACTTTTTTATAAGTTACATTTTTTTCTGACTGTAACATTTTTATTGTGCTTATAGATTTGCTATAGGAAACTTATTCTGTCCGTATTCTCACCTACTTTTAGTCCTATAGCCCTGGTACCTCGGGAAGTCCTAATGATACTTTGACTTGGTGCCTAGTCGCATCAAATAACGTCCCAAAATTTGCGTCCATCGGCCACCTGGACTGGTACAAAAAGAACCTAATTTAGGGAATAAGTATGCCTATGTGTATATTTAGGTATGCTAATTTCATACAAATTCATAGATAAGTTTATAAACTTGTTTATTTTGAATTCTAGTCAATGAATCGCATCGAATAAATCAAAAGGCATGATGTTATTACATAAGTACTACGGTGTCCACATACTATTATGCTGATGTGACCTTAAAAGGCTCCCATACTGGTTCCATGTTTTAGAAAGTGCTCACTGTCTCTTTCTAGAACACCAACTTTGCGCCTACACCATCTCGCTCTAATACTCACGAGAAATCTCATTCAGTTTGCTCTTCACTTGTGTTTGTATTCGTGCACGGTGCGTTTGCGCGGCAAAAATAGAAAAAAAATATGTGTATATCGTGAAAAATATTTAATGTGTTGACAAATATGGATAATAATAATAATAAAGGCAAAGTAAGTGATAGCAGTTAGTATTATATAATCGTACAACCGTGAATATTGCAGATTCGTAAAGTTTGTCAAAGCGCAAAGTGCAAATTAAGGTTCTATTTGCATAGTCATAGATATCTAATTTAAATAGATACATATTTTGATGACATATAAAGTGATAGTAGAGCTTTCCAGTGGTACGTCCGAACCCAGGGGCTCAAATACCGTTCAATGTAAAATTTAGTGTAGGTGTGGGCAAAAGTTCTAGACCCAAAATGTATTCTAAATGTGCTTTATACTCAGTAGGTACGCACGCATTTTTTTACTGTCTTTTGAGGATAGTATAGAATAATACGACGGTGACCGAACTTAAATCTACCAATCATAGATTATTTGAAAATAATCCCTCCGTGCCAGGGCCTCGTTTGTCTCGCGACTTTACCCGAGGTTCCGTGATTACCTAACATATTTACAAAAAATGTACCTACCTATGTTGTTTGTGTAAGAGCCCGTACGTAGTAGGCTTAGATAGTAGCTTGATTAGTTAATCTTCGGTCAATTTCAGTTGCATTCAAAGCTTGCATTTTGAGATCAACATGATCCCCTTTACGTTAATATTTTTCATATTTTCGTTTACTTCTGATTAACACCTAGACAAACGCCTGTAGCTACTAGGATCTCATTCATCTGTCAGCAGATAAGTTCATAGGTCTGGTTTGCTTGGATCCATGAACATCTCAAAAGCCGGACACCAATAATTTGTAGCCTTAACACGAAATACTATCGAATTCGTAACGTAAACTTATCGACAGAATGAAGCATTGCGATTGGCGGGCTACACAATACACATGCACACAGGTTCACAAGAGGCAGACTGTCAATCACAATGCTCCGTTCTCTCAAAACATTACGAATTCGATAGGACTTCATGCTAGTGCTACTGGATCGACATTTTCACTTGAGCTTAAGTAAGGCTTACTCTTAGGCCCTAAGGTCTTAACTCTTCTCATACTCATCCCTAGGAATCCTGAGAGTCGCACTTCAGACGGTGTAGACGGTCATGTAGTTGGCAAGTTCGTTGACCTAGTTTTTAGGCGACTGAAGCAGTGTGCTTTAACCGTAATCACAAATTAAACTTCGGAGCATAATATGCGAGTTGTGTATAGCCACCACTCGTTCAAGTATAATTGCGCAAGTTTAGGCTTGCGCAAATATACTGCGTGCAAATTTCAAAAATGTGTCCTTGTGTATGGCTAATTTTAGCGAGCAAGCAGTTCAAAACTGTTAAATAGTGAACCTACTTTTTGATGTCATGTCGGCTAAAGATCTATTAACACGACTTTCGAAACAGACAGTGTATAATTAAAACTATAAAACTTAACTAACATAACTAACTATCGTGACGTGTGTAGTTTAGTCTTAAAAATAAATACACTTGAGGACAATGAATCCGGGTTCTCTTTGCTACCAATTAAATTTTTATGCTATACCCATTGAAAGGTCTATATTGGAAATTATCGAAAACAGAAGAGGAAAGATGATGGGTCACCTGATGAGACACGACTTGTTTCTAACAAAGATCATACAAGGTAATGTAAAAGGAAAGATAGGAAGAGGTAGGCCAAGAGGAACGTTTATGCCCAGATAAAGGAAAGGATACAAGTTGTGTCGTATCAGGAGGTCAAGGGGTTGGCGAGGGACAGAGAGGAGCGCATAGCTCTTAAGTTTAGTGAGAGAGAGACCTATTGAAATGCACTAAGCACTAAAATTGAAACAAAAATACCATTTAAGGCCTTAAATTCTTTAAGTATAAGGCAATTACTACAGAGTTATCTTTAAGACTACCTAACACATAGATCGTAAAATGTACCATTTTGTACTTCTTCACAGCCATATTTTAGAACTAGAGCCTTTTCTGTGGATTAGTATAGAGCGACCCGAATTCATTGCTCTCAAAGTGTACTAATTATTATTATACAGTTTTTGGAACAAGCCCTGTATCGCGGGGGACTTTACAAACATACAACTAACGGACACAAAGTACACCCAGACTCAGGCCAACTATTTGTGGATCACACAAATTTTTGTATTGTGGGGAGATCGAACCCATAACCTCATGCACAGCCGGCGCATACTACGCCCACTGAGCCTCGGAGGCAGTCAAGGCTCTCAACAAGAGCCATAGATTGTAAAATGTACCATTTTGTACTTCTTCACAGCAGCAGCGTTATATTAGTAATAGAGCCTTTTCTGTGAGTTAGTATAGAGTGACCCGGATTAATTGCTCTCAAGTGTAGTACTTAATTATTATTATACAGTTTAATTGGACTGTAGACTTTTTTTTAGACTAGACTGTTGTTTTATTCATATTTATTATACCCATCTAATACATTCCAGTCTAAATAACCATACAGCCATCAGTCCTAGTATTTCACACTCAAGTAGTTTGAGGAGTAGTGCTAGTGGTAATGGTAAACATCCCCTACAATATTTTTCTTTTGTATATCTTTGAGTACGAAGCAGTCAGCTGAATCGCCACAAAGTGACGAATTAAGGTGAGGCAGGACACGACGCTATCCCCCGTCCTAATTGAACAGTCCAACCAGGGAACTACTTCCGTCCTTCAGAATACCGCGGCTAATAATAACCTTGTGTTGTATTTCTGGCGGTGAATAGGTTTTGTGTTGTCGGTCGGAAGACCGAGAAAACTTGATTTGTCTTCTGCACTGATAGAACAGATTTTTTTAATCTTCACCCTTTCCGCTTTCCGTCACCCCTCTGACATCCTCCGTGACATCCTTGATGTTGTAAACGTCCATAGGCCACGGTAATTACTTTCCATCAGATGGGCCGTGTGCCTATCTGCCCCCTTAGTGGTATAAAAAACTGGGAAATTACTCACAGATTGCCTGGATAATCAAGTTGTAGTAACTAATAGCTTTTAAAGCCAACTTTCAAAAGATTGATAAATGTTCATCCAAATTATATTTTTTCTAAATCAACTCAACATTTAAGAGTGACCTCATAAAATCGTATTGTATTCGAATATAATACCGAACGCCATTTCATTCATAAATATGTTTATTTTCAGCGTACTGATAAACCAGAAGCAGGAATAAATGAATCCTCAAAAGGCATTATCGATAAGGAAAACCCAAACGAATCAGAGATCAACACAATTAGAATGAAAAGCGACAGAAATAACTTTATGAGAAAGGATTCATTCTCGAATATATTTCTACTTGTGTGTATTATTGGAGTCTCACTCGGTATTCTATTAGAAGTTATAAATATTGCTAAAAGAAATCAGAGGTTTAGTAAAGAGAATTGTGTAGAAAGACCTAAGTATTGGGCGTATGCAAATCATTTAGATGCGAATAACAAGAATGGTTTGCTCAAACATGTCCATTCGGTGCTAGAGAGATGTGGTTATGAGAAAGGTTCGAACAAAACTTCTTGGGATTTGCTATGGTCTCATGATTCTCCTTTCAACCCTTTACAGAAGACTCTTCTGGAATTAGATCCTCACCAAAGGGTAAATCACTACCCTGGGACAGGTTTTATTACAAGTAAAGTGCATTTAGCGACCACGGAGTCCAAATATATACCGAAAGCTTTCAGATTACCAAAAAACAAAGAGGAATTTTATAAATACGTTAAAAATAATGGTGACTCTTTGTTTTTGGAGAAGCATAATATGCATAGAGGTGTGCGCTTAAAGAACGTGAGTGAAATAGACGTGTCCAGCGGAGAAAGTTTTGTACAGGAGTACATACAAAAGCCGTTTTTAGTGGATGGACATAAGTTTGATATTGGCGTGTACGTTGTGATTACATCAGTAGATCCTTTGAGAGCCTATTGGTACAAAGGCGATGTTTTGTTCAGGTAATGTTTATTTTTCCATTTGAATCATTTTCTAATATTATCATCATCGTCATAGTAGTTTCCACTTGCATCTAAAAAAATTGAGCTCGGAATTCGTATATTACAATAATCGGCTAAAAAAACCGCGGTGGCCAAGTGGTATGGGTAATGGACTGCTGAGACGAGGTCTCGGGTTCGATCCCACGTTTACACACACCAATGACTGCTATGCTTTTCGAAGTTATGTGTGTATTTATCGCAGGTTTATAAGTGCCCGGTTAATGGCAATAGGCTCGCTAACTATTGGGACCTAAATAGAAACTGGCGAAATGTGGGTGCTAGCACCTCTGCCTACCCCTTCGGGCATATAGGCGTGATATTATAAAAAAAAGTATATTTATTTTCATCTTTGAGTGAAGACCGCAAGAAGGCAATTGGAAGGTAGGCCGCCGTAGGCCGATATAGCTAAATGAACTGACTACCTGAAAAGTCAGCGTGGACACACTGGATACGGAGGATAGGGAGCATCCGAGGCCAAGGTGAACTCGGAGTTCAATGTCCTGATTGATGTCGACTTTAGGGACTGCCATGTGACCCCACAACCTCGAAAGAAATCCTGCATCTGAGCCTCTCCGGAGTTTCACATTGAGCACCGACTAACAGGTGACCGGTGATGTGGATTTGGACCCAAAATATTGGAAGGTTCACGCGGACGAAGTTGTGCGGGTCAGCTAGAAGTGTATAAATAAAAGATATAAGTAGGATCATACACTCATCATTTTGATCAATTAATTCAAAGTTTTTAACCTCACAGATACTGTCCATCAAAATATTACCCATTCAACCCCAACGATTTGGACAAGTATGTCATCAGAGACGATTACCTACCGACATGGGAGGTGCCGTCTCTGGCAACACCGTTCAACGCCCTGGGTCATGGCATGAAGGACGCATTCGACATTTATGTTAGATCTAAGGTAAGGACCATTGTTCTTTAGTTTTATTGAATCACAACGGTTCATAGTATCTGCGTCTCCCTTACACCCTGCATCGCCAAATCCCTCTCCCTCTAAATCACAGACCATAACACTAACGCTTGTAGCATATCAGCATTGGCCTCATCTATTTAAGTTAATAATTGCCGTGTACCTAATAGCGGAGAAAGAATCTCAGCCAAAAGGCGTCATAATATGCTGACGATATGACGAAAATACGAAATGAAACCTGTAGCAACCCATCTGGCCAGCGTGGAAACAGTAGGCCAAGTTGACCGCCTTCCAATATTGGGAGTGGAATATGTCCAACCGTGATCTGCAATAGGCTATGCTAGCTCTCCAAGACGTTAATTGGTAGTGCTTGTGCGGCTAAACACGTAATCGATTTCCTTGCGATTTACACCGCATAGCAAGGAATCGGGTCAATTTTTTTTTTCAATTTTATTTAGCTGCTATATTTTCGGTTAGGAATTTATTTTCGGCATACCCATTTTTTATACAAAGTGCCCGATTGGCGGCAATAGGCTTGCTGACCGAAAGTCATAGTTGGCGAAATATGGGTGTTTAAACATAACTCTGCCACCCCTTCGGGGATTACGGACGTGAGCATAATGTATGTATGTATACAAGTAGAAAAAAATGCAATGAACGAGAATAAAACCCGCGACCTTTCACATAGCAGTGAAATTTCCTACCAACACATACCTACACGTCTAAAATGATTACATAGCATTGGTACAATGTATTGTTAAAGGCATATTAATCATTCGTATTTTAGGACCAATTACAAACTTCGCATAGTTAAAATATTCAGTTATTCCTATTTTACAGGGCAAAGACCCCTCGCCTATGTGGGAGGAGGTTCAAAAGGCGATAGCGGAGATACTTATCAAGAAGGAACATTACATTGTGACAGCTGTAAGTAGATAAGCACCTAAAATCATAAAGTTATCATTAGAGGAACAGAGTGTGTGAGTGACAAACGTATCTTTACACAAAACCTAGAACTAAAAACAGTGACATAAGTATATGAACCTTGAAACTATGTTTTATAAACCACTATCTGACCTGCGCCCCTTCGTCCGCGTTACCCCGTTTTTGCAATATTTTTCACTTCTTCTCCGTACCAGTTGGTTGTAACATGATGTTATATACATATAAACCTTCCTCGTCAATTACTCTATCTATTAAAAAACCGCATCAAAATCAGTTCGGTTGTTTTAAAGATTTAAGCATACAAAGGGACATAAGGACATAGGGATATAGGGACAGAGAATGCGACTTTAAAGTCAGAAGTCACTGACATTTTAAATTCGGTAACGCAGTATGTGGGTATACTTACGCTAGTCATATTAATGTCTATACCTAAAATACATCTACATATTTATTTACAAATTCAACCTTACTAATATGACTTAAAGCTCTTTTTACAAAGCAGTGTACAAAGTGCGTGTATGAACACGAGCGATGCGAGACTATTTGAAATGAGCGCTCAATTCGAAATTGAGCGCTCATTTTATACGGACTGTGCATCTTGGGTTTTTTGTATATCAATGCTTACCAGTAGCCTTAGCTCGAAATACTATCAAATTAATAATGTTTAAGGTATCGACAAAACGGAGCATTGCGATTGGTGGGCTACACACTCACACAGGTTCACAAGACAATGCTCCGTTCTCTCGGCCTTACGATCAAAGTTCCCGGGTTCGAATCCTGCGGCCATTACACTACCGAAGTGAACCTACTAACAAACTATTTAACTTAAAAAAATAAACTACTCCAAAACTAATTCAGTTCTAACTACAACCATCACAAAGCCAGACATATTTTAATTTCATTTACATTAATTACATATTCAACTGGGTCATCAAATTTGAATATCAGCTGTTCTTGAAGGTTACAGACCTCTATTAGGGTTCGTTCAGTAATTACGTGAGGTAATTTTGGTAAATTTTTTATCCCATTGATAATTTATTCGATATTCATTGGCGATTAACATGATTTTTTCTGATATAAATACGTTAATCTGCATCCAATTCAAATCCAAATCCAATACAAAATACAGTATATATAAAAAATAATGGGCCTTAGGAACCAACATATTTTAACCAACATCAAAAAAGTGAAAGTTTACATCGGGCTGAATATTTATTCTCAATCGATTTAATAATGCCTTGTTGTGTCCGGTACATTTTAATCGAAGTTAATGTTTATTCTCAATTCAATTCGATTTAATAGTGCCTTGTTGTGTTAGGTACATTTCAATAAAAAATACCACACTGTGTTTGTACTGTTCTTGCTAAAAGTAATTCAATTTTATTGAGACCACGAACACTCCATCCGCGTGGTGATGGAAAAATAATATCATCACCACATCTCATTCGAAGGGAGTCGTAAGAAGCAGACGGTATTACTGTAAGAGTAGGAAAACTCGAAATAAAACCCTGTACCATCCTGTCTCACCAGCGTGGAAACAGTACGCCATAGCCTCAGATATTCAGGCCTATATCAAGCTGTGGACTGCAATAGGCTGATTGATTGATTGATTGATCTCTCCAGAAATGCTTTACATAATTAATGACCGCACCCTAAATGATGTTCTTATGTTTTCAGACCAAACGCTACCCTTCAAAGGATAACTTTTTCGAAATGATGAGGTTCGACCTAATTCTAGATGAAGACCTCAAAGTATATTTACTAGAAGCCAATATGTCTCCGAACTTAGATTCAGCGCATTTTGTTAAAAATGCTCTGCTGTATGAGCAAGTTCTATACAATCTGTTCTCGCTGACGGGCATCTCGAGACAGCCGAATGGTGCCAATCTGAGGTAAGAAATACCTTTTTTTATGTGAAAACACCCACTGAAACAGTTTGTCTCGGGTCTTCACCTGTCACCCTAGCAGAAGCAGGCCGCGGCGGTGGCACAGTATGCGCCTCCCCATACCCGGGGGCAAGACGGGGTAACCGGGTCTGCTGGGTACATACTTATATATGCGGGTATGCTGTACATAACTTCCCCAACCGGCTCTAGTACCCTCTACAACCTCACAAACCTTACCTCTTTATAATAAGAGTAGGTATTAATTTACAGGGTATAAATAAGGAAACACTCCCGAAGCCGAAGGCCCCTGGTACACAATATGGGCACGAAAAAAATTTACGGCAAAACAATTATTATTTTGATTACTTTTTTTTACAATGAACCAAAAATTTCATAATGAAACATGAACTCGCAAGATGGCGCCACTCGTTTTTTTGCAGTGACGTTTATTTATGAAATTTTCGTTTCGAAATATGGAGAGTGAACAATGTGAAAGAATATAATAAAAAATTAAAAAAAAGATTTACTTTGCCGTAATTTTTTTCATACCAATATGTTATGTACCAGTAGTGTACTACCAGGAGTGATTCCCTTACACTATGTATAGATTTCGGTTATTACTATTCTAAAAAAATGTTATTATTGCTTGGTCTATCTTTTTTATATTCGGTCCCGGTAGTGGTTGAACTGGGTTAGTAACTTTATGCCTATATCTCAATAAGACTAGGTATCAATAGTGACTAGATCGCTTTATGACTAAATCTCAATATGACCACGTTATGACCATGACGTAAGCAATACCAACACACCTATTTTCACATTTCAGTTACAAGGCCAAAGAAATGGTGACATCACATAAGCATATTGCAGTATTCGGTGAGCAATGTGCCACAATCTGCAACGACGACTGCGGAGCGCTGCCTCTCTGCAGACTGTGCAAGCCGTGCCTTGACAATAAACTGAAGAACAGCATGTTACAAGCTCACACTGAATACTTAAACAGGGGAGATTTTAGAAGACTTGTTCCAACAGCAATGTCTCCAATTGAGGTAAGAATTGTGGACTATTATGTTCTTCGGACAATGTGTTCTTGTCTCTGTTCTTACAGGGATTGCGGCACGAGTGTTATTCCTCTGGTGTTACACTCGCCCATAGGCCACGGTAACCACTTACCATCAGGTGGGCCGCGTGCTTGTCTGCGACCTAAGTTGTATAAAAAAAATGTGTATCATCACTACATAGTATAAAACAAAGTCGCGTTCTCTGTCCCTATTTTTCATGTCCCTTTGTATGCTTATCTTTAAAACTACGCAACGGGATTTTGATGCGGTTTATTTCAATAGATAGAATGGTTAAAGAGGAAGGTTTATATGTATATAACATCATGCTACGACCAACAGGTGCGGGGCAGGAATGAAAAATGTTGCAAAAACGGGGTGACGCAGACGAAGTTGCATGGGTCAGCTAGTTACTTCTAAAGTGTGTTTGAAAACGGGGTGAATAGACATCAAAGAGTGAATAGAAAACAAAAGGTTAACTAAATTTTATAGTTATAGTTAAGCGAAACTTTGGACTAGTTCATTGTAATAACAGAATCATCAAATATCTGTTAACAGGCTTATTTGAAATCTAGTAACAGACATTATTTAAAAATTCTATAGACGGGATCTGAATTCTAAGTAGACGGAATAAATTCAACAAAGACAAAAAAAATTTAAGAAACATTAATTTAGCTTCACACCAAATTATCCATAGAGGTGGCATGGCATAATTTGCTTTGCTGTTGGACCCCAAAATTAAACAGGAACCATTTCCCTCACGAGTAAAAACCAAATACATAACCAAAACCACATTTCCACTCTTTTTGTTCCAGGATGTAGACGATATACTAAAATCAGTGCCTAAGGAACTGCACGGTGTGAACCATCTCCAACACTTGTGGTACCAAGCCAAATGTAACCAGGACATCACGTGGTGTACATAAAAACATAACGTACAATTAATTATATAGTTATTTATTAAACTGTTGTTACTTTATGTTTTTTGTTAATTATTTTGTAAACCCTATATCAGCAGACGATCACTAATCACAAGTGGTACAAACATTTTCATCAAGAACCAAGCGGGTCTGAGTTTCTTTTCTTTGCTGCACCATTAAGTCTTTGAACTCTTTTCTAACTCGCTAGTTTCCTTCTTCCTACAGTACCACGTGCTTTAAACGGGGCGCGGGTCTGGGGATGACGGGTGGCGCTGCCTGTCATACTAGCAGAAGCAGACCTGAACTTAGAAGCACAGAACAGGTAATCTACATAACATAATAAACTCACGTCTATATCCTCGAAGGAGTAGGCAGAGGTGCTAGCACCCACATTTCGCCAGTTTATGTTTAAGTCCCAAGCGAGCCTACCTATCTCCATTAATCGGGCACTTATAAACCTGCGATAAATACACACATAACTTCGAAAAGCATCGAAAAGTCATTGGTGTGTGCCATGGTAAAACCTGGTATCGAACTCGAGACCTCGTGTGAGCAGTCCATTACCCGTACCACTAGGCTACCGCGGTTTTTTTACTAGAACAGGTGATATGTGAGTGAAAAATGGATAAGGATTAATACCAACCTTAAAACAGTACTTCACATAACACACAGTAAATCACATAAATGTATTGAATACATGAAGCAATATAATGTTTAATTGCAAATTAATTAGTAATCAACATGAAACTACAACTTGCTTACATTTTGAACATAAATTCTGCATAAACCATTAAAACAGTACGTTTAGAAACCGATATAGTTAACCACAATGAAGAGGGACAGAAGATACCCGCAAATGCAAATGATGACGAAATTATTCTTTACCATGGTTCTACTAGGACTATCATTAGTAGTAGCCAATATTCTACTAGAAACTATAATTATTCTGAGAACAAATAGAAATTTAAAAAAGTGTTTACGACCGAAGTTGCCAAAGTATGAGTATTGCCTAATATCTAACAGCAAAGATGGACAGGACAAAAATGGTTCATTAAAACATGTGCATTCGGTACTGGAAATAATTGGGTACAAGGAACAATTGGGAAAAACTAGTTGTAACTTACTATGGTTTCACAAAACAAGTGATATTCAAGACAATATTGAAAATCTAAAGCCTCATCAAATAGCGAATGTGTTTCCTGGTGCAGAGTTCTTAGTTTCTGAAACCTTATTACCAGCTTCCAAGTTTAAGAAATCCATTTCGCCTAGTACGACGAAAAAGACTTTAGAGCAAGCCCAAAAAACAGATTCCATATTTCTGAAAACAAAAAAGAATCATACTGTTGTCAATCTGAAGAATATCACAGAGATATTATTTGACAGGAATAATAATGAACAAGAATATTTACGTCCGTTCTTAGTAGATGGACACACGTTTGAAATAGGGGTGTTTGTTGTGATAACTTCAGTCAATCCGTTGAGAGCATATTGGTACAAGGGAGATGCATTATTCAAGTAATACGTATTAATTATTTTATAGATGTATGAAACTAGATATTACAATGGAATTCTCTAAGCATACAGCGTTGAGCTCGTTGACGAACAGAGCTTTGCAATGCAATTTTATAGATATCGTCGAGCTCGTCGATGAACTAGACTTACCTCGAACTGACGACTGCTGTTCAAGACTATGCTCTACATCGAGTTCGTCGAAGAGCTCGAAGCTTAGAAAACTGTATTATTGTAGTTCTAGATTGCTAGCATCAGTCTTAGGCTGTACTTGTCGTTGAGTTCGTCGACGACAGCGATGATGTATGTTTAGAGAATTACGCCGCATGCTGGAACTGATGCTTACCACGTTGTTTTAATTTGACTAGCTTTAACCCAGAAAAAGATTAGGCTTCAGGCCTCTGTTGTTTGAAAGTAGTGAACACTACTGCTACGCAGGCGATGTGACGCGGTTTCGATCTACGTTCAGTACAAGTATTTTGGAGTTTTTTTACGTTTTGACAGATTTTAACTTTGTCAGATTTTGGTTTCGTCGGATTTTCGTTTCGTCAGATTTTGGCTATATGTGGCTATTTGCGTTGTTCTAGTCCAACGTTAAAATTTGCCTCTGATTATGTTATTAACTTATGACAATTTATTACATGTCAAAACTTCTTTTTTAATCTGGTGGATCAAATCAAACTAATATTTTTTAACTTATGTAGTTACGGGTACTTGGAGCGCTCAAAAGTTCGCTTAGCCTAACTACAGAACTTCAATATCGCCTACTTGGTTGTGGAGGTTGACAGTCGCTTCACGGAAAATATCGAAGTTCAGCATCTTAGTTAAACTATAAAGCCGACCCCAACTGAATTGGGAATAGGATCAGAAAATGATGGGTTATAACTATTCGTTACTCCCCGGGGGCGGATGGCTTCACAGCCGATATTTGCACCCACGCCATTAGGGCCGACCCCTCATTCTTCTTGGAGCTGCTGAATCGGTGCCTTCGCCACGGCTACTTTCCTAAAATATGGAAGGAAGCCGTGGTGGTGGCATTGAGGAAGCCCGGCAAGGACTCGTACGCCGTCCCCAAATCGTACAGACCTATTGGTCTGTTACCGGTTCTGGGGAAGGTGTACGAGACGATGTTGGTAACTCGTCTCAACTTTTACTTAATGCCGAGGATTAGTACTCGCCAGTACGGCTTTATGCCCCAGAAAAGTACCGAAGACGCCCTCTATGACCTCATGGGCCACATAAGGGCTAGACTTGATGAGAAGAGGATAGTCCTTATGGTGTCCTTGGACATAGAGGGCGCCTTCGATAGCGCCTGGTGGCCGGCTATAAAGGTACGACTGGCTGAGGAAAGGTGTCCGGCAAATTTGAGACTAGTTATCAACAGCTACCTTAGCGACAGGAGAGTGAGGGTAAGGTATGCGGGCGAGGAGTGCGAACGCCCTACGGGGAAGGGCTGCGTCCAGGGTTCTATTGGCGGACCCTTACTGTGGAACCTCTTGTTGGATCCCTTACTGCGACGGTTGGAGGATGGGGCAGCTCGCGTCCAGGCATTTGCGGATGACGTGGTGCTTGTGTTCGATGGTGACAGCGCCTTGGAGATTGAGAGACAAGCCAATGCCTCTCTCGAGCATGTGCGGGAGTGGGGCATCGGAATGAAGCTGAAATTCGCACCGCACAAAACTTGTGCGATGGTAATCACGCGGAGGCTTAAGTACGATGTCCCACGCCTCAGCATGGGCGGGATAGACATTGGCATGTCCAAGGAAATCAAGATCCTGGGGCTCACCATCGACCACAAGCTAACCTTCAACACCCACGTCACCAACCAGTGCAAAAAGGCTATCGCCATCTACCACAAGCTGGCGCGGATGGCCCGGATCGGTTGGGGATTACATCCCGAGGTGATTCGGACCATCTACACCGCGGCCGTGGAACCGACGGTGCTGTACGCAGCCAGCAGCTGGTGTCCAGCGGTGGAGAAGCTCGGTATCCAGAAGCAGTTAGCCGTGGTGCAGCGCGGGTTCGCGCAAAAACTTTGCAAGGGCTACCGGACGGTCTCTCTGCACTCAAGTCTAATCTTGGCTGGAATGCTCCCTCTGGACCTCAGAGTTCGCGAGGTGGCCTCACTTTATGAGGCCAAGAGAGGAGTGTCCCAGTCATGGTTGGGAGACAGAGAGGTCGAACGGATGGCTTCAGCAATGGAGGTACCTCACCCCGCGGAGCATATAAGTCTGGACTTCACCAGCCTGGTAGACGAGGAAGATTACCAGCGCACCAACACCATCCAGGTGCGCATCTTCACGGACGGGAGCAAGATTGAGGGTCGTGTCGGCGCTGCGCTATCCATTTGGAATAGCGACGCCGAAACAAAGACCCTCAAACTTGCTCTCGCCCCACATTGTACCGTCTACCAGGCCGAACTCCTGGCTTTATGCAAAGCGACCAGTGAGGTCCTTAGGCGCGGCGCGGCCACGACGTTCGGCATCCTCAGCGACAGCAAAGCCGCTCTCCAAACGGTCATCAACCCCCGCGCCCTCCACCCTCTGGCCGTTGAGGCCAGAGATAACATCAAGCGGGGCTTGATCCAGAACAAGGAAATATCCCTGTTCTGGATCAAGGCCCACGTAGGGTTGGAGGGCAACGAGCGAGCGGACCAGCTCGCTAAGGAGGCGGCTTTGAGGTCGAAGACGAGGCCGAACTATGACCTGTGTCCCGTCTCATTTGTCAAGCGTGGCCTGCGTCAGATCACGCTTGACAAGTGGAACGGACGCTATAAAACGGGTACGACTGCTTCTGGTACCAAGCTTTTCTTTCCGTGCGCTGTGGCTGCGTACAGAACCGTCCGTAAGATGGAGATAGCCGGCACCACGACCCAGCTATTAACGGGGCATGGTGGGTTCTCTGAATACTTGAGTCGCTTCAAGTGTAAGGAGGACCCATCATGCGCCTGCGAGCCAGGGGTCGTGGAATCGGTGGCGCACCTGGTCGCGGACTGTCCCATCTTCGCTAGGGATAGGTACGAGTTGGAGTGTCGGATCCAACTGGAGGTTTGTGTAGCAAACTTTCCAGTCCTGGTGACAAGGAACTACAGGCAGCACTTCCTAGAGTATTGGGAAAGGGTAATTAGGGTTGTGTTAAAAAGGAATAAGACGTGATCGGCCTCATACAGCTATTTTTAGAAATAGCTGAGAGAGGCCGATACAAGAGTGGGAAAATGGACTGGGAAGTGCTGTCTGTGGTTCTGAAGGAAGTTTGCTGATCACCCGGATGCCCCACGCCCCACGGGATGTATGATTAGTATGAGAGGGTTTTTAAAAGAGTTGGTAAGAGAGTAATGGGATGAAAGCAAGGAAGGAAATGAAAGTGATAGAATGAAAGAAGCACCTAGCTTAGAAGAAGAAACGGCCAAGAGGGTACTTTTTAAAAATAAACTTGTTTTATTATTATTTTTATAATTAAATTGGATTAAAAATGGCTTCCTCGAAGTGCACAGCACGCAGTAGAAGGAGTAAGTAAAAAAAAAAAAAAAAAAAAAACTATTCGTTACTTGCAGATTTTGCCCAGTGGAGTTCTTCGCAGATGATGGCAACCCTGCAAATGCGTGTAGCGACAACTCCAAGTATTTGTCCATTTGGGAGATGCCATCTCTCTCATATTATTACTCGATGCTGTACCACGGTATGAAGGACTCCTTTGATATCTATGCTAGGTCCAGAGTAAGTATGGCTGGAAATTATTTTGTTTTAAACTTCCGACGAAACCTTTTTTTATATATGGAACTCTAATGGTGACCGTTAACATATTGAACGGGGCGGTAATCCGCACAAAAAAGGTATCCTGACACGAAGATACTAGAATTTTAATTGCTAGGTAAGTTATTAATATTACAGTTAACTTACAGCTTATTAACGTACTAAATTCAATAATATTATACATTCTGTATAGACCATGTAACAGAACTTACAAAATGTCAAAATTAAAAATAATAAAAATTGGTTTAGGAAATTGACTACTCATACTGCCAATATAAATAATGAGTCCGTCAAGTTCATCGCCACCATCGTAGCATTACCTATACATTTATGTTTGTAATAGGGTCAAATTGACGTGTACCTAAAACCATTGCACTGGTTCAAAGCGCGGCCCCGGTCTGAAAATAAGGTGACGTCGAGTCTAATTGATATATGCTATTTAATATTTTTTCCAGTACAAAGAGCCTTTGCTTATGTGGATGGAGGTTCAAACGATAATAGGGGAGCTACTCATCGAGAAAGAACATTACATAGTGGCAGCTGTAAGTACCTACAACAATGACATAAAGTGATTTAACAATTCAATAAAACTTGACCAAACTCACATAACCGACGGGCTTGCAAAACAGGACCTCAATTCTACTAACTGTCAACTATTGTCAAACCACTAAGATTAGAAAAAATGCTAAAAAAAATTAAATTAAATGGCATCGTGTAGAGTGAATGAAACGATGTAATGAACTTGCTTCAAGTCTCTGTTACTAAAGCCAAAAATTTAATGGCAGTTTTTGTAATCTCAGTGGTTTGACAATGGTTTACAATCAGTAGAAACGGGGTCTAGAACGGGGGCTGGCGTGGATGTCGGTTATCGCGCAGTACAATATAGCCTAATATGTTACTCAGGGTGAATATAGGTTTCTAATTGTGAAAGAATTTTTGATATCGACAAGTTTTTGAGTTTATTCAAACCGAAAAATATAAAATATAAAAATACAAATATACAAAAATATAAAAATACAAATATATTTTTAAATTAAAAATACAAATAACACAAAAATAAAAATTTTCCCTTTTTATAATACTTGTGTCGATGTACTTAGTTGTAAATGTGTATTTTCAGTTAAAAGATTACCCTACACAAGACAATTTCTTCGAAATGTTAAGATTTGACATGATCATTGACGAGAACCTCAGCGTGCACGGACTGAAGGTCAAGAGGCTGCCTGACTTAGACGCAGAGAATTTTCAATCTGAGTATTCCTTCTTCTACGGGCAATTATTGTACAATCTGTTCTTGTTGACGGGCGTTGCACGAAATCAAACAAATGCTGAGTGAGTATAAATTCTTGTATAGTGGTATAATATCTCCGAGCGTAGGAATCCATGGTTCCAAACGCATCACCTGCCTGAAAAGTCTCCTGCTTTTCGTTTCAAAATATGAAACGTTATACCTTCTATTTGAACGGATTAGGTGTGTTTTCGTTTTGTGGTAATTATATAATTTGAGTTAATTTGGCATTTAAAGTAGCATATAAATACGACTAATTAAATGGTTGTAAGTGTGAGTTTGGCGACATCGGTCGCGCTACTAAATCTGTCACATTTCTACTAGTTTTTTTCTCTTCTGTGGTTTTAACCCTTTTCTTCCCGCCTGCACATTTAGCTTGACCTGCGACATTTGCTAGTAACAAGGACATCATGTAATCCGAAGGCACCGCGTGGTATCGTTAAAGTTTTACGAGTATTAAGCTCAGCGATTCCTCTACATGTTACAGAAAAAACAGCGATGCTAAAGTCAGGCTGAATTCACTGTAATACTTACATAGGTACATATAATAAATATTGAGTTTGGTGATAGAAACTAATGGTTCCGCATACTATAGAACTGAAGAACATAACATAAAATCATAAATATGACTCCTCTCTTGAACAGTTTGGTGACGGAGAAAGAATATTCACCACCCCATTTCATATGAAGGGTGTCGAAAGAGGCGAATAACGGAAAACGCAAACGATATTACTACAAGAGAAGGAGAACTGGAAATAAAACCTTGTACCAACCTTCCCGGCCAGCGTAGAAACAGTAGACCAAAGCCCCTCAACATTTAGAGAGACCTATGTCCCGCTGCAATAGACTAATTGATTGATTGATCTCCTGATGGTAGGCTGAAAGTAAAGGCTCCGGATCTGGAAAAAGTGGCACCATCACGTAAAGAAACCAATAATGATAAGCACAATTGTGCTTAACGATGCGATGGTTTCTAAGTGTGTTTTGTTTTAAAGAACCCTGGACTGTACGAAGAAGGAAACTGTACCTATGCTGCTAAGTCTTTAAAGTTCGTCTAGAGAGGTTTTGTGTTGTCAGTGGGAAAACCAAAGGCTTATCCTACATCATTTGCGCTGACGACACCGAATGTCTCTGTTCTTACAGGGGTTGCGGCACGAGTTTTATTCCTCTAGTGTTACACTCGCCCATAGGCCACGGTAACCACTTACCATCAGGTGGGCCGTGTGCTTTTCTACGACCTAAGTTGTATATAAAAAATATTATAGCTAACAATAGTGCTTTACAGGGTAAATCCTAGTTCTCAAAATATGGCCGCAGAAGAAGACATACTGGTATTTGGACATGAGTGCAACATTATATGCAGAGTGGACTGCAGTGTATTCGAAATATGTCAACTGTGCTCTCTGTGGATCACTGAAAAGTTAAAAAAGAGTCTCTTGAGGGCGCACACTGAACATAAACATAAATTGAACTTCAGAAGACTCATTCCACCACCCATGCGTAAACTCGAGGTAAGATTTGGAAGCATTTTCTTGAAAGGACCATCTTGAAACCTTTTTTTGTCGTAGGTACAGCTCCCGTGACTGATATGCCAGTGGGAACTAATGACCCAGAAGACGACGTGTGGTTTAATAACCACCCCATACCTTGGCCCACACCACTGACTTTTCGATGCTTTTCGAAGTTATGTGTGTATTTATGGCAGGTTTATAAGTGCCCGATTAATGGCAATAAGCTCGCCACCTAGCAGCGTGGGACCTAAACATAAACTAGGGAAATGTGGGTGCTAGCACCTCTGCCTACTCCTTTAGGGATATAGGCGTAAGTTTATGTTGTGCTATAACCACCCCAACCGACTCCAGTGGGGGTATATGGAGAGAGGGACCGCCCTTTAAACAAATAGCAGTATTTTCGTTAGGCCGCTCGCTGCATCGAATAATCGTGTGATGGCCTTCGCGCCAATTGGTGGGGTGGTCCAAATTCTGCTGTCCTACGTAATAGGGCTCACCACGCATCACGTAGGACCGAATACAGTGGTTGGTGAAATGTGTAATGAATGAATATATGAATGAATGAATGAACGAACGAATGAACGGACGAAAGAATGAATGAATGAATGTAAATCAGATTTATTTTTGGTTAAATTTTCTATTGCAGGAAACACATTTGTTACCACTTATACTGCCGAGGGATTTATCAGATGCAAACAGACTTCAATATCTGTGGTATCAAGGGAAATGTAATCAGGATAAGACTTGGTGTAAATTAAATAATAAATTACTATGAATTATGAACCGACTATTTACTTCTTGTACACGATGTTACTCGTAGCAGTCGTAGCTCATCCCGCATGGAATACAGAAGGCCTACCATGAACATGTGTAAATTGAACGGCTGTCGTACTGCCAACTGCATAAATAACTTTGCAATTCTATATCAATATACAGGATTACAAAGTTACATTTGCAGTTGGTGATAAGACCGCTTTATCGGGTTTCAAGAGCTAAGGGTACGGACCCAGTTATACCTCTCGTAACCTATAAGAAACCTTTCCGAGGATGAAAATTACTTATTAGGTACCCACACCGGAGCCGGTGCGAGTGGTCATGTCGGACTCGAACAGACTAAAACGCACGCCGTCTTCGGATCTTAGGTTGCCGGAAGTACCTACTCTGTTAAACTTCGGATATTTTGTGGCTAAGTAGCCACTATATATCCACATTCTAGAACCTATATTACAAGCTAGTCAAGCTATTATAACTCTGAGTCTAAGCACTGTGCAATATGTTGTAAAACGTAGGCATCAGGTGATCGGACATTAGGATAAAAAAAATTAAATCTGAAATGTACTTACTAGATAAAGAATCTACATAAATATACCTATTGTTTACTGTTTTGCGATTATTTATCAAGTATTTAACATTGTTCATTAAATGATTTTTTAAAGAAGAAATAAAAAAGAAGAAAGAAAATATTTTCAATCACTCAAACTCGAAACACAATCGTCATACGTGAGCAATCATTGACTGCACCACTACGGGTTCCCGCGAATATTTGTTTCCTCACGAAAAATGTACCTATGACTGAACAGTGAACACGGGTGACGTCACGCGCTCTAAGATGACATATTGTGACGTTTTAACAGGAAACAAACAATATTTAACATGATTTTAAGTGCCTAAAAGGCTATAAATAAATAAAGTTTTATTTTTTCGTGGGGATAAATACCTATCTATGAACATTAATTTGTACTTGATACTTTCTGATGTGTCCGATCGCCCATTATAGTAATGCAGGTAAAGAACTGCTAATGAGAATGAGAACTGAGAAGGTATTAATGTCTTAACATGCTAATTCTAATGATTACATACATAATACCGGAAAACAATTAGGTTTTTCCTTATTCAGTACCTAGGTACTAGCTGTGGCACGCGGCTCCGCGCTAGATCTGACGGCATTGGTAACCATTAAAGCGCATAATTTCAGTTGTAAAAATAATGATGATTGATGGAAACAGGGACTAGGGCAGCAACTAAACACGTTACTTCGGATGCAACTGGGATTGACACGGACGATAATGGAGATGTTGATGTTGTTGATGGTGATAATGGTGGTGGTGATGATGGTGATTTATAATGGTGGTGGTGATGATAATGGTGATAATGATGATGAAAAGAGCACTATCTAAAATGTCACATGTAATAAATCATAAACAAAATTATAATATGAAAATATCTGATTTATTAAAACCACAACAGATACTATCTTTTATTTACTGTACCATTGACTGAAGTAATCCTAATATATAACTTCCCAAGTCCTCATCCTGGTTTGTCCAAGATACATAAATGTTCTTTGTACTATCATCTTCTCCTTCTACCTTTATAAGTACAGATTCCACAGATATGTTCGCTTCAGAGATTGTAATCGTCCACCCTTCAAGTTTCTCTGCTAGCAACGTCTTTAATTTCTCTGCTGTTTTCACTGAAGGGCCAGGATCCTCAAAACGAACTGTGCTTGTGAACCTTATAACATGCCTATTAATGCCAATCTCGTCACACATCTCATCAATATCGAGAAGAGACAGCCTATTGTCTCTAACACAGAGAATGCCATTAATAACCCTTCTTCGTTTAGGATCCGGAGGTTGGGCATTGTACCTTACAGCTTCTGCTTTTAACAACCTTAGAGATACATCAATAGGAATTTTAGTTGGAGTATTTATTGTACATGTTTCACCATTGGCAGGCATGAAGCAACTGATTTTGAACTCTTTTTCAATTTTGTCCTTCAAAAACTCCATTTTCTGAGCCTCTCCATGAACCAACAACACATTTTTCGGCTCACAGTACTGAATTAATTGCATTATACCTTTAGCGTCAGCATGTGCAGAAAATGACATGTATTCAACAGCCATCTTGACTTCGACGACTTGCCGATTTTCAAATTCAACCTTTTTAGCTCCATTCAAAATCTTATGTCCAACAGTACCTTGGACACAGAACCCAGGCATTATGACCATATTCTGTTCATAAGGTGCCCACTTCTTGAAAATATTCAGAGACAAACCAGCATGCAACATGCCCGGTGTTGCAAAAACAACCATCGCTCCAGGATTATCGATGAAGGATTTATCAAAAGGCTTAATATGTTTGAAATCAAACATGTTTCTTTGTACAAATGTTTTTCTTATCTTCTGGTTTGTCCATGTAATAAACATCTTATAGTAGTTGTTGGCTTTCTCTGTTAACCCTAATGCAAAATACACCGGACATTTCAAGTTCATTCGCTCCCAATATGTCTCTAATAGAATACATAGCTCTTGTGCTCTGCCTAAAGCAAACACAGGTATAAGTACTTTGCCACCTTTCTCAACACATTCATGTACCTTCTTAAGGAAATCTCTTTCGCGGCAACGTTTAGAATCACGAATTGTTGTGGCATAAGTTGATTCTGTTATGAGAAGATCTGGTCGACATTTATCTATCCAGGCGGCTCCTAGATGTCTGTCTGGAGTCATATTATAGTCTCCAGTATAAACAACTGATTGGGATCCAACACGGATCCAAAACATAGCAGCTCCGAGGACATGACCAGCATAATATGCCTTGATTTCTAATTCATTATCAACCATTACTGACTGATGTAGAGTCACTGCTGTAACCTTTTTGATGCAGTCTTTGATCATTTGAGATGTGAAGAAGTTAGCTTCGCCTTTTCTTTCTACAGCTACTTTTCTCATGTCTTCAAGAAGTATAGGAGCAATAGCTTTAGTGGGATGAGTCATGTAAATAGGCCCTGTGTAACCAACCATTTCTGACATATAAGGTAGGGCTCCGCAATGGTCTAGGTGGAAGTGTGATATGATGACACAGTCTATCTGACTGGTAATAGGTCCTTCTGGAACGATATAGGAAAAATCAGGGAACCGTCGTTCGTCATTGTAGCCCATATGCATACCGCAATCTAACATAATGTTTTTGCCGCCCATAGATAGTAATATACAGCTTCGGCCAACATCTTGGCCAGCTCCGAGCGGCGTAATCTTTATTTCCGGCATGTTACACTTTATCGAACTTCCAGCATTAAAGACGTAATAGTTATGGAGTTTTGGATGTTAGTAATGCAGCACAGTATATCTTTAAATCGATACGTAAACTTAACTTAACTAATAAAACTACAGATAGCTTGTTCACAAACTACTTCAGTTTTGATAGGCTTATTTACAAAACCAATTTCAATATCCTTGCAAAATGCAACTTGCAAATTGATAACTTGCACAGATGATGATATTGATAACTTGCATGACAGATGACAACTTTATTCTCTGTGGCTTGGCTAGGCAAGGTGGCAACCAAGTATTGCCAGTCGATATAATAATATCAACTTGCAAAAAAACTGACTGCAAAAAAAAATCTTACCTAAAATATTATGTTGACTCACATCATTGTCACGTAAACGTATTTTCCTGATTGCATCCGGGGCCAATGTGAACTCGGAGCTCAATGTGAACTCGGAGCTCTGAATATGCCTTTGCTATTCCTCCGCCACTTTGCACGATCATGGGCGTCGATGGCACTTAAAATAGTAAGACTTTTGGCACGCACGACACCCTTCAACTCAACGACAACATCAAGTGGAAAGGACTTCTTTAGCCTACCCTACCTACCATGTCAGGCATTTGGTATCTATATACCTATCCTAACAGTCCGTAAAACATAAATATCTGCCATACATATCATGGACCTGTTGACTTTGTTATGTAAGAAAGTAATTAAGCGAGTAAATAACACGATGAATAATATATTTATTTGGTATTTGTGCATCAAACGCCAAATAAATATGGGAGAGCAAGAGGAAAAAAGAGTAGAGGATGCTGAGTTAATATTATTTTCAACTGTTCTTGTTTTATTAATCTGTGATTGCGATTCAATGTGTCAATTTTACAATACAATCTTCTGTCAATTCCGTCAACTGTCAAGTAATGTGCTGTGCTAAGTGCCGACGAAAAAGCCGATAAAATGGATTAAAACTGAAGATTACTACAAATTTTATATACCAAAAAAGTAGTAAATGAATAGAAGTACTTTAGTAAATTTCATGTAATTAATGTAACAATTTTATCGCTTCCTGTCATTAATAAACTAGGTACAGAAACCATTACTGTTTACACGAAGTGCAGTTATCCGCGTATAAATTTCTATCAAGTACTAGCTGTTGTTATGATAAGCTTATCAGTCGTTATTAGCACTAAGCGCCGGCTTGTATACTGTAGACGTATTGCAGGTTGGAGACGGATAGAAGGTGCAAATAGAGTTTAATTTTTTAAATCAATATGTCTGGAGAAGGATCGAATGGTACGGGAAATAAGAAGATTGCACTAATTACTGGAATTACTGGACAGGCACGTACAATTTTTTGGAATTTATCCTTTTCCGCCCCTCGGCCACGTTGTCTGTTTAGAATCAATTTGATTGCTAATTTTATGCTTAATGGGCTTAATGATATGTATGTGCTGTGTGAAATGTTGCATCAATTATTGATAGGCAAATTATTGCTTGCAATTTAAGCCACAACCAATTCCTTATTAGGGGGAGAACAGGAAACTAATGAGTTACCTCCTATAGGCTGGGAATCTGAAACTCCAGTTTACATTGGAATTCCAATTGGAATTATTAGGCTGTGTGTGATTTCTAGACTTTAAATAGGATCAAGGATCGGCAACAATTATTCAACATTACAAAGAAAATTTTATAAACAATTTTTTTATTAAATGAATTAGAGGCATGCTAACTTTTTCAGGAGGAATTAAAATTGGAAAAAGTGAATGTCTAGACGGGACCTGGACCCAGGAACAATCTCTTATCACACCCTGACCACCTAAGCAACTAGACCCGTCTAAAATGATTGAAATTTTCCTTTAGGAGGGAGTCACATTATCTTTTTCCAATTTTAAACTTCGTAACAACCCATCTGGCCAGCATAGACACTTTACACCAAAGCCTCTCAACATTGGGTGAGGTCTATATTCAGCAGTAGACTGAGATAGGCCAATTGATTTACTGCATTGAGTGCCAACACAAGCATATACTAATTCTGCACGACGATGCTGTTTAAAATATGCATAACAAAGATAAAGTGAACAATTGTTTTCACAAAGACAAGTAACATGGCCTCATTCTCGACATCTTGCATATTCATGCTCAAAGCACACTGCACTATGTTTCATCCTTGCATCTAAGAATGGGCATCACTGATTATAGGGAACCGTGATTTTCTCGCATATAATGTTTAACGATAATGTGATAACGTTAGTTATATTTTTATGTAGCTGGTGAAATCTAACCCCAATCAGATCATATAGTGCCTAAGATTTGTACCCTCACACGCACACACTAGCCCTTAGGTTGCTTTAATATGAGACTGTAGGAAGAAGGAAACACGTATGAGCTGGATAAGAGTTCCAATTTGAACCAATCCAATAAAATTATCCTACCAATGAATACATATTTTTTTAGACAGCCTCCATGGCGTGGCGGTAGTGCACGCGCTTGCTACGCACGGGTCGCGGGTTCGATCCCCGCTCAGTTCAAAAAGTTGTATGCATGAAGATGGCGGTCTGCACTTGGTGGAGCTCCACAACCATTGGAACATTGATTGTGGAGGTCAGATGGCAGTCGACTGCCACAGTCGCTTCACGAAAGATATCGAAGTTCAGCCGAATGACCAATACTTATTTTAAAACATTTTGGTAACTTTTGTCTTCTTCCACAGGATGGCTCCTACCTCGCCGAGCTCCTAATTGAGAAAGGTTACGAAATACATGGAGTACTTCGCCGGTCGTCTTCCTTCAACACAGGCCGTATACAGCATTTGTACGGACAGCCTACGTGCCACACGGGAGGCCGAATGCACTTACACTATGGGGACCTAACTGATACCACGTGTCTCATTAGCATAATTACCAAGGTAAGACAAAATATTATCTACATACTCATAAATCCTCCTGACTGCCTCCGTGGCGTAGCGGTAGTGCACTCGACTGCTACGCACGGGGCGCGGGTTCGATCCCCGCTCAGTGCAAAAAGTTGTATGCATGAATATGGCTGTTTGCACTGGTTTGGTCGTGCCTCGGAGAGCACTTTAAGCCGTCGGTCCCGGTTGCCATACAAACATCTATTGCAGTCGTTACGGGTAGTTGGAGCCCTCAAAAGTCCAACCAATCTAACTTGGAACTTTGATATCGCCATTGGTCATTGGACCATTGGTAGTGGAGGTCAGATGGCAGTCGCTTTACGGAAAATATCGAAGTTCAGCCGCAGTTCAGAGAATGATGACTCATAAATCCTATAAATCCCCGATTTTTTTTGACAGGTAAACTTGTTTAGTTGCGTTGATTAGATAGATACATAACTCTTTATTCTACGCTAAGAAAGACAAGTAAGTAGGTAAGTATAAGATAGTTCTACGTATACCTATCAGCACAGATCTTGGACCTTTTTTCTGACTCGTGCGTTAAGTCCTACCGATACCTTTCGTCGGTTGGGGCAGTTATTTCGGACTCGAACCGACTAAAATGCACTCTGTTTTTGGGTCTTTAGTTGCCGGAGGTGAGATAGTAGCCAACATATTCCTCGCACCCCGGCAGACCCGGGGCCATCTCTTTCGAGATTACCCCCTTAGGGTGTACGGACCTGTCTCCAGAGAAACGAGATCGGCTTTGCCTTGCGACATTCTCAAAGGTTTACATTGGCAGTAACAATCCAATTCCTAAACACAACGATATTTTCTATATCGTATAAAAATGTAGAGCAATATTTTTCATTAAAAAAACAAACCAAGTTTTCAAAAATGCTTTTAATATAAAAGAAATAAGTGTCACATAAAATAGTCAAGGCTACATTCCTATTGTACCTAACATAACTACATGTAACAGGCAAATAACAGATGATATCATTAAAATACACGAACCATCGATTAATTTGATAAATAGCTATTTCGTAGTCACTGGCTGTGATTTACTACACCAGTCAGCCAATAGAAATACATTTTGTCTAGGCCTCCTATACTTAGTCTAGCCATAAATATTGTTACGAAGAAAAAGCATTTTTTTTTATTATTAGAAAAATATTGTACAATGTATTGGCGCCAAAATTAGAAAACACAATGAACAATCGTATAAAAACGACAGATTCCAAATTCCAATTATTAAAAATAAGAAAGATATTACATCTTTCTTATTTTTAATTGTAACAGTATTTATGGCCAGACTAATTATATAGAAATACATACTGTATATCATCGATTCTTTTCACGTGATCACTACATAGTATAAAATAAAGTCGCGTTCTCTGTCCCTATGTCCCTGCTTAAATCTTTAAAACTACGCAAAGAATTTTAATGCGATTTTTAAAAGATAAAATGGTTAAAGAGGAAGGTTTATATTTATATAACATCATGCTACAACCAACAGGTGCTGAGCAGGAATGAAAAATGTTGCAAAAACGGGGTGACGCAGACGAAGTTGTGCGGGTCAGCTAGTTAATAATAAATACATAATAATATTAACAACGAGTAGGTTAGGATAAGATTGTAGGATAAAAACAATCGTATAAATATTCTTAGAAATAAGAGAATTAATCATTTTCCACGTTAATTGTTACAGTTGATTACACAATCTATGTTTTGTAATGATTGCAATCAAACATTTAGGCGGTATTGTACAGAATAAAATAAATAGTACTACGTGTATTGTGCCTATGGTCACTTATTGACTATAATTTATCAGTTTGCTAATATTGGGACAGATGTTCGTAAGTTGTAACTGAATGTTGGTTTTATTAAGAATAGTTGACTCGCTTGTTTTCGAAATTATTAAAAAATAATTTGAAAAACCCCACCGTTAAAAACTAATTTTGATGATTACGTAAAAAATTTAGAATTCATACAATACTCAGAGTCAGAACCCATTCAAATTTTACTCATCAAATCTTCCCAAGGGGCCCCGACTAGTATAGAGCTAGATATATAACTCTTAATTGCTTTCTAAATCTTTCATCTTTTTCTTAAAAATATTCAACGACTTTGCACGTCTGACCTACCTGATTAATAGGTTTCTCCGTGGAATGCATTGGCATGTCCAGTTTCAAATTTTTGGATTACCGTTTTTACCGTTTGCGTATAGAACCCTAAAAGTATCACGTAATTTAAACTCACACCTCTTTTCCAGGTACGTCCAAAAGAAATATACAACTTAGGCGCACAATCACACGTGAAGGTCTCCTTCGAACTTAGCGAATACACAGCACAGGTTGACGCCCTTGGCACACTCAGGCTACTAGAGGCGGTCAGAGCAGCAGGTCTTTCGAAAGAAACAAAGATATATCAGGCATCGACCTCCGAACTGTACGGGAAGGTTGTCGAAGTGCCACAGAATGAGAAGACGCCATTTTATCCAAGATCACCTTACGGTAAGTGACAGAGACTTTTTTTACAGTTTTTAGAAAAGGAGTTTTTAATTTTATTAGCTTTGTTCGAGCAAGAGTAAGTAAGGAGAACCGGTCTAGGTGGGGCTTTTCGGATGATATAAACCTGTTGTGCGAGTGCTGGGTTACCCACAGAACTTGGTTCACCTACAGGAGTGTACTGCTTGTTCATATACCTGCACACCAGACAATCTTACCGCGCTCTGGGAATACAGAATTTAGGCAGTGGAAACGCCGTCGATTCCACAGAAAAGGAACTTCATTCGAATTTGTTACACGATAGTTTAGTAACTGACATAATTAAAGCCTGCATCAAAGTCTTGTTTGGTAACCAGTAGGTGTATCGATTTGCAGGTGCCGAAGTCTCAATATACCCCATAAAAAACAAAGAATCTGACAACAATTCAACGTTTCGTAGTTCATTCTGGTGAAGTATTGCAGTAATTGCAAACACGTCGCCCCATCGTTAAACAGTCAATAATTTCAACGGCATTCGTTGCGTAATACAGTTTATTACGTTCAGATAGCAACAAAAGTAGCTTAACATGTTACTGTTTCACAGATTTATTTCCACTTAGAAACCTTTGACCGTAAACCGATTTATTGGTTAAATTAATGAAAGGTTTAAATAAGCCGTATCTAAAAACCAGCTTGCGTACTTATAGGTAAGCAGTGGAATACTGCATCCGTAGGTATTCAAAAGTTTTAGAAACTTATTCCGCACATATTCATTAGAATTCGTTCAGCCATTCTGACATGTTTGAACATTAAATATCTATTATATGTTTTGCATTTCTAGTAATATCTACTTTTGCAGTTTAGTAGATTTGTTTGTAAATACCTACTGTTCAGTAATATTTGTCGCTATCTGTACATACACATAAATGGTTCCAAGAAATAAGGTCAGATATTTATGACAAGTAATGTACCAACGAAGTAGGCCATCGCAAATTGAAATCCACTTAATATTACGATATGGTAAATTGAAAATAGTTGTTTGATAAGATCTATCCAACAGCTGTGTCATTCGATTACCTGCCGATTATAACCATTTTAAGATATCGATTATTTCATGCACTTTGAGTAGTTTATTCTTTTAATCTTCCCCGAGTTAGGGGGGAGGGTATTGTGCCCGGGTGGCAGTTTGAGGATGGCGCCGACTTCAGACTTAGTCGGTTCGAGTCCGATATAACTACAGAGTTTAAGAACTATGCATTTCGCCAGTTTATGTTTAGGTCCCAATGTAATAGGTAGCGAGCCTATTGCCATTTACCGGGCACTTATAAACCTGCAATAAATATACACATAACTTCGAAAAGTCATTGGTGTGTGCCATGGTAAAACCTAGGATCGAACCAGAGACCTCGTCTCAGCAGTCCATTACCCATACCACTAGGCTACCCCAGTTTTTTCCCCAAAAATATTCACTTCGAAATTATTTCCTCCACAGCATGTGCAAAGCTTTATGGTTATTGGATCATGGTCAATTATCGGGAAGCGTATGGGATGTTCGCTTGCAACGGCCTCTTGTTCAACCACGAGAGCCCCCGGCGAGGAGAGAACTTCGTCACGAGAAAGATCACAAGAGGCGTCGCGAAGATTACCCTGGGTTTGTTGGACTGCATAGAACTGGGTAATCTGGATAGTAAAAGAGATTGGGGGCACGCGAAGGATTATGTTGAGGTTGGTAGTCTACATTAATCTACACTATCTATATATATATAAAAATGAAACCCGCTTTCTGTTGTCACGACATAACATGAAAACGGCTTGACCGATTTGGCTGATTTTTTTTTGTAGTTTTCTAATACTCTGTACAAGGTTCTTACGGAAAAAAATATAAAGAAAATCTCTCAGAAAGATTTGAAAAATATACATTTAATTTTGCATCAAAGCTACGCTAAGGCGGTACGAAGTTCGCCGGGTCAGCTAGTAATATTATAAAGAGGAAAGATTTGTTTTTTTGTTTGTTTGTAACGAATAGGCTCCATAACTACTGGGCCGATTTCAATCATTTATTATAAACAATCATTCTTTCACCTATAAAAAGCTACAATATCTAGTGGTTACATAGGCTATATATCATCACGCCAGCATCCAAGGGAGCGGTACAGTAAGAAGTTTACCAAAAAAAAACCAACTTAATTTGGAGGATAAAGAAATTCAAAAGAATTCCACCAACTCTTTAAAAGTATTGACTGTCTCGTTTCTTTGCCGCCATTATTATTAAAGTAATTTTATTGGAATATATATATTTTTTATCGTGATAAATTATTAATATGGCATGTAAATAGTCATTAGTGCATCCAAACTTGTACGTTAGATGAAATCGTATCTAGTTTACAACTTAGCCTGGGTTGCATGATCAGGCTTTAACATTAACATGCAGTTAAAGTATCGGTCAGGTATAAAGCCGGTTGCACCATTTGACAATTGTTAAAATCACGTCATAACTTGACGCTTACAGTAACCGGCCACGCTCAAACGTCAAATTCTATCATAAAGATAACTTTAACCGAGCTACTAAATACTCTGGTGCAACACATTTAGCCAAACCAGTATAATCAATGTTACTGTTACTGTTAAATTTGACGGAAACCTTAATTTTAACAGGTAGGTTTTTTATTTTTTTTATTTATGGCACGTCAATTTGACTTCACCTCACCTGATGTTAAGCTGAAGGCAAAGTCTCATGAAAGAGGGTCACCATTGCAAACACGTTCAGTGCTACAATGGTGGCGCTCAGCTTGACGGCCTCATTAGATGCTTTTTCACGCCCCGCTTAAAGGACCCGGGACTGTAGGTGGTGGTGCAACTAAGCCTTAATATGGTATTATATTGCAGGCAATGTGGCTAATGCTTCAGCAAGAGGAACCCGAAGACTTCGTAGTGGCGACAGGAGAGGCGCACAGCGTCAGAGAGTTTGTGGAGAGGGCGTTCGCTTGCGTGGGACGGAAGCTGACCTGGAGGGGGGAGGGGGAGACCGAGACCGGCCACGACGCGGAGACAGACCAACTGCTCGTGAAGGTCAACGCGAAGTACTTCAGGCCGACCGAAGTGGTGAGTAGATAGTGTTATCTTGCTTTTTATTCCAGCTGATGGGTAGAGATCATTCTTTCCTTGCGGTGTTGTACAAAGCGACTAAAGGATAAAGCTGTGTAATATCAGACAGATATATAGGGTGATTTTTTGGAAATGGCTTTTGGCCAAGTCCGAAACTATAAGGAATAGCGAAAAATGTCAAAAGGAGTGACGAGCCCGATTTTGGTGAAACTTAAAACCTTATCATAAAAATTTTGAAAAGACCTAACTGGGAATTTTTTCTGAATTACTTCCCAGAATAAGATCCTTAATAGCAACCAAAAAGATCCATTTAGGGGTGGTTTCTTTTTTTCAAAATAAATGCGATTGATTCCCAGCTTTCCCAGCAGATAATTGTTTTTTCAAAAATGATTAGGTTTTAAGTTTCATCAAAATCGGGCTCGTGACTCCTTTGAACATTTTTCACTATTCCTTTTAGGTTCGGATTTCGCCGCCCAATTCATTTTGAAAAATTTCACCCTGTATACAGTCCAGACTCAGCCTCAGATGCATGGCTCGAGTCAATAATAGTGCCTGGAATACGGCAATAATTGGTGCTAGCTCCCCTTTGCCTACACTGGAGGAAATTAGACGTGAGCATTATGTATGTATATGTAAAGGACTGCTGAGGCGAGGTCTCGGATTCGATC
The DNA here is from genome assembly GCA_963691645.1 of Pelosia muscerda. Taxonomy (NCBI): domain Eukaryota; kingdom Metazoa; phylum Arthropoda; class Insecta; order Lepidoptera; family Erebidae; genus Pelosia; species Pelosia muscerda. The sequence continues at coordinate 14,243,833 of OY829109.1, read as the reverse complement.
CCAGGTTTTACCATGGCACACACCAATGACTTTTCGAAGCTATGTGTGCATTTATCGCTGGTTTATAAGTGTCTGGTTAATGGCAATAGGCTCGCCACACACATCACATTACATTACATTGGGACCTAAACATAAACTGGTGAAATGTGGGTGCTAGCACCTCTGCCTACCCCTTCGCGTATATAGGCGTGAGTTTATGTTATGTTATGTTATATTATATTATATTATATTATATTATATTATTCTTCAGGACCTCTTACTGGGTGATCCATCGAAAGCCAAGCAGAAGTTGGGTTGGACGCCGAAGGTGAGCTTCGACCAGCTGGTAAAGGACATGGTGGAGGCTGACCTTGAACTGATGAAGAGAAACCCGGAGGCGTAGACATACAGGTACATTATGAACAGTATTTAAGGTTAATGAAGTACCATATGTTATGTTTCTTGATAGAAAGAATTTGTGTCAAAATGGCTATTATAAAATCCAAGATTATTTAGACTGGCGTGGGTGCTAGCACTTCTGCCTACCCCTTCGGGGATATAGGCGTGAGTTTATGTTATGTATATATGTGATTTAGATAATAAACAAGCTTGGAAATGAGCTGTTCACTCAACTGGCTACTCAAGCTAATTATTGTATCTAGACTAAGTAAATGTTTGTAAATAGACCAAAAGAGCTGTGTTTCTAGCCGGAGTCTTATGTGGCTGGAGCTGCGTTTAAGACCGGTGGTTCAATTGTTAAATAACAGATTTTTGACCTTTGACTTTTTTCTGAAAAATTAGATTTCCTCAAAAAGATACTTTGTACTGACTGATTTTATAGTCGTTTTGGAAATAACGATTTTGGACACCGCACCGTTTCGACTGCGTAACCATCTGGAAGTATTAATTTGGCGAAGTAAATTATATTCATCTGTACATTACTTTTTCGTGTAGGCAATACACTTCCAGACGATTTTGCTATCGAAAATGTGCTAATTTTTTTTTCTCAATCATCATAAAGTAAACTGGTATACCATGTAAGTTTAACTGGTATAATTACAGCAAAACGTACTATTTAGGAGATCTTCCATTAGTTTTTAAGATATACTGAATTATATTTACCGATTTTTGAAAAAGTACAATATGTATAATAATATGTCATGCGACCACAACGCATTGTGGCAATAAAAAATAGCCTCATAAAATGTTAATAGTATTAAATATTATTTACAGGAATACCAGTCAAAAAAAACTAAACGGACACTATTTTTAATTTCGAAGAAAAAGCAACGTGGGATTATGGCGTATTCTCTCTCTGTCAGTGACGTTTATAAAAAATCTGATTGTTAGATGCCAAAAATCATCATCAGCCCGCGGCAGTCCACTGCTGGACAATACCTTTCACATTACGCACTAAAAAGTATAAAAACCTAATTAACATTTCGTTCTGAAACCTACCCACATAAAGTTAAAAAAGAGGTTCAAATCTACAGCCCATTTCTTTAGGTACCTATTTAAAAAAACGTAGAAACTCTTGGTATAACTTTTTAATATGTTTTGTTTAAATATCAGTATAAAAATACCTTGGTGCTTAGAAAAGCATTTTTAATATTAAACTGGTATCGAACCACTAGTTAGTCAGTTAGTTAGCCCAGTTTATTTGTTTAACATATATTTTTTATAGTTTCTACAGGATTGTTTACCTTTATATAAGTACCTAAATAAATGGTGTATTACTTAAACCAAAAACTCACTCCTCAATTGTGGATATACATTTGAAATTATTTTAAGCAAATAATATTTTTAGGATAAGAGAAACTAAACAATGTTTAGATTACTTGTAATAGATAATTAAATATGTCCGTTATTTCTATAATGTATTTACAAAAGTAAATGTTTGTTTATGTGTAACCTAGAACCTTTATTAAACTATTGCTTAGTTTAATAATGTTTTAAATATTTGTCTTAGAATATTTAATAATATTAGTTTCAATGAATTAAAAACGCACAAAGTTTTGTATAGATTATATACAATAAATATTGATGGTTAGATAACGCTATTATGTACCCTTAGTGCGATTGTACACAACTCTCTCAAATAATACGCCAATTGAATTGAATTAATACGAGTATATAAGTATTTTGTAAAAGTTATTGTTTGTTAAGTACGAATATTACGCATTGTAAAACAGGGACACCGGTAATTCTGTCATCCTAACAGGTTGTTAGATAGCCACAGATACCCCCCTAAGCCAGTTGGGGAGTTTATGTCGGACTCCTACCGACTAAAACATAAACCATCACCACACCACAGGGACTGATGAGACGAGGTCTCAGGTTTGATCCCAGGTTTTACCACGGCACTCACCAATGACTTTTGGAGCTTTTCGAAGTTATCCGTTTATTTTTCATTACATACTTAAATACGTTGTTCCCAACAAGTATAAGCTGAAAAGTTTGTTTGTTAGGTTGAATGTGCTGATTGCATGCACAAATAGTCGGATTTGAAAATTTCTTTGAGTGTTAGATAGCCCATTTATTGAGAAAGTGTATTGGTTTTATAAGATCGCGCTATTACTCAAAGGAACATTATAAATGTCATCCATCATAGCCGGCAGATTTCCATACTATATTAGGGCAATGAAATATAACTCATATTACACAAAATTTATATTTTACTAACTTATCGAAAGATATCAAATATGGCGACATAAGAAGCTATTCCAGAACAATTCCAAAGATGGCTGGCCGCTGTTCGCTGATTGGTGGACTGCCAATATGGCGGCTTTTGCTACTGGCTATGCTGACGTCACTCCCGCTACAACACTTTTTTTTTTAAACTAGTAGTTTGCAGGCTTAAGATGGTGTGCTAATACTCCGTATTTCGTATAAAGTCACGGACGAAGTCAGGGCAGGTCGTATTGTAGTAAAATAGCTTTGAACATTTTACAAATATTTTTATTTCAATAATAGTTAACGTAAGAAATGTACCTACTTACATGTTTATTGTCGTTGGCAAGGTATGGACATTCCATGTGTGTATATAGAATGTATAGTATGTTAAAATATAAGAAAACACCTTGTTTTGCCAGTGTTATGTGTTAGTGCCACTATGTATATTGTAAATATAATTATGTACTGTATTCTTTCTTGTTTTATTATAGCCCCTATTATACGACTGACCAATCAATCAACCTATCGCAGTCCATGACTATACATACGCTTCTCCCAATATCCTCTATTTTTTTTTTTTTTTTTACTAGTAAAACAAACAGTTTTTATATTTCTATTTCGTTCCTTAATTGATGTCTGAAAACCATTTATACATTACAACTACAATATAGATACGAGGGTATGAGGTAAAAATAATAAAAATGATAAAAACTAAGACTTGTATTACATAATAAACAACAATTATAAGATCATTTTACAAATGCGTAAAGTATGATTACAACTACAAATGTATCACAAAATCTAACATTCATAATATTCACATGTACACGAGTCGTAGATTCTTCCAAATTTCAATTATTCACAATCACATATTATTAAATTAAAAACAAAACATTTAACTTTACAGGTACTCAGGCATTTTAATAAAAAATAATCATTAAAAAATCATTTGTAAAATCATTAAAATTAACGATAACATTTTCATTCCGTAGTCCGTATACAAATCGAAGCTTTCAAACTAAGTAGGTAACATAAAACAATTTTAAAATTACTTACAACGAATTTACAAACTGGTTTTCGTGGTCTGTCTGCTTCAAAAGCATTCAGCGTTACTACCGACGCAGAATTGGAATAGTCCATCATCATCATCGCATAACTTTGTAATCCTATATAATCACATAGCATTACAAAGTTATATTTGCAGTTGGTAGTGTGACATCATTTCAATTTATTGATCTGGGCCCGTAACTTAAACTCTTAAAATAGGTACATAATTGATCGACTGTCATAATACCAACTGTAAATATAACTTTGTAATGCTATGTATTTTTATGGGATAACAAAGTTATTTATGCAGTTGGTAGTAGACATGCCTTCAATTTATGACCTGTTTTAAGTTTATGGCAGGCTTGCAGTATGGTCATAATATATATACGGCAGAGTTGAATATTTAAGTCCTGGGCCCTAATAAATTATATTGAGAACATTATTACTGGACTAATTAATGTAATTCATACATGCAATGGTGATTTTTAAAACTAAAATATATACAATGTCTAAATAATTATTCTGGCTATGCTCAGCAACAATCACTGTATGCATGATCTATAATAGTTTGTGAGGTTGTAGGGTGTAACCTCAGAACATGCTGAACCGATTTTGAAAATACTTTCAACAATAGAAAATCACATTATTTATGAGTGTAGGTTAAATATAATTACTCTATCGGCGAGGGTCGACACTGGGAACGGGATCAGAAGTCCACGCGGGGGAAGCCGCGAGCAACAACTATATTTAATATATCTACTAATCATTGGTAAGTATCCACAGCTGAGAGTCAGCTGTCTCTTGAGGTAGTGTAATCAAATGCAATTGAAAGTAGTAAGAAATGCATTAAAGATAACAAGGACATCAGATTCTATCTAATACTCCTTAATATCTTAGTTTTTGCTATAAAATATGCATTGTTAGCCGCGGTAGCCTAGTGGTATGGGTAATGGACTGCTGAGACGAGGTCTCAGGTTCGATCCCAGGTTTACCATGGCAAATATCAATGACTTTTCGATAATTTTCGAAGTTATGTGTGTATTTATCGCAGGTTTATAAGTGCCCAGTTAATGGCAATAGTCTCGCCACCTATTACATTGGGACCTAAACATAAACTGGCGAAATGTGGGCGCTAGCTCCTCTGTATACCCCTTCGGGGATAAAGGCATGAGTTTATGTTATGTAATATGCATTGTAAAATAAATTCAGTTCTTAAAATAGGTCAAAATATCAGCAATTAAATAGTTATCATGATTAAGAAGGCATTACGTCACACTTTCTAAACGATTTAGTATAGAGCGTTTTCTTGCGACTAAAGAATTCGCGCGCGAATGTCATGTGATTCAATTCCGACAACAAATGTCACTCCCATACATTTTCAGAGCGATGACGAATGTAGATTCGAAACGAATACATTTTGGCTAGGATCCCTGGTTATTTAATTGAAATTAATTTTAAAGAACTGAATAGTTGTGAATTTGTTACTAAAGTGGACTCAGAGAATTTCAGAATCACAAATCTTTCACTTTAGCAAATAATTATATAAATATAAACTCGTTATTTTTTAAATACAAAATGTAGTTATCATCCCTATTCTTGTATTTCAATTAATTTCAGAAAAAGACGTGAGCGTTCCAAAACTATTATTAACTATTATTTCATAGCAAACAATAATATCAAATCGAACATGCGTGGGACTGGAAATTACAGTTGGACAAATGTGGATGTTTATAAATCTCTGCCTATCCCTTTGGGAGTTTATAGGCCTGAATATATGTATGTATTAATTATAAAAATATAATCGGTGGGTACTTTTTTAATTTTCTGATGAACCGAAATAAGGATGGGGTTTCCACAATCCATTTATTTTACGCTGCGTTGCCACGTTACTTGGCTTCATAGCCACGAAAACATTTTGACATGAAAAATATGTCTGCAGATCACGAATGAGCTTCTTTCCACTGTGCGTGGTCTACAAAATTGCGCATGCATCAGTAAAACTTCATACCGTGGAATGACAGCTTTAGCCGCACATACGTCATTTCCTTTACTACAGTAAAAGGCCCACATAATCTTAGCACAGTTTCTAAATATGATACATTCTCTGCTTACCGCCCCAGGCGGTTATAAAAACTTTATACATATCTATTTCTTAACGATAGATTGTACTCTTTAAAATGCCGATCGTTTTCATCTGAGTTGCTATTTCAAATATTTCCTGAATAAAAATATATGGCTAAGGAAACTTATTAGCAATTATTTCTATCTTCTGCCGAAGTACTCCTCCTAGAATGAACTCTGTAGTCACAACTGTTGCCCCTCGCTTTCTTAGGCTTGGCCAGAGACCTTGGTCTTTGGCCGATGACACGCAAATCCAGTTGGAACCGCCTTCTTTCCAAACGCCACCGGAACATTCCACTATCACTGAAAAATTAATAATTTATTAGTATAAGTATGTTGAAACATGAATGTGTAATGTTTTACTGTAGACCGACTGCGACCGCTGCACATTATCAACTGTAAATGTAACTTTGCAATGCTATGTATTTATATGGGATTACAAAGTTATTTATGCCGTTTAGTAGACATGCCTTCAATTTATGACCTGTTTTAAGTTTATGGTAGGCTTGCAGTATGGTCATATATACGGCAGAGTTGAATGTAGACCGAGTGCGACACGAGGGGACGAGGAAAAGAAAGAGCACGACTCGAGAGCAAGAGTGTTACCGCCATGAGCGCTAGTGGCGGACTGACCAAATCTGACGTCGATACAACCCTCTCGCTGCGCACATACGCAAGGCGGTACATCGGTTACGGTCAATCTATACCAAGACCTTTTGGTCGAACTATACCACGACCTTTTGGATTACGGTCAAACTTTACCAAGACCTTTGGGGTTACGGTCAAACTATACCAAGACCTTTAGGGTTACGGTCAAACTATACCAAGAGCTTTTGGGTTACGGTCAAACTATGCAAAGACCTTTGAGGATATCTTAGTTTTCTACTGTGCTAATACTGCAAAATATGTACTGCAAAATAAGTAATTGCCTAACTAAACTAAATGTTTGACCTTATATTATTTTTAGGTCCCAAAGGAAGTAAAAAGATATTGTAATGAAATTCAATCCCAATCGGAGGGGACGTAATAAGCCTTCCCGTAGAGCGAAACCTATGCTGGGGCCCTCTCCGTGAGTAGCGGCGCTGCCGTGAAACTAATTACTACACCACGATGGTTACTAAAAAATGCCGTCGATTCGACAGAAGTTCCAATTTAGAACTTTTTAAATTCCTCATATAATATTTATTAATATTCTTGGACAATCTACACAACGCCACCTAGACCCATGGTAAGCATAGCTTAACTAGCTTGTATTATGGGTTCTAGAATGTGGATAAACATACATATCTAGATTTTTTTTAATACGTACATATTACACATAGAAACACCCAGACCAATGCAAATATTCATATTCATGCACACAAATATTTGCACTGAGCGGGAATCGAACCCACACCTCCTGCGTAGCAGCGTTCACTACCACCACGCCACGGAGGTCGTCAAATTGCACTTGAACAGTTCGTTCTATTATTATTATGAATTGTTCATTTTTCGACAATAAAAGGTAGTCATCATTCCTATTTCGATTACTGAACGAATTTAAAAAAAAATACTAACATTTCATCTCTGATGCGTTGGGCTGCACGCTTGGTGTTGACGAAACGTTGTAGCCTTTCAGAAAGTTCCTTTTACCATTTAGAGTTCTTTCTAAACTAAACTGAAACCGTTTCTCCGCTGGCTCGTCTTTCATCAAATACAACCATGGATCTGAAAAAGGTATAAAATAGATAATAGGAGAAAAATCTCTAAAGGTCTAATGTAGATGTTGTTTGCATTTTTTTTTATACAACTTAGGTCGCAGACAAGCACGCAGCCCACCTGATGGTAAGTGGTTACCGTGACCTATGGGCGAGTGTAACACCAGAGGAATAACACTCGTGCCGCAACCCCTGTAAGAACAGAGACATTCGGTGTCGTCAGCGAAAAGATGTAGGATAAGCCTTTGGTTTTCCCACGGACAGTACAAAACCTCTCTAGTGAGCTCTGGCTACCCTACTCACCACCGAAAACACAACACAAGGTTATTAAACGGCGATATTCTGTAGGGTGGAGGTACTTCCCCAGTCGGACTGCTCGATTGGGATGGATATACCGTCGTCTCCTACCTCCTCTCATCGAGTTTGCTGTCTCTTGGTGTTGGTCTATCATTTTGTTACAGATCAATCAGAGAGTGAAACTAAGGACCCAAAGACGGCGTACGTTTTAGTCGGTTCGAGTCCGACATAGCCTCCCCAACCAGTTCTGGCGGGGGGAACCGTAAGGATTTTTCGCACTATAAAAAAAAAGATCAATCAGAAAGTAAAGAGAATATTATCTGTTTACTCTATGGTTTGTATGTAGGGAAACCGCGGTAGCCTAGTGGTATGGGTAATGGACTGCTGAGACGAGGTCAGGGTTTACCATAGCACACACCAATGACTTTACATAAACTGGCGAAATGTGGGTGGTAGCACCTCTGCCTACCCCTTCGGGGATATAGGCGTGAGTTTATGTTTGTTTGTCTATAGTTTGTGGTTAAATCTTGTGAATTTACGTTTCACGTTTACTGAGATTACTACCGATAATTTTGGTTTTCATTCAAAAATCTTTTTTTTAATAAGTCAATTTCTATCTAGTTCGCTTTTTTTTCAACTTTGTTTATTAGATATATTTCATGGCTCCACCAGAAAATTGCTCATTTTCATCAAAGTTATTTAAAAAAAAACTCGTACCTGAGTTTTTTTTTTATTTATGGCATGTCAATTTGACTTCACCTGATGTTAAGCTGAAGGTAAAGTCTCATGAAAAAGTGTCACCATTTTGATGTTTGACAAGTTGCGTCGTTTGACAAATCATAGTCGACTATGCGACGTCTAGTGGAATAAAAAAGCATTTCCTGTCCCATTAGCCTATCGAAGTTCACAGCTGGAAATAAGTGTATCCCAATAGCGAAACTCTTAGTGCTTCCACGCTGGCCAAACGGGTTGGTACAGGTTTTTAATGCGAGTTTTCCTTCTCTCGTAGTGATATCTAATCTTTAGATAAGATGGGGTGTGTCCGTATCTTGGGATAATACATATAGGTGATGATAATGTATTATTTCTGCGTCAGCACACAAATAAATGCAGAGATTCTGATAAATGACATCGGAAAATTTCTTAAGGAAATAAATAGAGGCAGAAAGTATACAAAAAACAGCTTTAGAATTAAAAACAGAATGTAATCATAAATCTCAGCGTAATCAGTGTACATAAATAAAAAATACCAATCAATATGATTTTGTAGTGGATTAAAAAATCAAGAATTCCTGAGAACATGCGTTACTTACCAACAATCATATGCGTATCTACGCAAGCTTGCACCCAACTGGGCCCCACGATGGGCTTCCCGAGTCCCACAGCACACAATAACTTGAAGGTACGTTTAATTTGCATCGTTAGAACGACACTGCAGTCCATCACATTAGTTACCACCACTGCTCCTGTAATATATATTGAAGTGTTAAATTAAATGAATAAGAATGGGGATATTTCTTAATTCAGAAGTTATCAGGGGGCCTAGCCAAAATGCATTCGTGCCGAATCTACATTCGTCATCGCTCTGAAAATGTATAGGAATGACATTTGTTATCGAAATGTCATGTGATCCAATTCCGAGAACAAATATCACTCCCATACATCTTCAGAGCGATGACGAATGTAGATTCGGAACGAATGCATTTTGGCTAGACCCCCAGCATCGGTTCACTATCGATGTATAGGTATAGGCACCTAAAATGTGTTCAAAACTAGCTTTATACGCGCAGTACGCATTTTTAGGTACACGGGGTGCAAGTGCAAACCAAAAGTTTGATGGTTGGTGCAAACATCAAATCAGCTCGGTCCTTGTTTCTCTCGGGCCTTAAGTCCGCGATCCATGCCGAGATAGAATAGAGGGTAGTATGAAATAATAAAATAAAATCGGCTATGAAGTCATTCGACAAACAAGTAAATCTCGTACCGATATAGCAAATTAGAGTTCCACGTAAAAACAATTTCATGACATACATACATAGGCTCACGCATGTAATACCCGAAGGGGTAGGCAAAGGTGTATTAAATACCCACATTTCGCCAACTATGATTTTTAGTCCCACGTAATAGGGGGCGAAACACTGCTGCAACGACAGCTCAGAAATTTTCTTAAAGCTTAATCTCCCTTCCCCTCTTCCCTCTACAGGGTCGGCAGCAAGAGTTTGACGTCCTTGGTGTTGCAAACGCCCATAAATCACGGTTAATATTTTCAATGAGATAGGCTTTGACATTAAATAGGTGGCTAGGATGGACTAAATGCTCGGGAACAATGGCGCATATTGATAGAGGTATTTGTCCAGCAGTGGACTGGGCAAAGTTAATTGATTGTATGAAATACTAACCTAATTTTTCCAATTTATGTTTAACCTCTTCACTGGGGAATGCTGTAAACAACACATGTTGAGTCTTCATAGTCCTAGCCGGTGTAGCTCTTAACGCCACATTACTTGTATTGCTAGTAACATTGGTAACAAAACTCCTAGTTTTTTTCGGACTAGGCACCTCACTATCATCTGCTAAAGACCTTTTCAAATTTTTAGGTGTCTCACCACTAGACGACGAAACATTATATACAGTACTCTGTTCATGAATACTCTTTTTTAATATAGATTTCGGAGCTTGCGTTATTTGACTATCTGTTTTATTGTCCTTTGCTTTCACTTGTCTTCTGCTCCTACGAATCTCAACTTCAGGTGAAGTAGATTCTTTTGGCGCTTCTCTTTTCCGAGTTGGTCGTTTTTTATTCTTATCAACTGGTACTTTTTCGTTGTTGTCAGGAGATGTGGATAGCTTTTCAGCTGCTTTATCAGGCACTTTTCTTCTATTTCTTGTACTTCTAGTGCTAATTTTGGCATCGGTAATAGATAGTGAACTGGCATCTGATTTGCTTTTTTCATTGTGACTTGTATTTACACTGTTTGGGGCTGGTGAAGTGTTCCTGCTTTTAGAGACTATTGAATCTTCTTTACTTTTACGAGATTGTGTCTGATCTTTATCTTTTGATTTTTTGCCTTTATTGGTATCTTTCTTTTTAGGCTTTTCAATTTTCACTTTAATTTTTTCTTTTGATTTATTACTTTTATCATTTTCATTTTTAATTTCTTTGGAATTTGTTTCAATTATGTTGTGTTCAGATTTACTTACACTATTATCCTCATCAGCTTTAGTATTGTTTTTAATTTCTTTCATACTCTTTGCTTTTCCATATGTTTTCAAACGTTTTACATTTTCTTTAATAATTTCCTCATCAATTTGATCTTCTTGTTCTGTCAAGAACCTTGCTTTAAGTATAGTAGGGGACACTTTTTTATCCATTTTTGCACTTTCCTGCATTTTCGCTGTAGGTTTTCGAACCCTCGTTATTATTCGTTCCGGCAACTTTTCGACATCAAACTTTTTAGTAAGATCTATTTTTGTAATCGCCTTGGGCTTTTTTCTCTTATGTACAAATGGAGTAGACATTTCCTCGGAATATTGTTCAGGTTCGGATTCGCTTGAAGACTCTATAATAAATGACTTACTAGGCTTTACCACGATGTTATCATGTATTTCTTGACTATTCGGTAGGTCACTATCTGTGAATATAAACGGTCGTATTTTTTTCGGTGTACATTCTACGTCTGATGACGAGTCACTGGGGAATTTCTTTAGCTTCTCGACTGGCAGTTCTACACCTATAACATCTCGCACTTCCTGACTAGATAAACCTGTAGCATATTTCTTCGCCATTTGTTCTCTGAATGATTTATTAGGACTTATCTCTCTATCAATGTTTGCAAACTTATCGCCAACCTTATAATCTTCCACTGAACATGGTACAATGTCATCGTCGGTAATGATAGGTGACTTTCTTCTAACTTTTGATTTAATGGGAGATGCTTTTAAGATTGGCGACCCCTCTCTTTGAGTGCATAGATCATCCAAAATGTCTTGAGTGTCGTTATAATAATTAGGATCGTCGTCAATACATTTAATTTCAGATTCCTGCATTTTGGGAATTATTTTGGGAATATCTTTACTTCTCACTTTCAATGGAGACTGCAATGGTATTTTAAATGGACTGATTATTTCATTAAAGGTTTTTTTTGTAGGCTCCAAATTATTTGGTATGATTTCTTCAATGATCTGCGTCGGTTGATCTTCGAAACTATCATTGTTGGCAGACTTTGTTTTTATATTTTCATCTATTGCTATGATTTGTGTCGGTTGATCTTCAAATCTTTCATTTACAGTAGATTTCGTTGGAATATTTTCATCTATTGCTATGATCTGTGTCAGTTGATCTTCAAAATTATCGTCGTTGGTAGGCTCTGTTGGAGCATTTGCATCTGTTACTATGGTCTGTGTATTCATCTCTTCATATTTTGGTTTCTCTACCTTATCTCGATTCACATTCAATATTTGTAAAGGCTTATCGTCGATCTTCGCAACCTTAGCATTTATTTCAATAGTGTCATCTTCACAATCTGTCACATCTTCGTCTTTATTATCTTTATTTTCTAATATCTTTTGAGCGGGAATTATGGCGTCATCTTCACAGTCTGTTGAACTATCAGACTGAATTCTAATAACTCTTTTAGCAGCCTTTATAGGCACTTTTTCAATACTTTTTCTATGTTCTGTCAAATCCTTTGTCACGGGCAGTTCAGGTATTTTCTGTGTAGCCATAAATTCGATATCTTCGCAATCGGTTGAACTGTCAGAATTAATTCTGTTATTTCTTTTTGAAGCTGTAGGCTGAATGGTTACTACTTTTGGTGGAGTTTTTCGTATATGTAATTCTTCAACTATTTGTGTAGGAACGATATCTTCGGAATCTATTAAATTATCAGCTTCTTTTTGTATAACTTTCGGAGATGGTTTTAGGCGCTCTATCTCAGCCTTCGGCGACTCTTGTGGCAATAATGGTTGAGAATTAAAATCTTCCAAGCATCCATCATCAATTTCGTCGAACAATAATTCTTCCTCGGACTTATTCAAATGTTTTTCTGTCTTCGAGGAAATATCTTTACCCAATTCGCTTTTGCTATCTATAGTTTCATCTTTCTTCCACACAAATGGTTGCGTTTCGGCATTAAATATACTTAAATCGTTTTCTTTATTTGCTGCATAGATATCAAATTGCATTCCTGGTATACCATCAATTTTACGAACTTGGGGTAAATGTTCTGCAGTAGGTAGTTGTGTATCTAACGTATGTATGGAAGGTGAAATTCCATGTCCCGGCGGAGCTTGAGTATCTGCCATATATATTGAATCAGTGACATCATTGTCAGTAGGATTTGCTAGGGGATAGGGTGCTTGTGTATTCATTTCATGTATATTATCGATACTCTTGTCGTCTTTGGAAAGTTTTAATGATTTCTCTAAACCAGTGTTGCCACTTTTAACAGAATTTTTTTTGGATGAAATGGGGGTAGTATCTTGTTTTGGTGAGCTTATAGAATGTATAGATAATGTTTTGCCGAAGGGTTTAATGAATTGTCCGCTGGACAATCTGGTTTTTTCGGTAGAGGTTTGTGCTGGAGTTAAGAAGGAATCATCCTGTGGAACAGAAAAGGGAATTCAATATTTATTTTATAAAAAAATATACATATCGTCGTTTAAATTAGAACACCAGGTAAGTAAGAAAAGATGTAGCGCATGAGCGAATATATGCATTTATCAATATCGTCGCTTATGCGCTACACTTTTTTCTTTCTTATAAATAAATGCAAGCACACATTGTGTAGGTGTATGTCCTTTTGCAATATTTCTGTAAAGGTATTTTTAAGTTAATCATCAATAATCATATTTAATGTCAGGTTAGTTATAAGATAGTCAGTTATAAGGTAGACAGTAGTTGATAACTATTTCAATTGTTCAAAAAATTGACACAAATATCATTTGTTTCATTTATTTCATTAATATTTAAAAATAGCAACTTTGCTATGGAAATAGATACATACCCTGTCACTAACATCTGGGGACTCAGGAATCACGGTTGTTATAGCTTTATTTATTTTCGACCCATATCGGCATGGGACGGGTGTCTCAGGAATATCAATAGCTTGTGTCATAGGCAACTCATCATCTTCTTCCAACAGTCTAAATATACCAAATATGTCACCAAATTGTACTGTGTCACCATTCTTTAATGGATGAGGTATGTATGGCAGCAACACTTTCTGTGAGGAATATGAAAAATATGTTGGTAATTTTTCTTAATGGAGTGAGATAGGCCTATGTCCAGAGGTAGAAGGCCCTAGGCTAATTGATTGTTGTTTACCAAATGTTGTTAATTGCATCATCGAAAAGCTACCTTTTTCAGGCTGCGCAATAGTATTAATTCATTTTATAATATTTTTAATATTATAATATAATATAATATTTGAATTCAATTACAAATAGGTACATAGAAAGTAGTTGTAATTAAATTCAAATTAATCATACCTATTTTAGAGTATAGATAAAAATATCTGAAATGAATATTTTTTTTTGTAAATATATAGATAGGCTATATGTATGTGCACTGACAAGGATCGAATCCTGTGACTTCCGACAGCTGTCAGCAGTATTAAAAAAAAAAAACTTAAAAAGGACTTACATTTTGTAATTTTGTTTTGTTGGCGGAGTCCAAATCCATCAGCATATACTCTTTACTATTCAAAACATTTATCACAGCATGTTGTCTAGACACAGACTGTAAAAAAAATATGATATAATTCATCAGATCATAATCAATCACAATTTAAAAAATGACATAGAAATAGTTATTATAAATATTGGGCAAAACAATTTACAAGAAAATCACATTTGTTACATGGGAGCCCCCTTACATATTTAGCAATAGATTTTACCCTTTGGCTACAGATACAGGTCTCTTTTTTTTTATCGTGCGCGAAATCCCCACGGATACCACCTCCACCAAAACCGATGGAGGTGATTATGTTGGACTCGAACCGACCAAAACGCACGCCATCCATGGGTCCTTGATTGCCGGAGGTGAGATTATACAAGACATATCTCTCGCACCCGGCAGACCCGAGGCTACCAATACAGATCTCTAAAAATTTTGAATCTATGGTACATAAGTGATCTGTACAGTTTTTATAAACTCTTATCTCATCTATCTGTCTCTAAACTTACATTCAAATTCAATACAATGTTGCATGTTTGAGGATCTCTTCCTATTTTGTTTGGCCCTCGAAGCACTGGATGTTTTGCTCCACATATCCCCAAAAATCCAATCTGAAACAATTATAAATAAAAACTGTCAGAATGCCAAATTATCAAAGCTTATAAGCCTCGGTAGCTTAGTGGTTTACAAGTTGGCCTTTCAATATCAAGAGGTTCCGGGGTTGAACCCACTACCGACATGAACCCACTCCTTACAAAAGCCATTGAGGGGTTTTAAAGGGAATATTAGTAATTTCAGTTGCTAATATTCCTATTAAAAAAATTTAATTATACCTATGATACAGCATAAACTTCAGACTCAGCGTTGAAGGGCTTAGATAAGTGCCTCGATTCTACTATTTGTCAACTATTGTCAAGAAATTAACAATTACAAGTTATGAACAATTACATGAGACTTTATTAAGGCGTAAATCGCAATATTGACTTGATCTTAAATTCAGTCAGTCAGTCAGTCAATAGAAGTCGGGAAATGTAAAAGAATTGCACAGTATGTATTTAACTCTTGAAAGAAACATTGTAATTAAGCCAAACATGAACTAACCTGTTCTGGACATACTCTTTCGGTATGCGTTTCATAGAGTTCTTGTGTACACTCCAATCTTTGGGTGCACTCCATTTTTGTACTAATACATAGCAAACTAATCAAATGAACACTATGCCGATCATATAAATAGCTCAACTACACAAACTTTTCGCGCTTGAACTTGTTTACACCGCTTGCTTTGGAGTTTGAGTTTGTTTGAACTTTTGATTGACTGACACTAATGACAGCCTTTTGCCATTTCTACCATATTTCCACAGAGCCACAGAGGCCTATACCATGCCTATACCATTTCTTATTTCCCCGTTAGACTGACATCTGACACATGACAGATAACTGACATTACACTAACCCTGCGATACCGTGTACTACCTCGAACAAATCTTGACTTGAGTTAACTCGAATTGAATTGAATTGCCATAGCTCTGTGCTCAAGTAAATTCCTATAAACAGTCACATTCGGTTAAGTTTGTCAACAAATCAGTAATGAGAATACTCACGCTAGAGAAAAACAAGTAGAAATACTATATACCGTTCGTTAAGGAAGTTGCTGTCGCTAAACTCACACATACAATCTGTTAATAATACATTACACGACTAGTACATAATTTTGAAATTTTGAGAATGTGTTTTAAACTTCTCTTCATGTATATTTTTCCCCACGAAAAAAAAAAACATTAATTTAAGGTACTCAAATTCATCTTTTAGTGTTGTAAAATCCTTCCAAAACGTTACGTTACGTAATCTGAGAGCGTGAGACGTCAATTATTGTGATACCTAACGACTACGGTGTACATTTTTGTGAATGAAATATATGTACAAGTACAATACACCTATACATGCTTGTAGGAACACTTAGGTGAGTAGTGTTGCGGTTAAATGATTGACCACACACTGTAAATAAAGAGTACAGTAATATATAGGTAGGAGACTGTAAATCAAATGTTTTAGTACTAATGTATAGTACAATATTTAGTAACCTATGTATTATCTATAACGCTATATTAACTTATCTAACAGTACAATTGCCTTGTACCCGATGCGAAAGTGCCCATCACACTGGCCGCAATGTCTCTTTGGATGGTAATAGCCATGTAATAATATTGTAAATAATTAATTTTACCCCTTTCCTTTCTGAAGGTACCCCACAGAACACTTATATGAAGTACCCCGAACATTTGACAAAGTGTCTGTAATCATATTCGACCGAAGCAATGATTGCCATTGCAACAACTGAACAACTCCACTTTATTCATTACTCCATGTGTATAATATAACCCATACTCGCTCGAGTACATGTACAGAAGTCAGATTCACACTTCACATTCACAGAATTCACAGATTTCTATAATGTAGCAAGCTTTTTCAAGGAAGTTAGATTTACCGAGTTATGTGCAATGAGTTAACTCGGGTAACTCGGCATGGACATAAATTAATATTCTCGAGTTTGCGTATTGTTACATCCCTACCCCAAAAAAAGAACAATGGCTGCCGTATCTCAATAATTATTATCAATCTTTCTGTATTATTAATAATTGGGTGCTACTGTGCTATTAAACATATGTATGAAGCTATAAATTTATACCCATTAGGTTTACGGTTCAATGAGAATAAAATAGAGCTATCTTACTATAAGCTTGAACGTGCGGCATAGAACATAACATTGTGTACATACATATTTATCATTCGTTCGACAAGTAAGGTTAAAAAAATAATTTCCATAATTTTATTTTGCGTTTACATATTCTATTTTCACGTTTTCCATGGCTTCTCAAAAAGATGAAGTGTCGGAATTGGGTGAAACTGAAGATATACCGAGTGATTTCTTCGATGATTTTACTAAGGACGAATTTATGGAAGGTTTAAGTGTTGTGGACGAAGTTTGGGAGGATGTCAATACATCTTCCAGCCAGGTACATGACTCGCAGATTCGCATCCAGGAGAAAGTCGACAGTGTAAAAGACCTTCGAGAGCTGATTGGAGACAATGGCGACGATGACGAAATCAAACAGAATGCAAAAAATAGACGGAAAGATAGAAGGCCCGATATCAGTAAATACAGGTGGCGGAAACCCTCGTCGGCAGAATCAAACCCTGACAATTTCATCAAACCTGGCAGCCGACGTGATCTAAGCAAAACAAATCAAGCCATCAAGAAGGACAAAGAAGTTAAGGTGCAACAATTTCTAGCAAAAAGTTTGGAGTCGCAAGACGAACTTCGGCCACCTGGCACTGAGCTGGATGATTACTATGAACATGAAAATAGAAAGAACAACATTCCAGGCAGAGATTCAAATCCCAGAGAAAAAATAAAGTATTCGAAAGAGCGCACATCATCACCCCAACGACCAAGGCGTAGTCCTCGGCAGCGACATAGTCCCCGCCCAAGACGATCGCGATCTCCTCGTAACCGGATCAGTCCTCATGCATGGAACAGTCCTCGTGGTCGGAACAGCCCTCGTGGTCGGAACAGCTCTCGTGGTCGGAACAGCCCTCGTGGTCGGAACAGCCCTCGTGGTCGGAACAGCCCTCGTGGAAGCCCACATCGCTCCATTCCTTGGTCTGGCCAAGGCAATAGGTTTCCAAGGAGACAGCATAGTCCACTCAGGCGGAGTCCAGTCAGGAATCTTCCACGTAGATTCAGCCCTGGACGTCGTAGCCCACGAAGACCGCTCCATCGATCAAGATCACCTCGCAGAAGAGCTCCATTAAGAAGATCAAGATCACGGTCAAGGTCCAGATCACAGCATTCTCGTAGTGACAATTTTCTATATCCCAATAATCCTGTTGGGTTACCTGACTTTAATTTAGGAAACCCATCATATCAGCAAGAGTCGATACCTCAGTATGGGCCTCCAGTGCATTCTGAGTTCCCTGGAAATGTTCCAGGGTTCTATCCACAGGCTCCAGCATATGATAGTGGTTTCACAGCTGATCCGTATGCATATGGGGTACCACAGGGTGTTATGCCTGGAACTGCTATAATGCCGATTGTAAATCCAGCTTCAGCTGCACCCCCTATGGTCCCAGCTCCAAATGCACCTACAGCAGACAAATCAACACCTTTTGATGCCTTGGCACAAGTAAATACATTTTTAAAAATACATATTGCTATATTTTTTTTGTTAACTGAATTACAAAATCATACTACATGTTTCAGTTAGTGGCCGAGGGGAAAATTTCTCAAGAGGATTATCTTAAACTCACTCCACATAAAGGTATGAAGACTTGAGTTGGAGTGAACTATGTATGTGTAATAGGTTTATTACAATATTATAAATAATTTATTTAATGAAATTACAGGTGCAACTGTTATGGACCCAAAGACTAAGTCAATGGGTAGGTATCTATTTGTTACTTTAATGTTTCATCTGATGTGTTTATAAAAAAAGAAATATCATTAAGCTTATGCACTGTTTAAAAATCATACTAGCTAAATGGATTCAGTTATATATATTTTAACGGAATTTGTAAATTGACTTGATTAAAGAAAATTTGAGCCGAAGTCACTTGTGAGTGTTGTGAAATTATTGCAATCTCCACCAGTGCAGTTCAATGAAAATGTTGCTAATTTTGTTTTCGCAGTGGTATCTCGGTGCCAGCAAGCGTTAGCCACGCTGAAAGAAAAATTGCTCCTGCCTAATCGTTTGATTATTAACAACCAGAAGATCGGAGCTGAGGATAAATGCATAGGACCTAAATATTGTTCGCCGTTGAAGAGACTAGCAGTAACAGAATTAAACTTCACTAAGGGCTCGGTGACTTCAGCACAGCAAACCAAACAGCTCGTCGAGAGTATCGTCTCTACTCTTGGACTAGATAAAGTGATCTCTAAATATAAAAAAAGTCTTCCCAAGAATATGAAGGATGCAGTAATACAAACAACAAAATCTTCTTGTGAGGTCTGCGAGATTCGTGAGTCTACTAAGTATCATGACGTCAGCACTTCTACGGAGCCCGAGTATTTTACATCTACAGTACATACGCAAGTTGTGGAGCAAGATTTGTTCAGTTCGAAGTCAATTTTCAACCCGAGTGGCAGTGTTGGGGAAGGAGCAGCAATGTCCATTTCACACATGACTCCAGCACAGTTGGTGTCACAGTTGGCGGCCCGCGCGAAGACTTTGAAGCAGCCACAGGAGCCTCCACCATCAAACCAGTTCTCTAGAAGACCACCACCAAATTTCGACTATGACCACAGGGGTGGTCAATATCGCCACCCCTACAATAACTATCGTTATTAGATATTAGCTTCTCTTTGGTTAAGGTATTTTTATGTAAAACGTTATACACAATGTAGTCACAATGGATTTTTGTTTTGTGAATAAACAGGAAATTTTAACTTGACGTTGCATTTGTATTTAATTCTTTATTTTTTTGAACTATTTTATTGTTCTGGAGAATATAAACTTAATATTTATATCACCGCGGTAATCGTTTTTGTCACAATTTAGCCGTTAAAATATTAATTTAATATTTACCATCTTACATCTTATGTTTATTTTGGTATTGAATAGTATAGTAATAATAGTAATAATATTTTATTTTAATATTTAAAAAATATAACTAATTAAGGCAACGTGGCGCGCTGTCTTTTGTAAGTCCCATCCAGTGGCACTCCTACATACACAAAACTTATCCAGTGATATGAAAAAACGAGACAGGCAGCATGGATTCTCCACAACGACGGGAGCGGGACATGAAGCAGATCAAAAGCAGTTTCAAGATGGTTTCCCTGGAGGTCGCTGTTTGACACTGCACAAGTATGCATGCACAGGAAATAATTAAGTGTTTTAGTTTAATTTTTTACTGTATTTACTCCGACATGAAACTTCTGGCTAAAATAATGTAGGGGATGACACTGTCTCCTGCAATACAGTTTTAACTATCGCAGGAGTCAGGGCATCCCTAAATAATTGCACACCAGTTTTATGTCAATAAAGTATTATTATTATTGTAAAATATTTGTTTCATAAAGAAATGAATATTTAATAATAATAAATTAGAACTTTAATGTATTTTTTATTTTATATTTTATCTTCAAGTAATTACTGTAAATGTTGAATTGTTTTGAGTAATAGCTTTAAGATCTAAATAAAGTGGCAAGTTGGTGTGTTGTAATATGATCAGCGTGTCTGCTTACTGGAGAACACCAGGGCAGAGGTGTTTGCTAGTAACGGCTGACACAGGCAGAAGCAATATGCAGCGATGGAAGACATTGATGAAGAAAGAAAATATTAGTTACTAGACACCTCAAATTGGATTCCAACTGGAATGACTAGCCACGTACCCTTACAACCGACGACACTATCATAAACACAGCCGTAAGAAACTCGATTTAAGGGTGCTTTCAAATAAGACGGTTGGTGCTGGACTGGTAATGTGACAGCAGTCAGGCCAATGTAAGTATATGGTGGGTACTTTTTTTTTTTATTTATGGCACGTCAATTTGACTTCACCTCGCCTGATGTTAAACTGAAGGCAAAGTCTCATGAAAGACGGTCACCATTGCAAACACGTTCAGTGCTACAATGGTGGCGCTCAGCTTGACGGCCTCATCAGATGCTTTTTCACGCCCCGCTTAAAGGACCCGGGACTGTAGGAAGAAGGAAACACGTGCGCCGGTAAGGAATTCCAGGTATAGTATGACGGGTTGTTTTTCAACTCCACCTCATGGCGCAAGTTTTGCATGATAATTTATTCAATCCACCCTAACTCGTCGAAGCACGCCAGCAAAGCAGCTATTCACGTTGCTGGTGTTTTCTCGAAGCGTAGTTGGGTTTTTGAAGTACTTAGCACTGTAGGTATCTGGCGGCCGCAGGCCATTGTAAAGCCATATTTGCAGCTATTTCTTCACACATGCAGACTCTGCAGAGATGGGTGTTGGATACCATGCTCTGTGATGGCACTCGGACGGACGGATGTCGCTATACGCTGCCACTTGGACACAGGCACAGGGAGTGCTTTCCTGGTTTTTCTGCACTCTTGTGTTGGTACTTACCGTAAAACGGGGTGTATAGATATAAAATGGTCAATGGAATAGGTATTTCAAATAATTTCTTTTATAAAATTTTAACTAAGCACATCACCAGATATTTCGTGATTCTCTTATTACAATGAACTAGTCCAAATTTTCTCATAGAATACTTATAACTAAAAATTTAACTGACCATTTTATTTCTATTCATCTTTCATCTTTATTGACCCCGTGCTATTAATTTTTTCACTACGGTGCGTAGGTATCGTGCCACTGGTGGAACAAGTTAGTGGCACGACGAGGATAACGGGTATGCAAAGGGGATTTGTATTATGGGCTCAAGTCCAATCACTACCATATCAGACCCTCTTCGGGTAAGCTCAACCTATCATCTTGTTTATTTGTTTTAATATATATATGTATAAGTATGTAATATATTACATTGTGCTTGTTCTATTTTTCCTTTCTTTTCCTCTTTTCGTATAATGTTCAATATTTGTATAACACATCTTGTATTACGCCTGGCCTGTCATGTTAACTACACCACATTTATTGTTCTATCACTTTACTGTCCTTCCTAAGGTTGCGTGGAAGATATTGCTTCTAGCGATAGGCCGCCCATTGTACATACAATTATACATACAGTTTTGTACATACGTACAATACATACATACATACATAAAATCACGCCTGTTTCCTCGGTATGTTTCGTAATTATTGTAATTTTATGTTATTTAATGTACAATAAAGAGTTATCTATCTATCTTATCTGCATCATTGCTTCGTAAGCCGCTGTGGATCCACTGCAAGGTTAAAATGCAACGGCATCCTGATCCAATGTCTAATTAGAAAGCGCCCTAAGACTCATTTATAGATAATAGATGAGGTCCAAACTAAGGTCGTACGGGCACGTAGCTAAATGATTTCGAACATAAAATCTTGTGCAAAATATTTTGTATTAAATATCAATATCTCTAAAAAATCAGATTTTTAAACGGTTTTATTTAGCTCACCCCGTTTGTTTTATTATTTATTCTTGGGTCAAATTTAGTAATTCGAATTTCACCCTCTTCCTGTCAACCGATTAATCTGAAATTTTGTATACACTTTGGATTTTGGTGACAATACAATTATGTTTATTCATTATCATTATAAATCCAAGATGGCCGCCGCTACAAAATGGCGGATAATTTATGTTTTATCAATGCCATCAATATGGGTATCAAATGAAAGGGCTCAACAAGCAGAATACAATATACTATAAAAAATTGAAATCCAAGATGGCGGCCGCTACAAAATGGCGGATAACGTAGGTTTTATCAATCTCATCAATATGGGTATCAAATGAAAGTGCTCAACCAGTAGAATACAATGTAAAAAAATAAAAATAAAAAAAAAATAAAAACTAGAAAATAAAAATAGGTAAAAAAACTTTTTAAGTTAAACGGTTTTATGTTAAACATACATTGCAATGTTTAAGATAAATGTACTAAAAACTAAAAAATAATAAAATAGATACAGTCGTGGGAATTATAAACATATGCATAGACTAGACTAAAATAAAACCGTGGGGCACGTCAATTGTCTACAAATTATCGACTTAATGTGCGATAGAAGAATCGTTTAATTCGTCGTTAGGTAGTTGGCCCGCAGACGGTGAGGAAATTACTTACTATTTTCTGACGTGCCCCACGGTTTTATTTTAGTCTAGTCTATGCATATGTTTATAATTCCCACGACTGTATCTATTTTATTATTTTTTAGTTTTTAGTACATTTATCTTAAACATTGCAATGTATGTTTAACATAAAACCGTTTAACTTAAAAAGTTTTTTTACCTATTTTTTACTACATGTTTGTAAAACACTTGGAAGACAGGTTCCTCTAGAATAATAAAAGATTGCTTTATATTGAACATTGTAATACATAAATATAACTTAAACCAATATGTTTTCGGGCATTATGTTCATAAATAACTACAATACTTACACAACTTTTGATTTGGCACAGGTAGACGAGTGAAAGTCCTGCTTAGATCAGATTGCGTCGGGTTTGTAGATCATTCTTTGTGTCGCACAGCGTAAGTCAATAGTGAGAATAGTACAAACCGAATTTGTGGTTTAAAAAAATATATAAGCGGTTTTAACTGCTCTATAGAGATACCAAACTGTCACTCCGATAGAATCCAACATAACCGAAGCAAGCTAGACAATTTTCACTCTCACTACGTGTCAAATCATAAGCCGAACAGAGTGTCCAGTCCAAGTGTTTTTCATATTCGCCGGTGATGAATAAACAGTAAATGTTTGATAAGTTTACCACCAGCTGACGGTAATTAAATGTCATACAACCACCGTTTACGAGTCACCAGTGAATGTGTGAAAAAGCTGGCACTATACTTTGTAAAATATAGCTTGGGTCCTATGACAGATGTCAAAATGACGTTCATAGGGATGTCCGAAATTCGATGAAAATATCGATACTACCAGCTATTATTGATGCATGTTACATATAATTAGGTTTAATTTAATTGTATGTGTGTAATTAATTGTAATGAGAACGGAATATACGTAGCATACAAGGCGTCGGCACTCGTACTGATGAGAATGAGTGAAGTGGATCAGTGGAAGTTCATATCAAACAAGATGTAGGCGCGTGTATCTTATGCCTATATCATGGCCCAAGAGCCAAACGCGGCGTGTCTTCTTACAAAATCCAAAAACAGGTTCAGGGAGTTGATGGATTGAATGTAGGATTTTATTTACTCAATATTATTTAGGATCAAGTATATTGAAATATAAATAGTATTATGATATTAAAATACCTAAGCAATAAGATTAAATTCTAAATATTTTTTTCTTATATTAATTTCAATTTTAAATTAAGCTTTATTCAAAATATGGATAGTTCATAGTATGTGGTCACAATGATTCATCGCCCATCACTAATTAGCTCGGTATGCCCATAAAGTATGATATTGACAGCTACTACATTCAATGATAGAAAATTCAAGACTTCATGTGCGCGATTTCACTGACAGCTGTCATAGGACCCAAGCTACATTTTACAAAGTATAGGCACTCTGATTTATTATGATTACCTAAATATTTTCAACCATCCAAAAAGTCGTCTAGCCATTTCTCAAGATCCTCTGGAGATTCAATAACTGGATTTTTCTTCGTGTCTACTGGCGACTGGGAAGCTGGAATAGAGAGAAAGAAATATTAATAAATATCTGATATACGTACCTATAGTTTTTTTATTGAACCTTTGACCTTTGACGATAAAATAATGACCTTTTTTATTTTATGTCATTTTAGTATACAATGACACTTGTATGAGAAAGCAGACATATTATTCATCAAAATAGGTTCCGTCGTTTATTATATCTAGTGCAAGTTGTTTTCCTTACACTCACTATTATTCTATGCATAAAAATGTTTCACGAGTTGGACGCCAGATGGCGCTAATTCAATGTCATACAAATCAGGGGGCCTAGCCAAAATGCATTTTTTTATACCACTTGGTGGCAGACTAGCGCACTGCGCACCAGATGGCAAGCGGTCACCGTTGTGACGCCTCTGGTGTGCAACACCAGAGGCGTCACAAACGTGCTACCTACCCTTGCTCCGAAGCTACATTCGCCATTCGCTCTGAAAATGTATGGAAGTGATATTTGTTGTCGAAATGTCATGTGATTCAATTCCGACAGCAAATGTCACTGTCATACATTTTCAGAGCGACGACTAGCTAGTAGCTTCGGAACGAATGCATTTTGGCTAGGGTTGTTTAATAGCCACGGGTGATGATTGTTCTGAAGAGATTTATTTCATACAACCACTTTTGAAAGGATTTGGACTCGTGGTTATCACACCAGTGTGATACCCTGTTCGTAAAACACCCTTTTCGTAAAATACCGTGTTCGTAAAACACCCTTTTTGTAAAATACCCTGTTCGTAAAATACTCTATTCGTAATAGGTAAGGCGTTACTACTAGAACTAGATAAGTAACTAAACAAATGGACTATAAATTATTACCTGCAGGGACATCTTTAGTTTCTGAAGCAGCAGCCACTATATTTCCAAATGTAACTGGGATATTAGTTTCAGCTATATCAACAGTCCTATTTACTAGTGGAGTCTCCTTAACATCACATTGGGGTGAAATAATTTTGCTGTTTGTTCCAACATGTGATGGTTCAGATCTTGTAGCCTTCTCATTGTTCCTAAATATAAAGTCATCATCTACAATGTCATCCAATTCTTTTTCTTTAGTTTTCATACTATACTCTGGTTCTTGAGTCACTGCTGTAGTTAATTTTTTTATTGTTTTATTACTGTAAGAAACAGGATCACTTGTTACATGCACAGTATTCTCATTAGCTATGGTTCTCACTATATCACTCTTTACATTTTCAATATTTGTTTCCATATCTTTATTATATTTTCCTGTATCTTCTTCAGTTTCATTATTCATATTATCATCTCGGAGACTATTGAGTATTTTATCTTGAACTTCACTCTCATATGATTTTTCATTGAAATATTTTTGTTTGAACCTTGTACCTCTACTATTCATGGTTAATATATCATTTTCACTGAACTCACTCTGTTCTATAGAATTTCTTTCGTAAAATGGTATAGTACAAAGAGCTATGTTCAAGTCTTCCATATTGATTTCAAAGTATTTATCGTATAGCGATGGGCCAGTATTCATATCCCAGGATCTTTCATGTTTAAACTGGAAATGTCCACCTGCCGATAAGGGCGCTTCAATGAGTTTCTGTAACATTAATAAGGTATTTATTTAGTACGAGATATTTGTTTTCGTTTTCGTAGGTCTAAGGAACCCGATCAACAATCATTAATCGCAGCTGGTGCTCTGCAACAACAATGGATGGAACTTTAATGTAAGTTGACTTTTAGGGTTGGAAGGTCAGATAGTAGTTGTTCACAGTAAAGTCAATGTTCCAATGAAAAACAATAAGCAGTCCTCAGGAATGCAAACATTGGACACAAAATCGCTATGACGAGATTTATTTTTATTATGCTTTTTCAATATTTACTAATCAAATAAAAAGTGAGTGAAGTTTTGTGGAAAAAGTTAGCAAGGAGAGAATGAAGATTTTGAGGCAATGGCTATGGGTTTAACTGTAGACCCATAGCCATAGGGCTCATTAGTTGCCGAATAATCCCCTTCTTCAGTAGTAGCTGTAGGTACATTCACCTGGCTGGGAATTTACTCTGCTATTAATCATTTAGTTATTAAATCCCTCTCCTCCTCCCCTCTATAGGGTCAGCAGTACAAGTGGCATGCCCTTGGGTTACAAATGTACGCACCACTTTCCATCAGGTGAGCCATGCACTTGTCTGCTACCTAAGTTGTATAAAAAAAATATTATTCCTTTTATTCCTTAAACAAAATTATTATTTATATTTTTCAATCATGCATTTATAAAAAAATCATATTCAATAATATAAAAAATATAGTCGACTGGCATCAAGTACAGAGACCAAAGTACCGGTGGCTAAGGCTCCAGGAAGAGCAACCTCTTCACATTGTAATTATTATCATTAGATATCACTTACTTCATAATCAGCGCCTAAGTTTTCCTGTTCATCAATTTCATCATAAGTTTCAATTGGCATCTCGTATTTAGCCCAGTTACTTTGTATTTCTTTCTTCTTATATTTGCTGTTTTCTTCTTCAGTTATTTTGAGAATTTCATCTGTTTCCCTTTTCAAATTCTTATAGAACTCTGGAGGTGGGCTTTCATATACTGGTGGCTTTTGTGGGACTGTAACTTTTTAAAATGGAAATATCAGTATAATTATAATATAAATAATAAATAAATGTTTATTGCAAAGCTTCAGAAACAGCACCCACAAAATATTAATATTTATGGCACATCCATAAAGGTCAGTATTACATTCTTTACAAACACACACATTATCAGTTGTACACCTTAAGATTCATATGGTGTCTTATACAATGGTTATAACAGTCCATGGCATATTCCAATGAGTCTTATAACTTATAAATTTCAGTTGAACCTAAACTGAAAAAAAAACCGCGGTAGTCTAGTGGTATGGGTATGCTGAGACAAGGCCTCGGGTTCGATCCCAGGTTTACCTTGGCACACACCAATGACTTTTGATGCTTTTCGAAGTTATGTGTGTATTTATAGCAGGTTTATAAGTGCCCAGTTAATGGCAATAGGCTCACCACCTGTTACATTGGGGCCTAAACATAAACTGGTGAAATGTGGGTGCTAGCACCTCTGCCTACCCTTTCGGGGACACAGGCGTGAATTTATGTTATGTTATTCCAGCTGAATTATGACTGATTTCTTAATGACCATTTAAAAAATATGAAATTCAGTCAGTTTAAAGCAGTCTAATAAGTAATGAATTTTATTAATTGATCATTGTTTGTTATATTGCAGGCAGTAACAATAAAACATAATTAGGAGAGCTCTAATATTATTAGTTTTAGGTAGGTGCACAGCAGCGGCATTTATTTGAGGAAGCCTAATACATATAAAAAGGATGGCGCTATGATGAGATCGAAATGTTACAATTTTCA
The DNA here is from genome assembly GCA_963691645.1 of Pelosia muscerda. Lineage (NCBI taxonomy): Eukaryota > Metazoa > Arthropoda > Insecta > Lepidoptera > Erebidae > Pelosia > Pelosia muscerda. Next base: position 14,215,679 of record OY829109.1, on the reverse strand, counting down.
TAGTTACCGTTAGGGACAGTCTTATCCTCTACAGGTTTTTCTGGCTTAGTATCTGTTTTGACTTGCTGCTGTTGTCGTTGCCGAGGTTTTCTCTGTTCCTTCGCGTTTTTCTTATCACTGGAAATATTACTGCTACGTTAGCAATCTGAATGTATGAATGTATGCATCCTATGATAGATAGACATGTGATATACTCACTTTTTCTTAGAATCGCTAGGCATTTTAATAAATTGATATAACAAATACCAAAATAACTAACAGCTGGCCGGTACGGTTCACGCACGCTCCTCAAATTGGAAGTTTGACGTTTGTTATCAAAAATGACAGATGACAGATTATATTGTATTGACAGATGCGTTTCGTAACCATGTAAAACCTTTGCGAAATTGCAGCGAATTTGCTTGCAAAAGAAGCCATTCAAAGAAGAAGAGTAATAATGAAAAATTAAAAATAGCCTTTCCGTTAATTATAATGCTTAGGTGCAGTTGGTAGATTCTATTGATAATATTTAAAATATTATATAAAAATAAATCGCTAAAGTTGTTAAGGCATTTTTTTTATTTATGTCATGTCAATTTGACTTCACCTCGCCTGATGGTAAGTTGAAGGCCAAGTCTCGGGGGAAAGAGGGTCAAGATTACAAACACATACCTACAGTATTTTCATAGTTACCGTTAGGGACACTCTTATCCTCTACAGGTTTTTCTGGCTTAGTATCTGTTTTGACTTGCTGCTGTTGTCGTTGTCGAGGTTTTCTCTGTTCCTTCGCGTTTTTCTTATCACTGGAAAGATTACTTCTATGTTAGCAATCCAAATGTATGAATGTATGCATCTTATGATAGATAGACATGTGATATACTCACTTTTTCTTTGAATCGCTAGGCATTTTAATAAATTGATATAACAAATAGGTACCAAAATAACTAACAGCTGGCCGGTACGGCTCACGCACGCTCCTCACCTCAGTCCTCAAATTGGAAGTTTGACGTTTGTTATCAAAAATGACAATGACAGATTATATTGTATTGACAGAAACGTTTCGTAACCATGTAAAACCTTTGCGAAATTGCAGCGAATTTGCTTGCTAAAGAAGCCATCCAAAGAAGAAGAGTAATAATAAATAATTAAAAATAGCCTTTCCGTTAATTATAATGCTTAGGTGCAATTGGTAGATTCTACTGATAATATTTAAAATACTATATAAAAATGAATCGCTAAAGTTGTTAAGGCTAGCGAAAGTTAAACACAGCGGAACGCGGCACATTTTTTTTATGTCCTGTCAATTTGACTTCACCTCGCCTGATGGTAAGCTGAAGGCCAAGTCTCAGGAAAGAGGGTCAAGATTACAAACACATACCTAAAGTATTACAGTGATGGCGCTCAGCTTGAAAGCCTCATCAGTTGCATTTTCACGCCCTGCTTGAAGGACCTGGAATTATTGTAGGAAAGAAAAGAAGAAATACGTGCGCTGATACCTACCTAAGGAATTTCAAGACTGAATGGTGCGACAGAGGGAAGACTCGCCGACCCGGTTCTTGATGGAATATTCTGCACCGTATGCGAATAAATCTAAGCCAAAAAGACTATGTTTGCAGTTAATATCTATTCAACCATTTTTTATAATATTGTAGTATTACGCCTACTCTAGAAATTGCTCTTGAACAATGATTATTATAAACCTATGGACCCTATGGCCCCAATCCTATGGACCCCCTGAGGGGCGTCTCCCAAGGGGGTCCAACAATACAAGCACACGTCCCACCTAGATTAGAAATAGTTACCTACCTTGGCCTATGGACGTATGCACCACGACACTAGGGGCGTCACACACTAACATCCTACTAAGAACTTTTAATACTGCACTGAAAATAGTAGATCTGCCAACAAATATATCGATTATCCTCCGCCTAAAAAGATACTGTGCTTCCCAACATGGCTAGATTTATGTCAGAAAAGGTCAGTGGAGGTATCGTAAAGAAGTAGTCTTTTACCCACATTTTCACACAATCACGTAATAATCAGTTGCATGGGAAGGACAACCAAGAAACTTTCATATTACAATGATTGAACCGGGAAGAGATAACTAAGCATAGTTAATTTGCGGTTGACATAACCCTTATGCTTTTATGTGAGAGTTCATTTATGTTAAAAATAAAGGCTTCACCGCTGTTTAAATGTTTTGTGTAGGCGGGATAGTGGGCGATTGGTAGGAGCTCTCCTGAATGCATCGCTTTCGGTTCCCGTGTCACGACTGCACGCCTCCGGGCTCCGACGACGGCAGACAACAATGGAAGTGCAGCCATTTTACGATTACAAACAAAAGTGGTGAAGCAACATTTTTTGGTGAACACCGGGACTGCTTTGATGTGATTGCTACCAAAATTTTCAAATAAGATTTTTGTTTTTGTGGCTTAAACTTAGATTTTTTTTATGGCACGTCAATTTGACTTCACCTCGCCTGATGTTAAGCTGAAGGCAAAGTCTCATGAAAGAGGGTCACCATTGCAAACGTTCAGTGCTACAATGGTGGCGCTCAGCTTGACGGCCTCATCAGATGCTTTTTTGGCAGGTTGGATTTCATTAGTACCTAAAACTATTTTAAGCCTCACACACATTTCCATTGAGTTAATTGTGGTATAACCCAATATTTATAGGTACTTTTGAATATTGAATTTTTTATACCGCTCTCTTAGGTAGCAGACAAGCAAGCGGCCCACCTGATGAAAACTGGTTACCGTGGCCTATGGACGATTGCAACACCAGGGCACAGTAGGTATATTATTTTGCCTCAGTAGCGGTCATCCTCATCTTTTAATGTTCAAGCTGCTGATTGGTTTTTATGACGATTCAGTTTCTTTAATTGCCGAATAGAAGTAGACTCTTCGCAACTCAGTTTAGGTCGGTTTTCCGGTTCTGACTGTAATGCGTCTAAGTTATGTGAAACAACTGCCATCTTATCTCCACTACCAAGCGGTGATCTCGAATTTGCGTAATTAGACTAGTCGGGCTTTTAAAGTGCTCGTAACGACTGCCACAGATGTAGCGCAAACGAGATCGACCTGGTACCTAATGTGTACTCTCCGAGGCACTGTAACATCCAGATCAATGCAAATAGACTCATACGCGGTTCGAGTCCGACATAACCACCCTCGATGACGGGGTAAAAAGGTAAAAGGAGATCAATGCAAATAGAATTAAAATTGGTCATTCATACAAATATTTGCACTGAGCGGGAATAGCACCCGTGTCCTCTGTCCAACAATCGAATGTACTATCGCCACGCCACAGACATAGAGGTCCCTGTGTCTGGTAGGTATAAATTCTAGTCACTAACTGTAACCTTTAAGGGTAAGTAATTAAAATATTATCTTAAAAAAAATAGTTTTCTATTCTTTAATATTTAATATCGCACGCCACTAATATTGTATAATTTGATTACATGTGTGAGCATTGTAAGCAATAAAATAAAAGGGTGTTAAAAAAATTACAACAAGGACACGGCCACGCACGGTACCTAGGATTTCGGGACAAGCAAGGAAGGCCGGGTGCGGGCGGGATAGGATGGGGTGACGCACCGCGCATGCGCCACGCAAGGGGCGGCTGCGCGCAGTCGCCACGCGCCCGTCCTCATAACAACATGGCGTGTCACTATCGCGTCCCTCAAGGACACATCTGACATCCTCGCGGCAAAAAAATACAAACCCGTCTGTCACCAACTAACACAACCCAGGCTCAATAATATATTTAGTGTATATTGTGTGTTAAAAAAGTGTTGAGTGAACTGTGTGTGTTTACTAATTGGAATACCGGCTCTTCGCACACCCCAATTGTTTCAGCAAGGTGAGTATGAAAAACAATAATAAAACGAATGATTAATTACTTTCATAATGGTCCATTGAACAATCGTTTACATTGTGTGTCATCTGTATTTACTTTGTAATAAAGGTACAGCTATAGAGCGCTAATAAATAATAAACACACCTTTCATGACCTACCACAAACTTTAGATCACTTCTCTTCTCTGTCCAAGCCCAAAATCTTGTTGTACTTATTTCATCTTTGTTTGTGATTTGTTATAGATTTGTCGATTCTTTATTTTATGTACAGGATACTTATGCCTAAAACAACGCTATAATTATATCTACAGAGAACAGGGAACACATATTTCCATTTTAGATACCCATTGCAAAGATGTTTATCGTAGAGCCAAGATAATTTTAATGTTATAATACATTAAAATTAACTATTATTCATTTTCTAAGTAACAGAGTTAGTACAGACTACATGTAGCTAGAATTATTTATTATTAGGTATACAGTGAATAAAAATCAAATGTAAATCGGTACATTTATTTTTACTTCGCTGATTTAAGTATAAAATGTGTAATAAGGTGATAACAAACTGAAAAATGCTAACACTAATAGCTTGGTTACGTTCGTCTGCATAATTTCCTTCCTCATCAAAACGTTCACCTAATTGGTACAATAATTCGTTGGAAATGTAAAACTGCGTTTCAATAAAATTCTTTCATTACATTTGTCATCATTTTTATTTCATTATAGATGTTACCTGGTAACCTACATAATTACGTATAGGTATTTTATAAGTTATCGACACCACAGTGGCATGAACGAAAATATTAGACTTTGATGATCACAAATAACTATAGTCATCATAAATTCATAACTGATGATTTCCAAACGCCCATCATTCACTTGAGCCATCTTGATCATAGCAGCTAGGTATTAAGCGGATAAAATCATGATCAAAATCTATCTATTCGTTTAGAGCTACCAATAATGTATCTCGCTACAATGCCGCAATGTGTACATAAATACGCAATTACTAAAATTTAGCAATAAATTTGGATTTCATGCCTAGTATTTTGATTAATCAACCAAACCGTTTTCTGGAATTGGAAGAACTTTATGTCTAAGCTAGGGACTGATCTACGTGTGTTTTTAAGTAGTCAAATACTTGCACTCATGGATAAAATAAGTTTGTCGGTAGTGCCAAAAGTTACATCGCCAATGTAATCTCTGCCCAAAGAATTCTGCGAGTTCTTAGAATACCCGGTAGGCGGCAAACGGCTCCTATTTTTTATGTGATGCTAAACATACGCTTTGAATAACGAATTTAACTCGCAGGATTGAATTATGTTAAGAATTTAACGTCTAATAAGCCAAATAAACCTACTAGTTACTTATTATCACGGTTTAACCATAATAAGAGGTAAAGATTGTGAGGTGTAGGGGATAATCTCTATCTCTGGATATACTGAACCGATAATATCATAAATACACTCCTCTTTAGTAAAGATTATTGTTCTCAGACGTAATATTTCCGTTTAGATCATTTATCTAAAGCATTGTTCCAAAAATTTGCATAATTTATCGATTAGCCTCTATGTCTCTAAGCACTATTCTCATAGAAAATACTGAGTAGTAACTATCGTATTTTGTATTCTAGTTGCGAATCATATGACGGAGTCTAGGATACTAATGACATGGTAGCGGGATTCTTAGCTAACTTTAGCTAGGGTTGCCATTCATCAAAATTTTCCCGGGCGTATCCTCGTTTGTAAGGTGCCCAGGATCGGCCGGGCGGGGTTCGCTAAAACAAAGACATTCCGGCAAAATATCCAACGAGTTTTCAAAAGTGCTAGACCACTTACCATGTCAGGACATAACGATTGAATAGCGGATTTCACTAATGCATCAAGTTAGCCGCGTTTAGTTCAAGCAGTGTTATTACATTTTACTTTATTTTTCAGAGTTTCAATGTCCGCCATTATTATCACCTTATCCCTGTCCTTGTCCCAATTATGTCGGTGTAACAATTATGTTGGTGCACAAATGTTTAGAGTTCTGCAGATTTTTTTCCCAGTACAATGGAATTGTAAGCAATGGCAGCCCTAGTTTTGCATAATCATTTGGTCACAGTAACATGCTCGTATTATCTAAAGACATCATTATCATAGAATATATCGACTGGTGAGAAAATGCCGGTCCTTTGTTTGAAGACACAATTTTTCCTTTATTGTGCAGCAAATCGAACGTAACCGTTCGGTATTGACGAAAACCAAATATCCCACCCAGACCGTGGTCGTACCGTTTAAACTGGAATTCTTTAACCTGGAATTATTTCCAGCACGCGTGTTTCCTTCTTCCTACAGTCTCGTGTCGCAGGGCGCGAAAAAACAACTGACGACGCCGTTACAGGTGCTGTCCTTATAACGGCGGCAACCACCGTGCTTTGGACTGCACTCCTGCTCTCAAGCAGGCGAAGTGCAGGCAATTATAAAAAAGTAAAACTAGATAGTTTACTATATTAATACAGGGTGATGAATGGTAAAACGACCCACATCGGATCCGCTCTCGCGCTGTGTTTGTGCCGCTGCACGCTGTAATATTGAAAAATAGAAAAAGTTCTGTGCGATGTTACCGTTTTCAACACATTCTTTCATATTATTGTGTGGTCATATCCGTTGCAATGGCGCTCATTATGGGAGGCCTAGGTATATCCTGCAGTGGACTGCAATAGATAAATTTATTGTGTGGTCATCAGGATATAAACCTGACCTGCTAATGGAGTCAGGAAGAGAACTCTTCAACGACTTGTGGTGAATCCCTCGACTTGCTTTATACTTTGGTTTTCCCCCAGGTTAAAGTATTTTTGAACTAAAATATTTATTAAGATATGGAGTGCTACTGAAGTTAAGTATGTATACTATGAAACACGCACGGTCAACGAAGACATGTTGTGTATTATGTCGTGCATCGTAGAAATAGAAACTAAATATTCTGTACCAATATGTACGGGTATGTACATAATTTGTCTGTCACGCAATCTATCGAAATCGATTGAAGGGCGATTTCTTTTGTGTGTGGCAATATAATACTGTCATTATTAATTAATATTCCTAATTTGGATCATTTTAAGTACATCATTCATTGGTAATAGTCACGGCATGTTACTGGTTAGCTGATAAGACGTAAAGATTTCCTTTTCGGTAAATTTAAGGAAAATATAACATACATATACGCCTGTCTCCTGTAGGGGTAGGTATCGACAACATCTTTTCACTTGCTACAATGCTAAGCTTCAAAAATAACAAGAAAAAAAAACATCATGACAATTTTTTCTCAAATTCATTAGGGCATTAACCTCCACAGTCCTCGAGATTGAAAACCAAAAAATAAATTTTAACCGGGTGTTCTAGTTAGTTATTCACACAGGCGACGAATTAAGCGGTGTGCCTGTGATAGATATAGTATAAATTATCCTCCTCCAGAGCTCGTATTATGACATTTTAAATTATGACAGTATCAGTGCAAAAATAATAGATTGGAATTAGTAGTTAGTGGTCGTAAATTTTAACACGTAGTCAATGATTGATTATACCTATGTGCATTACTGATATCCAACCAAATAGCACGTCCCAAATCTACTTCATCTTTATTCAGCTGCCTCATAAGTGTCTTGTAACCAGCAGAAGATAAATAAATAGCTCACGAATTTCATTTCCTTCTTGAAAATAGGGTACGAAAGATATTGTACACAGCTTCTTCCATTGCACATCGGCGTGCTCAATTAAACCAACCCTGCACTAAATAGCTCCCACTTTAGACGGCTGTCATAACATTTAGCCGATTACAAATAAAGGCACTTAAGCTCCTTTCAAGTCTTGGATTTGTTAATAAAATGTACCACACAATGTGGTACTGTATCTACGTCACAGATTACCTAAACCTTGGCCTACGATACATTAGGTACGAGTATAAAGTTATTCTTATTACCATTGTTACTAGATTCAATATTATTATGTATGTAATATGAAATAGTTTAGATCTACTGTGCTGTGACGATTTTGTTTAAAGAAACTTTCATTGTGTGTTATGGGTATGACCTTATTACTCGGAATTCATATCAAGATTTTATATACTTCCATTCATTTCACATTTTCTGACTGGTTTGATCTGGGAATTATCACGCTCTCATATATGTACATACTTTGAGTAGCAATAACTCATTTCTTTAGGTGTGTGGGAGTCGGAAGCGTTGTTTTCTATCCTATTCTTCACTTCTACCATTACCGTTCTTCACTGCAACACACGTGTCCTCTCAACAACGCAGTGGTTTTACGAACTACCATCGTCCACGGCAATCGGTTGCTAATATCAGTTTAGCTTGTTTCGAACCTTACGTAAAACGGGGTGAATAGGAATTCAGGGGTGGATAGAAATAAAATGGTCATTGGAATATTTTAAATAAATTATTTTACAAAATTTTAACTAAGCCCAATAACAAATATTTCGTGATTCTGTTGTTACAATGAACTAATCCAAATTTTCGCTTGAATGAAAATAACTACAGGATTTAGCTGACCATTTCATTTCTATTCACCCTTCAATCTCTCTCCACCCCGTTTTACCATAGTTGTTTAAAAATAACTCACAATTCCAGCAATGAATCTTTCATTCATAGAGTTGAAATTTTCTATTTCATTATAATATATCTACCGGTTCCTGTATTATTTCTGTTCCTAGTTCCCACATCATTCAGATGATGTGTGAAGTAGATATCAAGACATGACACGATCTTTAAATTAACATGGTTAATATTAATTGACTTTGGCAATGAACTTTATGATCTACATTTACGAACTACAAATTAAAGATAAAACGTTTACGCTCTACAAAACACGTCTGTCGGTGTGTTACCTCGTAGAATTTTATTTCTCAATCCAGTTAACTATAATTATATAACTTTATAAGGAAGCTATAGCTCGGTTTTCGCTGCTCAGGACATTTATAGGCTTGGAAGAATGCCAACCAACACAAGAACTTCTTACATAAGGGGGATTCTAAGAGAGCTTAGTCCTCGATGTTTGATTTGCACGTTATGGAAGTCGACTCACAGAGCTTTTTTGTGTCTACAACACAATGATTCAACTCAAAGGACTTTTTATTTCATCTTGGGACTCTGACCTTTGTTCTGACTAAGCGTGTATCGATGCCCATGAACTTTGTGTCGCTCGAATTCTCCCATAAAAATCGTATTAAATATCGCCGCACGGGCCGGTTTGCGAGGTCTTTGAACCCCCGAATTCCCCTCAAATGTTTAAACCACCGCTATATTTAGAACTGCACATTCATACCAAATCGGGACGCGGTTGTTGTTTTAAATCTAGGAATTACAAATATCTTGAACGATTAACGACCGGTGCCCGTTTAGGGAAGAATCTCCGAACTGTTTTTGATTACAAGAAATTTGGATATAATAGTGATCTTTTGAGAAATTTAAAATCTTAAATCAGATGTTATAGGAAAACACGGAACGTGTTTAACTGTTGAAAGTGTAAGTGTTGATTTATGAATGAATCTGGCAACGGATTGAATATTTTTTAGATTACACACAACATTATAGAGCGTGGTTGTAAACATTTTTGGAAATCGTAAAAATATCTGCGCTGTTAGCTAGTCATGTATAGTTATATTTAGGTTACATAGTTAGGTATTCTTCGGATACAAATAACATAATGCCCATTTATATCACAAGCCATAGCCATATCCAATTACGTCACAAGCAAAAATATTTTTTTGAAAATTATGTTTGATTTGCTGGTAATAGCGGATGAAGATGGCCAAAGCCCTCAACTCAAAGTGACTTTTTGCCGCTTATTTTTTATTTTCGATTTCACAGATTTATTTGCAAATATATTAATATGAGATGATCTATCCTGTCGTGATCGTGATTCAATTCAAATCTTTTTACTGTCCATAGAATTTACAATTTGCTTCTGCGTGCTCCATCGTCGTGAGATGAATTTAAAAGTCAGTGATAGATATCTCCCATTTCGATGTCTCCAAGTAATTTATTTCTGTTTGAATTTTATGACACCTAAAATATAGTAGTGAATTTTCTATCGCGCTTGCCATTAGGTAGCAATACATGTGGGGTGATGGGAATGGGGTGAAAGACATTACTGTTTTTAGGATCCTATTTACAAATCATAAAACGGCGTGATTGTGGACCGGAAGAGACTTCTGGATCGCATAGCCAGCGATAAGCGGAGGCGACTCGGGCTGAGGTCTCTCAGGTCGCAGAATGTCCTTCGTCCCCCATGAGCGTGGGTCTGAGGGTGGCGGGTGAAGTCGTTCAAGTCCGACATGACAACTCGCACCGGCTCTGGTATAACGTGAAAAGAGTTCTGGACCAACAAAATATGAAATTACTCTAAGTAGAAGGAAGAATTTCATAAAAATTATGTGACTAAATGTGGCATCAGCACCATCGTCATCTGTGCCTACATTTCGAACACGAATGAACATTGACATAAACTTTATCATTTACTGACCAAAGAATATGATACACCCAACAGAGTTCACATTAACACTTAATGTCGAAGTATCCCCATGTTTCCCCATCCACGAACGTTTTATGAATTCCTTCATTACTAGCTGGATGACGCATGACGTATTGTTACTCCCTACACGGCAGGTAATAAGAAACTAGGGAGGCGAAGCATGGGTAGAGTGTCTCATTTCAACATCGACGTGCAGATCAATTTACCTACCACACTATGCTCTATCTCTGTTACCCGTGTCCATTAAAACGAGACATACAGAATGCAGATTGCTTTTTCAAGTAAGGAAGTACGATTACGTATTGGAATTTTAATTCTGTACACGTTTTGTGGCCATTTTTATTTCCGTTGTCATAAAATTTTTGTTAATCAATTTCCTGATGTAACTTCACTTCGATGCTATCATCGCTCGTCATGTTGGTCCCAGTTCTATTACTTATTCAGTGACTAGCTGTTACCCCCGGGTTCGCCTGCGTGGATGTCGGTTTTAGGGCACTTTTTACACCTTGGGTTACGTTATTTAAGTTTTAGTCAGGATACCCAATCTTTGCTAGTAATTAATATAGCCTATGTTACTTAGGGCGAATGTAGCTTGCCAATGGTGAAAGAATTTTTTAAATCGTCACAGTAGTTTTTGAGTTTATTCATTACAAACATACACACAAAAATACAAAATGTTCCTCTTTATAATAGTAATGTAGATATAGGAGGTTAATCAATACCCGTCATATTAAATTAAGAAACTTTCTACACATTTTCGTGATGTTATTTAATTACATGCAGTATTGTACAATATACGCACCTAATATGCAATTGAATGCGTATTGCACTCTATTGTTACGAAATTGGCGTTATCATAGTGAACAAGTGAAGGGAAAGGTACGGTATAGTACTAAGGTCTAATATAATTTATTTATACTTAAGTTTTGAACATCTTCACCACAACGATAAGTTAGTACTTACCTACCTATCTATTTAACAATGCATGTTCTCTGCAGTTTTATTCAGTGAAAAGTTTTGGTGGCCATAGGCTCGCCCCTATTACATGGGACCGAAAATCTTAGTTGGCGAAATGTGGGTGTTTACCTCTCGTACCTCTGCCTACCCCGTCGGAGATTAGGGACGTGAGCATATGTATGTATGTGAAAGGTTCCCTTTTTTTTCTTCCGAGAATAAAGATTAATATTCCGAGGTGATCAGTCAAGTGATTCTATACTCCTTCCTCATTCATTCTTATATCCAATTTTATATCCATTTGTTATCCTGACAATAATTTGAACTGTTTATTACCTGTTCCAACCAAATGCTGCCTATTTCCCAGATGAGGAAATAATACAGAAATCCAATATGTCATTGATTCGACAGAAGAAGAAGAAATCATGTGTCAACATTAACAACATATTGACTTCTCATTGTAACCATGGGGTTCTACCTTCTTACAGTGAGAAGTTAATAGTTCTTTTTTCAATGCTATACATACAGAGCGTTCCATAAATCAACGATGAGCCAAAATTTGTGTCATAGGGCAGGTACTGAGCCGTTCCCAACAAAGGGATATAGGGTCAGAGAACGCAACTTTGTTTTATACTCTAACATAACATAAACTCACACCTTTATCTCCGAAGGGGTAGGCAGAGGTGTTAGCACCCACATTTCGCCAGTTTATGTTTAGGTCCCAATGTAATAGGTAGCGAGCCTATTACCATTAACCGGGCACTTATAAACCTGCGATAAATACACACATAACTCCGAATAGCATCGAAGTCATTGGTGTGTGCCATGATAAACCTGGGATCGAACCCGAGACCTCGTCTCAGCAGTCCATTACCCATACCACTAGGCTACCGCGGCTTGTTTTATACTATGTAGTGATAATCGAGATTTTTACTCATGATCATGGGATTCTATTACATATCGTTAAATAAAGGTTCCCATTGAACATAATCGTCCAGTCAGTACTGAATAGTGTTATAATATGTTTGTTTAACTAGCGCGTGCCATTGTAATGACTGCAGCTGTGCGATCGATACGTAATGCAGTAGTTTCGAACTCACGATTCAGATTAGGAATTATTATGGCGATAGGGAAATTTCGATTAGCACTTTGTGTTCGTGTATCTGAATTGCCTTATATAGTTTAGATTTATATAAGATAGCAATTAGACCTACAGTGCGAACGTGTGGGTGTTACGATAACTGTTGTTTACAGTTCCGCCCTCGTGAAACACAGATTCCGTTCTTGCAACCAACAGGAACGTAACCTACCATACCCGCGATTAAAGTCTACCTATTCAGATTAGTAGATTAGTAGTTATTTATTTTTTATTTTAATTAATATTTCTTTTATTATTTATTTATTATTACTCCCAATATTAACCCAAAATATCATTAACCAACCTTGTGTGCGCGCTGGTTTGAATTAAGGCGACTTTAGCTTATATCTCCGGTTCTACTCAACCGATTGCGATCAAATTGAGGTAAGATTTAAAGTCTTAACTTTTCAATTAAAAATACTCGTATTAAAATCGATTCATTAGTTTTTGAGTCCATTGCGGGCAAACAGATATTGACAAATATTTTTATTCTAGGTTCAGTATCATTAACATAACCCAAGTTTTTTTTAAATCTGAAAAAGACAGATACGATCACTTAAATAACATTACTTTTTTCGTTCACATTTACAAAAACATTTCCAGTTATGCAAACTCAGATTATTAAGTCCTGATATTGTGTATCCGAATTCTTCATTTCCATATAAGTAAAGAAGACGCGAAAAGAGAGATTCGTCACACATGTTGTACTTACAATGATAAGTCGGTTTTAGCTATAAGACGGTCATGAGTAAGTCTTACTCATAGTGTGCTAAGTACAGTTTTATCTGCCTTGTTTTACTTAGGTGCGCAAGCGTATAAGAATGTCGCAAAGATGGTTTTAACGAAGATTCATACTACTTATCATTTCTACTTATTATTTTTGTCCTAAATAGGTAGTCGTTTCTTGGGAAGATAAGTTCTAATCACAGATAACTATCCGTGGTTCTAATTCTATGTCATCTATAGGCTATTGATATATTTTTTGTAGGTTTTTGGTTGAGGTCCTATTCGTGTTCCATTGGATTTGTGATATTTGTGTAACATTATCAGGTACTCTTTGTCTTAAATGAGTGGATTGCAGATCGCAATATTGACTCCTCCAAAACAAGCAAGTTGACACCAACTGACATTTCCATTCAGGTACTGAACAGTACCTGAAAATTGACCAATCTTCATAATTATTATTAGGTTTAGATTCATAGAATTCACAGAATGTAAACATCAGGGCTAAGAACTCCCGAATAGTATTATTGCCATTGCTTTTGTAGATGATAGTATGTCTTCAGGGATCGAGAATTCGGAAACGACAAAAGAAGGGGTTCGTGAAATATCCTTCGGTTTACAAATATTATAAATAACGTAACAGTACGTGAGATTAAACTAATTACTTTTGAACGTGACAGGTAGGGATGGCAATCCTAGCGGTGATTGTGCACGTGTAAAATGTAATATAATAAACATATCAGTTTTACACATTTCCGTATGTCATGAACCAAATTCATTAATTTCAAAACATATTTTAGATTAAAGAAAAAGAGTTCATATTCCCTCACCATGAGAGTTAGTATTAGTAATAGCATTAGTTCTTGAAAAAAAAATGGAGTTTCTTTTTGCTTCGGATTACAAAAGGACCCTTCCCAATTTGCGCTGCTTTGAATTTTATTTTTGCTATGGAGCAAATATGTACATATGTTATGGTTATAACTTATTTGACAATTTATTACAGATCTATAACGAGTCATTGTGTGACACGGCAAATATGATACGGAATTTGAATGATTTTAACTTAAAATTTAAGAATGTAAGAATGCTATTATCCGACTACCAACGAAAGGTTATTTACTTGTGTTTATTTATCTACTTATTGTATTGATAATATTTCAAAGTCAACCCGTGCGCGATTACATTGTCAAAACTGTATACAAGTTCATAAAGATTCTTGAAAATTTCGGCTGTAAGTGCTCTATGAACTATCTATAACTCTATAGACATATTATTGTAATAAACTCAATCTTTGAGAACAGTTAGAAATACGTGTTATGTGTGAGTAATCTATACTTTGTCTAATATAGGATGATAATTTTGACAGTTCTAAGTAGGGAACCCCATACAGTGTAATCGTAAATGAATGTATTCGATATTCGATTATCGTTTCCATAGAATATGGAATTGATCGTAACAAAATCTTGAAATCATTTATTTTTTATTATTGTGGGTAATTAGGGAAATATAATGTTATAAATATTTGTATAATTAACATGACACTGCAGCGAAGAGGTGCACCGCATCATTACCTAACCGCACTGTACCTACAGCAAATATAGAAGGATAATTTGCTAAAGTTACAGATATTTATGGTATAATATTTATGTTTTGTATTAAACTAAGCTATTTATATTACAAAAATTTTAAGTAGATAAGTACTTAATCATTTTAATAAATTAACATAAGTTCGATTTATTCGATTCGTTTGTCGATAGTCAATTATGCTGTATTCTTGCAAGACGCTTCACTACGATAAGTGGGCGGTACTTGTCTATGAGTTATGGTAATTGTAATAGTATAAATTTGTAAATAAAAAATACGTTACTTCATAGAAGTGAACTGTCAAAATTATCATCCTAAATTTTTTCTATAAACTGTCAATGTGTGCATATCATGGGATGACGAGTATTATACATCTCAACGTGTTCCAAAGTAGGTAGTAACATTTTTGACGCCGCGTAGTAGTAACCACCACTGCCTCTATCTCTATAGAGTTTGTATAATATACTCTTAGTCTAATATACTATACATATAGTACCTTAATCGATAATTTATAATGTAATATGCAATCAATTTAATGCATCTAGCAAACGTAAAGCGACATCTAGATCGCATAACGATAGGCGCCTGCGCTTGCTTATGATTCATCCACGCACCGGTGCGCGTGCGCATCATTGTGTCAACGTTTTTGTAAGTAGAAAAAAAACACGGCGCAGCCACACGGACATGAGACAAGAAACACACACATATTAATGTAACTATTCAGTCAAAACATTTCCGTAGTTTACTTTTTAAACGGTAATTACATGATTGGTGGATTTTATTGATGCGTGTAATTTCTATTGTACTTGTACCAACAACTGTATTTATCTTTTACACTGTAATGCGGTACGTGAAGATTTCCTTTAATTGCATTGGAAGACAGCTTTAGGTATTCGGTGTACGGTCGATTACGTATTCAATTTGAGTGGCGTTTAAGTAGCTCACCTGGTGAAAGGTTTCGTCGCTTAACGAATAGATGGCGTTGTTATAAAGAAATGTTTTAATAGTTTTTCTTCGAATTATATGCTTTAGATATTTTTGAGTTTTGAGAATGAGCTCATGCTCATTGCATTATTTATTACTGGGCTCCTCTAAAAGCAACAGGGTTAAGCCAACGCACAGTCATCTTACGAACCAGTGACTGCTTTCCTTCATCATGAGATAGATCAGACACCTTCTAAGTCATCCCCCCTGAACCCAAAACTTTAATGTGGCCTCTGTTCGGCTATTTCTGACAATTTGATAGGTTTATAAAAAGACATTTCACGGTTCACATACTCTGTCGCTCTCTCACCTCTAGCATGTCTCGCACACTTTGTCCCTTTAAGTATTACTAATAACTTTATGGTTCCAACGGCTAAAAGGGATAACTTGTGTGGTATAATTATGATCGTATGGTAAGTCGATGGATTAATTGTATGACATAAGACTTATCTATGCATGTATAGAACTACGGGAATGACGAAGTTTAAACCAACCTCTCCTGCAAGCCGTTATGGCAGCCGATTGGTAGATAACGGTCTGAAGGGCTCTCAGGGTTGAGAGGTCACTCTGGGTTCTGAGATGAAGGTCTCGGATGAAACGAGGCATAACGGGAAAGTGATGGTGATGATGATTCAGGTTGACTTAATTTTGTTCAGTTATTTTTGTGTTATAAGAAACATCAATGTATGGAACTATTGAATTCAATCGACCTCTTACATTAGAGAACAATGAATGTTTGCAAATAAGTCCAACTTTGCTTTCGTTCATGATGCTGTTCAGTGTTCTGATGATTCATTATTGCTCAAATTAATTAATACAAAACATTTTGACAATGTATTCTAACTGCGAAAATGCGTTTCTAAGTTCCCCCACGGCCGGCCACAGAATATCTAATTGTACTGATTATGACAATGTCTGTATTTGTTAATGGTCAAAATTCATTAACCCATTTATAAAATTATGAGTTCCAAATATAAAAATTTTAAATTGATACCCGCCTCATCCAGGTGCGACATAATCATCATCATCATTATCATGTAAACATATTTTCCGGATTGGATCTGAGGACAAAGTGAAGTGGGAGGGTCAGGGTATAAAGATATAAAAGAATGAGTTCGTCTTCCTGCTTTTCCTTTTTCAGTTCCCACGATCTTGGGCGTCCGTGGTAGTGAGAGGAAGAGAGTGAGAGTTTGCTTCTAAATAGCTTGTATGAATGAGTAACTACTAAACTAAATTGAATAAGTAAACTACTTATCCTTGGTGTTTTTGTTTGTATTTCTTTGGTGTACATATCTATCTATCTATCTAATCTAATCTATCTATCTATCTATCTATCTATCTATTTTCATCAATGCAATAATCTCAAAAGCTGTTAGATTTCTACTTCGGTATTCGAGTATTTCCTTTAGGATGTAGGATACATTAAGTCTTTTTATAGACAAATATTGTGCTCACGTAAATCCTAGACATCCTCATTTATCGAGAAACTGTCTTCTCTTTGCTACATATAGATTACATCCATTCTTCGTGTTTACTTAGAATACTTAGATGGAAACTTAAACATGTTCTTGTTTTCTTTGTTTATATGCACCACTAATACATACATATGCTCACGCCCGTTATCCGTGAAGGGGTAGACAGAGGTGTACATCAACATTACGCCAACTATGAATTTCGGTCCCACGTAATATGGTGCGAGCGTATTGCCGCCAATCGGCCACTTTGCAAAAAATGGGTATGCCTAAAATAAATTCCTAACCGAAAATCTTTCAGCACTATACTAATGTAAAAATCGAATATCCTGTCTGTCATGTTGATAGTTGATAAATGGCTCAATAGTGTTCCGGTGCTAGCCTTATCGCGAATTAGATTGTCGCGCAGTGAACTTTTTTTGACCATTAATATTGTTAAATTAGTAGTAGGTAGTGACGATTTTTACGAATTGTAACAATCAATCTGATTAAAAATCCAAATTATATGAAGCAATCTATGAGTTAGCAGTATTTTTAACGAAAGTAAATCTTCTTCTTCTTCTTCCTAGATGGCTTCTTCTGCAAGCGAAATCGCCGCAATTTCGCCAATGTCAAAGTAAATGTAATACAAAATTATTAATGGCGAGACGCCAATGTCAAGGTTTTCAAGAGCCACGTTAGCCACGCCAGTAAATTTGTTTCCGTGAGTCCGCCCCCACGAGATCAGGTAGTCGATCAGGACGTGTTCAAATTCAATTTACAATTCAATTCAAATCGCTGTTCAAAACGTTGACGTAATGTTTGACGTTTCGGTGTAGTGATGACGAGGTTGCTAGTATGACATAAATCGGTACAGTATCATTATAAATAGTAGTAAGCCTTACCGAAGAGCGAAACCTATGCTCGGGCCCTCTCCGTGAATAGCAGCGTTGTCGTGGATGGGCCGTCGATTCGATAGAAGAAGATTACATACTAAACTCATTTTAGGATTATTTAATCCAGTTGTAAGGTTCAACAAGCATAGGCAGATACTAGTAACCTATGACCTTCGTCGTAAACACCTTCCTCCCAGATAACGTTACTGCATTTACTCTTAAACATAACATAAACTCACGCTCATATCCCCGAAGGGGTAGCCAGAGGTGCTAGCAACATTCGCCAGTTTATTGTCATTAACCGGGTACTAATATACCTGCGATAAATACACACATAACTTCGAAAAGCATCGAAAAGTTATTGGTGTGTGCCATGATAAAACCTGTATTCGAACTCGAGACCTCGTGTCAGCAGTCCATTACCCATACTACTAGACTACCGCGGTTATCCTTTTCTCTTATCCTGTTATTAATTGTATTATTTTAGTAACAAATTCTATCCTATCGACCATGACGTGTGTGACGTCAGAAAGAACTATCTCTTTTGATTGATATGAATGTTTAAATAAAGCTCTCCTCTCTGGGGTGTCGCATTTTAAGTTCGTGACGTCGCATACTGTTTCTATAATGAATCACAATGTCCTATTTATTGATAGTATCAACATATCGTAGCCGGCCAGTCAATGGTGCACATCCGCGTCTGTGACCCCTATTCAGTGATCACGTACTTCGCGGCCTTCGTGATCTGCTTGCATTCGACCCGCGACCGCTTGCTTCAGTGATGGTGATAGCGTATCGAAAGTTGTCGATGGTTTATTTTTGGTAATATATTTTTGGAGTACCCACGGTTTAACTATCCCAACTTTATTGCTATCTTTGGAATTGTTAAACCATAGGTTAGTGGTGGGTACCCATCCTCCGCCATAATGTACATACATACATAAACTTACTCCTATATCCCCGACGCGGTAGGCAGAGTTGCTAGCACCCACACACATTTCGCCAGTTTATGTTTAGGTCCCAATGTAATAGGAGACGAGCCTAATACCATTAGCCGGGCGCTTATAAACATGCGATTAATATACACATAACTTCGAAAAGCATCTAAAAGTCATTGGTGTGTGCCATGTTAAAACCTGGGACCTTGTCTCAGCAGTCCAATACCCATACCACTAGGCTACCGCGGTAGTACCCCCATAATATATGTTCTTATAATGTATTTCCACCGTGTGGCGCCTATTTCAATATCTTATCTTATTTTATTCTTCCTTAATTTATTATTATCTATGTGGGAATACCCTAATGTGTTTAAATTTTCAAGATGACCTGATGATGACCTCGGAATTTATATCATTTCCATTGGCTTTCTTTGACATATCATGTGATCATGCATTCAAATGACAACCTACATTATGTAAAAAGATCAACATATCACACAAAAATCAACTTGCTAAAAGAGTAGCATTGGACGCTCTGACCTGTCTAGATGCCAGGAACATTCTAGATCATCCTGCTTTTAGTCCTCTGCTTATCGTAATAATATGCGTCTGACCAATAACCGTTATCAATGTTTTATCTAACCTTTCAATATCGATATGTTAAAGCTTCAATAACTCACACATCACTACAACGCACGAGGATATAAAATTAATTGTAATTCTATAGGCACATGAAGATGGTCTCCTTTCTCCAAAGATTCGACGCAAATCTTTTACTTTTAAAAAAGGATTATTGGAGAAATCAAAGCGGATGTTTTATTTACTTTGCTTGAATTATAGCAATCCGAGATAGAGAAAGTGATACTTGATTCATTTCAGAATTTAACTTACAATACATATTGGATTGTATGAAAGAATGTTAGATGAAAGGTAGTCCTTTGTTAGTAAATTTATCGCCCCAACGTGTTGAACGTAATAGGACTAATATGATAACTCCTCTTTTGTCACATCAGTTATCAGTTTTTACAGGTTTGAAAGTTAACGAACTGTAGGCTAAAGGCATGATTTCGTAGCCGACAACTGCAGACTCTTTCAGCAGACGATTCGAGTTCGAGTTCAAAATGTTTGAGCTTCGAAAGGGATATTAAGAATCCTTGTAATCGCTGATATGATTTAAGATTTTTTATTTTTAAATACTTCGTAGGTGGCAGATAAGCACACGGCCCTCCTGATGAAAAGCGGCCACCGTGGCCTATGAACGTGCAACACTAAGGGTGTCACACACGCGCTGCCCACCCTGAAGGGAAAGGAGGAGAGCTGGGAAGGGGTGGGGAGGCTAGGAAGGGGAGGGGAAGGAGGGGTATAGTGAGCTCTGGCTACCCTACTTACCGGCGGGAACACAACACGATGGTTATTATGACCGCGGTCTTCTGTAGGGCGGAGGTACTTCCCCAGTTGGACAGCTCATTTCGGACGGGAGATACCGTCGTGTCCTACCTCCGTGCGTTAATTATAAGTATTAAGATGTTGATGTTGATGAGTACCGTCTTCTGTATCACACCCTTGACACAGCTGCCCAACGAGAGTCAGTCGGTTGTTTATCGAGACTCTTAGCAGTCAGCCCGTGGGCTGACGTCGTATCGGCACAATGATTGCCAAATCAATATTCCACATGTCAACAACCTCATAAGCCAGGTTCAAATATTTTATTTCTGCCTTTCGTGAGGTAATAAGTCCTTCATCATTGTATAAGATCTTTAGTAGAAAGCGTGGCCACACAATTGTGATGGGAGATAGAAAAATTCTATGAACCGTTGAACACTCAGTTTAAGGATAATAGATTAGATCATTTCCCGCAACTGAGAAATTTGTCATGAGAAGTATTTCATCACCTTATATGACTGGTTTATGGTGTTTTAGTGGGATCCAACGCCAAAAATATTAAACTGGGATTCAACGAATATAAAGGGTTTTTAAGCTATCGTTATGATTAGTTATACTACTTACAAGATTCATGGTTATGAAATAAGGACTCCAAATGACCGATGAAACTGCAAACAGCAGAAAAGAAAACATAACTTTAGCTTGCTACCGGGTCCAAATGTAAATTTTCATACGAAATGTTATAATAATCAGTTTTGTCAATTAGGATGAGTCCAGTCAAATCAAATTTTAATCAAGAATTAAATTAAACTGGAGTTCATCAAGCATTCCATTTTCAGTACATATAATAGTAAGTAGAACACAAATGTTGATATGTCCCTATATGTTACTGTATTAGACGCTCCACCTCACATCAATCATAGTTGTCAGACTTGTTACATTATGGCCGCAGAATTGCTATAGATTGCTAGTCGAAACACAATACTATTAGCTTTATTCATGCTGCCTACGCAACGTACTTAACGACGAAATCAAGCTTGAGGTACTCTGAATCCAGTCTTTAAATATTTACTAAGAAAACTGATTTTTGTGCATCTCTCAATCAGAAAGAGGTCACTGCATTTGCATTACTCGCAATCGTCGCAAGAGTTGAAACTTTTTTAAATTCTTTACATAATTTTATTATAAGTAATCTCTTCCGAGCTCCGCAGAGACCCATACGCGTCAAGCTGCATTCGCTACCGTTGTATTAAGATAAATTACAGTTCTATATCTGTAGTGTCTCTCTGTTGAAATAACAATGGAATGATGCCTTACGAATTGTTGCCAAACAGCATTGACAACATCAAAGAGGAAAGGAGCTTCATGCTGAATTGCATATATCGTAGAGTATCAGATTTATTGTTAAGGATGTTCAATAACAGGGATGTCACACTCGTGCTGCTGACCCTATTGAATGGACGCAGGTGGAGAAGGAAGCATTGAAGGTTAAGACAGTTTCTGTACTGTCAGTGCAGAAGACATAGCAGGGTAGTATACCATCACATAACTGTGTCAACTTAAGCTCTTGGATCTCCCACTGACAACACAAAACCTCTCCAGTGAGCTTTCGCTACCATACTCACCGCCAGAAACACAACATAAGATTATTGTTAGCCACGGTATTCTGTATGGAGGAGGTGATTCTCTAGTTGGACTGCTCAATTTGGACGGGAAATACCGTCATGTCCTACCTCCTACATTGTTATTTATTATATTATATGGTATTGTTGCTTTATGTTACAGTATACATATTACACCGTACATGTTTATTTGAAAAACAATAAAATTATTTAATTATATTCGGAAATTGGCACCGGGTGTAGCATTGTACAGGTCGGCCAAATTGATTTTAAGAAGCTAATTTATTATTCACTACGTAATCTCATCTCGGTTAATGTGATAATAAAACACCATCAATTACCTCAAAGCTTACTGAGATCTGCATTGATGGTACGGTACTCGATGTAGGTGGCAATCAGAAGTTCATGTAAGTGTTCAGTGAAATTATAATGGTATCGTGATACCAAGAAAGGGGCGAGGATATTAGAAAGTAACCTTTATACGTGGGTAGTTAGATTTTATGGCGCACGTGTGAACTTTGACGGACGATATTATTGACCGGACCTTTGATTTTTGTATGCTACCGGGATCCAACTCTAAGATTTGAACTAACGGTCCTTACACAGTCTACGTGAACCCACTCCTAACATAAGCTTTTAGCTTAACTGGAAGGGTTAAGAGAAATATTTCTAACTCACTACCATAACACTGATACTCTTTTTAAATAAAATAAAAAAAGGAATCACTACTGGGTCCACGGCTTGACTACGTTTTCGTACCACCCACAAGTTTTTTCTCACTGCCGTGTTAGATCTCCTATGCGGCTTTCTGAAAATTTGGAAGAATTGAAAAAGGATTGAAATACCATACAGAGCATTTGTTCCCAACGAGTAACACCCTCAACTGTCACACTGTTACTTGATGGGAATTTAAAAAAAAAATCCAACCAGTCACACTGCTTCTCGATGGGAACTCTTTATTGATAATTTCCCAACCAGTCACACTCACAGTATTTAATTAAAAGAATACGATATGTAGCAGATTGAATATAAATATTGATTAGCTGTTGCCCGCGGCTCCGCCCGCGTACATGTCGATCTGTACTACTCTACTCTATTCTCTACTTACCTCTGTATATACTACTTTTCTTGGCTGTTGATATAAACGCCAATGTATAGAAATTTTCCGGATCGATTGGGATTTATGATTATTACTCCGCTCCCTTAAATGGTAACGTGATGTTATATAGCCTATGTTACTCCTAGATATTGTAGCTTTTTAGAGGTGAAAGAATTATTGGAATTGGCCCAGTAGTTTTGGAGCCTATTCGTTAGAAACGAAACAAAGAAACAAATCTTTCCTCTTTATAGTATTAGTATAGATAACAGAGTCTTTTAATTATAAAGTAGTCTGAATTCTGAAGTTATCAAGTGTTCCCAATGTTACTCGCACTGTTATTATTAGCATATAGTTAACAGTTAATATCGCTGAATGTATCCGGTTAGTCACTAATATGAGTAAGGCCGTAAATCCCAGAGATTACTATGTAAAAATAGATGCAAAATGACTGAACGCTTTGCTATTTCCAGTAGTTCATCTACCCACCAGATACGAGTATTTCTAGAGTTCTGTGTAGCGTTTTATTGGGTTGGCACTCACGCTTAAGGGCTTTGGGGAATATAGTCGTATTCAATAATTAGATTTTATTGCCTTTTGTATATTTCACAACTTTGTTAGGCAATACAAACCAATCGTACGGCAAATTGGTCCAACTTCTCTGCTTATATTTTGAGGATGTGGTTTATTTGAGAATTTGATTACCACTCTTTTTCATGGCACTATGATGTGTGACCGATAATCCACACGTTTGCCGAGTTGCAGGTGAGGTTGAAGTTTCTAGAAAAACCACGCAAACAACTATCTTTTTTAACTTCAGACAAAAATATTTGCAATTTACTGAATGAGTAGCTTCACCTCATCATCATCATCCTAGCGTTGGTCCAGGTCGCATCCGAAGCCTTCGCCTCGGAGTCCGGGGTCCGCTTTCCGACTTTTTCTCTTCCACTTCGCTTGGCCTTGCGCATCCACGGTGGTGAGTCCATTGGCACGCATGTCATCCTCCACGACGCTAAGCAAGCACTTCTTGGGTCTACCTCTCCTACCGGGACCTACTCTTACCCACGTAGCCGGGTGGTACCGTACCAGCGAAGGCGACTCTCCTGCATTTTGTCTGCAATGTCACCGAATAAGTTGCTTCACGTGTCAAGAGCAAACGTGTAAATTGAACGATTGAAACAAAGATTCGAGAGCATTGTTCGTTTTGATCCGCTATGGCAAGGTCGTTGCGACACCTACGCGTCTGCCATTTGGAGCTGGTCAGGTGATTGAGTGACAGATGACAGCGGATTTAAGACTTCCTACATGGGGGTGTGAAAACCGTTTTATTATTTCAAAAACTTAAAGATTTTGGTTTGTTTTCAAGGTGTGATTTTCTCATATAGGAACTATATAATTTGTAGCGCCTCCTCAGATTAATTATGAAGTGGTCGATCTTCGATATTTCGAGCGATCTGGCGAGCATTCTCTCGATCGGTTCGATGGTCGGCTCCGGCCTATCAGCGCCTTTACACAAATAAACTGTGTAGTCTGCAAAAACATAATTTAACTTATTATTATTTATGGCCAGAAGGAACCAGGGAGGGGACGTAGTAAGCCTTCTCGAAGAGCGAAAACTATGCTCGGGCCCTTTCCGTGAGTAGCGGCGCTGTCGTGAAACAAATTACTACACGACAGTGGCAACTCAAAAATGCCGTCGATTCGACAGAAGAAGGTCAGAAACAAGAATCTACAAATATAATATGTATAATTTTATTGCTAGAGTTACTATCTTGGACCACGTTCCGAATGTCTCCATTTCATATCATTTCTTGACATGTTCCGCCCCTAACAATATGCAGGTGTCATTGCGGACGTGTCGAAATTGAAAATTCTTGTTCCACTGGCTTTGTTATTCGATCCGTAATGTTAAAAGGACATTTTTGATTTATTGTGATAGGTACTCATAATATTTACATATTCATAAAACAATAAGGAGTTTACTTTAGCTATGCTACAGATTGTTCTTCACTTTCGTTTGATACCATATTAAAAAAGTTAACAGTCCGCGCACTTTTTCACACAAGAGCACGTAATATTTGGACATATCCCGGAGTGTGTTTTATTATATTTTAAAGCATAGGTATGCAAAAAAACGTGACGCAAAACACACAGAAAAAACGGAGACAAGACTTATGGACATCAAGAATTTCAAAGCATGAATATCGAAAAGACGCGACGCAAAACATACAGAAAACACAGGGACAAGACTAATGGTATCAAGAATAAACTTCTAGAAGTATTTCCATATGACATAATAGCCTGTAGGAAAATTATCTGACAAAAAAACTCACAGCTACTGTTACAATCGTCATTTACAAAACACAATTTACTTCATATACCCTATCGAAAATCTTATCAAACCTATTCGTAACCTTTTCAAAAATTCAGCCTTCGTCACGGTTAGGCAGAAAATTCTGAAGAAGAACTCTAAAGGTCACATGTGAAGGTTAGCAAAATATATGAAACCAGACAGACATATTACAGGGAGAGCTGTTATCTTCATACGTAACACGAGTAAACAACTCCCACTCATACCTATCTATATTATACACTTACCTGCAGACGATACAGAGTCGTTAGTTGCGTGTCTCAAGCAAACTAGGGGCGCAGTGTTAGGGCGAGGGTGAAACTTTTGATAAGGCGCGACGGGGACTTTGAGAGATTAACGACCGTCTGCATCGTGCCCTTCCCAATAAATCCGGCTAACATTCAATTTTGTTCGCTGTTAATCGATATACTACCGGATTAAAAGTTAACGGGAATCTATGAGGTTTTCGACATTTCAAAGTGCATTTCTAATATACCTAACTAAACATTTTTATTTTATTTGTCACCACAAACATTTGTTTTCTCCTTGTTAATCTATCCATGATTTAGACTGAAATTCATTATACGGTTATACTAGTCATATTACGGCTACCTAGTAACTCCTCCACATTTTGACAAATTGCCTGGACCACTTAGATCAAGTCCTTAATCTATCTAATGCGAAGTCCTATCCCGTTTCCTATTTGTACAATCAAGTCATAACTTTTTACGGTCAACCTATGCCCCTCTATTACTAGAATACAACTAAGATAAATATATATTTAAGTTTTAACGTCTCTTCTTCAAACGTGCTAACAGCTTGTGATGTTCAGTTATCCGTCATAGTTCACACATCCAAGCTCTAATGTGATTGCAAATTTGATTCTATCTGTTCATGATTTGTGTACCGTTGTCTGTGGGACCACCTGGGGCGTTATCCAAGTCTAATGTATTTTCATTCACACGTTTATCAATGTGCTATGTGAAATACTGATCTCCGTCTCCGTTAGTCGTAGAATCATGTGGGTATACTTTTATCCTAATTTGTGCTGATTTACAAAATTAACAATTCGCCCGGTCAGTATTAGACGTTTCCGCGAATAGTTTTGGGGTAAATTGGAATAAATTGGCAGAATTAGGTTCGACCTGCATAGCGCAAACTAAGTATATTTTGAATTCTGTGTTACCCGCATCCGAATGTCTCATACTTACAAAGTATCAAATCGATACATTTTTAGGAAACAATAAAATTTTACTTTCAAGATTTTTAACGGCATATCTGACTACGTTTCTGGAAAACTAATCTGGGAGTCTTCAAAACTTGAATGAATAGTTTACTTCTAGGCAAGCGTGCTTCAGCATATGCCACATCTACTTTCTCACCATTAGACGAGATAGTGGTCTAACGCAAGCCTGTAAAATATAAATAAATAACAGTGTTCTTTATTTTTGCACCGTACTGACCGTTCAACGCTCTGCAAACCCCAAGTAAGTTGATAACGATTCAATTTACCGGTATAGAAAGCTAAATGCAGAACTATTAACTCATATATATGTCTATGTTTATTTCCTGTACGACATTGTGTTCCGTTTGTCCTTATGGTTTACCAGATCCACACATGTTGTCACGTGCTACGGAACGTGCGTGACGAAGCTAAACTAAAGCCGCTAAGAGCGATCCTGTACACATGGTTCTGTTATTTTTTTGCTATCGCATGTGTTTTCAACTAAAAATAGAATAACCCCATGACCACCTTCATATTTTGATGTCGTTTACTATCACGTGGCATGTTGTTACGCTAATATTTTATTCGTTCCTGTGTTATTATTCTTTAAAGAATTTTTATACTGTTAAGAAATAATAAACAAGCAGAACGCCTGATGGCAAGCGGTTACCATGTCCTCTGAACACCAACTGGTGCTTAACTACTAGCCAGTACACCTCCTGCAGCTACAGCTGATACTCTAGCGCAGACTCCTGTCTCCAGCCAGATAGCAATCACTCCCGTAAAAATTAACATAAGTTGCGCTATAGCTCCATCCCTCTCCCTCAGGACCAAGACCCGAAAGTCGCTTGCTTATGCGCGTCGTTCTAGGCTCGCAATACTTTATTACTTTCCGTATGTAATGATATGGTCACTTTCACTCCGCACATCCTGCTAGGGCCGCGAGGTCACCAGACATACCGGTGTTTATAGGCGATTTTATAACTTGTCGAAGTTTTCCTATTATTTTTATGACTTGACCCCTCGTTCATGTTAATCCGTTTATTTGTATCTGTAGCTTTAGTGATTTTCAAATAGCCTATAAATTTGTATTTAATGTTTATGTTCACACATAACATAATTGTAATACGAGCGTCATTAGTTTAGTGGTTAAGAATTCGCCCTTATAATCGAGAGGTTCTAGATTCGAAACCACTGACAAGCGTTATACACAGTTGGATTTTGAGTAGACACCAGGTTCTAAAAAGCTTTGGATGCCAGTATAGACGTTCATGATGACGGACGGAAGATAGAGGTTCTGGGTGTTTCTTTGAATATAATTTGTGTTAAATATCTGGAATATAGAACCTATGTTACAAAATTTGATTAGTTTAGATCTAGATGGCGTTGTGTAATATTTGTACTAGTATTATTTTCTATTCTATAGATCTTGGAACATTCAACACAATCGTGACTTACGCATGTATGCTTGAAATTCTTACCATTACTGCGTTAGTTTTTATGCACAAAGATATGGGTGTGGTGCGTCAGGATTCCAGACGACGAGCGTTTCCAAGGTTACTAGCAAAGCTACAAAAACGTGTACTTGCATAAAAATAAATTGTCTTTATCTCATATCTAATCAGCATCAATATTTTGTAGTTTTTTATCACAATAATTGTCAACAACTATCAATAGTTAGATATACCTACATATAAAATACGAAGTTATACCGACTTCTTTGAAATAAATTCTCCTTTATTTATGATTTTATCCACAGGCAACACAAGCCACTTCTTTGAAACAATTACTTTGTCATAAAACCAATCCAAGCGTCACAAACAATGCTATAAATCTGGCCACTTTATTAAAATCATCATAAACCACATTATTGTCTGTTCGTCTTAACAGTTTCTTAACACGCGAATTTGTCACGATACGTTATCGAAAGAAAAAACAACAACTCTCGATGTTGATTTAGTACTAGTAGTTCTGTGAACTGTAGACCTCGCGAGCTTCCATTATTTTTCTTTTCTTCCACAAGAACCTGTGAGGAGTCATATTCTTGATGTTTCAGCCAAAATCCTTCTCGCGGTGTTCACTCAGTATCCGTTTGCTTCAATGGTCATCGGTCCTTCGACAAATGTGACCAGCCCACTCCCATTCTGTTGCCTTATTCTGCGTACTATTTCAGTAACTTTAGTTCTTTGTCGGATGACCTCGTTACGAATTCTGTCCTTTGAATAGACTACCAGCATAGCTCGATTCATAGCCCACTGTGCGACTTTTAATTTGTGGACTAGTCCTACCGTCAGTCTTCAGTTCCGGCATCGTAATCTCTGGATCTACCGAACAGATTTTGAAAATTCTTTTAAGAATAGATTGCCACTTTATTTCACGTTATCAAGGAGGGTCAGCAACAAGAACGGGATTAGATATCCGCGGAATCTTGGGCAACAGCTAGTTATATTTAAATACTACCTTTTGCACCCAGGACTGGCGCGCGTGGAGCGTAGAGGATTCAGATCAAATTTAGATTACTGTAACAATACGTGGTATTCAAACTCAGGTACAGGTTCTATTTAAATATCCTGTAATGGTCCACACCCGTGGTCTACACCTACCTATCATCAACTAAAGTGAAAACTTCACATAGTCACAGTCATTAAGCACACACAAAAAAGAAAATTTGCAGAAATAATGACATTATATTCTGTCATCTCAGCGCCAGCCAAAAACCAGTCACGTCCAAATATTTGTCCTAGCATATTAACATCCTTCAATACTAACCTTGCATAACGTATTATTTGCAAATTCATTAGCCTCACTTGTATACCGAATACTCTATTAAACATGGTAAGTACAGGGTTGTCACTGTGTCATCAATTTCTATACATAAAATTGAAGGGTCTGTTTGTCATATTATTTTTACAACGTTTCGAAGAAATTAATGGACGATAAATTTTGCCAAAAATAGGTGTATGTATGCATTTTTGTTTTGTTGGTTTCTGGACCCTGGTAAATTCTGGAGCGGTCGAATCTATACTGACGGAATTTTCCACTGCAAATAGCTAATAACATGTTACAAGGGTTTACCTTAGTTCACTTCTATTTTAGAAAAAGTAACAAGGTTTGTGCAAAAAAAACCCAAATCTAAGTCCACGCAGGCGAAATTACGGTTATAGCCTATAATTTGACCAGGAGAACTGTATCATTCTCATGGGGCGAACGACGGAGTAGGAGTTTTAGATCACCTCGACTCTAGCTTCTTCTTTCTCTTTCTTTACCTCACCCCCGCTACCCCGCGCGCACCATGGGAGCGGTAGTCAGACTAAACATAACATAACATAAACTCACGCCTATATCCCCGAAGGGGTAGGTAGAGGTGTTAGCACCCACATTTCGCCAGTTTATGTTTAGGTCCCAATGTAATAGGTGGCGAGCCTATTGCCATTAACCGGGCATAAACCATCGATAAATACACACATAACTTCGAAAAGTCATTGGTGTGTACCATGGTAAAACCTGGGATCGAACCCGAGACCTCGCCTCAGCGGTCCATTACCCATACCACTAGGCTACCGCGGTCAGACTACTGTAAATAATATTATTTGCAGATTATCTCTTTAGTAAATCCATCTAACAGTTCAATAGAGTTTCTTTTGCGCCGACCGTTTGCCCATAGCTTTTATATACAAACGAAGGATGGCATTTAATTTTACTGTGATTGGATGAATAGGGGAGTGACAACCCTGGTATAATTACCTATTATTAATTCTGTGGTGTCATTCACACCGCACCTACCCACCTACGTCCGCTCTTGGTGGAATAAATGCATGTTTGATGACAACGGGGGAGATAGGGATTTGACATTGCAAACAGTCCCCGCTGGTATCTCTGAAGGAATAGGCAGAGGATGATAAAGACCTATATTTTTGGTCCGAAGTAACATAGGGTAAGCTTACTGTCGCTGATCGGAGACTCTATTTTTTGGTAGTATTTTTTTTTGGTCTTAAGAATAACACCTTATCTCGTTCAGTTCAGTTTCAATTGATCTCGGTTTCTATTATGGGTAAAATAAATTCCGAGGGTTTGATCCTACTTCACGAGTATAATGCAAATACCACTTATTTATTTACTATAGCTTAACGCAAGTTACGTTATACGAATGACAGTCTGTCC
Source organism: Pelosia muscerda (assembly GCA_963691645.1). Taxonomy (NCBI): domain Eukaryota; kingdom Metazoa; phylum Arthropoda; class Insecta; order Lepidoptera; family Erebidae; genus Pelosia; species Pelosia muscerda. The sequence goes on along the minus strand of OY829109.1, from coordinate 14,184,805 downwards.
TAACTTTTCAGATTTATATTAATAGAAAACATTATAAAAAGTTTGCAATTACAAAATTCATAACAATGGCAAAAACCGAGCTATTGCTTTTTCGTAAGAGCAATAACCTTCTTATTTTTTGCTATGAATATAGTTTCAATTTTTTCATCGTTTCATCTCAAAGTTGTCGAAAGAAGACAATTTTGTTCCAAAAGATATACCTAGCTAATGAAATATGGACAATAAGCGCCATTGGGAAAATACAGGGGTGAGTGTATACATGTCATTTACAATTCATCCCTAATGACCGGTAAACTCTTGTCACTGTCAACGAAATTGAATTTATTTTATAAGTAACAAAATTATGCCGAATAATGCAATCTAATTAAATTGTGATGGGGTTAAGCTACGCAGGAAAATGAGTGCGTTATTAATTAAATTTTAAGCACGTGCTGAAAGGGGAAAATGGGCTGTACGGAAGCGTTTTGGCTAGTAATGGCTTTGGGGCAAGATTATGAGTACTACTACGCATTCGAACTTATTTGTTACCCTCTTTGCCTACGTGGTATGATAGCGGTTATGTTTGCGGACGTGCGATCGAAGGGTTGAGAGTTCGAATGGGAATGTTATGAAGCGAATTTCGAGAAGCCTATATCTAACAGTGGATTACAATATCAATAGGCTTATTGTTTGATTAAATACAACAGGGAAGATAACAGATACACTTATTGAATAACGAATGAGTCTCTAGCGTAGGCTTACTTTTGGGAGTTGGGAGGTCAAACGGCAGCCATTCTCATAAATGTAGCAAAATTCTAAAGGAGATTAAGCATTTTAAGTGGGGCGTGAAAACGCATCTGATGAGGCCGTCAAGCTGAGCGCCACCATTGTAACATTGTAAATATTTGTAATGATGACCTGCTTTCGCGAGACTTTGCCTTCAGTTTACCATCAGGCGAGATGAAGTGAAATTGACGTGTCCTATATAAAAAAAACCGGTGTTTACTGCTCAACCGGACCATTAGATTTGGATTTAAGATCTTATAAAATAATTAAATTAATACTTATTTAAATTCTGGTTTAGCGTTTCGACTAACAATTAAGTGTAATAAAACCTTTAAATATTACGAATTTGTACTAATTCCAGTGCGTTTATTACACCTTGTATCATGTCTAATTCCACTCGGATAATTTCGTAATTGCTGGGCGCCCACAATGTTAACGATATCTTGGGACTATACCTGTCTAGTATCTAAGGTTTGGTAGTGAAGTAAAAAGTGCTGATATCAATTTCTGTGTCAGTCTGTTTGTTAAATTATGCATCTAAAACTTTCAACCCATACCTTGCTTACGGGTAACATAATACATTCAAAATGTTTGTAATTCTACAGACCTACACCATTTTACATATTATTTAACTTAACAGGATTGGCATCAGGATAACCACTTCCCATCATGCCGAGTGCTTGTCTGCTACCTAAATGGATGCACTAACTTATATAATTAACCTTTAACCCTTCCTCTCTAACCTAACCTAACCTAACGTCTACATTGTCAGCATGACGCCCCTGGTTGCAAACATCCATAAGCCACAGTAACCATTTATTATTAGGTGAGCGGTGTGCTTGTCCGAGTGATATGTTGGAATGAGCATAAAATTGATAGTATTGACACCAAACTTTGTTTTACTCTCTAAAACTGAAAATCCGGAAACAGAAATACAGCATTTCTAATTTCAGTGGCATCGGGCCAATAGTAGATACTTGACACTTTTAAGGTTAGATTTGTGTCAAGTTCCATCTTCCTACATCTAACAACCCCTGAGAAAAATACTTAAAGCGGGGCGTGAAAAAGCATCTGATGAGGCCGTCAAGCTGAGCGCCACCATTGTAGCACTGTACGTGTTTGCAATGGTGACCCTCTTTCATGAGACTTTGACTTCAGCTTAACATCAGGCGAGCTGAAGTCAAATTGACGTGCCATAAATAGAAAAAAAAATACTTGTCACTCAGACGGACAGACACCGCAGCGACTACATAAGTACTTATTTTTTACGAATCTTATTAAGAATAGTAATAAATCAAAGAAATGCAGTAACGAAAGTGTAAATGGAATCCAAAATAAATGTTTAAGTTATGTCACAGCTGCCCTGGGCTCGCCAGTGAGAGCAATGTTTGTTTACATTCGAAGCCATTAGCTAGCTTGCCGGATAACATTCTATACTTACACTTCGGGCATAGCCACATTTTTGGGGGAATTACGATAGAAAACAACAAAAATGTGGGGAAAGGGGTTGCATGCGAAGAAAACATTTGATAATATTGTGGATTTCGGAGGGAGACGGGGGAGATTCGATAACAAAACAAAAATGTGCATATAAAAATTCTGGACAAAGGAAATTATACCCGAAAGTATTTTCTGGTTAAGGCGAGGTTGCAGTGAGTCAAGTAGGTATTTTACGTCGCCTCAGTACCTCAGTCCCCGCAGCCGAATCGAGTGTAATCGACGCAACGAGCGGGCAGCGCGGGCGGCGCGCAGGCGCGCGCCGTCGTATAGTATAACCCGGTACGCGAAAACTCGAGACTCGCGTTTGTTACAAAAACTAAGAAACTGGGATGGAGTCCAAAAGCTGACAAAGGGTGACACCTAAGACCTGAACATATAGGTCATAGGCCACCGTGACACTCTTTGCATCAGGTGGGCGGTATGCTTGTCTGCCACATAAGTGATATAAAAAAACATGTTGTTCTGGATGAAGGGAGGGTGGGATTGATTGTAAGAGTTCATCGGAATACTCACTATAGGCTATGTGTACCTTTTTCACTTATATGTGTATATACTGTGTAGCAACACTGTTTTTAATTATATAAAAAAACACATGAAGTTGCGTGCGGGAGATTGTAGTGCTATTTTAGAGTACTCGTGTCTGTGACGTCACCAAACTAGGGTGTCACTACGCCACGGGCACGGTACGTATATCGTAAAAGCAGTAGGTTAGATTCGGGCACATAATGTTATAGTTTTTCATTGTATAGTTAGAGAAAAAAATCACTTAAAGGAGACGGAAATCGATGGGCCCAAAATGGAATAAGTTGAGATATGATCTAAAAAATCAGTCATATTTTTGTGTCTTAGAATATGAAAAATCACCTCAATTCTCAGTCTGGAAGCGGAGAAATATGAGAAAATAGTTTTCGGTAGATTATCGATTAAGTAATCGATTACACATTTGCAGTAAATAATTAACTCAAAGTAATTAAATGCACTATATATACTTACATGCAATATAGTGCATATAATTACAGTCATATTATTAAACCAAATATCAATTAATTACTGAAAAACCAATATTAAAGATTATCGATTTAATATCGATTCAAATCTCTCTTATATTTTTAGGCTGTCACTGGCATGACAGTAAAAAAATAAAAATATAATAATAGCATTGACACTGACAGTTGCCGTTTTGTTTGCTCATTCGTTTCGTGTAGAGATGGGTTAGTACCGATATTCGTTGGTATTAGCTAATCTTAATATATTAGTTTCATGATATTATAATATCTTAACTAATATTTGAATATTAGTAATATTTTACCGACAACCAATCGTCAAATACCGCGGTGATCTATGATCGTATTAATATTGACATATTATTGCACTAATAAATATAGGTCAATCTTCTTGCGCTGAATAGACTGATTAGGTAGGTACCTATTATTATCGCTGAAGATATGAAAGATTGATATATTTTTAATAATGATTTTGATTTATGTATGATAGTAGGTACAGCATACTTTAACACATCGTGATTGAGGACTGGAATAATAATAATAACAAACATAGTTACAGTACCTACTTGAAGTCGGTGGCACATTTTTCTTATATTTTAAATACAGATATAGGTAGGTTAGGACCAGTTGTGTTTCTTTTTGTAAGTAAGTAAATTAGTTTCTAGTAGCTGTTGCCCTCGGCTTCCAATATAAGACTTGCTTGATACTTAGAATACAAGTTATGTCTGTGTATAAGAATAGTCTAACCAACATGGTTTGCGATGGCAAGTTTCAAATTATTGTTTATAAAAATGGTACCAAGTAATGAATATTTATTCTCAGTCAGCAACCAATCAGCGACGAAGTTAATACGATCCGAGCGAATACATCACACACTAATCCATTCCATAGACTAATATTCACCAATCGAAAACAGAATGATATTACACGACCATGTCAGATAGTAAACAAGATCTGAAATATTACCGATATCAGCAATATTACCATATCATAGTCGGTCGGATTACTAATACCTGAATCTTGAAAGTAATCTTTTAACTAATATTAATATATTCACTTCATCTCTAGTTTCGTATTTTCCAATGCGTTTTGATTGCTTTCCCGATTATTTGTAATTTTTTACGATCACTGCTTTGTATTTTACGGATTCTGACCCTGCCTACCTTATACTACGTTGGACACCGAAGATCGCTCACACGTTTGACTTGATTTAATTTTGATTATTATTTTGGATTTTACCGCCGGCTTGTGAATTGGATATTATTGAAACTATGGATTTCTGTGTGAATTGTGGGATATCCACTGCTCATTGCAATACACTGGGTAGACCACCCTTACACGATGAAACAATTCTGTCAGTGATCCGGCAATGGCTTGCACCTCAGTCTGTGAGTAAATACAACCTCATCTAACCAGCTACCATCCTGGCAGGTGTAAAATACATACATATACATTTAGAAGGCCTATGGAGATTGTTTACAGTTATGGCAAAGAATTATTTATTTATCAAACAATGTTTTATTACCCTAATACGGAACAGTTAATTATGTATTGTTTAATGTAGCTGAAGATTAATAAAACTTATTTTATTAATATTTTAGTCGACGGCTCTCGTAGAAGAAGGGAGGCTATAGTAATGCGTTACTGGTACTGAATTGTATTGTAGGGAAACGACCTATAGGCTGCTGCGCTCATATTCTAGACGACATTTTAATTATAATATAAGGCGAATAAAACACTATATTAAATGATTTTTTATTTTATTTTAGACATCCTTTCCCTATCTTTTCACCTGTTACCTACCTATAGCTTGAAGTTCATATGATTTTTCAAACATTTTCTAGTAAATATAATAATTATGAGTGCAAAAGAACACATTTTGCACTTCAGGAATCAGCTGTTGGTTAAAGATTGTAACATAATGTCACTTTTACATAATCTCTTATATCTCTGTTCTCAGACTGACAAAATCCGCAGAATATTCAGTAAAAGGTTGATAATATATATAAGCTATTAATTGACACCACTTTCATCTTCTTACACCCTGAGCCCAAGATTGTATGAAATCATTTCAGTCTCCTTTAACTACATATTTTTGTATTTTCATTTCATTGGAACATATGAAAATACAGAAAAAATAAAAGCGTCTTCAAAAAACAAAACCTATTGAAAAGTGAAACATAAATAAACACATTACCACTTCTTTGCGTCGCGCAGTCGTCGGGTAAAAAAGACATTTTGTGCTGCCTACTGATCTGTTAGTAGATAGATAGTTAGTAGAAAATGCACGTCGTCACATGCAATCTTAAAATCAAGTCAAGTTTCTTTCAACTTAACTGGCATTTTAGGGTTTAGGTTTAGGGAGACGCCCAAGATCGTGTGAAGTGGAAGAGGAAGAGCCGGAAGGCGGACCCTGAGCTCCGAGTTCACCTTGGCCTTGGATGCAGTCAGGAAAATAAGTCTCTATGAGGATGGTGATGATGAAAACGCACAATTCAAAAATTTTCAAATATGATATTATACTCTCTGTTTGTAGCACTAAAGCCAGTCTCAACTAGATTGGATTGATGCTGATGTGAAGTGATCGAAGGAACATGGTTTTCGTTATTTTCTTTCTCTTCGTTCAAGACGATGCTTCTAATAGGCATACCACGGATATGCCTTGAATCAACTAACTCCGGCAGCAGACTATTCATATAAAACTGAATTATAAACCAAAAAACAAAAAATAACCATAAACCAAAAATACACATTTTGCACCCCGTCACATGCAACTGACCTTGAATTTGGTAAAACCAATTACTATTTTTATTTATGGTAAATTGTTAAGTTGGATTTTATTATTTTCTAGAGATTTTTCTAAACCATTTTTTGACGACAATTTTGTCATTTCCAACGAGACCATCTGGAGTGGCTCCAATAAAAGGGTATTTGCGGTCAATAAAAAGTCCACACTGATCTATTTTTATGTTTTTCTGTTGTTCCATTTGCTGTATGGAATGTTTTTCGTTTTCGATGCCGTGAGCTACTGAAACCACTTGGTTTAGATTTTATTATATAGGATTATTTTTTACTAATGGTGCACTATCTATTGTAACTTTTCGTTTACAAATGGGACCGAAGTTTGAAGCTGTTGTTATTTTTTTTTTAGTTCGAGCCATTTACTTGAATCTCTTTGTAAAATTTTTGATCGCTCAATACGGTCCTGTCTGCTGTAAGTTTCATCAGGTTTATGAGATAATTTTTTTCACCAGTTTTATAATATTCAAATATGTCACAGATTTTAGTAAAAGTACTGATTTGCAAACTAGAATTAGAAACGTCTACGGGCTGTTCAACACCAGCGGCTTTTCGCTTCTCATTGCAGCACTGTAACATAAAATATGTATAATTATACTCAGCTGCGGTAGCCTAGTGACTAAGGCAATCTATTCAATAAAAAATACTAACTTCGACCAACTACTGACGTGAACCCACTTGTAATTTAGCTAAGAGTTAGGGGCTAAGAAGACTAGAGCAGTCATCAAGCATACCAAAATTTTTAGAGCCATAGATATAGACTAGTTATTGTACACCAAATTCAAATTTTTATATACCTACTGTACATTTTTTGTACAGTGGCACAAAAGAAAAAAATAAATAGACATAAATTAAATTAAATTGACAGTACAATTGTGCGAGCGAGAGAAAGTGATAAGCTGCGCCATTTTAGAATTCTTCCTTTAATGAACCGAGTTATACCCATATTTTCAGCGAAACCGATTATACGTAATAAAGTGCGGGGGGAAGCTCGCAGAAACAAACAGCACACGTCCTACCTTGAACACGCCTCGGCGGGTACTGACTCAACTGACTGACCGCTGCGAGTGCTCAAATGCAAAGATTTTCAGGTTTTATAAGTTTTTGAAAAAAATAATAATTGCTTGATAAAAAATAATTTTACCAGTCGCTAGATATTTTTATGCTCTTTATAATGATATCAATCTCGGCATTATTTGATGATGGCGTCTTAGTGTAAAACGTGTTTGAAATATCGATTTGGAGCGTTTTAGACCCATGTTTGACGCTAATTTCTATCGAGGCAATTAACATGAATCGTGTTTCTGTTTTCACAGGACCCTAGAAGGTATAGTCTATTTTATGAATGTGCTTTTTATTTAGCGCAATTTGCTATATTACTTGATATCCAGACGTTTAAAAATTTAAAAATTACTGCAACCTGGCCTTAAGGTAAAATTCTGTAGATGACCGCATATGACAACTGCACACGTATACAGCAGATACAGTATACTGTAAAATAGGCTTTAATATGGTAATATTGTTTATTGTTTCAATTCCTTGCAGCTTTTCAAAGGGGCCGTTAACCCGTATCGAGGTTTACCAAGTTACAATATGTAAAAAATAAAATCTGTATAAACAAATGATCGGATTATGAGACTGACAATCTTTTATTTCTATGGACTATACCTATGTGCGATCGAAACAATAAATATTATTATCTCATTCATATCTATATCACGGTACGGTGTATGAGCTGCTGCGGTCTGCTACGGACTCATACCTTTCATACGCACTACACACTACTTTAAAGTTAAAATGTGTTTTTATTAAAGCAACCGAATTTACTAATATTCCCTCTAACCTCTCATGCTATGCTCAATGGTATGTGTTAGGAGTGGGTTCACCTCGGTAGTGTAATGGTCAGGATTTGAACCCAACACGATCAATTGTACGAAAAACTTGCGCTGATCATTCGGACTCACAATCATTGAAATCGAAAGTGATAATGTCATCATAAGATTAGATATCTAGATCATTGTTGTACGGTAATGAGTACACGATCTGTGTAATGAACAGTAGCCTTAGCACGAAATACTATCGAATTCGTAATGTAAATGTATGGACAGAACGAAGCATGCGATTGGCGTACTACACTCGCACACAGGTTCACAAGAGGCGGACTGCCAATCATAATGCTCCGTTCTCTCGAAACCTTTACATTACGAATTCGATAGGAGTTCATGCTAGTGCTACAGTAGCAGATTTTAGTGAAACAGCTGTAGATGATTAGGCAAGGGCGACACTCCGTCACAACAGTCTGCACAACATCCGTTGCAACACGTTTTTGTTTCCTCATAGATGGAAGGATGTTAGAAATAGAATATATAAACTAATTTATTTTTATATAAACTGGAATAGGGGCAATTGCGTTGTATAATCTAAGCTTTAAAAATTACGTATATGTTCGTTTACCACTGTGATGTAGCCGCGGTAGCCTAGTGGTATGGGTAATGGACTGCTGAGACGAGGTCTCGGGTTCGATCCCAGGTTTTACCAATGCACACATCAATGACTTTTTGATACTTTACGAAGTTATGTGTATATTTATCGCAGGTTTATAAATGCCCGGTTATTGGCAATAGGCTCGCCACCTATTACATTGGGACCTAAACATAGACTGGCGAAATGTGAGTGCTAGCATCTCTGCCTACCCCTTCGGGGATAAAGGCGTGAGTTTATGTTATGTTATGTGATGTGATTTCTATTGATACATACATACATATAATCACGCCCGTAATCCCCGAAGGGGTAGGCAGAAGTGTGCATTTCGCCAACTATGATTCTCGGTCCCACGTAATAAGTAGTTGTGTGTTAAACATTTTTGTAACGTGAACATTAGATATGGAAAATAGGGAATTCAGTCATTCTATTCACAGTTTTTGATTGTAAAAGAAAACCTTTTGAGCGCGTGCTGCCAGTTGGGCACTTTATAAAAAATGCTGAAAAAATTCTGTTGATATGTTAATTTATATTCCGACAGCCACCAGAGAGAATAAAGGGGCTTCAAATTGGATTCGATTTAGATGGGGTTGTTTTGTTGGAACGTTTTTTCGATTTAAAAAATAATTTGCTTGCGTTTGTTATGTTAGCATGGTTAGGTATGTTAAAAATTACATGCATACTTATAAACACAGCGCCATATGAATAATTTTACCGTTTAAAATTAAATATGTTTCGAACAACATCAGTGTAATTTGTAGTACAATGGTGGTACCTAGATTTCATTTTTGGTAAATCATTACCGCTAAAGAAGAAAGAGTTTTGTTATTCCAATAGAGTATTCAAAATTACTTATCTGTGGTTTTTCCAAGCGCTTATATGAGGTTTTTCAAGAAGGGCACTAGAAAGATCGGTAGTACGAGTGTGACGACTGTGCTGGTTTGCCACTCATGTATTATACAAAAATAATTTGAATAATCATTAAAATTCTCAAGAATAAGCAGTGAAAATGTTTTGTAACGAATCTTATTCCGTAACCACGGTGATAATGTTCCATCAGTTGGACTGTGTGCTTATCTACGATCTAAGTGGTATAAAAAAGTAATAGTTCAATAACAGAAAATTAAGTGATTTTCTGAAATGGTCATTGCAACGTGTCGGTTCTATAACACATAAACATTGATATTTGTAAAGGTTTGAATCCGTAGCCGACGGCATACGACAACTGCAGTAAACGCGTGCTGCAAACGATGTATCGATACTCGGTACGGTACAACCCTTTAGGCTCACAATGACGACTTCCTAAAATTACTAGTTTTAATAAGACCACATGTCAAAATGGGCGCTTCCTAAATAGCCTGTTTCCGTCTGCTTCTCACAATGTCTCTTTCCTATAAAGTCCACTTCATCCCATAATGTTCGCATTCCGTAATATCCGTTCCTCATAATGCCAGTTTTTCATAATGTCCGACACATCGTCTGCTGCATGCGGAATCATACCTTAAGTGTATCGAAAACTTTCTATCCCGAGGTTGTCAACTTAAGGAATCTAAAATACACCTTATTCATTACATTATGTCACCCTTTGTAATCTAATAAATTATTCGAAATTAGAATTGTTAAACAAATTCCTCAGCCCTACTATGAGAGTTTAAGATAAGGCGTGCTATGCAATATATTTTACATTACATCACAGTTCTAATCACTTGATTGATTTCTTAATGTAATGTAATCTTGAGTTCAAACATGTTCTTAATTGTGATTTATTTGACTGATGCTATTAACTGGGTTTAGGTTATTAGCTCGCGGTTTCCTGTCTGATCAGGAATCAACAAAAACATCAAAATTTGTGATAAACAAACATCCGAATGATTTGATTCAGCTTCTATAATAGAAAGATTTGGTACCGATGATAAACTAAAGACTGATAAATAGGTCTGATACTCTCCAAGATGTTAATTGGTAGTTGATACTGAGACGTTGTTTCCACACTTACAGCCACTTTTTTTATCGTGCGCAAAATCCCCACGGATACACCTCCACTAAAACCGGTGGAGGTGATTATTTCGGACCGACCAAAACGCACGCCGTCCATCGGACCTTGATTGCCAGAGGTGAGATTATACAAGACATATCTCTCGCACCCCGGCAGACCCAGGGACATGTCTCTTTTGAGATGACCCTCTTCCCCCAATGTGGGGACCATGTGCCCGGCGTGGGAGACGCCAAGGCGGGTCCTAGTGACAGCTCTAGGGGTGGGAGTTGTCTCGCTCGCCACCTTGCTCACGGCGATGGTACACTTACAGCCACTGGTATTTCAAATTCGTTTGCGCGGTAATGAAGAAGTCTGTGGGTCTGCTTACGCTAGTACATAACACGAATGTCTATGGTTAAACCAGAAAATATAGTACCTGTAAATGGAAATTCAGTCTAATGTGCCGATTCCTTTTATATTTCTGCTATAATAATTTAACGCTAACATAGTACTAAATTATGTTTCATTGTTTCAGGTACATTAGAGTTGAAGAATCCATGTTCCTTAGTAACGTAAGGCAAATTATACAAAATAAATTATATAGCCATATGTTAATGATGGCATAATATGATATTAATTCCATAAAAAATGATGTACAATTGGCTTCAAAAGTTTCTGGGCACCTAAGGATCTATAATCCTTTGACAGCCTAAGTCTAATTTAACCAAAGTGACATAGAAAGCAATAATAAAATAAACTACATCGATGTCTTGGTTTTATTAACAAAATAAGCAAACTTACATTAATAAATCGATCTATTATCCACTAGCTTCTAAGACTAATGTGTAGTGGCATCAATTCATACAATTATAGTTTCAAATTGTCCTGGAATTTTTGGAGCCTACTGTATGTTTAAATACTTAAATTGTGTTTTAACATTTAGTTTGGTTGGTATTAACAAAACTTCTTCGAATATTCTTCGACTGATTTCTACCATACGAATGATTACTACAGTACCTGTTACCCATATCAATCATGCATGTATAAAGTTAATTAATAATACATACATACTCGTAGATTAACGCATTAATTGTTTTCTGTAAGTATGTCTTCACAAGACTAGAATATTAATGGCCAGTTTATTTTTCTTAATGGAAAAATGAAATTCTTGCATCCGGAATCTGCGGATAGCATCATGATGGTTATCGTTTATTAGGGTTACTAACTACCAATACTAGTACTGAATACAATATACGTAAGTACGTACTATTGCCGTAATATTGCCATGTCAGTAGGGGTTACGGTCTATACATACTTTGGATGCGGGGGCCTCGGCTACGGGACGTTGACAACTTGGGACCTAAGCCACGAGCCAACCCACGACTTTATCCTCCTGGCCAAACTGATTTGCCAAACTGGTTTGGCCACGAGGAATTAAGTTTACTGGTGGCCAAACTGTTATTTATTTGACAAATTTCCACACCCTATATCAAACGTTGACATGAGTTATTTATTGATATTATTATGTACGTCTGGAAGTGAAGTTTTTTTTTTTTTTTTTTTTTTTTTTATCTATGGCACGTCAATTTGACTTCACCTGGCCTGATGTTAAGCTGAAGGCAAAGTCCCATGAAAGAGGGTCACCATTGCAAACACGTTCAGTGCTACAATGGTGGCGCTCAGCTTGACGGCCTCATCAGATGCTTTTTCACGCCCCGCTTAACAAATACTTCTACAAAATATTACGATATTATTAGTTATGTTAATGTATGTATAAAATTCGCGTACTATATCAAAACAACCTTATCTATCCAATAAGCGTTATCTATCTAGCGCCAATGTTTATTATATAGATGCAAAAAATATTCCATACCTACAGCGACACACACAACTCAATCTCTTTTTCAACTTCTTCTTTTTAGTGTTGTTTCAGGCCTCTAAGTCCAGGATTCTCTTACTCCACTTCTTTTAATTTAGCTTTTAAATAACTTTTATGGGAGCGACTACTCTCTGACCTCCTAAGCGCAAGGCCTAAGGCCTGCGTTGGGGTTTTATCTGTAATGAAAAGGTACTAGTCTTGCAGGGGATCCCAAGCTTAAATGTATAAACTTTGGATACAATTGGCCTAATAACGCTGTGATGGTGACAATGATGTGCATTGACACAAAACATTATAGTTATAGTTCCCGGCATTTATTTCGACCGCAAGTCCCGAAAGAGACGAGGCCCTGACGCACGTCAATACGGTTTAAAATAATACCTATCTAAGATTGGTGAATTCACGCTCCTCCGCCATGTGCTAACCTCCAAAGACACCCAAAATAAAAGTACCTTTGGTGACATCACTGGGTCGATACATACCCGGTACCTTAAAACCAGTCGTGAAAAAGCATCTGATGAGGCCGTAAAGCAGGACGCCACCATTGTAACACTGTACGCGTTTGCCATTTGCAATGGTGGCTATATAAAATATCTTAAGTCTTTATTGCACACACAAAGTACAGTGATCATATTAAATGAATTGCAAGAATCATGTACAAAGGTGATCTTAACTCACTATGATCTCTCTTCTAGCAAAGCTTGAGTATCAGAGGGGTAGGTTTACTATAAAAAGGGTGTACATTAAAGAGAGTATATATATATAACTGTGTTCGCATCATTAACAAACAGCTACACACTACTATTTCTGCATAATATCCTAGTTACATCTAGCTAGCATGTGAACAACATCTAAAACAAGTAATTTCTATTCTCAAATCTAGTTTAAAATTCTAGAATTTCGTAAAACGAGAGAGTATGTTATTGCGATATAATATATTCGATAGAAAGGTAGTCAACTGTTCAATTGAGACAGTTTTATAAAGAATTTACATCTCCTTGGAGCAATAAGGTCAAGTAAAAGTTGTTGATGTTTTTTTATTAGAAAAAGTCTCAATATTGAAGATGAGAAGATGTTGCGAACTCCTAGACAGGCAGTTTAGAACGAATATAGTGTTACAATTTGGATGTTACAAAAGTCGTAGGCAATGAAGGAAGAACTAAAAGATGACGTCGTAATATGGTAGGTGTAGAAACATAATCTATGTTGAGGTGTCACTATTTGACTCACTGTAATGGGTGAGCTCGACCGGGATAAGATTCGCCTCTTTGAAAATATCACATACTAGGTAATATAATTTACAGTTACTGAACATTTATCTACTGCTTCAATAAAATCTTTAGTCAATAAAATGGAAGTTTGAGCTTGAAGAAAACATAAATATTTGTGAAGATCAAAGATGAATATCAAAAATGCGATCATGTGACAGACGAGAAAGTTATGATTAGGATGCACAGACGAAATCATTTGTGAATAGTTTTTGATTAATTATATTTTACTAGACTGAAAGTAAGTTTGCTTTTAAGATTTATTTGCCAATTATGAGTTTGTCTACCTACTTATTGTATATCAACATACCAATTCGAAATCTCGTTTTGATTAAGTTCCTGACATCTCATTGACAGCATTAAAAACAGACTGTAAATTGATTGATTGAGTAGTTAGGACACGTCTTTTAATTAATACCAATTATTTACAACAAAAAAAACATTTATCGATTAATTAATTAGCATTATAATTACACTAGTTAGTATGATACCTACTGATATTGTTGACCTTCAGTGAATTAGGTTACACATACAGAGAGTAGGTAGGAGTTATCGGCTATTTTGTAGTTACGTTCTAAATGAGCAATTGGTGAACCGCAACTTTTGCAGAACAAAATTCCAATTAATTATTAAAATGGACGAGTATGTACAGTGGGCTCCAAAAGTTTCTGGATATCTTAAGATGTAACTATAATCCTTTGACAGCCTAATTTAACCAAAAGTAACATAGATAGCGTTAAAAAAATAAAGTAGATCGATGTCTTGTTTCTTTTTAATAAATTAAGTAAACTCATGCAAGTCGTAGTCTAAATTTAAATACATTAATAAGTAGAGCTACTATCTAGTAGCTTCGAAGACTAGTAGTTGTGTAGTGGCATCAATTCATATAATTTTAGTTTCAAATTGTGCAGGGACTAGAGTCTCTGTACCTAACTGATATTTGAAATTAATTTAAACAGGTAACATAAATTCAGTTTATTATGTACCTATTACCTACGTTAGAAACCTGGGTTTTACCTGAACACGTTAACGAACATTTTCCTATATCTCATTTCCTTATAACAACTGCTTTTAGTACTTGCTAATCTTGCTATACTGCTTCCAAGTAGTAAGTTAACTCTCAAAATCCTATCCGCGATCTTAAGCATCAGAGCAACACTCACATGACTCAGAGGTTTGTGGTTACCTAAGCTAATCCAGTATCAAAATCTATCACGATTCAAAAAACCATAGAGACCCATCCACACCACAAAACTATCTTAGAATCATTTAATCATGCTGAAATGCAATCGAAAAGTCGTTCCATTTTAATGTGTCATTCGCATCAAATAATAACAAAAACATCCTCATGGAATCTATTCTAAAGATAAAAAGCCTGCATCATTCCAGATAATAATCTATCCCTGTACTCATTTTCAGCCAGATCCGTTCAGCAGTTTTGAGTGTGATTGAGAACAAAACATCCAAAACATATTTACAAACTACCGTACTTTATAACATTAGTAGGATTAACGTTATGGTGACTTCCACTCGCCGAAAATTATGCGCCATAAAACAAGTAATGCAATTTTGCTGTGGTTTATTGCTGCCATTGTTAATATTATATATTTATTGAATTTCTCGTCCTGAGCTTTCAATTCAAATGTGGAATCCCATTACCATCAATGTCCTATCTGTTTGGATTGCTGGTGAATTGTTATGCTAACCAAGCTATTTATAATAATGCAAGTATTTTCTTATTTACTTCATAATACCTAATACTTTATTGCATATCCTGGGTACTCACCGCCTGGTTCCTGTGGGTTGCGGAAACGGGTTTAGTAATTGCCCGGTGCCCCGGATAACGGATATAATTTGCTTCAGATCTTTTAAATTTTTTAACACCGCAAATTAATGAAAGAGTACTAATATTCTCACTTGTATCGATAGCCAATGAAATCGTTTAGTCATTCTATTGACCACATCATTAGAAATATTCAAATGTGAAAGAATGTTTTCCTACTGAGTATCTTTATAATAACTTACTTATTCTATACCTGTCTGATTAAGTTGTTAGATTCCTACTTGCATTTTACATTCATAGCTAATCGAACCGCTTGTCATGTAAGAACCACATCATTATGTCAATATATTCGTAACTAGTTGATGCTTGCGGCTTCACACGCGTGGATATTGGTTGTCACGATTTATGTTTGGTAATATATCCGGATCTAATCAAACAATTTGAGTCAAAACATATTCAACAAATTTTAAGTCTAACCTATGTTATATTCCTCCATCGTGAAGAAGTACAAGTGTGTTATCAATTATGTATAACAATGGGTTCCACCAAGTGCCATCAGTCAACAGTAAAAATAATCCATGATACTTCATCATTTCAGCTATAGGACGTCCCATAAGGACACTTATGAGTTTAATATGCCGCATCAAAATCCGTTCATCTATTTTTACGCACATTACAAACAGCTTTTTTGCGTTCAGAATAGTTAACCCAAGTGTTTTTCAATATCTCCAATGTATTAAACTCCAATCTATTAGCCTGCGCAGTTAACTGCTGGACATAGGCCTCTCCCATTGTTGGGAGGTTTTATCCTAATCTTTCCACGTTGCCGTTGGCCAGATGGGTTGGTACTACAGGGTTTCGTTTCGAGTTATACTTCTCTTCTCCATGTGTCTCCAATGTATAGACACAACATATTTACAATGTAATAATAGTGCACATCAAGGAAGTGTTTTCGCACAGAGTAGGTACTTATCTTATTACGAGGGGCATATTCTGCTCGTCTACTCGTACAAGTGCATTTGATTCATTTGTAAGAATCTTTCTCACTTGCATTGATAGTTAATAGAGTCATTTGTTGTGCTATTGACCACATCATTATACCAATATATTCATAAGTTGAGGAAATGTTTATGTACCGAGTATCTCAATACAATGGGCTGTTATGTATGTGTTTGTATGTACGCCTACACATACTTCCCGTGAGGTAAACGGGTCTAAATGTCATATACCTAGTGTGTACCTAAAGTGTTTTGTAGTATTTGCAGTTATAGTTTTGTTGTCATATTGTATGATTGGGAGGCGTCGCACCATTCGTTTATCGATTCGTGGTCATCATTCTAGGACTCGTTTGCGGCCATATAGCTTTGATCAGTCAATTGTTACTTTTCTTATATAGATACTGGAAACTCCAGTTGTCCATAACAACTAGTTATTCCTAATTCTAGTTTCGTATGGAACCTTTTGTGTGGAGGCGGAGATAGAATATTACCATTCCATCTTATCCGAAGGGTGTCGTTAAAGAGCAGAAACGGAGAAATACGTAGACAATATCACTGTGAGAGAAGGACATCTTGCAATGAAACCCTGTACCAACCTGTCGGGCTGTCGTGGAAAGCGAAGACCAAAGTCTCCCAACAATGGAAGGCTGCGATTGACTAATTGATTGATTGAAGGGACCTTCACTACGCTAATCCCTCTCCTCTTCCTCCGCAACTTTTATATTGCCCTTTTTTAATTTACTTGAATAGGTATCTCCACAGAACAATGAATACTTATATTTAATCCATGCATATCTCCATTAAATATTTTAAATATCTTGTATTGTATTTCTCTCATTCAACCAGTGTATTTACGTGGTATACACACTGCACTGTTAGAATGGGCAAAATTAAATACTTAGTAAGCATAATACTTAGGGGACGTGGTAAGCCTTCCCGTAGAGCGAAACCTATGCTCGGGCCCTCTCCATGAGTAGCGGCGCTGCCGTGAAACAAATGACTACACTACGATGGCATCTCAAAAATGCCGTCGATTCGACAGAAGAAGAATACTTAAATTCCTAGTATGAATGGTTATTGTCGCAACAGTAATTTTGTTAGCATCTGTTGGCATACTTCCAAGTTTGCATCAGAAAATTATCATTCCAGAAAGCGAGATTTCACCTCAGATGAGAATAAAGTTACAAATTCCATAAACATAACCATAATGAATTTAATTATCTCCTGTGATAGCGTTGGAAGTTGAAGTGAGGACATTTATAATTGTAATGTAAAATTTCCTTCCTGCTCACACGTCCTTCTGCATTGTATTGTATTGTAACATAGGTTTGTATGTATATTCAACTTAACTAATACAGAAACACAAAGTTTTAAGAGATGTACTTGTACTGTTATATTCTTGCACAAAGTTCCTACAGCAGTTTGCATGAGTACCTTAAAGATAAAGGCTTGGTTTTTTTTTATTATTTATTTATGGCTCGTCAATTTGACTTCACCTCGCCTGTTGTTAAGCTGAAGGAAAAGTCTCATGAAAGAGGGTCACCATTGCAAACACGTTCAGTGCTACAATGGTGGCGCTCAGCTTGACGGCGTCATCAGATGCTTTTTCACGCCCCGCTTAAAGGACCCGGGATTGTAGGAAGAAGGAAACACGTGCGCCGGCAAGGAATTCCAGGACTTAATGGTGCGGGACTCACCGAACCGCCTTGTTCTTGATGGCATATTCTGTGCCGTATGTGAGTGACATCTAAGTAAACTGGCCATATTGATCACAATGATTACGATTATTTTTGTGCCATACTGATAACTAATAGGTATTACGGTTTACATAAGCTCTTTCATCACAAACACATAAACTAGATATCAATATGGCTCTAAGAACGTAAGACCTACAAATTAATAAACTAGATCGATCTAATGATATAAGATTTTGGCAGAAGATTCGCCTTTAAAAATATCAATGCCTATATCGATTGCATAACCTGTTTCATCACAAAACTTTAAACTTTGAATATGGCTCCAAAATAGTAAAGATCTACATACATAATTAAAACACTAGACCGGCCCCGTGTTGTGAGATTTTAGAATAATAAGTGATAGCAAGTGTAAAAAAAATTGTAAGTTATCTTTTAAGTACCTATCTTTTTACCATAGCCTTACGATCGTGAGCTCCCGAGTGCGAATCCTGGTCACTACAATAACGGCGTGAACCCACTACCAACATAGACTCAGCTTGACTGGCCCTTTCAGCTTAGCCTGGCAGAGACATTCTGTCTTCACAAGCTAATGTGGGGCTACAAATGGAGAACGTACTATTTCGTAGGAATTATACTAAAGTATAGGCAGAAACTACAAAATGAATCAATTTGTTATCACTACATAGTATAAAACAAAGTCGCGTATGCTTAAATCTTAAAAACTACGCAACGGATTTGGTATTTTGGATTTGATGCGGTATTTTTTAATAGATAGAGTGATTGAAGAGGAAGTTTTATATGTATATAACATCATGCTACAATCAACTGGTGCGGAGCAGAAGTGAAAAATATTGCAGAAACGAGGTAACGCAGACGAAGTTGCGCGGGTCAGCTAGTTTTGTATAAATATGTAAGCTTTATCATCAATGTTATCGGAATGCGTAATACAAAATATCAATCAGAGGTGTTATCTTATCGTTAAAAGCAATCAAACCCGCGACGACCACACACAGCACGTAGTATCATACGTGTTTGTTTACTGCGCGTGCACAACGGAAGGAAGCTTTCTGTTTTATTGTTTAAAAGTCAGAAGTACCTTACGAAATAATAATAAAAACATGTTTTCAATCACATACATTACTCAATCATGCCGGAAGAATTGTGTGCTTGACAGCTTCGGCCGAATGTTGCCTTTGCTGCTATAGTTTTTTTCTAAATACATCATTACGAACGCATAAGTGAGATCAGATAAGAACATAAGGAATTGGTATCGAGAGCAAATTGCTTTACATAATAATGATCTTAAAAAACTTGCTCTTATATATTCTATTATGACGATAAAAGGGTTTGGTTATCTTCAGCAGAAAGTTCTTTAGTAATAATATTAATATATATAATATAATATCACGCCTATATCCCCGAAGGGGTAGGCAGAGTGTAATAGGTGGCGAGCCTGTTGCCATTAACCGGGCATTATAAATCTGCAATAAATACATTCATAACTTCGAAAAGCATCGAAAAGTCATTGGTGTGTGCCATGGTAAAACCTGGGATCAAAACCAAAACCTCGTCTCAGCAGTCCATTACCCATACCACTTGGCTACCGTTCGTAGGTTCTTTGCTAAAGTAATATACTTTAACTACCTTGACGAACGCTCTGAGTTTGAGTTTCTATTAAGATGAGATGTTTTTTATATGTAAAAGTAATAAATTTATCTATAAAATATCTTACATTAGTATTTCTTATTTTTTTGGATGTCCAAACAAGATTGTGATGACTCACTTTACAAGCGTGATGCCAGACAAGCCCCCAGAAAAAGCTTCAATGTTGAAGAACATGTATTGAATTTATTAGAAAGTGTTGTCAACTGTAGTTAAATTATTATAAATGCTGGATGACATCAGGAAATGTCTACTTGACACGCTCATCGTTACTGTCTAACCAAGTGTATAACCCGCATACGGTGCAGAATATTCCATCAAGAAGCAAGCGGTTCGGTGAGTCTTTTCTCTGCCGCACCATTAAGTCCTGGAATTCTTTACCGGCGCACGTGTTTCTTTCTTCCTACAGTCCCGGGTAAGCGGGCGTGAAAAAGCATCTGATGAGGCCGTCAAGCTGAGCGCCACCATTGTAGCACTGAACGTGTTTGCAATGGAGACCCTCTTTCATGAAACTTTGCCTTCAGCTTAACATCAGGCGAGGTGAAGTCAAATTGAGAAATCTCCTAAAGTTTCTGGCCAATTTTAAACGTAATTATACGAAGTGAGGCCACTACACAACTTTAGAAGATCTACTTGTTAATGTAATTAAGTTTATGCCACTACTTGCATGAGTTTATTTATTTTCTTATAAAGAATCAAGACATTGATCTCGTAGGTTTTATTAACGCTATTTCGATTACTTTTGATTAAATTAGACTTAGGTTGTCATAGAATTATATATCTTAAGGTAGCCTATATTTAGTTATTTTTGGAGCCCACTGTACATATTAAAAATAACCCAATAGATCAAAATATATTATGTATTAGGCAACTCATACCCTTCTTACATTAGGCAACTCATACGAAACTCGAGTTGTAAACTATATGCCTACTGTATAACTCCAGTTTTGTGTCTCAACAGCCAGTCAGCAGCTGTCAAAAAGTATCGATAATAATGATGGTTACTGTACTAAATTCAATTTGTGCAAGAAATTTAGAAAACTCGATGCATGTAATGGTCGTCCACTCCAACTGAACTGGAGTTGAAGAAACTCCAGTTTTGGCTATACTCTAAGCCATTTGAAATATTTTTCAACAACTAAAATTCTTTGTATGGTCTTAAATATCTTAGATTCAATGGTGCCGCTCTAATTTGTCGAAGTAATCTGTCAACTCGTTAATTTTGAGTGTATTTTCAAATCTAAATATAGTAGAGAGTCAGTGGTTTTAGAATTAATTAGGTGCTACTTGTGTTCCGCTATTTATATTAAGTGGCACTTTGGTTAAGAGCGTGCTGCTCTTTCGCTGTGTGACATAATAGCTTTGAAACTATGTTGTATATATGTTTGTGTTCAAATCTTGATTGTGAGTGCTACATTACAAAGTAAAGCGGACTACGAAAGATATAGGCGTATAAGTAAAGATATGTTATATGTTGTATTACGGTTCTTGGCAAGGTTTTCGCCTGCCAAAGTCTAAAACATTAGCAAGCTGATATGCATATACCCTGATTAACAGACGAAGCTATAGCACAGACTTTTACTCTGTGACTACTCGACAATCCAAGTCATATCAATAAAAGCTGTAGGAGAGTGGACCCCGGGATCCAATGTAAGCTTTTTTGACTGAAATCGGGCTGAAGTGATGATGATGTGAAGATTTTGTTACTGTTTTGTGAACGAAGCTTCTGTTTCCGTTTCCACAAGGTGGCCGATTTTGCTTTTGTCCGTATCTATATCTATGTCTGTGGATTTGTTAGTTCCGATTTTGAGGGCGCATTTTTTAAACGATTTTCACCAAATTTGGCACGCGTATTCTTTGATTTAAAATGCAACCTTTTGGGGAAACATTTGTGGGAAAATGGAGGTGAGTTTCGGAAAGTTTGCTATCGCATTATTTATGAACGAATCTTGATTATTTTTGACTCAAACATCAAGGATATGATTCCTGATAGGTATGTTAAGTTTAGTTCAACGGTTGGAAAATACGACCTATAAATTTGTACGTAAACAAAATAATTATAAATCCTTGTGAAAGTACACTGTTCACATTTCATACTAACCAGAGGTTACAGGATCTTCCTTGTTCTAACGATATATTTGACTGCACTTCTTGCTGTCTGATTGTATAGGCAATACTGGTGTTGTATGTTCTTGTAATATCATTTAACGGTTGGATTATGTTATTGGCTAAGTCTAGACTTTAGATTCAGTCGCGCGATATGAAAAAAGAAGTCAGATTCCAATTAAAAATTAATCAATATCTGATTGCATGATGTAACTGAAACATAACGATAAGGCCGCCCATTATACATACAATTATTCTCGTATAATATAGGTATGTTTTGTAAATGTTATCTAGCTATCTATCTATCTATCTATATTTATTTATTATAGTTTCTTGAAATGGTAACTTTCTTATACAGTTATTGGCTTTTGCGTGAAAGTTTAGTGACATTTTTTTCAAGATTTCGTTAAAATTCGGTTTCTATATCACAGTTTGTTGTTAGATATAATGTGTGTGCGGTAATTATTGTATTGTGGTTCTTGGTTCTTGCTGTGTGTTCAAAGTGTGTTTCAAGTTACGTAAATGCCTCGAGTTACATGCGCCATAGAATTCGTCTAAATCAAGAAAGAAAGAAAGAAAACTATTTATTTTAGTGCCAACACCAATTATTACACAATGCTTATTATGTACTAATGCAAAAAAAGTAAGATGAACACAAATCAACACCGAATGATATATGTAATTCCGAAGATGCTAGTTGAATTACATACTGTGTATCTATTAAAGAAAGTGTACATAGTTATACTATTTATCCCTCAAGAACAGCTGAAAATTGATTGGGAGGTAGCTTTAAACTACAGGACACTTGGGGCCACTGTTAAATCAAAAGTACAGCGGGCACGGAATCAGAAATACGCTTGAAAATTTAAGAAAATAAATAGAAGCTGCAGCGTCAATCGAGAGTAGAAAATTGGAATACAAGGTGCAGCGGAAACGGAATCTGAATTCGATGAGGATGGAAAAAAATATGGCGGTACGAAGTTCACTAGGCAGCAAGCATAACATACATTCAATTCAATATAAAATGTTAAAAAATAACTCCAAAAATATTCTACTAATTCCAACGCTTTCATCCGTTTTAATGGTATCTGTTAAGCCACTCGAGCAATGCGCAATGGCATCAGTCGTCACGCCCATTATACCGTCACGGTGTTTGTCTTCCATGGTGCCCTGGTAGCAGCTGTCCGTCCCATACATCGAGTATTTATAAACCGATGTTAAAATAGTACGGGGAAGTAGGGTTTGATGTGCCGGAGGATTCCGAGGAAATACGGAAGATGTGTTAGTGGAAGTGCTTTGTTGTTTTATAGGGTTTGCTTTAATGGGTTGTTATGTGTATGGATTTGTGTCTTGTGTGGTTTCAATATGGATACTTTTTGGGGTTTGATTTCATTGTGTATTGAATTCAGCTCAGTTTGGTATGTTTGGCTTGTGTATGTCATTACTTTCTAGGACTGAATTAATTATGCTATTACTATTATTGGGATTGTTAAATAGTTAGTCATAGTCCTTCCCCGAATATATTTCTAGTAATATTTTATTCGTTGATTATATTCCCAATAATGATATTTTAAGTTTAATTTATGGCTTACTCCATGATGATAAACAGTGGAGACCACCCGTGCTCACAGGTAATTACTGAAATTAAACTGTCAGTCAACTAAACACTTGTAGACAACTACTCTCAAATACCTAAATTATGTCTATGGTGTAGCCATACATGTATAATTTATAGCTGATGCATTCGCCTCCGCTCGCGTGTATGTCGGTTAATTTTTTCATACCACTAAGGTGGCAGACAAGCACACGACCCACCTTATGAAAAGTGAATACCGTGGGTCGTATCGTATCGTATATCGATCAAATATATCTAAGTCTGTCCAATACTTTTCATAATAAAAACTGGTATTATAATCTGTATTAAGTTATTGCCTCCACGGCAAACATAGACAAGATTTGAAAATAAAAACGTTCAGAATTAAATATAACCTATGTTATAGTTTAATATCGACTATCGTGTGGAGGCGAAGAAAGAGCGTTACGAAGTATACTCATCACTCCATCTTATCCGAAAGTAAGAGGCGACAAACGAAAAACACTCAGACGCTATCACTGTAAGAGAAGGATAACTCGAAATATAACCCTATACCAACCCGTCTGGCCATCGTGGAAACAGTAGACCAAATTCTCCTAATATTGGGATAGCTAGTCCAGCTGTGGACTGAGATAGCTTAGTTGATTGACTAATTGCTGCTATAATAATTGTCGTACGTTCCATATGTAATGCGATATGCTGTGGATGCATTCAAGAGGTGTGGAAGTGTGTGGGTGTTAGTAGAACGCTTCGACACTGTTATAATTCATGAACATAAATCAATTTGCATAATTTTTTAGAAACTGCTTTTATTTTATAAACTGAAATGAATAATAATGTGTCAGATATTTTATTGATTGAGAAACGGTTATGTTCAAAAATGCAACTAATAAAAGTCTCCTAAAATGGAAAAATGATGAATATTAGAAGAAATATGCTATTAAAATGTATAATGAGGAGAATGGATATGTTATGGACTTGTGTGCAGTTTGGTTACATTAATCTAATGTTATCGGCTTCTTTTGTACCTTGCGGAAATCTCCAAGAGTACACAGCATCCCCCTACCCCCGCCCAAGGCAAGGAAGGATCGGTACGTCGGACTCAAACCGAACAAAACTGTATGGACGTCCCTCCTCCAGTTGCCGATGGAGAGCAGTCCACATACTTGCGCATCTCACCATCGCCGCAAGTGAAAGAACTCCTATCCCTAGGGCCGCCTCGAATACTTGGCGTTTCCCACGCCGGGCAGTCGGTGCTGTTCTCGGCTCCTACGTAGTGGTAGCAGTGGTAGTATGTTACTAAATAACTTACAGCCTTATGGAGTAATTGGGGTATCGATAGTAAAAATATTTTTAAAGTGTAACTTTTTCATACACGTTGGGCATTTATTAAGATGGAAAAAATCATTGAAGAAAACTCACTATTATCTACATTTATGACAATCCAATTTGGTGGGACTCCTCCGGGAATATCAACTGCTACTGTTTTTTTTTTCAAATCATACAAGTATCGCATTTAAACAAACAAACTCTTCAGACTTAATATTTGGAGTACCTATTAATACACAATCGAAGCATTGCATATTTGATTCCATCTCAGTACATTATCGACGGAATCTTCACAACCGCAGGCTTGCACAAGCAAATTTAGCTTGACGTAGCTATATGCGTTAACACAAGACTGACAAGCTTGCATGAACAATAATAAGTATGCTTCAACGACTGCATGATGATTTTCTGCATCTTGCTTGGGCAACCAGCATGAAGATTGATCGACTGATGATCTTGAGATTGATGGACTTGCTATTATATACCACATGGCTGCTTGTGCAAGCATGGCATGGCACGAATTCTGTATTCTAAATTCCAGTCCAATCTATAGAATAGAATAAAATTTATTGTAAACCAATGAGAATGTACCATAGAATATTAAATATAAAATAGTGTATAAAGGGTGACAACACCTGTGTTGTGGCGGTAGTGAACGCGACTGCTGCGCAGGAGGCGCGGGTTCGTTCCCCGCTCAGTGCAAATAGTTGTATGCATGAATATGGTTATTTATACTAGTCTGGTCGTGCCTCGGAGAGCACGTTAAGCCGTCGTCGGCCCAAGTTGCCATACGAACGTCTATGGCAGTCATTACGCGTAGTTGAAGCCGTCAAAAGCTTGACTAACTACAGAACTTCCTTATTGCCAATTTCGTTGTAGAGGTCCGATGGCAGTCGCTTCGCGGAAAGGGTCGGAGTTCAGTCGCATCTTAGTTAGATTAGAAAGCCGACCCAACTGAGTTGGGAATAGGCTCAGAGAATGATGAGTTTGAAGCAGTACCTAGTTCACTACAACTGTATACTCTGTCGAAAAATCAAGTTCATGGAAGAATTACGTAAACATTCATTTTTCAGCCATCATTTATAAATCTGGAGGAAGTGTCTAATTTTGAGGAGACCTACAAAATACTAAATGATTACATATTCATTCAATTCACAATTCATGCCGTTTTCCATTCGAAGTGGGCAGTGACCACAAGTCTTCATCTGCATCCAGTCGTCCTTAATTTAAACCTTTTATGATATTGCTTAAATAACCGGCATAATTCGGCGTGATACAATCAATAATTTCAAGTTTGAACGGAACCTTCAGTACACGAGTCTGACTTGACCGGTATTTTTTAAGTTGTTATACTTGGAAGTACGTGATTATGTAACTGCAGTTGACTATTGTATCAAGACTGCTAATTGGCCCCTCTATGTGCCTGTCAATCTAACTAGAAAGCATAGTATACAAACCAATAAATGATCAAAAAGAGATTTTTGTATTAACACATAATCCTTGGATATTTTTACGTAACATATGTGTTATGGACAATCTCACTTTTCAGTTGAGATCGTCCTATTCTACTCTTCGTGTGGACTGTATTGTGGACTTTTATCTGACAACCTTTTCAATAGAAACACTAATTGCTTCAAAACGTTTATTCTATCTTCTATATACTAAGTTTTAACAACTAATGTCTTCTAGGTTCTTCCTTTTCTTCTTGAGTGGTTCTTGAGAGTAGTTCTTGAGAGTGGTTCTTCGTTGGTTGTGCGTTTGCGGTTGTGGTTGTGTCTTAGCGTCGGTTTCACCGAGCTTAAGTACCAATTTTTTCATTAGCCCGCAGTGGGCGTTAAGGAGCTATTCTTTATTTACAATTTATCTTCATTAGCCCGCAGTGGGCGTTAGGGAGCTATTCTTTATTTACAATTCATCTTATACCTATATTCACAATTTATCTTATTCTACGTGGTTCGGTGTACTCGGCGTACTGGACAGTTCTCCCCCCAGTGCAGCAGTCCGCGTAACGGCCTTCTCAAGTACGACGAGCTTGCTCACGGGGCGCTTGAAGACTCCAGTCTTCGTCCTGACGTCCGCCATCCGAACTCCGCCGTCGGGTCCCACGTAGGTTCTGGTGACCTCTCCCATCGGCCACACGTTGCGTGGTAGTACGTGATCCATTACCACCACGATGTCTCCTTCTTGCAGGGGTCGTCGTTGGCTGCTTGGCTCGCCGCGGGGTACCAGGGTAGGTAGGTACTCCTTTACCCATCTGCTCCAAAAATGGTCGGCGAGGGCTTGACAACTCCTCCATGTTCGTCGATCGGCGTATTGACACGGCCCGGTCGAAGGCAGTCCTGTGGATGACCCCAATAAGAAATGGTTAGGGGTCAGCGCCTCCGGATCGCTCGGGTCGACACTCACGTGGGTCAACGGTCTTGCGTTTATCGAGAACTCAGCTTCGGCCATCAGAGTCCCCAACACTTCTTCGGTCGGCTCCTTTTCAGTTAACGTCGCCGCCAACGCTGTTTTCACTGACCGCACTAGCCTTTCCCACGCTCCGCCTTGGTTCGGCGCTCCCGGCGGTATGTATCGCCAGTTCACCGCATGCAGCTGTCCCAGTTCTCGTAGCGCCGGCATCCACTCTTCGTAGGCGACCTTCAGCTCCTTGTCTGCTCCGTGGAAGTTGGTGGCGTTGTCCGAGTATATGGTTCTCGGCCAACCCCTTCTCGCAGCCATCCTCCGAAGTGCCATGATCGCGGAGCTTGTAGTGAGTGATGCGACGATCTCCAGGTGCACAGCTCTTGATGACAGGCAGGTGAACAGGGCGCCCCACCTCTTCTCTCGGCGACGTCCCACCTTGATGACCATGGGTCCGAAGTAGTCTATCCCACAGTGAGTGAAAGGTCGCTGGTACGGTTCTAGGCGCTCTCGTGGCAGATCTCCAATTGCCGGCGGTTGCGGTCTGGCTCTTCTTTTTCTGCACAGGCCGCAGTCTCGTTCGGTTGCTCTCACGGTGGGTCGCAGGTGGATGATCCAGTACCGCTGCCGCAGGTCGTTCGTTACTCGTTCTCGCCCAGCGTGTCCGGCGGCCCGATGCTCGCGCATCACTATAAGTTTAGTGATGTAATGTCGGCCGTCGAGTATGAGCGGTCTCTTCGTTTCTAGCGGCGCGGTGGCTGCTCCGATGCGTCCCTTGACCCGCAGTAATCCGTCTTCCATGACCGGGTCCAACTTGTACAGACGGCTCGCCTTAGGAATAGGGCGGGCGGCCTGCAGTCGCGCGATGTCTTCTCCGAAGCTTTCGTGCTGCGCGCGGCTGATGATCGCGTTCTCAGCTTTTTCAATGTGTATAGTTCTCAGATGCGACGTCAGTCGGCGACACTTGTCTATGAAGGCTAACACGTAGGCGGCGGCTCTAACATATTTCGTGAAGTTAGAGAATCGCGTGGGGTCGGGTAACCACGCATGATGTACTTCGCTCTTCTCGCTGACGTGTAGTACCTCGCAGTCTTCGATCAACTGTGTCTTATCTGCCGGCCACTGATCTTCTGGTTGCAACAGGAACTCTGGACCGTGAAACCATCTGTCGTCTGCGGTGATGGGTGAGTGAGTGATGCGCGTCGCGTCGTCTGCTACGTTTTGCACGGTCGGCACCCACCGCCACTCCTTGCTGTGCGTGAGCTCGGAGATCTCGCCCAGGCGGTGAGCTACAAACGGCGTGTAGCGTCGCTCGTCGTTTCGTACCCAATGTATCACCGTAGTTGAGTCGGTCCAATACACTGTCTTGTCAATTTTCACCCGATGTTCTCGCTTGATTGTCGCCGCCAGTCTTGACCCGATGACCGCCGCTTGTAGTTCTAGTCGCGGTATTGTTTGCGCCCGTCGGGGTGCCACCTTTGATTTGGCGGCCACGAGACATAGCTTGATGCTTCTGTCCGGCCGTGTGATACGCCAATATGCCACTGCTGCGTATGCTTGCTCACTCGCGTCGCACAGTATGTGTAGTTGCAGGTCTTGAGCTTCACTTAGCGCGTAGCATCGTTCGAGTCGTAGGCGGGCTAGGTCGGGGAGTCGTTCTAGCCAGGCAGCGAAAAGCTCGTTCTCTTCTTCGGGTATTGGTTCGTCCCACGAGATCTGAAGTCGCCACAGGCTCTGCAACACGATCTTGGCGCGTATGGTGAAGTGACTCAGCAGTCCGAGGGGGTCATATATGGACATTACCGCGCTGAGGGCTTCTCTCTTCGTCGGCGCTCTTGTTCGGTTGACGACTTCGGTGGGAACTCTGTTCATTGAGGTGTTGAACCCAAGCTCGTCTTGCTCTGCGTTCCAGATGAGGCCAAGTATCTTATTCTCGGGCCCATCTCCCCCCAGTGGGGTCGGCGACGTCGCTCGTAGCTCGGCAGGGACGTCTCGGAGTACGCTGGCTTGGTTCGTGTTCCATCCTCGTAGTGTGAAGCCGGCGGCTGCGTGGACCGTCATCAACTCGGAGACGGCTCGCTGGGCTTCATCTTCATTTTCATAGCTGGCTGCCAGGTCATCCATGTAGTGACTTCTTGTTATGGCTTCGAAGGCCGCCGCGTGAGTGTCTGCGTGGGCCTTCGCGTTCGCGTCTCGAACGTAATGTGCCATGAATGGGGAACTGGCGGCGCCGAAGATCATGCTCGTCATCTTGTAGTGTCGGGGTGGTACGTCTCGTTCGCCTCCCCGCCACAGGAACTGCTGAGCTGGTTGATCTTCACGTCTTATCTTCACTTGAAGAAACATCTCTTGAATGTCAGCTGTGATCGCGATCGGCTTCTCTCGGAACCGGAACATAATTCCCTGCAATGACATTAACAGGTCCGGTCCTTCTAGCAGGTGATCATTTAGGCTGACACCCCGGTTCTTGGCTGCTGCATCGAAGACGAGTCGTAGTTTCCCAGGCTTGTTCGGATTCTGTACGGCGAAGTGAGGTAAATACCAGCTGACTGGACTCGTAGCCTCGGTGCCGTCGCACGGTGTCGCGTACCCCTTACTTAACAAATTGTCAACTTGTCTGGTGTAGGCTTCGGCGAACTCTGGGTCTTCATCCATCTTGATCTCGATCTTCTTTAATCGGCGCAGCGCTGAGTTGTAACTCGGTGGGAGAGCGATGCCGTCTTCTTTCCACGGTAGCCCCACCTCGTAGCCTTGTTTCGTTCGCTTCAATGTTGTCTCGACGATTTGTACTGCTCGACGTTCCGCGTCGCTCACTTTCGGTTTGTGAGAGACACCGAGCGCGTCGATCTTGAAGTGGTTGTCTACGAGGTCGTGTAGGCGTTCGTCTCCGTTTTCGGTTCGTTCGGAGGTAAAGACATGTAGCACGTTGCTCTCGCTTTTGCAGATGACGCTTCGCGGTAGCGTCCCATGTACTACCCATCCTAGGGTGGTTCTCGATGCTACGGGTTGGCCTGGCTTGCCCAGACGTAGTTCTCTTGACACGATGAATTCCCAGTGGTCGGTGCCGATGAGGATTCCCGGTCGTGTTGATTCGTAGCAGACGTCATTCTTCCCTAGGTCTCGCAGGTGTTCGTATTCGAGCAGTGAAGTCGGAATGGATTGCTGGTGTAGTTTCATAGACCGGACGGTGCGCGCTTTAAGCACGTGCGGCACTCCTTCAGGTCCATGAAGTCGTACGGTCACCAGCTGGCTTCTTTCTTCCGACTGCTGCATGTTGACCCCTCGCATCATCAATCGTTGCGTAGGTCCTCTTGCCCCAATCTGCCTTGCTAGGTCTGCATCGATCAGTGAGATGGTAGCGCCTTCATCCAGGAGTGCGTGAGTCTTCACCTCCCCCCCTGGTCCCACGACGGTGACGGGACACATCTTCAACAGCACTGCTTTCGGTTCAGTGGTGGTTTGGGTGACCACCGACAGTACTGCTTCCGTCGTGCTTGCGGTGGTAGATGGCTTCTCTGCTGCCTTCTCTTGATGCAACGTCGCATGATGGGCGTGGCGGCATTGGTTGACACCACATGGCTTAGCTTTGCACAGGTTGTATCGATGCCGTTTCACTAAGCACTTGAAACACAATTTCTTCTCTTTCACGAAGTCCCACCGTTGATCTACCGTTAGCGCCTTGTATTGCGGGCACCTCGGTAACTCGTGAGTTTGTTCACAACTTGCACACTGATTCAATTGTTCTTTGTTCTCTGGTGATTCGGTGACGTTGAAGACTGAGTTCGGTTTCTTCTTAGGCGCGGGCGGCTGACGAGTTTCTTTCTTCGCTTGTGTTGTACTCGCAGCAGGGACGTAGGCGTGTTTGAGCGCGCGGTCTGCCTCCCTCATCAGGAAGCGGGATAGCGTGATGATTTCTGGTTCAGCTGCGATTCCGAAGTCCGTCGCGTAGTCACACCATCTGGCTTGCACGTGGGGGCTCAGCTTGCTCAGGATCTCTCGTACCAACGCCGGGTTGTACAGGTATCCCCGCTGATCGATGCTCTGTAGTACACACACAACGTTTTGCACTCGTATGGCAAAGTTATTCAGCTCCACTGCCGATGACCCTGGTCTGGGTAGCTTCTTCAAATCTTCGAACGCCTTGTCTATGATTACTTCTGGACGACCGAATGACTGTTCTAATGTTCTAAGTATGATCTCTGGATCCGTTGCCGTTGCAAGTAGCGCCATCACGATGTCGCGTGCTTCCCCGGTGAGGCCTTTTCTCAGACGCTGAATGTTTTCAATCGGCGATATGTTGTACAGCTTCGTGGAGTCGGTGAAAGCAGCCTTAAACGTGAGCCACTCGCCATGGGCCCCCGAGAACGTAGGTAGATCTGCGCATCGTATTCTGAGTCTTGCTAGTCGCTCCATAGCCTCGGTGAGTTGATCTATGCTTCTTGTTCGCGTGGGTGTGGCGGATCTGCCGCGTAGATCAAACCGCAGATGTCGATCTTCCTTGCTCCGCGTTCTTGATTCTTCGGGTTCTGGTCTTGGCACGACGGGATTCGTTTGCAGCCATTCGTCCACTCTCTTGTGGTGTATTTCTGTAGGTATTTCTTCGTGAACACTCTCTTGATCTTCCTGGATGGCCGTGAGGTCGGCGGCCAGCCTTTTTCTTATCAGGTCCGCTTCAATTTCAAGTTCCTTCTTCTTTAATTCTGCCAGTTTTTCTGCTGCTTCTAGTTCGGCTAGTCTGGCTCGCGCTGCAGCGCTCGCAGTAGAGCGGTTCGTCCGAACCGACCTTCCCGGTGAACCAGTTCGGGGTAGGTTCCCGGGCTTCAGTCTAGGGGTCGTGGGGGGGGCGTCCATCGTAGCCCCGATCCCTGACTCCATACCCTGCTGCGTGCTTGGCGATGCCGGAGGACCCTGAGCCAGCCTTCGGCGTCTCTCTTCGTCGATGCGCTGCTGCCTCAGGTACTCTTCCTCTCGTCGATCTTGAGCTTCTTCTGCATCTGCTTGGCTTCTGGTCACGACCATTGTGGAAACTTGATTCTTCTCTCTTGAAGCTCCGGTGTCTTGCCGCTGTTCTTCACTTTTTGATCCGTCTTCGGAAGGATCAAATCTCGGCGTCGATCCGGCAGGCGAAGGACCAAACAATGTTATGGACAATCTCACTTTTCAGTTGAGATCGTCCTATTCTACTCTTCGTGTGGACTGTATTGTGGACTTTTATCTGACAACCTTTTCAATAGAAACACTAATTGCTTCAAAACGTTTATTCTATCTTCTATATACTAAGTTTTAACAACTAATGTCTTCTAGGTTCTTCCTTTTCTTCTTGAGTGGTTCTTGAGAGTAGTTCTTGAGAGTGGTTCTTCGTTGGTTGTGCGTTTGCGGTTGTGGTTGTGTCTTAGCGTCGGTTTCACCGAGCTTAAGTACCAATTTTTTCATTAGCCCGCAGTGGGCGTTAAGGAGCTATTCTTTATTTACAATTTATCTTCATTAGCCCGCAGTGGGCGTTAGGGAGCTATTCTTTATTTACAATTCATCTTATACCTATATTCACAATTTATCTTATTCTACGTGGTTCGGTGTACTCGGCGTACTGGACAATATGACTTTATATTTCGTTTATAAGTAAACATTCCGCATAGTTGCAAGTCATACTTTCGAACCAACGACATCGTTATCGTTATGTAGAACTACCTAGTCTCGTCATAAAATGTACTTCTAGATGCACAGTTTTTTAATGGTCTATACTAATTATGCGGCAGACAGGCGCACAGTCCACCTGATGGAAAGTGGTCACCGTAACCTATGGTTGTTTGCAACACCATGAGTGTCAGACGTGCTGCGACCGTCTAGAAACTAACTAATGAAGCCTCATCATTCTAACACTGTACATGTTTCAAATGGTGACCCTCTTACCTGAGACTTTGTCTTCAGCTTACCATAAGGCGAGGTGAAGTCAATGTCACGTGCCCTAAATCAAAATTATAACAACAAAGACCACGGTCCTTGTTTTCAGGCCAATATATATGTCGGCAACTAAAAACGCGTCGGTAGCTTAGTGGTATGGGTAACGGACTTCTACTTCTGAGACGAGGTTTCGGGTTCGTTACCAGGTTTTAGCATGGCACACACCAATGACTTTTCGATGCTTTTCGAAGTTATGTGTTTATTTATCGTAGGTTTAAGACTTAAACATAAGCTGGCTAAATGTGGGTGCTAGCACCTCTGCCTACCTCTTCGTGGATAAAGGCGTGAGTTTATGTTGTGTTATGTTATTTTCACTTTGTGTTCCGTGGCTCTTACTAAGCATTTCAATACGATCAATTTGCTATGTAGCACATTCTCATGTTTAGAGACACAGTGGACTACAAAATTAATTGTATACCTACCCATTGTAATAGCTATTTGAAGAAAGTTGATGCTGTTTACATTTTAAAACGTTTTTATATCAATTTAAAATTATGTAACAAATGTTTGCATGTGGCATAATGTCGACACTATGACAATAATTTCGGTGGCGTTCGTGTAGTTTTGTACAATGTCCCAATTATGTAGCGGCACGGTTTGTCGTTCTAAATGACGTTCCGCTCCGGAAAGTGATAATGTAGAGTATATTCCTTACCAGCTCACGTGTTTCCTTCTTCCTACAGTCCCGGGTCCTTTAAACGGGGCGTGAAAAAGCATCTGATGAGGCCCTCAAGCTGAGCACCACTATTCTAACACTACGTGTTTGTAATGGTGACCCTCTTTCATGAGACTTTGCCTTCAGCCTACCATCTAGCGGGGTGAATGTTCTGATGAGCTCTTCCAATTAATCCCACCCTCCCCTTTCCTACATAGGACAACACGTGCAGGTCTTAGATGTCACTCGCATACGGTACAGAATATCCCATCAAGAACCAAGCGGTTCGGTGAGTCTTTTCTCTGCCGCACCATTAAGTCCTGGAATTCCTTGCCGGCGCACGTGTTTCCTTCTGCCTACAGCCGCGGGTCCTTTAAGCGGGGCGTGAAAAAGCATCTGATGAGGCCGTCAAGCTGAGCGCCACCATTGTAGCACTGAACGTGTTTGCAATGGTGACCCTCTTCCTGAGACTTTGCCTTCAGCTTACCATCAGGTAGGGTGAAGTCAATTTAACGTGCCCTAAATAAAAGAATATTATTACTATTTGTTAAATAAGAACCAGTACACATAGTTATACTTCAAAGTAACGTATGCGCTTTGATGTCTTCATAACAGTGCTGTGTGCCACTATGGCGTGACTAAGCATACATTACTGGATGCGGAAGAGGGATATAGTTATACGATACTAGCTGTTGCCCGCGGCTCCGCCCGCGTGAACTTCTGATCCCGTTCCCGCTGCTCCATGAGCATTTAGGGGTATGAAAAATAGATGTTGGCCGATTCTCAGACCTACTCAATATGTTCACAAAATTTCACGAGAATCGGTCAAGCCGTTTTGGAGGAATATGGCAACGAAAACTGTGACACGAGAATTTTATTTGTACGATATAGTTAAACCTTTAAATTTTTGTATGTGTATGTATCTTTGATTATGTTTTAAACGTTTTGAATATTGCAATCAACAAAAATATTGATTCAATTAATTCAACGGTGACATGCTGTGATTTTCTCAAGCTAATACAATATGTGATTCTTCAAAAAGGATTAGAAGGTTTCTACAGGGTCGGCAGCACTAGTGTGAGGCTTCTAGTGTAGCAAACGTCCATAGGTCACATTGAACACTTTCCATCAGGTGGGCCGTGCTGGTCTGCCACCTAAGTGGTATAAAAAAAATTGGTTGCCTGTAAAGTCGGTATACGGGCGAAAGTTTTACGTGACAACGACTTTGAGTGGTAAAATAATTTTAATGTGAATATTCATTCGTATAGTAGGAAGAAGGATGAAATAATAGTAACAATTTAAAACATTTATTTATACAAAGAATTATATTTAAAACATTAATTTATACAAAGAATCTCGCACTGTTATGTCTGTCTCTCTCGCTCTTAGGCGGGCTAACCATGCCCGAGTGGAAGAGTGGAAGGCGTGCCTCTCACTCGCTCTCATTGTGAGCGCATAACGTGAGCGGAGCGTAACGCAGTTTCTTGAAGTGTCACCCGGCAAGCCAATTTATAAGACGTTGTCACGTCAAAACATACACAACACACTTACTTAACTAATTAAGTCGCCTAATGCGACTAAGCATTTTAATAAAGAGATATAAAATGTACCATTTAAGGTTGACAATCCAATTGTTCCTAATGTACTTTCAAACTCATAATGGTATGCTTTTAAAACCACTTTCCGGTACGCATTACTTCCGTACACGTTGTATGGTCCTGTGTTTCTATTACGCCGACATCAGATGGTTTCACGCTTACACACATTCCCTCTGAAGTTTTCCTTTCTATTTTCCTATATATCCTACTACCCACAGTTGCAACCTGTTATGCGAAACAGGTCCTTATTGTATGCCGTGTAAGGTGCCAATGGGTTGGTGGCCGTGTATTGTTTTCACGCGGCGATGCACACACATTAGTGCAACAACATCGTTTGTTGGTACAGGAATGTAGAACTACTAGATGTGTCACTTAAATTTCGTTCCGATAGTTATGTAATGGTAAATACAACTGATGTTGTTGGTTTTATAGTGCAGCAGGGATTGGAATGAGATAGTGAGATTTAGTTGAGATAGTTTTATTTGGGTTGTCAAATGACGTCACTTTAAGTGATGGTTAGCTTGAATGTGGTCTAAAGAATAGTGGGCACCATTGTATGTAGATCTATTCCTTGGCTGGGAATAAAAGAAAGAAAAAATTACCCTGGACTGTTGGTGGAAGGAAATATGTGAGCGGACTAATAACTTATAATAACTAATAATAACCGCGGTAGCCTAGTGATATGGGTGGTGGACTGCTGAGACGAGGTCTCGGGTTCGATCCCAGGTTTACCATGGCACACACCAATGACTGCGATGCTTTTCGAAGTTATGTGTGTATTTATCGCAGGTTTATAAGTGCCCGGTTGATGGCAATAGGCTCGCCACCTATTACATTGGGACCTAAATATAAACTGGCGAAATGTGGGTGCTAGCACCTCTGCCTACCCCTTCGGGGATATAGGCGTGATATTATAAAAAAAAAAAAAAAAAAAAAAAATAACTAATAACTTAAACACCATGCCATGGTACCAGTGATGAACTGAATACAATATTTTAATTTTAATTTGACGTTTATCCGTGCGAATAAAATCAATCTGAATTTGAGTTTGTGCTTCGTCAAAATCACTTCGTTTAATGTTTTAACTCGGAATAAATGCCCAATGATTCAACACATATAACCGCGGTAGCCTAGTGGTATGGGTAATGGACTGCTGAGACGAGGTCTCGGGTTCGATCCCAGGTTTACCATGGCACACACCAATGACTGCGATGCTTTTTATGAAGTTATGTGTGTATTTATCGCAGGTATATAAGTGCCCGGTTAATGGCAATAGGCTCGCTACATATTACATTGGGACCTAAATATAAACTGGCGAAATGTGGGTGCTAGCTGACCCCTTCAGGGATATAGGCGTGGAATTATATAAAAAAAAAATTCAACACTATTCCTCTGTTTAATTCTTCGATGTCACTTCTAGAAACTTTATAAAATATTATTTATATGAATGAACAATATACCTACTATTAATATAACAACGGCATGTCGAAATCACGGCCACACCTTATGAGGTCAACTAGGTGAATAGTGCTGTGTGAAAATGTATTGACTCCATACTCCATAACCATATTCATTGGTGATGGTCTTATAGTTTTCAATTGAAAACAAAACAGTCCATAAAGGTCGCCTGCGATGCACTGCACATAATAGCCTCCTCCCATTGATCGAAAGAATGAATAAGTCATTAAAACTGCATAATCAGAAGTAATAGGAACAGGAGAAACGCTGAACGTGGAGAGATCACAATTTTAGGGTATAATATTAGGGTAACCATTGACAATACGTGCATTTGGATTGGACACATGAATTCCAATACCTTTGGAAATCCAAAGCTGGAAGACGTTCATTTCATCGTCTTACATTTATCACATTCACGAAACGATTTTAGAAGACGTCCACTCCATTTGGATCATTGGACGTATCATCAATGGCTTTAGATGTGGCGGAATATAGAAACCGGTAATAACGTCAAATTTTCACGCTATATTTTCTTTTAAATAATCCGGATAACAAAATTATCTTCAGAGATTTGGATAGAGACATTTGATTAGATAATGTATCTCAATAAACCGATAATCGAAGCGAAAGTAAATCATCATGCTCTGATCGATTGTTGGATTCATGGAAATTTATATTAAATTAGATTTTTTTGTTTCAACCCCAATAGGATAGAATTAGCTATGTAACCTTATCTAATCAGCGTTGCTTTCACGATGAGCTAAAATATTCACCATTACAATTCTGCAATTGCAATCCTGTTTTTCTTCGAACTTGCGTTCTATTCCTGTACCTATAGGTAGTTATCACGGCTAAACTACAGGCTTGAACGAGAATAATGTCCTAACAACTTTATTTTGAGCTCACTGGAGAGGGTTTTAGGTTTTCAGTGGGAATACTGAGCGCTTAAGTTGACACAGCTTTGTGATGGTTTGAAACCCTGCTTTGTCTTCTACGCTGATAGCACATACATTCTTTTTATCCCGACTACTACTACTCCCCCCCTCCCTCTACAGGGTCGGCAGCACGAGTGTAACACCCCTTTTTATCGTGCGAAATATCTCCACGGATATCCATCCGCCGGAACCGGTTGGAGAAGTTATGTCGGACTCGAACCGACTAAAACGCACGCCGTCATTGGGTCCTTAATTACCGAAGGTGAGATAGACAACCATAAGTCACGGTAACTGCTTTCCATCTTGAGGGCCGTGTGCTTATCGGCCACATTCACATATTCCCACCACACATCACATTTTTAATTCTATGTTCAATAGTTATGTAGGTTTTACATTTTTGTGTTGTCATATCCTTTCACATATGAACTTAAATATTATATAATGTATTATTATATATTATATTAAACATTACTTTTTGTGCATATGTAATAAAAGTTAAGTAATGTAAATACCCAAAGCTTTAAAGTTCACGAAGGTCATGTACCCTATTAATACATATTAAAAGTATTACGTAAATATATATAATTGTATGCGGAAAAGATTCTGTAATAACGGTAAGTTAATATTATGAAGTAAGTAGTGCAGAGAAATGTGACTACATCAGATATAACTTCAGCTGTATCGCCACCTACCCGACCACGAACTGTAATGGTCTGCCTGGAAGCCCCTAAATAGGTTGAAATCTCAGGTCGGCGCCTGTAGGGCGACTCGGGTAAAATGAGGAGGTAGGACACGATGGTATATCCGTCCCAATCGAGCAGTCCGACTGGGGAAGTACCTCCATCCTACAAGAGGTTTTGTGTTGTCAGTGGGAAAACCAAAGGATTATCCTACATTTTTTGCGCTGGCGACACAGAATGTCTCTGTTCTTACAGGGGTTGCGGGACGAGTGTTATTCCTCTGGTGTTACACACGCCCATAGGCCACGGTAACCACTTACCATCAGGTGGGCCGCGTGCTTGTCTGCGACCTAAGTTGTATGAAAAAAAAATGAGGTCTCCTTGAGGCTGGGGGTGGTGATGGGCTACCTCCCGTCAATCCTGCTCTGCCCCTGCATAATTGCATTCAGGTCAGCAATTGTGCAAAGGCAAGGGCAAAACTTGATAATATTGATCGCATTTTCCATTGCTTAATGAAACGCCATGTTGCTAAGTTTTGTGCTGGGCGTATCTAGCTTATAAAAATTGTTACCACTGACACGATGAAGAAGAAGCCGAACTATAACTAAATTCTGAAATACACAGAAGTCCTCAATTCTATTGAAATTCAGTATTTCTATAACATGTTACAATAATTCTCCATACATTGATATTGATTTGGTTGGATATTATGATAGTGGAGCTCTTAGTTACGAAAGAAATAGTTAAAAATTTTTGCTTGAGTGCTCCTGAAGATGCCTCGTGTAGAGGCGAAACACGTGTCGAAGTTTAAGTCCTTCGCATTAGCGGAATACTGCGACTATGGTAAAACATCTCCTCTCTGGTAAGATTTTTTGTTTTTCTTACTTTGAAGAGGGGTGGTTTGACATTCCAATATATATTGAGCGGTGGGCCCTCCTCCCTCCCCCAATATAAACCTTTTGTAATGGATTTCCGCCAGGTAACGCCTACATCTATATCGTAAAAGAAATAGTATGAAAATTTTATTAATTACGTACCTACCTTTCTTATTAATGAAATTTCATATTCCGGCAACCATTTGCTTCCTTGACTAATGTTTATTTGAAATGTTCAATATTGATTACAGTCGTCTACTGTTCATTGAATGAGAACTAAATTAATTCTGGTGCCCATAATCTCCATTACAAATGCAAAGGTATGGTGTAATATTAATAAATAATATAATTTAAGTAATCGGTGCATAGATCAGTAGGCCAGGTGACATCACGCAATAACACTTTGGCAATCGAATTTGAGTACAATGTTACAAATATTGTGTAGCCGTGGCCAGTTGAATTTGACTCGAGGAATATCACGGAAATATAAGGTTCTGGCAGGCAGCAATATCTCACAAATATATAAGGTAACTTAACATTATTTTTTTAAAAGAATATTAGCAAGTGGAATTACTAATATTCCCTCTAACCCCTCCAGCTAAGATCAATGGCTTGTGTTAGAAGTAAGTTCACGTCGGTAGTGTAGTGTAGTCAAGATACGAACCTGAGACCTCTCGATCGTAAGGCCGACTCTTTAACCACTAAGCTACCGCCGCTTCTATAAAATAATTTGAACTGGTCTACAACTACGACTTTATTCCATTGGATAAATTTTAGAAGACTTATTATTTCATGTGCGGATATCCCTACGGATACTCCCCAGTTGAAACCAGCGAGGGTGGTTATGTCAAACTCGAGCCCACCAAAACACGGCCGTCTCGTATCATTAGTTACCGAGGGTGAGGCTGATGCAGCGCCATCAAAGGCCCTACCGGAAGTATATGCCCCTGGTGCTGCACAGATCCATATAGGTCGCAGTAATCACTTTCTACCTAATAGGCCGTGTATCTGCGGGCCTGGGGGTGAGCGAGCCTGGGGGTAATGGGTGGAGCCGCCTATCACCCTAGCAGAAGCAGACCACGGCAGCGGCGCAAAGTCATATCTGGTCCCATCTGGCCCCATACCCAGGGGCCAGATGAGGACACCATGGTCCCCACATTAGGGGGAGATGGTCATCTCAAAAGAGATGTTCCCGGGTCTGCCGGCGTGCGAGAGATATGTCTAGTACCTATAATCTCACCTCCGGCAATAGTGGGGAATTGGCGCACGATAAAAAATTGGTTGCCTGTAAAGTCGGTATACGGGCGAAAGTTTTACGTGACAACGACTTTGAGTGGTAAGGACGCGTGCCTTTCACTTTTTATGTCTGTCTCTCTCGCTCTTAGGCGGGCTAACCATGCCCGAGTGGAAGGGACGCGTGCCTCTCACTCGCTCTCATTGTGAGCGCATAACGTGAGCGGAGCGTAACGCAGTTTCTTGAAGTGTCACCCGGCAAGCCAATTTATAAGACGTTGTCACGTCAAAAATTAAAAAAGATAGATCATGTATCTACCACTTAAGTGGTAAGTATAGAAAAAAAAATACAGTGAAAACCGTGTTGATTAATTCATTTGCACTCATGATTTTATAAGTTAGCTACGAGATAAATGCTAGAAATTACTTCATATTATACATATGTAATGAATTACATTTCGCTATTTGATGTCTATAATAGTAAGAGAAACTACTGGTACCCGGCCCAGTTAAGTCTCAATAAACGTAACTTATGAATCATAAATCATATAGGAAAACTCTAAACTACATTAAAATGTAAATCTCGTGTTTGTATACTATGCCTATTTCGCAATGATTTGCATATTGGTAGCAATTTTAATGATAAATGTTCCCACATCGTGTGACGCAAAAAATGATTAACTAAATATATTTCTATTACTTTTTGCAAGTTCATCTATACCGTTTACTATCGTGATCACCAAATCGAAACTTCGAACAACTTTTAATACTATCTGAATATATTAGAGTTGAAAGTTGAATCTCGACAAATGGCATTTACTACCTTTGTTACTCGAGAATTGTGTATATTCTTGGACCAAATTGTCTCGTCAATTTTATAAATTGGCTAAAGGTTTTTATTGGACATAAGAAAAACATTCAAAATTGGAAGGTTCGAATGATCAATCAATTTTGCTTAACAAAGTGCTGAAGCTATTTGATCTAACGGTAAGACCGTTAAATCGAATAGTTTAGTTATGTTGGTTATGAAAGAGGAAGGTTCTTCGGCGAGTCATAGTTTAACATAACAATAATGTTACAAATGTTAAGTAACAAAACAGTTGAATGTCCTATAATATGTGTTTCATACTGACTCAATTTAGATAACTAAAGATTTGAGATTAATGTTATCATTATTGGGTCCATCGGTGATATTGAGTTGTTTGTTGTGAGATATCCTCCTCATAATAGACTATTGTTTTTGGAGAGGAGTAGAGATATTTGTGTCAGTTAAGATTGAAGTAGGCGTTCCATGGCGGAAATCCCTCACTAGAAAATATATTAAAGGGAGGGAGGGCACCGACCACTCAACCAAGATTAACAATCCCAAAATATCACTAATTGTCTTAAAATTAAAAATCTCAAATGAATTTAAATATTATGCACTTTTTATGACAGTCAGCAATAGGTACGTACATACATATATGACAAGTTGATAGGTTTATAAAAAAGTTTCACGGTTCGTATTCGTATTCAATATCTTACACCTAGGTTTTATGTAAAGATATGTATGTCACTCGCACACTTTATCTCTCTACTAAGTATTACTAATAATTTTATGGTTCAAAGTAGGTATCTATTTGGACATGAAAGTGCACCAAACGTAATAAATTAATCATTAAT
The DNA here is from genome assembly GCA_963691645.1 of Pelosia muscerda. Classification (NCBI taxonomy): domain Eukaryota; kingdom Metazoa; phylum Arthropoda; class Insecta; order Lepidoptera; family Erebidae; genus Pelosia; species Pelosia muscerda. The sequence goes on along the minus strand of OY829109.1, from coordinate 14,142,505 downwards.
TGGTACAGCCGCTTTAGTTACATCGAATATTAATTCTGGCCGTTATACAAAACCTATTTCATTATAAAGAAATGCATCAGTAAACTTGGTTACATAATAAGTTAATGTTAGATTAAAGAATCAATTGTTGTATATAATGTACTGCCTCTGTGGTTCACTACCGAACGCGACTGCTACACAGGAGGCGCGGGTTCAATCCCCGCTCAGTGCAAATATTTGTATGCATGAATATGGCTATTTGCACTGGTTTGGTCGTGCCTCGGAGCGTTAAGCCGTCGGTCTCGGTTGCCATACAAACATCTGTGGCTGTCGCTAAGGGTAGTTGGAGCCCTAAAAAGTCCAACAACTGGTTTAAGTGCAGTATTTCGATAGCCGCAACGCAATTAGACTGGAAAACAGCGGACTCCGGGCTCAGAAGTGACAGCTTCAGATGGGAATGGGATTAACACAAGGATGTTGATGATCATTGGGTGATGAGACACAACACAAGACGATAATCCAACCTCGATTGGATTCACCAACCGGCGTGCACGTAAAAAGCAATATGCGAGTTGAATGAAGAGTTCGAAAGAAGTATGTCAGGGTTACCACTTTCCATCAGGTGGGCCGTGTGCCTGTGATAATTTAAAACTTCGGATGCAACAGGGTTTAACGCATGGATGATGACGATGATGGTTTTGAATAATTTTGAAGTATAAATAAATACAAACAGACATAAATAACATTTATAGATGCAGTGCGAGGCGTAGAAGGCTGTATGAAAATACACAAACCGTAAATGTAAAATGTAACCACAAAACGTATCGTAAAACATACACAGAGTTATCAATAAATCTAACTGAATCACCTTAACTATATTACAAGAAAACATATGGCACTTTCTGCAAGAGGAAAACTATCGTTGTGGTTTATTAGTGAAACAAATGAAAGTTTGCACTAAAGTTAGACCACAGTATCTATTGTCCTAGATAAGCCAAGTGTAAGATGTACTAACTTATGTCTATTCGTTTATTTCTTTTTTGACAGCTTAGGGGATTCGAACCAGGGACCTTTTGATCGTAACCACTAAAGTATCGATGCATTTTGCAATCACTTATAATGGTTTTCTATGTAGGTCGATAGTAAACTAATCTAATACCAACTGCGATTGCATATTCAATGATTTGTAAGCCTCACCTCACTATACCAGATTTTAATACAAATAGGTATTTAATGCTAAAAATGCAAATGAATTGGACTTTTTTTTACCTAGGAAACGTCAATTTTCAAACTTCACCTCGCTTGATAATAAGCTGTAGGCAAAGTCTCGGGAAGGAGGGTCACTATTACAAACACATACAGTCTTACAATGGTGGTGCTCACCTTGACGGCCTCATCAGATGCCTTTACACAACCCGCTTAAAGAATCCAGGACTCAAGGAGGAAGGCACTGAGTGAATAAACAATATAGTGACATAAATAATATATTTGCACTGAGTAAATCGAACCCGCACCTCCTAGCACTCGTGTTAAACTGTATACTCTGTTTTTACGCGGTTAATCCCTAGGGCACCCTCTCGCCGTACTCAAATCACAGAGAAACATATGACGTGCATCTTGGTTAGAGAAAGAGGAAGAAGGAGGAGAATGATCACAACTTGATTAAATATTTCAATATGAGTTTAATATCTCAGTTATTTGAACGATGGACCAGTATACTATGGCACTAATCCAATATTACATAGGAATAATTTTTTAAAATTTTCCTACACATACAATACTCGTAAATTAACTAAACCCAACTAAACTGTTAATTTCTTAAAAGTATTTTTAGTTTCGAAAGCGTCCTCAAGGCCTACTTCTTGTTATAATTATTTTAGTAATCACCTGTTCTTGTCATTCTGTCAATGAATATTTATGGGTGAAGTTGAATATAAATCTCTGTGGTTATAGCCATTCATTTGTGGGAAATTCATGAGCTTAGTTTTAGGGTGTGGAAGGCCGAATGGGTCATGCCGAAGTGGACTAGCCTAGTATAAACTTTAAGACGAAACTGCAAAGAAATATTTATGATTTATTATGTTGCTCTTGAGAAGGTTAGGAGCTATCGTATACACTTCTGATTCGGCACTAATTGCCTAACCATTTACCTTTTTTGACCCCAGATTCTGAGACGCTGTTCCTCTCTTTCCCTTTCTTCAAAAAATCTGTCAGACTGTCAATGTAAAGCTTTGAAAATGCCGCAAGGCGAAACCTTTGAGAAAAGGTTAGGTAAAATAATAAATATCGTGGAGAAGTACAAGTGTGCTATCAATTATGTCAATAAGTTCCATTAGGTGACATCAATTAACAGTAAATAGTAATTATAAGTTAACTTGGATAAAATGGAACTTCGATATTGGTCATTGGACCATTGGTTGTGGAGGTCAGATGGAAGTCGCTTCACGGAAAATATCGAAGTTCAGCCGCATCACAGTTCGACTGAAAGCCGACCCCAACTGAGTTGGGAAAAGGTTCAGAGAATGATGAGTAATTATAAGTTAACCTTCCGTAAAAATATCTAAACAGTGAAAAATGTTTCAAATTCTTTATAAAAAGTTAACAGTTTATAAAAAAGGCCACTTTGCAAAATAACTGAATCTTAAAATCATCTTTATTTTTTTAAATGATCACATATCAAACTGTATAATTCTCAGAATAAACACGTACAGATGTGTAGTAAGTGATCTTATTTTATACTTTACACTAATTTACTAATTCTAATCTATTTCGATTGGAAAAACGCGGCTCTCAGCGGTTAGAGTATTTCTTCTATAAGGGAAAGATCGCGGGTCCGAGTTCCGTCGGAGCATTCACTTTTTCTGATCTAAATCGATTTGAAACAACATACTACTATTCGGCCAGGTTGCACTAGCCGTGAACACATGCTTGTGACTACAGTTAGTGCAACCGAAATGTCAAGCAAATCAAAAGGTAAATTATTGTATTTACCCGGGTTTCGCTTACCATATTATCATGAAACGCGAAAATTCAAAAGTGAACATTATTAGATATGTAATTCTACTAACATATATTTTGTTATTGTAAATCTACGCACTTATATTTTATCACCTATGTAGTTAGCCTATTGTAAATCATCTATTAGACTAGACTTCACACTGATCTAGTGAGCTGTTAGCTCTTTACATCCAATCAATCGTAACCAACACATCCGCCGATTTGCACTACTCGTCTACTATTTCTGACCTACCATGTAGACCGACAAATTTCGCCTATTTCTGTTCATATGACTTAAAAGTTTCACTTCCTGATAATCAATTTTGAAGTAGATATGCTTCATCTTGTTATCTCAAAGGTTAATGTAATCTAGTCAGCACGCGAATCTCGTGTTGATGAAAGTAAAAGTTGCTCGGAATTGTGACGTTAATATATTCGACTACATACCTGTCGCTATAGGGCAATATTGTTTTCTAGTGTAAACCGGAATAGTATTGTTACTTTTGACAAATGGGGGGGTTGACAAGTAGAGGAGCCCTAGAAAGGATTTTTGAAGTTACTCGGGCGCGAGATAATTATAAGGGAGAATATAATTGATGTTGATAAATTCCTCCAGCTAGTATGAACCTGTACACGTGAAATACAGATTAGGAGGTTGGTTAGTAAATAACAAGTGTCAATTTTGCTTATCTCACAATTCGAACTAAATCTAGTAGCGTGGGAAGGTAGGAAAGTTGCAAAAACCGATGTGTGTAGTTACTCAAACGCGGTCAATTTTTATTCTATTTTAGATGCAATCATTTTTGATTAACTAAGAAAATTTAAATAATTCCATAATAAAAAATTACTTTAATTAAAATGTATGCTATATGAATGTACTTATTGTAATGAAATGTAAACACTTCCCCTGCAGCTGAAAATAGAAAAGTTATAGGACCATTATTCTGCCTACCATCTAATCTAACTACAAGCTTAGAATACTCGCGTCCTCTACTAATTTATTTTATTGTAACCTTGTTGTACTTACTATTATTTTTTTGCACTATTTGGTGTTTACACCAATAAGCTTTAAACTGCTTGATTCAATTTGTAGAATTGTTCGAGATGCGCGTCATTTGCAGCACTGGCAATTTTCAAGAGTCACCTTCTCCGTTTAAATTCAGAATGATAGCGTACTGATTTGTTCCTGAGGCATTTCCTTTTGTGTTTGAACTGTAGAATCCGTGTCGTTGTTAATATAATGCTAATTAAATACCATAAAAACGATTTTACACAGTAAGCGATACGTGCGTGATAGTAACTGGTATCATATTAATGTGCTTATGACGTCATGTCACAAACCTTCATTGACTACAAATGGTCACTTTCTATTGCTTGGCGTTAATTCATTTTAGCATAATGCCTTCATCATCTTAGCCTTTTTCTAATTTAATCCGCGGCTTCCTCACCTTGGAGTCCGTGGTCAACTTATTCTTCTTCTCTTTCCTGCTTTTGTTTTGGTTAATGCGTCTTTTATCGGAACGACTGCCGTCTGACCTCACAATTCTCAGAGGAAAACCAGTGCCAGAGATTTGTCCGTCAGTAGCAATCCACCAATTAGGTGTGCTGTAGACGTACCTACCTACCTGCTTACAGGTGAAATTGATATAAGCAGAAGCAGGCCAAGGCAGCAGCGCAAAGCGCGCATGAGGTGTGAGGATCATACCCTGGGCCTAAATGGTTCCCGCATCAGGGGAAGAGCTTAATATGAAAAGAAATGGCCTCGGGTCTGCCGGGGCGCCAGAGATGTCTTGTATTATCTCACCTCTGGTATTCAAAGACCAAAAGACGGCGTGCATTTTAACCGGTTCGAATTCTATATAACCACCTCCATCGGCTTTGGCGCAGGGAGTATCCCAGGTTATTAGGGAAATTGAACTTCGAAAATCTTGGTGGGGCAATAATATTTATTTTGTGATGCTTCAGTAGTATTAAAAATATTCATCAGCGTCCTTCAACCTTGAATGTTATCAAGATCAGCTGACGTCTCCGTTTGTTATCATCCACTATCTTGATTGAAAGTCTCTCGTCTTCTAATCTTTATTGTTTGATGTTTCTATTTAAAGCAATGATATTCAAAACAGCCTTACTGCATGGCTAGTTTTAAAGGACGCGTCTGTACATTCAAAATTTCCACCTGTAACGAAAAGATCGTGAATTGGAATCCCGTCGAAGCATTCACTTTTTCCTATCTAAATTTGATTTGAACAGTCGTCATACTAATTGATTTTCAAAATTTTCAGTACATTCCATACGTTCCCGGATCTGCCGGGGTGCGAGGGATATGTTAGCTACTATCTCACCTCCGGCAACTAGATACCCAAAGACGGCGTGCGTTTTAGTCGGTTCGAGTCCGACATGACCTCTCTCACCGGCTCCGGTGGGAATGGTCTCCGTGGGGATTCCGCGCACGAAAAATATATATATATGTATATATATTAACTTCGATATTTCCCCTGGAGCGACTGCCATAATGGCCTCCACAACCTATAGGTATAGGCGACATCGAAGTACTGCAGTTGGACCAGTACTCGTAACGACTACCATAGATGTTCGTATGACAACCGGGACTGACTCCTTAACGAGTTCTCTGAGGTACGACCAGACCAATGCAAATATGCACTAAGTGGAGATCGAACCCGCGCTTCCTACATAGTAGTAGTGTTCACTACCGCCACGCCACAGAGGCTGTCGTTGCAGGACCATCCCTTATTCGCTTTATATTGCACAGTATAAATAAGATGTTATCCCTTTTATTCTATTTTTATTACGACTATGAATTTTAGTACTCCTTCAAATGATTTACCTTCATAAAAACAAATCTCCATATAAACAACTTTCTGCTACTATTTGCTGAATTCATATTTATAATAAGTAAACAATGATAAAGGTGTTTATTTTGACTTACAATTTATATATATCTTTTTCTTTGTTGCAGGTGAGTTCCCTTCCCTATTCAATCAAAGACAAGCGACTCACGATCGAAGACGGGTACGGCACGGTAAGTAATAATAGTTGTTTTCTACAACTATTTTCTCTGACGTGCCGTGACATCGCTACCTACTTCGGTTCAGCGGCTGTGATTTCGATCGGCGGTCGATCGCTCCGCGCGCGCATGTTTGCAGCAGTCACCTGCCTCGTGCGCCAAACGTAACACGTCGCGATACAGAGATAGTTCGAGTCTTCGAGATGTTGTTCGCCGGTTGCGCCTAAACCGTATATTCAAATGAATTATCGCATTTAGGCGCCAATTGTTTTTTTTTATGTGGAACTTTGTGCTGTTTGTGGCATTCAGTGCGCGAGTTATTTTTCTCTGGGGCCTTTTGGACATGTTTTTTTGTGGTGCGGTTCATGGTAATTGTGTTTTCTAATATAAAAAAATTATGTGTCAGAAATTATAAAAAAAATGTATGCACTTTTCACTATTATTTTTTAGATTTTCTAGGCTTGACTGATATTTTTCAAAATTGCTATGTTAAAAATGCAAAGTAAAAATTGCAGTCGATTTTGTTTTATACACAAAAACTTTTTCACACGAATTGTTAAAATGTCACCGGTGTTATTGAGCTGTTCAAGTAATTACAATTTTTTCGAATACGTTACTTATTCACCAGTGTGTGGTCATGCGTAAAAACACATGGCATTTTTTGTCTGTAGAATGTTCGCAGTACTTTTTATAATCGACCACACTTTTTATTGAAGAATCGTCTTGTAAAAAGTCATTGTAAGAAATTTTGTGAATACATGCATACAGTTTTTGACGTATTAGATACAGGGTAGGTACAGAATTTGCGAAATCCCTCGTTTGCATATGCGGAGATACCCATTTTTCGTGGCGATTGTTCTCAAGATTTATGAACCCATGATAAATGATTATTCATATGTTCCATCGATTAGTTCCAATTAGTCTCGACATTGTTTGCCTCGGGCCAGCCATTTTTCTTTGTTATAGATCGGAATGCTTAATACGGTATTTAAGTACCTAATGGTATTAGATATGTTAATTTGATATAATTTATTCAGAAACACTTTGTTAGCTTAACTAAATGTTCGATTAAATTTAAAATTCTAGTACCACCCACATTAGTACTTTTTTTGGTATCAATTCCATCGAGTACTTACTGAAAATTTAGTGGAAATAAATTGCTATGAAGAAAAAGATGTACTGTTATTATACAATAAGAAATGAAGTTGTTGATGCGTGTCGACTCAAAAACGCGCTAGTTAGCACGTTAACCTTCAGAAATATACTTTAAAGGTGCATGCACTGTGGCAAGGATTTGGAGCAGTTTTTCTTCCTTAAATCGGGTGCTTAGTAAAGTCGATACCCTAAAAGCTAATATATTATTCAGGGCAAGGGGGAGTAGAGTATTACCTTTGGATGCACTCGAGATTGGTCCTCGGATGTTGATGATTATAAATAAATCAATTCAAATTGTTGACATGTGTGTACTTTACTTTTCCGGGTATTGTTTAGTTTCGGAGTATTAATCTCCGTCATTTGTACATATTTCTCTTAGAACGTATGCAGCTATCAAATACTATTGTAACAGAATTGAAAAGGACCATTCACCCTAACCTTTCCGCGGAGGTATTCAGTGGCGTTGCAACACAACAACAACGCATGCAAGTGGGGTAATTTTACATGACTCTTCACTTACCGATGACCCTATACATTTGTCGGTTTGTTTAATGCTAGGGGAGTCCCTTGAATGTTTAGAATTGTTAGAAACAAGAGGTATCGATAGTCAATAAAGATCGTCATCCATCTTATCTTATATTATCGTATATTATCTTATGTTACCGTATCTTATCTTATCCAATGCCGTGGATGAATATCCACCTTTGACTTTTATACAAACCTTTAATCTGTTTGACCGCGAATCTATGAACTTATGCACTGTTTTCAAGAGAAATTTCACCACTGCTTGCTCTAAAGATTTTTTAGAGACTCAATATCGTGTCGTGTCATTCAGAGCAGGACATGTCCTCTAAAACTAACCTTAATTTGAAGTCTATAGGGTTGAAGTCTGGGCTAGATGAGGCTCAGTCTTCAGCTGTTATAAAGTTCGAAACGTTGGTTTCGTATAAGTAAGGATACCATAGATACCATTCATCTCGTAGTATAACATTTCCTCGGTGAAAGAAACATTTATCACGGTTAAGAGGGTAGTCGTGTTTACATGTCTGTTACATATTTAGTCGCGTTTAGGAAGTGAAAGTGAAGATGTAGATTTTCTGGTTCAAGTGCACTACAAGTTTTACGATCGTAATTGATCCTGTTAGTGTTAATATCTTTGCAGAAGTGGTATAAAAACACCCTCCACCTAAGGTATAAAAAAACATACCATGCTGCATTTTATCTACACTAATATTACTAGGAAAGATTTGTTTTTTTTTGTTTGTTTGTTTGTAATGAATAGGCTCCGAAAGTACTTGACCGATTTCAATATTTTTTTCACATATGAAAAGCTACAATATCTAGGAGTAACATTGGCTATATATCATCACGCTACCATCCAAGGGAGCAGAGGAATAATCAGAAATATCCAATGATCTATGGCGATATCGAAGTTCCAAGTTAGTTAGTTAGAAATATAGAAGGAAATGTAATTCTATTAATAATGACGTAAGAAGATGTCAACGTACTTAATTAAAAGAATATTTGTTTACGTAGACATAATTCGAAATGTCTTATTGTTAAGATTTCGGACAACTTGAATTTTTAACAATGAAGAACAATGTTTCTTGTTTCCCACGAGTACCTAATGAACATGATAACTTAAAAAAACATTTAAAATGTATAGTTTTAAATATTTCACCTTCAAAAAGCCTAATGAAATCACCAAGAATTTAAATCTGCAATCACTTTTAAAGGTAGAATATAATTAAGTGAAATAATTAGTAACCCATTGCGTTACATGCCTACATGCCTGCAATGCAAATATCTGGGCAAATATAATTGAGCCTTCCCTTTGCCGCACCATTAAGTCTCGGCGTTCCTTACCAGCTCACGTGTTTTCTTCTTCTTACAGTCCCGAGCCCTTTAATCGGGGCGTGAAAAAAGCATCTGATGATGGCCTCTAGATGAGTGCCACCATTGTAACACTGCACGTGTTTATGATAACATTTTTGAGACTGTCTTACCGTCAGGTGATGAACAGTCAATTTAAGTAGTCCTGTATAAAAAAGCTTTGATCTTAAATAAATCTTAAATACATAAACTCACCCTCTGAAAAATCTATTTTCAATGTGATTTTTCATTAAATCAAAATGACGAATTCAGAATCATTTATTTTATTTTGAAGTTTTAAATAATGAAACTGACATTATTGTGGTACACTGTACACTACTCTACATGTACTGTTAATGTTATTCTGACGCTGAGTAAAATATATAGATTTACTTCACTCACAGCCAGAATTTCCTAGCTCTTAGGTTGGTCACGATGCAATGATAAACGAGATTGAAACAGATAACAAGTTGATACATAGGAACTAAAATAGATTAATAACCGTAACTGTATATTGTAATGAAAATAATTCGAAGCCAGATTAAAATGGCGAAATAATTTTACGAAAGCCTAACAATTTAGCTAGTGTACAATTTAGACATAGTGCGGTTTTTCGTTATGCGGCAATAAGACTTTATGGAATCCAATAATAAATAATTGGCAATTTGGAAATAATGAAATTTACGAAATCTTTAATAATTAAGTAATATTCAAATAATATGTAACCCGCGGTAGCCTAGTGGTATGGGTAATGGACTGCTGAGACGAGTTCTCGGGTTCGATCCCAGGTTTCACCATTCACCACACATCAATGACTTTTCGATGCTTTTCGAAGTTATGTGTGTATTTTATCGCCGGTTAATGGCAATAGGCTCGCCACCTATTAAATTGGGACCTAAACATAAACTGGCGAAATGTGGGTACTAGCACCTCTGCCTGCCCCTTCGGGGATATAGGCGTGAGTTTATGTTATGTTATGTTCAAATAATATTTGATGGAAAAGATTTGAACTAGTACTAGAATCAGTCCAGTTTCCTCTGGAATATTTTGGTATATCGTTTAAAAACAGCGCCATTCAATTAACAACACGCGGGGCAACAACTGCCATTGTATAATTTTCAACACATTCGTAAACATTGCAATCATCCATAAGTTTTGTAATTGAATTTTGAATCTTATTAAATTCATATTTAACACGGTCATTATATATAATTGCATTTGAAATCACAATTAATGCTAGATTTCATGTAATATTTTGTCTCTTTTTATATTTGGACTAGTACTTATGTTTCATTCATTGATTATATTGAAATGTCATTACACTTTAAGTATCTTGTAATTATAACTTGTCATATGTCGTAAATATAATCAGTATTAGGTAGTCAAATTATAATCATGTTGCAATTGTAATTTATCGAAGTGTCCGTGGTATGCTAGTCGTATTATTAATACAATATTTAATTTAATATAAATTGCAAAATTCTAATTACAATAGCAACAAAGTGCTCACTAACCAAGTAGTTAATTTAACATGTTGGAGAACATAAAGAAAGTTACAAGTGTATAACTTATCGTTGACCCAAAATCGAACTCAAGACCTTCATCGATTGAGTCTATAAAGCATGTAGAAGCATGTGTTGGTTTAGTGAAAGTGAACAACCGAAATCGTTTAACACAAGTGTTTGCACGCATTTACTCCTACATAACACATTCTATACGTATTATGTAGAAGACTACCCGAATATCAATATTTAATCGAGTAGGCAATAAAAATCCCGATGCCGTGCTACAAAACCGTTGTATTTTTGTTGCATGTTATTTTTTTTTCAATTACGATACAGTTACGCTTTGTGTTACTTATTTCGTTAGTTTGTACGTTATCAATAATAGTTTATTATTCCATAGTGATTATATGAATAAGAAAAAAATCAATAAGCAATAAATCAAAATATCCATTATAGTGTCCAAACAAAACACAGTTTAATGTGAAAGCACTTCTCGTATACACGCCATTAGATTTTCTAAACGCAAGCCCAAATGGCATGAAATTGCTCAGTCGGTTATCAATCCTCACAATACTATGTTACTCTTGTTTTCTTTGGAATGTGTAAAAAAAAAGTTGGAAAATACTGACCCACCGTCTGGCTGCTGAACGGGTCGTGTTTGCAACGTAACACCAGGAATAAAAAAAGAATACTTCGTTTCAGAATTGTGCAACATTGATTATGCATTTTTCGTTGAAATAAATGATTGCTCCTTTATTGGGGACTTCTTTTTCGATGTCGTTGGTGAGAAAGTTTGTCGTAAAACGCATGATTTTGAGATAATCTATAAGTACCTACTTAAATTAATTTGAACTGGTTTACCTCTAAAAAATATAGTATTTTTGGATCTAATAGAAACACTATAAATAGAATTCGAATCGATTGCATGCAATGATTAGTAATTTTGACAGTAACATTGGTCAATCACATTTAGCTTTTCAAGATAGGTACGTTCGAGACTATCATGAATTCTTCCTACATTGTTACGGTTTCCATAAATCTACCTGTGTATATTTCTATTGTTTGATTCAACAATCCGACAGGCCTAACAAGGTCTACGGACATCCTCTCGTTTGCTGCTGTTTGCCCTTTCATCGCTTGACCTCGAACATTGGTCAATTCGATTAATCTCCCGACCTTTTATATCACTGTTAATGTGTCTCATACAACGAATTGTTTGTAAATGACTCATAGTAATTCATACTTAATGCTACCGGTGTTAAACTTCGTTCAATTTCGGTAGACAATATTTGGAGAGAGCTATAAAATATTTAGAGAAGCAATTTTGACGGCCATTTGTTTTCATCGGTTCATCGGTTCTGACCTCCGTGACCCGGCCTCGCGTTTGTCTTTCCTCAATATTTATGTCAATAAACCAAGATGATGTTAACATATAATTACATTTAAAGATTTTTTAATTCGAAAATGTCGTAAAAGACATTAATATTCATCACAATGATATAACTTATCTGTTAGCAATAGTTCAAGAATGTATGCAAGAATTCGGTGAAATTGTTCTTTTTGGATTATGGCGATTTCACTTATACAGAGATTTTAGTAACTTGAATTTAATAATTGTGATAGGCATACGTGAGGTCACTATTAAACTGATTTTATGCCAGGTGGTCGGGTAACGTGGAACAGGTTTTATTTTACAAGTCAAAGCAATAAAACCACTCAATAAATATATTCACAGTTTTCTTTCATTCGATCTACTTTCAGTTTCCAAACTGAAGTTGTTATGATGCATTGTGTTTGATGCTTGTTAATTGTATTGTTGCAAGTGCAACCGACGCGTGTCAGACGCATGTTAATTGATCTATTTTCAATAGGTTCTTCTTACTCAATGGCTGCATTAATTTCATAAGAAAGTTTATTGTGTTATTTCAGTCGTAGTACAAACAAGAATGACTAAATTACTATTGTGTTCGGTATGGTTACAGAATTATTCATTTAATTGCCTATATGCACGCACGTTATTCTGTGTTGTTGCACATTTCTCATAATTTTTATCAAAAATTGACACTGAATTATAATTCGATTGAACAATGTACAGCACAGGTACCTAATTTAGCAACTGAAGTTTCGTAAAATCCATTACAACAAGTAATTATTCGTACCGGTTGACTTATTGGATAGTTATCAGTATACCTACCTATTGCCCCGTGTTCGTATAGCTTGTTAAGCATTGTACAATATATGATAATGGAATGCAAATTATTCTGTTATTTGTTAGGTAGTGCATCGTGTCTGTGAAATATAGCAAGTTTTGTGCTTTGCCGATATTGGATTCAGTTTGAATAATGTCGATTATAGTAAAGTGTTCAACAGAGGTATATCAAAATCAAGTATAACTATCTATGATTGTAGTTATATCTGCACGCAACAAGTTTTAGTACTAGTACCTACTGAAAACTCCTAAAAGTATTATTTAAGTTAAAGAAACACGCATATTCTGTGAAACTATAAGGCCACAAAGAAAAATAACCGTATCGCGCTTTCCAGTGACGTCAACATAAGACATGGAGATATCAGTGTGAGTTGTGAGATGTGATTGTTACAAGGATTCGATTAAAAAATATCACAATGTGCAGCAAGGAACAAATAAATCACGTGCTCAGCAAGATCAATGTGGTGAGTTATTCAGATTAATTTGGAGATAATTATTATGTACGTCGACAAAGGATATAAGTGTACAGCTTTTCATACAACTTTATATGAAAAAGTATAAAGTTTAATAGTCATAGAACTGGCAAGTGAACGGGTCACGCGTATTAAATTTAAAAAAAAATCCTGCTCTACGTTGTTCTAGTTTTCGAACGCTTAATCAGTACTGTTAAGACTAGCTTGTAATAATATTAAGTGAAAATGCCATACTAAGGTAATTCCAATTATTTAGAAATAATAATGGAGGATGGATGTGTGGATATTTGAAAAATAGAGACATCTCTCACCTATTCTTCTAAATCACCCGTGATATTCTTATCACTAGTGATTTGTATCACTGACTCTTCTTATCCATAGGTGAACACTGGTTTTAATAATATTTCAGTGTGAAATTGTCTAAACTTATATCCTTTGTCGACTGTACTCAGGTTTTACGATACAGTGATTACCATAGTGTATCATATTTGCCTACTATAAGTGATTTAATGCGATTGCTTCTAGTTCGAAAGTCATTTTTCGAAGTCATGTATATTTATTCGGTTTCAAAACGTTTCAATGCAATACTACATAATTTAGCTTAATTTTATTGACACTGTCAGATTGAAATCCAATCATCATTCCCTGAACCTTTATCCCAACTCAGTTGGGGTCGGCTTTCCAGTCTAACTGTGATGCGGCTGAACTTCGATATTTTCCGTGAAGCGACTGCCATCTGACCTCCACAACCAATGGTCTAATGACCAATGGCGATATCGAAGTTCCAAGTTAGGCTGGTTGGACTTTTGAGGGCTCCAACTACCCGTAACGACTGCCATAGATGTTTGTATGGCAACCGGGACCGACGGCTTAACGTGCTCTCCGAGGCACTTATAAACCTGCAATAAATACACACATAACTTCGAAAAGCATCGAAAAGTCATTGGTGTGTGCCATGGTAAACCTGGGATCGAACTCGAGACCTCGTCTCAGCAGTCCATTACCCATACCACTAGGCTACCGCGGCTTTTGCAACATCCAATATTGAAATCCAATATTGAATATTATTCAATAAATTGCAACATGACATTCAAATTTATTTTGTAATAATTTCATTAAAGATGGTATATTGGTTACTCAATATATTACACCTTATTTAAAGTAATCAACACATTCTTCTAAATCATCATCTTCCTTTTTATACAGCTTACGTGGAGTGGCATCTAGCATGAATTCATAAAAAATGTTTTTTCTTTTGAATCCATACTAACCAAATTATTTATGTATTGAAAAAGAAAACAGAGATATACCACCTCACCTTTTAAAAGTTATATTATTTTGATCATTCTTTACTTTTAAAGTGTGATTCGGACCGTCCACGTCCCTTAGCATATGTGTTATATGGATGAAATCGGTCAAAAAGTGTTTCTACTGTGTAGAGGTACATTTGTTTAATTTGTTAGATTTTACACTTGTCCACGTTTATAGACGTGTGCTCACCTCTACTATTCTGCTACAAAACAAAGGGATGCCTCAAGGATCACAATAGGTCCGACCAATTTTGGGGAAGGAAAATTACGATTGACATTGGCCCACTGAATTGGTAGCTAGAATAAATTGTGTTAGCCCACGAATATCTAATAGCCATTGAGTATGTCGAAGAGTCAATGGTAATGTCACTTGTTAGTGAAGGTTTGTGTCTGAAGTGGCGCGTTGTGGTTATTTATGCAACGGTCGTGTCTTGTTTCTTCATGTCGCATTCCACTTGTAGATCTAGCTTGACAAAGAAACTGTATTGGATCTATATAGAATTTATCTAAGTTTACTTACCAACAGTACATAATTATGTACATACATTTTCTTTCTAAAGGCAATGAGAACTGATTACTAAACTGTAACTGGATTGATTGATTTATATCAGAAAAAATCAACATCCAATATGGGGCTTTTTGGATCTAAATCTATAGGAAACATTAGCATACTGGTGATTCAAACTTCATTTAATTATTAGCAGTGTTAAGTAATGGCATGAGATATTTGAATAAGAATTAATTATATCTATGTGCAGCGAATCTTCACTATGTTAGTAGTAATACTTGAATACAGAATATTAACCCAGATAATCCTGAAACTATTTTTCGTCACAGAAATTTATAATATTTTAATATGTTTTTAATTAGGGACCTAAAGTTACAGAAAAAATAAAAAAAAAATTCGGGAGCACCTGGGAAAGCTGGGAAATGTGCGGTGTTATAACACCTGGTAGGATTATGCACTACTATTCCATGTAGGTATTGTAGGTACTCTGAAGTACACTAGTATTGCATAAAAAATGTAAATAGGATGAAATAGTTAGTTCGACTAATATAATATTTAAGGTCAAAAACAATTCTTCGGATCTGAATAAAAAACACACTTCTTACAATATGAAAATTCATACAATTTTTTTTTTCAGTATTACTTTTCTATTGTACAATTTGCAAATTAATTGTTTTTCGTTACATTCGAAGAAATCGCCGAGCCTGCCAAATCCAAAACCCTGTGAACCGTGGGCATGGGGGAAATTTCACGCTTATAATCATCATTATCTTTGCCTTAGACCCGGTCGCATCCGAGAGCCTCGGACTTCGGGGACCGCTTTCCGGCTATTACTGCTCCACTTTGAGTTGTCTTGAGTATCTGTGGTAGTGAGATAATTGGCTTGTATGTCATCACTTATAACGCCAAGTCAGCACGTTGTGGTAACCCAAAGTGGCATCGCCAGATAATTGTTACCCACGTAACATAGCCGCACCAGCGAAATGCATTTTAGCCGTCGTCATGTCACGGACATGAAGGCTGTCTGGATGCTAGAGTTCCTCTCGGGAAGAACCCTATACTCCGTAAATATTATCCACTTAATCTGAAAGAGACTCGCTCTAATCGTTGTCAACATAAACTCTTGGCTGCGATTCTGGATGATTATGTAAGTTCACAATATTTGCGTCACCCGAATCCTTATCTGTTACGTTAGCACTAGCATTTTCTGGCGGTAAAAGAGCGGTAGCACTAGGCAAAGTATTATAATCACTAGCTTACTCCAGTTCCACTATTATTTCGGTAAGCCACAAAGCTTTCTTTGATAGTAACCTAAAATTACAAACAAAATATGATAGACGTGGATATACCTACCAGGTGTTATAACACCTGTGCTATTCGCTAAGACAAAAACATACAATAATATTGCAAAGATACTATTATTTTATTTTTATTTGGGTACCTAACAGTTATACTATAAATAAAAATATGTCAATAAAGTAGCCAAATACATTATTGATTATAATAAGTCACCTTGTTTCTGACGTAATATTATGTAATTGAAACTGCCGCTACAAAATACGTTTTACACTGAAAAATAATTGCGATTTGTTTACTACAACTGAATCATAGTCAACTACCATAGGCATGTAATGAGATAACTACGGAAAATTGATACAAATATAAATTCTTAAATAATAAATTTGAGGGTAAGTTTCAATCTATTTGAGCGGTGTTATAACACCTGGTCGGATCATCTGGGTTAAATCACGTACAAAAAATTAAGTTTTTAAAATGCTAATTATTTTCACGCATATATTATATGCAATAAGAAAACAACACACGCAAGTAGTTCATGAACACTGAAAGTTGGTCATAAATGAGATAATACGAATACATTTACAAGCATTATTGTGCTAACTTTTTCTTATCATACGTCACTTGGACAATACATACTCTTTTAATCATAGACATTAATATTACTAGTGGATATAGGTCCAGACACTCCTTCAGACCCCTTCCACAGACCCCTTATTACTTGTAAGCTACAAACCTCCTACTCTACCATCGTCTTACAAATCTGTTGTCAAGATAAAAAATGGCTTTTTCTGAAAACTGCCTTGACGAATAAACCTTTAGGGTATATTCATAATTGTTTTTTTTTTTCAGGGTATATTTTATTAGTAGTGTAACCGTGCTAATGTAGATATGATTTAATATTAATGGATGAGTTGCAATAATTCATTGATGTCCTAATTGAAAATAAATTATATCGAAATGTTACCAAAAGTGAATCGATGATTTTTGATTAGCGTTTGCTTATGTATGTGCAGTCTAGCGAAAGTCAATTGACATTGGCTAATGAAGGTTAACTTTGGGAAGTTAACGACCGGAACATCCGATGATCCGACAGATATAATCTTAAATTGTTGTGAAAGATGCTGCATTACTTCTAAACATACATACAAGCAATACTCAAGGTTTTATTGCTCTGGGGCGTACAAAGACAACAGTCCGCTATTTTTTCGCTCCTTGAGTACTTCATGAAATATGTGCCTGCCCGTTCAGGGATTTGCATATCGACGACTGAATAATCTAAGTTCAATTTATTTAAAAAAAATAGAGCTCCGCATAAAAACAATTGAATATATGAATATAGGTATTTAAACTATCATGGTCTCTCATGTTGCCCTCTCACACTCATTTGCACCATTGGCTGTCACCATCAATGGTGCAGATGGTACATTTTTCTCACATTTTGCACCATTATATTAAAATATTAGATCTCTAATATAAGAAACTCCAAACAATATATGGTAAATATCCCGACAGCTCTAATATTAATAAACTCATGAAATTGTGAACATTTCCGTGCGGACGAAGACACAGTTTTGTACAAAATAATATTGTGCATTAGAAAACCCAAGTCCTGTTAACTTAATTCATATATATCAAATGGAAATTGAACCGGCAAAACAATCGTACAATGCGGGACAACGGTACCACCATAAGAAGAACTAGTCCACGATGGTTTATTGTAAATGTACTAACTGTATGACGTAAAAGTAATCAGACTAGAAAATTGCAGTGGTGCTATAGAATATGACGTAATCACCGATTGTTTGGATGTAAATGCACAATGACAACTAGCTCTTGGTAGAAGCAAGGTTTTTAAAAGAATTTACCTATTCAGAAGAAAAGGTTACGTAATCTAAGATATCTTTTTAGGGATGTTTGAAGCCTTATTCATAAATTTTAAAAAGAGGTACAGTCAGCGATAAAAGCAGGTTAACTTTTTTTTATTTATCTTTTGATCATCTTAAATACTTTATTTCTTAAATATTTCATAAAACAAAATATTAAACAAAAAATGTAATATATTAACTTTTCCTCTAAGGGTTGTAAAATTACAGCTAAGTGTAGATCCCTTAAGATCCCTGGTGCACGGCAGTCGCAGTCACCACTACAGTTGCACCACCTAGGCTATTAAAGGCTATTGAATAACAAATTTTAAGTCTGGTTTAAATTATTGTAGGCGTAGAATTAAAACGTGACTACCTATTTCAACAGTGGGAGGATTGGAGAGTCAAACCCTTAGTGGTTCACTCGATAAATCAACGCCTACAGTTCAAATTTGAGGTTAAACTTTAGTCAAACTGTAGCAGAACCGAACTAAAATATATTATTATGGCCTAAGGCTGTATAACAATATTAATATTCTGTGGATAGATAACATCTACATGGTCTTGGGTTAAACTAAATTTTAAATTGGCAATGACATTGTAAAAGATTGCGTTAAATATTTAGATAGTATGTACTTCGTAATGGAACGTTAAGCTTGGTAGCCTAATATAATAATAGTTAAGTAAAGTTTATATGTTTACACGTATTTTAAATCTACTGGTTTAGCCTTAGTTTCAAAATCACCATATAATTAGTTTTGTTCCATATAAGGATTAATTAAATACTCTATTAAATTTTGCTACTGATCAACTACTTTTGTCATTAACAGTATCTACCTGCCTAGTTTCGGATTCTCATACTATTTTTTATTCCCTGTAAATAATGAGAAATGTTCAATATACAGGTGACTTGCGTGTTTACAAAAATAAAATGCTAACTAGCCTAACTAGTAAGCAGTTCTTATAATTTCGACGAAAGTGTAAATAGCTGGTTTCAAATATTTGCTTAAGATTTTATGACATATCATCTCATGGCACATCTTATGGCACATCATCCTAAAACAATTCATTTCGGTTCAGTTTGGTAGACGCTGGTCATCCAACATTTTGAAGTATTGATATAAATTTATTATCTCAATAAGAGAGGCTACACATCAGAGCAGTATTTGATGCGCACACGACAAATTGCCAATATAAATGTTGATGTTAATAAGCATTTACTGCGTATATTTTGCTGCAGATTTTGCTGCTTTTGGTGTATCTGCTGCTTTGGTGTAATAAGGGCACGTGACAAACTTTGTGGTATTGTGTGGGCTTCTGTGATTGATATGTCGTGTACATAACCAGCTGTTTTGCGTGTTTCGCTGCTGTACCGTCACGATTGGCCTCTGCGGTTGTTTAACGCATACCAAACAGTAATTATGCTTTCTTATACAAGCGATTATTGCTGTCTACCTCTGTTCAGTCGCTTGTTTTTGTAGTCTGATTGCCGTGGTATTTTCGTTAGGTATTTTGCAGTCGTGACCTATGGGTTCTATGTTGAATTGATGTTTGTACACGGAATGTATTTGTAATTAGTGTTTTTAAACGTACACGTTGAATATATTGTTTGTATTAATTGGCCTTTTGTTAATGTATGATTGGAAATTGGCGTATACCTTTTTTTGATCACGCCTTCTTCCGTTTGATTTTCGAATAATAGTGTCATTGAAATTATTAAGGCTTAGTTGCACCACCTACCTGTTCAAGTTAAGGTTTCTGTCAAATTTAACAGTAACAGTAACATTGATTTTAGTGGTTTGGCTAAATGTGTTGCACCAGAGTATTTAGTAGCTCGGTTAAAGTTATCTTTTTGATATGATTTTTGACGTTTAAGCGTAGCCGGTTACAGTAAGCGTCAAGTTATGACGTCATTTTAACAATTGTCAAATGGCGCAACCTGTTTTATACCTGACCGGTACTTTAACGTTAAAGTGCAACCAAGGTTAATAGGTTGATTTTCGGGATGGTTGGTATATTTAACTTGTTTTACCTTCTCAAGGATTTGTCATTCTTCTTCTTCAAAAAAAAAACTTCAAATCACTGTTGCCTATAAGTAATCAGCCTATCAGTCATCATAAATCACTTATAGGTAGCAGTGATTTGTGTTTATTTTCATTGCGAATGAAAGTGAGGATGTTATACATGATAAACGATTATTATTGCTTTAAGTAGAACATTAATTTCCCTTTCGATATTCACATGACATGCTACTACGGTCTACGATCGCGAGTTATAGAGAGTTTCTGGTTTTATATTGTAGGTTGTAATTAAAACTGGTTTTTATTATAATTCCTTGTAAACTGGAACTGTTTTGTAGGTCTAGGTGGTAGTGGATTTGTGAAAATATACAGGGTGTGGCTGTAATTGGGACGTGATCTTTTACGTTGTTAAATGTGTATGTAATAATGGCGCTTATTCCCCACTTTTCCCTCTCTTCACGGTTCTCACTTATCGTAAGGAATTGTGTATGGATGATTGTAATTGTATACTGATGGTACCTAGATTTTTTATCTGTTAAATATAGATAAGGTTTTGGGGTTTTTCCCAATGACAACTCCACAACTCCATCATACAGTTTGTTATCATTACTTGTACTGGATGATCTTCTTTCATTCAAGAAAATGGATTCGAGTACAATGGAGGCCATGAGTTTATGTTTCTAGAATAGCATAACTAGAGAAACTCGAGTGAATAGTATATTCACTCATCAATTATCAATCAATCAGCCTATTGCAGTCCTCTCCCAATGTGCGCCACTGCTCCCTATCCTCCGCCCTCCACATCCAGTCTATCCGAGCCGCCTTTTTTAGATCATCAGTCCATCTGGCTAGAGGGCGTCCTACCTTCCGTTTGCCTTCTCGCCGTCTCCACTCAAGGACTCGTTTGCTCCACTATTCACACGAGATGTACAAATTCTCAGGTTATACTTTTACGAAGTATAATACTGCTAGGCAGGTGAGAAACTCGAGGTTATGATCTAATCTACTTAATAAGTCCGTACATGCAGTAATTCTTCGAATGATGCATGTGTGAACAATTTGTGAAACATAACAATTTACGAACGATAGGCCTGTTGATCTATTGTCAATTAAATAATTTTGTTTTTGTTATGGTATCGAGATATGTCTAACAAAGGTATCCATTATTATTATTATTATTATTATTTTATAACACTTAGGTGGCAGACCAGCACGCGGCCTAAGTGATGGGAAGTGGTTACCGTGGAGAGAAGAGAGGGGGGGGGGGGGCGGAGTGGATGACAAGGCTAAATCTCTAAATATTAAGATCGTTTATACAATAATATTGTATTATCAGACACGCGGTCGGTTCATAAAGACAGCTGTTTTAAAAAATAATTCTAAATTAATATTTGCGTTAGGTGCTATAATGTCCAATTCGTGAAATGTCAATGTATTATTAATATGAAGTGTGTTAGAAATGCAACCACTTGTTTATACAAAGGTCTAGTGGCGCATGCCCAGCCGTGCATGCGCCACTGATGAATAATCGAGTGTGTTTCACGTTTCACGCAAACATCATTAATGTCATCTCATGAATACACACACACTGCCGCATTTGTAACCTATTGGTTCCTTTCCTTACAAGCTTTTATTTGATTGCCATATGTGTGAGAGTGCTTGGGTTACTGCCGCCTCTTTTTGCGAACAGGTACTGCTTGAGGAGACTCCTGGGCCGCACAGAAACAAAGCCTCCATTAATTATTGAGATTGTAAGTATTTAATTATGACCTTACAGTAAACAGTAGGACAAAGAGCTATAGGTTGCCTCTATTACCTAAGAGAGAGAAAAAACATGCATTTCCTGAATAAATACATATTTAATACCAGTGTTTCGCAAATTATCAGATCAAAACTAGGCTTCCGTGACATTGAACAAATGCCCATATACTCGTACCTACCTGTTCACTTATTACAAGCAGTGATCTATAATGTTAATGAATGCTCTACTTAAGTTGAGGTTAATGTGACCTTCGTTAAAGTTTAAACTGTTGATAAACGGTAAATGATTTGTATGTAAGGTTATTTGTACTGTTGGATGCTTAGCATCTCGTAAATCCTCATATTGTAATCGGAAATAGTTCACATAGTTTTATAAGAAAGGAAATTTATACCGCGTACGGTGAGACTGTGGAATGAAATTACTAACTGCTATGCTATCACAGAACAGAACTACTCAATAGAACAGGTGGGAATTGACGGGTTTTTCTAAGTGAATACGAAATGGGGGTGTTCAAGAAGGTTCCTTCTATCCTAAAGGGTCAGTACCACGAGTTGGACACTCCTGATGTTACATAAATACATCGAAAAGAACTGATAATGACTGTATAGATTAACATGACCGCCGCGTCGCGCGTTTCTCACCAACGTAACCTAAAAAGTCCGTTCTGAGCAGAGTAGATTGTCAAGAAAATTGCCGGTCTTATACTAAGCGTCTATGCAATACATTTTGCACCACACTGCACCAGTTAATCACGGTGCGAACTAATTACTTATTGTGAACACCGTTACGCAGTACAGCGTCGTCGCTCTGTCACAACTGAGAGGATACATTTTACGAAATGTACTACAATGGACCGTTTTGGACGGAGTTCGTAGGTTTTGCTGAATTTCCTTAGTACTATGTAATTATCGCAGATTCATAAGTGCCCAGTTAATGGCAATAGACCCACCACCTATTATATTGGGACCTAAACATAAACTGGCAAAATGTGGGTGCTACCACCTCTGCCTACCCCTTCGGGGATATAGGCGGGAGTATGAGATGTTATGTTATGTGTAATTCTCAACTGTACCATTACCAACTGGACCACCTCGTACTAACCATTCACAGTTTTCCAATCTCAAAATGCAAAGTCACTTTGAGACTGAAAAACTGGAAATGGTACTGCTATATTTCTTAATATTCAAAACATCTTCACTTCAAAACTATGTAATTAGTTGTTTGTATTATGTATTTTCAATTATACGTTTCATAAAAAGTTATAAATCATACCTGCATAGGAATTTAATAAGTATTCTTTCCACGTAATCAATTTATTACTTTAATGATACATCATTATGCATTCAGGGGAAAACCCTATTTATTGTTCAGTGAGTACGTATTATGATTATGATTATTATCAGTATAATTACTTATTCGTCTGGTGACGGAGAAAGAATAGTACCACCTATTCTCATTCGAAGGATGTAGTAAGAGAGGAAAAATGGAAACCTACGCATAGAATCTCACCGTAACAGAAGGAGAACTCAAAATAAAATCCTGTATCAATCCAATGCTATGGGAGAGGCCTATGTCCAGCTGAGGACTGCAATACTGGACTCCATTGATTGATTTACGAAGTCTATTGAGAATCATATTATGTTACATGCATACTCTCTTCTTTACTCACTGAAATGGACTAAAAGATATTTCATCTGCCGCTTTTCTTAGCGACTTTATGAGAATTCCCTGCTGTCTGTCTGTGTTAAAGTTTTCATGTTTTAGAATCAATTCTATTCTGAGTTGCCATTTTCAACCCACTTTTTGTAACCCTGAAGGTACCTTTAGTTCTACCTTTGTTACCCACGATATTGTTACCCCTATTCTTCCCAATATTGTTCAAGCGATGAATTGCAATAGGAAACTAGTGATAACTGGAATGAAGCGGAACTGATATTTCAAATGACCGGGAAATTGATTGTGTGGTTTCCAACTACATATTGAACTACCTAACGTCAGGAAATAATTCTTGTGGTTACCTTACGTTTGCCCATTCTACTCTTCATAACAAGTGGAACATACCTCAACTGTTATTATACTTATTATTTTAATTGTGCAGAAGCTGCTGACCATAAAAAATATACAATACATATTCATTTCCCAAGCGACTACAATCTGGGGTTCTTTAAGAATGGCATTATAAGGTTTCTACGGGGTCAGCAGCACGAGCATGTCAACTCTAGTGTTGCAAACGTCCATAGACCACGTAGCAAACTGGTCACCATTTTCCATCACGTGGTCTGTCACCAAATATCTTTATATATATAAACATGAATTACTGTTCGTTAGTCTCGCTGAAACTCGAAAACAGCTGAACCGATTTGGCTAATTTTGGTCTTACATTATTTGTGGGAGTCCAGAGAAGGATTAAACGGTGAATAATTATGAAAATGCTCGAAATGGAGGAACAGGAACGAGGTAATAAGTCCACGCGATCGGGGTCGCGGGAACAATTAGTATAGTATAATAAAATATTTTTGTTTACAAAAACTTGTACCCAGTGGGAATCGATACCGTGACCTCTGACGTAAGAGTTTAATGTTCTACCACCACGCCACATCGTCAAGCCTAGAATAGATTGCTATTGTAGCCTTCTTATGAGGACATTAACCTTTTCGTTTATATTAATTGCCATAGTCATTAAAACAATGCCTGAATACAGTTTTCATTACATAAAATGTCGAGTTTTGTAACTAGATTATAGAGGTCTGTAGTACCTACTAATATGGGTATTAGGTAAAACTACTAAGGTACTGCTAATGGTCTACACTATAAATGGAAGTCAAAAGTACCTATCATATGACCATTTATGATATTGATGTTGAGATTCATGGTAGAAATTACGTGATTCTACATAACAAAGAAAATATCAAAGTTATGTGTGTATTTATCGCAGGTTTATAAGTGTCCGGTTAATGGCAATAGGCTCGCAATTACATTGGAACCTAAACATAAACTTGCTAAATGTGGATGCTAGCACCTCTGCCTACCCCTCCAGGGATATAGGCGTGAGACACCCACATAACTTGAAAAAGCATCGAAAAGTCATAGGTCCTGCGACCGAACCCGAGACCTCGTTTTTTTTTTTTTTTTTTTTTTTTATTTTTTTTATACCACTTAGGTGGCAGACAAGCACACGGCCCACCTGATGGAAAGCGGTCACCGTGGCCTATGGACGTTTGCAACACCAGAGGCGTCACACACGCGCTGCCTACCCTGCTCGTCTCAGCAGTCCATTACCTACCCATACTACCAGGCTACCGCGGTTCTATTTACTTGTTTAACATGTGTTATAAGAAGTTGCCACAAGATTGTTTACCTTTATTTAAGTACCTAAACAAATGGAGTTTAAAATATCTACTTACAATCGGCTCGACAAACCAGAGTGATACCCGCACTCCATAGCTTTACTTTTTAAAGTAACATAACTTTCTTTTAAATATCAGCAATAAGATCAGCTATTAAATGTCATAACATTCCTTGCCAGTTAATTAAATATCATAAAAAGTAAGTTATTTCACTTTTTATGCTGAAATAATCTCTTTTATTGTTATCATCTATAGGTGAAAACCAGCGAACAAACCATTTTAATTTACATTAAATGACATTAACTATACGTTAAGTATACACAATTTCTCAATTTTTTCCTATGTTCTTAGTTTAGTATTCCGCACTCGATTATTTTCATTGTCCTCACTTATTAATATACAATTGTATTGTAAATCTTGTGTAAACAATGCCGATGGATGTCACTGCGTTTGCCAATGCACTTTTCCAGGAACGCATGGTAATAATACGGATTTGGAAGTCACTTGCATTGAAGCAAGTAATTTATATCGTCTTCACATTCGATTGATTGATGGTCTGACTGTGATATAAAGTAGATATTACCTAACTAAAGCATTATATCAACCTAATTCGAGAATGTACAAATACACAATTTGCAAGGGAATGGGAAGGGAAGGGGAGTTATCTTGTATCCTTCATCATCATTTTTGCGTTAATCTCGGTCACACTCACAACCGAAGCTGTTACCTCGGAATCCAGGAACAGCTTTTTCTAGTTCAACTGCGTCGGCTGAACTTGGTTATTTTCCATGAAGCGAATGTTATCTGAAGTCAACAGCTTATTGACCATATAGGTACTGTAATTAGATCAATTGTTGGATTTTGGGTTTCCAATTACCTGTAATGACTGCCAAAAATGTTCGTATGGCAATTGGGACCGGCTTAACGTGCTCTCCGAGGCACGACCAGACCAGTACAAATAGCCATACAAATATTTGCACTGAGTAGGAATCGAAACCGCGTAGCATATGGTGGCTTCGGTCACAAAGATGCTTCTGTCAATGGGTGCATAGTATTTCTGACGTCTTACTCAATAAGTCGTTGTGTCACAGGATAGGTTGTTTAGTGTGGTAAGATCTCCACAAACCCCATGACATCCCTGTGCTCGTCGTATATTTACTGCTCGAACAAAAAAGGATCTTAAAGACGTTGATAGGCCACTGCACCTTATCAGTAGCAAATTGTGTAAGTGCACCAGCTGGAGGTTAACGTTATTTCTGAAATGCATAATAATACCGAAGTCAAAACGATGACTCATAATTACAGATCAGGTTATGAGATTCTGGAGACAATCCCCGCTGCACGAGGTAATCGAGGTGTATGTCAATATGTCTGTACGGTCTATGTTATAACAGTTATTGTTTCATAATTTGCTCACACGCATAATGATCTTCGTGCACATTTCGCATAAATGGTTCATTCAACTCCCGCGGTCTTAAGATTATTTAGAACGATAGTCTGTGCAGTATTCTGCCAACACGTACTAATTATGAGAATCGTTATTACGAGACACATTAATGTGAATTATAGCGGTGTTTCATTACAAACAGTGTCTTTTAAGGCGGCTTTCCGCGGTGCGGAATCTGCCGCTTTAGTCCCATCACTCTGCTAAATTACATGACCTCTTTTCATCTAACCCATTGCAGTAGTAAATTATATAGGCGGTAGGTACTATTATACTACTGGTAGTGTATTACGATTGGTCAAAAGAGCCACGAGTAGTGTCATAGAAAAAAAATGAATTTCTTCGGCACTATCAACCTGAACCCTGATTCTACTAATTGTCAACCATGTCAAGCCACTGAGATTACAAAAAATAACATTGAATTTTAGACTTTACTTTTCTGCTGATTCTACTGAATTAGTAGGGTCCTGTAGTGTCTCGGGAAATTAACACTGTTCTAACCCATACTGCCTACTAATAATAACAACTATTGAGGTAGTATCAAAGGGAATAAAAATGATTTTTAATTTACCCACTGTGCTTCTGAACTGAATAGTATTGCAGTATGAAGTAGATTTTATTAAGCATGTCAGAAGACCACGGGTAGTTACTCACCCTGCTTCAATTGCTTTACACGGTATATTCGACGCACCGCTAACCGCTATGGACTAGTTGTGTTTTCGCAGACGGTGTTCCCACAATTTATCGGTGCGGACTGATCCGCGTCTACTCGTAGAATTACGCACTTTGAAAAGCGACCATTAAGTCGATTGTGCCTTTGTAATATTATTTGTTATCACTATTAATAATAAAACTAAAAGTAGGCGTTTTGATTTTACATAGTTAGATTTACATAATGTATTGTAAAATGTATTTGCATTTATTAGAACATATTATGTAAATCTAGCTATGTAATTGTTGTAATAATAACCTTGTAATAACAAAAAAATGGTTTCGTGAGGGCAGGCTTTCAGTTTTTTTTAAGCCTTTGAAGTGAGACGAACTCTTTACAGTGCGTAATATACAGATATAGTTTTTTTAGTAGTTTTTAACAAATAATAGCAGTGTTTGAGTTTGTTACTTATCAAGACGAACAAAGAGGACACACATTCAAAATATTGAGTTTTTACGTAAGTATACTATTTTTCACGTGCGAAAATGCCGGGGTCGCTAGATAGGGTATAGGGTAGTTACGTTGGATTCGAACCAACTAAAACCGCACGGCCGAAGTGCCGAAGGTATACTGGAGGAATATTTTTTACCTTGTCCTCTAGCAGCCCCTATCTGTGGGTGGCAACGCGTAGAGTATCCTTTACTTTTACCTGGTAGAATGTAAATGTGCTGACAAGCATCTAAGTAGCAGTTTTTTATTACCGCTTAGCTGGCTGACGAAACTCACGGTCCACCTGATGCAAAGCGGTCACCGTGGCCTATGGTTGTTAACAACACTAAAGGCGTTACACGTGTGTTGCCTACGCTGTAGAATCCTTTTTCTTAAAGAACCCCATTTTGTAGTCGCTTGAGAAAACCACGGCAGGGAGTTCATTCCACAGTTTGAGCGTGCGCGGGGTGACACTCCTTTCATGCCTCACAGTGCGCACCATTACCGGTCGCTATGTGTGAGGATGAACTCCCTCTCTATGGCGAGCGGTGCGATGATAGAAAGTAGATGTGAGCATCATGTTGAACAATTCTTCTGAACACAAACCATTATACTGGCGGTAAAACACACGCAGTGTTCCTCCTAAGGTTGAGAGGTTCCACACCCCCTGAGAGTATGGGTTTGTCAACGACCCCCAGCGCCCGTCTTTGTACCGAGTTGAAGTGGTCAAGCTGGCATGTAGGCGCCCCCGTAAAGAGATGACAGCAGTACTTAAACCTAGTCGAAGTGGTGCAGAATCGAAAATATCAAGTCTCTCAATACAGTCATTGTTTCACTAAATCTTTCATGACGTGATCCATTACAACGCGGTGTTTATTATTGTTTACGCGAATTTGATACATTTGTATGGAAACAGTAGTTTAGTGCGCGAGACGAATTCAAATTCTATAAATTTTTATGTGCACACTTAGTAACTGCTGTTACGTAAAAACTTAGGGCAATAAAATAAGTACTGCTCTTCTGTACCTATACGGGTGACAGCACTGACGACTTCGGATCTATATTCTATATAGTATTCTCTGTAGTAACTGTATGTACCTACTGTATGTAAAATACACACAATAATAACATACTTATTATTCTATGTTTTAATGTAAAATACACACAATAGTAACATACTTATATGTTTAAAATAACGGTTAATTATTAATTTGCAAATTATTATTGCCTGTCTATGCTTTATTAAAGATTTGATACTTGATGTCGACGAACGAAGCGCTCATTACAATTTGCACGGTTTAATAACAGTTCTTGTATAACAACAGTTAGTTAGCTGCTATTAGCACAAAAATAACAGAGTTATGTTAAAATAACGTTACAAACGTTACGCTGGTATTTGCTTTAGATTTCGAAAGTGATTTCATAAGATGTGACTGATTGAGTACAATACTTAAACGGCACTTGACTTAAGCATTCCTAACGTGGTCAGTGGATCAATAAAGTATATAAATATCTATGTTTTTGCATAACAAATCTATTAAAGAATGGATTAATCTCACGACTGGTTGGTCAATCCGAACATCTACGTGTCCATCTTGTTACATAATATCGTTCAAGTGGTTGGGTTGTTAAGGAGCTGCGGGATACTGATTTTATTCGACGGACAGTAGATTGTAGTATAGTTCAAGGTCATCGTACTACCGTTACAATTGAAAGGTGAATAACGTAAAAACTATTTTGATTTCAATTCACTAACCGAATATCTTGCGATGTTGATTTGAATGCTCTCGTTTCATTAAAATTGCAAAGCTATTTTTTACAGATTACTTATGCCCGCTATTTAAATTTCGAGATGTTTCACTAAAAAATGTCATTGTAATGAAATAAATCTCGAAATTTAAATCGCGGGTATGAATTCTCTTTTTGTTTTGGAGTTTTCTGGGTTATATCTTAACCTAAACGTACAATAATAGGTAGGTACGCACGTAAATAACAGCTGTGAGCAAATTAAACAATTATTACCGTGGTTATATACAAACCGGGTCATAATACTTAACATAATCAGAAACTTATGTCTGTAATGAACAGGTATGATTACGTACTTTCTTAGAACAAAAGAAAGTAATTTATTCACTTCTACGGTAATACCTGTTCGTTTATCAGTGAGCTAAGTAAATAGGTTAATATTATGTCGTCTTTCAGTGATAAGCACAACACAACATACAGTCAAGAGACGTGACTGCTTTACTTGTGTTATATACGTACACGTGTAAGTAATTGTAATTGTTACTACATTATTATGAGACCGGTAATTATGTTTTATTGTTCAGATACGGACAAATATCTTGAACAAAAGTCGGCCTAATGAGAGAAAGTAGAAAGGACTTCCTTGCCTAGACGTCTCGTCTTTACTGGTCTGATTATGCTAGTTTCTAGGAATACGTTACTTTAATACCGTCAAACGGGGTGAATAGGAATCCAGGTATGGATAGAAATAAAATGGTCATTGGAATATTTCAAATAAATTCTTTTACAAAATTTTAACTAAGCCCAATAACAGATATTTCGTGATTCTGTTATTACAATGAACAAGTCCAAATTTTCGCTTGAAAAATAGTAACTAAATAATTTAGCTGACCATTTTATTTCTATTCACCATTCAATCTCTATCCACCCCGTTTTACCATTACATTACCTAATTTGGCATTTAAGGGACTAAATGAATATGCCCATTCAAAACAATTGTTTTCTAGTAATGCGACGTATTATTATTGGTTGTATGTGTGAGTTTGGCGACATCGGTTCCGCTACTAAATATGTCGTGTCATATTTTTTTTTCTGTTCTGTAATTGAAACAGTTTTAAGTACTTAAAATAATGAGTAATTTGTTATTCGTTAATGGTTTTATATATTCTGCTGTCGCTCTTAAAGTACGTAAGTATCCGCTAAGTGTACTTACTACATAAACGAATACCAAGTACTGTTTTATAGTTATACACATAATTATTAGCCCAATTAAAATTTATTTGAGTATGTAACACTAATCTATAAAGTACATTCATTTATTGTTACCCAAGTCAATTAGGATATGGTATTATTTCTAAAAATATATTAACATTTTTTATTTGTTTCCACCTTGATGTTTCTAAATTATTTAATTAATAAGTGTATAATTTCTCACCTTAAAAAACGTTTTAGCAGTTTTTTCTCTAAGTATCTACAACAGTGTCGAAAGGAGTAAATTTTTAAACGGAAGCCGGAATAAATAAGTTCTAGTTTGTCAAATTTAAACATTTCTAACATCTCTGCAAAGGGAAGCCGACAGGAATCGGGTTATAGATACCCCTCTAATTTATCTCTAGCCTCTGAACTACATCTACAAATGATATTGGCCATGTTTTCATTTCTGTCACCTCCCCAGACTACAAAGTGCAAACTTTTCGAAGTTATGTGTGTATTTATCGCAGGTTTATAAGTGCCCTGTTAATGGCTATAGGCTCGCCACCTATTACATTGGAACCTAAACATAAACTGGTGAAATGTGGGTGCTAGCATCTCTGCCTACCCCTTCGGGGATATAGGCGTGAGTTTATAAAAAAAAATAGGTATCACTCCTTATCACCTACTAACATATCTCCATAACAAAAGTTGCATCACAAAACAACGGAACTCTCTCTTTAAAGTCCCAATTACACGCGAAAGTCTTAAATCTGGGAACAAGGCATGTCATAGTTCAAGAGCTAATAACTCACCAATAGTACGCGTGTGTACGGCCTCTTAGCCGACAGATTTGGCGATGATAACAAGTGAAACGGTACAGTCATGTACAGTCGCAGACAATAACAACTGAACACATCCCATACGAGAAGTATCCACCAAACTTTTATGAAAACACTTCAATAAAATCCTTAACTGAATAGTTTTATTTACTTTGGCCTGATTGGGTTAAATATTATAGTACTAACGTATAAGATTGACTTGTAAGCTGATTAATGTGAAATTTGGTGCATTTTTTAATTCGAATGACAATATAATTTCCAGCTATAAAAATAAAGGTTTATGTTTAAACTTATAACACACTTAAATAAAAAAATAAAAGTTACTTTTAATTGTATCTATAAAACTCAGCTAAGCTAAGTGGCTCTGTCGCAAAATGACCAATTCTCAAAATGACTACAGGTAGCAAAATGTCCCTTTCGCAGAATGTCCCTTTCGCAAAATGTCCCTTTCGCAGAATGTCCCTTTCGCAAAATGTCCCTTTCTCAGAATGTCCCTTTCGCAAAATGTCCCCTTCCTCAAATAGGCATTAAATTACTTTCATCAGTAAAAAAACTGATCAATAGCCAGTGTACAACACAGAGGGATAGTATATGGGTAGGTAGGTGTATGTACTTATGTATTTTTTTTAGTTTATGTGCACATAAACTAAAAAGAATAATTGAAATCGAATATTTGTGTAAATTGATCTTTTGATTGACAGTAAATCTGACAAACTTCGATTTCCATTTTTTTTTTAGTTTATGTGCATACACCTACCTACCCATATAGTATCCCTCTGTGTTGTACACTGGCTATTGACCAGTTTTTTTACTGTTGAAAGTAATTTAATGCCTATTTGAGGAAGGGGACATTTTGCTAAAGGGACATTTTGCGAAAGGGACATTCTGAGAAAGGGACATTTTGCGAAAGGGACATTCTGCGAAAGGGACATTTTGCGAAATGGACATTCTGCGAAAGGGACATTTTGCTACCTGTAGTCATTTTGAGAATTGGTCATTTTGAGACAGAGCCAGCTAAGTCCTTAATAAAATACATGTTACCACAAAGTAATGTATAACTTGACCTATAACTAACTCAAACGGTGCAGAAGTTAACTGATTTGGCCATTAATAGTACCGATAATCGCCGTTCAGAAAGCTTTCTCTTAATTGTTATTATTTTTTACTTCACTTTTAGGAAATCGATTTTCTTTCGGTATAGGTACTGGGGGCCTAGACAAGTGACAATTCGTTGGTAGTCGAATAATTTGTTATATAATTTGTAGAATGGATGGAATATAATACATACATACATACATACATAAAATCACGCCTGTTTCCCGTAGGGGTAGACAGAGATCACGGATCTCCATTTGCTACGATCCCGACATACTATTATATATGGATGGATATATGGATATATATACATATAGAATATAATGTTCAATATATTATGGGATTGAAATGTATTTTGACGTTTAAGACAGACGTGAACGAATGTTAATGCTATACAGTGATCAATCTATTCTATTCTACAAAACGATTGCCTCTTGTCTAGGGCTCCAGTACTTCTGACAGTGACTGTACCCAATGTTCATTATCAAAGCCATGAAGGGAAAACTGTAAACCAGTTTCTCTAATATTTTAACGTGTAA
Source organism: Pelosia muscerda (assembly GCA_963691645.1). Taxonomy (NCBI): domain Eukaryota; kingdom Metazoa; phylum Arthropoda; class Insecta; order Lepidoptera; family Erebidae; genus Pelosia; species Pelosia muscerda. The sequence continues at coordinate 14,109,183 of OY829109.1, read as the reverse complement.
ACCGGTACTACAATATGTCTTTATTTTCTTCTGTGTACATAATTGCAGGAGCTTGGAGTCTAATGGTATTTTATCGCAGTTCCTATACCATAAGTTAGCGTTTATGTTTGTGAGTGGTTTCGAGGCCGTGGATTCGATTTCCGTATCGGATTTTTCTTAGTTTGTAGTTTGGATACTTGCTTGGTGGAGGGATTAAATTAGCTGGCCTGAACAACAAACGAACAATTCCCTAAAATACTTCCAGTGGATTGTGTATGTTAAGGGTAGCAATATCAACGGGGTCCGGAGAGTATAAAAAAGGTGCAGCTTCGTATTTTCTGTAGAACATTAGAATATGTTCAATGTGAATTGTTTTGTATGTATGTTTGCTATTGTAATTGTCTTCAAAACCTTGCGAAAATACGTCCTGGCAATTTTTTTACGGCAGAAGGATTTGTTTTTTTTTTTTTTTTTTTTTTTTTTTTATCTACGGCCCGTCAATTTGACTTTACCTCGCCTGATGTTAAGCTGAAGGCAAAGTCCAATGAAAGAGGGTCACCATTGCAAACACGTTCAGTGCTACAATGGTGGCGCTCAGCTTGACGGCCTCATCAGATGCTTTTTCACGCCCCGCTTAAAGGACCCGGGACTGTAGGAAGAAGGAAACACGTGCGCCGGCAAGGAATTCCAGGACTTAATGGTACGGCAGAGAAAAGACTCACCGAACCGCTTGGTTCTTGATGGAATATTCTGTACCGTATGCGAGTGACACCTAAGCCCTGCACGCGTTGTCCTGTGTAGGAAAGGGGAGGGTGGGATTAGTTGGAAGAGCTCATCAGAACATTCACCATGGTAGAGACGGTAAAATACTGCCAAGGACGCAACATCTCTACGCATCTGCAAAGGCTCGAGGGACTCTGTGACCTCAGGACTCCCAATAATGCGGACCGCACGTCGCTGCAACCTGTCGAGAGCATCTAATAAGTACTTTGCGGAGCCATCCCAGAGATGCGAGCAGTATTCCACGCAGGAGCGAATTTGTGTCTTATAAAGAAGACACCGCTGCTCCGGCGTGAAAAAACGTCTCACTCTGTTCAGGACTCCGAGTTTACGCGAAGCTGTTTTGATGATGCTCTCGATATAGTTCTTGTTGTTCAGTTTGCAGCGCACGTCCATACCGAGTATATTGAGGTTATCCTGTAATGGCAGTGGTGTGCTCTGAAGAGTGGGAGGAGGAAGGAAAGGAGATGTCTTTGCTGAAAACGCGCATGCCTGCGTCTTCTTGGCATTGAACTCGACCAGGTTCTCAGATCCCCATTGGGAAACGTGATTGAGGATCCGGTCAAGCCCAGTGACAAGAAGTCGCCTCTTTTCCGCTATATCGGACTGCTTGGCCGCAGAATGTCCGTGGTAGCTCCCGTGTACAGTGCTATCGTCTGCATAGCAGTGGATGCTGCCGGTGGACAGCATGTCATTGATATGCAGAAGAAAGAGAGTGGGTGATAAGACGGACCCCTGCGGCACACCAGCATTTACCTGCAGGAACTCCGATGCTCGTCCATCACAGAGAACGCGAATACGGCGCCCCTGCAGGAAGCTAGCAACCCAATTGCACAGTCTAAGAGGCATACCGAAGGCTGGTAGTTTGGAAAGAAGCGATTTGTGCCAGACTCTATCGAACGCTTTGGCGATGTCTAGGCTAATAGCCAGTGACTCACCATGCTTGTCCATAGCCTCACCCCAAAGATGGGTAACATACGCCAGAAGATCACCCGTTGACCGTTTCGGCCTAAAACCATATTGTCGGTCATTAATTAGGGAGTGATCCTCTAGGTGGCGCATGAGCTGTGTGTTGATAAGGTGCTCGAAGACCTTGCACAGCACTGAGGTGACGGCTATGGGCCGATAGTTGGCTGGGTCTGAGCGGTCTCCCTTCTTGGGAATCGGCTGTACATTCGCCTCTTTCCACGCCGTCGGCACTGTACCCGAAATGTAGGAAAGTCGGTACAGCCGCGTGAGTATTGGAGACAACTCCGCTGCACATTTTTGAAGAACCACCGCTGGTATGCCATCCGGACCACTGGCTTTCCGGACATCGAGTGACTGCAGTACTGCTCGGACATCGCGTTGCCTGATACGAATATCAGGCATTGCGTGGTCACTATTGGGTAGAGTCGGTGGCTGCATACCACAGTCGTCGATTCGGGAGTTGGCCGCAAAGAGATTAACCAGCAAATTTGCTTTCTCTTGCGGCTCATGTGCCAGGGATCCATCAGGGTTACGCAGGGGGGGCAGCGAAGGCTGGCAGAAGTTAGCTTGCACGGCTTTGGCCAGTCGCCAGTAGCCACGGCTGCCCGTGGGATGCGCTACTAGTTCTTGACCAACCCGTGCTATGCGCTGAGCATCTGCTCTGACAAAAGCCCTCTTGCAGACCCTAGTGGCTTTGTTGTACGCTGCCTTAAAGTACCCGATGTTGGAATCGTGCGTAGCGCGCGCCCTTACCCAAGCGCGATACGCAGACTGTTTATGCTGAACAGCCTCTGCGCATTCGCGCCCAAACCAAGGGCGCACTCCGCGGGCACCGGTGACATCAGTGTATGGGATATAGTACTCCATACCCAGACTGATCTCACCGACGACAGCAGTTGCACTATCCGATGGGTCCTTACCTTCAAAGCAGCGCTCAACCCACGGGATGGACGCAAAATAGTCACGCAGTCCATCCCAGTCAGCCGACGAGTAGTGCCAGAGACGCCGTTTTCCCTGCACTGGTCGTGAGGGCGCTATGATAGGCACCTTGGAACAGACCAGACAATGGTCGGAGTTGCCCAAAGCGGCTCGCACCGAGACATTGTACTGGTCTGGGTGGCTCGTCAGCTGAAGGTCCAGCAAGGAGGGTGCTAGGCCCGGCCCCCTTGGTATCCTAGTGACCTCGTGTACCAGTTGGGTCAGGCCGTGAGCCAGAGCAAACGCGTGGGCGGCTCTTCCCGCATGGTCTGTTTTGGAGGAGCCCAACCAGATTTCATGGTGGGCGTTAAAGTCCCCCAAAAATAACATTTCAGCGTTTGGAAACCGCTCCTGCGCATCATCTGCCGCCTGACTCAGATATTCAAAGAGTCGAGTTGTCTCGGCATCTCCAGTATGGGAACGGTAAAGGCACACATAGATTTGACTAGTACAGCCATGGTCTACGTGTACCCACAGGACAGAAAAGGATGGGTCCTCAAGGCAGCGCAAACGGCGACAACAAACATCCGCCCTAACAAACATACCCCGGCTTTGGCACGGAAATTTTCCTCTAGAACATAGCCGGGGTAGAGCAGGTAGGTCGTGTCGTCAGGGCGGCATATTTGTGTCTCCGTCAGAAAGAGCATGGCTGGTTTCGCCGTCTCAAGATGTTGGTGGACGGCGTTGAGGTTTGCATGGAGCCCACAGATGTTAGTGGACTCCACCTCAAAAAGCGAGCTAGTGGGAACATGAAGAGCCGCTGTGTTGCCATAATCTCTAATATGCACTGCCATGGTAGAGGGTAAGAGAAGGCGTGAAAAAAGAGGTGATTGTCGTCGCAGCACCGCGTGACAAAGCGCGGGAGATTGGTTTTATCTGTGATTGTGAGGCATGGTGAGAGCCGATGCGCCGAACGGAAGGGCCCCCGTACCCCCCCGAATATGGTCGCCGGGGTCCCGTCCGGTCACCAACCGGCACGACGAACCATATCGGGATTATGCGCGGCCTGGTGAGGCAGCCTCCCAGGGTGGTTAGCCCCAGTTGGGCCCCTGTACTATGCCGCGGGCGGCCAGCGGCACCACCGTTTCTACGGGTCTCCCTGCTCGGCGGGTCGCCCCGCGCCATACCCACCAGACTACGCCAAGACCCACTGGTCCCACTAATGCTGCGACTACCACCACCTCTGCCCGGCTATGCACTTGCTGACCCCTGAACGCAATCCAACCGAGGTTGGATTACTATGGAGGGTTTTCCGCACATGTGCACGGTGGTACCCACCCGGTCGAAATTTATGACAAATTTGTGCCATCAAATTTCTACCACCAGTTAGAATTAAATGTTTTCTATAAATGTCATTTAAATAAGTAATTAAGGAAGTTTACAAAAATATTTCGCACACTGCTATAAAAATATTATACATGTCGCGATTAATTACATGTTGAGGTTATTTTTTACTTTTTTGGTCAAAAATGTAATGTGTAAATGTAAAATTACCAGTAAAAATCATGAATAAGTAAATGTTTATTCTATAAGTACGTACTTACATTTTATTTGAATATTTAACCATTCATTTTAAAGTTAAATTTTAAATTAAATTTATAAATCATGCATCGTTTCCTATTTACCCGACTACGGCAAAGCCAAAGGAGGGTTTAGATTTTGACAGGCTATGTATGTATGTAGGTTCATCTGCTCCCTCATAGCCCATTAACTACTTGCTGGTAGATATGTGTTGTTTCTTAATTTTCATGTTTTTACTATGGTCACATTATTTCCATCAATAAACGTATGAATCTTAAAATATAAATCACTTTTAGGCCTATTCCATATTTTAATACAAAGGTCATTTCTATACTCTAAAGTATATAAGTAATTAATCCATAGCTTTGATTATAATTACATAAATACCATACAATTTATTGATTGATAAAATCTTACCAGCAATTTCGTAATATCAAAGGGTACACAAAGACAGCAACATAACATGTTCTTCCGTCTAAACAAGCTTTACGAAGTACATATAACAAATTTAATCTGACTCAAACAAATACTGTCAGGTTGAAATATGGCGAGTGATGGGCCAAAGCGACTAGCCGGCCAAAGTAACCCATCAATGTACTGGTCTAATAGTAAATTACATAATAAACGATTGAGGTCAGCACTATTTTGTAGTGATGTAACATGTTGTATCGATGTTAGATCCGGCTGCTGGTTCCTATTTGTTGATACGTACCTTTATAGTGCTCTATGTCTTTATTTGATGGGTGGGTACCAATCGGTATTGTTTTGCGAATACCAAACTCAACAATACAAGGATATCTTTATATATAAAAATGAATTGCTGTTCGTTAGTTTCGCTAAAACTCGAGTTGAACCGATTTGGCTAATTTTGGTCTTAAATTATTTGTGGGAGTCCAGAAAAGGTTTAAAAGGTGAATAAATATGAAAATGCTCGAAATGGAACGGGAACGGAGTAAGAAGTCCACGCGAGAGGAGCCGCGGGCTACAGCCAGTAAATTTATAATTTTTGTCTTATTGATAGTGGTCGTTTATACTTTTGGATGAGGTTTTTTTTTCTATTTATTGGTTATTGGGGACTTTTTATACAAACGTACATGCCAGTCTCATCGTACCTGTCCAGATACTTAATTAACTTGCAAATCGTTACAAACAATGAGGTTACTTTGAGACAGTCATTTTGGGAAATAGTCAGTTTGACAGAGGATGTTCTAGAATGAAATTTATAATAATGTAGGAATAGATCTAAAAACAGATATTTTTTGAAATAGGTCTTGCCACTAACAACACAAAACCTCTTCAGTGAGCTTTGACTACGGTTCAGTGTAATTCAGGCTTAAACTATTGAAACTGTAGCCATACCGCGAATCAATATCTGATAAAATCGGATATATATATATTCCAGAAATTGCTAGTTATTTGCCAAACTGCTTACACAGAGAAACTTTATTCGGAGTAGTTATGAACTAGACTACCTACTTTCAAACTCAATAGCAATTTGGTGAATGCCAGTCCAACTAATATTTATAGTCTGTAGAACTTCGGTATTAACGGAAAGCATTAAAGAGCGGAGTAAGTATATCTGACAATAACAAAGAAAAAATTTAAACCACAAGTAATTATATAACAATGATTCATTTGTTTGCAGTAAAAAGCTTTGATTTCATATAAAACTTTATGCGCATAAACTTCGACAGAGATGATCCCCATTCAGATGTGATACCACGGTATCCCCATCTAGCACCCGGGTTTAGAGAGACGCGAATAACGTGCTGCTAATTCGATGTAAAATCAATATTAAATCGACTAGAATTATAAATATAGTAATTTTGTTGTTGTTGAACAGTTGTTTTAAAAGTGTTTGTTTTGTTCCGGATAGTAAACTTACATATTGTTAGACCATCTCTTTTGTTAAATATGAATACATTTTAAAATGTAACCAAAAGTATCCGAGCCAACAGGCAAAAGCGCATACAATCTCTCAGAATACAGACAAAACTCTATTCTAAGTATATCCCTATAATACCTTGGCATTAAATCCAAGACATTATCATATCCAATTGTTTAGCTTGCATTTATAATATCCATACGTTACGCTGTTTTGGCCAAAGGATGCAATGCCAAATTGGCCCATTGCGAGCCAGTCCAATGAGTTTGTTCCAATTGTTCCAGTTCCGAAACATTTTTAAGTAAACGAATTCTTTAAAGTGTCTTTCATTCAATAGCTTATTATTTATTAGGGCTTGTTTAACAATAAGAAGTCTATTATTAGCATCATCTACAAATATATGAACAATTTTTAATACTTTTCTTAATTAATTTGATTTGCTACCCACATCGAAGATTAAGCATTAACACACGCATTTTTCCCGCGATATAAGACAGAGTTTATTCCATCATGTTTCATGGGATTTAATGTTATGAAGAATAGTGGCACTCCTTATTCAGACAAAACATCAATATGACCCTTATATTACTTGTCTGGAACAACGAGTTTATTTAGTTTCGTAAGCTTTATGCTTTCTTCATTTCGGTTGCTGAAGACACGCGTCATTTGTAATATTATGACCTACACCCATTTTCTATCCTGGAACTAGTTCTCACACAATGCTTTACCATATAAATTGGTCGTGATGCACTTTTATTTCTTTGAGTAGGCTTCGCTATGAATAATTCACCAATGAACGCGGTGGCATCGTTCGCTTCAATAAGGGCATCTCGATATTTGCCCTCGATGTTGCTTGTTTACTTTTTGTACCGCAATCACTATTTAGATCACGGATCTTTGTGACATATTTCTTTGGAACAATAACTTGAATGGAAAAAGTTGCGGCAGACTCTTGGAACAATGTGCAATTGAATTGAGAGAATTGCTCACGATACAAAAACAACAATGATAATGATGGCATTTAACATGACTGTATTTGTTAAACCGGTACTGTAACTAATTATCCATCTATCTATCTATCTATCTATATACCCATCCATCTATCTGTTATCATCATCATCACCAAGTATATTAGCAATTAATAGAGTGACTACCGTTTGACCTCTAACTCCGAGATGAAAGACTTGTTTGGTGATCGCATCGCAGCTGTACCAACTAGAAGTCGTGGTTGCGTGGACCCTGAAAAGTATGAGTGAGGCATTATCCACTTTATACCTATGAATTTCAGTGTTTACCCGCTGGAACCACGGAACATGGAACAACTGGAACATGGGTAATTTTAATTACCCTTGGTTCTCCAGGCATAAGGGATTGTTTCAGGAATTCGGACCATATCGATAGAATATACAAATCCGTAATAACAGCATAAGTACCAAATACCAAAAAAGGCAAACGTCTGTATTTGATGCCTCAATTTGTATTTATTTTGTTATGACTAGATCCATACAGCGTCTACACAAAAAAAAATTAAAAGCACTAATCAGCTCTTTTAATAAAATATAAGAAATGTCAAGATGACAGTTATCTGTCGCATGTAACTGTCAAATTAGATGGTTAATTTATTTCTACAGTTACTCAAAGAGAGTATGAAGCTAAATATAAAGTAAGTGAGCCATCACATCAGCGTGACGCGACAGTTTGACACATTTTAATTTTGTTTTGACGTTACACAGAGAGGGAGGCATGACTTAACGAAATTGCCCTTTTGACTTAGAAGATTGGAAACAGAGTTTTGTTAGCACGAAACTCAATTTCTTGTTTGATTGAAACATTGGAAAGTATTGTTTTTTCTTGATTCTATTACCTATGCTATCAAATCAATGTTACCAATGTGACTACAATATGGGGTTCTTTAAGAAAGGCATTAGAAAAATATCAGTATAAAAAAGTTTGCTGCGTAATTAATATGGTTTTTTTTTGCTTTGGTGAATTTGCTGCTTTATTGTGCCTTAGTATACAGATCAGTGAAAGAAACCATTGATATTACAAAGCACAAAAGCTTCAACCGGGAAGTGTTGCGATCGAGTACTGCGTGATGTGCGTGAGAACACGGACAGTGGTAGTGGCGGCGCGTATAATAATCGAGTGAGTAAGAGGGTAGACCGATATGGTGGGCCCAATGAGAACTATCTCGGCGGTCTTCTGTACATTAGTATTTCAAGTCGAGCGACCCTGATTGTTCACTGGTAAATTAACAATGTACTAATTAGCGAACACTGTCTCCTAAGACACAGTATATCCAGTTTAGGAGACAGGGCTCATTGAAACATGTGTTAACATAGTTGATTTATGTACTACCTAATGAATAATATTGAACAATGTAAGAACTAGTTAACAATGTATATTTTAAAGGCAATAAAATATTATTTATTTTTATTTATTTAAATTGTGATCATGGCGCTTGTAGCAGCCTTGAAATATCGGTCACACCAACAAACCAGCAAATATGGTAAATATCCCGTTAATGTTTAAAGTGGATATACAGGAGCGTGTTCTCCCTATGTATAGGTACAGTAGGTAGGTAGGTAGTATATAGTTCTGTCCTCCGTGAGTAGGCATAAAACTTTTTTATAAGTACACTAATAACACATAAATAACAATTTCAATACAAATAAACATAGTTAGATACTTTTTTTATTAAACAATACAGCAATGCAAATAGATACATTCGTTATTCATTCATAGAAATATTTACGCAGAACGGGCATCGAACTCTCGACCTCCGCTGGCGCTACGCTATTGAGGTCACCCAATGTGTGTAAAACTAATAAATTACATCTCTAATACATGCCTATAATCAAATGTATATGAATACATAATACGTTAATTACTTATTTGTCAGTCACTTACATAACTTAGAACTCTTGCACAGTATATAAATATTATTAAGTAAATAAATATTTTACGATATTCTAAATAGATCCAAACTAAGCTTATGTTTAGCTTGTGATATAGGTTCACGAATGTGGAATAACAGATTTAGATATATATGCTTTATTGTACATAGAAATATTTAACTACTCTAAGCAGGCTTATTTAGCTGCAACATTTTCGGTTAGGAATTTATTTTTGGCAAACCCATATTTTTACAAAGTGCCCGATTGGCGGCAATAGACACGCCCCCTATTACGTTGGACCGAAAAGCATAATTGGCGAAATGTGGATGTTTAATACACCTCTGCCCACCCTTCGAGGATTACGGGCGTGAGCATATGTATGTATGTATGTCTAAGCGGGCATCGAACTAATCCGACCTCAGACGTCGCAGTCGAACGCAGACAAACACTACGCCCCAGAGGTCCATCTAATTTAATAATAATAATAACACCTATATATAAATAAATGTACCTATGTAAAACTAGGACCGGCATAGCCCACCAGGTTAGGAAGCAGAAGTGCCAGCGTGTGGCGCACGTAATAAAAAGAACAGATGGCCGTTGGAGCCGAAAGGTTCTCGAATGGAGACCGTGTACTGGTGTGGGACGGCCCCCTGCGTGATGGATGGATGACATAGTCGAGTCAGAGTCGAGGGTACCCGTTGAATGCAGACCGTCTTCAACAGGTCATATTAGAGGTCGATAGTGGAGGCCTATATTCAGCAGTGGGCGTCGTAGGGCAGCAATGATGTTGATGTTGTTGTTTTTTTTTATCTATGGCACGTCAATTTGACTTCACCTCGCCTGATGTTAAGCTGAAGGCAAAGTCTCATGAAAGAGGGTCACCATTGCAAACACGTTCAGTGCTACAATGGTGGCGCTTAGCTTGACGGCCTCATCAGATGCTTTTTCACGCCCCGCTTGAAGGACCCGCTTGTAGGAAGAAGGAAACACGTGCGCCGGCAAGAAATTCCAGGACTTAATGGTGCGGCAGAGAAAAGACTCACCGAACCGCTTGGTTCTTGATGGAATATTCTGGGTAACCTATTGAAATATCGAATTTCTGTTACCCGAATCTTAAAACCCCGAAAACGGTTGGTAGAACTTTTAAAAGACAGATGTAATGAATGACAACTTTCTATAATTCCGTTTTTCATTTCCCAGATGAATCAATTTCCAGGTGCACTAAAACCAAATTTTCAAATAGTATTTTTTTGTTTTCCATAGTGTCATAATCCAAATATAGTTATACCAGATTCTCAGAATATTTTTTTTTGTTTCCCATCGTACCATTTTCCAAATAAACTCTTACCAAATTTTCGTAATCTTTTTATTTGGTTCGCATACAATCGTTTTCCATCTAAATTATATACAGGCATAGTAAAAGTCAGTAAATTTATACGATTCATTTATTAGGTAGGTACCTACAGCAAGTAATTTAGAAATATTAGTTGCCTATTACAGATATGTTTAAGTGTCAAATTCGACTCAGCAGGTTAGGTTAGGTTAGAACTGCGACCCCGCACGAGCCGAGCGAGCGAAGCGAGCGTGCCGCGGCAGCGGCCGGCGAGTGCTAGCTACCTTGTAATTTTTCCATAGGATTCATTTTTAAAAATCTGGATTTTGTTTGTCTGGATATCAATAAACTGCATTTAAAAAATTTGTGTTTCAAAAATTCGGCTTTCGTGCATATGGATTACGGTCATCTGGATGTTGTGCATTTAGATTTCGTGTGTCTGGAATTCGTTCGTCTGGATTATAAAACGTCGTACAAATGAATAAATAGGAAAATGAAATTCGGAGTTGCGATTATATGGCAAATAAAACTTCGGAATTTGGAAAACCGGGATAATGAATAAATGGCCAAACGTTTTCTGGATTATGATATTCGGAATATTAAAATTCGGGATTAAGATAGGTAACCAATATTCTGTACCGTATGCGAGTGACACCTAAGCCCTGCACGTGTTGTCCTGTGTAGGAAAGGGGAGGGTGGGATTAATTGGAAGTAAAATTAATTACTATTATCTGTAATATCCATTTAATATCCATATAATCAAGTGCATATCAATACATAATACGTTAATTACTTATTTATCAGTTACTTGCACAACTCGATAATGTTGCGTAACGATGCACCTAATACGGAAATAATCGGTATTACCGCTCTCGTTGATTGCGCAAGGTAATCGCTGTTTAAAAAAGAAAAGTCTGCCCGATCAACACTGAAATTATATGTTGTTCTGAATGTTGTGATAGTTAAATGGTTCTTTAAGTGATATTGTCCGTTTAAAAAGTTCAGAAATATATTATCCCTCACGCTTCGGCTGACCTAGGGCCATCAAAACCCCCTCGGGTCCGATATAGCCTAATACTTATATAATATTTGATAAACACTTGTAAATTACCATTCTAAACTGGCATTTCTTTATAAATTACTTAATGTGCTACTTACTGCTTAAGATGTCAAGGATTATTAAGATCTGAATTTAATGGCTTCAGATGATTGGATGCTATTTAATAGGTTCGAGTTATGTGGTGATTATCGTTTGTATATGACCTGGCAAAGTGTCCCAAGCATTTTGTGTGATTTCTGTTTGATAACTAAATCTTTGTTGAGTATATTTTATTTTTATGTTTGTTAGGTATGTTCAGTTTAATAGGGTTTTTGGGTTTTTGCTTTGCTAAATTATTATATTAAGTTTTACAGGTCATTAGTTCATCTGGCTGTCACTTCTCTTCTGTTTACCTTCTCCCGGTCTCCACTCTAGGACTCGTTTGCTTCGACACATGTGGCCAGCCGACTGCCACTTCAGCTTACTTATACTCCTTATTTGTTTAGTTTTTCCTTAGTATGACCTATCATGGGGCTAGTATTACCTATATGTATATTATTTCGTATGGAAAAAGATGACTATTTGTTTTATTATTCCGTCTAATGGGATTCCGCATAAGAAATGTGTGGACTCACTAGGGACGTGCCAGATATTCCCGAATATCCAAAAGAGAAGAAAAAACCGTATGCTTACTATTTTGGCGACTTTTTAAACCTTTATGGATCTTGATACCTACTAAATATCCATATTCGGAGGGATTTCTGCGTATATAATATGTACATTTTAAACGTTTCAGTTCGTCACTAGTACTTACATTATGACTATTGGTGTACACTAGACACTCGAGAACTAAACAAATAGTCTGTGTTTGACTTACGTGACTATTTGAAGGATTTTACTAAAGGTGCAAAATCCTATTTCCCACAAAATTATAATGATGTGAAAGTCAGTTTATTTGCTACTCCATCAAGCGGTAACAGCAGAACAAATTTGAATGACAACATCTACTTATCAAATAGACAACATCTACTTGTTTTCTCATAAAAAATGAGGAACATTTCCAAACGCTTTCAAATTTAGATCCAGTCCCAGAAACCAACTAGTTTAGTGCAGGGTCGGTGCAGTAATCAACCTGTGTGTCTTTGAGCACGCGTAAAGCATTTTCTTGTCTAGTTCAGCCTATGCACTTTTCTGCAGTTATGCAGTTTATTTTCGTGTGCCTTAATAAAATACTCTCCGCTATACTCCTCTCTGTCTGTGCTGACCCTTAAGCGCCTTCCCGCATTGTTTTGGTCTAAGTCCTTGCTTTTTGATGTAATCAATATGAATGTGAGGTTTTTACAAAATACATTTATAAACGAAACGAATATATTGCCGGCATTCATTTATGGATTAACAGCTACTACAAGTATGTCACGAGAGTAGCCGGGAAAGGGCAGTAAATTATAATATATCTATTTTAAAAAACTAATTAAAGGAAAGTAACTCCATTGTGTGCAGCTTAATGACATTCTCCATCCTCATCATTACTGGACCCTTTTATGGAGAATCGGTAGTTAACACACATTTCATTAGTACAACATGTGAAAGTTATTCATGCTTTTCTCATAGATCGGTAAAACCTTTCACAAATAGCGTTTATACGTCTACGTTCTCGTACGACCTCCGAGTTTAGATCTTCGTTCGTATCTCCCGTCGTAATTGAGCAGTCTGACTGGGGTAGTACCTCCGCCCTACAGAATATCGCGGCTAATAATAACCTGTGTTGTGTTTTCGGCGGTGAGTAAGGTAGCCAGAGCTCACTGGCCAGATTTTGTATTATCAGTGGAAAGACCGAGAAACCCTTCTTTGTCTTCTGCACTGACAGCACAGAGATTCTCTTAACCTTTTCCCTTCCCCCCTCTTCTCTATATGATTGGCAGCACGAATGTAACGCCCCTGTTGTGGCAAACGTCCATAGGCCACGGTAACTTCCATCTTGGTCTATAATGGTGACCATTTTTTTTGAGACTTTGCCTTCAGTATACGACCAGGTGAGGTAAAGTCATATTGACGTGTCCCATAAGTAGAAATACTCCTAGCATACACGAAACTATTTCAACCTTTGTTATTCTGTTTTAACTTCATTTTTATAGCATCACATTTTATTTGGTTCGTGATATACGTACCTAATATAAACTACTCGTACCACAAATCACTTTCACCTCACATCCTCAACCAGCCCATCGGGCGTCCTACGTGTCAGGTGTACTGAGTACCTAACCTCTTGACACACTACACTTGACAAGAAAGTACCGATTTGTTACACTTTTATTTCTATTGTCCTAACGCTCACATTTACTTGTACTTGATGTTTTTTTGCGTTTACTTTCGAGCTAAAAGCTTTTAGACTCGCCATTGTTGAAAACTTACTGCAGGGTTTCGTTGGAAGTTTTCTTGTACCTAAATGTTTTGTTTCAATGTTCTTTATTTTTGGGGTTTTGTTACTCTGAGCGGACTTTAAAAAAGGAGGAGTAAAACACCAATGACTTTTGGATGCTTTTCGAAGTTATGTGTGAATTTATCGCAGGTTTATAAGTGCCCGGTTAATGGCATTAGGTTTATACACTTACAGTTTTTACAGCTATTACATTGGGTCCTAAACATAAACAGACGATTTGTGGGTGCTAGCACCTCTGCCTACCCCTTCGGGGATATATACGTGAGTTTATGAGTTTATATATGTAAATTCTTTAAATATTTCTTGTCTTTAAAGATAATTCTTTCACGATATTATTATCGAAAATTCACACACTCTCGAGTTGCAAGTTTAGTTTTTTTTTATTTTTGACTTGACCCTCTCACAAATACGTCTAGATATCCGTGAGGTGACGAAGAAAGAATATCACCACCCCATCTCGTCTGACGGGTGTGGTAAGAGACGACAAACGAAAAAAAAACGTAGACGTTATCACTGCGAGAGAAGGAAAACTCGAAATAAAACCCTGTACCAACCCGTCTAGCCAACATGGAAACAGTAGGCCAAAGCTACCTAACATTGAAACCTATGTTCAGCAGCGTACTGCGATAGGCTCATTAAATTGATTTGAATATCTAGAATTCTAAAAGCAACAATCCCGGAAGGCACTTTTTCAGCTGAATCGGCGAATTAGTCATGGGAAAACATGCTTACTATCGCCATTGTGACTATTATAACAGTGATATTATCGAACAGTATTTATAAATCACAGATCACATGCCATACCGTTACTGTACAAGTTAAACATCAATTAAACAATCGTTTACGCATTTTATTTTTAATCAAGCATAACTTCTTACGGTACTACTGTTGGTATGAACACAATTTAATTATTATGAGCCACCTGTACATATTGGCCCAACATGGGAGCACAGAATATGTGTATTACAATCAATCGTCTTATTTACGAGTAATATTGGGTACGGACGATTGAAATAGTCACGCAAAACGAATTCAATTCGCTTTCCTGGCCGCAACCATAAGTGTAACAGAACTAATACGTGAGCGTGAGAAAAACATTGAGATAGATTAAGATATGAGTAGCACATAATGTATTTACTTCATAAGAATATAAGATTATTAATGTATAATATAATAATATGTGTATAGATTACGCAAAGATATATTACGCAAATACTAGATTATTAATTAAAACAATATGTTAACGCATATGACTGTGGTCCATTGTTTCTTTTTATTTAGGGCCCGTCAATTTGAATGATGAATGGTAAGGTGAAGGCAAAGTCTCAGGAAAGAGGGTCACTATTACAAACACGTAGACGCCCTCATCAAATTTTCACGCTTCGCTTAAAGGACCCGCGACTGTTCTGATAAAGTATACACTATACTTTTCCCACATTTGCTTATATGGCCCAACGTGTACAGCTGCCATAAAAATAATCAAACGCTAAGGATTTATCTCGCTATTTAGCACCAGCACGGATAATCCGAGTCTCCTATCTAATGAGTGAGGCGTAACTACCAATAGTAAACATTAATTTAAAATGCCATGGACCCGTTGGGAATAAATGTATGAACTTAAAATTTTTGAAAACAATAGATTCGTGGACCTCTGGGAATAACCCATTTTAACAGGATAATAAATACCGTGAAGGAAAAAAATGTTCAAACTCTTTGACATCAAGAATTAGTTGTCCAGGATGGGTTATGCGCACTACGTCCCATTCGCGCTTTGTCCTCCGTTCGCAATTTGTCCCATTCGCGGTTGGTCCCATTCGCAGTTGGTCCCATTCGCACTTCAGGGGGGCAATTGACTGTGGGCTTGCTGCTTAAGTGTGTGTTGTCCTTTACGTGTTTATTTGTAATTAACCTGCGCGGTAACTCTTTATATATTATAAAATATGAAATATATATTATAATAATAATAAATAAAATAAATATAAAATAAATATTATAAAATTAAAACTACTGCTCCAACCTGTATATAAATATGTGGACCAAATATCATCATGTGGACCAAATCAATGGACTGAATATCTGTATGAGACCAAATAGCAACTATTTTGCATGGAACTACCTCAGAAACACATAAAAAATCTCTTTAGAACCTCCTCTTTTTTGGAAGTCGGTTGAAAAAGTGACCATAGATGTATAAAAAAAGAGGTCACAAATTTATAACAAGGTTGACAGGGCTTATATTTGTTACGAACGCGACGATTCATTATCTGTCCTTATGCAAATCTGTCCTATTGCTAATCTTTTTTTTTATCGTGCGCAAAATCCCCACGGATACCACCTCCACCAAAACCGATGGAGGTGATCCTATTGCTAATCTGGAATTTTGCGTATACTATATTCTTCGGCTACAAGCTCATCATATCATGAACTTTCTTTGTTCAAACCCACATATTTGTGTACAACCAAACGTATTCGTTTATCGCTCGCTTATGATCTATTCGCAACAGTTCACCAAATGCCGCACTTAAAGTTCAGGTGAACAATAGCTTGTGTTGTAATATTATCTATCGAAGCGAAACCGGGATGGGTGTTCATAAATTATCCAGTGTTTTGATGATAGATGCCTTGATTAATTAGATTAGTTTCATGATACTGTTGTTTGTAGTTAATTCGTTACAGATTGAAAGTGTATTGAACCTTAATAGGTTTTATTTCTATAGGTGTTTATCTAGTTGCTTGGGAAGAGTTTGTGTGCTTGCCTACCTCTAAAATATATATATATATATATAAAAATGAATTGCTGTTAGTTAATCTCGCTAAAACTCGAGAACGGCTGGACCGATTTGGCTAATTTTGGTCTTGAGTAATTTGTGGAAGTCCACACAAGGTTTAATAGGTGAACAAATATGAAAATGCTCGGCATGAAGCAGCGGGAACGGGATCAGAAGTCCACGCGGGCGAAGCCGCGGGCAACAGCTAGTCTAACATAAAATCAATCCATCAATTTAACCTCCGCCTTCAGGCCGTCCTTCTTTATGTCGACAGTTCATCTGGTTAGGAGGCGTCACCTTCCTTTTGTTACTTTTGTGAATATAAAATAACACTAATAACACATCCATTAATATTTATTTCTATTCTAAGATCGTTTATTTTGTTCAACCGCTTCTGAAGGCGACTCTACCTTTAGCGTTCCTATGATGAATATTGTTCACGCCCCAGCTGACCCAGGGCCATCGAAGACTCGCTCGGGTGTGGGCCTACGGTGTCTATCGGGATAGGGAGCGCAACACGCCACCGCCGCGGTCATCTTCTGTTAGGACGAGCGACGACTCCATCGGACAACCCCAGGTCCGCGCTCATGGAGGACGGAGGTCATTCGGCGACTTCCGATCGCGAGCTGTGCCGGTCATCTTCTCTGGTTGGAGAACCTTAGTCTTTAATATGTCCTGTCTCCCAACTGTCTCTTTTTATAAAACTATTGATAAGTACAGTCAGTGAATTGCGGACAACAGCTAGTAGGTAGTTAAATATTAATACTTGATCCAATTTAAGAAAGTGTTATCTAAACGAACGAAAAAGCGGATGTCTTTATTTATACAGCTGCGAAAGTGCTAGATCTATCTAGATTATTTATTTTATTTAGATCACTATCTAGCTCTTGTTACCGACGTGTTGACGGTAACAATGTTCTATTTCTGTACGTAATAAATAAAATACAGGTTTATTATAACTTTGCAGTAATACATTTCATTTGCATAATTTAATATACATAATTATGCTCATATTATTAGGTAGTGCTATTAAAATATAACTAAGTACCATCCGGCGCACGCTCAAGCTGTGGAATTAACTTCCAAGCGACTACAATATGGGGAAGAAGGGTATTAGAAGGTTTCTACAGGGTAGGCAACGGTAGCCATTTCAATGAGGTAGGCCGTGTGCTTGTCAAGTGCCAACCAAGTGGTATTAAAAATAGTAACTTAGTATATACCTATCGGCACGGATCTAGGACCTCGCGTCGACGGCGACGTCGCGAGAGAAATTCAAATAAAGTCCAAATTATTCTTTCCTGCTAACTAGTCAATTCTTTTAGGCATTACTTAGTGATTGTAGAGTAGACTATGACGTGGATTTTCCTCTCGAGATGAAAAGTCAGTCGCTCCTGTAAAACCACGGTAATCCACACCTTGGTATAGAGTATAGCAGACTACAGGGTCCAAATAGCAAGTTATAGATACATTCAAGATTGGCTTTCGATGTTGACGAGTACGAAATGATGAGATGATTTCAACAATAACCTTGTCTTGGTTTAAAAATAAGTAATTATATTATGAACTTCAATATAAATCTAATCTTTAAGTACGTAATTTAGCTCAGTATGATTACGCTCAGTATAAGTCTCATGTAAGGTATATTTCTATGAATTGCGCATAAATATTTTGAAAGTTGCGACTTACTGCTCAGTATTCGATCAAATTTCCAATATCAGATATAAATCGATTATAATATGCATCTAGTATCATTTTTTTTTTTTTTTATTTATGGCACGTCAACTCGACCCCACCCCGCCTGATGTTAAGCTGACGGCAAAGTCTGTATCTGTAGTCTGTATCATGTACTTATGCTGACTGTTTTGTGCCTAGGTACTACAGGAAGTTTAGTACTGGTCAAAATACTGCAATGCTGGATATTATATATTGAAGTAAGGTTCGCAACGACTTAATCATCTTTATAATTAACAACATCTGTGTGTGTAAGTTACTGAACTCCTCCTAAATGATAGGGCCGTATTTGTTTGATTATATTTATACCTATTTACAAAAAACAGCAAGTCTGGTACTAAACTGTTTTAAATCAATTCTATTAATAACACCTCAAAGATTATTATAACTCATTGATTCCGTAAGCCAAGCAGCAGTGATTTACCTATGTTCACTTTAGCATAAAAAATATTATTGTATGTGTCGATACTATCATCCAAAATACAGGCTATGCCTAGTTTGATCGATAGCATTCAATACCTTTTGTACCAAATTGAAAATGTTCCATCAAGCAATTCTACCTGTAAAGTGAATGTAACCTTTTGAACCAATAAAGATTTGAAGATGAGTTCGGTATTTAAAAAGATGACCTTGCGCATTTCTGACTAAGTTTCCGAACTTATTGAATTCACACGTTCTAAATTGTGCACATAATTTTTATATAATGTTAATTAAAACACATGAACTGAAGATTTAGGAAACGGACAACGAACGGAAACATTTAGTTTACAAACTTGAAAGTAAATGGGACAGAGAAACTACGAGGTACTACGTTATTGGCTGATATTTTTTTCATTTTGGTTTGGGTTCATAGAACTAGAACAGGTCTCCTACATAAGTGGAAAATTCATTTATACAATAATATAATAATCAATGTATGCGATTGACAGTTGTCACACACTTTGATGGTTTTTTATTCTATTCTACAAATGAAATGTCACTTGACTACAGGGGTAGGAGAGTTAATTAAGATATACTTACATTGACCCTGATCATGATCTTCTTCATCTTCTAGCTTATTTAACACACACTTCCTATATTGTATTTAGATTTTAAAGAATACTTATTAGCAACCGTATGCTTGTCTGCCACCTAAGTGGTATGAAAATACCAAAATTAGTGATATTCCCTCTGATCCGTCCAACTAAATTTAATTACTTGTGTCAGACAGTTACAATTAATTTTAGAATCTTTCATTAGAATGAATGGTGAAATGAAAAATGCATCTTATAAATTCGATACATTTTGAATCTTCATCAACCCATTACTGTTTATAAATAACATATTTTTATCACATTACATTCACCCTTGACATTTTAACTTAGTATTGTAAAAGTATTACTTAGTTTTGCTTATAAACTTACTCAATTATGAGTGTAATGAATGTGTAATTATTTATTTGTTTTCATCTTGTCAGGTATGAGTGGGCAATTAATCACAAAGTTGTGCAAAATGGCTTTAAAAGGTTCTATGCCCTGAGGTTTACGTAATGCCATTAAAACTTTAGAACGGTATTAACTAAGCGGTTAATTGAATGCAGGGCTTGTTTGAATTTGATTTATTTTTATACCACTTGGGTGGCAGACAAGCACACGACACATATGATGGAAAGTGGTTACCGTGACCTATGGACGTTTGCAACAACAGGGGCGTCACACTTGTAGTGCCGACCATGGAGAGGGGAACGGGAAGGGGTGAGGGTTAAGAGAGTCTCTGTGCTGTCCAGTGCAGAAAACAAAGCAAAGTCTGTCGGTTTTCCCATTGACAACACAGAACCTTCCCAGTGAGTTCCAACCTATCTTTGTCTTCTGCACTGACAGCACAGCGACCCACTTAACCTTCTACCCTCCCCCCCCCCCCCTCCCCCCTTCCTCATCACCCCTCTTCTCTATATGGTCGGCAGCATGAATGTGATGCTCCTGGTGTTGCAACGGTCTATGGGCCACAGTAACCACTTTCCATCAGATGGGCCGCGTGCTTGTTTGCCACCTTAGTTGGATAAAAAAAGAACTAAAATTTGACTACTATTTATGAATTTTTAGAATCAGATTAGGAAATATAGAAAATGTTAAATTGTGTTAAATGTATTCATAAATGTGTGGGTTTTTTATGTAAATTTATTTTGATAAAGTCAACAGTCAGTGAGCCTTGGACCATGATGAACTGCCTCAAATATCATCGGGATTCTCTGCTAAATGATCTCCTTGACTTTTTACAATTTTAAATTAACATAGTAAGTGTTTTAAAAATGTATTCCTATATTATTTACGCATAATATTATATTTTTATCTAGATTTCATACTAACTAAGTGTTTACTATATAAATAATATTAAACAGTCGTTGTTGTGGTGTCAAAGCATGCATCATCACTACATAGTATAAAAGTCGCGTTTTCTGTCCCTATGTCCCTTTGTATGCTTAAATCTTTAAAATTACTCAACGGATTTTGATGCGGGTTTTTTTAATAGATAGAGTGATTAAAGGTGAAGGTTTTTATATAACATATATTATATACCTATAACATCATGCTGCAACCAAGTGGTGCGGTGCAGAAGTGAAAAATGTTGCAAAAACGGGGTGACGCAGACGAAGTTGCGCGGGTCAGCTATAGTATATAAGAACGTACGTAGGTACGTCGTTTCAACTGAAGTTTATTTTCACGAATGCTTACATAAAGACCTCCTTGGAAAAACACTTGTGCCAACTTCGTAGGTTCCACTCGTTATCCTTAGAAGAACAAATTGCTCGAGTGGCGTACATATCTTTAGACAATATCTGGGCGTGAGAAAGTGAGTCTATGCATCATGAAATATTTTTTATAAACCATTATCAACTTTGACGGAAATATGTATTCTTGTGTGAGTCTTGAGTTTGTCACTCACAAACTCGAGACTTCGTACCTCAGTTGCTCTCGATATTGATGCACGAACGAAGCCGCGTAGTGATAATAATGTCAGTCCGTTCACAATCGACGACCTCCGTGGCGTGGCGGTAGTGAACGCGACTGCTACGCAGGGTTCGATTCCAGCTCAGTCCCAATATTTGTGTGCATCGGTCTGGGTGTTCTATGCATAATAGGTATGTATATTACAAAGTATCTAAGTATGTTTATCCGCATTCTAGAACCCGTAACACAAGCTAGTTAAATTATGCTTATCATGGGTCTAAGAGACGTCGTGTAAATTGTCCAAAAAAAAATCAAGCCACTTCGTTAGTGCATCACAAATGTACGGTAAAACCAAATCATAATTACTTATGAACTAGTTTCCGATTTAAAAACTTCCTTTGATGTTATGATCGTGTTTCCTATTATATTACGTCACGCGACTGACAGCAAAAAGTCGCTTGAGATAAACGTTGTTGTCTTTCCGTCACATTATATTTCAATATACCCACACATTGCCAAGCGCAGGCTATACCCACTCTTGTTATGTACAGTCGAGTGCTAATTTCTTTCAGATACCGTCTGATAGAGGAATGATAGGTGCGACTGATAAGTTCGGTCCGACTATCTCTTCATTTTGCTACATTTTTTTCTATTATTCTATTGTTATGGTACGGTAGCTTAGTGGTATGGGTAATGGACTGCTGAGACGAGGTCTCGGGTTCGATCCCAGGTTTTACCATGGCACACACCAATGACTTTTTGATGCTTTTCGATGTTATAGGTGTATTTATCGTAGGTTTATAAGTGCCCGGCTAATGGCAATAGGCTCGCCACCTATAACATTGTGACCTAAACATAAACTGGCGAAATGTGGGTGATAGCTCCTTTGCCTACCCCTTCGGGGATATAGGCGTGAGTTTATGTTATGTATGTCATTTATGTGCATATAGAACCAATGTTAGTTGCCGTGATATTTTGCATTAGAGCAATCATCTCGACTATGCTCTTGTCAAAAGACTCAACTATGCCTATACCAAATTATGTTGTGTTAAGAATAAAATAATAAATATATGAATTAAAAATAATAAACATCTTGTTAAACTTCGTCCACGGGCATTTCGCACTAGTTTACGTTGGTACTCGTAGGTACTTTTGCGCGTAAGTGTACTTGAATAAATTGTAATAACAGGTAGGTACAAATTATATCGCTACGCAGGGTGTGAACAGTTATGCAAGAATCAGGGTTCCAATAAATCCGGAACCTACAATATTAGTTTTACAACTAAGGCAGCAATAAGCACTATCACACCTAGTGGTTAGCTATTATAACCTATAAACGATTACGAAATCCAAAGTGACATTTGCACGCCACGAACTTCTGGGGAATGCCCGAGACGGCGGCCGTGCCATTTTGGTCAGTATTAGTCCGACATATATATACATAAGGATTGACTTCAATGAAGTTATTAAATAAATAATGGAAACATCACTTGCATCAAAATAAATTTATAAAATGTCGGTCATATAATTTATTTGTTACTGTTTTTCTTAAGATATGTGTAATTTTCTATTAAAGGCTGCATCTTGATGTAGTAATTTTATGGCGAAATGTTATTGTAATATATGTAAGGATACTAAAATTGAGGTAGAAATTCCAAATTCAAAATACAGTTTTTTGACATTAATTACGAATTTATTACAGTTTATAACAATCATCAAACATAAATCTTAAATTCAAAAGAGTTGTCAATATTAATCAACCCAATATTAATCAATTAACGCGCCCCTTTACGAGGGGCAAAGGTGTTCATGACACTAGCGACATTGCCCCGCTTGATAGTAACGGCCAACCTTTGCCCCAGGTACGAGACGGAGTGAGAGTCACCTCACCGGTTTTGTCCCTAATTATGAAATAAATAACTGATTATTTTCCCTGCAAAACATAACATAAAGATTTTTATATTTTTACCAGCTGACCCGGCTAACGTTGTTTTGTCTTATAAATTTTAACCCTTATCACTTAGGGGTATGAAAAATAGATAATGACCGATTCTCAGACTTACTCAATATGCTCACAAGATTTGATGAGAATCGGTCAAGCTGTTTCGGAGGAGTACGGGAACGAACATTGTGACACGAGAATTTTATATATTTTTAATATATAGGTGATTTTATCCCTTCCAAATATTTAGTGACATGTTGTTTCTTTGCCTGCAGGGTCTACCATCGTGGTCCCGCGGTCTGGAGGCGGCGGAGGCGGCGCGCGCGCGCCTCGTGCGCTGGGCGTGCGGTGAGACGCCGCCGGAGCCCGACCCGCCGAGGAAGAAAATGCCACACGCACTGCGGAGACGGTGGCCGCTCTGCCCTTGTCTACAGGTAACATCCTTCATACTTTTCGCCTTTCAAGTTTTGAGCATATTTTTTCTAAAGAATCGGTATAGTATCCGAGCCTGTACATCAATCTCGTTGGCATCCAAAACCTACTCCTCGAAGCCCGAATGTCCACGTTCCTACTCTTCAGGATTTGATTAACTTTGGCTTTGACTGTGGTCTACCCTTACTCTGAGAGTATAACCTGCATCAGATTCTCGTCCATCAATAAACAGGTGTTAACATGCCAGTGCAGAGTAGTCAAAATTACCGAATAGTGAATATACGAGTAAAATCTAATTACGTAATTCTAAGTGCAAGGTCTTGAATGCAATTATGATGAGCATAGATAATGATATAACTTTGCAAGTTTTTATACTTTCATCATCATCATCACTTGTACATAGGCCACTTCCATAATGCGCCACTTAGCCTGGATTTCGGATATCCTCCTCCTCTCCCCAACAGCAACACTACGAATATCGTCGCTCCATTTAGTCGCAGGGCGCTTTACACTATGTTTTATTTTTTGATCAATTAATTTCTCAACAGTATCAACCCTTTGTATGCAACGATTTTAAAACATCTAGATGTTTAGGTACTGAGTTCTGCACAGTGCAGCAGTGCGCAGTCTTCCTCTCACGGTCCTACATCTACAAAAGCACGTAGTAAAGTAAATAAGTTGTTGTTAATCGTTCCGGAACGTATCTGATCTTGTAGCGATACAGTAATACGACACCTGCTGCGTATCAGATTCGAATCTAGGGTTAGTTTCGCCTCACACTTTCACCAATCGTTTGTGAGATCTTTAGAACTTTATTTAGTAGATTAGAATTTTTTACCAACTTTAAAACTTTCGCGTTTCATGATATGCGATTAAGTTAACGGGAATTAACGCGATACATTTGAACTTTCTGACGGTTTTTTGAAGGAAAGTATTGTTAAGACTATTCCCAGATAAAGTAAGTATAAGTGTTTCTCCTTGGTTTTCGAACCATATTAGATTGTAATGTATTGGCAAGAGTATTACTCGTATGACAAGATACTAGACAAATAAATATTTAGTACTGGTATATCAGTATATCCTTGAATAGAACAGGTAGTATTTAAATAGAAGACTACAGTTATGACAGAACACAGAACAAGGGTCTTACTTACCACCTCTTAAAAGTAATATTATTTTAATCCTACTTTTCTTCTATTCGGACCATCAAGTGCCCGTCAGGATACTTAAGATACATACTAGCGTTGTTTAGTTAATACGGGTCACAGTATTTTTTACAGCTACACGATACATTTTATTTATTTGTTTCATTTATTGAATTTCACCCTTGTTTTAAAACATCTTTCGACCGATCGTTAGAACAAATATCGTTAGACGACAACGGTCTGAGGCCGAATCACACTATGAAAGTAAAGTAAGATGGGTCAAGTCACATAGTCTCAAAGAAAATTAACAGATCAGCATTAGCCCCTGTACCTCGTCGTAGTTCTACCCACCCCGTAGAACTATGTATGTAATAAGGGAGTGGACAAGTCTATTGACAACGACATTTTTACTGTTAAACAGAAAACTGCCAACTAACGGATTACCACAAAAAGCTATCTACCTCATAAAGGTATAATTTTGTGACCGACGACATGTCGTAGTTGTCGTACCAGACAATATGTCGTTGCGTCGTATAGACACATCGTGTGCTGCACGCGTTAGCAGTTGTTGTACATCAGAATCATGCCTCTATTATCTTAACCTTCCCTGGGAACAAAGACCTAGTGTCTTTGGACACTAACTATCAACAAAGAACAGCGTTTATCAATCGCCTTACTAAACGAAGGCCACCAGTAAAAGCCACAAGAAATATTCTCTCACTTTCATAAAACTTTGAACTTTAAAATTCAATAACCATAGATACGAAAACTGAAATTGGGTCATTACACCGCAGTATAAGTTCAAATCGTTGTAACAACATAATTATCGTTTCGATGCAGCTGAAGGCAATTCGAAGGTAATTGCTACACCCATCGAGCAAGTAATGTGAAATGTTTAGATGGGTAAATATACTTTTATGTGTAAAATACTAGGTGTAGATGTTATGTTGGGAGTGGCAACCTTTTTATTTAGAGTCTTCATTGTATGTGTATATACTCTGGGATCTAATCATATATTCGGTCCTCCGTGACTCCGGGCCTATGGGTAACGGGTGGACCAGCCTGTCACTAGCAAAGCAGGCTTCGGCGGGTGGATCGGCCGGGGTGTGAAGGATAAGTTACCTACTATCTCACGTCTGGCAACCGAAGACACATAGACAGTAGTAGGTTTGAGTCCGACATACCCACTCTCAACGGCTGCGGTGGCGGTTTATCGCAAATGACAAAGATATATTATGCTTATATTAAGCTTGTAGTTTTATAGCATAGCAGGAGTAAACTCTACATAGGAACAAAATCGAGACTTTTAGGCAATACAACGGTGATTAATGTCTAGAAGCAAACACATCCAGTCCATAATATACAAGACTGGCAAAACGCAGAACATAATACTGCTTAGAGTTGGAATTGTTTTATTCTAGTTTCTGTTATCTCGACTGGTTAAATCAAGATATTGAACCAAGGAGTCGCTTCTACCTAATCTGATTCATTTTGAAAGCCAAGAAAGTAGTTAGGTATATTTTCTATTCATTGTCATATTTCGCAAAAGTGAAAATTCAGCATACGTATTGATATGATGATCAGTTTCTATAATATATTTAAATTTTGTGCAAATGGTTATTGTGCCTGATGGTTCATAGGTGAAACATTAAATTTCATATAAATTCATATAGTTTTCTAATCTATATGAAATTATATTATCCTAATGTTTACTTCACAGTTCTAGTAATAAAATCACGACTCATATGTGGTATACTAAAGTGATCAAACGTAATAAATTATGAATTTATGTATTTTTTTGTTAATATATTCAAATTCAATTCATTGTTGACGTGAATGTGAGTTGGAAGGTTTTACACGTATTTTGTTGCTCAGCTTCTAATTTATTTGAATATATGTTTAGGCTACTGATAAGTGTGGGTTCCAGTGCGATTTACCTGTAATGACATACGTAGCCGAGACGTGGACATACGGTACGATTGGTCCACCAATTCAAGGTCGCTCAGCGGGCTATCCAAAGAGCTTATGCTCGGTATTTGTCTGAGGGATGGAATCCGGAACGAAATATTTCGACAGAGAACTAACTTTATCGACATAGCTCAACGAATTAGCAAGCTAAAGTGGCAGTTGGCTGGTCATATCTGCCGTAGGACCGATAGCCATTTGGGGTAGACTTGTCCTTGAGTGGAGACCGCGAACCGGCACACGTAGTGTAGGGCGTCCTGCGACTAGATGGAGTGATGGTATACGCAGAGAAGCTGGTGGAGAGTGGAGGAGGACAGCCGAAGACCGGGCTAAGTGGCGTGCCATAGGAGAGGCCTATGTCAATCAGTGAATTACCGCGGTGATTGGTGATGATGAAGTGCATGTTTAGAGTTATATTTCTAATCAAAAGTATTTACAACTAGTTTAGAAACTTGAGTACGGGACCATAAAATCTCAAAACAGGTACACATTTGAAAGGCTGTCATACCATCAACTGCAAATGTAACTTTGTAATGATATATATTCATAAAGGATTACAAAGTTACTTATGCAGTTGTAGTATGACAGCCATTCAATTATTTACCTGTTTTAGGTGTTTATAATAAGTCTGCTGGTTAGTTCAATTACTGTTTCAACAATTGATGGTCTATCTATAAGCATTGTAGAATTGCAAGCATAAAGTTTGGTGCGCCAACGCAGAAAATACGAATTAAATGATGTTGCACTTTTAATGATGTTTTTTAATATAACCAAGAGTGTATCATAGACTATCCTCTTTAGTCATTTATCTACAATCATGATCCGTCGTGTAAGTTACAACTCGTAGTAAACTTGAAAAGAAAACAACAAACACTTGAATTTTTGGAAAGTAAGCAACCTACTTCTTGTGAACTCGAATTTGATCTTGACTTCGTTGCACCGTTTGTAGATTATACATGCTTACATAATAATTATAATATGATAGGTATATAAAATAACTTCTTATTCCATCGTCATCGTCTTTTCATTTGTCGAAGAGAAGCGAAGCCATATTTCCCCGCCGCCATGCTGTGACTTATTTATTATCGTGCTAAATCTCCCCACGGATAGTCCCCCCAACCCCTCTCCCGCCTGCTTCTGCTAGGGTGACAAACGGCTGCACCTATAACCCCCAGGCCCGCACTCATGGATTCTGCGACCTGCGAATGATGACGACGACGAATGTGAGGTAGTGCACTACGCTAACCACCAATAAATTCAAACATACACTGACCCAAGTCCTGAGAATTTTTTTTGTGATGATTGATCTCCAAATAGTTATTTGCAAGCTTATTTGACATTTGATTATTTATAATTTTATATTTTTTGGAACATTTACAATATCTCTTCCAAAGTTTAGCACGGAAGTGCAATAATTCATCATAAATTAAGATAAAAAGACACAACGAGAACGAACGACACGAACGAGAATTTAAATTACGCAGAATTTTCTCCAAACTAAGTGTTTCTCCGAATGTCATTTCACCAAGATCTCCATTAAAATTAAGTTAACTTTCTCCTTCGAATTGTTAACGTATGAAAGGGCTATTGATAGGCAAGGGGTCAACCCTAGCAATTGGAAACCAGTTTAGTTTGGAAAGCAGGGAAATGTCGGTCAGTGGGCACATGTTCAATATGTTCAAAGATGAGATGCGGCATTGAGCACGTGCTTCGAGTCAATCAATGCGAATAATTTGCGAATTACGAGGAGCTAACGTGATGCCAATCTTGATGTATTTTTAGAATAATGGGGTAAGTTAGTAGATCTACTACTTAAAGTAGGGTTTCCTAAAGTGGAGTACATATACGACTTGGGGTACAACGTGGGGGTACCTGACAAAAAATACATAATGGTTACTTTTAGTAGCTTTATCTGTAGCTTAAGAATTGTATGTAAACATATCTGGATAGTTCACTGAGGACAGAAACTGTTTTTTTGCCACCAGATGTTGCAAAATGGACGATGATTTGTCAAATCTCGTACAAGGATACACATGTCGAACTTTTCAGTATAACTGCGATAATTAGCTCACAAAGTAGCATGATTTAAACTTTATCTAATAAACAAATGTAAAAAGAAATTAACTTACTAGGGAAAAATATACAAATATTTCTCAAATAAAGATCAAAATGCTGTAATCTCAGCATTTTAGAGCTGTAAACAGTAATCTCAGGCTGCGGGAGATGAAATAAACGTGTTAAACCAAAAACTATAGACATAGAATGTTCTTTAGTCCATTTTGTTACGTATCTAATTCTATACGTAACAAAATGACAAGCCAACATTGGATAAAAAGCTCGATGTTAACTAAATGGGGAGAAAATGTCAAAAGGTCGACATAGGTACCTTTGAGTTTTTCCCCATTTGACCAATTTCTAATTAATTGTCGAATCAATTGAAACTTGGTAGCCTTGTGCTTTATTCGAATCATAAATAAGTTAATTAGACAAATTGAACTGATGGAGCGTGGTGTGGATACGAGAACTCCTTAAAGGTGACTAGGAAACTTCTCAATTTGGGCTAATTTAGTTTATCTTGACATGAACCGTAATAACAAACTTGTTGTTTATTATTATAATAATAATAATCTAGCAAAGGAGCCTACGCCTACCTCTTGGAAAGTAGTTACCGTATCCTATGAACACGGAGAAAGTGAAAAAGGAAAGGGATGTAGTTATTCAGTTGTTTGTACTCTCACAAACCATAAGAAATATAGTATATTTCTCTTCGCTCCTCCTTAACATGGGTATTCATTTTGAGGACAGTTCCTCCAGCATTATACCTAGGTCATTATTCTGAGTGACATCGAGTATAAAACGCATTGGTAACGTGAGAAGACCGTAGATTACAATTGATTAACTTAGAAGAGAGCACATGGTTACGAAACGATTTGTTACTGAGAATAGTAGTCATTTGAAAAGACGAAGTTATAAGTCTTAATTATATTACATTATAGAGCATTGAACAGTCCTGTGGAGATGAAAGTAATTACCGCACACGCCAGACCAATTACTCGTACTAGCGGTTCAATATAACTCCAACAATATACCGCCGCTAAGAATGAAGAATCATTAATCTCTATTTGCTAAGGGAATAAACTATAAATTAGACTGCAAGGTTGGTAAAACAAAAGCCTCAAATAAGTATGAACATATTCCGTATGTTGATTCACTTTATTTCCTGGATTTATGTTGTCAAGGTTACTATTAATGTCATAATAATAACATGTTCCTCCCTCAGGGCAATCAAAGTCAACTTTAATTTACAGAAGTTATTGCAAAAAATCGAGCGTTGGGGAGGTTGTGTCGACTCGAACCGACTAAAACACGTGCTGTCTTCGGGCCTTTAGTTGACGGAGGTGAAATAGTAGTCAATATTTCCTTCACACCCCATCAGAGGCCGGGCCATTTCTAGAACACCTTAACTCTTGGGTTCTCCTAAGAGTGTGCTACTGGTTAAATTCTGCGAAATGGAAAATAACAAACCTTGAGCTCCAAAGTCGAAGCTTTGAATGTAACCGATATTAACATTGAAATGACGAACATACTTGATGTCATGAGTATGAGTATAACTATTATTTCGATATAACAACATCACAATTGAAATAGAATAACTAAGTGACGTATGAAAGAAGTTCATTGATTGATACTCCACGTGCTTTTAGAAGTCGCGAGTTCGTTCACAGGGTCAACCATAATCACGTTCTACGATAAGTGTTATCCACAAAGTATAACAATAAAAGCACTTCGACAGGCTTATTTGGGATTGCCAAACTCATTTCACAATGGTAAGCAGATTATAATAGGAAAGGTCAGAAGGATTATGGATCGTTGAAACAATTTTAATTGAATCTCTTCGTTTCAAAGAGGTCGAGAATCAATTTATGGCATCTTATTGACATTGATGTAGATCAGAGGTTAAGTTTATTTTGATTTTGTATACTCGCACTTGTATATTGTTATGGAATAAGCAGAGTATTAAAATTCTATTTCGGTAGTTAAAGGTTTCATTTTAGAAGGTGCGACAGTCTGTCAATTAGGCATTTCTGCTTGCTTCTAGGTAACTGATGTAAATTAACTTTACATACAAAATCCATTAATCAACTAGCTGATCCCACTACCTTGCCCATGTGGACTTCGATCTGGATTCCCTGATTTTTTTTTTCCAACGTAAAAGTTGAGTTACGCCTTATCATCATGTATATTAACATCATTTATCTGGCTGCAAAAAATCGACATAGTCACTCAGGATATTGCCCAGAACCTCAGCAATTAACCAAGTTGGTTTATTGCTCTGAGCCCAGAATAGACAGAAAGACTCAAACAATTTGATAACACTTTTACTTTTATACTGATTTACTAAAAAAGCTATTGTCACTTATAAACCTGCGATAAATACATACATAACTTCGAAAAGCATTGAAGTCATTGGTTTGTGCCATGGTAAAACCTGGGATCGAACCCGAGACCTCGTCTCAGCAGTCCATTACCCATACCACTAGGCTACCGCGACTTTTTTTTTAGACTTTACAAACACTTCAATTATATTTATTTTTATACATTAAAAATCTCCTTTACATAGAACTGAAGGAGCTTTAGTACTTTAGTATGTGTGGCTCCTTGTTTACTCAGTTGATAATATAATTCATTATTGTATCGGCCGTCAACAGTGCCTAATGAAACGTCCATTTAGACGCTAATAGAATTAGAGCGAGACAATGCACTCGATGAATACGGGAAGCAATTACTGAACGCGACAGTGTTAGTTTTGATTGAGACGCATTGCCCGGCGCCAGACAGGGTTGTTGGAACTTGTGTACCTTGGTGATTGACTTTTGTCAAGACGAACATTTATTACCGTCAGTTGTTTAAACGATATTGTTGGTCCATAGCGGCTGTTTTGATGTCCAGTGGTACATTACTTCAACATTTTTACTACTTATTATTCCCATAATGAAAAGATCAAAATTCTTAACGTTCTCGAAAAGGAAACGTTCCATTTCAATACAAGTAAGTTGAGCTTTATTAAATAAACATATTTCAAGTCGGGTTTTTTCTAGGAACTCTGGTAATAGCTGGTACGTATTCTCACTCTTTTGAAGTTAACGCATGCTGTCAACATAATATTTATTTATGCAAATGCGTTTCGTTGAATGTATAAATGTGAAATGGACTTTTTGGTATCAATGTTTTGTCAACTTTGGATTTTTGAATGCTTAGAAGTTTGACGTTTGTTTGCGTATACGCATAATGTTTTTATAAATATAATTCGATTTTAAAAAGGTGATTATCAATTCATGGATTATCACTCATGGATATACGAAAAATCAAACTGGTCAAATAAGGCAGAAAATGGGGCAAAACAGGATGCAATATCTAATTGTAGAAAAGGTTTTTGAGGCGAAAAAGAACAATATGGGGCGAGTAAGACACTTTATTAGGCTAGACTTGTATTCTGATTGCGGAGCAAACCAAGTTCTCGCATATTCTTTTTTATACTAACCACTGCCTGCTGCTCCATGAAAAGCTAATATAAAAGTAAAATACTCAAATCAACCGTCTTCGTGTTTTGCGCAGAGCAACATATTCGGTTCATTTTTATTTTTATAGAAGTCTTCGAGTCCTTCATATAACATAACCCTCCGACTAAACTGCCTAACATAAATTTTAAGAGCTCAGGCAAGCTGTCGCAAATGTTCTGATCGTAATTCGATATAGGTACCTACTTACATTATGAAGTAAGCTGCTGGGTATATAAAGTGTAGGCACATGTTCCTTTTCTCTCTGCAAGGTTAGTTAAAAAATCTTTTTCATTTTTTTATTTATATGACGTCAATTTGACTTCACCTCGCCTGATGGCAAGCTGAAGGCAAAGTCTCAGGAAAGAGGGTCACTATTAAAACACTTACAGTGTTACAACGGTGGCGCTCAGCTTGACGGCCTCATCAGATCCTTTTTCTTGACCCGCTTAAAGGACTCGGGACTGTAGGTAGAAGGAAATGTTTCATATCGTATACCAACTTTTATTCTTTGTGTTATTTGCATAATTAGTACATTACTGTTTACTGTGTGCAACTCATAATGGTTTACTTTACAAATTCAGTAGGGATGTAAAACATTATAATTCTTCTTTTCAATAATGAGGATCCTAGATTCCACGACCTGGGTGTTAACCGGGACTCAACGCTGACGTGATGATGAAATTTATTGTGAAGAACGTCCTTTGCTGTCGTTTGTTCCTTTTTTTCGTTTCAGACCCCCAATTAACCTGTCCACTTGTCTACCTTACTTTTTTTCTCTGAACCCTCAATCGTATAAACAGCATATATTTACGTTGTCTATCTATAAAATTTATTTAAAAGATAATTTGAATTGTCACGGCATCCAATTTTTTAAGTAGGTACACAAAAATTGTCTTAGATCGCCAGTTTCTCGTCAATAATTTCACAATATCGGTCATAATAATATTTTTGCAACCCTATCCACAAGACCACAGTGCTCTCAACTCTTAAATTAATGGTGCTAATAATGATGGTCCTTTGTAAATAAATGTACAGTGCACAGGGTGAAGTCACCGACAGAAATATGCCACTCCTTGTTCGTAGGATAGTAGGGTTATCGCTTTGTTTCTTTATATGGCAGTGTAAGTTTTAAGGCTAACTGTGAGATGTAATCTGTATGACTCAGTCGCCATAAAGTATAAAAATAACCAGTGTATGAATATATTGACAGTACGACATTATATCTACTTGAAAAAATTGAGTACAGGTACAGGAAAATTGAGATGTGTGACTCTGATTTAAAGGAATTTCGGCGACAAAATCGCGATGAATGGTAGCACAAAAGTACGAAAATGCAACTCGAGTTAGTGAGAAAGGACGCCATACTGTCGAATGTTTGTGACCGCGATGCGATGCATGTGAAAATGTATTCGCACTTACTGAACTTTCGCAGTAAATGGCAAACATTCAACTAATACACAAACCTTCGACAGTATGTTTTCAGGCTTAGTTCGTTAAATTGACTGCACCGCAACAAATGGTAACGATGTACATACTGTTGTTTTTACATTACACAAATTGTCTAATGATTGCCATTTACCGCGAAAGTCCAGTAAATGCGAATGCATTCTACTTGAAGATTTATTTATATAAATCGAAAAACCAAATCATTTGTAAGAGTATGTAATGCATTTACTTGAGGCGATTAAAAATTAATTATTAATAAAAATACTTTGCAATCAAATTATCTTGTTGTCTTTTCACATTTCTCGATGTTATGTCTGATTTATGATTCTCTTCTTAAATCACGTTTCACGGATAATTATGGTTAACGCAGCGTGTTACTGTCAATTTCGTGTAATAATGTGAGTTTTGACCTCTATTTATTATTAATTATTGCTTATAATTACTATGCACATGTAGGTTTCGTAAATTAAACATTTCATTTGAAATATTGTGTCTTTGAAGGTCAACAAATCATCTGAAGATTGTGAAATGAAATTTATAGGAATTTTAGTAGTTAAGCAATATTCTTAGAGAGCCTATGGCTTAGAGATTTGGTATTATTTAGCTAGCAGCTAGCAGCTTGAGAACCTAGCCATGTAGATGACCAACTCGAAAATCATATTTCAAGTTACATCTGCGCAAAAATCTTGAAAATATCTATTTATACTATATTATTTAGTAAAATTTTATACTGAACAAGCAATTAGAAAAGAAAATATCATTGTATATGTAACAGGATGTGTTCTTAACAATTTAAATCTTAATTCTATATTACCTAAATAGTAAAGTTATATTCCATTGTCTTGTGAACCAATATTTGGTATCTGCTCGTGACGTCATTCGTTAGCACACTCTTGATAAGCTTTATTTATTTACTTGCAGTACTTTCCATCATGTTGATAATAGTAATTGTATGTGCTCTCACTAAGATCTTTCGAACTTAATCCAACCTTACCTGCGAACCTGTACAGTAAGTGATTATTGGACGAGGAGATCATGCCTTCGCTGGGCTGAGAAGTCAAAAGGCAGTTGCTCCGTCAAAAGTGGAGGATTTTTCACGCCAGGGTCCGGGGTCCATTTCATAAACATCGAGGCAAAAACCTCGGATACAACCGGGCAAAAACCTCGGATAATCCTTGAATGACCGTGTGACCTATGAAATTTACTTTTTCTACGAAAAAATCGTGATAAGTCCCGAATAAATACAAAATTATGTAATACTTGCATTGCTTTACTTTTTATGATGTCCATTAAGGTGGCTCTAGATATGCGCACTGGATTTTAGCAACTACTTTAATACAACTAGATAAAATACCTATGATAAATTACACGAAAGAAGCTTCTGTTGAGATAGTATTTTTTTAGATATTGTATACGCTTGTTCAACTAGCTCCGTAATGAAATTAAGGATTAACCCATCCACAAATTAAAAAAAAATACCAAAAGGATGTTATGCCAAAAAGGCTATTGTATAAAATTCAGGATTAATTGGATGATAAACAAACTTGAAAATGAACTGTTCACATGAGTTTCTTCGCGGAGTTTTCACAGGCTGGGGCCGCGCTTCGAACCATTTGCTAATTAACTTATAAAATATTATTGATATTAAAGTTTTGTAAGTCCGTTTATACTGTGCAGTTTGTATAGACCATACAGAATAAATGATTTTGAATTTACTATTAATATTTTAAACTTCACAATGTAGCTCAAAATCAGAACTCATTTGTAGAAATTAAGCGAATTGCTCTTGTCAAAAATATTTGTATATACGTTTATCAAATTCAAAGGAGTTTCTTTTTGTACTTCTAGCATAGTATTAATTTGATTTCTATCATCTATTGCTGTTCATTATACCTCTATAATGACACTCGTCGTTCCATATGGGGCGAGAAAATCTGCCAACGACGTGATCACATTAAAATTTCTAATACTTTGCGAATAACTTAAGAAGAGCAGTTGCGAGAAATACTGTGGGCGTGCTATTTTAATATTGAACTAATAGTTCCTCTCCAGGTCCTCGATATTACTCTTAAATAACGACATTCTTTATAATACATTGTTCTTCCGTTGAAATGTATTTTCTAGTAAGCATTTATTTTTTTATATCTTTGTCCTCATAGTATGTGGATTAGCTTGATAAGTGTTAGTTTACTAAATTCAGTCAGTGCTTGGATCTTTAATACATCTATCGTAGCAGTCAGTCCCATTCAGACACAACACCAGTTCAGTCTATCAGTCTAGCTTGTGTCTATACCAGTTTCTTCTTCTCTTCTTTCCTTTTCGCGCTAAACATCATCGATTTAGCATGATCGACATTAAATCAGTTTTAGACAGTTAATGGGGGTTTGTCTGCATTTAACCAGGTGATTGGTAATTATAAAATATTATTTGCTTCTTGTCTCTCTTCTTCTGTCGCTTCTGTATCGTGTATCTTGTCATTAAAATCAACGACAATTTAACACAATTTCAAAATATGGAAGGGACGATGGCGGCCTCCTTCGGTTCACGGAATTGTTGATTTTGCTATAAACAGGTTGTACCACTTTTTGTTATATTTGCTAAATAAAATCAGAGCAGAATTTTAATCACTATGCAGTGTTTATGTCCGTTGAATAAAAAGTTCGAACATATAAATTAAAATGCTTTCTCCGCGCCAACCCTAATCATTATGTCAATGGATTCGCAAGACATCGGCGACAGTTCGCAGAAATGCGTCCCAGGCGCCGCCGAAATGTGGAACTCACTTCAAAAACGATTTAACTACATTGTCGGTGGTGTAATGTATGAGTACATGCACTTGAAACTGAAGACAATACAATGATCGTTTGTATTTAATAATAAAAGTCTTTGACGTCGATTCAGACTAGTTCATTTAATCTTTCACCATCATTATAACAGTGTTAGTCCCAGTAGTATTAATATAGACTTTTACAGGTGTAACTGCCTTGTAACCTTCTAACTTAGAAGTTTACCTTTGTCATCGTCAGAGCTTAGTTCTTTAGTCATCAGATGCTTGGACCTCAGGATCTTAATAGGGTAATTTTTTTTAATACTCCAAATAGTTTTTGACTTCTCATTGTCAAATTAAATCAACCAATATTCTATACAAATAATAGCATATCGCCGTCCACTGCCGGATACAGACCTCTCCGAATATTGGGAGAATTTAGTTTACAGTTTCCAGCGATTACGATACGATTGGCCATTATGATGCGTCATTACTTGTCTGAATGCGTCATTGATTGTATACGTCATTATATCAAGAAGTATCGGTATGGAGGGAAAGTATACGTAGGTATTTTTCCGTGTTTCAATAAGTAGATGACAGCTTTAGAAATATTCATTGTGCCCAGTATTTAATAGCCCATTAAAGTCCTATCCGCAGGCGATTAATTATACGAGAATTTAGAATAATTATTATAATAACTAACTCCAATATATACCAAAGAAAAAACTAATAGTAACACTATAACGTTTTATTTGTATGTAATAGTAATTATACACCGATTACAGTAATAAGTAGCCATATCCAACTAAGTAATTGTCATTTCTCACATACCTTCAAGGCGTTTTTCTGTTCCTACTTCCTGAATCAACTCTCTCTTTAAGGAATAAACCTCATGTCTTCCTCATCTTGCGAGTATATTTGACTCAACAATTTTAATGGAGGTTTTTCGAGCTTTAAGGTACAAATCCGTAACCGACCGCATACAACAGCAGTAGATATGACGTACCGTGAAATATATTGGAAGGTGAATTAACACCCACATTTCACCAAGCATTGTATTCGGTCCCCCATAATAGGGGGTGAGCCTATAGCCATATTGCGAACAGTGATTATGCAAATTTTATTGTTACAATTAATTTCGGTGCCATTTATCTTAACTCTAGTTTAATAAAAATATAGAAACAAGAGTATCAGTCCTCACTCACTCACTTATTGCTAAACATTTTCAATAATTTTTTTGACATAAATTACTTGTTAAACTTCTATAAGAATAAACGTTACTATTAAGAAGCCACAATAAATGAAAACAATAAACATTATCACCACATTCTAGTCTGTTTTATGATACGCGCTGCGTTTGCTGCTGAGGTTTGCGGTCGGCTACGAAATCATACCTTTAAGTCACATCGCGGCAACAAATCATTCATTCCCATTCATTCCCATAATGATAAATGTCTTTACTCAACAAATTTTGTGCCAGTGTAATTGCGAGACGAATATTTTTAGCTTAATTTGGTGTTGATTTCGATAATTTTATTTATGGCTTCTTTAACTTAAACAAGGTGAGGTTGTGAGACAAGATGTATTGTATGTAGAAAGTTGGATCTTTCACGGTTCCGTATACGTTCGGATGCGTCCGAAATGTATAAAGAATTGTTTACCTTCCTGTGTCGGTTTACTTTTAGGTATTGGTGGGAGCAGATTGATGGTTTGTTTCCGTTTGTTTAGTCATTCGTTTCGCCTTAGTTCTGATAGATTTTTTCTGTAATCATATCTTGGGCATAAATGACCATCATTTGTTTTTTTTATTAATGTAGACCACACAGATTGATCGAAATACGCATGCATTAAACGTGTTTTAATTTTCACCACATTTCTTTAATATTTTCACTGAGTAAGAATCGAAACCGCGACCCCTTACCATGAAATCAAAAAGCTTCCTTACAAATAAAGTGGCAAATAGTGTACCATGCTTATTTATAGGCCTTCATCTACATAACATTCCTCTAGCATGATTTATTACTAAAGACAATTTGATTGCTTATAAATCTCGCCTCAAGGATATAAATAAAGGTCTCGACACAGACATTTTTGATCGATGCTATCTTCTGACCTACATACCTAGGCTGTTCGCTTGCTTCTAAGTGAATTCAGTACGTAAATATTATCAGTGTTATACAGTTTTATAAGGGTTAAGTAAACAATAAGCATGTTATAAATTTGTTGGTATTTGGATCTTTCTTTCGAATATGTTATACTATTTCGTTTTCTTTGTCTATTACCATATTATCGAAAGTGACTGTATATTCCTATTATGATAGTTTCTGTGACGTTCGTAATATGTTCCCGTTATGTCGAGTCCTGGAGCCCTATCGAGTCTGGGAGTCTATTGTTCTCCAAAGTATTGGGTTTTACGCTTTCTATTGCCGCCATGTTGAGTTTGGTGTACAGGTACAGTCAGGATATAAAGTAAATGCCAAATAATAAAACAAGTATTAAAACATTGTTTTATTATTTGTTCTAATAGTTTTTTCCCTCTTCTCAAATACAAATATCTGTTATCTAATAACCATCTACAAGTGAAATAAATTACAGTAAAAACATCACTAATGGTGTAACTGTAAAAGAACATAATAATATAGATGCTACTGCTACGCACTCAGTGCAAATATCAGATCTGTAAGCATGAACATGGCCATTTGCATTGATCTGGTCATAGCTCAAAGAGGACGTTAAGTCTTTGAACCCGGTTGACTGTTGGACTGCTGAGACGAGGTCTCGGTTTCGATCCCAGGTTTTAGCATAGCACACACCTATGACTTTTCGATGCTTTACATTGGGAACTAAACATTAACTGGCGTAATGTGGGTGCTAGCACCTCTGCATACCCCTTTAGGGATATAGGCGTGAGTTTATGTTATGTTCTGTTTATTTGTATGTCTGTAAGTATATAATTTAATTTATTCTGAAAAATTAAATATTAATAGTAGCTGACTGACCTAGGATTCCAATGATCGTGAGCAGCGTATTAGGTTTCATCTAAATGTTGATTGTCTGGTAATATAAAACAATACTTTGCAGAGAATTATTGTTAGTATAAGTACTACTGCTTAGAGTTGTGTGGTTTATGTCCAAGAAACATGAACTGGTCTAACAAGATATGAGTTTGTCCACCAAGACAAATTTGTAAAAGGTCATCTTTATCATTTTAGCGCTAAGTTCTAGGCGTAGGCATTCGATGTTATTATGCCCAGGTTTGGAGAGAGTAGGTACACGAAAACACATTCACAAATAAATTATTTTTCAAGGACTTATAGGTAACTGTACGTAATTAGCGTGAGGTCTCTCAAATGGTGTAAACCTATTGCCGACAACCGGACATATTTTATTCAGAAAAAATTAATTTATCATTTTGTAGGCCCGTCAGCCAAGTTAACCACATAATTACACATCAACAGTTAGCAAGAATTTACACGAACAGTTGTAATAAATTGAAGCGAATACCTAATTTGAAGCGTCGGTAGCCTAGTGGTTAAGGAGTCGGCCTTACGATCGAGAGGTCCCGGGTTAGAATCCTGACCATTACACTACCAACATGAACCATTTGTCCTTTCGCGAATTAGTCCTTTTGAGACACGGTAGGCATTTTGCGAATTGGGCATTATGCGACTAAACGTTAATAATTTTGGGTTGCTATTATATTCCTTTAAAAAAATCTACCTCTAAATGGCCTGATGTTTCGACTAGCTTACACTGACGATAATCACAGGCTTACTTTACTAACGCGGAAGTTTAAAACTTAGTGAACTTGTAATAAGGTTGAAAATTGCTTATTTCAGAATGACGAGCCGCCAGAAATCACGTACTGCGTCGTTGGCGGTGAGGGCGGTCTGGCATTGCAAGCTGTCACCCCAACACACCCAATGCCGCCTCAAGACGAACTGGACGCGAAGTTCGCTGAACTTGTGGTAAGTACATGGCTTTCATACAGGCTCTGTTGAGGGTAGAAAACTTGCCCAGATAGATGTAAGTGCAGTCGGTAACGAAAGTCACTTTTCGAAGTCTGCAGTGCAACTTGACGTTTCTCAAATACCAAACTGAATATAATATCTGCATAAATAGTAACTTTTGTCATAGATAGGGTACTTTGATATAACTTGTAACATCTACTATCCTTAGTAAACCCTGTGACCATGACTGCTGAGGAGTAGCCGAACGTTGGCCTAAATGAAATCAGTGTGCGGCTGTTGCAAAATATTGAGTGTTTACTACTTTTCATTGCTGACTGTACCTTCTACACATAAAAATTGAAGCTATAAATTGAAAAAACATAACCGTCTCACTATTGGAAAGTAATTCGATCCGATCCTTTCGAAATTGGAACACGAGTTAACAAGCTAGCAATTTTTCGGAGTTTTTCAAAGCTATTCGATTTTCTAGTGAATCGATTCATATAGTCATAAATCGGATTGCGGAGTTTTGTCTGTTAATTATGCTAGAAACTTAAAAAAATGGATTGAAATCGTGTGTTGAAACAGGTCAATCGTAAGTTAAGACTTACCACTTTACATTTTACATATACAAAGTTGTATCTATTACCTAAGAGAGGTTCATCATTCAGTCCTATGTACGTAGGTATTGGGCATATAATAATATGGCGCCAAGAAAAAGTGTCTCCTAAACAAGCACTCTTCCTGGCCCATACCACTAAGGTAGGTACGTCACAGAGGGTTAGCATACCAAATCTATCCATCTAAACGAATCTATGAAATAAAATCTGATATCTTTTTTCCGTGCGCAAAATCCCCACGGATACCGCCTCCACCAAAGTCGGTGGAGGTGATTATGTCAGACTCGAACCGACTAAAACGTAGGCTGTCTATGGGTTTTTGACTGCCGCAGGTGAGATTATATAAGAAATATCTATCGCACCCCGACAGACCCGTAGACATCTTTTCAGATGACCCCCCTTCCCCTAATGTGGGAACCATGGTGTCTACATCTATGTAGTCCCTAGGTATGCTGGTCTGCTTCTGTTAGGGTGACAGGCGTCTTCATTGTCACCCCCAGGCCCGAAAGTCTGCAATTACTGTTCACTGTTGTTTTCTATAGGGTGAAGGTTCTTAAGTCAAGACGATACCTAATTACGCACTCACATCTCTGAATGTATATAATAAACCAAATAAAAGCCATTGTTTCATAACTTATTGCCATTGTTAAAACGACAATGAAGCCTCAAAAGAATTTACACTTAAAAAGTTGAAAGGCATTTTAATAACATTCAAATTAATCTCACAACATAACATTTACAGTTTTCATAATACTCAACTCTGTGGGTTCCCATCGTGCTGTAATGTCATTATTGTATGAGCGAAGCACACATTCCTATGTTGCGTCATAAGTAATATCGCATTCTCTTAAAATATATAAATAAATATTTAGTATTTGATTACATGAAATAAGAGTTCAGTTAAACTTTTAAGAATATACGCAAGAGCAAACTTTGAATTTAGAATTTGAACTAAACTTGAATTTAGAATTTGGTTTTTCTAGAAACTGGGTACAAAAATCACAGACACGCGATCTACTTCTGTTTGAAGGTCAATGTGTCTCCCTCTGTACTTCTAGTTTGAAGTAATCCAAAACGTCGTCTACTCCTTCTTCTCGTATTCACTGCTTAAATTGTTCCTGAATAAAATTGCGCCATTTCAATAGGTTGTTAGTGGCCTTATTTAGATAGATCTTAGTTCAGAAAGTAGGACATAAGAGTGCGCTATGGACTGTACGGAGGCACTGCAGTTTCACACAGTTAAGCCCAAATCTCACATTCCCTACCTGCATCGATTTTGTCTCAACCGACTGACTGTGCATAGATGTTTGAGAGACCTCCATGCCGCCCATGAGAAGTCATTGTCCGGGATATAACTTTTCACCCACTGGCAACTTTGGGAGAATGTTGACCAGGAACAGCAACGTATACTCGAAGAAAAGTTTCGATCGAGTTCCCATAGTGGATTATTCTAGTCCTTAATGTTATCAGACTATAGTAAACTCACAGAACAGTAAATATATGATGTATTCTTTAAGAAGAGACTACCTATTTGATTATTACCTGATTTGATATAGTCGTGCTATATCGAAACGCACAAGGAATACTAGTGATTATGTGGGAGAAGTTGCTCACCTACATAACAGAACACAACATAACATAAACTCACGCCTGTATCCCTGAAGGCTAGGACCCAGATTTCTACAGTTTATGTTTATACCTCATGTTATACCGAAATGCACAAGCAATACAAGTGATTATGTTAGAGAACTTGCTCACCTAAGAGTGCTTATTTCGAACACAGACAAAATAACTGACTGTAGTTGTTGAATAAACTCGACATAATATCAATTTTAACTCCACTACCAGCCTCTGGCATTGCCAACAGTTATATTTGATTAACAACGCGGACAGACTCGTGATAACTGTCGATGCGAGTCCAGTGTAATTTTATCGACACTTTGTAATATTAAGGCTTAGTTGCTCCAACTACCTGTTAAAATTAAGGTTTCTGACAATTTTCTTTTATTTATGGCACGTCAATTTGACTTCACCTCGCCTGATGTTTAGCTGAAGGCAAAGTCTCATGAAAGAGGGTCACTATTGCAAACACGTTCAGTGCTACAATGGTGGCGCTCAGCTTGACGGCCTCATCAGATGCTTTTTCACGCCCTGCTTAAAGGATCCGGGACTGTAGGAGGAAGGAAACACGTGCGCCGGTAATATTTTTTATATATTTTTAATATAATGTATAAAAAATATTGCCGGCCGCCGGAATATAATAATTTAACAGTAACAGTAACATTGATTTTTATGGTTTGGCTAAATGTGTTGCACCAGTGTATTTAGTAGCTCTGTTATAGTTATCTTTTTGATAGAATTTGACGTTTGAGCGTGGCTGATTACAGTTAGCGTCAAGTTATGACGTGATTTTAACAATTTTCAAATATTGCAACCTGTTTTATACCTGACCGGTACTTTAACTGCACTGTTAATGTTAAAGTACGATCGTGCAACCCAGGCTAAGTTTGCTCTGGGCAACACTTTGAGGGGCCGGCTAGTTGAGTCGTCTCAACGTTCAATCTTGGGGAGCACTGAACACGGTATTTACAGATTGAAACGATTGCAAGGCGTTGTTTAGACAGATGATAGACCACTCCTACGAACACCTGCACCCTCGGACCACTTTCACAATATAACGTTGTTTTTGTAGGGTTGGCATTCCAATACATAAAGAAGTATTTCTTTACTGAGCTTTAATAAAAGAAACAGTAATATCTATACAT
Source organism: Pelosia muscerda (assembly GCA_963691645.1). Lineage (NCBI taxonomy): Eukaryota > Metazoa > Arthropoda > Insecta > Lepidoptera > Erebidae > Pelosia > Pelosia muscerda. The sequence continues at coordinate 14,065,340 of OY829109.1, read as the reverse complement.
ACGACGATTGACAAAGACTGTCCGCGACCTTGTGTTGTTTTCTCGGCGGTGAGTAGTGTAGCCAGAGCTTAATGGAAAAGTTTTGTGTTGTCAGTGGGAACAATACCCTTGTTGGTTTTCTACACTAACAGCACTGAGACTCTCTTAACTATCTCCCGTCCCCCCTTACTTCTATATGGTCGCTAGCACGAGTGCCACGCCACGCCCCTGGTGTTGCAAAACTTGCAAATGTACACAGGTCACGGTAACCATTTTCCATCAGGTGAACCGCGTGCTTGTCTGCCACCAATAAAAAAGAATACATCATATTGATTCTAGCTTTGAACTGACGCGTCAGTTCAAAGCTAGAATCGTAATTCTATTAAATGATGATGATGATGATGTTGATGATGATTAATTCTTTTATAATGTCTTTAATAATGAAAGGGTATAAAAAGTATGATTTAATAAAAACATGAGAGTATGAGATAAAAATATTTTTCTATATAATCACCATCATTGTTATACAAATTCAATTATTTATTATTCTTTTCATTATAAATATATAATATTATTTCAGTCGGTCTCTATTTGCGGTTTTCAAGGTTATTTGTTTATGAAATAAGAATAAAATAAACTTTTATCACCATCTAAGCGAGTGCCCAGTTATAATGTTTAAAAGATAAAATTTGTTTTCATAACAATAATATTAAAATGCGGATTTTGTTAATTCGTTAAGAATCTCATTAATTGTAGAGAGCTCTAAAGTTAGATATTATAATGAGTTTTTCCTAGTTTTTACACATATCTCTGACGTTTTCACAACCAAGGTAATCCGGAAACTCAAAAGCAAATTCTTCCGGTTAGAATATTTTAAAAATCAAAGCGATTGTCTTTATAGATAGTTTTCAGTGGGAAGATCGAGAAACCCTGGTTTATCTTCTGTACAACAGCTGGCACAGAAACTCTCTTAACCTTCACCCCTCATTCCTCTCCCCTATCCTCCATCCATATCCATCCATGGTCGGCAGAACGGGTGTGACGCTTCTGGTATTGCAAACGTCGGTAAGTCACGGTAACCACTTTCCATTAGGTGGGCCATGTGCTAGTATACCACCTAAGTGGTATTATATAATTGAATAGATAGATATAGATAATAAAAAAGCCGCGTCAATCAGTAATTTTGGAGGCCATCGCGTACAAACAAATTACAAACATATTGAAGGAAATTTTGAGGTAATATGTTTATTATTTCTAGTCAATTTAAAATTTGAAAAGTGAAGGTCTAGAAGGGAGCAGTCTCTTACAGGGAGAATACTCTGATTACTGACGTCCAGTAGTTCCATCAGTCAGAACAGAACATTCTGGATTTAAAGCAATATAGCTACAAAATTTTAAAAAAGAAAATTCATTCACAATCGTTAATAAAGTTACACTGCAAGTTCTTTTTTTAACTATCTTCAATGCATAGACGGGATTGTTTTACAATTTTTAGTGGTATAGTTATAGAGGTGAGTCAGTGCAGCCCTACAATTGTCGCTATCGGTTTACAAGTATCGCCGATTAATTTGTTTTACCAGCGGCGTGCTGTTCACAATTTGTCGACCTCGTTACTGTTAGGTACCCCTCTATCAAACGATATCTATGATCTAAGGGCTGCGTAATTATGTTCATTATCGTTGAGGTAGGTCAGTTGGAATTTCATCCTCTCCGTTATCCAAGCTAATACTTCTATAAAGTAGAGAGTAATTCTGTTTGTTTGTATCGATTCTGGTGATAATTTGGTATAGAGATAAACTTTTTCAACAGAGTTTGGGTTTTAACAGTGTTTGGGTGTGGACTTGGACTCTGTTTGGTGCGATAACCAACATTTAATCGGACGGAGGCGCGGGTAACAGCTGGCTGTCCAAGATATGTAGTAAAGAATATGTTTTTTTTTTTCTGTAAATCGGAACGGAACATTTAGTATCCACCACTACAGGACGTCATTATTTCTTATTCCTAAATAATTGCTTTGCCTTTGTGTTAAACAGTTCCTATATCCTGGTAATTATAATGTTTTATTATAAAATTTACACATCTTGATCTAATCATAACTATTTTCTTCAAAAAATATACATACGCTCACACCTATTTCCGTCCAGGGTAGAGGGTAGAGACAACAGCTCGCCACTTTACTTTTTTTTATACTTCACGAGCTTCCTCCACTGTCCTTAAACCATTCATGCATACCTGCCGGTTTCGAATACTTCTGACCTGCCCTTTTATCAAAATTGAAATAAATATCCTATTATTTTTTTTATTGGAATGAGCAATTTGACACAGGATTAGTTTGGACACAGTCCATATTGGGTTGTACCAAACGGCCGAGGAACCATGTGCACTGCTAGTAGAGAATATATTTTTGTTTAAAGGTTATAATAACGGTTTTGGTTTCGGTACGATACCTTCGTAGCGAAACCAAAACCGTTATAACGGAAAATAGTGATTTAATTTTTTTTCTTTTCTAAATCCATGTTATGTTTTCGTACTTGCACGTGGTCATACATATGGACATTCCGGTGTACTACGGGATTTTGTGTCTGGAGATGGACCACTGTCAATAGACATGCTTTAACATGATCAGCTCGGTGCTGTCAATGCATTGCGGTACGAGGATATGGCGTGTCGTATATATTGTATATTCTCGGCTTAGTTATTGGACCGAGTAAATATCGAGTGTTTTCATAAGGATGATGTTGTATGGGTGTACTGAAAACTCTCTCAATCTAAACGCTAACAAGCTCTATAACTCTTCTGAACAAGCATTTGGACTTCAAAGTTGTCGATCAAGATAAGAGTTAGCTCGGGATTCTTTTAATGTAAACTATTAGCGCTTTTTTAAAGTAATCTTTCTTTTTATGTGGTTATGTTGTTTCTGTAATAGTGCAAAGTCGAACTCAATGCCCCGTAACCTATGCATTAGTCTTACGTCAGTCTCAACAACTGGTTCCGACAAATATTATTTTAATAATTCCTATGTAAAATCGTGCATCTACGTGGTCGTCACTTGATATTCACAATGTGGACAATCTATTTTGAGGTCAGGTCCGTAATTTGCAAATGCTATCGATATGCGGGTTCATAAAATGAAGGACGAATTAAATTGTTTAATTTCAGAACGATCTCTATTTGTCATTTACATAATATTAATGACAATTTTTATAAAAATATGTTTTTAATTACCAGTCAAATATAAAAGGTTTGAATAAATGTTTATATAATATGAACATTTGGATAGATTCAACATTCTTGTTGACAGCTGAACTCCTTGAACTATGGAAATGAGGCGTGCACTGGCGTACATTTTTGTTGAATAAGGTTGAGGCGTTACGAAATTTGAACGAATCTAGTCATGTTGATCTACAATTGCCGAAATTCCATGTAAATTAATACATTTGTATACCATTTAGGATGAAGTTTGTTTAAATACTTGAATAAATTGTTTGAGTTAGTTATTAGAAGTTATGTGAAACATTCGGTTCTAATTTTTTTAGTCTCGTTAACTGAGGCTATATGATTTAAGTAGTCATCTTCATCATCATCATCCTTGCGTTAGTCCCGGTCTCATCCGAAACTTTTACCTGAACGCGACTGAACTTCAATATTTTCCATGAAGCAACTGCAATTGGACCTCTATAGCCCATTAGCTGTAGTATTTATATAATTTAAGCAGTATTGGGTAGAATCGGACTACCTTGTCATTATATTCATTTTTTATGATTCAATCATACAGCTTTGTTCATATTTATAAATATCTAAAGAAAGCGATCTTTAATAGGTGTTACAAAAGTATGTTATCTATACATTAAGATATCAAATTAACACTAAATAAAAAGTTATAATTATAGCCCAACGAAATATTTAATAAGCTACCTCAGCGCTTAATAGCGATATTATTATCCAAATTTCACTTACTCACGAACAAGTTACGAACCCACACCGACTGCGCTCGCAATATGTTGTAAATTGTAAATAACTGTGGTTTTAAGTCTTTGATACCTTTTACCATCATTATGTTAAATGATTGCCATATTTAAGTTTCATTCTTCTTAAGGTATTTGGGGTATTTATGTAGCTCTGACCTTTTGCTTTCGATTTTCTGAGAAATGCAGTTGAGATTCTTGTGCCAGTACGACGATGTTCTCATTGAGAGTGGATTGTACAGTCGACCTCTAAAGTCCTTAGTTTGACACATTCGAGTTACCGATCTACTTAGCAAATAAAAAATATAATAAAAATAATATCTGTATTAAACTGGAGAGATTATGTGTTGTCAGTGGGAAGACCGAGGGTTTAAATTGTCAACACTACATATGTGATGGTATGAAACCAATAATGAACAATGTCTTTTACGCAGACAGCACATAAATTTTCTAAACTTTTACCTTCTCCCCCTCTCCCCTCCCCCTTCCATCTACAGGGATGGTAGCACGAGTGTGAAGGCCTTGGTGTTACTAACGTCCATAGGCCACGGTAACCACTTTCCGTCAGGTGGATCATGTGTTTGTCGGCCGCAAGTTGCATAAAAAGAAACTAGTCATTTAAAGAATACAAAAATACCTATACGCTTCATAGTTGAGCTGGCATCAAAGAAACTAGAAATGCTTAACAGGGCGAAGCAGTATTTCACTCCAGGCCAAAGAATCCTTCTCCATAAGGTGAAGGTTCGGCCCCACATGTTATTGATAACACACTTGTACTTCACCACTATATTTATTATTGTACTTAACCGGTTTCACCTTGCGGCATTCTCAAGTGAAATAAATATTGCCGAGAAGTACAAGTGTATTATCAATAATGTATAACCACTTTTCAACAACAAATTCGGCCGCAAAGACAGCTTTCCAGCTTATTTTACGTGATTTGAAAATATAACTGAATAAAAAGATATAACGATTAATACAACGCTAAACTAATACACGAAGCGAACATAATTATAACTGTGATTCAAGTATAAACGAGACGCACATCACACAACACTTTCACTAAACATTATGAGGGGCTCATGACAGATTGGAAGCGATTCACAATCTCACACTATAATGGAGATGACACACTATCATTACACGGACTGTTATTAGATAAGAAAACTAAATTTCCTGTTAAGGTCAGTAACTTTTCGCACGGTCAGTATTTTATGCTCGGTTGTAAATAAGTGATATCATATGCTCACATGTCGTTCACCTTTTGTTTGTGTATGATATAATTAGCGGCGTATATTTTGATCCCAGTTACGTCACAAAATCGTCACATGTCTCTAATGATATATGCCGGGAACTGTAGCATGCATGATGAATGATAAATGTATGGGCATATTTATACCACTTAGGTGGCAGATAAGCACTCGGCGCGCCTGATGGAAAGCGGTAGCCTATGGACGTTTGTAACACCAGGGGCGTTACACACGTGGTGCCTCCTCTGTAGAAAACATCTAATAGTATCTATCTTCTTGTAGTAGAACCCCATATCGTCGTCGCTTAGGAAAACCACGGCAGGGAGTTCAGTGTACGCTGATGGCGGTATATATTAATTTGTGGAGTGGGTACACATCGATATATTAATGATTCGCAATCGGAACCTCTCGGTCGTAAGACCGACCGAAACTGGTATTTTATAGTTACCTGCTTTAAGAACTTCTACAGGTATAATGACATAAGCTTAAGCGTAACAATGCCACATACATACCGATTGGAATTATCTTAATAAATTCCTCGCCACTGGTTACACGCAACACGACTGAACAAAAAATAGACATGTGATTCTTTAAAGGTAAACAGTGATTCAGCATCAGGAGTTCAATACCTTATCGACTGCATCTGCAATCCTGCATCCTCAAAAAATCCATTCAAAATTCCAGCCACGGCCATCAAATCGATTTTTAAAAGTTCAATGTAGCTACTAAACACACATTTAGTTTCACAGTCTTGCACGTGCTTATGAATATATTGATGCATTAAAATTAAAATCATACGATTTGGATGCCACTATTGAACGCAAAAAGTCGCCAAAAATAAGGTGGACTTTCGATACTTCGTAAAATCGTTGGTGTTAGACTATTTGACAAAGTCTCGCAATTCTTCCCATATCTTGGGTTGTTCTATGAAGACATTGTAAGATTCAGTCTAATCGGTCCTTTTTTTTTTTTTTTTATCGTGCGCAAAATCCCCACGGATACCACCTCCACCAAAACCGATGGAGGTGATTATGTCGGACTCGAACCGACCAAAACGCACGCCGTCCATGGGTCCTTGATTGCCGGAGGTGAGATTATACCTACAAGACATATCTCTCGCACCCCGGCAGACCCGGGGACATCTCTGTTGAGATGACCCTCTTCCCCTAATGTAGGGACCATGGTGTCCCCATCTAGCCCCTGAGTATGGAGATAAGATAAGATAAGATAAGGGTGACCGGCGGCTCCACCCGTCACCCCCAGGCCCGCGCTCATGGGGGACGGAGGTCATTTTGCGACCTCCGATGTCCGAGTCGCCTCCGCTCATCGCGGGCAGTGCGGGCCCGGAGTCTTCTCCGGACCCGCTCAGCCCCATCCTTTTCGAGCATTACTTGCTCGCAGAAGGAGGCGGCGGCTGCCCAAGCACTCGCGCATCGTACCATCACCGTGAGCAAGGTGGTAAGCGAGACAACTCCCACCCCTACGACGCATTTCGATATATTGTAGTGTAGACACTTCAATATAGTGCGTGATCAATTTAATAGTCGCACTCATTTCCTTGTCGCGTTTTCATAGCAAATATTTTGTATCTATATGCTGAAGAATAAGCACCAATGAATTGATGTTATTCATGATTAATTACTTTAAATTTAAAGAATGCTATAGTAATGATAAGAACTAATGCAATTAATTTACTTATTAAAACATATTCCATATAAATAAAATGTTGCATTACCCATATAAGGCTCTATAAGCGCACCCGTGGTAGGTATCATAAAATATAGGTACCTAAGAATTCCTAAGACTCGAAAGGTTCCGCTATTTACATTTGACTTTGAATTCCGATCACAAAACTAGTTATGTAATTTTCTAGTGCAATCGCGTGTCGATACAACGCTTTGATTTCTATATAACCTTCGCAGAGTCACGAGAATTCTTGATTATCCCGCGACCAGTCCCTGAATGCTTCAAAATTTCATCAAATTAATTGGACGAAGTAATCAAAAATGATTGTAAAATCGTTCATCATTTCCGATAGTTAGTAATCCCCACCAACCAATCTTCAAGCCGAATGAATTAGTGATGAATTATTAAAACCGGGTTCAATTGTGTTTGTAAATTTAAAATGTTTGAATTCTTGAAGGTAATGTTTGTTACTTCCAAAGTCATACATGTTATAATAATGTCATTGTACTTGTGTGAAGTTACATTTTATCTTTTGAAGCATCTTTTCGTGAATTTGTATTCAGTTTATTCACCAGACAAATGTTTTTGGTTTCCGAGAAGTGATTTACATTAACGGGAAATGGGAATTTTGAAGGTATCTTAGATTAAGTGCGTTGTTTGATGTATGTTTTGATGATTAAAAGTATTTCATCATCTTCATCATCACTATGCGTAATCTCGGTCGTAACCAAAGTTGACACTTCGGGTCCGCCTTATTCCAGTATGTATAGGCGATATCGAAGTACTGTACTTAGACCAGATGTTGGACTTTTTGGGGTTCCAACTATCTGTAAAGACTGCCATAGAAGTTCGTTTGACAACCGGGAGAGAGTGACGATTAAACGTATCTGTTGCGTGTGCATTATTTGATTTGGCATCCAGGGGTAGATTTTTGCAGTACCTAGATACTATGATAAGTACGGAATTTCGAATTAATGTTTATTACTCAATAGCATCAATATACAATAGCTCAAAGGCTTTCTATTCTAGGAACACGTTGTTCTGGATAACAGTAATCAACGCGGGCGGGTCCACGGTGTACAACCAGATAGGAACCAAATATTACCCTCCGGTTCATAAAGCACGAATACCAAAACACCCGAATCTCCGAGTTAGACTGATCTCTGACCGCTGAATTAAGCAAACCTTAGATAATAATATCTACCTACGATAAACTTAAATGCTACCTAGATAACAAATTTTCAGTGAAACTGTATATTTAAGCGTTTTCTCATACTTCCTTAAATTACTCGGTTGAAGGTTTTATGCAAATGATTTGTAGCCTATCTATCTAAAAAGTATTTCATATGTATATTCTTAGTAAAATATTTAACGTAAATTCATCAATATAATAGAGGTCACTATATAAATATATATATATATATATACACTATAATAAGCGATGTATCTAACCTATTTGTTCCAAATGGTTGCGAGTATTCAGATAACTAGTCCCTACCTTGGGTGGGAAAAGTTCATAAAAAAGTTTTATAATTCGATTGTAGCCATTTTCTACACAAGTACAAATTTTTAATATATAAGTATGTATATCCGCTTTATAAAACATGTAGGTATTATAAGTTACTACTACTTTGGCTCTAGATCGCGCTGTCTCGGGTCCTTTAAGCGGGGCATGAAAAGGCATCTGATGAGGCCGTCAAGCTAAGCGCCACCATTGGCCACCATTGTGGCACTGTACGCATTTGTAATGGTGACCCATTATGCGAGGTGAAGTCAAATTGACCTGTCTCAAATTAAAAAAAAAAATCACCTTACTACATATGAAATACATAGGTCATTTCAATGGAGGGTAATCGTCGTGTGTGAGATGATAAACCAAAAATTTGAATAAATATAACCTTTGTTTTGACGCTTTATGAGTAGGTACAAAAGTATCATAAATCTCTTGTCTGTGTCTTGTATTTCAAGGTCTAAGGACAGCGAATTTTTTCGTGAATATCTCACTTCCGATGCGCTAAATCAGATTTTAATTACCTATGAAAGTTGTAAAATATTAAATTCCCTACAAACGTTAAAAAAATAGGATTCAATCACTCGCACATTCCAAGCCCGCGCTTTAACTACATCGATGGTCTAAGACGATAAGTGCAAAATTTTGCTTCTGTCATACTTGACACAGAAAATATCTTGACACCTTAGCCAGTAAAACGGAAATAGACTAAAGAAAAAAGAAGCTAATTATATTTATAACGCAGTCTTATATACCGATGTTTCGGCACATAAATTCACACATAAGATAAAGTATAATACTAATGCGGTTTTGCTTATACCCAACGTTCGAGGAGTGGCTTAGAGAGAGCGGATCTATGTAACCTTTGAGTAACGAGTACATACATCAAAGTACAGTGCAACATACACGACACAAACATACATACTTACAGACTCTTCACTAATTAATTAAACTTTATAGCAGGTGAGATAAATAGAATAGTTAATGACATTTGATGTTTTTATTGTGGTTACTTCCGATGGAAAGGGAAAGTAGACTTTTGATGACTGGCTTCTCATTTTATTGAAGCACACATAAAATGCTTTTCATAAAATTTATAAGAGTTGGTTAATTGAAATACCAGCTAGAAGCTTCGTGTTTTAATATTAGGTACTGTAACTTCTACGCGTCTTCGTCTCGACTTGAGAATATGGATACTAACTGAAAAATAATCATTTTATAATAAAATAATGAAATACTAAAGTGAAATTTTCTTACATTAAATAGTTATAAAAATTATTTGATTTTCAAAACTCAATTTTAGGTGCCGCAGGAAAGCCATATGAGTGACGTCATACTAACTTCTAGCGCGTAGTGCAAAATGCATCAAGCGCAAGTGAATATTATATAGTATACTAGCTGACCCGCGCAACTTCGTCTGCATCACCCCGTTTTTGCAATATTTTTCACTCCTGCTCCGCACCTGTTGGTCGTAGCATGATGTTATATACATATAAACCTTCCTCTTTAACCATTCTATATATTAAAACAACCGCATCAAAATCCGTTGCGTAGTTTTAAAGATTTAAGCATACAAAGGGACACAGGGCCAGAGAACGCGACTTTGTTTTAAACTATGTAGTGATATTAAGTAAATTGAAATCATGCGATCTAGTCATCATCCCTGTTAGGTCTACAGAAAAAGGAGAATTACGTTAAACCATATCTTTTATCAAAGTGACTGCATCTTATCATCAGGGCTAAATATTCATGCAAGCTTTATGTTTCGGATATTTTTATGGTAGCCCTTCAGTCCTATTTTATACCACTGTTGGAGACTGTTAATAAGTTTAATTCCAGTGTTATCTATGTTATAACGCTTACGGCACCATCGTAAACATTAAGCGGGTAACATTTACATCAAGAGTTTTAACGACGTCTACAACATGAATACTAGTAATAAGTTTATAATTATAGTTTGCTTGATCGTAAATAGTTGGATGGATGGCCTCAATGTCAACAAGAACAGGGGTCATCTCAGTCCTAACCTCTGGTTCTCATTGACCCTCTTCCAACATATTTGTTAAGTGACAAATTATTATAAATTACGTACGGACATGTAATTTGCACGAGTAATGTTATTACTCTGTGAATTAAATTCTTAGCCTAGTGCCTAGTGCTAATTCTTAGCTTAGTAGCCACGAGAACCTAGTGGTATGGGTAATGGACTGCTTAGATGAGGTCTCGGGTTCGATCCTAGGTTTTACCATGGCACACATCAATGACTTTTCGATGCTTTTCGTAGTCATGTGTGTATTTATCGCAGGTTAGTAAGTGCCCGGTTAATGGCAATAGGCTCGCCACCTATTACATTGGAAAAGACTCGGGACTGTAAAGAAGGAAACACGTGGTGGTAAGAAATTCCAAGATTTAAAAGTTTTACGTTAGACGTCGAGGAAAGATATGAACACCGTAGTCCCACACCCAAGACGGCTTTCAATACCCCCGGGTCAGCCGGGGAGGGGTCAATCATCTGATAAATGTGACCCCGCAGAATGATTGGATTCAGCTAAATAATAATCTTACCTACCTACAGCTAGTATTGAATGAAATACATAATTATATACATTTCCAAACAGAAAAACCGCGATAGTCTAGTGGTATGGGTAATGTACTGCTGAGACGAGGTCTCGAGTTCGCTCCCAGGTTTACCATGGCACACACCAATGACTTTTCGATGCTTTTCGATTATGTGTGTATTTATCGCAGGTTTATAAGTGGCCGGTTAATGGCAATAGACTCGCATTGGGACCTAAACATAAACTGGTCAATTGCGGGTGCTAGCGCCTCTGCAATGCCCTTCGGGGATAAAGGCGTGAGTTTATGTTATGTTATGTATGTTTCTAACAGAATTTTACATGTGAAATCTGTACAATTTCTAATACACCAGTTCAGAATCCAGCCATTCACTTAATCAACTATTCACACACTAACTTTCATAGCCCTGACACTAACATCTACCAAGTTGTACAAGTTCTAATCTTAACAGCATTTCGTTTGCAAACGACTTAATTTTCACAGTTGGTGCTGACCAGTTGCTATAACAACTGACAGCTTCATTACAGTGGACACCAAACATGTACTGAGGCTTTCTAAGGCTCTGCATATCGACTAGTTGAAAGCTAAAAGTTAGTGACGTGGACCTTTTGAAGGAAAAGTTGGAATACAAGAACATGGGTACTTTACAGCACGGGGCTTTTTGTTTTAATTTATTGCTCATGCTCATATGCTCACGCCCGTAATCCCCGAAGGGGTAGGCAGAGGTGTATTAATCACCCACATTTCGCCAACTATGATTTTCAGTTCCACGTAATAGGGGGCGAGCCTATTGCCGCTAATCGGGCACTTTCTAAAATAATGACCTATGCCGAAAATAACTTCCTAACCGAAAATTTGACCCGATTCCTTGCTATGCGGTGTAAATCGCAAGGAAATTAATTATGTGCTTAGCCGCACAAGCACTACCAATTAGCCTTAGAGAATATCAGGCGGTAATTTATTGATGTCGGTTAAGATCTTTTTCTTGTGTAGTGAATGTTTATAGGTAGAAAGGTAGTTTGATTTCTGACCATTACGCGTATGTTATATAGAAATGGGAGGCGTAGTTTATACCACGTTTGGTGAATGTTGTTTTAATGTTACCCCGCATACCTACAGTGCAGAATAGTCCATCAAGGAACAAGCGGTTCGGTGAGTCTTTCCTCTGCCTACTTAATGTCTTGGAATTCCTTACCAGCTCACGTGTTTCCTTCTTTCTACAGTCCCGGGTATTTTAAGCGAGTACTTTAAAAGTATGTGATAAGCACCACGTAATACTACAGGTTTGTAATGGTGATCCTCTTTCCTGAGACTTTGCATTCAGCTTACCATCAGGCATGGTGAAGTCAAATTGACGTGTCCTTATTTCGGACACGTAAAAACGTAGTTTATCTGAAAGATGTTCCACGGTTGTGGTATCAGAGACCTTACGATCATGTGGAATCTTAATCTATTTACGCATTTCTTACGAACCTACTAATAGCTTTAGCTGAAAATCGGGTCCTACAGTTTATAATATTATGACCGGTATTTAAATCTTTAATCAATTTCATGCAATCTTAGAAATTAATCGTCTTATTAAAATACAAATCATATCCATCCTACTGAAATAATAATTAAGAAAGAATTTCTAATAAATCACCTCGCATAATGAAGCGAGGACACAATAAAATATTTAGTTATGACGTCATAGAATCGTGCTGTAGTACAGTCGCAGTCAGAAATAGATTCCAGTTAACGATCACCTTTCATAATTATACCTACTACTTAATATACTTAATTGTTCTTATCCTTATTATTCGAACAACACGTCTTCTGTAGATTACAAAAATCCACCGATGTTGAAAATAGTTAAAATAAAACTATTTTTAACGCATTCTATTGCGATTTACTTGGTTTTTGTTCGTTTAGGTATTTACCCTAAGGCAGATAAATAAATAAATAAAAAAATTTTCTAGTGGAAGCATAGTTTAACTAGCTGGTGTTATTGGTTCTGGAACAAAAACGTATTATTCATAGAAACACCCAGACTTATACATATATTCATAATCTCGCACAAAAATATATGTATTGAGTGGGAATCGAACCCACGCCGCCTGCGCCGCAGTAGTGTTCACTACCGCCACGCAACAGAGATCAAACGGTCACGACACTTTGAGGCAGAGGTACTTGCACCCAGTTTATGTTTAGATCCCAATGTAATAGGTTGCGAGCCTATTGCCACTAACCGGGGACTTATAAACCTGCGATGAATACACACATAACTTCGAAGAGCATCGAAAAGTCATTGGTGTGTGCCAAGGTAACCCTTGATCGAATTCAACACCTCGTCTCAGCAGTCCATTACCCATACCACTAGGCTACCGCGGTACAACTTTTGGTTTTGTAAAGATCACTAATAAATTAATTAGTGTCAGCAACTTGTGAGAGCGATTGTACTAGTGAACCAAGTCTGTTGAACTGTCTCGTAACAGTTGTAATGTCCACTCTATCGGTAGATGGCTTTTGTTATTACACTAATTACAAGGGCAAGGTTATCTAATGAAAACTGTGAGAGCTATTTATGGCCCTCATTGTCTGAGGTAATCAACTGATTGAGTGTCGTTTAGAAGGATAATTTTATTGTTATGCTAGTTAACACGGCAAAATTAGTACTGGTCATGGGGTACAGGTATATACCCAAGATAGTTCATCATCATCATCATTTCAGCCACAGGACGTCCACTACTGAACATAGGCCTCCTCCATCTGTCTTCAATCCGACAGATTGGAGGCGGTCTGTATCTAAGGCGGTTAAAATATATTATTTAAGCATTTTTAAAATATGTTGAAAAAATCACGTGCTCTATACAATGTTATGCTTTAATTTATATAATAATAATATAATAATTCATTTATTTCGAGTAACGAGACCCATAGTGTTAGTATTTAATTTAGCAAAAGTGACAAATCTTGCTTATTCTGTTAACCCATTCAAAAAGAAACTCAACAAAATAAAAATTATCAAAATCGATCCAGCCGTTCTGGAGTTATAAATAGTGTAACTAACACGATTATCGTACCTCATTCAATTATTAAGCGTACCTTATTAAATGCTACAACTGTGGTTTTAACCCACAAATAATCGTGCCAGGGCCTCTTTTCTCGTGGCTACGTCCAAGATATGTACCAGTAGGTATGCCCAACGAGTATTAGAAGCTCAATTTACAAGCTGTAGCCATATAAAGTTTCACATTATACTTTACGGCGGGACTTTTCAATCGTACTAAAATACTTACTGCACCAAACAGCGGCTTTCTATCATTAACCTAATGGGTGAATATCAGAGTCCATTACCATATTTTGACCATTTGTTGAAATTACGAGCTCTGTGTGAGACCATTCATCTGTTCTATGATTTGTCTCTGCATAGACTTTCCTTTTCATAAAATTATTAATGTTTGTTCTGTAACTAATTGATGAATAATATTATTAATTGAAAGTTAACTACGTTTCTTGTTGTATTGAATGTTAATTGTATACATATCCTAGAACTGTTACAGTGAACAGTACTTGCTAAATTCAATCGTGAATCTAAACCAACCATCTAAGATTGGACACTGACTGTGTGTACCTATGTAGTCGGTCATTTAAAAAAAAAACTAACATTTTGCGGCGGATTGCGTTGAAAAGGGATGTTGACTACTTTCTTTCATGATCAGTGCCCTTAGCACGTAAAGCTATCGAAATAGTAATGTTAAGGTTACGAGAGGCTTTACAATAATAGAGGTTTTTTTGAACTGCTCAAATGAAATATTCGTACGATACATAGTTTTGAAGATGTTTTATTTTAAAAATTTATTTTTTGAGGCCCGATACAATATCGTTAACGCATGTCTCGCGTTGTGCAAATGTATGGAGTGCAAGAAAATATCGCATTTCGTAGCCTGCGTCGCGTTATGTTTACACGTGAGTATGCAGGAATCTAAAAAGTTATAATATGGACTTAACTTGATTGTGTATTTTTTGGTCGTTAAATAATGAAAACTTAATATATTATTTTACAATTCAATAGTATTGGTAAGCATCGGACGACCTTGTCAACATCCTTATTACATGGCTGGTCAGGTACAAAACTCACTTTTTACAAGCCAAACAACCCTAAACAACCCTAGTCTAGTAAGCTCAATAGAGAAAACGAAATATTTTATCTTTTGGCGTACTCATCTTTAACCATAATCATGAGAAAGTGTCTGTCTTTGTTACAGTAAATTAGTTCTTTAAAGTAGTTTATCACCTACTATTTAGTCGACTAACGTCCATATATAGCGTACTCGCAGTTCTTTAGACCACGACATCTTTAATAAAACCTTGTTTAATTACTGCAATTGCTCTAAACTGTTTGTTGGGCATTCGGATTATGTGCGCCGCGCTCGAGGTCTCCACACGTGGACTGAAATACCATCTTAATCACCATAAGTGCTGGCCTAAAATTCAGATTATTGTGATTACCCAGTGAATTAGTGGTGTTTAAGGGCTAAGTCGTGGGTACTTAAAAAGATTATATGTAATTGATTTGAATTGGTGAGTGAGAGGCGTTTTATTACTTGTTTTGGAGCAGCAAATTGTAGGTGCATAATAATGTTACTTATGTCACCAATTAAAATGTAGATAACTTACATTGATTATGTCTGACTAAATAAATAATGTTGATTATGTTTGACTATATTATTGACTATATGTGGCTATATTATTGAATATTTGGCTATATTCACTATATTTTCCTATTTTATGTACATGATTAACTTCTTATTCTATTCTGTGCTATTTACGTACATATTTATCAACGTCAACATGATTTTACAGATTGAAAATGTTATCAGTTATTAATAATAATAAGACAATGCTAAATCGTGCATTATGTATTCTACTAGCTGACCCACGCGACTTCGTCTGCGTCACCCCGTTTTTGCAACATTTTTCATTCCTGCTCGGCACCTGTTAGTTGTAGCATGATGTTATATACATATAAACCTTCCTCTTTAACCATTCTATCTATTGAAACAAACCGCATCAAAATCCGTTGCGAAGTTCTAAAGATTTAAGCATACAAAGGGACAAGAAAAATAGGGACAGAAACCGCGACTTTATTTTATACTATGTAGTGATGATGCGGTCTGACTAAGTTCTTTGGGGTTCAATTTAACTGCACCAGTGCATCGGCTAATAGACCAACAAAGTTTTGCCGCAGTTTTTCCTCTTAGACTCAAGAGAGATCAGTCAGCGGTCGCACCGATAAAAGACATATATACCAAACCAAAGGAAGAAGTAGTAAGTGGAACCTGGACTCCAATGTGAAAGCCTCGGAAACAACCGAAATCAACACTTAAATGATGACTTAAGTGCACGTACTAATGAAGTATTATATTCTGTCCTCCATCTTAGAATTAGAGAAACATATTCTTAAAATTTTAATGACAACGTTTGGCTGTCACTCTTCAACGGCAATTATGTCATCTCATTGCGAAACAACTACATATTACTACTAAATAAGAGGAACAAGCATACGTAGAAAGTGGCCATCTATTGTTCTAACTACTGTGGCGAGATTAAATACGATGATTCGGACTTTTGTCAGCGATTTTGATAGGTGCCCCGCGGAGTGATAGATTAATTATAATTTACTTATTTGGGCTGTGAGTGGCTTAGGGTGTAGTCATATAGGTTGCAGATTCTTATAACAACCATTGTGGTATGTTTTTGGTTTTGATTGTTTACACTTCATTTCTTTAGGCAGGTATTTTAATCATTATCATCTTTGCGTTAGTACCAGTCGCATCCGAAGTTTTCACCTTGCTCTCCTGCTTTTTTTCTTCCATTCGCACGGTCTTGCGTTAAAGTTAAACAATATTATGGAGACCTTTAATAAAGAGAATTATAGTAACAAATTAGGGAAATATATTAAATCACCCACTACTCACTCATGGTCTAACAATCCCAACGGATAGCAATAGTATAATATTACTAATTGTCATAGAAAGACATGCTAAACTGCATCACTCAAAGCAAGTAGACAGACACATCAACACACAACCTTTAGTTAAATATCTACCAAACTAAATGGTTTGATTGTTTGACTTATTTGATCGTAAGCGAGGATTTTGGCTCATATAATCCGTAAAAAAATACCTATTTAAAATCAATAATATTATAAATATAAGGCCCTATTTAAAACCTGACCTAACCTATTTAAAATTAATATTGATACTGGATTGCGTATATTCGTACATTCCAAATTCCAATTTTTTATTGATGAGTGGGGCTCATTAAAGTCATGGTCTACCAAGAGGTGTGCAATGTATTTATATTCAACCTTAGTTTAATCAAAAATGAAATTTTTTAAAATCTCATAAGAAAAACCAAATTGTACAAAATAAACATAGCATTCTGACTAGAGTGTGGATGCGTCCTTACATGTTTGTGACTTCGACAGGTAATCAAAAGAAAGGCGTCATTATCCCATATTATTTAACGATGTGTTTTGTCATAAGATTAATTCAGATTCAATTGATTGTGCAATCTTTTTAATAGCATTGTGCAAGTGGCATTATGCAATTTCATATTGTTTCGGTTGCATGCCTGTTAATTAACATATATGACTATAGTATTCCATTATGGATTGGTGGAATTTCCTTATATGTGTATATCGTTGGCTGTAATTATGATATTATAAATTTTATCGATCAATTTATTTAAAGACGAAGATACTTTAACATTCTACTTACGCAATTCTCTGCACTAAGCTTGGTCGTAATTTTGTCACTCATTTCTTCTCAAATAACTTTCGATTGGTATCAGACTTTTAACACACAACTTTAGTACCTATATCTCAAAAAGGTTTATATATCAACCCGTTAGATATGAGATAAAATACGTCTTTAATTAGTACGTTCTCCTTATACTCACGTAAAAATCAGGAAATCCCATACTACCAGTGAAGCGAGGATTTACTTATAACAAAATTCAAAAACTTTTTGCACAATTCAGGATTAAGAAAAAGCATTTTGTGCACCGTTTCTCCCTATCTTTCACCCTCCGCATCCAGTCTGTCCCAGTCACCCTTTTCAGATCATCATTCCATCTGGCTGGGTTAGGGCGTCCTAGCTTCCATTTGCCTTTTCGCGGTCTCCACTTAAGGATTCGGTTTCATATTATGCAAATTAGCTTAGAAATGTTTCCATTTTCACCATAGATATTGTATATTTAACATAACCATATCTAGACTGATAATTTCGCAAGAAACAAGTTTATTTAAATAATTTCACATTATATTATCTAGAGTTACAACATTCTGTTACCTTACCACTGAATGGAATTTCACTTCATGGTTATTTAATGTGTCATATTATATGTGTAAAAACCGCGGTAGCCTAGTGGTATGGATGGTGGACTGCTGAGACGAGGTCTCGGGTTCGATCCCAGGTTTACCATGGCACACACCAATGACTACGATGCTTTTCGAAGTTATGTGTGTATTTATCGCAGGTTTATAAGTGCCCGGTTAATGGCAATAGGCTCGCCCCCTATTACATTGGGACCTAAATATACACTGGCGAAATGTGGGTGCTAGCACCTCTGCCTACCCCTTCGGGGATATAGGCGTGATAGTATAAAAAAAAAAAAAAGAAATTATATGTTTTTATTAAGGGCCTTATTCAATATAATCACGTTTTAAAAACGTGTGATTTCAAAACTTAGGAAAATAAAATTATCAAAGGACAGTGTCCAACATGTATAAGCACTTGGCCTGATATGGACAGACAATAATTGGGCAAATATGATACAGGTTTGGTAGTTCATATTAGTAAGAAATAAAATAACATCATATGGTTGTATCAGAATTCATCATTTATATTATATACTGACCATAGCATTTAGTCAATTTTTGTTAATTTAAGATTAGCTGTATTCGTTATTTCTTTATTATTCGGATACATAAGTTATTAAAACATTATTCAGGAATTAGGCAGGTGGATTTACATTATCTTGGTACCGTGCCCCCAGCTCAAAAACCAAATTATTGTCATGACAAGAGCACAGCAACTTACTTACTATTCTTCGTCCGACAATACAATAACAGCAGTAAACATATTACATAGCACTTGCGGTGCAATCCATTGCCCTATAACAGATGCCAACTCTTGCAAACGGAAAACATGTCTTCGTCTTTGGAAAAAGTTGATGCCACTATTCACACATTGTCTCATCGTGGGATCTGTTCCCATATTCGTGCCAGAATTATCGTTATGAACGGGTTCAGGGTCGGCAGGCTCGCCAGGCTCGGTGATGAAAGATTTATCCGGGTTCATTTTCCAATGAAAAATAAAATCAGCTTGCACGAGAAATAGAATAATGTAAACACAAATCAAGATGACAAACGAATGACATTTTTATAACGGATTTCTTTCCAGTTGCCATATACAAACACAAACTCAATCGATTAAAAATAAATTCGGCTTTGAATCGCGTAGAAACAGTTTTAGCTCCATTACTATAAAACAATGATCAAAGACGAGACCATATTAATATATTGTTATTGTTTACTACTTTTCGTATCTATATCTACTATTACACAATAAATATCTCCAATATCATGTACGATGAACATTGGCGGTATTAAAAAACATTATATATTAACGATACTGAACTTTTTTTAAGAAAAAAAGCTTCTAGCGCTCAAATACTTCTAAATAATACTTCTAGTAATCCCTAGCGCTTGAAAACCGGTGATATAAGAAAAATATTGATATCAATGCCGAACGAATGTCTAGAATGGCTATTTTAGTTATATCTTATTATGTCCTGGCAACTGTTTATTTACTCAAGTAATATTTATTTTTACATTCACTATTTAGTTTAATATAAAAATCCTTCACATCACATCGAATCACTTCACGTTCGCATTCGAGTCACATTCGACGCGTATTCAATATCATTTAGTTTATGTATCTTTTTTTTAAGTATCAATTAGTCATAGGTTTCAAATCAATACTTATATCAAGTCAACCTATCAATTCCTTATGAAACTCTGGTGTCCCATACATTACTCAGTATCGATATATTAATATGTCTCAAATAAAAAAATCGATTATGGTCTTTATTATAACTGGCAACATTTTAGCATTGGGGAAAAGAGAAAGATGGTTCCAAGAGTATAGAAATATATATTTCAGTGAGCTAATAAGTAAATACTAATTATTTAAAGATATATCTTGATACTCCAAGAATTCATGGTTAGTTCGGTAAAAATTGAACATGATTATCGATCAATAGCTACATTTGCGTACATCGTGTCCACGGAAGGCCAGTTTTGGATATAGTCCTTTAATTGAATGCCATAGCCTATGAATAAATTTAAGCAAGTTTGGTTTTGACAGGACGTACGAATATTGTTTAGTTTTTTTAACGCTTTTCAACTTATACCTTACGGATATCAGTAAGATTGGTATTGGTGGAAATTTTGCTCACGGTAAAAAAATCATCACATCCATTCCCTGAAAACCCTCTTTTTCAAAAGAAATTCAATGTTAAATGTAACGATTCCATAACCCTACATTGAACACCAACATCCGTATCGATAACATTTACACGATTATATCGATCATAAATCGATCGACTTTCTTCGCGGAAGTCGGCACGCGCCGCCGACTATTCAATCCGCGATGCGATTCGTTAATCCCATTCTGGAAGTGCGTTTATCAGTGTCAATTATCTTCGTGGCATGGGAATGATTTCTGTGTTTGACATTGATATATTCATTGTGGAGTGTATGGCACGAAGTCAGTACAACTTGATTTTACGAATAAGTATCTTAGGTACTAATACAGCTATAGGTATAACTTATCGTAGAGATGAAATGTATCTATCCGCACTGCACGAGTCGATATTTTCGGTAACGTATCATACATAATTAATGAATAAAAATGATTAAATTGTAGGTACTTACCCATCGAATTTTTGGATCCTTTACCTATAATGAAACTCTTTAATGTCATACATTTAAATGTAAGTGGAAAACGTTATAAGAAAGAGGGTTTCATCTGCCAACAAACTGTTTTACAGTTTGGCAGAATTAATGAACTGTTAACATTTGTATTTAAAAAAAAACTACTTACATTCGCCACACTAGACCAGGGTGAAAACCGCGCTTTATAACTTTATGTGTACTCAATAGTTATTTGTGCAACAAGTGAGCAAAATTGTTGTTTGCTGCGAGTGCTGATTTTGAATCCCGAGCAAGCGAGGGATTCTAAGATTGAATCACGAGCGTAGCGAGTGATTCTAATGTAGAATCCTGAGCGTGGTGAGGGATTCAAATGCACGAGATCCAAATTATTTTGCTCTCGTGTGGCACACATTATTTTTCACTTCAGCAGCGAGAACACATAACCTTAAGTATTACTTACAAGATAACACATAGAACAGGAATAGACTGAAACTCTTGTAGTAGGTATTAAAATACTGTCTTCATCACTAGTACCGCTGGTCTTTTCTGATTCTTTTAATATTTTTAATATTATCTATTTAACAAGTTTAACTGTAAAATTTTATTCCCGCAATTTTTAAGGTGCGTTCAGAAACAGCGCCTGTGACATGTTATTTTTTAAATGTTGAAAATAGTAATCATTATAATTACTTATGCATCATTTATTTTCGTATACAATAATACAATAAAATATTAAATAATTTAAATAAAAACATGGTTATTCGTTTTACAAAATATCTTTCAATTTTAGAATTTTGAAATTGGACCTTCATATTTTAAAGGACGCCGGCCAAGAAACAGTGCAGATTATAATAATGTAGTTCGAAAGTTCGTCGCGAAACAATAAAATTCTTTTGAAATGTATGGTTGGCACTGTTTATTGAAAAATAAAAAAAAATAATCATAAAGTTACTTTGTCAGATTATGTAGTTCGAAAGTTCGTCGCGAAACAATTCTTTTTAAATGTATGGCTGGCACTGTCTAATGAAAAAAAAAAAATTAAAAAGTTACTTTGTCTCACTCAGTGAGCAAAATCGCATTTTGCACACTGTTTTTACGCAGCAAAACCTACTTGTTTGAGCTGCTGTAGTGAAAAGGTTTTTTGCTTAGAGTTGTCGTTCCGTAGGCTAAGTATACAAGAGTATTATTTGTTATCCAACAGTAAGGATATTAAGGACAATAAACTCGTCCTCTGTTACATGCTACTGAAAGATAGTTAGTGAAACATCAGTAGTTGTGAACTTGTGACTACGTTTTAAGTCGTTTCATGTCCGGCATAAGCTCTCTTACCGGTTCGGTGAAATTGGTATCCGTGGATATTTCGCGCACGGAAAATTATCCAACAGTAAGGATATTAAGGACAATAAACTCGTCCTCTGTTACATGCTACTGAAAGATAGTTAGTGAAACATCAGTAGTTGTGAACTTGTGACTACGTTTTAAGTCGTTTCATGTCCGGCATAAGCTCTCTTACCGGTTCGGTGAAATTGGTATCCGTGGATATTTCGCGCACGGAAAATTAAAAAAATTAATACACTATTTCTCACTACTCTCTAGAACAAAACCAATTTAGCGCATTCAACTTGACAATGTGTTGCAAACGCAGTTGTAACTTCAGTAGACGACGGATTTTAATTCGTTAACATAAAAGATATAACTAGCGTAAAACTAAACCAACATACGTGTCAGCTAATACGAACGTGCGTAGTTACGTTACCATTTGTCAAGCCGAATACTATTATTTGGCTTCCACTGGTCCTCAGTGGAAACCTAACAAGGAAAAATTCAATTCTAATCGCAAGGCGACCATGTTTCTTTGTACTATACTTCCATAACTCAGTTAAGGTAAGAACCACATTCTTGTGCCAAATGTCTTAGCCGTTTTAAACTAATGCCGAGTTGGGAATTTTAGGTACTAAGTTTTTGTTGGTATTTGATCTGAATTTTTTCTTTTAATTTAGCGGTTAAACTGATGCTTGTTTAAATACTTTGTAGTCGTTTTACGGTAATTAACGCGATCAGAGTTTAGATAGTAAATAATCCGTAGGTAAGTAGGTAGGTATAAACCGTAAACGGGGTGATAAAATGTCAGTCGGTTAAGAAGAATAAAATAGTGCGTTAACATATTTTGATTTTTTTTTCATTTTGTCTGCAGGAGGAACTGGACCTAACAGCTGTGAACAAAGCAGCCATGATGGCGCTGCCAGCTGCGAAGAAATGGCAGATCTACTGCAGCAGAAGACCTCCTCCAGGACAACCTCCGCCCCTCGCCACCGCACCCGAGTTAGAGGAATACATTAAAGCACTCAATGAAATTGCTGACGTAAGTATAAGTGATCGATATTCTAATTCTGCAGATGTAATTACAAACACTATGCTTGTGCTGAACGGTGCCTTGTAAACACATCATAGCAATATCAATGTGGTACAAACGCAGGCGCTCACTTTTCCACCTTCTCCCAATTATTAAATACGTTAGATTCCTGTATGAAAACTAATTATACTAATTGCATTGTTATGGATTTTCAGGCCTTCGCATCATTAGAAGGTATACCACCAGCAGAAGCAAGTGTGCTTGTTGATGGGCTCAAAACTGCACTTCGAACACGAGCCCACAGTTTTGTGCTCCGTTTCATCAAACAAGGAGGCCTAGGTTCCTTGCTAGACGCCTTGCAAAAAGCGCCCAGAGATGATGCTGTGACGAGGCATAATCTCATAGCCGCGATAAAGGCGTTGATGAACAACTCGGTAAGTTTTTTAAAACTAATATCAATTGTGTAGATGGCGATGGGATTATATCAAACGTTTCATTTACTTTCTTCTGCGTTTTGAATATACTGTGTGAATGGCGTTGTTTTGTATGATATTTAGGTGTCTTCTACTTGTATCTCTTGTATTTTTGTCATAGTAGTTTCGTAAACAAACAGAGAAAACGATGAAAAAATATTTTTGAAGCAATTATTATGCTAACTTTTTCAAAACAATTTTGATCGGAAAAAGCAGATGCTCAGCTCCGACTTGACGCTATGGTTCAGCGGTTAGGGCATTCCCTCTGTAAGGAAAAATCGCGGGTTCGAGTCCCGTAGCATTCACTTTTTCCGATCTAAATTGAGATAACCGATTAATATTAGAATTGCACTGAGCGCTGGATTTAGCTTCAACCAAAGTTGATTTTGTAATCTCTTCGGAATCGTTTGACCCTGTACGATTTATGTACATGTATAGCCATTATTTTTGACTTAGATATGCTGAAATCTATTACTGGGTTATTGCAATACTGTACAATATTTCACCCTGTTATATATTATGTTTTTCTTAGTAGTAATATACCACTAGTACTCTCTTTGGCTGCTACAAATTCTGCTTTTTCCAGACGGGGAGGGCGCATGTTCTTGCGCACCCTACGAGCATCGATCTGATCGCACAGTCTCTAGACACTGAAAATGTTAAGACGAAAGTCGCTGCACTGGAAATACTTGGTGCTGTTTGTCTTGTACCAGGAGGACATAAAAAGGTAACGGTCTTTTCCGGCTTTTGCTTGAATATACATTGGTTTTGGTATATATATTTAGTGTAATTCTAGTGTAATTTTTTTTTTTTAATTTATGGCACATCAATTTGACTTCACCTCGCCTGATGTTAAGCTGAAGGCAAAGTTTCATGAAAGAGGGTCACCATTGCAAACACGTTCAGTGCTACAATGGTGGCGCTCAGCACACGCAAAAACACGCCCCGCTTAAAAGGACCCGGGACTGTAGGAAGAAGGAAACACGTGCGCCGGCAAGGAATTCCAGGACTTAATGGTGCGGCAGAGAAAATAATATGTGAACTATTCAAAATCGATTTAGATTGGAAAAATTGAATTCTCAGACGGTAAGAGACTGGTTGCGGATTTAAGTCCTTTCAGAGATTTCAGTTTTTTCAATCTAATTTGATTTGGTATTGCATATAATATGATTAAGGGGAGGATTAGATTGTGGTGCTAAGAACGTTATGTGTTCTAATTACATCACTACCACCACTATGAGGATGTGTGCTGTTTCTCGAAGGCATGGGAAGGATAATATGTCCAGGTTAAGAGATCACACTTGGCGAGTCACTGCCCAATTTGTGGTATTGGATAATGGTGGGTACCTATAAAATTATGGGAGTGAGAGAAAAACTTTCATATTGCGATCCAGAAAAGTAGCTGGGATGGATTGGATGTGCAAGATAGGATCGGATGCTATGGTACGCGTTGGAAGTGAAAGAAAGAAAGAAAAATGTTAAGAACACCCTCCATTTGATACAATTGATGTTTTACATTTATAGACACGTTTGTTGGACCCTCATACAGGAGAGGTTGATTACCAGTGACAGGAGAGGACTGCAACAGGCTCCAAGTTTTTTCCAAGAATTTTTATCTATATTTTTTGAATAGTCTTAGGTATAAACGGTGTCGTGGTGTTTGTGTGGTGACGGCAAAAGAAAATTACCACCCCATCTCATCCTAAGAGATTCGTAAGAAATACAGACAGATGATTTCACTGCGAGAGAAGGAAAAATCGAAATACTCGTAAACCCTGAAACAACCCATCTGGCTAGCGTGAAAACATTAGGCCAACGCCACTAAACTTTTTTTATAAATATTATACTTATGAAAATCTTATCTTGAATGCAGATAAACATACTTAGATACGTCTTTTTATATACATACATATTATACATAGAAACACCCAGACCAATGCAAATATTCATATTCATGCACACAAATATTTGCAGTGGGCGGTAATCGAACCCACGCCTCCTGCGTAGCAGTCGCGTTCACTACCGCCACGGGACGGAAGCCGTCAGTACTTCCAAACTTTAAAAAATCTTTCAATTTGCAGGTGCTAGAAGCAATGGTGCATTACCAAAAATACTCCGGCGAAAGGACCCGTTTCCAGGGTATCGTGAACGAGCTCGACCGGTCCACTGGTGCTTATCGTGACGACCTAGGTTTGAAGACGGCTATCATGTCGTTTGTCAATGCAGTCTTGAACTATGGACCTGGTGAAGAGAGTCTAGAGTTCAGACTGCATTTACGGTATGAGCTGCTTATGCTGGGGATACAGCCAGGTGAGTTATTTAAGAATACGGGTAATTCGTCATCTCGCACGAAAATGTCGCCCGATTCGGGCTGGTTGGCACCTTTTAATTTTACCTACTTTTGTTGTCGTCGTCTCGCACGATAAAAATATTGTATGGAGGTTTTGTACAGTCGTGTACAATATTTATTGTATATGATATTATAGGACTCCAAAATAAAACAAAATTGGTTTGAAAAAGATTGTAATCAATCAACAATAACAAATGAGAAGTTCTAAATGGTAATGTAAAAATCACATACCAACAAATTGTTATTTTTAATTACACATGTCAAGATATATATTGGGGGAGGGAAGAGGGTGCACTAGCGGAATACTGCACATGGTACAACATCTCCTCTCTTTTAAGATTTTTTTGTTTTACTTACTTTGAAGAGGGTGGTTTGACATTCCAATATATATTGTTGGAGTGTTGAACCGCGGGTGAGCGGTGGGCCCTCCTCCCTCCCCCAATATATATCTTTTTGTAATGGATTTCCGCCAGGTAACACCTACATCTATATTTTAATACTTACTGGATTCATTTTTGTATTCTTAGTTACTAGAATGTATTGCGGCGTTGCGTCGTTAGCTTAATGGTTAAGGAGACAGTCTTACGATCAAGTGGTACCTGAGTCAAATCTTGACAATTAAACTATCCACTCTAAACATAAGCTATTTAGTGGGTGAAGGGGTTACGGGGAATACTGTAGTAATTTGGGTTAATAATATTCTTTTAGGATAAAAATTAAGAATTGTAATTATGAGGTTAACGATTCAGGGGAAGAGAGATAGACTTAAACGCCGTATATAGCTCAATCCCGCACAGTCTGACGCTCAAAACACGATCGTGTGTATAGCTTGATTAGCTGGTCATGTTAGACCCAAATAATAACTTTTGAAAATGAATTCCTTTGACGATTGCAGAGAAGAATTCCGAGTAATAAAGAAATAGTCGAGTCGCTCGGTTGGTTAGACGCATTGCCTCTGTAATGGACAGATCGCGGGTTGACATCCCGTCTTGAATGTTCCCTTGAATCTATAGGAACAATTAGCATTTTAATTACTTTTAAAATGTAATTAGTAGATTTTAATTAGTTAACTAAAGATTATAAACGGAAGCCCCAATGAATTAAACATTGTAGGCAGAAGCTAATTTCCATTATCACTGACGACTACTTACATTCGTTTAAATTAAAAAGTATAGTTTTTACACCAAGGTTATTTTTCACATTTTATAATAATTGTTACACTGTCTTACAACAGTTTGCCTGAAGTGATTTTTTTACCTCTAAAACGCTTAAAAGTATTTATTATTTCACTTTTAAATATGTATAACTTTTTTTAGTAATCGAAAAACTCCGCAAATACGAGAACGAAACCCTGGACCGTCACATCGAGTTCTTCGAGATGATTCGAAATGAGGATGAGAGGGAACTAGCGAGGAGGTTCGACAAAGAGCACGTTGATACGAAGAGTGCTACTTCAATGTTCGAGCTGTTAAGACGCAAGCTTAGTCACACTGCTGCCTACCCTCACTTGCTGTCCATGTTGGAACACTTTTTACTATTACCATGTAAGTTATTTATTTATTTTTTTAATTTACGGCACGTCAATTTGACTCCACCTCGCCTGATGTTAAGCTGAAGGCAAAGTCTCATGAAAGAGGGTCACCATTGTAAACACGTTCAGTGCTACAATGGTGGCGCTCAGCTTGACGGCCTCATCAGATGCTTTTTCACGCCCCGCTTAAAGGACCCGGGACTGTAGGAATAGTTAGAAATATACTAAACAATAAACAAAAGGCTCAAGGATTGAAGCGATAATAATAATTTACAGTTAAATTGATTCAGTTTATAATGTCCTTTGGAGTTATATTCCTTTGAACATGTCGATGTCGCTTACACCCTTTTGTTTGTCAACAAAGTTAATGTTAATCGTTAACTCGTTGTATAATTATATTATTTGTTACGTCATAAATGAAATAGTTACTACGTAATATGTAATTATTATGATTCAGTGAATTAATCCGTGAGTAGCGGCGCTGCGGTAAAACAAATTACCACACAACGATTGCAACTCCAAAATGCCGTAGATTCGACAGAAGTAGAAGTTTTAATTAACGTTTAACTGAGTACATTTTGAATAACAGATTAGCGATCAAGAGGTTATCAATATGAGTAACGGTGGCCGGCCACGTCACCGGTCGATTACATTCCCCACTGCAATATCGATAGTTATACCAGCACAGAATCAATACTTTTGCTATAACAGCAAGTACAGTATATTATTTCAACGTGCATCTGAGTGACTAATAGATATGATTTCCAATGAGGACCTCTGTCAAAATCTAAATCAAAATCAAAAATCATTTATTCTGCATATACCAGTAAACGGAACTTACAAAACGTCAATATCAACAATATTTTATCAAATGCAAATGGACCACCGACCAGTTCGAAACGCGGCCCGGACCTGAGAAGACTCGGCAAGAAACTCAGCGGGCATTTATTTTATGTAACTGATCGTATGATCTACCGCACATCTATGAGCGTCTTCACCCATTTCTCCATCAGTACTGAGTAAGTGGTGTTTCTGTTTGCAGTGGAGTACAACCCCATGTCGCAGCACTGGCTGCTGCTAGACCGCGTGGTGCAGCAGCTCGTGCTGCAGCAGCCCGTAGCCCCCAGCCGGGCCGCTAGTGACGTCACCGCGCCCGACTCCGACCAGGGCTCCACCCACGACCAGGAGAGCGCCAAGGTACGACCACATATACCCACCATTGGTTGAAAGGGATTCTTTAAAATGACACCTACCGGTTCCAATAGTGTTTTAACTTGGCTTAAGTAGGCATCAATAATAATTTATAACTGTATTATACAATATTGAAAATAAGTAAGTAGAATTTGTTGTAAAAACAATTAGTTTGTTAACTGTTTCAAACCGAATTTACATCGGAAAAAGATCGCGGATTCGAAACCTATCGGAACGTTCACTTTTCCTGATCTAAATTCGAAGTTGAATTGTAATTAAAACCATCCAGGAACCCATTGAAATATAACACATAAAATGTCATTCAGACCATTGACAAACACAAGAATTTTGTATATTAAGATACACAATTTCATTATGCTTTATTAATGTAAAAATAGCACAGTAGGTGTACGGGGAAACTAAAATTCTCCCTACACCAACTGGTGGGCAACACCAGTGCGTGTAGCGATCATATTCGAATAGTAGTGCTTATATTAAACTATTTTGTCTTATTAAACTTACTGACATAAGATTCAAAACCAAAAAAAAACAATTTGAATAACCGTCTTTTTTATTTTTAATAGGTTTATGACCCAGACGTCGCCCCACTCGAGATCAACGTTGGCGAAATAGTTCATTTACTAGCCAAGGAAGAGGAATTAGTCGCCGCTAGGAATAAAGCCGACAACTTGCAGAGGGAGAATGTCGATTTGGCCACTGAATTAGCCAAGAAGGTAAGACGATTTACCTACAAACAACGCTGATAATATTATGTTGTCTAAGAAATGTTATTAATATTAAGTATAAGTAATATAGTTTTCTTGGCAGTTTTTATTCTATAGTATCTCCACGGGTAAGAAGTCTTTTAACTTGCCTTTGAGGGGAGCGGTTAGGCATTCCTTTCTATGATAATTAGTGATAATATAATTTGCCATTGTTATCGTTGAGAATGATAAACCGACGTGGGCGTTTGATAGGGGTCACTCCTTCCCTCATTTTATTTTCTTGTAATGGATTTCCGCCACTTAACGCCTACTTCATTATCTTATCTAAGGGTTTGCCGATGTAACTACGTAGTGTGCAGGTATAGAAGTTTAATATACCTTCTGCTCAAGGCATCTTTCTACCAGCTCAGCTAGTCGTAGGTATATGCTGGTCAATGAAAGTTTTTTTTTAATGTAGTATTTAAGTAACTTCCAAATTTCAAAACCAATGAGAAAAATATGTTATTCTGAAACGTTGTTTCGCATAACCTTCGATAAAAAAAGTATATTTCGCAAAACGTTTGATTTCTCAAAAGTATGATTCGCATAATGTTAGCTTCCTAAAAAGTATGATTCGCATAACGTTGGATTCCTAAAAAGTGTGATTCGCATAATGTTGGATTCCTAAAAAGATGTGATTCGCATTAATATCAATTCGCAATAATTCGTATTTCTTGGCATAAATCGATCAAACATAAGAAAAAACTGCAAGTTAATTATATTTTATTATTATAACATTTCTTAGACATAACTGCCTTTTGGTAGCGGCATATGAAACTGACACAACATACTTACATACATGTCATGATGTGGTTACTGATTCATTCATTTACATTTACTTTTAATTTTATGACAACAATTTATATGGCGGGTAAACAGCGGTGGTAATGCATTTTAACTTTATATTAGCGTTACATAATGGTTCTGTGAAGCTGATTATAATAAAAAGAGAAATATTTGTGATACTCAAGATGGTAGTTGTACCGCCAAATATCATGATGATGCCCGAAAATAGTGCTTATTGTCTTCTTCTTTGTATAAGCGTCAATCATAAAGTTATTACTACTAGCGTAAATAGAGCAACAGTCTCCTTAGTACTGCGTTGCCGAATTTAAAATATCAAATCATTTGAAATATATGTACACTTTTGATGACAGCCGTCTATTTCTAACAAGTTGATAGGTTTATAAAAAAGTTTTAGGGTTCATATAGAGTCACTTTGTCACAGCTAAGTTCATGTGTGCTGAGTTCAAAATATGTATTATTAGACTTACTTTTGAGCGACACAAGCAGAAACTGCATGTCGCGGAAATGAATATGCTGAAATGGATGTGTGTAGTCACGCGTAAGCATCGCGTGAGAAACTCTCGCATCCGGAAAGCGAACCCCGGACTCCGAGGTGAAAGCTTCGGATGCGACCGGGACTAACGCTAGGATGATGATGAAGTATTAATAATAACTTTATGGCATCAATGTATGTTGCACAGAAATTGTGCACTTTGGAGCCTATAGCTTTGCCTAATACAGATGATATTAACGGTCGTCACGAGTCGACTCAGAGGGCCGCGGGCATGGTGAAATTTCTTGTTCTACTACCCTCACACCGTGCGGTGTGTGGGTAGTCAAACTGAAGATATCATACAACGCGAAATATTAAAAGTGAGATAGTCAATACACTAAAATCAGCTTACCAGAACCAACAATCACGCTTTACCCACCGATAACAAACACCCATACAATCCATACATCCATACACAAACACATGCATGTAATAACTTAACCCATAACCGACTAACAGGAGAAGCAAGTGGACGAGCAGTCTCAAGAGAGGGAAGAGTTAGAGGGAGTCGTGTCGCGGTTGAAGGAGAGGCTGGAGAGAGAGACGGCTGCACACATGGAGTGCACGGAGCGAGCTAGGGCAGCCGCCACAAGGGCTCATCACTTAGAACAACAGGTATATGGAGTCTTTAGATTGGGAGCTGGTGATTATCCGTGTGCTGATGGAGAAAGAATATCACCACCCTATCTCATCCGAAGGGAAAAATATGCTGACAATAAAACGAAAGAAGGAAAATTCTCTATAAAACCCTGTACCAACCTGTCTGGACAGCGTGGTAACAGAAGCTAAAGTCTCCCAATATTGGGAGAGACTTATATCTAGGCTGAGAATAATTGATTGAGGAGTAGCAGATGTTGATGGTATGATACTTTTTTGTGCAGGGATCTTAATACAATCCCATAAAATGTAAAAAGTAACTTTCTTTTCAATATGCAATTTTTTTATAGGGTTTTATCTTAGAATGAAGTCTTTTAGTGGCACTTGTTTTTCGAATGATATATTTTTTTGTGAAGTGCCCTTCTTTTATTTTTTTTACAGAGATTTTCACTTTTTTCTTCAAACTTAAAAAGTAGTAAAGTCCAATGTCCTATAGCTATATTATATCAAGATTCAGTTCCGCCATTTACACGTATGTGCGGTATTCTCTTACATCGCTTTTATAACGATATTCATCTAAATATATATCATGCTTTAAACGATTTATTTATTATCATAAATCATTCATATTCATTGGTTAATGGTAAATGCTTATGCCTCTTAATATATTGGGGCCGTTTTGTTTTTTTAACTTTTGAAATTAGGCACAGAATCCAGTCTTTTTGAAGTACGAATACTATATTTTAGTTGATCCCCTATGATAGCTCGTCTTCTTCCGTCGAATTGACGGCATTTTTCAGTGTTCAGCGTGGTATAGTCATTTGCTGTCAAGAAGTTTTTTCGCTGACTATACTACAGAACTTCGATTTCAAGAATTTGGTTGTGGAAGTCCGATGGCAGTCGCTTCACGGAAAATATCGAAATTCAGCCGCATCTTAGTTAGACTAGAAAGCCGACTCCAACTGAGTTGGGAATAGGCTCTGAAAATGATGATGAAAAGATGAATGTGAACAAAAATTTTCCAGCTTTTGACATTTGCACCACACTGATAGTGTTTGCGAATAACGATTCATATTTAGATACACACGGCAAAGGAGATATAAGTATACATCATATAAGTATACCGCGGTATAAAACGGCTGTAGCCTAGTAGTATGGGCAATGAACTGCTGAGACGAGGTCTTGGGTTCGATCCCAGATTTTACCATGGCACACACCACACTCTTCGATGCTTTTCGAAGTTATGTGTGTATTTATCGCAGGTTTATAACCGGCTCGCCACCTATTACATTGGGGCCTAAACATAAACTGGCGAAATGTGGGTGCTGGCACCTCTGCCTACCCCTTCGGGGATATAGGCGTGAGTTTATGTTATGT
Source organism: Pelosia muscerda (assembly GCA_963691645.1). Lineage (NCBI taxonomy): Eukaryota > Metazoa > Arthropoda > Insecta > Lepidoptera > Erebidae > Pelosia > Pelosia muscerda. The sequence continues at coordinate 14,032,413 of OY829109.1, read as the reverse complement.
TAAGTAAACCTTTACATAGAACTTCACATATAAATATGTGTATACTTATCTCTTTGGCCGTGTGTACATATTTTGGTTGATGTTTGGAATGTATGTCTCATACAACTTTATCGTGTAGTTGAACCAGGAGCGTACGGAGAGGGCGCGGTTCGAGAAACTAGTCAGTGAGGGAAGCATACCTGATGATGCCAAGGTAAGGGTTCGAAACTATAGTCCATTTGTATTGGTACTTAAAAATATTTAAACAGTTTTACCGTGATTTTTTAATGTTTGTTTAAAAACTCAGTATAAAAATACTTTACCTGTATCGAATCACTAGTTAGTCAGTTAGTTAGTCTAGTTTATTTGTTTACCATAATATCCAATATATAAAATTCTCGTGTCACAGTTTTCGTTGCCATACTCCTGCGAAACGGCTTGACCGATTCTCATGAAGTTTTGTGAGCATATTGAGTAGGTCTGAGAATCGGCCAACATCTATTTTTCATACCCCTAAATGCTCATGGAGCAGCGGGAACTGGATCAGAAGTCCACGCGGGCGAAGCCGCGGGCAACAGCTAGTGTTTTTATAAAAATTTGGCACAAGATTGTTTACTTTTATTTAAATACTCCTGCCCCCTAGACAAGTGGCAGTTTTGTAGAATGGAAACAGTAGAATACTCAATGTATGAATTGACATTCGTTCATGCTTGTCGTTAACGTCATAATCGTCAAAATACATGTCAATCCAATACATTGAACATTCTATTCTATTTCATCCTACAAAACGGCGACCAACGAATTACCTCGTGTCTATGGGTTCAATTTCCACTGTCTTATTCGATTTGCTATTTAAACTTATATTACTATCTGAAACCTATCTTACATTTACTTTTTCTCATCCATAGGTCAGCAACCTAAAAAGCGCAGTCATAGAAACATGCTCAGTCCCACCTCCCCCCCCTCCTCCTATATTGTGCCCACCTCCCTTACCTCCTGCGCCGCCGGCCCCCGCCCCACCACCAGCCCCATTAGCCCCACTAGCCCCGCTGACATCTGCTCCTAAAGCGAAGAAGAACGTCCCTACCCCTGGGAATCCATTGAAGAGCTTCAATTGGAGTAAACTACCGGACACGAAGCTACACGGAACGATATGGCAAGAGCTCGATGACACCAAACTATATAACACCATGGATTTACACACGATTGACAAAATGTTCTGTGCGTACCAAAAGAATGGAGTTCAGGTGAGTGGTTATAAAACTTGAAAGCTTATAATGTCCAATAAAAATAAAAAATAACAGCGGTAGCCTAATGGTATGGGTAATGGACTACTGCGACGAGGTCTCGGGTTCGATCCCAGGTTTACCATGTGTGTGTATTTATCGCAAGTTTATAAGTGCCCGGTTAATGGCAATAGGCTCGCCACCTATTACATTGGGACCTAAATATAAACTGGCGAAATGTGGGTGCTAGCACCTCTGCCTACCCCTTTAGGGATATAGGCGTGACATTATTAAAAAAAAAAATAATAAAACTCAGATAGTAACAAAAAAAAAGTAAGAAAAAAAAAATCAAATCTAATTATATAACATCAACAATGTCAATAATAAATACCAATAACAATAACAATAACAATTTAAGCCTACAAGTTACATAGAATAAAAAGAGTACTAAATATACTTATTTTAAGGAAACAGATTAGACTATGCGACTTAAAAGTAAAACACTATTCAATCCACAGAACGAAGGATCAGTAGAAGACTTGCGCCAGTTGGGTTCGAAACCGCGCACCAAGATCCTGTCAGTGATAGACGGCCGCCGAGCACAGAACTGCACCATCTTGTTGTCCAAGTTGAAGATGACGGATGAGGAGATTTGCCGGTATGTATCATTAGTTAATTAGCCTATAGCAGCCCAATGCTGGACATAAGCCTCTCTTCGAAGGCTTTCGCTTACTGTTTCCACGCTGACACGAAATAAAATCCAGTGTCCACCTGTGTGGTTGACACAGGGCTTTATTTCTAATTTTCCTTCTCTCGCAGTGATATCTTACGTTAGTGACTTCTTCTGACACTCTTCAGATGAGATGAGGTGATGATTTTCTTCCTCCGCCACCACTATTCATTATTTAATATTACTTACAAGCCGGTCATCATCTGCTGAACCATTTTCCAATTAAGTTAGCGTCGACTCATCATCATTTGGACGTGTTTTCCTGTTTGTATCCGAGGCCAAAGTGAAGTTGCGAGGGTCTGCCTTCCTGCTTTTCCTCCTCTACTATATACGATGCGATCTTAGGCGCGAATTGCAATTTGGACCGACGGCTTAATGAGCTCTCCAAAATACAGTGATAATAAACTCAGCGATTTTTTAGAAAGTTAACTTCATCATAAAAATTAAATAATTGACCACCAATACTAAAATTGACAACTTTTTTAATAATGTTATCATTTTTATTCATTGTTTACAAAATACGTTTATGCTATGTGCTATGGCGTATGAGCTTCTAGTAGCAATGGCGCAATTACCGTGTTGAAAAGGTGAAAATATTTCCCACGAGTATAGAATCTCATCACTTTAATAATCATGTTTCAGAGCAATCCTCCGTATGGACAGTGGCGAACAGTTACCCATAGACATGGTGGAACAGCTGGTAAAGTTCACACCCAGTGCTGAGGAGGCTGCGCTGTTAGAAGAACACCAGGATGAACTCGACAGTATGGCGAGAGCCGACCGCTTCCTTTACGAGATTTCCAAGTTAGTACATCTTATTGAAAATTCCTTATTCTTTGACTTAATACGAAATTATATTATAAAATTTATGTGCAAAAAGGCCGTGTTCGTTTGCATTTTATTCATAATGCCAGAATTTTTGACAAAGGTCCAAGTATACAACCTTGGGGTACTCCTCTATTAATACTCCAAATAAAACTCGTTGAGGTTCTATTACACTAATTGTTAATACCTGCACATTCTTAAGCACAACTAATATCAACGGAATGTTTATTAGTTAAATTCGTGTATATTATCACTGAAAAACCATAATACACAACTGGTCTAAGGCTCTGGAAAAGTCATTATCCAATTTTTTACACTTCAAGCAGATTTCTCTCTCACAAAGCAGTATTCGAGTGTAGCGTTAGATAATAACGGTGGTGTGTCGGCAGGATCCCGCACTACTCGCAGCGCGTGCGCACGCTGCTGTTCAAGAAGAAGTTCAGTGTGGCCGCCAACGAGGCGCAGGCCCGCGCCGCGCTCGTGCTGCGCGCCGCGCGCGACATGACGCGCTCGCGCCGACTGCGCGCGCTGCTCGAGGTGGTGCTGGCGCTGGGCAACTACATGAACAGGTACACCCACTGGTATCATGAATGAACCTTTTTTTTTTTATACTACGTAGGTGGCAGACATGCACACGGCCCACCTGATGGAAAGCGGCCACCGTGGCCTATAAACGTGTGCAACACTAAGGGTGTCACACACGCGCTGCCCACCCTGAAGGGAAAGGGGGAGAGCTGGGAAGGGGTGGGGAGGCTGGGAAGGGGAGGGGAAGGAGGGGTATAGTGAGCTCTTGCTACCCTACTTACCGGCGGGAACACAACACGATGGTTATTATGACCGCGGTCTTCTGTAGGGCGGAGGTACTTCCCCAGTTGGACAGCTCATTTCGGACGGGGGATACCGCCGTGTCTTACCTCCGTGCATGCAGACATTGCAAGGAGGACGTGGTTACGATGAAGCACATACTGTGCGAGTGCCACGCCTTAGAAAGACATCGAATGGATCTACTCGGGAGGGGATACCCCAAACCAGTGGATTACATGCACCTGCGATTGAGAGGGTGGGCACCTTGATAGAGAGGGCTATCCCTCTTCTAACCTAGCAGCCAGGATGTGGTCGACACAAAGGATCCAATAGGGTCGAAGTGGGAACGCACGCCAATAACATAAGATAAGATAAGATAAGACACCTACTGACTCGACCGAGAAAAAACATTTCCTCTGCCGCACCATTAAGTCCTGGAATTCCTTACCGGCGCACGTCTTTCCTTCTTCCTAAAGTTCCGGATCCTTTAAGCGAGGCGTGAAAAAGCATCAGATGAGGCCGTCACCATTGTTGCACTGAACGTGTTTACAATGGTGAACCTCTTTCATGAGACTTTGCCTTCAGCTTAACATCAGGCGAAGTGAAGTCAAATGATGACCCATAAATAAAAAAATGAGAGTTTTTATATCACTCAGGTGGCAGACAACAATGACTGTCATCTGATCTCCATTTAGTTGTCGGATTTGTTGTATGGCATTGCAACTGTATGGCAACTGGAACCGATCTTAACATGCTCTCTGATGGGATAATTCTAACATACTACGAATTATTGATAAACTGACCCAACGTGATATCTTTTCTCACCTCATGTGTTTAGCGTCTTCCCACAATATTCCAAACTTCCCACAAGATCCTTTAGGCTAGGTGTAAAATGCGTCTATAGAGGAAAACCACTTTTTTAATATTGATCATAATATAGCATGTATAGCAATGGCATTCTTTCTTGAAGCTAGCCAGTAAAGCAAGTTTTTGAGCTAGCTATATACATATATAAATATTTACAGAGGTGCTCGCGGCAACGCATCCGGCTTCCGGCTATCGTCGCTGAACAAGTTGGCCGACACAAAGTCGTCCGTGTCGCGCAACACCACGCTACTGCACTACCTCGTCGAGATGTTGGAGACACAAGTAAACGCTCTTTTTCACATTGTCTAACTTCACCTTGAGTAGGTTTTTGAATGCTTAAGAGGTGTTCATGTAGGTCAGTTGATCTGAGCATTACCCCTTTATGGATATGTTGGCGGGCTTAAGCCCCGTCTTGTGCATTAACTATTTCCAATGTAAACCCACTTAATCTAGTCAATACTAAACTTTACTAAGCGGCCAAGGTATTTTAATCTGTAAGTTTTTATTATTTTTTACATTTAATTTTTGGCCCGGATCGTATCACATAAAATAAATAAATGCTCTTCTTGAAAAAAATCAGAAGAATTCCAAATGGATCTTTTTTATATCAATCAACTTATTCACTGTTGAACATATACATACCTCTTCTCTGATGTGTGCCATTACTCCAGATCCTTCGCCTTCCACATCCAGCGCGTCTAAACCACCTTTTTCTGGTCCTCAGTCTGTACGAATCGAACGCGAATCTATGTATGCTAACCAAGCGCTTTTATTCAATCGCGTATACCCGGAGTTCAACTTATTTTGTTCTTTACTGTACCCCTTATCTTTTAACTTTTTTTTTATAATGTCACGCCTATATCCCCGAAGGGGTAGGCAGAGGTGCTAGCACCCACATTTCGCCAGTCTTTATTTAGGTCCCAATGTAATAAGTGGCGAGCCTATTGACATTAATTGGGCACTTATATACCTGCGATAAATACACACATAACTTCGAAAAGCATCTCAGTCATTGGTGTGTGCCATGGTAAACCTGGGATCGAACCCGAGACCTCGTCTCAGCAGTCCATTACCCATACTACTAGGCTACCGCGGCTTAAGTTCTCTTTTAACATCGATGTGTAACAGTGTATTATCTCACAAGGTTTCTTTTTCACGCAGCCATCAAATACGAATGTAAGTGGGTGTTACCGTACCATCTGATTGGAGCTCCATCATTTACTGCATGCCCTCAGTCTAGTGCATAACATCTATTTATCATCTTTTACATGTTTCATTGTTTATCATTTTGTGTATGTGAATGTTGATTAATAATCATGATATTGTAAGCGTTTCTTAAGATTAAATACGATAAATGGTTAATTTTATTTGTCATATTATACATATCACACAAAATTCAAAATTCACAATTCAACAATCATTAATCCTGTATAGACCATTAAACGGAACTTACAAAACATTAGAATTAATAAAAAAATATAGGTTAGTTCAGCAGATGAACCACCGGTTTAAAACGTGGGTCCAGCCTGAAAAGATTCTGGCAAGAAACTTAACGAGCCTTTTTTTGATCTATTTACAAACATTTAACTACTTACTCTAGATTACATTATTTGCTTGAGTAGCAAGTTGAGTGAACATCTCATTTCCAGGCTTGTTTCTCATCCTAACATTTTTTGATTTTATAATAGCCTTTATGGCATCAATTTCTATTTAAAGTTATGTATTAGTAAGTCCCGAATTTATCTAGGGAATATTCTATGTACAATATCATTCCATTGAAGTTATTATCATCTGTAAAATAACATTTATCATAATTAGCAAAATCATTATCAATATTGTCAGTAGACTTAGTAACTTTTGCGAATCATCCACCCTGTTATAATTTTGTTTCATAATTCTGATCAGATTTCCTTAACATTTCGTTTTGAGCTCTTTAATGCTTGTAAATTATGTATTTGTATCCTAAATTTCTCATTATCTTCTGGTTACAATAATAATGTCCTAATAGCATTGTTTTATTACATAATAGTGTCAATAAAAGCAAAATCATTAAAGAAATTAGTAATAAAACTTATAAAATTTATTTGGAACTATTGATAAGCACACAATGCAATAATATAACACTATTAATTGTCATGTTACAGTTCAAAGACATCCTACTCCTCGAAGAAGACCTACCCCACGTCCGGGCAGCGGCTAAAGTATGCGTTGAACAGTTAGAGAAGGATGTCGGGTCCCTCCGTACGGGGCTCCGGGAGGTGGCCAAGGAGCTGGAGTACCACGCGGCACTGCCCAACAGGTCGCCCAACGACATGTTCCTGCCTGTGATGAGGGACTTCCACGCGCACGCTGTCTGTACCTTCACGCAGTTGGAGGATCTGTTCCAGGTTTGTGATTGCTGTTTCACCTTAGAAGTAGGTTGGGGTAGTAGCGCGATGTGTGAGGTGGTATGACGGGTATACTGTGTTTCCCACATCCGATGAACCAATCTTACAGTTTGGCATCTGAAGACCCAAGGCGACGTGCGGTTTTTGTTGATTCAACAGGTGATGGGGAGAATTGGGGTGAATTTCCGCACGTTGTTGTTTGATTTTGTGGGTTTCTAAATTTCGAATTACGAATTCTCAATTCCGGGTTCCGGGTTCCGAATTCCGATTTCCGGGTTCCGAGTCCCGAGTTGCGAGTTCCGAGTCCCGAGTTCTAAATTCCGAATTTCAAATTCCAAATTTCCAATTCCGAATTGTGTAAATTTGAATACATTTAGATATTAACATCAGTTACAGGTAAAACAGGTACAAGGTTATGTGTAACACAACCTATGTTAGCATATTGCGAAGCGGTGTAACATTGTATCGCACATAAATACACGGTGATTTTATAGTTGTTTCGGAAAAAGAGTATTTTGTATTACACACAGTTTCGATAGCAAAATCGTCTGAAAGTTTTAATTTTGAAAAAATAAATTACTTTATGTATGGCAATAATGTACAGGTGAACAGAAAAATGTAAAGGTACGTGTAAAATTAAAAAAAAAAATTTCGCCAAATTAGGACTTCCTTACGATTTTCACGGAGGTAGGACACGACGGTATCTCCCGTCCGAAATGAGCTGTCCGACTTAGGAAGTACCTCCGCCCTACAGAAGACCACGGTCATAATAACCATCGTGTTGTGTTCCCGCCGGTAAGTAGGGTAGCCAGAGCTCACTGTACCCCTTCTTCCCCTCCCCTTCCTAGCCTCCCCACCCCTTCCCAGCTCTCCCCCTTTCCCTTCAGGGTGGGCAGCGCGTGTGTGACACCCTTAGTGTTGCACACGTTCATAGGCCACGGTGGCCGCTTTCCATCAGGTGGGCCGTGTGCTTATCTGCCACCTACGTAGTATAAATAAAAAAAGGAAATTTACTATCGAAATTGTGGCCAAAATCTTTTTTTTTCCGAAACGACTATAAAAATCAACTAGTATATAATGAAGTGCGGGCGTGTGCAGGACATGAAGAGTCGGCTGGAGGCGTGTGCCCAGGCGTTCGGCGAGGAGGCGGGCGCGCCGCCGTCGCAGCTGTTCGGCGCGCTCGACGCCTTCCTCGCGCAGCTGCACGACGCGCGCAACGACTGCGACGCGGCGCGGCGCCGACGCGACGACGAGCAGCGACGCACGCGGCACGAGCAGGAGGTACCACATCACCACGCAGGGGGGGGGGTCAGCCAACTGGGTCAAGGGACATTGATGTCCTGACTGCAGTTTTGGTCGAATCAACGGCATTTTTGAATTGCCATCGTTGTATAGGCTGGTTGTCAGCCAAAACTGTGTCAAGGGCCATTGATGGGATCTTGGGGAGATATTCGGCCAATATTGTGTCAAGAGCTATTCAAAGAATATTCATAGTTTATTCCGTTTTTCGTTTTTAAAAGTTTTACAATAATTATGTACCTACATTCGGTCCCGGCTGCAGTTCTGGGTTTTTTTCTGTGGAATTGACGGCATTTTTGAGTTGCCATCGTTGTGTAGTCATTTGTTTCACGGCAGTGCCGCTACTCACGGAGAGGGCCCCAGCATAAGTTTTGTTTTCAGGAAGGCTTACTACGTTACTCCATTTGGTCAGTTCGAGTCCGATATGACCACCCTCGCTGGCTTCTACTATGGGGTATCTGTAGGGATTGCCGCACGGAAAAAATCTCACTTTTTATGCATAAGTCGTCAGATTGACTGCACCACGCCTGATGGTAAGCAGTGGCGCAGTCCAGAAAAGGGTGGCCGCCGTTACAGGTGCCGTCCCTGCAACGGCGGTCCCCACCCTGACGGTCTCGACAGTCACTCATCAATGACTTAGACAGACAGAGTCATTGCGTCCCATATAGCAACTACGTTTATTGACTGTGTGTGTCAACAGCGGTAAATTTCCTGATTTAATTAAACGTAGCAAAGGCATACCTAAAATAAAAACTCGACTAGAACATGTGAGGACAGTGTCATGCAAGAAAATGTTTCAGCAAAATATTTTTATTCGTTTGCATACTGTTATTCAAATATATTTTTGTTTACAGCTGAAAAAACGAACAATGGAAAGGAAACAAGCGTCCAGCTTACTTAGTTCAGTGGGGAAATCTCTGGGCAAAGCCAATGGGGACTGCAACGGTCATTCGGACAGCTCCCGCGACGGCACGTTGACCAACGGCCAGAAAGGTGAGTTCGACGACCTCATCTCGGCGCTACGAACGGGAGATGTCTTCGGAGACGACGTAGCTAAGTTCAAGAGGTCTCGAAAAGCCTCCAAAGTCACCCATAAAGGAAGAGATTCCCCACCGAGAGGAGTTTGCAGAGAAGACTCAAGAGAACGACAGAAGAATTGAACGGGAATTTAGATAGCGAAGGTTATGTTTGTAGCGTCCAGCGACTTAAGTAGTTGTCGATAAGTGTACTGCTATATTAAGCAGAAAGAAACTGTATTGCGGTGGTTTATGGTCGATTTTCCTTCAACCAGTTTGGTTTCTTGGCTTTAGACTTAGCTTATCTAATTATCTTAAAGCTGGACTCGATATTAGCATAAATAACGTGATATTTACCGAATAAGGGACTTATTGGTCCAGAACGGAGTCACAAATATGAGATTATAAGATAAAGTGACGTGTCATAGACCCTTTAGGTAGACAACGAAGCGACCGCTGCCATTTTTTGGATTAATTTTTTAAATTATCACGAACTTGGTGCCTAATTTTTGACGTTTTAAAACCGTGGTTTGGTGACGAATGATCTAGAAATTGCAACGAGAACGGATTTAGACAAGATTTTCGGTAGAACAGCAATGGATACCAAAAAAAGTGATTAAAATTTAGTACCTTTAGGCAAGAGACAGTGATCGGCGCTTGCGCATCCAATTCTAAAAAAAGTCAACTTTTCATTTTGAATACATACTACATTTACTGTATTTCAAAAGCGGGTGAAGTAATTACCTATCACTGTATAGATATAATATGAAAAACAATCTCCATAATTGAATAGTTTAATGTCGATAACTGTTTCTTGTGAATAATATTAATTGTATAATATTATCTTGATAACACCAGTGAATAACGTGTTAGTGTATAATAAAATAACCTAATGAAACGATTTTATGGCCAAATAAAAACCATTTTGGGCCAATTTTCAAAAGGCCTAAAAATTATCAAGCCTGAAAAATGACCTCATATTGACTCTAAGGTCTTTCTGTCCATGCTACGGTCACACGGAGTCTTTTCGATGAAGCTTTTGGTGGTTAACGACTGATATAGTCAAGACTGCGTGTTATTCCATAATCGAGTTCTTTTAGATTTATCTATAAGCAATGTGTGATTTGAGTAACCATAGGGTTAATATATATTGAGTTTTATACTGAAGTTTTACTACACAAGCCGAAATAACCAACAGTTCAATGTAACTAATCGATTAAGAAGTCGATTGTTTAGTTGATTAATCGATTCCTAGTTAAACGATTATATTGATGTTACCTTTTAGCTCTTCCTAATCGATGTTGTGATGGCTGACAGAGTGATTGTGGATGATTTTAACATATCTCAAATGTACCTATAGATAAATAATCTGATACAAAAAGGGATTTGTTATACTGGCAATAAACGTTGGTTCAATAAGCACTATATATAGCAACATTAATGTGCAAATATGGCGAAGAGTGTACAATCAACTTTCATTATTCAATCACTCAAAATACGTTCAATTTAAAACTGAATGTATTTCAAAAAACAAAGATATCAAAAAGATACTATAACAATTTACAATTATAAATTGTACAAATGGCCAAAGATATAAATATACATGGTGGTCATAATTTTGGTCCTTCGAGCCCATCATTATTTTCTGTGTTAAATTGTAAATAAACGATAAATGACTAGACTATCCAGCCTAAAATTTCGAATCATTGGGCTACCCCCAGGCTGGAATTCCGAATCATTGGGCAACCGCATTTTTTTTGCCCCAATGAATCGGAATTCCATTCCGATTCATTGGGGCAAAAAAAAATGGCCACCACAACACAACTCCTGGGTCCTTAATCAGTAACATTTTGGTCCTTCGAGCCTCGTAATTGAGTCGTTTTCTTGTTGAACCAACGGGAATCACCAGCCGTAGTATGGGAATTGACGTAATCACTATCGTAGTTTTATGTAATGTTGACGTATACCTACGAGTAGGAATTGATATAATATCTAGACTACGACCATTTTGGAGTTTTGTATCAATAAATAATAGAAAATTTTGGATAAACTTTACATTTTATATAATCATTTTTTAATTTATTACCCAAATTAATAATTTGTCTGTAAATATTAATTTTAATTTTGCCAAAATTTGTTACCTACCGTCTGTTTAATGGAGTATATAATTTATTAAAAAAAATTCGTACGTAAACGTTTGTCACTTGTAAATTTTATTGTTTTGTTCAGTATTGCTTAAGCTCATAGTATATTAATATAATGATTATATATTAGACATTATTTAAATTAAACCCTTGAACAATCATATCTGCTTTTTTATTCTTTTTACTTTACTCTGTATTTATCCCTCAATTTGACAGTTGGTGAAGTGAAAAAAGCAAGGGTCGTCATTTTGATCGACAATATTGATACATTAATATCACCTCAAATTCATATTGAATTGAGTCCTTATGGTATTTAGTTGCATGGCGTGAATAGAGATCAAGGACACCCATTGATCGGGTGGGTGAATAGAGACCAAAGGGTGAATATAGACCAAAGGGTGTATAGAGACCAAAGGGTAAATAGAGACCAATGGGTGAATAGAGACTAAAGAGTGAATAGAGACCAAAGGGTGAACAAAGACCAAAGGGTTAACACATATCAAAGGGTGAATTAAGACCAAAGTTTGAATAGAAATCAAGGGATGAATAGAAAGGTTCGGGTTTATGGCAGAAAAATAATGGAATAGGTATTATTACATTGAAATAATCTGTGCACCATATAACACGCGAAAATAACTGCAAAATTATTGAAACAGCTTTATTCACCTCTTAATACCTAATCCACCCTCTTTCACCCGATAATAAAACCGCATTAGAATATAATGTAACAATATTAACAATAAGTTAATATTAGCAAAATTCAGAACAAAACAAAACTATTTCCAACATTTAACTGCCATATCTAATGACGTCACCCAACCTTCCACATCATTTCAGTCGTAAAACAAATAATTTATGATGAAAGTAACACCAATATAATGACAGTATTACTATTTGTAACAATCTTTAGGTAAATAAGGAAAAAAATTATATTTTTTTCCCGTGCGGATCGGCAAAGTTATATTTTTGTATTTCCATGGAAATACTGGGATACACCCATATTAGTGCTACGAGTATAACAGTGATTGGGTAGAGTTATCAAAAAACAAAGTCAAAAATAATTGTATCATCATTCATTGAGACGGATAGTTAGTACCTGTGATTGTCGGACGATGGCTTCAATTATCGCCTCAAGATGGTTATAAAGGAGAATTTATAACCATCTTATAGACGTGGCTTAGCAGTTAGAGTATTCCCCCTTGTAATGGAAATATTACGGGTTCAAGTTCCGTCGGAAAACTCTCTTTTTATATATTGACCATCACCCTAGTCACTTATGGGATCACAAGCCTTCAGAGAGACAAGAGTTCAGGATTCACTTACTCTACCTCCATTTATTTAAAGTCATTCGGCTTTTATGGGATCGACTACCTTCTAATATCTCCACCTAGTTCGTATTACGTAATGAATGCTTCAGACGACGTGGCTTCGTGGCTTCGGTCAGAGCCTTCCCTCTGTAAGGGAAAGATCGCGGGTTCGAATCCTGTCGAAGTATTCACTTTTTTTTATTCAGGGCACATCAATTTGACTTCACCCTACTTGATGATAAGCTGAATGCAAAGTCTCAGGGAAGAGAGTCAGCTTGACGGGCTCATCAGATTCTTTTTCACGCCCCGCTTAAAGGACACGGGACTGTAGGAAGAAGCAAACACGTGCGCTGGTAAGGAATTCAAAGACTGCGACAAAACAGAGACTCACCGAACCGCTTGGTTCTTGATGGCATATTCTGCACCGTATGCGGGTGACATCTAAGCCCTACATGTTGTCCTGTGTAGGAAAGGAGAGGGTGGGATTAATTGGAAGAGCCCATCAGAGCATTCATATTTTCAGATCTAAATTGGATATACTACTTGATTTAGAAAATGTACAATAAACACCTATTGCGAAGACGCGCGTTGCTGCAACCCGTGGCGAATCAAAATCCGGTTATTGTATACAATACTTTCTTATATATAGGTAGATTGGGTATGTTATTTCTTCATTGTAAAATCAAATTACAAGGTATATTCATATATACCCATACAACTCTGAATGTTAGATATCCCTCCATTACACATAAGAACCTAAATAAACTCTCTAATTTCTGTAATTATAACGAAGAAAAGACAACATCATTTCCAGTTTATAAACTGAAGGGTCAATGTTTGGTTAAACCTTCTAAAACATTATTTAAATAAAACAATTATTATAATTAAGAATCTTGTACATTTTGGGTAAGTAATGGCATAATAAAATGTTTACCTTTTACGATGCGTATAATAACATCGGAGTTAAATTTGATTATTTAAAGTTTTAGTAGGTATCTACCGTAACAGAAATTGTGTTGATAAAACAAACAGTTAACGGTTTACGAGAGGTTAAATTATTATAATGGTTCAACCTAAATGGTTATAACAGCTCTATAAATTAATATATTATTGTAAAAGTAAATATTTCTACACCTATCATAGTAGAATATGTATTACCAATGTAATAACATAAAGACGATGTACCATATTCTTAGAAATAAATTCATTCATTCATTCATTATCAAGGTCATAATTTGATCCGTGAACGAACACCTCGTCTCAGCTGTCCATTACCCATACCACTAGGCTACCGCGGTTATATAAAATATGAACGAATAAATACTATATTTTCTGCCCGTGGTAGTCTGTATTTACTTTTTTTAGCAAGCAATGTAGCCTTCCTTACTTAGTATGAACTGTAAGCACAATTATGAACAAATACCAAAGAATCTTTACAAATTCAATCAGTTGCAAAGCAATACATATGTGTGGAAAAGTGACATCCATCTTCACAAACAATTACTCATCCCTATAGGTGGATTAGATGTAGGTAGATTGAGGATTATGAGTGTAAAATATTGGTAGAATAAACAAATAAACAAAAAGGTGCATGCAATTATCCATCATTAACGGCGAGGTTCTTCAAAGCTGCACCATTAAATCCACAGGATCCCATAACGGGTGGATTACGCGGGTGTTTTTATTAGTTCTATTATTTTGTGAATCTGTGCTATCAATTTTATCATGCTATCATTTAATATCCTCATCGCAATCATTCTTTCCGTATTTTGAATGTTATCCTTCTGTGTACCTACTTGTAACATAACATAAACTCACGCCTATATCCCCGAAGGGGTAGGCAGAGATGCTAGCACGCACATTTCACCAGATCATGTTTAGGTCCCCAATGTAATAGGTAGGGAGCCTATTGCCATTAACCGGACACTTATAAATCTGCGATAAATATTTTGTACAATTCCGTGTGCTTTAAGAGTATTAAAAGCTTTATCTTAAGGTTAGAGGTAGCCATTGTATCATTGTTCTCATTGTTTAAAATGTTCAGCTAACCATCAGACGGACAAGTCATAAAAACGCCCGGGTCCTTAAGCCGTCGTCGTGAAAAAATATCTGATGGAGCTGCCAAGCTGAAGACCGTTGTTGTGATAATCATTAGTGTCTGTAATGGTAATCCTACAGGATACCGCGGTTAATAATAACCTTGTGTTGTGTTTCCGGCGGTGAGTACCCTAGCCAGAACTCACTGAAGAGGTTTTGTGTTGTGAGAAGACCGAAAAACTTTCTTTTATTTTCTGCACTGACAGCACAGAAACTCTATTAACCTTCACCCTGTCCTTTACATTGCATTGGGGAGCACGAGTGTGACTCCCGTGGTGTTGCAGACTTCCATAGGCCACGGTTTTCAGTTTCCATCAGGTGGGCCATGTGCTTGTCTGCCACCAAAACCAGTTACCCGTGACATTGCTATCAGCTTACTATAAGGCGAGATGAAGTCCTAATGTCGTGTAATAAAAGTACTGATGGATGGACAAGACAGCTACCGATAATTAGCTACAGCTCAGGACAGGGTTTAATCAACAAGAATCCTTTCATCATGCAATATTTGTTCGGAAACCAAATAGGGAGATAGTACTTACGAGAGATTTGTTCACCTTAAACCCTATCGTAAGTAAACTGAAGTCACTTTTTTCTAGGACAATCTACACAACGCCACCTAGATCCATGGTAAGCATAGCTTAATTAGCTTGTGTTATGGGTTCTAGAATGCGGATAAACATGTTCTAGAATGGGTTCTAGTATGCCTACATAACTAAAAGCTACGATTTTCGTTCACATGTCATACAGGCCCCAATTTTCGGATATATCTTGGTAGTTGCATAAATTATTAACTGTTAAAATTTCTCACCGGCTATGTATCAAAAGAGCGCGTATACCGAGACACAAGATAATATAATAATTCACAAAGTAAAATAAATTCATTATTATTTTTATCTATGGTATGAGAGCGGGGACGTTTGGGCAATAGACTAGCGTGAGTTCAAGATAATGTCATGTTTACGTAATAGTTAGGGGAAACTGGGGACACTTGATCCCTATGGGAGACAAGGTATACCAATATTTTTTAAATTACTAAGTGTATTAGAGTATTTTTTAGTGTGGCAACACTAAGTAAACATTATTACCCTTAGTGTTACCACATTAAAAATAGTCTAATACGCTTAGTAATTCCAAAAATATTGGTGTACCTTGTCTCCCATAGGGATCAAGTGTCCCCAGTTTCCCTTATATCAATCAGGTTTAGTACACGACATATACTGCTTCGTAAATATGGGTATTAGTAAAATAAGTACTTACCGCTTTTTTCTACCATTTTTATATCATAACATAAACTCACGCGTTTATCCCCGAAGGGATAGACAGAGGTGCTAGCACCCACATTTCGCCAGTTTATGTTTAAGTCCCAATGTAATAGGTGGCGAGCCTATTGCTATTAACCGGGCACTTACAAACCTGCGATAAACACACACATAACTTCGAAAAGCATCGAAAAGTCATTGGTGTGTGCCATGGTAAAACCTGGGATCGAAACCGAGACCTCGTCTCAGCAGTTCATTACCCATACCACTAGGCTACCGCGGTTACTTTTAATATTACTTGAAATAGGCTCCTGGCAAGTTATCACAGTAAACCATAGGTCCTGGTTGTCATACAAACATCTATGGCAGTCGTTATGAGTAACCGGGGCCTTTTAAGTCCACCATCTTAGATTTTTTAAGGCTCCGACTACTTGTACTACACTTTTGTACTACTTGCAGACAACTGCAGTACTTCTATATCGACATAAGTTTGGGAAGGTCAGATGGCAGTCACTTCACCCGTGATTCAGCTGCAACGCAGTTATGAGGACTGCGGACTCCGAGGTGGCAGTTTCGAATGCGACCGGGGCTAACGCACGGATAATGATGATGACACCTCTACTTATTCCTTCGGGGATTTACAGGCGCGGGTATTATCATTACATAGTATAAAATAAAGTCGCTCTCTGTCCCTATGTGTTTAAATCTTTAAAACTGCGCAACGTATTTTGATGCGGTTTTTTTTAAAGTAATTGAAGAGGAAGGTTTATATATTTATATAGGTTATATATGTACATGTATATCATGCTACAAGCGGTGCAGAGCAGAAGTGAAAAAAATGTTGTGAAAACGGGGTGACGCAGACGAAGTTGCGTGGGTCAGCTAGTATAGGTATATAGAAAGTAAGTATAGGTATATAGAAATTCAGAAGCGAATGAAAATGGAAGTAAACAAATTAGAGTATCATATTTGACCACGGCTTTCAAGATAATAAATCGTTTGTTTAATTGAATATCAGATTCTTGTAATATTTCGGTTAATTGCTGACTTTATGGTTATTAATTAAGTTCCGCTATGTTCATTATTACTTTTGATTTACGATTTGAATTAGGTTTTCATGACATATAAGGCTGTAGTAGTTACTGTTCTACTACCTACTGTAGGCGTATGTCACAATTAGAACTCATTTATTGAAATTTTACCCTTCCGGGAGTAGGCTGTTCACACGTACACAACGCTATGTAGACCTATTGGATAACTTAACTATTAAAATTTAAC
The DNA here is from genome assembly GCA_963691645.1 of Pelosia muscerda. Taxonomy (NCBI): domain Eukaryota; kingdom Metazoa; phylum Arthropoda; class Insecta; order Lepidoptera; family Erebidae; genus Pelosia; species Pelosia muscerda. The sequence continues at coordinate 14,015,195 of OY829109.1, read as the reverse complement.
ACTTAATGTAAGATAAGTGCGTATATCTCTATTCTATTCTTTCAACTGCTTGTTAGAGGACGCAGGTTCGATTTCGCAAACTGCATTTTATAAAACATAATAAGTTTATCCGTTATAAGGACCGATATTATGTTCATGAGCGGACTTTGCTTAATAGAATCTAACGAGCACTGTCTATTTTCCTCGCTTCGTAATAAAATACTTCCCAAGAAAGTTCTCTCACGATCTACAACAAAACATTGATAAGGTAAAATACTTGACAAGTACCTACTTAACAAAGTCTTTGAGTAAATGAAAAGCCTCTTACGTAATAATAGAAGTCTCTTGCAAACTGTCAACAGTTTAACAGTTGGGTCCTTGTGTATTTATAAAATATAAGTCTTAAAGCCGATTAAGATATAAACAGAATCATATGTTGTTTATTCAGTTGTCGATAGATAGCTCCCACCATCGCCTCAAAATGATTATATAGTAGAATTTGGAATACTAAAATTGTGACTATGCTAAAATAAAATTATGTAGCCTAGTAATTATAGGAGAATAATTAGAGGAATAGAATAAAGGTAGGACACGACGGTATATCCATCCCAATCGAGCAAACCGACTGGGGAAGTACCTCCACCCTACAGAATATAGCCGTTTAATAACCTAGTGTTGTGTTTTCGGTGGTGAGTAGGGTAGCCAGAGCTCACTAGAGAAGTTTTGTGTTGTCCGTGGGAAAACCAAAGGCTTATCCTACATCTTTTGCGCTGACGACACAGAATGTCTCTGTTCTTACAGGGATTGGGGCACGAGTGTTATTCCTCTGGTGTTACACTCGCCCATAGGCCACGGTAACCACTTACCATCAGGTGGGCCGCGTGCTTGTCTGCGACCTAAGTTGTATGAAAAAAAAATTGGTAGATGCATCGGGGAGTTTATATTAGACTCGAACCGACTAAACCTCATGTTGTATTTGGGTTTTCGGTAACCGGAGGCAAGCCTCTGTGGCGTGACGGTAGTGAACGCTACACAGAGGTAGCAGTTTCGATCCCTGTTCAGTGAAAATATTTGTATGCATGAATATGGCTGTTTGCAGTGGTCTAGATGTGCCTTAGCGAGCATGTTAAGCCGTCGATCCCGGTTGCCATATGAACATCTATGGCAGTCGTTACGGGTAGTTGGAGCCCTCAAAAGTCCGACTAACCGAACTACAGAACTTCAATATCGCCAATTTGGTTGTGGAGGTCCGATGGCATTCGCTTCATGGAAAATAGAGATTCAATATAGATATTCAATAATAGAAGTTCAGCCGCATCTTGGTTAGAATAGAAAGCCGATCCCAACTGAGTAGAGAATAGGCTAAGAGAATGATGAGGCGAGATAGTAACTACTTAAGATATCCTATAGATCATGCAGGGCTGCTATGGAGTGCAATTAATGTCTCCATGAGTTTGTGTTTCCGGTAAACTAAAGCCTACAAAACCTTTAATTCAAGAGTAGTAGAATACCTACTTCTTTTTCTTTACGTACTTATATTTGCTTACAATTTGATTAGGTACTGTTCTGTAACTAGAAGTGAATACTTTAAATTGACTTTTATATGCTTATAGTACCGCGGTAGCTTAGTGGTATGGGTAATGGATTGCTGAGACGCGGTCTCGGGTTCGATTCCAGGTTTTACCACACCAAATGACTTTTCGATTTCGATGCTTTTCGAAGTTATGTGTGTATTTATCGCAGGTTTATAAGTGCCCGGTTAACGGCAATAAGCTCGCCACCTATTACATTGGGACCTAAACATAAACTGGCAAAATGTGGGTGCTAGCACCTCTGCCTACCGGATATAAGCCTGAGTTTATGTTATGCTTATTTTATCATTTATTCGATGCATTAACTGTAAGTTTTCCAAGTGGAAATAAATAAATAAATACAAATATCACATTGATACTTCCTATCATACAAACATTTCTAAACTAGGCATAACATTATTATTTTCCATAGAATGTTTCGTAACCACCGTGATACAATCTCGCTGGCGGAACAAAATACGCCATTCAATGTTGATACATATCTCATAGAGTGTAGTTAGACTATATAGTGTATGAACATAAGGAGAATTTAAATTTAGATAGGAAAAAGTAAATGTTCCGACGGGATTCGAACCGATTTGGGGCGATGGTGGGAGCTATCTACCGACATTTATACGAACTATCGGTTACAATGAATGACGCCCTGAGATGGTTATATAACACAACTTCAAATGATTCAGACGAGACTTCGTGGCTTAGCGGTCAGAGCGTTCCCCTGTAAGGCAAATATCGCGGATTCTAATCCGGTCGGCCGCATTCACTTTTTCCTATCTAAATTTGATTTGAACAGTCAGAATACTAAACTCGCTTTTTAATTTTTTCTGTACATTAGCATCACCTTGCGGATAGGCACCCTTAACGATTTATACATAGTGATTAAATAACCAACTAATTAAATGTTTTATGATGTTTTGATGACAATAATTTTGAGATGTGTGATTAACTTGGACAACAAAAAAATTACCTATTACGTACATTTAGTAGTCAAGTTTGATTCGATTGCGCTTGTGAATATATTTTTTTTTTCAAAATAATTTGTTTGCTGGGTCTGACATGATTAGTTGTGAGTATACAATAGAATATTTTATTTTATATTTTATTGTGATATTATGTTTTGTAGGATATCACTTAGGTGGCAGACAAGCACACGGTCCACCTAACGGAAAGTGCTGACTGTAGTCTATGAACGTTTGCAACACCAGGGCGGGCGTGACACTCGTTGTTAAAATTGAATTTAAAATGATCCTGCTACCCTATTTAAAGATAAAAATGTTTTATGTTTCATACATTATTGATAACACACTTGTACTTCTCCACTTATTTTGTATTGAGGCGCATTATTGAGGTACAATAATAAATATCGTGAAGAAATACAAGAGTGTTAATTTTTTTTTTCTACCACTTAGGCAAGCGGTCACCGTGGCCTATGGACGTTTGCAACACCAGAGGCGTCACACAGTGCTGCCTACCATGTCAATAATGTATAACAATAAGTTCCACCAAGTGCCATCAATCAACAGTATAAAATAATTTTATGTTTCAGTACAGTACATAGAGATAGGCTACGTGTACACTTTCGTCTTAGTGGTTGGGTGGTTGTATGCTGCGAGTATCCCCCGCATCATTCCCGGGAAATTCTCGATAAGCTCGGTATACGATGCGACTATGTCCATAATACATCCCGTGGTGGCTGCTGGCTCCAATAAATGTAAGTATCTTCTAACAGTCATGTCTTCATTTTCACCATCGAGTCCGGGTTCCGCATTTTCAGTCTAAATGCGGTTTTGACTGAATTTCGATATTTTTCACCTCCTGCCATCTGACCTCTGCCAATTAGTGATATCGAAGCATTGCAATTAGACCAGTTATTGAACTTTTTAGGGTTAAAACTACCTGTCACGGCGGGGGCGCGCAAAGTACGCCTCCCCATACCCGGGGGATAGACGGGGACACCGGGGTGCGAGGGATATGCTGGCTACTATATCACATCCGGGAACTAAAGACACAAAGACGGTGTGCGTTTTAGTCGGTTCGAGTCCGACACAACCTAACCAACCGGCTTCAAATTGTCCATGAACTTTTGGAATCCACCATACAACACACATACAAGATTAATCAGTGTGGAAATAGAAACTAGGTAGACGTAAGTTGTATACCTAGTGTCTTACAAAAGGAAAATTGAATACAAAGTAGGTACATAATTCGTGAGTGTTTTCTTTGTATATAGAAGTGTTTTCTTTCGTTGCCTTTTAGGTAACAAAAGTTCATCTTTCGCTGAGCCTTTTCCCAAATTGGTTGGGGTCGACTTTCTAGTCTAACTAAGATGCGGCTGAGCTTCAAGATTTTCCGTGAAGCGACTTTGACTGTGACTTCTAGAATTAAATTGACGACATCGAAATTCTGTAGTTACTTAGATTGGTTGGACTTTTTAGGGCTCCAAATGTCTGGTATAGGTGTGTATATTACAAGAGCTCTGCCGAGCCGAAAAATAATTGTAAAATTTAAATAAATTCATCCGCACAATAGCATGAACCGAAGCTAACTGAATGACTTCCCAACTAGTTTCAATGTGTGGACGCCATCGCAAAGTCTTGGCCAATATTTTTGCCAACACATTTTCCACTATGTTAGATAACGTGTAGAGAAAGTTTAATGTCATTCAAGCATTCTTAAATCAAAAATTTTAAAGTGAAAAACACTAACAATTTAATTTTCATGTATAGATGCCGTGTTATAAGAAGTCTAAATAGGTTACTTCAGCACATCGCAACGCACACAAGCAAAATATTGACAATCAAGTTCATGAAAAAATACAATAGATACTTCGGTAGACATACAGTATCCATTGCTGTCGATCAATACGTCATCGTAGTATTGGAGGCGAGAATGCTAAACTTGAAGTTACGCGAAAGTGGCGAAAACCTATTAGAATTGCTAAAATACACAATATATGTAGAATAATAGTCCTTAAATTTTGTCAATTTGAGCTGCAGGGGAAGCGTTTACATGACATTATAGTAATAATGAAACAAAATCATTTTGTGTTCAACAAATATCATATATTTTGTTACTTTGGCGTTATTTAATTTTTCTCAGTTATTGCAAGTTATTTCAGACATCGTTTTTTTGCAGTTACTTTCCCACGCCCTCTGATTACTCTCGAATCGTAAAATAAAAAACTTTGATATTTGATAATTAGTAACAAATCCACTTATCTCAACCTGACGCGTACGTGTACAAGTTTTTTAATTTTGTACACGCCTCTATATTAAGGGTGTTACCGGTTGAAGGTACTTATCAATATTTAAGTATTCTCCCGTCTAATTATTTACCGGGCTCTAGTAACTTCAAAAATCCCTTCTCGGCTCCCCATCTATGAGTGTCACGGCCCATAAACGTTCGTTTGTTCCTGTAGCATTTCATGTTACGCGTCGCATCACTCCACAATTTACGCGCATCGCCGAACATTACTGGTCCAATACATTACTGAAAACTTTGTTTCGCAAGTCTAACGTGAACAATACCGGACCCAAATACTTCATGTGCAATTGAATATCTGATAAAGAATGCATTCATTTAGTTTCCATGTATATTGATGTCAGTTGATTACCCTACCAATATTATGAATAGGCCAGCGATGAGCGAAGGCGACTCGGGCGTCCGAGGTCGCAGAATGACCTCGATCCTCCATGAGCGGGAGCCTGGGGGTGACGGGTGGCCGCCTGTCCCCTGGCAGAAGCAGGCCGCAAAAATGCGCCTCCCCACATTCGGAGATTAGACTGGGACACCGTGGTCCCTACACCTGAAGGCTGTTATCTCGAAAGAGATGGCCGGGGTCTGCCGGGATGCGAGGGATATGTTGATTACTATCTCACCTCTGGCAACTAAGGACCCAAAGACTGCGTGCGTTTTAGTCGGTTCGAGAGTCCAACATAACGTCCCCAACCGGTTCTGGTGGGATTCTTCGCACTATAAAAATATTATGATAAATAGGAAAGTTTGTGAAAATGTTTAAGTAATATTTCTTATTTAATCACGCTCGCATGAGTCGTGGGCATGATTTAGTTATAAAATGATACCTATAAAAATAAGCACAAGATTTATGTCACCACGGTAATGGAGGTCGAAGTGAGATTTTCTTTTTTTCTCCCCTGACTTTGTGCTTTCCTAACTTCCACTTTTGGAAATTGCCACCGGTCACAGCCAGTCTTATCTTGTCAGCTTATCTTCACGGAAACTGTGTTAGCTTATTCACTGTCTAAGTGGTTAAAATTAAAATAATGAAATAAGCGGTATATTCATTCTAAAGCAGAGTATTATGTAGTGCAGTAGGATATTTTAATAAGTAATAAAATATATATAATATGTATGAGGGCATGAGAGACGTCTATGTCCAGTAGTACACTACCGCGGGCTGATGTTAAATTTGTATTACTATACAGGGTATAAGCAGAACATTCCCAATTTTTTTTCATATACCGTTTAACTTACGTTATTCACTCTCCATGTTGTTAGTAAAGCTAAATGAAGTAGAGAACTCACAAGATGGCGCCACTTGGTTTTTCTTGCAGTGTCGTTTTTTATGAAATATTCGTGTTTATATGTCTTTATAGGTATATATTTATTATAAGTAAGATTGTCACTATGACATTAATTAATTAATAAAATGTCATACAAAAGTCATAACGAAACCAAAATTGCACAGTTAAATTAAATATTACGTCTAATTAACTAAGCCGTCCCTCAACGTACCAGGTGCCGAATAGCAATGGCTAACCCTTGCACCAGGTATGAGGGGAAGCGAGAGTCATTTATGTATATTATTTATACTGTTGATTCCCCATATTGTAGTCGGTTGAAAAAAACCACGGCAGGGAGTTCATTCCACAGCTCGAGCGTGCGCGGGATGAAACTCCTTTTATACCACACAGTGCGAACCGTTTCCGGTCGTAGTGTGTGATGAACTCCCTCTCTATGGCGAGCCGTGCGATGATAGAAAGTAGGTGTGGGCATCATGTCAAACAATTCTTCTGAACACAAGCCATTATACAGGCGGTAGAACACACACTGTGGCGAAGTCGCTCCTGATGTTCAGAGGTTTCACACCGTCTGAGAGTATGGGATTGTCGACGATCCTCAGCGCCTATTAGGTTTTAAGGTTTACACTGATAGGTATCTTACTGTCAGTGTAAACTGTTAATAAATACAGTGGAGAAGCAAGTGTTTTATAAATTATGTATATACGCTTATATTAAGTACTATAATGAATTTTATTTTGCGGTCGCCCGGTTGCCGTACAAACACCTATGGCAGTCGTTGGAGCCCTCAAAAGTCCAACCAGTCTAACTTGGAACTTCGATATCGCCATTGGTCATTGGACCATTGATTGTGGAGGTCAGGTGGCAGTCGCTTCACGGAAAATATCGAAGTTCAGCCGCATCACAGTTAGACTGGAAAGCCGACCTCAACTGAATTGGGAAAAAGGTTTAGAGAATGATGATTGAATTTTATTTTTGTTTACTTACATTTTAGGTGAAGCCTTCAAAAGCTTTTTCGGCCTAACATACGACCAAATGAAGGAAAAGAACAAGACAAATATCCACGAAACTTTAAATATAGACCTTATTACTGCAAGCGGAAATGTTAAATTCAATTTGACATCTTCAAAACGTATCCAGCGAATGATAGCTCATGCTCAGACTATCGTGATACTAATTCATGGATTCCTGGAGAGTTCAGAAGGATGGATGGTACATGCATTAGCTCCTGAGTTGTTAAAACGATCTGAAATGAAGGTGTTTGCATTGGATGGAAGAAAGATTATAAATTTGGAATATTTTCGATCCTCAACTTATGCCAGATTTATGGGAGATCTATTGGGAACATTTTTGGGAGACATCGTTAAAAGTAAGTTGAATATATAAGTGATACTCTCCAAGACGTTAACTGGTAGTATGTACTAGTGCGGCCAAGCACTTAATTAATTTCTGTGCGATTTACACCGCGTAGCAAGGAATCAAATAATTTATTTAGCTGCAACATTTTCGGTTACTAATTTATTTTCGGCATACCCATTTTTTTACACAGTGTTTGGTTCTGTTGTGAGGCGGTGGTTAACGCGATAACTACGGAGTGGATGCGGATTCATTCCCCGTTCAGTGCAAATACTTGTAGCATGAATATGGCTATTTGCAATGACCTGGTCGTGTCTCGTTAAGCTGTTAGAGTCATACGAACAATTAACTGTAGTTAGCATAAGGACAACCCGTATATTTGTTATAACCTATAATAAAAAATATCCTATATCATTAATTATTACATACCTAATTACCGTATATTGTAATCATTGACTCAAGAATCTTTACATTTTATGTATTCAGTTTCATTATTTCTTTATATTTATTATAATTCACTTCTTCCTAGACGGTCAAGATCCTTCAAGAATCCACATTGTGGGTCATAGTCTCGGCTGCCACATAGCTGGAATAGCTGGTAAAAAGGTGTACCAACTAACTGGGCGTTCTTTGGGGAGAATAACTGCATTGGATCCTGCGGGACCCTGCTTCAGCAACATCAGTGCTAATGGAAGACTGGATAGAACTGATGCGGAATATGTGGATGTTATACACAGTAATGCAGGGATGTTAGGCATTAAAGAACCAGTAGGTAAGTATACCATTCATTTTTTAGTAGTACATGTTTTGCCTTGTCTACATTTACGTCGTCAACATTTTGCCGTGACCGTGTCAGAAGTGCGTGTCCGTCACGTATTCAGCTGCGTGATAGTTGAGTTTAAATGAAACCATCGATCGACTGGTGGCCGTGTCAGTACAACTCTAGTTCTACAAGTTGTTACGTCCACACCCAATGTTTTGTCTTGATGTCACGCTTTCCGATCCGCTGTTCATGTCACAAATCTGGACGCGCCTTTTTTTAGTCAGCTGTACATGTTGGCCGAGTGTTGCCGAGCGATGGTTGATGCCAACATGTAGATAGCCAAATAGTCTTTGTCTTGTCATCTCTCGGTGTCACTCGTCTAGTTGGCTGAAGTAGTAACGGCTCAACGCATATAAAGTTCATTCGTACCTGTATCGACTTTTGGGCGTCAATCAAAAGCACTCGGCCAAGGTATGGGTAGCTTCTATTGTCTATATTGGTCGCTTTCATTGGCGTTAGATGAACTTGTTGCACTTGTGAACATTAGCACTTGTTCGTAATTGCTGACGTTCGCGTTGACCTGGACTAAAATGTATGGGTGACTTAAAAAGTTGACAAAAGTCCAACAGGATGTATTACCAACAATTGAACATAGTTGGGGTACTTTGAGGTAACTTACAATATAAACTATTTGACAGCTACCGAAACAGTTTGAAACAGTATGCAGAGCGAAAAATTGATAAATCCAACAGGCTGAAATCCGAATTTGAAAGCTCCTTGAGTTCAAGTAGCATGGTATTTAGCGAAGTAGGTAAAGTATATTCGAGCTTCCGTGCCAGGTCTCGAACCAGGTTATGCGGGCCTCGAAACGACCAAAACGCACGCCATCTTTGGGTCTTTAGTTGCCAGAGCTGAGGTAGTAGACAATATATCCCTCACACCCCGGCAGACCCGGGGCCCTCTCTCTCGCGATGACCCCCTTAGGGTGTAGTGACAGTTGGCTCCACCCGTCCCCCCCGCTCCACCCGTCACCCCCAGGCCTGCAGATCCTGCAGCACGTTTTGTGGTTAGCCCCTTGATAGTGCCATCGTCCAAATGCCCAACGTTAATTTAAGACCTCAGATCATTTATTAGGTCACCTGGCTAAACACCAGTGGAGCCCCCTGTTGACCTCCCACTGCTGAAAGAATGAAGCTATAGTAGACTAGATGGGGTGAGGCAACAATATGATTTATTTACAAATTTAGTATCCGTTTCAGCATAGATTAAATTTGTAACCATACAGGCTGTGGCATAGTAGTATTTGTTTAACGTGCGAAAAATTTTAAAGTGCCAGAGCCGGTTGGGGATGTTTAGTCGGACTCGAACCGACTAAAACACACTCCGTCTTTGGGTCCTTTATTTACCTGAGGTGAGATAGTGAGTAGATACCCGAGGTTTATGAAATTAATTATTTCTAAAATAAATTATTACCACACATCACCTGCCCGCTTCCTCCTGGCCTTTAAACACACTTTTATTAGTTTCTCTTTGCTTCGTTCCTAAAGGCTCATAAACTTCTTCAAAAGTTGAACTATAAAATAGAACAATATTATTTAGTACAAAGTAGTTCTCGTTAAAATAATTATAAATTTCAGTTTCAGCTTATACATAATACTGATAAGCTCTCATTGTAAACATAAGTCGATATAATTCAGTGTTTAATATTATATTTAAAGGGCCGTCAGTTACTGCATAATCTTCATCGAAAATTCGACGTAATCCGTGAGGCTTTGTTCTGAAGGAGGATTAGCGATCTTTAAATGCTCCAAATCCGTAAGCTAAGAACTGCAAGCTACTATGAAACGTATATTCGAAGTTGCTGACCGAAGTTTCGGGCACGGTGCACTTTAAACGTAGGTTGATGGGTCTAGATAGCGCTGTGTATTCTATTTTATTCTAGAAGATTTAATTTTGGAAACGGTTCAAAGTATGAATAGAGTTTTAAGAGTAGAGGTCCAAAAATCCATCCACACACAATCCATTTATCGAAGGGGCTGACTGAAGAAATGATTTCTGATAGGAATGTATGGAGGTGGCTGACATCTTGCTCCGACGACCCCAGGTAATTGGGACAAGGGCAGGCGAAGAGGGTCATCTTAAAAGAGATGTCCCCGGGTCAGCCGGGGCGCGAGAGATATGTCTTGTATAATCTCACCTCCGGCAATCAAGGACCCACGGACGGCGTGCATTTTAGTCGGTTCGAGTTCGACATAATCACCTCCACCCCTCCACCGGTTTTGGCGGAGGTGGTATCCATGGGGATTTTGCGCATGATAGAAAAAAATAATTGGGACAGCGGCAAGGAGATGACAATGGAGATGTAATATTGGAAATTAAATTTTCAGGTCACAAAGACTTCTATCCAAATGGAGGGTCTTCACAAACAGGTTGCTACATCTCATTCTGTGATCACAGCAGAGCTTGGGAATACTTTGCCGAAAGTATTGTTGCACCAAAAAGTTTTCCAGGTATTGCGTTTAAAACTTGTAACAAATTCATTATTTGTCGAACACTTAATAGACATAGTTTCGGTTTTATAGTTAGGTAAACTAGACGATCACAGCTATAAGCATCGAAAAGTCATTGGCGTGTGCCATGGTAAAACCTGGGATAGAACCCGAGACCCTTTTTTCACGTGGTGGAATGCATGGGCGGGGGGCGAGCTTTGTGTGGGACTCCTGATTTTTACCGGGGACCAGACTACCCACTAAAGGGTTCGAACCCCAGACCTCATCTCAGCAGTCCCATACCACTAGGCTACCGCGGTTTTACGGTTGGTACTATTTTTTATGTCATGTCGTTCCAGTGAATAGTCCGTTAAAGTTAACGTGGGTACCTATAGCTACGTTTAACGGTCACAGTACACATATGTACTCAGCAGCGAGTCGTAACCGTATTGACTCAAGCCATTTAATATTCTATGTATGGAAGTCCCTACTGCAAAGCACACTATTCGGAATCGTAAATTAAACGAGTCATCTAGGGACAAATTCGATTCGCGGTACGATGTGTAATGAAACCAGTTACGTAGTATGAAAAAAATCTTCAAGGAAACTCCTCATTTCCTTGACGGCCAAAATGGCGTGGTCAACCTGTTTTATTTCTTTCTCTCTCTTCGTCCATTCTTGCCATTATTCCGTAGGGAGTTGTAAACATGACGCAGCCTATAGGAACTGCTGAAGCGATTTGGTTACGTTAGATCAATGCCTGATGATGACCCGACGAAAGGCCATACAGTGACAATCCCTTTCCGAGTTGATAATGGTGCTATTTCAATTATGTAGACCGCTGAACTGTTTTTTTCTAATTTTGGGCTGGAGTTTCCAGCAAATCGAATCCATGGGTAACAGCCATCCTAATTTTTTATATTAACTTTTTTCAGCTCGAAAATGCGAGAACTGGACAATGTTTGGGCAAGGTGCTTGCTCGAAGAACGAGCTCTCATACATGGGTATTGACTCTCAAGCTGGTAGTCCAGGCCTTTACTTCCTGAGCACAAGGAACTCGGCACCATTTGCTTTGGGTTCTGCGGGCAGCGGATAATTTAGTAATAATAAATTTTCTTTCTTTTCCACTTTTTTTTTTAATGCGGTCTTTCTCGGAAGCCATTGTAAGCATATAACCCCAAGAAGAAACCCAGCACAGTCTCGTACTCAGCCCCAAAGAACATCATTGGTCTACTTTCCCACTGTTTGGGAGCCTGAGGGTGAAAAGTGTTTTAAGTTTTCCTTCTCTCGCAGTGATATCGTCTATGTATATTTATTTATTTATTTATTTATTCATAATTTGCGATTTCCGTTAGTAGCCTCTTACAACTCTCTTCGAATATGATGTTGTGGTGATGAGGTGGTTCTTACTCCACTACTACACAAAAAGTAACATTATAACTAAGAGCCACCATTATTGTTTTTAACATTATATTAATATAAAGAGACAGCCTCCGTGGTGTGGCGGTAGTGTACGCGACTGCTACGCACGGGGCGCGGGTTCGAGCCCCGCTAAGTACAAAAGTTGTATGCATGAATATAGCTGTTTGCCCTGGTCTGGTCGTACCTCGTAGAGCACGTTAAGCCGTCGGTCCCGGTTGCCATACAAACATCCATGGCAGTCGTTACGGGTAGTTGGAGCCCTCAAAAGTCCAACCAGTCTAACTTGTAACTTCAATATCGCCATTCGTCATTGGACCATTGATTGTGGAGGTCAGATGGCAGTCGCTTCACGTAAAATATCGAAGTTCAGCCGCATCACAGTTAGACTGGAAAGCCGACCCCAACTGAGTTGGGAAAAGGTTCACAGAATTAATTTATTTCGTATTTCAATCTTGAAATGAAAACATGAACCAGTAGACTTTAGAATAGTAATTTATTTCATTGGTAAACTTTTTACCTTAGTTCTGGCCAGAAAAACAGTTCAAATTTAAATTATTTTACTGAACTACGAAGTTCGTTGACAGTTCAAAAAAAATATTTCATGCCGTAGACGGTTCTCGCGATTTACATTTAAAATAACCAAAGATTAAAATAACACGTTACATTTTTTGAATAAAATGAATGTGAGAATCAAAAAACAAGTCGAGAGCCGCCATTTCATGTAAAACTTAATAAAATTCTAATGAAATAATGTTTTAGTATTAAACTTTCATATGAATTAATTAGGTTTAGAATAAACTTTTTTATTACTAAACAAACTATCTCAATTGAGACGAAAATGATGCCGAGTGGTCTGTACAGTTAATGAAATTATATATTAGTTTAAACTGTATCAATTAATCTTAGCAGTTAACTGCTGGACTGGACATAGGCCTCTTCCAAAGTGCCATCCTTTAATAAATAAACTAGCCTATGCGCGTGGCTCCGCCCGTGTGTCTGTCGGTTATCGCGACCTAAGCGCCATCTGTGCAACTTAAATTATTTATTACTAATCATAACTCTGGTTCTACTTAACAGATTGCCATCAAACAAACATAATATTTTAAGTTTGACCAAACCATTTCAAACAAAAAAACCACATCGAAATCCGTTCAGTGGTTTTTGCGTCCATCGCGGACAAACGAACTTTTTACAATTACTTATATAATAGTATAGTCTAGTTTATTTGATTAACATGTGTTTTCATAAAAAAATTACTCAAGATTGTTTTGTTAATCTTTATTTAAGTATCTAAAGAAATGAAGTATAATATGTACGATTTGTTTGATTTGTTACGATTGGTCAATGAATCATTGGTTGTGGATCTCAGATGGCAGTCGCTTGACGGAAAATATCGAAGTTCAGCCGCAACACAGTTAGACTGAAAAGCCGACTGAGCCGAGCCGACTGAGTTGGGAAAAGGCTAAGAGAATGATGATGAGTGCAGAAAAATATGTCACCTTTCATCCACAAAAAGTACTATAACTTATGGCTAGACATCGCAATAACATGTAAATAAAAAGTGAGCTATTAATAATTCAGGACCAACTAAGTAATTTTCTATTTGTATCGTGTATTGGAATGTTATTATTCGAAAGTCACGTCAAGATTTTAAAAAGGGTTGACAAATCAACATTCAATTTTTAATTGAAAAACGACCTATTTTTGTAATGAACTCGCTCTTAGCCTCTTAGCGCACCCCCAAGTATTTGAAAGGTTTCATGAAAAATATCACGTTATTTACAACTAGCATAAAGGTTGGGGTAAACTTTATTTAGCTAAGGGTGAACCAAAAATAGCCTCAATAAATCAAGGGTTGTATTTGTTTTTCGAAACTTTGTTGTAACATTTCCTTCTCCACTCGATGCGGAAAACTTAAAAAGATCAAACCAAAAAAGAAAAACAAAATGCCTGCCCTGGGCTTCACTACGGTAAATTTTTTCCAAAAGTATATCCGAAAAACTTAAAAGAAGTCTCCTACTAACTAGGTTAACTATACAAATTACAGGGCTTACAAAAACTGCCTTTGAATTTTAGATTTCATGTTTATAAGTCTACTGTTCAAAATGAAATGAAAAATTGCATTATTTTCTTCACTCTACACGATGCTATTTAATTTTGAACTTTAAAGCATACCAGTAAAGTCTAAAATGAATTCTAGGGTATATTTTGCAGACTCAGTAGTCTGATATTACTCAGTTAGTAGAGCCCATTAGGTATCCCTAATGGTAATTCAATGTAACTTGGAATCAAAGAATTTTCTATTGTTTAAGAAATTTATTAACGAAATTAAGTATCACTTAACAACGCATCTACTCATCTACACTATACAAACTACGTTATAATCAAGCTACAATAATCACACTAAGAATAATAAATAACTTCAAAAATGGCGAAAAATGCTCGAGTCCTTTTTAAAAGAAAATTAAATATTAACTTAATTCCTTTAAGATGAAACTTAGAAAGCACTAACGGGCAATAATCTTATCATATTATTTTCAACCCTGTGTATATGGAATTAGGTTGATATTCAATTAACACGTAAAAACTGCTCAAGCATTTTCCTGCTTGATTTGAATTGACTTTAAGAACAATGCATACTCGTATTAGAAATGACAGAATTGCTTTGAATTCTGTAACTTATTCAATGTATGGCCACAATCTATTACGGTTATAATACGCTCTTTCAAAAATAACTATGAGAATACTAATAAAATAAATACCAAATAGTATAAGGAGTGGTGCTGATATATGCAAGAACTTTGCTTGAACCAGTGGAGCTGAGACACACATTGGTCCTTCGTATTCTCTTATCAACCAACGCTTGAGGATACCTGCTTCCTGAGCTCGAAGAATACTGAAAAAAGTAACCTATGTGTACAGTTGGTGCGATGATAGAAAGTACCGTGACGGAGGTAGGACACGACGGTATCTCCCGTCCGAAATGAGCTGTCCAACTGGGGAAGTACCTCCGCCCTACAGAAGACCGCGGTCATAATAACCATCGTGTTGTGTTCCGCCGGTAAGTAGGGTAGCCAGAGCTCACTGTACCCCTCCTTCCCCTCCCCTTCCTAGCCTCCCCACCCCTTCCCAGCTCTCCCCCTTTCCCTTCAGGGTGGGCAGCGCGTGTGTGACACCCTTAGTGTTGCACACTTTCATAGGCCACGGTGGCCGCTTTCCATCAGGTGGGCCGTGTGCTTTTCTGCCACCTACGTAGTATAAAAAAAAACCATAAAACGGGGTGAATAGGGATCCAGTGGTGGATAGGGATATAAATGGTCAATTGAATATTTTAAATAATTTCTTTTACAATTTTTTAACTAAGCACATTACCAGATTTTTGATGAGGCTGTGATTACAATGAACTAGTTCAAAGTTTCGCTTGAAAGAAAATATGTAACTACAGAATTTTGATGACCATTTATATCCCTATCCACCCCTGGATCCCTATTTACTCCATCTTACACTACTGGCATATTATCTGATTCGTCTAAAAACACTGAGCAATTTACCTAAAAGCAAACTGTCCAATGACTAGTAGCTTGCTCTAGCTTACAGGAAACGTATGTTTAGTTTAGAAATCAGAATTACCAGCGATAAACAAAAAGCAGTAATAGCCTCCGAGGCATGGCGGTAGTGCAAGCGACTGCTACGCACGGGGTGCAGGTTCGATCAGTGCAAAAAGTTGTATGCATAAATATGGCTGTTTGCACTGGTCTGGTCGTGCCTCAGAGAACATGTTAAGCCGTCGGTCCCGGTTGCCATACAAACATCTGTGGCAGTCGTTATGGGTAGTTGGAGCCCTCAAAAGTCCAAACAGTTTAACTTGAAACTTCGATATCGCCATTGGTGATTGGACCATTTTGGTCAGATAGCAGTCGCTTCACGAAAAATTTCGAAGTTCAGCCGCATCACAGTTAGACTGGAAAATCGACCCCAACTGAGTTGGGAAAAGGTTCAGAGAGCGATGAAACTAAAGCAGTAAAATTTCTACTAAACACGTTTGGTTTAGTCTTAATTAAACTTAACGTGGGTAGTAAAACTGTTGTTGCAGTATGTTAAAGTTTTAACACTGCAGCGAACTTAGGAGATTAAGAACTCATTCACACGTGTTTCTACATTGACGATTAGTTGCAAAAGACAGTACATTTTGACGGATAGAGTTGTGTTTTATTCATAGATATTAATATTACTAGCGTAAATAGACCCACAGATCCTTCAGACTTGGAGTCTCTTTGAAGGATAAAATTCGCAATGGTGGTCATTCGACAAAGAACTAAAGTTACAGACATAGCTCGCAGAATAACCAAGCTGAAGTGGCAGTGGGCTGGTCACATCTGCCGAAGGACCCATTGACGAATCTATTTTTAAAAAATACAGAACGTGTTAAAAGACTTATCCGAGTTCTTGAGTGAAGACCGCGAGAAGGCAAATGAAAGGTAGGACTCCCTATCCAGATGGAGTGATGACCTGAAAAAGGTGGCTGGGATAGACTCGATGCGGAGGGCAGACGATAGGGAGCAGTGGCGTACATTGGGAGAGACCTAAGTTCAGCTGTGGACTGCGATAGACTGATTGATTGATTGAAACAGATCCACAAACTCCTTCATTACTGCGTAACCGCATTTAAAATGTGACTGGTGACTTTTAATGTAGAGAAATTGACGTCACTGCCAATTTTATTTTTTTGGCAAAGTTATCAACTTGGTTTATAAAAAAACGTTTCACAGTTCGTATACTGTCACTTTCTCACGCCTAGGTTTTGTGTAAAGATACGTATGTCACTAACACTCTTTGTTCCTCGAGGGATAACTTGATTGTTTTATCACGATTTGGCAAAATATCAAAATAGATTTTCACATTCGTTTCGTGAAATAAATGTACAGTGACAGGGGTACAGGTGGACATTCGGTCAAATCTATCACAAAAAGTACTACGTGTGTTTTGACGAACCTGTTTTTTTAAGACAAAATGAGCTATAAGACTTATCCGATATTATTGAAGAC
The DNA here is from genome assembly GCA_963691645.1 of Pelosia muscerda. Taxonomy (NCBI): domain Eukaryota; kingdom Metazoa; phylum Arthropoda; class Insecta; order Lepidoptera; family Erebidae; genus Pelosia; species Pelosia muscerda. The sequence continues at coordinate 13,998,011 of OY829109.1, read as the reverse complement.
TTTGACGCAATTGCGGTTTTGAAATTCTTTTATTAGAAACGTGAACAGGCGATTCTTAATAAAAATAGACTCGTCTACGTATGAATAAGCACTTACAAGTTCTCTACGAACATACAGAATGTCATGAACAGCTCTTTCTAGTTACTGTACGCTAAAATAATGTTGAAAGTTTCCACAAATTACAAATTAAATAAGTTTCAGCACGTATTTTCGTGTAACATGTGTCATGTTAGATCGTTTAAGATATATAAGACATATTTTTTCGTGCGCGAAATCCCTGCGGATACCAATTCCATCAGAGCCGGTGAGGGAGGTTATGTCGGACTCGAACCGACTAAAACGCACCCATCTTTGGGTTTTTAGTTGCCGGAGGTGAGGTAGTAGCAAACATATCCCACGCACCCAGGCAGACCCGGGGCCCTCTCTTTCGAGATGACCCCCGTCCCCGTCTAGCCCTTGGGTATGGCCGCCGCTGCCTGCTTCTGCTAGGGTGAAAGTAACCTCACCTGTGAGTCTACCGGTTTGACTTGACCCATCTGATTAGCGGAGGACAGTCTGTAATCCTTTTATTTTACAGAATATTAGCAACTGACTAATATTCCCTCTAACCCCTCCAGTTAATCTGTTCACATTTAAGAGGTTAAGCTCAACGACTTGTGTTAGGAGTGGGTTTACGTCAGTAGTGTGATTTTCCTTTATGCGGGGCTTGAAAAAACATCTGGTCGAGGAAATCAAGGTAGGGATTGATGGACAGCATCGGTAACGGCGACCTCTAGCTTGCTATCAGGCGGGGTGTATGCAAGTATAAGGTGACTCCAGGGTCTAAGTTGAAAGCCTCGGATGATTCTAAGAACAGCGCTAAAGTGGCGATGACGAGTCATGTAATCATGTTACTCACCCAATTTTGAATTGTTCTCTGTAAGGAAACTGCTTCGAAATGAAGAAATACTTAGAGATATGTGAAAACACATCCACTCTCGTTATTTCACACGCTTCCTGGGCGCTGAATGCTGCAAGCAAACAATAATAGACATTATAATATACTTTTCCGTATTTTAAGTGTATTTGAGAAAAAAAATACCGCGGTAGCCTAATGGTATGGGTAATGGACTGCTGAGACGAGGTCTCGGGTCCGATCCCAGGTTATATCATGGCACACACCAATGACTTTTCGATGCTTTTCGAAGTTATGTGGGTATTTATCGCAGGTTTATAATTGCCCGGTTAATCGCAATAGGCTCACCAATTTCATTGGGACCTAAATATAAATTGACGAAATGTGGGTGCACCTTAGCTCTAAATAAAAAAAATACTGAATGATGTTGAAGTCTCTAAAGCATAGGCGTAGAAGTATTCAAGAACGATATTCAATTACTGAGGACAGATAGCCATTGATCTACCTACAGTCCTGGGTCCTTTAAGCGGGGTGTGAAAAAGCATCTGATGAGGCCATCTAGCTAAGCGCCACCATTGTAGCACTGAACGTGTTTGTCGTGTGTGTCAGGCGAGGTGAAGTCAAATTGACGTGCCATAAATAAAAAAAAAGTTGCAATTAGTCGATGAAAATTGTGCTTCAGGACTGAGTACTGTACTGAAATGGTTTAGTATTACCCTCTGAGGGTGGCTGTATCTTGTTTTTTGAGATCAGAACCAAAACACAGTTTCATAACATCCTCAACGATTGTCAAATTAATCTTATAAGATTCACTTGGCTGTACCGTTCATCAATCATATTCAAGATTATGGATATCAAATTAGATTTAGTATGTAAAACAAAAATGTAAAAACACTTCTTAGAAACACTTGTTTGTCTCACTATGCCGATACCCCACGCCGAAGTCCGCGTGGGTGGTTATGTCGTACTCGAACCGATTAAAACAAGATGGCAATTACTTCATGGAGAATATCGAAGTCCAGCCGAAACGCTGTTAGAATGGAAAAAAAGCGAACCCCGGATATCGTATTGACAGCTTTCGAGGAAACCGGGATTACCACAAAGATGATTATAATAAACTAATGCTACGGCTGCATATTACATTCGCCCACCTGTCATACTGACTACAGTTCTCAGCCTCATCATATGTTTCTCATGACCCGCTATGACCAGGGATTGTGGGAATAAGAAAACACGTATGCTGACAAATAATATCAAGTTTTTATGGTAACAAATAAAAGACTTCTGAATGCACATTAGCACATGTTTCTGTAAGGGTGGGATTAACTGGAAAAGTCGAGAAGAAAAGAAGAAAAAAACGGAAAGGGTTACTATGCTGAACGCTAAATGGTGTACGTGTATCACGCACAAGCTTTAACAGCTTAATAACAATAATAATCATTTATTTCAGGCAACATGAGAAAAGTTACAGTTGTTATTAACTTATTCTCCGGCCCATAAATATATACCTTAAAAGTAAGAGTACATACAAATATTATTAGTAATTAACAGTTAACCTATGTAAAGCTTAAGTGATACATTTAGATTAAGTTTTTACAGGTATTTTTTTGATAAATAAGTAATAAAAAAACGTACTTCTTTTTAAAAATTGATTAATGCTGACGTAGTCCGACAATAAAGCCATTTTTCCCGACTTTACTCCCTCCAGTCCTTCTAGTAACGGCACGGCTCTCAGTCTATGAAGTCTTTTCATTATTAAGTTGAAGTGCATTGAAGTCGTTGGAATCTGCAAATCGAATCCTATTTAATTAATTTTGTAATGAAAAGTAGTGAACGCGCTGACAGAAAATTCAGAAACTGCAAGGACAACTATGAAACAATAGAAAACCATACTATGCGAAATCACCACGGATACTAATCAGAGAGCTTATGTCGGACTCGGACCGACTAAAATGCACGTCTTGTTTGGATCTTTATTTGACAGAGGTGAGATAGTAGCGAACATATCCCTCGCACTCCGGTAGACCCAGGGTCCTCTCTTTGGAGATGACTACCTTCATGTGTAGGGACTATGGTGTCCCCGTCTAGCCCCTGGGTATAGGGTGGCACACTTTGCACCGCCGCCGATGCTTTTGCTAAGGTGACAAGTGGCTCCACTCGTCACCCCCAGGGCCGCGTTATTAACAAAAATAGTCATCTTAATTGAGAAGGCTATCCCTCCACATACGGGACCTGGGTTAGTCTCAATAAATTTTGTTGAATAGAATTTCAGGCTAGTACCACCTAGTAGTTCCAGGTCACTGTAGCAGGATCATTATTTCATTAGTAGTTGTGTGAAAAGTAGACCTCACGAGCACCATATTTTTCCATTCCATGAAGTTCTAGCCCAAAAACCGTCAAGATCCGTTCGTAAAGAACGAAACGACAAACTTGTCCCTCCTACTATTTTATCCATTTATCAAAAAATCCTCTCGTATTAATCAAAATACACGTCTGCTACTTTTGGTGAATATCCATTAACAAATGTACCTTCTGGATCGGAACTGACATACCCACAGACTCAGATACGGACAAGAGCAAAATCGGCCACCTTGTCAAAACGGAGACTCTCAAGCATTTGCTCTCACACCTTTTTGTAAATAAATGTAGCACAAATTTTAGCTTCCAATATTAGTCAGGCATTTTGAAATGATATTCGCCAGGCGGCCAATATTAAATAAAAAACCTTTATACGTGGCAACTAGAGTAGCTATATTCGCACAGACTGTCGCTCCCAAAAGTAATTTATAGCCACAAAATATTGAGGTCTCGGCGAAATTGAGGAAATTGAGTGGGTGGGAGAAAAGGTTTTAGTGTCCAAGTTTTCTATTTGACTCTGTCATAAACAGTCTACTAGGAAAACTTTATGACGGATCTGGTATCAACCTTGGTATTAAAATGGTTTTAGGACTCCAACTACCAGTAACGACTGCCATAGATGTTTGTATGACATCCGCAATCGACGGCTTAAAACGTCTCAGAGTTACGACCAGACCAATGCTAATAATCATTCCTATTCATACATTTAATTTGGCACCAAGGTTGCCTGGAAAAAATCTCTTCCAGCGATATGACCGCCCATTACCACTGGAGAGGTTTTGTGTTATCAGTGGGAAGAACGATGACTATATATATGACAGCTGCTTTATCTTCTGCACCAATAGCACAGAAACTCCCCTAAATTTCAACCCATCCCGCTCTTCCCTCCGCCAATCTAAAGGGTCGGCAGTACGAGTGTGACGCTCCTAGTGTTGCAAACGTCCATAGGTCACAATAATAACTTTTTATCAGGTGGGCCGTGTGCTTGTCTGCCACCTAGCCACCGCCACGCCACGGAGGCCTTAGTCTATGTTACATAAAGTTATGCCTATAGTTACAACCTTATTCTTAGAAATCAAGTAGCTTTATTGAACTCACGTTTTCAGATATCGTCAACATCATAAAATCCACAATGACACATTCAAGTTCAGTGGTGGCCAAACTGTGTAAGGTCATACCATTGTCCTTGTCATTGACGAGATGGGACAGCAGATTCGATGTGTAGTAAGTATAAACGGTGTAAGCGGAAAGGAAAAATGTGAGGTATGCGATTCTGAGCGACGGCAGCGTGGCTTCTATCGGTGGAACTGGAAAATAAATAATATATCTTAGATTTGCTATACATATATTTTATTTATACCACTTAGTGATAGACAAGTTATCGGCCCACTTGATGGAAGTGGTTACCGTGGCCTATGGACGTTTGTCACAACAGCAGCTTCACACTTGGGCTGCATGTAGAGGAGAAAAGGGTGGGGTGAAGGTTAAGAAAGTTTCAAGACAAAGGAAAGTTTCTCGATCTTCCAACTTACAACACTAAACCTCTCCAGTGAGCTCTGACTACCCTACTCACCGCCAGGAACCCAATAAGGATATTAGCCGCGGTATTCTGTAGGAAGGAGGTACTATCCCAGTTGGACAGCTTAATTAGGACAGCACAGAAATGTTTCCTCACATGTAGGCATTTGGCAGCGGGCGATGCGGGTAGGTCTTTTTGACTGCGAAGTAGTAAAGACCGCGTCTGCCCGTCATTGCCCGACGAGCATCTCTCTTTTTGCCCTTCATGTGCCTTTGCGCCCTTAGGGCTATCGTTCGCCGTGAAATTGACCTTATTCGCCTTAGAAGAAAGGCAGAGGTGTATTGATATTCAGTCAAATATGATATTTCCGTTCCACGTAATGGGAATCAGCGTATTACGGTCAAGTGAGTACTTTGTAATTTTTGAAGTGAAAAGAATATTAGGCGCATTGTGCGGTTTAAAATATTGACTAATCACGAGTCCCCGATACGACAACGCTTGAATTGTTTATTATTCACCTTTTCGATGTATTTTATATCGGGCGTTTTTAATAATTTCATTTATACCTATATGTGTTGATATACAAACTCTGTCTAAATATATTCATATTCATAATTGTAATTAAATACACACTATGATAACATTTATGTTTTTGTTTGTCAGTCTAGTTATAATTAATACAAATAGTTAGTTACTAGTACTAAGAAATCATAGTAAATGTAGTTAGAATAATACATAGAATTTGAAGTTAATTTGTCTTAGATACACGAGTTTCAATATATAGGCATAAAATCATATCATAATACATTTATTCCTGTGAAATAGCACAAAATTCACCTTACTTCGGTCGGGCGTAAGTTCAGCGGCAACTTATTTTGAGAGCACAACCGAAGTTCGGTTTGGTTGCCGACGAAGTCTGTGTTTGTGTGAGATTCTAGGTAAGCCCTTCGGGGTAACTATACTTGATGTAAGCGCCATTTGAATAAAGGACTTAATAAAATACTAGCTGTAGTCCGCGGTTCTACGTATGGGATGAAAAATACGTTTCAGATTATTAGCTATCGGTATAATTTCAGCTAGATCTGTTCAGTCATAAGAGCGTATTTATAAAACAAACATCTAAAAATCTTATTTATATTGTTGACTAGCTGAGCCGCGTTTTTGCAACATTTTTCATTTCTGCTCCGCACCAGTTGGTTGTAACATAATGTTATATACATATAAACCTTCCTCATCAATCACTTTATCTATTAAAAAACGGCATCAAAATCCGTTGCGTAGTTTTAAATATTTAACATACATTGGGATATAGGGACAGAGAAAGCGGCTTTGTTTTATACTAAGTATGTAGTGATTGATGGCACTTGGTGGAGCTTATTGTTATACATTATTGTAATACACTTGTACTTCTACACAATATTTATTATTGTATTTAACCGGTTTCACATTAACGCTTATATTTATATACGAGCCTATGCTCGCGGCTCCGCCTACGTGGCTGTCGGTTATCGTGACCTAAGCGCCACCTGTGAAACTTCAATTCTATATTACTAATCATTACTCTGGTTCTACTTAACCGATTGCAATAAAACAAACTTAAGATTTTAGTTGGACCAGAAAAAAAACCCCTTCATACAAAAAAAAACCACGTCGAAATCCGTTCTGTACTTTTTGCGTCCATCGCGGACAAACATAAACTTTCTACAATTACATATTAGTGTAGATATTGGTATACCGAATATTTTCTTTCCGAAAATGTTACAGCTAAATACATTTGGAAAAAAAATGACACGATTCCTTGCTATGTGGTGTAAATCGAAAGGAAATAAATTACCTGCTTAGCCGCACAAGCACTACCAATTAACCAAATAATCATAGAAGTGGTTTCAGTACCACCTAACGCTTTGGCCGTCACCAAACCCGTTATATCACGATGATTCAATTCACAAGTTACTTATAATTGTAAATAGATGTGTTTATACTTACTATGCTGACAATATCCTCCAATGACCATAAGGAGCTCATACGCGTAACTACATTCCAATCCACCAATGAGATTCAGTTCGCACTTTTTCAAAAAATAGAATAAGACACTGATGAAGAACGCCATACCATAGAGACAGTTCCATACCGGTCGGGCAAATGGCTTACTAAAAAATTTGGGATAGAACACCTTGTCTACACGACGGAGAATGAAACCTAACCTAAAAGAAAAATGATATTCACTGTTAAATTTATCGGGATATTTACCATGTCTGTTTATTTCGTTGAATAACCGAAATTTCGGCGCTGTTGCAAGCGCCATGATCACGGTGTACTGACCACCGCCGAGTTAGTTCTTCTCGTGACCAACCCCCTTAATTATATCTGTATATGTGTGCATATAAATACATTGCACATTTCGTGCTGTTCCCCTATAGATATTAAGGGCTTATACTGCCAGGAGGTACTTATCAATAATTAAGGTATCCTCCCTCATAAGAATCTGACGCGCTCGAGTAGCTGCGAAAATTCATTTTAGGGCTCCCCACCTATAAGTATAAATTTATTTACACAGTACAATAAATAGATTTTTTTGTCTTACCTCCAAGAATGAGCTTCATGAATGGGATACATGTCTTCTAAATGTTCCATCCGAAAGCTCATAGGCCTGAGATGCATGTCAATAGTAATATTCTGAGCTTTGATAACCTTTCGTATCTCGTCTAACGTAGACAAATTTGCTTCTAAGCCCTCAGATATGTATGAAACGCTGTAAAATAATGCATTTTTAAACTGAGAACTTCTTCAGGAGTTTAATAGCTATACCTATGCAGTTGCGTGTAGAGGAGAAGAGGCGGTGGGGGGGGGGGGGGGGGGGGAAAGCTTAGAGAGTCTGTGCTGTCAGTGTAGAAGACAAAGAAGGGTTTTTCGGTCTTCCTACAGACAACACAAAACCTCACCAGTTTAATTTCTTTTTGTCACTATACGGATAAACACGAACTGTTCTACTTTTTTATTTTTTTTAATCATGGCACATCAATTTGACTTCACCTCACCTGATGTTAAGCTGAAGGCAAAGTCTGATGAAAGAGGGTCACTTACTTGAACTTATACATATCCCTCAAAATATCCAGCATCTTACATCCGATGACTGTCTGTCTCCAGAGAGGTTCAAATTTATTCACAGTTCCCGTATATGAAGAGAGATGATCGCAGTCGTAGAGAGACGTCACATGGACCGTGGTATTCATTGTGCCTGTAAATAAAATTTAGTTATTTGTTGCACGAGTGTTTGTTAATTCTAAATCCACAGAAATATGTCCAGATCGACAGATTCACTTACAGTGGGCTCCAAAAGTTGCTGGACAATTTAAAACTAAAATTGTATGAAGCGATGTCACTACAAATCTACTAGTCTTAATGTTATGAAGTTTAGGATACTACTTGCATGAGTTAACATAAATTCTTATAAGAAACAAGACATTCCTTGCGTCCCTGGCAGTATTTTACCGCCTCTACCATAGTGAATGTTATGATGAGTTCTTCCAATTATTCCTACCCTCACCTTTTCCACACAGGACAACACGTGCAGTGCTTAGATGTCACCCGCGTACGGTGCAGAATATTCCATCGAGAACCAAGCGGTTCGGTGAGTCTTTCCTCTCCCACACCATTAAGTCCTGGAAATCCTTACCGGCGCACGTTTTTCCTTCTTCCTACAGTCCCGGGCCCTCGTGGGGCGTGAAGAAGCATCTGATGAGGCTGTCAAGCTGAGCGCATCCATTGTAGTACAGTTGGTGTTTATAATGGTGGCTGTGCCAATTGATGTGGTTTAGATAAAAAAACGTATAGTCCATTTGTTTAGGTAGGTACTTAAAAAACGTAAACAATCTTAGAGTGTCTATTTAATGTTTTGTTTAAAAACTCTGTATACAAATACTTTCTACGCAATTTGAAGACTAAAAACCTGTATCGAGCCACTAGTTAGTCAGTCAGTTAGTCTATTTAATTGTTGAACACGTGTTTTTATAAAAAGTTGCCACAGGATTGTTCGCCACCTTGCTCACGGCGATGGTACGATGCGCGAGTGCTTGGGCAGCCGCCGCCTCCTTCTGCGAGCAAGTTATGCTCGAAAAGGAGGAGGCGGAGCGGGTCCGGAGAAGACTCCGGGCCCGCACTGCCCGCGATGAGCGGAGGCGACTCGGACGTCGGAGGTCGCAGAATGACCTCCGTCCCCCATGAGCGTGGGCCTGGGGGTGACGGGTGAAGCCACCTGTCACCCTAGCAGAAGCAGGCCACGGCGATGGCACATAATGCCACACCATACCCAGGGGCTAGATGGGGACGCCATGGTCCCCACTTTTAGGGAAGAGGGTCATCTCAACAGAGATGTCCCCGGGTCTGCCGGGGTGCGAGAGATATGTCTTGTATAATCTCACCTCCGGCAATCGAGGACCCATGGACGGCGTGCGTTTTGGTCGGTTCGAGTCCGACATAATCACCTCCATCGGTTTTGGTGGGGGTGGTATCCGTGGGGATTTTGCGCACGATAAAAAAAAAAAAAAAAGAAAAAACAGAATTGTTTACCTTTATTTAAGTACCTAAACGATTGAAAGCCGCCGCTGTCCCTAGTTATTTAAAAAAAAACAAATTTGACAAAAAAGCTCATGACAGTTCATAAAAGTTTTGTACGTTGTGGTCACGTGGCCGTGGTTTGTACGGTTAAATATAAATTATTCACGCCCTCAGTATCACCCTCTTAACAAATTAAATGTGAAGTGCTTCCCAACCAAAGTTTTGAAGTAAATCCATTCAATTTCCCCTTTTTTTTCAACTTTATTGAGCAGGCTAACAAAAATAGAAGCTTTTGAAATTCATAAATACGTACTCACTTTTCCGGTTCAAATATTTTAGGGGTAGATATAATTATTCAAAGTACAACCTTCCTTGTTAAACTCCGTATCAACACTGAAAGTTGTTCTCCAAACATTGTTATATGAGATATAAATATATTACGCATATTGTTTAGGTAGAATAGTTAATATGTAGGGATTTTCATGAACGTTGAAAAACGATTGGATATTTTACTGAGGGATTTAGTTAATACTATGGTTGAGACACAAACCAAACCGCGGTAGCCTAGTAGTATGAGTAATGTACTGCTGACATGAGGGCTCGGGTTCGATCCCAGGTTTCATCATGGCACACACCAATGACTTTTCGATGCTTTTCGAAGTTGTGTGCGTATTTATCGCAGGTTTATAAGTGCCCGGTTAATGGCAAAAGGCTCGCCACCTATTAAATTGGGAACATACACTGACGAAATGTGGGTGCTAGCACCTCTGGCTACCCCTTCGGTGATGTAGGTGTGAGTTTATGTTATGGTATGAATACTTCTGTAATGTGGTGGTAGTGAACGCGACTGCTTCTTCTTAGTAAGTGGTATAAGGGACTCTGATGTCAGAGAGTTTGTTTCAAACAGGCCTAAGGTTTTTGTAGATAGTGGTCGAATATATACCTACACAGAATTATACTTTTTGGTAGCTATTAACCGTATTTCCTTGTTCTTGATGTGCTCATGTTCTAGTATAATGAAGGTAACAAAACGGTAAACCAATAAGAGAATATTCCACAAAATAACAGATTATTTTTTATTTCCTTTGAATGTACGATGTCGACTCAATTAGATTTCCGATTTTCGTCGTCATACAAAATTCCATGAAAAAATAGACAATCTCCTTTAAAATCAAAATCATCTACACTATAGTATAATAATAATTAACATTAGAAAGAGGAAAGATTGGTTTTTTGTTTGCTTGTTTGTAGCGAATAGGTTCCGAAACTACTGGACCGTTACAATAATTCTTTCACCTATAGAAAGTTACAATATCTAGGAGTAACATAGGTGTATCATTCCGTTACCATGCAAGGGAGCGGAGCAATAATCATAAATCTCAATAGATTCGGTATATTTCTATACATTGGCGCTGAATTTCCGTTGTCATGACAACAATTGGGTAGGATGTACTACAGGGAAAAGGAGAGGAGTAGAAGGGTAGATGGTTTAAAGGGTAATGAAAAAAGTGAATGGGGAAATGGTGAAGTGGGGAAGTGGAAAAATAGGGAAGGTTGGGGGTGAAAAATGAGGAAAATGGGAAAGTGGAGGAATGGGAAACAAGCAAAGAGAAAATAGGAAACGGACTGTGGGGAAATAAGGGAAATTCCCTTTTCCCTTATTTCCCCACAGTCTGTTTCCTATTTCCACATATATCAAGTGGGGAGATCGAGAAAGGAAAAAAAGGTAAAGATGGCAAATAGAGAAGAGGAGAGAGTAGTATAGAGAGGCCCTCAAAGAATCGAGTAGAGTTATATAACGCGATAATAGACATTCACGCGGGTGGAGCCGCAGGCAACAGCTAGTTATTAATATAGAAAAAGGAAATTGGCATTAATCAAAAATAAAATATTTAGAATAATTCAAATAAGACAAAATTGCGGTTTGCGAGCTCTCTTGCACCCATTTGTAAACATTATCTAACCCACATTTTTCATATTCAATTTGCAAGCTTTATACACAAAAGGGAAAACCGCGGTCGGCTCGCGGAACCTCTGTTAAATGTATCTACCTAATCCAGATTTAACCTCTCAATATTTTATTAATAATGTTTGAAAAGCTACACACACCAATTATAATTAATGACTGTTTTCATTCGCCTGCAGCTCGTTATATAGGCATATAAAATTAATGTGATACGTTATTGAATATGTTGATAGGTTGGCTTATCGTTAAATTGTCGCATCGTGAATAAATTGTATCAAATGAAGCCGAATTACTCGAAACAATAAAAAAAAATCTGTAGAATTTAAAAAAAATAATCCCGTTGCTTAGCGATTTATCAGTAATTTAAGCTATATGTACGAATATGTTGTCAAACTTCTAAATAAAAGAGTTTGACCTCGTTTGAAGTGGGTTGTGGTCGTTACTTGAAATAAAAACTTTAAAGTTTAAAGGAAAGTTTATAAGTAAGTATTAGTTTAATTAGCCGCGGTAGCCTAGTGGTATGAGTAATGGACTGCTGAGACGATGTCTCGGGTTCGATCCCAGGTTACCATGGCACACACCAATGACTTTTCGATACTTTTCGAAGTTATGTGTGTATTTATCGCAGGCTTCTAAGTGCCCGGTTAATGACATTGGGACCTAAACATAAACTGGCGAAATGGGGGTGCTAGCACCTCTGTCTACCCCTTTGGGGATAAAGGCGTGAGTTTATGTTATGTTATGTTATTAGTTTAAACACAAGCAAAAATTAATTGAGACTTTATTTTAGAAAGTATATTTCACAATGGATAATCTAACAATTTTTTTAACTCCTGGAGTGCTGCGGTCTGTCTCGTCTGGGTTTAAGCCGGTGGTTAGGTGATTTAGTGTTGGCTTGGATAGTTTAAGCTCAATGGCGTAACTGTTCAGGAAATAAACACACACATACATCTACTTGACAGCTCTCTCTACTGGTGGATATATTATTAATTAGTTTGCCCAGGACCTTTTGGAGCCCACTGCACCTTTTAATATTGATATATTTTATTATTTGTTATTTTAGTTTTTATTTTACTTTAATGTGTTTTAAACGCGCGCGCGCGTGTTTATGTGTGTGTTTGTGTGTGTTTGATGTCATTGTTGTGTGTGTTTAATAAATGTGCCACTCTTTGTTTCTTTCAAATTCTGTCTTGTCTGCATTACTGCTATATCTGTATTTTGGGGACCATTTAAATTTTGCTGGCATTAATTTTATCGTTATTATTCCGGTAACGCCTTCCTTCTAACAAAAACTTGATCCTAAGGCTAACATTAACAACTTAACCCTCTACACCCCATTGCTACAATGAAATTCTAAATTTCGTTGAAGTGTAGTTAAATATTTCTGCTAAATTTAAATTCAGTACGACAATATTTGACTTCAACTTTCACTTTATCTGAAGGTCGCTGCTCTAATAACACCATAATACACTTTTATTAGTAATCATCATCATTGCATTATTCCGGTTATATCTGAAGCTGTCACATCAGAGTCCGCTTTTTCCAGCCTAACTGCTGAACTTTGATATCTTCAATGAAGCGACTGCCATTTGGCCTCCACTTACTATAGGTATGCATGATTTTAAAGTATTGCTGTTAAACCAGATCTTGAATTTTTAGGGTTTCAACTGCCTGCCGCAATAATGTGTTCGTTTGATTAACAGGACAAAATATTTGGAGTGAGTAAACTGGCGGAATATGGGTGCTAGCACCTCTGCCTACCCCACACATAAAGGCGTGAGTTTATGTTATGTTATGTTAAGCAGGAAAATATAATGATTTAAATAGAGCCTAGGCTAATATTTGCATACCATTAAATAGTAAACGTGCTGAACTGTAGTATTTATGTAACATCATGCTTGATCACATTTGTGCAAATAAATGAATTTGAATTTGAATATTACCTATATTCATACGTAACATTTGACTTTCGAACAGCGATTTAAATCCCATACACTAACGACTGGCGCTAACAACCTTAATCGGATTATTCCGGATTAAACCGCTTTGAACTGATTCTGAACTTTTATTTTTAATGCTAAATGCCAGTCCGTGCAAAATATCCTATGTGGAAGTTAACAAATCAGATTCACTATTAAATCCGGTACTAACAGCGCTAGGTAAGCCTAGTTACGCTACGTTGCAAATTGGCATAGGCCCGAATAAGGATTATGCAAAGCTGTTCTGGTTTTTAAGCCCTGATGTAGAAACGACGGAGTGTGTGTGTGCGTGTGTGCGTGCGTGTGTGTGTGCGTGCGTGCGTGCGTGCGTGTGTGTGCATGCGTGCGTGCGTGCTTGCGTGCCTGTAGTTAGTGGTTCCCGGCAGAGTACAATTTGTGCCCCCATCCTTCCCATGCGGTGTCTTACAAGGCGACTAACGGCTGTTTACCTACAGACATACAGACCAGAGACCAGATTCAGTCTCAGATGCAGACTCAAGTCCACAATAGCACTTTTTCTTACCCACTGGGGAAATAAGCGTGAGTGTATGCATATCATTTTCAACGGTAATAAGTTTGTGCCTGCGGGTGTCGTAAAAGTTACTAAGGGATAGAAAGTCCTTTGGATTCTTTAGGCATTTTTCGACAAAATAAATTTGCTGACACAAAAAGCGGCTATAATTCATGATTACATTGTTCGGCATTAAGTTGCTTAATTTACAATAAATATCACTACATTGTATAAACCAAAGTCGTTTTCTCTGTCCCTATGTATGCTTAAATCTTTAAAACTACGCAAAGGACTTTGATGCGGTTTTTTTAATAGATAGAGTGATTGAAAAGTAAGGTTTATATGTATATAACATCATTAAAATACAATCGTAGTTCTTTTTTTTATTTGACTTCACTCTGCCTGATGGTAAGCTCAAGGTTCTGATCGTATTGTAATTTTGTTTTTGTACACCTAAGCAAGAAAATGTAAGGATTTAAATAGCGCCTAGGCTAATATTTGCATACCATTAAATAGTAAACGTGCTGAACTGTAGTATTTATGTAACATCATGCTTGATCACATTTGTGCAAATACATGAATTTGAATTTTGAATATAACCTATATTCATACGTAACATTTGACTTTCGAACAGCGATTTAAATCCCATACACTAACGACTGGCGCTAACAACCTTAATCGGATTATTCCGGATTAAACCGCTTTGAACTGAATCTGAACTTTTATTTTTAATGCTAAATGCCAGTCCGTGCAAAATATCCTATGTGGAAGTTAACAAATCAGATTCACTATTAAATCCGGTACTAACAGGGCTAGGTAAGCCTAGTTACACTGCGTTGCAAATTGGCATAGGCCCGAATAAGGATTATGCAAAGCTATTCTGGTTTTTAAGCCCCGACGTAGAAACAACGGAGTGTGCGTGTGTGTGTGTGTGTGTGTGTGTGTGTGTGTGTGCGTGCGTGCGTGCGTGCGTAAGTGTGTGTGCATGCGTGCGTGCGTAGGTGCATGCGTGCGTGCTTGCGTGCCTGTAGTTAGTGGTTTCCGGCAGAGTACAATTTGTGCCCCCATCCTTCCCATGCGGTGTCTTACAAGGCGACTAACGGCTGTTTACCTACAGACATACAGACCAGAGACCAGATTCAGTCTCAGATGCAGACTCGAGCCTACAATAGCATCTTTTCTTACCCACTGGGGAAATAAGCGTGAGTGTATGCATATCATTTTCAACGGTAATAAGTTTGTGCCTGTGGGTGTCGTAAAAGTTACTAAGGGATAACAAGTCCTTTGGATTCTTTAGGCATTCTTCGACAAAGTAAATTTGCTCACACAAAATGCGGCTATAATTCATGATTACATTATTCGGCATTAAGTTCCGTAATTGCAAATAAATATCTCAACATAGTATGAAACAAAGTCGTTTTCTCTGTCCCTATGTTTGCTTAAATCTTTAAAACTACGCAAAGGATTTTGATGCGGTTTTTTTAATGGGTAGTGATTGAAGAGGAAGGTTAATATGTATGTAACATCATGCTACAACCAACTGGTGAGAAGCAGAAGTGAAAAATGTTGCAAAAACGGGGTGACGCCGACGAAGTTGCGTGGGTCAGCTAGTATATAATAGATTATAATGAATGAAGAAATATAGATATAAAGAAAAACAATCTTTATTATTTTTATTACAGTTAATTAGAATTATGTTTTCTGTATTAACGTAAAACTAATAACAATGGATTCGAATGAAAGGAATTATAATTAAGTATAAAAAATTTCAATACAATGTTTAACACAAAAAAAAATATTTTTTTTTCATACCTTTCACAACATCTTTCATTGAACAATAATGTCCGCCTGCAGCGTTCATTATTAAAATTTAATCAAGAATAACATGAATTTTGTATATAAAGATTTACGCGATCAAACAGTTAATATTTACTAACAATATAATGAGCGAAAATTATTACACGGGGTGTTAGGGAAAAGCAAAGCCGAAGCCCCCTGGCAGTATTCCTGGTACAGATTATATTAGCATCGTGAATTTATATTTCGTTTCAAAAATTTTTATTGCGATTCAAAATTTTTATTTTGAATCAAAATTTTCTATTATAATTTGATCCCAAATTTTTATTTTGATTCAAAGTGTTTGTTTCTGCAATTTTTTTTTACTGCAATATTTTTATTTTTTTATTTTGTTGTTTATGTGTTCTGTTATCCTACGCCACCGTTGAGGTTCGTTAATGTATATTAATGTCTATGGTCAACATACGCACAGAATTTAGACAAAATATAGAGTCATTACCATGGAGAATTGAAGTAATCTATACAGGGTGGAATTTTGTATTATAAGGATGAAATCTCTCTAACAAACTTCATAAATAAAATGAAAGGAAAACAATGAAATCCTAAATTATTTACAAAAAAATGGTAAACTAACTGATGAATTACTCGATACAAACATTTAGATCAAAATCAAAGTGGTATTGCTGAAGAAATTGCCGTCGCTTTTTGGAACTACCCGTATTCTTGAAATTTTCCTACTATTATTTTCAGTACAAACCGAGTTGGTGCCTGTCGGTCTCGATATCTGTCTCAATGCCACCAATAGTAATTTGTCATTTTAATGGATAAAATACGTCAGTGATAATAATTATTTATTAATAACATAATTAAATAGATTTATCTTTGAGTAAAAGTGCTTTAACTTGATCCATGGAACTATTAATTTAAGATTTAATTGTTTTCCTTTCATTTAATTTATAAAGTTTGTTAGAGAGATTTCATCCTTATAATTGACCCTAACGATCTATGCAATGAAAGTACAGGGTGCAACTTTTACAGATTTTAGTCGGTTCGATTACCGGGTGCGGCAAGCGAATTTTTAAAAATCGTTGAATGCAGTTTTGTTTCTTTTCAAAAATAAAGGAATGTTTCCTTTGAGTAAAATTTTCTATCTGCAGTATTAAGATTACTTTCCCTTCAGGTGGCATTACAAAATTCCACCCTGTATAGTTCTGTCCTCCGTGGTCAAATCTGTGATCAACTGTGACATATGCCACCCAAAGAGAATACAATACTACAATTAATACGTAAGATGCCACCTACGCATGCGATTCTAGATTCTACCGCTATCGTGATTTTACAGAATATTGACAGCTTTCAAATAAATCACAAATACACATCAACAAGTTCAACAATTAATTTCTTGCCATTAATAATTTTGTATTAAATTTACCAGCGCTTTTGCTGCAGTGGAAGCTATCTTAAGGAGAAGTTAAGGTTATGATAATTAAAATAACAAAATGACTGTCTTAGATCTTTTACCTGATGTGAATTCATTCTTTGGTTTAGATTTGAAGACAGGGTCTTTGATGATTGCGGTTATTGGCATTGTGAGTACCTTTTTTATTCATTGCACGGAATGTTGTGATAATGCTTTTGGATGTAGCGATGAAAATGGAAAAATGAAGGCTTATATGCCCAAAATATTGTGGAATAAACTGTACGAAGCAACACAATAAGAGGTTTTTCAAGAAGGGCATTAGAGGATTGCTTCAGAGTTAGCGGCGTGAGAGTGACGCCTCTGGTGTTGCAAACGTTCATAGGTTACCACTTTTCATTATGTGGGCCGTATCTGTCACCTAATAATCATTTTCTGAGCCTATTCCCAACTCAGAGAAAGCAGAATAGGACCGACTGATTAACGTGCTCTCTGAGGTACGAATAGATCTGTTCAAATAGCTTTATTCATACATACAAATGTTTGCACTAACGGGGGTTGAAATCGCGCCTCCTGCGTAGCGTTCACTAAGTGGTATAATAAAAATTAAGTGACTTCAAATCGATGGATATTCTCAATTCGCTCAATTTATTATCAATGTATATTTTCTGAAAATTCTTGATAAGCTATAAATATGTATCAAACCTTTACACGGTCCAAAGATCTCGTATAATAAATTTATTTTTAAGCCTCGACAGTAGCTCGACATAAGCTCGGTAACAGTGCGGATAGTTAGAATAATATAAGTTACATATTTTATGTTTATTACCCGTAAAAAATATCGGTTATATTTCTTTTTATGTTGTTAATAGGTACATGAAATCTAAATAACATTTGTTTGTTTCCCTTCGTAGACTTGGCTCCGCTGGTAGCTCCCCTGGGGGAGACAAGGTAACTTTGATTGTGGTTTTGGCTCCCTCGGACAGGGGAAACAAGGCACTCATTTTGTTCATTGAGGTTATGGAGTCTTTATGTGTGTATTTTAGGAATAAATTCTCCCCCACCAATCACCCAAAGATTATATTAGGCTGCATTGAGCCATATTATATGTAGTAAAAATATACAAATGATTGAGCTATATTCCTGTTACAAGCTTTCTTTTTTCATTCACAACACGGCTTTATATTTTTTTTATGGCTCTTTAAATTACATCGCGTTTCCGTATTCCGACAAAACGATAAGGATATCATACGTTCCGTTCGTACGAGGAATTCTAATCTAACAGCCCATTACATCAATCCTAGTTGGATCAGAATATCTTCTATTTTTTTCCCCGTGCGTAAATCTCCACGCATATCCCCGCCGAAATCAACGAGGGTGGTTATGTTGGACTCGAAACCGACCAAAACTGCACGGCTGTCTTGAGCCACCAGTTACCTAGGGTGAGGTAGGCCCTATGTTATCTCTCAGGCCCTGACTGATCCAGGACGAGCGACCTCTCGAAAGTGAGATTGCGGTGTCCACATCTTGCCCTGGATAGGGAGGAGCACGAAAAAACGAATTCGCAGCACACGAAATAGCAATGCTGCTGCAATAATAATTATACCTATTCCTTGTAGAGAATTTCCAATGAAATGTACGGTCTGGAAATAATTATGAGTAGTATTTTTTTAGTAGAGTTCCTAGTCGACCGCATACAGTAGCAGTCGTCGAGATACTGATTTTTACGTTTATCTTTGTATTGCCCAAAGGTAGTTCACCTTAGTAGTTCTAACAAAGTTGATCAGATATTGGTATCTCCAAAAAATGGCTTCTGGTATAAAACTCCAATAATAAAGTTTCTGAAGTCATTGACCTTATCCCAAAAATTATCTAAAAACTTTTAGCAGCTAAGTTTTTATATTGCTTTTACTTATTTCTTAGTTCTGGTAATATCGTTCTTGATTTATTTGTCTATACCTATATATGATATATATTCGCCAAGACGTTAATTGGTAGTGCTTGTGCGGCTAAGCACGTAAATAATTTCCTTGCGATTTACACCGCATAACAAGGAATCGGCTCAAATTTACTGCTACATTTTCGGGTAAAAATTTATTTTTGGCATACCCATTTATTTACAAAGTGCAATTGGGCACTTTGTAAATAAATGGGTATGGTGGCAATTGGCTCGCCCACTAATACGTGGAACCGAAAATGTGGGTATTTAATTACACCTCTGTCTACCCCTTGGGGGATTATGGGCACATATTATGTATGTATATGTATGTATTTATTTGTTCACAAAAGCATTCATGATTTGAGTATCATATAAATAGTCTTTCTTTATTCTTTTTTAATTCTTTATTGCACACACAAAGTACAGAGATAATTCATATTATACAATTTGCAAGAATCATGTACAAAGGCGAGCTTAACTCACAATGAGTTCTCTACCAGCAAACCTTTGAGTTTCAGAGGAGTAGGTATCATAATGAAAGCAGTCTGAAGTGTACATCAAAGATAAAAACATAAGATCATAAAAGTGTATACATATATAAAAAATATATACAAAATAGTCTTTATAATTTTGTACAGGTGTATAGTGTCTTCCTCTTTAGGACTGAGTGATGGCCATTAGTCCTTCAGCAAATATGACCACTTAATTAATTAACTTTTTGTCTTTTTTAATGTCACACACATACACTAAATATTATCAGATTTCTTTCGTCTACAACAGATGTAATGTTCAGTTTTGGAATAGTTACTCCATTAATTATGTCGTCAATGTTGGAAATACAACCATGTCTGATTCATTCTATCCCGAGAGTATTAAATTCTGAATCAATAGTGCTTAGGAGATTTGCACAATTTATAGTTTCGATAAAACATTGTGGTTATGTAAGTTTAATTTATGTTCAGTGAATATATTAACATTATACATTTGAAAAGAAAGCCGGTAGCCTAGTGGTATGGGTAATGGACTGCTGAGACGAAGTCTCAGGTTCGATCCCACGTTTACCATGGCACACACCAATGACTTTTCTATGCTTTTCGAAGTTATGTGTGTATTTATCGCAGGTTTATAAGTGCCCGGTTAATGGCAAAAGGCTCGCCACCTATTAAATTGGGAACATACACTGACGAAATGTGGGTGCTAGCACCTCTGGCTACCCCTTCGGTGATGTAGGTGTGAGTTTATGTTATGGTATGAATACTTCTGTAATGTGGTGGTAGTGAACGCGACTGCTTCTTCTTAGTAAGTGGTATAAGGGACTCTGATGTCAGAGAGTTTGTTTCAAACAGGCCTAAGGTTTTTGTAGATAGTGGTCGAATATATACCTACACAGAATTATACTTTTTGGTAGCTATTAACCGTATTTCCTTGTTCTTGATGTGCTCATGTTCTAGTATAATGAAGGTAACAAAACGGTAAACCAATAAGAGAATATTCCACAAAATAACAGATTATTTTTTATTTCCTTTGAATGTACGATGTCGACTCAATTAGATTTCCGATTTTCGTCGTCATACAAAATTCCATGAAAAAATAGACAATCTCCTTTAAAATCAAAATCATCTACACTATAGTATAATAATAATTAACATTAGAAAGAGGAAAGATTGGTTTTTTGTTTGCTTGTTTGTAGCGAATAGGTTCCGAAACTACTGGACCGTTACAATAATTCTTTCACCTATAGAAAGTTACAATATCTAGGAGTAACATAGGTGTATCATTCCGTTACCATGCAAGGGAGCGGAGCAATAATCATAAATCTCAATAGATTCGGTATATTTCTATACATTGGCGCTGAATTTCCGTTGTCATGACAACAATTGGGTAGGATGTACTACAGGGAAAAGGAGAGGAGTAGAAGGGTAGATGGTTTAAAGGGTAATGAAAAAAGTGAATGGGGAAATGGTGAAGTGGGGAAGTGGAAAAATAGGGAAGGTTGGGGGTGAAAAATGAGGAAAATGGGAAAGTGGAGGAATGGGAAACAAGCAAAGAGAAAATAGGAAACGGACTGTGGGGAAATAAGGGAAATTCCCTTTTCCCTTATTTCCCCACAGTCTGTTTCCTATTTCCACATATATCAAGTGGGGAGATCGAGAAAGGAAAAAAAGGTAAAGATGGCAAATAGAGAAGAGGAGAGAGTAGTATAGAGAGGCCCTCAAAGAATCGAGTAGAGTTATATAACGCGATAATAGACATTCACGCGGGTGGAGCCGCAGGCAACAGCTAGTTATTAATATAGAAAAAGGAAATTGGCATTAATCAAAAATAAAATATTTAGAATAATTCAAATAAGACAAAATTGCGGTTTGCGAGCTCTCTTGCACCCATTTGTAAACATTATCTAACCCACATTTTTCATATTCAATTTGCAAGCTTTATACACAAAAGGGAAAACCGCGGTCGGCTCGCGGAACCTCTGTTAAATGTATCTACCTAATCCAGATTTAACCTCTCAATATTTTATTAATAATGTTTGAAAAGCTACACACACCAATTATAATTAATGACTGTTTTCATTCGCCTGCAGCTCGTTATATAGGCATATAAAATTAATGTGATACGTTATTGAATATGTTGATAGGTTGGCTTATCGTTAAATTGTCGCATCGTGAATAAATTGTATCAAATGAAGCCGAATTACTCGAAACAATAAAAAAAAATCTGTAGAATTTAAAAAAAATAATCCCGTTGCTTAGCGATTTATCAGTAATTTAAGCTATATGTACGAATATGTTGTCAAACTTCTAAATAAAAGAGTTTGACCTCGTTTGAAGTGGGTTGTGGTCGTTACTTGAAATAAAAACTTTAAAGTTTAAAGGAAAGTTTATAAGTAAGTATTAGTTTAATTAGCCGCGGTAGCCTAGTGGTATGAGTAATGGACTGCTGAGACGATGTCTCGGGTTCGATCCCAGGTTACCATGGCACACACCAATGACTTTTCGATACTTTTCGAAGTTATGTGTGTATTTATCGCAGGCTTCTAAGTGCCCGGTTAATGACATTGGGACCTAAACATAAACTGGCGAAATGGGGGTGCTAGCACCTCTGTCTACCCCTTTGGGGATAAAGGCGTGAGTTTATGTTATGTTATGTTATTAGTTTAAACACAAGCAAAAATTAATTGAGACTTTATTTTAGAAAGTATATTTCACAATGGATAATCTAACAATTTTTTTAACTCCTGGAGTGCTGCGGTCTGTCTCGTCTGGGTTTAAGCCGGTGGTTAGGTGATTTAGTGTTGGCTTGGATAGTTTAAGCTCAATGGCGTAACTGTTCAGGAAATAAACACACACATACATCTACTTGACAGCTCTCTCTACTGGTGGATATATTATTAATTAGTTTGCCCAGGACCTTTTGGAGCCCACTGCACCTTTTAATATTGATATATTTTATTATTTGTTATTTTAGTTTTTATTTTACTTTAATGTGTTTTAAACGCGCGCGCGCGTGTTTATGTGTGTGTTTGTGTGTGTTTGATGTCATTGTTGTGTGTGTTTAATAAATGTGCCACTCTTTGTTTCTTTCAAATTCTGTCTTGTCTGCATTACTGCTATATCTGTATTTTGGGGACCATTTAAATTTTGCTGGCATTAATTTTATCGTTATTATTCCGGTAACGCCTTCCTTCTAACAAAAACTTGATCCTAAGGCTAACATTAACAACTTAACCCTCTACACCCCATTGCTACAATGAAATTCTAAATTTCGTTGAAGTGTAGTTAAATATTTCTGCTAAATTTAAATTCAGTACGACAATATTTGACTTCAACTTTCACTTTATCTGAAGGTCGCTGCTCTAATAACACCATAATACACTTTTATTAGTAATCATCATCATTGCATTATTCCGGTTATATCTGAAGCTGTCACATCAGAGTCCGCTTTTTCCAGCCTAACTGCTGAACTTTGATATCTTCAATGAAGCGACTGCCATTTGGCCTCCACTTACTATAGGTATGCATGATTTTAAAGTATTGCTGTTAAACCAGATCTTGAATTTTTAGGGTTTCAACTGCCTGCCGCAATAATGTGTTCGTTTGATTAACAGGACAAAATATTTGGAGTGAGTAAACTGGCGGAATATGGGTGCTAGCACCTCTGCCTACCCCACACATAAAGGCGTGAGTTTATGTTATGTTATGTTAAGCAGGAAAATATAATGATTTAAATAGAGCCTAGGCTAATATTTGCATACCATTAAATAGTAAACGTGCTGAACTGTAGTATTTATGTAACATCATGCTTGATCACATTTGTGCAAATAAATGAATTTGAATTTGAATATTACCTATATTCATACGTAACATTTGACTTTCGAACAGCGATTTAAATCCCATACACTAACGACTGGCGCTAACAACCTTAATCGGATTATTCCGGATTAAACCGCTTTGAACTGATTCTGAACTTTTATTTTTAATGCTAAATGCCAGTCCGTGCAAAATATCCTATGTGGAAGTTAACAAATCAGATTCACTATTAAATCCGGTACTAACAGCGCTAGGTAAGCCTAGTTACGCTACGTTGCAAATTGGCATAGGCCCGAATAAGGATTATGCAAAGCTGTTCTGGTTTTTAAGCCCTGATGTAGAAACGACGGAGTGTGTGTGTGCGTGTGTGCGTGCGTGTGTGTGTGCGTGCGTGCGTGCGTGCGTGTGTGTGCATGCGTGCGTGCGTGCTTGCGTGCCTGTAGTTAGTGGTTCCCGGCAGAGTACAATTTGTGCCCCCATCCTTCCCATGCGGTGTCTTACAAGGCGACTAACGGCTGTTTACCTACAGACATACAGACCAGAGACCAGATTCAGTCTCAGATGCAGACTCAAGTCCACAATAGCACTTTTTCTTACCCACTGGGGAAATAAGCGTGAGTGTATGCATATCATTTTCAACGGTAATAAGTTTGTGCCTGCGGGTGTCGTAAAAGTTACTAAGGGATAGAAAGTCCTTTGGATTCTTTAGGCATTTTTCGACAAAATAAATTTGCTGACACAAAAAGCGGCTATAATTCATGATTACATTGTTCGGCATTAAGTTGCTTAATTTACAATAAATATCACTACATTGTATAAACCAAAGTCGTTTTCTCTGTCCCTATGTATGCTTAAATCTTTAAAACTACGCAAAGGACTTTGATGCGGTTTTTTTAATAGATAGAGTGATTGAAAAGTAAGGTTTATATGTATATAACATCATTAAAATACAATCGTAGTTCTTTTTTTTATTTGACTTCACTCTGCCTGATGGTAAGCTCAAGGTTCTGATCGTATTGTAATTTTGTTTTTGTACACCTAAGCAAGAAAATGTAAGGATTTAAATAGCGCCTAGGCTAATATTTGCATACCATTAAATAGTAAACGTGCTGAACTGTAGTATTTATGTAACATCATGCTTGATCACATTTGTGCAAATACATGAATTTGAATTTTGAATATAACCTATATTCATACGTAACATTTGACTTTCGAACAGCGATTTAAATCCCATACACTAACGACTGGCGCTAACAACCTTAATCGGATTATTCCGGATTAAACCGCTTTGAACTGAATCTGAACTTTTATTTTTAATGCTAAATGCCAGTCCGTGCAAAATATCCTATGTGGAAGTTAACAAATCAGATTCACTATTAAATCCGGTACTAACAGGGCTAGGTAAGCCTAGTTACACTGCGTTGCAAATTGGCATAGGCCCGAATAAGGATTATGCAAAGCTATTCTGGTTTTTAAGCCCCGACGTAGAAACAACGGAGTGTGCGTGTGTGTGTGTGTGTGTGTGTGTGTGTGTGTGTGCGTGCGTGCGTGCGTGCGTAAGTGTGTGTGCATGCGTGCGTGCGTAGGTGCATGCGTGCGTGCTTGCGTGCCTGTAGTTAGTGGTTTCCGGCAGAGTACAATTTGTGCCCCCATCCTTCCCATGCGGTGTCTTACAAGGCGACTAACGGCTGTTTACCTACAGACATACAGACCAGAGACCAGATTCAGTCTCAGATGCAGACTCGAGCCTACAATAGCATCTTTTCTTACCCACTGGGGAAATAAGCGTGAGTGTATGCATATCATTTTCAACGGTAATAAGTTTGTGCCTGTGGGTGTCGTAAAAGTTACTAAGGGATAACAAGTCCTTTGGATTCTTTAGGCATTCTTCGACAAAGTAAATTTGCTCACACAAAATGCGGCTATAATTCATGATTACATTATTCGGCATTAAGTTCCGTAATTGCAAATAAATATCTCAACATAGTATGAAACAAAGTCGTTTTCTCTGTCCCTATGTTTGCTTAAATCTTTAAAACTACGCAAAGGATTTTGATGCGGTTTTTTTAATGGGTAGTGATTGAAGAGGAAGGTTAATATGTATGTAACATCATGCTACAACCAACTGGTGAGAAGCAGAAGTGAAAAATGTTGCAAAAACGGGGTGACGCCGACGAAGTTGCGTGGGTCAGCTAGTATATAATAGATTATAATGAATGAAGAAATATAGATATAAAGAAAAACAATCTTTATTATTTTTATTACAGTTAATTAGAATTATGTTTTCTGTATTAACGTAAAACTAATAACAATGGATTCGAATGAAAGGAATTATAATTAAGTATAAAAAATTTCAATACAATGTTTAACACAAAAAAAAATATTTTTTTTTCATACCTTTCACAACATCTTTCATTGAACAATAATGTCCGCCTGCAGCGTTCATTATTAAAATTTAATCAAGAATAACATGAATTTTGTATATAAAGATTTACGCGATCAAACAGTTAATATTTACTAACAATATAATGAGCGAAAATTATTACACGGGGTGTTAGGGAAAAGCAAAGCCGAAGCCCCCTGGCAGTATTCCTGGTACAGATTATATTAGCATCGTGAATTTATATTTCGTTTCAAAAATTTTTATTGCGATTCAAAATTTTTATTTTGAATCAAAATTTTCTATTATAATTTGATCCCAAATTTTTATTTTGATTCAAAGTGTTTGTTTCTGCAATTTTTTTTTACTGCAATATTTTTATTTTTTTATTTTGTTGTTTATGTGTTCTGTTATCCTACGCCACCGTTGAGGTTCGTTAATGTATATTAATGTCTATGGTCAACATACGCACAGAATTTAGACAAAATATAGAGTCATTACCATGGAGAATTGAAGTAATCTATACAGGGTGGAATTTTGTATTATAAGGATGAAATCTCTCTAACAAACTTCATAAATAAAATGAAAGGAAAACAATGAAATCCTAAATTATTTACAAAAAAATGGTAAACTAACTGATGAATTACTCGATACAAACATTTAGATCAAAAT
Source organism: Pelosia muscerda (assembly GCA_963691645.1). NCBI lineage: Eukaryota > Metazoa > Arthropoda > Insecta > Lepidoptera > Erebidae > Pelosia > Pelosia muscerda. Next base: position 13,971,711 of record OY829109.1, on the reverse strand, counting down.
CAAAGTGGTATTGCTGAAGAAATTGCCGTCGCTTTTTGGAACTACCCGTATTCTTGAAATTTTCCTACTATTATTTTCAGTACAAACCGAGTTGGTGCCTGTCGGTCTCGATATCTGTCTCAATGCCACCAATAGTAATTTGTCATTTTAATGGATAAAATACGTCAGTGATAATAATTATTTATTAATAACATAATTAAATAGATTTATCTTTGAGTAAAAGTGCTTTAACTTGATCCATGGAACTATTAATTTAAGATTTAATTGTTTTCCTTTCATTTAATTTATAAAGTTTGTTAGAGAGATTTCATCCTTATAATTGACCCTAACGATCTATGCAATGAAAGTACAGGGTGCAACTTTTACAGATTTTAGTCGGTTCGATTACCGGGTGCGGCAAGCGAATTTTTAAAAATCGTTGAATGCAGTTTTGTTTCTTTTCAAAAATAAAGGAATGTTTCCTTTGAGTAAAATTTTCTATCTGCAGTATTAAGATTACTTTCCCTTCAGGTGGCATTACAAAATTCCACCCTGTATAGTTCTGTCCTCCGTGGTCAAATCTGTGATCAACTGTGACATATGCCACCCAAAGAGAATACAATACTACAATTAATACGTAAGATGCCACCTACGCATGCGATTCTAGATTCTACCGCTATCGTGATTTTACAGAATATTGACAGCTTTCAAATAAATCACAAATACACATCAACAAGTTCAACAATTAATTTCTTGCCATTAATAATTTTGTATTAAATTTACCAGCGCTTTTGCTGCAGTGGAAGCTATCTTAAGGAGAAGTTAAGGTTATGATAATTAAAATAACAAAATGACTGTCTTAGATCTTTTACCTGATGTGAATTCATTCTTTGGTTTAGATTTGAAGACAGGGTCTTTGATGATTGCGGTTATTGGCATTGTGAGTACCTTTTTTATTCATTGCACGGAATGTTGTGATAATGCTTTTGGATGTAGCGATGAAAATGGAAAAATGAAGGCTTATATGCCCAAAATATTGTGGAATAAACTGTACGAAGCAACACAATAAGAGGTTTTTCAAGAAGGGCATTAGAGGATTGCTTCAGAGTTAGCGGCGTGAGAGTGACGCCTCTGGTGTTGCAAACGTTCATAGGTTACCACTTTTCATTATGTGGGCCGTATCTGTCACCTAATAATCATTTTCTGAGCCTATTCCCAACTCAGAGAAAGCAGAATAGGACCGACTGATTAACGTGCTCTCTGAGGTACGAATAGATCTGTTCAAATAGCTTTATTCATACATACAAATGTTTGCACTAACGGGGGTTGAAATCGCGCCTCCTGCGTAGCGTTCACTAAGTGGTATAATAAAAATTAAGTGACTTCAAATCGATGGATATTCTCAATTCGCTCAATTTATTATCAATGTATATTTTCTGAAAATTCTTGATAAGCTATAAATATGTATCAAACCTTTACACGGTCCAAAGATCTCGTATAATAAATTTATTTTTAAGCCTCGACAGTAGCTCGACATAAGCTCGGTAACAGTGCGGATAGTTAGAATAATATAAGTTACATATTTTATGTTTATTACCCGTAAAAAATATCGGTTATATTTCTTTTTATGTTGTTAATAGGTACATGAAATCTAAATAACATTTGTTTGTTTCCCTTCGTAGACTTGGCTCCGCTGGTAGCTCCCCTGGGGGAGACAAGGTAACTTTGATTGTGGTTTTGGCTCCCTCGGACAGGGGAAACAAGGCACTCATTTTGTTCATTGAGGTTATGGAGTCTTTATGTGTGTATTTTAGGAATAAATTCTCCCCCACCAATCACCCAAAGATTATATTAGGCTGCATTGAGCCATATTATATGTAGTAAAAATATACAAATGATTGAGCTATATTCCTGTTACAAGCTTTCTTTTTTCATTCACAACACGGCTTTATATTTTTTTTATGGCTCTTTAAATTACATCGCGTTTCCGTATTCCGACAAAACGATAAGGATATCATACGTTCCGTTCGTACGAGGAATTCTAATCTAACAGCCCATTACATCAATCCTAGTTGGATCAGAATATCTTCTATTTTTTTCCCCGTGCGTAAATCTCCACGCATATCCCCGCCGAAATCAACGAGGGTGGTTATGTTGGACTCGAAACCGACCAAAACTGCACGGCTGTCTTGAGCCACCAGTTACCTAGGGTGAGGTAGGCCCTATGTTATCTCTCAGGCCCTGACTGATCCAGGACGAGCGACCTCTCGAAAGTGAGATTGCGGTGTCCACATCTTGCCCTGGATAGGGAGGAGCACGAAAAAACGAATTCGCAGCACACGAAATAGCAATGCTGCTGCAATAATAATTATACCTATTCCTTGTAGAGAATTTCCAATGAAATGTACGGTCTGGAAATAATTATGAGTAGTATTTTTTTAGTAGAGTTCCTAGTCGACCGCATACAGTAGCAGTCGTCGAGATACTGATTTTTACGTTTATCTTTGTATTGCCCAAAGGTAGTTCACCTTAGTAGTTCTAACAAAGTTGATCAGATATTGGTATCTCCAAAAAATGGCTTCTGGTATAAAACTCCAATAATAAAGTTTCTGAAGTCATTGACCTTATCCCAAAAATTATCTAAAAACTTTTAGCAGCTAAGTTTTTATATTGCTTTTACTTATTTCTTAGTTCTGGTAATATCGTTCTTGATTTATTTGTCTATACCTATATATGATATATATTCGCCAAGACGTTAATTGGTAGTGCTTGTGCGGCTAAGCACGTAAATAATTTCCTTGCGATTTACACCGCATAACAAGGAATCGGCTCAAATTTACTGCTACATTTTCGGGTAAAAATTTATTTTTGGCATACCCATTTATTTACAAAGTGCAATTGGGCACTTTGTAAATAAATGGGTATGGTGGCAATTGGCTCGCCCACTAATACGTGGAACCGAAAATGTGGGTATTTAATTACACCTCTGTCTACCCCTTGGGGGATTATGGGCACATATTATGTATGTATATGTATGTATTTATTTGTTCACAAAAGCATTCATGATTTGAGTATCATATAAATAGTCTTTCTTTATTCTTTTTTAATTCTTTATTGCACACACAAAGTACAGAGATAATTCATATTATACAATTTGCAAGAATCATGTACAAAGGCGAGCTTAACTCACAATGAGTTCTCTACCAGCAAACCTTTGAGTTTCAGAGGAGTAGGTATCATAATGAAAGCAGTCTGAAGTGTACATCAAAGATAAAAACATAAGATCATAAAAGTGTATACATATATAAAAAATATATACAAAATAGTCTTTATAATTTTGTACAGGTGTATAGTGTCTTCCTCTTTAGGACTGAGTGATGGCCATTAGTCCTTCAGCAAATATGACCACTTAATTAATTAACTTTTTGTCTTTTTTAATGTCACACACATACACTAAATATTATCAGATTTCTTTCGTCTACAACAGATGTAATGTTCAGTTTTGGAATAGTTACTCCATTAATTATGTCGTCAATGTTGGAAATACAACCATGTCTGATTCATTCTATCCCGAGAGTATTAAATTCTGAATCAATAGTGCTTAGGAGATTTGCACAATTTATAGTTTCGATAAAACATTGTGGTTATGTAAGTTTAATTTATGTTCAGTGAATATATTAACATTATACATTTGAAAAGAAAGCCGGTAGCCTAGTGGTATGGGTAATGGACTGCTGAGACGAAGTCTCAGGTTCGATCCCACGTTTACCATGGCACACACCAATGACTTTTCTATGCTTTTCGAAGTTATGTGTGTATTTATCGCAGGTTTACAAGTGCCCGTTCAATGGCAATAGGCTCGCCACCTATATATTGGGACCTAAACATAAACTGGCGAAATGTGGGTACTAGCACCTCTACCTACCCCTTCGGGGATAAAGGTGTGAGTTTCTGTTATGTTATAAATTTGAAACATTTGTGAAGATGTTTGTACGTTTGTAAGTTTGAATATTTGGATCTTTGGTCACTACAACGGCTGAGGGTATCTGCATGAAATTTGGTACAGGGATAGATTAGAGTCTAGAATAACACATAGCCTTATTATAAAGCATTGGATATTTTAGTTATATAGAGTAGACAAAAAAGATACGGTACCACTTTTTCGCTTTACGTTGTATTTAAATGTGGTACCGTATATCCTTTGTTGACTGTACAAAGATTGCTTATTAAAACCCATCCCCTATCAATGGTACACAAGACAACAACGATAGCCTGTCTAGTGATATAAGTATTATACAGATCTTTATATTGATTTTGGCAAGCAGAAAAGGTCACCAGTGTTCGACATGTATGTGTGTGTAACAATAACTCGTTTCCTCACTCACACACACCTACACACTTGCAAATTACAATTGATTCAAAACCATTCGTATTTATTTATCTTCAATCATCAGTTTACATTTTCTTCAATAATAGTACTCATAAAATTCTTATTACTACTATATGAACGTGGTTTTTGATATCATGTTAGTAAGCCTTTGTGACCCCGGGGTTTACAGATACGCTTTTGAAAAGTTTAAACATCGTAAGGTTTTGAGTTCGATTCCCAGTCGAATTTTACTTTTTGAACTTTTAATATTTGTTTTTGTATATCTTTATGTTAATTATTTACCTATTAAGGGAATGTTTAGGTAACATCACAAAAGTATCTTGATATTTTAGTTATAATTTTATAGCAACTTAAATCAGTAGTATTTTTATTATTACTGAGCGAGTATTGTTGCACACACATGATTGCATGAATGTTTCTCGTATGTATTGGAATTTATGCTACCCTCATTCTCATGATTAAAATAACATGATAATTTTAATTTTATCTGTCAACAATTGGATTCGTTGTGCTTTCCACACGGTTAATAACAACTTTTTTATTTATAAAAATGAATCAACAACTTACAACTATTATGAGAGCGCATATTATTACTTTGCATGAGTAAAATATTTCAATACATGAAATATCTCGAAAATTGAACATATCGGTAAGTAGTATTTTCTGCAATTTATTATTATGAAAGTTATTTGATTTTATAATCCTGGATAATCTATTATTTCTTCCAATATTAATAATGAACAAAAATATATAAGTAGATAAATTTTACAGAATTTTAACAAGGAATTTTATTACTTTATTTTCATTACAGATGGAAGCTGTGCAGCAGTGGGTGCGCCGATATGGCGACTCAGGCACCATAGACCGTCTTCAGCCTGGCCCCAAAGCCTTTGCCTACACCGATGCGTGTTCTTTGCATAAAGAGGTGGTGGAAAAACATATAGGTAGAAAACCCCTTTATGTCCACCCGTGTTATGACCACCAAACACCATGTTACATTGCAAACCGTAAGGAACCATCTTCAGGCGGCTGGGATCAAATGTCGCAGACCGACAAGAAAAATTTTGATGTCGGATCTTCATCGTCGAAGTAGGTTAAGTTTTGTCAGGGACTATTTAAATTTTGACTGGTGCAACAATATAGTAATATTTAGTGACGAAAAATGTTTTAAATCAGACAAGGATAGACGCAAAATTTTATGGAGAAAAGCAGGTGAGCGATATTGCCAAAAAATATTCTACCGTGCAGGTCTAGTGGTCATATTACTTTAGGGTACTGGAGTTGGATGTCCTCTTATTATTATTATCTCTGTTTAATTACATTGTAAGTCTGTATTTTAGTGGTTTCAATTATACTTAGGTATATATACTCCGGTATAGATAACTTGGAATAATTAAAACCTATATACTTATACCTATATACCTATTATATACTATATACTTATACCTATATACCTATTATATACTATATACTTATACCTATATACTTACTATCTAATAAATAGGCAAATTTAAGCAAATAAATGACTATTATTACTATTTATAATAAAAGTTGGAATATGTTGCGCCATTTCTTCGCACTAGTGCCTAGGAACTAAAAGATGTAGGTAATTATGTGGCATCATTTTGACAAATAAAGAAATTGAACTGTAAATAAGTGAGTGATGTTATTGTTAACGAAATGAGAAGTTATTATATTTGCATATAGTATAATTTCTAAACGTTAACATGGTGATTCACTACACTTTAGTTACTGAAAGTTAATTAGTTTACCTGCGTCCATACTTGTCTGATTTAAACATCCAGAAGGATAATATTGAATAACCTATTCATTATATAAAGAATGTTTAATGTATAAACCTAAACGTATTGCACTCGGCTACGCCCGCTTGGATTTCAATTATCCCGCACAATAGTATATGACTATTCTTAGGTCTACTAAATAAATAAATAACTAAATAAATAAATAAATAAATGATGTTGTTTTATTTTCCATATTATTATTATTTTTGAGATTACGGAACACTTAGTATAAAAGTCGACTGTATGGTTCTTTAATATCACAAACAAAATAAAGAACTAAAATAAAACTATTAATTAATCAGACCGCCTATGTCAATATAGCTGAGGTTCGAACTCGCAACCTTCGCATTGCCATTACGCCTATAATACCACTCAACTACGTGAGCCTGTGCTGTATTGGTGAAATTTACCTTCTCATTCGATGGCAGGCAAATCACTCACTAACACATATTCAATCGTTCACAATTCACTGGCACACATAAACACAAAAACGCACACATATGTGACTTCAGAAGAAATGAGTTATTGTTATTGATATTGACTGTTCTCACACATATGTAAAACATACGGGTGCTTCTTCCACTTGACTCAAATCATAAATAGATTGTATTAGATGGTTAGGCTATCATTTTTGCTTTGTGTACATCGAGTATTTGCCAGCCACTACCATTTGAATTTCCAAACCTGCAAATCCAATTTATACGCTACTAGCTGACCCGCGCGACTTCGTCTGCGCCACCCCGTTTTTGCAACATTTTTCATTCCTGCTCCTCACCTGTTAGTCGTAGCATGATGTTATATACATATAAACATTCCTCTTTAACCATTCTATCTATTGAAACAAACCGCATCAAAACACGTTGCGTAGTTCTAAAGATTTAAGCATACAAAGGGACAAGAAAAATAGGGACAGAAAACGCGACTTTATTTTATACTATGTACCTAGTGATAGTGAAGTGATAGTGACTAACTTGACTATTTTCATTGCAGGTACACCCAATGGCTTACGGATGTACTTTCTTCATACCAATGAGCTTCCTTGTTCTTACTATATTGGTTCTAGTAACTATATATTTTGCGACAAGCTTTGTTCTTCTTTATGGAGTTATTTATGTAAGATATTCGTTCTTACTAGAACATTCTCTGAACCTTTTCCCAACTCAGTTGGGGTTGGCTTTCCAATCTAACTGTGATGCGACTGAACTTCGATATTTTACGTGAAGCGACTGTCATCTGACCTCCACAACCAATGATCTAATGACCAATATCGATATCGAAGTTCCAAGTTAGACTGGTTGGACTTTTGAGGGCTCCAACTACCCGTAACGACTGCCATAGATTTTTGTACGGCAACCGGGACCCACGGTTTAACGTGCTCTCCGAGGCACGACCAGACCAGTGCAAACAGTCATATTCATGCATACAACTTTTTGCACTGAGCGGGGATCGAACCCGCGCCCGTGCGTAGCAGTCGCGTGCACTACCACCACGCCACGGAGGCTGTCGTTCTTACTAAAGTCTATACCGCAAATCTTACTTGTAGATAAACCCCTACTGATTAACGAACGGGAAGACCTTCTTATATATTTAATCTTTGAAGAAGGCTTGCAAACAATTTCGTAACAACAGTCATAGGGTAAACCACCCAATTGTTGGCACTTTAAGGGTGAACTTCGTGTCGGTCTAAAATGAAACTACCATAAAATCTTATTTACAAAAGCTTATAGACAAAACATATCATAGAATTAAAGAAAATGCTTTAATTTTGGTTTTTATAATCGTTTTTATGTGATTGAAAATAGTATTAAATAACAATTTTATACTTAAATCCGAAAGACTATAGAAAATCCTATTATTGGCACAGAAGATATCAATAATACTATTTTATTTTTTAAGGCATACTAAACTTGAATAATCTATGGTTTCCTTATTTTTTTGTACTAAACTCTAAAGTGCCAATAATTGGAGTAGTGCTAACGATTGGATGGATTACCCTATATATCAAAATTGCTAACAACGCTCCCATAGCAATATTATAACAAGAATGGGTACGGTAACCGCGTTAGCCTAGTGGTATGGGTAATGGACTGCTGAGACGAGGTCTCTAGTTCGATCCCAAGTTTTACCATGGCACACACCAATGACTTCTCGATGCTTTTCGAAGTTATGTGTGTATTTATCGCAGGTTTATAAGTGCCCGGTTAATGGCAATAGGCTCTCGCCACCTATATTGTACACCAAGTATAAAAAGATACATATCAAATACAAAGCAACAATGGTAAATACAATTGGCGGCTTTATCGCTCTGCGGCAATCTCTTACATTGGGACCTAAACATAAACTGGCGAAATGTGGGTGCTAGCACCTTTACCTACCCCTTAGCGTGGCGTGAGTTTATATTATGTCATGATGATTTTATGTGATTCTATGTCATTGTTTTTTCAGGGGAACAAAGACTTTTATTGCGTGTGGATATGGTATGCGTTAGTATTTTTCATGATTATGTTCCTTCTCATGCTGATGCTCGCAATACTGTACTGTAACTACAGGAGAGCGTGTAGCAGGGTCATGATAGCAGTTTTAGGAATGCTCTACTACACATGTGAGTACCTGCTTAGTTCAATTTCAAATATTACGTTTTGTCTATATATTTTTATGTTACCGTCTATCTGTATGATAACCTGTATTATTCAAATTTATATACTAGGCATTGTATAGAATAGCGGTTTATACACATTAACATGTGTAATGACTCAAAAGTTCTCTCACTCTAATGCCATGTCTATATTTACGTGACATTTTACCGTGACCGTGTCAGAAGTGCGTGTCCGTCGCATATTCAGCTGCGTGATGAATGATGAAATGAAACCATCGATCAACTGGTGGCCGTTTCACAACACAACACAGCACAACTCTGGTTTGTCTGTTGCCTATATCCCACAAGTTATTACGTCCACACATAACGCCATGTCTTATGCCACGCTATCCAGTCCTCTGTTCATGTCATAAATCTGGATGCACCATAAACACTTTTAAATGAAATGTAAGTAAATCTTTTTACAAAATCAAAAATAAAAAATATTTTAATTTCTTTATTGTTTCAGTATCCTATTACTTTATTATAGTGGTGAACAGCCATCGGAAAAGGTTAAAATAAATAAGGCTATATAACAAGTGTAGGAATAAATTTGTGATTACAGCACTTTTGTTTTATTTACATACCTATTTAGTTTGCAGTGTCATTAACAATATGCAGACGTACCATTATAAAGCACGTTCAAGCAGTGTTTTCACATTAAAATCCACTTCTGTAAGTGCCATACAAACTCTTCACTACATAGTATAAAACAAAGTCGCGTTCTCTGTCCCTATATCCCTATGTCCTAATGTCCTTTTGTATGCCTATAACTCTTAAATCTATATAAATCTTTAAAACTACGTAATGGCTTTTGATGTGGTTTTTAATAGATAGAGTTCAATATTGAAGATGAAGGTTTACATGATGAAAATGTTGCAAAAATGGGGAGACGCAGACCAAGTTGCGCGATTTAGCTAGTTAATTATAAAGTAGGTACGCTACTATATAGTAAAGTAATCTACATTTTTTACTTTGCTAGTATTTTTTTTAGTTAATTTTGCTGCTTCAAAGGAAGTAGGTAATGAACTTAGATAGCAAATTGAAATTATACTCTGTACATTCGTTTATTTTCTTTTTACCAGTTTGAGATAATTCAAAATCAGTGACTTCCTAGAATCCGGGAAATTGCTCCCATGGGTTGCGGAAATGGGATCAAGCGGGCACTAAAATGACAGTTATCATTAGATAGAATGCCCATTTGTGATAGGAATATTTTGTCCAAGTACCGCCAAGTACCCAAAATGAAACTGAAACATACTATTCGACTAAAATAAATAGCTTAGGTACCCAGCTGAACTGTACTGTCACAATAGTTTCATCAGGTGAGGAGTTTTGGCGGGAACGCGAAAAGAGTCATAACGCTCCTGTGTTGCATTTTCTATATTTGGTGTAAATTCGAGTTTTTATGTGTAAAAATGGTGGAGTTTTAGACATAACAGCTTATACAAACCGCACAAGTGTAGGAAAGTGGAATATTGTAGTGAATTGTGATTTTTCGTGTTGGTGTCAAAATCTCCCTTGGAAAAGCTTCTAGTAAAGTCTCCACCGCTATACTGGGGTAACTATCATCCGTCATCGTCATCCATCATCATCAACAATCATTCCAATTAGATAAGTGAATAAAGCGTTATAAAATAAAATAAGACTTGACATAAAGGTCCTAGTTACCATGTCATAAAATCCTTTAAAAAGAAATCATTAGGTGACAGTGACATTTGATGAGTCGTTTTAATTTAAGATCATAACCAAAGCGTAATGATCAGTGTGCTCAAATTAAAATCTCCCACATAATATCCTTTTTCAAAAATCTGACGGGTGGGAAATTACAAACCGCGGTTCATATAATCTGTCACTTTCTCACGCCTAGGTTTTGTGTAAAGATACTTATGTCACTCGCACACTTTGTTCTTCTTCTTCTTCTTTTTTTCTTAGATGGCAACATATCAACCCAGTTTAGGGGACAATCTTGCCAGTGTCGAGTTAGGAATTTCCTTTTATTTTGTGATAAGTATAGTTGTAATGATTGTTGACGATGACGATGGTGATGATGATGACGATGACGGATGATAGTTGCCCTAGTAAAGTAGTGGAGACTTTACTAGAAGATTTTCTTAGGGAGATTTTGACACCAACACGAAAAATCACAATTCACTACAATATTTCACTCTCCTACACTTGTGTGCTTTGTCCAAACCGTTATGTCTAAAACTCCACCATTTTAACACATAAAAACTCGAATGAACACCAAATTTAGAAAATAAATAAAACACTGCAGCGCTATGACACTTTTCGCGTTCCCGCCAAAAACCCCCACACACTTTGTTGCTCAAAGGATAACTTCATGCTTTGATCAGGTAATAATTTAAATTAAGAACAAAACAGAACATAATTATATACATTTTAATAAACAATTTATACAATCCTATTACGACTATAGATATCTTACATACAGATCATATATATCGACTAACTTGTTAATATACAGTATACCTTATTCATTCTGTGTAGCATCATGAACGACTTCATTATGACCTTTAATTTTCAGCCAATAGCCATAGCCGACTAACACACAGTACCCGAATATAACTGAAACAATAGAATATTGCTAAGGTTAGGTTAATTATCGCTTCTAAATATAATCCTATCTAACTCCTACTAACATTATAATCCTACTAGTCTAAGTATTCCTACTAATATTACTATATTACTAATTATTTACTACTAGCTGTTGCCCGCGGCTCCGCCCGCGTGGATTTCGTGTGTGTGTGTGTGTGTGTGTGTGTGTGTGTGTGTGTGTGTGTGTGTGTGTGTGTGTGTGCGTGCGTGCGTGTGTGTGTGTACAATAAGTAGTTCTTCTTTCTTTCTTCTTTCTTGCTATTAAATTGCCCGGTGATCACCTGCTTCATCCGATACGAGAGGTTTTACCGTCGTGTCTAAGCCTTCTTCAATAATAGTAATAAGAACATTTTGATATTTTATGAATAAAACCTAAATATTTTTTCTTCGTTTAAATTTCTTCTTGAGCCTCTCTTCTGGGCCATTAAATATTTCATACTGAGTGAAAATTGCGCTTCTACGTAAAGGTACGTTCGCTACTAATTGTAAGGATTAAATGAATAAATGAATTCTATTATTTAATTAGGCATTCAATTAAACAAATTCCAAAACCCAATTCCATTCTTAGTTAACTGTAGCGAATTAATTTGTGAAGTAAATAATCACTTAATTAAGTTAATTGACCCACTTTCGTTGGTTTTAAATGGATTATTTAGATAGTACAAAGTTAATCTCGTAGAATTTATGTTAGTTGTACAACTGTGACGTAGAGAAGCTTAGTAAAAGTCATTTTGGAAAGCCTAATCGTATATTCTCAAATAAGTCCGAACGATTGGCGGTCTCGTACTTAGTTTAGAAAAAGTTTTTGATACCATCAAGTGTATTGTAGCTTACATATTGAATATAGCTACGTACCTATAGTGTTGAAACTGAAGAAAATCTAATCTTATTTTATTGCACTATTTAATAGTGCATAATAATATTATCGAAAAAAAGAAACTAACATACATAACATAACATAAACTCACGCCTATATCCCCGAAGGGGTAGGCAGAGATGCTAGCACCCACGTTTCGCCAGTTTAATGTTTAGGTCCCAATGTAATAGGAGCCTATTGCCATTAACCGGGCACTTATAAACCTGCTATAAATACACACATAACTTCGCAAAGCATCAAAAAGTCATTGGTGTATGCTATGGTGAAACCTAGGATCGAACCCGAGACCATTACCCATACCACTAGGCTAACGCCTACAATGGGTAAAAAAACTACCAATATTTACTCCGAGACGAATACCTCAGATGCGATCAAGGCTAATTTAATAATGGCGATGATACTTACAAAATCCTATAAAAGCTAAACAAAGTGTAACTATCCAGCTTATTCCAAAGTCACCGATATTTAGGAGTATGAGAATCAGTATTAAGCTGGACCCTTGCAGCCACCACATCGCTGTTATCACTACCCATGCTAATATTACCGGAGCTTTTTGCTAAAACATATAAACAAATTAATATATTCTCCCCTTCCTACCCCAATATATTTTCTTATAGTGGGTTTCAACCATGTTTCGCCTACTTCAATATTTCATTATATTCTGAGGCTGATGATGATGTGGGTCTCCTTCAGAAAGATGTATGGACAGCCTGACGACATACTTAAAATGTGGCTGAACTTCGATATTTCCATGAAGCGACTGCCATATAACCTCCATAACCAATTGGCGATATGTAAGTTCTTGAGTTAGACTAATCGAACTTTCAAGACTCCATACTGTCATAGATGTTCGTATGGCAATCTGGTTTGTCGGTTTAACGTGCTCTCCGTGGCAACCAGAGCAGACAGGCATATTTGTGTCCTACAAATATTTGCAATGCGTGGGAATCGAAGCCACACTACTGTCACGCCATAGCAACTGTCTATCCATAACCAGGATATAAATGAATTATTCTGCAGGATCAACTTGACGACAGAACACATTCGTCTTCTTAGAGCTCTTTTGAATGCATTTACAATACGAGCCTCCACACACTCATCCATTTATATTCCTTGAAGCGACTGCTACCCGACCTTCCAAACCCGATAGTGAAGTTCTGTAGTTACACTGTTGCCAAGCTTTTTATCTCATATGAATGCCACAAGTAATATTATATAGCAGAGCATTTCTGAACATGCATAACAAAACATAAACTCACGCCTATAGCCCCGAGAGGGTAGGCAGAGGTGCTAGCACCGACATTTCGCCAATTTATATTTAGGTCCCAATGTAAAAAGTGGCGAGCTTATTGCCACTAACCGGACACTTATAAACCTGCGATAAATACACACATAACTACGAAAATCATCGAAAAGTCATTGGTGTGTGCTATGCTAAAACCTGGGATCGAACCCGAGACCTTGTCTCAGCAGTCCATTACCCGTACTACTAGGATACCGCGGCTATTTTTAAACTATATTAAACCCACAGAGCAGTAAATACATGATGTATTCTTTAAGAAGAGACTACTAAACTTATATTTCATTGTAACCCGATTTGATATACTCATGCTATACTAAAACGTTTAAGCGCGATTTCTAATCTCATTATTTATAATATTGCATCAAAACACTTACATGTACAGCTCCCCAAATAAAATATAAATTCACGAAAAACATACACAAACAATAAATAACAATATGGAGACTGAAAGCGTAGGCGTTATGTAGTTTCGATTGTAGGCACCAATGGCATGACTGATAGCTAAACACTTCTATAAGAAATGCTAAAACGCATATGATACTGACACACTGTAACATAACATATTAATATTACAAATCATATCGGTATTAACATCTTCATACCATCCGTGTGGAGTGTGCATACGGTGCAGAATATTCCATCAAGAACCAAGCGGTTCGGTGAGTTTTTCCTCTGCTGCACCATTAAGTCTTGGAATTCCTTACCGGCGCACGTGTTTCCTTCTGCCTACATTCCCGGGTCTTTTGAGCGGGGCGTGAAAAAGCATCTGATGAGGCCGTCAAGCTGAGCGCCACTATTGTACATACGTGTTTGCAATGGTGACCCTCTTTCATGAGACTTTGCAGGAAACATCAGGCGAGGTGAAGTCAAATTGACGTGCCATAAATTAAAAAAATAGGTAGGACATGACGGTATCTCGCGTCCTAATTATGAGCAGTCCGATTGGGGAAGTACCTCCGCCCTATAGATACCGCGGTTTATATCTTGTGTTGTGTTTCCGCCGGTAAGTAGGGTAGCCAGAGCTCACTGTACCCCTCCTTCCCCTCCCCTTCCTAGCCTCCCCACCCCTTCCCAGCTCTCCCCCTTTCCCTTCAGTGTGGGCAGCGCGTGTGTGACACCCTTAGTGTTGCACACGTTCATAGGCCACGGTGGCCGCTTTCCATCAGGTGGGCCGTGTGCTTGTCTGCCACCCACATAGTATAAAAAAAAAAAACCTTCGCCCTATAGAATAGCCGCGGTAGCTAATAATAATCTTGTGTTGTGTTTCCGGCGGTGAGTAGGATACCCAGAGCTCACTGGAGAGGTTTTGTGTTGTCAGTGGGAAGACCGAGAAACCCTACTTTGTCTTCTGCACTGATAATATCATTCAGTCGTAAGAATATGACTGACAATTTCTTACATTTATAATAATACTAAGAAATGAGGGAGAGTTATATAAAACTGATTTAAATTTAAAGAAAATACTTACACACATAAAAATTCCAATATATCTGCAACCTATTTGCAAATCAAAATTTCCCAGAAATTTTTTCGGAGCTATACGCTCTAAGCACTGCATTTTTGTAAATAATTTTAGTTACATTTCTAATATCAAAGCCAACCCGATTGTTACGTCTAAAAATATAGTTTACTAGCTGACCCGCGCAACTTCGTCTGCGTCACTCCGTTTTTGCAACATTTTTTATTCCTGCTCGGCACCTGTTAGTCGTAGCATGATGTTATATATCTATAAACTTTCCTTTTTAACCATTCTATCTATTAAAAAAACCGCATCAAAATCCGTTGCGGAGGCAGTCTGCATTCAACGGGTATTCGCGACTCTGATTGTCTTACGTCCAACTCGTGGAAGATCATCCGTCCTACGCCTCGTGTACCAGTAGGACTCCATTCGAGAACCTTTCGGCTCAAACGGCCATCTGTTCTGTGAGTATTTGTTGTAAATCTGTTCTGCATTTTACATTAAAAACATAATACATTCATAGTAATATTTCATTAAACATTGCGTGTTTAAGTTTATTACCAGAAGTCTCTTTAAGTTGTCCCTTGAGTATATAAGTTTAATAATGCAATTCATGTTATATTAGATTAAATAGTGTAATATGGATATTCCATTAATACAATGGAATATCTAATTATATTATATTTGCCTTCACCTCGGCCTCCGAGGTAATCAGGAAAATGCGTTTCCGTGATAATGATGATTATATTTGCCTGATTTTGATTAAAATAGTTATAGATGCTTTCATGATTTAATCGTTGTCTATTTGATTTATAATGATAATCGCTTACTATAAGGATAGGTGTACCATCCGTAAGGAAATCCAAGAGAAAATTTATTATTTCATACATATTCCCACCGTCTCCCTTCCTATACAGGGCAACATCGGATAGCTCTGACTACCCTACTCACCGCCGGAAACACAACACAAGGTAAATGTATAATTTTTTTGTAAACATCTAAATCGAAATTATCCAAAATAGCATGTTTAGTTTATAAATATATTCATCACTACATAGTATAAAACAAAGTCAAGTTCTCTGTCCCTATGTCCCTTTGTACGCTTAAATCTTTTAAACTACTCAACGGATTTTGATGCGGTTTTTTAAGAGATAGAATGATTAAAGATGAAGGTTTATATGTATATAACATAATGCTACGACCAACAGGTGCGGAGCAGGGATGAAAAATGTTGCAAAAACGGGGTGACGCAGACGAAGTTGCGCGGGTCACCTAGTTATATATTAAAATTATTCTGTGCAATGGTATTCACTTTCCTTAGTTGTTTTTGTTGTGTTGTTCCGTTATTACAAATATCTGCACTTGGCAGTTCTATTTAATTGAAACCTCTTCAACTGGGGCATAGATTACGCGGCCTTCAGATAAAATCTTCCTACTTCAATATTCCGATTTAATGCTCTCAAGTAACTTCTCTACTATTATAAACGGTGATTTTATAGTCGTTTTGGATTAAATGGTATAGTTTTGATAGCAAAATCGTCTGGAAGTTTTAATTGGCCGGATTTTTTTGTCGCTAGGAGAACAATTATCCTCTTAGTGTAAGATATCAATAGAATTTAGACATAACATAACATAACATAAACTCACGCCTTTATCCCCGAAGGGGTAGGCAGAGGTGCTAGCACCTACATTTCGCCAGTTTATGTTTAGGTCCCAATGTAATAGGTGGCGAGCCTATTGCCATTAACCGGGCACTTATAAACCTGCGATAAATACACACATAACTTCGAAAAGCATCGAAAATCATTGGTGTGTGCCATGGTAAACCTGGGATCGAACTCGAGACCTCGCGTCTCAGCAGTCCATTACCCATACCACTAGGCTACCGCGGAATTTAGAATAATGGTTTATTGTATCTAATACCAATATTTAGTTAAAGATAATCGCTATTTATATTGAATTTTTCGAATATTATCCAACAAATTAGATTTCATAAAGCTGTAACCACTATACAAAGACTTTCGGAAATCTAATGACCATAATGTAGCCTAATATGTAAGCCTCTCAAATTTAGCCCCATGCTACAAATTATTCAGAGGGAACTGTTCTTACTGCTGAATAGAAACATGGTTTTAATTAGCAATATTTCACGGGAAGAGCCGTGAGCCTCTTAATTTCCCTAAACATGAATGTTGTAATTAGTTTAGTTACATATTTGACTCAATGTTTTATCGATTTTGACTAATGGAGCATGCTTCAACGGGCCCACGAACCCATGAACAGTCTTTTGCAGTGAGAAAGGACTGGTCGCGAAAGTTGTCTCGAATTTTCTAGAAGCTGCTGCTATATAAGGTCTATTTTTGGCTATTTGGATATTTGTAGGAGCAACTGCCGTCAGTTCTCTCAACCCAGAATGGAAAGCCCTCGTCCGAGCCCCGTCCATTAGTTAATAGGTGCACCGGCTTGCAGGTGGGGTTGACTTGGGGCCCGATGATCTGATTGGGACCCCAAAGCACCCATGCTTAGCCCCTTAAAAGAGGCAAACGGAAGGTGGGACACCCCTTCGCCATATAGACTGTGATGACCTAAAAAGGTGGTGCAATAGGCTAATTCATGATGATGATGAACCCCTCAAGGACTGCGACTCCAGAACTCCAGTGACGGTGTTAAGAGATGATCGTAGCACATAATGCTGGCAACTATTTAAAAAAAATCATGTGTAATTTTCACATAAAATTACGTCAATGTCAAAAATATATCTTGATTTTAATACCAGTACAATAGTTTCTAGTTTGAGTCCAACATACTTCCCCAACCGGCCCTGGTGGGGGTATCAGTGGGGATTTTTCGCACGATAAAAACAAAGTATCCTACTCCAAGTATATCCAAAGTACCTATGAATAAATTTTAAAGTAGGTCCGATAAATAATTCGTCCTTCTTAGATATAATTACGGTAGTATTCTGCCTAATCGACAAATGCATCTTCTGTGTCTTAAATAGTCTGAGTTTGTAATAATCTTTTCAATACAATGACGTTTCCTTTATGTTTCAGAACAAAAAGATGTGTACAACATTGCCATAATACGTATAAAAAAATATTAAGATTGCTAAACGTGAAGGAAAGATACGAAGAATGGTGTGGTAGATAACACACTGCCTACCTTATCAAAAGTAATTACCATAGCCTACGGACGTCTGTAACACCAGGAGCGTCACAATAGTGGTCGCAGAATGATCTCTGTCCCCCATGAGCGCGGGCCTGGGGGTGACGGGTGGAGCTGCCTGTCACCCTAGCAGAAGCAGGCCACGGCGACGGCGCGAAGTGCCACTCCATATCCAGGGGCTAGATGGGGACACCATGGTCCCCACATTAGGGGAAGAGGGACATCTCAAAAGTGATGGCCCCAGGTCTGCCGGGGTGTAAGAGATATGTCTTGTATAATCTCACCTCCGGCAATCAAGGGCCCATGGACGGCGTGCGTTTTAGTCGGTTCGAGTCCGACATAATCATCTCCACTGGTTTAAGCGGAGGTGTTGAATTGCAAATTACTGTATCTAGACTAAGTAAATGTTTGTAAATAGATCAAAAGAAAAAGAAGAGCCCGCTGAGTTTCTTGCCGGAGTCTTCTCCGGCCGGGACCGCGTTTTGAACCGATCACAGTGCATTGAGCTGAAGACAAAAATAAAAAACATGATTATCTATTTCCACGCAACGTTGTTTATTTTTTAAAAGCTTATTATATGTAACAAAATTTCAAGCTGTTAATAATCTGTGGCTTTACATATTTACTTAGTTTTTAATTACCCTCAGTAAGTAATATGAATTGTAAAAAAAAACACTTCATTGTCATTTAATAATTGTTATTTACACGAAACGCATATCTTACGGAAATTTCTTCATTATTTGATAACTGATTATGGAGATTACAGGTCAAGGTATGTGCTTTCAAATAGTAATATAAATAAGGCTTAAATTGATTTTCAATTTATGTTCCTACATGATACAAGTTTGATAAAGGTTTTAAACGAAAACGTCAAAAAAACGTTTGTGTTATTTTGCTTTTAATTCGTTCTATATGAAATGTAGTTTCATATTTACATTCATTTATCTGCGTTTGTTTGCTACATTTTTTTTATTTTTTTTTTAAACAGTGGCAGTTTAATAAAAAACTCTGACCTTGTTGAAGCATTATTATTATTATAAAGGAAAATTATTAAAAAAAAACGGCCATAAATGATCCAGAGGTTCCGAAATATGTCATCTTAAGAGATGCAGCATCCACTTCCTACAACTTGGATATCGACTTACCTATTGATCAAGAATCTTCAGATTCAGACTAACACCAAATCATTAAATTAGTTTTTTTGTTAGATTATGGCTAATAGATACTGTTTCAACAATAAATATTTATTTTTACCACATATAAATAGGTATATGATTTTTGACCTACTTTCCTATACATTCAACGCACTGTGCGATGGTCCATTTGCTCATTATGCTTATATATTATTGATATTGACTTTTTGTAAGTTCCGCTTAGTGGTCTATACAGAATAAATGATTTTGAATTGAATTTTGAGTCAGACTGCTCAATTGGAGATACCGTCGCATCCTGCCTTCGCCACCAGTTGACACTCTTTCATACAAAAAATACTTGACGGTTTTGAACAAAATTAAAATTAGATAGCATTTAGATGACTGCTACCCCGTTAATGAGTTCTTAAGAATCTGCGACTTTTCACGTGGATGTTAAGCAGCTAGTAAATTTCAAATTCAGAGTGTTGGGTAACCTCACCCTTAGGCAACTGATAGCCCAAGACGGCCGTGCGTATTTGGTCGGTTCGAGTCCGACATAACCACACTCACTGTATTCTGCGAGGGGCATACGTGTTTTTTTCATAATTATAGTCATTATATTATTAGGGACGATGCCATTATTGCCATTATAAAAACAGTACATAAGTAAATTTTCATTAAATTCAATATCCTGTCCAAAATATATATTAACATCGGTGGATGGATTATATATTTTGGACACGATGGATTATTAATTAAAAATTTGTAAACCGCTGATCCAAAAAGCCCTCGAAAAGTAACGAATAAATTGGTATACAAAAAGGCAATTCGCCTTTTTCAGGTGCAGTAAAGAAAATGCAATATAGGTGCATGTAAATAATGGTATGTATATCGACGTCCCCGAGGAATAAACCGGTAATCGCAAAAATCAAATTTTACAGGAGAAAAGATTTAGTGTTTTTCGGCTCTAACTTTTCTATAAAAGACAATTAGGATAACATTTTAATACGCCGGGAAAGCTAATTTTTGCCCAAATAGATCACAGTTAGCCTTGTAACTATTGATTAAACACAGAATAAGATATTCTCCAAAGTTCAAATTACCGAAAATAATTTCTAACAGTTTTTAGGGTATTGATATATTACCACCATGAACTATCAATAATATTCCAGCAACGTCTACTTACCGAATTATTCTTGTAATATAAAAATATTTTCTTAAAAATCATAGACATAACACTTCTTTACGGAGTTCTCCAACGATGTATATGTTCATTAGTAAATAAATGTAATGTTCAGTTACCGACTTATTACGGTAAACTTTTTAATAACCTTATAATGGTAAATTACAGAAACTGGAATATTATAGATCTTTCGGGTAGTTATATTTTAATGTAATCGTTGTAAACAGATTTCGTAAATAAATTTGTTATCGGTATCTCTAAGGGAAAATTAAAGAAAATTCATAAAATTTAAAAAATATTGTTTAAAATGGGCAAAATGTCCATAATGAGATCACAATTGTAATATAAAAAATATAAAAAAATAAAAACATTAAACGCAGTACTCAATCACTAAGTTCATTGTTATCATCATTATTATCTTGTTCTCTCTACGCTCCGACCTAAAGCTTCCCATATACAGTACCCCGAGAGCTTTCAAATCGAACTTTCGAATCGCTTCTCTTGCCTAGAAGAATGCAGTAAAGTGGACGAGATAAATAACAGGTTGGTTGAAGCATTCAGTGCGCTCCAAATTCTACAGGCCCCGTCGAAGAGATAGACCACAGAAGCTCACCGATCACACCCTTAAACTCATGGCCGAACGAAGCTCTGTGAGGCTGCAGTCTACCAATGACGCTGAAGCACATCGGCAGCTCAATAAACGTATCCAGCAGTCTTTGCGACACGACATCCGTGCCTTTAATACTCAGTGTATTAAGGAAACGATTGAGCGAAATAAAGGCTCCAAAGTGTTCGCAAAAGACTTGTCTATTGGGCAGAGCTAGTTGACAAAGCTGAAGAGGAAGGACGGCAGTGTCGCGTCGACTAAGGCAGATGTTTTGAGGGAAATCGAGGGGTTTTATGCACAGCTTTATACCTCAGTCACCAAGCCTGCTACTGTTACGGTTAAAGATCCAAGAGCCAAGCTAACCCGACACTACGCCGAGGATATCCCGGACATCAGCCTGTACGAGATTAGGGTGGCCCTCAAGCAGCTTAAAAATAACAAGGCACCAGGAGAAGACGGAATCACTTTGGAACTTCTGAAAGCGGGTGGAACACCGATACTCAAAGTCCTTCAGAAGCTCTTCAATTCCGTCTTATTCGAAGGTACTACGCCGGAAGCATGGAACAGAAGCGTGGTGATCTTGTTCCTCAAGAAAGGTGACAAAGCCTCTCTTAAGAACTACAGACCCATCTCGCTTCTGAGTCATGTTTATAAGCTGTTTTCGAGGGTTATCACGAATCGTCTGGAGAGGGGTGAGACAAGGAAATGTAATATCCCAGAAGCTCTTCACCAATGCAATGGAGGATGCCTTTAAGCTACTGGAATGGAAAGGTCTTGGCATTAATATTTATGGCGAATATATCACTCACCTTCGTTTTGCCGACGATATCGTGCTCATGGCAAGATCGCTGGAGGATCTTAACACAATGCTCGACGACTTCAGCCGAGTCTCTCAACAGGTGGGCCTCAAGATGAATATGGACAAGACCCAGGTTATGGCGAATGCTCATATTCTAAGGCCCTCCCCAGTGTCAGTTGGAGGCTCGACCTTCGAAGTTGTAGACAAGTACGTCTACCTTGGACAGATGGTCCGATTAGACGGATCAAACTTCGAGGTGGAGGTCAATCGTCGAATCCAAATCAACAGGTCTATTATTGTGCTTACCTCTTAAGTCTGTAACGCGGTCATCTGTTTTAAATTTTACTATTGCTGTGTATACCATTTGTTCATTAATTTGTAAAGTATTTAGAAAAAAACTTCTTACAAATCTAAACATCCACATCTCTTCAAGAAAATAAATATTTAATAGTCTGTGTGCGATTATTTTTTCGTTGTAGAGTCATTCGTTTGATGTTTTCTGTTTTAGTATGTTTAGCAAAGTATATCTATTGTAGTTTTCGATCAGCTAGATTATAAAATTTATCAAATATAATTATTTTGCCTATCTGAAGAGGTTAATTGGTTACCACAGTTCAATTTACAATTCCCAACAGGTCCTATAGACTTTTGTGGATATTTCAGTAATTTATTTTTCTTGCTAGACCATAGACCTTCATTAGTTTTACGTTTTCTGGTGTATTCATTTCATTTAGGGAAGTGGAAGGTACCTCCAAATTATTTGGTTCAACTCTATTGAATGTTGAATTAATTCAGTTCTAACACCAGGTTGCTCATTTTAACAACAATTTAGTTCAGTTCCAATATCAGGTTGCTTATTTTGACAACTATTGGTCAGTGTGGTACCTATAATAAGTGTTATTAATTACGGGGGAGCTTTCAGGTTGCAATGTTTCCTCGAAATGCTAAGCAGTTAACGCCAATACCTATATCACGATCCCAAATGATTACTGTAACTGAGTATTACCGAAAATGTCAATCTCATAAATCACGAGAATAAACCTGTAATCGGTTTCACCAGTAATTAATAGAAAATATTTTGCAGTAATATTACTTTACCGAAATGTAACCACACAAATGAATTTGTAATAATGTATTATGATATTCTTCTCGTACATAAAAATTAACACTTTTTCCGAAGAACAAAGGTGTCATAGGGTAAATAGTTGGAAATTATCGCTAGAAAAATTTGAAAAAAATTACATAGGTGCATTCCGACCCATAGATACCGAAAATGCAATAACAGTAATAACCCAGTAATAGTACAATACAGGTTTATTCCTCGGGGGCGTCGATATGTATAATGGACATTTGTCGCTGGAAGCGATCTCTTCTAGGCAACTTTGGGATGAGCAATGAGTATGATGTAGTTATCATAATAGGCGTAATACAATATGTATTACAAGTGTATTCTAATAAAATTGTATTACGAACAAAATACGAAATGTAATGAAAATTTTCTAAAGCAATTAGAATGGTGACTGTTCAAATCAAAGGAGATGGAAAACGGTGGGCCCAAATGTAATAAGTTGAGATATGATCTAAAAAATTAGTCATATTTTTGTGTCTTAGAATATGAAAAAATCACCTCAATTCTCAATCTGGAAGCGGAGAAATATGAGAAAATAGTTTTCGTGAGATTATCGTTTAAGTAATCTATTACACATTTACAGTGAATAATTAACTCAATGTTATTAAATGCACTATATATACTTACATGCAATAATAGTGTATATAATTACAGTCATATTATTAAACCAAATATTAATTAATTACTGAAAAACCAACATTAATGATTATCGATTTAAAATCAATTCAAATCTCTCTTATATTTTTAGTCTGTTAGTTCTGTAGAAAAATAATAGCATTGACAATTGACACTAGACAGTTGCCGTTTTGTTTGCTCACTCGTTTCGTGTTTTCCAATACGTTTTGATTGCTTGCCCGATTATTTGTGATTTTTTACGACCACTGCTTTGTGTTTTACGGATTCTGACCCTGCCTACCTTGTACTACGTTGGATACTGAAGATCGCTCACACGTTTGACTTGAAATTGTTATTTTGGATTTAACCGCCGGCTTGTGGATTGGATATTATTGAAACTATGGATCGCTGTGTGAATTGTGGGATATCCACTGGTCATTGCAATACACACTGGGTCGACCACCCTTACACGATGAAACAATTCTGTCAGTGATTCGGTAAATATAACCTCATCTAACCAGCTACCATCCTGAGAGGTATAAAATACATATAATTCGAAGGCCTATGGAGATTGTTTACAGTATATTTTAGTCGGCGGCTCTCATAGAAGAAGGGAGGCTATAGTAATGCATTACTGGTACTGCAATTGTATTGTAAGGAAACGAACTCCAGGCTGTCGCGCTCATATTCCAGACGACATTTCAGTTATAATAGAAGGCGAATAAAACACTATATTAAATTATTTTTATTTTATTTTGGACATCCTTTCCCTATCTCTATACCCATTACCTACCTATCGCTTGAAGACGTTGACGTTCATTCATATGATTTTTCAAACATTTTCTAGTAAACATAATAACTATTAGTGCAAAAGAACACATTTTGCACTTCAGGAATCAGCTGTTGGTTAAAGATTGTAACGTAACGTCACTTTTACATAATCTTTTATATTTCTGTTCTCAAATTGACAAGTTCCGCAGAATTTTCAGTGAAAGGTTGATAATATATAAGTTATCAATTGACACCACATTCATCTTCTTACAACTTGGGCCCAAGATTGTATGAAATCATTTCAGTCTCCTTTAAATCGGAAAATTGAATGATTCGATGAAATTCGAGACCCCGACATTTTTTTGGAAGATTGTCGAATGCTTGACTTGCCGTGACTTAGAGATCAGAGCTTTTCCCCTGTAAGGGAAAGATCACGGGTTCGAATCCCGTCGAAACCTTCACTTTTTCCGATCCTGAAATTTTTTATTTTTATTTATGGCGGGTCAATTTGATTTCGCCTCGCCTGATGTTAAACTGAAACAGTGTGTCACATCGTACTTTTTTTTTACATACTAAACTATCTTACAAACCGTAACAAAGCAACTTCAGATTAAGATAGTAGAAAAGCACACGGCCCTTCTGATGGAAAACGGTCACCGTGGTCTATGGACGAAAATACGAAATATACATAAAACCAACTAGTTTCCAAGTCCCTCCAGTGATAATTTTCACAATAATGAAACGACATCTGTTTCTAAATTCGTTTATAACACTTAAGTACCCAATTTGCGAAAGTCTGTAACAGAAAATGACATTAAGATTTTTTATCTGAGTTACATCTTGAAGAGACACTTTTATGTAAAATCTCGAGTAAATTTCGTGATATAGAATCACGTTATTAAGTTATATCCCTTTGATAACATACTACATGAAAGGGTCTTTATAGTGCAGGTAGGCAGTATAATATTTCTGAAGGGTGAGACGGACTTTGAAAGATAATATTAGTTCCTATATTTTATAAGATTACAAGTTAACATGTTTTTTGTTTCTTCTTTATTTATTACTAGCTGACCCGCACAAGTTTGCTTCACCCCGTTTTTGTAACATTTTTCATTCCTGCTCTGCACCTGTTGGTCGTAGCATGATGTTATATACATATAAACCTTTCTCTTTAACCATTCTATCTATTAAAAAAACCGCATCAAAATCCGTTCCGTAGTTTTAAAGATTTAAGCATACAAAGGGACATAGGGTCAAGAAATATAGGGACAGAGAACGCGACTTTATTTTATATTATATAGTGATTGGAGACTTTATAAACATACATGCCAGTCCCATCGTACTTTTTTATACTTAACTAACTTACAAATCGTAATAAGATAGCAAGTTCAGATTAAGGTGACAGACAAGCACACGGCCCTCCTGATGGATAGCGGTCTCCTGGTCTATGGACGTTTGTAACACTAGGGGCGTTACACTTGTGCTGCCTTACCTCCTGAAACAGTTTCTTTCCAGCAGCCTGATATATTCTATATGATATATTATAATATGCTAAATAACGTAATGACCACCATACGAAAATGGATAGGTACTTCAACAATAATTTTACTGATAAAGATCACAGCACCGCGAAAAGGTAAATATTTTCAGTAACATATTGCGACAGTATTTATGCGGGCTCGATTTCAATTCAATATATTTTTTACGGTATACAAATAAATACCTTAATACATGCTTTTTATACAAAACAATACATACATACATACATAAAGTATGTATTGTGAAAAACCGCAGTAGCCTATATAGTGGTATGGCTGACTGCTGAGACGAGGTCTCGGGTTCGATCCCAGGTTTTACCATAGCACGCACCAATAACTTTTCGAAGTTATGTGTGTATTTATCGCAGGTTTATAAGTGCCCGGTTAATGGGAATAGGCTCGCCACCTATTACATTGGGACCTAAACATAAACTGGCGAAAGGAGGGTGCTAGCACCTCTGCCTACCCCTTCGGGGATATAGGCGTGAGTTTATGTTATGTTAACATAAATAAAGTCACGTCTCTTTCCCAATAGGGCAGGCAGAGTAAGAACTGAGATTAGCATTTGTTATTCTGATTTTTTTTCTTTGACGTGCTATTTTTGACCATTTTAAGGATATGTACGTTCTAATGAACGTAGATTAATCACCATTATATAATTTCAATACAATTTAATAGATATTGTTCAAGAAATAAATCTCACTGCATTTCTCACATATCTACAGTAATCTTTGCCGTAAATCTTTATTGCAAAATAAATTATAGTCTAATAGAACTAAATATAGTTTTAGTTCAGTTAGACTTTATGCTTTTCATTATTTTTTGTTCCCAAAGTAGTTTTGTTCTCAAAATATCAACAATCAAATTGAGTCCAAATTTATAACTTTTTAGATTCCTCATTAAATTTAATATGACTTTTATTTTGAACTATATAAAGTGTAAACTCGACATAGACCGAGATAAATGCGATATTCTCTTGCGGTCTATGCATTTGCACTACGCCCTAAAAAGCTATGACGTCACTCATCACACGATTTTATATAAATGAAATATCTTTGAAACCATTTTTTGTAAGAAAATTTTCCTTTAGTAAGTAGTTTATCATATTGTTATACACTGATTATTTTTTCGAGAGTAAAATATAAGTGGTTATTACCCATATTCCTTCCTCTAACTTGATCACTACATCAGACATATTCAACCATACCATAACGTTCCCTTATCATATTGTTATTAACTCAATTTATGAACGTAGCTAAAATAAAGTACCTAATGATCCATATAAAAAGAATTCTAATTTACTAAATTATCTTGTTATTTTTCAATTTATGAAAATTTCCAAACGAAACCTTACAAAAATACTCGCCTCCTACGTTACATTATAAGCCTCATTACATATAGACGTTAAGACAATGATACAAATTTCTAGGTTAATTTTTTACAGAATGGCAACTATACAGGGCTCTAATTACCTCATGACGAAATATAGAATAATGGTAATGGGGCTGCTGGAACTGGGGCCTAAATTGCAGGGCAAAATAGTTTTTTTTTGTTAGAAGACAGTGTTAATAACATTATGGTATCTGGTTTTTGGAAAGTATATGATGTAATATTATCGTCATTATACTTGCCATACTTCTAGAAGGAGGTAACGGTGATGCACAGGCCACACTTGAAAAACTTATATTCTATGCTATTACTATCATTTTTCACTTCATTATAAGTTAATCAGAACCCTGTATAATCTCCATTCTGTAACAAATGACCTGAATATTAGTGTCATTATCTTACGGTCTACTTAAACGATCCAAAAAAAAAAATTAAAAAAGAATATTATTTTCAACGTTCCAAATTACAAATATTCACTACAGAAATTAAGGAAAATGATAAAAAAATAGATTAAAATAATATTATCAAAATCGAAAAAGTTTGGACAACGAAATACCACAAACCCTTAATGAAATTTTGTTTAAAAACTGTAATTTAATAGAATGGTTAATTATGTTTGAAATTATCAATAATATTTTTTTAGGATAGGTATACAATAAACAACCTCATCCGTGCCTGTGTGAAACGCCCCAAGGATATTACCCCTGCCAAAACCAGTGGAGGTGGCTGAGTTTTTTTTTATGGCACGTCAATTTGACTTCACCTCATCTGATGTTAAGCTGAAGGTAAAGTCTCATGAAAAAGGGTCACCATTGCAAACACGGTCAGTGTTACAATGGTGGCGTTCAGTTTGTCGGCCTCATCAGATGCTTTTTAACGCCCCACTTAAAGGACCCGGGACTGTAGGAAGAAGGAAGCACGTGCGCCGGTAAGGAATTCCAGGACTTAATGGTGCGGCAGAGGAAATACTCACCGAACCGCTTGGTTCTTGATGGAATAATCTGCACCGTATGCGGATGATATCTAAGCCCTTCACATGTTGTCCTGTGTAGGCAAGGAGAGGGTGGGATCAATTGCAAGAGTTCAACTGAGCATTCAACACGCTGAAACGGTAAAATACTGCACAGGAATCCAACAATATCTTTGCACATTTGCAACACTTAATCACTAATCTATCGACACTTTATTATAATGTCACTCGCACACCTTTTTCCTCAAAAGATGACTTTATGACTTTTGGACTGGATTCTCATAAATAAAAATAACCTCTATTACTTTACACTGAATACTTGGAGACTACTAATGAAAATTTTTTAACAGAAAATGTTGGCAAAACTTCGCCAGAACCATAAATCACAAGGTAACAGAAACTTACAATGTATTTCAAAAATATAGACACCAATACCAAACTTACTACCCTTAATAATTCATGAAATAGATCTATTTTATTACGAGCGAAGCGAACCTTCCGAAATATCGTATACTTTGTTGGGATTCTCTCAATCATTGTCAAACAAAATTTCACTTCCCGGAAATATAATTTCAACATCAATTTTAAAACCAACAATATCTTACGAAAATATATCACGTGTACCCTGCACGTGTACAACTTCAAGCCTCTTTAAGAAAGCCTGTAGAAATCCTACAAAATACGGCACAATTTTTTTTCCGTTTAAAAAGAAATGTACATTATTTTAACAATTTATTGTATCTAGAAGCCATATAAACTTGTTAATTGCTTACCAGGAGAGTATTGAACAACAGGTGGCACTCTGAAATGCTGTTCATCTGTATATAAAGGGATTACATCCCCTAATTCTCCAGTACCGAGTCTCGCGTCGTACCGGGCGGACGTGACGCGTTCTAGTGCTCCGAACTTTATCGTTATCGTGTGTACTTGAATCTTTGTTCAATTTTAATTTATAGTTTTCAATGAAGTATTATTATCGTTGTTGTTTATGTGGATAATTAGATATAGGTAAGTTTGTTTTAAATTCTTTTGGAAATTCATTCAATAAAAGTCGTTACTAAATAATGTGAACCAATATTAATAAACTATTTTCAGCATTTGTTATACTGCCTTTTATATTATGTATTTTATACAAGTGATTTGTACTTGCTTGAATTGACTAACGGTTTTTAAATTAATGATAAATAAATAGGGTGTTTGATTAAATTCATAAAACTGAGATAGACATTTCAGTTGTAGGGGGTAATTGTGAAACTTTAATTCTGATGAATACAACCGCGGTAACCTAGTGGTATGGGTAATGGACTGCTGAGACGAGGTCTCGGGTTCGATCCCAGGTTACCATGGCACACACCAATGATTTTTCGTTGCTTTTCGAAGTTATGTGTGTATTTATCGCAGGTTTATAAGTGCCCGGTTAATGGCAATAGGCTCGCCACCTATTACATTGGGACCTAAACATAAACTGGCGAAATGTGGGTGCTAACACCTCTGCCTACCCCTTCGGGGATATAGGCGTGAGTTTATGTTATGTTATGTAATTCTGATGAAATGTTTTGGTACGCTGCCTGTATTTAATGTTTTAACCCGGTGGACGATAGTACAGTATTTTGGAAGTGTAGTTTCAAAATAGAAATGGCTGTTACCAATTTTACACAATCATTCTATAAACATAACTTTCTAATTTAGTTTCTTTCATTTAATTATATTTGACAGAATTCAGGTACCAAATAGGATATAAATGGTAGGTTGCTTACACAATTTTGTATGGTTTTTAACTAAATAAATATCAATCAAATATAAAATATTAAAATTAATCTTTTTAGTTAACACTCATACATTATGTACATATAGAGAAACACTAAAATAATGCGAGAATAATTAGGGATGGAAGGGAAGAGGTTTAAATACAAGAATAATTAAGGGAAAAGCCGGAAGGCGTGCGCATAATCCGCACGGATATATCAAAATCGGTGGAGGTGATTTTGTCTGACCCTAATGCACGACTAAAACGCACGCCATCTATAGGTCCTTGATTGCCGGAGATGAGATTATACTGAGGGTGATTTTAAAAAATCAAATTTAAAATTTTTGGCAGTCTTTAAACTGTCTATGCGAACCTAACCTAGATTCAATATAACATTTTTGAAAAAGGAGCAGAAGTTGGAAGGTTGCATGGTAATCCCAGCTGCGGATGCGACCGAGATTAACATTAGATGATGACGATCAATAAAATAAATCCTTTTGTACTTTCTTTACCTGCAATCTTATGATATGAGTCACTCATATTAACAATAGGTATCGTTTATATGAGTGACTGTCTTTTAACTTTTTTTTTAACATTTTCCTCATTCATTTGTTTGGTAAAAATAGATGATAAAAATCTATTCTTGTTTTGTACTTAACATGATTTTCTACGTAGTTTGAATATCATATTCTATCTATAATTGGACTCTGATATTCCTTACCAAAAATACATTTATAATTTCAATACAGTTTTCTAAGCATACAACGTTGAGTTCTACGACAAATTCACTCACTGCTTTATAATTCACTAAACTTATCTTAGATAATTGCATTAGTATTGACTGAAGTAGTACGGTATCTCCCGACCTAATTGAGCAGTACGACTGGGGAAGTATCTCCGCCCTACAGAATACCGCGGTTAATTTATTATGTGTTGTGTTTCCAGCGGTGTGTAGGGTAGCCAGAGCTCACTGGAGAAGTTTTGTGTTATCAGTGGGAAGACTGAGGGATTAGTTGATATTGCTATGTGATGGTACGAAACCCTGCGTTCCACAAGCGTGCAGTATAGGAACTCCTTCGATCTTCAACTATTCTCTCGTCCCCTCTACAGGGTCGGCAGTACGAACATTGGTGTTACAAACATCCATATACCACTGTAACCACTTTCGATTAATAGGACCGTGTGCTTGTTTGCTTCCTGAGTGGTATAAAAATATCATCTTTATTGGGGATTCCCTTCTATTGAGGGCTACCTCTATCTTCACAGATTAATCCAGGCAATCTGAACAATCTTGGTGTGTCTTTTTGATATGTTTTATTTAAAATACTTTCCTTCTTAGAAAGGCATTTTAAAGACTAAGAACCGGTACCGAAACTAGTAAATCGGTCAGATAGCCTAGTTTATTTTGTTTAACGTGTGTTTTTATAAAAAGTTGCCACAAAATTGTTAACCTTTATTTAAGTACTTAAACAAATGGAGCATTTTTTTATACCACTTTGGTGGCAGACAAGCACAAGGCCCACCTAATGGGAAGCGGTCACCGTGGCCTATGGACGTTTGCAACACCAGAGGCGTATAAAGTTATTTTATAACTTCTACGAAACACTGAATTAAACCTGATATATAATCAATAAAATTCACAGTTGACGAGCACCTTTTATCCAGAAGTGAGGACCCAGTGTTCACAAATAGCTCAATCATCATGACTAAACATTTTATAAGGGTACGAAAAAATATAGGTTCTAAGTTTTCATTAGACACAAAATAAATAAGAAGTGTTTCTGTGAGTGGACAATACAATGTATTTACCAATTCTATTCCCTCGTTCACAGTTATTTTGTTTATCGTGTCCACTTACTAACTCACTTAGTTTTATTATGACAATGATAGGTACAGGACTATGCTACTCCGCGAGCATAGCAAGTAATGCTCGAGAAGGAGACGGCGGAACGAGTTCGGAGAAGACTCCGGACCCGCACAGCCCGTTATGAGCAGAGGCGACTTGTACGTCGGAGATCGCAGAATGATCTCCGTTCTCTATGAGCGCGGGTCTGAGGGTGACGGTTGGAGCCGCCTGTAACCCTAGCAGAAGCAGGCTGCGGCGGTGGCGCAATGTGCCTTCCCATACCCGGGGGTATAACTGCTCCCGGGGGCAGACTAGCACCCGACCTACCTGATGGAAAGCAGTTACCATGGCCCATGGACGTTTGCAACGTCAGGGGCGTCACACTCGTTCTGTCTACCCTGTAGAAACCTTCTAATGCCCTTTTTGAAGAACCCATATTGTAGTCGCTTTGGAAAACCAGGGCAGGAAATTCATTCCACAGCTTGAGCGTGCGCGGGATGAAACTACTTTCATACCGCACAGTGCGCATCGTTTCCGGTCGTAATGTGTGAGGATGACCTCCCTCTCTATGGCGAGCGGTGCGATGATAGAAAATAGGTGTATTGTAGCCGCTTGAGTATTGCAGCTGGTTCTCCAGTGGTGCGAGAGATATTTTATGTTTTATCACGTGCATTTTAGTCCGTTTGAGTCCGACACAATCCACAGACTTTGACGGACGTACCCGACGGGGGTCATCTCGAAGAGAAGGCGCCGGGTTTGCCGGGATGCGAGGGATATGTTGGCTACTACCTCACCTCCGGCAACTGAAGACCCAAATACGGCGTGGGTTTTAGTCGGTTCGAGTCCGACATAACCTTCCCAACCGACTCCGGTGGGAGGGTATCCGTGGGGATTTTTCGCACGATAAAAAAAAAGACTTTGACGGACGTGGTATCTGTGGGGATTTTACCCACGGTAATAAAAATGTTCTGAATCTAGTGCATCATTAAAAGTTAAATCGATGGATAGAGATTCCTATAATGTCTTTAGGTATGTTAGCCGTAACGAAGTTGTGGGAATAGGTCATCCCGATCAGTGTAATGGATACAGTACCCTAACAAAGTTAGAGTCTACCGGAATCCGGGATTAAGGCTTCGTTCACACTGGCACTACAAAATGAATTCTATCGCAATTTATTTGATATTTTTTCATACATACATAAATATACATAAACATAAACTCACGCTTATATCCCCGAAGGGTTAGGCAGAGGTGATAGCACCCACATTTCGCCAGTTTATGTTTAGGTCCCAATGCCTATTGCCATTAAACGGGCATTTATAAACCTGTGATAAATACACACATAACTTCGAAAAGTTATTGGTTTGTGCCATGGTAAAACCTGGGATCGACCCCGAGACCTCGTCTCACAGTGCATACCACTAGGCTACCTCGGTTTTTCGTATATGTGTTTGTAATGGAGACCCTCATTCCGACAGCCTCCGTGGTGTGGCGGTAGTGCACGCGACTGCTACGCTCGGGGCGTGGGTTCGATCCCCGCTCAGTGCAAAAAGTTGTGAGCGTGAATATGGCTGTTTGCACTGATCTGGTCGTGCCTCGTAGAACACGTTAAGCGGTCCCGGTTATAGAGAAGAAGAGGAAAGGGGAAGAGGGTATAGGAGAAGGTTAAAAGAGTCTCTGTGCTGTCAGTAGATACAGAAGACAAGCAAGGGTATTTCGTTCTTCCCATTGACAATTACAAACCTCTCCAGTGAGCTCTGGCTACTCCATTCACCGTTGGAAACACAACACAAAGTTATTATTAGCCGCGCTATTCTATAGGGCGGAGGTACTTCTCCAGTCGAAATGCTCAATTACGCTCCCATTCTACCGTCATGTCCTACCTCAACCTTCTTTGTTAAAATTTCAGTGTTTTTAAATTTCAATAGGCAGAAGGCTAAAAGTAAATAATTCCAAATTTTCCGCGATAGAATCAGTAAAAAATTATTTTTTTTAATTCATGGCCTGTCAATTGACTTCACCTCGCCTGATGTTCAGCTGAAGGCAAAGTCTCATGAAAGAAGATCACCATTGCAAATACGTTCAGTGCTACATGGAAACTGCAGAAAGTATCACGAATTTAATTAATTGATTGAGATACGATGTTAGATAATTAATTTATCAGGAAATACAGCTTTCTACGTACGCACCCATATTGCACATACGACAACATTATCTCCTCGGGTAAGAAGTCTTCTTACTAGCTTTGCACACAAATACTTGCACTGAGCAGGAATCTAAACCCGAGACTACTACGTAGCAGTATCGTTCACTACCGCCATGCCACAGAGGTCGTCAAAACTTCACAGGGTAAAACAGAATTATTTTCAACATAAATGAACATATATTGAATTGATATATCTTGATACAATGAAAATAAAAACAGTAATATACCTACATGAAAGGAATGAAGAATTTCTCTTTATGGAAATATATAAGATACATAAAAAGAAATTCAGTAATGAAACAATAATAAAATTTTATGATGATGCGAACACAATCGTAGTCTTTTTATCAAGCTAGATGGAAGCGCAGTTAAGTAGCTATTCGTACTTTGCCTTTGTATGGAAACTAAAATGAATTCAATAACAAGTCCAGATATTGCTACTCCGTTTGTATTTCTGTTGCTCATCTTTTCGCCTTTTGTTTTAAGCTGAGCTTTGAATGTACTGTCGTTTGCAGTTATTGCAGTCTTGACTATTGTTTCGTTCCCTTTTAAAGCAGAAGTTACGCTTTCAAAATCAGCGAACTAACTTTTTAAAAGGAATTTTAAAATCTGTTCATAAACGACGGAAATATCGAAGAATACAGTGATGTCAGTTAAAATTGACATGTCAAAACACACATATGTGCTTATAAACTACTGGTCAAAACTATATAAAAATTTTATGGGACCAAAATATCAACTATTTTGCATCGAATTAAAAAAGAATCATGTGAATCGAATCATAAATCTTCGAGTAATCTGTGTATATACATAAAACAATACCAATCGAACCTCTTCGTTTTTAGAAGTCGGTTAAAAAATCCAGCAGTTGCCGACTATAGAGGTCGTGGTGGGATCTAAGGTCGGGCCAATATATCAAACAAAATATTTGCCGGGCCATGGGAAAATGCCGCCAGTATTAACGTTTGATGGAGGGAAAAAAACTTGACTTGATTCACCGGATCAAAAGAAGTATTGACATGTTATATAGCTTTCATTAGATGTTAAATAACATTAATACATACTTAGAATAAATAACATACTGAATGCTTCAAAATTTCATTAAACGTATTATAATGTTTATTATGTTAGGATCGGGAATAATGGTGCGTATTGGAAGAAGCCTATGTCCAGCAGATTGCAATAGCCGAATTGATTGATTGAATAATATTATGTTAAACTAAAACAGCACACTTAGAATGTTCCCAAGTGACCCTAAGATTGAACAATTGTTCAAAGATCGTGTGGCTAACCGTAAGTTATGAACTACGGAGCAAGTTATTCAAGTGTACACAAGTATGATCTTTATTCAGCACCCTTATCAATATTGAATGTAAATATTGGGTGTTTAGTTTAGTGAACTCAAAGATAAGTTCTAATACTTCTGGCTTACTGGGAGGAACTGGGATGGTTGGAGTAAGCGGGGAGAAGCAGCACCTCACGCACAATGGCCCAATCAAGAGGCTAAGTGCGGAAAACCCCAGTACAAACATCAACAGCCATGTTCTAACATATTTTTATTAAGATCATGGCCGTTTTTGACATTTCGAAATAGAATTTAGATCGAAACTGAATTTCCAAAGTTTATTTCTTACGATAATTGACCTCCTGGTGGGACTTAGGTCCGTATTCCAGAACGGTACTCAGTCCTGTATATCAATGAGGGCAGGTTGTCATGGATAAATCTGTCAAATATGTCAATTTAAATCGAAATTCAGTTATGACCAAATGTAAGGTTCGTGCAAATTACGTGCCCACTGGAAAACCGTGTGGTTTGCACTCGTAGCTGCACTGGTATTCTTCAGACGGAAGAGATAGTAATGAAACAGATTATTATACGTGCTTACCCGTAGCTGTATTTCTTCACCCAAATTAGGACGATTACAATGTTACACACTTTGTTTCGTGAGAGGGTTGAGGTATAGAGCAAGTGTTCTGACACCAGTTATAGGGGAATTGGTGAGCTACATGTCGCTCTGCAATCATTGTGCCGCGATTGGAATGTATTGCGCAAGCAACGACAAAGACAACAAGGAAACAGCAAGGACTGTGTAACACATGGCAATTTCGTTCTGCCTACCCTGGATTGAAATAGGCGTGAGCACATATATTTACAATGATTGAAATAAGTTTAGCGTCCAGCTAAAAAATCCTTTCTCAGTAAAAATCCCTAAACTCTTGGCAATTTACTTGTCCTGCAATCTTGGAAATATTCCTCTAATGGTGTTTCAAAAGTAGTCCCTCAAAAATCGAACGAAGTTGTATAACTTTGGAAGTACTTTGGGCTTGTGTTACTTAAAGCTAGAACATAATAATATATATAGACTAGCTGTTGCCCGCGGCTTCGCCCGCGTGGATGTTGGTTATCGCGACCAAACATACCATATTTATGTCCTTTCCCAAGGTCTAGTCTACCCATTCATCAACAGTCATCATTCTCTGAACCTTTTCCCAACTCTGTTGTGGTCGGTTTTCCAGTCTAACTGTGATGCGGCTGAACTTCGATCTGTAGTCTGCCATATGACCTCCACAACCAATGGTCCAATGACCAATGGCGAACGTGCTATCAGAGGTGCGACCAGACCAGTGCAAACAGTCATAAATATGACTGTACATAAATATGTATACAACTTTTTGCACTGAGCGGGGATCGAACTCGTGCTCCGTGCGTAGCAGTCGCGTGCACTACCACCACACCACGGAGGTCCTTTCATCAACAGTATACACTATTATAGTATAGGTGTTGCCCACGGCTCCACCAGCGTGGATGTAGGTGACCGCCACCAAAAATGAACATGTTGTCTGTGTTATGACAGCGTGCGATTTACCGTCGACTTCACAGAAGAAGTGTGCAAGTTGCAAGTAGACTTGCGTAATATAACACGACCGGGTACTCGGATGCTCTGTTGCATACAGAACCTACTCGCGATGTACTTTTTGGCGAGTGTTATCCCTTTTGATATGGCAGTTTTAGCATTGTAATGAATGCAAAGGCGTTTTGTCGTCGTTTGAGATGTCCATTTTCTGGAGTAGAGTTTGCGGTGTCCTCGTCTAGCCTCCGGGTATGGGATGGCGCACTTTACGCCACCACCGTATCTTGCTTCTGCTAGAGTGACAGGTGGCTCTACCCGTCCCCCCGGGCTCATAGGGGACGGAAGTCATTCGCAGACTGTGCGTGTCCGGAGTCTTCTCCGAAGCCGAGCCGCTGTCTCCTTCTCAAGCATTATTCGTAGCAGGAGACGGCGCATAGTACCATAGCCATGAGTAACGCAGCGAGCGAAAAAACCATGTCTCCACATGGTTCTTCTATTTTAACCTTCGCCCTCCTCTCCTTTCCTTTCCACATGGTCGGCAGCACGTGTGTGATACCTCTGGTGTTTCAAACGTTTTACCGTCTCTACCACGGTGAATGTTCTGACGAGATCGCCGAGTTGATCCTACCTTCATCTTTCTTACACAGAACAACACGTGCAGGGCTTAGATGTCACCCGCATACGGTGCGGTGAACCAAGAACCAAGCGGTTCGGTGAGTCTTGTTGAAAATAAAATTATTTTTCTTTCTTTTTTCTTTCTTTCTTTCTTCCCTCTGCCGCACCATTAAGTCTTGGAATTCCTTACCAGCGCATGTGTTTTCTTCTTTCTACAGTCCCGGGTCCTTAAAGCGGGGCTTAAAAAAACATCTGATGAGACCGTCAAGGCCATCAGCCGCCACTATTGTAATACTCTATGTATTTTTAATGGTGACCCTCTTTCCGGTGACTTTGCCTTCAACTTACCATCAGGCGAGGTGAAGTCAAATTGACGTGCCATAAATAAATAAAAACATCCATAGAATAGGCCGCGGTAACCACTTTCTATCAGGTGGGCCATGTGCTTTATTCCACTTAAGTGGTATAAAAAGTTATACGAAATCAAGTAGTTAATGTTTAGAGTACTTATGATCATATTACGTGCGCCTTTTTTACGCCTGAACGTTTTCCTTGTAAAGTATGTAAATTATGTAATGTAGGCAGTTCAGCTAAACAATGATGTCAAAGACAGTACCGACATCTATTTAACATTTTACGAACAAAAAGTTGTTTTAAAAAAAACATTGACAGGTCTTATATAGTCCCATATGTAACGAAACCATACCTTGAATTTAAATCGATCTACGCCATCTATTGTTGCGCCATGTACTAAATAATTGAATAACAAATTTTAATTTCATAATTAATTACGTATTTTTTTTACAAATATGTACGTAAAAATGAAGTTTTTTATTCACATACTTGACTGGACGTAATAAGACATAAATATCATCTATAAGAATAAAACAGCGCCCTCTATATCTTTACTTATATTTCGTTTAACATCATTAATGCTCACAATTCCGGTTCTATTGAACCGATTGCGATGAAACAAACGTAAGATTTTAAGTCTGACCAAGCCCCTTCTAACAAAAAAAACCGCATCAAAATCCGTTCAGTACTTTTTTCGTCCATAGCGGACAAACAGACAAACAGACAAACAGACAGGAATCATCAATGTTCAGTATCGTTCACTTAACATATCCCAAGTATTTTTTTTTAAATATCTCCAATGTACAGACACGACCGCTTTACAATTATATAATAGTATAGATACAAAAATGTATGTTGAATGTTGAATGTATACTTCCATACAAACACCGTTTTGACCGATGACCTCGAAAGTTTTAAATCATCTTTTTCGTCGAAAAGGTTTGTTTGTACGTAATTTTATCCCCAAAATAAACCATTTAGTCCTTAATTTTCCTTACTTCTTGAAAGTTTATAATTCATAATTTGCTTATTATTCGTAATTAAGTTTTTAGAGTTCTCAAGAGCCACTATTTTCTTATCGCAATTCCTTGAGGAAAACTAATTGTTTATCAGAACTCCGGAAATTCTGTTCATTACTAACCAATGTCTAACAACTGAGAGTGATATATATTTTTTACAAATATTACAATTTACTATGTGGTGAACAATCAGCGGTTTTATCGCTAGGCGAGATTTCTTACGGACTGTTACCTTCATTTATCTTAATATACGTTCTGCTAGCCGCACTTAAAAATGTCTGGTATGGCAAAATTATAATACCCTCAAACCCTCATAAGGATCTTAACGATATTTTAATGCTCCGAGTTCATAACATATTCGTAAAACAAGATAATTCATTCTTTGATGG
This sequence comes from Pelosia muscerda, assembly GCA_963691645.1. Lineage (NCBI taxonomy): Eukaryota > Metazoa > Arthropoda > Insecta > Lepidoptera > Erebidae > Pelosia > Pelosia muscerda. The sequence goes on along the minus strand of OY829109.1, from coordinate 13,932,320 downwards.
GACCTCTAGTGATGTTATGACCTCTTGACCCATGTTAATAATTATGATAATGTTTGAATGTCAATTACCTACACCCTCATTTTTTATATACTACTTAGGTAGCAGACAAGTACACGGCTCAATAGATGGAAAGCCAATATTAGAGTTGCAGGTTGTAGAGTCATAGGTACTCGTGACGAATAGGCCAGAGGCTATCTCATCCTCCTTGCAGTTTGTCGGCTTGACTTCGACACGACCATTCGCGTTGACTTCGACACGGTAACACTATCAATATATATATAACTCGATATAAACGGATAAGGAGCGAGTTATGCCTCCGGCTTCGGATCGCGACATGCACTCGGCACTAAATGTGTCGCAGTGACCTATTTAACATGACTAGTGGAATATATTGTACTGGTTTTATTTGCATGAATTTATTAAGCTTTATATTTGATATTTATATTAAGCTTTATTTTTGACTCGGACTTTAAATATAATATTGAAACGTTCGTCAAAATATCGTCCTCTGCCATAATAAGAATTCTTGTCAGCACGATCCAAAGGAACAGAGCAGCTCCCACTCCACAACTAGTTGTATACCTATACCCAACTAGTATGTAAGACATTGCATTTATATATCCATTACATCGGCAAAACCAAACTGTGGTATTTCTTATCAAGGTTACTACTTGACACGATCAGAAGCACGAATGTGGCGCCACAATAACTATATTCCATCAAGTGGGCCCTGTGCTTATCTTCCACGTAAACACCTTAAAACGGAAACAGAACGAAGACTATAACCTCATTTTGTATTACTTGTCTTACATCGATTGTTTTAGTTCCAAAATATTTGTCAAGGAAATATAAATTAACTATCTTAAATCTTATGCGTAAGACATCTTATAATGAAATAAAGCTCGGTACACTGTTAATGACTGCTTTATATTCAATGAATTGATGTTGTTATGGAACTGACGTAATAACTATTCATTACCGAAATAATACAATACATTCGTCACTATTTTAGTCAAATTAGGTTCGTCTACACCAGATAGTGGTGACGGAGAAGGATTCTTTTATATGAATCGTCAGTTTGACTTCACCCCGCCTGATGGTAAGCTCAAGGAGGCTAACATGTAATATGTTACAATGGTGGCACTCAGCTTGACGGCCTCATCAGATGCTTCCTCACATCACCACTCCATCTCATCCAAGGGTGTCGTACGAGGCGGGAAACGGAAAAATACGCAAATGATATCACTGCGAGAGAAGGAAAACCTAAAATAAAGCAAAGTGCCAACCTCTCTGGCTAGCGTGGAAACAGTACGCTAAATCTTTCTAGCATGACAGGAATAGGCATAGCCTAAAGCAGTCTACTGCTGGACATAGACTAATTGAGTCATAAATGCATATTAATGACACACTTGTACTTCTCCACGATATTTATTCTTTGGAGAAGTACAAGTGTGCTATAAAAATTTATAGTAATATGTTCACCAAGTACCATCAATCAGCAGAATGAAAACATGAATGTTTTCTTTACACGCCATATCATGCTATTTTTTAATAATGGTTTGATAATGGCAATTGCCCTGTAATTTTTTATTTGTGTGTGTTTTTAAACGACTAGCTTATGCCTGCAACTCCGCCCACATGAATGTCCTTTCTTGCCAATGTCTTAGAATTTACTCAATCAATTACGATTAAACAAATGTAAGGTTTAAAGTCTCATTACGAATTTTCTAATAAAAAACCGCATCAAAAACATTTTAGTAGTTTTTGCGTTCATCGTGGATAAAGTCTGTTCAGAATTGTTAATTTAACATAACCGAAATACTTTTTTTAATACATGACAAACACACTTAAAAATGTGTGTTCAAAAAGATTTACAATAAGCTATAACATTGAAATACTGCAATCGGCCATTTTGAAACATCATTTTTTCCTAGCAAAATCCCACCAAAATTAATTAGTATTTTATTTATCGTGATAACTGTCAATTTCTTGCCTGTTTGTGCGTCTGTTTGAAGTTTGCCTACCTAGGACTCCTAGGCTAGGAGTGACCCATCTCTTTATCACTGTGAGCTATTTTATGGAGAAAGACAGTTTATACAAAGTTTAGTTCATCTTTCGTCATACATATGCTCTAGTACTACAAATATGTACCTAACTAAAATAAACGAACCTCAACTTCGTAGTTGGCAGGAAAACCAACTTCATGTTTTACGATTTACGACCTCGATTCTAGATTTCTATCTCTGTAACATCTGGTCCTTTGCCAGATGTAGTCCATATAATATAATATCATTTCAGCTTACTTAATGTTTGTGATTATTTGGTAACTTTGGCCTTTTTTCGATGAGTTCTCCATGAATATTATTCTTTAAACAGACTTCTTTATTAACTTAGCAAATAAAATTTCTGTGATTTTTACATATTATAAAATAAAGTCACGCGAAACGCATTTTGAAGACTAAAAACTTGTACCGAACCAATAGTTAGTTAGTTAGTCTAGTTTATTTGTTTAACATCTGTTTTTATAAAAAGTTACCACAAGATTGTTTACTTTTATTTAAGTACCTAAACAAATGGAGTATAGTAATATGGTTAGGGTTGTATAGTAAGATGGTATACTTTGTAAAATATAGCATGGGTCCTATGACATATGTCAAAATTAGGTTCATAGGGATGTCCGAAATTCGATGAAAATATCGATACTACCAGCTATTATTGATGCATGTTACATATAATTACGTTTAGTTTAATTGTATGTATGTATTAAATTGTAATGAGAACGGAATATACTTAGCATACAAGGCGTCTTCACTCATACTGATGAGAATGAGTGGAGTGGATCAGTGGAAGTTCATATCAAACAAGATGTTGGCGCGTGTATCTTATGCCTATATCATGGCCCAAGAGCCAAACACGGCGTGTCTTCTTAAAAAAATTCAAAAACAGGTTCAGGGCGTTGATGGATTGAATGTAGGATTTTATATTAAGTATATATTATTTAGGATCTAGTATATTAAAATATAAACATTATTATGATATTAAAATACCTAAGCAATAAGATTAAATTCTAATTATTTTTTTCTTATATTAATTTTAATTTTAAATTAAGCTTTATTCAAAATATAGATAGTTCATATTATGTGGTCACGATGATTCATCGCCCATCACTAATTAGCTCGGTATGCCCATAAAGTATGACATTGACAGCTACTACATTCAATAATAGAAAATTCAAGACTTCATGTGCGGAATTTCACTGACAGCTGTCATAGGACCCAAGCTACATTTTACAAAGTATAGCTATGGTTTTTTTCATTAGATAGAGTGATTCAAGAGGAAGATTTAAATGTATATAATATCATACTATGACCAATAAGTGCGGAGCAGGAATGAAATATATTATGTGCGTTGTAAGTTGGGCTTACTTATAAATAGACCTAACTGACGTGACACAAATACATTTTAATATTTCGAATTAGCATATCACTCACACGCCATTTTGAACGTACAATTAAATTTAAAAAGAAAAGAAAAGATAGCTGACATCTGTCATAATTTCTAGGAAATCGTTCAATACCGTTTGTCTATGTTCTAGTCTTGCCACAGTTCTGAAGTACAATATTTGTAGCTGACCCTACAATTAAAATAAATATGAAAGAGATTTAATTAATCCGAATACGTAACTGCGCGGAACATGGGAGGGTTAATGTCATGTACGAATTTGCCAAGCTTGATAGCTGGTAACTTTAAAAAAAATTAAACTTAATTACCTACGTAATACGTAAAAAGTAGGTCGACTTGTATTTTTCGACTCTTCTCTTCAGGTCAAATGATATTACAGTTTCTTATTAAATTACTCCACAGAGCGCTCGAATATTGGTACCGTCAAACGAATAAAACAATTTGGTAGGTACTTCAAATTTTGTTACTTACTCATTATTAGAATGAAATTCTACTTGTGTCTGTTTAGTAGCTATCTTTTTTTATTCAGAACACTTATCTTCAACGGTATATAGTCCTATTAGCATCTAAAATGTCTTACAACCCAGCATTAAAATATTTAACATAATATACGGTTTTAGTTGGTCTGAATTCAATATGTAAGGGAATTTCTTACACACGTACACGTGCAGGGCTTTAATGTCACCCGCATACAGTGAACATTTCATCAAGAACCAAGCGGTTCGGTGAATCTTTCCTTTACCATTAAGATGTGGAATACCTTGTCAGCTAGTCCTAGGGCCTTTATACGGGCCGAGAAAAATCGTCTGATGGCCTCATCAGACGATTTTTCTCGTTATCCTCCTTATATTATAACACTGTATGTGTTTGTAATGATGACCCTCTTTCCCGAAACTGCCTTCGGCTTACTATCAGGCGAAGGTATGATAAATTGACGTGTCCTAGATAAAAAGGAGGAGGAGGTACGACACAGAATGTTTTTAGAGGGGTTGCGGCACGAGTGTTATTCCTCTGGTGTTACACTCGCCCATAGCATAGATTATTGTGATGCCAGAATCATCAAATATCTGCTAATGAATTTCATTAAAATTTTGTATGAAAGTTTATTTAAAATATTCCATTTATAAAGGACATGGGTCAGAACGTACCCAGTTTGTAGCAAGTTGAAATTGGTACCATTCGAAAGGTCTTTGAAAACGTAGATATTTTTTGTATTGGAGCAACTTTGTAACTTATGTAGGAAAAAAGATATTTGGTGTTGAAAATACCGAAAATCCTTAGTAAAATCGACCCACGCACGTTCAATTTTTTTTTGATTTTATCGATTAGGTGGGTTGTTCGAACTATTTTGTGCTAGCGTCGGTGTGTCGTCAGTAGTTAGTACCTGTTAGGAACTGATTTTGAGCGCTCGCGCATATCTTAGTTTATTTTATTCTTACTTTTATTTACAACCTCGGCTTTCACAACGGACTTCAGTGTATTACTGTACGATTGGATTATTATTATTACTCATCTGCTTCAAAAAAATGGAAGGTGAACGCGGTATATAATATTGATGGAGATTTGATTGATTTGATTTGATTTGCCGAGCATTTGCGAGGTGGAGATGGTATATATAATATTGAGGTATCTTCGAGCCGTAGCCCTAGAATGTCGCAGCATGGGCTAGTAACCGAAAACTGCTCATTAATTTTTTTTTTTTTTATAATATCACGCCTATATCCCCGAAGGAGTAGGCAGAGGTGCTAGCACCCACATTTCGCCAGTTTATGTTTAGGTCCCAATGTAATAGGTGGCGAGCCTATTGCCATAAACCGGGCACTTATAAACCTGCGATAAATACACACATAACTTCAGCATTGAGTCATTGGTGTGTGCCATGGTAAAACCTGGGATCGAACCCGAGACCTCGTCTCAGCAGTCCATTACCCATACCACTAGGCTACCGCGGTTTTTAATTAGTTATTAGAGCTCATTAATTAGAGGCCGCATATTATCGAGGCACGTGTCAAATAAAATATATTACACATATATTTTAATCAAGGTTAATGTCCAGGGCAGAGAAGCCATCGAAGCGTATTATTGCTCCTGCATGACGGGTATGAGAACTCTAGGTGCTTGCGCCCATACTATTAGCATAATATGGTACTTAGGTGTTGGCAGGCACCTAGATAACTTCGTAGGTCCGGCAAGTGCCTGGGATGATATAATCATTGAAAGTAACAATACAATTTAATAAAACTGTGCTATTTAAGATTGATAGTTCTTATTTAATATTTTTTCTGTACCAAAAACCAACGATAGGAAGCTATATCGCTCTCTTAAGACAGAAAAAATGACTGGTTACCTATTTATTTAGTCCAAAAAGCAGAAAAAGTGCGATTATTGGCAATTGAAAATGTTACAAAGAAGTTATCATAACTTCGGTCTTTCATTCATTCATTCATTCGTTCACTTATTTTCGAGTTACTCAATTAGGCCTCTTCTAAATTACACCTAGTCTAAAATGCTACAAAGTGGGTACGGGTTCCATACAAAATTACCCATTGTTCTTTATTTCTATCTACCCCTGGATCTCTATTCACCCCGTTTTCACCCGTTCTCACTCTCTCACAGTGTATCTTCTGCATTTTCCGTTAGTCGTCTCTTATGATGACCTTCGGATGAGATAGGGGGGAAGGGGGAGGAGTACATTTCTCCGTCACCACACGGGTGAAGGCAAAAACTAGGTAATAAAAGGTGGAGAGTAAATTTCAGGCTTCCAAATTACGAGTTTTTGATGCTTGACCTTCGGATGAAGAAGCTTTATATGAAGGATCTTTGTTTAAATATCTCGAAACTGGTTAGTACTTCTAAGAAAATATGTAGATGTAATTTGAAAACTTCGATCATTGAAACTTTGTAATAGTTTTGAAAATCGTCTATATAACATTGTTACACAGTTTTGGAGATAGTTGTAGATTACGGTTTGATAAACGGATATTACAATTAATATGACCTAAATTCTACAGAGCCATTACAAAATTTCTCAGGAACATTAAGTTGGTAGCTTATTTAAAGAGTCGGACTAACGATCAAGAGGTTCCGGCTTCGGATCCTGGTCGGTACACTGAGGTGAATTTACATACATATGCTCACACCTTTTTCCCTTCCTGGGTTGGGCAACTATTGTGCTAGATCCCACGTATAGGCGGTGAGCATACTGTCGTATTCCGGCCACTATTATTGACCCAAGCCATGCATCTGAGCCTGAGTCTGGGCTGTATTTATGTGTGTGATGTTAAACAGCCTTATCCCTTAGTCGCCTTGTACGAGACCCCATGGAGAAGATGGGGTGACCCAAATTCTACTCTACTCGTTACATAAGAATTTAACGGTAATACTTACTAGTATTACCGTTAAATTCATCAAATCACGAAATGATTCTGTCGTTATGAACATGAACATGGAACTTTCGACTTTATTCAAATACGCTTAAAGTTCAAAATTAAATGAAAAAGAGCATATTACATCGTTTGTCAGTTGTCTATTACATCGTATATCTAATAGTTAACTTATTGCTATATAATATTTGTTTATTTTAACAGATTCCTATTTCTTCTGTAGCTATGTATAATACTGTTTGTGATATTTGTCTTGCCTTATTTATACTATTATATAATTGTAAAAAGTTGCTTTTTCCGCGATGGACGCAAAAACTTCGGAACAGATTTTGATGCTGTTTTATTTGTTTGAAGGGATTTTGTCCAACTTAAAATCTTACGTTTGTTTGATTGCAATCGGTTATGTAGAACCAGAGTTGTGATTGGTAATATATAATTTAAATTACACAGATGGCGCTTAGGTCGCGAAACCGACAGCCACGCAGGCGGAGCTGCTAGCATATGCTATTTTTATAATAACCATGATATAACTAGGTACACCAGAACATATTGTTATTAATATAATTATATTACAATTAACCAAAGCAGTTTCAACGGTATGCTGAAAATAATACTTACCTCTCGTGCTAGTCTAAAGACTGTGTTACGCCAAGGTAGATACGATATTGATTGAATATATAACAAACTCGCTAATAGAGGTATACTAATTGTAAGAAAACGGAAAATTCAATAGCTGGATTCAATGTATAATCAAATATTCATATTGAATTCGGATCTGATTGAATCATTTGTCATTCGCCCTGTAGGTACATACGCAGGCAAATTGGGCAAGTCTGCCAAGGTTGAGCTCGAATCATATTCATCAATCAAATCGCTGACGTTTTGAAATTGAGGTACAGGCCTAATTCTGAGACACGCCGGTTTGAAAACGCGTAATTTCACTTCATAAAGGGAACTTTAATACATGTACGTACGTACGATCTGTCAAAACCTACGTTTTTGTCAGATATTTTATTGTGGCCTAGAAGAGTTTGCTGTTTACAAGTTATGCCTACTTTCTTTCTTCTGCATATCAACAACATGCTGTCCACTGGCAGCATCCATTTCTATGCAGACGATAGCACTTTACACGAGAGTTCCACGGAAATCCTGCGGCCAAGTAATCTGATATTTTGAAAAAAAAGCAGCTTCTTGTAAATAAGCTAGCTTAGTGCTGCCTGTTTTCAGATTCAGTTAATTCACAGAAAGTTAATTATATTGTCAAACTTTTATGGAGTTCACCTCGTATAATTGACAAAGCGACGTTCTTATTGTTGGAAAACCTACTTTTCTGCTCAACTTTTATGTGATCAGAAAGAATTAATCGAAGTTTCTTTGGTATTTATAAATAATTAATTGATCAACGAGGTATCACAACAATGTTTTAAAAAAAAGAAAAGAAATGTAAGAGTTATTTTCTAATTTGTGGCACGTCAATTTGAATTCTCGCGTAATGGTAAGTTGAAGGCAAAGTGTCAGGAAAGAGGGTCACCATTATAAATACGTACAGTGTTACAATGGTGGTGCTCAGTTTGACGGTCTCATCAGGTGCTTTTTCACGCTCCGCTTAAAGGATATTTTTTGTTATTTAGGTTTCAGCCCAAAATGTGTTCAACTTTGGTTGGTCAAGCGGACCGCGGACTCTGAGGTAAAAGCTTCAGACGCGACCGGGACTAACGGTAGGATGATCATGGAAAGTTTTCAACTTTGGAGGAGATTCCTTTATAGTAAAAGGAGGTCATAAACAGGCAAAAACTGATTTATCATATTTTTTTTATATAAACTCACGCCAATATCCCCGAAGGGGTAGGCAGAGGTGTTAGCACCCACATTTCGCCAGTTTATGTTTAGGTCCCAATATAATAGGTGGCGAGCCTATTGCCATTAACCGGGCACTTATAAACCTGCGATAAATACACACATAACTTCGAAAAGTCATTGGTGTGTGCCATAGTAAAACCTGGGATCGGACCCGAGACCTCGTCTCAGCACTCCATTACCCATACCACTAGACTACCGCGACTATCATTATTATCCCCTAAAGAATCCTTGCAATTATTGTCAAGGAAGTTATAATTCATTTATGTCAATGAGATCCCTACCCCATTTTTTTTTTATCGTGCGGAGCCGGTTGGGAAAGGTTATGTCGGACTCGAACCGACTAAAACGCACGCCGTCTTTGGGTCTTCAGTTGCCGGAGGTGAGGTCGTAGCCAACATATCCCTCGCACCCCGGCAGACCCGGGGCCTTCTCTTCGAGATGACCCCCGTCGGGTGTAGGGACCACGGTGTCCCCAACTAGTCCCCGGGTATGGGGAGGCGCACTTTGCGCCGCCGCCGCGGCCTGCTTCTGCTAGAGTGACAGGCGGCTCCACCCGTCACCCCCAGGCCCGCGCTCATGGAGGACGGAGGTCATTCTGCGACCTCCGACGTCCGAGTCGCCTCCGCTCATCGCGAGATCCTTACCCCATTGGGGGTTTTTTACATAGCATCAGTATTCAGGTCCTATGTTAGTTGGCTCAGAGCAATAGGGTCATCCAATAGTGACCTATTTTCAAGATATAAAGCTATATGAACACGTTTTTGCTTCAATAAAACTATGCAAAATGGAACTGGAGTCCTACTGCACGAAATTTATCCGCGTAAACGAGGCGTCCGTTGCGCTTTCATGAATAAATTATCATAACATTATTTCTCACATAAGTTTGATCGCAATCAGTCGAGTAGAAATAGAGATATGATCAGAATACGTGAGAACCGACATCTTCGTCGCATAGACTCATAAAAATATATATCTAACAGTTTTCGTTGCCATACTCCTCCGAAACGGCTTGACCGATTCTCATGAAATTTTGTGAGCATATTGAGTAGGTCTGAGAATTGGCCAAAACCTATTTTTCGTACCCCTAAATGCAGCAGCGGGAACGGGATCAGAAGTCCACGCGGGCGGAGCCGCGGGCAACACCTAGTTTTTATATGGCATCATCATTCCCTGAACCTTTTTTCCCAACTCAGTTGGGGTCGGCTTTCCAGTCTAACTGTGATGCGGCTGAACTTCGATATTTTCCGTGAAGCGACTGCCATCTGACCTCCACAACCAATGGTCTAATTACCAATGGCGATATCGAAGTTCCAAGTTAGGCTGGTTGGACTTTTGAGGGCTCCAACTATCCGTAACGACTGCCATAGATGTTTGTATGGCAACCGGGACCGACGGCTTAACGTGCTCTCCGAGGCACTTATAAACCTGCGATAAATACCCACATAACTTCGAAAAGCATCGAAAAGTCATTGGTGTGTGCCATGGTAAACCTGGGATCGAACTCGAGACCTCGTCTCAGCAGTCCATTACCCATACCACTAGGCTACCGCTATTTTATATGTATAGATATATAAAATTCTCGTGTCACAATGTTCGTTCCCGTACTCCTCCTAAACGGCTTGACCGATTCTCATAAAATTTTGTGAGCATATTGAGTAGGTCTGAGAAAGAGAAACACCTATTTTTACCCCTAAATGCTCGGAATGGAGCAGCGGAAATGGGATCAGAAGTCCACGCGGGCTGAATCGCGGGCAACAGCTAGATTTTCATAAAAAATTACCATTTGTGTTTGACCTATATACTTATTTGTTATACTTAGAGGTATTAAGTGTGTGAGTGACAAACATTATCTTTACACAAAACCCAGGTGTGAGAAAGGGATAGAGTACCTATATGAAGCGTGAAAAGTTTTTATAAGCTTCTCTAAATTTAAAGTCTATAATAAAAAGTACATGTTTAAATAATTCTGTTGATATATTAAATTCGGTGACGCTGTAATGAGGAGACTGGTAGCTCTATTTATTCTAACAATAATAACTTCATGGGTAACTTTACTGACTTCTACCCTCCTATGGATAAGTCATATTACTTAACCTATTATCAGCAATGATAGTAAAGCTGGCAACTATAAGACGGCCTCGATAGTTTCGTTGCTGGATAATATGCGAATGTGTAAAAGGGACGTAATTACTCACACACTCCACTCTTTTAAGGCGGCAAAGTTCCATATTTGCCGCCCCGAACGGCAACATGGAGCAAAGTGGTAAATTTCCGCTTATCAAGAACTAGATATAGTTTCCGGTATATATCTTTTTTATTTAGGACACATCTATTTGACTTCACCTTGCCTGATGGTAAGGCGAAGTCTCAGGAAAGAGGGTTACCATTACAAACACGTACAGTCAAGTGTTACAATGGTGGTGCTCAGCTTGACGGCCTCATCAGATGCTTTTTCACGCCACTTTTTTGACCTCAAGGTCATGAGATAAAATAAATAAAATATTTGACCCGATTCCTTGCTCTATGGTGTAATTCGCAAGGAGATTACATGCTTAGCCGCACAAGCACTACCAGTTAACAGTATGTCACATTACTACATTCGTCATTGAGGTTTGTTAAGATCATTGAATGAGACTTCAGATTTTAATTTAGAACCTAAATAAACGAAGGCTTCTTCTGAAGTACTTTTACTTTCAGAATACTGCAAACAGCCAGAGACCCTTAAATACTTTTTTTAATATACGAGTAAGTACCAATCGTTTGTAGGTACTTGACGTCAACCGAGTGCCGACATTTTGAGAGATTTTTACAAATTTTCTTTCATATAACCTTATTCTTTTTTTTATCGTGCGCAAAATCCTCACGGATACCGCCTCCGCTAAAACCGGCGGAGGTGGTTATGTAGGACTCGAACTGACCAAAACGCACGCCGTCCATAGGTCCTTGATTGCCGGAGGTGAGATTATACAAGACATATCTCTCACATCCCGGCAGACCCGGGGACATCTCTGTTGAGATAACCCGCTTCCCCTAATGGGCCCCACGCCCATGGTGTCCCCATCTAGCCCCTGGGTATGGGGTGGCACTTTGCGCCATCGCCGTGGCCTGCTTCTGTTGGGTTATAGGCGGCTCCACCCGTCACCCCCAGGCCTGCGTTCATGGGGAACGGAGGTCATTTTGCGACCTCCGACGTCCGAGTCGCCTCCGCTCATCGTGGGCAGTGCGGGCCCAGAATATAACTTTATCCTGATAATTAATAACAGGAACGACTAGTGGTATTACTTAATCATATCGGAGTTTGGTTATAATTTAATTACATACATATATACATTATGCTCACGCTCGTAATCCTCATCGAGGTAGGCAGAGGTGTTTTAAACACCCACATTTCGCCAACTATGATTTTCGGTTCCGCGTAATAGGGGCGAGCCTATTGCCGCCAATCGGGCACTTTGTAGTAAAATGCCGTAAATAAATTCCTAACAGAAAATGTTGCAGGTAAATGAATTTGGGAAAAAAATGCCCCGATTCCTTGATAAGCGGTGTCAATCGCAAGGAAATTAATTACGTGCTTAGCCGCACAGACTCTACCAATTAACATCTTGGGGAGTATCAGACGGAAGAATGATTTAATTTGTATTACATAGTGCGAAATTGCCTAGATGTTTAACCACGGAATAAGTACTTAATTTTTCTGTGTGTTTAACATTTCAATATAAATGAGAACAATATCATCGTCTACGACGAAACTTTCTCAAGGTTGTAAATTAAATGAAGATTACATAATAATTAGCTGCCTTCAGACTTCGTTCGTCAGTTTATAATGCCTTATTTTTCTTTATAATAAATATATCTTTTTTCAATTCTAGGACAATCAACACAATGCCACCTAGACCCACGGTACGCATAGCTTAACTAGCTTGTGTTTTGGGATCTAGAATGCTGATAAACATACTTAGATAAGTCGAAAGTGCGTGTTCTTCACGTATTCAGTTGCGTGATAGCAGAGTTTAAATGAAACCATCGATCGACCGGTGGCCGTGTCAGCACAATTCAAATGGGACCGACGGCTTAACGTGCTCTCCGAGGCACGACCAGACCAGTGCAAACAGCCACATTCATGCATACAACTTTTTGCACTGAGCGGGGATCGTACCCGTGCGTAGCAGTCGCGTGCACTACTGCCACGCCACGGAGGCATCATCATTGTTATATTTCATAATTTTTCCTGTTGTTATCGTACATTGTGACAAACGGCTGTTCCTTAAACATAAGTTATATAACCTATCTGCAATCGGTTTACGTTACTAAGGATAAAATACTCTATCTAGTTTTATATCCCAATAAACCATTCAAAGATTAGGAATGTTACCATTCGATAGTATCTATCGCTGGAAAGATTCATTGCTACTAGGTATAACAGGAAGAGACGTAGTAAGCTTACTCGAAGAGTTATACCAATGCTCTGGCTATCCATGAATACTGGTAGAATGGTAATCCAAAGTCATTTCTGCCACCTTGACAGTCCAGCAATAAAGTCAGCTCCGCGTGTCATATCCATCAAAATCGAGGATTTCTCGGTATATAAGGCGAATATATGCTGCATTCTCGACCATAATACCCTATGCGATATTCTATGCGTGCAGGAAACTTATAGAGACACGAATTTTCTTCTTCATCGAAATATAACATAACATAAACTCACGCCTAACTCCTTGAAGTGGTAGGCAGAGGTGCTAGCACCCACATTTCGCCAGTTTATGTTTAGGTCCCAATGTAATAGGTGGCGAGCCTATTGCCTTTAACCGGTCACTTATAAACCTGCTATAAATTCACACATAACTTCGAAAAGCATCGAGAACGTATACGTAATATATCTTCGGGGATATAGGCATGAGTTTATGTTATGATGTTATGTTATGTAAAAAAAGTGTTTACTTACACCCTATTTAGATACAAAAATCGGTAAATAAATAGAGGAGAAAAAGGTACTGAATTGTTTTACATTGACCCATTCAGATCTAAACGTTGGGTGTGATATTACTTTCAATCGTCGACTTACTGGTTCGTATCTGCTCTGAAGTGATATCTATTTCACGGTACTGGACAAGGTCGGCGTGTGGTTAGTCTCACCGCCATTGTATAACAGCCTTATAGACAATATATGAGGTTCGAACTAAATATTTTACTTTGTGACTTCAAAATATATAGGATAGGATACGATAATTTCAAATTTTGCACGTGTTTGAAACAAAACTTTCACTCAAATATAATTTTTATTTTCACGGCGAAAATCAAATTCCCTATTTTTTACATGGCTAAAATGCTATCTTTTAATCTATGGCCGATCACCGTTGTTAGAAGTGAGCGCAGAATAAAACTGATTATGTTAACAATAATTGTTCCCAAATCATAGTTATTAGCACTATTAAAATGTGTGACATTTTGTGTAAACGCTCCTCACTGCCATATTCCAATAATCACTTACATAGTATACGTAACAATATTGCTTTTATTAATAATGTACAGACACAATCACATATTTTGTAATAAAGATAAAACAGTAACTTTCATGTTCTCCTTATCTAATGTAATATGATATACAATATGAGATTCCCTAACTAGAAAGTCTGTACTTGATGTTTGCGTGATAAAGAAATAGGGCTGTCTATGGAAAAAGACACGGACATAATATATATGATTAACTAGCCTATGGTGCTGTGGCTGTCGGTTATCGCGACGTAAGCGCCATCTGTGCAACTTAAATTCTATATTACTAATCATAACTCTACTTAACCGATTGCAATCAAACAATCGTAAGATTTTGAGTTTCACCAAACCTCTTCAACCAAAAAAAACCGCATAGAAATCCGTTCAGTAGTTTTTGCGTCCATCGCTGACAAACATAAACTTTTTGCAATTACATAATAGTATAGATAGATAGATAGATTTGCGTCCTTTTTCATAAAGCACGGTTGTAATGTAAGTATACAGTGGAAATTCTTGCCACCTGTCACCCTAGCAGAAGCAGGCCACGGCGATGGCGCAAAGTGCCACCCTATAGCCAGGGGCTAGACGGGGACACCATGGTCCCCACATTAGGGGAAGAGGGTCATCTCAACAGAGATGTCCCCGGGTCTGCCGGGGTGCGAGAGATATGTCTTGTATAATCTCACATCCGACAATCAAGGACCCATGGACGGAGTGCGTTTTGGTCGGTTCGAGTCCGACATAATCACCTCCACTGGTTTTGGCGGAGGTGGTATCCGTGGGGATTTTGAGCACGATATTAAAAAATCATATATCCTATCTAAACTACTAAACTATGATCTTTATTAATTACGTATTCGGAGGTTTTCTTTTGTCTCATCTATACTGAAACATCAAACTGTGACTTGTTTACTTAACAAAGGACATAAACATGAACTGACCGGAATTGAATCGAATTTACATACCTATCATTTTATTCCCATGACCAGACCAAAGCAAATAGCCATATTTATGTATTCAAAATTGAAATAAACGCAGCGGTAGCCTAGTGGTATGGGTAACGGACTGCTGAGACGAGGTCTCGGCTTCGATCCCAGGTTTTACCATGGCACACACCAATGACGTCTCGATGCTTTTCGAAGTTATGTGTGTATTTATCGCAAGTTTATAAGTGCCCGGTTAATGGTAACAGGCTCGCCGCCTATTACATTGGGACCTAAACATAAGCTGGCGAAATGTGGGTGCTACGTGTAGCACCTCTGCGTAACCCTTCGAGAATATAGGCGTGAGATTATGTTATGTTATTTATTCTGTATATACCAGTAAACGGACCGTCAATATCAACCATTTTTATAAATTAGTGGGCCAATGGACCACCGGTTTGAAACGCGATCCCGGCCTGAGAAAACTCCGGCAAGAAGCTCAGCGAGCTTTCATACAAATATTTACACTGAGCAGGGATTGAAACTGTGCCTCCTACGCAACAGTTGCCTTCACTAACGCTACGCTACACACGCTACCATCAAATGATAAGTACCTATATTTGCCCCAATGAACATTTTATCAAGTCACGTAAACAAATTCCTTTCATATTATAACAAAAAACATTTCTTTTATTCAGTTACCAAATTCGTTGAAGTGTAATTGATCGTGGTTTTGTTAGAAAGTCAATGAACTTAATTGAATTCCGTTACCAACATGGCGGCACGTTTTTTCCTAAATTTTATCCCAGCGATTTTATATTATGGAAATGAATTCACATGATATTTCGTTCAAGGATGAGATACGGCGATAAAATATCGGACAAATTGCCGCTTATCATAAAATGCAAAAGTAATGAAATAACCTCTGGAAAGAAATACTAAAATAGTTCTGCGTTTTGGAGGACCGTGCATACCATAGAGAATTAGAGTCAAATAGATTCCTACTGCATACTCTACCCAAATCATAAACTAAGCAATTGCCCACGCCTATTTCCCTTTTGGGGTAGGTGGGTAGGTGAATTAATACCCACCTTACACCACATACACAGTTCCATATAACATGACATAACATAGACATAAACTCACGCCTGTATCCCCGAATAGGTAGGCAGAGGTGCTAGCACCTACATTTCGCCACTTTATGTTTAGGTCCCAATGTAATAGGTGGCGAGCCTATTGCCATCAACCGGGTATTTATAAACTTGCGATAAATACACACATAACTTCGAAAAGCATCGAAAAGTCATTGGTGTGTGCCATGGTAAACCCTGGGATCGAACCCGAGACCTCGTCTCAGTGACACAAACCGAACATTTTCATTTGTGATGTTATTGTGAAATGTCTGACAAAATCCAATAACACTGAACCCGATGATGTGGTAATCGAATTTGGAATACTTTTCGGTTCATTATTTTAATTTGTTTTATTTTATTCTTTTTAGTCATGAAATTTAAATACGTTGTTTAGATTTTTTATGTTTTTGATGTTTTTAACCGACTTCTAAAAAAGGAGGAGGTTCTCACGTTCGTAAAATTTTACAATACGTAAGTATAGTTAGTTAATATGTTAGTATGTTCCGTAATCTGCGGACGGATTTGAAAAAAAATATCATTTCGTTCGAAAGGGGTATATACGGAGTGGTCCCAGGTCAATTCTTTGTACAACAAAGAATATTTAAATCAAATTTAACAAATTTAAAAAAAGAAAACAAACAAATAAACAAAAATAAACGGAGGTAGGACACGACGGTATCTCCCGTCCGAAATGAGCTGTCCAACTGGGGAAGTACCTCCGCCCTACAGAAGACCGCGGTCATAATAACCATCGTGTTGTGTTCCCGCTGGTAAGTAGGGTAGCCAGAGCTCACTATACCCCTCCTTCCCCTCCCCTTCCTAGCCTCCGCACCCCTTCCCAGCTCTCCCCCTTTCCCTTCAGGGTGGGCAGCGCGTGTGTGACACCCTTAGTGTTGCACACGTTCATAGGCCACGGTAGCCGCTTTCCATCAGGTGGGCCGTGCGCTTGTCTGCCACCTACGTAGTATAAAAAAAAAAAATTTTGATAGCAAAAAGTGAATGCTTCGGATTCGAACCCACGTTCTTTCCCTCACATTTAACGACTAGTTAAACAATAGTTTGTTAAATAAATAGTTTATTATATTACTGTGGCGTAAATAAACCCACAAAAATCGTTAATCCTAAATGTACTGGAAGTGACAGCTTAGGAAAGGTTGCACAAGTCCTTACGACGGGTTTTCCTGAGCGGTAAAGAATTTCTTGGAATGCAACAACGTGAGGTAATAATGGGGTACTAGTAATATTGGATACTACTAGTTGTAATAAGTATTAGAAGGGTACTTGCCTAAGTGATTGTTGAATAACTTGTGGACACCGATTTTATTTTATCGTCAACCGATAGCAAACTACAGTCCCTGTAAAAGATTACAATACATTTTAGACTTTATGGATATAGTCTTAAAGTCCATGACAGTGGTTGGCAATTAGCAGAATCGCGGTATTGGTCTAACTACAAAACTTCGATATTGCTAATTATTAAGTCATGGAGTTCAAATGTCGCTACTCGAAAAATATAAGTTCAGTGGCTTCGCAGTTACCCTGGAAAGTTCATTTCTTGTCGGTTGGTGGAAGACTCTTGATCTATATTTTTTGGTTACAATTGATAATTATTTTTGTTTATTGTTTATTTATTTATATACTCACGACAGTCGTTCATACCTCAGCTTTAAGAATTGGACCTTTGGGAATGTAGCAAGGCGAAACTGGTTAGATACAATAATAAAATAGTGTTATAAATAATGTAAAACTATTATTAATATTCAAATATCCGATCTTTCCCTACCAAAAATGTAGGCAAGTCAAAAAAAAACATAACATAACATAAACTCCCCTAAACACACACAGACCCTAAGAAAAACAGTTCTTACAAAAATGTGCAAAACAGTTTTCGTTGGGTATCCAAATAAGTAAGTCGGCACACTATCTCGAAAGTCGATACTCCAACATAATTCGTTATCTTATGTTTTGCCAAATATTCTCAACTTAATGGTAGCTATATTTTTGTTTATTTTTATTAGAAATATATGTTTGATACGTGCCTTGCTTCTTTACGTCAACATTTTTCTTCTTATGTTACTTTCGTATTCGTATTATTTGCATGCAAAAATATAACCACATTTAGTACATGATCCTCAAAAGAAGCTAAACACTACTAACTTTTTTATTTATTATTTTAGATTTAATATTCATCAAAGGTAAAGCACCTTTGATGAATATTACTACATACATACATACATACGGTGGCCTAGTGGTATGGGTAATGGACTGCTGAGACGATGTCTCGGGTTCGATCCCAGGTTACCATGGCACACACCAATGACTTTTCGATGCTTTTCGAAGTTATGTGTGTATTATATCGCAGGCTCATAAGTGCCCGGTTAATGGCAATAGGCTCGCCACCTATTACATTGGGACCTAAACATAAACTGGCGAAATGTGGGTGCTAGCACCTCTGCCTACCCCTACGGGGATAAAGGCGTGAGTTTATGTATGTATGTATGTATGTATGTATGTACATACATACATATAAGATAGGTAGGCAGAAGTGTATTTAACACCCACATTTCGCCAACTATGTTTCGGTCCCACGCAATAGGGGGCGAGCCTATTGCCACTAACCGGGCACTTATAAGCCTGCGATAATACACACATAACTTCGAAAAGCATCGAAAAGTTATTGGTGTGTGCCATGGTAAATCTGGGATCGAACCCGAGACCTTGTCTCAGCAGTACCTTACCCATACCACTAGGCTTTGGATTACTAATAAGAAAAATCCCAAGTCCCCATTTCCCCGTTTCATGGGGAGGTTGGGCAGTTGGGACTTTGGGTGATTGGCTTGGTTGATGAGCCATTAGTGTAATCAATTATTTTTCTAATTGAAATTCCTCCATCGTAACGGCATATTGTTAGTAGTGCCTACTACTAAAAGTTGTTCTGTGATAATAAGGGGTATACGCTAAAAGTTTTTCAAAAGCTATTATTTTTTACGATAGAAGTTTTCAAGAGAGTACTACTCCACGTTTTCGAAATGGTTTTGGGGTGGTGACACTTCATTTAAGCATCTTGAGACGTTGGTAGGTATGCTTAGTTTGTTTCGTATAAACAATTACAATTGTGGAATCATTAAAAAACTTATTTATAGGTACAACGAGTATTATGTAGGACAGCACGTGCAGGGCTTAGATGTCACCCGCATACAGTGCGGAATCTTCCATCAAGAACTAAGCGGTTCAACGAGTGTTTTCTCTGCCGCACCATTAAGTTAAATTCCTTACCAGCTCACGTGTTTCCTTCTTCTTAAAGACCCGGGTCCTTAAGCGGGGCGCGAAAAAGCATCTGATGAGGCCGTCAAGCCATTATTGTAACACTGTAGGTACGTGTTTGTATTGGTGACCCTCTTTCCTGAAACTTTGCTTTGATCAGGCGGGCTGAAGTCAAATTGATGTGTCCTACATAAAAAAAACTAAAAAAATATGAAGTACACACGCTCACGCCTAATTCCTTTTCGGGTAGGCAAAAATGAATTCATTAAAATATTATTCACATTTCACCAACCACTGTATTTAGTACCATGTAATCCGCGATGACTCGAGTCGTGCATCTGAGGCTGAATGTGGGCTGGGCTGTATATGTCTGTCTTATGTTAAACAGCCCAATTTCTTAAACCCCTTGTACGTCACTGGGAAGAGACAGGGTGGCCCAAATTCTATTCTGCCAGAAACCACAAGGCCTCAAGACGGGAGTCAAGTTAAGACTATGTAACTCAGTGGTCAGAACATTCGTCCTGTTAGAAACTAGATTATTATTAATAACTAGCTGTTGCCAGCGGCTCCGCCCGCGTGGACTTCTGATCCCGTTCCCGCTGCTTGGACTTCTGATCCGATTCCCGCTGCTCCATAAAACCTTCTGTAGAGTTCAAGGAACAAATAAGAAAAGAATTACTCGAATTGGTCAAGCCGTCTTCGAGTTATGCGCTTACCAACATATTTCGCTATACGTTTTTATTATATAGATTATAGTAAATTCCACGCTCGCCAGGGTTTTGTTTATCTCACAACTTGGGCTAAAGATATATGCCGTTAGGTATTCCTACAGATTCAGTAACAAATTCTGTATAATAACATATTTTTATTATTTTGCAGGTAATGAACAAATCAAACAAGAAAAAAATGTATAAATCAGTGAAGTGAAGTGTTTACTAATTGTGTAGTGTTTGTATGTATGTGCTAGTGTGTGTTTGTGTGTGCAACAATGACGTCATTCCCAGAACATTTCAATGACACAGTAGTGAGGGCTTACGAAGAGGGGTTTCCGCTGTTAATGCCACGGTGGGGTTATGTTGTGTCAGCGTTCGTACTGTTCCTGATTGGGTTCTTTGGGTTCTTTCTAAACCTAATGGTGATACTACTGATGTTTAAGGATCGACAGGTGAGTTGATTTTCCTTTTTTAACAGTATTGAAATGTAGTTGTAGGTAAAGACTTATAAATACTACTACTAAAGCTTAGTTAGGACCTTTTGCTAACTACTATTGAGACCTAACATACACTATTGAGACGGCCACGGGGCACGGGTTCGATTCCAGTTCAGTGCAAAAAGTTGTATGCATGAATATGGCTGTTTGCACTGGTCTGGTCGTGCCTCGGAGAGCGCATTAAGCCGTCGGTTCCGGCTGCCATACAAACACCTATGGCAGTCGACTACCTGTGTTGCAACCTTCCAAATTCCAACCAGTCTAACTTGGTACTTCGATATCGCCATTACTCATTGAACCATTGGTTGTAGAGGTCAATGGCAGTCGCTTCAGGCAAAATATCGAAGTTCATCATCACAGTTAGACTGGAAAGCCGATCCCAACCGAGTTGGGAAAAAGTTCAGAGGATGATATTGGGATCTAACATAGGACTTAATTTATTCCTGACACGTGCGTGCCGTGATTATAATCGCTGAACAGTAAACTCCACCAGCTCGATATTTTCCACGA
Source organism: Pelosia muscerda (assembly GCA_963691645.1). Classification (NCBI taxonomy): domain Eukaryota; kingdom Metazoa; phylum Arthropoda; class Insecta; order Lepidoptera; family Erebidae; genus Pelosia; species Pelosia muscerda. Next base: position 13,911,085 of record OY829109.1, on the reverse strand, counting down.
CTCGTTTGGTGTTTTCAGTAGACGAAGAAGAAGAAGGGCATTTATAAACATGGCTGCTGAATTAGAACGGGAGATACTGTCATGTCCTACCTGCTTTGGCTTCAAAGATCTTGGTGGAGCCCATTTATTTTAATTACCTATGTTGTGTAATTTTTTGGCAATCTTTATAAGAATCTTATTAAGAATTCACTTGTTTCTGTTTAAGTTGGGTCATGTTATATAAGAGTATTTAACCATTAACATTATTGTGTTAGCCCTGGCCGCATATGAGACCTTCATTTCGGATTCCAGAGTCCTCTTTAAATATAAAACGGGCGTATTTAATGTAGCGCAATAAATAAAAAGCGGTCAAGCACAAGTTGGGCGCGCGTTAAGGGTTCTTTTTATAACTCAACTATAATCAGACGTCCTTTATGGTTTCTGCTCTGTGGCTTCATTCAATTAGCTCATTGCAGTAGTGGTTAAGAAGTTGGTGTGGCAATCGGCAGGTCAAAGATTCAAATTCAGGTAATTTCGCTTAGAAAGGGTTAAGTGGAATATTATATTTTCTGTTATAAATAGACTTATTATATACCACTAGTTTGTACCTATACAAAAAGAATACAATTGCCCCATCATATAAATAAAACTAAAGTTTTAAAAATCTAAAAAAGCGTGTATTGACCCCAGGTTATCTTACGCACAATGAGTACATATATCATATCAATTACTGAAATACGGTGTCAGGTAAATTTTTCGAGTGTCAAAGCCCTTTATGTAGGCAAATAATCTTCACTACATAGTATAAAACAAAGTCGCGTTCTCTGTCCCTATGTCCCTTTGTACGCTTAAATCTTTTAAACTACTTAACAGATTTTGATGCGGTTTTTTTAGTAGATAAAATGGTTAAAGAGGAAGGTTTATATGCATATAACATTATGCTACGACCAACAGGTGCGGAGCAGGAATGAAAAATGTTGCAAAAACGTGGTGACGCAGACGAAGTTGAGCGGGTCACCTAGTTATGTAATAAAACATTTAAAAAAAATATCATCTGGTATACACGTAACCATATAGAATAACTCAACCGGAATGAATGCTGCAGACTATTAAAAAGCATTCTAATTTGATTTAAATATTTCTTCTCTAAATTCTTCTCTCCATCCCATGGTTGCCTGTAAGAGATTGCCATAGAGCGATAAGGCCGCCAATTGTATTTACCTCATAAACTCGATTTCCACTCACAGCCTCCGTGGCGTAGCGGTAGTGCACGCGACTGTTACGCACGGAGCGCGGGTTCGATCCCCGCTCAGTGCAAAAAGTTGTATGCATGAATATGGCTGTTTGCACTGGTCTGGTCGTACTTCGGAGAGCACGTTAAGCTGTCGGTCCCGGTTGCCATACAAACATCTATGGCAGTCGTTACGGGTAGTTGGAGCCCTCAAAAGTCCAACCAGTCTAACTTGGAACTTCGATATCGCCATTGGTCATTGGACCATTGGTTGTGAAGGTCAGATGGAAGTTGCTTCACGGAAAATATCGAAGTTCAGCCGCATCACAGTTAGACTGAAAAGCCGACCCCAACTGAGTTGGGAAACGGTTCAAAGAATGAAACTCTATTTCCATATTATGTTGTTGTCTCCTTGGTGTACAATAAAAACATATACTATTATTATTTTTATTTTAGGAGCGGAATCCTAAACGGCGTATATTCTTTATGACGACTTCCGTAGCGTGGCGGTAGTGAACGCGACTGCTACGCAGGAGGTGCGGGTTCGATTCCCGCTCAGTGCAAATATTTGTGGATACGAAATATGAATATCTGCATTGGTCTGGGTGTTTCTATGTATAATATGTATGTATTTACAAAAAAAAATGTATTTAAGTATGTTTATCCGCATTCTAGAACCCGAAACCATGGGTCTAGGTGACGTTGTGTAGATTGTCCTAAAATATTTATTTATTATTATTGTTATTACTTATAACTACCTCTGACTAATCTTCCTTCGGGACCAATTCAATTTGTTTGCTAGGGACTTCCTGTAAGTTTATGATGACGTCACTTTGAACGGGATGTAATTTTCTTCATAACGTTCATCGAGTTAACCTATAAACAATTTCAATATATAACAGTATTAAAGGGTGTATTTGTACATTTTCAAAAGAAAAGCTGGTAGAAAAATAAGTACATACTCCTATCTTGTTTGTTATGTACCATGCAAGCCTACTGGAAGTCGGCAGAAATCGTGTTATCCGTCTCACCAATGTATCACTGCATAGTATAAAACAAAGTCACTTTCTCTGTCCGTATATTCTTACGTCCTTATGTCCCTTTGTATGTTTAAATCTTTAAAACTACGCAATGGATCTGATGCAGTATTTTATTAGATAGAGTGATTGAAGAGGAAAGTTTACATGTATACCATACATAGTTGCAAAATTTTTCAAAGGGCAACCAAGAGCTTTAGAAGCTGCTTACTGGGTCGCCAACACCAGTATGACTCCTCTGATGTTGCATATATCCGTAAGTCACTGCAGCTACTTTCCATCCGGCAGACTGTGTGCTTGTCTACACCCTAAGTGGCAATAATAAAATAAAAAAATCACGTTTAGAACCAAATATTAAATTCCTATTTACGTAATTTAGGTTTCATGAAAAAGGTTGTTTGAATTTTAAAGTACATTTTTGTATTCGTGACGCGACTTAAAAATGGGTAATTTTCATATACCGCCGCCGTGCCGTTGAAGTACTGTACAGTGGGCTCCAAAAATTCCTGGATACCTGCTTATACTCCTTTGACAGACTAAGTGCCTATAATTTAACCAAAAGAAACATAGATATTAGCGCATAAAATATAATACTACATAGATGTATTGTCTAAGTATTATAAAGAGGAAAGATTTGTTCGTTTGTAAGGAATAGGCTCTGAAACTAGTGGACCGATTTCAATAATTCACCTCTAAAAAGCTACAATATCTAGTCATCATAAACAATCGGTTAAATAGAACCAGAGTTATGATTAGTAATATAGAATTTAAGTTGCACAGAGATGGCGCTTAGGTCGCGATAACCGACAGCCACGCGGGATGAGTTGCGGGCATAGGGCTATTATATTGGGTACACCTCATATAGTAGAATTTTTTAAGTAATAATTTTATATTGCATAACAACTAATAGCATAAACCTCTTTTCGCAGAATATCGTTTGGCATAAACTCATTTTGCATACATTGAAACCCATAATTTTGTTTGTCAGAATCATCTGTACGCATAATTTTTGTATCCATAATAATCACAATGTATAACCATCACATCGCAGAAAGTTCAAAACCAGATTCATGTTTTGGTATAAATTTCTTATCCATAACTATTTAAAAGTAACACTACTTCACTATCACTATCACTACATAGTATAAAAGAAAGTCGCGTTTTCTGTCCCTATTTTTCTTGTCCCTTTGTATGCTTAAATCTTCAAAACTATGCAACGAATTTTGATGCGGTTTGTTTTAATAGATAGAATGGTTAAAGAGGAAGGTTTATATGCATATAACATCATGCTACAACAAACAGGTGTAGAGCAGGAATGAAAAATGTTGCAAAAACGGGGTGACGCAGACGAAGTTGCGCGGGTCTGCTAGTACTTAATAATAAGGTTGTGGTAGGGCCTTAGGTCATTTATTACGTACCTAATTGCTAGATAATTGTGTGCTTAATTACACTGTTTGCAGTAATTACGTACAATGTTTGCCTCCTCTGCTAGTTGCTTATTTACACATAGTTTAGAGAACCTTCCTATCGAAGTCTTGACGACCTCCGTGGCGCGGCGGTAGTGAACGCGACTGCTACGCAGGAGGCGTGGGTACGATTCCCGTTCAGTGCAAATATTTGTATGCATAAATATGAATATTTGCATTGGCTTGGGCGTTTCCATGTATAATATTTATATCTTTACAAAAAAAGGTATCTAAGTAGTTTATCCTCATTCTAAAACCCATGAAACAAGCTAGTTAAACTATGCTTACCATGGGTCTAGGTGACGTTGTGTAGATTATCCAAAAGAAAAGCAATTTATTGTCAAACCACAGTATTTACTCACTAAAGATATTAGTTGCACTCGCGCGTATAATTCAAGAGGATTTAATTAAATTCAGGCCTCACAGAGACCCTTTGCCTATCATTTTATTTAATACTAGCTGTTTCCCGCTACTACGCTCGGGTAGACTTCTGATGACCGTTTAACTTTAATTGATCTAGCCGTTTTCGAGATAATATGAGTTTAGCAACATATTTCGCGATGCAAGATGCAAGAAGAAAAGATGCGTATTGCATATTTCATATAGTTGGTTGTAGATTTGGGTTCCTCATCCAATTAACCCATGAAAAACTCAATCGAGTAAACTGGAACCTATGATGAAAATACACGAAAGTATAAAAAATTCTTACCCAAAACCTCCTAGAACCGCGGTAATATCTTAATTTTCAATATGAATATCTGTATGTAATAGTTTGATTCTTTTTCTCAAATTTATTTAGCTGCAAAATTTTGGTTAGGAATTTATTTTCGGCATACCCATTTTTTTTACAAAGTGCCCGATGAGCGGCTATAGTCTCGCCCCTTGCGCGAATGTATCATTACAATTATCATTCATCTGTAGTGGGCTTGGTCATCTGTAGTACAGTTTTTCCTAGTGCAAATGTTAGTCTGTCACAAAGGACTAAGTCTGTAATAGTTAATTAAAAGCAAGTATATGAATGGATATATAATATATACTTATATATGAATGGATATGGATATGAAAAAAATAAATAAAGTATCATTATTATTATTGGCCGGTTGGCGGCAATAGGCTCGACCTCTATTACGTAGGACTGAAAATTATAGTTGGCGAAATGTGGGTGTTTAATACACCTCTGCCTAAGAATAGCGTATGTATGTACGAGTATATATATAGATAAATAGGTTGATTATGATGACGAAAATATTAGTTTGACTTGTGTTGCAAATACAAAATAACTTTACAGATACTATCATATTTCTAACTCTGTTGTTCAGTCACCACAAAAAGATATATAAAGCACGTTTATCGGTCGCTAAGTCTAAACGTTCGCCTTAAAACGTGTTTCCGAAACGTGTTTAGTTACACATTGTAACGTGACTAGGCTTGAGAATACTCAGACATCCCTATTCAATAAACTGAGAGGCTATTGAGATAAATTTAGTTTGAGACAAACCTCGTTTAGTTAATGTTACGTTTTGGGAATAGAAATTACGGTAATGTTAGTTATTTTAACACGGTTTTGTTGAATTTGAACTAACTAACTGCGTGCAGTGTGTGTTTGGAGGGAAATTAAATACCTTGTTACTAATTTCTGTATCGAACAAGTGTGGGAAGATACCTCACAAAATAATAATACATACATACATAAATTATGCTCACGCCCGTAATCACTCAAGGGGTAGGCAGAGGTGTATTAAACTTCCACATTTCGGCAAGAGTGATTTTCGGTCCCACGTAATAGGGGGCGAGCCTATTGCCGCCAATCGGTCAATAATAATAATAATACTTTATTTATTTTCTTCCACACGGCACGTATATATCCATATCCATTCATATATAATATATTATAAATCCATTCATATAATTGCTTTTAATTAACTATTACAGACTTAGTCCTTTGTGGCAGACTAATATTTGCAGTAGGAAAACTTGTCATACAGATTACCAAGCCCACTACAGATGAATAATTGTAATAATACATTAGCGCAAAGATTGTCTCATTTCAAGAAGAAAATACTTTAATAATAACCATTCAAATCACAATCAAATTCAAACAATAATATATAATCAACGTTTAAAGTCAAAACAAAATAAAATATTAAACTGAATAAAAATTTCATTATTACAAAATAAGTTAAAATCAAAAAAAAACATTGAACCGCAGTAGCCTAGTGGTACGGGCAATGGATTGCTGAGCCGAGATCTCGAGTTCGATCCCAGGTTTACCATGGCACACACCAATGACTTTTCGATGCTTTTGGAAGTTATGTGTGTATTTATCGCAAGTTTATAAGTTTGGTTGATGGCAATAGGTTGGTGGGTGCAAGCACTTACGCCTACCGCTTCGGGGATAAAAGCGGGAGTTTATTACAAAAAATAGAGATATACTAATAAAATATGGATGTCTACTGGCTATGGTTTCACTGAAAATTTCCATGTCGATTCGGCCTCAACTGAGTTGGGACAAGATTCTGAGGACGATCTTCAGAAGGTCGTCAATAGAAAACGTCGGAAAAAACTCTTTAAACTAATTACGGTTGAAATGGGACAATTGAAAGGGTTGGTAATAATAATAAAAACTTTTTTAATTCAGATATACATGAATTACAAGAATAAACGTAGTTGCTAACTTAAGTTCTTAAACTTTTTTATAATCTTCATTAGTGTATAGTGAATATTAATATTTCTCTAATCGGTCAAAGTGCCTGTGTGTGTTTTTTATTTCTTTTAATTTTAGTATTTTCAAACACATATAGAAATATGAGAGTGTTGATAGATACATAGATGTTAGGGAATTGTGACCAGCTCCCCAAACACTTTTTTTTATCGTGCACAAAATCCCCACGGATACCACCTCCACCAAAACCAATATTGAGGTGATTATGTCGGACTCGAACCGACCGAAACGCACGCCGTCCATGGGTCCTTGATGTCGGAGGTGGGATTATACAAGACATATCTCTCGCACCCCGGCAGACCTGGGGACATCTCTATTGAGATGACCCTCTTGGGACCATGGTGTCCCTATCTAGCCCCTGGGTATGGGGTGGCACTTTGCGCCAAGCTCCCCAAACACTGGCTTACTGCGTACAACAGGACCACCTACTTCTATTATATATATATACCTACTTCGTATGTTTCCGGAGCAGATTCTGCTGAATTTCAACCACCGTTGACGTAGACATTATAAAAATGCAAGGGTATTTTTGATGTCCGTATCAATAAAGTCTAAATTCAAAGGAATTTAGTTTTTTATACCACTTAGGTGGCTGACAAGACAGACTATGGAGGTTTGTAACACCAGGGGCGTCACATTCGTGCTGCCTACCATTTAGAGAAGGGGGGGGGGGGAGGGGGAAACGACGGATGAAAGAAGGTTAAGAGAGTCTAGAGGCTATCAGTGCAGAAGACAAAGTAGGCTTTCTAGGTCTTCCCACAGACGCTACTCAACGTCGGAAACACAACACAAGGTTATTTTTAGCCGAGGTATTCATACTTACACAGACTGCTCCATTAGGACGGGAGATACCAGTAGGTAGTAACTAAAGTAAAAAACGTACTGAAATATAGACTTTAAAGTGATACCATTGTTTGTGTTAATTGATTGAGACTTCACAATGGTGGACTTTACCGCAATCTAAGTTTAAAAATAATGTAAGGCTACGATTATCACTGGGGATATAAGCTTTAATGCAAGTTGATATCTTTTATATTATAAGCACTTAATAAATAGGGTTTATTTGAAAATCGCGGTATAATGTAATTCATTCCATTCGGGCAGAATGGCTAGGTTTTTTTTATTATGTTGACTACAAAGAGTCATTCTGAAAGAATCTTGATAATATAAAAGAGAAAAACGAACGTCAACACGACGACACTACGTAGGTGGCAGACAAGCACACGGCCCACCTGATGGAAAGCGGCCACCGTGGCCTATGAACGTGTGCAACACTAAGGGTGTCACACACGCGCTGCCTACCCTGAAGGGAAAGGGGGAGAGCTGGGAAGGGGTGGGGAGGAAGGAAGGGGAGGGGAAGGAGGGGTATAGTGAGCTCTGGCTACCCTACTTACCGGCGGGAACACAACACGATGGTTATTATGACCGCGGTCTTCTGTAGGGCGGAGGTACTTCCTTTATGAATCAAAGTACTGATTTTATGCTTATATGTTTTAGGAGTAAATATATTCGCAGAATGACCTTCGTTCTCCATGAGCGCAGGCCTGGGGGTGACGGGTGGCCGCCTGTCTTCTAGAAGAAGCGCCTCCCCAATTTCGGGGGTTAGACTGGGACACCGTGGTGACACCCTAAACCTGAAGGCAGTTATCCCGGTGAGATGGCCGGGGTCTGCCGGGGTGCGAGGGATATGTTGGTTACTATCTCACCTTCGGCAACTAAGGACCCAAAGACGGCGTGCGTTTTCGTCGGTTCGAGTCCGACATAGCCTCCTCAATCAGATCTGGCGGGGGTATCCGTGGGGATTTTTCGCACTATGAAAAAGGAGTAAATATATTGAAATTTTAACTTTCTCTTCTCTTTCAAATTCTGTTTTAAGTTCTTTTAGTACGCATAACCGTACTACCACTGATCTTACTACAAACTTAATCTTCATCATATTCACGATACACATTGCTTACTATACTCTCGATGTTATTTTGGCCTCTACAAAAACATACCGCTGGCTGTCAAACGTTCGGCAATCAAAATTTCTGTACTTTTTTATTTCTATCGCCTCCCGGTTCAATCTTGGTAGTGGCATTCTGTCACAATATTTTGTCAGAACCTATTCAACCACTTCCGTGTGTGACTATACAATCTGTATGAAAAGATGATGATTGTACAGATTTCAGAGATTGCGTGGGGATTCAATTATGACAATAGAATTCTGAAGACGCGGTTCTTTTTTTATTGAGTGTTACGTTTGGATATTACGATATCTTCTAAGTGCATTTGTGTTACCGTTGTATTCCTTGTGACAATTTGGCAATTCACTGATTATGACAATTCACCGACTGTGGCAATTCGCGGATTGTGACAATACACTGTCTGTGACAATTTGCTGACTATGACAATTCGCTGATTGTGAAAATACACAGACTGTGACAATTCACCTAATGTGACAATTTGCTGATTGTTACAATACACCGACTGTGACAATTCGCGGATTGGGAAAATACACGGACTGTGACAATACACCGACTGTGACAATTCACTGACTGTGACAATTGACCGATTGTGACAATTCGCCGATTGTGACAATTAGCCAATTGTGACAATACACCGACTGTGACAATTCGTGGATTGTGACAATACACTGTCTGTGAATTGACCGATTGTGACAATTCGCCGATTGTGACAATTAGCCAATTGTGACAATACACCGACTGTGACAATTCGTGGATTGTGACAATACACTGTCTGTGACAATTCGCCGATTGTGACAATTCGCCGATTGTGACAATACACCGACTGTTACAATACACCGACTGTGACAATTCACCGACTGTGACAATTCGCGGATTGGGAAAATACACGGACTGTGACAATACACCGACTGTGACAATTCACTGACTGTGACAATTGACCGATTGTGACAATTCGCCGATTGTGACAATTAGCCAATTGTGACAATACACCGACTGTGAGAATTCGTGGATTGTGACAATATTCTGTCTGTGACAATTCGCCGATTGTGACAATTCGCCGATTGTGACAATACACCGACTGTGACAATTCACCGACTGTGACAATTCGTGGATTGTGACAATACACTGTCTGTGACAGTTCGCCGATTGTGACAATACACCGACTGTGACAATTCACCGACTGTGGCAATACACCGACTGTGACAATTCACCAACTATTTGAATTTCCACCTGTGAGAATTCACATGTGACACCTCTATATTGTTTTCATTTTTGTCGGAACACTCAAAGCGCCACTGTTTTGTACTTTTTCGTATAACCGTAAAAATGTATCAAACCAATTCTACTAAAGCTATAGGGTCTTCTATTTCAGGATATCTCCCAATTGTTTTCGTTTTATCACACAAGTTATCACCATATCTATTATAAATATACATATAACAGGCTCAGAATAAGGCTAACAGACATTGTATCACTTAAATATATATCCCATATCCATCTAATGTCTCTCGACATGCATATTGTATCACCAACTTACTCTTTCCATCTCCACACCTTTCACTTCGTTTCAGAATTGAAATTGACGACACTGATTGAAAATGTAGGTACGTTCGAGACGCAGAAAAACGTATTTTCTAAGAGCAAAGATAGATGTACTATAGCGATTAAGGATAGCAATGTTTTAATGGTATTCTTGTGAATATTTAATTCTTAGAGTGAAAACGTCTTAAGGTGTGTTGAGTTTTTAATAAGATGGCATACAATGTTAACGTAATGTACATAGATTCATACATACACATACATATATGCTCACGCTCGTAATCCCCGAAGAGGTAGGCAGAGGTGTATTAAACACCCACATTTCGCTAACTATGATTTTCGGTCGCACATAATGGTGGGCGAGCCTATTGCCACCAATCGGGCACTTTGTAGAAATGTATATCCCGAAAATTAATTCCTTACGTAAAATGTTGCAGCTAAATTAATTTGTAAAACAAAAATATTTGACCCGATTCCTTGCTATGCGGTGTAATTCGCAAGGAAATTAATTACGTGCTTAGCCGCACAAACACTACCAATTAACGTCTTGAAGAGTATCAGACGGTATATAACGTAATGTTAAATATCAACTTCATCCCGAGCTCACACAAGCTGTGGAATAAACTCCCGGCTTTCCAAGCGACTACAATATAGGGTTCTTCAAGAATAATGGCATTAGAATTTCTATAGGATCTGCAGCATGTGTGTGAACTTTTGTTGAAGTCGGTGCCAAGATAAAACAGCGGTAAATTCAGACAATTCAGTTAGACAGGCAAGAGACGCGTTGGACGGAGAAAAAAGTCGTGACTAAGAAACATCCGAGAATGGACGAAGATTGCCAGCGTGGAACAGCTTTTTCGCTTGGCGCAAGACCTAGAAACGTTCGCTGAGCTGACGGCCAACCTTCAGTAGTGGAGAGGTACTAGAAGAAGAAGAAGAAGTTACCCAATCGATTTCTTTCTCTCACTTGGCTAATAATAGAAATAAATGAATTATGAATACCGATTGTTTCCGAAAGCTCCATCTGTATAAATAGGACGAGATTAATAATTCATTTAGAACGATTATGATGAAAGCAGCAACTTCCATCTAATCGTATCGGTTAAATATTTGATGAGATATGAAAGATTTCATTTTCTAATACATGAGTAAGTATTTATCAAAGAATCAATTTTTTTTAATCAGTTTAGGCACATAAAGAGCACATAAATGATTGTCAAAGTTTACAATTTTATTTAAGATTTATTAAAAGTATATAAATCGTTTGAATCTTTCACTGGTTCGGTAGTTAGATCTGCTGGGAAGAGACCAGGAAGAGACCAGGAAGAGACCAGGAAGAGACCAGGAAGAAACTCAGGTAGATTATCATAATCCTTTCTTTGTACTCAACTATTGATCATATTAAGTTCCCGACATATATCTTGACCCAAAATCGTAAAACAAACAAGGCTCTAACGCGCACAGATTGGTTTGATGTAGGATAAACTTACTTATTAACGGATAAACTCACTTATATAGATAATTGTGAGATGAAATGTTTAAAAGCTTTTACGGATCTAAATAAATAAAATTCACCCTTTTGACCCAAATATTACGAATAAAGAGTAATCCTTGTTTTTCTTCGCAAAAGTTTATTGAGATTGAGCGAGTGAGTAGGTAAGTAATAATCATCGTCAGATTTGTCATAAGGTGTCCAATTTTGTTCATGTGCGACTTGATTTCGTTACGACGACGCGCGACGTATGTTTTGGTCTCTATTGTATGACCTGTTTATTAATAGAAATATCGCATGTAGGTATTGACTCAAAAGTGGGTCAAACTATATACAACTATATAGTGTCAATTCTACTTGTGAAGCTGTTATTAAAATAAGTTACTATAATATCAACATTCTCTGAACCTTTTCCCAACTCAGTTGGGGTCGGCTTTCCAGTCTAACTGTGATGCGGCTGAACTTCGATATTTTCCGTGAAGCGACTGCCATCTGACCTCTACAAACAAGACAGGGAATGAAAAATCCTGATGACTTTATTATTTATAGCTTATTGCAATTCACTGCTAGATATAAGCCTCCTTGACACTCCGCATTCCGTCTACCCCAGTCGCCTTTAGATGTCTAAGGCCAGACCGAAAATAAATTAGGATTATTAAATTCTATGTCACTGGGAATCCGAAAATATCTGTGTTTTAATATCTAACGAAACAAATTAAGTTGGTCTTTTTATACTACATTTCCGAATAAAAAATATATTATTTTTCAACAAAATTGCCGACCCGTAAAGAAAAGAAATTATATATGAAAATGGATACTGTTATTATAGGCAACTACTTACATATTTCTAAAAAAACTATAATGGAGCCCTACTGCCATAATCTTTGAAAATTAATATTATTTTAAATACGGCAGAATAGTTTGACTAGGGAAGTACCTCCGCCCTACAGATTACCGTGGCTAATAATACTCTTGTGTTGTATTTCCGGCAGTGAGTAGGGTAGCCAGAGCTCACTAGAGAGGTTTTGTATCAGGAATGTGACACCACTGATGTTGACAACGTCCATAGGCCACGGTAACCACTTTCCATCAGGTTCATTGTTTGCCACCTAAGTGGTATAAAAAATGTCAGTGGAAAGATCCATTTCCCCCTCCCCCTCCCACCTTTTCATGAAGAGTCTTAACGTTTCTATTAGTCGGCAGCACGAGTGTATTTGCACACGTCCATGGGCCATGGTAACCAGTTTCCATCAGGTGCGCGGTGTTCTTATCTGCCACCTAAGTCGCTCTGAAATCAGAAATGTTTTCATAAATGGTAGTATTCTACCAACATAACATTTCACACACAATCCTAATTGATGTTTTCACAATATATAGAATTTCATTATTTCTTGCTTACCCATAGGCGATTATTAAATTTTCTTGCTGTGCTACGAATTGCTACGGATGCGTGCTACGATCTTCTAAGAAAGCGTAGCACCATACCGTGAAAACACAAACTACATTTTGACTTCATTTTCTTTCCTTTTTATCGTGTTTAAATTCTATATGGATACCACCCGCGCTAAGGCCGTTTTAGGATTTTTTATTATTATTTATGGCGCGTCCATTTGACTTCACTACGCCTGATGTTAAGCTAAAGGCAAAGTCTCATAAAAGAGGGTCACAATTGCAAACATGTACAGTGCTACAATGGTGGCGCTCAGCTTGACGACTTTTTCAAGCCCCGCTTAAAGGATGCGAAAGGTGGTTATGTCTGACTCGAATCGACTAAAACCGAATCCTTTAAATAGTATTACTGTGTGAATTAGATTAGATTAAAAAGTAAACTCACGCTTATTGTATCCCTGGAGGGACAGAGGTGCTAACACCCACATTTCACCAGTTAATGTTTAGGTCCCAATGTAATAGGTGGCGAGCCTATTGCTTCGATAAATACCCACATAACGTCGAAAAGCATCGAAAAGTTATTGGTGTGTGCCATTGTAAAACCTGGGTTGGAACCTGAGATCTCGTCTCAGCAATCCATTACCCATAGCACTAGGCTACCGCGATATAATTTGAAGGAAAGTTTAAAAATGTCGGATACGCCCGGTATACACTCATTTGGTGTTTGTTAATTGCCTCATATTCTATTTGATATGAAAAAATTGAGAGTATTAGTAAATCCAATTAAATTTCACTCGACTCAGGTACCGTGAAAACTAATTAACGTGTACTGTTACGGTTTATCGATAGCCTGTCGTTTCACGATGGTGATAAATGGATATACACCCATGCACAATCGTTACGACGTACATCGCAATATCAAACGTTTATACATCAACCTCTTTAGACAAATGACAATCGTTGGTCATTGTTATGTAGAATAGAATGTTCATGACGCGTAATTTAACACTTATGCCAGGCATACACGTACGTACCTATATCAATAGGATATATTTAACGTTATATTATTTTATAGTAGTTGGTTTGTTTGTGTTATTACAAACTAGCTGACCCGTGCAACTTTGCGTCACCCCGTTTTTGCAACATTTTTCACTTCTCACACTATATACATATAAACCTTCCTCTTTAATCACTTTATCAATTAAAAGAAACCGCATCGAAATCCGTTGAGTAGTTTTAAAGATTTAAGCATATAAAGGGACATACGGACAGAGAACGCGACTTTCTTTTATACTATGTAGTGATAACTACCGTACCCCGTTGAACGGTAAACCATGATTTCTTATATTTTGGTTAATATCGGTTAGAAAAAGACACGGAAACATGGCAAATATCCGGATAAATGTAATAGTGCATTTAGTAATGTTTAATGTTTCTTTTTGACTTTTCACAAAAGTTGCATTGAAACGTAAACGTACCGTGTTTCATCACGATAATGGCTTTAGAGAGCCGTTAAGTTTTATTACCGTTCGTTGGGATAGTGTTACCGTATCTGTCGTATTCGTTTTATTCTATTATGGCTCATAAATTAAACTTTCCACATAGTATTTGGAAGTTTCATGTCTATTTGGGTCTCATTTTACTAACTAACTAACTAACAATATTCGTACCAGTATTCCGTCTTTATGTACAGATTGTATTGTATGTAGAACCAAATTTGAGTGAAGATTTTATGAACATACATTATTTTAGCGTATACTTGCTACCTAACGGGTAAAGTTAGAATTAGGAATAAGCGAATCCAGGGAAATTAAAGAGTCGCGTTCAACCGGGAACAATGCTTTATAATAATATAACTGTTAACATAACATAATAATGTTAACTGTTAAAAGACATTTTATTGATTTAGCAGCTGTCATCGATCCAATTTTAAAATATATTTTTTTTTCAAATAAAAATTATAATACACTGCAAATTTTTCAAAATTAAGGAATAAGAAAGTAAGACAAAAAATGAAATGAGAATCTTAAAATTACTCGGTTACCATCTACCGAAATACCGAAAATTGAAAATTATTAGGACTCGCGCATAATTGATTAAAATTTGTGGGTTGTGGGTCCACTGAGGATGAAACCGTACTAAATTGATTCATTTTATTCTCTTATAGAAAAAAAGATTTCACTTTTACAATTCCTTATTATATAAATGTTATAATCATATTATTTATACTGTTGATTGATGGCACTTGGTGGAGCTTATTTTTATACATGATTGATAATTGATAACACGCTTGTACTTCTCCACTGTATTTATTTTAATACCTAACCGGTTTCGCCTTGCGGCATTTTCAAAGGTCATTGGCAGTTACACTGGTTTAACTTTGAGAATGCCGCAACGCGAAACCGTTTTAGTATAAAAATAAATACAGTGGAGAAGTACAAGTGTGTTATCAATATCAATCATGTATGTTATAATCATCTGACTCCTAAGAAGGCCCCCATTGAGAAGAAGCAAGGAATGAAAACAATGAATATTATCGTACTCGAGCCTATTATGGTACACCGTATCTGCTGCATGCGTCTGCAGTTGTAGTACCCGGTCGACTACGGAATCATACTTTTAGAAATACCAGTAAGTACGACAACCTCGTGAAGGGTAGTCCACCAGACTTGCTTCGAGGATCTACACGACTTGCGCTCAGTCTGGGCCAAAGTCTCAGGAAAGAGGGGCACTATTACAAACACGTGCAGCGTTACGATGGTGGTGCTCAACTTGACGGCCTCATCAGATGCATTTTCACGCCCCGCTTAAAGTACCCGGGACTGTAGGGAGAAGGAAACTCGTGAGTTGCAAGGAATTCCAAGACTTAATTTGACGGAGTTTTAAAAGAAACTGTTTTTGTTTCAGCTATGGACGCCGCTCAACGTAATCCTCTTCAACCTAGTCTGTTCAGACTTCTCCGTGTCGGTTCTAGGGAACCCTTTCACACTAATATCTGCACTCTTCCACCGATGGATTTTCGGGAAGACTATGTGCGTGCTGTATGGATTCTTCATGTCTTTATTAGGTAAGTTGTTCTAAATATTCTTTAAAATATTGCATTCTACGTCACGATGCGCCATTAGAATGTGTGTGTAAAAAAATACAAAGTCATCATCATTCCCTGAACCTTTTTCCCAACTCAGTTGGGGTCGGCTTTCCAGTCTAACTGTGATGCGGCTGATCTTCGATATTTTCCGTGAAGATCCTGCCATCTGACCTCCACAACTAATGGTCTAATGACCAATGGCGATATCGAAGTTCCAAGTTAGGCTGGTTGGACTTTTGAGGGCTCCATCTACCCGTAACGACTGCCATAGACGTTTCTATGGCAACCGGGACCGACGGCTTAACGTGCTCTCCGAGGCTTTTATAAAACCTGCGATAAAAAAATACAAAGTTCTGAACTAAATTTTATTTTATTTTATACCACTTAAGTGGCTGACAAGCACGCGACCCAACTATTGGAAAGTGGTAGTGACCTATGGACGTTTGCAACACCAGAGGCGTCACATTCGTGCTGAGCTGCCGACCATATAGAGAAGAGAGGGGAAAGGAGAAGGAGGAAGGAGATAAGGTTAAGAAAGTCTCTGTGCTGTTAGTGCAGAAGACAAAGAACGATTTCTCGGTTCCCACTGACAACACAAAACCTCTCCAGTGAGCTCTTGCTACCCTACTTACCGCCGGAAGCACAACACAGGTAGGACACGACGGTATCTCCCGTCCGAAATGAGAGCTGTCCAACTGGGGAAGTACCTCCGCCCTACAGAAGACCGCGGTCATAATAACCATCGTGTTGTGTTCCTGCCGGTAAGTAGGGTAGCCAGAGCTCACTATACCCCTCCTTCCCCTCCCCTTCCTAGCCTCCTCACCCCTTCCCAGCTCTCCCCCTTTCCCTTCAGGGTGGGCAGCGCGTGTGTCACACGGACACCCTTAGTGTTGCACACGTCCATAGGCCACGGTGGCCGCTTTCCATCAGGTGGACCGCGTGCTTGTCTGCCACCTACGTAGTATAAAAAAAAACACAAGGTTAATATTAGCCGTGATATTCTGTAGCGTGGGACGGCCTCCAGCGAGGTGGACGGATGACATTGAATTCAGACCGCCTCCAATCGGTCGGATTGGATGGGGGAGGCCTATGTTCAGTGGACGTCCTGTGGCTGAAATGTTGATGATGATGATAATTCTGTAAGGCGAAGGCTGTGTCGTGTCATGTTTATACAATGCTAAATTTAGAACAGAAAAAGATAACATTATTTAAGGGCCTAAATTATGCTACGAATCTCTTCTCATAATTTAACAAGTGAGAATAATTATGAGAAGGTTCTTAATAGGCTCTCTTGTCTTAAATATTAATGTTCATTCGTTTTTTTCACAATGAAGGGGCGGTGTTTTCTTTACTAGACGCAAATTCGTTCCTGTGTGGAATATTACTCCTGCGTGGAATACTGAATCTCTGGAATGGCTCCGCATAGTACTTACTAGATGCTCTTGATAGGTTGCAGTTGTATAATCCCACCCTCTCCTTTCCTACAAAGGGCAATACGTGCAAGGCTTAAATGTCACTCGCATGCGGTGCAGAATATTCCATCAAGAACCAAGCAGTTCTGTGAGTCTTTCCTTTGCCGTAACCATTAAGTCTTGGCATTTCTTACCAGCCCACGTATTACCTTCTTCTTACAGTTCTGGGACCTTTAAGCGGGGTGTTAAAAATCGGAATACGGGGTTCGCTTTTTCAGTGCAGAACTTCGATATCTTTCGACTGCCGTCTGACCTCCACTACGTTGGTATAGGTGATATCGAAGTACTGCAGTTAGACTAGTTGTCGGTATTTAGGGATCCCGTAACAACAGCCATAGACGTTCATATGACAACCTAGAGTTCGTCAGTATTCAATTAGATAATGCCTAGCGCCTAGTGGTATGGGTAATGGACTGCTGAGACGCGGTTTCGGGTTCGATCTCAGGTTTTACCACAGCACACACCAATGACGTTTCGATGCTTTTCAAAGTTGTGTGTATATTTATTAAAGGTTTATAAGTGCTCGGTTAATGGCAATAGGCTCGCCACCTATTACATTGGGACCTAAATATAAACTGTCGGAATGTGGGTACTAGCCTGCACCTCTAGCTATCCCTTCGGGGATATAGGCGTGGTTTTTGTTATGTTATGTAATACTAGTTGTAAGTATTTCCAATGAATACAAGGCACTTTTAAAGAATGAAAGAAAGGAAAAAGAAGAAAAGAACATTTTATTAAATACACACTCACACAAACAATGGCAAAATTTTTAGAATACTCCGTAATAGTAAACACAATCATTTTACAATACGAGATTTAAATCCGAGATCTTTTTGTTCATCCCTGTCAGAAAAATGTCTAAAAAAATCTGAAAAAGGGTTGAAAGGATCCCAACATGACATAAAATAAACGCGAACATGGCAATGTTTGATACTTGTGGATGAATAAGTCAGCTAAAACGATATAGGATTGGATTTTTGACCCAGATTAAAGCTTTATGAAGAGAAAATCAAATTTCGTGGCACCTATATGAAGAAACGATACCTATATTGGAATGATCATGATATATTGGTATTTCGAAATTTAAACAAGTAATTTTAATATTATTTTTATGTTAAAGCATGAGAAATGAAAGTACCACTAAGTAATGATCAATATCCTTTGATGTATGATTTGTGAAAATGATTTCGATGTTCGTTACTCAATCACGTTTGAACAGTTGAAACGGATCTCGCTGTTTGGGGCCGGAATAGATTAATATTATGTAGTATTGTCCCTATTCACCCTTGGATCCCTATTCACCCCGTTATACCGGTACTACTTTTCCTTGCTGTCATGACAACGGAAATTGTTAGCGATATTAGCGCCAATGTATAGAAATTTACCGGATCAATTGAGATTTATGATTATTACTCCGCTCCCTTGTATGGTAGCGTGATGATATATAGCCTATGTTACTCCTAGATATTGTAGCCTTTTAGAGGTGAAAGAATTGTTTAAATCGGCCCAGTACTTTTTGAGCCTATTCATTACAAACATACAAACATACAAAAATAGGTACAAATCTTTCCTCTTTATAATATTAGTATAGATAGATGAAAACATTTAAAATTAAACACTGTCTCGCACATAATCGTGTATAATGCCGCAAACTGATAAGTACAGCAATATACAGAGTGTAAGGGAAACACTCCCGAAGGACCCTGGTTACTTTATACTGCCATATACGAAAAAAAAAACAAATGGCGCCACAATGCGAGTACAAGTTTTTTCATGATTTTTTTCTCATTTAGCTTTACTAACACGATGGAAAGTGAGTAACGGAGTGTACTACTAGTTAAACGGTATAAAAAAAACCAAATCGCATTTTTTAAGCCAATATTATGTAGTGTACCTATCTGAAGGGCGACCAGGGGTTGTCAGCTTCGGGAGTTTCCCTTAAACCTGTTAAATCACATGTATATGCAAATACGTATTTTACGGCAAATACGCAAATACGGCCTTTTGATTATATCTTGGTACAAAACAAAATTAACATAGAATCAGGGTGAAATTAGAGTAGTTGCATGGTAAGCATTGTAGGTATTCCGAATTATACTTTAATGTATTTTATGGACCTAATTCCACTAAAACGTACTTGTAGGAGATTACTTTCAGTTGAATAGATACTGAATGCAAATTTGTAACAAAGCATTATTTTGCATAATTGGGACAGATTTACATATCTGATCTATTCACATTATTTAAATTGGTTTTCTATCTTCTATCTCCTCGTACGTACCTTACAGAGCGGTTTAAATTCTTGCGTAATACGCGCTTAACATCTCGTCGAAGAAATAAAAAAATGTGAAAATATTTTATTTATATTTTCAATCAATAATATATCCTATCGCAGTCCACTGCTGGACATATACCTCTACTAATAGTAGCCTTGGTACAGTACACGGCATGTAACTTGGTTTAGGTTACTACTTACCAGGTTTTGTATAAGTTGAGGTAAGTTTCCACATCGTAGGTACACTTCGAGGCACAAAAAGTGCTTCTCATTATTCTATTCGTTAACCAGAATGCCATCATTTATTTTGAATCATGTCTGCTTTACCGCAAAAGAGATTCAAAAAACCGTCTCAGATGCACTGACGGTTCTTGCCAAGTTACTTGCCGATTTCTGTATAAGCTTTTATTTGAAGTTTTCCTTCTCTCGTAGTGATGTCGTGTGCGTATTTTTCCGTTAGTCACTTCTTACGGCACTCTTCAGACGAAATGGAGTGGTGATATTCTTTCTCCGCCAACAGAATGAATCAATCAATTATTCACTAAAAAGACCGTTCATCAAGAAGAAGAGAGAAGAAGGCCTGCACCTGCTCGCTCTAGAAACGCGAAAAATAATGTAGATATGTACTCGTAGAACATAAAAGAGTACATTAGTAAGAGGTTTTGACTTGGAGTTTCGGCACCAGTGTGTTCTTCGTCTACTGTCGAAGCGACGGCATTTTTGAGTTGCCATTGTGGTATAGTAATTTGTTTCACAGCAGCGCCGCTACTCACGGAGACGGCCCGAGCATAGGCTTCGATCTACGGTAAAGCTTAGGTACTACGTCCCCTCCAATGTCTCCTTTTATTAATATTATACTGACAAAGTTGCCATTTTCTCCCATGTTTGAAGACGTAGATGGTGTAATTTTACATTCATAAGTGAAATTGTTTCTCAAAATCGATCTCAGACGCTCTTACTTATTACTTTAGTAATTAAAATCATATTCAGATTAAAGAAGTTTATGAGTTGTGTAACTCGTAAACGTCTTTGTTACAATATTGCTCAAGTAGATTAGAACTCGAATCATTGAAATTTATCAATCACCGAAAATTATTGCGTGCCCGGTGCGTCAGGGGGGCGTGGCCCATGCGTGCATGGATTTTATAATTTGTATTTTTGTATTATTATTTTGTTATTTTTGTATTATTTTTGTGTCATGCTGTTACTAACATAGCTTTTAAGTGTTGTCTATTACTGACATCATCGTGAATTTAGATATGAAATAAAAATTGACGAACAGATGGGACGTATCGTGAAATAAATTTGGATATGATGCTAATATAATTTATTGTTTTCATTCATTACCACTTCTCAATAATGCCATTTACCATTATCTTGCTTTAAAAATGCAAAAGCTAAATGGTAAATTTAATCATAAAATTGTCTGAGACAAAGTTAAGAAGCATGAAATTATTTATAAAACCAGTTCAATTGCGTACCGACATAATCACCTCCATCGGTTTTGGTGGAGGTGGTATCCGTGGGGATTTTGCGATAAAAAAAAAAAAAAAAAAAAAAGACTCGCACACTAAGGGCTCTGTATGAAACAGAATTGATATTTAACCTACATATTACACTGACCAGCAGTGTTAGTCAGTCAGTCAGTTTGTCAGTTGTCAGTCCAACCTAAGTTTCAGATTAATTCTGCAAACGTAGACAGCTAACTACAGATATGGACTCTATACTTTAAGTTTTGTAACTTGCTGGATTTACAACAAGTTGCATGCAATAAAGTTGGATGGAACTGGTGCAACTTGCCGTGTTCATTGCTTGCAAATAAAAGTTTCACCTTAATGAGCAAAGAAGGATTTCCGATGCTTAAACAGCAAAATTTATAATTAAAATGTCGAGTCTCTGGAAAAAAAGTTGCAGAACAAACCGTAGTTAAATAATATTGTAATGGATGCTAGTGGTTTTCCTTGTTGGGTAAGATAGCATTGATATGCAATGGTTTCCCCTAAAGAAAAAGGAGTCAGGAGGGACATTCTCATCGCAGCAGGGATAAAATTCATAAATTCCTAGTAACAATTTCAAGTGCCAATGCCCTATCTACCTGCTTTTAATATAAAATTATTGCGAATAAGATAATTAGTCATTATTAATGCAAAAGATAATATGGAGCTACCAAACACGAACATATTGTAAGGAAACCGGTGTAGCTCTCACGTGTACTCATAAATATATGTACAGGTAACATTATAAATGGATTAGGTATTAATAATATGTAAGGCGTATCCACACAATAGTCAATTTATTATAATATTAACAACATTGAGCAATGGCATCCATTTTTTTTTATACTATGTAGGTGGCAGACAAGCACACGGCCCACCTGATGGAAAGCGGCCACCGTGGCCTCTGAACATGTGCAACACTAAGGGTGTCACACACGCGCTGCCCACCCTGAAGGGAAAGGGGGAGAGCTGGAAAGGGGTGGGGAAGGAGGGGTATAGTGAGCTCTGGCTACCCTACTTATCGGCGGGAACACAACACGATGGTTATTATGACCGCGGTCTTCTGTAGGGCGGAGGTACTTCCCCAGTTGGACAGCTCATTTCGGACGGGAGATACCGTCGTGTCCTACCTCCGTAATCCATCCGTAATCCATGCAATGGCATCCAAATTAGATTGATAACACAATATTTAAAAATAAAATCATTTATTGTCAAACATTGTAACACATAGCCGCGATAGCCTAGTGGTATGGGTAATGGACTGCTGAGAAGAGGTCTCGGATTCGATCCCAGGTTTTACCATGACACACACCAATAACTCTTAGATGCTTTTCGAAGTTATGTGTGTATTTATCGCAGGTTTGGATCACAGGTCAGGATCTGGAGGTCTAATTACCTCATGGCGAAAAGAAAATGATGATCATAACATTGGTAGAAGTGGCCTAAAAATCATATGTAAATTTGTGTCAGTAATCTTGTACTTAATCTAAAAGAGAAAATTAACATTAGTGTAGATGAACCCTTGTTGGATGCGATGCGGTATGTGAGGGAATGAACTGGAGGAATATAGCTATTTTATATGTTAAATTACTTTGTTGGCGGTGTATTTGACTCGTGTTTTGAGTTTTGCGCTAATACTTAATAGGTAGGTACAGTTACTACGTTCAGTTTTCAAGTAAGAACCGCGGTAGCTTTGTGGTATGGGTAATGGACTACTGAGACGAGGTCTCGGGTTCGATCCCAGGTTTTCTCATGGCACACACCAATGACTTTTTGATGCTTTCGGTTAATGAAAATAGACTCGCCACCTATTACATTGGGACTTAAACATGAACTGGCGAAATGTTATTTGGACTTTATTAAGCTTATAAAAGTTATATAATGCTACTAAAATTTAATAATTAATAGAAATTGCTGATCTATTAAAATAAAATAGGGTCTTGTAGGTAGGAATTAACCGAGTAGGGATACACTATTAATATATATGCACAGAGGTACAGTTTATACGTACCGTTATACGTAGGTACATACATCCGTTGATAACAGTACTAAATTAAAATTAAATTATAGGATTATTTAGGTTGTTAAAGGATTATAGATCTTAGGTGCCCAGGCACTTCGGGAGCCCACGAGAGAAATAGTTTTTTATTTCCAAAAATAACAATAACAGCATATTCTTGAGCCAGACACTCACTTGACTGATTTTCTAATGTATTACTCGTTTTTCGACGTCATCAAAATGTATCTGCCGATTTCGTAATCCTTTTCTCTTTCGATTTAGAATGCTTTCGAAAAGGTCTCACATATCCTAAATTTCATTAAGTTTGAATGAGAAGTGTTTCTTTTTGTGCAAGCTTGGGTTGAAATCGAAAATTGAAATAATTGCTTTCTGTTTTGCAATTCTTTCATTCTATTTCGTTTATTTTCCTACTTGCTCATAAAATTTTGATGTCGTTTCTACAACCCATTGCGCCCTTAACCCGGGATAAATAATAGCCTATAATTCCATACCATTAATTTATATCTGTATGAAAATCAGCCAGATCTCTGGGAAATCAGAGGTTGTCTCGGATGTTGGAGGTCACAGAATGACCTCCGTCCTCCATGAGCGGGTGGCGGATGGAGCTGCCTTCCACCCAAAGCCGGCCACGGCGACAGCGCAAAGTGCTTCTTCCCATACCCGGGGGCTAGATAGGGACACCATGGTTCCCAAATTAGATGAAGGGGGTCATCTTAAAAGAGATATCCCCGGGTCTGCCAGGGTGCGAAAGATATGTCTTGTATAATCTCACCTCCGATCCCATAGACGGCTTGCGTGTTAGTCGGTTCGAGTCTGATCAACTCCACCGATTTTGGCCCTGGGGCCAAAAGTGAGTGATATATGTACAGCCAAAAGAGCATGATTGAAAAAATAATACCATAACATTCTTTCATATGTATAAAATTAGTAGCAGCGACGTTTATAGACTGTATTAACTTTAATAGTGAAACTTACAGACTTTTCAGCGGATTTATAAGGAGCTGTACAATCAAAGAATCAATTGATACAAGAACATAATATGAATGTCAAGGATTTACAATTTATATTTGTCATAAATATTATAATTTATAATAAATAAAATAGTATATATATTAGGAAATTATTCTTTCGCTGCTTCGGTAGTTAGAACGACTGAGCAGAGACCAGCAATAAACTCAAGTAGATTATCCTTGATCCTTTCTTTTTCTTTTTCAATATTAAAGCGACATTCCTTTGGACAACGCCAGTGGAATTGCTTAATGAAGTATGGGATTGACATAAACGAATAAAATGAAATATCAATCTTTGTAACTCGAAATATTTTATTTCATACATTTTTATTGATAAAATTACTGTAGTGTCAAAAAATCCATTGATAGCAAATTGAAAACGGTTCGCTTCGATGTGATTCCATCAATTTCTCTAGAGCCCCTGGTCGTATGTAGCGACAAATAAAAAGCGATCGAAGTAGCTCTAATTTAGCACTCATTTTACCAAACCAATACTTGGACTCAAAATATATCCCGGGGACTATACACAGAACCGTCAAATAGTCCCATGTTCAGTCCACACAATATCACAGACTAATATGTTCGGATCGGACAAATCCAGTGTGTGTAATGGTAACAATAATAAAATCCGGCAGACTGCTCTCCACTTGATCGGATATTTTGCGAGCGGATAAATCCCGCGGATAAATCCGGCGGATTTTTCAGGTCACCTGTTAAGTCTTTTATTAGGGCCCTACGTACCTTTTTACTGTTCTAGTAATACAAAATAAACATTTTTCAATACTTACTTATTTCATTAACCAGCTGACCCGCGCAACTTCGTCTGCGTCACCCCGTTTTTGCAACATTTTTCATTCCTGCTCCGCACCTGTTTGTTGTAGCATGATGTTATATACATATAAACCTTCCTCTATAACCACTCTATCTACTAAAACAAACGGCATCAAAATCCGTTGCATAGTTTTGAAGATTTAAGCATACAAAGGGACAAGAAAAATAGGGACAGAGAACGCGGCTTTATTTTATACTATGTAGTGATTACAGTTACTTGAAAGTTCTCTTTTAAAAAGGGTTTAATTGTACCTTATGTAACATTTGCACAGGCATTCATTACTTAGGTCTAGGTTCATTTAAATTAAATCAAGATTGTAATGTGAGGGTAAATCATGAACATTTGGACAGGGAAAATTTATTATTCTGTAGGTTATCATGCAGATGGGGTCTCCGTGATATTAATTTCACATTAAGGTGAAACCTTCCTTCATTAGATGTTACTTCCTTACATTGCCAACACGTTATGTGGTGTCTACATTTACGTATCATTTTGCCGTGACTGTGTCAGAATTGCGCGTCCATCGCGTATTTAGCTGCGTGATATCTTAAAATAAACCATCGATCGCCTGGTGGCTGTGTCAGCACAACTTTAGTTCGTGTGCCCATGTGCTACAAGTTGTCCGCACTCAACGCTGTCCGGTCCGTTCGTGTCACAAAATGTGGACGCTCCTTTAGACCCGACGTCACCTCAGTCCAGCCACACATCAAGAATCCCACCCTCCCCTTTCCTACACAGGACAACACGTGCAGGGCTTATATGTCACACGCATACGGTGCAGAATATTCCATCAAGAACCAAGCGGTTCAGTAAGTCTTTTCTCTGCCGCACCATTAAGTCCTGGAATTCCTTACCGGCGCACGTGTTACCTTCTTCCTACAGTCCTGGGTCCTTTAAGCGAGGCGTGAAAGAGCATCTGATGAGGCCGTCAAGCTGAGCGCCATCATTGTAGCACTGAACGTGTTTGCAATGGTGACCCTCTTTCATGAGACTTTGCCTTCATCAGGCGAGGTGAAAAATAAAACTACACCCCCGTTCTACACTTTGGCCAACGCATTTGCCACTGCGTTACGAATGCGTTGGCGAAGCCCACGCAGTGACGAACGCACCATCTGACGTAGTTATCTAACACTATATCATACATATCGTGATAATCAATATGACGTTTGTATACATACAAACGGGTCATTCATTAACTCGCTAAGAAAAAACTCACCAAATTCCGCGAGTTAACACCTTTCGTTTTTATCAATTTTTGTTGGCTCCCAAACTGAATTCCGACAAATCCTTCGACGACAATAATTGTCTTCAACTCGCGGCGTAATAAAAATGTATGGTGGTATTTGTAATGAAATTTGAAAATAATCATTTATAAATTTATTTTTTATACAATCAATTGTACACCAAGTAAATGTATAATTAAAATTTATATGATTACGGAAGCCGTACAGTGGCCTTATCGCTTTGAGCGATCTCTGCCAGCGATTTGCTTGTTTGCTAACTGTTTCAAATTAATTTAGATCGGGAAAAAATTAATGCTCCGTCCATTCCCCAAGATTGTGTTGGTTCTATAAGATAATTTCGAATTCTCAAGACGTGGCTCCGTAGTTCAGCGGTTAAATACATACAAACAGTATTAGCAACCGATGTCGGCAAACCATTAACTATTCGACCTAATGCCATCTTCAATAGCTATCTTAAGGCGATTACAGTCCGATGTTCCCAACGAAGTACCTACCTACAATATCGTCTAAATCTACTCGTAAAGCTAAATGAAAGCTGATTGCATTCACTTATACCTAGCCTCGGGTAAACAAGGCCTCTAGACCAAATGGCATTCTATTAATGGAATCGCGTTGAAGCAAATCGTTTTCAATTTACTATTAGTGGATTACATGACACTGCGGTGTTTTAAATAATAAGAATATGTGAATTAGAATATTTCGAGTCACATGGTTTTTTTCAATCTTTATTTTTAACTAGCTGACCCGGCGAACTTCGTACCGCCTTAGCGTAGCTTTGATGCAAAATTAAATGTATATTTTTCAATCTTTCTGAGAGATTTTCTTTATATTTTTTTCCGTAAGTACCTTGTACAGAGTATTAGAAAACTACAAAAAAAAAATCAGCCAAATCGGTCAAGCCGTTTTCATGTTATGTCGTGACAACGGAAAACGGGTTTCATTTTTATATATATAGAAGAGAGTTTTTTTCACAAACTGAATATGACACCCTCATCGGGTCTAAAATCTACATCTCATACATAAATCTACGTTCTCCGTTTCATACATAAACATACTATTCTGTATAGTATTCTTTCTTCCTCACTGGCTGGGAAAGCAAGAATGCTTTTGAATGCCCCTCACCCGGTTTTGCAACATTTTTCATTCCTGCTCTGCGCCATGATGTTATATACATACAAACCTTCCTTTTTAATCACTCTATTTATTAAAAAACCGCATCAAAATCCGTTGCGTAGTTTTAAAGATTTAAGCATACATAGGGACAGCGAAAGCGACTTTGTTTTATACTATAATTATTGATGATTAAATAACAGGTAATTTCGATTAAATTTTCTTAACAATATTAAAATATCGATTCCATACATATATACAACTGTGTAACATGTTGTAATATATCATTCGTGACGTAAGAGATGGGGCAGACGTCGACAAACTTGACATAGGATGTTAAGGACACAATATATTAACAAAGGTAAGGGTATTTAAACCGGTATTTGACCTCACGTACTTTATAAATTAAAGGGTACCATATACGGTCACAAAATTAGAGAAGCACGTTGATTTAAACTAGAAAATTCATAATAGATGTACGTATACGTAATGCTTCGAAACCAAGGTTTTTGACAAGTGTGTCCTGCCAGTTATGACGGTACGCTATAGATGTAGGCGTTACCTGGCAGAAATCCATTATACGCTCTCAAGCGAAGCGCTTTAGAGCGCTTCTGAAGATGCCTCGTGTAGAGGCGAAACACGTGTCGAGGTTTGTCCTTCGTACTTGCGGAATATTGCACATTTATTACAACGTCTCCCCTCGGACATCTATTGGCAGTCGTTATGTGTAGTTGGAGTCCTCAAAAGCCCAACTAGCCTATACCTATACAGCACTTCGATGTCGCCAAGTTGGTTGTGGAGGTCGGATGGCAGTCGTTTCACGGAAAATGTCGAAGTCCAGCCGCATTTTAATTAAACTAGAAATTCGACCCCAACTGAGTTGGAAATAGGCTCAGAGAACAATATAAGACGATGTAAATCTCCTAAATACATAGGTATATGTTATATACAGGGTGGAATTTTGTAATGCCACCTGAAGGGAAAGTACTCTTAATACTGCAGATAGAACATTTTACTCAAAGGAAACATTCCTTTGTTTTTGAAAAGAAACAAAACTGCATTCATTGATTTTGAAAAATTCGCTTGCCGCACCTGGTAATCGAACCGACTAAAATCTGTAAATGTTGCGCCCTGTACTTTTATTGCATCGATCGTTAGGGTCAATTATAAGGATGAAATCTCTCTAACAAACTTCATAAATTAAATGAAAGGAAAACAATGAAATCCTAAATTATTTTAATTATTTAC
Source organism: Pelosia muscerda (assembly GCA_963691645.1). NCBI lineage: Eukaryota > Metazoa > Arthropoda > Insecta > Lepidoptera > Erebidae > Pelosia > Pelosia muscerda. The sequence goes on along the minus strand of OY829109.1, from coordinate 13,882,468 downwards.
GAAAATGGTAAACTAATTAATTAACTGCTCGATACAAACATTTAGTCCAAAATCAAAGTTGTTCTGCTGAGCTGTCGCTTTCTGAAACTACCCGTATTCTTGAAATTTTCTACTGTTATTTTCAGTACAAACCGAGTTGGTGCCGGTCGATCTCGATATCTCTCTCCATGCCACCAATAGTAATTCGTCATTTTAATGGATAAAAGACGTCAGTATCAGTTATCAATAATTATTAATTAATAACATAAGTAAATAGATGGATCTTTGAGTAAAAGTGCTTTAACTTGACCCATTGAATAATTAATTTAAGATTTCATTGTTTTCCTTTCATTTAATTTATAAAGTTTGTTAGGGAGGTTTCATCCTTATAATTGACCCTAACGATCAATGCAATAAAAGTACAGGATGCAACTTTTACAGATTTTAGTTGGTTCGATTACTGGGTGCGGCAAGCGAATTTTTAAAAATCGGTGAATGCAGTTTTGTTTCTCTTCAAAAATAAAGGAATGTTTCCTTTAAGAAAAAAATTCTATCTACAGTATTAAGAGTACTTCCCCTTCAGGTGGCATTACAAAATTCCACCCTGTATAGATAAACATAAGAAATCTACACAATACATGTATATTGTAATTGCCGAATAGATTAAGAAAATATGTAAAATATTGTATAACGATTAATGAAATAAGCATTATCATTGTTATTCACTGAATGTGAAGAATGCCAATCAGCTTTATGCCAGTAAGGCTTCATTACAAGATCGTTTTATATTCATAGCACGCAGTTAACCTTAATTATTTTTGTGACACGTAAAGTTATATAATAAATTATTTATGAGATGTAAATTACTTACAAGATAACGAATAATTTAGAAGTTTTTGTTTCTTTAAAGTTAACATACATGAGGGAGTATACTTGATTAACATATTTTAAAAATTACTTTTTCGCTACCAAAAATAACTCGTCTTTTTTAATCCGCCTATATCGCTATCTCTCTTTCTAAAATAAAAGTATAAAGGTAACCTTTGAGAATGCCGCAAGGCGAAACCGGTCAGGTACATTAATAAACACAGTAGAGAAGTACAAGTGTATTATCAATTATGTATTAAAGTGAGCTCCACCAAGTGCCATCAATCAACAGTATAAATAATCTTTCTAAAATAAATTTCATAAAATATTCGCCAATAAGTATAGGTACCGCGGATTTTCACATCTATATAAGTCGACAACTTCTTTTTATGCCACTTAGGTGGCATACAAGCACACGGCCCACCTGATGGGAGGTGCTCACCGTGGCCTATGGACGTTTGCAACACCAGAGGCGTCACACACGTGCTGCCTACCCTGTAGAAACATTCTGATGCCCTTCTAGAAGAACCCCATGTTGTAGTCGCTTGGGAAAACCACGGCAGAGAGTTCATTCCACAGCTTAAGCGTGCGCGGGATGAAACTCCTTTCATACCGCACAGTGCGCACCGTTTTCGGCCGTAGTGTGTGAGGATGAACTCCCTTTTTACGGCGAGCGGTGCAATGATAAAAAGTAGGTATTGGGCATCATGTCAAACAATTCTCTGCAAAAAACTTGCGGGAGACAATAAACTAATCCATTGATGTCCTCGCTTGCAGTACGAAGAGCTCTTCAAAGAGCTCTGGTGACTCTCCACTACGCAGAAACAATAAAGTCATTAAATTCTGGGTCACCAATGAATAGGCACTACTTGAGACCATCAGTTTTTATTCAAGTAGAGATTACGATACCTCTCCAACAGTAAAAGACTTAAAATAAATTTAAAAAAATCTGACTCTAAAAATTCCTTGAAAAAAAAAGAATAATTCAAGCGTTGTCGTTTCGGAGGACTTTTAAGTAGTAAAGTTATACGATTATAATTTAAAAAAAATCCTGACAATTTTTTTTTTTCGGAAAATAAAAAGTAAATATTTCAGGCCTTGTCGTGTCGGGGACCTTTATCTGGTAAATGAATGAATGAACGAACTGGTAAAGTTAAACGTAGCCCGACAATATATTATCGAAACGATGCAAGGTCCCCCGACACGACAACACTTGAATTTTTTTTTCTTTTTCGAGGTATTGTTTGTGTCGGGGGTTTTTAAATTTATATTTTTTTTTTCAATTTTTAAATTGATCTTCTTGTTGAGCTCAACATGTGTATAAAATGAAAGGCATTTTATACCTATGTTGGGTATAAAATGAAAAGTATTTTATATCCATGTTGAGGTGCCACCATTGTAACACTGTACATGTTTGTAGTTGTGATCCACTTTCCTGGGACTTTACCTTTAGTTTACCATCAGACGAGGTACAGTCAAATTGTCATGTAAGTACCTACTATATGAAGAGAAATTCAGACTCTGTAATATTAGTCCACATTTCTTTAAATGATAGAATGTCAGTCGCTCATTTTATGCGTTGTGTCAATTTCATAACTGAGATATTTCGTACATCCAGAGGGGACTTAACAGTGTGAGTACCCTTCGTCTTTAACACCGCGTCTGTAAAATCATATTTTATTAAAGTGGAACATGACTTTTCAGAACAGCGTTTGTAGGTCAAGGTTCTATACAGTGTCTAGTCTAAGTTTTGATGAGAACACTTCTTTAAATTTGCTTCTATACCTATTTATGATAACTTAGGATTTTTATACAACTTAGATTAAAAGTGAATACCGCGGCCTATGGACTTTTGCAACACAAGGGGCATCACATTCGTGCTACGATTATGTAGAGGGGAAGGAAAAAGGGTAGGGGAAATGGAAGGGGAAAGGGAAGAGGAAAGGGAAGAGGAAAAGGAAGGGGAAAGGGAAGGGGAAAGGGTAGGGGAAAGGAAAGGGGTTCGCGAGGCGTTACAGAGACTCTCTCAACCTTTAAGAGACTTTCTGTGCTGTCAGTATAAAAGACAAAGTGAGGTTTCTCGGTCTTCACATTGACAACATAAAACCTCTACTCACCGATGATAACACAACACAAGGTTATTATGCGGTATTCTGTAGGGCGGTAGTACTTCCCCAGTCGGACTGCTCAAAAAGGACGCGAGATACCGGCATGTCCTACCTTCGTATTACAGTCATGAGTTTGGTGTTCCAATCACAATCTGTTAACAACCAACAATAGGGAAGTTGACCAAGTCGTCCGGTTCTACCCAATAATTTAGCAGTAGTTGGACGAAATTGTCCATCTAAAAGTTTACTGTAAAATCTATTGACCGAGCGATTATTATTATTATACTAATATTCTCTCTCACCCCACCAGCTAAGCTCAATGGTTTGTGTCAAAAGTAGGATCATGTCGGTAGTGTAATGACCAAGATGCGAACCTAGGACCTTTCTATATAAAGACGACTACATAAACACTAAGCTACTGAGCCTTGATTGGTTTGTTTTGAGAAGAACCGGAGATATGAGATCGGGTTAACCGATATACACGCGGGCGTGGACGGAAAGGTATCCATAAAAATCTATCACATATAGGAATTTTTGGGTTCGAATATTATCTTCGTTTTGCTTTTGTTATACTGTAGTATCTCTATAGAGACCGAATGCCAATCTATCATTGTCACGTATCTCCATTAGCAGTTTATTTTTGAAATTGGAAGTGGCATCTGTTACATTTATAATGGCACTACATTTTTTTTCGTGTGTAAATCCCAGTGGATGCTACCGCACTTAGAGCTAACTTAGGCGCTGCGCAAACGTAGACACTTTTGTTTCTTGTGTCAGATACAAGCTACCAATGAATATTTGAATTCTATAGAACAAGTATGAAATCATTCAACTCCCTGCTTATACGTGAGTCCAGTTGCTTCCACTTAACACTATACCTATTCAGGACGATCAAAAAGTGTTAGGTGTCGGTAACTGGAAACTAAAAGTCGTCAGTTGAAGACACAAGCAACATTCACAAATTTCCTACAATAGTACTGAGCTGCGTAAACGAAGGAGGTGCATTCGGCATTCGGCTGGCAACTACAGCTACAGTTTATTGTGGTGTGCCGTGTCGGTGACAGGGAACCGGCAACTGTGTCCGATTGTCGATACGGGACACAGCCACTACGGTTTCCTGTGGCGGTGTGCCGTGTCGGCAACAAAAGTGTCTACGTTTGCGCAGCGCCTTAGTGAGTATAATATGAACAATAAAATTGTGTTCTTTCATTTTGACTTATACAGATTTTATGGGAGGGGCATTTTTGAACGCTGAGAGGTAAATCTGTGCCAACAACTGGCAAATTAGGTTGACTAGGAACCAAAAGATTTCATTACTCTTTCTTATTTTTTTCGTGCGCTACGGATACCAATCCTACCGAGCCGGTGAGAGAGGTTATATCGGACTCAAACCGACTAAAACGCACGCCGTTCTTGGGTCTTTAGTTGCCGGATTTGAGATGGTAGCGAAATTCTATCGAGATGAGCCCATTTGGGTGTATGGACTACCGTATTCCCAGGGTGTGAGGTGGCCTTTTGAAAGATTTCATTACCCTAAAACATCGACTAGTCAACTTTATTCAACTTCTTCTGAAGATGGCTACTGCAGCAGAATCGCCGCAATTTCATCAATGTTCAGTAAGTGGATAAATATAATAGAAAATTATTAATGGTGAGACGCCAATGTCAAGTTTTTCAAGAAAATCTACCAGAACCGCGTTAGCTACACCAATAAATTAGTTTCCGTGTGTCCGCCCCCCCACGAGATCATGTAGCGTGGCTAGTCAATCAGTGTGTTCTACCTGGAGTCGAAACATAGATAAGTACGGTAAATCAGACCATCAATACGAAATTGCTCAGCGTGCTATGGATGGAGCCTTACTCGGTATATCTCTGAGGGATTGAATCCGCAACGAAGTAATTCGGCAGAGAACTAAAGTTATCGGAATAGTTCAACCGCTGATAGAATTTTTGCGCATATGCGATGCATGGCCTCCTGTGCCTCTTGTGGCAGCGTTCTAATAATTTAAGCCGCATCATAGTTAGACTAGATAATGAAGAGTGATTGCTCGTAATGCATGTAAGGATAGCAGCAGCGGCTGATATTTCCGCCTATACCAGAGATAAAAAGAGTATGTATAGCACGTGGGTGGTTCAATTTCAGCTCTTATTTTAAATTGATTAAATTTTTATGCTAACATTATTTAGTACTTTACATAACATAAACTCACTCACGCCTATATCGTCGAAGAGGTTGGCAGAGGTGCTAGCACCCACATTTCGCCAGTTTATGTCTGAGTCCCAATGTAATAGGTGTCTAATGCCATGAACCGGGCACTTATAAACCTGCGATGAATTCGAAAAGCCTCGAAAATCATTGTTGTTTGCCATGGTAAAACCTGGATCGAACCCGAGACCTCGTCTCAGCAGTCCATTACCCATACTACTAGGCTACCGCGGTTCGGTCAGTACTTTAATAATTGAAAGAATTTGCTAAAGTTGTAACTGACGGATTTATTTTTCTACTAGTTTCTTTCCTGATTCTCAACTTTTCAACTCTTATTCTTCACACCAAATTCCAACCTAACTATGGAAGCTGTTCTGAAGGCTGTATCGTATATAAAAACTGACTTCTATAGGAAGGATGGCATTCGAGGAGGCTCTACATAGACTTTTGATATGCGAAATTCAAGCTCATAAGGCAATATCAAACACCGACCCTGCTTCGTTATCTAATTTAAAAATTTACAATCCTGATGGAGAGAGTAAAATTAATAATGAATCCGCTCACGGCAGGAAATTTCAAAAGTTACCATCGCATCGCTTAAAAGTTGTAATGAATTCGCGTTATCTGAACATTCCACTATACATTCGTCGACAAGGCATTAGAAAAAGTACTATATTGTATGAATACCTTTTGTTTGTATCAAATTTAAATAACAAAAAGTGAATGCTTTGACGGGATCCGAACCCGCGATCTTTCGCTTACATGGGGAACGTTCTTGATTCAGACGAGGCTTCGTGGTTTAACGGTGATAGCGTTCCCCCCTGTAAGGGAAAGATCGCTGTGCTTTACAGTGCTGTACGTGTTTACGCAATGAAGGACAAATTCAACAATATGAACCTTATTGGAAGTAATGAAAGTTTTAAATGACTACCTTAAAATTCAATGACTGTCTAAACTTTTTCGTAAATATTCTAGCTTGTTTGATTCAAAATATGAAACGTCTTAAATACTTTTTATATATAGCAAAGGAATTCTTATTTTGAATAGATAAGGTTTGTTTTCGTTTTGCACTGCTGATAATTCGAGCTAATTTGGAAATATGTATCAAACGACCAATCAAATTAATTGTCTACTACTAATGTAACGTATTAATATAGGTTATATGTGTGAATTTAGCGACATCGGTTCCTTCTCCACTCTCCGCAAGAGAGGAATGGCAACCTCTGCTAAGGTGACAGGTGACCCCACCCGTCACCCCCAGAATATCGCTCATGGATAACCGAAGTTGTTGAGGACCTACTACATTAATTATGTACTCTAAAATATTACAATATCAATCAATCAATTAGTATATCGCAGTCCACTGCTGGACATAGGTTTCTCCAAATGTTAGAAACTTTAGTCTATTGTTTCCACGCTTCTTCTGTAGAGTCGATGGCATTTCCAGTCCTATCAGAGTGACTGAATTGGTTTGGAGTTGCACTCGTGGTGTGGTAATTTGTTTCACGGAAACGCCGCTACTCACGGAGAGGGCCCGAGCATAGGTCTCAGTCTTCGGGAAGGCTTACTTCGTCCCCACGCTGCGTGCAGTGGGTTCCACGCTGCGCTGACCAGAAGGTAGGCTCCTAGGTCTTTTATACCATACCTACCGAGTATTTAGATATGTGTGTGGATGAGCTTACGATCTATTTATCATTGTGTGTGTTTTATGTGGCGTGGCTGTAGTGAACGCGACTGCTGCGCAGGAAACGCGGGTTTGATCCACGCTCTGTGCAAATATTTGTATGCATTAATATAGCTATTTGCACTGATCTGGTCGTGCCTCGGAGTGCACGTTAAGCCCTCGATCCCAATTGCCATTCGAACATCTATGGCAGTAGTTACTGGTAGTTGGAGCCCTCAAAAGTCCGACTAGCGTAACTACAGAACTTCGATATCGTTAATTAACCAAATTAATGGATAATCGATGGCAGTCACTTCAAGGAAAACATCGAGGTTCAGCCACATCTTAGTTAGGCTAGAAAGCCGACCTCAACCGAATGGGAATAGGCTCAGAGAATGAATGGGTATGAAGTCCAACTTCTGTATTCATTTATTTTTGCTCCAACGCTTACTTGCAATCATTTTGTATAAGGAAAACGTCGAAAACAAATCCGGGATTGATGTGCTGCGAGTTGAGTTGGGTTAAACCAAAGATATACTGCGATCAATATTTGTGTACGTCGACGTGAAAGTATAATGCAAGTTACACTTTTAAAACTATTATCTTATAGGGGTTATATCCCCGAAGGGGTAGGCAGAGGTGCTAGCATCCACATTTCGCCATTTATATTTAGATCCTATTGCCATTAACCGGGCACTTTTAAACCTACGATAAATACACACATAACTTCGAAAAGCATCGAAAAGTCATTGGTGTGTGCCATGGGAAAACCTGGGATCGAAGCGAGACCTCGTCTCAGCAGTCCATTACCCATACCACTAGACTACCGCGGCTTGATGATAGCCTACTTTAAGGAGAAGACAAATTCGAAAATCATCGTCGTGTTGAAAGTTTGAACTACAAGAAAATGAGTCATGAATTTTCGTTGAGCGATGGCAGCAAACTTAAGCTTAAGCTTCTGAAAGCCATATTTCATTTACGCTTGACGCCATAACGCGAACGTGGCAAGCGAAAATAATATACTTCTACAAGTTTTAAGCGTGCCGGGAATTGAATAAAATGTAGACTACACAAGCCGAAAGCGGAATGACACTATTGTGTTAATTTGTTTTGTTTACTAACTTTTTATTATTTGTACAGCTAGCTTGCAGGGAACTACAAAGCACTTTGTTTTTACTATACTTCAAAACAGCAAGTTCCTCGGAAAGTTCATGAAATACTTAAAATAGACGTTACATTTCACTATCCTATTAATAAGATAATATTTTAGGTAATTTATTGGGGTAGGGAAAAGTGAACGCAACGAGAGAGGCGCCGGTTCAATACATCATACAACTTTTTGCACTGAACGGGGCTCAGTGCAAAAAGTTGTATACATGAATATGACTGTTTGCACTATGCGGCTTAAGGATAAATTTATGGATAAGCCCTACGAATTTTCATTCAGATTGGATGATAAGCATACACCGAATTAACATAACATTAGTCTTTTATAATTTTGAAGAAATTTACTTTGTAAAATATTAACAGGTATTATTTTTAATAAAAGTGTTCTTTTTAGCGTTTTTTTATTATTTTTATGTCGTGTCAAAATATAAATGAAATTACTCACATCATGTCCTCAAGGGCTGTTTGGGTTTCATTAGCAGTATTTGAAAATTATTTTATTTTCCTCATTTCAAGGCTAATAAACCTTATAACCATTATATAATGAACAAATGTATAATGGAAATAAAATTTACGTCCCTTTTATATGAAAGAGTATATTAATTACTAAAAATAAAATAAAAATAAACAATTGTTAACGTCTGTGCTTTTGATAGTAGTTATTAATTGTTTTATTTTTAATTGTATTATATTTCGTACAACAAAAACTTGTTTGCTTTACACAATATGAAATTAACTTTATAAAAATGTATGGAATCCTATGTTTCGGCACTGTTCCAAGTGCCATGATCACTGAAAATCGCTGAACTAGTACTTCTTGGAGACAACCATTTCGGTCTACCCTACCCACTTTCCAATTTGTACAGTTTCTAGTTTCTAATTTTGACATTAAAATTACTAGCGTAAATAGACCCACAGACTTCTTCATTACCGCGTTGGCGAATTCAAATTAATTAGGTTAGGTTCCCGCCGGTAAGTAGGGTAGCTAGAGCTCACTATACCCCTCCTTCCCCTCCCCTTCCTAGCCTCCCCACCCCTTCCCAGCTCTCCCCCTTCCTTTCAGGGTGGGCAGCGCGTGTGTGACACCCTTAGTGTTGCACACGTTCATAGGCCACGGTGGCCGCTTTCCATCAGGTGGGCCGTGTGCTTGTCTGCCACCTAGGTAGTACAAAAAAAAAAAAATCTTCCCAGCAATATTATATTTTTGACGAAGTTACTAATTTGGTTCATAAAAAAACTTTTGTTACTTTTTTACACCTAGGTTTTGTGTAAAGATACGTATGTCACTCGCACACTTTACATTTAATAGGAGGTTTATAGATAAAAGGATAAATTTATAGTTTAACTGCAACATATTCTCACTGGAATTCTGTTAATTAGATGTAAATCAGTCACGAATCCGGCACAGCATTCACCAAATTAATTAAGGTAGATTGTGTTCAGTTGAATTATAGCTGAATGGAAGTACATGGTTTGACTGAAGGGGCCTTTCCCTCTGTCACTTCCGAAGGTACTTTGTGGGGTAATTAAAGACTTCGCTAAAGTGAGAGTAAATTCAATTTATTTCTTCTTACACGGATCTAAGTAGATCCAAGTGGTTTGAACTTTTGAAGTGAAACTTTTTTGATATCTAAACAAACATTAAGGCTTAGTTGCTCCAACTACATGTTAAAGTTAAGGTTTCCGTCAAATTTAACAGTAACAGTAACATTGATTCTAATGGTTTGGCTAAATGTGTTGCACCGGTGTATTTAGTAGCTCTGTTATAGTAATCTTTTTTAATAGAATTTGACGTTTGAGCGTGGCCGGTTACAGTTAGCGTCAAGTTATGACGTGATTTTAACAATTGTCAAATGGTGCAACAACTTTTTATACCTGACCGGTACTTTAACAGCACAGTTAATGTTAAAGTAAGATCGTGCAACCTAGGCTAAGTACACAGACGGTATATCAAGATGAGGTGGTCGAAATATAACTACAATTTAATAGAAAATATGGTTATTTTTTTTTTGTTTGCTACAATTTTAGAAATATTTTTTTCGTGATAGATCCAGAAAATCTGATAGCCAAAGAAAACCTGACCAGGTTGATTCGGTAGGACGCAACTGGGTCCTGGAAAACCATTCCACTGTTTTTCTTATCTTAGTAGACAGACACTAAGTATTTTCACTATTATATTATATTGTAATTCCAACTCACTTATTTCGGTATAACATTTTTCAGATTTTTTTATAACCGCAATATTCCCGCGTACCCATTGATATCTTAAATGTTTTGCATTTCCGATTGCTCTTTAGGAAATGCATAAATTTCCTAGGAAATGTGTCTAATATACTTTATTTATAACACACATTTCTGGGCGATTTTAGCATTTAGCATTTCCTAGGAATTGTATGCAATGACGGATTACATACATTTCCGTTACCATTTATTATGTTTCTCAGTTGTTTATGAATCGTTAATGATTATTTTTAACATGAATGATGTGATGATTATTTAAAATCTTACGTTTGTTTGATTGCAATCGGTTAAGTAGAACCAGAGCTATGATTAGTACTATAGAATTTAAGTTGCACAGATGACAGGTCACGATAACCGACAGCGACGCGGGCGGAGCCGCGGGCATAGGCTAGTATAAAAATATAAATTTAAATACATGCCAAAAATTCTTCCTACGTTTGAATTTTCAGATATAAATATCGGCTTCGATGGCACATTGATATGCAAAATATTCTTTGCTCTTTTGTATTCTCGATAGTTTGCATGTACGATCTATTCACATAGACCGTGGGCTATGTCCATTGTGCTAGTTTTATCCGGCGAGTTTTCCGATTTGATTCGATTATAGCTGGCACAGCACGTACGCCATTACAGCACTAGATACGTGCCTCTCAAATATCTCAGATCGGTTTAAATATTTTTATTTTCTCAAAGAGAAACACTTCGCTTTTCTATGTTACATATTTTAGTTTTGTTCCTAATTTATATTGATCTCAAAATTTCTTAGTAGTAACAATACATATTTGTACCACTTTCACTCTAAAAATATAAATTACTAGCCTATGCCCTTTCTCTGAACCTTTTCCCAACTTAGCTTGGGGTCGGCTTTCCAGTCTAGCTGGAACGGAATAATGTCAGAAGATAGTATGGCATATGGATGTTTGCAACACCAGGGTCGTCACAATCGTGCTTCAGACCATATAGAGATGGGGGGGGGGGGGGGGGGGGTTAAGAGCTTTTCCGTGTTTTCAGGGTTTCTCGAACTTTCCACTGATACAAATTTGACGCAGTATTCTGTAGAGCTAAGGTACATCCCATCCAAATGAAGTGTTAACATGTTCTACGTTTCCTTTTCGAACATCCAAATAATATCGACACATTGTTAGGAAACTTGACACTCCGCTATCATTCGTTATTTTGTGTGTTCTGCCAAATATTTTCAACTAATGGTGGTTGTATTTCCATTACGATATTTGTTTGTTACGCGCTACACATGTTTGTTTACTTTTCCTCATCAATTACTTTTGTTTCTACTACTATCAATAATAATATTATATCAGCATTGTTATCTAGGTATGCTATTATTAAAAAGAAAAGTTTGTGACGTTGTAGAAGGATCTAGTGAATCAATGTTGTAAATTCTTTCAACAATAGAATCATTATTTTCGACTTTGTTATTAATTGGTTTAGATACTGAAAGACATTTTTGTTTATGAAGTAAATGATCCATAAATAATGTAAAGAAGTAGGAGTCGCTTAAAGTGATTCTATTTTACTTCAGCTACCCACTCACAAAGGATTTAATTAAAGACAAAAGGGTTTTGTTTTTATACACAAATCTCATTTTGTATCTTGAAATACAATATTGTGAGACGAGAGTATTGAAATATTTTGAGATCAGGGGCCTTACCACAGCCTCTTAAAAAGTAATATTATTTCAATCTTACTTTACTTTCGTAGAGTGATTCAGACTTGGAGCGTAGTCGTCCATCGATATTTGTGTACTGTAAGTATCTTGTACGACAAGTGTACATTTTAAGAAATTACTTAAAGTTCTTAACTGTTTAACTCATTTTAGAATATTAGACTAGTATCTTGAGTATCCTTTTGTTTTTTTTATACAACTTAGGTGGTAGTTAAGCACAGGGCCCACCTGATGTAAAGTGGTTACCGTGAACCTATGGACGTTTATAACACCAGGGGCGTCAAATTCGTGCTGCCGACCATATAAAAAAGAGGGGGGAGGGGAGAAGGCTAAGAAAGTCTTCCCACTGACAACACAAAATCACTCCAGTGAGCTCTGGCTCTTTTTGTCCTTGCAGGAACAAAGTGTGCGAGTGACATACGTGTCTTTACACAAAACATTTCGTTTCGCAGGCCGTAGTGCCTCGCCACTGTGAGGGCAACTACTCTCTCAGAATGAAAGGTTAATCGGCAAGTGTGCCGCCTATCACAATCCCAATTCTACTAATAGTCAACAATTATCAAACCACTGCAACTTTAAAAAAAATAATTTTAACGCGATCATATTTTAACTGCAATAATTTATTTTAATTACCAACTGCAATAATTTATTTTCGTATTTTATTACAATAATTAGTTAATTAGCATAGGTGTGGATGTATTTTGTATATAGTTAGAATTGTTTTAGATAATAAATAAATGTTATATTATATCCAAATAAGATAAATTATTTTTTTCGTAAATTACTGTAGTTACCATACTGTAGTTACCATATGATCGTGTTTATACCCAGATTTAGCTGACCTCCGTCCTCCGACGGGGTCATCTCGAAGAGAAGGCCCTGGATCTGCCGGAGTGCGAGGGATATTACTACCTCACCTCCGGCAACCAAAGACCCAAACACGGCTGGCATTTTACTCGGTTCGAATACGACATAACCTACCCAACCGGCTGCGGGGGGGATATTTCAAACAATTAAAAAAAAAGGTTTTGCTAACCATATATATATATATATATATCACGCAACACGAAGTTTTAAAAGTAAATACAAAATTAGATGTATGCAAGAACAACGAAGGGATGTTCGGTCTCAGTTTACACTAATAGAATTTCACGGCAAAGGGATCGAATGACCATTCGCTCGTTTGCTGTAAATCGGCTTTTAAAGATAAATCAAACGACAAAGGTTTTCCCCCTTTATCCTTACGTTATCTCCTACTAATGGTTCTCAGCACTACACAAGTTCAAAATCTTTGTTGTAAGGAATGTTTGTAGTCTCAGAAATATATTGAATAAAGCTGATCTCTCTCGTACAGCTGGGCTTAGCACAGATCGATGTGTACCTATTTCAAGCAATACAAAAATAGATCTAAAAGCGATTCTGATAATGAAAATGTATTTCTCTTTTCAACGGCTAAAAATACATTTAGTTTAAACATTATCTAGGTGGTATCTAGCCTTTGTTAAGACATCATTTATATTATACAATCGAGTTGGATTCTAAACCGGTATATATGCTTATGGATGTTGGTTTTTCTATCGGAATTTGGAGATCAAACGTAAGTCTTTTCCATAAATAGCCGTATAAATAAACCAAAAGACCTTTAAGGTTAAGAACCTCGGATGTAATTGGACACGATTATAAGATGGTATTAATTATGTTCATGTTTACGCACCTACAAAATGAAATCGCACACTTAACGATAAAATCCTATATTGTAGTATTAGAATATGAATAACAATACTAGTGGCGAAAGAATAAAATTCTTGAAAGGGAAGCCGGTAGTTTTTTTGGATCTTTTCCTTCTCAACTCACTAAACTCTCCCTACTTTTGGACATATATTTCAGATCTGGAAGTACAGGTCTACCGATTTTTATCCACGAAAATAAATTTAATCCTTTTCTCTGTACTGTTCCCAAAACATTGTCCAATTTCAACCATCTATCATTTACTTACAATATCTTATAATTTTTGGAGGTATAGCCATTGATTATTACCTACCGATATTTCTACTTTTGTCGCCTTCACTATAATTATGTGGAGTATTTATTTAAAGTATATTTTCATTACTTTCTTTCTTTGACTCTGCAAACTGCCATTTAATTTTGAACTTTAGTAGCGTAGCAGTAAAGTCTCACCTTAAATGGCATTTTAAAGTGTTTTATACCACTTAGGTGGCAGACAATCCCGTGGCCCACCTGATGGAAAGTGGTTACCCTGGCTACCGTGGCCGCTATAGTGTAATGGTGTATCCATATACGTTACAATTAGTTGACCGTGCGGTAGTCATCCTTAATTCTGTTTATATTTTTGTTACAGGAATAACCTCAATTACTACACTCACAGTGATATCTTTCGAGCGCTACATGATGGTGACGAGGCCGTTGAACTCTCGGCATTTGAGCTCCAGAGGCGCTGTTATGTCCATAATATTTATATGGACATACTCCTTAGCATTAACCACACCACCACTTATGGGATGGGGTGCTTACGTCAATGAGGCTGCTAATATTAGGTAAGAATACAGTAACTTTATATTTATTTATTGATCTCCAGAAAATACTGTTTTACTAACCTAATGCACAATAAAACAATACCGTAGTCGTTTTATAACTACTGACAACTGTATATATATAAACAGTAATAGGTTATGACACAGGTTAAAGGTGCGTCCAGATTTGTCAGGAACAGCGGACCGGACAGTGTGATACCAAGAGATGACTTTGAGTGTGAGCGTAATAACTTGTGGCACATGGGCACACAAACTAGAGTTGTGCTGACACGACCACCAGTTGATCGATGGTTCCATTAAGATGGATACGCACATCTGACACGCTCACGGTAAAATGTTACGTAAATGTAGACGCGGCATAACATACTTTTAGACTCGGGGCCCTGGTTGTGAGAATGCAGTTTTCAGTTATATGGTTTGATTTATTCGGAAGTGACTGCCGTATGACCTAACCCTAAGTTGATTGGTAGCTAATAAGTGAAGTTAACAAGACTCAAGCTGTTATTATTGTAAATGGGAACGTTTAGATGTTTGATAAATGATCTTAGCGGTCCCATAGCTTAGAGCTTAGCGGTAGTGGGAGAATTTCAGAGCGTTACCCCTGTAAGGGAAAGATCGTGGGATCGAAACCCTTCGAAGCATTCACTTTTTCCTATCTAAATTTGATAATATCACGCCTATATCCCCGAAGGGGTAGGCAGAGGTGCTAGCACCCACATTTCGCCAGTTTATGTTTAGGTCCCAATGTAATAGGTGGCGAGCCTATTGCCATAAACCGGGCATTTATAAACCTGCGATAATTACACACATAACTTCGAAAAGCATCGAGTCATTGGTGTGTGCCATGGTAAAATCTGGGATCGAACCCGAGATCTCGTCTCAGCAGTCCATTACCCATACCACTAGGCTACCGCGGTTGTTTCTCCAGTATTTAATTTTAGAGTAAGTACTTACTTCCACGGACGGTCAAAAATTTTCATCCTATAGGTTAATTGATATACAAAAAATCCAAAATGCACAATCAGGTTGTCAAAATTATCCGCATAAAATGAGCTCTCAATTCGATATTGAGAGCTCATTTCAAATAGTCTCGCATCGCGGCTCTTGTTTATTGTTGTACACTGCTTTGTAATAAGAGCTTTAAGTCATGTTCGTAAGGTTGAATTTGTAAAAAAATATGTTTATAACATAACTACATATAACTACTTATGTGCAATTGCAGACAGATTCGAATGCTACTTTTGTTAGAGACTGTGTATCTAGGTTGAGCTGCTTTTTTGTATATCAATGTATAATACTAACTTCGTATATCACCAATGTTTTGGTTTCATTTCAGTCGATATCAAAAACGTGTCCTATTATAATCTCTCCCGAGGGTATTGTATATTAGCTATATTTGGTAGCTGGGGATGAAACTGTATAATAAGATATGCCTAATATTATATGATAAGAGATTAAAGATAATAATTTATTGATTCCAAAGGTAACCGCGGTTGCCTAGTGGTATGGGTATTGGAACTGAGACGAGGTGTCGGGTTCGAGCCCATGTTTTACCATGGCACACACCAATGTTTTTCGATGCTTTTCGAAATTATGCGTGTTTTTATCGCAGGTTTATAAGTGCCCGGTTAATAGCAATTGGCTCGCCACCTGTTACATTGGGACCTAAACATAAACTGGTGAAATGTGGGTGCTAGCACCTCTGCAGTACCATTTCGTGGATATTTTTTAATCTCTTGTAATCTGTGCGAGTGATATACGTCAATCAATCAATCAGCCTATCGCAGTCCACAGCTGGACATAGGCCTCTTCCAATGTGCATCACTGCTCCCTATCCTCCGCATCCAATCTGTCCCAGCCGCCTTTTTCAGGTCATCAGTCCATCTGGTTAGGGGGCGTCTTACCTAAATAGAAGGTACACTAGTAGTAGTGGTAACTATACTGCCACCACCTTCTTTGCACCGTTCAAAATAACGATTACTTTGCTATACACAAAAAGTATTGATGGCGTTTCATACTTTGGATCGAACAAGCTTGAAAATTTACAAAAAAATTTAGTCGTATTCTAACAAAAAGGTTCATATTGTCGAATTTATCCTTCTTTGCGTAAATACGCACACCAAAGACACGCATGCACCGACTACGTCATACTTCCACTTTTTTCCATGATCCTAGTATTATCTTATATCTTATATAGCTTAATAGTTTAACATCAGGCGATGTGAAGTCAAATTGACGTGCCATAAATTAAAAAAAATCACAATGTGCTGAAAAGGTTTTATTGTAAGAATAACTAAGCACTCACCCGGGCATTTCGCCGAACTGAAGGCTACGTTTACAATATAAAACTTCGTCAGACATTCTATAGCAGATGCTCATATAAGTGTTTATTATCTTTTAAACGAACAATCAAGTGGGTATAGGCTGGATCACCTAAATAAACTTACTCGATTTCTATATAGATATTATCTGAATAGCAGAGAGCATTGTGGGGAGACAATAGAGTGTGAATTTATTATGAAGCTGTCTGAGATATCAACATAATATATTATTACACAATCTTATCATCTTCGATGTAAGATCTAGGGAAATTAGGAAGGAGCTTTGAAGCTACAGAGGCTACCAACTACTTTAGGGCCCAACACAACCGCCCCTGCAAGACGGTGCACCTGTTAAACCATTAATGAAATCCCCATGGATAACCCCCCTAAGGGCCTGTGGAGGTAATTATTGACTCGAACCGAATAATATTACAGTAATTTTGGTGTTCATTGTGTGTTGTCCCTTGTGACTGTAATGACATACATTGTGACCGATGGTTCGCATGATTGTCGGCTCCTATCATCGACTCAAAGATGGTTGATAGGAGAATATCGATTATATCGAATGCTCCAGACGTAGCTTCCTGGCGATCAGACCGTCCCTCCTGTAAGGGAAAGATCGAGTTGGAATCCCATCGAAGCATAGGTACTTACACTTTTTCCGATATAAATTTAATTATTCATCATGGTGAACTATTATTTATTACACGAAAGAGAATTTTATTTGTACTATATGTTTGTTCGTTACAATTTCATAGCTTATCCGCACAATGGATTAATTTCTTGAAAAATCGGCATACACCTTAGTCAGGAGAATCTTCATGATTTCTTGAGCAAAAATTAAATGAGAGATTGACGAACGAATAATAAAATTTTCGTATTTCTTTTAAGATATGGAACCTCCTTCTATTCCAAAGAAGGACTTCTAGATGGTTAGAAAAATATACTTAATAATATACTGTTGAACATTTTTACAATGGAAATAAAAAAGTTAAATTAACTATTAACTATTAAGTTACAAATACGACGGATAAAATACGCTACACGTACGAGGAATAAAAAAAGTTAGAGTAGACGACGTTATATTATCTGACAAACACGGATAGAATAAGAACGGAACAGAATCAGACGAAGCTGTGAAGTTTCGGCAATAAGGGCAAAGTTTTCATGGAAAAGTAAGTAATTATAAAAGGCAATGACTTTCCGGAGAGCTTGAAGGGAATAGAAATGTATCGAGTGTGAAATTTGTGTGAATAGTGTTCCTATATACGAACACTATTCACACAAATTTTTAAAAGAACCTACATCTTTTAATTGGAAGATTTTCTGAGGTTTACTCTTTGAACTCAAAGTTCATCCGGTCTAACTAATTCCTAACGCCTAGAAAAAAAACTGCTTCGGAGCGACATCCGTCGATAAGAAAGTAGGTGTCATAAGCTGACATTGTTCCGATAGTTTGAATACTTCCATGCAACCAAGGCATTGATCCGCTGAAGACCATTGGCACCAAAATTGTGCTGGCTGACAAACAAGATTCTAATGTAAGCTTTTAGAGTTGGAACACCGACGATGATGTTGAAACCAACAAAATTATGCAACCCTACGATATTGCATGTGCCCGATCTATGACTATTATATGAAAATATGAAAATGTTCTTAATTTAGTAGGTTATTACTTTAAGGCCCATATCACCCGAGCGCTGAAAGCGTCGCGCTAAAAACCTTTTGTTATACTTTGTAAAATGTAGCTTGGGTCCTATGACAGCTGTCAGTGAAATCCCGCACATGAAGTCTTGAATTTTCTATTATTGAATGTTGTAGCTGTCAATGTCATACTTTATGGGCATACCGAGCTAATTAGTGATGGGCGATGAATCATCGTGACCACATACTATGAACTATCCATATTTTGAATACCTAAAGCTTAATTTAAAATTGAAATTAATATAAGAAAAAATTAATTAGAATTTAATCTTATTGATTAGGTATTTTAATATCATAATAATGTTTATATTTCAATATACTTGATCCTAAATAATATTGAGTAAATAAAATCCTACATTCAATCCATCAACGCCCTGAACCTGTTTTTGGATTTTGTAAGAAGACACGCCGCATTTGGCTCTTGGGCCATAATATAGGCATAAGATACACGCGCCAACATCTTGTTTGATATGAACTTCCACTGATCCACTCCACTCATTCTCATCAGTACGAGTGCCAACGCCTTGTATGCTACGTATATTCTGTTCTCATTACAATTAAATACACACATACAATTAAATTAAACCTAATTATATGTAACATGCATCAATAATAGCTGGTAGTATCGATATTTTCATCGAATTTCGGACATCCCTATGAACCAAATTTTGACATCTGTCATAGGACCCAAGCTATATTTTACAAAGTATAGTAGACCAGCGCTTTTAAAACGCGAAGTTTTTAAAGCAGTATGCATTTTGATCGTTGGGCGTTCGCTGTAAGCTACAATGAAGTAAATTTTTTAGCGCAACTTTTAAAGCTTTTAATTAAGTAAACAAGCGAGTACTTTTTTAGCATGCGTTTATTGAGCATTCAAATAGAAGAAATGCATTTTCAAGTATTTGTTCATACGTTACGTTTGCAAAACGTGACAATTTTTTCAAGTAGTGTTAAATTTTATGGCGTTGATTGTAAGGCCTCATACGTAGCGTTAAAAAGAATTTGTTTAATGAAGTTTAGACATACTTAAAATCCAAACTGCTTGAAAAAATACGTCACGGTTTAACGCTGATCCATAATATTATGAGCAGCGTTGTATTTTGAGCGTTGGGCGTTGGTCGTAATTTTTAATAACTAGGTTTATTCTTCAAGAAACCTAGTCTTCGTGTAAAAGAAACCTGATACTGAAACTAGCGATGCGACCTTCTTTAATACGACGACGTTAAAACAATAACAAACTGTGTGTATGAGGTTTGTCGCTGTGATTTTTCCAAGCAACTTTGATTCTTCAAGAAGGGCATTAAGGTTTTTATTCGGTCGGCAGCGCAAGTGTAACGCTTCTGGTGCTGCAAACGTCCATAGGCCAAGATGACCACATTCCATCAAATGTTAAACTGTATTTCTTAATGACCTATTGATTCCTTTTGTCCTCAGCTGTTCAGTGAACTGGCACGAGCAGTCAATGAATACTCTCACGTACATCATGTTTCTGTTCGCAATGGGACAGATCATTCCGTTGGCCGTCATCACCTTCAGTTACGTGAACATCATCAGAACATTAAAAAGGGTAAGTCTGAAGTAAACGGTTTTGGTCGGTTCTGCCAACATTCCCATTATTATAAGTGACGTCATCATGTAGACGTGGTTTCCTGAGGTATTGACCTTGAATGCTCGAAGTGAATAAGTAAGTTCGAAGATCAAGGGCCTCTTTCTAACCTTTCTTCCTCCTCTTCATACGATCTTAGGTCAAGCCTATCAGCATAATATCACCCTCCATAACGTCAAGCCCGGATTTCTTGGACGAAATCTCGTTGGGATATAATTTGCTGAGACGAGGCGGGGGCATTTATTGCCAGGCATTTGTTTGTATTAGTTTTTTTTCTTATTTGTATTAGTGCTAATTACTATTTCACCTTCGCCTACCAAAGGCCCAAAAGGTGCGTCCAGATTTGTGACATGAACAGCGGACCGGATAGCGTGGCATCAAGGCATGACGTTGAGTATGGACGTGACAACTTGTAATTGACAAACTGTAAGAGACTGATCACAGGTTCAAAACCTACCTAAATATTAATTTTTTCCAATTTTTTATTTAATGAAATAAAATTGTGATAAGTTCGGTATAGGTTGCATTGTATTTCATTATTATAAAAGACTGAATTTGCAAACTGAATCTTATCTCATAAAAGTTAAAAAAAATTACAACTTCTAGAGAACGAAAAAGTTTATGAACTGGCCAAAAAGTTAGAAATTGGCCTTAAAGTTTGCTTCTGTTTGTGTTCCACAAAAAAATATTTTTTCTTCGTTGCAACTTTAGTAAAATTAATTGGAAAATTATCTGGAAGTTTATTAGCCATTTAAATAGCAGTTGCTCAAGGCTCTAATAGCGTGGAATACTGAATCAAGGACCCGATTCAGTAAGGCCACGAGTACAAAACGCGAGATTTCAATTCGATTAAAAAAAAACGTAAAAGAACTTTAATATTCAATGCTATCTGTATATACAAAATGAAACCTGGTTCGAACGTAGGTAATAACTCTCCCTGATTTCAACGGGTGATATCTGTGAGAATTTCCGCAAGGGGAAATTTTTTTTCAAACGTAGGTAATATTCAAACGACATCGTCAGTTCAATGAAATCTTCATTAAGTTGTACTATGCCAAGCTATAGTATGTAAGGTAAGGCAGCCTTATTCCAGAGTTGACCCACATCCTTGCAAAGGTAATAATATTACGAATAGGTTCCGTCAATGACTATCGAGCTTACCTTAATGAATGAAAGAGAATTGCTTGTTATATGGTTACATAGATTTGAACTTACAGCTAACAATACTTTCTTATCACAGCTCCACAACCAAACATTTAACTAGTGTAAGACTTTAGGATGAAAATGGCCACGAACAGTATGTCCACAGTACGCGCAGACGAGTGTAGTTATCATTAATGAACGGTCTAATTTACGTAACAGCGAGAAAATTTAAATCTAAATTCTCAATTCTCCGTAAGCTTAACTTAAGCTCGTCTTAAATTACATTTCGTTCAAAATACAAAACGTAGACCGTAAGATAATGACATAAATTTTCAGGTCATTTGTTACGGGATGGCGATTATACTGGGATCAGGCATACTAAGTCCGCTAGTACCAGTGCTATGACTGTCATGTTCCTAGTCGAAATAAGATAATTAGACTTCTATATACAGGGTGTAACGAGAACGCTCCCGAAGCCGAAGACCCCTGGTAGTACTCATGGTAAACAACATATTGGCACTAAAAAAAATTACGGCAAAGCAATTTTTTTTTTATTTTTTTTATTTTTTTTTTTTAAACCGTTTACGTTATTCACTCTGGGTCGCGTTGCTGCTGAATGAATTAAAAATTTCATGAAAAAACATGATTTCGCTAGATGGAGATAATTTTTTTTTTTGCAGTGAGGTTTTTTTTATGAAATTTTCGTTACATTTAGCTTCACTGATATACATAAAAATAAAGTAAAAAAAAATCAAAAAAAAAAAATTGCTTTGCCGTAATTTTTTTTCATGCCAATATGTTGTGTACCATTAGTACTACCAGGGGCCTTCGGCTTCGGGAGCGTTCCCCTTACACCCTGTATAATCGTTATCCTGTAACAAATGGCTCGAAAATTTGCATTATTATCTCACAGTCTATATAACAAAAAGCTCTTTGTAGGTATTACTCTGGCTGGTAATTACTATATTATCTGTATCATTAAGACGATTGTTGAATAATTTCTTTGTTTTCCACCTCACGGAGTAATAAGAACGAAATACCACTTTATGGAGTACCTACTAGTTTTAATGGAAATTTCTAATACCAAAATTCTATTGTTACGAACAACCATAGAGTTCCAATTTAAAGTTTCATGAAATAATTAAATTTGGACCCGCTCTTTAGATTCTCGAAATTTAATTTAAAGGACTGGATTAGATTAATTTAATATAAAGGAAATTGAAATTGGAATGTGTAGTTTTTTGGTATAGAGCTAAATGAAATGATAATTTCATAAAAATCGATTCCTTAACCATCAAGTTACCCATACCATCAAGTCCCGGGTCCTTTAAGCGGGGCGTGAAAAGGCATTTGATGAGGCCGTCAAACTGAGCGCCACCATTGTAGCACTGAACGTGTCTGCAATGCTGACCCTCTTTCATGAGACTTTGCCTTCAGCCTAACATCAGGCGAGGTGAAGTCAAATTGACGTGACATAAAAAAAATCTGAGGCTTCAGAAGCATGTCTCTAACGCATCGGATAATCATAAAATTACTTCAACTATCTTCAGTTCACAGAAAGAAAAAACCGTTAAGTCGAAATCATTTTATTCCAATTTAGTTGTTTTAAAACAATAACAGAAAAGCGCTACTCTCGGTATACGACGAAAATTTTTCGGAAACATTTGGATAAAATCATAGCAAACGTTGAATAGCAACACAACGATTTTCTCTTTTCATTTTGTTTTCGACTTCGCTTTAGCTCTTGTATTTTTATTTGCGACCAGTTTTTAGGCTTTTTAGATTCCATTTAACGAAATATTTTCTTTTCGTTCGTTTAACGAAATGATTTCGTTTTGATACTGCTGTAATCGTTTAATAATGCACGTTTATCATTCGTGTCTATCCTCATCTATCCATAAAGGTATCAACACTTTTTATTATAAAGAGGAAAAAATTGGAAAGAATAAACTCAAAAACAATTGTGTCGATATTAAAAATTTTTTCACCGTTGGAAAGCTACATTCACCCTCAGTAATATAGCCTATATTGCACTGCGCGATAACTGACATCTATGTGGGCGGAGCCGCGGGTAACAGCAAGTAAGTTATACTTAAAGGGACAAAGTATGCGACTGACATACATATCTTTACACGAAATTTTGGTCCAACCAAATTGGCGATATCGAAGTTCTGTAGTTAGGCTAGTCGGACTTTTGAGGGCTCCTACTACCCGTAACGACTACCATAGATGTTCGTTTGCTCGTTCGTGCCCTTCGAGGCACGACCAGATCAGTGCAAATGGCCATATTCATGCATATAGATATTTGAGTCGAAGTGTGTTTTTTCCTCAATATATTTTCTTGTAATGGATATCCGCCATGTAATGCCTCTCAATATCTTATACTATACATTGCCTTAGTTTCATAATGATATTTTATTTTCAGAATTCACAACGTCTCGGCCGCGTGTCCCGCGCTGAAACAAAAGCCACGGCTATGGTGTTTATAATGATTGTAGCCTTCACAATTGCATGGACACCCTACTCGGTATTCGCTCTCCTAGAACAATTCGCAACAGAAGGAATCGTAAGTATGTTTGACTGTTTTGTTTGTGAGTTAATTAGACGAGTCTATTATTTAAAGGTTTCATGTAACGCGGGACGAGTCTCTTTATTTATTTGTAGGTCTCACATAACAAGGAACGAGTCTATTGTTAATAAGGTCTCGCGTTACGAGGGACAAGTCTATTTTATTTATTTGTAGGTCTCACTTTACACAGGCAAGTGTATTACTTAGCACCTTTCGATTACGTGTCCAGTTTCATGCTACTTAGGTACTACTATTGTGAATAACTTGTTTGCATTCACACTTTTCTCATATTATAGTAGAAGAAGTGTATTATATTATATTTAATATTATAGTTATTAGAACTTTTTATTCTTATTTTTTATTTATGGCACGTCAATTGACTTCACCTCGCCTGTTGTTAGCTGATGAAGATGATGAAGAACGTTCTGATAATTTACTGAGAAGTTTTAAACACTACAGTAACGCCACTTTCAATTCGATAACGTATTAACGTGGTATTCAGTATGATCTGTCAAATAAGACCTTATGTTTTTGTATAAAAACTTAAACCACACTTAAAAGAACTTTAAACTAGTTTGACTTCATTGAAAAAAAAAATTAAGTTTTATTTCTTGGCATATTTGTCATATTTTGTTATGTGTTGGGCACCATTAGGCCAACTGCGTCGGGTCTTTTCCTCTCGCCTACCGCAATGTCTTAAAACGAAGGTCTTCGACCAGTGCGTCCTGCCAGTTATGACCTACGGTGCCGAAACTGACGAAAGAGTTAGTTCACAAATTCAAAGTCGCGTAGCGGGCTATCGAGCGAGGTATGCTTAGAGTTTCTTTATAGTATAAAGAGAGAAGGGACGAGAAGGTAAACGGAAGGTGAGACGCCCCCTAGCCAGATGGACTGATGACCTAAAAAAGGTGACTGTGGTGGACTGAATGCGAAAGACCGAGGATTGCGACCAATGAAACATATCGGAATAGGCCTATATCGAGCAGTGAACTGCGATAGACTATATATTGGCATATATAAATATATCCGCGCATAGGCAATTCTTTACAAGCAGAACTGTATTCTGTTTGGGTCGCGTGTGTTTCGCAGGTGCATAATACCCTATATTGTTGTGATATTTTAATTATGGCACAATGACCCAAAAAGGGAGGTTAGGTGCGGAAAAAGGAGTCTTAAGTTATGGACGCTCTATAAAATCTTTAAACCCAAGCCCGAGAAGAGGTTTTCTGTAAACCGATACGACTGCTGATTGGCAGACGTGGTTTTGCCCAAAACTTTCCTTTCGGTTTATGGAGTCAGATGGCAGTCACTAATGCTCCCCGGGCTCCCATGTGAAAACCTCGAAATTTTTGCGCACATCTGTGTTGTAAAATATTATTAAAACACGTCCCAGATGTAAAATATTCTAATATTTAAGCCGTAACTTAATTAGTGTCTTCCAAAATAAATATCTTATGAATATAATCTTTACAGTCTCGGCAAATTACAGTTTCAAATGTTCAGAACGCGACAAGACTATAAATAATCTAGACTAACTTGATGTTATCGAACATAAGGTCTGGATTTATTTGCTTGGCCTAGAAGAAAAGTAGAAAAGAATAATGAGACATGTTGCTCTTTAAGTCAGTCACTCAAATGATTGACAGCTCATTGTGATTTCATGATACTAAACTATGGGTGTTCTGAAAATGTCAGAAGTATATATCAATGTCAGCACTCGGGCCAGCAGTATTCCATCCATGACATCTATTATTAATTATTTATCAATGATGGATGTTATTTTTACCACTTAGATGGCAGATAAGCATGCGGCCCGCCTGATGGAAAGTGGTAACTGGTGTCCTATGGACGTTTGTAACACCAGGGGCGTCACACTCGTGCTGCCGACCAATGAGAGAAGAAGAGAGAAGGGAATGGGGGAGGAGGAAGGGGGAGGGGAGAGGGTTAAGAGAGTCTCTGTGCTGTCAGAGTAGAAGACAAAAAAGGGTTTCTCGATCTTCCCACCGACAGCAAAAAACCTCTGCAGTGAGCTCTGGCTACCCTACTCACCGCCGGAAACACAACACAAGGTTATTATTAGCCGCGGTATTATGTAGGGCGGTGGTACTTTCCCAGTCGGACTGCTCATTTAGTACGGGAGATACCGACATGTCCTACCACGTGAGTCAGCAGCAAATAATATCATCATTGTCTGAGCTTTTTCCCAACACAGTTGGGATAGGCTTTCTAGATCAAGATGCAAATGAACAATATTTTGACGACTATTATCTGACTCTTACAATCAATTAGTGATATCGATTCTGTACTTAGACTAGTCAGAAATTTAATAATAATAATAATAATATATGTCTTTATTGTACACCAAGAATGAAATCATACAGCACATAGATATGTTTGCACGTGGTAAATACTAATTTTAGGCTCCAACGACTCGTAACGATTGCCATAAATGTTCGGATGACAACTGAGACTCTTCGAGGCATGACTAGACCAATGCAAACAGCAATGCAGCTTAGGCAAGGCAAAGTCAAATTGAGGTGCCATAAATTTAAAAAAAAATTGACGTTTACTAAAAAAAACACCACAGAGGACATCATCTCATAGTCGTAATGAACAAATAGGCAACAAAAGGGCGATATCTGGGGACCATGAGATGTGGTTGATTAAATATTTATGACAGTAAGTCAGAAATATTTAATCAACCACATATCAGAAGGCAGACAAGCACGCGGCCCACCTAATGTAAAGTAGTTACCGTGGCCTATGAATGTTTGCAACACTAGGGGCGTCGCATTCGTGCTACCGACCTTATAGAGAAGTCTCAGTTAAGCAATAAATATTAACACTTCGATTTTAAATTTCAAATTTGTTACAGGTGTCACCAGGGGCTGGTGTTATACCGGCGCTAGTCGCCAAAAGCTCCATCTGCTACGATCCTCTAATTTACGTTGGAATGAACACTCAAGTGAGTATCTTTAAAAAAAAGCAAACAATAAATATCGTACTGCTGATTGATGGCACTTATTTTTATACATTATTGAAAATATACTTGTACTTCTCCACAATATTTATTTTGTATGACGCAACGCAAACCCGCGTACAGTAATAAATTTCATAGAGAAGTACAAGTGTGTTATCAATAATGTACAGGTTGGGCCACGAATTAGTTAATATTTGAAAAATCGGAACCCATTCCCGAGCCACGCGCCGCACGTGTTTGCGTAGGATTCAAGATGTAAATGTTAACAAATGCCTAGCCCACCCTGTTTAGTAAATATTAAAAAATATACAACAATTATCTATAAAAATTTACATTAAGTATATTAACTTACCATCTCTATTGTTACAGTTTCGGAACTCAATTAAACGAATATTTGGTATCCATTCCAAAGGTCAAAACTCACGAACTGAGAAAGATTATCAAAATAATCGACTATCGCCAACCAACAAAATGTCCAGCGTCAATAATACCCGTATGAATTCATCAGAAACCAATTTTTCGAGTGTGCAAAGAAACCCCAAAGATAAAAAAATAATGTTCAGCGATGACGTATCAGAGACCACATATAATGAATACCATCGACAACACGTTAGAGACCCCGAACTTTGCACAATACCTGAGAGTAAGAACTCCGATGCCGAGCGATCAGGTGATACAATGTGCGACGAGGATAGCAGTAATAACAGTCATAATAGAAAACACGAGATTTTCGGAGAATCTTGTAGAATGTTCAACGAAAAATCACCAGTTCTCACTTTTATGGACTCTGAACGATTACTTTTTACTAAGATATCGGAGCATGAAGATCTTGAGCCTAGTGCAAGCAATGTATTTGGTAATGAAGGTTATGAAGATCATTTTACAGACAAAACAGATATAGATGTTTTCAGAACTGAAAATGAACAACAAAAAATCGAAAGGCAAAGGATAATACGACAAAGTTTCTCTTTGGACTTTCCTCGACTCTCAGTTGAAAATAAAAAGAGAAAACTATCAGTAGAAACAAAATTGGAAAGCTTCATACAGCCTAAAGGATTTTTCAAGGATACAATTAATAAACTATTTGACCAAGAAACCAAACAAGCTCAAGACAGCGTTAAAAGTTATTTATGTGAAGACAAAAATGAACGTGGACATGATAATTTGTAGTATGAAAATTTTATGAGTAATGTGGGATCAATGTCAAATTATTAGATTTATGCGTTCCTTATAGAGGAATACTGAATAATAATATCGGATTATTGACGTATAGGTATTTTGCTTTATAATTAAAAAATATAGAGTAGTTTCGACTGTTGGTAACAAACAAAAATCATGTTTGATAGTTTGACAAACTTTGCCTTCAATTACGCCAATATCATGTCTTGAAATCTATTGGAAAGTAATGATTTTCAAAATTATATACGAAAATTGACGTGAAATACCTTAGAATTACTAATAAATTCAGATTGAACGGTCTCATAAGTCCAAACTGTCCCAAATTGTTTAAAATTTATAGTAAAGCGGTGCTGAGCTACAATGAAAATGTCCGTTCATAAGAAGAATAACGACATTAGTCAAAGATCTGTGATATAGTTACGAGTGCCAAGGTAAAATAAGAATATTATCTAGTTGGTATATTCTGGTAAGTTTATTATGAGATTTGTCATTTATACTCCTTAATATGAACTCTCATTGAGTACACTAACAGCCTCAACCACATACGTGTTATTATCGGTCTATAATATCGCATGCGTTATTGCAATAATATATCCCTATTCCTTCAAACAACAATACTGTAAACCAAGCCGCATCCTTATACATAGTTAATCCAGAAAAGTTCCTGAATAATTTAAACTAAAATTGTTGGAAGGGATGTCACTACACATTTGCTAGTCATAGAAGCCACTGGATAATAGATCTACTTATTAATGTAATTAGGCTACTACTTGCATGAGTTTACTTATCTTCTTAATAAAGAAACAACACATCAGTGTTTATTTTATTAACGCTATCTATTTTTTTTATTCAATTAGATTTACACCAGTTTCCGAAAAGCTAATCAATGCTAAAATTAACTAATCAGCTGTTAAATCTCTTGTCAAGTAGCAATTGGGTTGCTAGAAGCATGTTTAAATAGTTCAATAAATTTGACAGCTATGTTAACTGACACGATGATCAAATTAAACTATTTAAACATGCTTCCAGCAACCCAATTGCTACTGGATAAGAGATTTAACAGCTGATTAGTTAATTTTAGCGTTGATCAACCTTTCGGAATCTGGGTGTTAGGTCAAAGGATAGTATGATTTCAAAGGATCGTAAGGTGCCAAGGAACTTTTAGAGCCCTATGTACTAAAACCAGCTATCGCAATAACGCGTGCGTTATTATCGGCGGTATATTTGAGGATAATGAAATTAAGTCTCAGTTATATTTTATTTCAACATTACATGCAAAATAATTTTGTTAAATTAGTTGTATATTTTACCAATGTATAATGCACTCGAACTTCCAACTATTTATGACTGAAACTGGAAGTGTGTTTCAATGTTTTCAGAAAACAGGTAATCCAGTCCAATCCTGTATTACGTTAGGATAACAATGTAAACTTGTCTGCGTAGAATGAATAAGTATTGTACTTTAAGGGAATATATATTTGTGCCGGTAATGAAAAAATAAATGTAAATAATTGATGTTGTACTAACTAATTTAAATTACGGTGGTGCTGAATCAGTGAAAATGAATTTAAATGTATTGGGAAATGTAAAGAACTTGATTGTAATTTTTTTAATAAGGTTATGAGCAACCATTTATGTTGCTCATAATCTTAGATGTAAATTGAACATGATACTATAATTTATGATGTAACTATAAGTCGAGTTAATACCAACATTGTCTTGAATGCTTAAGAGTAAAGTTGATGTGTTAAAATTAAAAGACGCCCAATACTTTTGACTCAAAACTTCCCCTTCGTCCTGCAGTCTTGTATTACTAAGCTTGATACAAGAACCAGTTGTGGTCATAGCTAAAGAGATGCAATAATGTGGTTCCAGTGTGTAAGCAATGACACCTGTCACCCTAGCAGAAGTAGGCTGCGACGGCAGCGCAGTGCGTCTCACCATACCCGGTGTGTCACACCAGTATGACAAACAGTATTTTTTTTCTCGTTTGTCACACTACCACGGGTTATAAGAAATTATACATCAATTTGTAACATCTGTTGCAGTATGAGTACCTGAAAAATATTATAATTAGCTCCCTGGGCACAGTGTAAAACACTATCGGTAGGTTCACGAAGGCATAGATCTTGATTTTTGGTACCATCATTAGCAAGAATCAATTTTCTAACGAGTTCTCAAAACATTACAGCAAGGTCAGACGCAAATTTAACAACCAATTACACTGAAAATTATTCAGTTAATTATGTTACACTGACATTCTAATTATTTTGGGGAAATTTATATCTCAACGTTGCCATATTTCATCATTAGTAGGTATAAGAATAATGTTCGTGAGTGACTTCATAATTACTCATGTGTATTTTAGGAAACTGAATTCAGCACTGAGCAAATGATACACTATGTATGTAAGGACTAGTAACTCCAAGTTGAGCTGGCAAAATACAATGACTAAAGGAAATAATGATATTGTTCAATTACTTTTTCTCTTTGATTCATCGTTGTGACTTACACCATTTTATCTCTCAGTCGATGTAGACTAAAATAATCACTGTATTTAATTTCACTGCGTACTTTATTTAACTCATTTATATAAAAAGTGATTCTATATTCAAAAAGACAACAGGCTTCGTAGCCATAATGACTATAACATCGTACGTATCGACGCAAATTTAGCTCGGCATGGCGATCCTGCTTGCCTTAGGTCACTTATAGGTCGCCATTTCTGTATAAATGTACGCCTTAGACCAAAATAAATTATTAAACAGCATTTACTTTTTTCTCATAAAGTACACATAAGTATACTGTATAGGTATACTTAATTACAAATATGTGAATTCATTTCAAAGGATATATTAGAATTTCATCAAGAAATATTTCCAAAGACTCTTCGACAAGTTGTACCTACCAAGAATTTTCATCTGCCAGTTGCAGACTGTATGTTCTCAAAGCTTCGAGAGATTTCGGGTACATTCATAAATGTATATTACGTCATTAGTCTGAATTTACATTTTTATATCGAAATTGTGACTAGAGGGCTCTGACGATTCTTGCTGTGTTAACAGAGGCTCAAGAAGATTATTTTCTTTCTTCCATTTATTGAACACTTCAACTATTCCAATTTCTTTCTGCAAATGGTTTACGAATCTTGAAGAAAATTATTCTTAATACTTGTTTAGCATCTTTGAATAAGAATATCTTGAAGAAAAATATCTTTCTGTGCCTGTGGATATCAAAGGTACAAATAAAATAATATTTGTTCTTCAAACGAGAATCGATCAGGCGATCGAAAAAACAGTGAAATATATGAGTAGGTATACAATTTCAGTTCACATTTAATGTAAATGCCAACCTCACTGGAAATAGGTGAATTTTTTAATGTGTATATATTTTAGTATCATGGACAATAATGTTATAAACTAGTATGGTAAATGAACAAACAACTTTGTTTTAGATAATTAATAACTTATTATTTTTAAATGGTAAAATAAAAATGTAATAAATTTCAAATTAGTTAGATATAAATTTATGAAAATAAAATTAGTTCGTCTAATTAATTATCGGAGCTTAGAATGGAGGAATTATTGGATATGAAAATATGAAATTCTAAAGATTTTTTACATTATAAAAGTTAAGGAATTACATTTACATATTATATTGTAAGCGACAATTTTAGAATGTATTATGACGTTATATGGTATCTATAATTTTATTGAATTAACAGTGAACTTAATTTATATATTATTGTTATTAGATTGATTGAAAAGCAAAAAGATGTAAGCGACATCGCATGTTCATAAGAACAATGTCTCAAAAAACAACATAATATTATACACAAAACAAAGTTATGATCGAGTCAACTGTTATTATCGCTTACAAACTTTTGCATTTCAACAGTCAACACATCATTTTATTACAGAATAATAGTAAAATTTACATAGTTTACCTACTATTCCTATACATACTTGCGCTGTTTACATAAGTACCTAATATATAATATAATGTCACACAGATTTAAAAAAGCTAGATACTTCCGCCGTATAGCCGGCCAATGAAATAAGTATACTTACATGTTTATGAGCAATTTTATATGTAAAAGTGTAAGTACATCTACTTATATCCTTTGTCGTCTGTAAATTCAAAATCTAGAATGTAATTTTTTGTCACCAATCATAATATAGAGAATTAAGTGATAATGCTCAGCGCAAACAAAATCACTGCTCGAAACAAAAAAAAGCGCGGGTGCGCGGTGGCGGGTCCTACTGGATGCCGCGGTCAAATAATATACTTCACCTGTTTGATGACCCATGACATGCTGGAACGGACGGTGTGTAATATCTAGCCTACGCAAAATCTGTGATATAACAAAATAAATCTAAAATTGTAAGACAAATGGCGTAAGCGACGTTAACAGCTAACAGAAAAACCACAGTGTTTTAAAGTATATTTTCCTTTGAAAAATTAATGTCGCTTACACTCTTTTGTACTTTATCCATCAATATTACCTACCAAAGCTATTATAAAAATATCAATAGTAATTATTGTTTTGTGTTAGTGTCCTAACTATGAAGAATGAACAGTCACTTTAAATCTCTTGATTAAATGTTTTAAATAAAATATTCTAATTCAATATGGCCTTTATTTAAACGACCGTGTGTGTGTGGCGTGAGGGCCACTTTATTGGATCTCTTTAAAAAGTTTTTAGGATTTAGTGAACACTCCTAAAGAATTGTGAAAGTTGAAACCTAGTACCCTTTATTTTTAAGACTAAACTTTTTTCATTTTAATTTTAATTAAGAGATAGATAAGGAGAATTTATTTTATAAAAAAAATTATGGAGTACCAATAGGGTAGCATATATTTGGACAGTCTCTGTGGTCTAGTGGTAGTGAACGCGACTACTTGGGGAGACGCGGGTTTGCTCCTCGTTCAGTGCAAATATTTGTATAGATACGGCTAGTTGTATATGGTCTGGACATGCCTCGGAGAGCACCTAAAGCCGTCGGTCCCGGTTGTCTTACGAACATCTATTGCAGACGTTGGGGACAGGTGGAGCCCTAAAAAGTCCAGCAAGTAGTCTAACTGCAGTAGGTAATTCGATATTGTCTATACCTATAAGTTGTGGAGGCCAGTTGGCAGTCGCTACACATAATATTTCAAAGTTCGACCGGGACGCAGATAGAGTGGAAAAAGTGAACCCCTGGGTCTGAGGTGACTTTGGATGAAACTGAGATGAATGCAAGGGTGATGATATAGGGTACCATAGGGTACCATAGGGTACCATAGGGTACCATAGGGTACCATAGGGTACCTACCTACATAATGTAGATCGTGGTATAGTAATTTATGATCTTTTAAACATACATATATACATATACATAACATAAACAAACTCACGTCTATATCCCCGAACGGGTAGGCAGATTTGCTAGCACCCACATTTCGCCAGTTTATGTTTAGGTCCCAATGAAATTATTCGGCGAGCCTATTGCCTCTAACCGGGCACTTATAAACCTACGATAAATACACACATAACTTCGTAAAGCATCGAAAAGTCATTGGTGTGTGCCATGGTAAAACCTAGGATCGAACCCGAGACCTCGTCTCAGCAGTTCATTACATTATTGGTAAACAAACTTAATAAGTAATAAAATAAAAAAGTTACATAAAATTCTAAGTTCATCAATCTGTAATGTACAAATATGAAATCATAGTAAGAAACATACAGCCCTTTTAAACCTTTTTGGACCAGTAAAAGGGTCTAAAAGTATAAGATATAAGTAGGTGCTTACTGAGAAATCTATTTACAGCTTATAGGTAAGCTAGTCTAAGGTAGCTATTGGCGACACGTCTGTTTGGAATGCTTCTAAATGGAATACTTCCAAATGGATGTACTTTAGGTTAAAGGCACATTCACTGACTTCCATTTGGACGTATGCACCGCTTTGTCTATTATTGCGCAAAATCCCCACGGATACCAATCACACCGGAGCCGATGATTTTATGTCGGAATCGAACCGACTAAAACGCACGCCATCTTTGGGTCTTTAGTTGCCGGAAGGCAGATAGTAGCGATTGTGTAAGCATGTACAGGTGTAAGTAGATACAACATAGGTAAGATATAATGGTAAAAACAGGAGCTGCATCTGCCAACAAAAATACTGAAGATCTATCAAAAAACATTTTAACAAAACATTCGCATAAAAAGCAATAAATCTTTCATGGCTTAGTCAAAATGGTTTCACGAAATAGGATATCAATTCGAAACTTTAATTGACATAATAATTGATCATCTATTAACGTTAGATTCTAATTTCAACCCGGGTTTAAGCCCCTTGAGGCTTTTAAAGATTTATTAGGATAAAGTAAAATAAGTTCAAATTAATATTCTTGTAACATTTTTCTCAAATAAATTGACACACTAATTAGATCTTGAGAACACTCTTCGTTCGTCCAAGCTTCATCCGTCAAACGGTGTGAACCACCCCGCCAGGTGTAAAACCAGGTATGGTTAACTTGGGCCCCATTTTTTCGTGAAGCCCAGATATAATTGGGAGCCTCTTTTTCTGTGGGGCCCCATATACGTCGTATTCCATTGTTGCTACTAATATAACACTAAGTTTTATAAAGAATGAAAAGTGACTAAATGTGGGTGCTACCCCATCGGGAATATAAGCGTGAGTTTATGTTATGTTACGTTTTCTGAAGAATTGAAATTTAATGTTTGTTATTCAATCACTCACGCTCAGTCTTGAGGGATCTATTTAGCTGAAATCCAGGAATAGATTACAGATTACTTTTTATCCCGGTAATAAATACCCAGGGATTGCGGAAAAGAGATTGAAATGTCAAGCGGACAAAGCCTTCAGCTCAAGCTCTAGTGATTTCTAAATAAAATACAAACAAATCAAGACAAGCCAGTTACAATATTGAATACGCGAACGTGTTTATAGAGTTCAGAACTTTGATGCAAACTGCCTTTGCGGAGGCTCGCAAGGATAAACATAGTTAGCTAGTTTTAACTAGTTTTCTTACCTTGAATACTTTCTCAACGTCACGCGTTAGATCGAACCGCGTTACGTATTTATATCTAATGGGGGGCGAGGGGACCTAAATATGACGTCATTTCTCAGATTAATAATTTGTTTTATTTAAGTATACCGATATCATAACTTATACGGAACGGATTCGAAGGACACTCTGTGTCCAAATAGTCCGCAAAGGCGTTGAAGGTCGCAGAAAGATGAGCCTGGAGGTGGAAAGTGAACCCGAAAGTCACCCTAGCAGCAGCAAGCCATGACGAGGCGTAAAAGGGAAACAGACAGACACATAGAAAATGCACATATCGACACATATAATTTTCTTCTGATCTCTAATCCCGGTCGCGACCGAAACCTAACTTTCTCTTGATTTCTCACCCTGAATTGTATCACCTGTCAACTATTGACAGGGATTTCAGGTCACCTATTTAGGTCTCATACCCAGACCAGAATTACAATGGCGAAAAGCCTCTAAAAATCGATTCCTACGGGCCTTCCAATGGGTTGCATGATATATGACTTACTTGGTTAACATAGGTAGTGGTGTTGTCCTACCAGATTCCTTTTAAAAAAAAAAATACCTTTACCTGCAGACTATAATAAGATCTCTTGAAAATTTTTATTAACTTACACAGATTACCTATAAATATAATACCCATTTTAATTTATTAACACATTTACTAAAGTTACGGTAAGCTTAAATTAAGCGAAATGTAATTTCTGATACCCTTTATGAACTTATCAGAAATTACTTTACGTAGGTAATATTGGATATTTGGATAATCACAGAATAAAATTATTTAGTGAGTGTAGGATAAAGAATATTACAAAAGAAATAACATAACTTAACATATACTCACTGCTATTTCTCTCCCGGGTAGACAAGCGAATTAACACCCACATTTCTCCATTGTATTCAGTCCTACGTAATAATATAAAGCCTATTGCCGTATTCCGAGTAACTAAGTACTATATTGTTCACTCGAGCCATTCACATTCCCGGCCCGCTTGCCAGTTTGCTTGTCTTTACTAATAAATACAAAATACAAATAAACACTATATCTTAATCGGTTATAATGTATTTTAATCATTCACCATTTTTGTTTTTTTTCAACCATTTTCGAACAACTTTCCTAATATGTGACCACATCAAAACGAAATATTTAAAACAGCAGCTTCTACTCTTATTGAAAGCATCCCGTGAATGTGGACAACTTATGTCGTGAATTCATGGTTTGAATTCGCGCGTAAATTCATGGCACTAATGTGGACCCGCTATAAGACGACTAGTTTTCACTATTCACTAGTTTTTGACCTCTTCCACACAGGGGATGATTAATATTTATTACGAGAAAATCTAAAGCAAAAAATGTCTTTGTACATTTTTGTGATCTTACGTAAGTATGATCAATAGAATAAGAAAACGTAAGACGACCTCCCTCTCCCCCTAAATCATCTTACCTAATTAATAAATAGAGATAAAACTATATTATTTTGACATTTCATCTTCTGTCCTTACCTGTTATACAAACCACAAGTGAAACGAAATCAAAACCACGCGTGAAACAGTTTATGCTAACTTTTCCCACATATTGTCTAACTTAGTTTATCGACTAACCTCAGGCACACTTAGTACGAAATTATCAATTAGGTAAGCAGGTACAGTCGACGATAAAAGTCGCTTAACAAATCCTAATTTATTCATCACTGTGGTCAACCTTGCACTATATAATGAACAAAACTTTAAATAAATTAACTTTGTCCTGGGGATCATGAAACTACTTATACATAAAATTATATTAATGATATTTTTTTATTTATGGCACGTCAATTTGACTTCACCTCGCCTGATGTTAAGCTGAAGGCAAAGTCTCATGAAAGAGGGTCACCATTGCAAACACGTTCAGTGCCACAATGGTGGCGCTCAGCTTGACGACATCATCAGTCACGTGAAAAACACACCCCACTTAATGGACCCGGGACTGTAGGAAGAAGGAAACACGTGCGCCGGCAAGGAATTCCAGGACTTAATGGTGCGGCAGAGAAAAGACTCACCGAACCGCTTGGTTCTTGATGGAGTATTCTGCACCGTATGCGGGTGACAATGTATTCCAATCTTAATAAAAATGATTTGCTAATAGTTTCGTGTTAGTTAACTTATCGTGCTTATCTCGTTGACGTTTATTTAAAATTTGAAGTTAACTAGACATCCCTATTTATACACCCCAAAAATTTCTATTCACTTGACTTGACATTTTAAATTCAATATCGTGATAATGAAGGAGTCTGTTGGTCTATTTGAACTAATTCAATTATTGTCTATGGTTTCAGGCCCACCTCGCTACCTGAGAATTTTTATATAATAATATTTAATTCTTTGAGCCATGGCAGGAAAATTCGACCCTGCCTATTACTAGATAAATTATAGATACCTGTCTAACAGTAATGCCAAATTCGTAATTAATACGACCTCTGATATTATCGTCTAGATCGCTTAATAAGACAATCATTAATATCTCGTCTTTCTTTTCTCTGAAATTTTGCTATCAACTCATCTTATCTCATCCGATACCAGTGATGTAATTACACGGGCCTATTACCCGTCCTACCCGATCTGAGTAGTGAATAAAGACAATTCAAGGGCAAAGTAATTATAGCTTCGAAATTCATCATCATTATCCTAGCGTTTGTCTCGGTCGCATCCGATGACCGGGGTCCACTTTGCGACTTTTTCTCTTCCACTTCGCACGGTAAGCCTATTGGCACGCATGTCTTCGTCTACGATGCCAAGCCAGCACTTTATGGGTCTACCCCTCCTACCGGGACCTGGCGGAGGCGACATGGTCAGACATTTGTCATCCTAGTAGCCAGGTGGTTGTCGCTGAACATGGCTGTATTAGCAAAGGCAACTCTCCTGCATTTTGTCTGTAATTTTCAAGTGGTTCTCGTAATCTCGTATCCCGTAACATACAACGATGTCATGGTGATAATACCTATCATAACTATAGGGCAAAACCAGAAGCGAACTATATAGTTACCGGCACATATTATAATGACCTCGAGAAGAATAAGACTGTGGTATGTATGGGCCTGGCCTGGGGGTGACGGGTGTCCCCATAGGAACTCTTATCCAGCTCACATGTTTTCCTTCTTCCTACAGTCTCAGATTAAAGCAACCTAAGGGCTAGACGGGGACACCGTGGTCCCTACTTTCTAAGGGTGGCCGTACCCGAAAGAGATGGCCTAGGGTCTGCAGGGGTGCGAGTAGTGATATGTTAGCTACTATCTTACCTCCGGCAACTAAGGACTCAAAGACGGCGTTTTAGTCGGTTCGAATTCGACATAACCTCCCCAACCGGCACTGGTGGGGTAGGCTCCGTAGGGATTTTTCGCACGAAAAAAGGCTACATTAATGTAATGAAATTCTTTATTTCTTGGTTACTAAGTATTGCCTTCATCTATTATGTAAGTACCTACATGGGCCGTCGTAGTAGCACAGTGATGTATGTTCGACTGCGAAACGTTAGATTGCAGACGATTATTGTACCGGTAAAGCTACGATTTCATAACCGACCGCAGGACCGCAGCCAAAAGCAAACGCAACACGTAGATTTGAATAAAAAAAAATTGTTTATGTTTCAATTTCATTGCGGCTACTCAATGGTACCGTTTACTCGTATCGGTGTGATATATTATGATAAATATCAAAATGTGTATTATGGATAAATAAACTGATTGCGCTTCTGATATTTTATATGGACCATATTTACGCTCGCATGACGTGTGACGCGTGACGACTTCACTTCTCTCTTACTCTCACTTCAAATTCAAATTCATTTATTTACA
The DNA here is from genome assembly GCA_963691645.1 of Pelosia muscerda. Taxonomy (NCBI): domain Eukaryota; kingdom Metazoa; phylum Arthropoda; class Insecta; order Lepidoptera; family Erebidae; genus Pelosia; species Pelosia muscerda. The sequence continues at coordinate 13,843,613 of OY829109.1, read as the reverse complement.
CCAAAATGTGGTCAAACATATTGTTACATAACATTACTAGAGCACAGCACAGCACATCTAAGATTCCTCATCATTTCAGCCACAGAACGTCCACTGCTGAACATAGGCCTTTGGACCCTTACTTAACTGGAGCTTTCTTATGGACCCTCACTATGGGCCTCATAAGAAAGCTCAAGGAGACACAGCGACCTATGGAACGGGCTCGGAATTTCTCTGCTAGATCGAATCAGAAATGAGGAGATCCGTACACGAACGAAAGTGGTCGACGTAGCCTACAGGGTTAGCAAGCTGAAGCGGGGCACGTAGCAAGAAGAACAGTTGGCCGTTGGAACCGAAAGGTTCTCGAATGGAGACTGCGTACCGGTAGACGAAGCGTGGGACTGCCCCTTGCATGGTGGACGGATGACATCTAACATTCAATGGCATGCAAATATTAGTGTAGGCTCTATTATTCTACACTTACAGTATAGAAACTCTCTTAAGCTTTTCCCCTCCCCCTCCCTCTTCTCCTCTCTCCTGTATGTACATTGCCGGCAGCACAAATGTGACGCCCCTGGTGTTTAAAACGTCCATAGGTAACCACTTGGCTGGCCGCGTACCTTTTTATATGGATAAAAAGGTTTGTAATTGAAATCTCGTAGCCAGTTACAAGAAAACAACTATTTTTCGCGGTTTGGTAACCAGTTGAACTACACAACTAGTTACAAAACCGCGAAAAGTAATTCTACTTTGATAACTAAACTTATTTTGGATGCAGGCCCGTGTGCTTGTCTGCCAAATAAGTGGTATGAATAAAAGAAAGGCCTCTTTACTCTCGTAACTTGGAGTCATGATATATGTCGAGAGTTATATTCACCTAAGTGGACCGCTGAAATCCTTTCTGAGCAGAAAGATTACAGGACAGTCAAACGATATTCGAGTATGTGATTTAAGTTCGCCCTGTCCCTAATATATTCCAGGCTTTGAGACTTAGGTAACAAAAGTACGAGGTCATGTGTATACAAAATAGGTGTTACAGATGTGGCGACAAAGCTTTACATAAGGTGAGGACACCGCTTTATATTGTAGTGTGCTAACTTTGCAAATTTGTTCTATATTGAATGAAAGGCAGTTTCGGACTAATCGAGCTGTGTGTCGGTCATATCACGCAATAAACAATTTAATTCTCGAATCCACTCTTTTCTTTAACACTGAGGACAGCTCGACCCCGGGCTCATACATTGTTGCAAAGTTAGCACACTACAATATAAAGCGGTGTCCTCACCTTATGTAAAGCTGTGTCCCCACACTTATTCGTTTCTGTGTTACGTACTTGAATTGCGAGCTATGGAGCGATAGCGCCGATAAAACCCATCATGGAGGACTGGCTAGATAGGCCTCTCGAGGGATTCTCGTACCGGCTAACGCAGGTGCTTCGGGATTATCTGTGTCGGATCTGTAGCACAAGCATGAACTCCTATCGAATTCGTAATGTAAAGGTTTCCAGAGAACGGAGCATTGTGATTGACAGTCTGCCTCTTATGCCAATCGCAATACTCCGGTTTGTCGATACCTTTACATTACAAATTCGATAGTATTTCGTGCTAAGGCTACTGAAAAGAGCCAACTTCCGAATGCCATCATTGTGATCCGAGTGAGAACAGGGTTTGCATATGATGACCGAGTGCCCGGCATGCCATTATTTGCTTACTAAACTAACTCATAAGATATTTTTGATATTGATGTTTTGTAAGTACCGTTTAGTGGATGTACAGAATAAATTATTTTTGAACTTTGAATTAAGATTTCACAAAAATTTCGATTGCTTTTGCTTTTTCTTAAAAAAACATCTTGTGGTTAAACTACTGCTTATATATCGTCGTGTTCAAGCTTTTCCTCACCCAAAATTTTCTACGTATCAAATTGCCTATCAAGCAAATTTTCTACAAACAAAATTACTTACAAAGCAAATTTTTCGTTGCACAACACGCCTAAAGAAATTCCAGTTCAATATATAACTAAAGAATGCGTTACAAGTACCGTTATAATCCAGATAGATGACGAATACAATTATTGTTCTACAAAATGTATAGGTATGCAACCTAACTTCCACGCGAAAAGAATTGAAATTAGAACACGATCTATCTATTCTTTCTTTTTTTTTTAAACTTTGTAAATTTTTTCTTAATTGCCAATAACCTGACACCTAAATATTATGAAAGTACAGCAAGGAATCTCATGTAGAGTATCTGTTATGCCTTCCATCCTAAACTACTGACCAGATTTTGATGAAATTTAGGAAGGGTAAAGCAAAGTTTACACATAACAAATATTGCATTATACAGACATGTAGAACATGACGGTATCTATCGTCCTGATTAAGCAGTCCGTCTAGGGAAGTACCTCCACCCTATATAATACCGCGTAGTCTTGCCGCCCGGCGGTGAGTAGGGCATTTTGTGTTGTCAGTGGGAAGACCCAGAAACCCTTATTTGCGTTCTGCATTCACAGCGCAGAGATTCTCTTAGCCTTCTCGCCTTTTCCTCTTCCCCCTTCTCCTTCCCCCATCTTTTCAATATGGTCGGCAGTGTGTCGTCTCTGGTATTGCAAACGTCCATAGGCCACAGTAACCACTATTCATCAGATGGGCCGCGTGCTTGTTTGCCACTTAAGTGACATAACATAACATAAAGTTACGCCTATAATCCCGAATGGGTAGGCAGAGGTGTTAGCACCCGCACTCGCCAGTTTATGTTTAGATCCCAATTGCTAGCCTATTGCATTAACCGGGCACTTATAAACCTGCGATAAACCTAAGTGGTATAATAAAAAGACATTTATCTATTCTAGTAAGTAAGTATTCATACTTTGATAGTATTTCTCAGATCAATAAAATGTATTTCCAACTCTAGAAGGAAAAAAGTTCCAATAAATTTGTAATATCCAAAGGCTTGGAATAAAAGTCATAACTCAAGAGATACTTTTATATAAGGCTTTTCCACAGACGTTTTTGGTTGGAGAATTAACATAATGGGTAAAAAACAACGTTATCGGGTAGAAACTGCGAAGAGAATCACAGCTGCTCTATATTTCAAGATTATATTCGCTTCTATTTATCGGGTATACAGATTTGAAATACTAGATACTCGTATTACTTGTGCCCTGTGGTTTTACTCGTAGGTTATATAATTTTAGGTTATAATTTTCGGGATTGTATTTATTTATTTATTTGTAAGTACAACCACATCATAGGTCTTGTCTTGACACAATTTTGAAGAAATAATTATTATAGGTTATTTTCCCGATACATACCACAGTTACGGTGTACATAACATGCATTAGGAAGGCCTTAAATCAACACAGCGGTTATATTACCAGCAACAAGAAATACAAAACAAAAAAATACAAACAGCAAATCAAAAGAAATTAAATTTCCATAAAATAAATTAAAAAGTTAAATTGAAGAAATGAAATAGTAATCAAAAAGAACTGCCACCTAAGTGCTATAACTGGGCAGCAACTTGGACTTCAAAACAGCCAGTAGTAGAAGAATTACGCTCACAATTACGACTTTTGAATTCTGGTTTACACATTATTGCCGCAGTCCCGCATTCTCAGATATATTTTGTAGATAATATTTGTAATATTAAGCACCATAATGCGTGACTACGACTTTTTATACTTGAACGAGCTGACCCACGCATATCGTCTGCATCACCCGTCACCACGTCTTTGCAACATTTTTGATGATGATGTTATATACATATAAACCTTCCTCTTTAACACTCTGTCTATTAAAATGACCGCATCAAAATCCGCTTATCCACATTCTAGTACCCATAACACTAGCTAGTTAACTATGGTTACCATGGACTATGGTCCAATATAATTATATTTATTTATAAAATTAATTGACACCAAACTTTCTGTTTCGATTTTGAATCTGCAAAGTCTATTGCTTCCAATTCAACATAAACAAAATAACATTTCAAAATAATAAAATATTTGTTGAAATGCAGAACTCAACATTACATACATATTTCATTAAAATAGTAATTGGATACTTCGCATCTGTAATTTTGAGGTTCATTAATATACACTAATGACGGCCTGTGCTGCCCAAATGATATAATTCTTGCATCCAGTACACCTACCATAAAACATACAGGAAAATTTGCTCATCGAAATTTCGTAACTTGTTTCATACAAATTCGCTCAATTGTTCTGAAATTCGCTTATGAACTTTTGTAAGGCTCAAAGTCTTCAAACTTTCCAAGCTTTAATCCAACAAGTTGGTTTCACTGTTCAGTCTATCGAATTTCAATATTTTTCAACAAGCGAGACTGCTATCTGGGTAGCACTACAAACCAAATTAGGTACAGTCACCTGCAAAAATATGTATACGTTTTAGAACTTTTTCACATTAAACTTGTCGAAGTTTACCGGTTCATGTCATAATGTTGACTTGTCATTTATTATTGTGACAAGGTTCCAAAGTGTATACATATTATTGCAGGTGACTGTACTATATCGTAGTTCAGTAACTACTCTAGCTAACTAGGCCTGACTAGGCCAGGGCTGCGATTCTTCATCAAGCAACGTATTTTTTTAAGAGATCTATGCTGTCGTAAATATATTGTGAGGCAACTGTTGATTCTAATAATTGTTAACCATTGCCAAACCACTGAGATTACAAAAACTGCCTTTGTATTTTCGGCTTTATCAACATAAGGTTAAAGATCAAAATTAAGTGCAAAAGAGTTCATTACATCATTCCATCCGTTCTACACTATGCCATTTAAATTTAGACTGTAAACGCATAGCAATAATGTCTTAATTTCATTAGAATTTTTCAGGTTCAGGTCCAGGTTATCGGTCTTTTCATTGCCTCGACTCGGTCGGCTAAATATGCTTACCGAAGCCGGTAAGGTATGTCTCTCGTCTTGTGAGGGATTGTAGTTTCTAATGCACGTTCCATGGTAGCTCTCTCTTTTCCGTGGAGTTTCCTTTCATTTAATTTATAAAGTTTGTTAGAGAGATTTCGTCCTTATAATTGACCCTAACGATCTATGCAATAAAAGTACAGGGTGCAACTTTTACAGATTTTAGTCGGTTCGATTACCGGGTGCGGCAAGCGAATTTTTAAAAATCGTTGTATGCAGTTTTGTTTCTTTTCAAAAATAAAGGAATGTTTCCTTTGAGTAAAATTTTCTATCTGCAGTATTAAGAGTACTTTCCCTTCAGGTGGCATTACAAAATTCCACCCTGTATATACTATGTCTATACAGTACGGTAGCCTAGTGGTATGGGTAATGGACTGCTGAGACGAGGTCTCGAGTTCGATCCCAGGTTTACCATGGCACACACCAATAACTTTTCGATGCTTTTCGAAGTTATGTGTGTATTTATCGCAGGTTTATAAGTGCCTCGGAGAGCACGTTAAGCCGTCGATCCCGGTTGCCATACAAACATCTATGGCAGTCGTTACGGGTAGTTGGAGCCCTCAAAAAAAAGTCCAACCAGCCTAACTTGGAACTTCGATATCGCCATTGGTCATTAGACCATTGGTTGTGGAGGTCAGATGGCAGTCGCTTCACGGAAAATATCGAAGTTCAGCCGCATCACAGTTAGACTGGAAAGCCGACCCCAACTGAGTTGGGAAAAAGGTTCAGGGAATGATGATGATATACTATGTCTATGCCAAATTTTATTCTGGGAGCTTACCACCACCTCTTAAAACTAATATTATTTCAATATTGCTTTACTTCCATAGTAAGATTCGAACCATCAGTCTCTCAGGATTCTAGTGTTATATGTTTAAAATATATCAAACGGTATCTCTTACCGCGGTTGATATGATTATTTGTTTAATTTGTTAGACACCTGCTTACTTTACAGGGGTTTGTCTCCACCGATCCTGGTATCAGATTGAATTGTCCACGGATCACGTCGAGTTGTATCCACTGATACCGAGATCCATCTGTCTCGGGAAACACACTTCGCTGGCTTTGGGCGTTTTTTTTTTTTTTTTTTATACTACGTAGGTGGCAGACAAGCACACGGCCGCCCACCTGATGGAAAGCGGCCACCGTGGCCTATGAACGTGTGCAACACTAAGGGTGTCACACACGCGCTGCCCACCCTGAAGGGAAAGGGGGAGAGTTGGGAAGGGGTGGGGAGACTAGGAAGGGGAGGGGAAGGAGGGGTATAGTGAGCTCTGGCTACCCTACTTACCGGCGGGAACACAACACGATGGTTATTATGACCGCGGTCTTCTGTAGGGCGGAGGTACTTCCCCAATGAGTTGGACAGCTCATTTCGGACGGGAGATACCGTCGTGTCTTACCTCCGTCAATATTACGTATTATCATTATCGTATTATACCGGGATCGGTGGAGACAAACCTCTTTACAGTATGTACACAAATATCGATGAACGACAACGGTATGAGTCCAGTAATCACATATGAAAGTAAAGTAAGATTGAAATAATATTAGTTTTAAGAGTTCTGATCTAGAACAACACGTCTGGTGTCATTCCATCTTCATACGCCTGAAAACGTTTAAAGAACGAATTTAGGCCCATAGCACACGGCGTATTTTATACGAGTAGACGACGCGCAGATAACGCGCGTGTACGCGCTTCATACGAGATTAGAACGCAATCTTGTAACCTAAGCATACGGAGCGTTTGTGAAACGCGCGTATACGCGCTGTAGTCGCTCCTAGCTTGTGTTTTTTAACAGAGACTGTTCGCACTTCAGCTGTACAACAGCGTCGGTTGAGACAGCACTACTTACGCTGGCTTTAGTATTTCTTTTATAAAGAAAAAAATAAACGTAAAAAAACGAATCTATTGCATAGACCCTTTTACGAGTGAAAAAAGATGAAACGAATCACGTCATTATCATACAACGTTTAAAAAATTGGTAATACAATAGAAGATGGAAGAAATTTGTTAATGTTATCGAATGTCATATTCGTTATTGCAAACGCAATAATCAGCGTCTACGGCGCCGAAAACGCGCGATCGTAATACGCGCGTCGTCTGCGCGTTAAAAATACATCATGTGCTATGGGCCTTAAAGTTATTAAGTATCGTTACCCAATTAACTACACATACATATCTCAAGGAGTTTTAAGGCCTGATAACACGCACCATCATACTTTCGTAAGCCATCATGTTTAATTAATTTTCTTGAGTCAAAATATGGGGAATTAGAATACACAGTGTGCTTACCTGTTTCGTGGAAGGATTCTATCGTGGTAACTTCTTGGAAACTGTTCGAGACCAAAATGTTTGGATGTATATTAATCATAAAAGAGAATCGTAAAGAAGCCTGCCTTGGATAAAGTTTACAAGAATCAAAGGGATATTTACAATGTTGCTTCGGATATGAGTTTTAAGCGCCATTCTCACGGCTGTACTAAAGATAGCTGAGCTATAAATAGTTTTCTTTGAGACCAACCATATTTTTCTACCCCTCTTTCTGTATCGATAGAGCTACCAACTCCGATTCAATGTTGGTTTCTTTAAATTCTATTTATTTTATTTTACGTCTCTCTTACAGATGCCGCTGCCCTTTGATATGTGTTATAAGATTTCTAAAGAATATTCCCGGTCGAATCCGGGACTCTGATCCGGGATTTTTGCGGTCCCATATGTATAAACTGCATATTAGTAGGAACATTGTGTTTCAAATAAAATATTATAAAATACAGAACGGTCTCATCATCTTCATCAACATCATCTCTATGTGCTTAGGGTCGGCGCAACATGTCATTCTCTTCCATACATTCTTATCAGATGTCAATTCCTCAGTCACTCCCTACTTTGCTATATCTTCTTTCACACAATCCATCCATCTTTCTTTAGGTCGATCTCTGCTCCTAAAGCCTTCTACATTCATACTTTGGACCTTTTTTTACAATAGTACTATTATCATTCTCTTCTCATAGTATGTCCATACTATAACAGACGTTCACTTGTCAATTTTTCGTCTACTGGTGTCACTTTCAAATTTTGTCTAATATACTCATTCCTTATTCTATCCATTCTCACCATACCAGACATTCATCTCCGCTACATGCAGTTTTTTAAGGCCACACATGACGATATATACAATACCATTATAATTTTAAAACTACCGGTATTGTTAAATTATTTCTCAGAAATGTTACATATGACCCGAAACTATATCAGCCCGGGGTTATAGTCTAAGTTAATACGGTAATGGATTAAACGTGACCTATTTTGCCTGTAGTTTCCAAAGCGCCTGAAGGCTACATACTCGGTTAGGTCACTTACACGGCGAGGCTTAAATTGGTACTACAAACCTGATTGATTAATGCAAGTTTAACACATGCTTTAGTAGCACTGTTGCCCGAAACTTACTCTATGCTCATGACCCAAAGGAAAATATTCCTGGAATTTTGGGATTAAAAGTAATATAAAACTGCTCTTATTTCGCTGTTTATAGGAATTTACTTATAAATATATTTATAATTGTAATCAAAAGACCATTATGAAAAAAAGTTATTATAAAATCGAAGATTTCACTCAACTTGCTACTCAAGCAAATTATTGTACCTATCTAGACTAAGTAGTGAAGGAAAACTCGAAACAGAACCTTGTTCCAACCCGTCTGGCCAGTTTCGAAACAGTAGGCCAAAGTATCCCAACATTGGGAGAAGCGAAAGGCCTATGTCCAGCAGTGGACTGCATTCGGCTAATCGATTGATTGACCTAAGCAACACATTTAAGAGATATGGCATGGGGATCACCGCACGTGAGAAAAAGTATAAAAAGGTATTAAAATTGTAGCCTTGCTCTTGGTTAATGACCTCTACAATGTTTTACCTGTTAGGTATTTAAGTAAGGGGAATTTTTAATTGTACCTCTATTTAAAATTTAAGCAAACAACAATTATCCACTAATAATGTACCAGCATATCAAATAAATGACTGTTTATCAAATTAAATAATTGTATAACTAAATGTGTAGCATAAGAAAATGTCTAAAATATATCAAAGTTAGCGACTTTATTTATTTAATTTTACTACGAAAAATCTTGCTAAAACCACAGATATAAGCATTGTAAAACAAAATTACTCGCCATATAACAAAAATACTGATTTGCACACTAAATTATCCAATATTACCACCGAATTACTAAAATCATGCATACATGCATTTGTTATTGTTTTCGTTCATTAGACTCAGTGCAATCCGACTCGGATAGGTTAGGTTAGAAGACTAAGGCGGAAGCAAAGCGAAGTGGAGCTCCCGTCTTAGTCTTCGTGGTTTTTTTTTAAATCACCCAGAAGTAGGAGCCCGCAAAGCGGGTTCCGTCGAGCTTGGATAAGATTGGACCGCAGGTTACCAATAAGCAAAGTCAGACCGAAAAGTAGTGGTCTTAAAGCAAGACCTGCCCTAATCTTACAGTAAAAATTTTTTGAGAACTATAATTTAATAAACATGACTGATTAACTGGTGTTTTATTTAGAATAGGGTAAAAGCCGGATAGTTGCGCCACTTTTCAACAAAGCTATATAATTAAGAAATATGTGCTTAATAAGAATATTGCAAGGTGTATATCAAATTATAGGTCTTTGAGCTACTATAGAAGCCTATTGTTAAGAACATAGTTATTATAGGTTTTGAGTAAAACCTGTTTTATTTGACCTCTCAAAGAGAGGATAGTTGCCCACTCTAGCGGATAGTTGCCTAACGTAAATAATACTTGAGAGGATACTTGCCTCATGCGGGGATAGACGCCTCACAATGATTTTTGATGAAAAACAAATTCATATCGATTTACTCAACAAGTCTTTATTATTTATTGCAATCTTTTATTAAGTTCTAATCAACGATATACAAAATATAACAAAAATAGCCAAAAATTATACCCCGTGTCCCGTACATTCGCGATATTTAGTTGATTCCTTTCTTTATCCAACTCTTGGAATGCAAGAACTAAACTTTCCTCTGTCCAGCTTATGTGACGCGGCACCACGCCGACTTTACGCTGATACTTACGAGGCATTTTGCTCACCTAAAAAGTTAATTAATTATTAATTTTATTTTATTAACGGGTAGAATGAACTCTGGGGTTACGTACGTCCATAGGCCACGGCAACCTCTTTCCATTAAGTGCATATCTGCCACTTTAAGTGGTATAAAAATAAAAATAATAAATAATCTGAAAAAAGTACTGACACAGGTGGGCCTAGAACACACGACCTAAATACTTATTGTATTCTAGCTAAGTAACTTAGCCACAATGAATTAAAAAAACACAAATAGAAAATATTTGCCTTTGTTCGTGAAAGAATTAATAGTTGCGAATAGTTGCCCCCAGAGCAACTATCCGCACAAGTTTCTAGGGCAACTATCCTTTTTGATACGGATACTTGCCCTTTTCATGTGCGAAATAAATAATAATTATGTTACAAAAATATGTAATAAGCTTTGCAATGTAAAGCCTAATGCACGCAAAGAAATAAAAAATGGATTGAAACCACAATTAGTAACAAAAATATTACACAAATATAACTTACCAATATAAGTTCGACACCTGTCGAAGATTCACCGCGGAAGATTTTCGCTTGCACGAGTGAAACGCTTGCATCTATGGTGACGGTTAACGCGGCCCTGAGGTCTATGGGAGGTGAACTTACAACTATAGTATAACGCTAATGCCACTTACATCCGTAACATAGTGTATTCGAAACCGTGGCAAGTATCCCCCTGGCGCAACTATCCGGCTTTTACCCTAACTCATGATTTTTAAAATTTAATAGGTGACGTATTCCAAAAAAAACAGATTAAATGTTTCGTTGCACTGAATGGATAATTAGATTTACTATAAGTTATCAGATAGTAAACTAGTAAAATAGTTTAGCTTTAAACATCAAACAGTGTAGTATACTTGATTTATTTGATGGGCAAATTTAGTGTGCAATTCAGTATTTATGTTAGCAATTTCGAATACTTTGATAGAAAAATGTGCATTTACAGTTGTAAGATTAAATACTACCCTTTAAGTAAGGTCAGATATTGTAGTAGGCGTTACATGGTGGAAATCCATTACAAGAAAATATATGAGGAGGTGGGGGGTCAGCACTCATCCACGATTTAACAATCCCAACGGTAGCAATAGCAAAATATTCAGTTTTAAAATTACGCGTTGTATGATATTATGGTTAACGAAACCCGGGTATTAACGCGATCATATGGTAAATACAATAATTTACCTTTTGATTGACGTAGTCACCACGGCTGGTGCAGCCTGGCCGAAACGTTAAGCAAATTAAAAGGTAAATTATTGTATTTACTAATTGTGATCGCATTAATATCCGGGTTTCGTTAACCAAATAGCAAAATGTTACTAATTTTCATAAAAAGGAATACCAAATTGCACTCCTCAAAGCAAGTAAAACATTTCTAACAATATGTTCGTACGTATGTGCAATATTCTGCAAGCGCGTAAAACACACCTCGACACGAGTTTCGCCTCTGCAAGAGCCATCTTCAGAAGCGCTATGACTCGTGTCACATAAGTCAACCTCTCTCCTTGGGTAAGAAGTATTTTTACTTACTTTGTGGGTTTGGCATTCCTTTCTATGACAATTAGTAATATTTTGCTATTGCTATTGGGATTATTAAACCGTAAGTGAGTGGTGAGTTTCCCTCCCTCTCCAACACATTATAAGTAAGGTCACTTAATCACATTGTTGTTACAAGCACCAAGCTCTCTGAAACTTAGATCATTACTACTTTCAGTGACTTATTACTAGGAATATGTACATAATAAAACTGTAACAAAAGTTTGACAGTTGATATAACAAAGTGAACTGAAATTCTAAGATGGCTACTGAAAGAGAATTTGTATTTAATTCAATACCCGGAATTCGGCATAACGCTTGATTACTTGTTAAAGGTGAAGTTCGTGAAACTTTGGCTCTAGAGTTAGTTAATTAAGCTTATTTCTTATTGAACATTTATTGCATCAGTGTAGTCTGCAGAAAACTGTTAGCGTGTAAAATTGATGTAATCTTATCTTATGTTATTGGGGTGCGTGCTCTGGAGCTCTCGCGGACACTTCGACCCTATTGGATCCGTTGTGTCGACCCCACCCTGGCCCCTAAGTTATACAAGGAATAGTCTTCTCTATCAAAGTGATTCCTCTTAATTGTAGGTGCCTATAATCCTCTGGTAGCCCTTCCCGAGTGGAACCATTCGATGTCTTCCTAAGGCGTGGTACTCGCACAGTATATGTTTCATCGTTTCAACGTCTTCTTTTCATTGTCTGCATATATTATAATGATTGTGATAATACTGTTTATTTGTATATTCATTCTGTTTATCCGTATGAAAGTTTAACAATTAATTTACAAGATGCCATCCAACCGCACACATTGTCCATAAAAAATAATAATTGTTTTTCTACGAACTTGTACCTACATTGGTCTCGGTTGCATCAAAAGTTTTATAAACATATGAGGCCGGGCTCCAAAGGTTACATTATAATAAATACTATACCTCGACCACCTCTATCGCGTGGTGGTAGTGAACGCGAGAAGCGCAGGTTCGATCTCCACTTAGTGCAAATATTTGTATGCATAAATATGGCTATGTGCATTAATCTGGTCATGATTGTGTCGGAGAGCACGTTAAGTCATCGGTCCCGGTTATAACACGACCCTCTATGACAGTTGTTACCGGTAGTTGGAGCCTTAAAAAGTACAACAACTGGTCTTCACAATACAAAATCTCTCCAGTGACCGCTGGCTACTATTCACTGCCGGAAACACAACACAAGGTTATAATTAACCCTGGCGTTTTGTTCTTTCGCGCAACATGTGTGATTTAAAAAAAAAATCAGTATTGGAAAGCTACATTCATCCTGAATAACATAGGCGGGCGGTGCAGTGGGCGCGTGGTGATCTATAGTTTTAAAAATTATTACTTACTAGCTGTCATCCGCGGCTTCGCCTGCGTGAATGTCATATTTTGGACAATACACACAATATCTTTACAAATTGTAGCCTATGTGTTATTCTGATCTTTAAGCAATATTATTTTAGTATCAATAAATTCCATTCAGCACTTTATACGTGAAAGAGTAAGAAACATCCATTCATTACACACATTCATTACAAACTTTCCAATTTATAATATTAGTAGGATCTATTTTTTCTGGAAGTCATTAAATTTTCTATATAAAGTCTTAATTCATTTTTCTGAAGGGATTTCATTATGTTTCACTAACTAAGTATATCTATGACAGCCTTTTGCGCGCTATTACGTCACGGTCTATATTTCCAGGCTAAACGAAAAATTCAACAAAAAAACCTCAATAAACGTCCGTATCTTTGAGTATAACAACTCGTTCAAAAGCGGTCGTATTTAGGACATAAAGCGAAATAAGCTCTCGGAAAGTCTTATGTGCAGTGAGAGGAATAAATAGGCTATGAACGCTATGTAAAAGGTTCACGGATGTAGGTACCTAAAGGATAAAATGTGTAGTGATCGCTCAAAGTTATGCTTCGCTGTATTCTTCCTGTTTAATGCGGGAAAAGAATAAAGGTGGTTCTTATTTTATTATTTAGAAAACTTACAGTTGGATACACTAAATGATATTAAAAAATATATTATCCTTTTCTTACAAGCTAGTTACAAAACAGTGTGAGAGGTACTCCTTTTAAGTAAAATACCTGTGTTAGGAGGAGGCCTTTTTTATCGTGCAAATTATCCCCACGGATACTTCCCCCGCCGGACCCGGTCGGGGAGGTTATGTCGGACTCGAACCGAACAAAACGCATGCCTTCTTTGGGTTTTTAGTTGCCGGAGGTGAGGTAGTAGACAACATATCCCTCGCACCTCGGCAGACCCGGGGCCCTCTTTCTTGAGATGACCCCCTTCGGGTGTAGGGACCACGGTGTCCCCGTCTAGCCCCCGGGTATGGGGAGGCGCATTTTTGCGCCAATGTTGCGACATGTTTCTGTTAGGGTGACAGGCGGCTTCACCCGTCAACCTCAGACCCGCGCTCATGGAGGACGGAGATCATAGGAGGAGGCCTCATACATGTCTTAGTATGTATGTATATGAACAAGGCCAATTACAAGTTTTCACATACACAAAATTAATTATAAAGCTAGCTTAAGCCGGTAAACAATGGCAGTAAGCAGTAACAGCAACCAAAAAAGAGTATCAACCTACTGAAAAAGTTGTAGCATTAAGTTTATAGAGTATAGCTTTTGACTAGAGCCATCCATCTAAGGCTGAGTCTAGGCTGTCTGATGTTAAACAGCCCTATCCTTTAATCGCCTTCTACGTCACCTCATGGGAAGAAATGGGGTGGCCCAAGTTCTAGGCTGGCTTCACTGCTACGTTGGAGACCCGTATGGACTGTCCGTAGGTACGCCCGTAGTGCTCTGGAACGAACAATTGAACTGCATTCATACATTTTAATAATTACCTCGTTGAACTGGGAATCGAACGCGGTATACGAGAAAAAAAATCTGTCTGTAGTTTTATGATACCGATGGGAAGGTATCATCGTAAGGGTTATTTTTTGCTTAATAAATTAATATCAGAAATTAAGGGAAGACCGCGAATTTTGACATTTGATGTGTAATTTTGTTCAGTAGCCTTAGCACGAAATACTATCGAATTCGTAATGTAAAAGTATCGACAGAACGGAGCATTGCCATTTATTTTTGCTGTAAAATACGTAGTATAGAATAAATTATTAATAATTTAACTGAACTGAAACTGTGACATTTTATTATTTTTAGAAGTATTGAATAGATTATGTCTTTGATAGTGCTGTATCTGGATGACTTCGAAAGTGACTTGCGTATTGTCATACAACGTCACGTTTTTTTTAACAAGTAGGTATGTGTATTAAACAATTTATCATCTTCAAACAAAAGATAAAAGTTTTTATTTTAATATGACGTAATCACGTTTAGGTTACAATAAGTTTCTGTTAGTTCATTTAGCGCATACAGGGCGTTCTTTATTTAAAAAGTAGACTTCAAGTTTTTAGTAGACTTCAAAATTGTCTTTTTATGATTAAAATTTACGTATTGCAAAATAACCTGACCTAATAGTTTTTTTTATTATAAATTACTAAATTATGATTATGAATACGTAATTATTACTATTCATGGTCATATTTTGATACAAAATCATCATTATCAATAAAAATATAGTTAATAATGTGAATTAGCTGCAATAGTTCTTGGCAGTGCCATTAGTTCCGCTGTACGACCTACTTGTATGAAGATGAATGAATATCATTATAAATGCATTAAGCGATGGTTTCTTTGTGTACAGACTGACGTTTGAATCGAGATTGACTCTATATATTATACTGTTACAAGTACTGTACTATATATTATACTAAATGTTACTCTCAGCCTCGTCCGCTTGGATGTCTTCTTCGCAAACACTTAGACTTTACATCATTATTAAAATAGTCATAATTACACATAATTGATAACACACTTGTACTTCTCCATTGTATTTATTAATGTACCTAACCGGTTTTGCCTTGCGGCATTCTCAAATTATGTGTATGTCAGTGGGAAAGGTATAGATGGTGCCATAAAGATCTTTACATCACCTGGAAGACAGTTCTCTTCCTTAGCCAGACGGCTGTCACTTCCATAAATACCAAAACAAAGGGAGGAGTAGGAGAGAGAACCCAGGCTCTTAAATCCCATGAAAAAGAGACAGATTATCCTAAATTCTCATCTACGTTTGCAATTTGTGGTGACGAGTGGGCATATATTACGTTCGTATGGCAACCGGAAACGACGACCTAACGTGCTCTCCGAGACACAACTAGACCAGTGCAAATAGCCATATTCATACATACAAATAATTACACTGAGCGGGGATCGAACCCGTGCCTCCTGCGTAGCAGTTCCATTCACTGCCGCCACGCCACAGAGGCTTATTTTAAATAGGTAAGTGGCCGTAGAACTAGTTCTAAATGTTCTAATACCAGTTTTCTATGCATCTCCAATGAGTTAAAAACCACAGAGTCATAGATGACGTTTGTACATCTATAGGAGCAAAACATGTTGGTAAGTAAGTAATATTGCCAACATTGGACAAGATTACAACACTTGTTTATACAAATAAAATAATCTCGAATTTTGAATGCCTACCTCCTGACTGTCAGGTAATTGAGACCCTAAACGGCTTGCAGTTTTAGTCGGTTTGAGTTCAAAATAAGCTAAGTCTATATTCAATTAATTAAGTTATTAAAATCTACTGCTGGACATAGGCCTCTCTTTATGTTGGGAGAGTTTGACCTATTATTTCCGCGCTGGCCAGTCGGGTACAGTACACCCCCTTCCACTTGAATCCACAATCTCGATCCACATACATTGTTTTTTCGTGTTTTCCTTCTAGCCTCTTACGACATTCTGCCGATGAGACGGGGTGGTGATATTCATTCTCCGGCACCACACAGATAAGTCTAGATTGTGTGTAATCTTCTTAAAATATTTTACCTATTTCTTTTTTATATAGACTTGGAAGGCCATAGAACAATACATCCTTTACGTGTTCATAATAATACCTGCCACAACTACCATCAAAATGAAGGTTATTACATATTATCTGCGTAGAATGTAGCTTTAAGACACCTTGGGGCACATATTTGGGACCTAGCAAGAGAGAAACGAAGCCTTGACGCAATCGGACCGTTTTTATATAAACGACTAGCTGTTGCCTGCGGCTATTGCTTAGTGCAATATAGCCTATGTTACTCAAGGAATGTAGCTTTGCAATGGTGAAAGATCAGCACAGTAGTTTTGAGTTTAATCATTACTAGCTGACCTGTGCCCACTTCGTTGGGCATCAGCATTCGTAAGATACGCTTTCATTCGACCGTTTTTTCTCCGATTCACTTTGCAAAACGGACTACCACGTGAAAGCCTTTTTATTTTTGGGTTTTTTATATAATCTATGACACTCAACAATAATGTGACTTTCTATTGGTGAAAGAATTTTTAAAATCGGTTCAGTAGATCTCAAGATTACCCCTTACAATTTAACAAATATACAAACACACAAACTTTACTTCTTTATAATATTAGTATGAAGTATGATAAACATTCACAAACACAAAAATACATTTTTTTTCTCTTTATAATATTATAGTGTAGATAATTGGTGGATTGGAGTTCGTCCATCGCTACAGCACCCCCTGCTATCCTCAAAAGACACGAAAAAACTGTCGAACTGCGCGTATAGAGCAAATATTGTCCAAAATATATGCCCCGAGGTACATTCCACATCATATTATATGATAAAAACTAGTCGTTACCATTGGCAAGCGAGGGCCAGAGTAATATGACGTAAGCCCAATTACTGTACATTATTGAGCTTGGAACAGCGTATTTAGTTTTAAAATGTAATGGCAGGAAAAACAGCTATAAACACTCGTAGATATTAAAAACTTCTATAACAACCCACATCTGAATAATAGTTGTTTGTGAACAAATAATAACGTTAATATGTTGCATCCTTTTTTGATATTTTCAATGTGCCGACACGACTACTACACAATTTTATAATACAGATGGTAATGGTAACTTATAAATACATTCATTGTATAAAACAGTATAAGTGCTACTCTGTTAATATAAGTGCTATTCTATTAACATAAGTGCTACTCTGTTAAGTGCTTTGTGCGGAAACAAGGAATTTTCTTAATGTGATCACGTTACAAATTATTTAACGTTGTAATTTTAGTAGCATACTAATTTAAATATAAAATTATATACCTATCACAGATCTATTAATGTAAGGAGTAGGTTTTACTAACGAGAGTTATCGGATACTTAGTCATTACACTATTGACGGGTTTCCATTTTTTTATCGTGGATTTTTTTTAACGCATAATTAAATATCCCCATTTTTTTTAAACATAGGTATAAATAAACAATCTCATAAATAAACTCATGATGTCTCGAGCTTTACAAACTTAACTTCGATACGGATTAAAAATCGGCAATGAATTAAGACAATAAACAATATTATCACATTGATATATCTACACTGATAGCTCAAGAAAATTCAAATTAAATTTAATTAAATAAATTCTCACTTTAAGGCTCAAGTCAGCAATACCTTGAAGCGGTAAATAAATCTAATTTCTACGTCAATGCAATCAAAAACTGCATACGATTATGTATGCGTGCGTTTTGGTCGGTTCGAGTCCGACATAACCACTCTCACCGGCTCCGGTGAAGATGGAATCCTTTTTTTTTTTTTTTTTATCTATGGCACGTCAATTTGACTTCACCTCGCCTGATGTTAAGCTGGAGGCAAAGTCCCATGAAAGAGGGTCACCATTGCAAACACGTTCAGTGCTACAATGGTGGCGCTCAGCTTGACGGCCTCATCAGATGCTTTTTCACGCCCCGCTTAAAGGACCCGGGACTGTAGGAAGAAGGAAACACGTGCGCCGGCAAGGAATTCCAGGACTTAATGGTACGGCAGAGAAAAGATTCACCGAACCGCTTGGTTCTTGATGGAATATTCTGTACCGTATGCGAGTGACACCTAAGCCCTGCACGCGTTGTCCTGTGTAGGAAAGGGGAGGGTGGGATTAGTTGGAAGAGCTCATCAGAACATTCACCATGGTAGAGACGGTAAAATACTGCCAAGGACGCAACATCTCTACGCATCTGCAAAGGCTCGAGGGACTTTGTGACCTCAGGACTCCCAATAATGCGGACCGCACGTCGCTGCAACCTGTCGAGAGCATCTAATAAGTACTTTGCCGAGCCATCCCAGAGATGCGAGCAGTATTCCACGCAGGAGCGAATTTGTGTCTTATAAAGAAGACACCGCTGCTCCGGCGTGAAAAAACGTCTCACTCTGTTCAGGACTCCGAGTTTACGCGAAGCTGTTTTGATGATGCTCTCGATGTAGTTCTTGTTGTTCAGTTTGCAGCGCACGTCCATACCGAGTATATTAAGGTTATCCTGTAATGGCAGTGGTGTGCTCTGAAGAGTGGGAGGAGGAAGGAAAGGATATGTCTTTGCTGAAAACGCGCATGCCTGCGTCTTCTTGGCATTGAACTCGACCAGGTTCTCAGATCCCCATTGGGAAACGTGATTGAGGATCCGGTCAAGCCCGGTGACAAGAAGTCGCCTCTTTTCCGCTATATCGGACTGCTTGGCCGCAGAATGTCCGTGGTAGCTCCCGTGTACAGTGCTATCGTCTGCATAGCAGTGGATGCTGCCGGTGGACAGCATGTCATTGATATGCAGAAGAAAGAGAGTGGGTGATAAGACGGACCCCAGCGGCACACCAGCATTTACCTGCAGGAACTCCGATGCTCGTCCATCACAGAGAACGCGAATACGGCGCCCCTGCAGGAAGCTAGCAACCCAATTGCACAGTCTAAGAGGCAGACCGAAGGCTGGTAGTTTGGAAAGAAGCGATTTGTGCCAAACTCTATATCCGAGTAAATTTAGCACACGGAACTAAAAAATAAGTTTATGTAGGCATGGAGAACCTTCGAATTTCACGTAGTCGTCCTTTACCTATATGTTTAAATATAACATAACATAAAACTCACGCCTATAAGGGTAGGCATAAGTGCTAGTACCCACATTTCGCCAGTTTATGTTTAGGACCTAATGTAATAGGCGGCGAGCCTAATGCTATTAACTTATAAACCTGCGATAAATCGAATCGAAAAGCATCGAAAAGTCATTGGTGTGTGCGATGGTAGAACCTGGGATCAAACCCGTGACCTCGTCTCAGCAGTCCATTACACATTCCACTAGGCTACCACAGTATACTATACTATACTTTAAACCTTTTAAGATAATGCTTAAATAGCTGGTATAGTTTGGACTGCTAAAAACAATAAGTTTGTACATAAACCACTTGGCCGGCTTTTTTTTTTAATATGACTACTTGGCCTCAATATGGATTATAAAGTAAATTGTCTCTATCCTCAAAAACCGATTTTAAATTATTTAACAACAGATAAAAATAACAACATATAATAACAATAAATAAATAAATAAAAAAAAACATTAAGCTGAAAAATTACCCTCTATTTTGCTTCGCAGTAGTCGGGTGACTAGTTGAAAACCTAACAAAAACTAAACAAAAACATCCTGTATATGAAGCATGTTTGCTATCCCTGATATTAGCGTGTCTAACGATATTGCACAGCGACTTATCGTATTGCCAGTAAGCAGTGATCGGTTTTCGAATAGTGACGTGTCATAATAACAGTGTTCTTAAACGCAAATATTAAAAATTTTTGCATATACGAAATATAATCTTTTAAGTTTATATAAAACGTAAGTAATAAAATGCTATTTATGCAGTTGGTTATGAAAGTGACTTACGTAAGAAATTTTATAAAAAATAGGATGCTAAAAATAATAACATCCTCTAGCTTCAAAATATTTACATAATAAAATTGCAGTATTTATAAATATATCTAATAGTTTTTATTTAAACTAAAGGTTATTAATTAAAATATCAAAAAAAATAAGTTAAATTTTAATATTCGGTCACTCCGACACAGACACGGGTCAGTTTAGCTTTTAGATTTATTTATTATTTTCAAAATCGTAACAAGATGCATACTCAATATAAATGCCATGTATTTTAGAAGTGATATACCTGATATATCATATTATATTACCTAAGTACGAGTAGTATAAAGAAAAAAACCTTTACTACTTTATTAAAAAAAAGTAGAACGCTTTAATAGAGCTAAACCTTCTACTTCTTTTTTCAAAAAGTCTAAATTCTGTTTTATTTTTTTGGTTTCTTGATCGCTCAATCCATAAATATAGTCTGCTATGTGCCATTATATTAATAGTTGTCCAATCTGCACTCCTTATGCAGAATGCAATATCTATTCCAAACATGTTCTATATAACACATTACCATAATGAATATTTGAATAGATTTTGCTTTTATATTATTTTTAGTGTTCTATATTAAAAGGATTTCTTTATATATTTATACTTGCATGTCATAATAAAAATAAACGAACATCAACAAATACTTTTATGATATTTTAAAATTAAAAAATATAAAAAAACCGCGGTAGCCTAGTGGTATGGGTAATGGACTGCTGAGACGAGGTCTCGTGTTCGATCCCAGGTTTACCATGGCACACACCAATGACTACGATGCTTTTCGAAGTTATGTGTGTATTTATCGCAGGTTTATAAGTGACCGGTTAATGGCAATAGGCTCGCCACCTATTACATTGGGACCTAAATATAAAGTGGCGAAATGTGGGTGCTAGCACCTCTGCCTACCCCTAAGGGGATATAGGGGATACTATAAAAAAAAAATTAAAATAGAATTCAAATATTTTATTTCTTAAAATATTCTATCTTCAATATTTTATAGTAATGCTATTCACTCAAGAACATGCTTAATCTAAAGTGCATTCTTCATAAGGAGGACAGTTGATTATTCAACATCCTGTACAACCATATAAATAGAAAGAAAAATTTACATACCGTATAATGCCAAACTAATTACCTTATTTGAAAGTTCATTAGGTACTAACATGGGCTATATTAAAGTAATCAATTACAGGTATTCGTCTCAATTAGTACATACCTATATATAAATATATAAATCTAGGAATTCGTAATTTCTATAGAAGCGGTTGATTGATAGAATAATAATATAAATAATAACATCGTGCTTGAATTACTATCCACTATCTTTACCTTGATATTTAAGTATTTTTTTCACTGAATCATGAGATCACCGCGAGTTAAACTTGCGCAACTTGGTCACGATTATGTAAGTACGATTACAAGCATTGTGTAAGTATTAGATGTACAGTATTGTATAGGTGTGCTAACGTCCAACAGTTAGCTATGTCCACACTTATAAGTCAAAAATGTACCTAAACCTGTAATAATACTCGTATTGCTGAGAGAAAAACATTTTTAACACGCTTTTATTAGTTTCACTTGTATGTTTGATTGTTTGCTTGTAATCAACTCTTTTGGCCTCGATTTTACCCTACTTTGAACAATCAGATTTAATTCAAACTTTGCACACCGGTCAAAGGCCGATGGCAATGCAATAATTTGATTGAAATATCGGATTATTCTGATTAGATTCGCCAGGATTCATGAATTTCTTACCGGATCCTTTGCATGAGAGTAAGGGAGATAGAGCTAGTGCGCGAACACGCATACGTGCAGCTCCAGACTTACCTAGTCTTTGAAACTTTGTGACCAGCCAGACCGAGCCAGACCAGTCACACAAAGCGACTTTTTGTTTTTTTTAAACAATCATCGACATACATGACATAAACTCACGCCTATATAGGTTGGGCACACACTCAAAGAATTATGATATTATAGTCCAGGTGTTTAGGTACTTAAATAAACGCAAACAATATTAGTGTGTCTTTTTAATATGTTTTGTTTAAAAACTCAGTATAAAAATACTTTTCTGCTTGGTAACACATTTTGAAGACTACAAACCTGTATCGAACCACTAGTTAGTCAGTTAGTTAGTCTAGTTTATTTGTTTAACACGGGTTTTTATAACAAGATTGTTACCTTTATTTAAGTACCTAGACAAATGGAGCATAGTCCTATACATAATGTGATAAATCTCACTCCTAACACTATCAATCTTACTTAGGTGGAGAGATTACCGGTTGTCGTAGTCAAATGTTATTTAAATAAAGTAGGGGTTGTAAGGAAAACCCTTCAACTTAACTACATAGAAGGTATATCAAAACTTAACGCACTCATACCATTCTACGTCAGTTTTCCCATATTGACTTATGTTCTATTAACGTGGACAAAAACCCCTTTTATTATATATGTGCGTGTATTTATGTAGGTCTAGCTTTTAAATTTCATAATTTTTGGTACCTGGTCTACCTAATCAGTCATTTTTATCATTATCTCGCCTTCGCCAACACTAAGAGTGCGTTTTAGCAGGTTCGAGTCCGACATAATCATCCTCGATGAATTCGGTATCCGTAGAGATTGTCTGGAAAAGAGTTTTTGACACCTACACGACCATTTTGTTATAGGTACAGATTGTTAGAAAAATCCTCCCGAAACCGAAGAGATATGGTAGTGTGCCAGGTACCTTACATAAAGTATAGTATATAATATAACGAGCATAAAACAAATACGATTTGACAATATTTTCTACTTTTTATACCATAAGTCATCGTGTTAGTAAAGCTTCATAAAAGAATAATTTCATATAAAAACACACAGCGTCCTAATGCGAGTTGTCATGTGAGTTGAGATGAAATATATTTATAAGTATATTAGATTCTGTTGGAAACGTAATAACTGTCTGGCAGATATGTTTATTTACGGTACAATGTAAATGTGTGCTTAGCTCTTCACAAGTCTTCTCTAAACAGTACTCACAAAAAGAACATGGTATTCACCAGTGCTCATCTTGTAAGTGAAATTATATAGAATAGAATATGCAATATTTATTTATTTGTATGGAATGTAGGTATTACATCAGGTATGACATTTTAACAATAAGGTTCCTGATACATTCTACCATTTACAAATGCATACAAATATTAAAAACACTCAAAAAAAGTCAAAATATTAAGTGTACTTAATCTACCATAATAAAAAAGTAGTGTTGTATTGAATAACTAAATCCAGAATTTTATGAGGTAGGTAATACGCGACGGTATCTCCTGTTCCAATTAAGCAATTCCACTAGTGAAATACCTCCGCTTTACAGAATACCGCGGCTATTAAAAACTTTGTGCTCTATATCTCGTGGTGAGTAGGTTGACCAGAGTTAGTTGGAGAGTTTTCGTACTGGCATTAGAAAGTCTGTATAGGATCGGCAGCACGAGTGTGACGCCCCTTTGTTATCGTGCGAAAAATCCCCACGGAAACTTCCCCGCCATAGCCAGTTGGGGAGGTTATCTCGGACAGTGTGACGCTCCAAGTGTTACAAGCGTCCAAAAACTTGCCTTGCCACATAGCAGATGTACTACTTAGCCACAAACCGCTTTATGATAATTCTCATCATCATTCTCTGAGCCTAATCCCAAATCAGTTGGGATCGGCTTTCTAGCCTAACTACGATGCGACTGAACCTCAATATTTCCCATGAAGCGACTGCCATTATCCAATGGCAGTCGCTTCATGGGCTATCGATTATCATATCAGATATTAGATATCAGATAAATGATATCGATTATAAATGAGTCGCTTCGATATCACCAATGGAATAAATTGGCGATATCAAAGTTCTGCACTTAGGCTAGCTGCACTTTTGAGAGCTCCAACTACCCGTAATACACATGCCTTGCCTTGTAAAAAAAGTTTTGCCTCTTTTTTCTTTAAATTGTTTTTATACTTTTTTTATTTCGAAGCCAACGTAGACCCAGTTGATGAAGACGCACACAATATTTTTTATTTTATTTATTTCACTACATATTAATTTTTTCTGTTTATCAGGTACAGTTCAATAAAACATGGTGAAAATAAAGTTAAAAATCAACGGGAAAGACTATGAAGGTAAGGCCCTTTTTTGCGCCATCTCAGGTCTTCAGATATCAGATGTAAGACTCACCCTGGGCAATCTAGGGTTTTCAGTTGACCCAATCCCCACAATGGGAGCGAGGAGGCGGCCGCACTTGTAAACCTCGAGACCACGATCATTACCTTGTGCCTTCTACTACACGGCACCTAAAGGGCAGCGAGCAGTTCTCTGCAAGGTCGCTTCTACCTCCTCTAGAATCGCGAAGCTCGTAAACCCAGGCAAGCCTCTTCCAAAATTAACATTACAATTTCAATAAATAATTTAACCTTTTCAGTGGGCAGCAAGTTTGGTCCAGATGTGTCTCTAAACGAATACATCCGCAATGTAGCAGGGTTACGTGGTACTAAAGCGATGTGTCATGAAGGCGGTTGTGGTGCCTGTATAGTGTCTGCACGCGCTCCTGTACCACCTAGCAACACTGTTCAAACTTTTGCTGTGAATTCTGTAAGTCACTCTTGCTCGTATATTGACAGCTTCTGTGGCGTGGTGGTAGTGAACGCGACTGCTACGCACGGAGCGCGAGTTCGATCCCCGCACAGTGCAAAAAGTTGTATGCGTGAATATGGCTGTTTTCACTGGTCTGGTCGTGCCTCGGAGAGCATGTAAAGCCGCCGGTCCCGGTTGCCATACAAACATCTGTAGCAGTCGCTACGGATAGTTCTTGGTCTTAGAACTTTTAAGGATACAAAACATGAGAACGAACACAAATATAACATGTAATTTAAACTACAAGTAGTAATTTTAGAAGAGGGATGTCGAAATTTTGTGTACCTTCTTGAAATCTTAGGAAAAGGACTTCTTTTTCTTTCTTCAAATCGATAACAACTTTTACTGCTGTATGTACTGCTATTAAGTGTGTGCCAGAAAAGGATTTAACGTCACCTTATGGTTTAATCCTAGTAATAATAAGTACCAACTCCTAAAAAAAAAAATTGGCCCCTGAAGATGTTGGTAAAGACCCTGTATCATTCTTCACTTTAAAATACAATAAGAAGTAATAACATCCATTAGATACGTTTTAATTGCAAATATCAGTGATCATTATCTAATAGGTACTTACTAGTGTTTTTATCAGAACGTATAGATAATAATTTATTGAAGCTAAACCAACCAGTTTAACGAGTCTTCAAGAATAAAAACCATGGTCAAAGGTTTCTTGTGCATAGAAAAAATTATTTGCACTTTATGTATTCATAATTTCAAGTCAGTACAGTCGTTGTCAGAAGTTACTGAACAAGTT
Organism: Pelosia muscerda; assembly: GCA_963691645.1. Lineage (NCBI taxonomy): Eukaryota > Metazoa > Arthropoda > Insecta > Lepidoptera > Erebidae > Pelosia > Pelosia muscerda. The sequence continues at coordinate 13,817,806 of OY829109.1, read as the reverse complement.
CGAATAAATTCTTTATTCGTAGCTGAAGACCGACGAATTGTCAAACAATATAAAGACAAGTCAGGCCGTCAAGCTGAGCGCCACCATTGTAGCTCTGAACGGGTTTGCAATGGTGACCCTCTTTCATTAGACTTTGCCTTCAGCTTAGCATCAGGCGAGGTGAAGTCAAATTGACGTGACATAGATAAAAAAAAAAAAAAAAAAGACAACATAGAAATTTTTCCAATTTTGTTTGATATTTGTAAATACAGATCAAAAGTATGAATGCGGAAGGCTTTAGCAGCAGAGGTCGGCCTAAATAAGATGGATGGATTGTGTGAAAAAGGATATGGCAAAGAAGGGCGTGACTGAGGAAATGACATCTGATAGGAATGTGTGGAGAAGAATGACATATTGTGTCGTCACCAAATAATTGGTACTAGGGCAGGGAGATGATGTTTTTGTAAGGTTTTGGAACTAAAGTGGTCTATAACTTGAAATGTGTTATTACTAATGGCGACTGTACACTTCAAAAGTAATAAATCTTAACACAAGTCACGCAGATACTTTTGTTTTTATTCTTGCCAATCAATTTTTACGATACAGCATGACTGGCAATATCCTTCAGATATTTTTGAATTATTTTAGTTCCGGTTCATATCAAAAACGTTAATAGATTCTCTATTTTGAGGCTCAGCTTGCATATGAATGCAAGCTGGTATACCTACTACTACACACCCGGACACAACACAAGGTTATTATTATCAGCGGTATTCTGTTTTTAATATAGCCTATGTGACTCAGGGAGAATGTTGCTTTCCAATGGAAAAAGAATTTTCGAAATCGGCACAGTAGTTTTGAGTTTATTAATTATAAATATACACATACACAACCTACATACAATATACACATACAAGACCGCGGTAGCCTAGTGGTATGGGTAATGGACTGCTGAGACGAGGTCTCGGGTTCGATCCCAGGTTTACCATGGCACACACCAATGACTACGATGCTTTTCGAAGTTATGTGTGTATTTATCGCAGGTTTGTAAGTGCCCGGTTAATGGCAATAGGCTCGCCACCTATTACATTGGGACCTAAATGTAAACTGGCGAAATGTGGGTGCTAGTACCTCTGCCTACTCCTTCGGGGATATAGGCGTGATATTATAACAATAACAATAACAATAACATACACAAAAATACAATTTTTTTATTTATAATATTGATTTAGATGAATATGGCTATTTGTGGTAAATGGGAAACAGAAAATGGGGAAATAGGAAAAATTGGAAAATGTGAAATTGAGAAATGAAGATATAAGGAAAAAATGGAAAGCTGAAAAGGGAAGAAGTTGTTATAGGTAGGCAAGTAGAGAATCGAGTAGAGTCGTACAATACGATAATCGACATTAACGCGGGCGGAGCCGCGGGGAACAGCTAGTACATAATAATGATACGGTCGTTGGTCTATTCATAGGAGATATTTAAAAAAACTTGGAATATTTTTTTTCCAATTCTGGTCTGTCTGTTTGACTGCGATGAACGCAAAACCTACTGAACGGATTTTGATGCGGGGTTGTTTAGTCGCATTGTTTGTTGACACATTTAAAGTTGCGATAACGGTAGACCCGTGGATATAAGCTACTATTATTATGTTATTTATATTGTTGATTGATGGCACTTGGTGGAACTTATTTTCATAATATTATTGATAACACACTTATACTTCTCCACTTTAGTTATTATTGAGTATATAATAATCAATGTAAACCTGTGAGAATGCCGCAAGGCGAAACCGGTTAGGTACAATCATAAATACAGTGGAGAAGTACAAGTGTGTTATCAATAATGTACTATTATTATAACCTGGTACTAGTACGATACTAAAAAAGTATTTATCATCTTATTAATTGTAATATTTGCCTTCTTCAGTGCCTAGTGTCAGTTCTCTCCTGCCACGGCTGGGAAATAACTACCATTGAAGGCATCGGTAACAGAATCACCGGCTACCATGATATTCAGACCAGATTGGCCAACTTTAATGGCACGCAGTGTGGGTACTGCTCTCCTGGATGGGTCATGAACATGTACAGGTAAGTTCATTAAATAAATTTAAAGCTGAGTTCAGTATTTTTTTTTATCACTTATGTGCCAAACGAACATACAGCCCACCTGGTGGAAAACCATCAAGAACCAAGCGTTTCGGTGAGTCTTTCTCTGCCGCACCATTAATTCCTGCAATTCCTTGCCGGCGCACGTGTTTCCTTCTTCCTACAGTCCCGGGTCCTTTAAGCGGGGCGTGAAAAGGCATCTGATGAGGCCGTCAAGTTGAGCGCCACCATTGTAGCACTGAACGTGTTTGCAATGGTGACCCTCTTTCATGAGACTTTGCCTTCAGCTTAACATCAGGCGAGGTGAAGTCAAATTGACGTGCCATAAATAAAAAAAAAGCGGTTACCGTGGTCAGCAACTTGCAACACCAGGGGCGTCACACTCGTGCTGCGGGCCCTGTGGAGAATGATGAGGGGTAAAGGATGAAGGTTAAGAGTGTTTCTGGGATGTCAGTGCAGGAGACAGGTTTTCTCGGTCTTGTGTGTGAGCTTTGACTCTTCTCAAAGCCGGTAGTATAAAGCAAGGACGGGGGATACCGTCATGTCCAACCTCGTTCGTAGTTTTTTTTTCCCGTAATGCCTCTAGCTAAATAATAATATATAATATTTCGAAAGGTAATATTATTAGTCTAAAATGAAATTGCTCACCTTTACAAATATACGATACATACTACATACTGTATGTGCTAAGATTTATTTGACCTCCAATCCTAAAAAAAACGATACAACTTATTTCAACTCATTGCCGAGTTTGACCTTACTGTCGTTCACAAGCTTAAAGCGAAAAAACGAAAGGTCATGTTGTAATAAATGTAAAAAAAACATCTACTAATACATTTTTGGTTAAGAATGAACTGGCTGGACTTTAGGTTAATAGCATACTTTTTATTTATAATAAATACGCCGCTATTTTAATATCTCAGAAGTAACCAAAGTATACAGACTCTTAGGGAAATGCTCCTGAAGTCGAAGATACATGGTAGTATTCCGGGTACACTACATAGCTTTTATGCCGTTTAATTAACATAATCAGTACTAAAGCTATACAAAACAATAATTTTATAAAAAGACACCACTGCATAAAAAAAAAACAAATTGCGCCATAATGCGTGTTGATGTAGGTACGAGATATAATAGTGTACGTTTATTTATATTTATGTAGATATATATTTTTATTTACTTATTTAAGTACAGTATCATATTTACTGATTGTAGGTTTATTATTTAAGTATATGTTCTACTTAGAACGGGCTCTCACCATAATACTTTGAGCACCTACCTGGACAAATCTCTGCATCACCCTAAGGTTGACAAGTAGAAAATGCCCATGACATCAAGTCTGCCTTTGTACAATTATTAAGTTTTTGTACCAACAGATAGTTTAAATATAAAAATAAATGAAAAACGATGACCACAAAGATTTTGTTTTATTAATAAAATAAAATACGATAGTACGATATATTTAAATAATAAACCTACAAACAGTAAATATAATAATGTAAAAACCGCGGTAGCCTAGTGATATGAGTAATGGACGGCTGAGTCGCGGTCTCGGTTTCGATCCCAGGTTTTATCATGGCTCACACCAATGACTTTTCGATGCTATTTGAAGTTAAGTGTGTATTTATCGCAGGTTTATAAGTGCCTGGCTCGCCTCCAATTACATTGGGACCTAAAACATAAACTGGCGAAATGTTGGTGCTAGCACCTCTGCCTATCTCTTCGGGGATATAGGCGTGAGTTTATGTTAAGTTATGTTATAAAATAAAAAAGATTTGGTTCTGTAGTTCTTTTTACTCTATCCAGCATTAAACGAAATAGATGATCTTTAACCTTTTAAACAAAAACACATACACGTGGACGGTAATCACGACTTTTGTCCATATCTCACTAGTTCTACCACTATCAAAATTAACTACTCAGACACTTGTTTAATATTCTGACTCTGAGATAAAATCATTCTCATGGACAATGCTTGAATAATAATCGACGTTGTAATCTATTATTACTTTTAAAATTTAGAGCTTATCAGACAGTAGTAGGTATACTATTGGTAATAATGACTGCACTAACTTCCTTATTTCATTTTTCATTTATTTTAATTTAATAATTTAAAAGTCAAGATAACAGAAATAATATCAATATTAAATTTTGTGATGCCAAATGGGTTTTGGCTAAAATTTTCCAACCGGCCGCCTGCCTGACGTTAACCCTCTTTGGGAATATACTCGTAGACGGTTTCCCCTCCGCCTGTAGGGTGCCTTAGAAGTGCTGTTAATTTATGCACCAAGCAAAATCTCCCACAGTCGACTTTTACGACACCCAGGGATTGAGTTGGGACTGGTAGATTCTATGTTTTGTTTTCGCTAACAGACCAGTTTGGAAGCAGTAATATTAAATAACCTACCCCGTATTGATCCCGCGGCAAAGGTACCCATGATGCTAGCAGTGTTGTCTCGCAGAATTCCTCTGGTCATACTTTGGGTCGAGCCGGACCCGGAGTCATACCTTATGGTGGATACGGCGACCCATTTCGGATATGAAAACCTGCATAAAGTTGCCCCAAACTGCGTAAAGTTTAGTTTGACATATTTTAATAATATTTAACTTTAGCAAACTCAGAACACGGACTCTGAAGTGAGAGCCTCGGATGTGACTGGGATTAAAGCATTGATGATGGTGATGAATATTTTAAGTTTGGTATAATCATTAGAATTTGTTTGTATTATGACGCGTAACATAAATTATGGTACTTCATATGAACATATTAAGTAAACTGTGATAAAAAAGATAGATACATACATACATAAAATCACGCCTGTTTCCCGTAGGGGTAGGCAGAGATCACGGATCTCCATTTGCTACGATCCCGACATACTACTTTCGCTTCATTCACTCTCATTACCTTTTTCATGCATGCTCGTCGGTTTAGGGTACTCCTGACCTGCCCCTTTTCTAACATTTCCCCGATTAAAAAAGATTATTAAAAAGATAGATATATTTTGATAAATTCAAAAACATGTAGAGTAAGATTCTCTACGGTTTGATTTAAATGCTGTTATATTTTCCACTGAGTATAACACCCATAGCATATTTTTCTTTAAATTTCAGTCTTCAAGCAAAGAACAAAAAATTAACTTCGAAACAAGTTGAAAACTCTTTTGCTGGGAACATGTGCAGATGTACTGGATACAGACCCATAGCAGATGCCTTCAAATCATTCGCAACGGATGCCGATCAAAGAATATTGGAGAAACTAGTAGATTTAGAAGATTTAAATATGATGAAACCTTGCGGAATCGAATGTTCTAACAAATGTTCTCATAGAGATAAATGTTTTAAAGGAAAACAAAATATCGGTGACGGTGAATCTCCCAAAAGTGACGAAGATACCGATACATTCATTCATTTAAATGATGACAGCATGTTCATGGTTAACGCTGATGGTTGCAAATGGTATAGAGCTTATACCTTAGCTGATGCTTTTAAAGTTATGAGTCAAGGAAATTATAAGTTGATTGCTGGAAATACTGGACAAGGTAAATATTTCAAATTTTCAAATGAGAAGATAATGCTTTGATTTTTTTGACTAGTCAAAAACAAACGTTTATCTCTTCAAAATCTCATTCCTTTGAGCACAAGAAATATATTTTCCACATTTTCAAAAGAGTTTTTCTTTTATTTTTGAATTCTTATTCGTGAAGGTTCGCTTCAAACTATTTAAAAGTCAATCACCTGTTTCCAGTTTCTTTAATTTTTACAAACTTACATTTTTAATAACTGATGTAAGGTTATATTTCTTTCCTTTTTGCCTGATTACCGACACTAAGAAAGGAAGTGAAGCGAAGACTAATAAAGTTCAACTGTTTTGTTTTATTGAATATTATTGACTTCATTACATTTCATTTTTGTGTTACAGGAGTATACCACGTCACTGAATACCCTCCAAATGTGATAGATATATTTAACGTAACCGAATTGAAAGGTTACGTTTTAGATGTCAACCTAATACTAGGAGCCGGCATGCCTTTATCAGAAATGATGGAACTCTTTTTAATGATGGCTAAACAAAAAGAAGAGTTTACTTATTTAAAACAGTTACATAAACACATGGATTTAGTGGCGCATATTCCAGTTAGAAATGTAAGTAATTAGCATAGTGGCAAATGAATCATCATGTTCAAAAAAGAATTCATAAAATTCAACAAATCTATTGCCTTTTTCCATCTTTTTTAGTTTCTAGATAAAAGCTCGTGATTTGTTGATAATTATGATTGCGTTAGATTAAAAAAATGATACATTGATTAGATATAAATTTGGGATACAAGTAAAATTAGTAATATTATAAATTATAGTATTCACTAACTGTATTATAAAAAAAAAATCTTTTCCGGTCTACAATTGGCTTAAATGACATAGATAGAAATTCATATCTTAAAATTACTATCACTATATTGTATCTACAATTTTCAGATTGGAACTATTGGAGGTAACTTATATCTAAAGTATGCGAATAATGAATTCCAATCAGATTTATTTTTGTTGTTTGAGACTGTTGGCGCTATGATAACAATTGGTAAGAATAAAAATAATATTTCTAAGTACAAATAAATTATAATTAGGTATTGCATAATAATATAAACTAACCATGTTGTTTTTCACAGCCGAAGAAGGAAACCGAGAAACGTCTATGAAAATGCCAGAATTTCTTAAAATTGATATGAAAGGGAAAATTATTAAAAATATTTTACTGCCTCCATTGTCGCAGTCTTTCTCTCTCAAAACATATAAGGTAGGGTACGCCATTTGTTATAAATCAACATATATGTAGCTATAATGCATTTTGAGAATATATTGTTCTAATTTCACTGTCAAAAAGAATACAGAAAGATGTAGGTACCTATATCCTTCATTTGGACAACAAATTATAATATTATGTACATTATATTTTCAGATCATGCCACGGTCACAAAATGCACATGCCGTTGTTAATGCAGGATTTCTATTGAAGTTTAAACCAAATTCAAATATCCTTGAAAAGGCTTCAATAGTATATGGCAGTATATCTCCTTCGTTCATTCATGCCACCAAAACTGAACAAGTACTAGTAGGCAAAGATCCTTATACTGACAGTGTTCTACAACTAGCACTGAAGACTTTATATGAGGAGATAAATCCTGTAGAAGCTCCACCTGAACCTTCAGCAGCATACAGAAAAATGTTGGCTGTCACTCTGTTTTATAAGGTAAAAAAAACAGTTCTTTCTAATGAGGATATTATTTCCATATCAGAAAATTACCAATTTTAAAACACCTTTAACTTACAGGCAATCCTAAGTCTCTGTCCCAGCAACAAGATGAATTCTATATATAAATCTGGTGCAGAAGTAATTAAACGTAGCACATCTCATGGAGCTCAAGTTTTTGAAACAGATAAAAGCGTATGGCCACTAAACCAGCCTGTACCAAAACTAGAGGCATTAGTTCAATGCAGCGGGGAAGCAACTTTTGCTAATGATCTACCAGCACAGTCAAATGAAGTGTTTGCTGCGTATGTTACAGCTGATGCCGTGGCGGGCAGTGTGATCAAAGACTTCGATACGTCTGAAGCTTTTGTAAGTATGCTAAACATTTCCAACACTTACTATCCAAAGAACCATAAAAATAATAATTTCTATGATGCCGACTATACTTGATTTACTGGAAGGGACCTCAAATTTGAGTTCAGCTCGTAATTGTACATGCATTACATTTCATTAGATTCTTTAAATATCATGTCAGTTCAATTATAATATAATCTACTTTCAGAAACTACCTGGGGTGATAGCATTCTACTCTGCAAAAGATATACCAGGAGAAAATACGTTCATAGCTATAAGTTCTTTTTATTCTGAATCAGAAGAAATACTTTGTAACAGTAAAGTTCAATTCTTTGGTCAGCCAGCTGGAATAATAGTAGCTAATAGAGAGAAAACAGCCAACAAAGCTGCTAAACTTGTAAAAATAATATATTCTACTGTAAGCAAGAATAGACCTTTGTTAACAATAGACCAGATACTAAAATCACCAGAAAAGAGTAAACGAGTCAGAACAGATCAAACTGTCGAACCATCGGACACAGGCAGTGATGTCAAAACTGTTGTAACTGGTCAGCTAAAGTTGGAGGATCAGTATCATTATTACATGGAAACGCAAACTTGTGTTTCAAAACCTACAGAGGACGGAATGGAAGTATGCTCAGCAACCCAATGGTTGGATATGACTAATATTGCCATAGCACGGTGTTTGAAAGTGCCCATTAACAGGTAATTTAAAACAATTCGTTGAATTTCTTTTTAAAAAAATACACCTGTTTTGGATGTTTCTGGCCGTATATGTGTATCAACACTAACCGCATTTCCGATATCTAATTTATTTGCACGTGTGTGTGTGTGTGTGTAATTGAAAAAATTCCCGACAAAAAAAATGCCTCCAAAAAGTAAAATATAAATTATTCAAGCGTTGTCGTATCGGAGGACCTTGGATCGTTTCGTTTTATTTATTTTTTTACTTTTTCGACGCATTTTTTTTTCATTTATTTACATTTATTTCTTCGTGTCACTTATTTTGTGTGTTTATGCGTTAAATTATACTCATTGTTAATGTTTCAGCATAAATGTCGTTGTACGACGTGTGGGCGGAGGCTATGGTGGTAAAATCAGCCGATCTACCCAAATTGCTTGTTCAACAGCCCTGGTCACGCATTTACTAGGAAAAACCTGCAGAATGATATTACCATTGCAGACTAATATGCAATCGGTTGGCAAGCGGTTGCCATCACTGTTCAATTTTGAGGTAAATTATTCAATTTCATGATGTACCTAATAATAAAGGCGTGAACGTATCTATATACAAAGAAGCGGTGCATTAGTTGGTGTGATAGTTTTATAATTTGTAACATATATTTTGATGGCAAAATTTTGATTTTGATCGATTTGCAAATTTTATTTTTCATTTAATTTTCAATTTTTGATATAAAAAAAATACAAAAGAAATTACAAATATTGAATCTGAGGGATATCGGAAGATATCTTGAAATTACTTTTAATATAATTTGTTTTTATATCTCTAAATACATTTTTTTTCTTTATATAATATTGTCATTCAACTAAACGAGTAATAGACAATTCTCTTCCTGTTTATAAATTATGTTAGTGTAAAAAAGATGCCCAATCAGGTACCTAAACAGATTTTCTGTTCCGTACAACCAGCTTTGGAATATACTCGTAGGCATCTGGTACAATATCAAAATTACAAAACAGGTTACTGAAGATATAAATTGAAGTATTACCGGAGATTAATTTGGTTTTGCGTATAAATCACAGTCAATATCCATCAACGATTAGATATAACTTTCATTATTATTCATACAAGCCTAAAGTATTTAAGTCATTGATGTTGACAGTGTGGGAATATTTCGCGAATGAACATTATTTAACTAACTACTTAGATATTTTAAAAAAAATTAACATTAAAATAATTAAAACTAATATGATATTTTAAAAAAAGAACAAAAGAGACTTCAATTAAAAAGTGTAGCGGAATTCCTCCCCATCGCATGCCTCATGTGGTAATGTTCCAAGAAGAGTGGCAACATTGCCACGTTGTATGGCAATGCTTATTCTCTGTCGTATTTTGTTAATTATATTGAAATTATCATTTCTACACAGGTAGGTGTAAACACCGAGGGTAAAATTCAGTATTTGAAGAACACGTTCTACGAAGATGCAGGTTGCTCTTACAATGAGTCACTAACTCCAATAACTATACAGCACTCCCATAGCTGCTATGATTTCAAGCGCTGGTACCTTCAAGCCAATAGTGTTCTCACCGACAAACCCTCCAACACTTGGTGTAGATCTCCATGTATGTAAACTTTCATTTTATGCATTTTTTATAAAAGTAAAAACACATTTAAAAAAAATCTTTATCGAATATCTTCTTCTATTCTCTCCAATGCTATAACTGATATTATCAAAAAAGTTTGCGTCAAGCAAGTATCCCTCACAAATTTTAAACTCATTGCTTTTGTAAATGAATAGTATCTAAATGAAAATTTTTGGCTAAGAATATTTTGATAAGCTAAGCTAAGTAAAACTCGAAGACGACTGAAACAATTTCAAGTCATTCTTTTTTTTATTAATTCCTTGAGTTCCTTGAGTTCCTTGAGCCACAGCGAGTATTACGTAAATTATTCTTTTTATTTCTTACTATCAGTGTAAACTTTTAACATTGATTTAACTTTCCAATTCGTTATTTAGGTATTTTCTTTCATTTGTACCAGTGACATGATTGTGATAAGATATATTAAAAACTGAATTCATGTTTCCAGTTTCAACAGAAGGTATAGCATTCACGGAATATGTTATGGAAAAAATCGCATTTACCGTGGGTAAAGATCCCGTAGAAGTACGACTTCAAAATATGGTACAGCAAAACAATCCTATACCAGAAATGATAACGCAACTGAAAACAGATTCCAGTTTCGATGACAGGAAAAAAGAGGTGGACGAATTTAATAAGAGTAATCGTTGGAGAAAACGTGCTATTAAAGTTATACCATTGACAATGGATATATTCTATGTAGGTAATTTCAATGCCTTAGTATCCATATATCATGGAGATGGATCAGTTGTTGTTACTCACGGTGGCATTGAAATGGGTCAAGGGATAAACACAAAAGCAGCACAGGTGTGTGCCCATATTCTTGGTATACCCTTAGATAAAGTTAGTGTGAAACCAAGTAGTAGTTTCACTTCACCAAACGCCATGGTCACAGGTGGCAGTATTGGTAGTGAAAGTGTTGCATTTGCTATATTGAAAGCTTGCACAATTTTGAATGAGAGACTTCAACCTGTTAAAGAAAAAATGGGCAACCCTTCTTGGTCAGACCTCATCGAACAAGCACACACCGCGGGGATAGACCTACAAGCGAGTTACATGTTTTCTAATATTACTGATGGAGTCAAGCCATATGATGTGTATGCAGTAGCAATTTTGGAAGTAGAAGTGGATATTTTAACAGGCAACCATGACATTAGAAGGCTTGATTTATTAGAAGATGTTGGACGAAGTTTGAGTCCTGAAATTGATGTTGCACAGGTAAATTGTATTGTGATACTATTTTATGCCTTTGTTTAAAAAAATTCAGTTGGTAATTTAAGTATAATATACATAAATAAAATATAAATATGTTGTTTACTTTCTATCTCAATATTATTTTGTTACCTATTTGAATCTCTTTTTGTAGATTGAAGGTGCTATTGTCATGGGCTTAGGCTACTGGACTTCAGAAAAATTGGTATATGATGATGCTACTGGAAAGCTTTTAACAAATAGAACTTGGAATTACAAGATTCCAGGAATTAAGGATATTCCAGCTGATATGAGAATATACTTCAAACGGGGTTCAAGGAATGAATTTGGTGTGCTCCAATCAAAAGGTAAGCAAAGTGTTAAATCCAAAAAACAAATAGGCACACGTGAAAATTAAATGGTTGATGACTACCAAATAATTTGTAAGAAGTAATGGTCAATTAGACTGTCACAGTTCTCTGCTCGACAAAGACATCTCCCAATGCTCGCTATTGCTCCCGATCTTTAACATTCTACATCCAGTCAATGTCATCCACCTTTTTCATGTCGTCAGTCCATCAATTTAAATTTACCATCATATTATTATTATGATATGGACATATTATTATATTCATATTATGTCCATTTAATAAAAATTTACCATTATTACCTTTGAAAACGTGAGCGCGACTAAAACTACTACTTATTACACATATTTGATAGCAATTACCACATTTAGTACTTGCGTACAGTTGAAAATAAAAAGGCGTTTTACACGTAGACCAGTGTCTGTTCGATTTTGTAGCTCTGTCACTTTCATCGTATTTCGTTACCTATTTATACTCATAATATTTCTATCAGTAGTAGAACAAGAGAATTCCAATTTTATTTCAATTCATTTTGATTTATTACCTAATCACAGACAATAAACCTAGAACACTGTTCTGCCGTCGTAATTAGAAAGGGCACAACTAACATTTTGTAAATATTGAGAAAATCGAGATTGAAATATTTATGCCTTTTCAATTAGAAATGTTGAAACCATAAATGTGAAATGGAAAACATATGTCACAATGTGCCCTTTTCTTTACAAAAACTTAAAAAATGGTGCATTTGTGCCATGCTATCTCTGTTTATTTTGTTGCTAAAAATACACAAAAAATTAGGCAGATAGGCCTTTTTTTCCTGATTCCGAATATCTATATAACTCAATTTGGCAAAAAATGTTAGTTGTGCCCTTTTTTCTTACGACGGCAGTGTTGAATACAAGGAAAAACAACCAAGAAAATATTGCCTTACATATTTTCGTTGTGAGTTTAAACTGTATACAGAATTCATATTTCTTACAGTATCATATATTATGTCTATGTCATTAATTAATAGTTAATTTAGTAGTAGGTACCTCGAGAGTAATCTTTTCCACACTTTTATGTGGAAGTAAGTGTCCCCGTTACCAGAAAGTCGTCAATAATTTTGCCCTTGTCTTGGAGTATGGATCAAGCATTGGTCACATTTACTAACCAATTTTTACGAAACAGCACACCTGAACAGAACACACCTGCAACAGAAGTCATGTCCCTGATGCTTCAGCCAAAAATCACGAATAAAGCAATTTGTTCTTCCAGCAACCGGAGAACCTGCACTCTGCCTGGCTACTATCATCATCCATGCATTACGGGAAGCGGTTCGGTCTGCTCGCAAAGATGCAGGCTACGATGACGCTTGGTTTGATATTGGTAAATCCTTCTTTTTTAATAAATGTAAAATAAATTGCTAGTATTCCCGTTAGGCCCCTCCAGCTAAATTACGTCAGGAATAGGTTCAAACCAGGATTAAATCAATCATAAGATATAGATGGTATTATAAAAATATATGTCCGGAAAGAATAAAATCAACTGATTACAACACAATAATGAGTGTAAAAAATAATATAAAGGAAAGACGAATATTAGAGGAATATTAAAACAGAAATATTCATCGAGACACATCCAATGACTGTTTTAGAAAAGTGGCATTTCACGCTTTTTATAATAATTAATGTTTTTTAGTTTTATCCTATTTTGACTGTTGTTTTTGTTTTTCTGAATTTGACATTAATTTAACCCAATCTATAATATTTAAGAGGTAAATTTTGTGAGGTTGTTGGGAGATCTACTGAACCAATTTTGAAAATCATAGAAAGCACATTACCAGTGAATAGCAATAGGCGATAATACATATAAACCGCAATCGCATCGGAAATGGATACCAAATCTGAAATTTTTTGGATGTATTTACATTTAATACCAAGTAACTGAAATTAATGAAACCCAATGAGGGTGTTTGCGGTATTGTTTGACCCTCGTCAAAGTAATCTTCCAATTGTTTAGGCATTTGCGATACATGAGCTATATTTTAATATTACTGAACTTACTACTTCTTTGCGTTGAATTTTCGATATCGTTCAATTCAGTTTTAAATGCCGTAACTAGAAAATATGAAGAGGAAACTGAAAAATAGGATTGTGTGCCACCACAACAAGCGTCTTAGTTACCACAACTTCGATTTTATATACAGGATGTAGAGAAATACTCCTGAAAACGAAAACAGGGGATACTCCTGACCATTCTAACAAAATTGGGTTACTTCTTTTTTATCGAAATACTTATTGTGCAGATACTATTTTTAATATATAACATATATACATACACATAACAATTATAACATAACATAACATAACTCACGCCAGGGGGGTAGGGAGAGGTGCTAGCACCCACATTTCGCCAGTTTATGTTTAGGTCCCAATGTAATAGGTGGCGAGTCTATTGCTATTAACTGGGCACTTATAAACCTACGATAAATACACACATAACTTGGAAAAGCATCGAAAAGTGTGCGCCATAGTAAAACCTGGTATCGAGCCCGAGACCTCGTCTCAGTAGTACACATTACCTATACCACTAGGCTACCGTGGTAGACTTTTATGATTTTTAAACCTCTTTATAAGCATAGTTCACGCAATAGTACTATTTAAGGAGTTCAAGAATCTGTTACTTACTAAAAAAAGTAATGCTGTGTAAAAAACTTGCCTAATTTTGTTAAACGGGTAAATAGCAGATTATCCCCTGTATTCGTTTTCAGAAGCATTCCCTTAACCTGTAGAGTGGGGGTATTTATTTCTCTGGTCTATTGTGCTGATTGTAAGCAGATTATTTTAGATACAATAGCGATTATGTAGCGCACCTATATAATAGTGACGTTTTATACATTACCGAAGATAAACGTAGATACTTAAACTTATGAGTTTAGTTTTATAATTATTTTGAGTCTTACATTTTAAGTTTTTTCATTGGTAATAATTTTCGTGTCCTTTGAATACAATAATCGTAATCTTTTTTTCAGAAATCCCGTGTACAGTGGAGAATATTTTCATGGCAGTCGGCCACAAGCTGGAACATTTCAAATTGAATTGATGCAATGAATTCTCTACCTATTACAATACTAGCTGATGCCCACGGCTTCGCCCGCGTGGAATTTTGTTCCCGTTCCCGCAACCCTTGGGAACCTTTTCCCGGGATAAAAAGTAGCCTATGTGTTATTCCAGGTTCTAATCTACCCCTGTTCCAAATTTCAACCAAATCAGTCCAGCCGTTTATGCGTGAAAGAGGAACAAACATCCATCCATACATCCATCCAAACAAACTTTCGCCTTTATAATATATAGTAGGAGTAGGATAGTAGGATAGTAGGATAGTAGGATAGTAGGATAGTAGGAAGTAGGATAGTAGGATAGTAGGATAGTAGGATAGTAGGAAGGATAGTAGGATTCAATCCTTTTTTATTTGTAAAGTAAATACTGAATAAAACGTGAGCCGTCGAAAGACGCCTGGAAGGCACGTCTAAATTCAATGTCACTTTTATGTTTTAATATTAAACTAGCTGACCCGCGCAACTTCGTCTGCGTCACCCCGTTTATGCAACATTTTAATTCCTGCTCTGCACCTGTTGGTCGTAGCATGATGTTATATACATATAAGCCTTCCTCTTTAACCATTCTATCTATTAAAAAACCGCATCAAAATCCGTTGCGTAGTTTTAAAGATTTAAGCATACAAAGGGATATAGGGACAGAAAAAGCGACTTTGTTGTATACTATGTAGTGATAATTATGATGGTATAAAAGAATGTCATGTTGTTTGTCTATTATTAAAGTATAATTTTATTATGATTGTGGTTTTATTTCACTCCTCGGAGGCTTTTCAACACAATTGGAGATAGCTTTCAATCTAACGTCGAAGCAACTGAACTTTGACATTTCAGTGAAGTCACTGTCATCTGACTTCCACAACTTAGGTATTAACGGATGCGGAGTTCTGTAGGAAAACCGAGTTATCGCACTTTTTAGAGTTATTACTACCCATGACGAATGCCATAGAATGTTTATAAGGAAACCTGGACCGTTTGTTCAATATGACCGCAGTCTGTCTTTATGGTTTCTATCCGCTTTTTTACCCTGTTCTATTTATTTTGGGTATGCCTTCAGCTTACCATCAGGCGAGGTGACATCAAATTGAATTTTAAAAAAACGATGTTCCTATGACAACCGGAACGGACGGCTTAACGTGAACTCCAAGGCACAACCATATCAATGTAGATAACTCATGCTCACAAATATTTGCATTGAGCGGGAATCGAACCCGAGACTCCTGCGTAGCAGCCGCATTCACTACCGCCACGCCACAGAGGCTGTAAGCTCATCAATTCACTAAAAGACATTTTAACTAATATAATTCAGTTCATAATTACTTACTCTTTAGTTAAAAAATTAAAATTGTAAAAAATGTGCATTCGTAATTCAAAAAGGGTACTTTAAAATGAGCTGCTTCCTTTGAAGTTTATGAGCTTGCACTTAATTCAAAAATGGAACGAAAAAGAATATTTCAACATCTGAGTAGTTTTTAATCTACCAGAAGAAGTATAATTATTTACAAGACCTCTTTTTCTACATTCCTCCATCATCATAGTCTTAATGAATTCGTTCTAAGTCTTCTGTACCTCGTGACACAGATTACCTCCCGTGTTGTTGTCTATTTACTTTTTGTGATAAGGTGGTCGACGGTGGAGCACGTTTGCCTAAAAGTAAGTCACTTAAGTCTAAAAGACTACCAAGCTATCTGGAAACAGATTCGGGCGTTCCACTCTTTGGCTGTACGCAGTATGAACGTATCACTGACTCGTTTGGTATGTCTGAGAGGAATGTCCACCATGTAGAGATAGAATATCGATGTTATTCTATGAGAGAGACGTCCGTCTGACCCCTGAAAAGAAAACTTTCGCCTGAGCTTCCTGTGAGGCTCAGCCCAGTACACTTATTTTACATCCCTCAATCTTTTCAGTTTGTATAATAGTTTTTTGATACCATTTAGATGGTAGATAAGCACGCGGTCCAGATGATGAAAAGTGGGTTACGCTGAAGGAGAAGGGGAAAGGGGAGAAGATTAAAGGGTCTGTGCTATCAGTGCAGAAGACAAAGAAGGGTTAAACTTAACTAATTAAGTTATTATAATAAATACAATGCCACCTTATATAATATGCCATGACTTCATTATATTTAACCACAGTGCATCGAATAAAGAGACAGGTATGCATTTATTTCATTCGTCATATTAATAGCTCTATTCTACATCAGACAATAAATATACAACACATCTACTCTGTCCATTGTTCAATAACTGTATTTACAATCTAACCTTGAGGATGCAAATAATCAACTCCGTCCACCAAAGGCCTTTTACGTGGTAAGTACAAATGGCTACGTGTTTTGCCTAGTCGATAAAAATGCATAATTCAAATGACCGCCAACACACCTGATGTTTCACGCCATACAATTTTTAGACTGCAGCAGCTGCTACTAACCGTATTGCTTAGAAAGTTTTACTGTATTGACCTTGTAAATTATATTATGAGTACTGGTGTAGCCAAACAGTCTAGATGGAGGTAGGACACGACGGTATCTCTCGTCCGAAATGAGCTGTCCAACTGGGGAAGTACCTCCGCCCTACAGAAGACCGCGGTCATAATAACCATCGTGTTGTGTTCCCGCCGGTGAGTAGGGTAGCCAGATCTCACTATACCCTTCCTTCCCCTCCCCTTCCTAGCCTCTCCACCCCTTCCCAGCTCTCCCCCGTTCCCTTCAGGGTAGGCAGCGCGTGTGTGAAAACAAAAACTGTAGAAAAAAAAACAAAAAAAAAACATAAACTGCAGAAAAAAGGCAGCTTCTTGTCACTAAACTTGACCGGGTCCTGAAGCACATTTCTCAATGGGACTCTGAGAATTTGATCGAGTTCAATGCCAAGAAGATAAAGGTATGTGCGTTTAGAGCAAAGGTATCTTCCTTCCTTCCCCTTCCCACTCTTCAGAGCACGCCACTGCCACTGCAGGACAGCCTCAGTATCCTCGGCATGGATGTTCGCTGCAAAGCATCTGATGAGGCCGTCAAGCTGAGTGCCGCCATTGTAACACTTTACGTGTTTGTAATGGTGACCCTCTTTCCTGAGATTTTGCTTTCAGCTTATCATCAGGCGTGTCCTAAAAAAATAGAAGCTTTCATTGTACATTTTTTAAGTTTTTCTTACCAGCTTACGCATTTCCTTCTTCCTACAGTGCCGGGTCTTATAAGCTGAGCGTGAGAAAGTATCTTATAAGGCCGTCAAACAGAGCGCCCGCCGCCAAGGAAACAATGAACGTGTTTGTAATGATGACCCACTTTCCTGAGACTTTGCTTGCATATTGACGTGCCTTGAACAAAAAAAAAACACTATTTTATGATCTCACTTTCTCATTTTATATCCAAAAATTCTTGCGTTGCCGGGGGTGACTATACCACGACCAGGAAATTGAATACTGAAGTTTATGGTTCCATGCTAGAATAAATTTAATGATTTCTAAATGCAGGATATAAGATAAACGATAAATTTTGAAACACTGAGATTAAATGCCTCAATAATAGACTTGCTAAAGATTCGTAATAATAAATTATAGGCTGCTAATAAAAATCTTCCGCTTATTAAACAGCGGACTGAACTAACGTATACCGAATATCTAAGTAACTATTCATTACTTTAGAGACTACCAATTTTGTCCTATCATTATTTCCGCTAGCAAATTTATGACAATACCCGCCAATTGGATCATTTGCAGCAATATAGTAGTTTGTGACGGACTGTTAATAGTGATGGTCAATTGTGGTGGATAATATGGCGAAAATTAATTTCAAAATTAATGGGAAGGAATATGAAGGTAAATAAAAAAAATTATAATCAGTTTTGATACAGATATACATTATGCTAACGCTCGTAATCCCCGTAGAAGTGTATTTAACACCTACATTTCGCTATTGCCGCCAGATATGTTTTTTAATAAATTTTATATAATAAGTATTAATTGTTTGAGAGAAATATTTTTTTTATTTGTATAATTAATATTTTTTTATAATATAGTTCATGTGGACCTAATACGAGGGTTAAATGGTGGGTGCGTCCTACTGTCTAATCTAGCCTGACCGCTTCAACAGTCTTGTAAAGAGCAAAAGCTCCAGATAATTAACTCGTTTGACGGGCACCCGTTTATTGAATCAGAGAAACTGAATCGTGACTGCTGGGAATACTACGGCTAATATCTTAGAAACCTTGTGTTAGAGGTAGTTGATTCAATTCTAGCACAATAAGTTTATTATCCGTTTGCGATTTTATGCCCAATTCGAATTTCCAATCGCACATTATTGAAGACAATTTTGCAGGAGAAGTGACTGCAATCTATAAATCATTTGGAATGTTATAGCTGACGGCAGATTTGGTCCAGATGTATCCCTGAACGAATATATTCGCAATGTGGCGAATTTAAGAGGTACAAAAGCAATGTGCCACGAGGGAGGCTGTGGTGTATGCATCGTTGCTGTTCGAGCTGCGGTACCACCTACAAATGAAGTCAAGTTGTTCTCTGTCAATTCTGTAAGCTTATAATTATCAGCACGTTTTTATATATTTAGATCGTCAAATGACTGCACCCCGACCGTTAAGCTTGGGCCCGTAACCATCACATCGCTCGCCATAGGCAGGGAGTTTATCCTCACACATTACGACCTGAAACGGTGCACACTGTGCGGTATGAAAGGAACTTCATCCCGCGCACGCTCAAGCTATGGAATGAGCTTCTTGCTTCAAGCGGTTATAGTATGGCGTTCTTTGAGAAGAGTATTAGACGGTTTCTACAGGGTCAGCAACACGAGACGCCTCTGGTGTTGCAAACGTCCATAGGTCATGTTGACCACTTTCCATCACGTGGGCAGGGGCTTATCTGCCACCTAAGTGGAATATAAAACAATAGATGTTGTTCCGGCCGCCATTAAAAAGGTTGTCCCTACTTAGAAGGCCTCGACAGATATTTCACCGTCGTCGTCAGATGTAATATTAAAAAATAATTTCGTCTGTTTTGTTTTTCTCAGAGAGTACTAGCAGTCAAAATTAGGTAGGTACTTAATATGAGTGCTAAACATCGCCTCGGTTCATGTCGGTATTGTAATGGCCATTTGAATCTAGGACATCTCGATCATAAGGTCGACTCCTTGACTACTAAGCTTTCGATAAAATACCTACTTAAGTATTAAGTTGACAGTTAAATCAATATTTAGAAAAAGTCGTGTCGAAAAGTTAGCCCATTGGGGAGCGAGTTCGATTTCAGCTCCATGTCAATATTTGCATACATGAATATGTATATTTGCATTGGTCCGAATCTTTTATGTATAATATGTACGTATTTACATGAAAATATGTATTTTTATGCATGCACATGTATTCTAGTCGAGTTATGCTTACTTTGGTCAAAGCTGGTTACCATCATGGTCGACAGCATGAGTGTGACGCCACTGGTGTTGCACCTTCCATAGGCCACGGTGACCATTTGCCATCAGGTGTCCTTGTCTGCTACCTAAGTAGTATAAAAACGATACCATTCATTAATCTGAAATCTTTATATACTTATATATTCATATCTTGAAGGTTTATAAGTGCCTCGGAGAGCACGTTAAGCCGTCGGTCCCGGTTGCCATATCTATGGCAGTCGTTACGGGTAGTTGGAGCCCTCAAAAGTCCAACCAGCCTAACTTGGAACTTCGATATCGCCATTGGTCATTAGACCATTGGTTGTGGAGGTCAGATGGCAGTCGCTTCACGGAAAATATCGAAGTTCAGCCGCATCACAGTTAGACTGGAAAGCCGACCCCAACTGAGTTGGGAAAAAGGTTCAGGGAATGATGATATTCATATCTTGAATAAAAGATTTCTCATCATCCAACTTTTGAATTATTTCAGTGTCTTGTATCAGTTTTATCTTGCCATGGCTGGGATATAATTACCATCGAAGGTGTTGGTAATAGTCGAACTAATTACCACGAGATCCAAAGTAGATTAGCTAAATTTAATGGCACTCAATGTGGATACTGTACTCCGGGATGGATTATGAATATGTTCAGGTAATATAATTACTTTATTCAACCACGGTAGCCTAGTGGTATGGGTAATGGACTGCTGAGACGAGGTCTTGGGTTCGATCCCTGGTTTTACCATTTCACACACCAATAACTTTTTGAAGCTTTTCGAAGTTATGTGTGTATTCATCGCAGGTTTATAAGTGCCCGGTTAATAGCAATAGGTTCACCACCTATTACAATGGGACTT
The DNA here is from genome assembly GCA_963691645.1 of Pelosia muscerda. Lineage (NCBI taxonomy): Eukaryota > Metazoa > Arthropoda > Insecta > Lepidoptera > Erebidae > Pelosia > Pelosia muscerda. The sequence goes on along the minus strand of OY829109.1, from coordinate 13,796,890 downwards.
AAACATAAACTGGCGAAATGTAGTTACCCCTTCGGGGATATAGGCATGAGTTTATGTTATGTTATGGAATCTCTTCACTAGCCTATTGATGTCCTTTGTTGGACAAACGCTTGTCCTAATTAGCTCCTATCCAGCTTTTTACCTGCCTTGAGTCTAATCAGCTTTTATTACTTTGAATAAATATAGCACTTCTAACACCAAATTTATATATTCATACATATTTGCAGTATTTACGACGCAAAACATAATACTCTGACGCAGACACAAATTGAAAATTCTTTCGCAAGTAACATTTGTAGATGTACAGGGTACCGAGCTATCAACGACGCCTTCAAAACTTTTGCCACCAACGTTGATGAAGATCTTAACAACAAACTCATTGATTTGGAAGATTTACCTCTCATAAAAACATGTTCAAAGCAATGTACCAGAAGTTGTCATCATAGAAAGCATTTTGATAGAGATGATAATGTTAAATACGACCAGGATTGGTGCGTTATAGAAAGAAGTGATAACAAAGTGATTGTCGTAGATTGTGGCAAACAAAAATGGTACAAAACTTTCAATTTGGATGATGTGTTTAAAATTATGGGCAAAAATAACGATTACAAATTAATTGCTGGAAATACGGGACAAGGTAAAAATAAAATTAATAATAATACATTAATGGTTTTGGCAAAACTTTGAGCGACAGAGGCTATATTGTCTAACTCCCTAACCCAAAAACAAAAGCTGTGCAAGGCCTTGTCAGTCAATATATATACACTACCTACCTAAAATAATATGGTTTTTTCACTTGTTTCAGGGGTTTATCACATTCAAGAGTATCCCCAAAATATTATAGATATTTTCAACGTGGTCGAGTTAAAAGGATATAAATTTGATGTCAACTTGATCATTGGAGCTGGCATGCCTCTTTCAGAAATGATGGAATTATTCCGTCAAGTATCATCACAGAATGAAAATTTCTTGTATTTGAAAACTTTTTATGATCACATGGATTTGGTTGCTCATATACCCGTAAGAAATGTAAGAGATCTTAATAATTGTGTAAATATTGTGTTTTTAATATTATAATTTATCCAAACATTCCTGAAATTCTTTTCAGATTGGCACCATCGGTGGTAATTTATTCCTGAAGTATGTAAACAATGACTTCCAGTCGGATTTATTCCTTTTATTTGAAACTGTCGGCGGAATGGTAACCATTGGTAAACAAACGTATACTGATTTTAACCGACTTTAAAAAAGGAGAAGGAATTTAATACTAACTAAGAACCATTTTAAATTTCTTGATATTAACACAATTCAATGCTAATAGTTGATAGATCGAGAAGTTTGATTCTCATAATAGATGAAGTAAGATTAAATAAGATTGAATATTACCTCGTATTGACATTTTATGTGCACTCATAAATATCACTTTATTTTAGCTGAAAGTACTACTGCCATGAACACAATAAGCTTGCCCGATTTTTTGAAAACAGATATGAAGCGAAAAATAATTGTGAACGTCATGTTACCTCCTTTGTCTTCGAAAAGCAATTTGATCAAGACTTACAAGGTATTTCTTGAAATAGTTACATTATGTGTGTTAACCCTGTGCTAGCACTTAATCAATTATGTTTTTAGATTATGCCAAGATCTCAAAACGCCCACGCTGTGGTAAACGCTGGATTTCTATTTAAAATCAAACAAAATTCTACATTTCTGGAGAAAGCTACTATTGTATACGGTAGTATATCGCCAAAATTTATACATGCCACCAAAACTGAAGAAATGTTAGTTGGCAAAGATCCTTTCACTAATGAAACATTACAGTTAGCATTAAAAACATTGAATCAAGAAATACATGCTGAAGAGGCACCTACTGAACCTTCTGCAGCTTACAGGAAAACATTAGCAACTGCTTTGTTTTATAAAGTAAGTATTTTTTCTTTGGAAATACTGTTATTTATTTTATTGCTATATGTTTGACCACGGTTACTGACTAATGCAATTCTATTTTCAACATTACATCACTTTATAGGCAATGTTAAGTCTATGCCCCAATGACAAAATGTCTAAGAAATATATAACTGGAGGAGAGGTTCTAAAAAGAAATACATCTCAGGGAACCGAAACGTATGACACTGATAAAAGTGTATGGCCTCTTAACCAGCCCATACCTAAATTAGAAGCTTTAGTACAATGTACAGGGGAAGCCATATTTTCCAACGATCTACCGACGCAACCGAATGAAGTTTTTGCAACATTCGTAACAGCAGATGTCAGGCCCGGCAGTATCATAAGTGATTTTGATACAACGGAAGCATTTGTAAGTAATATTATAAATTATAAATCTATAGAACGAAATATATGTAATTTTGATGATTGTATTTTATACACTGTTCCAGAAAATCCCAGGTGTTATAGCTTTTTATTCGGCAAAAGATATTCCAGGCGATAATTCCTTCACACCAATCAATTGCCCTGTAATACAAGTGAATGAAGAAATATTATGTTCTAAGCGAGTAAAATTTTATGGAGATCCCGTTGGAATAATTGTTGCAACTAGAGAAAAAAATGCAAACAAAGCTGCAAAGCTAGTAAAAATAAAGTATGAGTCCATAAGTAAGAACAAGCCTTTGATTACAATTGATGATGTTTTAAATTCTCCTGAAAAAGACAAAAGAATGACTAATGATAAGACAGTTAAGCCAGAAGAAGTTGGTCAGGATGTTAAACATATTATCACTGGTGAACTAAAGTTAGAATCTCAGCATCATTTTTACATGGAACCACAGACTTGTGTAGTAAGGCCAACTGAGAACGGACTAGAAGTTTTTTCTTCAACACAGTGGCTTGATGTGACCAATGTTGCAATTGCTCAATGCCTAAATGTTCCTGTAAATAGGTATAATATATTCTTTATCTATTTAATATTTTCATCATCCCAATAATTTAAAGGCCAACTAGCCTAGCTACCGAACTTCGATATCACCAATTTATATAAAAGATCAGCCTCATTTTAGTTAGACTAGAAAGCCGACCATAACTGTATTAGAATAAGCTTAGAGAATGATGATGATGATTTTCATCATACCATACACATACAAATACCGATATACGTCTTACACTTAATATAGACTACTCACACAAATTGCGAAATTGGGAATATTAGGTATTATGTAAATATATTCATGTATCTTATCTTCTAATAGTAACTCAAATTACTATTAGCTAAGGAAATGATAAAATTACTATTAATACATTACTAGTGTTTGCAGTAGTAATTTCCTAAGCCTCTCCAGAGCCTAGATAATGTATTTAATCTCTCCAGAACCTAGATTGCTTGTATTTATTAGTGGCTTTATATCGGTAGTGTAATAGCCGAGGTTCGAAACAAAGATCTCTCAATATCAAATTCAATACTTCGACCTTTAGGTTACTATAATTTTTTATTATCTTTTGCTATCCTAATTTTAGTTATTGTTATTATTAATCGTTTTTATAATTTCAAGAGTAGGAATAATATTTTTTCATGTACCTCAAGGGCTACCTAGTAAATTATTACTTTCTTCCAATGTTAATTGGTTAATATTTTAGCATCACCGTCATCGTTCAAAGAGTGGGTGGAGGATACGGAGGAAAAATAACACGGTCTACTCAGATTGCATGTGCTGCTGCTATAGTAGCCCATCTCCAAGGAACCATCTGTAGATTCATTCTACCTTTAGAGACGAATATGAAAATCATTGGAAAACGTTTACCGACTAATTGCAATTTTGAGGTAATTGAATATTGGTTAACTATTTATCGTTTGCAATAATACACTACATTAGCAAAAAACTGACAAATTGTGGTAGACTGAACGTTATGGTATATCGCTTTATTTATTGTGGATGTGTATAAAAATGGAATTTGATCCAGTACCCGCAACCCAAGAGGATTTGATCCCGGGAAAAATAGACTATGTGTCTTTCCAAATTATAATCAATATCCACATACCAATTTCTGTGGAACCATTAGAGCGTAATTGAATAACAAACAACCCCTTTATAGCTTGTATGTTTTTCTTATCTTAGAAAATTCACAATAACAAAAATAGCTATTTGCGTACCCCAGAGGGCAATAGGCATGAGCATTATGTATGTTCCTTGCAATAACTCGCTTAATATTTGAATTAAGCCTCTCAACACGAAGTGTGAAAGGGTAATTAATAATCCATTCCGGTACTACCCACAAGGAGTGCCACAATACATCACTTTGCATTGGGCATTGTGAGCAAGTTAGTTTACAATTTATAGGGGTACCTATATCACATTCCAAATAAACTTTAAGTCATTGGGCGGTGACCCGTAGTAATTTGCAACACTACATAGTGACACTGTTTGCAATATTGTGGTAAGATTTAATAACAGAAATAAAATTAATGAGATAAAATTTTGGAATGGGGTAAGAGGTGCCTACAAGACCCTTCACTGTTAATACACCTGCTGATTGATGGATGAAGTTAGCACCAGAGCTTCATCAATTTTACTTTCCAATCTTGTTTAGTATCCGACTTTAAAAAGAATTAAGAAGTTATCAGACCCTAAGCTCCGAAGTAATGAATATATCAGAAACGGAAAAAAAAATAAAGAATAAAATTGAAAACATAATTTGCAATAAGGAAGAGAAATTCTAGTTCACTTGGTTCAAAGTTAATGTACTTACATTAAATATAGGCTTTATCACAAGGTTTGATTTTTTTCTGACGCTCTAGGTAGGTGTAAACAACGATGGAGAAATTCAATATCTGAAGAATATTTTTTACCAAGACAATGGATGTGATCTTAACGAAGTCATTACTCCGATTACTGTTAATCATTTCTACAACTGTTACGATAAAAAGAGATGGTACGTTGAAGCAAATAGCGTTGTTACCGACACGCCTTCTAATACATGGTGTAGAGCGCCAGGTACGTAGATTTAAAATAAATTGACCTAATTGCTATTAACACTTGGTTATTTGTGTAAATTAATCAACACTTTGGAATACAAATTTTACTACACGTATCCTATAAAACCATCTTTATTTTGTATAAAATTCTGTTAATTCGAAAAGTGTTATTAAAATATAAATGTTTCAAGTATTTTTGCCAAATATCTCCATAGAAAATTACAAATTAGAAGTTACAATAGAACTAAAAACGTACATAATGAATATTCCATCGATTTGTTTTATAGTCATCAGTTTGTGTGTGTTGTGGATAAAATATTCTCTTTATTTTTAGCATCAACTGAAGGTGTCGCAATGATAGAGTGCATCATGGAAAAGATTGCATATAACATAGGGAAAGATCCACTTCAAGTAAGACTAATAAACATGGCTACAGAAAACAATCCAATTCCGGTACTGATTCATCAGTTAATGAAAGATTCTAATTACGATAATAGAATGATAGAAGTGAAAACTTTTAATGAACAAAATCGATGGAGGAAAAGAGCACTGAAAATTATACCCATGACGTATGAATTATTTTATTTAGGACCGTATAATTCTCTTATATCGATCTATCATGCGGACGGATCAGTTGTAATTACTCACGGTGGAGTAGAAATGGGACAAGGTATCAACACAAAAGCAGCTCAAGTGTGTGCTTACATGTTTGGTATATCTGTTGAGAAAATTCGTGTGAAACCAAGCTCAACTATTACTTCACCTAATATGATGGCTACGGGTGCTAGTATTGGTAGTGAATGTGTAGCTTTTGCAACTATGAAAACCTGTGAAATAATTCTAGAACGTCTTGCTCCTATAAAAGAAAAGATGAAAAATGCATCTTGGGAAGATCTCGTAAAGAAAGCATTTCAATCAGACGTAGATTTGCAGGCCTCATACATGTGTTCATTTAAAGATAATATAAAACCATACGATATTTATGGTGTATGTGCGTTAGAAGTTGAAATTGATATATTAACAGGGAACCATGACATAAGGAGGGTTGATTTACTTGAAGATACTGGAAGAAGTTTGAGTCCGAAAATCGACGTTGCCCAAGTAAGTATTCCAAACAAAGTACCTATAACATTTACAACTGATGTATTGATATTTTTTAATTTCTTAAGATTGAAGGAGCTTTTGTGATGGGCATTGGTTATTGGACCTCAGAGAAAATAATTTATGACCCTGATAATGGAAAGCTACTCACTGATCGGACTTGGACTTACAAACCGCCAGGAATTAAGGATATTCCGGCAGATTTCAGAGTTTACTTCCGAAGAAATTCCAAAAACCCGTTTGGTGTTTTACAATCGAAAGGTAAAATATAGTTCCTTATTTTTTTATTTAACATCACTTTAAATTTTGGACAGACATTATGAACATCATTGCAGTTTCCAAAAATTACCTTAGTGTACAAATGTAGTTTTATTTCTTTCAGCTACTGGTGAACCTGCATTATGTCTTGCAGTAGTATTGACTCATGCTCTGAGAGAAGCTGTAAGAGCTGCTAGATTGGAGGCTGGCTACGAAGACCAATGGATAGACATACGTATGTTTATTTTTCATCTTACTCCTTCTATAGATAATAAGTACCTAAAATCCTGAGAGATAAGAGATACTTTGCATGAGACAATGAATTCGGAACCTCATTCACAGCAGTCATACCACAAACGACACGGTGTCATTAACTTTATCATTAAAATAATTTCTATTTCTTTTTCAGCAAATCCGTGTACAGTGGAGAATATTTTTATGACTGTTGGACATAAACCCGAACATTTCGTTTTGAAATGATAAATTATTTTTTACAGCAGTTGATTTTTTTAGCATATTATTAACTTAGTTTTGAGTACCATATCTGGTTTTATGATGATAATAATATGTTTGGTGTATGTATTTTTATTTTTATAGATATAAGTATGCTATACTATATTTGTGTGATATCAATAAATATTTAACTCGAATTTAGACTTTTATTATAACTATTAGAAACTAATAGATGTCAGATTTATACCTGATCATAAAAAAGTATATTTGGAAATGTTCTATAGGTATTTTTCAACTCGATTAAACATCAAGAAGGATGTGTCAGTTAATCAATTAGCCGCTGGCTGAACATAGGTCTCTTCTGATGTGCGATATTGGTCTCAATCTTCCGCCTTCCACATCTGTCTACAAACGAAAGTATTCCGCATTCCAAATCAACTTATAAAACAAATGATATAGAAACTTCCATAATGAAACAAAATAATATACAAACCGTTTCAGGAAATAACTTCATATCTACTTGTACATCCTACATACATACATACATAAATACATCTACATCATAACATAAGAATTTCAGAAGTTGAAGTTCTGAATCATCGCAACATATATACATCGCAACAATAGTTAACATGATAGTGATCTGAACTCGACAAACGACAAATGATATCCCCTGTTGTGATAATTTCTAGGGATCTAACTAACTGCAACGAATGTCGGGTAAAGTCCAGTTACATCACCCAACCGAATAGCACCTATTTGAATAGCACCTAGTCTAGTACACGAAGAGTGCTACCGAGATTAATGAACGACAGTCGCTCCCGCGGCCAGAAGGAGTAGGAAAAGGAACCAAAAGTTGAAAAATTTAAGCTTTGAATGAAATTGAAACTAATAACATAACAAAACATAAACTCACGCCTTTATCCCCGAAGGGGTAGGTAGAGGTGCTAGCACCACATTTCGCCAGTTTATGTTAAGTTCCCAATGTAATAGGTGGCGAGCCTATTGCCATCAACCGGGCACTTATAAACCTGCGATAAATAAACACATAACTTCGAAAAGCATCGAAAATTCATTGGTGTGTGCCATGGTAAAACCTAGGATCGAACCCGAGACATCGTCTCAGCAGTCCATTACCCATACCACAAGGCAACCGCGGTATTAATTGGAACTAATACTATGATGGTTATCATAAAGATAATTGTATCAAACCACTAAAAAAATTAGTTAATCTAAAATACGGCTGAAGTATCTAACTTTACTTAGCGCCTTCTTAACATAGAGTAATCAAAACAAACTTCCAAGTACTTCATTCATTCAAAGAAAACCCTTCATTTCCAGGCTCGGGTTGTCACGGCAAGCTATAATTTAGCTGTGCATAGGTTAGCAGAGGGCGTTTTGATTACAGCTTTCTTGATTGGTGGTCCTAGAAGACAAATCATATTGCTATACCAAGTTTAGTTTAAATTTATAAGATTGTAGAGTATAGGACCAGTGTTCAATAATTTCTATATTTCTTTGGAAGAATTGTGGATAATTATTTTAAGGTACAAATCACATTTTAATGGGGATCCTTTGGCACGTTTTACTTTTTGTACAATACAAATTGTATGATTTTGCAAGTTTACAGAGATGCATAACTCAGTAACTGATGTCTAGGCCGCGGCGGCGAAGCTAAGCGCGCCTCCCCATACCCGGGGACTGGACAGGGACACCGTGGTCCCTACACCCGACGGGGGTCATCTTGAAAGAGACTGTCCCAGGTCTACCGGGGTGCGACGGATATGTTGACTACTATCTCACCTCCGGCAACTAAAGACCCAAAGATGGCGTGCGTTTTGGTCGGTTCGAGTCCAACATAACCTCTCCAACCGCCCTCAGCGGAGGCGGAATCCGTGAGGATTTTTCGCACGAAATAAATAAATAAAAAAAAAGTAGCTGATGTCTGCGCCTTTTTCTGATCCTGTTCTCGCAACTCATAGGCACCTAATCTAGGAATAAGTCTAAGCTTATGTGATAATCAAAGTATAATCCAGTATAATCCATATAATCAAAGTATAATAAAGTATAAACCTAAACATCTTCAGAAATTTTCACATTTTTAAGTATACTCACATTAATAGGATTCCAATAACATCTATAATTTTAAGTCATTCTATCACGCATTCAGTCTTGACCCTTCAGGAAGTAACAATAACTAAAATATATTTGTTTTTTCCATTGACGAAATTCCCACGGACCAATTTCACCAGTAGTAGTATAGTCGGACTCGAACCGACCAAAATGCACGCCCTCTGAAGACCCAACATATACTTCGCACCCCAGCAGACCAGAAGCCCTCTATTTCGAGATGATCCCCAATTCAAATATGCTAACAATTGAAAGTAATTAAACTGTACTCGTCAAAGTTTAGCAACGATTAAGATTCGAATAATTCAATTCCAAAACATTAGCATAACCACCAACACTACACAACAAATAATCCTAAGGCCCGCTATTATAGTAAATAATAACATTTTAGCTAAATGTTCAAGTGTGGTAACATAATTATTACACTAGGAATAATTGTTATTATACAATACATTAATAGGGTTTTAAGTAAAATAGTTCTCAGAACTGTGAGTTAGTGTTAAGAGCTAAATTAATTAATTACTTTCATTCAAGTTTAAAACGATGAAACTAGATGTTCTTTGTTGAAATCCTGAATTTCGAAGTAATTACGCTAGTGATGAGAGTGTCAAAAGTACAATAAACGGTACAGTAATCAGAAAAATAGGCGCAATTCGTGGATGATCCCTTCTTCTTCTGTCAATACGGTTATCTGCACAATTGTCAAAACAATTGACAATAGTTGTCTGTACATTGTCAAAACACATGTCAGTACATTCGGTGCAATTATCAGTACACGTGTTAAAACAATTGTCAGTTCAACTGTACTGTCAATTGTACAGTATTTATTCAAACCTCGTATTAACAATCTACATATTCCCAAAATGTACTTACGCGTATAATTTCCGAACGACTGCATGAAATTGAGTCTTTTTTTCTGCCGTCTCGGTACCTGTAGTAAAAAATATATGGCGGCAATAAGGTAGCCGCAAGTAGAAGGTAGTATATTTTTTTGCTACTATTTATTTAAATGAAAAATGGCTGCATAATGTGACGCTACGACTTATATTTTCTAGGTTAATAAATAAAATTCTAACTGTCTTTAGCTACATAGTTAAATAAGATATGAATTTCATAGTTCATAGTAGGTACATTTAAATAGCTCAAAGAAAAAATCACGAACGAGTTTAAATTTAACTTGACAACTTAATTTCATACCTCACAGATATCCCACACTCACTGTAATAAAGGTGAGGTTTTATTAAAACGATTTATTCAAAGTTTAAATAAACATGTATTGAATATAATGACCGCGGTTTTTTTATTTATCTTCACCTCGCCTGATGGTAAGCTGAAAGCAAAGTTTAAGGTTTCACCCGCGTTGAATTTTGATCCCGTTCCCGCAACCCATGGGATCCATTTCCCGGGATAATATATATTTTTATTAATCATTTATTTTCTCATCACATATTTACACGCACTAAAATACTGGTTATACAAATACATGTATATACTATACTATACTATATAAAAAAAAAAACCCGCGGTAGCCTAGTGGTATGGGTGATGGACTGCTGAGACGAGGTCTCGGGTTCGATCCCAGGTTTACCATGGCACACACCAATGACTACGATGCTTTCGAAGTTATGTGTGTATTTATCGCAGGTTTATAAGTGCCCGGTTGATGGCAATAGGCCCGCCCCCTATTACATTGGGACCTAAATATACACTGGCGAAATGTGGGTGCTAGCACCTCTGCCTACCGCTTCGGGGATATAGGCGTGATAATAACAAAAAAAAATGTATATAATGAAATTTAAATCGGGCAAAGTGTATGCTTCAACGGGATTCGAACCCGCGATCTTTCCCTTACAGGAGGCACGCAAGTAATGACCCAAAGACGGCGTGCGTATTAATCGATTCGAGTCTGAAATAACTTATCCACCGGCTCCGTGGGGATTTTCCGCACGATTAAAAAAGTGAGAGAATTCATCTGAAAGTTAAATAGCTCGACTCTTGTATGAAAATTGGGCAAATGGACAGAAGTAATACAACTGCTGGTAACATCGTCGTCATATAACAACGTAGTCATAGTAGAAAAGCTCCTTAAAATACCGACTGTCATTATGTCCAATAGTAGAACCGAAGGCGTTGTTAGTACACCTGAACAACAAACTAGATCTTCGTTTTCATAATAAAATAAGTCAGTGTTTTTATCTCCCCTACTCAATACTCAATACATTTATTGCGTTCCATAGTGTAGGTTAAAATTATTGTTACAATTATGGACCCTGTCGGGCACAGCACAATGTTTGGAGAGAGGAAGAGTTTGTCACACGTACTTATTTCTACAAGTATAACATTAGATTATATTATTTAGTGCATTCCAATACTATTTGTTTTATTTTATTATTTATGATTTATGATGTGATGATAGTAATGATAGTGAAGCATTTTTTCATACCACTAAGGCGGTAGAGAAACACGCGGCCCACCTTATGGATAGGCCACGGTAACCACCGTGGCCTATTGACGTTTGCCACACTAGGGGTGTCACGTTCATTCTGCCGATGATATAGAGAAGAGGGAGGGAAAGGAAAGGGAGATAGGGGAGAAAGTTAAGAAAGTGTCCACGCTGTTAGTGCAGAAGACAAAGATGGGTTTCTCGGTGTTTCCACTGACAGCATGGCACCTTTCCATTGAGCTCTGGCAACTCTACTTATCGTTGGAGACTTACTAGAAGTTGTGTTTCTAAGACAATATGTTTTAAACACTAGTAATATAGATAATATAGATAAATAAATAGTTCATCATTTCAGCCACACAACGTCCACTGCTGAACATAGGCCTCCAATCTGACCGGTTGGAGGGGGTCTGCTCCCAATGCGTTATAAATAGTTCAAAATTCTGTTTATGTAGTAGTCAAGAAAGTATCTGAATCATTAGATACTATAAAACAAAGTCGCTTACTTTCTCTGTCTCTATATCCTAATGTCCTTTTGTATGCTAAAATCTTTAAAACTACGCAACGAATTTTGATGCGGTTTTTATAATAGATAGAGTGATTGAGGAGGAAGGTTTATATGTATATAACATCATGCTACCACCAACTGGTATGGACCAGAAGTGAAAAATGATGCAAAAACGGGGTTGCGCGAGTCAGCTAGTAATTCATAAACATTAATACTACTACAACTTCATTGCCGCGTAACCAAATTTGAAATTCTAGTGGCACTACCACTCATGACTTTTAGTGTAGAAATAACGTCACTGCAAATATAAATTTCTGTCAAAAATATCAACTTGAGTTATAAAAAAACTTGTCATATACCCTGTCACTTTCTCACGCCTAGGTTTTGTGTAAAGATACGTATGTTACTCGCACACTTTGATCCTCTAAAGATAAGTTTATGTAATAATTACATGCATATATAATATAGATATTTTCTAAAGACAACTCTACAACGTAGCACATAGGTAATCAAAGAAACTTTTTAATAACAACTCTACAGTCTTTCACTCACTTTCAGCGGGTGTACTTCAGCCCGCCCATCATTGAAAGCATTGCACTACGCAAGTCTTAGTCGAACCTCTTCAGCTTATAGACACGTGCACGTAAGTAGAAAGACTTAACTCAATATCAAAACTAGATATATTTTCACGTTTCAGTTTTAGTTCCTGCGTAAAGCCATCGATGTAGGAATACTAGTAGGAATACTTATATATAAAAACCTGATGAAGGACATTTTCAATATATTGAGATAATCGTAATGAACTTCGAAGCTTTATAAAATCGTTTGTATGTTACTATGACGTTTTCTGACCGCATAAATAGTAATTTGATACCACAATATTATTTGCATAAGCAATCAGATGCTCTGTCCGAAGAGCATCTAGCCATGTTCAGTTAGGGCACCCAGCCAAAGAGCACCTACCCATGTCCAGAGAAGCAGCAGAGCAACCAGCAGAAGAGCACCTGAGCAAAGAGCACCTAGCAGAATAGCACCTGAGCAAAGAGCACCTAGCCATGCCCAGTTAGAACACCCAGCCGAAGAGCACTTTAGCGACGAGCATCTAGCCTTGTCTAGATAGAGAATCTGTCAACATTTTGTCAGGGTCTCTAGCTGGACTACACCATTGAAGTTCTCTATCGCAATATTTTGAAAATGTCAGATACCCCTTCATACACTCACGTCTAGAATCGTATTTTTCTTGTATGTACTTAAACCTTTTTATCTATAGTTTTCTTAGTATTTAACTTGCCCTTTGTCAGCTTAAACAATAAATAACATTCTTCAAGACAAGATAGTGACATATTTTCAAAAGATAGTCATAATGTTATCATGTTAAAGATCTGCAATATTAGGACTATATAAATCACTTGAAAAGAAATCTTAGCAAATCGTTTTTTTCTGAAATGATTTCATATAATTTAATTCCTATATTCGTAGGGCAAGCAAAAGTGAAATTGACATCCACATTTCACCAATCATTGTATTCGGTCCCACGTAGTTGGGGGTGAGTCTAGCCACATTCGCCTCATACAGTTACATTTTTTATTTACAACAAATATTATTTTTAATTTTTGAAAAACAGCAAAAAGCTATTGCCTAATTTAACATTCTGATGCCGATCTTGAATTATTTAAGGAGGAGTTAGAAGGTTCAAGTAGGTCGACAGCACGTTATCACACTAAACCCATGGTAACCACTTTCCATAAGGTGTGCCATATGCTTGTCTGCTGCCTAATTAGTGTAAAACGTATTATTAGCCGTTTAATAATATAGTTTTCATTATTTAAGGTCACCGATGATTCTCTAACACTATGACATTGATATCAATAAAAGTCTTGAAAAAACGTGACTAAGAATTGTACAACTCTTGAACCATGAACTTGCTCAAAGGTTAACCCATTAGTAATCTAATAGCGAGAATTGCGTGGGAAAATTTGCAGTCCCCCATATGGGGGATTGATTTCTATACCCATCAATGCCATGGCATAATAAAGAAATAAACGGCAATGTTATGATCTATGGTCATTTTGAATGAGTAATGGATTTATTATACAACTAGCTGACCCGCGCAACTTCGTCTGCGTCACCCCGTTTTTCAACATTTTTCACTTCTGGCTCCGCACCAGTTGGTTGTAGCATGATGTTGTATACATATTATAAACCTTCCTCTTAAATCACTCTATCTACTAAAAAAACGCATCAAAATTCGTTGCGTAGTTTTAAAGATTTAAGCATACAAAGGGACATAAGGATATAGGGACAGAGAACGCGACTTATGCTACTATGTAGTGATGATTAAATTATATTTATTGAAAGAATATATTATGCATTTGTGATAGTTAAGCTAACTCAAATAATCTATTACTGTTAATGCTTGCAGGTATAATATACAGAATTTACAGGGCCCTGGTGGTTTATTTATCGTAAAATGTTCAATATTCAGTCTGGATTTATCTCTCAAATACGATTTCGTTAAATTTTTTGATTAGCTCTACCACTAGGTCTTGGAATTCCTCACTAGCTCACGTGTTTTCTTCATCCTACAGTCCCGACCCTTAAGCTGGGTGTAAAAAGCATCTAATGAGACTGTCAGAATGAGCGCCACCATTGTAATATTGTACAATGTTCATGTCCTTTCTCTGCCTTCAGCTAGCCTTCAGGCGAGGTGAAGTTCTGTGTCCTATAAAAAATGTTGTCAATGAAAAAATATGCCAAACTTAGAAAAAGCGAATGCCTAGACAGGACTTGCACCTGCAACCACTTCTTAATGAACCACGTCTAGAACAGAGTCAAATTTTAAATCGATTTGAAAAATGTTAAAAATTTCAATAAACTAAATATAATATTTTTGTTACAGAAAAAGCTGTTCATCATGCAGTTGAATATGCCCAAGGGCATAAAATTTGCCCTAATAGGCGCTGCAATAGCCCTAGTGGGGTTCATCATTGGATGGGTTGCTTTCCCTATCATACTGAATAGCCAGTTGAAGAAGGTAATAAATAATATTTCTAATTTACTCAATATTATATTGACCACAAAGACCAATCAGCTGCAATTATGTGGAATGCTGAAATTCGTCACGGTATCTGATTTTTTTATACTACGTAGGTGGCAGACAAGCACACAACCCACCTGATGGAAGTGGCCACCGTGGCCTATGAACGTGTGCAACACTAAGGGTGTTACACACGCGCTGCCCACCCTGAAGGGAAAAGGGGAGAGCTGGGAAGGGGTGGGGAGGCTAGGAAGGGGAGGGGGTGGAGGCGTGCAGTGGGCTCTGGCTACCCTACTTACCGGCGGGAACACAACTTCACTTTTTCCAGTTGAACATAGGTTTTTTTTCTACTTCTTCTTCTTCCTTGCACAGTATTTTAAGCAAAAAGCAGCTGTTCTTCCAAACCGTTACATTCTTGATTTTGATTATATTTAACAATTAGCTGACCCGCGCGACTTCGTCTGCGTCACCCCGTTTTTGCAACATTTTTCATTCCTGCCTATTAGTCGTAGCATGATGTTATATACATATAAGCCTTCCTCTTTAACCATTCTATCTATTGAAATAAACCGCATCAAAATCCGTTGCGTAATTCTAAAGAATTAAGCATACAAAGGGACAAGAAAAAAAGGGCCAGAAAACGCGACTTTATTTTATACTATGTAGTGATGTAAAAAGTTAAAAGATAACGTTTTTAGTCTAAAAATATTTTTTTATATTCACCCTTGACGGGCAAATGTCTTAAGTGCTAATTTTATACTATTGCAAATGAATAAAGATCTTTTAAAAACAGAAACAAACAAAACCCCACGAAAATAAAAATAGTGAATACAATCACAACTCAACAAAACTTGTTAAAAAGTACATAGGTACTAAAACGTAATCATCATTTTGGACATCGAAAGCCTAATTTATTAATGAAGACGCCTTTCAAACTATTCGTACTACCAAAAGTAGGTACTTCATTGTGTTATCCTATCATCTTTCCAAATTAATAAAAATTACCTAACCGATCTCTCTATGTAGTAATTCTTTGGGTAGACTCAATTCAAAGTTTTCAATTTTTTTCAATTAATTTCTTCAATATAAATAAAGTAAAAGAATACTTCTTTCAGGGTACTGAAGTTTCAAATTACAAGTCTATATAAAATTTTAAAATTCTTGTATCGAAATTACTGGCTGTATCTCACGACTAGCGTTTTCATTCAATTCTGATCCTGTTCACGATTCACCTTCTATTAAGCCGACCCTCCCGTTCCAACTTCACTCATATACAGTAATAGCATCTGCATGATAAGTTGTTTTGTTGTAATTTTTTTGGGAATTAAGGATTGCTGGTCAGGACAATACGTGCTTTATGCATCAGCACTATAGGCACTATCTACTTTTTCTGATTCTCTAGATAGACAACCGCCGTAGCCTAGTGGTATGGGTAATGGACTGCTAAGACGAGGTCTCGGGTTCGATCCCAAGTTTTACCATGACTTTTCGATGCTTTTCGAAGTTATGTGTGTATTTATCGCAGATTAATAAGTACCCGGTTAATGGCAATAGTCTCGCGGCCTATTACATTGAGACCTATACATAAACTGTCGAAATGTGGGTGCTAGCACCTCTGCCTCATATAGGCGTGAGTTGATATTATGTATGTTATGTCTAATAGAGAGAAAATTCTCTAAAAACAATTACCCCTTGACATTTGTTCACAGGAAATGGCTCTGTCAAAAAAGACCGATGTGCGCCAGATGTGGGAGACGATTCCGTTCCCCCTGGACTTCAAGGTCTACATGTTCAACTACACCAACCCTGAGGAAGTACAGAAGGGAGCTGTCCCTATCGTTAAAGAAATTGGACCATTTTATTTTGAGTAAGTACTTAAGGCACATGGCACATGCTTATAGGTTTAGTACAGTCTAAGATCATTCTCTGAACCTTTTCCCAACTCAGTTGGGGTCGGCTTTCCAGTCTAACTGTGATGTGGTTGAACTTCGATATTTTCCGTGAAGCGATTGCCATCTGACCTCCACAACCAATGGTCCAATGACCAATGGCGATATCGAAGTTCCAAGTTAGACTGGTTGGACTTTTGAGGGCTCCAACTACCCGTACCGACTGCCATAGATGTTTGTATGGCAAACAGCCTCCGTGGCGTGGCGGTAGTGCACGCGACTGCTACGCAAAGTACAATCTAAGATTTTAGATTAAAAAGTAGTCTCTGATAAGAATCTGTATAGGTGCATTTTTAAAGCTATTTGCACCAAACTTGGCACACGTGTTTGTTGATAAAAAACTAAACTTTTGTAGAGAATAAATGGGGTTATAATTTTAAATTCCGATACACTATGAAATGAGTTATGCGAGTATTTCAAAATGGAACATATCCCTACTCAGCGCCTTATTCGTTTCCATGTCACCTTCTTATTGGTCGTATTCGCTGACAATTCATGCCATTTATATCTGAGTAAAGTTGAAGCAATCGTCCGTACACAAGCCCAGATATTTTTTGTAGGAAAACCTAAACCTTCAGTTTATAATGTACTAAATTAGTTATAGTTGCTTTTGATTTTGGAAAAAAAGTAAAGGAAGGAAGTCTACCGTCGTCATATTATTTATGAACGAAACTTAAATCAAAGTGTGTGTTTGTGTGTGTGTGTGTTTGTGTGTGTGTGCGTGTTTGTGTGTGTATTTTTGTAATGAATAAACTTAAACACTACGGAGTCAATTCCAAAAATTCTTTCACCATTGGTAAGCTACTTTCACCCTAAGTAACCGACATCCACGTGGACGGAGCCACGGGAAACATTATGATTTTTTTATGAAGTTACATTCGTAATGATAAAAGTTCAAACATTAGTAAATTATATCTTGGGACCAAGAACTGTGTTATTAGCCGTAATTATAAAATTACATTACTTGGCTTACTTAATGTTACCAGCAACATTTTTTTTAATTATGACTGTTTTAATTACTTCATGACTAATACAATATGGATTTACGAAAGTTCTAATTAATTTTCAATAGATAAATAAATAAATACTTTTGAAAAGCAAGTTACTAAGTTATATGATAACAATGCTGCTATAAACAATAAATTTCAGCTATATATGCTAAAATATTAGGCGATATCAATTTGGATTCATATTAGTTTACTTTATTCTTTATAGCTGACCCGCGCAACTTCGTCTGCGTCACCCCGTTTTTGCAACATTTTTCGCTTCTGCTCCGCACCAGTTTCTCTTAGCATGATGTCATATAAACCTTCCTCTTCAATCACTCTAACTATTGCAAAACGACGCCAAGCCAGTACTTCTTGGGTCTAGTTCTCCTACCCGGACAGGTGGTAACCGCAGAACTTGGTGGCACATCATCAGTAATGACCGCAGCAATGTTGCTAAGCGCAAAAAGTACATCCTACTAATATTATAAAGGCGAAAGTTTGTTTGGATAGATGGATGTTTGTTCCTCTTTCACGCATAAACGGCTGGACTGATTTGGTTGAAATTTGGTACAGGGGTAGATTAGAACCTGGAATAACACATAGGCTACTTTTTATCCCGGGAAAAGGTTCCCAAGGGTTGCGGGAACGGGAACAAAATTCCACGCGGGCGAAGCCGTGGGCATCAGCTAGTACAATATAATAATAATCTGTATATGTCTGTCATTTGTTATGCATATACTTTTGGTAGCTAGCTGATGCTCACGAATCTGCCGACGTGAAATTGTGCCCCTGTTCCCATTTTGAATAATAACTTGTTTTAGATACTAAATCAACTGAAGAATTCCATACCCTTCAAAGAAATTGCATTGCATTGTTATAAAGGTCAGTAGCATACCTTGGGGAGATAAATCCAAGAAAAAAATTGTATAGCAATCTGCATGATTTCTTCACACAATCCCAAGGTGAAAGTAGCGACATGATCTAACTTGGCAAAATAGTTGAGCTCAAACAAAAACAACTTTTATATTAGTTTTGCCTCAAATACTTCCCTCGGGCTCCAAATCTAATTATTGTTCTACAAAATAATTTGTTCCATAAATTCAATAAAGGATTTATATATTAAAATATTGAATTTCCAATTTATTTCCAAAACATTTGATAACCTTTTTGACTAAAGATATAGAGGATATTTTTGTATCTTTACTATTTGTCAATATTATTATAAGATCGAAAAAGTAAGCAGACACTATATAGTTTATATAATGGTAATATTTCAGTTACAACACCTACATTTATAGGGGCTCGTTAATAAATGATACTTTAGCTGGTTAGTACAATGCAAAGTTCTAGTTGTCTGCTTTAGGATGGAATTCTTAACACATCAATAATATTCATATATACATAAACTAATAATATGGTTAACAAATGACAAACAAAAATTATTAAACAATAACAAAATATTTATTTTGGAGTTTGGTTCTGCAATCTGTCAATCAAAATTCTGTCTATACAACTCAACATTAAATTACAGCAACTTTCATGTAAAACTTAAACCGATACCATGACTTCCCACCAAAAATTCTTGAAAATAAATATAAATAAATAAATATTCTAGGACAATTCACACAACGTCACCTAGACCCATGGTAAGCATAGCTTAACTAGCTTGTGTTACGGGTTCTAGAATGCGGATAAACATACTTAAATATTTTTTTTTGTAAATACATACACATTATACATAGAAACACCCATTCCAAAGCAGATATTCATATCTCGTATACACAAATATTTGCACTGAGCGGGAATCGAACCCGCACCTCCTGCGTAGCAGTCGCGTTCACTACCGTCACGCTACGGAGGTCGTGGGTCTAGGACCTAAGTGTTTTGAAAAGCATGGAGTGATTTCCCTCAGGAAATTATTCAGTACGAACCTCGTACTTTTTAAACTTCAGCTACCAATGAACAATGTAATAAATCGTAATCCCTAAGACTTAGGAATACATTCTATCTGAATTTGATGAATATTTTAAACAACACTGCATGGACTTCCAAATAAAAACATTTCTAGTTGGAAAATAAAAATCAACGAAATATCTAAAAATGTTAACAACAACAAGTGCCGCCTGAACACCTCCTGTGGCCAACGCGGAAGTCATTAAATCTCTTGTGAACAAAAGTTGACCGTTGCCGAGAAACTAGGGCAAATTTAAGTTATATTGGCCCGTTGCTAGTGCCCTGCGACTACGGGTCCCCATCCCAGTTCATGCTGTATTTTCCCTCTCGCTCGATGTGCCGCTCCACCTGTACCACAACCTGTACTATTAGGACACATACAGGGCAACGGGCAAAGATGTGATTGTGACCAAGTATTGCACTGATAAAATTCAGGAAATTTTAGGAGCCATTAACTTGAAGAATGCAATCGGAAGGTAACCTTTAGCTTCAGAATAAATAATAGTACCAAGTGTCTCAAAGGTATCTGCATCCTGTAACACGTTAGGCACACTTCTGTGGTCAAGATCGTACTATAATTAAACAATTACAGTACGATCTTGACCTTGACAAGTTTAAACAAACTTGAGTCACAAAGACATACATAGACTTCCTTAACGATGTACAGTATGTACGTCCTGTTTACGTTGTAAAGAGTATTATGTCGTTCCTATGATTGTAGACATGCTGGATCTAGATTTGGACAATATAGGTAGAAGACACAAGACACGACACACTTTATGATTGTCTCGTTTGGGTTATTGCAGCAATATTATTGATTAACAATTAGCAGGCCTCTTCTATGATTAACTCTTAAAAGAAGTCAATAATTAAAAGACTTACTGTATAAATAACTTCATAATCCTAGACATGGTATAGTATTACAAAGGCTATGGAGCTGGCTTAAGCAAAACCCTGTGCCAAGACGTGCGCAACACTTCTGAATCTTTCGAATAGAAGTGCTTTGAATCAATTTGTCGATTCAAATCATTTTTATTATTTCTTAAACACAGATTGATATCAGATGTTAAAGGGTGCCTACGTGACATACCATATTCCGCCGATAGGCATTCAAAATAACATACATCTTATGTGCTGTGTTTAGTGACCAACTACTACCTAAATTTAGGAAATTCAGAACTAAAGACAATGTCGGTAAAAACCTGTAAATAACGACCAATATTCTTCTGTGTAGAGAATGGAAAGAGAAACTGGAACTAGAAGAAAACGAAGCAGATGATACAATCTCGTATAAGAGACGGGATACGTTCTTGTTCAAACCTGAACAATCAGCTCCGGGGTTGACAGGACAGGAGGTGGTAGTCATTCCTCACATTTTCTTAGTGGTAAGTTTCTTCTATCCTACTCCTAAATAAATAATAATATATTTTTATATTAGCATTAAGAAATAAATTTATAAGGGATGGGATTTAGTAAAAAGTATCAAAACCAATAAGCACAAAATATTTGGGGGGAGGGGTACCAAAAGTAAAAATAAATTAAATCGATATCTTTTATCTTTATTATATAATAGATCCAGTATCTTTCAAGACTAATATCTGTGTAGTTGCATCATTTCATATAATTTTAGTTTCAAATTGTTTAGGAATTTTTGGAAATCATTTTGTACATCATCAAATTCTTATGTCACATTTCTTTCAGGGTATGGTGCTCTCAGTGAACCGCGAGAAACCTGCAATGCTGAACGTCATTGGAAAAGCAATCAATTCAATATTCAGCGAACCAAAAGATGTATTCCACAGGGTCAAAGTTATGGATTTGTTGTTCGACGGTTTCACAATTGACTGTGGAAAAACAGAGTTTGCACCAAAAGCAGTTTGCACACATCTGAAGAAGGAGCCCGTTCCTGGCATGGTATGGGAACCAAAAGGCCAATTGAGGTTCTCAATTTTCGGGGCGGTTAGTATCAAATTTAACTAGTAGGTTTACACTATGCTTGAACTGGTAGGTATACAATAGGCTACACTGAAAGGAAGTATTTTCTACAATACATAATATATGAAAATGGTGATGGCGCTGGGTACTAGGCTATCGCCACAGATTTCTATATTTGTTATTCTTTCACGTAATAATGACAGCGCGGATATAGGTTAAATTGTACACATAGCTTAATACGAATTAGCACATAAACTACTCTTTATTCCAGAAAAAGGTTATTATTTCCGAAACAGCCGTTATTAGCTAAATAGCTCTATTGTTTCAATAAATTGTATCCAATATAATGAAACAATAGAGCAATGTTTCACTTTTAAAGCATTCACTTTTTCCGATCTGAATTTTATTTGTATTAAATACCCTGAATTTCCAGAGAAACGCCACCATAACTCAGCAAGTAGTGACAGTGAAGCGAGGTATAAAAAATGTCATGGAGGTAGGCAGTGTGATTGCCATCAATGGGGAACCAGAGCAAAAGATGTGGAAGGGTGCTTGCAACGAATACCAAGGCACGGATGGAACAGTCTTCCCACCGTTCCTGACGGAGGCCGATAGACTGCAATCCTTTTCGTTTGATTTATGCAGGTTTGTGTGTTTTATTACTCTACTACTGACCCGCGCAACTTCGTCTGCGTCACCCCGTTTTTGCAACATTTTTCATTCCTGCTCCGCACCTGTTGGTCGTAGCATGATGTTATATACATAATATAATCCATCCTCTTCAACCATTATATCTATTAAAAAAACCGCATCAAAATTAAGATTTAAGCATACAAAGGGACCTAGGGAAAGATAACGCGACTTTGTTTTATACTATGTAGTGATTTTGACAAAAGAATACCTTTTCATATAACGTGGCATGAAAATATGTGTATTAGGTTTGTCGACAATAGAATTTTTTCGAAGAAGGGGTTCATCATTTCAGCCATAGGACGTCCACTACTGAACTATTGGTCACTACTGAACAACAACAGAAGGCGTATTGTCCGTCCATTTCGCGGGAGCAGTCCTATGCCTCGTCTACCAGTACGTGATCTCCATCCGAGAACCTTTCTGCTTCAATGGACTTCTGTTAGAAATCTAAATTAAGGTCCGATTCCACAAGTAATTATATGAATACGTTTTTAGAGTATTTAGTTTCATCATCACACTGCTGAATGTAGGCCTCCCCCATCAACTTTGCAGATCGCCTCCAACCGGTCGGATGTAGTTTCATCTATAAAATTTAAGTTTTAATTTAAAATCGGAAGCTACGAAATGAAATTATTCTTTGTATTTTTCTTCAGATCCTTCAAACCTTGGTATCAAAAGAAGACGTTCTATAGAGGCATAAGAACCAACCGCTACGTCGCTAATATTGGAGACTTAGCCAACGACCCGGAGCTTCAATGCTTTTGCGATACACCTGACAGCTGCCCCCCAAAAGGCTTGATGGACCTATTTAATTGTATCAAGGCTCCGATGTATGTTTCTCTACCACATTTCCTCGATAGTGATCCTGAGCTCTTAAAGTATGTGAAAGGGCTAAATCCAGATATAGATCAACATGGAATTGAAATTGATTTTGAACCAGTGAGTATACCATTTAAAAGTATGTAACTACTAATCGTATAAAAGTAAAATATTGAAGTAGGTGTTACATGGTGGAAATCTATTACAAGAAAATATATTGGGGAACCCCTATTTACATACGGTCTAACATCCGAACGATAATAGCAAAATAGCAGTTAATATCACTAATTTTTATAGCAATGAATGCTAAACCGCAGCCCTCAAAGATAGTAAAAAGACACGAGGATATAATATGATTTCGTATGTGCATTATTGTTTGTTTAGAAGCAAAACACGTGTCGAGGTTTGTTCGACTTGCGGTAATTGCACATACGAAATCATATCTCCTCGGTTAAGAAGTCTTTTTAATTAATTATCATTAAAGTAATTGAAAATTATATTAGAGCTATCATAATCATGTGTGTAGCTAAGGTATAGCGTATAATTAATTCCCAAACCGTCTGGTTATGCTACATGTACAGCATCAAAACCTTAACAGGAGTATTACAAGAAATCTTATACAATTTGATTTCCTGTTATGGAGAAGTACCTTTTATCGTACAAATAGTCGACGGTGACATTGAGATGGGTAAGTTGAATATAAACTAACTATAACCTCGAGTGAACCTCTGTCACGGCGAATGTAGTACAGGGAACATGGTGGTATATTTATTTACGTATTGAAATTATAGCAAACCAATTTTCTTTTTGTAGATATCAGGCACTCCAATGGTCGCGAAGCAGAGGGTTCAATTTAATGTGCAACTGATGAAAACTGACAAAATTGACATTTTCAATAATCTACCAAATACTATAGGACCGTTGTTTTGGATTGAAGAGGTAAACGTCACTCACGATTTATATGACACGTCAAACTTTACGATTGGCTGCCTAGCTTATCGGTAATTTCATGGAAGAATATCGTATCGCCTTTGTTGTTAAAAATATCAAATATATTCATCTAAATGGTACAAATCTTATACCTAAATGTGAAAAATTATATTCGTTTTATTATATGTTATATGTTAGCAATATATCAATGCAACATAACAAACAGACATTATGTTCATTAATAAAACATTGGTAAATAGACCAAAAAAAAACAGAAATATTCACAGATTTTGTTTTTTGCCGGAGTCTTTTCAGGCCTGTGCGCTTTTCTACCCGCTGGTCCATTTAATTTTGACATTTGTAACCTTTAATTTTAACATTTTATAAGTAACGTTAAAACGATTTTCAGGGTCTTGCTTTGAACAAAACCTTCGTGAACATGCTCAAACACCAACTGTTCATACCGAAACGCATTGTTACTGTCTTACGCTGGTGGATCGTCGCCGCTGGGTGCCTGATGGTTTTATGTAGTATTGTCTTTCACTTCAGAGGTAAGAAATTCCATTTCAACGACAGTTAAAATAAGTACGTGTATATTATCGCCTGTCACCCCAGCAGACGCAGACCGCGGTGGCGGCGTCGCGTAATCTGCGACTCCCCATACCCGGGGGCTGGATGGGGAGACCGTGGTCCCCACACTTGAGAGGGACCATTTCTTAAGAGATGGCTCTAGTTCGGTCGAGGTATAACGGATTTGCTGCTTAATCTGACCTCCGGCAACTAAAGGCCCGAAGTTGTGCGTGTTGGTTGGTTCGAGTCCGACATAACCTTTCTCATCGATTCCGGTGAGATTGGTAACCGCAGGAATTTTGAGCGCGGTTAAAAACCGTGTATATTATTTCCAAGATACATTGATCAATCATCAAAGTCCATCGAAAAGTTCAAGTTCAAGTTCAATCGTTTTGGATTGTAAAAGTCAGAAGGAAAAAA
Organism: Pelosia muscerda; assembly: GCA_963691645.1. Taxonomy (NCBI): domain Eukaryota; kingdom Metazoa; phylum Arthropoda; class Insecta; order Lepidoptera; family Erebidae; genus Pelosia; species Pelosia muscerda. The sequence continues at coordinate 13,771,778 of OY829109.1, read as the reverse complement.
GTGAAAATAGTCCGTATAAAAAAATTACTTTACAAGGAAGTTTTCACTTCAAAGATATGTCACGTTTGCATTATCCCTATTTTATTTGTCAAATGCTTACTGGTCATATCAGGCCATATAGAATTTATTGATTATATATTGACATAAGTTCGAATGCATCTTCGTAATTTTTTCCTCGCCCAAAGTTGAAAAGTCCATCTTCAGAAATGCAATTGGTGTTTAAAGAACTGCCTAGGCGTCCAATAGACAATTTACTAATTTGATACTAATCGCCTTTATTCTCTTAACAGAAGACATTATGCGTCTCGCTACAAAAAGCTATGATAATAAAGTTTCGAAGGTAACTCCAGAAGAAGACGAACAGAAGAACATCAGCGTCATTGGCCAATCAGAACCAGCCAAGATCAGCATGTAATCCACCTTTAGACGACTCTTGAGGTTCATATTGCTCTGGAGTCGTCGATATAGGATTGCTCATAGAGTAATCTGGGTACAGATTTTACGAAATCTTGCAAGAGATAGAAATCGTAGAAACTATTAAGTAAACTTCTTACCAAAGTTGATGATCATTCTTAACACCTAGCGAGTCTGTTTCGGATATAGATTATCGAATGGATATATTATTATTATGTTAACAACTAATTACAATTATTTTATTAGGTTTCGAATCTTTCATTTTAACAATCACTTTACGGTAATGAATAAAAATCTTGAAATATCGAAAGGAAACGTTCAGAGTGGTCATCAAGTTTGTACTTCAGCCATTCTAGTTTGCACTTAGTTTGTTAACACAACTCAAATATAATCTAATTTCTTCGATTAGAACGATAGATTATTTAAAAAATCTGCTGATAGGGATTCTAGACGTAATAAATAAGTTTTAAAATACATTTTTATGTGCACTATTTTTAAAACCGCGAATTACCTAGAAATAAGTTTTTTGAAAAATATGATTTTCGAAGCATCATCATTCTTGCGCCAATCTCGGTCACATCAAAAGCTATCACCTCGGAGTCCAAGGTTCGTTTTTCCAGTCTAAATGCGTTGCGGCTGAACCAAATTTATGGTGAAGCGACTGCCGCCTGGCCTCCACTAACTAATGATGATGTCGCCCAGTTATAGGATTTTTGGGGCTGTTGTTGCAGTAACGACCTTCCAAAGATATTTGTATGACAACCGAGTCCGAAAATTTAATATGCTCTCCGAGGCACGCCCAGTCGTGCAAATAGCCATATTCATGGATGTAAATATATGCCATGAGCGGGACTCCTGCGCAGGGGCACTCCTTTACTACCACCACGCCACAAACTTATAATGTAAGATTTTCTATTGAATTGATTTAATGATAAGTATGTATAGTAGTAGTTTCCTTGTTTTATTATTAGCCTTAAATATTCTTTGAAATCTCTTACAAAGTCATAAGTCAACTTATTTCTTGTACTCTTCCTTATTTAATCTATCTAAGTTAAAATTTTAATAGTGACTTCAATATTATGGCACACTGATCTCAATAAATAGCTTTAATTTTAATGTTAAAAAAGCACTTTAATTTAATTTAAATTTCATGAACTCAAATTTTTAACCTATAAAAACTTACTATGCACTTCAATGAATGTACTAGATAGATTTGTGTACAATCGTCAACCTTTTTATAGTCTAGTCAAATAGTCAAGTAGAAATAACTGTACGTTTTAATAATAAATTACTTAGATTTAAGATACTATTTGTTTTATTTATTACTCGCTGACCCGCGCAACTTCGCCTGCGTCACCCCGTTTTAGCAACATTTTTCACTTCTGCTCCGCACCAGTTGGTTGTAGCATGATATTATATACATATAAACTTTCCTCTTCAATCACTTTATCTATTGAAAATGCATCAAAATACATTGCGTAGTTTTAAAGATTTAAGCATACATAGGGACAGAGAAAGCGACTTTGTTATATACTATGTATTATTTAATTGTAAATGACAGAGGTGTTGTATTTATATGTACCTATATTGTTTCCGGCAGTGAGTAGAATAGCCAGAGCTCACTGGAGAGATTTTGTGTTGTCAATAAGAAAACTGAGATACCCTTCTTTGTCTTCTGCACTGATAGCACAGAGACTCTCTTAACCTTTTTCTCTCACCCCTATCTCCTTCCCTCTTCTCTATATGGACGGCAGCTGCACGAATGTGTTTGCGTTGCAAATACCCATAGGACACGGTAACCACTTTCCATCAAGTGAGCCGCGTACTTGTCTGGCCACCTAAGTGGTATAAAAATATATATTGATGACCTCTTGACTTCGTGTTCATACAATTACTCTAAAAGAGGCAATGTTTCTTGGAGCATCCAAAGCTTTTACCTCGAACCTCGAAAGCTACTTAGTTACTCTTTCTTGCCCATTTGATTTAGCTAATGTTGACTCCCTATCCACCTTGTCTGTTAATCTTCACAGACTTCGGTAAGACCCCATCGCTCCTATTTCTGAATCTTTTCCTCCCAAAATATCTATTACAACTTTTAAATAATACAAGATATAAATAATAAATTCTTTATTTATAAATTAAAGTTAACTTAAGTCACATTTATGAGCAATTGTTGACAATTATTTTACTATATTGCCTTATCTTAATACTTTATATAATATTTACAAATTTTACATCAACCCATCTAAAAAACTAGTGGTAACTATGATGGTAACTTTACAATGATAATTAGACTTAAACTTTTTTTTTAATTTTGGTCGATGTTTTTACATCCTTTGTACATCAAACTTTTATTAGTTTATCTTGTGTAAATTCCGCGATATTAAAAACAGTCCTTTTGAAGCATTTATAGTTAAATATTTCAATCAATAACATGGTCAGAAAGTTAATAATTTTTAAATAATATCTTTTCCTTAACTTCTTACGTATATACTCGAAGGAATGGAAAATTTCATTGTATTCATTTTTTTTCAATCAATATAATAGTTTGTCTATTTTATATGGTAAGTACTATTGTTTTTCATAATATATATGTTACCTTATTTCCAAACCAACTATAATAACACAGTATATATAAGTTTCACCTCATTATTGAACAATGTCATCAAGGGATTACTTTCATATAAAAAGAAACGAAATAGCACTATTAGAATCATAGACAAAATACAGTCTTCATACGCTTAATGGACAATATACACTAATATTTTTACATCACTTCCAACTTACATTATTGTCATTATCACAATACCGAAGTATCTATTAAATATTATAAACTGCAACAGGATTATGATCTATATCTACTTCTTATAAATTCGGAATATCGCCTGAACATTTATTTATGTCATTAGCTCATTTATTTTCGATATTTATTTCAGTATTATTGAAGTTTTTCACTTCATGATTGCTAAAAGTTGTCGTTCGTTCATCCGAAATTTCGGATGTATGATTTATAAAAGTGCCCTCTCCCTCTATTTCCTCAAGACAGATGTCCAATTCAAAGTCAGTATTCATTCTTTGACGTTATATTATTGTCTATTAAATTTCTGTGTGGTTTTTTTTCATAATCTTATTTAGTACTTACCTAGGTGTTAGAAATTCACTAACCGATTACAACCATGTATTGTTTGCTTTGTTTGATAATTATATTTTTCTAACACGTCAAATTTATTATGACCATAAATAATTTCCAAGTTCTACCTTGTATTACAAGCTTGCAATGCTTGTACGTAACTGCAGAATTTTGGCATAAGTCGCATACTTCTCGTCACAGTTCATGAGTTTATCTTTACTCTTATACCATTAATTTATGAGTACAGGCAAAACTTTTCTGCCTTAATTGCACCAAATTATTTGTATCTGCAGAGAATCTGCAGCGAGTTGAGGCTCATCCAAAAATATTGTTGGAAGAGGAATATAATTATTTTCTGCTTATATGGTTCGTGAATTACTTCTTAGAACCTTCTTGCATTGTTTTAGTAAGACTTTTGTACTAAATGTAGGTATCACAGGAATCTAGATCATAATTCCATCCAATAGTAAATGTGTGATTTTTTTTATTTTCTGTAGATTTAGGAATTGGAGCTATGTTATAACTTATGTTATAAATAGGTTACCCACATATATTATATTTATTTTCCGTCGCTAGTTATTTAATCAGATAAAATATGTAACTGAAATTTCATTATATTATGATACAGTTATTTTTGTTTTCACAACCAAAGTTTTTTTGCAATAAACATCTGTCACAATTACTATAATATTTTAAGAATCTTTCTTTGATATTAAATTTTGATTCGAGTCCTTTAAGTTCGTATAACTATTAGAATTATCACACAGTTTCTTAAGCTGTCTCTTCTGCACGTAATTTACCAAGCGATTAAAACTCAGTCTTAATGCGTACGACATAAGGACGTAAATTGTAAGTAATAAAGAAGTTACTAATAATACCGAGTCTAAACAGTAATATTGGAAGAAGTTTAGGTCTTTTGCTGGAGACTGTAGATGATAGGCCCCTTTATGTCTAATTACGTATTCAGTCCAATAGATAGCTCTTTCTAGAGGAGTTTCCTTTTGATCTCTTAATAGAATTTGTTTCTTTTTCACGTCCGTTTTATATCTAGGATCTCTAATGACTTCTTGAATAGCTTTATATAAAGTAACTGAATTGAGATGTCTCAATTCAAGTTTTTTGGCATAACCATCACCTTCGGCTTTGGCGGCATTGACATCGTGATCGCAGAACACCGGAATGCTGACAATAGGCACTCCATGGTAAACTGTCTCAAACATACTGAGAAGACCTCCGTGTGTAACGAACGCTTTGATTTTAGGATGACCTGCAAAAGAAATAGTATGAGAATTTAGAACACTGTAAATAATTTCATATATATTTTACTAGCTGACCCGCGCGACTTCATCTTCGTCACCCCGTTTTTGCAACATTTTTCATTCCTGCTCCGCACCTGTTAGTCGTAGCATGATATTATATACATATAAACCTTCCTCTTTAACCATTTCATCTATTGAAATAAATCGCATCAAAATCCGTTGCGTAGTTCTAAAGATTTAAGCATACAAAGGGACAAGAAAAATAGGGACAGAAAACGCGACTTTATTTTATACTATGTAGTGATAGTGATAGTGATACTCCGAAATTATAAGATTGTAGTATCCTGAATTTCTTTCGTATACCTACATTTTTTGTTATTTTTTGCAAGTATTTTTTTTTTTTTTGCGATTCCTAATGTGTGCTTATATCAGTTTCACACAATGAAAATTTGGTACTCTTTAGGAGTAACTCATTTAATATAATTACAGCCCACGCACTAAGAGAAGAAAGAAAATTTTAAAAATACAATAGGTACATATTTTGTTTCTCTGGTAGGTACACTGAAAAGACCCTGGATTTTCATTCAACGCCACTAAACTGTGTCATTTCCTGGTACCGACGAGATAAAGCAAGGTATGAAAGGGTTAAATGAATGCTAAATATGAACATTAGTAAGGTTTCATTTACGCCCCTGGTACATTCGCTAAGTGGGAAAATATTAGTTACTTTGAACTTTGTTGACCAAAAAGTCGATGAAGCTATTTATTTTATCAAGGTGTTGAAATAAATTTAAAAACCGATGCGTAAATTTAGCGCAATGTATTTGTATATTCAATCATTTAGCTTGTCACAGACCACTGTTGGACATAGGCCTCTCCCAATACGGGTCACCATTCGGGTATAAAAAACATCATTATGCAACTTGCATTATACTTTGCCAAGTATTTTGATATCATGGCAACCTCATACTATCCGGTAAAATGTTACAATATAGAAATACTTTAGTCAACAATAGTAGGTAAAATAAAATTGTATTTGCATACAAGGTACCCAATATTTCGTTCAGATTGCCCCATTTACGGGTACAATGGTCAATTATCGCTCCCATTTTGCATATTATAAAAGTGCTATCACTGCAAAAGTCATATCCTTTGGAGCTACGTTTGACCTTCAATAGTAAAAACAACATGGATAAGGAAAACAATTCTTTTTTTCCATGTACCCAAAGCGCCTATACACACACTACGAGCAATATGTGACAAGTAAACAGAAAGGTAATTTAACATGTTATATAAATTACTAGCCGACTGCGGTTTGCAGGGAAACGTAGTAAACCTTCCCGAAGAGCGAAACCTATCCTCGGGCCCTGTCCGTGAGCAGAGCCGACTTTGTTTTTGACAGGGGCACTGGACTCACAAGAATTTGGAAGCCTTTTTGATAGCTTATAGTTTTAGATTTTTCTCAAGTTGTGAGAAATGGTCTCCCCTTCAAGGAGCCTACCTGAGCCAGTATTGATAAAGACCATATTGTCCGTGAGTAGCAGTGCTGCCGCGAGACAAATTACTACATAACGATGGCAGCTCCAAAGTGCCGTGGATCCGACAGAAGAAGAAGTGAAGTCAAATTGGCTGTCTTGTGTTTGACCTGAATGTATGGATGTCTGGCGGCTTCACTGTTTTAACTTCTACCTACGGGGATGAATCTACTTGGATGAATGACATTGGGTCGAATGATTAATTTATTCAACTTCCACCTTGATACCCCCTTCGCTTTTCTACTTCTTTTATATCCTAGCTGCATTAATCCGCCTATTGCAATCCAATGCTGTACATGGACTCTTTGACCAATGCATGAAACGACACTAAAGGTTAGGGTAAGTTACGGGCCATGGATAATTCAAAACGAGGTTCAAATGCATTCGACAAAAAACTTAAAGCTGAAATGGCAGTGGACTGGCCACATCTGACGAACGACCGACGATCGTTAAGTTTTAATCACATTTATGAGAGCCTTTTTAAATGACACTTTTATACCAATACTTACCCAGTAAGTCCTGCTGCGGTAGCCACTTATACAGCCTTATATTCGAAGGTATGTCAGTCATATTCTGTTCAGCGTCTTGTTTCCACAACACACGCTGGGGTAAACGTCCCAACGCTTCCACAAATAGACGGTGAGCAGATAGAGCCATGTTAGTAGTTCTGACGGAAGATCCCATGGATACGTACACAAAACCAGCTTCTCCGGCACCTGAGATCCACTCTTCAATTTCCTGAAATGTTTAAATATTGTTAGGATACTTGCTTTTTTATGATAAAGTAATTGCCATATATTTCTGTGCTTCGGAGGAAATGCTAAATCTTCGGTCTTGGTTGCCATATATCTATGGCAATCGTTACTTGTCGTAGCAGCTAAAAAATTCAACCAGCTTATCTACAGAATTTGGATATCGCCAATTGGTTATAGAGGTCATGTGGCTGTCGTTTCACGGAAAATATCGGAATTTTGAGTTGGGCATAGACTCAGAGAATGATGAGTTATAGTCTAAACATGTACTAATTTGAATCAGTAGGTATATTGTTGGATATATGACTATTATAAATCTTCCACTTTTTGCATCTATGACTACATAAAAAAGCCTAACAGGTTACTGAAGTCTTAGCAACATAAATGTTTTACGTAACAAGACCGGTTTACACAAGCATTCAGGTGAAAAATGTCTACAAACATGTTAAAATAAGGGCTCAATAAAATTAGGAATAAGATGCTAATGGATCAAACGACTAAGTATAAGTGTGAAATTTACGCAGCAACGGAGGTGAAACAATGGGAACTCGGTGATATGATATATTCTTCAGAAGTTTATATGTTAGATACTTTTTAACCAATATTTGTGGGGAAATTCAATGTTAACAATGTTAGGTCAAACTTAGGACGTTTTTCACCTATTTTTAATGATTGATTTGAAACATCGTAAATACTTACATAATGAATTTTTAAGAATAAAATTCATAATGAGATTATTGAACAAAGAAATTAAATTACCGATATAGCTGTAAAAAAAGAGATCCACAAAGCAGTCTGGCACATCAAAGATGTTCTGATGTTTTATTTTATTTATTAGAGACATAAACGGGTATGAGTTACCGTGATTCTTAAAAGCGAGGTATAAAACTAAGAAAAGCACCACCTACACCATTGCTTTTGAAATTACAATAAGTTTAAGAGGTATAAGTAACGAATGCCCAATCTCTGAAGAAAATAATGCAACAAATAATAATAAAGAAACCTTAAAATCATTCAGCGCCAACGAAGTATCATCCGTTTAAGAGTGATTGACTAGAAATTTAGGAGCCTTTTTTAAAATTTATTCTCTGAAAGTGATAAAATATCAAGATCGACAAAATATGAGCTGTAGGTTGCTACTAATCTGCGCAAAGGCACCCACTCTATTGCATTCGTTTGGGGACACCTCCCGTCGAACAATAGTCCTAGGTACACAAGACAACAACGATAGCCTGTCTAGTGATATAAGTATTATACAGATCTTTATATTGATTTTGGCAAGCAGAAAAGGTCACCAGTGTTCGACATGTATGTGTGTGTAACAATAACACGTTTCCTCACTCACACACACCTACACACTTGCAAATTACAATTGATTCAAAACCATTCGTATTTATTTATCTTCAATCATCAGTTTACATTTTCTTCAATAATAGTACTCATAAAATTCTTATTACTACTATATGAACGTGGTTTTTGATATCATGTTAGTAAGCCTTTGTGACCCCGGGGTTTACAGATACGCTTTTGTAAAGTTTAAACATCGTAAGGTTTTGAGTTCGATTCCCAGTCGAATTTTACTTTTTGAACTTTTAATATTTGTTTTTGTATATCTTTATGTTAATTATTTACCTATTAAGGGAATGTTTAGGTAACATCACAAAAGTATCTTGATATTTTAGTTATAATTTTATAGCAACTTAAATCAGTAGTATTTTTATTATTACTGAGCGAGTATTGTTGCACACACATGATTGCATGAATGTTTCTCGTATGTATTGGAATTTATGCTACCCTCATTCTCATGATTAAAATAACATGATAATTTTAATTTTATCTGTCAACAATTGGATTCGTTGTGCTTTCCACACGGTTAATAACAACTTTTTTATTTATAAAAATGAATCAACAACTTACAACTATTATGAGAGCGCATATTATTACTTTGCATGAGTAAAATATTTCAATACATGAAATATCTCGAAAATTGAACATATCGGTAAGTAGTATTTTCTGCAATTTATTATTATGAAAGTTATTTGATTTTATAATCCTGGATAATCTATTATTTCTTCCAATATTAATAATGAACAAAAATATATACTTAAGTAGATAAATTTTACAGAATTTTAACAATTTTATTACTTTATTTTCATTACAGATGGAAGCTGTGCAGCAGTGGGTGCGCCGATATGGCGATTCAGGCACCATAGACCGTCTTCAGCCTGGCCCCAAAGCCTTTGCCTACACCGATGCGTGTTCTTTGCATAAAGAGGTGGTGGAAAAACATATAGGTAGAAAACCCCTTTATGTCCACCCGTGTTATGACCACCAAACACCATGTTACATTGCAAACCGTAAGGAACCATCTTCGGGCGGCTGGGATCAAATGTCGCAGACCGGCAAGAAAAATTTTGATGTCGGATCTTCATCGTCGAAGTAGGTTAAGTTTTGTCAGGGACTATTTAAATTTTGACTGGTGCAACAATATAGTAATATTTAGTGACGAAAAATGTTTTAAATCAGACAAGGATAGACGCAAAATTTTATGGAGAAAAGCAGGTGAGCGATATTGCCAAAAAATATTCTACCGTGCAGGTCTAGTGGTCATATTACTTTAGGGTACTGGAGTTGGATGTCCTCTTATTATTATTATCTCTGTTTAATTACATTGTAAGTCTGTATTTTAGTGGTTTCAATTATACTTAGGTATATATACTCCGGTATAGATAACTTGGAATAATTAAAACCTATATACTTATACCTATATACCTATTATATACTATATACTTATACCTATATACTTATACCTATATACCTATTATATACTATATACTTATACCTATATACTTACTATCTAATATATAGGCAAATTTAAGCAAATAAATGACTATTATTACTATTTATAATAAAAGTTGGAATATGTTGCGCCATTTCTTCGCACTAGTGCCTAGGAACTAAAAGATGTAGGTAATTATGTGGCATCATTTTGACAAATAAAGAAATTGAACTGTAAATAAGTGAGTGATGTTATTGTTAACGAAATGAGAAGTTATTATATTTGCATATAGTATAATTTCTAAACGTTAACATGGTGATTCACTACACTTTAGTTACTGAAAATTAATTAGTTTACCTGCGTCCATACTTGTCTGATTTAAACATCCAGAAGGATAATATTGAATAACCTATTCATTATATAAAGAATGTTTAATGTATAAACCTAAACGTATTGCACTCGGCTACGCCCGCTTGGATTTCAATTATCCCGCACAATAGTATATGACTATTCTTAGGTCTACTAAATAAATAAATAACTAAATAAATAAATAAATAAATGATGTTGTTTTATTTTCCATATTATTATTATTTTTGAGATTACGGAACACTTAGTATAAAAGTCGACTGTATGGTTCTTTAATATCACAAACAAAATAAAGAACTAAAATAAAACTATTATTTAATCAGACCGCCTATGTCAATATAGCTGAGGTTCGAACTCGCAACCTTCGCATTGCCATTACGCCTATAATACCACTCAACTACGTGAGCCTGTGCTGTATTGGTGAAATTTACCTTCTCATTCGATGGCAGGCAAATCACTCACTAACACATATTCAATCGTTCACAATTCACTGGCACACATAAACACAAAAACGCACACATATGTGACTTCAAAGAAATGAGTTATTGTTATTGATATTGACTGTTCTCACACATATGTAAAACATACGGGTGCTTCTTCCACTTGACTCAAATCATAAATAGATTGTATTAGATGGTTAGGCTATCATTTTTGCTTTGTGTACAAAGTAATGTAACATAATATAGTAATGAAATAGATCGTAACAAAAAGTTTCTTACCGGATCTAACGCCTTCGGCTCCTTGCAATGTATACAAGCTACTTCAGCCACATTAGGTAGATAGGGCCTTGGATACGATACAGAATAGTGTCCGTTCTGCAGAATAAAGCTCACATTCTTTGCCATATCATATACATGTGGCACTTGTGGTCCGAAATTTCGTCTTAGAATACCTTGCAGAATATGCATACTAACTGAATGAGCGGCTGAGAGCCCAATATGGAAAGCAGCGTTTAGAGTCTTGTCTATTAAGCCCATGTTATCCGTAAAGCCGTATCCGAAGAACGGACTGACGGAATACGGTGTTGGTGAACCAGATATGCTGAAAGCTGAAGAGTAGAATCCAACAGTATTGATGTACATGAAGGGAACTTTGAACGAGTGTGCGATGCCGAGAGCGCATTCGGGATAAGCGCCATCGAGGACAATCAGATCAAAGCTCCTTCCAGATCTGAGGAAGGATCTAGTCTCTGGATCGCTTAGGAAAGCATCGCATGCCTGAGAACAAAAAAAATATACTATACTTACTTTTGTTTCTATAATCAATATGGAATTACTTATCAAAATTAACTTGAATAAAAGAGAAGGTGGAGGGTTAAATTAAACCAAAAACAATATGGAAAACTTTTAAATTTTTTAGACACAGACATACACACAGTCATTTATTGCCTGAGTCAGAAGGCATAAGGGAATATTAAACAGATTTACAAACCTGACTTTATTGTGTATTTCAATGACTAAAATACTCTTTTTGAAAGACACACACTTGGATAAATCTAATTGTTAAATAATATTTTTTTATATAATGAATTTCTATTTTTATATATTGAAAAACATTCTATTCTGAAACTCCTAGAAAAGGCAAACCACGAACAATTGGAAACGACGGTTACTAAAGCTAATAGTTAAAGTTATATTTCAATGAAATTCTCGAGCACAATTGATGATCCTAAAGTATTGTACGTTATCCTTTAAATGCGATGATAAGATTCTTTATCCGCTATATATCTATATAAATTTGACGAGAAAATTTGTTAGAGCTGCTTTTATGAAGTCCAACAAATCCCTAATTATATCGGTATTAAAGAGCAGATCGGCTTTGAGAATTACCTTTTTTGTTCCTGTTAAGTGCTGCCACAGTTAAGGATTTAATATCATCCTTCTTTGGACTATTTTTATCCTAAATCTTTTTATTAAGCTTAATTACTGAAACATCAAAGCTATACCCAGCTTTGATGTTTATAACTTGTTTGTCGTTAACAAATTTGTGTTTACAGCCTTTCAAGTTTAGTATCGCTTCTCAGTACCTTTTTATGTTGAGATAATCGTGGAGAAAATGCTAAAGAACGTTCATATTTTCAGACATGAAGATTTTGTGTGAATGTGATTTTACCTCATAACCAAATCTCATGATATCCATTAGAGACATCTGCATTTCGCCTCTCATTCTGGAACCAACCAGGTCGAAGGACATGAATTGGCGCACATAGGAGACCAGGCCTTCAGGAGCTATTTCCTCCATACCGGTAATGTGGAAATCAGCTGGGAAGGCACTTAGAAAAGTTATGTTGTGTCCTCTGAAAAGATAAATATTATAACATCATCATACAAGTCGATTACTTGTGTTTGACCTTAAAAGTTACGGATGAAAGAAAACTGCATGTAGCAGAGATACGAATGTTACGAAAATAGGTGTGTGGTGTGGCGAGAATGGATAGAATAAAGAATGAGTATATTAGAGAATGTTTGAAAGTGGCACCAGTAAATGAAAAATTGACAAGTGAACATCTGTCATGGTATGGACATATTATGAGAAGAGATGATAGTGATATTGTAAAAACGAATCCAAAGTATGTTCTACCGCTGCACCATAGAGGTACAGAGTACCATGATATTTAAAATAAGAACTGAGTAGGTCTGAAACACACGTTTGACATAAACCTAGATCAGCCTGGTCCCGGTTTAATCAAATTGATCTACATCCAACCTCGTAGTGTAAACCTGATTATTTTAATGATAAAATGTAAAATAGACATTAAGTTTCAATGTACATTAACTTATAATGATGTAGATCTGGCAGATAGAGATAAAGAGAGATAAGGTTCAGGGAAGACTGTCTTTAGAAATTGATTCATACCTTCTAATAAGTCCTCTTGAGAGCTCCCAAAACGGCATCTTATGTGACTTGGTACCGCCCAAGGTAATCATCAGGATATTGCTGCCGCACGCCGACGCTGCCAGCAGGATTGGTAAGCACAGGAACGGCCATCGCGACCTATACTGAGAAACGAAAGGTTTCTTTTAGTTTCAAGATTATTCGTAGTTATATCACGCCTGTTTCATAAGGAGAGGTGGTAAGATAACCTTGACTATAGGTTTGTAATAACCAGCAGGACATAACGGCATTAACAAGTGAACCGTGGGACTATTCGGGTATTGTCGAAGAACCGCTCTTTGCGCAAATAATTTCTTGATGATATAGTGATATATGCACGTCGTGTCGCACACTACATTCCATTCTACAAAACGACTACACAACGAATTTGATAAATAGTTGGTTGTAGTTTTGTAGATTGGATTAGAATATAATGTTATGACAAGCGTAAACGAATATCAATCCCATATATTAATCATTATATTCTATTTCATTCTACAAAATGATTGTAGAATGTAGAAATCAATTATTACGACAATACAACAACCTTTTTTTAATATTTTCTCAATTATTATACGTTAGATTTAAAGGGCTACGCAGTACACAATTTCTTTTAACTAACAATTAGTTGATCGCCAAAGGCAATAGAAGCTTGTAGCTTGACGTAACAAATTTCGTCAGCAATCATTACGAAAATTGATTTGATTATAAAAACGTGATAAAGAAAGGTGTTTTAAATTGAAAATATACAACAAAGTACGTTATATTAGGCTGCGATATAATGAACTTCTTACGTAAACATTGCCCGAGCTACACACGTAATAGAGGCAAATAATTATCTAAGCGATTTCTTTGCCATTGGTAAAGTTGGTCAATGTTGGTTAAGTTAGTTAATAAACAAGCTCTCTACTGGCACATAAGGTAAAAAATTATGAAGTTATAAGTAGATTAAGAAGACTTTACGAGCATAGGACGGTCCAGGAAAGATGAATGGATAGTGTGAAAGAAGATATGGCAAAGAAGGAAAACTTAGGAAATGACATTTGACAGGGATGTTTGAAGGAGAATGACATGTAGCGCTGACCCCAATTAATTGGGACAAGGGCAGGGAGATAATGATAGGAGTACAAGAGGTTTAATTCGGCACTTTGGTAAAAAGAATGAAACTGTCTCGTAAAGACATCTTTATGGGTTAAGTGTAATTTAATATATTTAATCAAGCAATTAAGTACAGTTAGGTACTGCTAAACATAGGCAGAGGCAGGAAATCACATAATAGATAGATAATCTGTCAAAGGATTATAGACTTGTTAGTGTCCAGAAGGTTTTGGAGCCCACTGTACAGCAAAAAATTGACAACAAAAAAAATGGAAGTAAAAATTATACAATGGGCGGCGGTTCTAAGTTACAATTCATATATCTTAGAATTACCGCTGTTACTTGTATTCCTAATATGTCCTAATATACCTATTTAATACATCTACCTACAAATTTATTTTCGTGTTTCTTTGTCTAAGTATCAAAACAACACCAATACTTAATATAATCAACAATGATAATACTTGGTATCGTGATCAGTAAATATTCTCACGGCATTATCATACTCAATTGCACACGCACTTATATCAATATACCTACATGTGTAAACATGCTAGTTCGACCTATAAACACACATTTCCCAGGTAGATTATCTTTGAGGCCCGTCTTATATTAGACAACTCAAACGAAACTCGAGTTGCCGTGGTTCGAAACTAGAGTTTTGCATCTACATTTGTATTACGCCTCGTACGGAGTCACGAGTTTGCTCGCAACCTCCTTGGTTCCTTTATCAGTAAAAAAAGTGATATCTATGGGAATAACAATAAATTAAACAACAAAACTCAGTTTTACTACAAAAACTTAGACACAAAAATCGCTATTTTTGTGTAGTAGAGGTGAAAAATGTATATTAAAAGTACTTTACTTAAGAATTTCGCGCTTTTAAGATGTACCAACGAAAATAAACATCCAAAGCAATTAAAGTCAAATTATCCTTGAACTTGGCCGAGTGTGCTCAGATTATGCTATTGCTTAGCAACATGGAGTTAATGGAATAATTTACATAGTATATTGACATTGGCATGTGATTTGTTTATTTAAGTACAGCACGAATGTATGTAGATGACCACGGAATATAAAATAAAAAGGAAAAGATCCGCGGCTGTCGTGCGTGTGATATAATACAACTACCTATGTAAAGATTTGTCTAACAAACATGAGAAAACACGTGGTTTTGGATGTGTTTTGGTAGCTGTATTGGTCAGAATACTAAAAGTCATCATTCTCTGTGCCTATTACTAACTTAGTTGGTGTTTCCGTAAAGCGCCTGCCATCGGACCACCACAACCAAATTGGCGATATTGAAGTTAGGCTAGTCGAACTTTTGAGGAGTTGAACTACCCGTAACGACTGCCATAGATGTTCGAATTGCAACCAAGACCGACGGCTTAACATGCTCTCCGAGGCACGACCAGACCAGTGCAAATAGCTATATTCATGCATACAAATATTTGCACTGAGCGGGGATCGGACTCGCGCCTCCTGCGTAGCAGTCGCGTTCACTACCGCCACGCCACGGAGACTGTCAAATACTAAGGTCGGAACACTAAGAGTATTCTACCTAAAAAAGGACTGGTGGTGGTGTTCAGGCCCCGTTTCGGATGTTGAGCTTCATTTATTAATTCTATATATATATAACTATATAACTATAATATAATACTAGATAGTGATAATATATAACTATCTAAATGAGATGAATCTTCTTAGTTCTCAATTGTGCATGTCAGATTTGCATGAGAAATGTCTTAAATAATTTTCCTATTTTTAACAATTCGTAGAAGGCCATACCTTCAGATGGATAAAATACGAACAAACAAATATAGATTGCAAATTATAAGATATAAAAGAGGTAAATAGACGTCTGGGTACATACCCATATAATTAAATTGAGAAATATTTCTATGAATTATTACTCAAGACCGATCTAGAGAATTCTTGGCGGGTACGCGGGTGTTGTAAGTGGAATGTAGTGAAATATTTACTTACGAAATTACGGTACTCATATAGTGAAAATAATAATATTTGATAATATTGCAACTCGATTCAAATATTTGTAGGCATGAATATGGCTATTTGCATTGGTCTGATCGTGCCTCGGAGAGCACGTTAAGCCGTCGGGTCCAGTTTTTTTTTTCATTTATTTATGGCACGTCAATTTGACTTCACCTCGCCTGATGTTAAGCTGAAGGCAAAGTCTCATGAAAGAGGGTCACCATTCAACACGTTCAGTGCTACAATGGTGGCGCTCAGCTTGACGGCCTCATCAGTTGTCATACGAACATCTATGGCAGTTGTAACGGGTAGTTGGAGCCTTAAAAAGTTCAACAACTATTTTTAACTGCAGTACTTCAACATCGCTTATACCCATAGGTTGAAGAGGCCAGAGGGCAGACGCTTCACGGAAAATATCGAAGTTCGCAACGCGGTTAGACTGGAAAAGGCGGTCCCTGGGCTCCGACGAGCGAGCTTTGGATGCGACCAGGAATAACGCAAGGATGTTGATAAATAATATTTGATAATAAATACTATTTAGCTACAATAATAACGTTTTTTTTGTATTCCGTGAATATAAAAACTTTGGAGAAACAATTACGCCATTCGTGCAAACACACGATCGAAGGGTCAATGTATTGGTTATTGATATTTTATGTTATATCATAAAACTAATCTTGTTATGTCATCTCAAGTCACAAGTTGTGATTGGCAATACGACTATTCATACCTATAAAGAAATTATTCAAATTGTGACATATCAATTAGGTACAGTAAAAACGTAATTTCGTGATACAACATCAAAAATACCGCAATCAAATATTAAAAGTAAACGAAATTATGTAAAGGAGTCATCATCATCATCATCGTCATTTCGATGTCCGCTGCTGAACATACCTAGGCCTCCCCCATCGACCGGTTGGAGGCGGTCTGCTGTCATTCCTCCATCTTCCTTCTTGTTCTTCCCACGCCGTCTACCGGTACGTGGTCTCCATTCGAGAACCTTTCGGCTCTTGTGCCCATCTGATCTCCTTGCTATGTGTCTCGCCCACTGCCACTTCAGCTTGCTAGCCCTGTGGACTGTGTCGATAACTTTCGTTCGTAATTATGGACCTTAACACACGCGTGTGGAAAGTAATCCACTGAGTTTTCCTTTGCCAACCACTTTGGTGTATTTGAGATGTGTTTTCTTAATAATTCCTGTCATAAATGACAACCGCGTGGTATACTTTTGATGAGAATGTATGCGTGTTTCCTGTATGTACAGTAGTAGTGATATGTTTACGTTTTAGAACTTTTTCACATTAAACTTGTCGAATTTTACCGTTTCATGTCATAATGTTGACTTGTCATTTATTATTGTGACAAGGTTCCAAAGTGTATACATATTATTGCAGGTGACCGTACAGTGACGAGGGTATACTTTAGGTACTTCACTCAGATTCTTTGTGAGACTCCGTCCGTGTTTTTTTAAGTCCATGACAATGTGCTTACGCATTTCTTACATTTATGCATTTACTTTTATGCTACGTACTTAAATTATGGTAATTATGCCTTTTAACAATATAGCGGCGTAGTGGTCTTGACCATATTGTACGCTAATATATATTAATAAGACTACGAGTATACCTATAGGTACTTTTAATGACTTTTGATTTTGTGATAAATAAATGTTTCCACAATGTGTGGGCATTTATGTCGTTACAAGGAGAACTGGAAAAGCGATGTGCTGATAAAATGATGCTGTATATTACATTTCTCGTTACATAATCTTGATAATAACTATAATCTTACAGGGATACTATAGATATAGTAAAGATCGTGTATCGTGAACGTGATCGATATCGAATTCGAGTTCGTAGTGAAAGTGAAACCAGTGGTAGTACCCACTGATACTGTTAGCAAAAGAACTCGAGAGAGTATACATTGATATATCTGGGCTATGGACGTTTGCACTACCAGCGGCACATCGTGCAACTGCCGACCATATAGAGAAGAGGGGAGAAGGTTAAGAGAGTCTCTGTGCTGTCAGTGCAGAAGACAAAGAAGGGTTTCTCGGTCTTCCCCTGTGACAACAAACCTCTCCATTGCGGTCTGGCTACCCTACTCACCGTCGGCAACACAACACAAGGTTATTATTAGCCGCGGTATTCTGTAGGGCGGAGGTACTTCCTCAGTCGGACTGTTCAATTATGACGAGGGATACCGTGATATCCTACCTCCATATTTATTTATGCCGAATAAGTTTATGCAATTTACTTTTTTACCAGTATCTTTTCCAAATTATCTGAATAAAATCGGTATTATGAAATCCACTAATTAAACTCAATCTCCACATATTCATGTTCTTATGTTAGGTAAGTGAAAATATTATTACAGCTGCAATGTAAAATGTAACAAAGATAAAAATCTGAGCATTAGATGTTATCTTTGAAACATTTCAAATTATATTGGACGAAAGAGTCAAAAATCAAAAAACCTCATTTCGAACAAAAATCTAGAATAAATAAGTAGGTAATATCCTTTTTAGTAGATAAATTTATTTTGTAGCTACTAGAGTAATATGTAAGCATACAATTCATCTGGACGTAAATAGTTATTGAACGAGATTATCTTGTATTAGATTTATAAAGAACTAATATATTACCCGTCACTTCGCCTTCGTGGGTGTCGATAATCGCGATCAAATATATCCCATGTGCTTTGTCTAGATCTAAATATATTCCTGTACCAAATCACATCAAAATCGGTTCAGTCGTTTAGGTTTGTAACCTCTCGTTTCCACCAAGAAACAAGTTGTAAACATGTTTGGTTTAAAACTGGTTGAAGATTTGCCAAAAACTCGTAGAAGACCTGTCAGAATATTATTATTGTTTTATACATGTATTGAGACTGTCTCAAACAAGTTGTAAACAAGTTTAAAACACGTTCATACTGAAGTTTGCAACATATTGCAACTTGTCAAACACATATTTTAAACCTTGGAGAAAACGAGGGGAAGGGTAGGGTGTCTTGCTTATTTTTTGATGAATGCTTTTAATTTTTTGTTGTTGTTATTAAATTATAGGAAAAAATTAATGCTTCGGAAGATTGTAAGTGTAAGTTTTGCATAATAATCCAACCCCCTTTGGGTTGGATTATTATGCAAAACAGGCAAAAAAATACATAATAAAAAACCAATATTATTTCAGCAAAAGCATGAAAAAAGGGAACTTGCAAAAAAAAATACTTTTTGATAAATTTTCCTAAAAATGCTTCTCACGCAACCTCATCGCAAACTATCGCCACGCAAACTAGTGGGCAGAAATAAATAAATACCTCTCTTTTACCCCTATTAGCCCATATTGGCAACGTCACATTTCCGAAATAAGTAGGTGGTTAAATGTAGCTGCCTGGCTCATTGTGAGACACCCGACCCTAAGCATAACAGACAGACATACAGTAACTTTAGTATAATAGATTATTTTAACTGTCAATCAGAGAAAATTGCATCGATTTCATGGAACTCTTAAATCGATTTATTGATCTCACATTTAAGATTTATCCCATCATATTCCTATTGAACGTTATTATTGGCATGTCATATGATCCATCAGCTGATACCGCATCAGATGACGTAAGTAACGTAATGCTAATATAGAAAGTAGGTAGAGTTCATGTGTATACTTCCTTAGTTGACATAACGTTCTCCAAACGGGTAAGTCCGCATAACTATGTCATACCTACCTACGCGTAATGCATAACACCTGTAAAATGAACTTAGGCAAAGTTTAATTAATATCCGATCTTTGAACACTGCTGAGACGAGGTCTCGTGTTCGATCCCAGGTTAACCATGGCACACACCAATGACTCGATACTTTTCGAAGTTATGTGTGTACTTATCATTGATTTATAAGTGCCCGGTTAATGGCAATAGGCTCGCCACCTATTACATTGGGACCTAAATATCAAATGGAGAAATGTGGGTGCTAGCACCTCTGCCTACCCCTTCGGGGATATAGGCGTGATATTATAAAAAAAAAACACCTCTTTCGATCTTTGTTCATTGATGTAACCATAGAACTCTAAATAATAATAGTAATGTATTTATTTATTCAGACAATGGTGTATGTTGTTAGTAAACATAACTTTTTAATGTTAGAGTGTTAGTTTAACAACTGTCTGAAAGAGTGCAACTTATTCTTGAACAATGAGTATAACTAATGTTTGTATATAGGTTATATATAAAATTGCCGTTTTGTTTGCAGAAATTGGGGCAAACCCAATTTTCAGTACTAACATTTCTGCATTTTTTTAGGAAGGACCAATACATGATGTTTTGTGTATAGATGAGGCAACATTAAACAAACAGCAACTTTTATTAGATTTTTGAAAAGTGACAGCTGTAAAAAAGTACTTAATACGAAATTTATCATCAAACTGGATAGCATTCAGGAAGTATATTTTTGAAGATCGAATTTAATTTACCAAGCGGCCAATAAAAACCAATAAAATACAGGAATAACGTACTCATGAATCTGTCAGAAAATTTCGACAATTTCATATTATTACCTATTAATTACCCCGACCTCACGGTCCACGGTACCACGGTAACGGACCATATGCCACGATAACCACTTTACATTAGGCGAGTCGAGTGCTTGACTGCAACCTATTATAACATATTATGTGTGTATTTATCGCAGGTTTATAAGTGCCCGGTTAATGTAATGGCTTGCCACCAGTGTGGCATTGGGAGTTAAACATAACCTAGCGAAATTTGAGTGCTAGCACCTCTGCCTACCTCTTCGCAGATACAGGCGTGAGTTTATGTTATGTACCTATGTTATTGCATTCTGAAAGAAATATTATGTTCTATTTTTCTACATCTGAGAGATAGACTATATTTAAACTTGATATAAAAAATTACATACTCTGTTTTCTCTAATTTTGTACACATTGTGTGAAGTACTTTGACGTTTTACTATTTGCCTGTATTTACTGTAATTGTAATGCCGACACAAATTATGTTTGATCAGATATAAGTGGAATTGAATTCAATTCAATTGAATATTAATGTTATCATCACTACATAGTATAAAACAAAGACGCGTTCTCTGTCCCTTTGTATGCCTAAATCTTTTAAACGACGCAACGGATTTTGATGCGGTTTTTTTAATAGATAGAATGGTTGAAGAGGAAGGTTTATATGTATATAACATCATGCTAAGACCAACAGGTGCGGAGCAGGAATGAAAAATGTTACAAAAACGGGGTGATGCAGACGAAGTTGCGCGGGTCAGCTAGTTAAAAATAAGTTCCGCTGTATTACTACGTAATAATTGCCAACTGGGTATCAGTATGACCTTATAGCCGACTCACGCGCTATGTATACGTTTCTCTTGATCCGCTCTGTGGTTATTGACCTTACCTCATGAGTGTTCAAAACATATTACATCAAGTGCTCAATACCGAATCTATAATAATACGCTATAATTGCAGAATGCGTGTACGGATATTTTATATAATGGTAAATGTTAAAATATCAAAAATTAAGTACTTTGTTAAATACAGATATTGAAACAATCATGGTAATTAATGTTATTATTGGAAATATCGGGATATCTACTAGGTATTGTTTGTAGTTTCCAATATTTAAGTGCTATTAGAAGTACCCTCATCACGGATTAACTGAAGTAGGTACTCATCACGGATTAACTGAAGTAGGTAATACTTTTTTAAACTTCTTGAAAAATGGGGCGAAAATGTAGTACTTACGGAAAACGTTATTGTCCTAACTTTTACTAAAATTACTACTAAAATTAGGTATTTAAAAAATCAGAAGAGTCAACATCTACTAGCTTACACGATACAGGACATTATGTCGTTGACAGGCGATATCTGGGACAATATACTGTGAGGACCTCAATCTTGTGTTAACTAAACTTGTATCAGTGTACCTATCGCCTACGCTACGGACCCAAGTTGTCTGCAGCTGCAGGGAAAATATGAGAGTCCTGCGATTGCGGGGCCCGACCCCAGTCCATGTCGCTCTTGCTCTCTTGCTCAATGTACACTTGCACCACCGAAGACCTAACGCTATTGCTGAAGCCAACTATTGGGCCAACAAAATAAAATAAAGCTGGATTTACCGGAGAAATTGACTCGAAAAAGTGTATCCCAGAGGGCTAGATCAGAATAATCAATAAATTACTCCATAGCAGTCCACTGCTGGCCTTACGTTCGAGAGGCCACCTCATTAACCACGAAGCAAATTCTTCTTCTTCTGTCGGATCAGCGACATTTTTGGGTTGCCGTCGTGGTGTAGTAATTTGTTTCGTGGCCACGCTGCTACTCACGGAGAGGGCCCGAGCATAGGTTTCGCTCTTCGGGAAGGCTTACTACGTCCTCTTCACAACGAAGCAATTGACACTCAATGTACAGTACACCAATAAAAAATGCATCGGTACCATTATAGTATCGCTCACTTTGCCCGAGAACTTACCGTCCCTACGACTTTTTAAGCATTTTAGACCTTTCTCAAGGCATTACATAATCTTGGCGGGTCTCTTTCACCCTGCTGCACGTAATGCTAAATCCAGTGAGTGAGTTTTTAAAACTCCGAGTATGGAGTTGAACTTCTGCGCATAACTAGTATCTGCTTATAGCAGGTCTGTAAACACAGCAAT
Organism: Pelosia muscerda; assembly: GCA_963691645.1. Lineage (NCBI taxonomy): Eukaryota > Metazoa > Arthropoda > Insecta > Lepidoptera > Erebidae > Pelosia > Pelosia muscerda. The sequence continues at coordinate 13,748,909 of OY829109.1, read as the reverse complement.
TAATATCACAATGACAGTCACTTGCAACGCCATAGTCGAACAATTGTATGAGTGAATGGGCATCGTTAGAACTCGACGTATACGGTGGGACCACCGTCATAAATGCATTGTTCGTGGGAGAGGTATTTATATAATACTTCCTTTTATATTACAATTATTTAAAGGAGAATAGAATGTAAAATTAAATGTATGTTGTATAAGTTTATACAGTTATAGTTATAGTTGTTATAATCAATAAATTTAAATTAAATTAAATTAAATTATATAACATAACATAAACTCACGCCTATATCCCCAGAGGGGTAGGCAGAGGTGCTAGCACCCACATTTCGCCAGTTTATGTTTATGTCCCGAAGTAATAGGTGCCTATTGCCGTTAACCGGGTACTTATAAACCTGCGATAAATACACACATCACTTCGAAAAGCATCGAAAGGTTGTGTCATGGGAAAATCTGGGATCGAACCCGAGACCTCGTCTCAGCAGTCCATTACAAATACCTACCACTAGGCTACCGCGGCTAAATTGAATTAGTAATACAACAAAGTAGTATACGATCAACTGATGAAGATTCTCCGCAAAGGAATGACGTCCCGCGAAAATGATTCATTTTTTATTCGGAAACCTGAACTATTTGGGCGACATAACTGTTCGCTTCTACCTTTACACTACGTGGAACGTTTTGTGGGACTGAGACCCTAAATAACTCGTTCAAGGTTGCCCGTTTCCACTTATGGGACTTGCAATCCTCTAATAAACAATCTTTAAGTGACCAATTGGCGTTTTCGAACGTTGACGAACCTCACTATATCTTTCTGACAAACTTTAATGAATAAAAAAATATTATAAAATGTTCCGTTCTGCAGAAACTCTTTTAAGATTAATTATAGTGATTACACGTCAAAGGAGATTAACTAAAAATGATAGAATAATTTTCATAGAACTTTAAATGAAACTTTTTTCCCCTTTCCCAATGTTAGGATGTTTCCACGCTGGTTAGACGGGTTGGTATTTTTATTTCAAGCTTAGCTCTAGAGGCGACAACCTACGGATGAGATGGGATGGTGGATATTCTTGCTCCGTCACAATACGGATAGCATAACAAGTATCTAAATAGTAATGAAAGCCCTATATAGTTGACAAAAAGTTGACAGAGTATGTACGACCCATATTGTTTTATTTCTTTCTTTAAACTGCTCCGACAGTGTTATAATATGGCTACGTTGCTCCCTCATAGTCATAACATTTTAAACACTATAATAATCCTTTAAAGGAACACGCGAATTGTTTCACAAACAAAGAAGACGAACCAGATTTGAATATACATGACGCAGGTAGGACATGACTGTATCTTCCTTCCTAATACTCCTAATTGAGCAGTCCGACTGGGGAAGTACCTCCGCCCTACAGAATACTGCGGCTAAAAATAACCTTGTGTTGTGTTCCCGGCGGTGAGTAGGGTGGCCAGAGCTCACTGGAGAGATTTTGTGTTGTCAGTGGGAAGACCGAGAAACCCTTCTTTGTCTTTTGCACTGACAGTAAAGAGATTCTCTTACCTTCTCCACTACCCCCTTTCACTTCAACCCTCTTCTCTATATAGTCGGCAGCACGAATGTGACACCCCAGGTGTTGCAAACGTCCTTAGGACACAGTAATCACTTTCCATCAAGTGGGCCGCGTACTTGTCTGCCACCTAAGTGGTATAGAGAAAACAACATATCCACTGAAGACCGTTTTCTTAGTAAAATGTGTGGGCTATTGTTCGCCAAAGAAATTACGTAGTATACGGTTCGTTGGTGCCTATCAACTTCAATTGTTAGTTAACGGAAGAAATGAGATGAAATCAGTGGTATTCATTCAGCTATATTTATTATTAATACGTAAGGATACTTAGGTATATTGAGCATCTTAGGTTTAATGATTCAGCCTCTGTGCCGTGACGGTAGTGGCGCGCGTTTGATCACCGCTCAGTGCAAATATTTGTATGCATAAATATGGATATTTGCACTGGTCTGTTGGTGGATGGGAGAGCACGTTAAGTCGTCGGTCCCGGTAGCCATACGAACGTCCATAGCAGTCGTTACAGGTAGTTGGAGCCCTCTAAAGTCCGACTGGACTACAGAACTTCCATATCGTCAATTTGGTTGTGGAGGTCCGATAGCAGTCGCTTCGGTATTTGCAATGGTGACCCTCTCTTATGAGATTTTGCCTTCAGCTTAACATCAAGCTAGGAGAAGTCAAATTGACGTGCCATAAATATAAATCTCAATTTCTGATTCTCGAAGTTCAAATAAACTCTAGATTCTCAATGTACTTACATTGTTACTCACCTTATTTATAAATTCAATCCGAACTGGAGCAATACTAGTAACCTTACTTCATATTTACCACAAATATTGAATGTCCTTTAATAAAACCCGTACCTATGTACAGTCAGCGACAGAGGTAGGTAGCTTAACACGTTGAAAATTACAGATTTATGGATATGGATACCTTGGTTCTAATAGCCCCTCAGTAATAGCTAGACCGATTTTTATAAAATTAGTTGTTCGTCCATCCTTTGGTCAAAACAAGTCAAACTCAAGAAGAAAGCCTGAATATTTCCGTTGATTCACGTTTCAATTCACTTTTGTCGTTGATTAAACTTGAGTAAAAGATTTATTAATAATTATATTATTGTCTTGTTTTCCAAATTGTATCCGTTTTGAGGTCGAGTGAATGCAACAGGAGGTTCATTGATCAATTATTATTAATTCTTATCAAGGGTAACATTATTGGCATTGCATATAATTTGTAATTTGAAAATTAACTTTTAATCACAAGTGCTGATTAATTCGCGGTCTCTGAAAGTTTAATTTTATGTTGTAAGTGATATTTACAACATAAATATACAAATGAACTGACAGATATTTAACGTTCGTGTTAATGGAGGAAAATGGGCTACAAAAGTCGATAATACAGCTTAGACTTATAATACTTTGAGAACTTAAGTCTAATTGAACAAAGTTCGCCTCCATATAACTGGGGGCTAGATGGGGACACCATGGTTCCCACATTAGGGGAAGGAGGTCATCTCAAAAGAGATGTCCCGGGTCTTGCTTCGGCCCACCTGTGTTTGAAGTCTACTCTTAGGGACTTCCACACCATCCAGGGAAGGTCATGCTCAGAGTAAAGACATTCTGACAGCGGAATGAAAGGGGTCGGAGGCGGGTTACACAGAGCGTGTAGCCCGCCTTCGCATCCGTGTTTATCTTAACCACGGATGGATTGTCCACGGGAGCAATATATGCCCCCTAGTAAGACCTGTAATAAAAAAAATAGAAGAGTAGGTAGCCCGTCTACCTACTCTTCTATTTTTTTTATTACAGGTTAGAACAAATATCTATACAGAGATAACAGGACGATTAGCACAAAAAAAACACAGCAGTTTGTCCTTATGCTAACTTACAGTTAACTTTAACATTTTCTATTTTGTGTGCAAACAATCAATATTGTAATAATTTTGTAGGCTTAATATGCTTACATAAATTACTTTCAACAGTAACATAGTCTATACAATCTTATATCTATTTTACAACCCTTTCTAATTTCAAAGAAACACTATTGTGTTGATCTAAGACTCTAGTCTTTTATCCTAATAAAACAGTGATTAAACTAAACCCAAACACCACTTCGATAAACTTACCCAAGTCTATAAATTAGCTAAAGTCCAATATTGGTATTGTTGCCAGATTTACTTAACTATCTAAACAAAATTCAATCTAACATCGGCGAGTACGGTAAACAAACGGGCAGCATGACCTAAGTTAGCGAAGCGTGTGGTAACATAGAAAGAATATCATCACCCTATAATCATCCAAAGGGTATCGCAAGAGGAGACAAACGAAAGAATATGCAGATGATATCACTACGAAAGAAAGAGGGCTCGAAATAAAACTCGTACAGCCGTGAAAAAAAACAACAAAATGACTTCTTACCCGAGAAGATATGATTTCGTAGAATGCGAAGACAGACCTCGACCCGTGTTTCGCGTCTACACGAGGCATCTTCAAGACCGCCATAGAACTTCACTTCCTTTCTATGACAATTAGTAACATTTTGCTAATTTTATCATTGGGATTGTGAACATGTCAACTTCTCATAATGTCCCGTTCCGCTCGCTCGCTATATAAAAATGGGTGGTTAATAAAAAAATAACCGCAAAAGAAACCCCGTCTAAACTAACCCCCCGGTTTTCTAAAGTCCCGATTGCATTCAGTTTCAAACTCATTAAAAGCGACATTTTGCGAAAAGCACATTATGGGAAGTTGACATTTAGGTACCAGGGGACATTTCAGGAAGTTAACATTCTGAGCCACACCTCCTAATTTTGCCAAGGTTCAGTAATCATTGACCAAGTCCCAACCCTAAGTACGTAATAGACCCAATAATAAACAGAACCCCAAACTAGCCAGTCGCAGGGCTACAAGTATCGAACAATTTCCTATATCGCTTATATAACCAACTGGTTCCGTAGCACCGTCTAAGTTGTATTACGCGATCACTCTCTCGAACTACTTCTATTCAGAGATTGTCACGACATTATTGTTTGTGTTTTGCATCTAATAAAGGAAATGGTGATGTTTTTGCAATATGATATTATTATGAGAGTGTAAATACTAAATTATATTAACACTAGCTGACCCGCGCGACTTCGTCTGCGTCATATTCGTCCCGTTTTTGCAACATTTTTCATTCCTGCTCCGCACCTGTTAGTCGTAGCATGATGTTATATACATATAAACCTTCCTCTTTAACCATTCTATCTATTGAAACAAACCACATCGAAATCTGTTGCGTAGTTCTAAAGATTTAAGCATACAAAGGGACAAGAAAAATTGGGACAGAAAACGCGACTTCATTTTATACTATGTAGTGATAGTGATAGTGATACTGATAGTGATGATGATGTGGTGTTGTTACAGTTTTAGGGATAGGTAGAAATTACTTGTTGTAAATGTTATACTTTTCGAATAACATTTATTTACATATAACCGCGGTAGCCTAGTGGTATGGGGTGGTGGACTGCTGAGACGAGGTCTCGGGTTCGATCACAGGTTTACCATGGCACACACCAATGACTGCGATGCTTTTCGAGGTTATGTGTGTATTTATCGCAGGTTTATAAGTGCCAACGATGGCAATAGGCTCGCCACCTATTACATTGGGACCTAAATATACACTGGCGAAATGTGGGTGCTAGCACCTCTATATACCCCTTCGGAGATATAGGCGTGATAGTATAAAAAAAATATTTACGCATTGAATAATAAAAAAAACATTGCGCGAGTTATAATAAATGATGTAAACGTATTTACAAAAAAATACAATAAATATTTGCGTATATAATTATTTGTCATGTGTAGGTACATAATAAACAACAAACATATCAATAAGTTCGTCACAGTCCACTGCTGGACATAGACCTCTCTCAACGTTGGAAGGCTTTGGCCTACTGTTTCCACGCTGGACAAACGGGTTGGTACAGGGTTTAATTCAAATTTTCGTTTCAGCCGGTTAGAGTCCTATGTAATCACCTGCATGACTTTGGTAGAGTTGGTATACGTGGGGATATTACAGACGATAAAAAGGACATACATACATACTATGCTCACGCCCGTAATCTCCGAAGAGGTAGGCAGAGGTGTATTAAACACCCACATTTTACCAACTATGATTTTCGGTCCCACTTAATAGGGGGCGAGTCTATTGCTACCAATTGAGCACTTTGTAAAAAAGTGGGAATGCCGAAAATAAATTCCTAACCCGTTGCAGCTGAATAAATTTGGAAAAGAAAATTTGACCTGATTCCTTGCTATGCGGTATAAATAGCAAGAAAATTAATCACGTGCTTAGCCGCACAATCACTACCAATTAACGTTTTGGAGAGTATCAGTATAAAAAAATTACTGAACTGAATCTCACACTGGAATATAATCATTTCATTGCCAGTTTACATTAATTAATTCAGTAGCAATTCAGCATTCGGTCACTACACAGGATTGCTATTATTGGTATAAGAGGTATCTACAGGGCAGGCAGCACATGTGTGACGCCTCTGGTGTTCCAAACGACCATAGGCCACGGTGACCGCTTCCCATCAGGTGGGCCGTGTGCTTGTCTGCCACCTACGTAGTCATCATTCCCTGAACCTCTTTCCCAACTCAGTTGGGGTCGGCTTTCCAGTCTAACTGTGATGCGGCTGAACTTCGATATTTTCCGTGAAGCGACTGCCATCTGACCTCCACAACCAATGGTCTAATGACCAATGGCGATATCGAAGTTCCGTACGTACGTTACGTAGTATAAAAAAAAAGGAGAATCTCTTGGTATTCAGTCAAATCAAATCAAATCAAATCAAATCAAATCAAAAATCATTTATTCTGCATAGACCAGTAAACGGTACTTACAAAACAATATTTTATCAAATGCAAATGGAGTAAGTAATGCCGTACTACAATATAGTATTGCGTGTGTTATGTAATGCGCGATTGTCGGTTAGTAGTAAAAGTTATTACGCTTACTTTGTTTACGTTTTTTCCTGTTATTGACATGGCTCAAGTAACACGCGCTGTTGAATTGAAAGCACCGTTCTATCAAACTGTTGGACTATTCCTATTTTTTTTTTATTTGTGGCACGTCAATTTGACTTCACCTCGCCTGATGTTAAGCTGAAGGCAAAGTCTCATGAAAGAGGGTCACCATTGCAAACACGTTCAGTGCTACAATGGTGGCGCACAGCTTGACGGCCTCATCAGATGCTTTTTCACGCCCCGCTTAAAGGACCCGGGACTGTAGATTTTGTTTTTCAACGTTGAATTCCAAAACTACTGAACAGATATTGATGTGGTTTTTTAGAAAGGTTTTTATACCACTTAGGTGGCCGACATGATTGAAAGTGGCCACAGTGGCCTATATCCTGTAGAGCGGAGGTAATTTCTTCCTTACAATAAAAAGATATATACGATTGATAGCAGGCTGTTGAAATCGAAATTGAAATAGCTTATTGAATAAATTGAAACATTTTTTTATGTTAATGTTTATAAAAATGTGCTATTTTGTCAAACTATAGCCCGGGGAAATAACTAGATTAGGAATAAAAAGACACTTATTGTTCTACCTCCACCTACAAAGAGAAGATTAATTTTTCACTGAAACTGAACTGAACTGAGATGGATCTTTGTCATATAATACTTATTATAATATTACTTACTTAATAGCATGCTTGTAAAGTAGGCCCCAAAGGGTGACGAAACGGTTATATGTTAAAGGTAGGTATAATTGAAAATTTATTAAACATCAAAAGTTTTCTTATATCCGGCGGATATAAAAAATAGGGTAGCAGTGTCTCCCTGTCGTGGGGCCAGGGCTTGTGTGCTTAGTAATACGAGGAGGCGATGAGCGGAGGTGACTCGAACGTCGGAGGTCGCAGAATGATCTCCGTCCCCCATGAGCGCGGGCCTGGAGGTGACGGATGGAGCCGCCTGTCACCCTAGCAGAAGCAGGCCGCGGTGGCGGCGCGTAGTGTCGCCCCATACCCAAGGGCCACATGGGGACACTATGGTCCCCACATTAGGGGAAGAGGGTCATCTCAAGAGAGATGTTCCCGGGTCTGCCGGGGTGCGAGAGACATTAATAATCTCACCTCTGGCAATCAAGGTCCCATGGACGTTGTGCGTTTTAGTCGGTTTGAGTCCGACATAACCACCTCCACCAATTTTGATGGACGTGGTATCCGTGGGAATTTTGCACACGATAAAAAGTGGCTTGTGTGCTTGTATTTTTTAGTAACACTAGAGATACAATAATGTACAATGTAAGATCAATGGGACTACTGGTCCAGAGCGATATCATCCAATATTTTTTCGTTCCGAGTGGTGATAAGCAGGCGTTCATCGTTTTTATAGTACGTAGGTAATAAGACAACCGTTCAATCACCGACCAGTTTTTAGAGTTCATGGAAGGCCAGTTATGTTACAACGATGCGTGCAAACTTTTATAGCGTGATACACTTCCAATAACGTCGAAGTAGATCGCCTTGTCTTCATTATAGGTATGCTCGTATAACCATTTAATTATCCTTAAAAGGTTAAATGTTTTGATTATTTGAATTAGGTTACTACTAATTGCTGTGTGGGTATATAATTGAGGCTTTGGAATATCTGTTACACCAGTATCTTATTCAGTCTATTGTATTTTCGGGTAGCGAGGGATATGCCAGAGGTTACCTTACTTTAGTCTGAAATGCCCGCCTGGGTTTAAGTCGGTTAAGTAAAACATTAACTATTACTACATAGTATAAAACAAAGTCGCGTTCGCTGTCCCTATCTATCTATCTCTCTATCTAAAATAGAAGACAGTAATATAATATATGTATCTACCTTTATACGAAGTAAACATGTGACCTGAATGTTGCAATGCCTCGAAAAGGCGCTAAGTTCTAAGTACTGATGTATAAATTGTAAGAAATATGTACACTTAGTGAGCAATAAATGATTTGATTTGATTTGATTTGATATCCTTATGGCCCTTTGTATGCTTAAATCTTTAAAACTACGAAATGGATTTTGATGCGGTTTTTTTAATATATACCTAGAGTGATTAAAGAGGAAGGTTTATATGTATATAACATCATGCTACAACCAACTGGTGTGGAGCAAAAGTGAAAATTGTTGCAAAAACGGGGTGACGCAGAAGAAGTTGCGCGGGTCAACTAGTAACATATAAAACTAAAGTTATTGTTATGTTATGAATTATGATAGAAAATAATAGTATAACAATAAAAGAAAGTACAACCCAAAAACCGAAGCATAAGGCGAATGACGGGGCGAGATGACCCGAAATAATACGGGATTAGGTTAGCCGAAAAAAAGAATTGAATTTCACTCTTGGAGCTTGTCAAATGTTCCAACTCGTTGCTTCTATACTTACATAAAACTTAGTCTGATTTTTTTAACCATGAAAAATGGAATTATTTTAGTCATTGGTAAAAATAAGCGTAGATAGCTTAGTGGATAAGGAGTCGACGTTGCAATCGGAAGGTCCCGGGTTCTGACCATTATTTCACAAACGATGTGAACCCACTCCTAACACAAGCCATTAAGGTTAGCTGGAGGGGTTACAGGTAATATTAGTACCGGCAATATTCAATTTAGGCTATCGCAGTCCACTGTTAGACGCTTTGGTCCACACGTCATTCTGTTAACCTTTTCCCAACTCAGTTGGGGTCGACTTTCCAGTCTAACTGTGATGCGGCTGAACTTCGATATTTATTCGTGAAACGACTGCCATCGGACCTTCACAACCAATAGTCCAATGACTAATGGCGTTATCGAAGTTCCAAGTTAGACTGGTTGGACTTTTGAGGGCTCCAACTACCCGTAACGACTGCCATATATGTTACGTGATGGACCGTAGACCGACGGCTTAACGTGCTCTCCGAGGCACGACCAGACCAGTGCAAACAGTCATATTCATGCATACAACTTTTGCCCGCGCCCCGTGCGTAGCAGTCGCGTGCACTACCACCACGCTACGGAGACTCTGTGTGTGAAGACATGAATAGGTACAGGATTTTATTTCAAGTTCTCCTTTTCTCACTGTGATAACTTTCCATTTGTCGCCTCTCAACACCCTTGGGTTGAAAAGGGGTGGTGATATATCTCCACCACCACAAGGATTATCAAAATTCAAATACCTATAATTTTTTTTTATTTGGTTTCTGTAATTTTTAACTTTGTATATTTTATTATTTAGTTTGCCCTACCATCAATAAATGCTACAGAAACTATTTCAACAAATATTTTTGTTTGATATATGATTTGACTTGAAAACAATTCCAAATAATATAAGTATAATTTTAAATGCGGTCACGTATATTAGAATGTCAATTGAGAAACAAATTGTGATATTTTAATACAAATGAGACCTATTTTCTTTCAAAACATGCTTGGAAGTATTGAAATTCATCAATACGTCTTTTAACTTCTCAATGGCCTCATATGAAAATTGTATACCCGAAGGCTTTATTAAATATTCAAATATTTATACTCAAGCCCACTACAGAATATCAGATGACCTTTCCATAATAGAAACGAAAGTTGTTTCATAATATAAAATTGCCATACAATATTTCGCTCCCCTAAGAATCACTTTCTTTTATTATACTTAAAGTATACAAGCAAGTTATCTGATAGACCTTCACAAAGGTATTTTTTGTCAATCTTTCCACATTGTATACTTACCGGGTGAGTTTATAGTCGTTTCGAAAAAAATATTATTGGGCACAATCTCGATAGCAAAATCATCTGGAAGTTTTAATTAGTCGAAAACATTTCTGGTGAAAAGATGAACAGAAGAATGAATGGGAAGTATAAAAAATGTAGAGTAGGTGAAATTTCCCCTGTAGATACAGGGGAAATTACCCTGTACATGTGGATACTGTGGACACAGGGGAAGATCACTACTACGGACACTTTTATGTACGGAAATAGCTAGTGGGTCAACTTGTGGGATGGATCGAAATTGAGTACTCGCTTGCGTATCCGCGGCAATCAACTCAAAATATCGCGACTTGGTTAATAAAGTTATTCAAAAAAATGTAAGACCACTTTCCCCACGTTTTTAGTATCAAAATAAGTAGGCAAAATAAAATCTTAATATACAGTTGAGAATTTGAAGTACATACATATTACTTTAAGACATTCTACAGATAAGTACATTGCTTGTATTATGGGTTCTAGAATATAGACAAATATACCTAGATTTGATGACTGACAGCCTCTGTAGTGGGGCTAGTAAACGCCTGCTCACTGTGAACCTGTGTGTATGTCAAGCCCACCAATTGCAATGTTCCGCTCTCTCAATACCTTTACGTTAAGAATTCGATACTATTTCGTGTTAAAGGTATTTAACATATCGATCGAGCGATTCACTGCCATGGTGAAACTTCAAAAATATGTGAAATAATACACAAATTACTTTACATTGGCTTCTATAGGTATTATAAATAGAATCAACAATTTATGTGCCTACATCACTGAAGACGAAGACACAATTATTATTATTTTTAACATCGGATAAAATTTAGCGAATCTCGTTCAGCGTAGAAAATATCATTATAAATAAGTAATCTTTTATTTACTCTGAAAGGTTTCATAAATCTGGGTTATATTTCAAACAAGTTAAGTAACTGAATTTATTTATTGAATAAAAACGTAAATAACCTGCATAATAACATTAATAACAGAGCCAGTGTGTCAAGATTAGTAAGTTTTGTATTGCAGCCGTTGTTGGGAACAAATTCGTGGAGCGGCTGCGGATTATGGTATATTCTGGTTAGCGGTAACTAAATTGATGGCAAAAAACTAATGGTAAATGTATGTATAAAGCAGGTTCTGACCAACCACTACCACCGATATTGAATAACGATCAATTGATCTAGACCCCAATTCTACTAATCGTCAACCGTTGTCAGACCACAGACTCTGTAAAAAATGCGATTACAATTTTTACTTTAGTCCTGTAGGCATACAATCCAAAATGTAAACGAATGACATGACAACGGTGGGAAATTAGTAGAATCGGGGTTCTGAAGTCATTCTGTCACGCAGTAACACATCTTAAACTTGAGCTCTTTGTACATAGGATTTTCAAATATAAAACTGACTAAAAACCAATAACCTGCTCAAAACGCCTAAGTTTTAATAAAATAAAATAGAACAATACTTCATCACGTCAGTCTTAAGATCGAACTAACTTTGACAGCCCAGGGCATTTCGCCAACCATGTCCCACGATCCCACGTATAAATAGGGGCAAGCATATTGCCGCCAATAGGGCAAAAAAATGGGTGTGCCGAAAATAAATTCATAATTGAAAACATTTCTGCTAAATAAATGTGCAAAAAAAATGGCCCGATTCCTTGTTTTGCGGTGTAAATCGCATGCTTAGCCGCACAAGCACTACCAATTAATGTCTTGGAGAGTATGATAAGGCAAATGATGAAGTCAGTTTTGTATCTATCGATATCTATAAATCATATTTACTAATAGCGAGTTTAAGGTGTGTTACTGCGTGACAGACTGGCTTCAACTATTGGCTGAAATTCGACATTAGTGGTTCATTTTTTTATCATTTTTCAGATGTATTTTTAAAGAATATTAGCAACCGAAATCCAATGGCTTGTCACGAGTGGGTTCTCGTCGATAGTTTAATGAACTTGTCGATCGTGAGGCCTGCTCCTTAACCGCTAAGGTACCGACGTGCCTAAATTACACTAGCGGAAGAGAAAAGAAAGGCCTACAAAGCCTAGCTTGAATGTTAACGAACTAATTTCACACCAACACATAACATAAGTGTCCTCAGTCTTTCTTTCTAGAGCGGCTGAAACCGGTATTGCAATGTTAGCTTTATATAACGGCCTTTGTCTCATTTATCAGAAGGGGAAAGTCATTTTACAAAGAATCATACTACGTATATAACTATTCATGTATTGTTTCATATGTGTACAGGTTAGAAGTACATAAAAGGAACTCGTGCATGAACGCTATAAGGGTATATAGAACAAATTACCGAATAGCTTTAAGATTTTTTTATTCATTATCACTACATAGTCACGTTCTCTGTCCCTATATCGCTATGTCCTTATGTCCATTTGTAAGCTTAAATCTTTAAAACCAAGCAACGGATTTTGATGTGGTTTTTATTAATAGATAAAGTTATTGAAGAGGAAAGTTTATATGTATGTATATCCCGGTCGCATTCGAAGGTGTCACCGCCGAGACCCCGGACCCTGTTTTTTTTCAGTCTAACTACATTGAGGCTAAATCTCCGTAAAAGGATTGCCATCTAGCCTCCACAACCTATTCGAATTCCAATTCGAAAAATAGCAGCTAGATCAGTTGTTGAACTTTTGAGAGCTCCAATTACTCGTAACGACTGCGATGTTTATATGACAACCGGGACCGACCGACGGCTTAACGTGCTCTCAATGTAAATAGCATTTTCTTGCTTACAAACATTTAATTTTAAATACTAAGCGGGGATGAAATTCTCGTCTCACCACTACCGCCAGGCCACAGAGGAGATATCCTAATCTTTAATATATTTTATTTTAATTTAATACTACGGCAAAAGACCCATGACTTTGCCTGCATGAAATTTTGATTTTTTTAGCCATTCTCGCTACCCACGGGAAACTGTTCCCATGGTAACAAATATGAACCAAATATTAAAAAGTAGTGTATTTATCCCGACTACCTATGTCTAATCTATTTTTAAGTATACCAATGTCAACTAGATCCGTTCCCCATTAGAACTTGATTGATATTAAATATATAAAAATAATCGAAACATCTCCATGTTAGCAGATTTCATCACATTATTTGAACGGAACATGTTTTATTTAACATATTGTGAGCCCCAGTAGCCCTACTACAGTCGGAAGAACATAGTAAGTAGAAGTAGGTCGGCCGAAACCGGATAGGTATTATGTGATTCCGTGCAAATAATTACAGCCTTAGTGGATATCGTATTATCATCCAACATTGAAGTGTTTGTGTGTTTGATTTCACTGATTAATATTTGGGTACGAACCTTATATCGTTTTGTACGCTGTAGTATTTATATGTGAATGAAAATATTATGACGGACATTATGTATTTTATAGAACAGCCCGCAACTAAGTCTCAACCAAGAAGGCAAGGTTTAGCCATAGGTCAGCATTGAGATCGATGATCAGTTTTAACCCATTGAATCCTCGGAGAGCACTTTAAGCCGAACGTGGTTATCATACAAACAATTATGACTTTCATTACGGGTACTTGAAACTTTCAAAAGTTTGACAAACTGATTTACGCATAGAACTTTGATATTCCTAGTTCTAGAAATCATATGGCATATCAATTCCCGTAAAATATCGAAATTCTACAGTCTACGTTACGTACGTACATTCTAAGTTACTATACACCGCAATCCGGAATATGAGTCGGAAAAGCCTAAGAGGATAGTGGTTATTAAAGATTCTTACACAACAAATTTCCGTATCTTACATTATAATATATGTATGTACTTACGTTATTCTTTTATAATAGCCATTTAGGTTTATTTGTTGGGATGTATAATATAACGACTGTTACGCTCAATTCTCGTTTCGAATGCCATTCTACGCGGAATTCGTAATAAAGCACAATAAATTTATAGCTTGAGTGAACTTGGAGAGTGTCACAATTCACCTAAAATGAGAAGTTATATTTACGAGTATCAACTCTATAGATTTCTGTTACAGCCCAAATTAATTACACATTTATTTGAGACTAGCTGTGACGCTTGTGTGTAAGAAAATTGGACACTTTTGTTTTAAAAACTTCCTCTTAGCCTAAATTAGATTTTTATGAGAGGGAAAATTGAAAAAGTTGTCCAGAAGACAATTTTTTGGACATCTTTTTTTGGGGAATTTTATACAAACTTCAGAATTAACTTCACAATTCCTTATAGTTAATCCCATGATATGTATGTAATGAATTTTTGAGGGAGTAATCAGCTCCAGAGTTACAGCTGAAACAAACCGAAGATAGAAATCCTCGTCTGGTATGAGACAATCGAGGATCTTTATCAAGGGCATCAATAAGAAAAAGACAAGCCAACTGATCAGACTCTCTAGAGCGAACAGCTCGTCACTGAGATAATTACAGGACACAGCAGCCTAAATAGACAACTAACAGTAATAAGAGAGAAGACCGATCTCGATTGTTCGGAGTACAAGGAAAATGGGGAGACCAGTTTCCACCTACTGGCCAAGTGTACCATGTACTCATTGATCAGATGGAACCTGCTGGGTTTGGACACACAACACAGAGGAGCTAAGGTATCCGAAGGTGGACCAAATTGCGAGCTTCTGCAAAAAAACGAAAGGGTTTGAGGAGGGGCCATGCTAGCTGGATGAACCAGACTCTCCTTAAAGGGGAGAGATGGAGAAACGGAGGAAGTGGCTTGCAAGTATCACGGGTGACTCATCTGTCCAGTTCCCGGTGTCTCCTCCTTGAAATTATAAAAATAATAATAATGTTTACTGTTTCAAATCAATTTAGATTGAAAATAGGGAAAACCTTACATAATTATTTCATTTGCACCATTGATGGTATCAGCTATGCAATGGTGCAAATTAAACCACACCAAAAATCGTGAGTAGAGTACGTCGTCGATAATGTGAATATGTACAAAATCTGTGTCTAAAGCATTTACTTGTATTAGAAAGTAACTACTATATCAGAGCACTCAGACTTTATACTATGACTTGGTCTTTACTTTATGCTAAATTATAGTCAATTACAGAACATTTCAATTATTAGCTAGCCGCTGACTTTAAACTACGCTTTCTATTGCCGAGGTTCCCACCAAGCGGTTCGGCGAGTCTTTCCTTTGCTGCACCATTAAGTCTTGGAATGCCTTACTAGCTCACGCGTTTCCTTCTTCCTACAGTACCAGGTCCTTTAAGCGAGGTGTTAAAAACCACCTGATGAGGTCGTCAAGCGCTTAGCTAGCACCATTGTAACACGTACCTATATGTTTGTAATGGCTGTAGGTTTGTTAGTGGATATTTACTAGTAAAAAGAATCTTGTGTCGCCATTATGTATACTCTATTTTACCAACAGTTTAAGGTTCCTCGTAAATGAAGGCGAACTTCTATTTACTAAAAAAAGGCATTACTAGTTCACACAATGATAACGAAATCGCTTTAGATTAGGACGATTATCACTACGATCCCTATATACCTATGATCACATAGATCTCCAAAACTATATAGGAAACGCATTTTAATAAGGTTTTCACTATCATTCATATAACAGCCTCAAATACAATAGCTAAACATTAGCTTCATATAATACACATAATACACAAAGGTTGCCTTTGTATATGATTCTAGCATTTTTGTTAGTATGATCTTTGTACTTTGTGTGTGCAATAAAGAATTAACAATAATATGAACGAAACTTAGCTAGATATACTATTGTGATTATCTTGCAAATATTGCTTGACCCCGAAGTCGGAGAGAAACGAATCCCTGACGCTCGCAGATTGGTTCGATGTAATGTATGATTGATGTATTTCGGCTCCTCTGCAGCTGCAACACCGTATGCTATCCTCAATAGACACCCATACGGCGCATATATGAATTGTTTTTGTGACGTCACGGGGGTCAAAATATTATATGCCTATAACTACGAGTATTATAAGGTTGTAATTGCATGGAGTAATCAATCATTACATATTGGATTAAAAATACGATTTGGTATTTTTTATATACAGTTTAACTAGCGTAATCACTCTCCATCATGTTAATAAAGATAAATGAAACAATAATTTTAGAAAAAACTTGCAATAAGTGCGACGTTTTTTTTGTATAGCTGTACATCAGTACAGCTATTAGAGCTTTTAATTTTACTCTAGGAGAGTAAATAATGCTAATTAAACGGTTTAAACTGCTAATTGAAAAAAATTGCCAAATCGTATTTTTTATGCCAATATGTACCTAGTGTAGTGTACCCGGAGTACCGACTACCTTCGATTTCGGGACTCTAACAGCCTAAATACTTAATTGATTTCTCAATGTAATTACAAGATTCTAATACATATTTGGCTTCAGGAGCGCTTCTCTAACATCCCGTATAAGTGTGGTGTTTTCATTGTCTGATGATTTTCAATGTCTTTCGATTCAGGAAGGTATATATATAATGGTTCAATGACATTGACATCGATGATCGATGTTCAATGGTGTAACTATGGGGCTCGTTAGCTGTGTAGAGAAAGTGGTAAATAAATCGCTGATTTGTGAAGCGAGTAACGACAAAACTGATGATTATTATAGGTCGGTCTTTGAATGCTAAATTGACTCCAGACATATTTGTGAAGCAGCTTCAAGAGACGACAATAAGTAATCTGTAGGGATGTATGTACGTAACCTTAAAACTATTTATTCTTAATAACTACGAAGAGAAGAGTAGTCACTCAATTTTTATTTATTTATTCCCACTTCTCCCTTCTATATTGTTTGACAGATTTTGTTTTATACTAAAAAATTCTCGAATATAATTAAATGGTAGATTTTTGACTCTAGGTATATTATCAAACGCTTAGCCTCTACAACCTAGAGATGGTATATTAGGTTACGATTTTCATATTCATGTTATTGAATATATTACTTTGATGATATTATGTTACCGTATTATGTTACTCAGTAACAACGAAATAACAACCGAGAGGAATGCTAATTAGTTACTACAAATGTAGATCGTTCTATGTTCGATACGTACTTCTTGTTAAAGCGAATACGTTGTAACAATATAATACCCATAATTTTATTCTGCTTTATATTAATTATCAGCCGAGGTTACGCATACGATTATTAAATATAAATATTGTTATTATTTTTTTATAGACTTTTTTTTTATTTTATTTTTATGAATTATATATTATGTACATGATGATTTATAAATTCAAGTATTTAGGTACATATTTACATTTAAGTATATATTTACACTTACACTAAAGACTATTTGCACTTACACCACTAAGTACTATTTACATATCACAAAAAAAAAAACAAAAAAATCGTAAATAAACAATATACAATAAACTTTAGGCGCGAGCTTAGCGCGACGCGCGCGGAGCAGTCCAACTTAAACTGGTTTTGGTCAGTTTCTGTGTAGATGTTACAAGATTTACGCATACACCGTATTGTTTTTCATTGAACACTTCTACAATCGAAGTGCATAGTGTTCATACAAAGAGAGCAATGTAAAGCAAACAATTCGACTCCTCTGCCAAAACAGTAGTTATCTTGCTTACACATACTTAAATATCAATACTTCTATCCCGTTCTCGCCCAGTGAATCGAATGGAACGGCAACAGCTTGCTTGCCTCCGGCAACACTGTTGCAACTCACACAAAAATAAATCTCAATGCGAGAGTGTTATCTTGTTATTGCATGTTACTAATAACAATGTAGTAGACATGGATCATAGATATTCTTTGAACAAGATGTTCTCCGTAACTAGTTATACGTTACGTATCAAAACATAGACAAGTTAGTCGGAACGTGCGGGTATAGCTACCTACGGCTTAATTGTTATTTCGTTGTTATTCAGTAACATGTTACCAGAGCTGTCAGTAACATAATATGATTTTTTGAATCCATATTATGTTACTGGTACTTGTTATGGGTATATTCATTACACTTCTACTACAACCTATATTCACAACAACCTGTAAGGAATTATATCCTTTATAGCCAATAATCACCAAAATCCGTTCATAAACAATGCGATGGCAAAATTCACCTTATTTTTCCCCCGTTTTCCCCTCTATAGGAAAAAGCTCACTCTTCGCTGATTAATAATTGTACCTACAATACACAGCAATTATACAAAAAAAAACATTATAAACATTATAAAAATAACATGCCATCTTCTAGTAGTAGATCTAGTATTCAAACCAAAAATCTTAACAATATCGTCATTATCTATTCAGAATATAAACCAGAGAAAAGAACTCGCAAACAACGAACGTAAACTATTATTTACAATTGCAGAATATAAAAGTTGAACACACAAATTGCTTTGCAACTCGTTAAACAAAATTATGACGTCAGAATTGTCAAACTCCACTTACGTCTAAGTGCACCAGATTCGAAATTCTTGTCGCCAAGAAAGAGAGCAACAAAAAAGACGATTACGATTTGTTGCCGGAAATAATTTAACCATGAACTTTCATCACAGTTACAGACTGACTACCATTAAAATGAGCCTAAATTTGCTCATTGTCACGTTCATGTACCTATTCCATCGTAAGTGCACGAAGACTTCGACCGTGACCGTCGGAACGCCGCGCCTACCTCACTTAATAGTGAGAGTAAAAAATGAATATGAATCAACCGCTAAACACTTTCGCCAAGTCGTCACACCTCCGCAATTTAATCCAAACTTTATCATACGATCGCTAAAGATTACAATGTATTGTATTAACGCTATCCGGATATCTTACGTTGTTTACAACAAAATACACCTTAACAGCATTGCAATTAGATCGATTTTTCTGGTGCAGGATGTTTGTATTGTGTAACTGATCCAGTTTTCTGGTCTTAACGATTAAGCGATTATGTTTATGGTAAAATTATATTACGTGTACGTTTTTTGCGGTAAGTGCACGAGTGACCTCGTTGGTATTTTCGCTAATTTCTTCATAGATTATATAGCAAATATGTGAAGGATATTTTATCCTTTCACTGGCTATTCTCTACATACAATCTAAGTTCATAGAAATTGGCATATATGTATCTTTGTTTACATGTATGTTAAATTATTGTAATTTTGTGAAATAATAACTAAAAAATTTAACTCTCACATCTCTAACATTCATAACATCTCTTCATATACAGGTATATGTATTTATGTATATGTGTAAGTATATGTATTCTATATTATTAAAAATTATACAGTTATTTATTTGTTTAGATATATTATTATATTTACTATTTCTACTACAACGTACTATTTATGTTTACTACGTACTAGTTCAAACTCTCACCACAATGCTTCGATCACCGATCCCCATGGTATTAAGTCCGCCTTTGTACTTACAGAATTTTTATATAATATGCAAAAAGTATGAATAAATAAATAAAAATATTCATCAACATCAGTAAGAATATATCACTACCCCATCTTCTCCATAGGAAGTCGATATCACTGCAAGAGAAGAAAAACTCGAAACAATTCGTCTCACTAACGTGGAAACAGTCGGTTAGGCCTTACGTGTGGTTCCCGACTGAGTAGAATTTGGGCCACCCTATCCCTTCCCATATGATGTCGTACAAGGTGACTAAGGGATTGGACTGTTTGACATCATCAGAAATATATAGCCCACATTTAGCCTCAGATACTTAAGAAATAGCGCTGCTACTCATGGAGAGGGCCCGAGCACAGGTTTCGCTCTTCGGGAAGGCTTATTACGTCCCCTTCATACTTTACTCAAACTCCATACATTTTTCATCGACTGATTGAAGTGTGTTTCATTTCTGTAGAGCTAAAACACCTTGCCCGGAATACGGCAATAGGCTCACCCCTTAATACGTAGCATGTACTACTACTATTTACAATTTCTTTACTGCCTACTCTATTTTTTTATTCGCGTTCATATTGAGATAAGTGAATTTAATATAACCACTCTTAGCACTCTCAACTTTGCAGTGATTTCCAACACAATTTGAATTCATCCATCTATCCAAATGGCATCAAAGTCTCACTGGAGCGTACATGAGGTTAATCCAATTCTCTTGGAATATTGGATAACCTAATTTATTCATACTGTTGGCTGATGCCACTTGATGGAATATACTACATACTATATTGAAGTAATTAACTCGTTATATAACTAGTATGTAATTATGTTAGCATTTTAAAAGTTAAACTACTAATTAAGCTTTTACATTACTGACTATAGCATCTATTATCATGTAATAGACATTATTAGTCTTAAAGCTTTTTGTACATCGAGAGTCATTATTTCCCACTTCATGTCAAAGTGAATGTAAGCGCTGATTCTTAATTGAATGAATCATTATGATGCTATAGCTCAATCTATCATTACATCGATATTATGTAATGAATTGAACGATGCATCTGATTGTGTTGTTAGTTTGTACCCACCGAGAATTTATTCGACGAAACCCTGACAGAGAGATTATAAAAAATATTTAAATAAATATAAATAAATATCCTACGACAATCTACACAACGCCATCTAGACTCATGGTAAGCATAATTTAACTAGCTTGTGTTATGGGTTCTAGAATGCGGATAAAACATACTTAGATGCTTTTTTTTGTAAATACATACATATCATACATAGAAACACCCAGACGAATGCAAATATTCATATTCATGCACACAAATATTTGCAGTGAGCGGGAATCGAACCCAGGCCTCCTGCGTAGCAGTGGCGTTCACTACCGCCACGCCACGGAGGTCGTCAAAAGAAATGAAATCAGATTGAATTTTAGAAGCTAAAAGCGATAAAGTTACTAAATTTTAAGATCTCTTCTATTGTAGTGTCACCTCTCGTCCAATCTATACGTATAAACTTCGCACAAGTATAACCTATAGCTATAGTAATATAACAAAGTAATATCACAAGCAGTTGAACAATACCGCAGGGCATAAAATATGAACATAGATTTTGTTCTTGTGTACTGTGAATCAGAGGTTTACACTTTACATAGACCCCGAGCTCCAAGGCTGAATCTTTCGATACAACAGAGACAATGTACTGTATAGTACCTAACATATTATCTTGTTTAGATGGTCATTGTCAAGATGCGTAGTTACAAAGTCTGGTTACACAATGCAGATGCAATCTTCGTGTTAAGTTTTAGGTGCATAAAAGAGAAATAAAAGTTTAATGGCGATTGTTTGCGAACAAAGTCTAGGTAGTAATCTTTTTAAAATGGAAAAACCGATTTCGCGTAACCTAAATACTTATTTATACATATAACCCCAATACAACTCTTTAGGGTATATAATATTTTAAGTGTTGCTTTATCTATCTATACAAATAAATAAAATAGGAGTGTCTGTTTGTAATATTAAAATAACCGTTTTCTACTACATGCATATGAATGTATATACGGTACATATGCCAAAATATATATTAAAAAAAAATGTCTGTCTGTTTGTTCAGGCTAATCTCTGGAACGGCTGGACCGATTTGGACGGGACTTTCACTGGCAGATAGCTTATGTAATAAGGAGTAAATTAGGATACTTTTGTTTTAGAAAAAAAAATATTACATTCCACGCGGACGAAGCCTCGGGCACAGCTAGTCTCCTATATAAGTTGATGGTGTATTGGTATCTTTTATACCTATCCATAATGTACTTATATCATTATTATTTGTACATTCTAATGTACTCATAGAAATCACGTTTTTTGTCAAATTTAGTACTAAGACAAATTTTCTAGATCTTCCATTTGCTTCTGGGGCCTAGACAAATGGCAATTCGTTGATAGTCGTTTTATAGAAGGGAATATAATATAATATTCAATGTATGGCATTGACACGAATTTTGACGTTTATAACATTAATGACAGGCGTGAACGAATGTCCATCCTATTCAATCTATTCTTTCTCTAGAAACTTGTAATTTATTACACAGCCAATAAATTGAAGGAAAAAACAACCACTTACTGCCTTTTTCAGTAAGATAAAAAAACAAAATTATCTCGGTCAACGATAGGTGGCAAGGGATCTCTAACTTCTTCAACAACTCGAATTGTTAGTAATTACGTACAGGATAAATAATTAACGAGAGAGAAGTTGGCGAGTGACCTTGAGGCCCTAGGTTTTCGGGACTACTGAAATGTTACTCAAATTATGTCTAGGGAAATTAATGAGATCGTCTTTCCTTGTATATGTTTTAATAGAAAACTGTCTATTAATCTGATATGCGTCGGTAACTTAGTGGTTAAAGAGACACCCTTATGATTGAGAGGACCCGGGTTCGAGCCATTGAGTTTAGCGGAAGGGGTTAGAGGGAATATTAATAATTTCAATAATAAATTTTCTTTTAAAAAAACCTTGATACTATTACGGGCCGTTTTGGGGTAAGATATGTTCGATTGTAAGCCCATGAAAATAAATGTAAAATAATTTCGAAATAGACGTGGTAAAGAAGAAAATTAGATATATTATAGACAGGAGAGAGGAAAATCTTGAAGAAGAAGGATGGTTAGTGTAATAGATAATAATATTTCGACAAGGAAAAAAACTTGGTGTTGTAAAATTGGTGCTGAACCACTTAGTCCTGGGTGGTACATTTTGCAGCTCACGTGCTGTTCCATATAGCAAAATAGAGGGTCTGACAAACTAGAAGATCTCATCGAATTATTCACCATGGTAAAGACTAAAATCATGATTATTTCCTTTATTATCTAATTCACCAAGACTAAAATCATGATAACCGCGGCAGCCTAGTGGTATGGGTAATGGACTGCTGAGACGAGGTCTCGGGTTCGATCCCAAGCTTTACCATGGCACACACTAATGACTTTTCGATGCTTTTCAAAGTTATGTATATATTTATCGCAGGTTTATAAGTACCCGATCAATGGCAATTGGCTCGCCAACTATTACATTGGGTACTAAACATAAACTGGCGAAATGTGGGTGCTAGCACCTTTGCCTACCCCTTCGCGGATATAGGCGATAGTTTATGTTATGTTTAAATCATGATAAATTCCTCTCTCATCCAAAGAAACGTCGAGCATAAACGAAAGAGCGTCTATTTGGCTCCTTCGTCTTCCACATACAAGAACGGAACAACAAATTAAAGGAAAGAAGGAAATAATAAATTACCCAGCTAATAATGTACAATATCAATGTATATTCATAAGTTCATAACAGTTAACACGTTCATATGAAAAAACCTATACTTACCTAAGTACTTATCTTCCGACACGAGTTGTTAACATCGGCCGAGCAACCGTGACGGGAATTTCGTAACTACGTAATTCATAGTTAGAATTAACACCATGCAAGATACATTGGTGTAATTACAACTAGTTTTACAACTTTATAAACTGTATAGGTGAATGCTGATAAATCATGAAAAAAGTATTATAGGATATAGACACAAAATAAACATGGCTTAACTTTTCTATGGTATGGGCTTTAGAGTACGGATAAACATACTGAGAAATACTTTCATATGATACATGGAAATACATTTACATGTATTTTTTTTCATGAGTGGCTCGTCAATTTGACTTCACTTCGCCATATGTTAAGCTGAGGGCAAAGTCTCAGGAAAGAGGGTCACCATTACGAACACGTACCCACAGTGTTACAATGTTGGCGCTCAACCATAAGCATAGCTCAGTTAGCTTGTAGTATACAGAATGTTAGAGGGACGCCAATTCTTCATTTTTTATGCCTTTACGTAGTTTTCCAGGAGCCGTTTCCTAATATCCTATAGCATCCCGAGCTTAGCAAGTTCTAATTTATTGATCACCACGAAATATATTTTGTGCTCTTACAATAATTTACCAAATTACTTTTGCATAAAGATAGATAGATAATTGTCATTATAAAAAAGTATAATAAATAAGTAATACCTACGAGTAAAATCTGTAAATACAGGCATGAATTGTGGACCAAAAATGTAGGTACTCAACCTCAAAATGCGCTCCATACACGCAATGCGCGTGTTTGGACTTTGGACGCGTGTTACTGAAGGTGAAATCGTCAAATTAAAGGATAAGAAACATTAATATTATATCCTATCCTTAATACCAAGGAAACCCACAAAAACAATCACCACATTCCATTTGACATATTAATATTACTTTGACCTTTGTATTTAATAAAACAAAATAATTAAAACCAATTTGCAATCAAAACGGTACCTTACTTTTTATCCTTATGTCTTCCTAGCACAACACACACACAACATTATGTACAAATATATGTTCTAAGTACCCATTGTGATCTCAATAAATAATAAAATAATGAGCCATTTTGGCGCCAAATGGCTTTATGACGAGGAAGCTTGTGATTGTTTTTTTTCTTTGATGTTCGGACAAGGACGAAGGTCACGGTAAGTGTTGATCCGATATGATTAAAAAAGAAAAGTCTTTGAATTTGCAAACAGCGATAATAAAATAAATGAAAGGTTCCGAGATTGTTTAATTCTTTGATTTCAATGATCAAGGTAGAGTGCACCCACCGAAGGGGGTCATCCCGCGGGGTAATGTTTGCTACTAACTCACCTCCGTCAATTAGAGACCAAATTAAAGGCGATGTGCGTTTTAGTCGGTTCGAGTCCGATATAACCAATGTTTGGTTTCAGTAAGATTGGTATTCGTGGTGATTTGGTGCACGGAATAATATACAAAAAGTTAGTTGTCCCCAAAATATATGGCCCAGTTTGATGTTTTATAATGAAAGTTTTTCTTTTGTCAATCATTTAGGACTAACCCATCTCGATTAGTAGCAATAAGATAGCAAATTGTTCATAAAAATAAGTCATAAACTTAACTTAACTCAATACTTAATATACAGATTGAGATATTTTATTAAGACAATTCGTCAATTTGTCAAGTAGAAAGACACGCAGCTTTAGAAGATTAATTTTAAATAAAAAAAAATCGTATTTAAAAATATATGTACAACAGTACCAATTTTTTTATAGCAATATCATTTATCTGGATCAGACATTTAAAAAAAAATATTTTTAAAAATAGAACTTACCATCTTTTCAATGGAGCCTCGTTTACGTTGCAATATTTACATACACAATCACTTATTCACTATATCAACGGTCATTCACTTTAATTCACAGCACTGTCTGATTCGAATGCACCGAATGTTCTCACTTCCTCGCCTTTACCTGCAAAAAAATAGCGAGTTTAGTGAAAGTGAGTGTCTGTTTGAGATGGTTTTTGCTTCGCACTGAGATGATTTCGATACGAACCAATAGTTTTGGTGGATTATTGGCAAATGATTAACTTGACGGTCTACTGGTCCTATTATGTAAATGTTTTGCAAGAGCCGCGTTTCAGATAGTGGTTGGCAATGATATTTCCTTCTCGTTTTTATTAAAGCTTCCGTATTTAAAAGCGACCTCTTTCTATTTTTAAATTTAAGATAATTTTATTAAAAATATCAACTGTCTTTACCGACTTCAAGAAAAGTTTTTATTTGATCCATCTCTGTAATTAACTTAGGTATTTTTTTACTTTTCTGTGTATTGCTGTTGTAAAAAAATTATTGAATTTTATTTGTTGAAAAGTAAACTTATTTTTATATTTTTTAGTGAACGTAACACTGTTTACCGAAAGCGAATTTGGATGAGCCCATCAACGGCGCTACTCGTATGAGACAGTGACATGTTAAATAATCGGAAATATCACTGAATATTCTGAACACTTCTGGGTGATTCTCCGAACCCAAAATTTTCGATGTCTGGACGTTTATTTTCGTAACTGACTGATAAATCAGTCTGCAATTAATTTTAATACATACCTTAGACTATTACCTATCTTGCACAAGTTATATTTTTTTAATAATTGTTTTTTAAATATTTGAAAAAAATAAAATTAAGTCGTTCTTCTGACTAATATGGTGTGTCCGTTACCCAGTTTCTTGAACATCAGTAACAATAACATTTTTTCGTGTTCATAAATCGATGTGGATTATAATTATTACGAAAGAATATTAGTTGTTCCTTTACACAAAAAAAAATGGTACTGATATTCATGACAGTTTATTAATAAATAAAAAAATTGTGAGTGTCCGGCACAAAAATCTGATTCATATTCGCGCGATTAACTCGAACATACCTAGCTAACTACGAAACATTAAGCGACCACTTCCCGCGCTGGTGGTAGCCTGTGGCTCGGCTGACGTGGTGGCGACGTGACGTGTGGCTGGTTCGTATCGTCTTGGAGATATAAAGGTAAATATCCGATTCATATGGCTTTGGTTCACCTGTATTTCTGATTACTATGTTTGTTTTAAAAATTTAGTTGCATGGTTTTTAAAATTGAAACTGCGGAAAATATAATGCCAGTAGGGAACAGAAACCTATTTATAAATAACAATCCTTAATTGCATACCTGTAGTGATTTATCGATGTTAATGGGCAAAATTCTGATTGATATGTGTCTGATTCATATGGTAAAAATGCCATATTTCGTTACATTGGCGGCACCTTAAGCCTATAACATGACATCTCGTATACGCCTAATATTATTTACATGTCTAAGAACAGTAGCTGTAAATTTCGCAGCAGTCCTAAGAACATCAAAGGGGTTTCATGTCTACCGACGACTAAATTTTCGATAGTTAAACTATAAGTCAAATTTAATTCCTAGTTTCTATATTACAGTACACAAAAATGCCACCTGTGCAATCTAAAGAAGAAAAAAGAGAGAAAAAGGAAAATTACAGGACGTATTCGCATGGAAAACATACGAAAAGATCCAAACAAGTATGCTTTATGGCGAGTGAAAATGCGAGAGGCCTATTTAAAAAGAAAGAGAGAAGGTAAGATTGTTTCAATTTGCAATTTAATACCTAGAGAGAAAAAAGAGTAGAGAAAGCTCAAAAAGATCGTACGACAAAAAGAAATTAAAAGACCTTCAACAGACAGAATGAAAATATTATTATGAACGACCCTTTGAGTTTGCATCCAAAAAATGATATTATGATATCATGCTGTGATAAAGATTTAAGTGTTATAACAGTAATTGTGAGCATTTACTGTGATTTTAATAAATAATTGACTGATTTTTATAACTAGAATTTCATTTTTATTCCTAATTCTGATTCATATGGCCTCAAAAATTTTAATGTTAATTTTCTCGAGAACCATTTTATCAAAAAGTGTCCCTTTTTAAGACATTGTTTTTTAGCTTATAACCTTTGGTAAAAAAATGTTTTATAAGCTTAAATGTGAAAAAAAAAAATTGCCATATGAATCAGACGAAGAACGCAATTTCGGAGAAACACCCTTCTGCGTTCCCATTCAAAGGATACAGGCGTGATGTTATGATGTGTATGCATGAGTTTCCTAATTTCAAACTGAATCAATAAATATGGAAGCATTCACCACAAAACAGACTTACGAGTACGATTGATAACAAGACTATAAAAGCACTTAGGCGCATGTTTTTTACACCATTTAGGTGGCAAACAAGCCTACGGACCTCATAAAAAGTGGTTACCGTGGCCTGCAGACGTTTGGAATACCAGTGACGTCATCCTCGCGCTGCTGACCATGTAGAGGGGAAAGGGTAGGGGTGAAGGGTAAGAGAGTTTCTGTACTGTCAGTGCAGAAAACAAAGCAAGGGGTTTCTCGGCCTTCATACTGACAACACAAAAACTCTCCCGTAAGCTCCATTGTAGTTAAGTCACAAAATTTTCCGTGTTTTGTAAACATTAAAAATGGCGGAATAAAGTCATAATAATATACTCACTATATAAAAAGAAAAGGAAAATCCCCTCGTGTTTGTTTGTGCGATAATAATCGTAGAAGGGCAACGATAAGTCAGTTATTGCGAGTTATATCAGTCTAACACATTATTACAATCGTTTCAGGAAAGTATTGGATTATTTCGCTGGCGGAGTTTCAATAGAGTGAAGTACATACTTCTGACAATATTAGGTACGTTCGTGAAATTGACAATTGTGTTATTAATTTGTCTAATTCTTAGATATATAATTTATGATATCTTTGACAAGGCAAACAAGCTGTTGATGAAAACGAGGTTTCTAGACCTAAGATGCCGCTTATCTTATTTTTTAAAGGATGTACTATTCTTTAAAGAGATACCTCTTGTGACAAATTGTGACAATTCATAGATTGTGACTAATTGTGAAAATTCAAAGATTGTGACAAATTGTGAAAAATCAAAGATTATGACAAATTGTAACAATTCAAAGATTGTGACAAATTGTGAAAAATCAAAGATTGTGACAAATTGTAAAAATTCAATAATTGTCACAAATTGTAACAATTCATAGATTGTGACAAATGGTGACAATTCAAATATTGTGGCAATTCACACGTGGAATCTCCGTATCTACATAATATCACGTCAATAGTTCTCACTTCACTCTCGGAGTGGTCAGTTCTTCTTTACATGTTGAGTTTTTTTGCTTGAAGTATTTTTTTCTCGTACAAACCCCATAAAAAAGTTCACTCAAGAAATATTTAGTAACTAACTATTTCTAAATGAATTTAGTACGGATTCCTCGTGCTCCTTGAGAAACTTCTGAGTTACGACGAAAACATTCTTACACAACTGTATTTTATTGCTTTAAAAAGTTCTTTTTTATGTCAACTGCGACATCCTCTTGCGTTTACGTAACTTAATCCTTGCGTTATAAAAGTTGGTTCAAGATGCCGAAACGTTTTACTGAGACTCTTTCTGATATCATTAGTCCTAATTGCACACAGTTTTCTTCCCACACAATGTGACATAAAGCCTACTAGCGGTTGTTTCCTGCAAGACCAGTTCTAGGGCCAACGACAGAACAGGAACTTGCCTTGAGGGGACATGAATTTTAAATTTCGAATTTCGGTAAGGGCGCCAATAGCATCACCTAAATTTTTAATTTTTGAAGTGAAAACTTTTTAGACACATTTGAATGAAACCTAAGGAAAAAAAACTTGGGTAAACTCACCGAGGACAGAATATGATGGGTAAACTATCGAATACGTTACGCGTTGCCAATTTTTTTTATTCTATTCGGCCTACTTATTAATGTTTTTATTAATGTATTGTGACAATTCACATGTGTCCTCTTTGGAATGAAAACTTTTTGTTTAAAATTATTGTTGAGGCCTGTTCAGACTACTACTATTTTTTTAAATTCTATAAGACCGGTGGAAGTAAATACTGTCTTATATCTTCTACAGACCATTTTCACTTCTATCGACTGCCCCCAAAGACAGCTGACTGATTTTTTATATTTATATCTTTACGAAAGGCTTTAAACTCACACATTTATTACTAAAAACCTGTGCCATTTTCTGCTCTGTACAGAAGTCATTGAAAAAAATCATTAATACATATTTCATATACTCATATACAGAATTGCGTATGTAATTAAGCATTTATTTCATCATCACCGACAGATGGCGCTGTCAAGTAAACATCTCTGCTAACGAACTCTTATCTGTTTAATTTGGAAAAAGTGGCTAATATACTCCATAAAGTGTAACTTTTGAATCAATTTGTTCGCTATAGACCTATGAAGCAGTGAGAGTGTTATCTTTTATTTGAATTAACTATTTATCAATAAAAGAACAATTTTTCATACACAGTGTCAATCGGATAGTACAGTGCTAATTTTATAAGTTAAGTACCAAATGAACTTGTGAAGTGCTTTCATAGTGGAAATGCCACAAGGAAAAACTGATATAAGTAATTATTTTTAAAACTAAAACTACAAAAGTGAAATTGGTATAAGTCTAAAAGAAAAAAAAAAAAATTCTAAGGTTCAAATGATAACCGACTTCTGAACTTATATTTTGATATTTTGGAACAACGCCATCTATATTTATTGGTATCCAATACTTGGCTACTTGGTATATGAGTGTTGATAAAACAGGTCCACTGCACAGATTATTTATGTCAATAATTCATGTGAAAAATTGAATTTAGAGACATCTGTTGGCATACTACTGCATCACTGCTAGTGAAGTATACAGTCACTCATTCTAACAACATTGACAACTGAACGTGTAGCCCGTATGCAACGGTAGTGGATCGGCGTGCAGGAGGTTCCGGTTCGATCCCGTGTGGCGAGTCGTTGTCTTTTTGAGACTTTATGATAGTCTTCAATTGCTTCTCGTGGTAATTATGGATGAATTTGTAAATATAAATACAGATAGTAGACGTCGAAACATACCAAGGTTTATAGATTATGACAGCGATACTGACTTGAACGTGTCCTACATGAGTCAACCAAATAGTTGTCTAAACAGTGGTCAGGTTCTGGAATTGGAGGAAAAAGTAACAAAACTAAACACTGAGTTACATACAGCACATGCAGAAATCGACAACCTAAACATGGAACTTACAATCTGTAAAAGACAAATGAGTGAATATAGCCACAAATTGAAACTACTGAAGTCTGTTGGAATAGATAATAAAAGTCTTCGGGGTACTCCAAAAAAATTCTACTCTCCGCATTTGAGCAGGCATTCACCATGCACCAAACTTAAAGTTGTCTTACCAAGAACGTCATCAAGGAAACTGCCGATGGATACAGATCACAGGCTCGGCTCAGACTCAATCCTACATAACAGTGTACTCAAGCTAAATAGTAGTTATGACTCCTCCGTAGGATCTGTAAAAGCGCAGTACACTGAATGTCGAATAACAACATCTAGTCCTTGCCGAAAAGAAAAACACATTGATATGGCAACTATTGCAGACTCCCAAGCAAACGGAACGATTGAAATAAGTCAGATGGCGCTACTGGAACGAGTTACTAACTGCAACATGAATGATAACAGGACAATGGGGTACCTTCGCACGGAACATGAAGAACCTTCTACTGCCAAGCATAGATTGTATATTTTTGCAGATCAAAACGGATATGGTGTGGGCGAACGGCTACGTAACCTACTTGGTAGTTCGTTTACGGTGACTTCTTTTATCAAACCGAATGCATCGCTTTGTGATATTATCAAGCCATGTGGCAAATTGTGTCATGATTTTACTTCTTCGGACTATGTTTTGATTTGGGGTGGTTCAAACGACAAAAACCCATTGGAAGTCCAATCAGTATTATTTCATGTATTAAAACAAATGAAAACTACGAATATTTTGATAGGAAAAATTTATAAAAACAAATACTTAAATGTTATTATGTTTAATAAGCTACTCAGATTGATTTGCTGTAATTTAACCAATACTTTTTATGTGCCAATGGACGTATACGATAGGGACTTTACGAATATTGTTAATAAACTACAAGCAAGTAGGTTAATACACAAGGAAATACTGCGATTAATATATAAAAATAACTATGTGCACTATCTTTCAAAGCTGACAGAGGCGGAGATGTCTCGCACTCCCAAGTGTTATAGTCATGCATTTGCGCAGACTGACTATATCACATGTACCGAAAAGCTATACAAGAGCGTCACCACACAGACGGACTGTGAAAATGTTTCTGTTTCTGCTACTATACAAACTGATGGTCAGGGTAGTACCACGTCTGAGTTTTTTCGAGGGTAATGTTTTGATGAACCTGAGTAGTCAAAAGTGTTACAAATTTTGTTATAATTTTCCCTTAAACATTTTTCATCAGAATGTCTGTGGTATTAGCAATAAGAAGAATGAACTTGAAGTATATGTTGATGAGCTAGAAAATGTTTTGCATTATGTTTGTATAACTGAACACTTTTTAAACGAGCCTTTATCGAAGTTATTTCATTTCCATAACTTTAGACTGGTTTCTCTTAATTATAGAGTTAATAAATCGCGAGGAGGCTCTCTGATACTTGCACGTAATGATAGGGAATGTGAGGACCAGTCTGCTATTTGTGAAAAATTGTATAGAAGGGACGCATTCGAAATCTGTGGTGTTAGAGATATTCAGTCTGGTGTACATCTTTTTTGTTGTTATCGCAGTCCTTATAACAATAATCTGGAAATTTTTATGGACATGTTTGAGCGACTACTGGAACACCTCTTCGATAGGAAGTGCTTTATTTGTGGAGACTTCAACATAGACCTCCTTACTGACGATAAGAAAAAAACTGACTTCATAAATATTCTGACGAGTTACAATTTTAGACCATTAGTTAATACAATTACTTTTAAACGGAAAGAAATGTTTTCTTGCATAGATAACTTTTTGACAAATCTTGAAGAGGATAATGTAGTTGAATGTCTAGTTGACCATAATGGATTAGCAGATGGTCATGCAGGCCTAATTTGCAATTCAATATACAATAGTAATACCTTTAAGAACAAATATACTACATATAAAACTACTTACAGAAGAACTTTTAACGCAACGAATAATTGTATATTTAGGGAATTATTACAGTCAAATAACTTGAATACAATGTATATCAATACATTTATTTCGAAATTTACTGAACATTTTCAAGAGAGTTTCAAATTGAAAAAAGTTAAAATACATTCTAAACAGGACTCTGGCTTAAATTGGGTCTCCAAAGGTATTAGGGTATCAAGTAGAATGAAGCGTTTTCTCTGTGTCAAGGGTAATTTGGACATCTCCTGGGTTAATTATAAAAACAAATATATCAACATATACAGGAGGGTAATAAGGAATGCAAAAAAATTGGCGATACAGACGGCTTTGGTAAAATCAGACAATGTTTCTAAGGATGTTTGGCGTATTATAAATAAACATAGAAACATTAAATCACGAGATAAGATACCTCACTCCCTAACTATGGGTGACTCCATCATTTCTGATCCAAGGGATATTGTAAATTTATTTGCTAGTGCATTTGACTATGACTCCGGTATAAATTGTGTTGACTGTGGCCCAGCCCTTAAAATACTCAAACAAAATACTAAAAGAATAGAAAATGATATGATTATTGACTTAGTTACACCCAAGGAGGTTTTTGATGTTGTCAAGAAAATGAAAACCAAACTTTCGTGGGGCTATGATGGTATACCCATTACTATTATCAAGGAAAACATAGACATGCTAGCTGAACCTTTAAGTAATTTTTTTAATCATTGTATATTGGGTGGCATTTTTCCAGATCAATTAAAAATTGCCAAAGTTGTTCCTATTTATAAAAAAGGTTCAAAACAGGATCCAAAAATGTACCGGCCAATTTCCCTGTTACCTACTAAATCTAAAATATTTGAAATTCTGTTGAAAACTAGATTGCTTAAGCATCTCGGTGCTAATAAAATAATAAACCCGAGGCAGTTCGCATATCTTAAGAATGTGGGAACGGTAGATGCGATTAATTCTTTATTAAATGACGTAGTCACCAAACTTAATGATAAATTGAGAGTTGCAGGCATTTTTCTGGATATGAGTTCTGCTTTCGATGCTGTCAGACACGACTTACTCATTGAAAAGTTGGAGCACTATGGTGTAAGAGGCCCAGCTAAACAGCTTTTTACATCTTACCTAAGTAACAGGCAAATGTTTGTTGAGATCAAAACGGAAAGTTACGAACAAACGGGGACCGTCCGCACTAAGTGCGATAAGATCTTCAAATCTAGACTTGTCAAGGTTAAGACGGGGGTTCCACAAGGTTCTACACTTGGCCCTATTCTATTTATTATTTTTATCAATGATCTGATTAATACTGTGGTGAACAAACTACCTCAACAGGTGAAGCTCACGGTATTCGCTGATGACACTAATGCTATTGTATCATCAGACAACCAAAAAGATTTAAATGATAAAGTTAATGCAGCACTAGAATACCTCAATGAATGGTTCACAATAAACTATCTCAAAATAAATAGTAGCAAATCAAAATTAATATTATTTAAAACCACCAGTAATAATTCTGACAGATTAGCGTGTGAACTCGGGGGTGATAGGGTGGACACAGTTAATGATACCAAATTCCTAGGTGTGCATGTTGACTGCTTCCTAAACTGGAAGTCTGAACTAGCAAGTATAGAGGCTGGCATTCACTCAGCGTGCTACGTGCTGAGAAGCCTCAGAGACGTTGTGCACATCGAGCAGCTTCGAAGCGTGTATTTTGCCTTGGTTGAGTCCAAATTGAGGTACAGCATAATGTTTTGGGGGGGCAGCTACGATTACAATGTTCAGAAGGCCTTCGTAGCACAGAAGAGAGCTATAAGAACTATGACACGCATAGATCAGCAACACTCTTGTAGAGAATTCTTTAGAGAACTAAGAATCTTAACTGTGCCCTGTTTGTATATTTTGGTGACTTTGACCTTTCTTGCTAAAAACATACACACCTTTGAAAGTAGAGATGGTAGGTTACAGCGTGAAAGCACGAGAAGGAAGCATATGCCTGCAATCATTGCACCCACTCTTGATGTGGTCAAACATAGCTCATCTTACAGTGCAATCAAACTGTTCAATAGTCTTCCTCTGGACATTAGAAGCGCTGTATACACAAAGAAGTTCGAAGCCATACTTAAGGCTTTTCTTGTTGAGGGGTGTTTCTACTCACTTGATGAATTTTTTAAGTGACATGTTAAAAGATGCAAGCAATGACTTTTCTTTCAATGACAATTTTTTATCTAAATAATTTTTAATTAAATTGATTGATGACTACTTATAATATAATAAATAATATCGTTTTTAAATTTCATTTTCTTGACATGCAACTTTTGACATCTTTTATTTTTATTTCTTTCATTTTAATTGGTTTTCTGTTTGATTTCTATTATTATGTTGTACCGCCTTTAGGCTAAGTTAATTTTAAGTTACAACATTTCAATACAATGTAAAATTGTTTATGAAATAAAAACTATACTATACTATACTTTAAAAACCGATTTAGGGAAGAAACCTTACTTAAAGGTATTTATTCATTATTCAAGCAAATTAATAGCGTGCCTTGTCCCCATTATGTGCATCGTTGCTTTATTAACTGTCGAATGATGAAAGCTGTTCGCCTTTATACGAGTACATCCCAGTTTAATATAGACACTCCTTGACAGTATTGTCAATAGGAATAACGTTTTAACAGAATAATTAAAATGGTGTTGTGTATTCAAGTTTAGCGGGCATTAACCCAGCCTACCGCTAGGACCGTAATCAAGGACACCCCAAAAATGGTTCTCACCAATGGTGAGGGAGGATTCCTGTCGACTTAAAATAGGTTACATGGTGCATGACAAAGTAGACCAAGCTAAGCACTCTTTATCCACCGCCTATCCCCTATTATTTCATGGATATTGCGTGATTTATTCTCACTGGTTTACGTTTTTCAATAGTTGCTTTAGGAAAATATAATATGCCTAATACTGATCAAACTTAATGAAAGAACCCAGTTACTTAATGAAAGTACAACATTTCCTGTAGTTATATTTAAAAAACTAAAGATCGTACATCTAAGGATACAGAGAGAGAATCCATAGACCTAGAAAATTGGACATTGTTATTCTTGGACATTCGTATTATTGTACATTGGCTTTGGACATTTTTCCTTTTGGACATAACTCGTGCAAATCAAAAAATCGGACGGACTGAAACAGAACATCAAATGTAGCACAGACATATCGGCAATCCTCCATAGATGCATCATCGTTTCCGAGGAATGGCTAAAACCATAGACAAAGAACTAAAATTGCATACTTCTTCTTTTTAAGATGGTTTCTTTTGCAAGCACATTCGCCGCAATTTCGCTAATGTCAAATGGTACCTAAATGTAATACAAAATTATTTAAGGCGAGGTGCCAATTTAAAGTTTTACAAGAAAATCCAAATGCATACTGTTTTGTTTTATTAGGTTTTATTGCACATCAAAGTCTAATAAGCACGGTTTGACAATATTGACTGAACTGTGGTGCCATCCTTCAAATCACGGAATGGTTGTTTCGTTTTGCTTCGACAATACAACACTTTATCAAAATACAAACCGCGGTAGCTTAGTAGCATGGGTAATGGACTGCTGAGATGAGGTCTCGGGTTCGATCCCAGGTTTTATCATGGCACACACCTATGACTTTTCGACGTTATGTGTGTATTTATCGCAGGTTTATAAGTGCCCGGTTAATGGCAATAGGCTCGTTTTACATTGGGACCCAAACATAAACTGGCGAAATGTGGGCGCTACCACCTCTGCTTACCCCTTCGGGGATATAGGCGTGAGTTTATGTTATATTATGTTATCAAAATAATTAATTTTTCAAGAGGTATCCGTGCGCAAAGTATGTTTAAGCCAAAAATACATGCTGGCCAGTTTTAATCGTGGATCTAGTTAGTAACATGTGTCAAGGAACTTTATGAATATTCTAGAACACTTGTCCATGCAAAGAAACCATTTTATAGCTACTGCTTATGTACATATTGTCAAGGCTTACCGGTCACCACAATTAGCTTCCATTTAAGATCAGATTAATCATTAAAGTCTTCAAAATGAGGGCAACTATAATAGGTACCTATTACTAAATGCCAGTAACATGTAAGTCCACTAGCTGGTACACACTGCTGAGTAGCTTAGTGGTATGGGTAATGGACTACTGAGACGAGGACTCGGGTTCGATCCCAGGTTTTACTATGGCACACAGCAATGACTTTTCGATGCTTTTCGGAGTTATGTGTGTATTTATCGCTGGTTTATAAGTGCCCGGTTAATGGCAATAGGCTCGCCACCTATTACATTGGGACCTTAACATAGACTGGCGAAATGTGGGTGCTAGCGCCTCTGCCTACCCCTTGTAGGCGTGAGTTTATGTTATGTTAGTTTTTTCTAGATTCACAAGATTAGATGACAGTCGCTTCCATAAAAACTGGAGAGGCCCAACCTAAAGAAGGATGAGTTAACGGACTCCTTACAAGCCGCCTCCTAGCCGGATGGACTGACGAAGAGTGTCTGAGATAGACAGGATCAGGTAAAATTGCACACACATTGGTAGAGGCCTATGTCCAGCAATGGACTGTAATACACTAATTGATTGTATATTTTTTTTTTTTTTTTTTTTTTTATCGTGCGCAAAATCCCCACGGATACCACCTCCACCAAAGCCGATGGAGGTGATTATGTCGGACTCGAACTGACCAAAACGCACGCCGTCCATGGGTTCTTGATTGCCGGAGGTGAGATTATACAAGACATATCTCTCGCACCCCGGCAGACCCGGGGACATTTCTGTTGAGATGCCCCTCTTCCCCCAATGTGGGGACCATGGTGTCCCGATTTAGCCCCTGGGTATGGGGTGGCATTTTGCGCCATCGCCGTGGCCTGCTTCTGCTAGGGTGACCGGCGGCTCCACCCGTCACCCCCAGGCCCGCGCTCATGGGGGAATTGATTGTATATTGAGAATTCTGGTAGTATTTCAAAGGCGATTCCCATGGAAAACTGAAGTCATATATATTCGCTCCTCCGTGGCGATTCACCTCAGCGCACTAGCATGAACTCCTATCGAATTCGTAATGTGAAGGTTTCAAGAGAACGGAGCATTGTGATTGGCAGTCTGCCTCTTATGAACCAGTTTGTGTGTGTAGCCCGCCAATCGCAATGCTCCATTCTCTCGAAACTTTTACATTACGAATTCGATAGGAGTTCATGCTAAGGCTACAGATTTGCGAGTCAAAATTTAACATAAATTATGCTTCAATTTTGGTATACGCCGATGAGCCGTTCGTCGCGAATACGACCGCTTCCAACGCGTATTAATCATAATATCCATCAGCTTGACCGCCTTACATACGTTCCAATTTTTTTATTGGTGACAGTGAAGATCTTCTGTCAACACTTACCGAACGCGTTGTTTAATTATTTTTTATATTTTTCCAAGAAAATATCGTCTTGTTAACACTTATCAGACCTTGTAGGGGTATACACGTGAAAGCTCAAAGAGTTACTTTCGTCATTATATTAATAAGAAATAGCTGTTGCCGGCGGTTCCGCCCGCGTGGACTTCTGATCCCGTTATCGCTGCTATATAAAAACCTTCCATAGAGTACAAGGAATTTAAAAAAAAATACTCAATTTTGTCCAGCCGTCTTAGCAACAAATTTCGCACTTTTATTCATACGAGTATAGATAGGAAAAAGTAAAAAGACTTGACTTGACTTGACTATGACAACTAGTGGTGGGAGCCATCTTTACCTATATTTTCTTAATTTATTGTAGGTACATCAAAGTCAATGTTGAAGGTAAGAAGGACTGTGGTGCTATCATTACTTCTCAATTTTTTGGTACGTAAGTCTACTCTAGTGTACTCAATTATGAGCTTTACGTATTAGTGCAATAAGAACTATTCTTTTACTAAATTAAGTAGGGAAAACTTATTATTTTATTGCTGATCAAGATCATAATCGTAACATGTACCTACTCTAATATAGCAATGGATGTACAAGATTTTCGCTAGTAGTGATCACACGCCCCGTGCGTACCCAGATAAGCATCATACCGGTTCTAAACATACATTTGCGCAAGTATTGTTGGGTAATTACTAGTACAACTGGCGACTACCACCTATTTGCAAGGTTCTCCAGAATCATGGACAGATGACGAAATAACAACAGGCTTATAAAATTTATAGACGTTACTGTATGTATTAAAAAAATGTACCCTTTCGTTTTTTGTGTCGTTAACATTAATTTTTATCATATTTTTTTAAAGTACAGTTGCCAGCATAAGTAATTTAAAGTCAGGCCACGTTTCAAACATGTGAGTCATTTGCTAAAATAACCTATAATATGTTTTTAATTTTGATGTTTACTTTAATAGTCTATAATATAGTCGAATTTTTAATTAGACGATATCGGTTGACAGCAGCTAAAGTCACTTCGTAAAATAATGTTGCTATATTCAAGAGTAGTGATGCACCTGATTCATTCAGTTCCCGTTCACTCGTATGAAATGAATGATTAGGGTTCGTTAATCATTTCTTACGATACAAAAAAGAACTATTTCTATTTTACAATAAAATTGTATTAGAGGGCTCTGATTGATCTTTAGTTATATGTTATATATATATTCAGTTTTTTTAGGAATAACATCCATATTTTATGATTTTATTGTATATGAATGACACAACATTAAGCAAACAGCAACTTTGATTACATTTTGAAAAAGACAGCTGTAAAAAAGTAATACGAAACTTATCATCAAAATGAATGAATATTTTTGAAGATCGAATTTATTTTATCAAGTGGCATAAAAAAACACAATTATGTTGTAAAATCTTGAAATCAACTTTCAAACAAAATATAAATAATGGAAATAGCTATTAAATTACAGAAATAACGAATTATGAATCTGTAAGAAAATTTCGGTAATTTCGTATGTAAAGACCTATTATAATCATTCACTTTGTCACTACACTATTTTTATTTCATCAAAAACTTGCAAGTCAGGTAGCTTCGTCTAATTAAAAATCTGACTATAGAATAAATGATTATTGATATATATTGATTATTGAGTTTAGAATTTTTTTATCCATTAAGTATTTCGTCTCACAAATGGTGAAGGAGAAACAATACATACCACCTCATCTCATCCGAAGGATGTCGGAAGAGGCGACTAATGGAAAACACAGATGATATCACTAACACAGAAGGAAAACCGAGACGGAAATAAAACCTGTACCACATGAATGATTATGATTATGATCTCCTAGCCAGCGTCGAAACAGTAGTAGACCAAAGCTTCCCAACAATAGGTGAAGCATACCTATGTCCCGCAGTAGACTGCATTAGGTTAATTGATTGGCTTTGGTCCCCTAAGTAACATTGCTTCACTCAAAAATCATTAAGACCCGTTCATAAATTTTGCGATCACGAACTTCCCCCTATAAAAAAGAGATCGGCAAAAATTGCTTTAAGTCAAAGAAGACACGAACCAAGTTTGATGCAATATCTATTCAGAATTGCGTCCCCTAGACCGGAATCTTAATTTAATTTGTCTAGAGACCTAATTCGAGTAACATTTAAGATGATTGCAAATCGATTGCACTTCAACTGCTAGTAATTAAATCACGAGAGAGTCATGTGACCGTGTTTTTGAGCGATTTTATTAGCCGAAGAGATTTTATACCGTTAACATCAAAATTTTTGATAAAAGCCTCATTCGTTTAAATCCAGAGTAGGTATAACAAGTAAACAGGAGAGAGACTTCGTAATAAATATTTTTATAAAGAAATCGTCTTTGCTGTGAATCAAGTTTCTGTAAGGGGACAAAACTTCGCCCACTCAAACTTCGTAACTTCTAAATACCGTATAAAATATAACTTAATGTTCAAAATGTATAAATAACTTGTATTTGTAAGGTGAAAAGGTCCTGAGATTCACCCACTCGAATATTATATTTATTTATTATATAATAAAATATTCTTAATGTCCTTGCTATTGGTTCATTTCTCATTGATTAGGAACTACTTAGCTAAAGTCACACAATGGAGCCTCAATCTTATTACAGTACAAGTAAATTAATGTTCGAAATTTAAAAATATATTATGATGGTTACCCTATCAATTTTATTATACGGAAAGAAACCATTTATAATTGTAATGACTAAGTAGATACCTAGAATGAATAATGAGGCAAAAACACTGTCCATTCTGGAATAGAATAATACTGATTTCATTATAGTAATTCTACGGAAATATCTTATAAACACTCAATATAGAGAGAAAGTTTAATAGCATCGATTAAATAAACCAACTGAAATAATTGAAATCAAATAATAACAATCATTTTATTAATAGTTCTACTTTAAATAGCTGTTAAACGCTTTTGAGCTACTGACAAAATGTAGTAACTCAACGATTATATTACTTTACGAAAGCAACATTGACTTTCTACAAACCGAACACTTACTGTCGAGTTTTCGAACTCGCGAAATGTAAACACAGTTCATTGAAAAGAACTATGCTAACTGGTTCTAGAATTACGTGAGTACCAGTGATAGTGGTCACGTACGGCTTAACATGCTCTCCGAGACACGATCAGAACAGTGCAAATAGCCATATTCATACATACAAATACTTGTACTGAACGGAGATCAAACCTGCACCTCCTGCGTAGCAGTCGCATTCACTACCGCCAGTCTGTTCTGTTAGAGGCAGTCTGTGGTGTACTTCGAAACCCTGTATCACCCCTTTGAGCCAGATAATAAATGTCCCCAATTTCTAAATTTATTTCTATATGATTACTGCTCCGTTCTTTTCAATAGAAGCATAATAATATATAGCCTTCCTCGATAAACGGCATACTCCTATTACCGTATATTTTAAGGTCATAATTATTTTTGTGCCACATTGATAGTTTTTTGGGATTCCAGTAACTTTCTTTCAATCGATTATTATCGAACCATTAATCAATATTAAAACGACGTGAATCTGCGTTAGACAGCTAATGTTATTTTTCTTTTTGTTGATAAACTTCGTACATACTGGTTTTCTAATATATACTAA
Organism: Pelosia muscerda; assembly: GCA_963691645.1. NCBI lineage: Eukaryota > Metazoa > Arthropoda > Insecta > Lepidoptera > Erebidae > Pelosia > Pelosia muscerda. The sequence goes on along the minus strand of OY829109.1, from coordinate 13,707,222 downwards.
TATTATAAAGAGGAAAGATTTGTTTGTTTGTTTGTAACGAATAGGCTCCGAAACTACTGGACCGATTTCAATAATTCTTTCACCTCTAAAAAGTTACAATTTCTAGGAGTAGCATAGGTTATATATCATCACGTTACCATCCAAGGGAGCGCACTATGTTTTATGAGAGTCATTTTTCGGACTTCTCGTTTTTATTGTAAAATATTATAGATATTATCATTATAATGTATGATTTTTAATCCCTGTCGCTAGCACACCTAGTTTTTGAGATATTTTTTTTTGAAAATGCCAATTTTTTCATCCGGAAATAAATAAAATTGAATATTACTCCTAAACTAGCCATGATACGCGAAAGTCATGTTAGGTTCATTGAGAGTACATGTCATACTGCACTTTTAGGGACCTAAATAAAAGTCGTAGCTTTATTAGATACAGATTTATGCGTATTTTAAGGATCAATCGATCCGGTAAATTACTATATTTGCGCTAATATTGACAGCAAGGAAAAGTAGTATAGTGAGGCAAGTAGAGTATCGAGTAGAGTCGTACAACGCGATAATCAACATCCACGCGGGCGGAGCCGCGGGCAACAGCTAGTATTCAATAAATACGTACAGTTGGCTCTAAAAGTTTCTGGACACTTTTGGAGCCCACTGTACGACCGAAATATTGTTATATAGAAACTTTTCTATTACATAAGATATATATACTGTGGTATGTAGTGCGTCTGTATATAATATTCAAGTATATGACATAACAGCAATATAAAATATGACGCTCATTCAAAATTATCTCCATTAACCTTAATACAATCCTTAAAATTATCAAACACTCACTTTCTCTATGAGAAAATGGTTTCCTGCCGACATTATGCATTGTATTAGGGTCTTCAAATTACCATGACATTTAGAGTGTAGATCGTGATACCGCTGAAGGGCCCTGCTAAGCTAATACCCTTCTGGAAAAATCTCATATTATAAGCGCTTTGGAAAACCTCTGGAGGTCGGTATCAGAAAGACTGGATCGTCTGTACGTAGGATGAAGTTTCGTGTTTATTGCAAAATCAAAGATGACATTATGATATCTTCTCCGCTAGTAGTAGCAGTAGTGTGATGATTACTACCCACTAGCTTTCCGCCCACGACTTCTATCTCGCCGTTTCTTTTATCCGCATCAAAATCCGTTCAGCAATTTTTGCGTCCATCACGGACAAACAAAGAGATAAGAATTTAAAAATAAATATTTTAGGTATTGAATTGTTCCCATGGGCATGCAAATGTGTTATAAGCCTCTGATGTCCATATATTTATTCCTAGGAGCTCCAAATTATTTTACAATATTAAATGAAAACTTACTAGTGTATTCCCAACAGGCGGTTAGTAGTATTAAAACTTGTAATATTAATATCAGATTTTATTTGGTAACGTTGTACAATGTTTTACACAATGATAGGTTCGAAATTCAAATGTTTGTTTATATATTACGATTGGTACTAAGTATATGGGCCATAATGCAAAATATCATCTTTGTAGGAAATGTTTCCAAATGTAACTTTTAAACTATCGCGGCGTTTACTCATAGTGTTTATGATTTTCGGGACTTCACGCGACGTCGACAAAAGTAAGTGTTCAAAAATATATCCCGTGAAGTCCCGAAAATCATAAACACAATGTTTCCAAAGTTCAATTTTTTTTATTTTCTTGTTTGCTAAGAGAACTTGTCTTCTTATTTATGTTACAGTGTTTATATTATGCCTCCTGGGTCAGCCGGAGCGTGAGAGCGTACGTCACCCTCAGTAACTGATGGCCCGAAACGGCCGTGCGGTTCTGGTCGGTTCGAGACCGACACATCTCGTTGACTTTGGCGGGGGAGCACCCGCGGAAATTTGCGCACAGGATTGAATACTTTTTGTTAAAGTTTTTGTTGAAATAATTATTTTATAAATACTCTTAATATAAGGTCAATGTGTCAATTTGACCATTATATGTGTGTTATGGTAATTAGCATGTCGCTATTCAGTTTTAATCATTTGCTCTTAAATCAATTAACCATTGAAGTGGTTGATAGTTCTATAATTAAATAATTATTTCTCATTGACACTTATGTTTTACAATCTACCAAACTTGGTCTACTGAAAATTGTGTTTCCATGCAAAAATATTTCTTTAATGAGTTAAAGGCGACGGAAACGGATTAATAAATCTATATAAGATGAATCATATGGCGAAATAAAGCTATGTCCTTCAGCCTATGTCGCACTTGCTCACTGTACCGCCCCTCCACCCGTACCATGAAAGATCTTATAGAGTATCAGAAAACGCCATGGCTGTGACAAAGTTTTCGGTCAACCAAATTTAAAAATCTAGTTAGGCTCGACAATAAAAAGTCAAAATGTTCAAATTGTTAGTTTAGCCTATATGCGTAGGACTCATCGAAATATACCTATGTGTACTTTATTTTTCATTGTAACCATTATATAGTGAAACTATGTAAATTCAAGATAGAAATTGTCGTTTCACACCACTTAATAGTTATATTCCAATTTAATGATTCCTTTTTTTACAACTTACGACAAAATACTATTTATAGTATACTAAGTCGATACGAACCGGTTTCTTAACTAAATGTCATGAAGAAATTATTGGTATAACAACATTTTTATTCAGAAATCCGTACCTATTTAGAACTACATAACTGTCTTTTAGACAATCGATTCTCAATTTATGTTAATCGCCTGGTATACAGTGACTATATGGTTATTCACAGATTTTTTTTTTATACTACGTAGGTGGCAGACAAGCACACGGCCCACCTGATGAAAAGCGGCCACCATGGCCTATGAACGTGTGCAACACTGAGGGTGTCACACACGCGCTGCCCACCCTGAAGGGAAAGGGGGAGAGCTGGGAAGGGGTGGGAAGGCTAGGATGGGGAGGGGGAGGAGGGATTTTTCTTACAAGATACGGAGGTTATTTTTTTTTTATTTATGGCACGTCAATTTGACTTCACCTCGATTGATGTTAAGCTGAAGGCAAAATCTGTTGAAAGGTGTTCACCATTGCAAACACGTTCAGTGCTACAATGTTGGCGCCAGCTTGACGGCCTCATCAGGTGCTTTTTCACACCCCGCTTAAATGACTCGGGACTGTAGGAAGAAGGAAACACGTGCGCCGGTAAGGAATTCCAGGACTTAATGGTGCGGCAGAGAAAAGACTCACCGAACCGCTTGGTTCTTGATGGAATATTCTGCACCGTCATAATGTAAGTAGTTATAAGGTAGTCGCATGTATTCCATAAAATATGTCGCTTTCATATAACATATTTATTCTTAGTCATACAATTTGAGATGTACCTACACATTTTTTTTTATACAACTTAAGTCGCAGACAAGCATGCGGCCCACCTGATGGTAAGTGGTTACCGTGGCCTATGGGCGAGTGTAACACCAGAGGAATAACACTCGTGCCGCAACCCCTGTAAGAACAGAAACATTCAGTATCGTCGGCGCAAAAGATTAGGATCACAACTGAGTTGCGAATAGGCTCAGAGAATGACGATTGAATTTAGTATTTCAATATTCACCTTTTTATCATTATATTTATAGCCTAATGTCGGATGTACCTAACCATAATTCTTGCAAGGAATAAGTAATTCAAATTTTTATATTTCCTATCGTTAAAGAACAATTTAATACTTAGAAGCAAACAAAACGTTCACTCATTTCCAAACATGTATAACTTGTTTGCTAGATAAAACATTATGCTTTTATTTGACATTCATAAGTGTTACTAAATGTTCATATATGTTATTCGCATTTCATTGGTGTTACGATTTGACCTAAATGAATAAGGCAAGTATTTGTAAATACTTTATAATTGCTAATAATTTGTAAGTATTTTGAATTTGAAAACTCGATACATAAATATTATACTACGAATAACGTAACTTATGTAATGCAGGTTAAATTATTCGTAGATATTATTATTTTATACCTTTATAAATATGGAATTATTTATAATCCTCATGGAATCTACATATAATTGACATAGCTCGCAGAATATCCATGCTGAAGTGGCAGTGGGCTGGCTACATATGCCGAAGGACCGATGGTGACTGGAGCAAGCGAGTCTTTGAGTGAAAACCGCGAGAAGGCAAAAGGAAAGTGGGACGCCACTTAGCCAGATGGACTGATGACCTAAAAAGGTGTCTGGTACAGACTGGATGCGGAGGGTGGAGGATTGGGAGCAGTAGCGCACACTAGGAGAGGCCTATGTCCAGCAGTGGACTGCGAATTTAAACTTCAAATAAATTAAAGCTCTCTTAAAAATGACATAAGTTACTGACCTGTATAGGGACTGAATTCTTAACACCAAACACCATTTTGGTTGACAGTTAGCACCACCCGTGAAGTCCACTTCAACGTGTGCCATAAGATATATTATGCCATTATTAAAAAAGACCCTTTTAAACTGCAGTTATTTTAAAGATCACGTTTCGCGTGATGGAGTACCAGGACGGGGACATACACTCAGCGACAGAAATAAATGATACGAACAAAAATTATATTCTTGGTACAGTCACCTGCAATAATATGTATACACTTTGGAACCTTGTCACAATAATAAATGGCAAGTCAACATTATGACATGAAACGGTAAAATTGGACAAGTTTAATGTGAAAAAGTTCTAAAACGTACACATATTACTGTACAACGCTGTTAAAATACTCAACGGACTCTATTAAAATATTTTAAAATAATCATTACATTAAATAATTAACAAGTATAGAAAGTTTAATTTCAATTTTGATTTAGAAATTTGTAATACGGTACTCCAGATTTACCGAATGATTTTCTGGTGCAGACTCTCCTTTTGGGAATGGGAGTTCAGGAATAGGCACTCTCCTAAAAATATCTCAAATCAAAAAGAGAAGAAAATGTAACCCAGGCTCCAAAGACAAAACCCCAAGGTAATGTGACCTGTAAAAACACTAAGATGATAACCATCGTGACCTAGCATTGCTAGATGCATCAACTCCTGGAATTTAAAAATGAATTTTCTGGTGCTATTTTTTTGTTTATGAATTTAGTTTCTATTGATCAGGATATACTTGAAGTCTTCTTGTAAAATTCGTAAGGAGGTTATCCGACAAAGAACTAAAGTTACCGACATAGCTCGCAGAATAAGTAATCTGAAGTGCATATCTGTCGAAGACCGATGACGACGACACCGCGAGAATGCAAAAGGAAGGTAGAACGTCCCCTAGCCACATGGACAGACAGAGCACAATTTTTTTTAAGAATAATAGCAACCCAAGTTACTAACATTCCCTCTAAAGATGATTTCCCACCAGAGTGGCGAGACGAGGCGAGATTAGAATTGAAATCACACCCCTAAGCCATAACCCCTGCAGCTAAGCTTGTGTTAGAATTGGGTTCACGGTTAGTGTAATGGCCAGGATTCAAACCCAGAAGGTCAACTCCTTAACCATTAAGCTACCAACATATGGATATTCAAGGCCAAAGATGGATTGCAAAGGCTAGATTGAAAAATTTAATAATGAATAATCTTGATTACCAAGTATTACTTTGTAAGTTGCAGGCGTATTTGATCATATCTATACAGTCATAATCTACTTTTGACACTGTCTGTACATACGTAAGTGCACTGCTTACGTATGTGTAACAGGTTTTACATAACAAGAACACATTTTGTGCAAACAAGAGCGAATGTAGCAGTCCTTGCAAATTATTATATCAAACTGATTTGTCCCGCTGCATCCCCTCCGTAGAAGACATACATATATAAACTCACGCCTTTATCCCCGTAAGGGTAGGCAGAGGCATCCACATTTCGCAAGTTTATGTTTAGGTCCCAATGTAACAGGTGGCGAGCCTATTGCCATTAACCGGGCACTTATAAACCTGCGATAAATACACACATAACTTCGAAAAGCATCGAAAAGTCATTAGTGTGTGCCGGGGTTAACCTGGGATCGAACTCGAGACCTAGTTTCAGCAGTCCATTACCCATACCACTAGGCTACCGCGGTAATACTGTACCTACCGTAGAAGACAATTAATAAAAAAATTTCCATTTCAAATGTTAGTGTAACTATGTTAGTTGTGTTTTGCTATTGTCTAAATGTTAGTAGTAGTTAGTTTTAATTGGATATGGACTCCTCTTCGGGTGAAGGCATCCTCCAGTCTTTTCCACTTGTCTCTGAATCTGTCCTTACCGATAATTTGCCTGTCCCTTTTTATTAAATCTGTTATATCATAACATTAAGACAATTACGCAAACAAAATTTAAATTTCGCAAGCTTTTTAAACGTCATTGATGTTCGATTTGGGACTATTTTCCATTAAGATTTTTATCTATAGCCTGACTGACGGATTTATCAACGAACAACTTAAACCGCCCTCTGAGGTAGAAAACTGGATTGGCAGTTGGCGCCGCCCCGGGTTCCGAGATGATAGCCAACCCGAAGGTTAATTTTCGTAATAAAAATATAATCAAAATTCAGTTCCGATTTAATCTAGATCTCAGAAATGTCATACAAATTCTAGTAACAAAATTTTCGACATTCAACATTGACATTAATGTTGTTATGTTTGCGTTCAGTAATTTTCCTCTCTTGCTCAATGTTTGTTGACAGTTGCTTTTTATAAAACATCAAAGTTCGTCCGTGTCATCTCCGTGGCGTGGCGGTAGTTTACGCGACTGCTACACACGGGGCGCGGGTTCGATTTCCACTCATTGCAAAAAGTTGTAAGTGTAAAATATGGCTGTTTGCACTGGTCTGATCGTGCCTCGGAGAACACATTAAGCCGTCGAACCCGGTTACCATCCAAACATATATGGCAGTCATTACGGGTAGTTGGAAGCCTCAAAAGTCCAACCAGTCTAACTTGGAACTTCGATATCGCCATTAGTCATTGGTCAGATGGCAGTCGCTTCACGGAAAATATCGAAGTTCAACCGCATCACAGTTAGACTGGAAAGCCGACCCCAACTGATTCGGGAAAAGGTTCAGAGAATGATGATCAAAGTTCGTCCGTTTACTAATTAGACTGTAAGTCATACGCTCGGAAGATAAGGTACCTACTCCTATGAGTAGGTATGACCACACACATATGACAATAAAAGCGAGGTTATCAAACACAAAAGATTTTTATATTCGATAGCTTTCTCGTTTATATCTATTGTTTTTAATGCTAGTTATTTTTCAAGCTTCACATTTTATAAACACAAATTGTCGTTGCCTTGGCTGAGTAAGTATAAGAATATTTGTAGTTCGAGTGATTTGCGCACTTACGGCTGCCATATAGGTACGTAGGTAACAAATTATGCTACTTGAAATCTCTTGTTGAAGCCCACAAATCCCTTTAACTTTCCCAGTGTATCCATTAAGTAATAAAAACCGCCTGACGATAATAATTACAATATGTTTATTAAGCAGAAATTATATTGAAAATGTACTTGCATTTGTTCATTTGAAATATAAAATTAGGTACATATTCTCTCGCACATAATTACGAAATATTTTAACTACATGCGAAAAATATCAATAATTCGCGCGTCGTGTTCCTCTCCACGTGCATTTTCATCATCGTGCATTGTAATATTATATACGTATATATTTCATTCATGGAACTCGTAAATTATTTCTTTTGTAAGTGAAGAAAAATCATAATTAAAGATACCTACAACTGACATTATGAACAATGTTGCTAACCTAAAACCTAATGAATACGAATTGGAAGTGTTCCAAACTTAAAAAATCTCCAGAGCAAGTAGGTGCATGTTTTAAAAAAAAGATGATTCCACATTCAAAACTGATATTTCGATAAATTTAAGCGCATAGCTTTATTAGGTTTTAGTTTTACTGAGTACAAATGTTATGTCGTGAAATGCACATTGTTATTTAGCATTTTAAATTATTTTAGCAGTATAATCGTCACCATATTATCTTAGTTCATAAGTAACATAGCCCGCCTATGTGCCTGCATATTATTAAAATACATATTATAATTAGATGCATAAAAATTAATGATTCTTTGTCTGTACTACATGCCCATCAAAAAACTGCTATGAAACCTTGCTATGTTATTGTCTTCAACAGACGACGTTTCTATTGAGTTGAATATTGATTTTCACCTGATCTTAGCGCGAAATTTATTGTAATTTAATTTTTAGAAAATTGAAACGAAATGAAAAATAATACTTATAGAATAGTTAGGTATATAGGAGAGGAGACGGTACGATGCGAAATTTTAAAACAAACTGTCTATGTTACGATAGCTTTTCTCTTCTAGAAAAGTAATTCTGAATGGAAACTAAAATAAACTTTCAAACAACTTTTCAGTCTGTAAGGAATTATCCATTGATCAGGTAAGATTATTTCTTAAGGCAATTGGAATATATTAATTATAATTTTAAATCCTCATTATATTCTGTTTTTTCTATTACATTGCTTTACATTACCCTATTAGCTTTTACATTGGCACCTAAACATAAACTGGCGAAATGTGGGTGTTAGCATCTCTGCCTACCCATTCACAGATAAAGGCGTGAGTTTATTTTATGTTATAATTTGTAGGTACAATTATAATCATACAAATAATAAATAGGGAAGAAGACAAGATCGTCCGATTCTACAGATAGAATTTGTAATAGTTTATTCTATTACCCATAATGTACGTGTAAAGTTTCTATATAATGTTATGCATAAATAAATATAGTATATAATGTTAGGTTAAGTGCAAACACGCGAAGTTGAGGGGCTTAGTTGGTAATTTATAAAGCCAACGTCCAACTTAAGTGGTACAGCCAATAAGATATTTACATTTTTAATTTGCAGACGACATTTTATGTTACCTAGTGGTATGGGTAATGGACTGCTGAGACGAGATCTCGGGTTCGATCCCAGGTTTTACCATGGCAAACACCAATGACTTTTCGATGCTTTTCAAAGTTACGTGTGTATTTATCGCAGGTTTATAAGTGCCCGGTTAACGGCTCGCCACCTATTCCATTGGGACCTAAACATAAACTGGCGAAATGGGGATGCAAGCACCTCGGCCTATCCCTTCGGGGATATAGGCGTGAGTTTATGTTATGTTGATGTTATTTCAAAGACCTTTATATGACATATAAGTACGTGATTCATATATCGGTAACAATAGTAAAATAGTGTAATTTTACTTGTCAAAGTTCGTTCCAATCCTTTCGAATCAGAGCCTGGCATCTGCATTCATTTTAGTTTCAGCTTTAAAGAATAATTTATATGCTTCAGCTACTATTACGGGTGCAACTAACGTCTGAACTCCCAATCCCGAAAGGAAAACTGTTCAGTCACCTGCCAACTTTGAAGGTGGTCAAACAGTTAAGGAGAAACGTTTGAGATGTGAATAAATTGTCTAGAATATAAATACGTTTCTTATTTCAAAAATTTGGCATAGCTTTTTTTTAATTTATTTTTAAATCATGTACCGTGAGATATTATAACCATTAGCATTACAAGAAAAAAAAAATACATTTTAATAATTAGAAACAATGCTTTTTAATTTCAATTTTTGAATTTAAACATGACCAGTTGGTAGATTTTTAAAGTTGGAACAAAACTTCATCTAAAAAAACTTTAAACTCGATTGTATATATGTATCTCAGAAATGATTAAAACCATTATTAAGTTTCTTTTTAACATCACGATGTCAGATATTCAGTTAGAAAAGATTGTTTATTGAATTAATTCCCAATTTATCTATTTTCTTTAGTACCTATACCTAGCTTCATTATTTTTGGCGCTATTTTTCCTTAATGCGTTTTCTCGATAGAACGTAAAAATTAAATCCATTCGTTTTTTTTTATTAGACAGCTACTGCAATTAGTAAAGCTAGTGTAAAGGGTTAGTGCTCCGAGGTAAGATGGGGACACCGTGTTTCCTACGGAGATGACGGTCAGGGTCCGAGGAAAGACCCGAAAAAGGTATACGGATTTTGTCCGTTCGAGTCCGTTATAACCACCTTCGCTGACCGCGAAGAGATATTCGTTGAGATTACCTACCGCACGAATAACAAAAGTTTAGTGCTAAGAATCAATGTTTGCGGCAAGACAACAAACATAAATACAAATTAACACTAACCCGCTCTTGACATTCAAACCAATATATCGCGTTCTCTTATTTTGCACGCTATGTCCAAAATTTAAAAAAAATTCAATTACATAACCTTTATTTACAAAAGGAATTATCTAACGATTACCTAATCAGTCAAGTGTTACAAATTCTTCATAGAATTACGATTATAACGTAAAAGTTAATCACCTACTGAGGCCATTAGCAAAACGATCTAGGACAAGCCTGATGAAATGCCGGTCAACAGGTAAAAAATATTATGCGAAATAGTTTGGCAATTAACTAAGTGCCTTCAAGGCTTCATAAATCTTAGTTTCATTAGGATACTTAGACTTTCTGAGATCAATTATCGCCACAGTTTGTCAAATTCTATTACCAATTTTATTATAATGTTGCAATAATTGGGTATTACAAATTACAACAAAATTATTTAGATCTCGTTCCAATGTTTTCACATCAGAGCCATTCGCATTCATTTAAATTTTAGCTTTAAATAACAATTTTAATTGCTTTAGTTATTTTTACGAGAACAACTATCGCTGACCTCCCATCCTGGAGGAAAACTCTAGAGCGACCTGCCAACTTTGAAAGTTAAGGAGTAAACTTATGAGATGTGAAATATACGGTTCTCTTTTCAAAAATTTGGTATAACTTTTTTTAAATTTATTTTTAAATCATGTGCCGTGGTAAATATTAGAACCATTAGTATTACAAGTAAAAAAATACATACCTTTAAGGCTTCATAATTCTTACTTTAATTAGGATACTTAATACTTTCTGAAATTAATTATTATCGCCACGGTTTGTCAAGTTCTATTACCAATTATAATGTTGCGAGAGTTGGGTATTACAAATTATAGCAAAATTATTTAGATCTTGTAATTGAAAGCGACCTCAAGTTCTTGTAGTTGCTTCTCATTTTTGTAATATTATTATTGTTTAATTATAATTGGACTTCATGTTTTAAAATGAATTATAATTAATTGTTGTAAGATTTCTCTTAGCTACACTTATTATCTGTAGTTATAATATGTGAATAAAGAATGGTAAAAGAGGGGTAAAAATTATGTCTATCCTCTTTTTATATTTTTCACTCATTTTTACGCCCATTCTTCTATTAATCGTAAAAGAATTGACAATAATGATGTGTGACGTACCTATTGCGTATAATATCGTTGTAAAAGTTGGATGGCTTATTTCCACCAGCTCCATGGTTTTGTTCCCAAGGACTCCATAACCACTTTTTTTTATTAAATCGTTCCAAACCAGAATTGAAAATTACTAGCACGATGATCATTGATGTTATAGATGATGATAGTTAAGTTAGTATTCAGTAGACGAAATGTTATATTTAGCTATTTTTTTTTCAATCACGAAGTTTAACCGACGGCAGATGCTGGAAGTATTGTAATCAATAGTACAGTAATAATTCCAATCACTAATAACACCTTTAGAAGATACTTTAGAAGAACAAGCAAGCACCTAACTCATAGTTAACCGACTTCCATCCAAAAGGAATCCACAACGTTTTTCTATTTAAAAAAAATACTTACCATAGACAATTAAAAACAGAAAATCCAGAGCGAACTTCACATAAATTTTAAACTGTCAAAATGAACTTCGAAATTCAAATATCGTAATCAATGCGCGTGCGCGTGCAACGAACGTGCGAACTCACAACTGACGGTGCCCTACCACATCCATTACAGGGTTGCCCCTCTACGTACGACGTATTTATGATATCTAAAAGGAATGCATACATATTGTACCAGGGGCCTTACCACCAACTATTAAATGTAATATTATTTCAATCTTACTTTACTTTCATTCGAAATCAGAATGTCGTCCTTCGATATTTGTGTACTGTATCCATTATAAGACAAGTGTAAAGACATTTGTTACCCTCGTAGCCAGGTGGTCGCCGCTGAATATGGCCGTACCAGTGAAGGCATTGCATTTTGTCTGCGCGAATTGTTTTGATATAATATAGGTATGATTGACAGATTTGAGTACGTCCCTGTGTTAACTTCAAAAGACAGCCCAAAGACGCGAACTGCGCGTATAGATAGAGCATATTTTGAGTACATTTTGGGTTCACAACACTAGAGGCTTTTTTCCCGTGTGCAAAATTCCCACGGATTTCGTCCCACCAAAGTCGGTGTCGGACTCGAACCGACTAAAACGCAGCCCATATATGGGTCTTTGATTGCCAAAGGTGAGATTATACAAGACATATCTCTCGCACCCCGGCAGACCCGGGGATATCTCGTAGAGATGACCCCTTTCCCCTAATGTGGGAACCATGGTGTCCCCATCTAGCCAACGGATATGGGGAGACGCACTTTGCACTGCCACCGTGGCCTGCTTCTGCTAGAGTGACAAAAGGCTCCACCAGTCACCCCCAGATCCACGCTCATGAAGTACGGACATTATTCTGCGAACTCCGACGTCTGAGTCGCCTCCGCTCATCACGGGCAGTACGGGCAGTAAGCGGCACAACACTTACTTAGTCCTAGGGCCTCCACTAGGACCCGCCGCGGCGTCTCCCACGCCGGGCACTTGGTCAGCAGCCCCGAGTCCTCGCTCGCATCCCTTCTTTCTGGATCCGAAGCAGGTAATCCCCAAAACTTCCGTGCCCGGTGACCACCTGCGGCAGTTGGTACGAGAGGCTACCGTGTGGCCTCTCTAGCCAGTCCCCCATGATGGGTTTGCAGCCGCTACTACGGCGTGCTCTGCTCGTGGTTGCCCAAGTTGTCCTGTGGAGCTGGGACTTCACAGCCCGGAGCTCATCCGGCTCGGGCTCATGTCCCCGCTCCCGCGCCTCCATTCCATACCGATATACACAACTAGTGCCTATACCTTAAAGTATACGCACTTGCCATCGCTGCTCTAGTCAAGCGTGTAGTGGCTAAACCCTGTGAAGCGAAACAGTAACTTAATACATTACAAAATTATATAGGTATAGGTACGTAAATATACTTACTTTCTCCTTCCGAAGTAGGAGTAGACAGAGCACGTCCTTACAATTTATCACACTTGGCGGGCTTCCTTTACTATAGAACAGAAATAAATTGTTGTTATCAGTGTACTGTATCGATATTAAATAAGTATTAAGTAGAACTAGCTTCTGTAGCCTTAGCACGAAATACTATCGAATTCGTAATGTAAAGGTATCGACAGAACAGAGCAGTGCGATTGGCGGGCTACTCACGCAAACAGGTTCACAAGAGGCAAACTGCCAATCACAATGCTCCGTTCTCTCGAAACCTTTACATTACGAATTCGATAGGTTCATGTTAATGCTACAGAGGGCCCGGTTTAGCTCGAGAATAAATTCTTAAAAATACTACCGATATGCGTACATTTAAACTCAAATTCCGTTAGCCGACCGTATACAAACAAATATTTTTAATTTTACAACATTTCTTATTCAATCAATCAGCTCACTGCTCATCAGTTCACTGCTGGATATAGGCCACCCCTAATATATGCCACTGCCGTTGATGCACAGCCTTCCACCTCCAGGTTACCCCACAGGCCGCTTAACTCCTCGCGGTCGTCACTCTAGAACTCTCTTGCTCTATGGCCATCGATTGTTCGATAGATTTAATTTTATTTTTAAAAACAATCATCATTTAAAATGCTTAAGGTAGCTATTTAAGTCATCATCATCATCATTTTTTGATGGTTTCGGTTGCATTCAGGACCTTCACGAATCCTTTTGGAGTCTGATATTCGCTTAAGGTTTTTCACTACATATTTAAACAAAACTTTATTACCTACTTCATTATTTACAAAATACAATAATACATCTGTAATTGTATCGACTCGAATAACCCACCCCAAATCACACCCAGCGCAAAGGTGCATAAAATGCTTGCAGCGTTGCCTCGCTGAATTGTAATGATTTAACGAATTTCGGTTTTTATGAAAGCGATTGCCATCTGACTACCCCTTCCCAGAATGATCACTTTTCATAAAGTGAGCATGCACTTAACATTTACATAAAAATTGTATATTTATTTGATCTTGTCTAAATGCTTTCGGGTTTAACTTAAAAACATAAATTACGACGGCATTTACTGTTAAGTTATTTAATAATATACGTTAAGATGTCAGAGCTTCACGAAATGTGTGACTACTGCAATTATATTTTCAATTACGAGAAACTGCCGAAGTAAAAATATGAAAGTGACGTCGGTTATTTTAAGAGGCGATAAATCATTTTCTTTTTATTAAATAATTAGCTACTTGGGCTTTGGAAATACGGCCAGTATTGTACTTGGAACAACTATTTCTATGTATCTCTACAATACATATTATATTTATACCAAGTACTGGAAAATTTTTTGGGTAGATATCCCATAACATCACAAAATTCACAAATAGACCACCGTTAATAGATGTAGAGTCACTTTTTCCTATCTAAATTTGATTGTTATTTTTATATTAAGTACTACAACGCGATTGATCTTGTATTTTATTTAACGGAAAGAAAAGAGAAATGTTCAATTATTTTCTCTGAAATATAAATAAGGCCAAAGTAATAAAAAATATTACGTAATACATTGTAATGTTATGTAGATGCTTCCACTGCCAATGTATGTAGAAAAAATATATGATCATTATTCATCTTATCGTCTCGCTCTTATCTACCAATTTTAATCGGTTTCCTTGACGCTATATTATAGCCATAATATTTTACTTTATATATACATATTTTACTTTGTATATGCCCAACCTAATGGGTACGTTTGGGTAAGGGAACAGTTTATAAATTGAATAAAAATGTTGTGTAATTTTATTAAAATTTGAAGTTATAGCCATATCCAATCCATACTATAGTCCCATACTTATAGCCATAACAAAATGCACGCTATGTGTATATTAACTGATGTCAAAATTTATTAACTCCTTTATCTAATTCCCGCGTTCTGCATTAATTTAACTGTGGTACTGTTCTAAATGCTGATGAGCTCTTCCAACTAATCCCACCCTCCCCTTTCCTACACAGGACAACGCGTGCAGGGCTTAGGTGTCACTCGCATACGGTACAGAATATTCCATCAAGAACCAAGCGGTTCGGTGAATCTTTTCTCTGCCGTACCATTAAGTCCTGGAATTCCTTGCCGGCGCACGTGTTTCCTTCTTCCTACAGTCCCGGGTCCTTTAAGCGGGGCGTGAAAAAGCATCTGATGAGGCCGTCAAGCTGAGCGCCACCATTGTAGCACTGAACGTGTTTGCAATGGTGACCCTCTCTCATGGGACTTTGCCTTCAGCTTAACATCAGGCGAGGTGAAGTCAAATTGACGTGCCATAGATAAAAAAAAAAAAAAAAAAAAAAATGTAAAATTCCAATTTCAGTCCCGCCTCACCCAAAAACCTTGACATTTTTTTCTACTAATAGACACAGAAGTCACAGGTAATATAAATAAGATAAATACTCTTTACTGCACACCAATCATAGGATTTTAGCCTATTTATAATAACTACTTACCTAGTAACAACAGGCAGCTCACTTTTGAGAATCAGCTCCGTCTACAAACATTATGTCACTGTTGGCTTTCTGTGTAAGAAGTTGTAAGCATGTATATCTAACACACTTACAAACGATTAGGTATAAGTAAACATTTAGACAAGATCAGAAATTATACTTACGGTTTTAACGTAAATGTCAAGCGCATGCCCATCTGATGAAAAATGGCCATCTGACCTCCACAACGGGTCCGGGGAAGACTCCGGGCCCGCACTGCCTACGATGAGCGGAGGCGTACCGGACCTCGGAGATCACAGAATGATCTCTGTCCTCCATGAGCGTGGGTGTGGGCGTGACGGTTGGGTATACCTATCACCCTAGCAGAAGCAGGCCGCGCCAGCAGCGCAAAATGCATCTCCCCATACCCGGGGCTAGATAGAGACACCATTCCCACACTGTGGGACGGTCATCTCAAAACAGATGTCCCCGAGACTGCCGGGGTGCGAGAGATAGCTATGTCTTATCCACAGCCAAGGACCCAATAGACGGCGTTTGTTTTAGTCGGTTCGAGTCCGTCATAATCACTTCCACGGATTTTGGCGGAAGTGGCATGGGTGAGGATTTTGCACAGTATAAAAAAGGCGTAGCATTGTAATTGCAGGTTGATTGCGGTCTCGAAGAACTTGATATATGATAATTAGCTTTTTGAATATGGAATTATATAAACCTTAACTATGCATGCCTTATAATCTTGAGCTCAACGCCATATAAATTAGGGAACTAAATTCATTGTATATGCACAAAGGTGCGCAGTAACACACCATTTTGAGAATGCATTAACAATTCACATGTTAATTAACTCTACCTTTGACTAGAATCCTAGGATATTGCAACTTCCTTACTATTAATTACGTCACAGACAGCTTTCAGAGCCCTTCATCTTCATCAGCCCGTGGGAATTCACTGCTGAAGTCTCTCCCATGAGGCCATGACACGTCACTTAACCCGGTATTCGGTTGTCCTCATCCAATTCCCGCCAGTTAATTTCCCTATATCGTCGCTCCATCTAGTCGCAGGGCCCTGTACTATGTTGGCCGGTTTGCGGTTTCCACAAAGACTCTTTTAACCCAACGGTTATCGTCCAAGTGCAAATATAATCAGCCAGCTACTACTTTAGCTGGCTAATTCGTTGAGCTATGTAGCTCTACCGAATTACTTCGTTTCGGATACGATCCTTATTATATTCCGAGCACCAACAACCTCTCCATAGCACGCTAAGCGGTCTTGAATTGATGGATCAATCATACCATAAGTATTCGCGTTTCGACTTCGTATGTCATTAGTTCATTACCCTTCATTACAGGTAGGACGCACTGATTTTTGTCTATAGACATTGTGTGATAGGCGACAAGAATACTCGAAGTTTTCCGAATGCGGCAGTCCAATTAAATTCTTTTAACCTCACTCTCAAAGTTGTTCCTACCTAATTGAAGCAGCTGCCCTAAGTACACATACCGGGTAAAACGGGGTGAGTAGAGATCAAAGGGTGAATGGAAATAAAATGGTCAGCTCAATTATGTAATAATTTTCATTGTAATAACAAAATCGTCAAATATCTGATAACAGGTTTATTTGAAATGTAATTAGTCTAAAAATTCTATTGACCATTTTATCTCTATCTCACCCTGGATTTCTATTCACCCCGTTTTACGGCACTCCGTAGCAGTCTCTAGGGGAGTCCCGTTTACAGTAATCAGCTGCCGGTGAACGTGCTCGTTGATCATGACTTTGGTTAGAAATTTCATTTTATTCATTAGAAAGAAGCTAGGAAATTGGTTAAATACTTACAGAAATGCAGCAAAGTTCACCACCAATTCACAAACACTGCCGAAACCGGCGAAATTTGCGCGCGGTCGGTCTGACAAACCCGCTTGTTGATAGCTAAATCGAGTGGCCCCAAACTTTGCAAATGAGTTTGTGCTTTATTACCGAGGCATAAGGTTGTATTTTAAATCATTGATTTCACTCGCACAGCTCAGTATTTGCTCTCAAACCTAGTATCACACAATTAGGCAAGTCACATAATTAGATGAGTTCACCCTATACATAGAAACACCAGCCCAATGCAGATATTCATATTCAAGCTCACAAATATTTGCACTTAGCGGGAATTGTACCCGCGCCTCCTGCTTAGCAGTCGCGTTCACTACCGCTACGCCACAGAGGTCGTCAGATAAGTATTCACCACCAGTAAATAGTTTGTTATGTTTATGTACGTATATATCAAGTTAAACAATAAACATAAATAAATGTGTTTGTCTATGTTTCTAAGAACTATCGCGTGGATCACGTATAAACATGGATCACTCCGTGAGTATAACCTTTTAATGACAGACGGCACGGATATATATCTCCTTGAAGGAGTTAAAGGAACTACGCATACTAACATTGGTGTCCTACATAGCGACTGTGCATTAACAACGCCTAGTAAATCACTGGAGGGCGCGTAGCCCGACTCCAACTCCTTTCGTCCCGATGTTTTTTTTTTATACTACGTAGGTGGCAGACAAGCGCACGGCCCACCTGATGAAAAGCGGCCACCGTGGCCTATGAACGTGTGCAACACTAAGGGTGTCACACACGCGCTGCCCACCCTGAAGGGAAAGGGGGAGAGCTGGGAAGGGGTGGGGAGGCTAGGAAAGGAAGGGGAAGGAGGGGTATAGTGAGCTCTGGCTACCCTACTTACCGGCGGGAACACAACACGATGGTTATTATGACCGCGGTCTTCTGTAGGGCGGAGGTACTTCCCCAGTTGGACAGCTCATTTCGAACGGGAGATACCGTCGTGTCCTACCTCCGATGTTGGAAAGTCTCCCTCCTGGGCACGACATTCCCTAAATCAGATGGAAATTCTTAAACAGACTTCGAAAGCGGATCGGCTGAAGCAAGTAGAAGGTCAAGGTGGGGCTTCTGGGTCCGGTCTAAGTGCGGATTTGCTCCACAGATCATAACTCACCTGCTAGAGTGTGCTGCTTGTCCATATAACTACACTGGATATTATGAGGCCTGTGTAGCACTAGCATGAACTCCTATCGAATTCGTAATGTAAAGATTTCCAGAGAACGGAGCATTGTGATTGGCAATCTGCCTACTGTGAACCTGAGTGCGTGTGTATGCAATCGCAATGCTCCGTTCTGTCGATACCTTTACATTACGAATTCTATAGGAGTTCATGCTAAGGCTACTGAAAATGCAATCCAGGTGGCAACGCACAGGGAATACAGAATTTAGGAATGGAAATGCCGTCGATTCTAAAGAAGAAGAATAACGCCTAGTAAGTGAAACCTTCCCAATAAGTGACACCCATTTAAAAGTATGTTAGCCTCGAATTCGGGATGTAAAATTGCCTAAAACGTATCCCGCGCCCTAGGGCAGACCCAGGGCCGTCTTACCCTCGTAAAGGATCTCCTCAGCCCGTTCTATTTCTGCTAGAGTGACAGTTTGCTCCACCTGTCTGTGCAGTGCTTGTATTTTCATGTTATGAAAAGATTTACCGCGGTAGCCTAGTGGTATGGGTAATAGACTGCTGAGATGAGGTCTCGGTTTCGATCCCAGGTTACCATGGCACACACCAATGACTTTTCAATGCTTTTCGAAGTTATGTGTGTATTTATCGCAGGTTTATTGAGTTAATGGCAATAGGCTCGCCACCTATTACATTGGGACCTAAACATAAACTGGCGAAATGTGGGTGCTAGCACCTCTGCCGACCCCTTCGGGAATATAGTAGTGAGCTTATGTTATGTTATGAAAAAATTTATGATCGTAATCTTGGAATACTTATGATTATGTTCGCTCAGTACTTTTGAGGTCGACTGTGACTACATAAATTGCGTTACTCTGGTGGAGTATCTATTGCTCAACACACACAAATGGAAAACTACGCAGTATCAAGTTTCCAGACGTTTTCTGTAGCGACATACTCGTAACTATAAAGGGAAAGGGACGTGTGTTGTGATGGGGTAATATGGACAGTTTATTATTGCGTTGTACCTAAGTATTGTAATGTTTACTTGTGAAATGTGTATTAATCTTATGTAAATCTTTTGCATTGGTTTTATAGCCGATACATCAGATGCAAAAGGGAAGAGTTTGTTCCTAAAAATAGTCATCGCATCCACATACCTAGGTAGGTAAAGATGTACCTATACTTATTAAGAGAAAGCATAATCGCAAAGGTAGGTATACATGGCGAAAAGGATTTTAGTGCAGTTTATTCATCAGATAGGTCTTAGGCTAACTTAAAACCTGTGATATTAACACATAACATAACATAAACTCACGCCTTTATCCCCGAAGGGGTAGGCAGAGGTGCTAGAACCGACATTTCGCTTAGGTCCCAATTGTCATTAACCGGGCACTTATAAACCTGCGATAAATACACACATAACTTCGAAAAGCATCGAAAAGTCATTGGTGTGTGCCATGGTGAACCTGGGATCGAGCTCGAGACCTCGTCTCAGCAGTCCATTACCCATACCACTAGGCTATCGCGGTACCTTATGTATACGGGGCGATATTATGTATGATTGAAATTGCTTGAGTAAAGCCAGAGACATAAGCAAAGACCATAACTGACATACGGTGTGCCCCATAACGACGATTGTCAGTAATCATGGCAGTTCACAAACCAGCAATATCCCGTCGACTTTTATAGTACGAGTAGTAGTAGTATAAATGACATGTCAATCTACAATCATACATATACAACGTGAGTTTGTAGTGGTTTTGGAAAAAAGAAATTTGGGTATAGTTACGATAACATAATGAACTGGAAGTACTAATTTGAAAAACAAAACATATTTTTTTCATAGAAACGACGAGATTGATAACGTCAGTAGACAGCAAATAAGAACTCGTGGTAACTCCCTTAACTTTCACGTAATACACTAATTACGTTTTACTATGATTTCATTCACGATTTTACGTATGCGGTATGTAAACAAAAGACGAGACGTCTGCGCCTGCGCGATGGTACAGCATCCACCAATCAGCGCGCGCGGCCACGATTCTCCGCCAATCAGATGCCTCTCAGCGAGGGAGACCGAGCTAGCGCGACGCAGCCGCGCGCCGCCGCCGCACCGCCGTTGTTGCGCGCCCGCAAGGCGCCAACGCGGGCCAACGAACGCCCATTACGTCAAAGACTTGCACGCGACAAGTTGCAAAAACTGATCGTTATCGTGAATATTCTAATGTGGAAGTACTTGGCAATGGTGCAGCTGTACAGCTGTACAGCCGTTGCTGGCTTCAATTTAGAAGAGGCTAGGCGGTTATAATCCCCTCGGAGCACCTGGTTGGATTACGGCAACGCGGTACTAATGATTCCCAAGTAAACTGGACCCGGCCATCTTAACTGGAAGTTCGTATCTCGTAATGGAATATCATACGTACAGTGAAATCAGAATTACTGGAGAATGTGTCGTCAGCGTACCTACGAGACATGCCTACCTACCACCACGATGGATGTCGACTCATTATGCTCGAGCAGTGCGTGATTACCTATTTAGACAAGAGTTTGGTGAACGCTGAATAGGCCTTGGTGGCCCCGTGTCTTGGCCACCGAGGAATTTTTATTTGTGGTTAGAAAATAACACGACTACTTTACACCTAGGAATATGAATCTCGTGATGACTGACGTAGTGCGATAGTGGACGCTTTCGGAACAGTGAAAAGTGACGGAGACACAATATCATAAAATAAACTGAGAGACAATAGCTTAAAACGTTTTGTGTATCGAAAGCAATGGACTCCATATCGAGCAGTTACTTCGGCTCAGGGATACGTAAATAAACTATAAATAGGTACCTATGTAAGTTGATTATTTTGTAAATACTCGTATGTAGCTCCAATTTTTTAAATACGCCTGAAATACCTACCTACTCGCAGTCCGTTGTTACTGTGTTTAAGTATTTTAAAGTTTAATCGTCGAATACCTACTTAATATTCTAATGAAATACGGTCCTGAGCCCGTATAAAGAATGAAGGAAAAATTGGAGTACTTGATTTCAAAGTAGATGAGTTTCATAGTTTAATTCTCTGCGGTCAGTGTTCCCTTATCAAGCAAGTCACATGTTTCGTCATGGTTTCGCGAAGTTCGGGGCGCCGGCGCGCGGCGGACGGGGCGCGGCGGGCGGCGCCTTACCGGCGAGCGCGCGGCATCAATTCACGAGTCGAAATACGCGCGCTACATTACATTCATTCAAAATTGTCAATGAATTATCGGAGCGCTACTAACTTTTCAACTGGGACAAGTGACAAAGATTACATTAATGTCAACGTTTTTATTATAACCAGTACAGTAATTGGGACCTCACAAAAAGGTACCATGCATTATTCCGAATAACCCCCTTTCGGGTCCAAAACGACTACAAAATCACGGTGTATAGTTCGTGATGAAAGCTAACCGCAGCTGCCATTACCATGAGCGCATAGCTCACAACACAAGTGAACCTTTTAGGCCCAACACAAGTGAACCTATCTTAAAACGTGCAATTTCATCGAGAGGATACCATAACCACAAAACTTCACGCAAGTTATGTTATCGACGCTTCGCGCACAAAATGATTAGATTTTTTTTTTAATGTTTTTTGTAATCTATTCACAATTTTACTGATTGACTAAAATTACGTCTTTATAAAATATGTAAAACAAGCTCATGAATTTTGACCAGACCTGACCAGTAAAGCTATTTTCGTTTTTATTTCTAATCGAATTAAATTCACGCGTTTGGAAAACGGAGTGACAGAATCGGGCGCCTGAAGCAAGCACAGCAGCAAAGCATTTAGTTATCCTAATTATTAAAATAGATTTAGATTGGAAAAACTGAATGTTCAAGACGGGACCCGCGACTAGTCCCTTTACAGAGGGACCTGCTCTAACTTTTTTTACCGTGCGCAAAATCCCCCCTGATAAAGCCGCTGCTGGAGAATATACATATAGAACTACTATTTATTGCCATAAATAGCAGTACGGTACGGTACGGTAGCCTAGTAGTTTGGATAATAGACTGCTGAGACGAGGTCTCGGGTTCGATCCCAGGTTTACCATGGCACACACCAATGACTTTTTGATGTTTTTCGAAGTTATGTGTGTATTTATCGCAGGTTTATAAGTGCCCGGTCAATGGCAATAGGCTCGTCACCTATTACATTGGGACCTAAACATAAACTGCCGAAATGTGGGTGCTAGCACCTCTACCTACCCCTTCGGGGATATAGGCATGAGTTTATGTTATGTTATGTCTATCCATGGGTCTTTGATAGCCGGAGATAAGATAACACAAGACATATCGCTCGCACAGACATATCTCTCAGACTTGCTCTGCCCAACTGAGTTATATGAACACGTCATAACTATACAACGTCGTAATAAAGAATTTGTTTTTTTTTTATGTTACGCCTGACATATTATACTACTGCTGATAGTACCTACTATGTATTGCTATTAATATTTAGTAAGGATACTACAAACCTCTGTGGCGTAGACCGTTCTCAGAGTAAGTTATTATTACTAAAGTATTAAAGCATAGTAAGAAGAACAGATGGCAGTTGGGGCCGAAAGGTTCTCGAATGGAGACCACGTACTGGTTGACGAGGCGTCGGACGGCCCCCTGTGAGATGGACGGTCGATATACTCAAAGAAGCGGGTACCAGTTGGATGCAGATCGCATCCTTTTGCGACTCATTTTTATTTATAACTAGCTGACCCGCGCGACTTCGTCTGCGTCACCCCGTTTTTGCAACATTTTTCATTCCTGCTCCGCACCTGTTAGTCGTAGCATGATGTTATATACATATAAACCTTCCTCTTTAACCATTCTATCTATTGAAACAAACCGCATCAAAATCCGTTGCGTAGTTCTGAAGATTTAAGCATACAAAGGGACAAGAAAAATATGGATGGAAAACGCGACTTTATTTTATACTATGTAGTGAAGATATATTGATTAGGTACCTACTACGAGATCCAATTGCTAAGAAAGTTTCTTCTGAATATGAACATTTCCTCTTAGGATTACGTTGCTGAAGTTAAGGGCGTTCATATCGTTGGTATAATGGCTAGGTTTCGAACCATGGACCTCTTGATCCAAAGACTTAATTAACTACCAAACTTCATTCGTCATTACAGAGGGTATCATAAATAATTTTAATAAAAAAACTTTATTTTTGGACGTAGAAAACATATAGACGATCTCGTGTATGTATCTAGGTGAAGCAAGCAAGCAATTAGCCAACACGTAACACACATGCATACATACAGGATATTAGAAAAATGCTCCCAAAACTGAAGAAAAAAAAAAAAAAAAGTGTGAGAACAATTTAATATAACATTAAATTGTGGTGCAAATGTGAAAACCAATTTACTACTTTAGTAAAAACCAACGATTTTTAAAGAGACTTAATTCTGAACTTCATTATCACTACTACATACAAACTGTTATATCGCAAATCAAACACATTTTAGGACGATTTGACAATATTGAAGGGTTGGTGGCGGCTTAGGCCTTCAGTCGGTTGATAGAATGGGGTGAGAAACTGCTTTTATATCCTACTAGATAGATGTCGCTACCTGACTCTTGACTTATCAAGGATGCACATTGAAAATTTTGAACCTGAAAATATAGTCGAGTCGGTATAGTTTCGAGTAAAATATCATAAAAGAGCATTATTTAAACTATATATAATAAAAAAAGCTTAAAAGGAATTAGTTTACTAGAAAAAATTATAAAGGAAATTGAAACTGCTTCTGCGTGAAACGAAATTCATGAGATTATACCATTGATCATAGACAAAGAATATTCTATAATCTCTGATAGATCCATAATAAAATGACAAAAGAGCGGTAAAATGATAGCAAACTCGATACTAGCGACATCTACATAGACCTTTGAGTTTCCTCCTGATTGTTGGTTTTACTTTCATCGGTTTATTTTATATTTCATTGATGTTCTGTCTGTCCATATTCCTTTCTTTATCCACGGTTTTATTTATTATCAACTAATTTCATAATTTACAAATGCGGGGTTGAGTATTTAAATTACAACCACCCTCTATATTTTGACCCTGTTCAGAATTGTGATCAGCCTTTGCATCAGACTGCAGTTGTGCTGATACGAAGTGTTCAGATATGTGCTGACGTAGTTCAATCTTCAATCTGAAACTCTTACTGCATTCGTCGCATCTGTAATCATAAATAATTACTTTTTTAGGTCTCAGGAATGAGTAATTACCAATTAATTAGGCGTTAACTAATTACAGTAACAATGTGTTAATTAAGTATCAATCAATTAGTCTATCGTAGTCCACTGCTGGACATAAACCTATCCCAATGTTGGGAGGCTTTGTGATTACGACGTGCTTAGCCGCACAAACACTACCAATTAAAGTCTTGGAGAGTATAGACGGCTTTTTTTTTCTTTCGCAGTGATTTATATTTTGAATGATCACCTGATTAGGGGACTTATTTAAAATTATGTTTGAAAACGCCTGATTTTTCAAAACAATTTCAAAACTTAAAATTTCAAAAATTAACTTGTATTAGCGATTCTGGTCTGGTAGATTACTTTTAAATTTCTCTATGGTGGCCAATTCACCAATCGTGTTCACCAAGCAATTTTCCATGAAGCGACTGCTATCGGACCTCCGTAACCAAATTGACGATATCAAAGTTCTGTAGTAATTCCGTAACGACTGCTATAGATTTCGTATGGCAACCGGGACAGACGGCTTAACGTGCTTCCCGAGGCATTCAATTAAATATCCATGCAATATGCTGATTATTATTTATTCCTACTGATTTAGAATGGAAGCAATGAATGTTCAAGATGGAATTTGAAACCCCGAACAGTCCCATACAGGGGAAATACTCAAATGAACTAAGCTACTATGGACATATTGTACATGTATTGGACAATCCAAATTCTGCTATACAACTGTCTTAAGGCAACAGTGTAGCTATCTACTTGTATTATTATCCGATGGGATCCGATCACAGGTTTAAATCCGTCTAAGATCTAAGACATTCACTTATTTTCAATCTAAACCACTGGAGGAGTAAAAGTTGGAATGCAGATCATTTTTTTTCGCAAAATGCTTTAGTCGCTGAGTACCTAAAACGCAGTCGGTCAATTTCGCGTTTGGCCTATACATAACAAGAGATCGTTATAGTGACATTAAGACCTATTGCGTATCAGTTCATAAGCAGAGTAAGTGAAATGAGATTTAGGTTTATTGTGTACTAGCTGATGCCCACGGCTTCGCCCGCGTGGAATTTTGTTCCCGTTCCCGCAACCCTTGGGAACCTTTTCCCGGGATAAAAAGTAGCCTATGTGTTATTCCAGGTTCTAATCTACCCCTGTACCAAATTTCAACCAAATCAGTCCAGCCGTTTATGCGTGAAAGAGGAACAAACATCCATCCATCCAAACAAACTTTCGCCTTTATAATATTAGTAGGAAGTAGGATAGGATTGCCCAAAGGCTATATAGGTAGGTATATTGAAATTCAGTTCAAGAGCGAATTAGGGGAATTGAGATGTAGCTTTAATGCGAGTTAACTTAATATATTATATACTTCTAAAGTCAGACTAGATTTTGATGTGAGGGCCTCAGATGCGACCTGTTTAATGCAAAGATGATGCTAATAGAACAAAAATACTTACTTATATAGATTATTTCCTAAGTGTGTTCTTTTGTGCTTGACCAAATCATTGCTTTGGGTAAAAGCCCTTTCACAGATGTCACAACGGTAAGGTTTCTCACCCGTGTGTATTCTGTGGTGGCGCTTCAAGTGATTTTTGTCTGCAAATCTGGAAAATCACAAAATAATGAAATTAATAAGTACATACTTTTATTCATGCCTGTTGATTCCTGAAGGGGTGGCAGAGCTGTATTAACACCCACATTTCACTCCAAACAATAGGATACATACATTTTAATAGACAATAATAGCACACACATACAAATTTATAATACTATCTTACATACAGATCAAAAGTAAAAAAAAAACAAAATCTATATTTATGTATTTAAAAATTGAAGAGTGTGTA
Organism: Pelosia muscerda; assembly: GCA_963691645.1. Lineage (NCBI taxonomy): Eukaryota > Metazoa > Arthropoda > Insecta > Lepidoptera > Erebidae > Pelosia > Pelosia muscerda. The sequence goes on along the minus strand of OY829109.1, from coordinate 13,680,503 downwards.
CGTAGCAGTGGTACGGTATATGCAGGACTATTGGACCCAAAAAGTATTCTATACGCGCACAAGGCGTTTTTGGGCTGTCTTTTGATGATAGCACGGGCGCTATGATGGTGGACAAGCTCAAATACCCCAAATACAGTTTATATCAAAACAATCCGCGCACGCCAGGGCCTCATTTCATGGGGGTGACACAAGCAGAAGCGGGTCGCAACGGCGCAAAATGCATCTCCTCATATTCGAGGGTTAGGTGGGGACACTTTGGTTCCCAGATTAGGTAAAGGGGGTCATCTCAAAGAGACACCAACTTAAAAAAAGTTTTAAGACAATAATTGTTGTACTCACTTCATAGCACATACTTCGCACTGATATGGTTTAACCCCCAAGTGCCTGAACTTGTGTTTCGCTAAATAGCTGCGCTTTGTGAAAGTCCCGGGGCACAGGTCACAAGCATATGGACGCTCACCTGTGTGGGTCATGCCATGAGCTTTCAGTTCACCTGGAATTGATTTTTTTATATCCATTATCATATTTATTTTTTTGTTAAATTTTCTACACAAATAATGTGTAATATGTATTCATCATAGCAACTCAGAGGGGAGAGCCTGACCTAGCTTTGTCAGTTATCAAGTGTTCTGCAGGTATGCGGGTTTAATTCTCGCACCACACTCTGAAAAATCACCCACAATGTGAACAGGCGATCTTCGACACATTGGAGTGGTTTGAATAAATTACCCAACGTCACCCCAAAACCGCATCATAATGTGGAGTTGCAGAAATACCGCTATTGCATTATTGTAGTTGTACCTTGGAGAGTACATTAAATGGTTAGTCCCAGTTACCATACAAACATCTATGACAGTCATTGCATAGGGGGTAATGGGTAAAATAGCTCGTAAAAAAAGGGCCTTGTCTGGTCACCGGTGTCTCCACTGGAAGTAATGGTATGAATGTTAAAACTAACCTTTACTAATAAACTTGCGTGGACACAAAGTACATGAAAACAATCTCACACCAGTATGCCTTTTGACGTGTTGGTTTAAATTGGTACTAGAATCAAATGTTTTTCCACATGTTGGACACAAAAATGGTTTTTCCCGTGTATGAATTTTTACATGACTCGTCAATGCCTCCAAATGAGTGAACGCCTTCGTACATAATGGACAGTGATGATTCTTAATTCCTTTGTGCTTATTTATATGAGCTATTAAATTATCTTCCGTTGCATATGACTTAGGACATAACATGCATTTGAAACTCTGATTATCTGCATGTGTAAGTTCATGACGTTTTAGATGACTTAATTTTTTAAATATTTTATTACAAATTCCACATTGTAGTACTCTGTTTTTGGGTATGTGTGCCTTTTGGTGTGCTGATAATGACGGTTTGGACTTGAAAGAGAAAGAGCATATCTCACATACTAAACTTTGGTTGTTATTTGGATTAGAGACGGACGTTACCTCCTTTTGCTCTTGGTCTTGTTGATGTGTAATTAAATGATGGATGTAACTACGATCTTCTTTGAATGTCTCATTGCATAAACCACAATTGTACCTTTTACATTTTTCATTATGTGTCCGCATATGACGTTTTAGACTTTGTAGCTTACTAAACCTCTTGTCACATATATCACATTTTAGATCTAAACTTTGATTTTTAATAGGTGCTTCAAGGCGATTTGAAGATAAATTATCAATAATATTAACTTCTATATAACCATAGTCTATGTTTTGGTCTGAATTACATTCTGTTTTTATTGATTCTGTTTGTTTCAAGTCATTGTCAAGACCATCGTCCCAATCTTTTAGCTCTTCTTCATCTTTCAACTTGCTTAAATAGTCATTTAATTGCTTGTCGACTTTGAAAGCATTGATAGTAAAATTGTGAAAAGCTAATAAACAATAGTAACAGCTACTGCATAGTTTCTGAGGTAATTGATCATCTGTAGTCAACTAAAAAAAAAGAACACTTAAAAAAAAATTGTAGTCGGTTTTTTTAAACATTATTTAAACTCCTTAAATTTTGTTGCCCTAATACTTGTAAACAACCATGATATGTCTTCAATAGTACAAGTGGAGAGGAACAGTGGGAGTTCCAGTTGCTGCTAAAAGTCTCAAAAGTCCTAGCTGAATAAAGAAAAAGTTATTTACCATCAATGAACTGTAGGCAGAGAGCATTTCAGCGACATTCATAGAATCTTTACTATCTTCAAAAATATTATACATTTCCCCAACACCATCGTATAAACACGTGCGACAGCTACTGATATAGTTATTCATAGAAGAAGTATCCATTGGAGTATGTTTTTGTACTGATATTCAACTAATAGATATCCATTGAAATATATATTTTATTCCAGTTTAGTTACTAGAACTTCGTAGTTGATAACTCAAAATTTTCTTGAAAGTCGACAATTCGTTAGTTTGATAAAAATAACTAAGGTCTATAACTTAAACTACCTGAAAGTAAAAATAAAATAAAACTTTATTTTCATATATATAACCACAAACGTAAACATTATTATATTGGAAGAATGACATTGACATAATGTGATCTGAATGAATGAATGAATGAATATTTTGTGATGAGCGCCGTGCGAGATGTGACAATGATGGTTGATGAACTCGGTTAAGTTATTCTTTAAAAATATTTACCAAATAGGTATTTAAGTTTTTCATTATTGATCCTGCAGTAGTATATCTTTTTATTATTTATTTATTTATTTATTTATTTCATAGTAGTATAGGTAGGTACCTGTAATTGAATATATTTCTTAAAAGGTACGCGAAATGTTGGAGAAGGTCCAAAGAAGAGCAGCAAAAATGGTAGCATCCCTAAAAAAGAAGTCCTACGAAGAACGCCTCCTAGAACTCAACTTGACACCATTGGAGCAAAGGCGTACTTAATAGAGGAGACCTCATAGAAACGTACAAAATACTCAGCGATCACTACAACGTCAGAAACATAAAAAAATTGTACATGATGAACCAGAACACACTGTCTTAGAGGCCATTCCTTAAAGTTAACCAAACCTCCATGTGCTAGCAACCCCAGACTATACTTCTTGCCATATCGAGTGATGAACTTGTGGAACTCTCTCCCGGAAACTGTAATAAGTGCTCCAACAGTGAACTGTTTTAAAAATAGACTTGACAAATATTTAAATAATTAAGAACACAAGTGCAGTGATATACACATATCAGCTCGTAGAGCTGCTAGTGTATCATATAATAATAACATATAAAACAAAAACCCTAGAAGCGAGAAATAGGGTTTCAAAAGTAGAACAAAATCTTAAAGAAGTAAATCAGTTCTGTTAAGTATTTAGTTCGGCTTATTTTTCTTTTCACATCGGTAATTGGTTTCTTATAATTTTTCATTAAAATCTTGTGATAAATATTGTTCTTACAAACATTATGGTGTTTACATGAACGAAGATAATATCTACTTGTTAGCCAAGAAGTATTCCGAATGGAACAGTTACTATTGATGGAATATTAATAACATGCTAGAGCGTTGATCTAGTTGTGCATCACTATTCTCATTCGGTCTGCGTCAAATGTGTCAATGTTACCATATTTACCCCGCGGGCCCCCCACACCGCACCTCCCAGCCCAATAGAAGTTCACAAAGTTCAGTTTTGCAAAACGCTTGTGTTGTAGACTGCCGTAGTCATCCGTGTAGTGATTGTGATATAACTTTAAAATTTATGTGTGAAAAAAGATAACGTACACTTTATTTACCAGTTGGGCTTATTTTGTGGTAAGTTTTATCTACATTAAGTATATTTTATTATTCTGTATTGTTTGTTTGTCTAAGAATAAACGAGTTCACCTGCGCAATAATTATTATTTGACATGATTTTCCTCGAATAGAAAAATTTAAAAAATCATTATTGTTTATCTGCATTGCAATATGGAAGTTAGAAGTACCTGTACCTACTTAACCTTACCTACTCTTTTAACTGATTCACTACATTGAAGTAAGTATATAAGTTAAGTGAGTATTATTACAAGGTTGTAATAATAATACTAAAATCTTAACGAAAATTTGAATTGCGTTGTTTTGTATCCGTGCGGATTTCCGCACAAAAAAGGGGTAAGTACCTACGTGCAACTAAGCATTAGAATGGCTATAGTTTAATTATTATTAAATAGTAATATTACAGACCGTCATCCAACGCAACGGCAAAGCAACGTGAGTTTTTTTACTGTCATTACAGTCAAAAATAATGTTTTATTTAAAAAATAACCATTACCACTAAAACATCAAATGAAAATACTAGTTTAGGCAATATAGCACATTGGTTTGCAACGCGCCCCCAACCAAAGAGGAAGACTCCAACAGGAAATTCGACAGACCTTATATCTATTTAGGTACACTATGTGTCTACAAACATAATATACCTACTTAGTCTTAATAGGTACAATGATTTGTTTAAGTAGGTAGTCTAGTTGGTCTCAGTATTACATTATAAACTTATATGACATGTAGGTAGGTATTTAAAGCACGATTGTTTCTATAAAAAGTTCTGACACTTCTGACAGCGCCATTCAACGAACCTACCTACCCGCATAAATATTATTTGCACACGTCTAAGCGCAACCACGCACACACACGCGCACGCAAACGCAAACGCACACGCACACAGCAGTTTTGCCGGAAATATTCTTCGCGATTGGGAATCAGTAGATACTTAAACAAAGCTTTGGTGTACTACACCGGGCACCATGCAGGCATCGATGTAGTAAGTACCGAAAGGCATCGAACAAGTGGAAGAAGCTGATGCTGAGCCTCTGACGAACGAAAAAATAAACCTCGGATGCAATCGGAAATAACGCCAAGACGACATTAACAAGCATTATACGCCTTTTCTCAGCATTCCAGGTAGTAGTATGTTTCTATAAGAAACTAAACGTAATTTATTATAACCGTGACCACACCGAGATCCGTTTGAGACCGATTGATATGACATTGAAGGGTCAACACGACTACAATAATAAGAATATGTCTACCTTGGATATATTTTCCTGTTGAGTTGAAATAAACTCCAAAAAGAAGTCACTATACGGCTCCGATGTAGCCTATAACCTATGTCGATTAGATTCTCCTTACGATTACCGTAATGCAAATGTGATCGTTTTTGTTTTTAACTTCCCCAATCGAGTACATACGCCAGCAACGGGGGATTTTTCACAAGATAACAAAAAAAGTAAATTACAATATCTTAAGTGTTGTTGAGTAGAAACACGTAACGCAATACTATCACAGAATAAATAATACTGCTTTTATGATTAACAAAAGTAAACACATTAAAAAAATTAAGAGATTGCGTGTATTTACTTCGTTCATTGTATGTAGATCAAGGTTTGTAGGTTTCTCAAGTCTGTGTACTTTTAACCTTAAAAGTAGATACACGTATGAGGCTAGGATATAATAAATATGTGATTTTTTATTAGTTTAATGTTCCAGTCATGTTTCTTTTATAGTGGATTCATACGACTACCATGAAAAAGAGTCTATCTGAGACTTGCGACTTGCGTCTTATTTATTCTCCTCATATGCATGATGACCGCTGAAAATCACTCAGAATCTTGAGAATAGTGTAATTTTCCTTGTATAATTAGTTGGTGCCTAATACAATTATCCGTGTAGTGATGGAAAAAAATACTCACCACTCTATCTCATCTGAAGGATGTCATCAGAGCAAGTAAATACTTCTAATCCGAGGCAGTATAATCTGTGCCCGAGTAGAGATGTTGTCGTATATCTGCAATATTCCGCGAGTGCGAAGGACAAACCTCGATACGTGTTTCGCCTCTACACGAGGCATCTTTAGGAGAGCTCTCAATCTCAATACAAGAAATAAAAAAGAAAGAAAGAAGAAAAACTCATAATAAAACCCTGTAGTAACCCGTGTGGTCAGCGTGGAAACAGAAGACCGGAGCAAGCCTATCAATATAGAGGGAGGGCTATGTCCAGCAGTGGACTGCGATACGCCAATTGATTCATAATTAGTTGTAGTTGAACGTGTATCTCTGGCAACACATTAACGATTTGACTTTTTACGTTTGATTGCCTAATTTTTAGGGAAGTTTAAAATAAAATATTAAGTCTCTTAAGAAGAAAAGACTTAGGAACCAAGCAATAAATAAAAAAAAAAATTTAAAGAAAAACAAAAAATCCGACTGCGTAAAAACTATTTAAAAATTTTACGTGAAAAATTTATTTAAATAAAAACTAAAAAGAAAGAAACAAGCCCAGTAGTTTAAAATTCATACAATACTCACAGTCGTAGCCCCTTAGGAAGATTCGATTGGTAAAATTTGAATTTCTATTCTATCGCATCGCCCACCCATATCTCTCTCTCTCAACTCGTCAGTGGCTTAGTGGGTCAGTGAGTCGGCTTAACGATCGAGAGGTCTCGGGTTCGAATCCTGACCATTACACTACCGATGTGAACCCACTCCAAACACAAGCTACTGAGCTTTGCTGGTCTAATATTCTTCTCGTTTATAATGTTTGTAAAATGTTTTAACTTGGCAGTTGTTTTATCACGAAAACATAAAGTTATTATTACTAAAAGAGAGTTCTAATGCCAAAGTTTACACATGTCCAATACAATACATAGTTAGTTCTTTCTCGAGTGTGTGACTGTGTGTGTGTGTGTTAGCACGTTTTTCTATTTTAGTTGACTACTTCTGGCACTGGATCACATGCTTCTTATTATAGCCCTTTAGAATTCCTCAATGAACGAACTTTAATTCTTCGCTCATATAAAATTGATACCTTTTGATATTGTGTAGACTTTCTTTACTTGCCAAACTGTTGGCGTAAAGGTAGCTGTTGTTTATATGTCCATTTGGATTGGATGCATGGAAACCTGGAAGACGTACATTTCTTGGCATACACATATACGAAACGATTTTGGAAGACGTCCACTGCATTTGGATCTTTGAACGTATCGTCAATGGCTACCTTCTTTGTCGGATGACATTGCGAATTTTATCCTCCAAAGAAATTTCTCCATTACTGTGTATATTTCATCATCGTAAGTCTAATCATGACAGGAACGACGCACTGGGCAAATAAAAACAAAAGGCACCTCTAGTACCTGACTTTTGGACCCACTAACAGCTGCTATCCTTGAATAACCGAAAACCAAAGTGACTTTAAAATTACTTAATAGTTCCAAGGCTAGATTGTAATTATTATGAGGTATCCATTCGGTTACAGTTATCGTTATAAACGGAGATAGGTCATGACGGTATCTCCCGTCCTAATTGAGCAGTCCGACTTGGGAAGTACCTCCGCCCTACAGGATACCGCGGTTAATAATAACCTTGTGTTGTGTGTTGGGTAGTCTGCTCATTGGAGAGATTTTGTGTTGTTCTCCCCTACCCCCCTTCTCCCCTCTTCTAAATATGTTCGGCAGCACGAATGTGACGCCCCTGGTGTTGCAAACCTCCATAGGCCACGGTAACCACTTTCCATCAGGAGGTCGCAAATTGACTCGCAAGTCACATCTTGCATCCAATATTGTAGAACTAGAAAATGATTTTAAAATGTACACCTACATATTTTGAAATTTGATTTATCAATTTTAACTATGAGTCATCATACCCATAACATAAAATATATATAGGTGTATCAAGAAATAATATCTGATATGACTTCTTAAGATTTTATCATAACGTATACCTACTCTTATGTGCTCTTATGTTATCAAATTATTTGATATCATTCGGATTTATAAGTCAAAACAAACCTTAGATAAATGGAGTATAGTATCATCTTTAATCATGAAAGTCTTTATCTTCAATTTTTTTAGGACACTGAAACCTTCAGCTTACCGTCAGAAGAGCGTCACCATTATAAACACGTACAGTGTTACAATGGTGGCGCTCAGCTTCACTGCCTCATCAGTAGCCTAACGCACACAGGTTAACAAGAGGCAGACTGCCAATCACAATGCTCCGTTCTCTCGAAACCTTTACATTACGAATTCGATAGGAGTTCATGCTAGTGCTGCAGATGCTTTTTCACGGCCCGCTTAAAGGACCCGGTATTGTACCACAGATTACCTAATAATTGACTGTAGTACGAAGTAAACAGCTCAGCTATCACGCGACTAAATACGCGACGGACCGTGACCGTGTCAGAAGTGCGTGACTTTTGACACGGTCACGGTAAAATGTTACGTAAATGTAGACGCGGCATATTATGACAATTAGAGATAATTTTCCTATTGCTATCGTTGGGATTGTTAACCGTGCCTGAGATGTAGGTTCCCTTACCTCCCTTAGTACGTATATTTTCTTAGCCTATTTTTGGCGAAGTGTAATTTTCAGGATACATATTTCCCTCTTTTTCTTTCAGTATGCGCTCCGTTCAACATGAGATTTATCAACTCATATTGCTATTGTATCACGTATTCAATAAATGATAATAATGTATTAATGCATAGTTAACACAAAAGACGTGAGCGTTTTTGTTAATAGATAATTTAGTTACTAGATAATCTGTTTGTGATGATCGACCATACAATATTATTCTCTATTGAAAAAACAGACGCTGACTTGTGTTCAAGGACAAGGACACATTCAGATGTTGTAGAGATGACTAAAATTACTTTATTTTATAACTAGCTTCTGACCCGTTTTTGTAACATTTTTCACATCTGCTCCGCACCTGTTGGTTGTAGCATGATGTTATATACATATAAACCTTGAAACGTTGGCGGTTTATTAGTACTACCGAATATTCAAAATGAAATTATCCAACGAATTCATCAAATTAAAATAGAGAGAATATAATTAAAATGAAGAGTCTAGGCTAATTCAATCTGTATATTAACATTCACAGGGGTGGGTCTTAATTATATGTAAATTTTACAGCAAATGTAGGTATTCCATCCGTGGGAACTGCTGATTACAAAGGTGGAAACAGCTTAATCCATAGGTGGGAACTGCTGATTACAAAGGTGGAAACAGCTTAATCCATAGGTGGGAACGGCCTGCAGTCCGGAGAAAAGCTGCACTTAGCTGGTAGCTCGTCGTGCCGCGTCAGCTTCTTTCCGCCGACGTGGCTCGGTCTCCGTCCTGCAAGCACAAGGAAAAAGCTAAGTAGGTGTAAAAACATACTGCAGTGCGGGCGTGGCAGGGAAGTGAAAGCAGGTGGTCAAGCTACTTCCGGCACGTAGTGCAAAGTCATTGCAGTAAAAGCCACGACCCACAGCATTCTAAGCAGCAGGCAAATGCATAGAAAAGAACACACACTTAGTAAGATAGATTACCCTGAGGTCAATGGCCTCAAGGTATAGGTCATTAACATTTTGACAGATTGCAAAATAAAATGAGATCTATAAAAATTCTATAAAGTTAAATAGTTGCATAGCGCACAATAAAATTAGGCGATGGCTACTCCATGGGCTCACTCTGGAGTGGCATCGCACCAAACTTGGCCCTCGGCATGCATAGGCATGACGCAGCATGAAAAGCTGTCCATAGGAAAACATTCATATAGATAAAATAAAGCAGACTTTACTCGCGTAAAAAGCAAAGCCATGCTGGAAGGAACTTCACACTACCCGCATGTATCCGACGATGTACCATCTAAGAAAATCTAGTATCAGCTGGGAATATAATATCAGCATATAATACTAACATTATACTCCAACTACAAAAATATGGTAATCGACTCGGATTCATGCGGCCAATGAGCCACCTGAAATAAAAATTAAATTAGCACACTGTAAAGCCACAATTGCTCACCGAAAGTTCTGCCACAAGTAGGATCTGCCACGGTCGGAGGAAAAAAGCGGGCTCCTCACTGAACCGCACTCCCTTATAAGCCCTCTGGTAAAAAGGGGGGCAAGACCCTAATGTGCAGGTACAAAGTAATTAAATGCTTATGCATGCTAAACAAAAGCATTTTATAAAATATTCGTATGCTAAAGGTCACTGACCTATGATTGACCATAGACTGGCCGAGTCGCGTCCTGTCAATCATCGACCAGAGACAAGGAATCGATTATCATAGATAATCATTCCTTGAATGTAGATAAAATTAGTGTGGACTGCGAATCGATACCAGTATGATATTCGATTACGCATTCCACAAATATAAAATAATGCAATAACGATTTGCATCGTTACATACCCCCCGTCAAAAGGTAGAATTTCTGCTAACAGAAATTCGATACTGTGCTCAAGACTGCAATCAATCTATGCTTACACATCTGTACTTCCTTACATACATCAACTTTCAAATATACTCTTACTTAGTTGCGGTTACCAGCAAAGACCATGGTAAACGCCTCCTATCAAACAGAGTTTCCAACATACAACCGTTGAAGACTCAACATAGACCAATTGAAGATGTTAGAAATCGGAGAACAGTATAACTGTTCTGCCTAGAAGAGAACATGAGCAACACAACCACTGTGTAATTTCAACCTTAAAAGATAAATGCAATAGGCTTGTTTTTGACCTGAGTTTGCACAGACCGCTCAGTAAAATAAGTACCCAGATACTGGATGAATATACCAGCTCCAAGAGAAAAATAAATCCCATGGTCAATGGTTAGTAGCCATTGCCGGAGACTATACGTTGGTTGAATCGCCAACGTACATAAACAACTATTGTCAAAGACAACAATTGACAAAAACAACAAAGTCCTAATAATCTGGTATAACCAGAGCTAAGAGGGAAAAAGTAGAATAACTTGGAATTACACAGTAGCGACAAGGTAGTAAGAATTGCAATATCAATTAAATTTACACAATATTATTATGTGACAAGATAAGTTTCAAATTTTTGTAAGTTATTATGATATAACTTACCCGGTGATTATGCGTACATGCCTATTATTGAAGCAATATACGCTAACACTCGGTTAAGTGTGCAATATCAACATTACAACAACAATAATCAACCGGCAAAAAGTTTTACAAGAATTAAGTGAGGTTATAAAAACCAAAACAAAGTTTAACATTGACAGATGTACTTGCAGTAGAAACGCTTCGTTCTACTCAACGAAACTAACGTTCAGTAATACTAAACGACGTTCATTTGACAGCACTAAGTCAATGACGGCTGACATTTCTGACATATTGTCAGAACCGACGTGAAACGAGGTTAAGTTTGAAAACACAAGGTAAACAATTGAAATTAAATGATTAAATACCGGAATTACGTTAAAATCATGCGTAAAACAACAAGACAACCCGACCAATTTAACGTGTAAAGTGGAAATTGTATGGAAATACGTAATTGCAATGTAAGTATTTGCAGTAAGTTGTTGTATGAGAAACAATGACATTGTACTTTCTTTTGTTGTTAACCAGTGCCAGTAGCCGACTTAATACTCCTTTAACTGAAGAAAGGGTATAAGTACAACTGTAATGTTTATGGAGAAGTGTGACACTTGGTTACAACAACTGAATAACTGGAACTAAGACAATTGTTCAACAAAACTTACAACATTCAAGAACCAACAATGCGACATTCAAGAACCAACAAAACCACCAGGTCTAAGGTTACTCAATTATGAAATAAACCAAGAGATAACAACAACAAAATAACAATGTTATTTTTATTTTGAAATTAAATTAGGTTTTTTTTTTAACAGGTAATTTGAAGTATGTTTTTAATATTGTGAAGTGAACAATTTCACAATAGGTATATATTATTTTAATTTAGGTTAATTATAGTTTAGGTAAATAACAATTTAATTATTATTCTTTGTAATTAATAAGTTTAATATCTTTTATATGCCAATCACCTAACACTTTACCAGACATATCAACGAGTTCATATACTAAGGGAGATTTCTTTTTTTGAATCTTACATTTGACAAATTTAGGTGCTAATTTTTTACTAAAAAACTTATCCTTATCACTGAGATAAAAAGTTCTTTTCCAGACAATATCACCAACTTTAAATTCAGCAGGTTTTCTGCGTAGGTTATAGGACTGACAGTTCCTACTGTGAGCGTTCATCAAGGAAGCTTGAACTTTATCAAAAATTGATGATAGATGACCTAGGTTTTCTGCATAAGAGTCACGGGGCTCAAAGATAAGGGAGTTATCAAATTTTTCACCATAGTAAGAACCACAAGAAACAAGTTCACGACCATGAACTAAAAATGCAGGTGTAAAACCTGTAACTTCATTAACAGAACTGTTAATAGCAAATTGAATTTTAGGAATTAAAACATCCCAAATTCTTTGGTCGTTATCAATAAAGGTTGATAATGACTGTATAACCGTGCGGTTATAGCGTTCAACAGTGTTAGACTGTGGACAATAAAGAGGTGTATAATGCAAGTTAGGTATTTTATATTTAGCTAACAAGTTTTTTAGTGTGACACTAACAAATTGTTTGCCATTGTCTAGAACTATGGTAGATGGAATACCATGTACTAAAAACACATTTTCCTCTAAAATTCTGGAAATTACTTCAGCTGTAGCTCTCTTTATGGGGAAAAGTAAACAATACTTAGAGAAACAACAAGTAACCACAAAGATATACGAATTTTGTTTTCTAGTTGTTGGTAAGGGACCAACCAGATCAACACTGATTACTTGAAAGGGACGATGACATGACTTAGGTTTACCCATAAGACCAAGTGTTGCATGATTTTGGTGCTTGTGTGATATACAAGCATCACATGAGTTAACAAATTTCGCCACATCTGAGTACATTCCAGGCCAGTAATAATTTAGAGCTAGACGCTTATAGGTCTTAAAAATACCTAAATGACCAGCTGTAGGCTGGGAATGATTTTCCACTAAAATAGCGGATCGACCTTCGAGAGGTACGACTTCCTTCCACTCGAAATCTCGTGTGAGAGGGTTTAAACTCTTTTTAAATCGATAAAGTTTATTATCAGTTATTTGATAATCCATAAAGGAAGCTGGTGAAGACTGACAACCATTAAACATTTTAAGATACCAAGTATCCGTGGTGTCAGGCACAAAACCAGAAGTAGATGAAGTAGGATTGTTTGTTATAATCGATACAGGAACTGTACGAGAAAGAAAATCGGGAACGACATTATCAGAGCCGCGACGATGTTTAATTTCAAAATTAAAAGCAGACAACCTCACACCCCAACGGGCTAATCGGCCGGAAGGATTATTTAGACTAAGAAACCATTTAAGAGCAGCATGATCGGTAAAAATAACAAATTTTTGACCATTTTCAACGTAGCAACGCCAATGTTCAACAGCTGACAGAACAGCGAGAGCCTCGCGCTCGGTAGCACTATAGTTTCTCTCTTGAGGATTTAGAGACTTACTCATATAAGCAATAACTCTTTCTTCACCATTTAAGTTTTGTGTCAACACTGCACCAATACCAGTGTTACTAGCGTCAGTGTGAATCTCAAAAGGTTTTGAGTAATCTGGACAAGAAAGAACTGAAGCGGAAACCAAACAACCTTTCAGCTTTGTGAAAGCGTCCTGAGCTCCTTGATCCCACAAGAATGGTGGAGCCTTTTTTCCTTGAGAAGTTAACTTATTTAACGGAGAGGCCAAAGAACTGAAATTAGGTATAAATCTGCGATACCATGAAGCAGCACCTAGGAAACGACGCACTTCTTTCCTATTAGTAGGCGTAGGGTAGTTTAGCCATAAAGGCTTCTACTTTTTCTGGGTCAGCGTGCAAACCTTCTGCATCCACAATGTAGCCTAAATATTTAAGTTTAGCTCTAAAAAATTGACATTTTTTTAAGTTTACAGTTAAATTAGCTTCTTTTAGTTTCTTTAAAATCAATAAAAGAAGAGAAATGTGATTACTAAAAGATGATGACACACAGATTATATCATCAATGAATACAAAAACTCTATTCTCAAATTCTGGACCACAAAACAGTCGGTCTACCAAGCGTTGTTGAGTAGCTGGGCTTCCGGTGAGTCCGAATGCCATAGTTTTAAAACAAAATGTTCCTCGATTTGGGACATAGAAAGCAGTCTTACAACGGTCTTCCTTTTTAATAGGTATTTGCCAGAAGCTTTTGGACAAATCTAAACTAGACAAGTATCTAGCATCCCTTAAGTTGTCAAGAATTTCAGAAATATAAGGTAAGTTATATGCATCTTTTCTAGTGACTGAATTTAATTTTCTACTGTCCAGACAAAATCTAAGTTCGCCATTTTTCTTGGGAGTCAGCAGAACTGGGGATGACCAAGGACTTTCAGTAGGTTCAACAACATCATCCTTCAACATTTCGTCCAGCTGTTCGCTGAGAATACGTTGCTTTTCCGGCGACATTCTATAGTAGCGTTGCCGAATAGGAGCAGCGTCACCTGTGTCGATGGAGTGTTCTATCAACGTAGTGCGACCTAGGCCACGTTCCTCGTAAGAGATATCACGGAACTGGGCGACGATGTTATCCGCTGTAACCCTCTGATCAGAAGTAAGGTGATCATACGACTGTAGGTGTTCAGAATGCACAGCATTAAGCTCTCTCAATCGAGAGTCCGATTTGTCCAGCAACAAAATAGAATCTAAATGTTTAGGAAATAGACCAAACGACCTCCAAAAATCTATACCAAGAATCAAAGAATTAGTTATCTGTGGTACAATATGGACATTTAAAGTTTTAACTTCATCCTGAAAAGAGATTGGCAAGGAAACAAAACCTAAGGATTGAATTTTTTCACCTCCTGCGGTGACTAAGTTTAAAGGTTGTTTATTAAGTTGAACAGAAGGTTCCAAAATTTTTTTATGGAAATTATTACCTAGGATAGTGACACAAGAGCCAGTATCCAACAAACCAGGAACTTTAGTGCCTGCAATAGACACAGAAACATAAGGGGAGTAACCAATATTAATGTTTTTGCAGACTGTAGAAACTTTGTTAAACTGAAAAAACTTTGATATAAAAGACAGCCAGTTCTCCCAATCTGGTCTATCAAAATTAGTGCTTCCACAATCTGAGCTCACTAGTTTTTTGATTTATTACAATTTGGACACTCTGGTAAACGGTAACCCTTATTTCCACATCTAAAACAAATAATAAAAGTTTTAGTACATTTATTTAATTGATGAGAGTTGGTTCTGCAACGGGGACAACTAAATTTGCGACCACTGGTCTTTTGATCGACCGCGTTAACCTGCACTTCAGCTTCATCAGTACTATTTAAATTTTCAATGACATGGACTGTTTGTCTACCCTCATTATTTTTATTATGAAATTTATTGTGAAAATTATTTTGATTTTTATTATTAACATAGTTTTGTTTTACATTTTGTTTAGATTGATTAGAATAAGCGAATTCAGGGGCTATAGTGTCTGAAGTTTTATTAGGGGGTTCGCGAAATTGCAATAATCTAGACTGGATGCTTTCGAAATTTTTACAAATTTTTTGCAGAGTACTTATGTCGGTAATACTAGCAGAAGAAGCGAGGGTACTAGCATAACAGGGACGTATGTTATGTAAGAGAATTTCCAGCTTGTCCTCTTCGTTCAAAGCTTTATCTAACCGAGAGAACATACCATGCATAATCGCAAGATATATGGTGATGTTTTCTGATTCTCCCTGTGTCCGAGATCTAATTTCAGACATCAGCCTGTAATCGTAATCAGATATACTGAAATCCTGCCTCAGTAGCTCGGCAAGATCGGACCAAGTCTTAACTTGAGAACTAACGCATCTGAACCAATGCAGAGCATCGTCAGTAAAAATTTCGTACGCAAAAGAAATAATTTTATCCTGGGGAATAGAACGGCTGAGCATAAACTCATCAACTTTTTGTATGAAGGCACGTACACATGTCTTTCCTGAAAATTTAAGTTTGGAAATTTCAGAGTAAATTCTCCTTTCACATATAACATTGACTGGAGTCTCTGGCACTTGCTCTGAAACAACGGTACTAGATTCATTACCCTTCAATGCAATCAATTCGTTGTATTGCGATTTGAAAACATCCATAATGGCTTTGTAAACCTTCTGCGACTCGGGCAGTGTATAGTCAATCCTACTCAGCCTGTGGTAAATATGATTGAGCAGGGTCTCAGTACGGCCAAGCAAGTTCTTGTCGAAACTGGTTTTTAAAGTAGCAAGACTAGAAGATGACTTAGAGAGAGAATCTCTAACCCCTTTGAGGTCCTCAGCAGGTTCCAGGTGCGACACTAAAATATCCTCCGAAGGATGTAAGGGAGCTAATTTAGAAATTTGCTTCCTCAGCTCTGCAACTGAGTCAGAGCTTGTCTCACCTCGCACTGCCACCTCATACTGGAGTTCGGCCTTATTTAATGAAAGGAACTTAATTGTATACATGATGTCAACTGTGGCTAAACACGTGTACACTAAGTTAAAATATTATGACTTACCAGTGAAAGAATGTAACAACAAAAAGAAAAAGAAACAGTATTAACTGTAATAAATTCTTTTTTTAAATCTAAAAGATTTAAATCCCAATAGTGTAACTACAACTAATTGGTCTAGTGCTATAAGCACTAGCAGGTATAAAAATTATAAAAGTGATAATTTAAAACACTTTAAAGCATTAATAAATAGCAATAAAAATTTAATTTAATGCCACTTTCAATTCAATGCATCCATATGATGCCACCTTGAAACACGGACACTAATAAATTCAATTCGAAAAGCACTGGTAAGTCACAAGAAAAATTAAAATTAAAATAGGGTACTTACAGACCGTTCCCACAAATTAGCTGTAAAAAAAAACCGTTAACTGGGCGCCAGTGAAACGTTGGCGGTTTATTAGTACTACCGAATATTCAAAATGAAATTATCCAACGAATTCATCAAATTAAAATAGAGAGAATATAATTAAAATGAAGAGTCTAGGCTAATTCAATCTGTATATTAACATTCACAGGGGTGGGTCTTAATTATATGTAAATTTTACAGCAAATGTAGGTATTCCATCCGTGGGAACTGCTGATTACAAAGGTGGAAACAGCTTAATCCATAGGTGGGAACTGCTGATTACAAAGGTGGAAACAGCTTAATCCATAGGTGGGAACGGCCTGCAGTCCGGAGAAAAGCTGCACTTAGCTGGTAGCTCGTCGTGCCGCGTCAGCTTCTTTCCGCCGACGTGGCTCGGTCTCCGTCCTGCAAGCACAAGGAAAAAGCTAAGTAGGTGTAAAAACATACTGCAGTGCGGGCGTGGCAGGGAAGTGAAAGCAGGTGGTCAAGCTACTTCCGGCACGTAGTGCAAAGTCATTGCAGTAAAAGCCACGACCCACAGCATTCTAAGCAGCAGGCAAATGCATAGAAAAGAACACACACTTAGTAAGATAGATTACCCTGAGGTCAATGGCCTCAAGGTATAGGTCATTAACATTTTGACAGATTGCAAAATAAAATGAGATCTATAAAAATTCTATAAAGTTAAATAGTTGCATAGCGCACAATAAAATTAGGCGATGGCTACTCCATGGGCTCACTCTGGAGTGGCATCGCACCAAACTTGGCCCTCGGCATGCATAGGCATGACGCAGCATGAAAAGCTGTCCATAGGAAAACATTCATATAGATAAAATAAAGCAGACTTTACTCGCGTAAAAAGCAAAGCCATGCTGGAAGGAACTTCACACTACCCGCATGTATCCGACGATGTACCATCTAAGAAAATCTAGTATCAGCTGGGAATATAATATCAGCATATAATACTAACATTATACTCCAACTACAAAAATATGGTAATCGACTCGGATTCATGCGGCCAATGAGCCACCTGAAATAAAAATTAAATTAGCACACTGTAAAGCCACAATTGCTCACCGAAAGTTCTGCCACAAGTAGGATCTGCCACGGTCGGAGGAAAAAAGCGGGCTCCTCACTGAACCGCACTCCCTTATAAGCCCTCTGGTAAAAAGGGGGGCAAGACCCTAATGTGCAGGTACAAAGTAATTAAATGCTTATGCATGCTAAACAAAAGCATTTTATAAAATATTCGTATGCTAAAGGTCACTGACCTATGATTGACCATAGACTGGCCGAGTCGCGTCCTGTCAATCATCGACCAGAGACAAGGAATCGATTATCATAGATAATCATTCCTTGAATGTAGATAAAATTAGTGTGGACTGCGAATCGATACCAGTATGATATTCGATTACGCATTCCACAAATATAAAATAATGCAATAACGATTTGCATCGTTACAACCTTCCTCTTTAATCACTCTATCTATTAAAAAAGTCGCATCAAAATCCGTGGCGTAGTTTTAAAGATTTAAGGCTATAAAGGGACATAAGGACATAGGGATATACCTAAGGACAGAGAACGCGACTGTTTTATACTATGTAGTGATGAGACAGATGGTTTAGTCGTAAAAAAGAGACTCGACTATAGTCATTAAAGACAACATAAGGATATTTAGCGGTTTTGTAAAAACAATATCCAAATAAATGATAAACAATTTAATAGGAAAATTAAACTGACTTTAAAAACTAAAAAAATGCTGAATAATGAAAAATAACTAATTGGAAATTAATTTTCAAAGATAACTTATAATTCTCTGAGCCTTATCCGCTTTCGGTTGGGGTCGTCTTTCTAGTTTCTGAACTTCAATATTTCCAGTGAAGCGTAGCGGGCGCTTATTTGGGGATATCAAAATTCTGAAGTTAGACTAGTCGGACTTTTTAGGACTTCAACTACCGGTAACGACTGCCAATTATTATGTTCGTCATTTAAGGAAAATACGCAAAAGCCGTCAAGGTCGATTTGGGCAACCGATAGTTAGTTCTACCCATCTCCCCCTTTACAATCTCCAACTCACCTTCACCAAATCGATTTGTACTCGTCAACATTCTTATCCAATCCATTCGTCCCTTTACTGTGAGTCCTTTGTCGTAATCACATCCTCACTATAGTGATGTTTATAATAGTAGGAACACGTAATAAAGTAATAGTGCTTTTATGATTAACAAAAGTAAACACATATTAAAATTTTGCGTGTATTTACTTCACTTCACTGCATAGTATAAAATAAAGTCGCGTTCTCTGTCCCTATGTCCCTTTGTATGCTTAAATCTTTAAAACTGCGCAACGGATTTTGATGCGGTTTTTATAGATAGAATGTTTAAAGAGGAAGATTTTTATGTATATAACATCATGCTACGACCAACAGGTGCGGAGCAGGAATAAAAAATGTTGCAAAAACGGGATGACGCAGACGAAGTTGCGCGGGTCGTCTAGTATTGTACATGTAGATCAAAGCTTGTAGGCTCCAACTCACCTTCATGGACACCGAATCGATTTGTACTCGTCAATATTCTAATCCATACTATTGGACCCTTTTCTGTGACTTTTGTCGTAATCACATCCTCGCAAATACATAGCATAAACTTTTATCCCCAAAGGGGTAGGCAGAGGTGCTAGCACCCACATTTCGCCAGTTTATGTTTAGGTCCCAATGTAATAGGTGGCGATCCTATATCCGGTCACTTATAAACCTACGATAAATACACACATAACTTCGAAAAGCATCGAAAAGTCATTGGTGTGTGCCATGGTAAAACCTGGGATAGAACCCGATACCTTGTCTCAGCAGTCCATTACCCATACCATTAGGCTATCGCGGTTTTTTCACAAATACAGTTGTGGAATAATAATAGTATTACTGCTAACGTCAAATCAGCAGTGAGCATCTACGGATACATCTTATCTTGTGTTGTATTCGCAAACACGGATGTGGCCGCCACTTATAGCACAATAGGTACACAAAGAATTATTTACTGTGATTGAAATACATTATGTTTATATCGTATGCACTTTTCATCCTGGAAGTACTCGTAGATGATATGTTTATAGACTTTAGAGAAAACCGACGGCGGCGATAAGGAAATACCCAGAAAAGAGGGGCACGACAAAGTCTCTTGAAAGAGGGTCACCATTGCAAACACGTTCAGTGCTACAATGGTGACGCTCAGCTTGACGGCCTCATCAGATGCTTTTTCACGCCCCGCTTAAAGGACCCGGGGCATCCAGAACCCTGCAAAAGTAATCTGACTGGGCATGTGCCTGTGCTCTATACTTATCTACTTTGTTTAAACTTGTTTTTATTCTGAATGCGCAATGCTTCTAAAAAAACTAAGTTACAGATTAAAAAATAATAAATTTATCCTTATACAAGAATTAAGGTTGGCGTAATTAAATATATTTGATTTCATCCGTACGTAGGCGCTTATGTCAATTAATTTCTATAACTATTATTTATTTTATATTTTATATTAGAATCGTAGTATGGATTGAACTTCCTGTTGTGGATTTTCCAAGCGTATAGGCGTCCATAGGTCACGATAGCCGATTTCCATTAGATAGGCCTTGCGAGGGTTACGAGGGTATAACACCCTATCCTACTATTCCTATTCCTACAAACCTTTTAAATATTTAATTTTAGTTTAATGATGTTATAACGACTGAAAGAAACTGTCTGAAATTTGATACAACGATGTCTAGATTGCAGTCAGGAATTACATAGATTTTCAATCCGGGAATAGGCTCAAAGTTCATCAAACGGGATCAAAGTTCATCAAACGGGATCAAAGTTCCTAACGGCCGGGCATAAGTAAGTTTTCATAACTTTCTTATCTGTATAGTTATAATATTAAAAAAAAGTTGACGCAAGCCCTTCATCATTCGTCATCAATGGGAAGTAGGCTTCAGTAGCACATCTAAACACGTTTACGTCTACCAGTATCCGTTACGTAACGAATCAAGCTTGTTGTCATTGAACCTCACTGATAAACCTCTGTAGAGGACGGTGTGACTTATCACTACATTATGGTAGGGTTTCATTACACTGTTACAGTCTAGCTAATCAGTCGTGTGTTGATCTTGGAACCGTGCAGACGTGTGCGATTATATTTATTAGTGTTAATTTATAATTTATTTTTAAAGACTGGTGAGTTTTAATCCTATAACCATAGATTTAAAAAAAAGTTAATGGTCCACTGAACTATTTTAAACGACCTTTACTGATTAGTTGATTCAATTCAAAGTTATCTTACAAACGTCAGTAATTGCTATTCTAATTAGACATTGTACGTTTTCAAGTGCATGTTATTTAGATCATAATTATAACTGTATCTAAGCACACATAATTCAATTAAACTGAAGGTTGGTTGTTAAAACGTAATGGAATTCTAACGTAAATATTATTGAACCTTTGACTTAAGGCATATCGTGGTGTTATCAGTTTCTGATTTCTAGCGTTGAGTATTTAGCATGGCAGTTAATAATAACTACCTATGGCAAGCCTATAAATTAAGAAAAAAAAATGCTTGAGGAAAATGTTCTATATTCAAAATACTATTAAGTTTCTTATTTTGTTTTTAAATTCAACCAGCATCGCGACGTTTTGCGTTGTAGTGCCGGTTTTTAGTCATTTACCGTTTTAAAACGGAAGCCTTCGCGCTGTTATGCCGCCAATTAAAAATCCAAAATACAGAAACTAATTTTGAATATGTAGTGTACCTACTTTTGTTCGAAACATAAAAAAGGTGATGACACTTCTTTGATCTCCGTACTTTTTATAATTATGTAATTGCATTTTGTCTTAATGGTCTATTTGCACAATCTTGTTCTGAATCAACTTTTATCTTAGGTAGGTACATAATTATTAAAGAATAATTAGTACGCCACGTGTTGCCTGCTACTCCAAAGAAACCAGTCCTTCAAAGGTTGCCTGGTAGAAATCACAGATCGCCCATTGCACTCAATGAATTCTATGAAATGTAAAATCCTATATGTATTATTTACTGGTGTACTATAAAGTGATATAGTGATATCACTATTATTGTATACAATAAATACACTATATAAATTAATATATAAAAAATTGTTATTTTTTAATGATCGATGTTTTAATAGAACAGATACTATGACTACAAATATCTAAAGATACTTTGTCGCCAATATCACAGTTGAAATAGTATAATTATGATGATTGAGACTAGAATTTGATGAAGCACCTCTATTCTGTACTTACTAGATTTAGGGCTAAATAGGTGGTTCAACAATGTACTATCTATACCCCTAATCTAGTAAGTACTTTAGAAGCAGATGTCGGCACTAAAAAGATGGATGGATTGTGTGAAAACAGATATGGCAAAGAAGAGAGTGACTTAGGAAATAATATCTGATAGTAATGCATGGAGGAGAATGACATGTTGAGCCGACCCCAATTAATTGGGACAAGGAGATGATAATGTGGCGATTATGCTACGCGTCTTTTTTATATTATACTAGAAAAATAATTTTCCCGCATTTCTGTTGAAATTTTTCCTGAATTTTCTTTACTATAAACCTCACGGAGCCCGAGACCTTTCCAACGAATGCAAAACCATGGAAATCGGTTCGTGAGTTCTGGAGTTATAGCGTCAGGAAGGAAAACCCGACTTATTTTTATATAGTAGATTTACAATCTTTTTATCTAAATAATTATTTTATTTATTATTATTAACTTTATACATTTTTATTTATACCTACTTATATAGTAGTGTAATATAATATAATTATACTCGTTGTCTACTGGGATTAGAGGATATTGTTATCTTTATTTGATAAGTCCGCGCCCTCGTATTCACTATCTTGGTGATGTTCGCATGTATAAAACTGGTTCTTAAACTAATTACCGGTTTGTGAGAAAGCAAGATGTCGTTATCACCAAAATGAAAGACATAAAACGCTTCGTAACGTGGCCCAAGCTCGTTTCGACTTATTTTCGTCAAGTCAATCAAATCTACACGGCAAAGCGTTAACAGAACAGAAATTAGAAACAAAATTATAAGTATTATACAATCGCAACTGGCTCAGAATTAAATTTGATAAGTCTAGCTTTTTTTAATGTTGTATCGGTTAATTTCCTTCTGGCAATAGCTGTGACTGTTAATAATCATGGAAAACAAAAAACAAGTGGAAGTATGAATGATGTAGTCGGTGCACGCGTGTCATTGGTGTGCGTGTTTACGCAAAGAAGGATAAATTCGACAATATGTACCTTTTTGTAAGAATACGTCTAAGCTTGTTCGATCCAAGTTATGAAACGCCATAAATACTTTTTATCTATAGCAAAGTAATCGCTATTTTAAACGGTTTTAATAAAGTTGATAGCAGTATAGTTACAATTACCTTAAAAGTGTTAAGTGTATTTTCGTTTTGTAGTATGGCACTATACTTATGGCACTAAAAGTAGTAGTAAATTCCACTACTCAAAGCAATTATTTACTAGGTAGTAATAATGCACGGTATTATTAACGGTTGTAAATTTGTTCGTTTGGCAACATCTCGGTTCCGCTACTGAACTGTCGTGTCGCATTTCTACTAGTTTTTTTCTGTTCCGTGGTTTTAATACCAATAATGCC
The DNA here is from genome assembly GCA_963691645.1 of Pelosia muscerda. Lineage (NCBI taxonomy): Eukaryota > Metazoa > Arthropoda > Insecta > Lepidoptera > Erebidae > Pelosia > Pelosia muscerda. The sequence continues at coordinate 13,657,157 of OY829109.1, read as the reverse complement.
TAGAAATATCACAAAAATATTATTGCAAAGAAAAAAAATCTAAATTTGATATTCCCCCTTTCTTAAGCTTAAGAGCATAATGTAAATGACCTTTTAGTATACATATACCTATATGCAACTAATTAGATACAATAAAGACACTAGTTAACATGAAAAAACACTAATTATAATAATCTCATAGTATAAAGTTGTCACATAATAAGCAAATAAAATACAAGAAACTTGTCCTTCATTCTCAGTTTGAAGTCAACTGGGTTCAATGGCCGATGTCGCGCGCCTGACCTTATCAGTGTTGCCAAACATATACACGTTCCAATGAAACGTAAATCCTATATTCTAAAGTCTACACTATGCCAAGAAATTTACAACTAAGTGCGAATGAAGATTGTATCGTTCAAGGCGATACAATCTACACTATAGAGGAAAAAATTTGTATTTTTGTGTGTGTGTGTATATTTGTAATGAATAAACTCAAAAACTACTGTACCGATTTCAAAAAAAGTTACAGTCACTCTGAGCAACATAGACTATATTTATTGACTAGGTATAGTCCATTTGTTTAGGTAAGTAGGTACTTAAAAAAGGTAAGCAATCTTGTGGGAACTTTTTATGAAAACACATGTTAAACAAATAAACTAGTTTAACTAACTGACTAACTAGTAGTTCGACACAGGTTTTTAGTCTTGAAAAAACGTTACTAAGCAGAAAAGTATTTTATACTGAGTTTTTAAACAAAACATTAAAAGGACACGCTAAGATTGTTTACGTTTTTTTAAGTACCTAATCAAATGGACTACAGAAATGACTAGAAATCCTTACCAACATAACCCAAGGTGTAAAAAAGTGCCCTAAAACATCTTTTGTTGCATGCGCTGCGAAAACTATTGATGACAGGAACAAAAGTATGTTCTACACGTTAACAGATATCCACGCGGGCGAAACCTCGGGCAACAGCTTGTTACTTGATAATTATGTAGTGTTTATTATTACGTCGGACAATCGTACATACCTAAAAGTTATCTTATGATATTATATATTAGGCTATCTACTGATGAAAATACTAGCTTCTTAACTACTGGTGAATGACTAAAAACAGTTAAGACTAAAAAAACAGTTTAGCTAACTGTCTTTTACTGATTGTAAACAGTATTTATCAATAAAAGACAATGTTGGCAATTAGTAAAATGATGCATGCTTGAGTGAACCTTAAAACTGTAGTGGATTCGAGTAACCATATCCACAAAATAATTTACTAAGTTCTTTTTTTTTCTTATTAGAGAAATTATAATATTAGTACTCACAACTTATACCTCTGCTAAGTAAATTAAAAAATGGTATATCTCCCATCGATCTCTACTGGAACTATGCCCAACCTATGGTCAAGGAAAACGCATATTAGTCGTTTCTCTTTTTCTTCTCGCGCGCACACCACGGATACAGCATTACGATTCCAAGCGAAGCCAATATATAATTACCATAAAATAAAGTTAGATTTCATAATTTAAACTTTTCTTCCTATTTCGACCTTCAACGAGAAGAGTGAAACCGGAAGAATGATCCTGTACCAGAATGAAACCGGTACAGGATAAATTCATTATCTGTCTGTCTCCTGAGTCTCCGTATATCTCGGTTCAGGAATGCGTGAAGGAAAAAACAAAGTAATTATGTGAACGCTGCCTTAGAGACCTTTTACTTGGATGTCTAGGCTCATCGATTATTGCAAGTCTACTATCATTTTTTTTACATAATATTTTGATTACCTACATCAGGAGTGTCTTCAGATTAATGATAAGTATTATACACATTCTCATTCATTTATTTATAATTTAAAACTATTTCGAGAGCATCATCAAGACAGCATCGCGTAAACTCCTAAACAGAGTGAGACGTTTTCTCACGCCAAACCAGCGGTGTCTTTTTTACAAGACAATTTCTCTCCTGCGTGGAATACTGCTCGCATATCTGGGATGGCTCCGCGAAGTACTTATACTTTTACCCTTTACCCTTTACCCTTTACCCTTTACCCTTAACCCTTTACCCTTTACCCTTTACCCTTTACCCTTTACCCTTTACCCTTTACCCTTTACCCTTTACCCTTTACCCTTAACCCTTTACCCTTTACCCTTTATTCTTTATTCTTTAGCCTTTAGCCTTTACTCTTTACCTAATATCACTATCATCTTCGTGTTAGTGGAATTTCTTCTAGGTACATTGAATTCAGATTTTAATTTAAAAATAAAATAAATGGTTATAAGACTACCCACTGTAATAACTAATTATATTAGAAAACATAACATAAGATAAAATAGGTAGTCACAAGACATTTTGATTATACAAGAATCCCAACTAAGAATTGTATTGCTTCAGTAATGAATACCTATCCAACCAAATGGAAACAATTATGGGAAGCCTGAACAATGCTATATATATTTTATGTTTATAACATGTAGGTACTGTACATTCAATTAATCTGCTTGTTTTACCGATAAGTAATACCGCTTTTATTAACCTTAGGTATACTTATGCTTGTGAAACGAATAGTATAGTAATAAACGGAGGTAGGACACGACGGTATCTCCCGTCCGGAATGAGCTGTCCTACTGGGGAAGTACCTCCGCCCTACAGAAGACCGCGGTCATAATAACCATCGTGTTGTGTTCCCGCCGGTAAGTAGGGTAGCCAGAGCTCACTATACCCGTCCTTCCCCTCCCCTTCCTAAGCTCCCCACCCCTTCCCAGCTCTCCCCCTTTCCCTTCAGGGTGGGCAGCGCGTGTGTGACACCCTTAGTGTTGCACACGTTCATAGGCCACGGTGGCCGCTTTCCATCAGATGGGCCGTGTGCTTGTCTGCCACCTACGTAGTATAAAAAAAAGTATTTTAATTGTAGATACCCATCTACATGATATACACTTGCGTACGGAAACTTATCTATATTATGATACATGTACGTACCGAAACGCATCTATGATACGCATACGGAAAAAATGATTGTTGCAATTGGTACAATGCTATTGTAATCAATAGTTAAGTAGGGGAAACTGGGAAATAAAATCTTGTGTTGTGTTTCTGACGGTGAGTTGGGTAGCCAGAACTCACTGGAAAGGTTTTGTGTTCTCAGTGGGAAGACCAAGGGCTTAAGTTGACACTACTCTTTGGTGGTATGTAACTCTGCTTCGTCTGTGTACTGACAGCACAGGAACTCTTAACCTTCAACCCTTACCCCTCCTCCCCTCTACAGGGTCGGTAACGCTTGTGTTACAAACGACCATAGGCCGCGTTAACAACTTTCGATCAAGTGGGCCGTGTGCTAGTCTGCCACCTAAATCTAAAAAAATTAAATTCCCAATTGATACCCCGTGGAGATTCCATTTCTATTTCAAATGAATTCTCAATGTCCCCGGCGGCGCGGCGGTGCCAATGTTGGTAGGGAATATAATACTCAACCCGATTGACGGACGAGGATCTGGCGAAAGCTTTCCTCAAAACTCATATAAACCTAATAAACATCTATATTAGACCAACTAGATACACTAAATCTAATGTGCTGACAAGGGCGTTGCATGTCGCCATTTAGAGCGCCTAATTTTAGTATCTTACGACAGACAAACCTGATGCATTTCGATATAATATTCTCCATTTTGAGAGAAGAGTTCTAGCTCAATACAGCTGTTGTATATCATAATCTAAAACTGAAAACCGCGGTAACCAAGTGGTATGGGTAATGGGCTGCTGTGATCTCACAGTCTCGGGTTCGATCCTACTTTTTACCGTGGCATTCACCAATGACTTTTCGATGCTTTTCGAAGTTATGTGTGTATTTATCGCAGGTTAATAAGTGTCCTAATGGTAATAGGCTCGCCACCTATTACATTGGGACCTAAACATAAACTGGCGAAATGTGGGTGCTAGCACCTCTGCCTACCCCTTCGGGGATATAGGCGTGAGTTTATGTTATATTATGAAAACATATTTATGTAATTGTAAATACCGACCGACTATTAGATATAATAATAAGTAAATCGACAAGATGAGCTGAAAAGGGTCCAGTTCCAAGAGTGATGTGAAAATGAGTTTTGAATTTCGAACAGAACGCAGGAACTATAATTTTGTTCCATGTAGTAATCGACTGCGCGCCTATTTAATGTCATCTGTGAATGGCATGGCGGCTATAAATTGTAGAAAAATTAGTCATGGTCGGTTGGCGGCCATTGTGATTCCAATTTTTTTAATTACACACCATCAGTCCGATAATATTACATAATTATTATGATTATTAATAACGCTGCGTAGGAGTCATATTGGTACAAATTTGTACTGAGTTACTATAATTTTCGCACAGGTTTACGAAACAAAAAAAAAGTATAAAGATTACTAGAAATCCATAGATATAAAACTAAAAAGACCGAGTAATACGCGCACAGTAGTCTTAATTTACATAATTTATACGCTTCCTCAAATACAAAAATATGGTATTGAACGCTAATTTGTCAAGTAGGCTAACGTGTTAAAAATCCATCGCTAACAAAAAGACAAAATTTAAAAAAAAAACTTGCAAAGAATCTTTAATTTTTGTATATTATACCACTTAGGTGACAGACAAACACAAGGCCCACCTGATGGATAGTGGTGGCTGTGGCATAGGGACGTTGCTACACAGCTACAGCTGCGTCCCACTCGTGCTGTGTAGTGGGCAGGGGTAGGGGGAAGAATTAAGGGTCAGATAGTTCCTGTCAGTGCAGAAGATAAAGCAGGAAGATTTCTTGATCCTCCAACCGATAACACAAAAACTTTATTAATTCCGTTCTCTAATGTACAGACACAACACAGCTAATTTTAAATTTTATGATGGTGAGATATGATATGATAGCTACTCGTCAAAATATGTATCTAGTTAAACATCTAATAAAATATGTAAACAATACTTAATACAAATTAGTGTGAGTAGGCAACTCTGTTCGTTTTGCGAAACTTTTATGATAAGTTGTTAACTTGCATACTGTTGAAACAGAACCAGTGTTGCGTATACGCACAAAACAATGTTCCCTAGAAGGTCACACGCTACCTCTGAACGCGCGTTGATTATGTCCTCATCGGTCACGTTAAGATGCCCATTAGGTATGTTTAGAAATAAATAATAATAATATGACCTAAAAAGTTTCTATACGTAATTAGCACACTGGCTGGATAGATTTTCGAATTTAGAATGTCACATCACTAAATCACTCCACAATCCAGCGATAATGCCGCCCATTGTACATTAGAACAACTGTAATTTTCACTACTTACTTGTCCTTGGTGTTTTTTGTATTTATTTTTTGTTTTGTTTTTCGTGTACAATAAAGAGTAATCTATCTATCACTCTTGAATTTATAAAATGTAATACAGGTTATACAGGTGAAACGTGAAAATACAAATACTTTATTCATTTCTCATAGCTTTAGTTTCCACAAAGCGCTCTACGTGCCCATAATCCTTCTAATAACTCAAAAGAAATATTTACGCCCACATTTATGGAATCTCAATCATATTTCTACAAATAAAAATTGCCTAAGTTATGCCTTATCTCTCCACTCTACAATAAAAATGGTGGCTCGTATCTTTTGGGCTTCACCCTTTAGCTCTTTACACTTTTTTTTTCATGTGTGCAAATCTCCAGCATTACTTGCTCGAAGAAGAAAGCGGCAGTAGTCCATGCACTTGCGCATCACACTATGAGTAAGGTGGCGAGTGAGAAAACCGCCACGAGTACCCGTCTCGGCGTTTCCCTCTCGGAGTGTTGGATTATCGTGTATAGCCCTTAGTCCTCGCTCGCTTCACAGTGATGGCACTCGGGCGTTGGCTCCTTCTGGCTCAGACACAGGCAATCCCCGAAGCACCCGTGCCCGGAGATCACCTGTGTAAGCTGGTACCAGATTTCCCCGTGAGGATTCTCTAGCCAATCCTCCATAATGGGTTTTATCGCCGCTATCACGGCGTACCTTAGTTCCTTACCATCCAGCGGAGTGCAATCAATTGACAACCTGAAGTTTCTAGGTTATAAAACGCTAAGTATTTACGAGTATAATAAAATTTTAGTATTCTTTGTTAAAACTGATTTATGATCATTTGTGTTGCAACTTTATCGTCATGTAAATTATTCATCTTACTTTTATTACTTTCCATATTAAATACTGGCATTTTGTTCGCCGCAGCCTTTCGATCAGTTAGCCAGTCCTATAATCGCCAGCATCCAACCATAAGACTGAAGAACAACTAGCTTTAACTAGATGCCTGGTCAATAGGGCTGTCTGATTCTGATCGATACTTATCGGTATACGGGCGGAACGTTACTTCTCGCTTCACGGGGCTCCTGTTTCTCCGGGCATAGTCATATAAGTACAGTAGACCCGCCATATTAATGACAAACTAACCTACTGTCACCGCAATAAAACGGGTCCCGTACGTAGTTTCGAATGACGTTGAAGCGAAAGGTCATTGTGGCGAAAAACTTTTACCGTGGTACGCTGGAGCGAAAAGTCATTGAAGCGAATTCCACCAGGGCGAATGACACCGCAGCTACAAACATTGTGACGAAAAATGTTTGAAATTAACTGTTCGAGAAAATAACTGTTCTTTTTTGTTGATTAAACTTTTACTTTCTGTCTTTTATTTCGCCTTTATAGTTTTAATGTTGCATATATTTAATTTCAAACATTTTTCGTCACAATGTTTGTCGCTGCGGTATTATTCGCCCTGGTGGAATCCGCTTCAATGACTTTTCGCTCCAGCGTACCACCGTAAAAGTTTTTCGCCACAATGACCTATCGCTGCAAAGTCATTCGAAACTACGTACGGGACCCCAATAAAACTTAACGAAAGAATCATTTGAATGAGTTTACGAACGGCCTAGGCGTCCAATTAACTATCTGTGACGGCTATACAAGCCGGTCATTGTTCATCTAAACATAAGCAATCGCGTCCTCGCTTCCATAACAATTATAACAGTTATACGTAAAGTTCAAAGACCTCGCTGAAATAAATGATAATTAGGTATAATTCCTTTACTTCATACACTTATAGTTGAGTTGTTCTTATGATAAGATTATTATCTTATGATACATAAGTGCTCACTCCTATGTACGAAAACAAGAACTTCGTAGTTTTATTTATTTTTAAGGTAATTTTGTTTGCAACTCAAAAACTAGTCGGTCGATTTTAATAATTCTTTCACCATTGGCAAGCTACATTAACCCTGAGTAACATAGGCTATATTGCACTGCGTGATTACCGATATCCACGCGGGCAGAACCGCGGGCCACAGATAAAATCTGTGCACGTAACTTTTACAATAAACTGCGTGCATCAAACAATTTTCAGTCAATTAACTCTTGTTGAACAATTGACGATAGTAGTATAGCCTTAGTGCCTACTATAGCTTAGTGTTGAACAATTGACGTCAACTAGCACCCAATGAATTTTAATATAGCCGTGATCTAGAAAAGGACTGTCATTTATATATATATATATACATCTTCTTTATATTTAAAAATGAATTGCTGATCGTTAGTCTCGCTAAAACTCGAGAACGGCTGAACCGATTTGGCTAATTTTGGTCTTGAATTATTTGTGGGAGTCCAGAGAAGGTTTAAAAGGTGAATAAATATGAAAATGCTCGATATGGAGGAACGGGAACGGGGTAAGAAGCCCACGCGGGCGGAGCCGCGGGCAACAGCTAGTATTATAATATTAATATAGATACTGTCCTTATTACAGATATAACATTATTTGTCTGTCTATTGTTTCAGATTTGGAACCTGCGGACCCTGCAAGTGCGAAACGAAATAGCTATCTAGTCAAATAAATCACATATTTTATACAAAAAAAACCATGAAATAATAAAATAAGAAAGTGTTATATCACAATATTTAGTTGAATTATAAGTAGTAAGTAGATAGTTAAGCATAAACATGCAGATTCTGAAAGCACGTTACGCGTTGAGGGGGAGTGCTTCACAGTTCCAGGCATGGAGCAACACGAAGTCAAGATCTGCGGCCACGGTGAGTTCTACATTCTGTACTTTCTCCACCTTCTTTTACTTCACACTTTTACGGAGGCAGGACACGACGGTATCGCCCGTCCAAAATGAGCTGTCCATGGAGAATTGAAGTAAGCGGAGTTGTTGCAAAGGCAATTGAGTCCTAAGCTTTCAGTCGAGTCGAACGGGCGGGGTAATGTTAGAAAGGGACGAAGTTTAGGCTCTGACGTCACTCATCAGTTCTCGTGTCACGGCATTGGGTACGGATGTCATTTTTCTTAAAAAGCATGCAGAATAAAATAGTTTTCATCGTGTTCCGTCATGAAGTGTGTGGTGTCAGGGTGTAAAAATTGTACAGGAAAACTGTCTAAACATACTGATGGTATAACATTTCATCTGTAAGTCCCCTGGATTTATATTTTAATTTTTATAAAAAAAATACCCTAATAGAACCATCTAGTGGAGAATAGATGTAAGTAATCTTGTCTTTCATGTATCGTAGTTGTAATAATACTCAATGCATACTGTGAAATTTTCAGCACAATCATTTTGTCTTAGTTCATTAATGATTTCATAAATGTCGTTTTATTTATAAATAGTTAATTTAACTGAAATTTAAAATTTTAAATAAAGTTAACTAGGCCATCTACCGGGCTATGACAAAACCATGTAGAGAAACTAAATGATTTGCCCTTATACCAACAGATGTTCCAATTTTCAAAAACAATACCCCTATTTAAAATAAGTGTTGTTTATTATTATAGCGAAACCACTTCTATATTTACTTCTAAATGCAATATTTATTCTTCAAAAATGGGCTGAGCGAGTAATTTATAATTTGGGCCCAAGAATCTTCCTCCGAGATAAGTTTAAGGAAATAAACATTCATAACATAGATAGTTCTAGAATTCTTTGTAGCGCTTAGTGGCCAGTAGTCAAACTACAATGAAAATTGCATGTCACGTTTGTTTCCAGTTTCGCTATGTTCTGGTAGATGGATTTCTTGAAAGTAGGAGGGGTTTAAACAGAGGGGTACAAACACGCGGGTGGAGGGGTGTGATTACATGTCCCCGCGCGTCTCCCTTCACACCCGCAACTGGCCACGCATTTTTGTATAGAGAAATCTAACTGTTACATCTCCGTCATCTATATAGTTCGGTCCTCCGTGGAGCTGTCCAACTGGGGAAGTACCTCCGCCCTACAGAAGACCGCGGTCATAATAACCATCGTGTTGTGTTCCCGCCGGTAAGTAGGGTAGCCAGAGCTCACTATACCCCTCCTTCCCCTCCCCTTCCTAGCCTCCCCATCCCTTCCCAGCACTCCCCCTTTCCCTTCAGGGTGGGCAGCGCGTGTGTTGCACACGTTCATAGGCCACGGTGGCCGCTTTCCATCAGGTGGGCCGTGTGCTTGTCTGCCACCTATGTAGTATAAAAAATAAAATAAAAAAAAAACTTCAGCAAATGCTTCCCTACTTAGCAAATGCTTACTTTTAGTATTGAAAGAGCCCTCCTTGGTTCCTGCTACCTCAACATGGCAGCATAGACATATTTCGTCGCTTCTTTTCAACCAACGATATGTCTTTGATATGTCTACATCATGACGTTTTGATCACGTAACACATCAGCCATTTTATTGGATGACTCCTCATCCAATGAAATCGCTGAAATAAAAAGCGATGAGACATACATATGTCGTTATAATGAGGCTGTAATAGTTTTTACCAATATTTACGGTGTAGGTGCAGAGCCCCTACCAAGATCTTCATGGTCAAAGTCAATTTCTCAGTCGTTCGGTAAGCCTGCCGAACAGCGGTTGATGCTGTGGCGTAGATTTTCTTTTGGGGGAAGGCTCTCCTCTAATAGCGAATAAATACACCAATTAAAAATGGTTAGGAGCAGGCAAGACCTACGACACTCTCACACCGAATGAAGGGCGATGGTTCTTCTTCTGTCGAATCGACGGCATTTTGAGTTGTGTAGTAATTTGTTTCACGGCAGCCCCGCTACTCGCGGAGAAGGCCCAAGCATAGGTTTCGCTCTTCGAGAAGGCTTACTTTTTACGCACGTACTGGTAAATTTACGTTATGATAGAAAAATCCAGTACGGAAATAAATTGCGATAAAATTGGTATTGAACAGTTTTATTTCAATGTGCATTGCAATATTCATGTACAATTTACGACAATATCAAATGTGATTTGCTATGGACTATGTTCACAAAACCAGACATTGTTAATTGTTAGTTTCCTAATATTAGTATTACCTTTCCGTCGCAATATTTATAAACTTAAATGCTTGAATCATATTTCTTTTCCAACCTATTCACATTAGCGTGGCGGTCGATAGTTTTGACCGCAACGTAATTGCACTAGTCTGGGTTTTTCTATGCACTGCCTACCTATAATCCTTATGTAAATTTATGTCTATCTATGCAAATTATTTATCTGTGTACCTGTAAGTAAGAATGTTTATTCTCATACTAGAATACGATACAAAACTAACCTTGTTTTACGTTTAGATAGTGTCTCAGAATATTCCTATCTTTCTTTCCTTTTATCGTTTAGGAAAGTACTAATTCTTAATTTATACTTACCTACTATAAGATTAATCACTACATAGTATAAAATAAAGTCGCGTTCTCCGTCCCTATTTTTTTTTGTCCCTTTGTATGCCTAAATCTTCAAAACTATGCAACGGATTTTGATGCGGTTTGTTTTAATAGATAGAAAGGTTAAAGAGAAAAGTTTATATGTATATAACATCATGCTACAACAAACAGGTGCGGAGCAGAAATGAAAAATGTTGCAAAAACGGGGTGACTCAGACGAAGTTGCGCGGGTCAGCTAGTCTATACTAATATTATAAAGCTGAAGAGTTTGTTTGTTTGTTTGTTTGAACGCGCTAATCTCAGGGACTACTAATTGGAATTGGAAAATTCTTTTAGTGTTGGATAGTCCATTTCTTGAGGAAGGCTATAGGCTATATAACATCACGCTACGACCAACAGGTGCTTAGCAGCGAGGGTGAAACCGCGGGGAACAGCTAGTATTACATAAATATTGATTATTGATTATTACCACCAAGGGGTAGGCACCACTGTCTACCCCTTCGGGGGTACAGGCGGGATCGAGTTTATGTTATGTTTTATGTTCATGATTATTGATTATTGAAATTCACACTTTCATTGTTATTTATATACTTAGCGCAAGTTATTCTGCACCTGGGATAAACCATCTCGTGCCGTAAAAAATGGTTATGTCATCAGCTAGAACTTACATCCTACACGCTGTTTATAAGTAATGATAATCATATCAAAAATAATACTTTGAACCAAACTCTTAATATACCGTCGACACGTCAGAATGGGTACTCGTGTGGTCTACTCTTCGCAGAAGTACCTACCTACTGGTTAATTTTTCTTAAATCACGCGGAGAAGAACTAATTAAAAACCCAATAAAAAAAGAACCTTGTAAGTAAGAACACATTAATTATTATTTATAAATCCCATGACACAACTAACATGGTATACAGCTATAGTTTATGATGTAACATAACTTTATTATTCAGTTATTATAACAGTATTACGTTGGTTGTTGAGGTCAGATTTTTACCAGTAAAAGTAACTGCGATTATTTTGAATTGAACTGCGTTATCACGTTTGTATTGCTCAATTAATCTTGTAACTGCGTACAAACTTCAACTGAACTATAATAATAAACAAAATATTGTCGAAAACAATAAATGTTGCAATCATATGTAATTATGCGTCTTATGACTTGAATGTATGAACTATTTCAATGACCTAAGTGTGTATGGCAAACCACCTTCAAACAATATAATATACGGATCTTTTTTTTTCGTGCGCAAAATCCCCACGGATATCACCCCCACGCGGAGCTGGGAGCTAGGAAGCGACCGTGGACGCCGCCCTACAGAATACCGAGATTATTAACCTTGTGTTGTGTTTCCGGCGGTGAACAGAGTAGTCAGAGCTCACTGGAGAGGTTTTGTGCTGTCAGTGAGAAGACTAATTTGTCTCCTGCGCTGGCGGTGCAGAACTTTTTACCTCCTACCTCACCACCTTTTCATGAATGGTATTGGAAGGTTTCTATGGGGTCGGCAGCGCGCGTGTGACACCCCTGTTTGTTGCAAACATAAAAAACATAAATACTCCACGGTAGCCGCTTTCCATTAGGTAGACTGTGTAAGTAGTATAAAAAGCGTAGTAAAATACGTGTTCGATAACACCTATCTCAAATAGAAGACGTAGAGGAATTTTGTCGCTTATGTTGCAGATCTTCTCAGAGCTCTGATTGGGTTGCTGCATGCAGGGTTAAAAAACTAAACCCCTTCTTATCTCCCGGCTATCTTGGAGAGTGGTTCTGATCGGTTCAACTCCAATATAACCACACACACATATTTTTCACCCGGGAAATTACTTCGATGTTCCCAAAAATTTCTTCCGGGGAAAAAAGGGCTAGTGTGGATTAAATTAGTTACTTTTAGTTGTTATACCACATAACTAAACTATTTTAGCAGTAAGAGCTTATGTTGAAATAGTTTAATCATAATTAATTATTGTTATTGTCAATAAAGCAACTATCTAATCGAGGAATTCCGCGGATTATTTCAATAAAGATTATACTTTTGTTGATATCCTTTAAGAATGCTGACTTTGATGGATCGTGGTCTTCTGTGAACTATTGGTTTTGCGAACATAGGCCGACGAGTAAAACAGTTCAATTATTGATAGGCTGTGAAACTACCATCTGCATAAATAATTTTGTAAATCTACTATATAAAAATGAGTCGGGTTTTCCTTCCAGACGCTATAACCCCAGAAAGCACGAACTGATTTCCACGGTTTTGCATTCGTTGGAAAGGTCTCAGGCTCTGTAAGGTTTATAGCAAAGAAAATTTAGAAAAAAAATCAACAGAAGAGCGGGAAAATCATTTTTTGTAGCCATCTGGTGGCGAAACGGGAGTTCGCCGGATTTGCTAGTCTCATATGAATATTATCATTACAAAATGAAATTTGCACTTGGTGGTATGACATTATAGACTTGTACATGGTACGAGCTCTGAAAGAGATAACTGGTATCTGGGATTTAGTCCTGTAGGGTAAATGGGAGACTTAGGTATTATGCGAAAGTTGATGGCTGTTTGTAGTGATGCGACTTTATCACATTAATGATGTAACGATTGTAACGTGATGTAGTTTTATTATGTTGATATTCATATTCGGTGCTAATGGGTCGTCAACGACGTGTGAAGCATAATATCAAGTTTAATCGACCGTTGACAATGATACCACAGTAAACAATCCATAACATTCTGAATTCTACTCATACTGTAAGGTATCGAACATAAATGGTCTAGAACAGGCTTAATCTTCCTCAAAAAGTGATGCTTGGAATTCCATCAAGTTTTCATCAAAGTTTGGGGCTCCACAAAAGATTTTATCAAATTTCGTACTAATAGTACTGTGTTTTAGGTATTCAGCGACTAAAGCTATGAAACACCCGCCGGGATATTTACTATGCTATTTTGTATTTTTATATACAATGTGATGTTATAGTCGATTCGGGAAAAAGATTTTTGGCACAGTTTCGATAGTAAAATCGACTGGAAGTATTAATTTGGGGCAAAAAAGAATTACTCGTCTCATACATTCTTCTGTTCACCTATACCTATATTATTCCTATACCTTGGGTTAAAAAAATATATTTTTCGGGCAATCAAAACTTCCAATTGATTTTGATATGTAACTGCCCCAAATATTTTTTTCCTAAACGACAAAAAATTCACCGTGTATATATTTTTCAAGTAGGTATTCCATATTTCGGTGCTGTTATAAACGCTACCTAAATGAATCGATTTGCCGTAGTTTCAGCACTGTCAACTTAAAAAAAGGCATTGTATTCAATATTTTCCTTAAACAGTTCCACAACCTTCTTTATATACATAGTAAGTTCCTCCTCCTCTTGCAGGAAAGAATGTACACATATTGTCAAAACCTGATTGAACACGACTAAAAGCTCTGGCTACCTACTGACCGTCAGTGATAGTAATAAGTCCTAATACTATCAGTAGGGTATTCAGAGCTCATTGAAGAGGTTATGTGTTGTCAGGAGGAAGACCGAGAGCTTCAGTTAACACTTCTTTTTTATCTTTTTTTTGTGATGGTATGAAACCTAACTGCACAGAAAAGCCTTCACCCCTCTCTCCCATTCCCCCTCTGGAGGGCCTGCAGCACGAGTGTGACGCCGTTGGGTAACCACTTTTCATGAGGTGGGCCGAGTGCTTGCTACCACCTAAGTGGAAAGAAACTCTTGCCTGGTCTTGAACTCAAATTCACGTAGATGATAGATAAAGACTTATAGTATGTTTTGTAGTAAAATATGAGTATAATCGCTCGTTATCATTTAATACCGCCGTCCGTCATTGAAATAAGTCACCCACTTATATTATTTTATCTAACGAAACATACGTACCATATACTTGTATTTGAACAGTGTGTAAGTATGTACTTATATATTCATAGTATATACTTGTTACTTACTGAAACGCGCGTGCCTCAGCGAAAATCGGGTCAGATTGTGAGAAAGATTGAACTTGAAAACCTGCAAAACCTACCGCCCACGCACTATGTACTCCAGAAGTGTGTGAATATGATCTATAATCCTCGGAACATTTAATTTTAATTTTTTTAAATTAATAACTTAAAAAAATCACTACACAGAGTATAAAATAAAGTCGCGTTCTCTGTCCCTATGTCTCTTTGTATGCATCTTTAAAACTACGCAACGGATTTTGATGCAGTTTTTTTTAAATAGATAGAATGGTTAAAGATGAAGGTTTATATGTATATGACGTCATGCTACGACCAACAGGTGCGGAGCAGGAATGAAAAATGTTGCAAAAACGGGGTGACACAGACGAAGTTGCGCGGGTCAGCTAGTTAAATATAAATGTCACTTGCTGTACATAAGTAAAGATAGAACTGTTTTTTTACAGTTAATACATTGGTGGTTACCAGTGTATCACTTAAGTACTTGATAGGTGTGTGGCATTACACTATACAATATTGTTTTTTTATAAAGAATAAGCAAGCGTAAATACTTATACTCTCTCTAACCCCTCCAGCTAACCTCAATTCGCTTCTGTTAGAGGAGTGTTAGAGTGGGTTCATGTCGATAGTGTAAATACTATGACTAATACGGAGCTACCAGGCCTCGTCTAAAGCATTCGAAATTTCACTTTACGTCTTAGGGGCGACGTTGGAGTCATTCACTTTTTCCAATCTTAAATCGATTTGAATAACCAGCATATTACTGCTTCAAAATTTCATTAAATCATTAATGTATTGAAAGCTTAACAGTATGAGATTAACCTTTGGCTGTAAATATCATTATGAAAGTGCTTAAAATTCAGAAATGGATCATACCGAATTATATATCATATCTCAATGACTAACGGCGCCATTAACGTCAGCACGGTCCATTATATTTTATTGCAATTTTTGATATTTTATACCGGTAGTTGATACATTCGATGCTCGTATAACGAGTATGTTGTAAATCAATTATATTGTTCATAATCGATTTGTCGCGTTACACTTTAGTAGGGGTATCACATGAGCTAAGTGAGCCGTAAGTTACGGCCCGTAACTCGTAACTGCCAGTTATTTAAGACACTTTCCTCGTCCTTCGGACTTCACTGGAACTAACATTGAGTCATGTTGTACTCAGTAGTAAGTAGGTACAAATGTACGTCAGCCATATTATTGGGGAGCAAGGAGTTCCTTCTGCTACCAACGGGAGATGTTGAAGAAACTTCTCACTCCTGCTAATCAGAGATAAGGGACAAATTATTTCCGCGCTTCCGGAATTACGATCAGAGTACTAGAAAGCCAGGACCCTTTATCCACTGTGGTATACAAAAAGTAGGACATGACGGTCTTAATTAAGCAGTTCGACTGGGAAAATATCTCCGTCCTACAGAATACCGTAACTATAATAATAACCTTGAGTTGTGTATCTGAAGAGGTTTTGTCTTCTGCACTGACAGCACAAAACCTCTCTTAATATGTCAGAATTTGTTCCCACCCTGCTCCGTGAATCATTTAAAAATAGAAGACATTGAACTCGCCTTTTAACTACAATCTTTTTTTTTCAGTCGGAGAAAAAGGTCGAATACAAACCGATCAGGAGCGTCCTAGTGGCCAACAGAGGCGAGATCGCTATTAGAGTGTTCCGAGCATGTACAGAGTTGGGCATCAAGTCCGTCGCCATTTACAGCGAGCAGGACAAACTGCAGATGCACAGGTGACTTTTATAATGAACTTATTATATACACCTTCTATTTACGTGCGGAAACGATTCGGTCTCTTCACCAGTACCACTATCATGAACTCCTATTGAATTCGTAATGTAAAGGTTTCCTGAGAAGGAGCATTGTGATTGGCAGTATGCCTCTTGTGAACCTGTGTGCGTGTGTAGCCCGCCAATCGCAATGCTCCGTTATGTCGATACCTTTACATTACGAATTTGATAGTATTTCGTGCTAAGGCTACTGAATTGACGGTATATCGACTCGAATCGGCTATAACCGCATGGTAGTTTTCCACATCCCTAAGTGCTATCTTGTCTTGTCTTGTGGCCTTGGTCGTCAATATTGGCGACCTTGATGTGTATTTATGGGCATTAAACACCGCCTCTGTCATTGAGAGGATTATTAGGGCTGGTATAAAGCATCATCTCCAAACCCTAATCCTAGGAAGGTCGGAGATCGTTTTTTAATTTTCTATATCCGAAATGTCAGAAGCTGCAACTAGAGACGGTTTAACAAAAATGGTTGGAGTTAGTTAAATAGTGTAGTCAGTGTAGTGTATTTATTTTTGTACTTCACCTACCAATTCTAGTAAAATAATGCGTGAGATTTAGTATAGACTAGATACTAGTAAAAAATATTTATTCTCTCGAAGAATTAATACTTATTAAATAAAACAATAATAGTATTATTACTTAAAACTTAAAACTACTGACAATCTTTCAGAGTATATATTTATAATAATATAATAATAATAATAATAATCCGAAGCGTCCTAAACACATCGAGAAAAAAAAATAATAATAATCATTTATTTCAGGCAACATGAGAAAAGTTACAGTTGTTATAAACTTATTCTATGGCCCATAGATATATACCTTAAAACTAAGAATACATACAAATATATTACAAAAGTTGTTAGTAAATAACATTTAACCTATGTTAGTAATTTATACATGCGGTTAGTATAGTAGTTAGTAAAGTAGTAATAAAATCTAGGAAATAATAATTATGTTTACAGACAAAAAGCCGACGAGTCATATCTGGTCGGGAAAGGTCTTCCACCGGTGGCTGCATACCTCAACATTCCCGATATCATCAGGATAGCCAAAGAGAATCAAGTCGATGCCGTCCATCCTGGTTACGGCCTCTTATCTGAGAGGTAAGTTTCTTATTATTCTTATAGGTATAGGTAGCTACCAGGCTTTGCAGGTATTCAGTGTTCTATCGAACAGTTAAAACAGCTTGGTGTATTCTCTCTGTGTTCGGTATGCCGAAAATAGCGGAATATGGGCAGTTTGGAATTTTTTTTGGATGATTTTTTATCTTTAATAAACTATTGAACTGTCTGATTGATGACAGACATATGCGGGGTTGCCGATTCCTGGTAGCTCTCACTACTTTCGAATTATTTCGTGCTTGCTGATTGTGCATGACATTTTGTATCTCGCTTCATAAACGCGCGCCGAAGGCATTTTAAGATTTGGAAGGCAAAAAATAATGCAATACACAGCCAGTACAGTAAAATGCTTGTCTAAAATTAATTAAAAAATATATCTTGTTGAAATAAACTAAGATTGTGCATAATAATGACCTCTCCTAAAGTGCGCCATTGTAACAAACGACTTCGAAATTTATGTCGTTGTCTTGCGGTCTATTTCTATGACGTGTCTATTGAAGAAAACAATTCTTATCAGGTGGTTAATCGTATTTGACTCATGATCCCTATCATCAACCTAACAGACTTGATCTGAACTTAAGATAACATTTATGAATAAAACTACTGTGCTCTGTTCAGTTGGTTAGATGCATGAGTTTGTTGAACTTGGGACAGTACAGTCATGGTCAGAACTAACTTACTTAACATTGGAAAAAGTGCAAGACGGGTCTTGAACTTGGTACCCGTCAGACTTTAAATCTATTAAATCTCGATTTGTTAAAACGAGCATATTAATACCTCTAAATTTCATTAAATTAATTGGGCAAAGTTATAGAAATCAAAATCAAAATCAAAATCAAAATCAAAATCAAAATCAAAATCAAAATCAAAATCAAAATCAAAATCAAAATCAAAATCAAAATCAAAATCAAAATCAAAATCAAAATCAAAATCAAAATCAAAATCAAAATCAAAATCAAAATCAAAATCAAAATCAAAATCAAAATCAAAATCAAAATCAAAATCAAAATCAAAATCAAAATCAAAATCAAAATCAAAATCAAAATCAAAATCAAAATCAAAATCAAAATCAAAATCAAAATCAAAATCAAAATCAAAATCAAAATCAAAATCAAAATCAAAATCAAAATCAAAATCAAAATCAAAAATCAAAATCAAAATCAAAATCAAAATCAAAATCAAAACTTACAAAACGTCAATATCATCAATATTTTATAAATTATTGTGCAAGTGGACCAACACGGTTCGAAACGTGGCCCTGACCTGAGAAGACTCCGTCAAGAAACACAGCGGGTTTCCTTTTTTTTTATAAAAACAAAACAATGTTTGAAAGTGATGACTGATGAAAAATCACTCCTCATCATTCGTGTACCTTTTTCCTAGTTGCGTCCATCTTTTCACTGTTCGTGTTCGCTCATGTTCTTGGCCCGCATTTCATACTATGTAATGATGAATGCCCTCGATGACTTTTCCAGGTCAGATTTCGCTCAAGCTGTCATTGACGCAGGCCTACGGTTCATCGGACCTTCACCCGCCGTAGTGCAACAGATGGGTGACAAAGTAGCTGCTAGAAAAGCTGCCATTGAAGCCCGTAAGTTTATCTAAAAAAAATATTATAAATCGGAAAAGATCAACATCGAAGAGAAAATTTCAACCCCCGATAGATCCCTTTCTAGGTTATCTAAGGGTTTGAACGGACCAAATTCAAATAATGTTTATATTATACTAGCTATTGCCCGCGGCTCTGCCCGCGTGGACTTCTGATCCCGTTCCCGCTGCACAGCTGGGTATGAAAAATAGATGTTGGCCGATTCTCAGACCTACTCAATATGCGCACAAAATTTCATGAGAATCGGTCAAGCCGTTTCGGAGGAGTATTTCAACGAAAACTGTGACACGAGAATTTTATATATTAGATATTAACGTTAGACCTAGAAACTTGACATCGAACAAATTATTTCGCCTTTTATATCTTAAAATAATTTAATGGAATTTACTTAATAGGTTTTCATTTGCCAAAAAGGTAATGGACATCTACGGATTTCTCTTTTCCCCTCGTATCTGGGAGTAGAAATATACGGCACACCACTAGTTGCTATTTCAACTAATACAAATCACAGCTCGTGATAAAATAACACTCAATATCACCGTATTTTGATGACAATCTGTATCTGTTTATCCATCCAACAATCAATCAAAATAACTGAGTATATGAATTTTAAGTTAAGTTTAACAGTTAAGTACCGGTAAGAAAGTGGGCGAGGATGGTTATGTCGTACTCGAACTGGCTAATACCGCAAGGCTGTCTCGGGCCATCATCATCAGTTACCGAGGGTTTTTTTTTTCTACTACGTAGGTGGCAGACAAGCACACGGCCCACCTGATGGAAAGCGGCCACCGTGACCTATGAACGTGTGCAACACTAAGGGTGTCACACACGCACTGCCCACCCTGAAGGGAAAGGGGGAGAGCTGGGGTGGGGTGGGGAGGCTAGAAAGGCGAGGGGAAGGAGGGGTACAGTGAGCTCTGGCTACCCTACTTACCGGTGGGAACACAACACGATGGTTATTATGACCGCGGTCTTCTGTAGGGCGGAGGTACTTCCCCAGTTGGACACCTCATTTCGGACGGGAGATACCGTCGTGTCCTCCTTAGGTAGGTAGGTATCTTAGGTAGGTAGTCTTAGGCATATACCTCAAGCCCCGGCTGACTCAGGGCCATCGAAGGACTATGATGTCCACAATTTTCCCCAGTTAGGGAGGAGCGCGCATTAAGTAGCCGCCGAGACCTGCTCTTGCTAGAACCAGGCCCGGGTTAAGTACCTGCCTACTACTATAGTAAAACGATAATTTATGTGTGGTTTACAGAGGTACCAATCGTCCCGGGTACTGACGGTCCGGTAGCCACGAAAGAAGAAGCGTTGGAGTTCTGCAAAAGTCATGGTCTTCCAGTTATTTTTAAGGTAACCATTGTAACTTAATGTCTCACCACCATGGAAGCCCAAACCGTGGGAAGTAGAGGAGGAAAAGCTGAAAGGCGGTTCCTGAGCTCCGAGTTTACACTGACCTCGGATGCCATCAGTAAAATACTATTTTTATGTACTACTTAAGTGGCAGATATGCACACGACCCATCTGATGGAAAGTAATTAGCGTGCTGCCGACCCTATATAAACCTTAAATGCCCATCTTGAAGAGGTGGTGTTGAAGAATTAAGGTTAAGAGAGACAGTTCCCAAGTCGAACTGCTCATGTTTATTTATTTATTTATTTATTTACTTATAGACACACCAACAGTATACATATACAACATTCAACATACAAACAATTACAAAGCAGGTATTATTTCTGATATGTACACCGATTATAGGTGAGTACAGTTGACACCATATGATAGACTGCATTAAAGTGCTAGTTAACAAATTGATAAGTATTTAAATTTCATGATGATGTTGATGATTATATATAACATAATCATCATCTGAACGCCAAACCCACTTCCGTCAAATGTGTTTCACAGCCTCATCTGTCCGTCATCAAATACAGGCGAAGTTAGCTTCGACCCTAAAGAGTATTTCCAATTTACCCCATTATTTTTTTGACTACCTACTGTTCCTGGAAAAAAGAAAATAATTTTTGAACAGATTTTTTTCTATTTTATAATGTCACCAGGCAGCGTACGGGGGCGGAGGCCGAGGCATGCGCGTGGTGCGCGAGATGTCCGAGGTGGAGTCGTCGTTCGAGCGCGCCTCCTCCGAAGCTTTGGGCGCCTTCGGCAACGGATCCATGTTTATTGAACGGTTCATCGAGAGGCCGCGTCATATTGAAGTGCAACTTTTAGGTGAGACAATTATTTCGTAACTAATTTGCTAAAAAGATAATTGGTCTGGGTATTACCGTGCCTTGTAGAGCACGTTAATTCGTTACGACTAGTTGTAGCCAACAACAGAGAACTAGATAATACTTCTCGCCTCGATATCGCCTACGGGCTGTGGAGGTTACATTCCTTCACAAAAAATATCGAAGTGTAGCCAACTGAAAGAAAGACAGGAAAAGGGCTTATCATCGAAAATTGCAACACAAGAATAGTGCTAAGGGGCGTAATGTACCATGCTGACACATTGCTTAGTGAGTACAGTAGCCTTAGCACGAAATACTATCGAATTGGTAATGTAAAGGTACTCTCCGTTCTCTCGAAACCTTTACATTACGAATTCGATAGGAGTTCATGCTAGTGCTACTGATATGTATATTTTAAATTATATTAGTACATTAATTTACGTTTTTTACACATTTTTTTATACATTTTTTTACACATAATTTACAGCTTAAAAGCACTAATAGATTCACAAAGAAACTTCACTTTTTTCTAGGTGACAAGGCCGGCAATGTTGTCCATCTGTACGAGCGTGATTGCTCCGTGCAGAGAAGGCATCAAAAAGTCGTAGAAATTGCACCGGCGCCACACTTAAGTCCTGAGGTAAGGGTTTTCTATTGTAACAATATATTGTCGATGCTTTTCGAACTTATGTGTGTATTTATCACAGGTTCATAAGTGCTAGCACTTTGCTTACCTCTTCGGGGATATAGGCGTGAGTTTATGTAAAATGTAACATGTTATGTTACATTTTACTAGCGAAACTGTACCACGTTGGGCGCCATTGTAAAATTTAAGTTATTATGCTCTTAATACTTGTATTCATGCCTATAATTTCCCGATGGGATATGCGTATGTTAACACCCAAATTTCGCCCGCTATGTTTTTCGGACCCACGTAGTTGGGGACGAGACTATTGCCGTCAAGCAGGCACTGCTTAATGGGCTAGTACGTACAATAAGTTGTACTATATTATCGTCCCATTTTAAAAGTTGATTAATATTGATGCCAATATACTCGTATATAACGACAGTAATACTATGAAAGTGGAGTACGATTGAAATAATATGACTTAAAGCGTGGTGGTAAGTTCCCAGGTTATTTAAGAATTTCGTGCTGATAATATAAATAACATAACATAAACTCACGCCTATATCCCCGAAAGGGTAGGCATAGGTGCTAGCACCTACATTTCGCCAGTTTATGTTTAGGTCCCAATGTAATAGGTAGTAGGAGGCTATTGCCATTAACCGGGCACTTATAAACCTACGATAAATACACACGCAACTTCGAAAAGCATTGAAAAGTCATTGGTGTGGCCATAGTAAAAACAACAACAAACAATTTATTATAATTTCAGACAAGACAAAAGATGGTGGACTGTGCAACCCATTTAGCGAGACACGTGGGCTACGAGAATGCTGGCACCGTAGAGTTCCTGCTGGATGACAAGGGCAACTTCTACTTTATTGAAGTTAATGCTAGGTATGTAGTTTATTACGTAGCAAGAAGAACAGATGGCCGTTGGAGCCGAAAGGTTCTCGAATGGAGACGGCGTACCGGTAGACGAAGTGTGGGACGGCCATTTACTAGATGGATGGACGACATAGTCAAAGTCGCGGGTACACATTAGATGCAGACCGCTTCCAACCGGTCGGATTGGAGGTCGATGGGGGAGGCCTATGTTCAGCAGTGGACGTCTTGTGACTGAAATGATGATGTAGTTAGTTCATCCCGAAACGTTCGCACCCCGCTTTCCTGGGCAAGATGGGGACACCGACTATCTCGAAACCGGATGGTGTACGTTGGGGTGCGAGTTGCGCGGTGCGACAAAAGACGGCGTGCGGTTTTAGTCGGTTCGAGTCCGAAAATTATAAAGGATCTGTCGTATTTGCCTGAAATTATAATAATACTGGGCTATAATAATAATATCTGTACCAAAAACTTCTGTAGAGCAACGTAAAACGCTTGTGGCAATACCACATGTACCCAGCGCCATCTAGCGACAGCTCGAGTAACTACTACGACACTCCGGATTCTGCATCGCGAAAGCGAAGTTCTCGCGCTAGTACAACATACATACAACAACCCAACGACAACGGTTGGGCCGCGGACCGCTAGGCGTGATCATCTTGCCTGGTCGGAGGATCCTCCCTTTGTGTTGGAGGGACATCACATCCCGTTCCTCCACACGCTAATGCTGTAGCTATCTATTGGGGTCCACAAGATTTAATAAACTTTACTTAAGAATCTGCCATATATGCCAGATTCATCCGAGCCATTGACTCGAGGAAAAAGTGCGTCATGGTATCGATAACATTATCCCAAAATGACATAGTACATAAAACATAAACTCACGCCTTTATCCCCGAAGGGGTAGGCAGAGGTGCTATCACCCACATTTCGCCAGTTTATGTTTAGGTCCCAATGTAATAGGCGGCGAGCCTATTGCCATTACCGGGCACTGCCTGCCTGCGATAAATACACACATAACTTCGAAAAGCATCGAAAAGTCATTGGTGTGTGCCATGGTAAACCTGGGATCGAACTCGAGACCTTGTCTCAGCAGTCCATTACCCATACCACTAGGCTACCGCGGACGCCCATTACCCATCCCAAAAGTAAACTACCACTATTCTCTTTAATTGTTATTTACTTTCCTCTCAGGTTACAAGTAGAACACACTGTCACAGAAGAAGTGACCGGCATCGACTTAGTACAATCACAACTGAGGGTGGCCGAAGGCATGACCTTGCCGGAGTTGGGCCTGACGCAGGAACAGATCAAGGTGCAGGGGTACGCCATACAGTGCCGAGTGACCACTGAGGATCCGGCGAACAACTTCCAGCCTAGCACGGGCAGGATTGAAGTGTTTAGGTAATGTGAACTTTATGCGTATAGGTTTAAGGTTTATTATAAATAAAAGTTTTCGTTCGTTCATTTTGCCAGCCTAGCACGGGCAGGATTGAAGTGTTTAGGTAATGTGAACTTTAGGGATATAGTCTTAAGGTTTATTTACAAGTAGTAAAACTTTTCATTAGTTCGTTTTGAAATGGATATCTTCCATTTTTTGTTCCATGCTTTATATTGTGCGCTAAGAAAGCATGAGGTCACGCTTTTCTAACGGTTTTGTATAGAGCGTTTTTCTGCAGCTATAGAAATAGAATTTTCAAACTCAAATATCTTTAAAACTATTTATTGTAAGTTTTTTAGATAAGCACACGGCCCACCTGATAAAAGTGGTCATCGTAGCCTATGGACGTTTTACCACCAGGGGCGTCACACTCGTAATGCCGACCCTGTAGATGGAAGGGAGAGAGGGAATAGAAGGGGAGAGGGAAAGTTTAAAAGGATTTCTGTAAGTACTGATAGTGTAGAAGACAAAGCAGGGTTTCATACCCTCTCTCTCTATAAGCCCTCGGTATTCCCACTGACTACAGTGAGCTTTGGCTACCCTATTCAGCGGTGAAAACACAACACAAGATTACATACAATATTAGTCGCGATATACTGTTGGACAGGGGTACTGCCCCAGTCGGACTGCTCAATTAGCACGGAAGAGACCGTCATCTCCTATCTCCGTTAAAATATCCCAAACCTTTCACTTCCAGGTCAGGTGAGGGTATGGGCATCCGTCTGGACTCCGCTTCCACGTACGCTGGCGCCGTCATCTCTCCCTATTATGACTCTCTTCTTGTTAAGGCAAGTATTTTAAAACGTTTTATCTCTAAATCTTACGGGGTGTTAATTAGGGAACATTAATAGAAATTGACGGCCTACCTGATGGAAAGTGGTTACTGTGACCTATGGACAGTTGCAACACCAGGGGCATTACAGTCGTGCTGCCGACCATATAGAGGTAAGGGGGAGGGGTGAAGGTTCAGAGAGTTTCTATGCTGTCAGTGCAGAAGACAAAGGAGGGTTTCTCGGTCCTCTTGCTGATAATACGGAACCTCTAGTTTTCTCTCTAGTAACCCACCTTTTCACCAAGAAACAAGTTATAAATATGTACAGAACTGGTTGAAGATTTGTCAAAAATTTGTAGGCGACCTGCCAAAGTTCTGACTTGGAACGCAATTATTTGTTTTATACACGTATTGAGACTATCTCAAACAAGTTTCAAACACATTTGCTTTCACACTGAAGTTTGTGACATATTGCAACTTGTCAAAACATGTTTTGAACGTTCGTGAAATCGAAATGGGGCGGACACACGTTTACTGGCGTGGCTAACGTGACTCTGGAAGATTTTCTTGAAAACCTTGACATAGGCGTCTCGCCATCAATAATTTTGTATTATATTTGCCCCTGGACATTGGCGGAATCGTTGGGATCGCCATATAGAAGAAAATAAATAATATAACCTTAGAGAAAACGAGGGTTTAACTATAGATCTTATACGTCTAATATTGTGTACACAGGTAATCTCTCACGCGCACGACCTGCCGTCGTCTGCCGCTAAGATGAACCGCGCACTCCGCGAGTTCCGTATTCGCGGTGTGAAGACCAACATCCCATTCTTACTTAACGTGTTGGAAAACCAGAAGTTCCTCAATGGTA
The DNA here is from genome assembly GCA_963691645.1 of Pelosia muscerda. Taxonomy (NCBI): domain Eukaryota; kingdom Metazoa; phylum Arthropoda; class Insecta; order Lepidoptera; family Erebidae; genus Pelosia; species Pelosia muscerda. Next base: position 13,631,199 of record OY829109.1, on the reverse strand, counting down.
AGATTGTATTTAGATTAGATTCCGATAGGATAATAAGGCGTAAAAGCCTTTGTGTGGACGCGACTGCTACGCAGGAGGCGCGTGTTCGATTCTCGCTCAGTGCAAAAAAAATTATGCCTGAATATGGCTATTTGTACTGGTGTCTTGGAGAGCACGTTCAGCCGTCGGTCCCGGTTGCCATGCAAACATCTATGGTAGTCATTACGGCTGTTGGCCGCGATACTTGGTTCTTTTTAGAAATTCAATTGCAAAAATAATTCATTCTGTAAAGACCACTAAACGGCACTTACAGAACGTCAATATCAATAATATAAGTTAGTGAGCAAATGGACCACCGGTTCGAAACACGGCCCCTGCCTGAGAAGACTCCGGCAAGAAACTCAGCGGGCTTTTCTTTTTTTTGGGTCTATTTTCAAACATTTACTCAGTCTAGATACATAATTTACTTGCTACTCAAGTTTGAATAAACAGCTCATTTCCAGTTTTGTTTATCATCCAAATAATCCTGGATTTTATAGTAGCCTTTTTGGCATGACTTTCGTATATTAGCCTAGTGGTATGATTAATGGACTGTTGAGACGAGGTCTTGGGTTCGATCCCAAATTTTACCATGGCACACACCAATGACTTTTCGATGCTTTTCGAAGTTATGTGTATATTTATCGCAGGTTTATAAGTGCCCGGTTCATGGCAATAGGCTCGTCCCCTATTACATTGGGACCTAAACATCCCTTCGGGTATTTAGGCGTGAGTTTATGTTATGTTATGAAAATTTATGTAATAACTTTCTATTATGTTACCTTCCTCCAGGTTCCGTGGACACATACTTCATCGACGAGCACCCTGAACTGTTTATGTTCAAGGCTTCTCAAAATCGCGCCCAGAAGCTTCTCAACTATCTAGGACAGGTGTTAGTCAACGGTCCTGCAACGCCTCTGGGTACTAGTATACCACCTTCGGATGTAAAGCCTTACATCCCTGATGTACCACTGGGTAAGTTATATTGAATTTATTATTTTCTGGGTACCCAGTACGTAAGTTTCCAGTGTAAATTATATTAAAGCAAGTAATTCAGTACTGATGTATATTTACTTCTGAAATATTCCCAGTAGTCTCCTCTAGCCCTGTCTCCCGTGGTGACAGCTGGGAATTGTTTTCCCAGCTGAGAAACAAACTTCCCATTTGTCCTCTCTTAGACTGCTTTCAAACGGAACAGTTGGCACAAATACTCATCCTGGTGACAACTGGGAAAATAATTCCCAGCTGTCACCCCAGGGGATTAGATTTCATACTTCGTCATCCTTTTTTTATAAGTTAAAGGTTTCGCTTGAGGTCTGTATATACTTTTTTTTCTGTGCGCTAAATCCCTACGGTTACCAATCCCACCGGCGCCGATGAGAGGTTATGGCGGACTCGAACCGAGTAAAACGCACGCCGTCTTTGGGTCTTTAGTTGTCGGAGGTGAGGCAGTAACGAAAATAACCCTCGCACCTTGACAGACCCGGGGCCCTCTTTCGAGAGGACCCTCTTAGGGTTAAGGACCACGGTGTCCCCTTCTAGCTCCCGGGTATGGGGTGGCACTTTGCGCTGCCACCGCGGCCTGCTTCTGCTAGAGTGACAGGCGGCTCCACCCGTCACCCCCAGGCCCACGCTAATGGAGGGCGGAGGTCATTCTGTGACCTCCGACGTCCGAATTGCCTCCAGTTATTTATATTATAAACTGATTATTTTTCGAAAATAAAGTAAAACTATTCATCATCCCTATTGTATGAAAATTCGCATGATATGTGACTAGTTATGAAATCAAAATATCAGTACTGCATTACGTGGTTTATACATATAAAGATCATCCTGTACTGTAACTTCATTTATTTTTTTTATTCTCATTGAAAATAAATATCGACTAATTACATTTGAATAAAATCAAACCATTATTCTTTAGAATGAGTAGTTTAGTCAAGTCTGTTCCTTTGATGCTACAGGTAACTTGCATGAATTTTTGTGTCCAAGCAAGTAATGTCTGGCAGGTATTAATGTCGGCTGGCAACATTAAATTAAAAAAAATATTTACACAATAAAGGATGAAATATGATGTTTATGATCTGTGTAATAAAGTCGTTTTTAATTTGTTTTTACAGTAGAACGTCGTGGGTATGGTAGGTTTTTATGAGTATTTTATAAGTTCCTTTGCAAATTTATATTTATTGCCTATATTATTATTATTATTCTGCTATACGCTGCGGCAATGTTTTATTTAAGTAATCATAAAGCTTAAAAAATATTATTACAAGATAAATTATAATTTATGTAGAAGCAACCTTAAGTTAAAATAAAATTAGGATACGTAAACTTATCCCACTTTTTACGTTTATTATTTATGCGCCTAGAAAAAGCAAATATAATATATTTTCTGTGCATTTATATAAATAACCTCGCATTTCACCGCTGTTACTGTGTTAAAAATATATGTCCAATATTAATTTTAAAATGAACTTTTACTTTCGAGTTGTGATTATTATTTAGCAGCCTACTGCATCATGATTATATTATTCACATTAAAAGTAGTTAAGTGAAGTACACTAAAGCGAAAATGCAGCTAAGCCTCACATACTTAAAAAATCAACAAAATCAGCTATAATACTGATATGTTAGTCCCCATCCCCGTAATGAGTAATACTACATAACGACGTGATAGGGTTCGCAATGATACAAGCGATAAATCAACTATGTAGTTTCAAAACCTAGCAACTATCTTAGATAGGTACTATAGCAACACGCAGAACTCGCATCGCGGTACACAAGTACGCTACATAACAAAAAGGGGGGTATATAAAAGGCACTACTAAACAAAACGAGGGGGTAAATAAAAGATGTTGCGTAAATAGGCTGCATAAATTAACGCGTACTAAAATGACTATGTACAGTCCCGGGTCCTTTAAGCGGGGCTTTGCAAAGCATCTGATGATGCCGTCAAGTGCTACCATTGTAACACTGTACGTGTTTGTAATGTTGACCCTTTTGAGACTTTAACTTCAGCTTAACATCAGGCGAAGTGAAGTCAAAATTACGTGTCCTAGTTAAAAAAAACATCGGCAACCAACATCATCGTGTAGAGACACGTTGATCACTAACAAAGGATTCCCGGTTAAATCTATCTGTTATAAAACATTCTTGCAAGCTATAAGCTATTTGTTCTTAACATCCTATAAAATTTCATGATAATAAATTATAATCTGGGAACACAACTCATGCTATTATATGAGCACGGGATAAGTAGCTAAGGTTTATGTTGGTAACATTATAATATTATACAACATGACTAAAATTTCATACGTCATCCTCAAAATTGTGTGGTAATATACCATTGATCCTGAATGTACAAACAGGAGTATTATATAAAATGCAGATTGAATTTTAAATTCTGGTAACACATACAAATACCCTAGTAAAAAAAATCAGTGATATTTTTTACAGCCGCGTAAAATGTGGTGAATAGGGATCCAAGGGTGGATAGGGATATAAATGGCCAGCTAAATTCGGTAGTTATTTTCTTTCAAGCGAAACTTTGAACTAGTTCATTGTAATCACAGAATCATTAAATATCTGGTAATGTGCTTGGTTAAAAATTTGTAAGAGAAATTATTTTAAATATTCAATTGACCATTTATATCCCTATCCACCCCCTGGATCCCTATTCACCCCGTTTTACGGTACCATGTTCTTAAAACCCTAAGCTTAAGTTAACTATGATATTGTACACAAAGCAAAAATGATAGCCTGACCATCTAATACAATCTATTTATGATTTGAGTCAAGTGGAAGAAGCACCCGTATGTTTTACATATGTGTGAGAACAGTCAATATCAATAACAATAACTCATTTCTTTGAAGTCACATATGTGTGCGTCATCGTTACAGGTGTATTAGTGTATTACGTTTATGTGTGCCAGTGAATTGTGAACGATTGAATATGTGTTAGTGAGTGATTTGCCTGCCATCGAATGAGGAGGTAAATTTCACCAATACAGCACAGGCTCACGTAGTTGAGTGGTATTATAGGCGTAATGCCAATGCGAAGGTTGCGAGTTCGAACCGCAGCTATATTGATATAGGCGGTTTGCTTAATTAATAGTTTTATTTTAGTTCTTTATTTTGTTTGTGATATTAAAGAACCATACAGTCGACTTTTATACCAAGTGTTCCGTAATCTCAAAAATAATAATAATATGGAAAATAAAACAACATCATTGTTTCAATGATATAATTATAAAATAAGATTGTTCAGTAAATAAATTATTTAGTTGTGTTGTGTCGTAGAACTATATTATATATATTATATTATTATATATATTTATTATTATATAATATATATATATATATATATATATATATATATATATATATATATATATATATATATATATATATATATATTTATATATTTAAAAGTATCTAAAAAATCTCGAGTCACAATGTTTGTAACTAAACTAATTCTAAACAGTTAAACAGAATAGTCATATACTATTGTGCGGGATAATTGAAATCCAAGCGGTTTATACATTAAACATTCTTTATATAATGAATAGGTTATTCAATATTATCCTTCTGGATATTTAAATCAGACAAGTATGGACGCAGGTAAACTAATTAACTTTCAGTAACTAAAGTGTAGTGAATCACCATGTTAACGTTTAGAAATTATACTATATGCAAATATAATAACTTCTCATTTCGTTAACAATAACATCACTCACTTATTTACAGTTCAATTTCTTTATTTCTCAAAATGATGCCACATAATTACCTACATCTTTTAGTTCCTAGGCACTAGTGCGAAGAAATGGCGCAACATATTCCAACTTTTATTATAAATAGTAATAATAGTCATTTATTTGCTTAAATTTGCTTATATATTAGATAGTAAGTATATAGTGGTTTTAATTATTCCAAGTTATCTATACCGGAGTATATAGGTATATAATTGAAACCACTAAAATACAGACTTACAATGTAATTAAACAGAGATAATAATAATAAGAGCACCTACTTCAACCAACCCACCAGGACCCATCGAGGACATCCAACCCCAGTACCCTAAAGTAATATGACCACTAGACCTGCACGGTAGAATATTTTTTGGCAATATCGCTCACCTGCTTTTCTCCATAAAATTTTGGGTCCATCCTTGTCTGATTTAAAACATTTTTCGTCACTAAATATTACTATATTGTTGCACCAGTCAAAATTTAAATAGTCCCTGGCAAAACTTAACCTACTTCGACGATGAAGATCCGACATCAAAATTTTTCTTGCTGGTCTGCGACATTTGATCCCAGCCGCCCGAAGATGGTTCCTTACTGTTTGCAATGTAACATGGTGTTTGGTGGTCATAACACGGGTGGACATAAAGGGGTTTTCTATAATATGTTTTTCCACCACCTCTTTATGCAAAGAACACGCATCGGTGTAGGCAAAGGCTCTGGGGCCAGGCTGAAGACGGTCTATGGTGCCTGAATCGCCATATCGGCGCACCCACCGCTGCACAGCTTCCATCTGTAATGAAAATAAAGTAATAAAATTCCTTGTTAAAATTCTGTAAAATTTATCTACTTATATTTCTTGTTCATTATTAGTATTGGAAGAAATAATAGATTATCCAGGATTATAAAATCAAATAACTTTCATAATAATAAATTGCAGAAAATACTACTTACCGATATGTTCAATTTTCGAGATATTTCATGTATTGAAATATTTTGCTCATGCAAAGTAATAATATGCGCTCTCATAATAGTTGTAAATTGTTGATTCATTTTTATAAATAAAAAAGTTGTTATTAACCGTGTGGAAAGCACAACGAATCCAATTGTTGACAGATAAAATTAAAATTATCATGTTATTTTAATCATGAGAATGAGGGTAGCATAAATTCCAATACATACGAGAAACATTCATGCAATCATGTGAGTGCAACAATACTCGCTCAGTTATAATAAAAATACTACTGATTTAAGTTGCTATAAAATTATAACTAAAATATCAAGATACTTTTGTGATGATACCTAAACATTCCCTTAATAGGTAAGTAATTAACATAAAGATATACAAATTATAAAAATTCAAAAAGTAAAATTCGACTGGGAATCGAACTCAAAACCTTACGATACTTAAACTTTTCAAAAGCGTATCTGTAAACCTCGGGGTCACAAAGGCTCACTAATATGATGTCAAAAACCACGTTCATATACTAGTAATAAGAATTTTATGAGTTATTCTTATTACTGAAGAAAAATGTAAACTGATGATTGAAGATAAATAAATACGAATGGTTTTGAATCAATTGTAATTTGCAAGTGTGTAGGTGTGTGTGAGTGAGGAAACGAGTTATTGTTACACACACATACATGTCGAACACTGGTGACCTTTTCTGCTTGCCAAAATCAATATAAAGATCTGTATAATACTTATATCACTAGACAGGCTATCGTTGTTGTCTTGTGTACAAGAAGTTGCCAAAATTAAAAATTCAATCTACCAAAATAGATGTTGTTTCTTCTTATTGGAAATCATAACATTTTTTTTTAATTGCACGTCATTACGCTCCCGCACTTCATTATCACTTAACAAATTTTTCAGACCTTTCCCCAGAGGCTATTAAAAGACAAGAACTAACAGGGGAAAATACAGGTGAGAGACATTTTGTTTTATTTATAATGAGCTTATATTAGATTTTTTGTACCACATAGGTGGAAGGTAAATTGTGCTAAGTTTTCAAGCATATTTTCAAGGTGTCAGTTTTATTATTAAAGGGCTTTGTCGCTTTTTGATCACATCGCCCCGTGAAGGTGTCAGGGAATCTCAAAAAGTTATCCATAGAGAAACATAGTGTGTGAGTGTCATTTACACAAAACCTATAGGCGTGAGAAAGTGACAGAGTATATGTAACTTTTAAACTATCGCGGCGTTTACTCATAGTGTTTATGAATTTCGGGAAGTCCCGAAATTCATAAACACTATGACAGAGTATATGTACGTGAAACGTTTTTTTAGAAACCAAATTAATTACTTTCACAGAAATGTATATGCAGTGACGCCAATTTTCCTACATTCACTGTCACTGACGTTTTAAATTTGATTCTGTGTGTCTATTCACGCTAGTGATATTATTGTCTATTGGTTATCTACCTAAAATATACCTTTGCAGATCAAAGTAATGGTTGATTAATAGGTATAATTATTTTGAGAAACTTTTAGGTATAAGTTATTTTGAGAAACTTAAAAGATGCTGTAATAGCTGTAGTATAATATAACGTATTACTTATATTATCAAACTTGATTATAGTATTTTATAATTTTAGAAACTTCCCCTTTTTTTTCGATTATTCATTCGTTGTGAATATTATTCCCTTATTCGTTTCACAGTCCAGCTTCAGTTGAATTCCCAACATTATGTAGTTTAGTTCAGTTTACCATCAAATTATAAGTAGATTTGTTTGTCATACACATATTTTTTGGGTCATAATTGTTTTTATTAATTTTGTGACGTCTTTCTAACGGATTTGGGTATTTGAAAATAATTTGTTAACATTAGTTAATAATATAACTAAAGGTTTTGTTTGAACAAACACATACATATAATAAATACACACATTTTAAGTACATACTTACATAGTAATATATCGATATAGAAGTAGACGTTAGACGGCGGTAATCCATAACAAGAAAGCTTATATTGAGGGAGAGAGGGGAACCCTCCGCAACCCCATGGTTTAACAATCCCAAAACTATCATAGAAAGGAAACCGAGGAGATATGTTGTCGCATATGCAATATTATCCGCAAGTGTGAAGAGAAAACCTCGACACGTGTTTAACCGATGGGGTTGTCATAGTTAATATTATAAACTAAAAGCCTCTAAAAATAAAGATAAAGAAGCGTGTTTAACCTCTACTTAAAGGGTGCGGCTTGGCTTGAATTTGCTATTGTTATCGATGACATTGTTAACCCGTGGTTTTCCCTTACTCCTCCGATATTTATATTTTCTTATAATAATATTACAAGTAGGTACAACGTACACACATACACTCCAACATTCATATTCGCTTGTTAGCAAACAGAAATGTACTGTTCCGAGCTAATTTATTTATGCTAAATATGCTTTTTATTTTGCAAATTATAAGATTGTTTTGTTTTTGTTAAGGCGAGTAAATATGCTTGTAAAACAACACTGCTTTACCTAAGGTGATTATTTTAACCCCTAAATAGGAGCAAACACTGACCTCTGACATCAGAGGCCTTAGACCTGTTAAAAGTAATATTAGTTTAATTTTACCACACTTTTATAGTGCGATTCCGACTTCCAGGATACCCAAGGGGTACTAGTGTTATATAGTTAAAATGGATCATACAGTAGGTACCTATCTCTTACCGTACTGAATACATTTATTTGTTTAATTTGTTAAAATTTACGCTTGTTGTAAAAGATATATTACACAAATATCGATGGACGACAACGCTCTAAGTCCGAAAAATACTATGAAAGTAAAGTAAGATTAAAAAATATTATTACTTTAGGAGGTAGTGGTACGGCCTAACGTCAGGATATAATCAGTCAGTGCTATAAGTTAAAAAAAATACCCGGCCAGGATACTATTGTCACTGTTGCCAGATTGGGGAGATTTCCCCCAAATTTGGGGGTATTTCTATTACGGAGGCATATTTTGGGGGAAATTCGGAGGTAAAATAATGGGTTTAGAGGATATTAGGTGATTTTATCCACCAACGATCGATGTAACGATCTGGTTGAAAATAAGTTGATAGTAAAACATTAGGATCTTTTCTATCCTATAGACATCTGGAGCAATAAAACAATGTGTCGTGAGTATCATCTTGTTAACACCTAAATAATTGTTCCGAATATTTCGTATGATTTTTCTAAGATAATTCTAAATTTAGGTGGTTTTCGGAATACTTTTGGAGAGTATTCTAAATAGTCATCTGGCAACATTGAATAGTGTTATATGGTCAAACTGGATCAAACCATATCTCTTACCGTAGTGGATATATTTGTTTGACTTTGCTCGAGTCTTGTCTCCAAGTAAGATGAAAATAATATTACTTCAATAGGTGGTAATATTATATACCTATTAACTTTAAAAACGTAAATCTATTTAGCAACTTTGACTTCGACTAACAAATACCCTTTACAGCCGTTCAGCCTCCGAAAGGATACAAGCAGATTCTCAACGAGGGTGGTCCCGAGGCATTCGCCAAAGCAGTTAGACAACATAAGGGACTACTCCTCATGGACACCACGTACAGAGATGCTCACCAGTCCCTTCTGGCGACTAGGGTCAGGACTTATGACTTGTTGGGTGTGAGTCCGTATGTGGCACACAACTTCAGTAACCTGTATTCGTTGGAGAACTGGGGTGGAGCTACGTTTGATGTCGCTTTGAGGTGAGGAATATAGTATTTAAAAACTAAAAATGCATCATTGATTTTTTTAATCAATATTCCTAGCGAGGAATTGAATCTGTTGATTTAGACAAAAACAACTCAGCCTATATTATAACAGGATTATATTTTATAGCTAATAAGAAACGAATTTTGGAAAGTAATAACATAGGGAAAATTTAGGGAAGAGCTCACTGCAATTTTTTTTATTTTTCTTATGTTACATATTCTAACACAATCAATCAATCAATCAATCAGCCTATCGCAGTCCACTGCTGGACATAGGCCTCTCGTAATGTGCGCCACTGCTCCCTATCCTCTGCCTTCCGCATCCAGTCTGTCCCAGCCGCCTTTTTCAGGTCATCAGTCCATCTGGCTAGGGGGCGTCCTACCTTCCGTTTGCCTTCTCGCGGTCTCCACTCGAGGACTCGTTTGCTCCAGCGACCATCGGTCCTCCGGCAGATGTGGCCAGCCCACTGCCACTTCAGCTTGGTTATTCTGCGAGCTATGTCTGTAACTTTAGTTCTTTGTCGGATGACCTCATTGCGAATTTTATCCTTCAAAGAGACTCCAAGCATAGCTCGCTCCATGGCCCGCTGAGCGACTTTCAATTTGTGGACTAACCCCACCGTCAATATCTACGTTTCGGCACCGTAAGTCATAACAGGCAGAACGCACTGGTCGAAGACTCTTGTTTTTAGGCATTGTGGTAGGGGGGAGGAGAAGACCCGACGCAATTTGCCAAACGCTGCCCAGCCCAAGTTAGAAATATACTTGTAGATTTTTCGAATATCAAATGTCACCATTTTTCTTTTTGCTGTTCTTCATAGGATGGATTTGGCCGTCTACTCTACGCCCACTTTAAACCTATAGTAACATTACAGGTTCCTCCACGAGTGCCCTTGGGAGCGTCTCCGCGACATGCGCGCCCAGATCCCGAACATTCCATTCCAGATGTTGCTGCGAGGCGCCAACGCGGTCGGATACACTAACTACCCGGACAATGCTGTGTTCAAGTTCTGCGATATGGCTGTGAGTGGCATTTGTTACTATCTAATGACCGTTACTCCACTTGTATATTACATTTCCTATATATATGATTTCCCAATAATAGGGATGATGACTATTTTATTTATTCTCGATAAATATTCGGTCTATAACAATATAATGAACGACTAAATTCAAATTTTCTCTGTACAGATATCATCATTCTCTGAGCCTATTCTCAACTCAGTTGGGGTCGGCTTTCAAGTCTAACTAAGATGCGGCTTTTTTTTTTATTCTTCGTGAAGCAACTGCCATTGGACCTTCAACCAAATTGGCGATATCGAAATTCTGTAGTTAGACTAGTTGGACTTTTGAGGACTCCAACTACCCGTAACGACTGCCGTAGATGTTCGTATGACAACCGACACCCACAGTTTAAGGTGCTCTCCGAAAACTAATCGGTCTATAACTTAACTAAAGTGAAATTTTCTCACTACAGAGAGTTAATTCTATTTCTTGAGCCGCAGGAAAATGGTCTATACAAAATCATTAGAAAAGAGTGACGTCATGGATTCTTAGCGCGTATTGCAAAGCGTTGGCTGAATCCTGATATATGGGTGCCGGCCTGTGTTATTAATATGAACCCCTTTTTGTATTAAACGGTATTATATTATAAGTATATATTTAATAATCTTCCGGTGCCTTATAACTTTCTAAAGAAATTAATCAATGTTTACTATACACATTAACATACAAAACTAATCTCTATCTCCAGGTAAAAGCTGGTATGGATATCTTCAGAGTGTTCGACTCCCTCAACTACCTTCCTAACTTGATTCTCGGAATGGAAGCTGCTGGTAAAGCTGGAGGCGTGGTCGAAGCCGCTATTTCTTACACCGGAGACGTATCAGACCCCAATAGGAAGAAATATGACCTGAAATACTACACACAGTTGGCTGATGAATTAGTGAAGGCAGGGACCCATGTGCTGTGTATTAAGGATATGGCTGGGTTATTGAAACCTCAGGCAGCTAAGTGAGCATCACCACATAGTATAAAACTAAGTCGCGTTTTTTTTTTTTATACAACTTAGGTCGCAGACAAGCACGCGGCCCACCTGATGGTAAGTGGTTACCGTGGCCTATGGGCGAGTGTAACACCAGAGGAATAACGCTCGTGCCGCAATCCCTGTAAGAACAGAGACATTCTGTGTCTGTTCTGTCCCTATCCCTTTCCGTTCTTTTCTGTCCCTATGTCCCTTTGTATGCTTAAATCTTCAAAACTACGCAACGGATTTTGATGCGGTGGGTGATTTTTAATAGATAGAGTGATTAAAGAGGAAGATTTATATGTATATAGCATAATGCTGCAACCAACTGGCGCGGTGCAGAAGTGAAAAATGTTGCAAAAACGGGGTGACGCAGACAAAGTTGCGCGGGTCAGCTAGTTATATATTACTCACTTCTTTAGGTTATCTTTAAATATAACGGAAGTAGGACATAACGGTATCTCCCGCCCCAATTGAGCAGTCCTACTGGGGTAGTATCTCCGCCCTACACGATACCGTGGTTAATAATAATTTTGTGCTGTATTCCCGATGGTGGGTAAGGTAGCCAGAGCTCACTGGAGAGGTATTTCGTTCAGCGGCTAGAGCGTTTCCCATGCAAGGGAAAGATCGCGGGTTCGAGTCCCGTCGAAGCATTCACTCTTTCTGATCTAAATTTGATTTTACTTTTGTAGTATACAGGGTGTAAGGGAATCACTCTCGACCCCGAAGGCCCCTTTAGGACATGAAAAAAAATTACGACAAAGAAATTTTTTATACCGTTTAACTAGCGTTATTCACTCTCCACCGTGTTACTAAAGCTGAATGAAACAAAAATTTTATGAAAAACATGAACTTGCAAGATGGCGCCACATGTTCTTTTTTGCTGTATAATTTTATGGTAATACGATGGATAATATATAATGAGAAATTTGAAAAAAGAAGAATTGCTTTTCCGTGATTTTTGTTTCATGGCAATATGTTGTGTACCAGGAGTACTACGAGGGGCCTTCGGCTTAACGAGTGTTTCCTTTACCCCTTGTATAGCAGTAAATTAGAACACTATACAACTCTCCCCAGGCTTCTAATCTCTGCGATCCGCGACAAGCACCCCGACGTGCCGCTGCACGTGCACACGCACGACACGTCGGGCGCGGGCGTGGCGGCGCAGCTGGCGTGCGCCGAGGCGGGGGCCGACGTGGTGGACGTGGCCGTGGACTCCATGTCGGGGCTCACCTCGCAGCCCAGCATGGGCGCCGTCGTCGCCTCACTGCAGGGCACCAAGCTCGACACTAGTGAGTGGATTTTGGCCTAATTTTATTCGTTCACGAATGTGAGGTCTCTCGGTTTTATAATAATAATATATGTCTTTATTGTACACCAAAGAATTACATCATGATATGGAAATGCAGATTATTAGGTACATACAATGGGCGGCCTTATCGCTCTGTGGCAATCTCTTACAGGCAACCATGGGATGGAGAGAAGTATTTTAAGATAAAAATTCGGGGCCATTTGGTGCACTCAAATATTTGGAAGATATAAGCGTTCATATTTGGAATATACATTTTATCTTTGATTTAGTCAAATTTGGTCGTATATTTATTGGCTGTAGTAATCACTTCCGAATGTGAGGGATATGAAATAGGCTACTTCACCGGCAGTGCAGTTTTATTTGGTTCGAATCGAACATATCCTGCTGGCTCCAGCGGGGAGGGGAGGGCATTCGTAGGGATTTCCGCACAATAAAAAAAGTAATAACCACTTATCGGCATCTAAGCAAGTGCCTGTTTGCACATGAATAATATGGTATTTGACATCTATATTAGCATCACACATTCCTAGTTAAGGGCCCAGATTGCCCAGACGCAACATCGATTTCGCGCGACCGCGGCGCTACTGTTTACTGAAACAACCGACCGGGGCGGGTGAATGACCCAGAGAGAGCCACCTTTTTGTATTCTACTTACCTAAAATTCCAACTATGTATTTATTTGTAATTTTACTACCACAGTTTATTCTTATTTCGTAAAATATTCATTCAATAACATAATTGCAAATTCAGTAGCAAGTACGGTCGAAATAACATCGAGCCTTTCCTCGCTACTGTTTATCTATACGCAAGGATATGTGCCTATTGGATAAACTCAAATAATTACTTACTATTTGTTTACGATCACCTTGATATCTTAAAAATCTCCTAGGGTTTTCCAAAAAAATATCAATAAATGAAACACAAGTATAAAAATGATTCATATAATTTAAAAGTAGGTAAACAATAACAAATATGAGTCGCCAAGCGTGCTAGGGTTGTGCAAAAATTTGTAAAACAAGTTTATAAATTATTAATATACAAATTAAAAGTAAGTAAACAATAACAAAATTTGAGTTCAAAATTCTAATGTTTAAAGTTGTTTAAATAAATTACTGAATAAATTCTGATTTCTGCTAATTTGATTATAAAATCAATTGCTATTGCAAAATCTATCAGAATGAACATGTTACCAGATGCCCGATTCACGTAATAAAAACCGTAGCGTGGTGACTTCAAAATGTCACTTTGTTTTTTTGCAAACAAACCCTTTTAACCGACTTAAAAAAAGAGGAAGATTCTCAATTCGCTGTATTTTTAAACCGATTTTGATGATTCTTTACACCAGGTAACTCTTCAAAATTGTATAAGAATTGTACAGTAATTGATTTATGACAATCCAAGACTAGATAAGTAAGTGCGTTTAAAACAGAAAACCATAAGGCGATTTCTAAGTTAAAACAACTTTTGGATGCACGTGAATCGACCGGCTGGGTAGTTAAGTTACCTCAGTCTATTTCAAAATCCTTAGGCGTCCTTCTCTTTCAAAACACGTAAAGTTCTTGCTTTCCTCTCTTTCGTAGCCTCTATGATACTGGAACTGGGCGCGTCACGAATTCGCTTCGTGACTGCCGAGGATCAACTAATTCTGGAAGTAGTCAATCGTAATAAAACCAAACTAATTTCATCTCCATTTGCTCCTTCCAAAATTTGACACTGACACTGCTTACTCTGCTTCTTCCTTGACAGCTTCTGCCATGGATTGTGCTCCTGTCTTTTCCCATCAATCGCAAACCGTATTATAAATTTCATTATATAATGAAGGTGACATAATTGGTAGGGCAGTTAATGTTTTTAACTGAAAGTAGCTCCCACCAGATGATATGATACCAGATACAATTTGATGATTCACTTCCATGCTATCTTCTTCCTTTCAACCAAACACACCAGTAAATTTCATATTACACATACTAATTACACATACATTTCATGATGAGTTTTGAGTCCCGACCAACTTTTACTTCACCTATTATACTGAGGATACAATCCATTGGACCGCGGTCCCCTATGGCCTGAACAGCTTTAAAAAAAAAAGAAATATCTGCTACTCTACGCCCAACTTCCACTTCAACCACCTTTCCTTCTTGACGGTTTTCAATTACTAGTTCCTGTAAAGAAAGATAATGGCTTGATTGTTTTTTTATAAAAAATAATAAATAAAGAATGGGCCAAATTTCTTCAAACATAGCTAAGAAGTCCCTTAGAATACATCTTTGAAACACATAGATCAAAAACATAAACGTTTTGTATAAAATGTAAAGTCGGTTTAGGATAATAATTTTACGGGATAACATTATAATATTATTCTCCATCGCTTGTTCCATGCTCTTGCTTGACCCTAACGTGACATAATGTGACACTTTTTCGTGCATGTTGCCTTTGTTCATCGATTTATAAGACATTATCACGTCAAAAAATAAATAAATCTGACTACATATATTATAAATTTCCTTTACGCTATAGGTGTTGGTTTTTTATGACGTCACCTACTCTATGTCACTCGGGCTTAGAAGACAATTCTAATGATTCTAAAATCATCAAAATTGGTTAAATAAATATTATTTATTATACCTACATACATAAAATATGGGATTTTAACGAGAATTTTCTTTTGAGAAAGCAATTGAGAACTATTTAGGTACTAATGTGTTTGTCACCCAATGAAAATAATAAATATTGCAAGAAAAAAATCTATAGGTACTGGGATTTTGTCTTCGCCCATCACTAACTAGGTAGTTCGTTTGTGTCTCCCAATGAAAATAATAAATATTGCAAGAAAAAAATCTATAGGTACTGAGATTTTGTCTTCGCCCATCACTAACTAGGTAGTTAGTTTGTGTCTCCCAATGAAAATAATAAATATTGCAAGAAAAAAATCTATAGGTACTGAGATTTTGTCTTCGCCCATCACTAACTAGGTAGTTCGTTTGTGTCTCCCAATGAAAATAATAAATATTGCAAGAAAAAAATCTATAGGTACTGAGATTTGTCTTCGCCCATCACTAACTAGGTAGTTCGTTTGTGTCTCCCAATGAAAATAATAAATATTGCAAGAAAAAAATCTATAGGTACTGAGATTTTGTCTTCGCCCATCACTAACTAGGTAGTTCGTTTGTGTCTCCCAATGAAAATAATAAATATTGCAAGAAAAAAATCTATAGGTACTGAGATTTTGTCTTCGCCCATCACTAACTAGGTAGTTCGTTTGTGTCTCCCAATGAAAATAATAAATATTGCAAGAAAAAAATCTATAGGTACTGAGATTTTGTCTTCGCCCATCACTAACTAGGTAGTTCGTTTGTGTCTCCCAATGAAAATAATAAATATTGCAAGAAAAAAATCTATAGGTACTGAGATTTTGTCTTCGCCCATCACTAACTAGGTAGTTCGTTTGTGTCTCCCAATGAAAATAATAAATATTGCAAGAAAAAAATCTATAGGTACTGAGATTTTGTCTTCGCCCATCACTAACTAGGTAGTTCGTTTGTGTCTCCCAATGAAAATAATAAATATTGCAAGAAAAAAATCTATATGTACTGAGATTTTGTCTTCGCCCATCACTAACTAGGTAGTTCGTTTGTTTATGTAACAAGTCTAATTACGTATAACATAACAACTTACCTCTATACAGCGCGTAGCAGTGTTGCTCGGAGTCTCGGCCTGAAGGTTTTCTTTATTTTCAATACTGGAAATATTAATCATCAATAGTATCCACTTTTATTTATTTTGTAATTTTTGTACAACCCTAACCCTAACCAGACTCTAGGCGCGGTGCGCCGCGCGCGTCTTTGACGGCAGCGAAGTATGTACGCCCATGCTATTTCAGATAGGAAACATACCTACTTCCACAATCTGATATTTAGACAATATGATGAACATGAAAACGAATATTTAACTATATTATGTAATAAAATTAATTATTATGAGAATATTCCTATAGAAATCGACTTTATTACTTATAATACAAACCAATATTTACATGCAACAACAACAACAAATGCGAATATATTATTATTAGTACTTAGACATGATAAAGCACTCAAATAAAACTAGAATTTTTACATGACACTTTCACACAAATCTCGTAATTTTTTTCCTCGGTATTTATACCTACTTTACAAGGTTCATAAAATAACCTCCTCAACAAACTACGTACCTATCTAAATAATTTTGTATTTTTTACGATTTATATCTAGTTCCATCATGGTTTTCTTCCAGACATTCATTATATCGGTACTTCCTACTTACTAAAAGTGAATTAGTTATAAAAATGTCATACTTACAGTTTTTCACAAAAAACACAAATTCACAACACGTAATATTGCTGGCGCATACGACACGCGTGGTGTCACCTTGAACTATAAAAACGTACTGCCGATCAGTAGCGATGCGGGTTACTAAATCATAATATCGGGATGCGCGTGATTTTTCATACATTTTTCTATTGAGAATTTACGTAGAACATATCTAGATTTTAGGGCTTTAAAAGAGGAAGTCATTGTTTGTAAAGGTACAAAAAAAAGTACATAGGTTTAAGTATTGGTTTCTTCAGTGTTCAAAAAGTGTTTCTTTTTATCAATTTGTGTTGATTTATTGGGTAATATTTGAAGAATACGAAGGCATGTTTTTGCATTTTTGTCAAATTTCTCACCATAAATCACTTGGGAATCATTAGTACCGCGTTGCCGTAATCCAACCAGATGCTCCGACTGGGATTATAACCGCCTAGCCTCTTCTAAATTGAAGCCAGCGACGGCTGTACAGCTGTACAGCTGCACCATTGCCAAGTACTTCCACATTAGAATATTCACGATAACGATACATTTTTGCAACTTGTCGCGTGCAAGTCTTTGACGTAATGGGCGTTCGTTGGCCCGCGTTGGCGCCTTGCGGGCGCGCAACTACGGCGGTGCGGCGGCGGCGGCGGCGCGCGGCTGCGTCGCGCTAGCTCGGTCTCCCTCGCTGAGAGGCATCTGATTGGCGGAGAATCGTGGCCGCGCGCGCTGATTGGTGGATGCTGTACCATCGCGCAGGCGCAGACGTCTCGTCTTTTGTTTACATACCGCATACGTAAAAAAGTGAATGAAATCATAGTAGTAAAACGTAATTAGTGTATTACGTGAAAGTTAAGGGAGTTACCACGAGTTCTTATTTGCTGTCTACTGACGTTATCAATCTCGTCGTTTCTATGAAAAAAATATGTTTTGTTTTTCAAATTAGTACTTCCAGTTCATTATGTTATCGTAACTATACCCAAATTTCTTTTTTCCGAAAACGAATATTTAACTATATTATGTAATAAAATTAATTATTATGAGAATATTCCTATAGAAATCGACTTTATTACTTATAATACAAACCAATATTTACATGCAACAACAACAACAAATGCGAATATATTATTATTAGTACTTAGACATGATAAAGCACTCAAATAAAACTAGAATTTTTACATGACACTTTCACACAAATCTCGTAATTTTTTTCCTCGGTATTTATACCTACTTTACCAGGTTCATAAAATAACCTCCTCAACAAACTACGTACCTATCTAAATAATTTTGTATTTTTTACGATTTATATCTAGTTCCATCATGGTTTTCTTCCAGACATTCATTATATCGGTACTTCCTACTTACTAAAAGTGAATTAGTTATAAAAATGTCATACTTACAGTTTTTCACAAAAAACACAAATTCACAACACGTAATATTGCTGGCGCATACGACACGCGTGGTGTCACCTTGAACTATAAAAACGTACTGCCGATCAGTAGCGATGCGGGTTACTAAATCATAATATCGGGATGCGCGTGATTTTTCATACATTTTTCTATTGAGAATTTACGTAGAACATATCTAGATTTTAGGGCTTTAAAAGAGGAAGTCTTTGTTTGTAAAGGTACAAAAAAAAGTACATAGGTTTAAGTATTGGTTTCTTCAGTGTTCAAAAAGTGTTTCTTTTTATCAATTTGTGTTGATTTATTGGGTAATATTTGAAGAATACGAAGGCATGTTTTTGCATTTTTGTCAAATTTTGTGCGTTTGTTGACGTTTATTATATAGCAATTATTAGGTTTTAAGGATTTAATATAAGACTAACATATATTTTGGTCTTTGATTGTAATATATACAAATTATCATTGATATCAATCATATCTAAATAAGTTAAATATGAAATATCGTAACACTCTTTTCGGTGATTTTCACGATCTGGGCCCTTAAGTAGCTTAGCTTTAAAACCTTACGTAAAATAATATAGAAGAAAAAGTTATCTTCTGAATATTATTATTTTATTCATATTATTCCTTGGTCCATTTATGGTGAGATCGTATGTAAATTTATTTTTTCAGCCACTTTGAAAGTAGGGAACATTCCCGAAAACAAAAACGGGATACCTATTACTTTAAATTTTTATACCCTTTATATAGTATAGTTGCATGAGTTATGCTAATAAGGAACTTAAAATCATGGTATCTACCAAAAAAAAGATTTGCGATCAAAAAAAAATAGTCCAATTTTATCAAAATGGTCAATAGTATCCCGATGTTTTCGTTTTCGAGAGAATTACCCTAACACCCTGTATATTCATTTCGTATTCCACAGATATCCCCCTTCAGACAGTATCTGAGTACTCAGCATACTGGGAGCAGGCACGTACCCTATACGGACCGTTCGAGGCCACGGCCACGATGAAGTCTGGCAACGCTGATGTATACCTCAACGAGATCCCCGGGGGACAGTACACCAATCTGCAGTTCCAGGCCTTCTCTCTCGGTCTTGGTAGCCAGTTTGAGGAGGTGAAAAAAGCATACAGGTAGGCTGTACTTATAAAATAATATATAATTAAGATACAAGTGGCAACACTGACATAAAAAAAATATTATAGAATTGGTATTCACTTGCATGGTGGGCGTCTGTTTCGTGCAATTGCCTGAATTGAATTTTGTAGGAAAAAATATATTCGTAGAGGCTAAGGCTGTGGAACTGTAATTATTAACTTTAATTTATTGTTTTTTTTTCATAATGTTCATAATAACAAAATTTCGGGCATACAACAAATGTTAAGGGGAAAGACACATGCTTCTTTAAACATGCATTTTTGTTATACCTGGTCGTGTCCAAATTTTTTTATATTTACATAATACACCGTGATTTTGTAGTCGTTTTGGACCCGAAAGGGGGTTATTCGGAATAATGCATGGTACCTTTTTGTGAGGTCCCAATTACTGTACTGGTTATAATAAAAACGTTGACATTAATGTAATCTTTGTCACTTGTCCCAGTTGAAAAGTTAGTAGCGCTCCGATAATTCATTGACAATTTTGAATGAATGTAATGTAGCGCGCGTATTTCGACTCGTGAATTGATGCCGCGCGCTCGCCGGTAAGGCGCCGCTCGCCGCGCCCCGTCCGCCGCGCGCCGGCGCCGCGAACTTCGCGAAACCATGACGAAACATGTGACTTGCTTGATAAGGGAACACTGACCGCAGAGAATTAAACTATGAAACTCATCTACTTTGAAATCAAGTACTCCAATTTTTCCTTCATTCTTTATACGGGCTCAGGACCGTATTTCATTAGAATATTAAGTAGGTATTCGACGATTAAACTTTAAAATACTTAAACACAGTAACAACGGACTGCGAGTAGGTAGGTATTTCAGGCGTATTTAAAAAATTGGAGCTACATACGAGTATTTACAAAATAATCAACTTACATAGGTACCTATTTACAGTTTATTTACGTATCCCTGAGCCGAAGTAACTGCTCGATATGGAGTCCATTGCTTTCGATACACAAAACGTTTTAAGCTATTGTCTCTCAGTTTATTTTATGATGTGTCTCCGTCACTTTTCACTGTTCCGAAAGCGTCCACTATCGCACTACGTAAGTCATCACGAGATTCATATTCCTAGGTGTAAAGTAGTCGTTTTATTTCTAACCACAAATAAAAATTCCTCGGTGGCCAAGACACGGGGCCACCAAGGCCTATTCAGCGTTCACCAAACTCTTGTCTAAATAGGTAATCACGCACTGCTCGAGCATAATGAGTCGACATCCATCGTGGTGGTAGGTAGGCATGTCTCGTAGGTACGCTGACGACACATTCTCCAGTAATTCCGATTTCACTGTACGTATGATATTCCATTACGAGATACGAACTTCCAGTTAAGATGGCCGGGTCCAGTTTACTTGGGAATCATTAGTACCGCGTTGCCGTAATCCAACCAGATGCTCCGACTGGGATTATAACCGCCTAGCCTCTTCTAAATTGAAGCCAGCGACGGCTGTACAGCTGTACAGCTGCACCATTGCCAAGTACTTCCACATTAGAATATTCACGATAACGATACATTTTTGCAACTTGTCGCGTGCAAGTCTTTGACGTAATGGGCGTTCGTTGGCCCGCGTTGGCGCCTTGCGGGCGCGCAACTACGGCGGTGCGGCGGCGGCGGCGGCGCGCGGCTGCGTCGCGCTAGCTCGGTCTCCCTCGCTGAGAGGCATCTGATTGGCGGAGAATCGTGGCCGCGCGCGCTGATTGGTGGATGCTGTACCATCGCGCAGGCGCAGACGTCTCGTCTTTTGTTTACATACCGCATACGTAAAAAAGTGAATGAAATCATAGTAGTAAAACGTAATTAGTGTATTACGTGAAAGTTAAGGGAGTTACCACGAGTTCTTATTTGCTGTCTACTGACGTTATCAATCTCGTCGTTTCTATGAAAAAAATATGTTTTGTTTTTCAAATTAGTACTTCCAGTTCATTATGTTATCGTAACTATACCCAAATTTCTTTTTTCCAAAACCACTACAAACTCACGTTGTATATTAGAATATAGCACAAGTGAATAGAAAGGCGGGTGTGGGAAGTGTAAAAAAATTGACAAAGCGACAAATTAATAATTCCGAACAATTTTGCTATCGAAACTGCCAATTTTTTTCCAAAACGACTATAAAATCACCCAATCTATTTTTGTTATACGTCAGGCAAAAGCCATCGTCATAACCAATTCTGAAAACATTGTGATGTCACTACTAGGTACAGCAAAAAGTTTACCCAAAATTCCTTTATCTTTATAGGGAAGCCAACATGATCTTAGGCGACATAATCAAGGTGACTCCATCATCTAAAGTAGTTGGTGACCTGGCCCAGTTCATGGTACAGAACAAATTGACAGCGAAGGATATAGAGACACGCGCCGAAGAACTGTCCTTCCCTAAGTCGGTGGTGGAATACCTGCAAGGCGCCATCGGTATACCTTATGGAGGATTTCCTGAACCACTAAGGTACTGTATTTTAGTATATATTTAAACATGAACAATTTTTACATTGGGTGTAAACACAGGGTAGGCAGCACGTGTGTGACGCCCCTGGTGTTGCAAAAGTCCATAGGCCACGGTGACCGCTTCCCATCAGGTGGGCCGTGTGCTTGTCTGCCACCTAAGTGGTATAAAAAAAGAAAAGAAAACAATTTACAACATATATTAGGTCGTTACATATGAAATTGCCGTTTTGTTTGAAGATATTGGAGGAAACCAAATTTTCAGTACTAACATTTTTGCATTTTTTGAATAACAAACCCAAATTTTATGATTTTTTTTGGTTATGAATGAGACAAGATTAAGCAAACATCAACTTTTATTACATTTTTGAAAAGTGAAAGCTGTAAAAAAGTAATACGTAATTCATCATCAAAATGGATAGCATTTAGGAAGTACGGTTTTTGAAGATCGAATTTAATTTATCAAGCGGCGAATAAAAACAAAATTCAACACAGAGTTGTAAAATCTTGAAATCAACTTTCAAAGAAAATATATATAATGGGAATAGCGATTTTACAGGAATAACGAAGTCATGAATCTGTAAAAAAAATTGAGGCAATTTCATATGTAAAGACCAATTATAATAGTGGTATTACATGTAAATCATACATTTTATCGAGTATATTACTTTGAAATGGATAAATAAAATGAAAATGTAAATTTGGCGGCCAATAAACACTCAAAAGTTAAACATAATCAATACGATGGGTATATTTTGCAGGTCTAAGGTGCTCAAAGACATGCCAAGAATCGAGGACAGGCCAGGCAAACAGCTGCCTCCACTGGACTTCGAGAAATTGAAGAAAGACCTCATTGAATCGTACCCAGAGGTAGGCATAACGCCGATTTTAATATCTAATATCTATAAATGAGCCGTGACTCCGTGAAATAGCTAATTTAAGGAGTACGATTGTCACTGTCAAATACATACAAGACAATCTATCACGATTAGACATCATTGGTCTCCTGATCGACTACCTGATCTCGTGGGGGGAGGACACACAGAAATAAATTTATTAGCGTGGCTAACGTGACTCTGGAAGGTTTTCTTAAAGACCTCAACATTGGCGTCTCGCCATTAATAATTTTGTATTACAATTACCATTGGCGAAATTGCGGCGAATTTGCTTGCAAATGAAGTCATCTTAAGAAGAAGAAGAAGACATTGAAGGGACGGTGGCGGCCTCCTTCTGGTCACGGAATTCTTAGTTTCACCATAAAGTTATTCTTAGAAGAACAAATTGTGCATGTTACTTATCTTTACAGAAAACCTGGGCGTGAGAAAGTGACACCGTATATGAACCGTGAAGCGTTTTCTTTTTATAAACCATTATCAACTTTGACAGAAATAGATATTGTAGTGACGTCAATGTCTTTACGCTAAGTCACTGCCACTGACATTTTAATTCGGTAACGCGATACTGAGGAGATTGTCCTCTATTTACTTCAGTAATTATAAACTATGGGTTTTACTAAAGGGGTTCCCATGAAATTAGTGATGACCGGATATCCGTATATGTCCGATCCAAATACGAGGGAAAAAAGATCCTCAACCGTTACAATTTTTAGCAAATTCTGAACATGTGCAAAGGTATTTAAATATCAAATTTGAATACCTTTGCACATGTTCAGTAGTGTAATGGCCAGGATTTGAAAACACGACACCTCAATCTAAAGGAATAAATAGGTCATAACCACTAAACTATCTACACTTCAATTTTTTTTTTAATTATTTTTTTATTTATTTATTCAGGTGTCAGACGAAGACGTGATGTCGGCAGCCATGTACCCTCAGGTGGCAAACGATTTCTTCCGCATCCGCGACAAGTATGGACCAGTCAAACATTTCGACACCAAGACTTTCTTGGTTGGACCTGCTGTAAGTATTCGTGATATACGATGTGTTAGGGAAACGCTCCCGAAGCCGTAGGCACATGATAGCACTCCGAGTACAATACATATTGACATAAAAAATCCGATTTGATATTTTTATATATAAAAAAATACGATTTGATAATTTGATATTTTTATAAAAAAAAAATTCTTCGCTTTATTTACTTCTTTTTTTCGCTTTATTTACTCTCCATCGTATCTGTAAAGCTAAATTAAATGTAAATTTGTAAATAAATTTGTAAATTACTAAAAAAAAAAAAACAAATAGAGCCGTACATCGAGTGCATGACTTTTCATGTTTTTTTGTTTCATTTAGGTTAACTAATACGATGGAGAGTGAAAAACGAATAGTTAAACGATATAAAAAAAAATTAAAAATCCTATTCCATAGTTAAAATGCCGACTTTTCTAGTATCTACTATATAAATCTATATAAATCTATCTTAGACTTTCAATTTCAGCCAGATTCATTCAACCATGCACCAGATTCATTTAACTAAAATTCAAATATCTTCACAAACTTACACATCTTTAATATTAAGATGTGTTTAAAGTGAACATTACATAATGTACAGGTGGGTGGCACGATTGACGTAAACATTGAACGCGGGAAAACTCTTCACATCAAGACTGTAGCCGTCTCTGAGGAGATGACGGCGGCGGGCGAGCGAGAGGTGTTCTTCGAGCTCAACGGACAGCTGCGGTCCGTCTTCATTCGAGACGTCAAGGCCAGCAAGGTGAGGATAATACCCTTATTAGTTTTTAAAAACCATCTAAGAAGGTCGAAGCCAACTTCACTTGCAAGTCAGTGCGTTGCAGTGCGTCTGGACATTTTGAGAATTGAATATTGTGAACTTAAATGTCCGGGTTGAGGTTTCGACAATTATTAATCTCGCAAAAGCCAAAAGAAGTAGCCCATTTTCCAATTAGTAGAATAGTGTACTCTGGCAATCATAGTGCATTTTGCTCAGATGAAAAAGTTTTTATTTGTTTTGTATATTTTTTTTCATTTCCATCCCTAGAAGTGTTGGTGTAATGAATTTACTGTATTAGTTACTGCAGTTTTTGGTTTTGTTTGTACAGTGATCATAGAGAATATATATGTAGATAAGTAATTATAATAGCATTAGCACAGACATAGATAAATTCTAGGCAGTGTTGCCATATGTAAAATATTAATTAGATAATATTCTTCTATGCAAGTTACTACCTGCTATGAAATTTTGTGTTTATTTGGGTTTTTTATCATTCTGTGCTGCAGTTATCCAAATAAACGTATTTCTTTCTTTCTTTTATTTCTTTCTAATACGTTTTACAGGAGATGACAATTCATCCTAAAGCTGTGAAAGGTGATAAGAACCAGATCGGTGCTCCCATGCCTGGAACTGTACTCAGTAAGTATCAGAGTCATTTTTTTTTACAACACGGTATTAACTACTCTATATAGGTCTCAAACAGCCATATTTCGGACGACCAACTAAACCTTTGCAAATGCAAAGCCTGATTTCATATTGTTAAAGAGGCCAGTGGTGCGCTCCCTATTGGGTAAAAGATCAGTATGTTATGCTACCATGACGCGGTTACCATTACTTGTGTCCAATACCACATTTAAGAGCTTCGGAAGGCATGTTAAAAGGCTGTCAATAGTCTTTATGTGAAGACGAAGGCAGTGAGGAGGTGTGGAGGAACGGGATGTGATGTCCCTCCAACACAAAGGGAGGATCCTCCGACCAGGCAAAGTGATCTCGCCTGGCGCGCCGCGGCCAAACGGTTGTCGTTGGGTTGTTGTATGTATATTGCACCAGCGCGAGAACTTCACTTTCGCGATGCAGGAATCGGAGTGATGTAGTAGTTAGTCTTGCTGTCGCTAGATGGCGCTGGGTACATGTGGTATCGCCACAGGTGAAATAAACTTCTCTGTCAGTGGTCGACCAGTAACCACAACTAACCGGCATTCTCTCCTAATACAGCTGAATAACATCAAACCACATTATATTTAAGAGGACCTTCAACTTCAATTCATCATCCTGTCGAAGCATTCACTTTTACCTATCTAAATTTGATTTGAACTGTCAGCATACTAATTGCTTTTCAAAATTTTCTACCCATTTAATTGGGCGGAGTTATCAAAAATACAACGTTTAAAAAATTACTGTAACGTCATCCATTGTGAACGATAGTTCGTATGATTGAAGGTAGATGTCACCACCATCGCCCTAACCATATTTTTCGTAGGAGAATTTCAAATGATTCAGACGAGGCTTCGTGGCTTAGCGGTCAAAACCCTCAGACCTTGAACTCTTTAGATGGTACCGGTACAAGATCATGATGGCAACTTCTTTCCTTTTACAGCAATCAAAGTAAAAGAAGGCGACAAAGTAGATAAAGGCCAGCCAATCGCGGTACTGTCAGCTATGAAGATGGAAATGATAGTCCAGGCGCCTAAGGCAGGCGTCATTGTCTCGGTAGCGATCACCAACGGACAGAAATTAGAAGGAGACGACCTAATATGCACCCTCGAATAAAGATATTGGTTGAATTTAAAGCATAAACAAATAAGTCTTAGGAACAGTCGTAACTTCGATATTATATGGTGCGAAATAGTAATATATGTCGTAATTCCCGTTTATAGATATACCCGACAAGTTGTTTAGAATTTATGTGTCACAGTTCGAGTGATTAATGAGTAGGGTCAGAGGGGTAAGTGCGAGTACCATGGGGGTAAGTGCGAGTACTAATACTAAAATGATGCAATCAAACGTAGATGGTATGAAATTAAATATTAAGAATAACCTAATTGATTTCTACGAGTATAGGTACCAGACAAGTTGACAAGAACAAAATTTGTGTCACAGTTCAAGTGATAAATGAGTAGGGTCACGGGGTAAGTGCGAGTACCATGGGGGTAAATGAGAGTACCATGGGTGTAAATGCGATAAATAAGTTACAATAAAAATATATTTACTTTCTTTTAGTACTTGATTCATACCCAGTGTTATAAAAAGAAAAATAATTTATTGTAATCAGATATAATGCTAAAAATATTACCTAATTTGAAATAAATTGTTGTCTATGTATGTTATTCAATTCTATAATTACTTAAAATCGAAATTTTCATTACATTAGACATCAATTTAGATGTGATAATTAATATCGTATCGTGGATTTTTTTTTTAAATTAACTCGAGCACTTACAGTATAAAATTATTTATCTATTAATTATCCCTGGTCCGATCGAACGTTTAATATAAATAAGGGTAAGCCATATAGAGTACTAGTTTTCAACTGCACTAAAAGTATTCCATACAGTTATGGGATAACTTTAGTGCTAATTGAATCGGTGCTATTTAAATTGATCGCTATGGCATGCCCCACGTCATTTGGACTATCATACAAAATATTTACAGTATATCAGTAGAAGTTGTAGGAATGCGAATGACTTCTCGACCATAGACTTATTTGTTCTTTTTTTACAACCAGAATCTATCAAAATAAGACTTAAATAATCGGCACAAAAGTGGAATAACTTCATTTTTTTAGTTATTTTTATAAGTTGAAGTGTGATTATACGAATGTTGTTTATTGTATTAATTGAATTGAATTTTATTAAAGACATTTTATAAATGTACTATATCGGCAAATGAATTGAGGATATTGTGATAATGCTATATTGATAGTGGCTATTATGTAATAGTGGCTACTATATAATAGTGACTACTATATAATAGTAACTACTATATAATAGTGACTACTATATAATAGTGGATACTATATAATAGTGGCTACTATATAATATTGGCTGCTTATGATGATTTTAAGTGCATCACAGTACAAAAGTAAATGGAAATTATATTTTAGCATAATATGGATTGAATCAGATTTGCTACATAGGTAATGTTAGGCATGAAATTATGTATTGTAACTTGTAACATGAGTGCATTATCAGGGTCTAGTGATAGGGGCCTCTCAGACTAAATTTTTATAGTATTTTCGGACATTTACAGGGTAATGTTACTCAGTTAAAAAATATATTAAAAGTAGCACTGCAAATTGTGTACATTTGAATTTCTGAAAGAAACATCTTCGTCTATTTTAGTTACCTTGCAGTGTTTAAGTATAACAAGTCTTTCACTTTTTCTATTTAAAAGGTGTCGAACCTTTCAATAACAATCAAATCAGATTAAATTATCTTCAAAAATCTGGTGTTATATTATATTTATGTAATATAAGACTTCATCACACTATGGTCACTGATTTCTCAGTCATTTTTGACTCGATTTTAAAACTTTTTAAGTAACCTTTAGCTACTGAAAAATAGTCTGCGAGGCAAATTAAAGGTGGTTTATATAGTGGTATATTTTTGTCAGACCTAAATATGTCCCTCCACTATATAAAAAAGTTGTATAACCGTGGATTTGTTAACCGATTCATTGACAACATGTCTTCATTTTTTACAAATTTATTAACACGTGCCACATAAAATGTTCGATGACGCATATATGCGTCGTCATACTCAAATCGTTTGACGCATATTTACGTCATCGGTCCGGCTGAATTTTTTTTGTTGCATACTTGCGTCGGGCTACTGATCGGTTAAGCAATTCACTTTACATACATGTGTTTTTATGTGAGGATTTTATGTTTAAATTATTGTTTTTATATTTGATTATCGTAAAACGAATCGTCTGAACGGGTGCTCATTTTTGTTATTCATTTATTATTTGCAGTTTATCAGCATCACTTTGTTTTTTATTGAATAAATCATTTTTATGTCTAAATAAATGTTTAGTTTTTTTAATCCTGCCCTCGCAAACCATGACCCAGTGTGTATTCATCCCACCAATTCAACCTCACTAACCGGTTGGAACACTTGCCTTTCTAGTGCGATAGGAGACAGCGTTGCCTTAAACCCAGCACCAGCTGTTTTGTAGCTACTTTCCATCAGGTAGGCGGTTAACTTGTTAGCCACCTATTTAAGTGATATAAAAAATACATACATATATTATATACCCTCTTTAATCCCTGGAGGGATAGGCAGAGATGTATAAACACTCACATTTAGTTAATATGATTTTTAGTATTACAAAATAGGAGGCGAGCCCATTACGCCAAGCAGCCACTTTATTACTGTCGTATCGAGAATAATCGCACCTTTTAATACACCGGGAAGAGATGGGGTGGCCCTATTGTGCTTCACTGGATTTAATTTATTTATTTTCTTTTAGGTATATAAGTTTACAGTAAAATAACAATGCACTTATATGCTGTATACTACAGAGTACTAGGTACATCGATTACGATTATATTACGATCGATTACGATTATATTACAATCGGTTACGATCGATTACGATTTATTACATCTTATAGAATATGTCATAAATCCTTAAAATCAAAAAATAAAAGTAATTTTCTTACAGTGCGTCGATTATCAGAATAAATAAAAATTAAAAAAAACACCCGTTATTTTTACGTCAGGTTTAAAAAAAGTAAGAAGTAGGTAGATTAATACTCAATTTGTAAGTATAGTGATTTATTACAATATAAAATCTCACAATCTAACTCCCGTACCAGCGGGCTATTTAATTTAGAAGTTGCCGCATACAAAATGAGAAGCTTCAAGAATAAGGAATAGTGTCATTATTTGACTGCTACGATAACTTGAACTTGTCAGCTTTGTAAATAATTTAAAATAGTTACCGGTATATATTTCGACCCAAAAGTCTATTGAGGTTAGCACGGGGTGGTAAGCTCAAACAACCACATTGAATATTATGAAATCAAAACGCTTGTGCCTCGTTTCTATCTCAAGTTTGCGTCAAAATATAAGCCGGGAATTATACCCTAATAATAACGGGACAACATTCTGCATCATTAATACTGTTCCAAATAAATGTTCCATATTAGCCGTCTCACACATCGAAGGATTAGGACTGGCGCACACTATCGGCGTACCGATGACGCTCAGGATTTATCTTTGTCGAATAAGACCGGAACTTATTTGGTTTAGATTGGAAAAACTGAATACCCAGTCAGGACATCTCTTTCAGGAGGAAATAACCACTGACTTACCGGGCCATGACCTGATGGAAGGTGATTACCGTGGCCTATTGACGTTTGCAACCACAGAGGCGTCACATTCGTACTGCCGACCATATAGAAAAGAAGTGGAAGGGGAAGGGGAGAAGGTTAAGAGAGTCTCCTACTATTACGGCCAAAACATTGAAATTCCGCTCATGTCGCTGTATTTGTTTGTGGCGATGGAAGTCGTTGAAACTTATTGCGATAGAACTTATTTCTTATTACGATAGTGACTCGGTATAAGCCACCTATTCTTTTTCAACAAATAAAATGTCTAGTCCGTATCGATAATGTGCGACGGCCCTTAGCCGAACAAAGACACTTATGCAATAGTTATAAATTACGGCACTTGCGTCTATGTTCGTGAACATTAACATAAAAATATTAAACACTAATTAGAATAAATTACTTTTCAAATGAAGTTCGTTCAGCAAACAATTTATTGTAACGGATATTCCCTGGTGAGATCCAGCTTTTATGAAATTAATGTAGAAAAGCTCACTACGAATATAAAGGAAAAACTAATTGAAATTTGTAAAAACCTCCGTCTTTAGTCAGATGAGAAAATAAAGTATTATCACAGAAAAAAAAATATGCTCTTGATAAAATTAGGAATATATTTTTTTGTGTAATAGGCAATCATAATAATCCAATTTAGATACTTTTGTCAATATATGCTTCATTCGGAATTTGAAATTGTGTACTTAAAAATAAAAACATACAACCATGCTCAACATTTGTAATCAAAGATACAGTCAACAACAAAAGTAGCTTAATACACTTCCGTTTACAAATTCACCTTTCATAAAACAAAACATGAAATATATACACCTTGTCCCTTGAGGAATACAAAAATACTAATTTCTTCTTTTGATACCTTGTAAATTTGCAAGCGTACAGCAACTTTTGTAGCTGACCGTACGAAACCCTGTTGAGTTAAATAAAGTACAATGAATATCTTCTAAAATAATTATGAAAAATAAAATACTAGATACGGCAAAATAATTAGGTACACAGGTTACTAATCAAACACATTTTCAATTACTTACACAATATTGATCATTTGCAAAAATATTAAATATAAAAAAACTAGTTTCAAATACCGACCTGCTTCGACCACAAACGATTTTACGCATTCTTTTTGGTCTACGTGACGAAATATGTGAGCAGGAATGACTAAAATAAACAACTTGTTCAAACAGTGGAATTCATTTATAATGAGTTGACTTGGGAAACGCATATCTGGTGTGATAAGACCTATTTATTTCTTTACTTGGCAACAAGGGAATGTTCAAATAAAAGAACGGAACTGTTATTGTGTTTGTGATTCTGATTTGATTATTTGATTGGACGTTGTAGTCTCCGGAACTACTGTTTCGTATTGATAAATTCTTTTTATGTTGCATAATCCGTCTGTCAAGGTAGGAGGTAGGTGTAGATACCACATCACGCTTTTATTCATAGGAGCGGAGCAGGAGCTGTCCGTACGGGTCACGCACGCAATGCTCTGAAACGAAGGTTCAGTAAGCCTTCGGCTGGCTTTACGGACCGTCGGGCGGGCGACGCAAATTGGTGCGCACGCGACCGCTTCGCGTAGAGTTCGCTTACAACCGTTTAATTGAAAATATATCTGTTAGTCATTCGTAATATTATAATTAAATTCCACTGCACACAGTGCAAACACACCGCCTCCTTAACTTTCAATAAGACAATGAATCTCATATCATCTACACCTGTCATCGCACTACACTTTGTCCTTATATAAGCAATAACCGTAAGTCCAATAACAACACTAAGAACTCCATATTACTACGAAGAATTTCGTTGCGTTGTGCACTTTCTATCTTCACCGTTTCTTATGTATGTCATGACTAATGGCGCCTGTTTCGTGCAAATATAGTGTTAATTTCGTGCAATAATTTCGTATATTTCGTTCCGACAACCGCACTGCGAATTTATTTTTGCACGAAATTGTGTAACTTTTGCACGAAATTAGCCAACATTTTGCACGATATTTGCAATTTCAGCATGCTTTCAAACGCAACTAAGTGCTTCGCTCAGTCAATTTCCCCTGGATCTAATAACGATTTGTCGACCAACGCCTGTGAGAAATTATCCACCAAATCCTGGGGGGTCATATCACATCTCCTTTGAGGCACATCTTGGGACTCATCGAGGTCATTAATGGAGTTGACGGAGTTCTGGTCGCTGAGTGAGAGGCTGGTGTCAGTATCGTCGCCATAGCAACGGCGCTTGTGGTCCGATGGGAAGTTATGGTAGGAATGTTCTACGCGGATAGCTTGCATTGTGTTGCTGGAAATAGAAGATAATATTTATAAGCATATTAGCTGTAATAAACCTATGCTCGGGCCCTCTTTGTGAGTAGCGGTGCGGCCGTGAAACAAATGACTACTCAAAGAAGGCAACTGAACTGAACAAGAAGCTGTTGATTCTCGTTTCGCCAATTCTTTACAAATGCAGGTAAGCGGTTTAGACCAAAGATATTAAATATTTCTAGCGTAACTTGCGCTACAGACTCCTTCATTACCGCGTTACCGAATTTAAAATGTCAGTGGCAGTGACTTGTGACTTTAAGTGCAGCAACGTTGACGTCACTGCAATATTTATTTCTGTCAAAGTTGATAACGGTTTATGAAAAAACCTTTCACGATTCATATACTCTGTCACTTTCTCACGCCTAGGTTTTGTGTAAAGATACATATGTCACTCGCACACTTTGTTCCTCGAAGGATAACTTTATGTTTTAAACTGACCAAACACAATTGGGGTTGTCAACTGGAGTTGCCGCCTTTCAACAACCAATCAACGCCTCTCAAAAGGCATTGACAAGATGGCGGCTTTCACGTGATGGACGAAACTATTATATAAGAACTTAATATAAGAACGGTCTTACTTTTAAAATTCTAATATCATTTATTCTGTCAATCAATCAATCAATTAGTCTACCGCAGTCCACTGCTGGACATAGGCCTCTCCCAATGTGCGCCACTGCTCACTATCCTCCGCCCTCCGCATTCAGACTGTCCCAGCCACCTTTCTCAGGTTATCAGACCATCTGTACAGGCGACTAGGGTAATTTATTATGTATAGACTTACACAACGTCAAAATTTATAATATATTATTGGTTAGTTATGTTCGAAACTGTTAATTGGTTCGAAACGCGGACCCGCCCTGAGAAGACTGGCAAGAAATTCAGCGGGCTTTTTTTTTAAATAAAATAGCTTAATGCATCTACCATACAAACTATTGTCATACGAACATCTATGGCAGTCGTCGTTTAAAAACTTCTAACTACAGTACCTACTTCGATATCAATGGGTTGTGGAAGTCATCGCTTGTCGCTTAGCTTAAAATATAGTAGCTAAGCCACGTCGCAGTTTGAATGAAAATAACGGACCCTGTACTACCAAGATAGATGCGAGTGGGACTAGCAAGGAAGATGATTAGTACATAGCATCTACCAGTGACATGTCAATATATTGGTCTCTCTTCCCACATTCACACTTGGTCATTCTGTTTATCTGTATACTGGCTAAACAAGTCAAATAGAAATATCAGTTTCTAAGCTCATACTTAAGCGCGGGTGGCGCTCTTCTGTTCATTTCTTGCTGGATCATTCTGATTTGGGAAGTCAGGAAAAAGTGTTTTTTATACCACTTAGTGGCAGATAAGCACACGGCTCACCTGATGAAAAGTCGCTGCCGTGGGCGCGACAGGGGACCCCAGAGTTCTGCCGATGCTATAGAAACCTAATGCTTTTCTTGAAAAGGTGGTGAGGAAAAGGGAAATATTATAAGGTTAAGACAGCTTCTGCGCCAGTGCAGAAAACAAATTGATTGAAAGAAAATTTAAATTGAATAAATAATGACCAAATTTCATCCAAATCCATTTATTCTGCCATCCAACCTTTCACATTATTAATAGTAGTAAGAAGTAAGGTGAAGTGAATGAAAGCGTGTTAGTTACACATACCTATTGCTAACAAAATGGGGTATAATCACCTGGTTTTCCTCAAAACAGGTCGACCCATTTCCACTTGGAGTTCCAACGAATACAGCTTCGCTAAAGACTCCAATTTCTCCTTCTCATTAGGATCGTGGAAGCTTGGCAACTTCAATTCAGTCTGGCAAGAGTCTTGGAGGAATTTCGACAGCTGCTCATTTGCAGCGCTTAGGATCAAAAACCCCGGTCTTTCGTCCCGTATCCTCCTGCATCCTGCACGTATTTCTCTCACTTCTGTCACTACAGCATTCCCCATCGAATGCTCGCTATAATAGTGATCGCTTTGTGGCGATTTTTCGCTTAAATTCAAGTCGCTCGACGACGTTTTCTGCAGCGAAAAATTTGTTCGCGGCGTCTGATTAAAAGATTCATCCTGTTGAGCCGATTTCTCCTGGAATGCCTGAAAGGACTGAAAAAACGTTTCATTCGCATTCTGTCCGGACACTCCAGCATTCTTTATATCGCTAAAACTACTAAATGAGGAATGTGGCTGAAGTATATCTCTATTTTCTTTAACTAACTCCTCTTCTAAATCAACGACAGTTTTCGAATCTGACATCATTGCATCATCATCATTCCCTGAATCAACTTTGGGGCGTTTCTTTTTGAATCTGTTCTTGCAACTGGCCCATCCGCTTTTGACAAGCATTTTTTCTTTCTTCAAACGTTTCGGAGGTGGCATGTTGCTATTCGATTTCGGGGAATTATTGTTTACTGATTTTGATGTTTTGAAAGTGAGACTCTTGTTGAAGACTTTCAGTTCTTCGATGCCAGGCCAGTCTGTCAGTTCGTCATCTCCTTCTCTATCACTGTCGTTTGTTACAACGCCGTCGGAATCACTACTGCTTAGCGAGCTAGACTCATTGCCAGCACAATCCATCCCACTATTAGAATCATCAAACTGTAAAGGGTTTCTTAAAGAGCTTTGTGGATAAGTTTTATTCAGTATTTTAAACTTTCTATGATACTTTCCATCGAAGTTGACTTTGCCTGTACTTGTACTTGGACTGAAAAACGGTGGGAGGTCCGTAGTTATTTTGTATCCTGTCATTTTTGATAGCGTCGGAGTACCGTTTTTGGACAGATTCTTGTAAACGAAATTAAAGCTTGAACTGCCAGGTAAAGATGGGGTGTTTGGTAGATTCAAAGGTTTTGTTCCATCAGTATTTTGTGCTTTGAGAACAATCTTTCCTGGTTGTAGTACTGGTTCCTTTTTAGGTAGGTCCGTATCATACTTTCGCGATTTGAAATCGTTTCTGGAGAAGTATGCAGATTTTGAGGAACATCCACCGCTAAAAGATCTCTCTCTCATTTCGCAGTTATCCCCCTTATCTCTGTGTGACCATTTTCTTTTCCCGCAGAACGCATTCCTGAAAAAACAACTAAAAAGCATATTCTTTGTTAGCAAAAACTATTTTATAGGAGAATGCCGAAAACTTCAGACGTGGCTTCGTGGCATAGCGGTCAGACCGTTCTCCTTGTAAGTAAAAGATCGCGAGTTTGAATTCCGTCGAAGCATTGACTTTTTCCGAATTAAATTTGATTTGATCAGTTAGCTTACTAACTGCTTTAGAAAAATATACTGTGTATAGTAGTTTATAAAAATAGGAATCTTTTCGAAATAGGATTGCAAAAAATTTATAAATGATTTTATATAGGTATGGATCCTGGTCAGAAATAAATGATTTGTTATTATTATTATATTATAATGGAATAAATACTAACCTTTCCGGCTTCCCATGTGTTTTATGCTTATTTCCATGAACCATGGGTGACAATACTTGGCTCTGAAGAATAATTGTTGCTGGTAATGCATTTGGCTGTAAAGAAACTTTACATTTCATATCAATATAAAAATGACGTCATTTAGCAGCAACAGCAGCAGACAGTCTGTTGCCTGTTGCATTCACCTGTTGCATGCAATTAATATAGGTCAGGTTTCATGTAAAAATACATAAGATTTGTAAGAAAGAGTATACGTGGCAAGATATGGCGACAATTGCTGTTAATGGAATTCAAGAATACTTAATGATTTTATAAATTTCAAGAAAAGAAAAATATAAATAAATTATGATGGAGCTTGGAAAAAACATCGCTGCTGCTTAAATCTTTAAAACTACGCCACGTATTTTGATGCGGGGTTTTTTAGTAGATAGAATGGTTAAAGAGGAAGGTTTATTGAATATAACATCATGCTACGACTAACAGGTGCGGAGCAGGAATGAAAAATGTTGCAAAAACGGGATGACGCAGACGAATTGCGCGGGTCAGCTAGTAAAGTATAAAACATATACCAATATGATCAATGTTGTCTTCAAAGATTATGTATTGAACTGTTTTATCTAGCCCAAAGGTCATTTTATTTATGTAAGAGATATATATTATATAGTATTGAACATAGTCACAACAGCTGCTCTTATTCTGATAACAAATTTATAAAATATTATAAAAATATATTGGATTGGGACTTCTTTGTCCGCACCTAACCTCCCTTTTCAGGCCATTGTGAGTGCTTTTACTAATATTATAAATGCGAAAGTAACTTTGTATGTACACACACATGTTACACTTTCAGGCCTAACCCACTGAACCGATTTTGATTCAATTTGGTTCAAGGGTAGATCAGACCTTGAGAAAATTCATTTGTTAGTTCAGGCTCGGAATGTGGGCTGACTTATGAGGAGTTTAGTATGAATTTGTTTTTGCCGATCAAAGTTTTTCACACTTACCTCTGTACTCACACTCAGTATTTCTATCGGTGGTGACCTCTTCCCATCAGCATACTCTACTGGCATCTTTTTATATTTCCGTTTCCTCCGAGCATTAGCCGGTCTGGTCGGTGAGAAGTTCTCATTGAAAGAGTCAGACTCAAAATTACCTATCTGACAGTAATGCCTGGATTTGAGGCTAGATTTGTGCAGATTAAGATGGGGGTCATCCGAGTCTGATAATGGTTGTGTGATGAGCGGAGCTTGTGGTGGGCTACTGGAACTGCCATCTTCAACCAGGCTTACTGTTACTGCAGCTGCTGTGAACAGTTTTGGAATCTAAGGACTGTGTTACAAATGAATTTCAGCATATGATTAATAGGTTTCATTTGAGGAAGAAATTATAAAATAATTTATTCTGTATCTTAGACCATTAAACGGCAAAATTAATAATATATTATGAGTTAGTAGCTAACTAGACCACTGGTTATAAACAGGGCCTCAGCCTGAGCAAACTTCGGCAAGAAACTCAGTGGGCTTTTCTGATGAATGTATGTATAGACTAGTCATAAGTACCTACTACTACAGTAGTACCTACAAATGACTATGTTTTTAGCATCATTATCTTAGTGTTAAAATGGCTGCTTTAATGAGTTTCTTAAAAATACGATTCTAATGTTTCGTATCATGTATAAAAATATTTTTAATATTTTAGTGGGGGTGATTTCAAAAGTTTCAAAAGTGAATGAATTCATTTCTAATTGCATCTCAGTAATTGCATATCAAATTAAGTATATTGTATGTTTATGTAGAAGTTATGGTTATTATTATGCTATATAAAACTTAAATATATCATTTATAAACAAACATTAAGTTGACTTTAGTCATTGAAATAATTGTTTGCGGTGAATTAAATAACACAATTTATAATATTACTGTTCTTTTTTGTTTTTGTTTTTTTAAATGATAATTAGGTATGTACAACACTAACGCAGATTTCCGGCAGACCTGGTACGCCTGCGGAGTCCCAGCTTCCTTCGCTCCTGCCGCCCACAAATACTTTCTTCCAGAGCCAGAATGAAATCATGGGACAACCTCTCCATTATAAATTAATACACCTCAGCTGCCAGCATTTTCGCAAATATCTAGATTTCTAGAACATACGATGCACCGGCACACTAAGTTTACGCCACTTATTTAACCTACTTCTCATCGCCCTTTCACAAATGCAACGAAACGAATAATTAGACACACTGCACATTCAAAACACGGAATAACTTAATATAAAATAAATAGCAAACTTGTTTCACAGAACAACATTGTTTAAAGTTGACACACTCCGCGTATTCCTCCCAACTCTATCGGAACGTTTATATTGTATAAAGAACGTAATTCTTTATAAAAGACACAATTCATAAGTGTATTTAATTAATAATTAACTAATAGGTGAATGCTTAACTTTCTATAGAATTTTACGCTTTAGGTGATACGTGATTTATTTTGACAAAAAAATTCGACATTCACTAGGAATGTCCACAGAACACTTATATCCTACGGTGTCAATCTTAGAGCCAATCATAGATTAATATATATAGAGCCAATGCAATGAATGAACTACAGAATCTACAGACTGCATAGTACAGGTACAGATAATATTTTGTGATGTGACCTGTCTATGCAGATCACACAGATTATAGTAAGAACCAGAGTGTGGGCACGTTTATAAATATAGGTAGGACGATACGGTACACGGTTTTATATAATGTATATTGGAATTCAGTGAGTTCCTTATTCTTTATGCTTACAACGTTAACATTACGGCATTGTGATTGTCATTTTATAGGAATTGGCAAGAAACTGGATAGTGAATATAGTTTGTTATAGTAAGGTATTTTATCTCACATATTCGCCAACTATAGTTGATATTTTTATCTCTTTACCTTCTAATAGCTGGTATTACTAAAGATAGAAGCGTCCATTCATGCTAGAAATTCATAAAATATGCGATCTGGAACTCAACTTTAGCCGTTGACTGCCGTTGATGCTCACTTTGTTTTTTTTAATCTGTTGTTGTGGTTGTCAATTTTTGCGCCAATTTAGTTGTTATATTTATTTTGTAATAAACTCGCTTTCTCTGTTTTCTACGCCAAATTCTATTAAGAAACATTACAGAAAACGTCGATATACAGGTATTGTACCCTTAGTTCGAATTTATTCTAATTCTAATTCTAAATCACCAATCATTTTAAAAGATACGGTAGTGGTTCTTTCGGTTTCCAAAAACATGAAAATCTTCTGTAAATAATCATTAGAAGATGCTTTAAATATAATATATGTTTAGTGTTTAACGTTTTCTGTTCACCCTTCGTTAATCCCGGTCGCTAAGTACTTATTAATACCTATTTTATCGGTATTTATAGATTCTATAACGCAAGCTGGTTAAACTCTTATTATGTAGAATAGTTAAATAAATAATCCTTGGTTTCAGCCCCCATGGAGGGCGCGGTGACTCCAGACGGCGGGCGGCGTACCCGCGCAGCACTGGCCGAAATTCCGGTGCGCCTGGATCGTCTTCGCGTAACTCCACTGCAGCCTGTCACTAATTTGAGAGAGAGGTCCCCAGCACTACCGGCCGGATACTTAAGTCCTGCGCCATCACCTGACGAACTGCTCATTCAGCAGAGAGGTATAACTTTGATTACAATTTCAAAATGAACTAGAGGTGAATTAATAATTTGCAACTCTAAACAATCCTAAATTTCTTAAGTCAAACTCAAAAAGAATTTGTAAGAGTAGTTTAGCAAATATACCACTGGTTTTAAACACGGCCCCAGCCTACTACTATTTCCAGTAGGGAAACCATTGACCGGATTGAATCAGCCCTTCTGTATGGGTCATTTCACCCATTTCTTCTGTAACAACTGCCATAGATGTTGGTATGACAACTGGGACTAAGGCAACATGACTGGACCAATGCAAATAGCCATATTCATACATACATATTATATTTGTACTGAGCGTGGATCGAGCACACGCCTTCTGTGTTCTTCTCCTTCACTACTGCCATTCCACTGAGCCTGGCAAGAAACTCAGTGGGCTTTTTTTCTATTACAAACAATTTAAGATTCAAATAATAATAGTTTTACTATTATTGAATGAGCATGCTTTCAGCTTTATGTTTGTAATATAAAATTTGTTGTTTTGATATAGCTAACTCTAATTATTCATTTATTGACATTAGAGTAAATGAGATATTTACTATGTATTGTCATTATGGTATATAATTTATTTAATTATGATTATTAAGTAAAGTCCCTTGGGAAAGGCATGACTTGACTTGTAAGTTGAAATCCAAATTTTATTAAGATTACAAGTTATGTTACTAACAATTTGTTGAAGACAATGTTCTTATTTAATAATTTATTTGAAGTAGTAGTTGTGCACTCCATTGCTACACCAGTGGTCATAGATTGTTTCCACTGTATGATATTTATTTTGCATACTTACATTTTCTATAAAATTATTGAAACTTTTCATTTTTAGGTCGCAAAAGACTTCCAGTGACGTGGTCACCAGACATTGAACTAAAACGGAACTCTTCTTTCCACTCAACCATTCGTACTCCACCAAAGGACAAGTCACCTATGAAACTCGGAGTGACTCTGCGCTCTACTCCTCGTAAGCGTTTATTACTTGATCCAGAACGCATCCCACTGACTCCCGAGAAGATAGACTTCGGTGACATCAGTACTCCACAAAAATTTAAAATCACAAGCCCTTTAAAGAGTACTCCTTCTATCAAAAGGTGTAAAATTGAAAGAACCTTGACTCCTGAGTACAAAGGTCCGATTGATACTGCTTTAAAAGGTTTAAGCCCTACCCAACTGATAAACATCATCAAGACAATTACATACAAGCATCCTGAGGTGGAACAAGAACTCAGGAATGAGATGCCCGTTCCTGATCTAACTCCTATTGAGGAAAGGTTGAGTTACCTCAAAAGCAACATATTCAAAAGCTTGCCAACATCTCGCCTCACTTCTAAAACTGATTCGCCAGCATATTCCAGAGTCTCGACCCATTTAGCTGCTTTCAAGAAGTGTGTGATTGAGCAAGGTAAGCTCTTAGTTGAATCTCAACATTGGGAATCTGTGATTCAGTATGTTTGTCTTGGTTGGAACTATGTCAAGGCTACACCTGTGTGGGATAATCAACCACATAATGTCCATCGGAAGCAGTGTTTTAAGGCTTTGACAAATTTTTGTCTGACAGCATTAAAAAAGGGAAACTTATCGAAAGATTTCTTGGCTGATGTACAAGACAAGTTGCAAGGAATGGTAGCTGATAGTGAAGAAATACAGTCTTGTTTGAAATATATTCAGGGACAGTTACAAGGATATTTTTAACCCTTCATTTGGGTTACGCTTACATTATAGATTCTATAATTGTTAATGATAAGACTGATGAATTATACACGAATACACAAAACTGATAAACTCCATGACATTGAAATGTTATACAATGGAGGTCCTTTAATGTTTTAATATTGTGTACTTTGCGTTCCAAATGAGTTGATTACTGTGAGAATGATATTTTGATAACCCATTGCTAACTTCGGTTTTATTTATCAATAAATAATAATAATAAACCTATTATCAAAAAATATGTTATGTACCTACTTAATGAAAAAAAAAAACATTAAGTTGTTGTCACTCGTTACTATACACATATGGACCTATCCAACATGGAAATTGTTTTAGCTGGACAATTCGACGAGTACGGAGGGAACTCATTTGAAATGTGTTGTACATCCAAACATCTGCTTATTGAGTAGATTAAGTAACAAAAGCATTTTCTCCTTATTCTTTTTCATAATATTACCATAATACAAGACTGGTGAATTCTGTGCAGATGGCAGTTCTTTTAATGTACCCAATCTACACTGGTTCCTTATTATAATCAATGAAATTTATTACTTGTATATCAAATCTACAGACTCATCAATCTTCTACACAATTTCTGTTCTAAACTGCCATTAGTATACATACTTACATGGAATTACATTATTATACATAGAAGTCCAGTTAGTATACATGAAATTCTAGCATTATACATAATAGTCTAGCATTATACATGAAAGTCTAATAGTATACATTTCAGTCTTTTTCTACATCTAAAGATTTATATTTATTTAGATGTAAATGAAAGCTCAAGATGCTCTAGGTGATAGATAACCTTTAGATAATTCTTTTTTAATTTCAATAGTGTATAAGTGTCGAAAAAAAATTAGCAGTCATTTTTTTATATTAAATATTTTTCGATAAATTACTTATTATATCAACATTTATAGAATCTAATGGTTTTAGTGAATACTTTACTTGCCTAATACCTCATTTAGGTCGTAATTTTCAATCTTATCATTTTATTTTATTTGAAATTTTCAATTAAATTTAATTAATATAAGCTGAAGTGGATATGAATATTATTTAGTACAATAACGTATTTGATCTAAGTGCCACAATGCATTGAAAAATCGTAAGTACCTATTAATATGTGCATCTTTTCGCTTAGTATTTAATTAGTTCATAAAGTATGTTTTGTTATAATGATTTTATACTAAAAAAATATAGATATGGTTCAGGACTTTCAAAACAGTCACTCAAGATACGCCATTCGCCTCTCGCAAGAAGGAGTGCAACAAGACACACTAATCAGTGAGTGCAAGTGAGAACAAAGTATAACATCTATCATAGAATTGGGCGCACTTTTAATATCGCATTGGCGTAACTTGTCCAAACTGTAATAATCAAAAGATGAAGCAATAAAAAAAAAAACTGAATGTATCCGTGTAAAAACGTTGATTCTTTCCCATGACGTATGTGAACCTTTTAGTCGATTAGTCTCGTGATAAATCCGAATATACTCGGTGTATGTATTAGCGCTGGCATATTGTACACTAACAAGACATCCGCTCGCTTGCGCGTTCTTGCAAATTGTGACTAGTTGAACAACAAATCCGAAAACAAACACCGTCAAGTTTTTAGTTAGTCAGACGGGACACCGTGGTCCCTACACCCGAAGAGGGTTATCTCGAGAGGGCGATATGTTATGTACTATCTCACCTAATAAGTTGCGCTAATAATAAGTTGTACAAGCTTCACCATATCTCAATAAT
This sequence comes from Pelosia muscerda, assembly GCA_963691645.1. Taxonomy (NCBI): domain Eukaryota; kingdom Metazoa; phylum Arthropoda; class Insecta; order Lepidoptera; family Erebidae; genus Pelosia; species Pelosia muscerda. Next base: position 13,588,135 of record OY829109.1, on the reverse strand, counting down.
TTTATTATAAGGTCATTTACTTCACTTAAGGGTTTGTTACTTCACTTTGGTTAAGCTGAAAAGAATCAAGTTATTTAAGTGAAATAAGTACATGTTATTAGAATATTGTCTTCCATAATTTTATGGAAAATCGTAGCTCTGATTCTTTTCACTGAAGCTGTGAAAATACCAAAGTTTAAGTTCTTATTATAAGCATACATATTTATAAGACTTTGAATTAAGTGATAAGATTATTTTTTTAGTATGATATGATCACTTTCAATTATCTTTCAATAGCTATAGAACTGGTATATTCCACATTTGTGATGAATAATAATATGCTATAATCTACCTATGAGACACGAAAGCATGCATGCATGAATTTGGCTATTTGCACTGGTTTATTCATGCCTCGGAGAGCATGCAGCCAAGCCGTCGATCCCGGTTATCATACGAACATCTGTGACATTCGTTACAAGTACTTAGTCGAAACCTTCAAAAGTGCAACTGGTCTAATTGCAGTACTTCGATATCGCCTATATCTATCGGTTGTGGAGGCCATATGGCAGTCGCTTCACTGAAAATATCGCAACACAGACCGAAAAAAGTGGATCCTGTACTCCCGAAGTAACGGATGCGACCGGGGTTAACGCAAGAATGATGATGATTCTGCATCTGATGCAAATGGCATCATTCGTCACACTCACACGCAAACAACCGAAGCATGGTCGACACTCGGCTCGGACGGGACATATTGTAGGATGAGTTATCCTTTAAACTGCGTATCTAGTTTAAGTTAACCGTGAGAATGCAGTTTAGTAGCTATTCCATCCCATAAAAAAATTATACTTACATTTTCTTGTGCCTTGTACGGACATTGGATTGTTAAAACAATGAAAACTGCAAATATGTGTAGTTATCTGGTCATACCACGACTTTGACTAGCGTTTATAATGGCTAGAGCCATTCATGTGCCTTAGCTGTAGCTGGTGATGACGAAATATCCCTTGATATAGTTACTTTGTTTATAAGTATTTTAAAGTTGAATAAATGCATTTTGTAATATTACACGCCTTTCATTTTTGTCGTGCTACCCTTTATTTTTGAAGAAGTACTCAACATATTGAAAGTCGCGGAGCGGGCTATGCTTGGAGTTTCTATGAAGGATAAAATTCGAAATGAGGTCATCCGACAGAGAACTTGAGTTACCGACATAGCTAGCAGAATAAAAGCTGAAGTGGTAGTGGGCTGGGCATATCTTCCGAAGGAACGATGACCGCTGGAGCAAACGAGTCCTTGAGTGGAGACCGCGAGAAGGCAAACGGAAGGTAGGACACCCTAGACAGATGGACTGATGACCCGAGAAAGGCGGCTGGGACCGACTGGATGCGGAGGGGACAGACTGGATGGGAGAGGCCCATGTCCAGCAGTGAACTGGGCTAATTCATTGATTGACTTGACCAATCAGCAGCCTTCTTACCAAAAATGGCCGCTCCCTTTTATTTTTAAGTCTGACATAACCGAGGAAATCCCTCTCGGGGCTCGCGACGGGGACGGTTATGTCGGACTTGAACAAACAGGCAACTTCAGAGGGCTGCAAGTCCGAGCCGCTCCCCTGAAGCTGCCGCCCTGGACACGAGCACCGGCTTGCCCCCTCTAGATCCCCCTAGATAAAAGAAGCTTCAATTTTTTTTTACAATACGCCACCTAGACCTATCTTGCAGAATTACACTTCATTATAAACTTAGCGTAACGTAACGTAGCCTAGTGGTATGGGTAATGGACTGCTGAGACGAGGTCTCGGGTTCGATCCCAGGTTTACCATGGCACACACCAATGACTGCGATGCTTTTCGAAGTTACCTATGTGTGTATTTATCGCAGGTTAATAAGTGCACTGGCGAAATGTGGGTGCCAGCACCTCTGCCTACCCCTTCGGGAATATAGGCGTGGTATAAAAAATATCACGCCTATATTCTATACCTATTGGTGTGATATAAAAAAAAATTATAAACTTTCCGAATATCAGGAACCACATCACTACATAGTATAAAATAAAAAAATAATTTACAGAAAAACAAAAAACCCGACTGCGGAAACTAAAAAGAATGAAACAAGCCCACTAGTTTGATATTCATACAATACTCACAGTCGCCTTGGGAAGATTTGATTGGTAAAATTTGAATGGGCCCCGACTGTGAGTATTGTATGAATATCAAACTACTGGGCTTGTTTCATTCTTTTTAGTTTCCGCAGTCGGGTTTTTTGTTTTTCTTTAAATTATTTTTTTATTTTATACTTATTAGTTATCAAAAATATTTTTGTTTGTATGTCGTTTACACTTGAAATATAAACTTAAATCAATAAGTAAGGAAATTAGCGAGAATAAATGTTTTGTTAAACAACTTTAAATCGTTATATATCCTAAACTATTATTTAAAATGAAAAATGGTAAAAGAAACCTAAATATGATTTTAAAATACCTATTCAACGACACCCCACTTGACATAGTTCATCGACTTTTTATTTTTTCATTTTGACAAAATGGCGTCTGGTTGTTGCTGTGGTGAATTTTGGTTACTGTCATGTCTTTAGTGACACTCGCAAGGTTAAGACGAATCGATTGACGTAAGAATGATCAAAATCGGCCCATGCGTTTGGTCTCTAGAGCGCCACATAGAAACAAACATACATACATACATAGACTGATAAACACAATACCCTCCTTTGCGTCGCGCAGTCGGGTAATAAAGTCGCGTTCTCTGTCCCTATTTTTCTCGTCCCTTTGTATGCTTAAATCTTCAAAACTATGCAACGAATTTTGATGCGGTTTGTATAGATATATTATATAGATAGAATGGTTAAAGAGGAAGGTTTATATGTATATAACATCATGCTACAACAAACAGGTGCGGAGCAGGAATGAAAAATGTTGCAAAAACGGGTTGACGCAGACGAAGTTGCGCGGGTCAGCTAGTATTACCTAAAGCTCTCTTAAAAAATGTATTTCATTCTAATACACCATACTAGATTAATTTTAAAAATAGGTCAATGTAATTACTTCAGATTATATCGACAGATATTGCACTTACCGCCTACCACATCACTACGTATTGTCCCCACCCGAAACACGCCGCAAGTACCTACCTACCAACCAGACATGACAAACCCCTCGGCTAGTCTTCCATGAACCGGTGTCTGATTCACAAAATATTGGTTGGTTCGCAATAGCGACCACTACCTACATTATCAATTTCCTAATTTTGTATCTTCCTACTGTTCTTTTTGAAAATATTGTGAATATTATTTCAAACCTCAGTGTGTAAAGTACAACTAATACAAATCGGTGTAGGTAGGTACACGCAATTATTATATTATAATTTAAATTAAATATTTTGGTTGGTAACTAAGCAGTATATAGTCGTAAAAAATAAAAATAAAACATGTAACAAACTTTAACAAGTAGGTACTGTGACTGTAAGTGACTTATACTGGAATTGACTGCTTATCTGAGTAGAGATATGTAAGTGTATTCTTTGATTTTGATGCATCGTCATCATCTCCTTGCCCTTGTCGGTACAACATGTTATTCTTCTCCAATACGTTCTTCACAGATGTATTTTCCTCAGTCACTCCCTTCTTTGCCATATCTTCTTTCACACAATCTATCTATCTTTTCTTGGGTCGACCTAAATTTTTATGCAAATAAAAACAAGTGTAAACGCAACGTTTGATTTGCAAGTGAAGTTACCTATTTAAAATTTAACAAAGAATCTAAAATGATATAAATGTAGACTTAGTTTAAAATTGTGTATATTCTAAAATACTTTGGGATCCATAATCATAAAAATAATAATAATAATAATATATGTCTTTATTGTACACCAAGTATAAAAAGGTACCTACACCAAGTATAAAAGTATAAAAAGATTGAGTTAAATCATATCTTAGTCAATAGACATTTTACTTTGTAGTCAATCCGATCCAAATTGATGTTATTTTGTAAAGCCTAGTAAAAACTAAGATTACCTCCAAGTTGAAGGTGGTGTGGAATTCCACGACCACAGAATGGGGGTCCGTGTGTCATTTTAAAAATGAGCTATTTCCTAAGTTTGCTTTTTGTTATTCAGTTCTCAGATTCTCAGGTTCTTTTTCCCTTATTTACAATATCGATTGTTGTAATAACACGACCCATGTGTTGTTCTTCACAGTATGAAAATAAATTTGACTTTCCTCAAATTCGGGTCAGTAAATCTTTTGAGAATTTTTCGCTGGTCCTCATAGCAAGCAAAACCATTGGGTATGGAGCTTAAGAGGAGATATCTATACCTAACAGTGCGACCCGAGATACTTCTTTGCGGGACACTAAATTATCTTTAACTCCATTCAATTAGTAGGTGGGTTTATATTTCATCAATGTGATTTTATAACTTGCCTTATTATTTTAAAAAGAGGTTTGATCGTTATTATTTCATTGATTATGGTAAAAAGTCCCTACAGGATAATTTACCTAGTGTGAGGAAAGCGTATTTTCGAAAATCTGTTGTCTAGGTGTGTTTCTTTTTAAATAGTAGGTATCTACTTAAATTATTTTCTTTCTTCAGTACTTAGAGTACCTTTCTTATTGGTGGGGTTAAGTAAAAACCAACCTGTATTAATTTTTATTATATTATTTGTTTTATTCTACAGGTCAAAACTTCGTCTTTTCTTTTCTTTTCATGAATAATACCGACTTTAAAAACTGAGAAAGTTCCTTAAACAAAATTAGTCGGGAAACCACCGTCAGGAAAAAATATTTACTACAATTAAAGTATTTTCATAAATTATTTATACTGTTGATTTATGGCCCTTGGTGGAACTTAATGTTATACATTATCGATAATTGGGGAAAATGTTTGTGCTGATTTCATATACCTATTTCATTTTAATACTAGGTACCTACCCACATTTATGAAAAGTTGTTAATCAGTTTCATAAACAATACAAATAATAAAAAAGTAATATAATAAAATCAACCTAGGTGAACTTTTATTTCATTAGCAAATACTAACTCTAAAAAATAACAGACTGGTGAGTTGTACTCTTAACAACATCCTGTCTAACAGTTCGGGCGTTCCCTAAACAAACCACATAGTCTACCTACTAAAAATACAATTTCAGATCATAAAACATTATTCAAATTTCAAAACCTAAGTACTAACTTCACGCAAATCGAAGTTTATTCGCCTGATTGGAAGAACTTCTTTTCTTCTTCCACTTTTCGGCGTATGTTTGTATTGGTATAAAGAAAGGTATGTTCTTTGGCTGTGTTGTTGGTTCGCTTGGAAAATTATCGAATTCAATTTAGATGGTAGGTATATAGAAAGTGACGGGTACCTACTATTTTCAAGTATGGCGTTGTTGTTACATCTTTTTTTTAATTTATGGCACGTCAATTTGACTTCTCCTCGCCTGATGTTAAGCTGAAGGTCAAATCTCATGAAAGAGGGTCACCATTGCAAACAATGAGACATCTGTAAAAGAAACTATTAGGTATTATCAATTGCCCAAAATGAAATTCAAAAGATTTTTTTTTTCAAATGTGTTTCAAACCGCAATGTTCTATTATAAGAAAGACATGATCTTTCTCAAATCGCAATAAAATGCATGTCTTTAGAAAAAAATATACCTTCGGTGTATTCCATATTGTGTCTTGTGTGTTTCTAAAGATTTTCCAGAAATGGCTTGTCTACTAAGAGTCCACTCATTCATTTAATGTCCATGGGTTGCTTCTGCGTTGTCCAAGAACTTGTGGTATCTGTTAATTACTTCAGTACCTATCTATACTTTATTAGTACGTATGGTTAACATTGTATTGTGATCCGAAACGTAGATTTTTTTAGTAGGTATGCAGATTTATATTTGATGAAATGAGTCATTAATGTGCTAACCATTTCAAATGGATTTATGGAGTCTGATCGCAGAGTATCTTTTTTCTGGACATTCACGTTATCCAATTTCTCTACTTGTTTTTTGTTTCTAAAATCGGTACCCTGGCTATGATTTTCTAGTTTTTTATTGGTCTAGAATAGATCATCATTTCAAATACTTTGATAAACTGGAAATAAGTTGATCGCTGTTTTTTGTAAATGCGATTGCAAAATTATCATTAATTAAGTACCTAGGTTAAATATTTTAAATAGGCAATCGTATAGGTATACATTTTATAACGAGTTCTTGAGCAAGTTACGTAGTTATTATAATTATTTCTCATTTATATAATTAGGTAAGTAGAAAGGGCTACGTGCGTCATTCTATTTGGTTAAAAGTTTTCCGTAGGTATGTCATTGTCTTTCAGAATTCGTTCTTCATTACCGACACTATCGAATGATCTAATAATACAGCGTATGTATCTACCTACGTTATTGGAAAAATAATTTAGGTTAAAAAATCCGTTGATGTAGTTTTAGGTTTCATCTAATTTTTTGAGAACTTTTCGTCAACCATATTTGAACCAAGGTTATAATATTTAAGTCGATGCAAGGTCAACAAAGAGGTAATGATTCTAATATACAAAGCAACTTTAAAGTATGTCTAATCTAGCTAAAGTGTCTAGGTACATGCCTAATAAAATAACTATATTATTAATCGAAATAAAACAAATTTTTAATGGGATCATGATTTATTTGGTTATATTTTGTTATAGGCATACCTACATGTACATATTTAACCGTGGTAAACAAAATTTACATTGAAATAATTACTATTAATAATGTGTAAAAACAATAAAAAACTAATATAATAAACTAACTAACCTAAGTACACAATTTTTATAAACCTACACCTACTTAAATATTTCCATAAAAATACAATCATTAAAAAACTTATATTATCATAAATTATACCTAAGCAAAATAATTTATATACTATATATACACTTATTAAATTATTTTCCTAAGCAATGCATACATTAAAAACTAATATAATGAGCTTACCTAAACTATCTAATGTACTTAACTAAATTTATTCCACAACCAATTCTAACTTTAAAAAAAAAAGAGAAAGATTTTGATTTGGGACTCTTTTGTCCGCACAGGGAGGCTATCCCTTGTTAGGCCACTGTGCCTGGAGTTTTGCTCCCTTGTCGGGCCATTGTGCCTGGAGCTAATGCACCGTACTGCTGAACAGTCAGACAGTCTATTCTTAACAACACCCTGTCCGGGTGCTCAAAACCTTAACTACTATCTTCGCTCAAATCGAAGTTGATTCGCCTACTTGGAAGAACTTCTTTTCTTCTTCCAAGTTTCGGCGTTGCATGTAGAGGTATGAAGATATTTTCTTTGGCTGAGATCGTTTGTTCGCTTGGATAATTGTCGAATTCTATTTCTATGGTATAGGGAGTGACGGGTATTATCTTCAAGTACGGCGATGTTGTTTCATCTGTAGAAAACAAAACGATTATCAGTTGCCCAAAATGGAATTCATAAGATTTTTGCAAATCATGCCGAAACGTTTCTCAAATAGCAATAAAATTGCATATATTTAGAAAAAAACTATACCTTCACTGTATTCCATACAATGTGCCTCATCTATTTCTAAGGCTTCTCCAGAACTCGCTTGTCTACTTAGAGACAACAGAGAGGAGATGGCAATCTTAGTATCCGGAGAAAATGACCTCATTGTTACGTCCGGTGGTGTTTCCATGTCTGAAAGCAAAAAAAATTGAACATAATACAAGAGATAAGACATAAATAACTTTAATTCAATGTTTATACAAAAGAATATCAAAGTAATCGACTGATTTTAAAGTCATAATTTAAAACAATACTAATTGTCCAGCTATCGGGCAAAAATTCTGTACCTTTACTACATTCCTCTGTGAATGTTTCATCTTGGTCTATTGGTTCTGCTGCATTCATTTCTACCCCCGTTACCCCCGTATAAGATTCAAAATCTTCAGTGTCTGGACTATCGGGAGTAAAAGGTATCATTCTCACATCTGTAAAAAAGTTTCCATTAGTTGAATAATCAACATAATTGTTTAAACTTAAAGATGGAACACACTGTTACATCAAAACTACTGAGTACTTACCATCACCTGTGTTCACAATTGTTTCGGTTATGGAATTCATCATCTCAATGGACTCAATAAAGTTAGGAAATTCAATGTTTTATATTTCGTTTATAAAAATAATAACCAATTGTAATATTTGAAAGTTATGAGAGGGCTCGGTATCGACAGACACTTCGACTTGCACGTAAGGGATAAAACAAAGTTACTGAACAAAATACATAGCCTGGACTCCATTTATACCAAATGGGGTAATTACCTCCTAATTTGCAAATTCGTCATTAGTACCTAGGTACTTAGGTAATTACCTACCACTTATATGTGAGTAGCTTTGTTCCCAGAATTGGTAGCTATTAAGCCTATATTATAATGGGTTTGTTATTAGTATTTTGTGCATTCTACGTTGATTGTGTAAGCATGAAGCCGGCTCTTGCTCCGGGGTCATACATTTTTCGATAAAGTGACCTGGTTCGGTTTGAATTTTTAAGGAGCAGCTGCCGTATATGTTGCAAAATTTCCCAAGTTATCTGTCAGTCTTGTGATTTCTAAAAAGTATGCACTGATACGATACATCATATCATAATTTTGTCTTATTCATAAAATTTGTTTTAATTAGTGCTCTCGAACTAATTTGGAAAATTTGCCTTTATTAGTTTCAGTCCTGTTATCTGCGGGCAAACTATTAACTCGTTTATCTAGCGTTCTGTCCCCAAAGTAGTTGCATACTCTGGGTACTTCACATCTCCTGCCCATACATTGGTCGGTCGTCCTTGCTATTTGGTGCAAATTGCAAGGAAATCAATTACGTGCTTAGCCGCACAAGCACCTCCAATTCACGTCTTGGAGAGTATCAGACGGATAGTAGGTTCGTCCCATTAAAGGCGTCTTTCTACGCACACACAACAAGCCAAGAGAAATCGCAGTACACGCTGAGGTTTCTTGTCCTGCCATACATTGGTCCCCACGTCTTGTACGTCTGACGCACTTTCAAGTGATGGGAAAATTAGGTTCACTTGTGCAATATACTACATCATTTACATTTTAAATTGGATGGATTTCTTATAAACCTTAGATGCTAGAGTGGAACTACAAGTTCTAAAAACAGTTATTCTCCACACAATTTATATGAATTTTGTGAATCTGCATACGTTTCAGATATGGCATATATTGTTCAATATTTTTTATTTACTTCCCTTGCCACTTTCTCTGCAGTTAGTTGTAGAATTACATATGCGTAGTGCTATCTTGCTGAAGATTTTGTTATGATTTTTCGAATGTAATTTTAATGTCTCATCAAAATTTTTGAGAACTTTCATCAACCTTATTTGAACCAAGGTTATAACATTTAATTCGATGCAAGGACAACAAAGAGGTAATATTATAATATGCAAAGCAACTTTAAAGTATCTCTAACCTAGCTAAAGTGTCTAGGTACATGCCTAATAAAATAACTATATTATTAATCGGAATAAAAAAGAAATTAATGGGATTACTTATCATAATTTATTTGGTTATATTTTGTTATAGGTATACCTACATGTATTTAACCGTGGTAAACAAAATTTACATTGAAATAATTTCTATAAATAATGTGTAAAAACAATAAAAAACTAATATAATAAACTAACTAACTAACCTAAGTAAACAATTCTTATGAAACTACACTACCTAAATATTTCCATAAAAATACAATCAATAAATACTTATATTATCATAAATTATATTAATTTCGTAACACTTAAGCAAATTATTTTCGTAAGTAATACATAGGTACATTAAAAAATTAATATAATAAGCTTACCTAAACTATCTAAGGTACTTAACTAAATTTATTCCATAACCAATTGTAACTTAAAAAAACAAAAAGAAATGTGTGTTTTAAGGATTGATTGATTTGGGACTCTTTTGTCCGCACCTAGCCTCCCTTGTTGGGCCATTGTGCCTGGAGGTTTGCTCCCTTTTTGGGCCATTGTGCCTGGAGCTACTGCACCGTACTGCTGAACAGTCAGACAGTCTATTCTTAACAACACGCTGTCCGGGTGCTCAAAACCTTAACTACTATCTTCGCTCAAATCGAAGTTGATTCGTCTACTTGGAAGAACTTCTTTTCTTCTTCCAAGTTTCGGCGTTGCATGTAGAGGTATGAAGATGTTTTCTTTGGCCGCGATTGTTTGTTCGCTTGGATAATTGTCGAATTCGATTTCTATAGTATAGGGAGTGACGGGTACTATCTCCAAGTGAGGCGTTGTTGTTGTTTCATCTATAAGAAAAATAAACGATTTATCAGTTGCCCAAAATTAAATTCAGAAGATTTTTGCAAATGTAGGATCTATCAAACCGAAACGTTTCGCAAATAGCAATAAAATTGCATGTATTAAGAAAAAAAATATACCTTCACTGTATTCCATACAATGTGCCTCATCTATTTCTAAGGAATCTCCAGAACTCGCTTGTCTACTTAGAGACAACAGAGATGAGATGGCAATCTTAGTATCCGGAGAAAATGACCTCATTGTTACGTCCGGTGGTGTTTCTATGTCTGAAACCAAAATAATAATTAAACATAATACAAGAGAACTATAATTAAATGTTTGTACAAAAGAATATCAAAGTAATGGACTGATTTTAAAGTCATAATTTAAAACAATACTAATTGTCCAGCTATCGGGAAATTCTGTACCTTTACTGCATTCCTCTGTTGGTTGGTCTAGAGGTTCTGCTGCATTCATTTCTACCCCCGTATAAGATTCGAAATCTTCAGGGTCTGGACTATCGGGAGTAAAAGGTATCATTCTTACATCTGTAAAAAAGTTTCCATTAGTTGAATAATCAACATAATTGTTTAAATTTAAAGATGGAACACACTGTTACATCAAAACTACTGAGTACTTACCATCACCTGCGTTCACAATTTTTTCGGTTATAGAATTCATCATCTCAATGGACTCAATAAAGTTAGAAAATTCAATGTTTTCCATTTCGTTTATAAAAATAATAACCAATTGTAATATTTGAAAGTTATGAGAGGGCTCGGTATCGACAGACACTTCGACTTGCACGTAAGGGATCAAACAAAGTTACTGAACAAAATACATAGCCTGGACTCCATTTATACCAATGTGATAATTACCTCCTAATTTGCAAATTCGTCATTAGTACCTAGGTACTTAGGTAATTATCTACCACTTATATTTGAGTACCTTTGTTCCCAGAATTGGTAGCTATTAAGCCTATATTGTAATGTGTTTGTTATTCGTATTTTGTGCATCCTGCGTTGATTGTGTAAACATGAAGCCTGTTCCAGGGGTCATAAATTTTTCGATCAAGATCGCCAATTTTGTAACCGATAGTCGTAATCGGGAATATCAAAGGTGTCTCTTAATTCATTTAATAGGTCTTCATAAGACATAAAGTTAGCTTTATTGGTGCGGAACTAGTGTTGCCCAAATGCAAGAACCAGACGAGACTTAGCCAGTCTTGGTCTTGGTCTTGCGCCAATACACCTGGTCTTGGTCTTGGTCTTGGTCTTGCGCTCCCAGTCTTGGCCTTGGTCTTGGTCTTGCAGCAAGAGTCTTGCAAGTCTTGCAATTACCTATTAATCTATTGCTATTTATTAAAGTTTACTTTAAATCTTAGAAAAACGTATTAGAATTGGAACATTGTGAGCTTGAATTAACATAGCCATAGTAAAGATCAATCAGATTAATAAATAACTGAAGATTTGATAAGAAAGTCGAAAAATCAACTGACCTATATGTCGTTTTCCATGGAAGTAACTGTTTCTTAATAGACATTTATGATTTATAAGCTTACATTTGCTAAAACATGTAAAAAAACAAATTAATTACAATAATTTGACTGTATTATAAATAACAATATCTGTCTAGAAAGAGATTGAACCCTCAACTTGTATGAAATTTAATAAAAGAGTTTTACGATTTATCATTTATTTCAATCAAAAATAAAATACAACACAAATCAAACATAACAGTACACAACAGCTTTATCATTAGGTTATGTTACTTTATATCAATTCTTTTGACCAAGAATTAATACAAAGTAACCATCTGGCTGACTTTTATATTATTTTATTAATTTTGTAGAATTTTTTTACACGTTTCAAGTATATTTAAAAGTGGCTACAATATTTATCAAACGGGTGATATTTGAACACTTTTTTGCTATTTTTTCTTGTAAAAACTTAAGAACTTAAGAAATATAATGACTAAATGTACAATAATAGTACCCAAGTAATTAGTTTAAAACCATATAATCAATATTATAATATATACTTACTAGAATAAATTATTATGACATCTACTACCTATCCTTACCATTTTATCCCAATCATAATACTACTTGCGTGATCAGTATAATGTATTCATTTTCATTCTAAGCACTCTGAAACTTATTTATTCTTTGGAACACCTGTAGGTACTCTTAAAATTCGAAATTATTTTGCATGAGTATACCTACGCCCTGTGGCGGCAATCTAATAGTGTCAAATGTTGTGATTTCGGCGCGGCGGCAACGATTGTTGTATATGATTTTAAAAGAAGCCGCCGGCGCGTGTACTATAACCATGTACCTACTTCCGAAAAGCGGCAAATTTCTTTGAGAAGTAAGTACAAAACCTTTGATGCCGCATTATCAAAGTGCCGATGGTTAAAACATAACTATGCATGCACTCAGTTTGATTTTAATGGATATTTTTTTATTCGCTATGTAGGTATGTTTATGGTATTAGTCGTAATGCGCATAGGTCCAGTTTTTCATATTCTTTGATACAGTTTTTTGCGTCTCATAGAATTCCTAAGCGTACCTATACACCGAACTGTTACACCTAACTACTCCGTGAAATAGCGCTAAGTCCTAGCTGCAAGACGCAAGAGTCTTGCAGGCTTAGTCTTGTTCTTGCTCAAGTCTTGCACGGTCAGTCTTGGTCTTGGTCTTGCTAAAAATATGCGGTCTTGTTCTTGGTCTTGGTCTTGCAAAAACGCAAGAACAAGACCAAGACTGCAAGACCAAGACTGAATTTGGGCAACACTATCAGCGGAACCACGACAAAGCTGGTCCGTCCAATAGGTCAGAGAAAGCCAGGAGAACCTTTGATTTGGAAACTTCCACTCTCTCAATGAAATCACGTACACAAGTAGATCCATCATATTTTAAATTAAAACTATTTAGATCAATAGGACGTTCCCTAAAAATAAAATTATCATTGCTTAAGTTAATGTTTTGCGAGCTACCCCGCATCGAGCGTTCATTTCTCATCGCAGGTGAAGTATATTCAACTCGGTCACGAGAAGCGCGATCATCATTATCTGACACCTCAGATTCTGAGTCACTATTCGATTCAGCTACTGACACAATTTTAACTAATCTGTTACGAATACTAACAAGTTCAGAACAATCTAACCCACAACGAGCTAGCCTAGTTAAAAGATAATTCGCCCTAACAGCAGCCCTAGTGCGACTATTTTTATCGGCATCAAAGTCACCTGACGATAGCAAATCCTCGAGTTCCTTCACTTTTGGCTCGCAGACAGTGCGTTCGGATGCAGCATCAGTGGACTTCACAGTATTTGGCTTCAGACTTCCACGGCGAACTAGCCGATATGCCGTCCTCAGTTCGTTACGCAAGCTGACAACCGTAGCCTCAGGATCCGCTGAAATGCCCATGTAAGATAACTCATTAGACAGCTCATCCTTTCTTAAGTAGTTTACATACTGGTGCATTTTTGCCATCTTGTAAGAAATGAACTTTATAAGTGAATGAAAAAAAAAATTAAAAATTAAATTCAACTAATAATATTAAACAATTCAGTTATTTAACGAAAGTTATTATAACACAAGAGGTTATTAAAAGAATGGTCGGTATGTACCGCCCTCTAAGTATACTAAGAATATTACAAAAATAATTTACGTAAAGGTAGGTAATATGTAATAATATGCCTTCTATACTAATAATATAGGTATAAAAAAATTCAGCATAAAACAATTTTTCATTAGCGGGTAGGTAACTAAGATGTACCGCCCTGCAGACAATTATTACTAATAATATAATTATTTAAAAATTTCAAATTGAGAATAATTCTCCAATAGCGGGTAGGTACCCGAGATGTACCGCCCTGCAGACAATTACTAAAAATATTGAAAAAATATACACAAAAAATTGTACCGTACGTATAGATACAAATGAAATTACGAAAAATAAAAAACAGTTAAACAGCTAAGAACAAAATGTACGGTAGCAAGTATAAGTACCGGCTACTATACTGATCCAAGGTTAAAAAACAAAAAAAAATGGTAATTCCGAATGGAAACCACCTTACACAGAGTTACATAAAATTATGTTGTATCGGCACTTATAGAAAGTGTCGATAACAATTACAAGTTAAATTCTGAAAAAACACAAAGTTAAACATATGCATGTATATAAATTTTATTAAAATTCGGGACAAACTACTGAGATGATAATTATATCCAAACCAACCAGCAACCAATAAAAAAAGAAAAAAAACAAAAAGAAAAAAAAGTACGTAGGTATACCGAAATATAATTTATATGAATTTTGTGAATCTGCATACGTTTCAGATACGGAATATATTGTTTAATATTTTTTATTTACTTCCCTTGCCACTTTCTCTGCAGTTAGTTGTAATAAACTAAGAATTACATGCGTAGTGCTATCTTATGTACCTATACATTGTTTAATATTTTTTATTTACTTCCCTTGCCACTTTCTCTGCAGTTAGTTGTAATAAACTAAGAATTACGTATGCGTAGTGCTATCTTATGTATACATTGTTTAATATTTTTTATTTCCTCCCCTTGCCACTTTCTCTGCAGTTAGTTGTAATAAACTAAGAATTACATATGCGTAGTGCTATCTTATGTATACATTGTTCAATATTTTTCATTTCCTTCACTTGCCACTTTCTCTGCAGTTAGTTGTAATAAACTAAGAATTACATAATGCGTAGTGCTATCATATCTAATGTAATTTTTTTTATCTAACTATAATAGGTAGTTGATGTTGTGTGGTTCTTTGTTTCTCGCCAACAAACCCAATTGGTCAAACGGTTAATCCAATCACTATTCGGTCCCCCGTGGGTTAGACGTTGTTAAACTTACTTGTTTTTTGTCTTTAGAATTAAACCAGTTATTATTCGTCTTTCATTGCTACATGTGGTGCTTTTAGGTATACGAAGAAGTTTTTTTTAATTGTTGTTATTTGACTTACATCTATTTTGTCAACATCGTCACTTTGTCATTGTAAAACTTGACAGTGACGAGGCAATGATGACCACTGCTGTGCGTAGTCGTAGCGGTAGCTCTGGTTACCTAAATATTGCCTTCCTCTGCTCTAAGGCTGTCGCGGGTATAACGTAATCACGGACAAAACTTCATGTCTACGTATATAAAAGTATATTTTAGTTCATAATAAACAAACTCATCCTTCTTTAATATGCGCCTACCTCGTACTAGCTCTGAATCATCCTATGGTAGACTGGTAGAGAATGCCTATGGCATTAAGTCCGCCAAAGTACTTTGTGCATAAACAATAAATAAATAAATAAAAGTTTGTGTTGATTGTAGCTACTGGTTTTTACAAAGTCATTCACGTCTAGGACAAAGACGTATATTTATTATTCATTAAAAGTTTAGAATTTATCAGATATTTTTAGCTACCGAAAGCTGGTTGACTGTGATCAATCATCATATTATCATTGAAATAAAAGTCTTTGTACATAAATCAAATATTCAAAGTCTTACGTCAAATCTTCATTGAAAAGGACAATCCTCTTCACAGCGATTTCCCACTTACATCCAAAGTTAACACTACCAACTGTGAGACGTAAGCTGGCACCAGAGCCTCGTCCTATGTTCAGCATTTGCCGCTAGCAGGTGAGTTTGACTTAGGCCTCATAGAAATTCATAGGGCCCTCTACTCCAAGAGTTTCCATAAAATAATGGATGATAAAAATATTCTAACACTTACTTATTCACTTCATTAACTTCATTTTAGTTCAACTAAAGTGAAATGATAAATTATAATAAAATGAGGTAGGTAGATTATGGTGTCTCAGTATTAGATATGAAAAGTGCATCAATGTATATTATGAAAGGAAACAAATCTACGTCATTTCACTTTATAAGTTAAACTTCACACCGCTTTAAACGGAATTATATTGAAAACCACTTTAGTTTAAAGTTATGAAATTTATTTCATTGGTACTCAGGCAAATAAATAAATTATTAAATAAAACTAAAGTTAAACAATAATATAATTAAACAGAAACAAAGACTTAAATTTAAATTAAAATGTGTCGTGTAATGCCTGATACTTATTACAAATAAAATATATTGATATCTATACCTAATAAGATTATAAATTACACATACTTAATTATAATACAAAAATAATATTACTGCTATACTAATAAAAAAATCATTATTTACTTAAATTATTACCTATAACCTAACATAACCTATAAATAACCTACAATAACAACTAGTGTAAAAAATATCACTATTATCATTACTGTCCATTCTTTATGACATCCCATTCCTCATTCAAATTCCTTGCTATCTTGCGGTCTTTTGCAGAAGCACTACCCTCTATAGGGCTTATCTTGAATTTTTTGGGAGTAGGGATGTCACTGGCATCCATTTTATTTGGTGTCAATGGGAACAGACGTTTTCGTGGAGCAGAACGCTGGCTGACTGTAGGTTTTACAGGGTTCTTTGGCGGTGAGCGAGTAGGTGAACGGACTTGTCTTAGGTCCACCGGAGACCACGTCACTGGCAGTCTTTTACGACCTGTAAATAGAAAGGATTACTTTAAGTAAATAGGTAAAGATATTATACAATGAAGGTAATCATCTGTCTATAAAAAAGTCTTAACTTAACATAACATATCATAAAGTTTTCAGTACAATGACTCTCGTATTGTTTTTTTAACGGAGCTCAGGAACTTCTGAACAATGGTTGTATTGTACCTATTTGTCAATTTTAAAAGTTGTCGTGGAGATAAAATATATGCAAATCCGATTGAAGTGAATCTGTAGGCTCACCTCTATTTATAATAATATGTAAACGTGAATTAACACGATCATGGTATAGGTATATACATACCTTTGGAATGCCTGACGTTTCGACCAGGTTACACCGGCCGTGGTCACAGGCTGACTGTCTCAGCCGCGCACGCCCTCCGTCGTCGAGTCCGTGAGGTAGCCGGTTGTTCATCTACCCGCACATTTTCGTCATTTTTTATATTATTTTTTCCCCAGGTACCGTCACACATACCACACTCACAGGGTCCCTATTATCTGAGCAAACGGCTCGGTGTCTATCCGACCGCGCAGAAAAGCGAGGTAGCAAGTTTTTATCACTGGATTCCATGTCGCAGATAACTTGAAACCGTCTTACCGATTGAAATTCTTGTACTTCTTGATTTCAATAGCTTAATTCCCGTTTACATATTATAATCATGAAACGCGAACGTTTAAAAGTTAATATCACCTCTATTTAATTTAATAATTTTCATTTAGGCCATACCTCTCTGCTGGATCACCAGTTCTTCAGGTGATGTCCGGGGAATCAAGTGTATAGCCACTGGTAGCTCAAACCCCACCCTAATGCCCGTGTCAGCCTGCGCCTGGATTTGAATCAGCGCTGTGCGGGGACGCCCCCGGCCCTCCAGCCACACCGCCCATTCCATTGCTATTGTCTGTTCATCCATTGGAGCTGTAACCGAGAATTGTTATTAAATATTGATAAATTTACAACAACAAATCTATTTATATAAAAATGAATCGCCAAATATGTTGGTAAGCGCATAACTCAAAAATGGCTAGACCAATTCGAGTAATTCTTTTTATATTTGTTCCTTATTTTACGGAAGGTTTTTATGGAGCAGCGGGAACGGGATCAGAAGTACAAGCAGTGGGAGCTTTTAATTTTTAATTTGAATTTTTAGAATAAGCGTTGACCGCAATTCGCAAGTTCTTCAATAAATTACGTGCACGAAAGCTCTTCACCAAAAACTTTACACAAATAATTTTAAACAAAATTATTAAAGGGAATAATAAACGTAAACTCACCTTGCATGATGTAATGTTGTTGAGGCGGTAGGTAATTTATTTTGTGATATTGCGTATGTAGATGCGTAGAAAGGAATAACCAAACTGGGTAACGTCAACCTTAAACGGCGCTACTTATATTACAAATCAAGTCCCGCAAGTTGTGATGGTCCTAATGAGCTATATTAACAAATGAACTCATTAGGAAGAGTTGTAGACTAAGTCGTTAGTTAATTCAGCGATTTGGGTGCAAAATAAGTAAACAATATTTGCAAGTGCATTTATTTCATTTTATAATGTTAACTAACTATATCAAGGATATTTCTACATCCCCAATAACAGCTAAGGCACACGGGAAGCCATAATAAACGTTAAACAATATCGTGGTATGACAGTAACTACGCTAAAGTTATATATTTCATATTGTGTTTGTTTAATTTAGTAATGTCCGCGGTAGCCTAGTGGTATGGGTAATGGACTGTTGAGACGAGAACTCGGGTTCGATCCCAGGTTTACCATGCACACACCAATGACTGCGATGCTCTTCGAAGTTATATGTGTATTTATCGCAGGTTTATAAGTGCCCGGTTGATGGCAATAGGCTCGCCACCTATTGCATTTTGACCTAAATATAAAACTGGCGAAATGTGGGTGTTAGCACCTCTGCCTACCCTGCGTGATATTATAAAAAAAATAGTTTGTTTATTGTGGCATTAAAATTTGTGCTCGACACCACCTATACCTTAGTTTATTTAGATATTGAATGTAGAATTGTTCAAACCAATACAGCAGAACTTGTAGATATTTCAAACATAACACTCTGATATGTCAAAGCTTAGAAGCAATAAGAGCGTAACCACCCTTGGGGTGCTTGTTCATCAGAGGGTACAGCTCATCATCGGTTGTTACCTTATGTCAGCTCCCAGTAACGTTGATGACAATAACATCGTCCGGTGTATGTACCAGCATGCTCGCCTACCAAAATTCTACCTAGCCTTACTAAAAACTGTCTGCCTGGCTTTAGTCAGGAACTCTTTTATCGAGACGGAACCCACATGCATGGTTACAAACCTGGAATAATGCTGCTGGTATTAACGGGGGCTGCACTCCACTTAGTACGACATTATTTTGCGCTTTTCCATTTTCTCAGTAGTAACATAACACCATAACATAAACTCACTATATCTCCGAAGGGGCAGGCAGAGGTGCTAGCACCCACATTTCGCCAATTTATGTTTAGGTCCCAATGTAATAGGTGGCGAACCTATTGCCATTAACCGGGCACTTATAAACCTGCGATAAATACACACATAACTTCGAAGAGCATCGAAAAGTCATTGGTGTGTGCCATGGTAAACCTGAGATCGAACCCGAGACCTCGTCTCAGCAGTCCATTACCCATACCACTAGGCTACCGCGGTTTGTTTCTTCACTTCTTGTTTGTTTCTCAGTACTATGAGTTGAAAAATGTCAAGTGCATGTCCACATAGTTTATATAAATGTTGGGAATCTGCATACGTTTCAAACATTGATACATTGATTTATATTTTTAATTTACTTCCCTTGCCACTTTCTCTGCAGTTAGTTGTAATAAACTAGCAAATTCAGGCGCGCAGTGCATCTTGCTGAGGATTATGTTACGATATTTGCGAATGTAACAACTTTTATGTTACGATATTTGCGAATGTAACAACTTTAATTCTAGCTTTAATAGGTTCCTCACTTAGGTATAGCACCTTTAAGTTTTCCAAACAGCATTGTTTGCTATAATTATCCTTCACCCGATTTGAAATTTCTTTTCTTTTACTATACAATATAATTAGTATTCACTAAAACGGCACAAATAAGTAAATTACAAAACTTTAAAACCTAAAAAGCTTATAGGTACAGATACTGGTAACGAAAATATCATCTACTGATTTCATTCAAAACACAAAAATACATAATTTTTATTGATGTCGGTGCCAAGCCAAATAGTTATTGAGAAATAAGTAGCACTCCCTAAATATTTTGTTGTTATTTCTCCATGTAGACAATGATGTTGTAAGTATGGGTCTTCGTTTCTCGCCAACCAACCCAATTGGGAAAAATGTGTCCTACGTTGTGTTGTGTTTTGGTTGTGGTACTGAAGACTACAGGAAAATTCAGTCATTGTTTTGTCTTTAAAATTAAATCAATTATAATTCGTTTTTCGTTGCGGCAGGTAACTAGTACCTTTTTGTTTAATAAGTCGGTTTCTTTTTATTAAATTTTACTTATTTCTACTTTATAAAGGAGACGACTGAGACTGAGACGAGGTCTCGGGTTCGATCCCAGGTTTCACCATGGCACACACCAATAACTTTTCGAAGTTATGTGTGTATTCATCGCAGGTTTATAAGTGCCCGGTTAATGGCAATAGGCTTGCCACCTATTACATTGGGACCTAAAAACATAAACTGGCGTAATGTGGGTGCTAGCACCTCTGCCTACCCCTTCGGGGATATAGGCGTGAGTTTATGTTATGTTATGTTACTTATTTCTATTGTTTCATCATCGTCTTTTTGTTAATGTAAAACTAGACAATGATGACCACTATGCCGTAGGCGCAGCCGTAGCACAGATTACCTTAAAATCGCCTTCCTCCGTTCTACGGTTGTAGCGGCTATAAGTAACGAGAACACGGAGTTTAGTTTATGTTGATCGTAGCTCCTGTTGTTTTAGGAAATTGTCTTAGGCAATTACATATAACTATTAATTAATAATCATAAATTCAGAATCTATCAGGTATTTTTTCATAACTACTAAAAGACGATTGATAGTGATCAATGATTATATCATTGAAAAAATATTCTTAGACCTTAATTCAATTATTCAAAGTCATGAGACATGTACAGGGCCCCTCTATACCACGAACTACCATTAAATAATAGATGACAAAATATTATAGCACTTAATTACTAATTCACTTCAATAATTTCTTTTTTTTATCTCAAATAAAGTGAAAGGATCTTTTGTATTAAACAGCTTATAGAAATGTTGGGAATCTGCATGCGTTTAAGATATTTATGCATATATGCATTGCTTTAAATTTATTATTTACTTCCCATGCCACTATTTCTGCTGATAGTTGCAATAAACTAGGGATGTCATATGCGCAGTGCATCTTGCTGAGGATTATGTCACGATTTTTGCGAATGTAACAACTTTTATCTAGCTCTAATACGTAGCTCACATTCAAAAATCGAATTTTCTAAAGACAGTGTAGGCTAGGTATGCGCACGATAAAATAAAATGAATAATTCCCTGGTTCCGGTTTTAAATAATAAAATGATGTAGATTATGTTATTTCATACCAGACGTGTTATTAAAAGTATATCAATTTGTGTGAAAGAAAAGAAAGAGCACTCGCAGAGTCGTGGAGATGTGTACATAACTCATTTTACTTTATAACCTGAACTTAACACAATTATAAAGGGAATAATATTGAAATGGGATATTGAAAATCACTTTAGTTTCAAAAACTTACATTTATTTAGACATTACAACTGAATTATATATACAAAATAGATACTACACTTGATTATAATAAAAATATTAAGTACCTACCTATCTAACTATTAACTAAAATAATATTTATCTAACTTATCACTACTAAGAAAATAAAGATGAATTGGATGTGTTATAGAATCTATTTCTATATCGAATCCAATTCTTTATTCAGGTTCCTTTCAACCTTTAGTTTTTTTATAGAAGGAGAATACTTTGTAGGGCTTTTTATTTTAAATTTTTCGGGTGTACGTATATCGCAGGCATTTAATTTGTCAGGTGTGATTTGAAGAGACGCTTTCTTGGAGTGGGACGTTGAGTGGCTGCAGGTGTGAGAGGGTTCTTCGGCGGTGAACAGGTGCTCGAGTGAGTCCGTTTCAGGTCCACAGGTGACCATGACACCGGTAGTCTTTTACGACCTGTAAATATAAAGGATTACTCTAAGTAAATAGGTGGAGATATTTATTCGATAAACTTCATTTTATTCAGTGATAATATTTGTCATGTTTTCGGTATAATGACTATCTCATATTGTTATTTTAAATAAATCTTTCATTGCATTACAATTTTAATATATAATATAGTATCACGCCTATGTCTCCGAGGGGGTAGGCAGAGGTGCTAGCACCCACATTTCGCCAGTTTATGTTTAGGTCCCAATGTAATAGGTGGCGAACCTATAGCCATTAACCGGGCACTTATAAACCTGCGATAAATACGATCGACGATAAAGTATTTGTGTTTCATATTTGTACACACATTACATTTGTTTCATGTTCATATTTGTGGCTTTATAACTTAGTTCAAACCCCACTCTTATGCCAGTGTCAGCCTGCGACTGTATTTGGATCAGAGCTGTGCGGGGACGTCCCCGGCTCTCTAGCCACACCGCCCATTCCATAGCAATTGTCTCTTCATCCATTGGTGCTGAAACCGAGGAATATTATTGAATTTGGATTTTACCGCGGTGTATACCTAGTGCAAAATAAACAGCGGTAACTATTTATTGCATTTTGAGGATACCTACTCTTTGACCGCAATTCGACGACTTCAGTCTTATGAATTATAGAATCGTAATGCTTATATGCTTAAGTAACCTTTTTTTTAATCGTGCGAAAAATCCCCGCCGGTGCCGGTTGGGTAGGTTATGTCGGACTCGAACCGACTAAAACGCACCACGTTTTTGGGTCTTTGGTTGCCGGCGGTGAGGTAGCAGCCAACATATCGCTCGCACATCGGAAGACCCGGGGCCTTCTCTTCGAGATGACCCCCGTAGGGACCGCGGTGTCCCCGTCTAGCCGTAGCCGTATGGGGAGGCGCACTTTGCTCCACCGCCGCGGCCTGATTCTGCTAGAGTGACAGGCGGCTCCACCCGTCACCCCTAGTGCTCAAATAACCAAGAGCCTGTAGTCTGAATAATCGCAGGTTCTTCTATAAATAGTTACATGCTAAAAACTCCACACAAATATGGCGGGAATAATTTCAAACAAAATGAAAGGGAGTAATGAACTTAAACTCACTTTGCATGATGTGATATTGTTGAGGCGGTAATTTATTTTGCGGTATAGCGTATGTGGATGTGTAGAAAGTAATAACCAAACTGGGTAACGTCAACCTTAATGGCGCTACTTATATTACAAACCAAGTCCCGCAAGTTGTGATGGTCCTAATGAGCTACATTAACAAATGGACTCATTAGGAAGAGTTGTAGACTAAGTCGTTTGTTAATTCAGCGTTTTGGGTGCAAATATTAGTTAACAATCTTTGTAAATGCATTTATTAAATTTAACAACGATAAAAAACTATATCAATGGATATTTTGATTCCCCAATAACAGCTAAGGCATATGGAAGCCATAATGAACTACATCGTGGTAGGCACGACAGATAACTACACTAAAGTATTTGTCTCTCTCATCTCATAAACTCACGCCTGTCTCCGCGAAGGGGTAGGCAGAGGTGCTAGCACCCACATTTCGCCAGTTTATGTTTAGGTCCCAATGTAATAGGTGGCGAGCCTATAGCCATTAACCGGGCACTTATAAACCTGCGATAAATACGATCGACGATAAAGTATTTGTGTTTCATATTTGTACACACATTACATTTGTTTTCATGTTCATATTTGCGGCTTTATAACTTGTGTCCGATACTTCCTATACCTTACAATTGTACAAACCAATACAGCAGAACCTATAGACATTAATGCGCTATGATATGTCAAACTTGGAAGCAGTAATAGCGTAATTGTTCTTCCAAGCAGAAGAATTACAAGTCTTAAAAACATTTATTCTCCACATAGTTTGTATAAATGTGAGGTATCTGCATGCATGTTGAATATTTGTGGATTTATGCATTGTTTTATATTTTTTATGTACTTCTTTTGCCACTTTTTCTGCAGATAATTGCAATTTTTGCGAATGTAACGACTTTAAACTAGCTCTAATAGGTAGCTCACTTAGGTATAGTAGGTACCGATTTTAAATAATA
The DNA here is from genome assembly GCA_963691645.1 of Pelosia muscerda. Classification (NCBI taxonomy): domain Eukaryota; kingdom Metazoa; phylum Arthropoda; class Insecta; order Lepidoptera; family Erebidae; genus Pelosia; species Pelosia muscerda. Next base: position 13,564,002 of record OY829109.1, on the reverse strand, counting down.
AAACGATGTAGATAATCTTGTTTCAATACCAGACGCGAATCAATTTGTGTGAAAGAAAGAAAAGAACACTCGCAGAGTCGTGGAGATGTGTACCTAACTCATTTTACTTTATAACCTAAACTTTACACAATTATAAAGAGAATAGGTAATATTGAAATGGGATATTGAAAATCACTTTAGTTTCAATAAATTACATTCATTTAGACAATACAACTGAATTAAATATAAAAATACAAATTACACCTAATTATAATAAAAATAATAAGTACCTACCTATCTAACTATTAACTAAAATAAAATTTATCTAACCTATCACTATTAAGAAAATTGAATGATGAATTGGATGTGTTATAGAATCTATTTCTATATCGAATCCAATTCTTTATTCAGGTTCCTTTCAACCTTTCGTTTTTTTATAGAAGGAGAATACTTTGTAGGGTTTTTTATTTTAAATTTTTCGGGTGTTTGTATATCGAAGGCATCTAATTTGTCAGGTGTGAGTATGAAGAGACGCTTTCTTGGAGCGGTACGTGGAGTGGCTACAGGTGTGACAGGGTTCTTCGGCGGTGAACAGGTGCTAGAGTGAGTCCGTTTCAGGTCCACAGGTGACCATGATATTGGTAGTCTTTTACAACCTGTAAATAGAAAGGATTACTCTAAGTAAATAGGTGGAGATATTTATTCGATAAACTTCATTTTATTTGGTGATAATATTTGTCATGTTTTCGGTATAATGACTATCTCATATTGTTATTTTAAATAAATCTTTCATTGCTTTACAATTTTAACATATAATATAATATCACGCCTGTATCTCCGAAGGGGTAGGCAGAGGTGCTAGCACCCACATTTCGACAGTTTATGTTTAGGTCCCAATGTAATAGGTGGCGAGCCTATAGCCATTAACCGGGCACTTATAAACCGATAAATACGATCGACGATAAAGTATTTGTGTTTCATATTTGTACACACATTACATTTTTCATATTCAGTTTCATATTCATATTTGCGGCTTTATGACTTGTGTCCGATACTTCCTATACCTTACAATTGTACAAACCAATACAGCAGAACCTATAGACAGGAATGCGCTATGATATGTCAAACTTGGAAGCAGTAATAGCGTAATTGTTCTTCCAAGCAGAAGAATTACAAGTCTTAAAAAGTTATTCTCCACATAGTTTGTATAAATGTTAGGAATCTGCATGCATGTTAAATATTTGTGCATTTATGCATTGTTTTATATTTTTTATGTACTTCTTTTGCCACTTTTTCTGCAGATAATTGCAATTATTTAGGAATTTCATCTTCTCTAATAGGTAGCTCACTTAGGTATAGTAGGTACCTTTAAGGATTAAGTTTTCCAAAAAAAATAGTGTTTGCTGTATCCATCACCCGATTTGAATTAAGTACAATCTATACTAATATTATAAAGAGGAAAGATTTGTACCTATTTTTGTATGTTTGTATGTTTGTAATGAATAGGCTCAAAAAGTACTGGGCCGATTTAAACAATTCTTTCACCTCTAAAAGGCTACAATATCTAGAAGTAACATAGGCTATATATCATCACGCTACCATACAAGGGAGCGGAGTAATAATCATAAATCTCAATTGATCCGGTAAATTTCTATACATTGGCGCTAATGTCGCTAACAATGTCCGTTGTCATGACAGCAAGGAAAAGTAGTATAGAGAGGCAAGTAGTGAATCGAGTACAGTCGTACAACGCGATAATCGACATCCACGCGGGCGGAGCCGCGGTCAACAGCTAGTATAATATATACAAATATATACAATATAAATAATATTTACTAAAACGTCACAAATAAGTAAATTTAAAAAAGGAAATAAAACCAACTTCAAATACCTAAAAGGTAATGAAAATATCTGATTTACGGATTTCATTCAAAACACAATAATACATATTTTTCTGTTGATCACGGTGCCGGTGCCAAGCCAAATAGGTATTGAGAAGACATAGGGTAGCACTCCCTAGATATGTTGTTGTTATTTTCCCCTACTTCTTGGATCGACATTATAGTATTTTCCATTTTCTAAGTAATATGAGTTGAAAAATTACAAGTCTTAACAACATTTCTTCTCCACATAATTTATAGAAATGTTGGGAATTTGCATGCGTTTAAGGTATTTATCCATTGTTTTATATTTATTATTTACTTCCCTTGCCACTTTCTCTGCAGATAGTTGTAACAAACTAGGTATATCATATGCGCAGTGCATCTTGTAACTGCTCTATAAAAACCTTCTTAGTGTTCAAAGAATTATTATTATTACGCAACGGATTTTGATGCGGTTCTTTTAAATATATAGAATGGTTAAAGAGGAAGGCTTATATGTATACAACATCATGCTACGACCAACAGGTGCGGAGCAGGAACGAAAAATGTTGCAAAAACGGGGTGACGTAGACGAAGTTGCGCGGGTCAGCTAGTTATTTATATTTTATGGAGTGCACGGATATCACAAGTTACTTGTCAGGCTAGATGTGAAGTGGGAAGATACGCTTTCGCGGATCGGAACGCTGAGTGACTGCAGGTGGAGCTCTTTTGCGTCGAATTTGTTGGATAGTAGAATTTTTCATTTTGTCACTAGTATAATGGAAAAATTACAAGTTTTAAAAAACTGTTATTCTCCACATAGATTATTAAAATGTTGGCAATCTGCATACGTTTCAAATATTGATGTATTGCTTTATATTTGTTATTTACTTCCCTTGCCACTTTCTCTGCAGTTAGTTGTAGAGAATTACATATGCGTAGTGCATCTTGCTGAAGATTTTGTTATGATTTTGCGAATGTAATTTTGTTTTCTAGCTCTTATACGTAGCTACAAACATTATTACATTGTTTGTTTTAAACAAAGCCCAGGAATTTAATGAACAGGGGTTGTATTTACAAATTTTAGAAGTTATCCTGAAGATAATGTTACAAGCAAGATTCCTTTGAAGGGAATCCTCTGGCTCGCCTAGTTAATTCTAAAATTTTCTACTAAGCCATACCTCTCTGCTGGATCACCAGTTTTCAGGATATGTCCGAGGAACTAAGTGCCTAGCCGCTGATACTTCAGACCTCACTCTTACGCTAGTGTTAGCCTGCGCCTGTATTTGAATGCTGTGCAGGGTCGTCCCTGGCTTTCTAGCCACACCGCCTATTCCATTGTGATTGGCTCTACAGTAATTGGTGCTGGAACCGAGAAGTATTATTGAATGTTGGTTAAGTTACAACGACGTATATCTAGTTAAAAATGAACAGTGGTAAACATTACCTTGAACATTATACCATTACCAAAACACAAAAATACCATTTTTTTCTGATGATCACGGTGCTAAGCTAAATAGGTATTGAGAAGACATAGGGTAATACTCCCTAAATATGTTGTTGTTATTTTCCCCTTCCGACATTACCTATAGTGGGATTTTCCATTTTCTAAGTAATATGAGTTGAAAAATTACATTGTCTTAACAACAGTTCTTCTCCACATAGTTTATAGCAATGTTGGGAATTTGCATGCGTTTAAGGTATTTATGCATTGTTTTATATTTATTACTTACTTCCCTTGCCACTTTCTCTGCAGATAATTGTAACAAACTAGGGATATCATATGCACAGTGCATCTTTATAAAAGTTGTTACATACCAACTTAATTGAACTTGAACTTTAATGAACAGTGGTTGTATTTACTCATTTTTAAAGTTATCCTGAAGATAATGTTATAAGCAAGATTCCTTTGAAGGGAATCCTCTGGCTCGCCTAGTTAATTCTAAAATTTTCTACTAAGTCATACCTCTCTGCTGGATCACAAGTTCCTCAGGATATTGCCGAGGAACTAAGTGCCTAGCCGCTGATACTTCAGACCTCACTCTTACGCTAGTGTTAGCCTACGCCTGTATTTGAATGAGTGCTGTGCGGGCTCGCCCCTGGCCCTCTAGCCACACCGCACATTCCATTGCGATTGTCTCTACAGTAATTGGTGCTGGAACCGAGAAGTGTTATTGAATGTTGGTTAAACGACGTACACCTAGTAAAAAATTGAACAGTGGTAAACATTACCTTGAACAATACCATTACCAAAACACAAAAATATTTTTTTTTCTGTTGATTACGATGCCAAGCCAAATAGGTATTGAGAAGACATAGGGTAGCACTCCCTAGATATGTTGTTGTTATTTTCCCCTTCCGACATTATAGTGGGATTTTCCATTTTCTAAGTAATATGAGTTGAAAAATTACAAGTCTTAGTAACAGGTCTTCTCCACATAGTTTATAGAAATGTTGGAAATTTGCATGCGTTTAAGGTATTTATGCATTGTTTTATATTTATTATTTACTTCCCTTGCCACTTTCTCTGCAGATAGTTGTAACAAACTAATGATGCATCTTGTAACTGCTGTATAAAACCTTCTTTAGAGTTAAAAGAATAATTTAAAAATAAAATTACTCGAATTGGTCCAGCCAGTATCGTGTTTTGCGCTTAGCAACCTATTTTACCATTCATTTTTATTTATAACTAGCTGTTGCCAGCGGTTTCGCCCCCGTGGATTGCTAATCCCGCTCCCACTGTTTGAACTTCTGATCCCGTTCCCGCTGCTCCATAAAAACCTTCGGTAGAGTTTAAGGAACCAATAAAAAAAAAGAATTACTCGAATTGGTCCAGCCGTCTTCGAGTTACAAATTTAGATTCATTTTTATTTATAAAGAATATATTATATTTGCTTCTTGTAGTTGTCATCTGTTGATATTGCAACGCTGATGATAATAAGAGATTCAACTCCTGATGAGGAGTTAGAGGATAATATTGGGCATGTTATAGGGAGGTCTGTACTCGTATATATATAAGGCTAGTCATGTACCTACTGTCAAGTTGTTTAGGTAAGCTGATGATGGAAGACACATTTCCGTTACTCCTAACCAAGTGGTGTCTCTTGTCTCTAGATATAGCTTCTATCACATATCTAGCTATTGTTACATAACATATCATATTAATATGCCTGCAAATACCTACTCACTAATTAGTACGACTTCAAAACCAACTTCAAAAAACTATAAGCACCACAAACAAGACACTTTTTTTATCGTGCGCAAGATCCCCACGGATACCACCTCCCCCAAAACCGGTGGAGGTGATTATGTTGGACTCGACAGACAAGACACTGGAAATCCAAAGGAAAGGAGAAGGAAAGGAAAATTTCGATAGCATTTCCAACTATAGGGACCGCTTTTAATTATAATTACATTATAGATATGTACTATAGGTACTCGTACTAGGTAATAATTTTTTGTTTGATTATAATAAAATAATCGAAATTTGCATGCCACATACTGTGGCTAAACATGTTGTACTATTACATAATTTTAAGATCTATTCTACCATGTTTATGAGTAAATAAATTCTTTCTTTCTTTCTTTCTTTTTTGTTAGTACGATTTTTCTGTTGACTTCAGTGACCTAAATATTTTTATTAAAAAAAAATTGCTTGTCTATTTTGCCATCAGCGTCACTTTGTAATTGTAAAACTTGATAATGATGACACAATGACGACCACTGTGGTGTAGGCACAGTAGCACAGACGCGATATTAAAAGTTCATCAATTTGTGTGAAAGAAAAGAGTACCAATTTAGTTTTAAGGAATATAACATAAACTCACGCCTTTATCCCCGAAAGGGGTAGGCAGAGGTACAGGCTAGCACCCACATTAGGTGGCGCGCCTATTGCCATTAACCGGGCACTTATAAACCTGCGACAAATACACATAACTTCGAAAAGCATTGAAAAGTCATTGGTGTGTGCCATGGTAAACCTGGGATCGAACTCGAGACCTCGTCTCAGCAGTCCATTACATATCCATTAGTGTAGTGTGTAGTGTGTATGCACTAGGCTACCGCGGTTGAAACATTACAAATGAAATAAATAATAAAATTACAAATTAAAAAAAATAAAGTATAATTAAAATATAAAGACCTAACTAACATTAAACCACAATAAAATTTATCTAACTTATAACTATCAATTGTGACTTGAGCATAAACTACATTATTTCGTTTTAATTTTATTTACTAACGTGCAATTTTTTTTTGATAAAATGTCAATTGTCATATCACAGTTATTTAACTTATCAGGGGTCAGTGGGAATAGACGCTTTCGCGAAGCAGAACGATAAGTGACTGTGACATTATAGTAGTTTATATAAATGTTGGGAATTTTATATTTATTATTTGCTTCCCTTGCCACTTTCTCTGCAGATAGTTGTAACAAACTAGGAATTTCTGTTGCTGTGCATTTTGATGAGGATTATGTCACGAACTTCGCGAATGTAACATAATTATAATACAAAAAATATTACTAAAATAATTATAGTATACCTAACTTATAAATAACTTATACCTATAACTAACGTAAAATTTAACTAATCACTACAACTACACACTTTATTCATTGAATATATTATTTACATTTTGAAATACAACTATAAAATTAAATTAAAATATATTTATATCTATTTAACTTATTACCTATTATTATCACACATTCTATAAGACATCATTTAAGTTTCTTTCCATCTTTTTGACAAGAGGAGTACCTATCCTTTTCAGGGCTCATAATCTTAAATTTTTCGGATACCTACCTACGGATATCACTGACATCTATTTTATCTGGGGTCAGTGAGAAGAGACGCTTTCGTCGACGGAAAGCTGAGTGACAGCAGGTTTGACAGGGATTTGACAGGTGTGAGCTGTTCTTTGGCGGTGAATGACCGGTGACTGCGTGAATCCGTTTTAGATCCACCACTGATCACTGGCAGTCTTTTTTCTCACTCCCTAACCTTAAAAGTTGCGTTTAAGTCGGTTTAGTAAGCTCTATTCTTTCTTCTCCGACAATCCAAAGCTCAGTCTTTTACCTACGACGTGTAAATAGAAAGAATAACTTTAAGAATATTATTCAACTATAGCTGATTTCACGCAACTTCGTTTGCGTCACCACGTTTTTGCGACATTTTTCATTTCTGCTCCGAACCAGTTGGTTTTAGCATAATGTTATATACCTACCTACATATAAACATTCCTCTTCAATCACTCTATTTATTAAAAAAACCGCACCAAAATCCGTTGCGTAGTTTTAAAGATTTAAGCATACATAGGGATATAGGGACAGAGAAAGCGACTTTGTTTTAATATTATTTAATGTATGTAGTAATGAAGGTAGTCATATGTTAAGACAGATATTAAAACTTAACATAACATACGCTCATGTTTTCGGTATAATGACTATCTAAAACTGTTCTTTTTAAACAAATCCCAGGAACTGAATAATGGTTGTATTTACCAATAATAAAAATTGCCACGGTGATAATATTACAAGCGAGACGAATCCATTGAAGTTCTTGTTAATTTTGTAATAATAATAATAGCAATTAATAATTTATTATAAACTGGACATTTGATGGTCAACATTATTGTTGTTGCCAAGTACCTACATGTCATTTGAATTGTTGTAATTTTAAATCTAAATTACTAACATAACTATGAGTTTATTAATTTGTTACTAACATCATGAGTGTTAGTTACTTGAAATAAAGAGATTATTATTATTATATTGTTATTAATATTTTCAACTAGTATCAGAGGTCCGATGGCAGTCGCTTCACGGAAAATATCGAAGTTCAGCCGCATCACAGTTAGACTGAAAAGCCACAACTGAGTTGGGAAAAGGTTCTGAGAATGATGATTAATATTTTCAACTAAGCCATACCTCTCTGCTGGATCACCAGTTCTTCAGGAGATATCTGAGATACTAAGTACTTCACCGCTGGTAGACGAGACCCAACTCTTGAAGCCTGCATCAGCCTGCGCCTGTATTTGAATGAGCGCTGTGCGGGGACGCCCACGGCCCTCTAGCCACACTGCCCATTCCATTGCAATTGTCTCTTCATCCATTGGTGCTGAAACCGAGAAGACTTATTGAATGTTTGTAAATTAAAAGTATGTATACCTAGTAAAAAATAAACAGCGGTAAACATTGTCTTAACTGTTTATTATAATTCGAGGATAAACTTTGACGTTCTTTAATAAAATCAAAAGGTCAAAAGGTCTTCACTAAAACTCCTTACAAATATAAACGGGAATAATTTCAAACAAAATTACAGAGAATATTGAACATTAACTAACCTGGCATGATGTAATATTGTTGAGGCGGTAATTAATCCACAAAACTATTCATTGTCTGGTGTAGTGATGTGTGCTGAACCTACAACAATATTGAAAATTTAAATTTGTGTAGGTATACCTACCTACGAAAAAAAAAGTAAAAGACATTGTCTTACAATAATTTAGGTTATTATATTTATGGTTATTGATAAATGGCATTTGCTGAAACTTATTGTTAAATATATTGATAACACACTTTGTACTTCACCACGATATTTATAAATTGACAGTTATGAACATTTTTCTTATATATGGCTTCTATTCTCTTATCCATTTCCCTGAAAATCAGGCAAAATATAGCATTACGATACTTTTCTTGACAAGCAATTGTCTGTAATGCATTATTCACGTGTGGAGCAGTAAGATCCAATGTTGGTTTAACAGTTGGTTTGATCATCTGTGAATTGTTCATTTGTCACTCTAGTAAATTAAACCATTTTTAAAATGTGGGTAGTTCTAAAATTAGGTATACCATCGCAAATTTTTTACCAAGATTTGAGGAAATTATGTGTATTATATCCTAATGAATTTCATTTAAAATTACTTACCCATATTATAAGTAAATAAAATGCGCTTGAATTACAATTTCAAAAGATAATGTTGGAAAAACGGGGTGACGCACAGTGGTCTGAAAATCGAGCTCCCCTTTCATAGAAAGTCAATGTGGAATATTCATAAAACTAAAATATGGGACGTGTCAGGTATACATTACTTTAATGCATATTGTAGTATGAATGATTTTAGTTACTCTGCGCCAGAGAAAAAAAATATTTAGTTTTTTTTTGTATGGGAGAAATTACATAAAGTACATTTTCTCGCGACTGAGTGAAACTGAAGGGCTGGTACTCATACGAGCTGTTACCGTTCTTAAGGCGATTAGGTTGACATACCACTCGTATACCTTTAGGTGCCGCTTCACACGTAGGAATTTTTTGAAATTTCGAATATACGGTATTGAATTTTTCAAGTATGTGATGCATTTAAATTAATTTGGTGAGGAATTTGAAATAATATATTTATATTATGTCGCAAATATGCGCCTAATGTTATAATAATTGTTATAATAAATTAAATTACTTTAACTCAGAAAAAAAATTAACTTTAGAAATTCGTTTTTTTTACGAATACTAATTAGAGCACTGCAACTAATACTTGCCTTAAATTTACAAATAACTTTTTACAATAATAACCTCATTAGCTAAGTGGGTGTTTATGATTTTTATTTAATAGTTCAGATTTATTACGTGTTAATTTGTTCCCACCCTTAATGAGGGTAGTCATACATAAATATAATATTTGGCATGAATTTTGTCAGTAAAGTTTAGCACTGGTGCGCGTAAACTTAATTTTTTCTGTTATTTCCAATTTTCTATAGCGATGGAAGGTTTTGGTACCAATCTTGATGTTTTCATGTTTGTGGCTAACAACACTTCTTTCTCAAATCCCAATGTGTTGTTTGAAGTGTTTGTGAATAGTGTTCATTTGTCAGAAAATGAAAAGAGATACTTGAAACAATTCTGCCAAACTTATGTGTGTGCATTGAGAAGGAAATGGATCTCATGTAATCGCACGCGACATACTTTCATTAAAAAGTACGAAGCATGGCTCCAAGAAGACATCAAATGGCCTGAAGTCATCAAGGAAAAGATGAGTTCCTCAGTAACAATAGATCAGTCACCATGTTCCAGTTCCGAATTTCCCGTAAACGAAGGTGCACCAACATCCGCACAACCACAAACTTGTAGTGTTGGAACCTCAACATCTCTTGGAAACCAAGGTCTTTGGTTACTGAGGAACTCATCTTTTCCTTGATGACTTCAGGCCATTTGATGTCTTCTTGGAGCCATGCTTCGTACTTTTTAATGAAAGTATGTCGCGTGCGATTACATGAGATCCATTTCCTTCTCAATGCACACACAAGTTTGGCAGAATTGTTTCAAGTATCTCTTTTCATTTTCTGACAAATGAACACTATTCACAAACACTTCAAACAACACATTGGGATTTGAGAAAGAAGTGTTGTTAGCCACAAACATGAAAACATCAAGATTGGTACCAAAACCTTCCATCGCTATAGAAAATTGGAAATAACAGAAAAAATTAAGTTTACGCGCACCAGTGCTAAACTTTACTGACAAAATTCATGCCAAATATTATATTTATGTATGACTACCCTCATTAAGGGTGGGAACAAATTAACACGTAATAAATCTGAACTATTAAATAAAAATCATAAACACCCACTTAGCTAATGAGGTTATTATTGTAAAAAGTTATTTGTAAATTTAAGGCAAGTATTAGTTGCAGTGCTCTAATTAGTATTCGTAAAAAAAAACGAATTTCTAAAGTTAACTTTTTTTCTGAGTTAAAGTAATTTAATTTATTATAACAATTATTATAACATTAGGCGCATATTTGCGACATAATATAAATATATTATTTCAAATTCCTCACCAAATTAATTTAAATGCATCACATACTTAAAAAATTCAATACCGTAAATTCGAAATTTCAAAAAATTCCTACGTGTGAAGCGGCACCTAAAGGTATACGAGTGGTATGTCAACCTAATCGCCTTAAGAACGGTAACAGCTCGTATGAGTACCAGCCCTTCAGTTTCATTCGGTCGCGAGAAAATGTACTTTATGTAATTTCTCCCATACAAAAAAAAACTAAATATTTTTTTTCTCTGGCGCGGAGTAACTAAAATCATTCATACTACAATATGCATTAAAGTAATGTATACCTGACACGTCCCATATTTTGGTTTTATGAATATTCCACATTGACTTTCTATGAAAGGGGAGCTCGATTTTCAGACCACTGTGTGACGCAACGAAGTTCAGTCGGTTGATTAATAATAATAAGTAAGTTACAGTAATAAATATCGTGAGGAAGTACGAGTGTGTTATCGACAAGTATTATCTTAACTATTTATTGTATTTTGAGGATAATCTTTGACCTCAATTTGCTGAGATATACCTACCTCAGTAGGTATTATGCATTTAAGAAGTCTTAATGCTTGTGTATAGGTATTAGGTATGCATAAACTTGATCGTAATGCTTATATATACTTATAAGTATATATAATGCTGTGTGTATATTGTATATGTATATTGTATATGTATAAGCTGTATAAGTAACTTTAAAGTGTACCTAATCGTTGTACCTAATCGTAGCTTCTTTATCATTGTATATCTAAAGACACGTATGATAGGTCTTTACTAAAACTCCACACAAACACATAAGCGAATATTAGCTACACTTATAGCCCGAGAGCCCACGACCAAAACCATGTCTCATAGCAATACGGCAAAAACCCTATAAAATCGTTAGATTGTATGATTCTGAACCCGACTAGGTGTGTAGTAACGGTCGAAAGTGTAGCAACTGCGTGGGAGGCCATTTCTGCTGTGTCAAAAAAAAAGACAGTCGGTATTATAGCAATACGTCTGATAGTGAAAATGTACATAGATTTTATAATTGTATTACGAGAAAGTTTGTTTTCAGACATTTTGCGCGTAGCATATAGCCTGAGCGCATTTTTGAAAATGTCAATAAATTTAGCCGACCTGTATCATAGCAATACACATATAACACATAAACTCACGCCTTTATCCCCGAAGGGTTAGGCAGAGGTGCTACCACCCTCATTTCGCCAGTTTATGTTTAGGTCCCAATGTAACAGGTGGCGAGCCTATTGCCATTTACCGGGCACTTGTAAGCCTGCGATTAATACACACATAACTTCGAAAAGCATCGAAAAGTCATTGGTGTGTGCCATGGTAACCTGGGATCGAACCCGAGACATCGTCTCAGCAGTCCATTACCCATACCACTAGGCTACCGCGGCTATTATCATAGCAATACCTACGGATAATTTTTTTTTCAACTTTTCGTTTTGCTGCCATGATTACTAAAAACCTGTTTTCAGACACTTTAAGTGTAGCATATACCCCCAAAAACGAAAATAACATTTAGCGTTTCGACGACGATTCCGAATCCGACAGCGATTGAATACGAGAATATTTTGTAACTTTGAATAAACCGTTTTTTTTTTCAACTTCATCCCAGTTTCCTTTTGTGCGATTTATTTCAGTTCTTCAAGTTCAATGTTACGGTTTCGGGTAAATACTTTGTTAATTATCATCTAATAAATTCAGGGTCGCAACGTATTCATTGGTTTGTAACAGAAAATTCAAGATGCCTCAATACGATTTTTAAATGATATCTGAATATCGCAAAGTTGTCTGATAGAGAAGGTGCTACACTTAATTTGTCTGAAAGAAATTTTTTGCACATGTGGACAACTAATTTTATCATGTCCAATAATTTTCAGACATATTGCTATGATACCGATCGGTAAAATTTGTTAACATATTCAAAACGGTCTACAAATTTATTGCGTTCACATTTCCGTCTGAAAATTGTTTTGTTCGCATCAAATAAACAAAATTAACTAATAAAAAAGATTTTCAGACGTATTGCTATGAGACATTTTTTTTGTCTCATTTTTAATTTTTTTAAGTGATTTTACGGGTTTGCGCTACACCACTAACGTCTGAAAAATATGTTTCCGGTATCTCAGAACTATTATTCAACTACAGTCTGCAAATCAGACATATTGCTATGATGCAGTTCGGTAAAATTCTTTGACAATTTTGAAAATTCGGTCAGATCAAACGCTACGCGGAAAATGTCTGATATTGGTATTTTCGAGTTCAGAATAATCGTATCTATCGATATGATGCGGTTTTGGCCGTATTGCTATGAGACAAAAATTTTGGTCGTGGGCTCTCGTACTATTATTAAATAGTAAAGAGAAAAAAATGTATTATTGTATGATAGTAAGTACAAAATAAAAGGGAATATCGATCTATAAAAGTAAAAGCACTTCGCTAGGGTGGTAATGACCACTACGTGAAATACCAAACTTGGAAGCAGAGACAGTGTAATTATTCTTCTGGGCAGAAGAATAACTTCGATTTGAGCGAAGATTCTGAATACTATTTTGTAAATGAAGTAATGTTAACATTAATATATATTAACCATCGTATACATAACAGTGCTTTCATTTTCATTCTATACTTATGTTATGAAATTGATTCTTTGATGGCTGGTCGGACTTGCGATGGCTCCCTCCCTCCTATCCCCTATGATGATATGACACATAAATTCGAAAAAAAAAACATTCTGATTATTTTTTCCATTTAGCAAGTCGTATCCATACTATTTAATCTTCATGAACTCTTTCATCTTTTTCATCAAAAGTAACGCCTATTTTCATGAATCTAGAATAATTATTTATAATAACCATTTAAAGCACATATTCTGCAAAATCTTAGTTTATATGAAATGTTTCTTACTTCATAAAAGCTGAAGAATAATCGTCGTCTAGTTTTAATCCAAATCCACTAGATTGTTATTGATGCCCACTTTCAATAGGCATGTTCTAAAGGCCATGATAATATAGAGTATTTTAAACAATCCATAATATTCTTATAGAGAAAGGTTTGTTCGAATGGAAAATTGAAATCAATGTTTCAAGAATACTTGTATTGCTATGAAGACAAATTGTAATCCTATTAGTTAGTAATATTAATGTATTAGCCAACACACACTAAAGTGATGACTGTTTCATACAACAGACAAAAATATTTCTAACAATATTATTGGCTAGACTAGAGACTAATACTTAGAATTTTACATAACGCAAATTTAGTTTCAAGAATTAAAAATCGTTAACTAATGAGTTAACTCTACCATGCTTATCTATTTACTACCTGATAAGTACAACAATAATATTTTCTTATCTCTTCTTACCTTCGAGGAATACAGGTACCTAATTAGTTAATGAAGTTACTGATACGTTTTTGCATAATGACTAAATTTCGTATAAATACAGTGAAAGTTATTTTTTCATTCCATAACTTCATGGTATCCGTCAAGAGCAAGTCGCAGTGTCTATCGATATTTAGACGTCTGACAAATACTAAATATTTTATTAAGAAAAGCAATATGGAAGCAGTTCCATTTCCTGTCTCTATCGGGCTCGATAATGCTGTGACGGGGAGAAAACAGAACGCAAGTCGAGGTAAATTGAAAAAATCTAGCTGCCGTTATTCCTGCAGTTTTGTCATACTACACTATTCGTTTCTCTATAACTTCATTTCAGTAATTTTCAACTTTCTTTCTTTCAGATATAAAAGCAACGCCCTACGCAAGAATAGTGCCCTTATTGACGCCCTATACTGAGGCTACCGCATGTCCAAGTGCAGCTGGAGCGAATGCTGCAAAGAGCGTGGAGCTAGGTGGAACACCTAGAACGAGCCGCATTGATGGAGCAAATGCTCTTAGAAGCAGGCGAATAAATTTTGATCTGCATGAAGATTGCGAAGAAAGTATATAGTTATGGTCATTTGATATATTTGTGTTTTGTATAAAATTTTGTATAGAATCATTAAATTATTTTGTAAAGAATTATAAAATTATTTTGCATAAAATTAACAAATTATTTTGTTTAAAATTATAAAATTATTTTACATAAAATTATAAAATTATTTTGTATAAAATTATAAAATCATTTTGTTTAAAATTATAAAATTATTTTGCATAAAATTATATTGTATAAAATTATTGTACCTGTATATAAATAATATAGATTTTAAATTAAGTTATTAAAGTCATTTGATATATTTGTGTTTTGTATAGAATTATTGAATAAGAATAGAAATATAGAAAAAAACCCCGGTAGCCTAGTGGTATGGGTAATGGACTACTGAGACGAGGTCTCGGGTTCGATCCCCGCTTACCATGGCACACACTAATGACTTTTCGATGCTTTTCGAAGCTATGTGTGTATTTATCGCAGGTTTATAAATACCCGTTTAATGGCAATAGGGTCACCACCTATTACATTGGGACCTAAACATAAACTGGCGAAATGTGGGTGCTAGCAAATCTGTCTAACCTTTCGGGGATAAAGGCGTGAGTTTATGTTATGTTATATGTTATGTTATTGAATTATTGTGGTTACAATTATAAAATTATTTAAATAATAATTATTACATTTTTTAAATAAATTATTGTATATAAATTACATAGATTTTTAATTAAGTTGTCATAGTCAATTTATATTTAAGTGCTACTTTATACTCGTCTAGTATTATTATATATTATATATATATATATATATATATATATATATATATATATATTGCTTATATGTATGAGTATGTATATTGTATATGTATATGTATAAGCTGTATAAGTAGCTTTAAGGTGTACCTAATCGTAGCTTCTTTGTCATGTATATCTAAACACGCGTATGATAGGTCTTCACTAAAACTCCACACAAATACCTGAGCGAATATTATCTACACTTATCAATATCGTGAAGCGGTAAAAAATGTATTTTTGTGTGTGTAGTTTGTAATGAATAAACTCAAAAACTACTTCGCTGATTTCAAAACACTGACCGACATCCACGCGGGCGGAGTCGCGGGCAATAGTGAGTAAAAAATAAAAGGGAATATCGATCTTTAAAAGTAAAAGCACTTCGTTAGGGTGGTAATGACCACTACATGAAATGCCAAACTTGGAAGCAGAGACAGTGTAATTATTCTTCTAGGCAGAAGAATAACTTTCGATTTGAGCGAAGATTCTGAATACTATTTTGTAAATGAAGTAATGTTACCATTAATATATATTAACCATCGTATACATAACAGTGATTTCATTTTCATTCTATACTTATGTTATGAGGCGCCTAAACTGAATAAATGAAATTGATTCTTTGATGGCTGGTCGGACTTGCGATGGCTCCCTCCCTCCTATCCCCTATGATGATATGACACATAAATTCGAAAAAAAAAAAACATTCTGATTATTTTTCCCATTTAGCAAGTCGTATCCATACTATTTAATCTTCATGAACTCTTTCATCTTTTTCATTAGAAGTAACGCCTATTTTCATGAATCTTGAATAATTATTTATAATAACCCTTTAAAGCACATATTCTGCAAAATCTTAGTTTATATGAAATGTTTCTTACTTCATAAAAGATGAAGAATAACCGTCGTCTAGTTTTAATCCAAATCCACTAGATTGTTATTGATGCCCACTTTCAAAAGGCATGTTCTAAAGGCCATGATAATATAGAGTCCTTTAAACAATCCATAATATTCCTATAGAGAAAGGTTTATTCGAATGGAAAATTGAAATCAATGTTTCAAGAATACTTGTATTGCTATGAAGACAAATTGTAATCCTATTAGTTAGTTATATTAATGTATTAGCCAACACACACTAAAGTGATGACTGTTTCATACAACAGACAAAAATCTGTCTAACAATATTATTGGCTAGACTAGAGACTAATACTTAGAATTTTACATAACGCAAATCTAGTTTCAAGAATTAAAAATCGTTAACTAATGAGTTAACTCTACCATGCTTATCTATTTACTACCTGATAAGTACAACAATAATATTTTCTTATCTCTTCTTACCTTCGAGGAATACAGGTAATTAGTTAATGGAGTTACTAATACGTTTTGCATAATGACTAAATTTCGTATAAATACGGTGAAAGTTATTTTTTCATTCCATAATTTCATGGTATCCGTCAAGAGCAAGTCGCAGTGTCTATCGATATTTAGACGTCTGACAAATACTAAATATTTTATTATGAATAGAAATATGGAAGCAGTTAAATTTCCTGTCTCTATCGGGCTCGATAATGCTGTGACGGGGAGAAAACAGAACGCAAGTCGAGGTAAATTGAAAAAATCTAGCTGCCGTTATTCCTGCAGTTTTGTCATACTACACTATTCGTTTCTACATAACTCCATTTCAGTAATTTTCAACTTTCTTTCTTTCAGATATAAAAGCAACGCCCTACGTAAGAATAGTGCCCTTATTGACGCCCTATACTGAGGCTACCGCATGTCCAAGTGCAGCTGGAGCGAATGCTGCAAAGACTGTGGAGCTAGGTGGAACACCTAGAACGAGCCGCATTAATGGAGCAAATGCTCTTAGAAGCAGGCGAATTAATTTTGATCTGCATGAAGATTACGAAGAAATTATATAGTAATATAATTATAGTCATTTGACATATTTTTGTGGTATATAAAAATTTGTATAGATAGAATTATAAAAATATTTCGTGTAAGATTATAAAATTATTATGTATATGTATAATTATGAAATTACTTTGCATAAAATTATTAAATTATTTTGTTTAAAATTACTTAATTATTTGCATAAAATTATAAAATTATTTTGTATAAAATTATTGTATACATAAATTACATAGATTTGTATTTAATTAATAAAAGTCATTTGATATATTTGTTTTGTATAGAATTATAAAATTATTTTGCATAAAATTATTAAATTATTTTGTATAAAATTATAAAATTATTTTGTTTAAACTTATAAAATTATTTTGCATAAAATTATAAAATTACTAGCTGAGGCCCGCGGCTCCGCCCGCGTGGACTTCTGATCCCGTTCCCGCTGCTCCATTCCGAGCATAATAAATGTTGGTCGATTCTTAGACCTACTCAATATGCTAACAAAATTTCATGAGAATCGGTCAAGCCGTTTCGGAGGAGTACTGGAACGAACATTGTGACACGAGAATTTTATATATAAGATTTTGTATAAAATTATTGTATATTTAAATTATATAGATTTTTAATTAAGTTATCATAGTTTATTTATATTTTAGGACAACTTTATACTCGTCTAGTATTTTTAATTGCATTTAATTGTTCACTAAATGATAATAAACATGTTTTACATTCAAATAAAAATAATTTAATACATAAGCGAATATTATCTACACTTATTAATATCGTAAAGAGGAAAAAATGTATTTTGTGTTTGTATATGTTTGTAATGAATAAAGTCAAAAACTACTGCGCTGATTTCGAAACACTGCACTGCGCGGTAACCGACATCCACGCGGGCGAAGTCGCGGGCAATAGCGAGTACAAAATAAAAGGGAATATCGATTCAAAAAAGTAAAAGCACTTCGCTAGGGTGGTAATGACCACTACGTGGAATGCCAAACTTGGAAGCAGAGACAGTGTAATTATTCTTCTGGGCAGAAGAACAACTTCGATTTGAGCGAAGATTCGGAATACTATTTTGTAAATGAAGTAATGTTAACATTTATATATATAAACCATCGTATACATAACAGTGATTTCATTTTCATCCTATACTTATGTTATTAGGCGCCTAAACTGAATAAATGAAATTGATTCTTTGATGGCTGGTTGGACTTGCGATGGCTCCCTCCCTCCTATCCCCTATGATGATATGACACATAAATTCGAAAAAAAAACATTCTGATTATTTTTCCCATTTAGCAAGTTGTATCCATACTATTTAATCTTCATGAACTCTTTCATCTTTTTCATTAGAAATAACGCCTATTTTCATGAATCTTGAATAATTATTTATAATAACCCTTTAAAGCGCATATTCTGCAAAATCTTAGTTTATATGAAATGTTTTTTACTTCATAAAAGCTGAAGAATAACCGTTGTCTAGTTTTAATCCAAAACCACTAGATTGTTATTGATGCCCACTTTCAATAGGCATGTTTAAAGGCCATGACAATTTAGAGTCCTTTATACAATCCATAATATTCCTATAGAGAAAGGTTTGCTTGAATGGAAAATTGACTTCAATGTCTCAACAATACTTGTATTGCTATGAAGACAATTGTTATCTTATGACTGTTTCATACAACAGACAAAAATATTTCTAACAATTTTATTGGCTAGACTAGAGACTAATACTTAGAATTTTACAAAACGCAAATCTAGTTTCAAGAATTAAAAATCGTTAACTAATGAGTTAACTCTACCATGCTTATCTATTTACTACCTGATAAGTACAACAATAATATTTTCTTATTTCTTCTTACCTTCGAGGAATACAGGTAATTAGTTAATTAGGTTACTGATACGATTTTGCATTATGACTACATTTCGTATAAATACGGTGAAAGTTCTTTTTTTCATTCAATAACTTCGTGGTGTCCGTCAGGTGCAAGTCTCAGTGTCTATCGATTTTTAGACGTCTGTATAATACTGAATATTTTATTGCCAAAAGCAATATGGAAGCAGTTCAATTTCCTGTCTCTATCGGGCTCGATAATGCTGTGACGGAGAGAAAACAGAACGCAAGTCGAGGTAAGTTGAAATAATCTAGTTGCCGTTATTTTCGCTGTAAATTTAGATTTCCATAACACTCATTCATATCCCTGCAGTTTTGTCCATTTCACTAATTTTCATCTTTCTTTCTTTCAGATATAAAAGCAACGCCCTACGTCAGAATAGTGCCCTTATTGACGCCCTATACTGAGGCTACCGCATGTCCAAGTGCAGCTGGAGCGAATGCTGCAAAGACCATGGAGCTAGGTGGAACACCTAGAACGAGCCGCATTGATGGAGCAAATGCTCTTAGAAGCAGGCGAATTAATTTTGATCTGCATGAAGATTGCGAAGAAACTATATAGTTATATAATTATAGTCATTTGATATATTTTTGTTGTGTATAAAAATTTGTATAGATAGAATTATAAAAATATTTCGTGTAAGATTATAAAATTATTATGTATATAATTATGAAATTACTTTGCATAAAATTATTAAATTATTTTGATTGAAATTATTAAATTATTTGCATAAAATTATGAAATTATTTTGTATAAAATTATTGTATACATAGATTACATAGATTTGTATTTAATTAAAAAAAGTCATTTGATATATTTGTTTTGTATAAAATTTTGTATAGGATTATAAAATTATTTGTATTTATTATAAAATTATTTTGCATAAAATTATTAAATTATTTTGTTAAAATTATAAAATTATTGTGCATAAAATTATAAAATTATTTTATATAAAATTATTGTATACATAAATTACATGGATTTGTATTTAATTAATAAAAGTCATTTGATATATTTGTTTTGTATAGAATTATAAAATTATTTTGTATAAGATTATAAAATTATTTTGTATAGAATTATAAAATTATTTTGCATAAGATTATAAAATTATTTTGTATAAAATTATAAAATTATTTTGCATAAAATTATTAAATTATTTTGTATAAAATTATAAAATTATTTTGTTTAAACTTATAAAATTATTTTGCATGAAATTATAAAATTACTAACTGTTGCCCGCGGCTCCGCCCGCGTGGACTTCTGATCCCGTTACCGCTGCTCCATTCCGAGCACAATACATGTTGGTCGATTCTCAGACCTACTCAATATGCTCATAAAATTTCATGAGAATCTGTCAAACCGTTTCGGAGGAGTACTGGAACGAACATTGTGACACGAGAATTTTATATATAAGATTTTGTATAAAATTATTGTATATTTAAATTATATAGATTTTTAATTAAGTTATCATAGTTTATTTATATTTTAGGACAACTTTATACTCGTCTAGTATTTTTAATTGCATTTAATTGTTCACTAAATGATAATAAACATGTTTTACATTCAAATAAAAATAATTTAATACATAAGCGAATATTATCTACACTTATTGATATCGTAAAGAGGAAAAAATGTATTTTGTATTTGTATATGTTTGTAATGAATAAAGTCAAAAACTACTGCGCTGATTTCGAAACACTGCACTGCGCGGTAACCGACATCCACGCGGGCGAAGTCGCGGGCAATAGCGAGTACAAAAAAAAGGGAATATCGATTCAAAAAAGTAAAAGCACTTCGCTAGGGTGGTAATGACCACTACGTGAAATGCCAAACTTGGTAGCAGAGACAGTGTAATTATTCTTCTGGGCAGAAGAATAACTTCGATTTGAGCGAAGATTCTGAATACTATTTTGTAAATGAAGTAATGAAAACATTAATATATATAAACCATCGTATACATAACAGCGATTTCATTTTCATCCTATACTTATGTTAATAGGCGCCTAAACTGAATAAATGAAATTGATTCTTTGATGGCTGATCGAACTTGCGATGGCACCCTCCCTCCTATCCCCTATGATGATATGACACATAACTTCGAAAAAAAAAGACATTCTGATTATTTTTCCCATTTAGCAAGTCGTATCCATACTATTTAATGTTCATGAACTCTTTCATCTTTTCATCAGAAGTAACGCCTATTTGCATGAATCTTGAATAATTATTTATAATAACCCTTTAAAGCACATATTCTGCAAAATCTTAGTTTATATGAAATGTTTCTTTCTTCATAAAAGCTGAAGAATAACCGTCGTCTAGTTTTAATCCAAATCCAATAGATTGTTATTGATGCCCACTTTCAATAGGCATGTTCTAAAGGCCATGATAATATAGAGTCCTTTAAACAATCCATAATATTCCTATAGAGAAAGGTTTGTTCGAATGGGAAATTGAAATCAATGTTTCAAGAATACTTGTATTGCTATGAAGACAAATTGTAATCCTATTAGTTACTAATATTAATGAATCAGCCAACACACACTAAAGTGATGACTGTTTCATACAACAGACAAAAATATTTCTAACAATATTATTGGCTAGACTAGAGACTAATACTTAGAATTTTACATAACGCAAATCTAGTTTCAAGAATTAAAAATCGTTAATTAATGAGTTAACTCTAACCATGCTTATCTATTTACTACCT
The DNA here is from genome assembly GCA_963691645.1 of Pelosia muscerda. Taxonomy (NCBI): domain Eukaryota; kingdom Metazoa; phylum Arthropoda; class Insecta; order Lepidoptera; family Erebidae; genus Pelosia; species Pelosia muscerda. The sequence goes on along the minus strand of OY829109.1, from coordinate 13,542,094 downwards.
GGTAAGTACAACAATAATATTTTCTTATCTCTTCTTACCTTCGAGAAATACAGGTACCTAATTAGTTAATGGAGTTACTGATACGTTTTTGCATAATGACAAAATTTCGTATAAATACGGTGAAAGTTATTTTTTCATTCCATAACTTCATGGTATCCGTCAAGAGCAAGTCGCAGTGTCTATCGATATTTGGACGTCTGACAAATATTAAATATTTTATTAAGAAAAGCAATATGGAAGCAGTTCAATTTCCTGTCTCTATCGGGCTCGATAATGCTGTGACGGGGAGAAAACAGAACGCAAGTCGAGGTAAATTGAATAAATCTAGCTGCCGTTATTCCTGCAGTTTTGTCATACTACACTATTCGTTGCTCTATAACTCCATTTCAGTAATATTCAACTTTCTTTCTTTCAGATATAAAAGCAACGCCCTACGTAAGAGTAGTGCCCTTATTGACGCCCTATACTGAGGCTACCGCATGTCCAAGTGCAGCTGGAGCGAATGCTGCAAAGACTGTGGAGCTAGGTGGAACACCTAGAACGAGCCGCATTGATGGAGCAAATGCTCTTAGAAGCAGGCGAATTAATTTTGATCTGCATGAAGATTGCGAAGAAAGTATATAGTTATATAATTATAGTCATTTGATTTTTTTTTGTGTATAAAAATTTGTATAGATAGAATTATAAAAATATTTTGTATAAGATTATAAAATTATTTTGTATAGAATTATAAAATTAATTTTCATAAAATTATTAAATTATTTTGTTTAAAATTATAAAATTATTTGCATAAAATCATAAAATTATTTTGTATGAAATTATTGTATACATAAATTATATGTATTTTTATTTAATTTATTAAAGTTTCATTTAATTTCCCAAAATTATTTTGCATAAAATCATAAAATTATTTTGTATAAAATTATAAAATTATTTTGTTTGAAATTATAAAATTATTTTGCATGAAATTATAAAATTACTATTTGTTGCCCGCGGCTCCGCCCGCGTGGATTTCTGATCCCGTTCCTGCTGCTCCATTCCGAGCATAATATATGTTGGCCGATTCTCAGACCTACTCAATATGCTCACAAAATTTAATGAGAATCGGTCAATCCGTTTCGGAGGAGTACGGGAACGAACATTGTGACACGAGAATTTTATATATAAGATTTTGTACAAAATTATTGTTTATATAAATTATTTAGATTTTTAATTAAGTTTTCATAGTTAATTTATATTTAAGTACAACTTTATACTCGTCTAGTATTTTTAATTGCATTTAATTGTTCATTAAATGATAATAAACATGTTTTAAATTTAAATAAAAATAATTTAATTCATAAGCGAATATTATCTACACTTATTAATATCGTGAAGAGGAAAAAAATGTATTTTGTGTTTGTATATGTTTGTAATGAATAAACTCAAAAACTACAGCGGTAACCGACATCCACGCGGGCGCAGTCGCGGGCAATAGCAAGTACAAAATAAAAGGGAATATCGATCTATAAAAGTAAAAGCACTTCGCTAGGGTGGTAATGACCACTACGTGAAATGCCAACCTTGGAAGCAGAGACAGTGTAATTATTCTTCTGGGCAGAAGAATAACTTCGATTTGAGTGAAAATTCTGAATACTATTTTGTAAATGAAGTAGTGTTAACATTAATATATGTAAGCCATCGTATACATAACATTTTCATCCTATACTTATTTTATGAGGCGCCTAAACTGAATAAATGAAATTGATTCTTTGATGGCTGGTCGGACTTGCGATGGCTCCCTCCCTCCTATCCCCTATGATGATATGACACATAAATTCGAAAAAAAAACATTCTGATTATTTTTCCCATTTAGCAAGTCGTATCCATACTATTTAATCTTCATGAACTCTTTCATCTTTTTCATTAGAAGTAACGCCTATTTTCATGAATCTTGAATAATTATTTATAATAACCCTTTAAAACCCAAATTCTGCAAAATCTTAGTTTATATGAAATGTTTCTTACTTCATAAAAGCTGAAGAATAACCGTCATCTAATTTTAATCCAAATCCACTAGATTGTTATTGATGCCCGCTTTCAATAGGCATGTTCTAAAGGCCATGATAATATAGAGTCCTTTAAACAATCTGATTGCAAAAATTACCGGCCAATAAGTATCCTGTCTTGCTTTGCCAAAATATTTGAATCAGTGATCTATATTCATCTTTATAATCATTTTAAACCCATTTTATCGCAGCACCAGCATGGTTTTGTTAGAAACAGATCAACAGTTACTAATTTGCTTGAGTATAAAAATTATCTTTGTCAGGCGTTTGCTGTTGGGGGACAGGTTGACTCTGTGTATACCGACTTTTCTAAAGCATTCGATAAAGTCAATCATCATCTGCTTTGCCTTAAACTCGCGTCATGTGGCATTCATGGCAGTTTGTTCCGATGGATTTGTTCATACCTTGATAGTAGAACTCAGTTGGTTGCATTGAAAGGTTTTGTCTCTTCACCTATCGTGGTAAGTTTTGGTGTCCCTCAAGGCTCTCATTTGGGGCCCTTATTCTTCATTGTTTTTATCAACGACCTCATTAAGCAATTATCATGTAACTGCCTGTTATATGCAGACGATTTAAAGATTTTTACATTGATCTCTAAGCCGGAAGACTGTCTGGCCCTTCAACGGGACATTAATACTTTGTCGCGGTGGTGTCAAACTAACTACATGTACTTAAATACTGAGAAATGCTTTGTTATAACATTCACTAACAAACACAATAAAATTGCGTGGTGCTATGATATTGATGGCCAAATACTTAGTCGATCAAGAGTTGCCAAAGATCTGGGTATTATATTTGATGACAAGCTGTCATTTCGTGCTCATTATAGTAATATCGTATCTAGAGCCAACCAGCTTCTGGGTTTTGTTTTGCGATCTACCAAAGAATTCAGAAAGCCTCTTAGTAGTTTGTACCTGTACTACGCTCTTGTGAGGAGTATTTTGGAATATGGCAGTCCCGTATGGTCACCAAACTACAGGGTACACATTGATGAGATTGAGCGTATTCAGAAGAAAGCACTTAGAATTCTAAGTTATCGTCAGGACCCTGGGCGATCAAGTATTGATTACGAAAGTAGACTTATTAAATTCAAAGTACAGCAATTAGAAATTCGACGCACATATTTTGATCTTGTTTATTTGTACAAAATTATACATTATGTTTTGGATTCACCAGAATTACTTTCTCATATCACATTCAACATAAAATTCAGCGCACGTAGGTCTAATGAGACAAATCTGTTTTCCCTTCGGGTTTACCGGAACAATATTTCCTTCTTTAACCCTTTAACAAGAATGGCCCGCCAATATAACGAGGTGGCAAGGAGAAACAAACTCTTAGACATATTTGAACCCAATATCAACAGATTTACTAAAATTTTGAAAGACATCCTCCATAGCAGCTGTCCTTGAAGGATATTTGAACTCGTCATAGTTATTCAATTATAATTTTGCCAATTCAGAGCTTTCCTATTTTTGTTTCACTGTTTCAACTATGTGCACATGTAGTTACGTTACAATCCAGTGCGGATCTGCATTTTATTGCAATTGTTTTGAAAAAGATTGTAATGTGTTTTGTGTGTAAATAAATAAATAAAAAAAAAAAAATCCATAATATTCCTATAGAGAAAGGTTTGTTCGAATGGAAAATTTAAATCAATGTTTCAAGAATACTTGTATTGCTATGAAGACAAATTGTAATCCTATTAGTTAGTAGTATTAATGTATTAGCCAACACACACTAAAGTGATGACTGTTTCATACAACAGACAAAAATCTTTCTAATAATATTATTGGCTAGACTAGAGACTAATACTTAGAATTTTACATAACGCAAATCTAGTTTCAAGAATTAAAAATCGTTAACTAATGAGTTAACTCTACCATGCTTATCTATTTACTACCTGGTAAGTACAACAATAATATTTTCTTATCTCTTCTTACCTTCGAGGAATACAGGTAATTAGTTAATTGAGTTACTGATACGTTTTTGCATAATGACTAAATTTCGTATAAATACGGTGAAAGTTATTTTTTCATTCCATAACTTCATTGTATCCGTCAAGAGCAAGTCGCAGTGTCTATCGATATTTAGACGTCTGACAAATACTAAATATTTTATTAAGAAAAGCAATATGGAAGCAGTTCAATTTCCTGTCTCTATCGGGCTCGATAATGCTGTGACGGGGAGAAAACAGAACGCAAGTCGAGGTAAATTGAAAAAATCTAGCTGCCGTTATTCCTGCAGTTTTGTCGTACTTACACTATTCGTTTCTCCATAACTCCATTTCAGTAATTTTCAACTTTCTTTCTTTCAGATATAAAAGCAACGCCCTTCGTAAGAATAGTGCCCTTATTGACGCCCTATACTGAGGCTACCGCATGTCCAAGTGCAACTGGAGCGAATGCTGCAAAGACTGTGGAGCTAGGTGGAACACCTAAAACGAGCCGCATTGATGGAGCAAATGCTCTTAGAAGCAGGCGAATTAATTTTGATCTGCATGAAGATTACGAAGAAAGTATATAGTAATATAATTATAGTCATTTAATATATTTTGTATAAAATTTTGTGTAGAATCATTAAATTATCTTGTAAATAATTATAAAATTATTTTGAATAAACTGATTAAATTATTTTGAATAATTTTATTAAATTATTTTGTTTAAAATTATAAAATTATTTTATATAAAATTATGAAATTATTTTGTTTAAAATTATAAAATTATTTTGCATTATATTGTATAAAATTAATGTACCTGTATATAAATAATATAGATTTTAAATTAAGTTATTATAGTCATTAGATATATTTGTGTTTTGTATAAAATTTTGTATAGAATTAATAAATTATTGTGTTTAGAATTATAAAATTAGTAAATCATTTTGTTTAAAATTATTCTGCATAAAGTTATAAAATTATTTTGTATAAAATTATAAAATTATTTTCCATATAATTATAAAATTATTTTGTGTAAAATTAAAGTATATATAAAATATATAGATTTTTAATTAAGTTGTCATAGTCAATTTATATTTAAGTACAACTTTATACTCGTCTAGTATTATTATATATTATATACATATTGCTTATATGTATGAGTATGTATATTGTATATGTATATGTATAAGCTGTATAAGTAGCTTTAAAGTGTACCTTATCGTTGCTTCTTTGTCGTATATATCTAAACACGCGTATGATAGGTCTTCACTAAAACTCCACACAAATACAAAAGCGAATATTATCTACATTTATCAATATCGTGAAGCGGTAAAAAATGTAATTTTGTGTGTGTACTGTGTGTAGTTTGTAATGAATAAACTCAAAAACTACTTCGCCGATTTCAAAACACTGACCGACATCCACGCGGGCGGAGTCGCGGGCAATAGTGAGTACAAAATAAAAGGGTATATCGATCTTTAAAAGTAAAAGCACTTCGTTAGGGTGGTAATGACCACTACATGAAATGCCAAACTTGGAAGCAGAGACAGTGTAATTATTCTTCTAGGCAAAAGAATAACTTTAGATTTGAGAGAAGATTCTGAATACTATTTTGTAAATGAAGTAATGTTAACATTAATATATATTAACCATAGTATAAACTAGCTGTTGCTCGCGGCTTCGCCCGCGTGGATGTTGGTTATCGCGACCAAACATACCATATTTATGTCCTTTCCCAAGGTCTAGTCTACCCTTTCATCAACAGTCATCATTCTCTGAACCTTTTCCCAACTCTGTTGTGGTCGATTTTCCAGTCTAACTGTGATGCGGCTGAATTTCGATATTTTCCGTGAAGCGACTGCCATGTGAACTCCACAATCAATGGTCCAATGACCATGTCGATGGTGATATCGAAGCTCCAAGTTAAAGTGTTGAAGTGGTTGGACTTTTGAGGGCTCCAGCTACCAGTAACGACTGCCATAGATGTTTATTATTTTTTTTATTTATGGCACGTCTATTTGACTTCACCTCGACTGATGTTAAGCTGAAGGCAAAGTCTCATGAAAGAGGGTCACCATTGCAAACACGTACAGTCAGAGCTCATAAGTGCATTAGCATATCAAGGCTCAAAATTGTTTAGCGTGCTGCCGGCGCGCTTATTTGTGTGTGTAATGTTACTATGCAATACGAGGCGACGCTGGCTTGTCTTAAAAGAAAAAGGTCACAAGTAGCGTTAGAATGTTGACGCTATAGTTGCGTAGTATTGCTACTGCACTTTTGAGTTCTACCGTACATACAGTGCTACTATGGTGGCGCTCAGCTTCACGGCCTCATCAGATGCTTTTTTACGCCCCGCTTAAAAGACCCGGGGCTGTAGGATGAAGGAAACACGTGCGCCGGTAAGGAATTCCAAGAATTAATGGTGTGGCAGAGGAGAGACTCATTGAACCGCTTGGTTCTTGATGGAGTATTCTGCACCATATGCGGATTATATCTAAGCCCTGCACGTGTTGTCCTGTGTAGGAATGGGGAGGGCGGGAATAATTGGAAGAGCTCATCAGAACATTAACCATGGTAGAGACGGTAAAATACTGCCAGGGACCAACACATCTCTACGCATCTACAAAGGTTCAGACTGGACTCCCAATCCCAAAAAAACGTTTGTATGGCAACCGGGACCGACGGCTTAACGTGCTCTCCGAGGTACGACCAGACCAGTGCAAACAGCCATATTCATGTATACAGCTTTTTGCACTGAGCGGGGTTCGAACTCGTGCCCCGTGCGTAGCAGTCGCGTGCACTACCACCACACCACGGAGGTCCTTTCATCAACAGTATACACTATTATAGTATAGGTGTTGCCCGCGGCTCCACCAGCGTGGTTGTAGGTGACCGCCACCAAAAATGAACATGTCTGTGTTATGACAGCGTGCGATTTGCCGTCGAATTCACAGAAGAAGTGTGCAAGTTGCAAGTTGATTTGGGTAAGTACTGTGAGTACCTAATGTATAACGCGTAATATAACACGACCGCGTACTCGGTTGCTCTGTTGCATACAGTACCTACTCGCGATGTACTTTTTGGCGAGTGTTATCCCTTTTGATATGGCAGTTTCAGCATTGTAATGAACGCAAAGGCGTTTTGTCGTCGTTTGAGATGACGATTTTCTGGTGTAGAGTTTGCGGTGTCCTTGTCTAGCCCCCGGGTATGGGATGGTGCACTTTACGCCACCACCGTATCTTGCTTCTGCTAGAGTGACAGGTTGCTCTACCCGTCCCTCCGGGCTCATAGGGGACGGAAGTCATTCGCAGACTGTGCGTGTCCGGAGTCTTCTCCGAAGCCGAGCCGTTGTCTCCTTCTCAAGCATTATTTGCTCGTAGCAGGAGACGGCGCATAGTACCATAGCCATGAGTAATGTAGCGAGCGAAAGAACCATGTCTCCACATGGTTCTTCTATCTTAACCTTCACCCTCCTTTCCTTTCCACATGGTCGGCAGCACGTGTGTGATACCTCTGGTGTTTCAAACGTTTTACCGTCTCTACCACGGTGAATGTCCTGATGAGATCGCCGCGTTGATCCTACCTTCATCTTTCTTACACAGAACAACACGTGCAGGGCTTAGATGTCACCCGCATACGGTGTGGTGAACCAAGAACCAAGCGGTTCGGTGAGTCTTCCCTCTGCCGCACCATTAAGTCTTGGAATCCCTTACCAGCGCATGTGTTTCCTTCTTTCTACAGTCCCGGGTCCTTTAAGCGGGGCTTAAGAAAACATCTGATGAGACCGTCAAGGCCACCAGCCGCCACTATTGTAATACTCTATGTATTTTTAATGGTGACCCTCTTTCGGTGACTTTGCCTTCAACTTACCATCAGGCGAGGTGAAGTCAAATTGACATGCCATAAATAAATAAAAACATCCATAGAATAGGCCGCGGTAACCACTTTCTATCAGGTGGGCCATGTGCTTTATTCCACTTAAGTGGTATAAAAAGTTATACGAAATCAAGTAGGTCATGTTTTAGAGTAGGGTCAGATGTCCCACAATGAAACAGTGGTACACAATAAAACATAACAATATTTCTGAAACGCGACGTTGCCAGTTTGTGCATTATATCGCGTAAGGACACTCTTTAGAAACTACTGCCTCACCGCAGTTTGCGGCGGCACCGCGCCAGAGAAGACGTGTCTGCAGAGCATTTTTACTTTTTCCGACAAAAATGTAAGTATTTTTGGCAATCTTTAAACATTTCTCATTATTTAATGGTTGGAAATTTTCTTTTTCTTATGATTATTTAGCATCCGACATGTTTTGTAGATTATCGTGGCATATATCATTTGTTTGAAAGTTACAATTTTGTGAAAATAAATTAGAGGTTAGTTAGATAAACCCTAGGTAGTCAACAATGAAACGGTTGAAAAGTGTACACAATGAAACACTGTTTCATTGTGTACTATATTGTTTCATTGTGTACCATATATCATAAGATGTCTATATTTATTTAGATCATATATTTTTAATGTTTATTATTAACCTCACCTATTAAAATTTGTTTTTATTTTAAGATGGCGCGTACTAAAGCTATAAGAAGAAAAAAAGGGGATCATTCACAGGAAAATATGCTTCGTGCTGTTCTAATGCATAGGCAAGGCAAGAGCTTGAGAAAAGCTGCACAAGACTGTAACGTACATTATGCTACCCTGTTCCGATACGTGAATAAATATAAGGATGTGAATGATGAGGCATCTTTACGAAGCAAAAGATTTACTCCCAATTATGATGTTAACAAAACGTTTACAGTTGCACAAGAAATGGCACTTAAAGAGTATATTGAAGAGTGCGCATTAAAATTTTACGGGTTAAGCTCAAAGGACGTGCGGCGTATTGCTTATCAAATGGCAAAGATTAATAATATCCAACATCCTGATAGCTGGGAAAAAGATCAAACGGCTGGGATCGAATGGTTACGGTCTTATAAATCAAGGCACCCAGATCTAACATTGAAAAAACCTGAAGCATGCAGTATGGCACGTGCAACCGCATTTAATGTAGAAACTGTTCGCTCTTTCTTTAAAAATCTGAAGAATGTCATAGAACGTCATCCTTCTTTTGGGAACGGTTGTAGGATCTACAACTTAGATGAAACTGCCACTACAACCGTTCAAAAGTCGGCAAAAGTTATGGCGCCTAAAGGTAAATATAATATTTGTAAAATAACCAGCGGAGAACGCGGTACATTAGTAACAACATGTGCAATTGTATGTGCATCAGGACAAGCACTGCCTCCGGTCCTTGTTTTTCCAAGGAAACATTATAAGGATTACATGATAAATGGGGCTCCAGCAGGATCTCTTGGACTAGCAACTCCAACGGGGTGGATGAATGCGGAATTATTTGTGAAAGTAATGGCCCATTTTATCAAACATACCGCAGCAAGTCCAGATAATCCAGCATTACTAATCATGGATAACCACGAATCACACCTCAGTATAGAAGCCTTGGATTTAGCTAAACAAGCTGGAGTAACAGTGCTTACACTGCATCCACATACGACTGCAAAGATGCAGCCTCTTGATGTTGGCTTGCTTGCACCCTTTAAAGGGTATTACAATAAAGCTGTGGATTCTTGGCTAATGAGACATCCCGGTAAGCAAATGACTGTTTACAATGTCGCCGAGTGTGTGGGTGCAGCATATGCAAAAGCAATGACTCCGGAAAATATTGCATCTGCTTTCAAAAAATGTGGTATTTTTCCGTACGACGCAGACGTTTTCACAGAGATTGACTTCATGCCGTCATTGGTGACGGATAGAGAACAACCAGAGCTATCTCATTCTACAGCAATCGCTCCTGATGAACTTCACCTTCGCGAGAATCTTGCTCCAACTTCTTCAGAGGTTGAACGCACTAATGATGGATCTGTTGTGGCACGGGTTGAGAGTCCCTTATCTGATGTGACACGTGCTGAAAGTCCATCAATACTTGTAGCTGAGGAATTTCTGTGGGGAGAAATTTCTGCCCAAGCCACATGTGGTGTGAATGATGTTTGCATTCCGACGAAGTCTAATGAACCAGAATCAACTTCACTGTTTAGAGCGACCACTCATCATGTAGAAGAAACTAGTGCAAGCACTTCTGGTTTACAAAGTCATTTCAAATCACCTAAGGAATTTATGCCTCCATTAAAGGCTGGTCCACGTACTGGGAAGCGCAAACCAAGAAAGCTCGGTAAAAGTATGGTAGCGACAGACACACCGGAAAAAGATCGAATAGCTGAGGAACGACAGAAAAGACAAGATAGAAAGTTAAGGGCAAAGACAACTAAACGGCAAGTTCTGAACGACAAAGGTGAAAAAAAGAAATGCAAAATTGTAAGGTATGACTCAGATACAACAAGTGAGGAAGACGAGGAAGTAGTTTACATGGAAGAAGGTGAGTCTGATATTAGTGAATTTAATGAAGAACTAGAGGAGGATGGCTTCCCTTTGATAACGGAAAATTTCAAAAAGCTTACTCGCTTGCCTCAGGAAGGTGATTATGTGCTTGTTTTGTTGGATTCAAAAAAATTAAAAGTCTATTATGTTGCCCAAATAACAGAACTAATAAATAAAAACAAAGTCGGGGTTTCATTTATGAGACTAAAAGTCAAAGATCTTATGAAATTTTATATGCCGCTGGAGCCTGATCTTTCTGAAATTGACATGAAGGAGATAAAGATGATTCTTCCCCCACCACAAATAAATGGATCGAAATACAGAAACTCAACTTATGTCTTTCCTGTTCGTGTGATACCAAATATGAAGTTGCGTTAGATTTTTATTACCATTAAATGGTAACAAATTTTGTTATATTTTATATTTATGTCGTTGACATTTTGATACCTGTGATTTTTGTAATTCTGTGATTTATTAGATGATAAGTGATAGTTAGATTGATAGAAGAAGATGAAAGCGATCTCAGCCATTGTATAATTCCAAGACTGATATGGAAGTGCCTAAATATTTTTTTAATTGTAGTTACCCAGTCATTACCATTACTAAGTAAAATTAAGAATAAAGCCTTTTGTGATTGAAATCAAGTTGTTTTTGTGAAACCTCTAGTAAATTACACAAAATATCATATACACACAGTTTAGTTAAAAGATGTTTCATTGTTGAATATATGGTGTTTCATTGTGTACGCCCCTATGGACACAATGATACAAATCTCATTTCTTAGTATTTATTTTTTTGTCTATTCAAACTACTTTATTTACAAAATCTACACATGACATCCGATAACCAATCAAATTGACTACATGCCTGTAAATTAATATACTTCTACCAGTAAAAATAAAAGATGTATGAGGTTATAAATTTTATGTGTTTCATTGTTGGACACTTGACATGTCCCACAATGAAACAGTGGTACACAATAAAACATAACAATATTTCTGAAACGCGACGTTGCCAGTTTGTGCATTATATCGCGTAAGGACACTCTTTAGAAACTACTGCCTCACCGCAGTTTGCGGCGGCACCGCGCCAGAGAAGACGTGTCTGCAGAGCATTTTTACTTTTTCCGACAAAAATGTAAGTATTTTTGGCAATCTTTAAACATTTCTCATTATTTAATGGTTGGAAATTTTCTTTTTCTTATGATTATTTAGCATCCGACATGTTTTGTAGATTATCGTGGCATATATCATTTGTTTGAAAGTTACAATTTTGTGAAAATAAATTAGAGGTTAGTTAGATAAACCCTAGGTAGTCAACAATGAAACGGTTGAAAAGTGTACACAATGAAACACTGTTTCATTGTGTACTATATTGTTTCATTGTGTACCATATATCATAAGATGTCTATATTTATTTAGATCATATATTTTTAATGTTTATTATTAACCTCACCTATTAAAATTTGTTTTTATTTTAAGATGGCGCGTACTAAAGCTATAAGAAGAAAAAAAGGGGATCATTCACAGGAAAATATGCTTCGTGCTGTTCTAATGCATAGGCAAGGCAAGAGCTTGAGAAAAGCTGCACAAGACTGTAACGTACATTATGCTACCCTGTTCCGATACGTGAATAAATATAAGGATGTGAATGATGAGGCATCTTTACGAAGCAAAAGATTTACTCCCAATTATGATGTTAACAAAACGTTTACAGTTGCACAAGAAATGGCACTTAAAGAGTATATTGAAGAGTGCGCATTAAAATTTTACGGGTTAAGCTCAAAGGACGTGCGGCGTATTGCTTATCAAATGGCAAAGATTAATAATATCCAACATCCTGATAGCTGGGAAAAAGATCAAACGGCTGGGATCGAATGGTTACGGTCTTATAAATCAAGGCACCCAGATCTAACATTGAAAAAACCTGAAGCATGCAGTATGGCACGTGCAACCGCATTTAATGTAGAAACTGTTCGCTCTTTCTTTAAAAATCTGAAGAATGTCATAGAACGTCATCCTTCTTTTGGGAACGGTTGTAGGATCTACAACTTAGATGAAACTGCCACTACAACCGTTCAAAAGTCGGCAAAAGTTATGGCGCCTAAAGGTAAATATAATATTTGTAAAATAACCAGCGGAGAACGCGGTACATTAGTAACAACATGTGCAATTGTATGTGCATCAGGACAAGCACTGCCTCCGGTCCTTGTTTTTCCAAGGAAACATTATAAGGATTACATGATAAATGGGGCTCCAGCAGGATCTCTTGGACTAGCAACTCCAACGGGGTGGATGAATGCGGAATTATTTGTGAAAGTAATGGCCCATTTTATCAAACATACCGCAGCAAGTCCAGATAATCCAGCATTACTAATCATGGATAACCACGAATCACACCTCAGTATAGAAGCCTTGGATTTAGCTAAACAAGCTGGAGTAACAGTGCTTACACTGCATCCACATACGACTGCAAAGATGCAGCCTCTTGATGTTGGCTTGCTTGCACCCTTTAAAGGGTATTACAATAAAGCTGTGGATTCTTGGCTAATGAGACATCCCGGTAAGCAAATGACTGTTTACAATGTCGCCGAGTGTGTGGGTGCAGCATATGCAAAAGCAATGACTCCGGAAAATATTGCATCTGCTTTCAAAAAATGTGGTATTTTTCCGTACGACGCAGACGTTTTCACAGAGATTGACTTCATGCCGTCATTGGTGACGGATAGAGAACAACCAGAGCTATCTCATTCTACAGCAATCGCTCCTGATGAACTTCACCTTCGCGAGAATCTTGCTCCAACTTCTTCAGAGGTTGAACGCACTAATGATGGATCTGTTGTGGCACGGGTTGAGAGTCCCTTATCTGATGTGACACGTGCTGAAAGTCCATCAATACTTGTAGCTGAGGAATTTCTGTGGGGAGAAATTTCTGCCCAAGCCACATGTGGTGTGAATGATGTTTGCATTCCGACGAAGTCTAATGAACCAGAATCAACTTCACTGTTTAGAGCGACCACTCATCATGTAGAAGAAACTAGTGCAAGCACTTCTAGTTTACAAAGTCATTTCAAATCACCTAAGGAATTTATGCCTCCATTAAAGGCTGGTCCACGTACTGGGAAGCGCAAACCAAGAAAGCTCGGTAAAAGTATGGTAGCGACAGACACACCGGAAAAAGATCGAATAGCTGAGGAACGACAGAAAAGACAAGATAGAAAGTTAAGGGCAAAGACAACTAAACGGCAAGTTCTGAACGACAAAGGTGAAAAAAAGAAATGCAAAATTGTAAGGTATGACTCAGATACAACAAGTGAGGAAGACGAGGAAGTAGTTTACATGGAAGAAGGTGAGTCTGATATTAGTGAATTTAATGAAGAACTAGAGGAGGATGGCTTCCCTTTGATAACGGAAAATTTCAAAAAGCTTACTCGCTTGCCTCAGGAAGGTGATTATGTGCTTGTTTTGTTGGATTCAAAAAAATTAAAAGTCTATTATGTTGCCCAAATAACAGAACTAATAAATAAAAACAAAGTCGGGGTTTCATTTATGAGACTAAAAGTCAAAGATCTTATGAAATTTTATATGCCGCTGGAGCCTGATCTTTCTGAAATTGACATGAAGGAGATAAAGATGATTCTTCCCCCACCACAAATAAATGGATCGAAATACAGAAACTCAACTTATGTCTTTCCTGTTCGTGTGATACCAAATATGAAGTTGCGTTAGATTTTTATTACCATTAAATGGTAACAAATTTTGTTATATTTTATATTTATGTCGTTGACATTTTGATACCTGTGATTTTTGTAATTCTGTGATTTATTAGATGATAAGTGATAGTTAGATTGATAGAAGAAGATGAAAGCGATCTCAGCCATTGTATAATTCCAAGACTGATATGGAAGTGCCTAAATATTTTTTTAATTGTAGTTACCCAGTCATTACCATTACTAAGTAAAATTAAGAATAAAGCCTTTTGTGATTGAAATCAAGTTGTTTTTGTGAAACCTCTAGTAAATTACACAAAATATCATATACACACAGTTTAGTTAAAAGATGTTTCATTGTTGAATATATGGTGTTTCATTGTGTACGCCCCTATGGACACAATGATACAAATCTCATTTCTTAGTATTTATTTTTTTGTCTATTCAAACTACTTTATTTACAAAATCTACACATGACATCCGATAACCAATCAAATTGACTACATGCCTGTAAATTAATATACTTCTACCAGTAAAAATAAAAGATGTATGAGGTTATAAATTTTATGTGTTTCATTGTTGGACACTTGACCCTACTTAAAGTACTGGTATGATATGATCATATTACGTGCGCTTTTTTTCACGCCTGAACGTTATCCTTGTAAAGTATGTAAACTATGTAGGCAGTTCAGCTGAACAATGATGTCAAAGATAGTACCGACATCTATTTAACATTTATAGAATAAAAAGTGGTTTAAAAAAAAAAAAAATTGACAGGTCTTATATAGTCCCGTATGTAACGAAACCATACCTTGAATTTAAATCGATCTACGCCATCTATTGTTGCGCCATGTACTAAATAATTGAAAAACTAATTTTAATTTCATAATTAATTACGTATTTTTTTTTACAAATATGTACGTAAAAATGAAGTTTTTTTATTCAAATACTTGACTGGACGTAATAAGATATAAATATCATCTATCAGAATAAAACAGCGCCCTCTATATCTTTACTCATATTTCGTTTAACATCATTAATGCTCACAACTCCGGTTCTATTGAACCGATTGCGATGAAACAAACGTAAGATTTTAAGTCTGACCAAGCCCCTTCTAACAAAAAAAACCGCATCAAAATCCGTTCAGTAGTTTTTGCGTCCATAGCGGACAAACAGACAAACAGACAAACAGACAGGAAATGAAAAAAATATATTTTCGTGTTCAGTATCGTTCATTTAACATATCCCAAGTATTTTTTTTTAAATATCTCCAATGTACAGACACGACCGCTTTACAATTATATAATAGTATAGATAGATAACAGTGATTTCATTTTCATTCTATACTTATGTTATGAGGCGCCTAAACTGAATAAATGAAATTGATTCTTTGATGGCTGGTCGGACTTGCGATGGCTCCCTTCCTCCTATCCCTTATGATGATATGACACATAAATTCGAAAAAAAAACATTCTGATTATTTTTCCCATTAAGCAAGTCAAATCCATGCTATTTAATGTTCATGAACTCTTTCATCTTTTTCATCAGAAGTATAGTATTTCTAACAATATTATTGGCTAGACTAGAGACTAATACTTAGAATTTTACAAAACGCAAATCTAGTTTCAAGAATTAAAAATCGCTTACTAATGAGTTAACTCTACCATGCTCATCTATTTACTACCTGGTAAGTACAACAATAATATTTTCTTATCTCTTCTTACCTTCGAGGAATACAGGTAATTAGTTAATTGAGTTACTGATACGTTTTTGCATAATGACTAAATTTCGTATAAATACGGTAAAAGTTATTTTTTCATTCCATAACTTCATGGTATCCGTCAAGAGCAAGTCGCAGTGTCTATCGATATTTAGACGTCTGACAAATACTAAATATTTTATTAAGAAAAGCAATATGGAAGCAGTTCAATTTCCTGTCTCTATCGGGCTCGATAATGCTGTGACGGGGAGAAAACAGAACGCAAGTCGAGGTAAATTGAAAAAATCTAGCTGCCGTTATTCCTGCAGTTTTGTCATACTACACTATTCGTTTCTCTATAACTCCATTTCAGTAATTTTCAACTTTCTTTCTTTCAGATATAAAAGCAACGCCCTACGTAAGAATAGTGCCCTTATTGACGCCCTATACTGAGGCTACCGCATGTCCAAGTGCAGCTGGAGCGAATGCTGCAAAGACTGTGGAGCTAGGTGGAACACCTAGAACGAGCCGCATTGATGGAGCAAATGCTCTTAGAAGCAGGCGAATTAATTTTGATCTGCATGAAAATTGCGAAGAAAGTATATAGTTATGTAATAGTTAGTTATGTAATTATAGTCATTTGATATATTTTTGTTGTGTATAAAAATTTGTATAGATAGAATTATAAAAATATTTCGTATAAGATTATAAAATTATTTTGTATAGAATTATAAAATTATTTGCATAAAATTATAGAATTATTTTGTATAAAATTATTGTATACATAATTTATATAGATTTTTATTTAATTTATTAAAGTCATTTGATATATTTGTGTTTTGTATAAAATTTTGTATAGAATTATAAAATTATTTTGTATAAGATTATAAAATTATTTTGTATAGAATTATAAAATTATTTTGCATAAAATTATTAAATTATTTTGTCAAAATTATAAAATTATTGTGCATAAAATTATTTTGTATAAAATTATAAAATTATTGTGCATAAAATTATAAAATTATTTTGTATAAAATTATAAAATTATTTTGTTTAAACTTATAAAATTATTTTGCATGAAATTATAAAATTACTAGCTGTTGCCCGCGGCTCCGCCCGTGTGGACTTCTGATCCCGTTCCCGCTGCCCCGTTCCGAGCATAATATATGTTGGCCGATTCTCAGACCTAATCAGAATGCTCACAAAATTTCATAAGAATCGGTCAAGCCGTTTTGGAGGAGTACAAGGAACGAACATTGTTTATTTATATTTTAGTACAACTTTATACCCGTCTAGTATTTTTAATTGCATTTAATTGTTCACTAAATAATAATAAACATGTTTTACATTTAAATAAAAATAATTTAATACATAAGCGAATATTAACTACACTTATTAATATCGTAAAGAGAAAAAAATGTATTTTGTGTTTGTATATGTTTGTAATGAATAAAGTCAAAAACTACTGCGCTGATTTCGAAACACTGCACTGCGCGGTAACCGACTACTGGCAATAGCGAGTACAAAATAAAAGGGAATATCGATTCAAAAAAGTAAAAGCACTTCGCTAGGGTGGTAATGACCACTACGTGAAATGCCAAACTTGGAAGCAGAGACAGTGTAATTATTCTTGTGGGCAGAAGAATAGCTTCGATTTGAGCGAAGATTCGGAATACTATTTTGTAAATGAAGTAATGTTAACATTAATATATAAAAACCATCGTATACATAACAGTGATTTCATTTTCATCCTATACTTATGTTATTAGGCGCCTAAACTGAATAAATGAAATTGATTCTTTGATGGCAGCAGTGCAATTCTCTAAGTATACATCGTTGGGCTCGACGATGAACTCGACGTAGAGTACAACCTATAATTGACGATTAGAGAACTGTACTGCTGTTCTAGGCTGTGCCTACATCGAGTTCAGCGTAGAACTCAACGCAGAATGGTTAGAGAACTGCATTACTGCAGTTCTAGGTTGGTAGCGTTAGTTCTAGGCTGTGCTCGTTGTTAAGTTCGTCGACGAGCTCGACGATGTATGCTTAGAGAATTGCACCGCTGGTTGAACTTGCGATGGCTCCCTCCCTCCTATCCCCTATGATGATATGACACAAAATTCGAAAAAAAAAACATTCTGATTATTTTTCCCATTTAGCAAGTCGTATCCATACTATTTAATCTTCATGAAGTCTTTCATCTTTTTCATTAGAAGTAACACCTATTTTCATGAATCTTGAATAATTATTTCTAATAACCCTTTAAAGCGCATATTCTGCAAAATCTTAGTTTATATGAAATGTTTTTTACTTCATAAAAGCTGAAGAATAACCGTTTTAATTCAAAACCATTAGATTGTTATTGATGCCCACTTTCAATAGGCATGTTTAAAGGCCATGATAATTTAGAGTCCTTTATACAATCCATAATATTCCTTTAGAGAAAGGTTTGTTTGAATGGAAAATTGACTTCAATGTCTCAACAATACTTGTATTGCTATGAAGACAATTGTTATCCTATGACTGTTTCATACAACAGACAAAAATATTTCTAACAATATTATTGGCTAGACTAGAGACTAATACTTAGAATTTTACGTAACGCAAATCTAGTTTCAAGAATTATAAATCGTTAACTAATGAGTTAACTCTACCATGCTTATCTATTTACTACCTGATAAGTACAATAATAATATTTTCTTATCTCTTCTTACCTTCAAGGAATACAGGTAATTAGTTAATCAGATTACTGATACGTTTTTGCATAATGACTAAATTTCGTATAAATACGGTGAAAGTTATTTTTTTTCATTCAATAACTTCGTGGTGTCCGTCAGGTGCAAGTCGCAGTGTCTATCGATTTTTAGACGTCTGTATAATACTGTATATTGTATTACCAAAAGCAATATGGAAGCAGTTCAATTTCCTGTCTCTATCGGGCTCGATAATGCTGTGACGGGGAGAAAACAGAACGCAAGTCGAGGTAAGTTGAAATAATCTAGTTGCCGTTATTTTCGCTGTAAATTTAGATTTCCATAACACTCATTCATATCCCTGCAGTTTTGTCCATTTCACTAATTTTCATCTTTCTTTCTTTCAGATATAAAAGCAACGCCCTACGTCAGAATAGTGCCCTTATTGACGCCCTATACTGAGGCTACCGCATGTCCAAGTGCAGCTGGAGCGAATGCTGCAAAGACTATGGAGCTAGGTGGAACACCTAGAACGAGCCGCATTGATGGAGCAAATGCTCATAAAAGCAGGCGAATTAATTTTGATCTGCATGAAGATTGCGAAGAAACTATATAGTTATGTAATTATAGTCATTTGATATATTTTTGTGGTGTATAAAAATTTGTATAGATAGAATTATAAAAATATTTCGTGTAAGATTATAAAATTATTTTGTATATAATTATGAAATTACTTTGCATAGAACTATTAAATTATTTTGTTTAAAATTATTAAATTATTTGCATAAAATTATAAAATTATTTGGTATAAAATTATTGTATACATAAATTACATAGATTTGTATTTAATTAATTAAAGTCATTTGATATATTTGTTTTGTATAAAATTTTGTGTAGAATTATAAAATTATTTTGTATAGAATTATAAAATTATTTTGCATAAAATTATTATATAATTTTGTTAAAATTATAATATTATTGTGCATAAAATTATATAATTATTTTGTTTAAACTTATAAAATTATTTTGCATGAAATTATAAAATTACTAGCTGTTGCCCGCGGCTCCGCCCGCGTGAACTTCTGATCCCGTTCCCGCTGCTCCATTCCGAGCATAATACATGTTGGTCGATTCTCAGACCTACTCAATATGCTCACAAAATTTTATGAGAATCGGTCAAGCCGTTTCGGAGGCGTACGGGAACGAACATTGTGACACGAGAATTTCATATATAAGATTTTGTATAAAATTATTGTATATTTAAATTATATAGATTTTTAATTAAGTTATCATAGTTTATTTATATTTTAGTACAACTTTATACTCGTCTAGTATTTTTAATTGCATTTAATTGTTCACTAAATGATAATTAACATGTTTTACATTTAAATAAAATTAATCTAATACATAAGCGAATATTATCTACACTTATTAATATCGTAAAGAGAAAAAAATGTATTTTGCGTTTGTATATGTTTGTAATGAAAAAAGTCAAAAACTATTGCGCTGATTTCGAAACACTGCACTGCGCGGTAACCGACATCCACGCGGGCGAAGCCGCGGGCAATAGCTAGTACAAAATAAAAGGGAATATCGATTAAAAAAAGTAAAAGCACTTTGCTAGGGTGGTAATGACCACTACGTGGAATGCCAAACTTGGAAGCAGAGACAGTGTAATTATTCTTCTGGGCAGAAGAACAACTTCGATTTGAGCGAAGATTCGGAATACTGTTTTGTAAATGAAGTAATGTTAACATCAATATATATAAACCATCGTATACATAACAGTGGTTTCATTTTCATCCTATACTTATGTTATTAGGCGCCTAAACTGAATAAATGAAATTGATTCTTTGATAGCTGGTCGGACTTCCGATGGCTCCCTCCCTCCTATCCCCTATAATGATATGACCCATAAATTCGAAAAAAAAAATTCTGATTATTTTTCCCATTTAGCAAGTCGTATCCATACTATTTAGTCTTCATGAACTCTTCCATCTTTTTCATTAGAAGTAACGCCTATTTTCATGAATCTTGAATAATTATTTATAATAACCCTTTAAAGCGCATATTCTGCAAAATCTTAGTTTATATGAAATGTTTCTTACTTCATAAAAGCTGAAGAATAACCGTTGTCTAGTTTTAATTCAAAACCACTAGATTGTTATTGATGCCCACTTTCAATAGGCATGTTTAAAGGCCATGATAATTTAGAGTCCTTTATACAATCCATAATATTCCTATGGAGAAAGGTTTGTTTGAATGGAAAATTGACTTCAATGTCTCAACAATACTTGTATTGCTATGAAGACAATTGTTATCCTATGACTGTTTCATACAACAGACAAAAATATTTCTAACAATTTTATTGGCTAGACTAGAGACTAATACTTAGAATTTTACGTAACGCAAATCTAGTTTCAAGAATTATAAATCGTTAACTAATGAGTTAACTCTACCATGCTTATATATTTACTACCTGATAATTACAATAATAATATTTTCTTATCTCTTCTTACCTTCAAGGAATACAGGTAATTAGTTAATCAGGTTACTGATACGTTTTTGCATCATTATGCAAGACTAAATTTCGTATAAATACGGTGAAAGTTATTTTTTTCATTCAATAACTTCGTGGTGTCCATCAGGTACAAGTAGCAGTGTCTATCGATTTTTAGACGTCTGTATAATACTGAATATTTTATTACCAAAAGCAATATGGAAGCAGTTCAATTTCCTGTCTCTATTGGGCTCGATAATGCTGTGACGGGGAGAAAACAGAACGCAAGTCGATGCCGTTATTTTCGCTGTAAATTTAGATTTCCATAACACTCATTCATATCCCTGCAGTTTTGTCCATTTCACTAATTTTCATCTTTCTTTCTTTCAGATATAAAAGCAACGCCCTGCGTCAGAATAGTGCCCTTATTGACGCCCTATACTGAGGCTACCGCATGTCCAAGTGCAGCTGGAGCGAATGCTGCAAAGACTATGGAGCTAGGTGGAACTCCTAGAACGAGCCGCATTGATGGAGCAAATGCTCTTAGAAGCAGGCGAATTAATTTTGATCTGCATGAAGATTGCGAAGAAACTATATAGTTATATAATTATAGTCCTTTGATATATTTTTGTGGTGTATAAAAATTTGTATAGATAGAATTATAAAAATATTTCGTGTAAGATTATTAAATTATTATGTATATAATTATGAAATTACTTTGCATAAAATTATTAAATTATTTTGTTTAAAATTATTAAATTATTTGCATAAAATTATAAAATTATTTGGTATAAAATTATTGTATACATAAATTACATAGATTTGTATTTAATTAATAAAAGTCATTTGATATATTTGTTTTGTATAGAATTATAAAATTATTTTGTATAAGATTATAAAATTATTTTGTATACAATTATAAAATTATTTTGCATAAAATTATTAAATTATTTTGTATAAAATTATAAAATTATTTTGTTTAAACTTATAAAATTATTTTGCATGAAATTATAAAATTACTAGCTGTTGCTCGCGGCTCCGCCCGCGTGGACTTCTGATCCCGTTCCCGCTGCTCCATTCCGAGCATAACACATGTTGGTCGATTCTTAGACCTACTCAATATGCTCACAAAATTTCATGAGAATCGGTCAAGCCGTTTCGGAGGAGTACTGGAACGAACATTGTGACACGAGAATTTTATATATAAGATTTTGTATAAAATTATTGTATATTTAAATTATATAGATTTTTAATTAAGTTATCAGGTTTATTTATAATTTAGTACAACTTTATACTCGTCTAGTATTTTTAATTGCATTTAATTGTTCACTAAATGATAATAAACATGTTTTACATTCAAATAAAAATAATTTAATACATAAGCGAATATTATCTACACTTATTAATATCGTAAAGAGGAAAAATGTATTTTATTTATTTTTTTTTATTTATTATATACTTTATTGTACGCCAAATTACAATCATTCATGTTACAGAAATTGAGTACACAAGAGCAGTACAAAGGGCGGCCTTATCGCTTTACGCAATTTCTTCCAGGCAACCTTTGGATGGAAATGTATGTTGGATGGAGCTTTTGAGAGTTGTTGGCGTTTAATTAAATATTTATATTCTATATATATTTATATAAATACATAATTGTATAAAAATGTACATACTTAAAATACTTATATTCACGTAATAATTATATAAATATAATTTATATACCTACTACCATATACAATTACACACATACTTTACATATACACATTATATATATATATATATATATATATATATATATATATATATATATATATATATATATATATATATATATATACATACATTCACATATACATATAAATACCTAAACAGATATGATAATATACTATATTACACGTGACATACTCGATAAATAATGCTCCTTGACCATTCCTCTAAATTTCACTAACGTCTGGGCTCGTCTTATTTCCACTGGCAGTTCATTCCACAGGCGCACAGCTGTAACGGTAAAAGAATTATCGAAGAACCCTGTGGAATGCCTTGGCATCTTTAGGACTAATCTCGACGATGATCTTAAACATTTTTCATGCGTATCGGAAAGGAACTGGAAGCGATCTTTTAAGTAGAAAGGTGTTAAAGGATTAAACAAGATGTTGTATAGTAGGGAGAGGATATGTGAGTTCCGGCGCAATCTAATGGGTAACCACTGCAGCTGCGAACGGAACTGTGATACATGATCGAACTTGCGCAGACCATATATAAATCGTATACAGACATTCTGTAGACGTTCAATTCTGTCAAGCTGGTTTTCGGTCAGATCCAAGTAGCTGACATCAGCATAATCTAAAATAGGGAGGAGCAAAGAGTTTACCAGTGCAATTTTTGTGGCAATCGGTAGCAGATGTTTCAGCCTCCGTATTGATCCTGCAGAAGCAAACACCCTTCTGCTTACCTCCTGCAGTTGTGGGCCCCAAGACAGGTGGGAATCGATTATTATACCTAGATTTTTGACCTGCTTGCTTAACGGAATCATAGTGCCATCAAAAATAACTGGAGGAACATGTGTCAGGTCTATGTCTGTCCTAGAGCTGCCAACTACTACCACTTGTGTCTTCGCTGGGTTAACATTGAGCCCATGGGATTTGCTCCAGGAACTTATGTGAGATAGGTCATGATTGATTTGATCTATCGCTTCTCTCAAAAAAGCTCTGGGTGCCTGTGTGTAAATTTGCAGATCATCTGCATAAAGGTGGTAAGAAGAACGAAGTTCAGTAGATATGGAATTTATGAAAATCGAGAAGAGTAACGGAGAAAGAACGCCGCCCTGGGGCACGCCGACACTGGTATTACACCAACTCGAAAAGTCATCTTCGATGCGAATACGCTGCCGACGGCCACACAGGTAACTACGAAACCAATCTATTACTGTTGGAGATATGTTAAGAGAGCGGAGTATATGTAGTAGAATATCAAAGTCCACCGTATTGAAAGCGTTACTGAAATCTAATAAACAGAGAATAGTTAACTTCCCGCTTTCCATACCAGACCTAATGTCATCTGTGATATTCACTAAGGCTGTAACTGTACTATGACCAGGACGAAAACCGGACTGATAGGTATTGAGGAGATTATTTTTCGAGATAAACGCACTCAATTGGTTATTAACGAGGCGTTCGAGAACTTTAGAAAGGAATGGCAGTATGGATATAGGGCGGTAATCGGTCAATAACAGGGGTTTGGATTTCTTCGGTAAAGGAGTAATTGAGGCATCTTTCCATGACGATGGAAAAGTACTACTCGTTATGGAATAGTTTAGCATGTAACAGATTATTGGGAGTATTTCATTAAGGATGGGGAGGATCATATCCCGGCTAATACAGTCACTACCAACTGCTTTGGACGTTATAGCCATGATGCTCTTCTTAACATCACAAGCGGTAAATAGATTAAAGACAAATGGTGAGTGTTTAGGAGTTGGGAGTGATGAAAGATAATTAATGGTATGCGCCTTTGTTGTCCTATCAAAGTTGGACGAGGCCGTGAAATGATGATTAAGAGCGTCAGTATTTAAATCTTTTGGAATCATATCATTACGTGTTTTCCCAACGCCTAGAGTTTTAAGAAATTTCCAGACCCTTGACGGGTCGCCATTCTGTACAGAATTATGAATATGCTGGCGTTGTGCATTCCTACACACCTTATTGCAGTGATTTCGAACAGACACATATCTCTGCCAGTTAGTTTCACTAGGCTTAATTTTGTATCTAAATTTAGCAGCAGCTTTTCTCGATATGAGCAATTTAACCTCATCTGTCAGCCACGGCGACGGTGGATGCTTGATTTTAATTGCTCGAATAGGAGCGTGCTTATCATAGAGCTGAATAAGGTTCGTGGTAAAAATACTAACTTGCTCGTCCACAGTCACCGAAGAAAACAACGAGGTCCAGTCAATGTTATTGGCGTCGCTACGCAAACTGTCGAGGCTCATATCACGAAAATTGCGCTGCATGCAGATTTTAGGCTTGGCCTTAGGTGGGCGGATTTTAAAAGAGAGGAAGAGAAGATCATGATAGGAGAAAGCATCCGCCTCACATTGTCCATGCTTAGCCACTCGTTCTAAGGAAGAAACCATGATGAGATCAAGAAGTGAAGGATTACGCTTTGGAACGTGGTGAGTGGTATTAGAAGGAAGGATAGAGAGGTTACAAGATTTAGAGATAGTTTTAAGAGTTAAGGAGCGCTCATCATTTTTAAGAAGGCACGTATTAAAATCCCCCATTATTATGGAATGAGAGTAAGAAGGTATAAGGTTAAATAATAATGTTTCAAAGGAAGAGAAGTAATTAATTTTAGACGAGGGACAGTAATAGACACCGAGTAGGAGTTTAGTGTGGTTGAGGTCAACTTCGAGAAACAAGTGCTCCCCGGCATTTGGTGGAGGTGGTTGTTGTGACATGCTTACGACAGAAAAAGGAATATATGACCTGAGGTATATGGCAACACCACCGGCACGCCTGACCGTGCGATCGTTTCTAATTAGTTGAAACCCAGGAAGGGTATACGAAACAGTGGAGTGAGAGGGCTTAAGCCATGACTCGGAGACAAGGACCGCATGAATGTTCTTACAATCAAATGTAGCCAGCATAGCAGGGAAATGCTCAGGAATACTTTGAGCATTTATATGGACGATATTGAAATTCCGAGGAACATCAGAAAACTGAGAATCAAGCTTTTCAACCAACGAAGGCGGTGCAGCAATATCTTCCACAGAGCCATTCAACGAATAAAAGCTATCAGTGTCGTTGTCATCAGAGCTATTCAGTGAATGGAAGGTATCAGTGTCGCTATCACACATTATATGTACTATAATAAAATATTATTCAAATGAAAATAAATATAATAATATTTAAAAATAACAATATAATAATATTTAAATATAAAAATATAATAATACTTAAATATAACAGTATTAAATAAAATATAAGCACTGACCGAGCACCAAAATATATTTGCCACCCGCCAGTTGTGCCTCCATCAACACATATATAACACATACATTACATACACAATCAGGTTAATGAGGAATCAGTGTACAAACGTTCGTCACGTCCGGGTAAAATTTCCTAATAAATTCTAGGGTTAAGTATAAGCAAGCTGCAATCTTCTAGAGAGATATTTATATAAATAAAATAATTTGAAATCATAATTCATAAGCTAGACTATAACACGTTAATATAATAAGAGGTAAAATAGAGACTTAGAATAAACATGATGGTGCCAAAAGACTCGGGTTCAGACTTGTTGGTGCCGTTGTTTGACAATGAACATACTGTCAGTGGTGTCAAGTGTCAGTTGGGTCCTTGGGTGTCAGATAGTCAGTAAACAGCCAACATCAAGAAATCAAGACAATTAATAAACTTGCAATTTACCGGCAATATCTGACATAATTTATCCACTGATCAATCAATCACAATCCATGTTTACAATTAACTTTTGTGAGGTGGTGTGTAAAAAATAAAAATGCGACTATACCGTCTGAATGCAATATGTGCGGGTATAACGATTGCAGCGAAACAAGAAAAACTAATTATTACTTACTACCCGGACGTAATCAGAAAGAATGATTATTTCTTCTGGGCTGCAGTCCTCTTGGATTTGGTAGCTTGTTTAGCTGGTGCAGGGGGCTTTTCTGTACAGGGAACATCAATACTTGGAACCTCAATCTTATTGAGTTCACCGATGCTAGTGATACGGTGACGGACTCCATTGTTTGCTATAACATGTATATAGCCCTCTTTAGTCCAACATCTGGTGATACCAACTCTCTGACGCGCAGCCATGAATGTTTGGTGCCGCTCTTTCGTAAGAAATTCCGAAGCTGTAATTCCGGACCCCTTGAATTTGGTTTTGGCAAACCATAAACTGTCACGGACCGCAACATTGTGAAACTTGATCACTATAGGTCTTGGTTTATGATCTGCAGAGGGACGGCCCATTCTGTGACAACGTCTAATGTCTTCAGTTGTTATCGGAGGTTGCATGTACCTGTTAACTGCACCGGCCAAGACCTCAGTCAGTTCCTTCTGCTCTTCTGGTTCAGGGACTCCATGCAACAGCAGCATCTTCCTGCGGGAACGCATCTCCATGGAGTCTACGGTCCGTGACAGCATATCAATTTGCTGTTGGAGATTACCCATAGCCTCAGAGAAGAACGCTTTGAAAACTGTATATTCTGCTGACAGACTCACCAGTGATGCAGAGCCTTGAGCTTTTGGGAGCTCAGCTTCAAAGTCAGCCATCCGCTTTTGAAACATCTCCTTCATGTGGCTCATTGTCTCTTGAATTGCTTCAATGGGCATGTTCATAGGCACAGTTAACAATTTTCACAGATTGTGTTTAAATGTGGTTTAGTGTGGTGGAATTGATGGAAAACACGGTACTGGCAGGTATGTGTTCTCAGCAGTATTTTACTGTCATTTATATATTAAAAACAAAACAATTTATATTTTAATTTAATTTTTTATACAGAGCGAAAAATTTTGTTTGTTTACACGCCAACTACCCACAGTTTTGTGTTTGTATATGTTTGTAATGAATAAAGTCAAAAACTACTGCGCTGATTTCGAAACACTGCACTGCGCGGTAACCGACATCCACGCGGGCGAAGTCGCGGGCAATAGCGAGTACAAAATAAAAGGGAATATCGATTCAAAAAAGTAAAAGCACTTCGCTAGGGTGGTAATGACCACTACGTGGAATGACAAACTTGGAAGCAGAGACAGTGTAATTATTCTTCTGGGCAGAAGAACAACTTCGATTTGAGCGAAGATTCGGAATACTATTTTGTAAATGAAGTAATGTTAACATTAATATATATAAACCATCGTACCAACCTAAGAAAGGCGACAGAACAGATCCGTCCCATTACAAGCCTATCGCTATAACCTCCCTCCTCTCGAAGGTAATGGAGCGTGTTATAAACACACACCTCCTGAGATACCTTGAAGGTAACGATTTATTGAGCGACCGTCAGTACAGCTTCCGTCATAGTCGCTCAACCGGTGACCTTCTTGTGTATCTCACAAACCGCTGGGCGCAAGCCATCGAGAGTCAGGGTGAGGCACTGGCTGTCAGCCTTGACATAGCGAAGGCCTTCGATCGGGTCTGGCACAGAGGTCTCCTAGCGAAGCTGCCATCGTACGGACTCCCAGAGGGATAATGCGAATGGATTGCCAGCTTTTTGTCCAACAGAAGCATCCAAGCCGTCGTCGATGGCAGTTGCTCGGACCGCATGGACATAAACGCTGGTGTCCCACAAGGCTCCGTCCTGTCCCCGACCCTGTTTCTGCTGCATATCAATGATATGCTGTCTGATGACGCCATTCATTGCTATGCGGACGATAGTACCGGGGACGCATATTACACGGGCCGTGCAAACATCCCTCGCTCTAAGGTGGAGGAAAGTCGCGAACAACTTGTGTCTGAAATCGAGACTACTCTCACCAGAGTATCCGATTGGGGACGAATAAACCTGGTCCAATTCAACCCCACTAAGACACAAGTATGTGCATTCACCGCTAAGAAAACCCCATTTATTGTAGCGCCCCAATTCCTGAACACACCGCTCACCATCTCCTCGAGTATCGGGATCCTTGGTGTCGATATCTCCAGCGATGTCCAGTTCCGCAGTCACTTGGAGGACAAGGTTAGGCTGGCATCAAAGAAACTAGGGGTGCTCAACAGGGCGAAGCAGTACTTCACTGCGGAGCAAAGACTCCTTCTTTATAAGGCACAGATTCGGCCCCACATGGAGTACTGCTGTCACCTCTTCGCCGGGGCGCCTGCATGCCAGCTTGACCCCTTTGACTCGGTACAACGGCGGGCGCTGAGAATCGTCGACAATCCCATACTCTCAGGCGGTGTGGAACCGCTGAACATCAGGAGGGACTTCGCCTCACTGTGTGTGTTCTACCGCCTGTATAATGGCCTGTGTTCAGAAGAATTGTTTGACATGATGCCCACACCTACTTTCTATCATCGCACCGCTCGCCATAGAGAGGGAGTTCATCCTCACACACTACGACCGGAAACGGTGCGCACTGAGCGGTATGAAAGGAATTTCATCCCGCGCACGCTCAAGCTGTGGAATGAGCTCCCTGCCGTGGTTTTCCCAGGCGACTACAATATGGGGTTCTTCAAGAAGGGCATAAGAAGGTTTCTACAGGGTAGGCTGCACGTGTGTGACGCCTCTGGTGTTGCAAACGTCCATAGGCCACGGTGACCGCTTTCCATCAGGTGGGCCGTGCGCTTGTCTGCCACCTAAGTGGTATAAGAAAAACATAACAGTGATTTCATTTTCATCCTATACTTATGTTATTAGGCGCCTAAACTGAATAAATGAAATTGATTCTTTGATGGCTGGTCGGACTTGCGATGGCTCCCTCCCTCCTATCCCCTATGATGATATGACACATAAATTCGAAAAAAAAAACATTCTGATTATTTTTCCCATTTAGCAAGTTGTATCCATACTATTTAATCTTCATGAACTCTTTCATCTTTTTCATTAGAAGTAACGCCTATTTTCATGAATCTTGAATAATTATTTATAATAACCCTTTAAAGCGCATATTCTGCAAAATCTTAGTTTAAATGAAATGTTTTTTACTTCATAAAAGCTGAAGAATAACCGTTGTCTAGTTTTAATCCAAAACCACTAGATTGTTATTGATGCCCACTTTCAATAGGCATGTTTAAAGGCCATGATAATTTAGAGTCCTTTATACAATCCATAATATTCCTATAGAGAAAGGTTTGCTTGAATGGAAAATTGACTTCAATGTCTCAACAATACTTGTATTGCTATGAAGACAATTGTTATCCTATGACTGTTTCATACAACAGACAAAAATATTTCTAACAATTTTATTGGCTAGACTAGAGACTAATACTTAGAATTTTACATAACGCAAATCTAGTTTCAAGAATTATAAATCGTTAACTAATGAGTTAACTCTACCATGCTTATCTATTTACTACCTGATAAGTACAAAAATAATATTTTCTTATCTCTTCTTACCTTCGAGGAATACAGGTAATTAGTTAATTATGTTACTGATACGATTTTGCATTATGACTACATTTCGTATAAATACGGTGAAAGTTCTTTTTTCATTCAATAACTTCGTGGTGTCCGTCAGGTGCAAGTCGCAGTGTCTATCGATTTTTAGACGTCTGTATAATACTGAATATTTTATTGCCAAAAGCAATATGGAAGCAGTTCAATTTCCTGTCTCTATCGGGCTCGATAATGCTGTAACGGGGAGAAAACAGAACGCAAGTCGAGGTAAGTTGAAATAATCTAGTTGCCGTTATTTTCGCTGTAAATTTAGATTTCCATAACACTCATTCATATCCCTGCAGTTTTGTCCATTTCACTAATTTTCATCTTTCTTTCAGATATAAAAGCAACGCCCTACGTCAGAATAGTGCCCTTATTGACGCCCTATACTGAGGCTACCGCATGTCCAAGTGCAGCTGGAGCGAATGCTGCAAAGACTATGGAGCTAGGTGGAACACCTAGAACGAGCCGCATTGATGGAGCAAATGCTCTTAGAAGCAGGCGAATTAATTTTGATCTGCATGAAGATTGCGAAGAAAGTATATAGTTATATAATTATAGTTCATTTGATATATTTTTGTTGTGTATAAAAATTGTATAGATAGAATTATAAAAATGTTTCGTATAAGATTATAAAATTATTTTGTATAGCATTGTAAAATTATTTTACATAAAATTATTAAATTATTTTGTTTAAAATTATAAAATTAGTTGCATAAAATTATAAATTTTTTTGTATAAAATTATAAAATTATTTGCATAAAGTTATAAAATTATTTTGTATAAAATTATTGTATACATAAATTATATCGATTTTTATTTTATTTATTAAAGTCATTTGATATATTTGTGTTTTGTATAAAATTTCGTATAGAATTATAAAATTATTTTGTATAAGATTATAAAATTATTTTGTATAGAATTATAAAATTATTTTGCATAAAATTATTAAATGATTTTGTTAAAATTATAAAATTATTTTGCATAAAATTATAAAATTATTTTGTTTACAATTATAAAATTATTTTGCATGAAATCATAAAATTACTAGCTGTTGCCCACGGCTTCGCCCGTGTGGACTTCTGATCCCGTTCCCGCTGCTCCATTCCGAGCATAATACATGTTGGTCGATTCTCAGACCTACTCAATATGCTCACAAAATTTCATGAGAATCGGTCAAGCCGTTTCGGAGGAGTACGGGAACGAACATTGTGACACGAGAATTTTATATATAAGATTTTGTATAAAATTATTGTATATATAAATTATATAGATTTTTAATTAAGTTATCATAGTTTATTTATATTTTAGTACAACTTTATACTCGTCTAGTATCATTAATTGCATTTAATTGTTCACTAAATGATAATAAACATGTTTTACATTTAAATAAAAATAATTTTATTTCCTTAAATATTTTCCCAATAAAAATCCAACTAGGTTGTGCAGTATTTGGTAAATTAAGTCGGGTCTTCTCATCCCTCCTGTAATGCCTGAAAACAAAGGTCTTCGACAAGTACGCCCTGCCTGTTATTACTTACCGTGCCGAAACGTAAACACAGATAGTGAACTTAGTCCGCGATCTAAAAGTCGCGCAGTAAGCTATGGAGCGATCAATGCCTGGAGCAATGCCTAAGAAGCCTGGTTGGAGACAGATATGAAAGTTTCTGATTGTGCACTGGATTATAGATTATAGTTTTAGATGCATATCATAAATGTCGTGATAATTTGGAGTACTTAATACAAACGAAAACCATATCTACTGCAATATTTGTATGCATGAAAATGGTTATTTGCACTCCGACACGCTTGTCATAATATGAACTTCAATGGTAGTCGTTACCGGTAATTGCAGCCCTTTTTTTATTTTTTTTTATTTTTTTACATACTTTACTTTTTACTTTACGTACTTACGTACGTGTACGTAGGTACGTACAACTTTACATACATTATTTTTTTTTACATAACGCAAATCTAGTTTCAAGAATTAAAAATCGTTAACTAATGAGTTAACTCTACCATGCTTATCTAATGACTATCTGATAAGTACAACAATAATATGGTCTTATCTCTTCTTACCACTGCAAATCCAGTCGCAAGCCATAGTGCTCGTTAGTTAATGAGTTAAAGGTAAATAACAAGTCTTATCTCTTCCTTACAGGTAATCACGTACTGATTTAACTAAATCGTTCATTAGTAGGTAATTAAGTAATTACTATATGTAGTATAAAAACAGCGAAAGTTAAGTTTTTGATTCAATAGCTTCATGGTGACCGTCAAGTGCAAGTCGCATTATCTGTCGAACTTTTAGTCACCTGGAAAAATTACCTGAAATATTTTTGGAATATTTATATCAGAAAATGAATATGGAACAAGTTGAATCTCCTGTCTCTGTCGAAGTTGAATATGACATGGAGATGAAAAAGGAGAACACAAGTCGAAGTAAGTTGAAATAATTTAGTAGCCATATTTTTTTTTGTATTTTTTGTTTTTCATAAGACTTTATTCACAACCTTGTAGTTTTGTAATTTTGTTATACTGTCCATTTCCAGTAGTTACCTTGTCTACCCAATTTAAACTTATAAACTTATACCTAATTTTCAATTTTTATTTCTTTCAGATATAAAAGGAACGCCCTACGTTAGAATGATGCCTATATTGACTCCTTACACGGAGGCAACCGCAACTCCAGAAGGAAATGCTGTGAAGCCTGTGGATCCAAATGAAACTCCTAAAACGAGCCACATTTATGGAGAAAAAAATCTCAAATGCAGGAGAATTAATTTTGATTTAAGCGAAGACTCTGATGAAAATAATTAAAATTAAAATACAACTGGGTAATTTCACCGACCGCATTTTTAGAGTTTCTTCGCATGAAATCACTATGTAAAACGTTTATCTATGACCACTCTATTTTTTTTCATGTAATACGAACACTAGCTTATATGAAGTCACTACTGAAAATACATTTCTCTTAAACATAAAATTTAAAAAAAAATAAAATATGCTAGATTCCAATAACGGTGGCGTGTCCGCGATGCACCTTTAAGCGCATTTACCTCTTTAAGTCCGCTATGATTGCAAATTTAGTACTTAAATTAAGATTATTATGTTAATTAATATATGAAGCAACCATATTTACTGCTTTCATTACTTCTATTATAACGCAGACATCGTGACAATGTCGATAAGGAACGTCCGCGCCTAAAGTGCAATTTCGGTGTGTTTTTTTTAAACCCTTATACAACGTATACACGTCAATTTAAACGATCTATCTTCTTACGCACGCGGAGTTCCAGTCATGCTCTTGCGTTTACGCAGTAATGGCATGTCCGATTCTGCCCAGTTTTCCCGCTAATACGTAAGTACCTTCTTATTTCTAAGAGGGAGTACGAAATTTTACAATCACGGTGGGTTACTGTATGAATGAATATTTGGTTTTAACATTACGATTTGCGAGTATGTTGTGTGTTGTTAGGTACCCTCAGCAATCATACATTTCACGTGACGAATGCATCACTGAGTTTTGTTTAATTTCATTTTTTCTTGATGTTTCTAACTTCGGTGGTGCAATATCGGTGGTTTCGGTGGTAGATTTATTGCCACCTATATTGCATCAATACTAAAATGGCTATGAGTTTCCATATCTTTGGTAAGATATTTACTCACAAGGTAATAAATAATAAAATTACTCATTTTTTTGTTATAATTAACGTATTTACTATTACTACTGAGAGTGGGGCAATATGGGTATGGGAGGCGTAACCGAAGGGGTTGGAGGCTGGCCGACTTTCTTGAGAAAGAGCGACTCTTTATGATGAACTCTTTCTTCAAAAACCGCCCCACAGGAAATGGACCTGGATGGGCCCCGGTGGTCGTACCAAAAATGAGATTGACTTCATCATGACGACGCATAGACGGATATTCAATGATGTCTCAGTGATCCATGGGGTGAAAACCGGAAGTGATCACCTAATGGTTAGAGGCACATTGAATATTAATGTTAAACTGGAGAGATCCCGTCTGATGAGGTCTACGCTCCGACCTAGAGCTTCCCATATACAGTACCCCGAGAGCTTTCAACTCGAACTTTCGAATCGCTTCTCTTGCCTAGAAGAATGCAGTATACAGTGGACGAGATAAATAACAGGTTGGTTGAAGCTGTCCATTCAGTGGGCTCCAAATTCTTCAGGCCCCGTCTAAGAGATAGACCACAGAAGCTCACCGATCACACCCTCAAACTCATGGCCGAACGACGCTCTATGAGGCTGCAGTCTACCAATGACGCTGAAGCACATCGGCAGCTCAATAGACGTATCCAGCAGTCTTTGCGAGACGACATCCGTGCCTTTAATACTCAATGTATTAAAGAAACGATTGAGCATAAAAGGCTCCAAAGTGTTCGCAAGAGACTTGTCTATTGGGCAGAGCCAGTTGACAAAACTGAAGAAGAAGGACGGCAGTGTCGTGTCGACTAAGGGAGATGTTTTGAGGGGGATCGAGGGGTTTTATGAACAGCTTTATACCTCAGTCACTAAGCCTGCTACTGATACGGTTAAAGATCCAAGAGCCAAGCTAACCCGACACTACACCGAGGATATCCCGGACATCAGCCTGTACGAGATTAGGGTGGCCCTCAAGCAGCTTAAAAATAACAAGGCACCAGGAGAAGACGTAATCACTTCGGAACTTCTGAAAGCGGGTGGAACACCGATACTTAAAGTCCTTCAGAAGCTCTTCAACTCCGTCTTATTCGAAGGTACTACGCCGGAAGCATGGAACAGAAGCGTAGAAGTCTTGTTCTTCAAGAAAGGTGACAAAGCCTCTCTTAAGAATTACAGACCCATCTCGCTTCTGAGCCATGTTTATAAGCTGTTTTCGAGGGTTATCACGAATCGTCTCGAACGCAGGTTTGATGACTTCCAGCCGCCCGAACAAGCCGGTTTCCGAAAAGGTTATAGTACCGTAGACCACATTCATACGCTGCGGCAAGTCATACAGAAGACTCAGGAGTATAACTTGCCACTAAGTATGTCTAGCGTTTGTGGACTACGAGAAAGCCTTTGATTCGATCGAGACATGGGCAGTGCTACAATCTCTCCAGCGGTGTCATATAGACTACCGGTACATCGAAGTGCTGAAGTGTTTGTATAAAAACGCCACTATGTCAGTCCGAGTACAAGATCAGAGCACAGCGGCGATACTGTTGCAGAGGGGAGTGAGATAAGGAGATGTAATATCCCCGAAGCTCTTCACCAATGCAATGGAGGATGCCTTTAAGCTACTGGAATGGAAAGGTCTTGGCATTAATGTTAATGGCGAATACATCACTCACCTTCGTTTTGCCGACGATATCGTGCTCAGGGCAGGATCGCTGGAGGATCTTAACACAATGCTCGACGACCTCAACCGAGTCTCTCAACAGGTGGGCCTCAAGATGAATATGGACAAGACCCAGGTTATGGCAAATGCTCATATTCTAAGGCCCTCCCCAGTGTCAGTTGAAGGCTCGACCCTCGAAGTTGTAGACAAGTACGTCTACCTTGGACAGATGGTCCGATTAGACGGATCAAACTTCGAGGCGGAGGTCAATCGTCGAATCCAACTCGGCTGGGCAGCGTTTGGGAAGTTACACAGCGTCTTCTCGTCCAAAATACCTCAGTGCTTAAAGACAAAAGTCTTTAATCAGTGCGTGTTGCCCGTGATGACCTATGGCGCCGAGACGTGGACCCTCACTATGGGCCTCATAAAAAAGCCCAAGGTCGCACAGCGAGCTATGGAAAGGGCGATAATCTAGGCTAGGCTCGGAATCTCTCTGCTGGATCGAATCAGAAATGAGGAGATCCGCAGACGAACGAAAGTGTCGACATAGCCTACAGGGTTAGTAAGCTGAAGTGGCAGTGGGCGGGGCACGTAGCAAGAAGAACAGATGGCCATTGAAGCCGAAAGGTTCTTGAATGGAGACCGCGTACCGGTAGACGAAGCGTGGGACGGCCTCCTGTGAGATGGACGGACGACAAAAGCAAAATTGCCTTTGGCAGCATGATGTAGCATCTGCATCATGCATCCAAGCCGTTAGTACATATTGTTTAGATAAATATATCACAATTTATAATTTCGGTGTGATCTTGCAATTTCGGTGGGTTGACAATTTCGGTGGTTGTTCTATTTTTATAACAAATGCAGTTATTTGTTTCCTTCTAAATATCTAGAATACTAAAGTGTTCTAAAAGAACACCATTAAATTTTTTCATCGGTAAACCTATGATTGAAAAATACCACCGAAATTAGCAAAAAATGAGGCATGCGTGAAATTACCCAACTTCAATTTATGATGTTTGTTTAAAAATTGTATGTAGATTAGTTATTTATTATTAATATGTAGATATTATTGTTTTTTATTGTTGTAAGTAAGACAATTTTATTATCTTTAAGTCACTAAATAATTTTATAAGTAAAATAAAATACCTTTGTCTATATTTTAATAAAATTAAAAATATTAATAGCCATTTAGATTGTAATTACATAATTTATTATATATTATTATTTGAAATACTTGTATAAAAATTGTTGGTTATTATTATATACATTTTAAAATTAGGGCTCGTAGTAATTTTTAATTGTAGTACAATTTGATTCTTTTTAAGTATTTCAATTATTTCGTTGTGATTAAATTATAATAAACATATATTTTAATTTCGAACAGCTTTTTATTTAGTTCAATGATATTTCTATTTATGTATAAAAGAGAATGTGGCACTCCCTTTTATTTTTGTTCTTTTGATCAGATATCCATAGGATAGATCAGCCTCTCTGGCGTGGCGGTAGTGAACGCGACTGCGATGCAAGAGGCGCGGGTTCGATCCCCGCTCAATTTAACTAATAAGTGTTTGAGTACGTAATTAAGTAATTACTACATTTCATAGTAACACGGCAAAATGGTTCAAAACATCGGGCCAGGAACACCATGACACCATTTCTGTGTGGGTCACAAGGGAGTTGGACACGTCAGTGTTTCTTACTTCATGAAAGCTGAAGAATGATCGTCGTCTAGTCTTAATCTATATCCAATAGATTTTTATTTATGGTCACTTCCAATAGGCATTCAGAGTACCTATTGTATACCTACAATCCTTAATATTGACAGGAGATAATAATATTATCCACTGGAGACAGTTTGTTTTTAAATGGAAAACTGACTGCAATGTTTCAAGAATAGTTGTATTGCCATCAAGACAATTTTATTGTAATCCCATTAGTTAGTAATATAAATATGTTAATCAACACACACTACAGTTATATATAAGATATGCAACAAAAATATTTTAACAATGTTAATGGCTGGACTAGACACGTATACTTAGAATTTTACATTACGCAAATCTAGTCTCAATAATTAATAATCGTTAACTAATGAGTTAACTCTACCATGCTTATCTAATGACTATCTGATAAGTACAACAATAATATGGTCTTATCTCTTCTTACCACTGCAAATCCAGTCGCAAGCCATAGTGCTCGTTAGTTAATGAGTTAAAGGTAAATAACAAGTCTTATCTCTTCCTTACAGGTAATCACGTACTGATTTAACTGAATCGTTTATGAGTAGGTAATTTAGTAATAAGGTACTATTTTTAGTATAAAAACAGCGAAAGTTAAGTTTTTGATTCAATAGCTTCATGGTGACCGTCAAGTGCAAGTCGCATTATCTGTCGAAGTTTTAGTCACCTGGAAAAAATACCTGAAATATTTTTCGTAGTATTTTTATCAGAAAATGAATATGGAAGAAGTTCAATCTCCTGTCTCTGTTGAAGTTGAATACGATGTGGAGATGAAAAAAGAGAACACAAGTCGAAGTAAGTTGAATTAATTTAGTTGCCATATTTTTTTGTATATTTTGTTTTTCATGAGATTTTATTCAGAAACTTGTAGTTTTGTCATTTTGTTATACTGTCCATTTCCCGTAGTTACCTTGTGTACTCAATTTAAACTTATAAACTTATACCTAATTTTCAATTTTTATTTCTTTCAGATATAAAAGGAACGCCCTACGTAAGGATGGTGCCTATATTGACTCCTTACACGGAGGCAACCGCAACTCCAGAAGGAAATGCTGTGAAGCCTGTGGATCCAAATGAAACTCCTAAAACGAGCCACATTTATGGAGAAAAAATTCTCAAATGCAGGAGAATTAATTTTGATTTAAGTGAAGACTCTGATGAAAATAATTAAAAAATAAAATAAAACTTCAATTTATGATGTTTGTTTAAAAATTGTATGTAGATTAGTTATTTAAGTATTATTAATATATAGATTTTATTGTTTTTTATTGTTGTAAGTAGAACAATTTTATTATCTTTAAGTAACTAAATTTTTATAAGTAAAATAAAATAACTGTTGTCTATATTTTAATAAAATTAAAAATATTATTAGCCATTTAGATTGTAATTACATAATTTATTATATATTATTATTTGAAATACTTGTATAAAAATTGTTGGTTATTATTATATACATTTTTAAATTAGGGCTCATAGTAATTTTTCATTGTAGTACAATTTGATTCTTTTTAAGTATTTTAATTATTTCGTTGTGATTAAATTATAATAAACATATATTTTACATTCAAACAGCATTTTATTTACTTCTATGTTATTGCTATTTATGTACAAAAGAGAATGTGGCACTCACTTTTATTTTTATTCTTTTGATCAAGTATCCATAGGATAGATCAGCCTCTGTGGCGTGGCGGTAGTGAACGCGACTGCTATGCAGGAGGCGCAGGTTCGATCCCCGCTCAGTGCAAATATTTGTATGCATGAATATGGCTATTTGCAATAGTGTAGTCGTGCCTCGGAGAGCACGTTAAGCCGTCGGTCCCGGTTGCCATACGAACATCTATGGCAGTCGTTACGGATAGTTGGCACTCTCAAAGTCCGACTTGTCTAACTACAGAACTTCGATATCGCGAATTTGATTATTTGATTGTGGAGGTCCGATGGCAGTCGCTTTAAGGAAAATATTGAGATTCGGCCGCATCTTGGTTAGACTAGAAAGCCGTCCCCAACTGAGTTGGTAATAGGAATAGAGTTGGTAATAGAATGAGAATAATAATGAGATCAATAGTATAGATCAGATATCTATAACAAAGCGTTTAGGCGACAGAGCTTAAAATTAGACATAAATTGTAGGTATACAAGTGAGATTGGGAGTTTTGGATTACTTTTCTCATCTATGGCAACTTCAGGGATAGTTAACTGAAAAGAATCCAATTGGATCAATTGCAATGCTTTGATATCGCCAATGGGTTATACGTGTAGAGGCCAGTTGGCAGTCGCTTCACAGAAGTTATAGAAGCTCAGCAAAACCTGTTATTATAAAAGCAGACCCTACGGAATTAACGTTAGGAAGAATAAGAGAACGAATTCCGAACTCCAAAGCTCGGGAATGACGCTCAAACGAAATAAAAAAAATCGATTAGGATAGTTATTGTAACTTATTGCTGTAAAATACATCGAAAAGAAACCAAGATAAAAATAATATTAATTTATATATTAAATTATTTTCTCTATAATAATAAATAAAAATATACGTATCTAAATTGTTTAGATACAGCCGTATAACTGCAACTTACTCATTGTTTAACAATAATAATAATAATAATATAAGTAATTATTTAAAATTACTATACACAGGTTTGACGTTTAGCGCACGGTATGCAGCTGGCTTGGCAGATA
This sequence comes from Pelosia muscerda, assembly GCA_963691645.1. Lineage (NCBI taxonomy): Eukaryota > Metazoa > Arthropoda > Insecta > Lepidoptera > Erebidae > Pelosia > Pelosia muscerda. Next base: position 13,502,210 of record OY829109.1, on the reverse strand, counting down.
AGTATATCATTGCCAACGTTCGATGTCATTCTCAACAAAAAAAAAACGTTGCCTACATAAGTTGAAAAAAAAATAACAAAATGGATGGCAGGTTGGTGAGGCCTGCCTCCCTATCTTTTTATTTAATAACTATTTCAACGAATATTATATTATTTAATAACCTAATTGTAATTATTAATACTTAATGGTTTTTCTTTAGATAAGTAGGTAATTCTCCTATAAATACAGAAAAATATGATGTGTTTTTACTTTATGGTATTTAATCGAAGAGGTGCTAGTTGAAGTGGCCGTTGATTTGTTGCATCGCTGAAAAAAAAACAAATAGCATTAATTCTTTTTTTAAACGAAAGCAATTTGGAATGTTTTGAGAAGGCGAATATTCATTCTATCAAGTTTTTGAGATAATCGATAAAATAAACACATTCTATGGTAAGATTTTATTTAATAAATACCTTGATTTTGTAATAATATCTATTTCAAATAAAATTTAAGTACCTATAGAAATTTTGAATAAATGAAAGTAGTGTTTTTATTCATTTCATTTTGATTTGTCAATGTGCTTTGCAGTAAAGGCGCGAAAATTTCAACAGACGTCCACCTATTTTATAGAAAATTTATCCGTAACTTGAAAGAAGTGTTCGAGAATATTTGATTGCACTTGAGAGATTGCTTGAGGTAAGTAGATACAATGATACATAAATAGATGCACGCGTCACGCACTGTGACTAGAAATATTGTAATTTTTTTTACTCTTTCTTAAAAAATGAATATTTTTTTACGATAAATAATCGTAAAAAAGTATTCACATTAGTTTTATTATATTTCAATCTGTTTACTGATCGACATTATAATAGTAATCACGCGTGTAAGTACCTATGTATTCGCGTCAGTAAGTGCACAACTTTTTAACCTTTAATACGGTTGTGGCTCTGTTATTGCTCATTAAACTCAATTTAACAACATTGAAGAGATCATTTATTTATTTATTTATTTTATTCTTTATGTACACATAAATTATATTTACCTATTTAAAATAGTGAGACAAGAATAAATATACAAAGGCGAGCTTAACTCAAAATTGAGTTTTCTTCCAGCAAACCTGGGAGTGCACAGAGGAATTGCTATAGGTATGAGTGGCTAAGTCTAGTGTACAAAAGGCAAATTTGATGTAGGAGGTATACGAGACGTATACCCCAGGTAAAAGGCATAAATATACATAGAAACAACATATACATACATACAGCATTCACATCTACACTACATACATACATAAATACATACATACATATATACATACATACATACATATATACATACATACATAATCTTCTTAGCGTTATAGGACCGGTTCTCCTTCTGTTGCTTTTATAACGCTTTTATAGGTACTACTATATGACCCCCTAATCCCGAAAGGTGGATCAGATCGTTATCTGTCAATCTTGCACCTGTTGCAGGTAAGGTTGGCTTGGCCTTGATGGACCCCAATACCTCCAAATATATATGTATTGTTACGAGGTACTATTTTCATATTTATTTCTTTCAGACTTCAGCCAAATCATAAGTCCGTGGAAATGGAGTCCGAAATACCTGATTCTGAGACTGTGGAGTTTTCGAGTAATCAAGTGAAAAAATTGGAATCAGCAGGTTTCAATTTTATACGCAGTACACCAAAAATGGGCCGCAGAAAAGGTGTAGATTTCCCTAGGAGCAGGATAATTGACTTTGATCTGATTGAGGAGTGTGAAGAAGAATTTCAGAAGCATAAGAAGCGCAAGAATTAAAAGAAATATATTAACTTCTATGTCTACCCTGGACTATCACTCCTGTAAGTAGACAGAACAGACAAAAACTAACAGAAAAAAAAATTGGAATCGCAACAGCCGTCAGTCAACTATTAACTATGCAGTTTTTATAGCTGGTACTTAAGGTTATATCGGCACGTATTTTGGACCTAAGTCGCGAGAGAAACGATGTCTTGGAATGTTTTGATACAATCTATGATTGGCAGATTTGAACAAGTCCACTAACTTTGCACCCCGTGTTATCCTCAAAAGACAGTCCAAAAATGCGTACCGCATATACATTTTGGGTACTTAGGTACATTTTAGGTTCACAACTCGTGCCTATACCTATACATTTTATTTTTTATCTACCTACTCGCATCCTTGCTCCTTGCAACGCAAATGACAATAAAAACGTACATTAGGCAGATGGTAAAAATATTATAATAAAGTGACTCAGTTTTCTAGTCTGCGTTCCGTCGAAATTCGATTTTTAAAATTTATTCCCGCCTCACTTAGGAACCGTGACATTTCTTTTTACTACTATTTTCTACCAATTTCTACACTAAAGCCATCGTTTTCCGGAAATGACGCAAACAGTAATTACTTACGGATGTCATAGTCAAATCAAAGAAAAATTTTACACGATTTGATACTATTACAGGACAATCAGTTCAGGAAAACGTTAGTATTACTGTAAGTACACTCATTCTATAATACACTTATCGCACACCTAGATCTAAACTGGAACAATTCAAAAATTTGGGATTTTGAGTTATCCTTATATTTGAATGCGCAGTGATGAGACGCATCTACCAAAATAACAAGTTCAGCAAAAGCTTGAGAGGGCCGGAAACTAGATGGCGTTAGCTTTTTTTATTAGAATCAACCTATGTGAGTCGCTCTCACCAAAACAAGTGTAATGTCAGTTGGCTTTCACTAATTGTTGACAGTGCACGCGCAAACATAAACGAAAACACGGACATTTTCAGTTGTTATAGTTTTGGTGGACAAATAGACTTGAATTACTTGAGTTGTTACACTATTCTTGAATTATTTTGCCAAATTATTTGAGATATTTTATCTTGTTCCAGTTTTGTTGGAAAAGGTGAATGAATATTTTTTTACTGGTTTATTATTTATACAAAATTACCAACCTAAAGTGTAACAAATAAAAAAATTGTGGTTTTCTATAATATTAATGATTGATTTTTAGCTGAATTTTATATAGTCACATTTTTTGACTGTATTACAAGCCGAAATAAACTTGTGTTTCATAACTTCCCATACAAAAATGAAACAGCAATGCGTTTTTTTCGTCTCCTGAAAAAATGAGTTTTTTGAGTTGTCTCAGTTTAGATCTAGGTGTGCGAAAATGTTATTGAAAGAAACATCAATTAATTAATTATACTTAGTATTTATTAAAACGATATTGGTGGTGTTATTTTTCCAATATAGGTAGGTAATAGATACTTACATAATAACTAGATATTTGGCAAAAGGTAGACCCAGATATTTCATCATTTTTGTAAAAGGAACTCTTCTGGTTTGACATTCAATGCCTTCAATATGCATTCAGTGTCGTACGGTACAGCTGAAACAAACAGTACCAAAACGTAAATTACTACCAATATAGTTTAGATTCGGCACTTCGTCGCGTCGTTTTGTTTATTTGCTTCGGTTAATAGCTACGAAAACGAAGCAAACCGAACTAAGAACTAACCGGACTTCAACTTTTTCAACAGATACTAAAAGAAAAGTCGGGTTTAATAGCTATCCAATATCTTAATTGAACAACTACTTAATGCTGATACAATGTGGTGACGTAGCCATTCATGATTGGAAAAAGTAAATATCTACACGGGACTTTTATGTCTCAAAATTACATCAAATTTGGGTTAGAGTTATCGTTCCAGACCCCGTAAACAAGTGGCAATTAGTTTTGTAGAATGGATTATAATACAGTAATGCGAAAGAGGTTCTGTACTCCGTATAGGTTCAGTGTATTCCTCTCTCTCGCCTGGAACACAACGATGCTTCGCTTTAACATGTACCAGTATGACGGGGTGAATAGGGATCCAAGGGTGAATAGGGATAAAATGGTCAATGGAATATTTTAAATAATTTCTTTTACTAGATTTCAAATGAGCCTGCTATCAGATATTTGATGATTCTGTTATTACAATGAACTACCTAGTCCAGTTTCGCTTGAAAGAAAATAACTAAAGAATTTAGCTGACTTTTATCGCTATTCACCATAGGATCCCTATTCTTCCAGCTTTACGGTATTGCTTTACAAACACTTTTGTTGCCGATCTAAGGTGCTCATCGGTGCATATTCCAGCGATCAGATGAGAGTTAACTTATCTGGTGAGGCTAGGAGGGTTAATCTTATGTCTTAGTTTAAACATTTGAAACAAGCAAGTATCTAAATTAGTGACTTACGTATTTCCAACCATTCTTTGGGGTCATACCCGGAGTCTTGCCTTGACTCCATGATACACATTCTCAACGCGTGGTTGATGCTGTGACCCAAACATATTCCCATCTCACCGCAAGCTAGAAAATGATAAAAGTGAATTTAATGCTAGACAAGTATATTATTGAATGAAATATAGTTTGAGTGTAAAAGAATATAGAAATGCTTAACACTATTTAAAGATGAAAGTGATAGAAAATGAAACAAAAAGGATAATAACGAATACTGACTCTTAGATCCTAACACTCCTCTAGTGTTTTTAGAATTATATCTGAGTTTCACATTGAACTCGATAGGTATATCAAGTCCCAGTGGTACGTGGTACTTCAAAGATCTATTCGACAGCAGTCTGCCAGTACGCTTGTCATAAACTAGCTTCTCACAAGTATAGTAACCAAGACCTTGCACGAAAGCACCTTCCACCTAGAAATCAAATTGGTTCCATTAAAAATAATAGACTATACCGAGTTCTTCCTAATTGAAACAACAATTTGATAGTTAACTCACTTGACCAACGTCCAATTTAGGATTACCGCTGATGCCTACGTCCTCCAAGATATCTGATCTCGTAATCTGAAACCTTCCAGTTAAAACATCTAGTTCGGTTTCTATGATTACGACAGCAAACGCACTGTAAGCTTGTAGCGCTGGATCCGTGTCCCTCATCATAAAATGTGCACACAAATTAACTTGTTCATCACCAGCCTGACGGATAACATCTTTCCAAGAACTGTTTGGCATTTTTGCTTTTATTGGAGCCAATCTTTCCTTTAATATATCACAAGCCCTAATAATAGCATATGAAACACTTTCAGTTGTTATACTGGAGCCGGAAAAAACGTTATTTGCAGCAATGAATGAATAATGAGGAATTATCTTCACAGAGTCAAGAGGAATTTCCAATTCATAAGCGCAAACTTGGGCAACTTTGGTGTTTATGCCTTGACCCATTTCAATTCCACCCGTACTCACTGTAACTGTACCGTCTCCTCGATAAATGCTCACATAAGCTGAATAGTTTCCGTAATAAATGACGGGGAACAACATTATATTAACAGATATTGCTTTCTTTACCCATCTATTGACTTTGTTAAAATTTTGAATTTCTATTACTCGTTTCTCGTAGTCGGTATGCGCTTTCAAAGTATCTATGAGCTCCGGTAAATCGTTGTCTTCAGTTCTCATGTTTATTTTGCGAACTTCAGTTGGATCTTTATTGACGGCGAATGCGATATGTTGCATTATGTGTTCTATACTGCTGATACCTTCGCTAGTACCTAAAAGTTCATTGTTAGTATAATGATATGTTGTTTTTGGATACACTTATGGAACCACATTGAATGAAATACATAGGTTGTATGGATTCTCACTAAGAGTTTCAGGAGGTCTCTGGTAACATGAGATTCTGCACATGCTTTCCTATGGGGTAGGCAGGTCAAACGACAGTTAGTCCCTTCCAAGTCGTGTAACTTTTGGTTTGACAGGAGAAGGAAGTTCCTAAGGGGATAGCCTTGAAAGCAACTAGGAACAACGGGTGACATTTCTATTTGAGAATCTTACCAGGTGCTCTGGCGAAGGTATTACATGGTGTGTCAGTTAATACGTTGGCAGTCGTCAAAGTCCAGGTATCGGTATTGTAACAATGAGCGAATCCGGGAACTGTGAAACTTAAAACATTATCGTTCTCCGCACAACCTTTGTCTTGAAGGATTTTGGCGTTGAGATATTGAATTTTGCCGTTGTCATCCACACCCACCTAAAATGGAGATAAATAGTTTTATTTTCTTTTCTATCGTAGACAATAATATATTACATTATGTTATTCTTTTCTTCCTTCGCCCTCACTCTCCCATTCACACTCATTAATTGTCAATTATTATCAAACTACTGAGATTACAGAAACGGCTCTTGAATTTTAAATTTTGATTCAGAATATTTATTACCTCATAGTCACATTGAACAGGTTGTCTTCGACCTGCGATTGTTAGATTAGTTTGTATTGGCAGTATGAAGCGACAGGGAACATTAAGTTTTTTTGCGACCAGTGCGCACGCGGTTGTTGCTTGCACATGACGGCTGAGCTTCCCGCCAAAAGCACCGCCAACACGACGGACTTTTACTATAACTCTAAAAGAACAGACATAAGAAATAATTAATAACATAGGGGATTCATGAAATAAGAAATGAAAGGGGTAATAATGTTTGAAAGAATTTAGAAGGTCCTTTTTTCCCCCGTCTTCATCCGGATCCGCTCCACCGCCTCCTTCTCGAGCATTACTTGCTTGCAGAAAGACACGCTTGCGCATTTCAGCATCACCCTGAGTACTAGCAACGCCTTGGAACCGGTATTCAATGAGATAACCAGTCTCCTACCTCTTAAGCTAGATCGAACTGTGCAGTTCATTGCTGATAAACGTGATAACCTTAATATAAATTAAAAAGTAAGTATCAAAACTCACTCGCTCTCTTGAATTGCTAAACTTCGTGCAACAGCAATATGCCCCGAGTCAATCCACTGCGAAGAATCATGAATTTCCAACCGGTCATCGACTGGAATAACCACACAAGTCATGGGCTCTAAATAATAATGATACTGAGCTTCTTGCTCGTACACTCCTTTGATTACTTTCTTTACATCAGTTCCACGTCTTTTAGGTTCTATCTTTTCATCGCTGGCTATATATCTGTTACTATCCTTTTTCGCAGCATCTATAGTTAAGACGGGTGTTGCATTGCTCACATTTTTATACGTCACTTTAACTTTTTTAGCTACGTCTGCGGCTAATTTCTCAGTTATTGCAACAACTATGGCGATTGGTTGACCGTAATATTTTATTTTTGTGGCCAGTATTTCTTCATCGACTGTTTGTAACTGTATTCCAGGGACAGTGAATGAGTTCACACCAGGAATGTCTTTCGGTGTGAATAGGGCTACAACACCCTCTATTGCCTAAAAATAAGAGATTATTACTCGAGGTGGAATATTTTGGTTCATTTGTTAAATTTTAATGTCAAAATTTATGGCAGTATAGATTAATTTATATTCTAAAATTACATTGACAGGCAATACGCGATGTTATAATAATATAAAACACATATCTCATTGGGGGATTTATAGGCGTGAATATATATGTGTATATAAACTTCGAAGGGACCAGATAGGTAGAGAAATAATGGAAACGTTCAAGATGGAACTTGAAGTTGTGACCAGACCTTACTTGCTGAATGTTCTAACCAACTGACCAACATGTAAATAATGTAAATTCTCCCACTATGGCCAGATACTATTGTACAATGTTCAAATAATGTAAATAATGTTCTTACAACTTACCATATGAATAAAAATAAAAATTATAAAAAAGACATCAACATTATGCAAAATTAACAATAATCATAATTTTGGGTATGTAATCATTTTGGGATTGACACACTTTCGGAATTCATCTTTTTGTCCCTGGAGGGCAATAGCTAGTCTCATCTCAAAAGTAGAGTCTGAATTCTGACTGCCTATTCGTTCGCTCATAACTATTAAAGTAAAAAAAAAAAAAAAAGTGAACTGAACTTACCATAAGATGATCCATATCGAAACTATCGACCTCCCCAATATGAACAGTCGACAGCACAAACGCTCCAAACACCTCTCTTGGCAGTGGAGGTATGTCATTCGAATACATGGCCTCTCCCGCGGACTGAATCTGAGCTTCCAACTTCACTATTGGTTTGTTCAAAGGGTATAAGTTGGGATACGTTTGATAGTCAGGCGTTCCTTTAGACACCGGTCGGTAGAGTAGTTCTCCACCAGACTTGTATTTGCATAAAACTGCACCGGGTGGAGCGATATTCAGGATGTACTGTGGAAATATTGGCCTTGAGCGAAAGATCTAATTGGGTTTACAAACAGTTATCAAGAGTTGTATTGTAAGCTATTATGATATTATGTATCCTATCTGGACGGATCTTGATTGTTTTGATACCTATATTATATTTGTTTGAAATGGCGAAATGTGGGTGCTAGCACCTCCGCCTACCCCTTCGGGGATATAGGCGTGAGTTTATGTTATGTTATGTTTTTTGCTTGATTTTGAGCTCGTTCACCATCGGGCTCAGTATTATCCTCAAATGACAATCGAAAAACCTACCTCGTGCTTAGGTAATGGTTTCAGTGATCAAAATCGGTTGAATGGTTTAGGGGTGAACATGTAACTAACGAACAGACGGACAGACATCATCTATTCATTTATAATTTTTAAATGGATTAAAATAAATACCTTATAAAACAATCCGAGACCCAACTTCTTCCTGCTTTCCTTTGAAGGTTCACCAGGAATTTTAACAGGAACCAGCTCAGAACTTAGTACTCTGATAGCTTTCTGTAAAACCTCATCAGAAAAGATGTTCTTTCCTATCAAAAAGTTCTCAGTTTCAGTCGCGTGCACGAACCTAGGATCTATGTTCCCATAGACAATGCTGGCACTCTTTATCACGTGATTATAGCCTTGTATTTCAAGTAAGAAAGCTGCGTTCACTATGGCCAGGGCGTTTTGATTACGGGGCATTACCTGAAATTGAAAGATTAACAGCGTGGTCAGTAGGTACCGGCTCGCACTTGGTGTTTAGATAATGTTACGAAGAGCTTCAGTGCAAATATCTAAGAATATACTATTGACATCAGCATCGCACACTATGATGAACTCGTCGTAGAGCATACCCGTTGAACTGCAGTGCAATTCACTAAGCATCAGTTTTAGGTTGAGCTCTACCTTTCATCGTCCACGACGCCGTCTAGTACGACAGTATTTTTTCATATACCGTCAAACGGGGTGAAAAGGAATGCAGTGGTGAATAGAAATAAAATGGTCAATGGAATATTTTAAATAGTTTCTTTTACTTTTCAAATAAGCCTTTTATCAGATAGTGTTTATAAGTTTCGGGACTTCACGCGATATATTTTCGAACACTTACTTTTGTCGACGTTTCGGGTGCGTTGCAGCACCCGTGGTCACGACTTGACTGGCTTGCGAGCGTCGCGCGGTGTGCAGGAAACATTTTTTGTGTGTCTACCCTCCATTACTTTCATATTGAATGTAAGGCTGGCGACACACCACACTCACTATGTCAGTTTTAGACGGCATCGGCGGCACTGTGTTTTTAGGTTTCACTATTTTAAATATATTTTCGAAAATATATCGCGTGAAGTCCCGAAACTTATAAACACTATGAGTAAACGCCGCGATAGTTTAAAAGTTACTTTTATCAGATATTTGATGATTTCGTTATTACGATGAACTAGTCCAAAGTTTCGCTTGAAAGAAATTAACTACAGAATTTAGCTGACCATTTTATTCCTATTCACCCCGGTTGACTGTACCACTTCGTATACTTAGAGAATTGTACTGCTGAGTTTTATTTAAATTCAAGTAGTAATACTTGAAGAAAATAAGTCTTGGGCATAAGGTTTCTACAAGGTTGGCAGCACGAGTGTGACGCCCCTGGTGTTGCAAACTTCCATAGACCACGGTGATCGCTTCCCATTAGGTCGGCCGTGTGCTTGTCTGCCACCTAATAATTTTACTATAATGAAGTTAGTTACCTTATAGCTCCTATAAATATGCGAGTTACTCAAGGGCGGTAGTTCGATGTTCACCATTAGCTTGCCTTTCATATCATAAAGAAGGAATTCTGTGACTCTTAATGTTGTCTTTACTCCTTTGGCGTCCCCTTTTGAGTTAAAAATTAATATTATTAAGTATAGTTCACACAGGCAGCGGCAAATTCAACTGACATAAAAAGTCCATTTTATTATGTACTTTTAACTAAACGTAAACAATCTTGGTGCGTCTTTTTGATAGGTTTTATTCAAAAACACAATATTAAAATATTTACACATACATAAACATACATAAACTCACTCCTTTATCCCCAAAGCCGTAGGCAGAGGTGCTGGCACCCACATTTCGCCAGTTTATGTTTAGGTCCCAATATAATAGGTGGCGAGCCTATTGCCATTAACCGGGCACTTATAAACCTGCGATAAATACACACATAACTTTGAAAAGCATCGAAAATTCATTGGTGTGTGCCATGTTAAGCCTGGGATCGAACTCGAGACCTCGTCTCAGCAGTCCATTACCCGCACCACTAGGCTACCGCGGTTTTTTATTATATTTATCTGCTTAAAAACGCATTTTAAAGGTATCGTTATACCACTAGTTAATCAGTGAGCTAGTCTAGTTTATTTGTATACCTACCTTTAGTTGAGTGCCTAAATGAATCGTTAGGTGAATCCCAGGTAGGATCGTCGTATGACTTTTTAGCGTAAGTGGCAGTTTTATCAGCACTTATAAAGGAAACATTCTTACGTATAGTGATGTAGGCTCCAACACATTCAAACATGACAAAGAGGTCGGATTGGTAGGTAGGCACTGCTCGCTTGTACATTAGATTGCCAGCTATTGAGCCGATCTGTGAACAGGTAGGTACCGATGTAAGAAGATGTTGTAGCTAGAATGTGCTGTTTTAATGAATATACAGGACGGAACTTGAATGGAACGGGATACTCTGATCAACTGATGTACCTGTACTTTTCCTGGATAACCGAAATTGGCATCTGTGTATTATATTTTAGGGAAACGGCAACGTCACTAATAAAACCTCATGTAAACGTACATTAGGGACTTTCTATAAGAGTCAATTCTCATTGAAAGAAAGCAACGGTCCGCAGTTTCACGGCACTGTGGAATGAAAACGTTTGCATGTGTCTGCAGCATCACGGACGTGCTTTTTTTCACGGTGTGTCTTCGTCGAAATCCCGCACGCGTCTGTGAAACTGCGGGCTGTGTAAAGCAGACTCATACTGCCAATCAGCTTATCAAAAGTATCGACAAGATGGCGGATACCGCGAATTGGTCTAATTCAATTTTTACAAGATACTAGCTGTTGCCCGTGGCTCCACCCGCGTGGACTTCTGATCCCGTTCCTGCTGCTCCATTCCGAGCATTTAGGGGTATGAAAAATAGATGTTGACCGATTCTCACAAAAGTCAAGCCGTTTCGGAGGAGTATGGCAACGAAAACTGTGACACGAGAATTTTATATATTAGATGGAGAAAACTCCAGCTGCCTATAGTATCGTCGCCCGTCAACTCCAAAGAAACTGAAGCATTTTTAATTTCCCTTATGTAAGATGATCGTTAATCCTATTTAATTTACCTTCCTAACAGGTATATGAGCTACCAGCTCAAAGTGTTTCACAAATTCCGCTAAATATCCAAACTCAGTCCTAGTTTTCGAAGTTTCTTTGAAGATTTTGATGGCGTCTTCCAAGGATACATTAGCACCTAGCACCAGATTCTGATCAAAGTCATAGCCCTTGAGCGATGCCACAGCACTTATGTCGATCAAAACTCTGGGATACTCGAAGTTCTCAACGATACCTGAAAATTTATTATTTTATCTATTTATCTATTATTGGAGCAGGGTATATTCTCAAACTTACAAGGGTGGGTGGGTCAAAACGCAGCAGTTAAAAATATTATAAGATGTATAGGGATTCTTTGGAGTTGCCAATATTTCCAGTAAGTGGTGAAAAAGTCTTAAGATATGTATAGGTATAGCGATCTATCCTCATGTTATATATATATCATCTCATGTTATTTTTTACGCATCACAGCACTACCACTACTGGTTTCATTGCAAACTCAAACACGGTTATGAACGCGATATACCTAGGTATTTGCTATTTTGTTTTGGTTTGTTGTGAATTTACCTATACACGAATCTGTAGGGCATGATAATGATAGTTTTTAACAGACGGATAGATTTGATTTGGCAATCTTCATTAGTTACAAAGATATCCAAAATATACGTACCTTTACCGGTATTTCCATCTACAAACATGTAAGAATCCGTCCCCTGCTTGTTCAAAATATCAAATATGTCGTTCTCTTCGAACACCTTGAAGAATTTACAGTCTCCGAAGTCCAAAGCGATTATGTTATTAGACTTCTCCTCCTCAAGAAGACTCCATTCACTGCTTACACTACTAGTTGAACATTTTGTATCACAATCAGATCCAGTTTTTTTGCAAATGCTGAGCTCTTCAATATCTTTCAATCTTTGACATATCGTGGGAGAAGGGTCGATGGCGAATGACTGGATAGTATCATAGATAGGCCTGAAGCCTGTACATCTACAAGTGTTGCTACCGAAGGATTTCTCCAGTTCTGCCATCGTGAGGTTTTTGTCTATCAAACTGTAAAAAGTAAAAACAAAGATATATTTATTACTATACGGGGTGTTAGGGAAACGCTCATGAAGCCGAAGGTGCCTGGAAGTACCTATTCCTGGTGCACAACATATTGGCATAAAAATATTACGATTTGGTCTGGTCGTGCCTCGGAGAGCACGTTAAGTCGACGTCGGTCTCATTTGTCAGTCGTTACGGGTAGTTGGAATCCCAAAAATTTCAACAACTGGTCTAGCTGCAATTCTTCGATATCGCCTATACCAAAGTTGTGGAGGCCAGATAGTAATCGCTACACGAAAAATTTTCGATCGGGATTAACGCATGGAAAATGATGATGATATTAGAACTAATATTAAATCGCAGAAATTTTTATGTTAGGTACAATACAATGACCATATAATAAAAATCTAAGACAATGACAACAATGCTATCTTTTCGAATTGACGGTAGTTCAATATTATTAAAAAGTAGAACACTGTGCAGGCATACCTATCGGCACAGACCTTGGACCTATGTACTGAGAGAAATAAGGTCCAAGCAAGCGCGGATTGTTTTGATATAACCTATGATTGGTAGATTGGAGGTCGTACACCATCGTTGTACCCCATACTATCCTTAATAGACAGCCCAAAAACGTGTACTGTGCGTACCAGGTAAAACGGGATGAAAAGAGATCGAATGGTGAATAGAAATAAAAATGGCCAGCTAAATTCTGTAGTTATTTTCTTTCAAGCAAAAATATGGTATTAATTCATTGTAATAACCGAAACAATTGTAAAAGACATTATTTAAAATATTCCAATTTAATTCTATCCACCCCTGGATTCCTATTCACCCCGTTTTACGGTATAGAGCCGTGGTCGTCAAATAGCGGCCCGCGGGCGTTATTGCTGCGGCCCACCGCAAAGTATATTATTTCAATAATCAACTACTTATACATTACATGTCATAATCATAAACAAATTAATAAGTCCTTTATTTTTTGTGCTCTAGCGACGACTGTGATTGTGTGAGTGACGAACTCCCGATACGATAGGTCTCCTGCGTGCAGCGGGCGGGGAGCATTCTCCCGCGACCTACAAATGTTAATCTTTACGAAACTGAGCACAATTTGTTTTAACCATATGTTCTTCAACATACCTCTGTGAAGCTTCTTTTTCAAAAATGAGCTTCTTAAAAAATAAATACCGTAATCGTCTGTCCACTCATTTAGAAGATACTATGAGTATTGCATGTAGTCCAAAAGATGCCAATATACAAGAAATAATTTAAAAAGTTCAACACCATAATTCCTAAATTCATAACAGATACGGGTATGTCTGATTACCGATGTTGAACTTTTTTAATCATTTATTGTAATTTATAGCTGTGAATTAAAATTATGTTAGTAAATTAAATTAACATAACATAAACTCACACCTTTAAGAGGATTAGGCAAAGGCTAGCACCCACATTTCGCCAGTTTATGTATATGTCCCAATGTAATAGGTGGCGAGCCTATTGCCATTCACCGGGCACTTATAAGCCTGCGATAAATACACACATAACTTCGAAAAGCATCGAAAAGTCATTGGTGTATAACCTGAGATCGAACCCGAGACCTCGTCTCACAGTCCATTACACATACCACTAGGTTATCTTTTTCTAATAAATATTCTAATGAGCAATACTTATGGGTACCTACCTACTAACAACGCAAGAATAATATTTTTTTTACTTTTTGGAAGTATTTTTTGGGTCGAGCTTTTTTAAAATTTTTAATTTAATTCTAATTTTATACTTTTTAAATAGATCTCCAGTCAAGCCCTTTCGTTTAATACCCGTATTGACGGACTAGTAAATTTAGAAGGTAATTCGCTATTTGGTAACTACATCGAAATCGGTTCACTCGTTCGGGAGCTACGATGCCACAGACAGACACATACACACACACACACACACACACACACACACACACACACACACACGGGGGGGGGGGGTTTGAAAATGAAGTGAACTGTATACTGCAAAGACTCTTAAGGCGCCTTCACATACTCAGCGGCCCGGCCCTGGCATTCACATTGTCACGTGTGGCTCTTGGCTAGTAAAGTGTGACGACCGCTGGTATAGAGTGTATTTTGTGTACAGTTTGAATTCACTCGTGCCTGCTACTGTGGTACATACTTTGATAGCTAATGTTAACCCTGTACCTATTGTACGGTTAGAAAGTCAGAATTAGAACGCAATTGTATAATTAATTCAATATGCTATGATGATAATAATTTATTTTGTGTCTGTCCGTACTTTTTTATATTAAACTTTATTCAGCAGTAGATACATAGGCGAACTTAATTGCCACAGGTATTCTCTACCAGTTAACCAAAGGTGGTGCAAAGAAGGATTCAGGTGTATTGTTAAAAGCAATACTTCTAGCGATAAGGCTGCCTAATGACATAACATAACATAAACTCACACATAGGTATATCACCGAAACCTGTATCGGATTAAAAACCTGTATCCATCAAACCACTAGTTAGTCAGTTAGTTAGTCTAGTTTATTTGTTTAACGTGTGTTTTTATAAAAAGTAAGTTACTACGAGATTATTAACCTTTATTTAAGTACCTGAACAAATGAAATATATGTGACATAAGTCTAGGACAAAGTTAAAATTCTACACCTCGTAAACATGAGTTGAGTAAAACCGGACGAAGCCGCGGGCTTTATTTAGTATAGTATATCTAACGTTGGCTCAACGTGTACCTACCTACAGTTAGAATTAAAATTAAATAGTAGATTGTAATTCGTTACTGAACAATAATTACCAATGACTGTCATGGTTTTTAAACACGATTGCAGAGTCATGTTTACAAGTTATCAGTAGTTTAATTGCTAGAAAGTCGATTAACATAGTGTTTACTGCTTAGAGAATACCTACTACTAGAACTTATAAAGAAACAAATATAGGTAGTAAAACCGAAGCTGAGGGGATGCGCTTCCCTTTATCCGGGGACACAATGGGGACACCGTGGCTCACACACCCGAATGGGCAATCAATCACCACAGGGGGGGAGTTCATCCTCACACACTACGACCCGAAACGGTGCGCACTGTGCGGTATGAAAGGAGTTTCATCCCGCGCACGCTCAAGCTGTGGAATGAGCTCCCTGCTGTGGTTTTCCCAAGCGACTACAATATGGGGTTCTTCAAGAAGGGCATTAGAAGGTTTCTACAGGGTAGACAGCACGTGTGTGACGCCTCTGGTGTTGCAAACGTCCATAGGCCACGGTGACCGCTTCCCATCAGGTGGACCGTGTGCTTGTTTGCCACCTAAGTGGTATAAAAAAAACCAGAATTGATCCTGGACCAGCCAGGGTACGAGGAATATTGCCGGCATCTGGAGACCCAATGGCAACGGCAAACGGCATGCGAACTTAGTCGGTTCGAGTCCGACATAACGCGCGCCGCCCGGCTGGCGGAATGGGGGTTCCGAGGGGATTTCTATATACTATAAAAAGTTTCAGTACATGCTTACAGAATTCGGATGCTCATTTTCATCATTTTCAGAGCCTATTCCCAACTCATTTGAGGTCGGGTTTCTACTCTAACTAAGATGCGGTTGAACTTCGATATTTTCCGTGAAGCGACTGCTATCAGACCTCCACAACCAAATTGGCGATATGGAAGTTTTGTAGTTAGATTAGTCGAACTTTTGAGGGCTCCAACTACCCGTAACGACTGCCATAGATGTTTGTATGGCAACCGGGACGGATGGCTTAACGTGCTCTTCGAGGCACGACCAGACCAGTGTAATAACCATAGTCATTCATACAAATATTTGCACCCAGCGGAGATCGAGCCCGCTCCTCCTGCGTGGCAGTCCTACCACCACGCAGTCGGGTCATATTTCGGATTTTTTCATATAAACTATATTTTTTAGCTCGTCCAACACTGCAGCCCGTGCTATCCTCGAAATACGTAGGTATGCATTTGTTTTTGAGTCCACAACTCGTGTATTTTAATATATTTCGAATTATTTCAAAAATAGAATATGACTCATTTCACCGAAAACCAAAAAGAAATTAATTTTTATTCAGTTTTAAATATGGAATGGTCGAAAAAAAAGATGGAGATGCGGTTATATTGTTGAATAAAGCTATACATAAATGTATCTTTTGATTACATTGATGTAGAATATTGATTCCTACAAAGCTTCAAGTTGTTGCAGGCGTAAGTATTTGCTATGAATTTCAACTTGATACTTCTACGCATTACAATACGACAGACATACAGAAAACGAAGTAGGTAATCCTATAAATAACGGCTTTGTTTTTTTTCTCTTGGGGTATGGAACCCTAATAAGAAAGTTAGACTGGAAGCCGATACTACAGTAGTAAGATTAGCCTATATATAGATTAGCTATTAAAAATATCATACCTGGTAAGGTGCATGACCCATCCTGGTGTGCAGTATCCGCATTGAGAACCGTTGAATGCCGCTATCCGCTTCTGTACCTCACTGTACCCGTCCTTGCGATTTCCTAAGTGTTCCACCGTCGTAATATCCCAGCCGTGGCACGAGAACACCAGTACTAGGCACTGGATAATGGAAGATATAGTAATTATATTATATACAACATTGGTAGGCACTGTTGCTCATGCTTTTTTTTATTTATGGCACGTCAATTTGACTTCACCTCGCCTGATGTTAAGCTGAAGGTAAAGTCTCATGAAAGAGGGTCACCATTGCAAACACGTTCAGTGCTACAATGGTGGCGCTCAGCTTGACGGCCTCATCAGGTGCTTTTTCACGCCCCGCTTTTAGGAACCGGGACTGTAAGTCATTGGATCACAGCTCATGGGTTTCTCAGGAATTAAATGTACTTTCTCGTAGCACGTAGGAACCCATTAAAAAGATGAACTATTCATAATAATAATACATAACAGTTAAAGACAAAGTCACAATTGATAATCTTAATATATAAAAATGAATTGCTGTTCGTTAGTCTCGCTAAAACTCGAGAACGGCTGAACCGATTTGGCTAATTTTGGCCTTGCATTATTTGTGGGAGTCCAGAGAATGTTTAAAAGGTGATCAAATAATGCTCAAAAATGGAGGAACGGGGACGGGGTAAGAAGTCCACGTGGGTGGAGCCGCGGGCAACAGCTAATGCTTTATAAAAAAAACGTTTCACAGTTCATATACTCTGTCACTTTCTCACGCCTAGGTTTTGTGTAAAGATACGTATGTCACTAACACACTTTGTTCCTCTAGGTATAACTTTATGGTATATTTAGTCTCGAGCTGACAGACTGAGATGACCTCTAAGGTTTAGGCAAATATAAACATAACATAAACTCACGCCTATATTCCCGAAGGGGTAGGCAGAGGTGCTAGCACACACATTTCGCCAGTTTATGTTTAGGTGCCAATGTAATATGGCGAGCCTATTGCCATTAACCGGGCACTTATAAACCTGCGATAAATACACACATGACTTCGAAAAGCATCGAAAAGTCATTGGTGTGTCCCATGGAAAAACCTGGGATCAAACCCGGGACCTCATCTCAGCAGTCCATTACCCATACCACTAGGCTACCGCATCGTAGGCAGATAAAAAAATAAAAATATACTCACCGAGTTAACTGAAAATGTTTCAACTTTGCCGCTGGTGGGCCGCTTGGCGCGAACCATCACTATGCAGGATCCGCATCCGCCTTCATGGCACATCGCCTTTGTGCCCGGCAGTGCCAACGTGTACCTGATGTACGCATTGAGACTCGTATACCGGGGGAGACATTCGTCCACTAGTGAAAACAAAAAGTTAATCTGTTAAATATTTCGATATATTTTATATAGCGGTTGAGAGAGGGCTCTAAAGGCAAACTTTAAAGGATCCAAAAGGTTCGTTTTAGATCCGCCGTACCACCAGCAATACTACTGGTAGTATGGTCTAAATCTATCAGCGACCATTGACGTAGGTCGCAGAATGAACTCCGTCCCCCATGAGCGCGGGCCTGGGGGTGACGGGTGGACAGGCCTGTCACCTTAGCAGGAGCAGGCCACGGCGGCGCAAAGTGCCTCCCCATACCCATGAGCTAGATGGGGACACCATGGTCCCCACATTGCGGGAAGAGGATTATCTCAAAAAAGATGTCCCCGGGTCTGCCGGGATGCGAGAGATAATGTCTTGCATAATCTGACCTCCGGCAATCAAGGACCTAAAGACGGCGTGCGTTTTAGTCGGTTTGAGTTCGACATAATCACCTCCACCGGTTTGGCGGAGGTGGTATCCGTGGGGATTTTGCGCACGATAAAAAAGCGAACATTGAGTAGAACTCTAATGCCCATATCAGACGTTCACTTTTGCTTAAATTTCGTCTTTACACTAATAATCTGATATCAAGCTTTCGTCATCTGAACATAAAACGAATCATTTATGCCGATTGACTTACTAATGAAAAAACCCAACTGTGTTGAATCGGTTGACTATCTTTCCCACGGATCTATCTATCTATCTATCTATCTATCTATCTATCTATCCCCACGGATACCACCCCACCGGAGCCGGTAAGAGTGTTATGTAGGACTCAAACCGACTATAATGCACGCCGTCTTCGGGGCTTCGGGTATGCCGGCAATGAGATAGGTCTGGGTCGTCCGGGGTGTGAGGGATTTTATATCGTTTACAGCTCGGCCGACCCTGGGCCATCAATAACTTTGAGATCTTACTTTAAGAATCGGTATTCTGGTATCATTCGATTTTTATTAAATATGAACGCATTTATTTTATACCCATCCTTATTAGGAGTCAAAGTCAAGTGAAAGTTCGTTTGTCTTCAAACTATCGTTGACGTTTGTAAAATATTCTTCGGCCATATTAACTCGTCAAAATTAAATATAATTATTGTTATTATCTCGTGTTAACGACTTCCAAAGACTCACTCGAAGATTATCAAATTCACCAAGTCACGTGCCCATGCCAAAAGTTTGAGCCGACAAAGAAGCCATAATCCAAGTAAGTGCTATTCAAGTACTTAAGTGTTACCTCCTTAATTTCTCATCAAAAATAACAATGTTTTCTATTTATGTAGTAAGCCTTTCCAAAGAGAATTCGACAAAAGAAAAAGTTAATCTAATAAAAAAATATAAGTAGTCCCGTTAACATAAAATCATAAAGTCATCCTTCCTTCATCCAACGATACATTGTATGAAAATAATATTCAATTCTATTTCAAAATTATTATATTTTATGCTACTATTATATTATAGATTAAAGTAAAATGAATTAGATTTTGACTTTCATCATTTGAATATAATACAAATCATTAATGGCGATTAAATTTACTAATTCGAAAATCCAACAACTGAATAATGAATAATAATGATGGATCGGATCACTTTCGGCGTTCTGGTATCATTGTTGCATTAATCCCGGGTTGGGTCACATCCGAAGTTCACTTTGGAGTCCGGGGTTCACTTTTTTCCAGTCTTCCTACGTGAATTTATTTTGCGTGAATTGACTGCCATCTGTCCTTCATAATATATATCATATCGAAGAAGTGCAGTAAACGATTTTTGGACTTTTAGGGCTCCAACTACCCGTAAAGACTGCCATAGATGCTCGTATGACTCTCTCTCAATGTGATCTCCAAGGTACGACGAGAACAGTGCAAATAGCGAATATTCATGCATACAAAAAATGACACTGAGTGGGGATCGAACCCGGGCCTCCTGCACAACTGACGCGTCTACTACCGCCACGCCACTGAGACTTTCATCTGACGACTTAGAGAAAGAAAATAAAAATAATGTTCAATTCTATTTCAACACATCTAAGCCGTGTGAACATAGATTAAAAAAAAAATATGCAATCACCTGAGTGAAAGTGAAAAGACTGATATCAGCTGTCTATTGCCTCATAAAAAAGGTACGCTACCTTTATTTTATTAATGAACTAAAAATCTATTAGAAAGTTTCTTATTGATTAAAAGTGTTAGCTTGTATCGAGTAGATGAGCCTCAATGTGGTATAGGTATTACTAGGTCACATATTCGTAAAATACTCTTTGATATTCTCCATTATATGTTATCTATGGTATATTTTACCCGCCTAAAAACAACACACTATCGTACTTTTCGTTTTTCTTCGTGTTGAGTAAATATAATAATATAATTATTATATAATTAAAATGAATGCATAAAATGAATAAATATAATACCGTTATAATAATATTAGAGGATTGAATATAATACCTATATAAGGATTAATTGTCATGAGCATGTGAGTAACGATTGTTATGTATGTAGTTATGTCCTACTTAAATGGGTTAGGAAAAGGAATAGAATAAATGCATTCGTTCAAATGCATACGATGGTATAATTCTTATTGATTAAACCCTGTCCCGAAGTGTAGCTAATAGGTAGAAGTACAAATCTCTCCCTAAAACTATCATCATCATTCCCTGAACCTTTTCCCAACTCAGTTGGAGTCGGCTTTCCGTTAGACTGGAAAGCCGACCCCAACTGAGTTGGGAAAAGGTGATGCGGCTGAAATCCGATATTTTCCATGAAGCGACTGCCATCTGACCTCCACCTCTCTCTCTAAAACTATACCTACAGAAAATTAACTGAAAACTATTCCGTAGTGTCGATACGTCGGTATACTCATTGAATTTCACTGTACTATACTTAAGCAAGCTACGAGTATTGTGCTGTTTCTTATTACCATAAGTGATTTCATGCTAACTCACAATAGCCTCTGACAGTCCAACGGATCATCACCATAATAATTACGATTGCCACGACGGAGTCCATTCTATTCTATGATTCTATCATAATAAGTATGCAGGTACCTTGTTGCTTATGTAAACACAAGTTACTTTAATAATTCCCTAGGTATATAATTATTAATGTATATTATCGGATGTGAACGATACGCATAAGTGAGCTTGACTTATTATCTTGTCAGATAATTAATTGTGTTTGATTTCCACTGAATTGACTTGTTCGTTTATTCTTATGTTGTGCGCAACTTCGTCTCCGTCATCCCGTTTTTGCAACATTTTTCACTTCTGCTCCGCACCAATTGGTTATAGCATGATGTTATATACATATAAACCTTCCTCTTAAATCACTCTATCTTCTACTAAAAAAACTGCATCAAAATCCGTTACGTGGTTCTTAAGATTTAAGCATACATAGGGACATAGGGACAGAGAAAGCGACTGTGTTTTATACTATGTAGTGATAGTGAAGTACGAAACGAAACTTTGTACAGGTCAAGTCGCTCCCTTGGTTGTTTATACAGGGCGTTAGGGAAACGATTCCGAAGACGAAGACACATGGTAGTAGGGAGTACCTGAATAAAATTCTGGCGGGGGTCTCAAGTCCGGCAAACATGTCAGTACGTAAAAAAATAATTTTCTTCTTTATCGATCAAGCGTAAACAAGAGGAAATTGCCGATAAACGCACAACACTACTAAAGAATAACCAGGGCCGCAGGACGCTGTTACCAGCTGTTACAAATGAACTTTACGATTTGAACCCAGTAGGGTTACGGGTAGTTACGGGTAGTTAGAGCCCTCGTATCGTATCGTATCGTATTCGGACTCCTTTTTCCGCACCTAGCCTCCCTTTCTGGGCCATTGTGCGTGCGTATCGTACCTATAGTATTGGGACTCCTTTTTCCGCACCTCCTCCCTTCCTGGGCCATTGTGCGTGCCCAGTAGGGTTACCAAACGATCAAAATTGATGAGACAGTCTCACTATCATTCCGGTTTGGTAGAGGTACCTTCTAGGTACACCAATGCGGAGGCGGTGCGTTGACTGCTCCATAGATGTGCATTCTTAATTACTTATGACATAACCAGATTAGGTAACGACGGGTTCTGTAGCAAATTCTACCATAAGACCCTTGATCTGCTATGGGTCCTTGAGCTTCCTATACATAGGTCAAATAAATATAAATGTGTTGTATTGTTGTATACCTACGTGAGATTGAAAGCGCTGAAATAAATGAGATGACCAATCGGGTTGCCAATTTATCGTGTAAAAATCCCCACGAATACTCCCCGCAAGTGCCCGGTGGGGAGGTTATGACGGACTCGAACCGACTCACAGTTGCTCTTCAGTTGCTCGGAAGTAACATATCCCTCGTGAGTATGTAGCTACTTTTTTAACTTTGCTACATTTAAAATTCTAACAAGTATCTACTTATCTACTTTTAACTGTATTAGCACTTATAGCAACGTGACAACATAATTACTTAATAACTGACTGTATGATTACACTGTAGCCTAGTTTATTTCATTCACGATTTGTTTCATACCTAATACCTACCTAATTACTTATAATATAATATACCAATTTAAGCCTACTTTATGGCCTAAAAGATTTTCTCAAAATTTTACTACCCAAAAATTTTGGAAACCTTTTTTTATGCTAACGCAATATTTGGAATATAATTTTAGTAGGTACCATTATGTGAAATTTATTTTTTTTATTTGGCAGAATATTTTCAACAATAATATAATTGTGGCATTTGATCTATTTTTTTTTATTTATGGCACGTCAATTTGATTTCACCTCGCCTGATGTTTAAGCTGAAGATCTCATGAAAGAGGATCACCATTGCAAACACGTACAGTGCTACAATGGTGGCGCTCAGCCTGACGGCCTCATCAGATGCTTTTTCACGCCCCGCTTATAGGACCCGGGACTGTAGGAAGAATCGGAATAATCGAATGATTTATTACATCAAACAATAATGAGACAATAAAATGTTTGGTCAAATGATTTGCTGTCACAAAAAAATGTAACAAAGGTATGTAACAAAAAAATGTAATAAAAGTAAGAATTTTTATTATACATTTTTATTAATTTAAGGCTCCAATTTAATTACTTACCCGGGTTTGGTAAGCCAATTTCGATGGTGTAACCCGAATATAAAAGATTTATAACTTACAATTGTTATTTTTTTGCAATAGACATTAACAATTTTATTACAGAGTATACAGAAATTGCAATAATACATTTTGCGTAAAATGTGTTACATAGTCCAACTACTAGCTTTGGTAAACAAGTTATTGTTTAAATCTTCACTATCCATACATAACGTTTGCGTTACAATTAAGTAGTTGAAAAGATATTTTTTGGTAAGTAATAATTTGGCAATTTCTTTTCCGGCAAACATAGGTAACCCTACCAATTCACGTAAAGAACCATAGATATTTTTATCAATAGTGCAAATGTATATCGTTTATGTTTTCTCTCCCTCTCTTTCTTTATTAGATATTATTTGAATTTAGTGATGTTATTTGTAATTTAATTCATGGCTACTTAAAATACTTAAGTAGATACGTTATCAGGAAGCACCAACATCATGACAATTAAACTTAAAAAAAATGTAATCAAAACTAAAAATATAGGTATTATGATTTTAGTTTTTGTACAATTTAATTTTCGAATAAAAAGTTTTTTTTTTAATTCGTATGGAATCCAATATTATAATAATAATTAATTTCATGATATTTGTAATGAAGAAGAATTATCAACATTGATTGTGAACCTTAAAAAATATTTGGATAAATATCCTACCTTGACATTTTTGCCCGTTGATGGTAAATTCGATTTTATATGGCATATCGACATATCATACAATACACAGCACACACTACGTATTAGAACCACGTTTTACATACATTCGCTTTATATAGGCATAGGTACAGTCACGCACATACTGCTCTGTTAAAATGGACTATACTTTGGAGAGCAAGATTTTGAGCACATTTTTATAACGTCTTCCGAAAGATATTTGTAAAAACTGTTCCGGACGTTCCGATTTTCTCGGATCCTGACGCCAAAATGTCCCTATAAATTAAAACATTGATTGTAAACTAAAAACCAAAAAATAATATAAGTTTTCCTTGTAAAAAGATTGTAAACGTTTACAACTATCATGTTTTTATTTTTTCAAATGAGTTTTTTGTTTGTCCCGATTTAAAACATCAAATCCCGATTGGTTTCGCTCCTGTTAATTCAATCGAACCAGGCAACTGTTCAAAACCGACTTCTCTAATAAGAAGCTCGGTGGGCTCCAGTTTGGCGCACGAATGGCCTTCAGTGGTGGGGCTAAGGTTAAAAAAAATTGTAACTCTTTACAACAGTGTCGACCGAAGTTAAAACAGTCTGTATACAAAGTAAAAAGTATTAACTTCACAACGCGCCTGTACCTAATATGATGATTGACGTTGAAATTCGTCAAATAAAAAAGTAAAAAATTCAGCTAAGTAAGAAGTAAATAGAGCAACAGACTCCTCATTACCGCATCACCGAATTTAAAATGTAAAATTAATTAAATTTGCTCTTTTTATGACGGCCGGCTAGGTCTGACAAGTTGATAGGTTTATAAAAAACGTTTCACCGTTCATAATAAGCTCAGTTACCTTCTCACGTCTAGGTTTTGTATAAAGATTATGTAGGTATACCATATGACACTTTGTCCCTCTAATATTACTAATAACTTAATAATTCAATAGTACCTATTATATAATAACAAGTTTCTGTTTTAACGAGGCACCACATGCGAATTACACAAAAAAAATTATCATTGCCCTCAGAGTTGATATTTTTAATTACCAGTTTTTTTATTACCACAAACTTTTTTCTGCCTGGTTTAGAATGACCTTAAGACAGTGACGTGAATTAAGAAGCATTTTGCAAAAAAAATAGTAATGTCATTGACCCAACTATACTAACCACGAGTATTAGGTATAGAAGGGTGCATATATCTTGTACCTAAAATGTGCTCAAGATGTGCTTTTGCCGTATGTGTTTATTTGCTTGCGCCCATAGCACCCGGTGTTAAACTCAGGTATTTTCTTAAATAGCACCGGGTGCTACAGAGCGGTGGACAAGCTCAAATTCACCAGCTATAGATAATTACTTTCGCGACTTTTACCCAAGATATGTGCCGATAGTTATACCTACCAACATTGTTGTTTTTTAAAAAACCAGTTTACTTTATACAGGCGGTTATCTTTTCAGCACTGTTGATAAACAGAAATTTATTGGTAATTGCCGTTTTTACTCAGCGTTTCATGAACCTGCTATTTTTATTGAACTATTTGAAAAAAAACAATTTTTGTTTTACGAATTTATGTACAATTAACTAACAATTATTATCACGAGTACTTTAAAAAAGGAAATCCTGTGCCTCGATACTATATAGCCACAATTTTAAAATAATACGTTAGTTAACAATCATAATTTAGTTTACATGATAATTCGGTATTTATTAAATTATCATACCTACCTAATTTACGGTATTTATTAAATGTATCATACTTAATGTACACAAAACTAGGGATAGACGGGGATACCGTAGTCCCTACACCCGATGGGGGTCATCTCGACGACTAAAGAAGAGAGAGAAAAGGAGTGCGTGTGCCGTGTGCATGTGCGTGTGCGTGTGCGTGTGCGTGTGCGTGTGCGTGTGTGCGTTTGCGGTGTGTATGTATGCAGTTGTTATAGGAAAATATTAGATGAACTGAAATAAAGGTGTGAAGTGTAGTCATCAAAATAGGAGGAAACTATTCATATTATGAACTACATCTTAAAAAATTCTGGCATGTTTAATGCCAATTTTAATTACCCAATTTTTTCTATTAATTAATACATCTTGTAAACTATTCATCAAGTGTTGCTAGAAGTGACAAAATATAGTCGGACGTCTTGACTCCGAAGTAAAAGCCTCGAATGCAACTAGGTGTACAATGATGATAACGCTAGGTCACTTATGAACCTATTTTTTTAAATTCTAGATGGGACTTTAATATCATGATAATACATAATAACCAATTCCATTGTCTAAGAATCATTTAACTTCGTAACTACAGGACCTCAGACTAAAAGAATAAGATAGAAGGAGCATATAACTTGAGTGTGAAGCCGCCTAAAGTATAAATACAAAATAATACAAAAAATAATTAATATTTTAGTCTGAGTACATGATAGGTACTGTTCATAGGCACATTCGCGATTCTGGAGACTTAGCTCAACGACCTCTGTTTGCATTTGGATACAATCATTTATTCTGCGAAATACGGGTTTACAGGATGTTGTTGTTTGTTGTTTGCCACGGCGATGGCGCAATGTGCCACCCCATACCCAGGGGCTAGACGGGGACACCGTGGTCCCTACATTGGGGGAAGAGGGTCATCTCAACAGAGATGCCCCTGGTTCTGCCGGGGTGCGAGAGATATGTCTTGTAAAATCTCACCTCCGGCAATCAAGGACCCATGGACGGCGTGCGTTTTGGTAGGTTCGAGTCCGACATAATCACCTCCATCGGTTTTGATGGAGATGGTATCCGTGGGGATTTTGCGCACGATAAAAAGAAAAAGGATGTTGTGATGTTAAACAACATCACGATTGCCGATAGATTTTATGAAATTCCATATTCACATTTAAATTGGCACTTGAAATACTTTTTATAGCTTCATTGGCGATTAGCTGTTGCCGGCGCTCCGCCGTAATATACCTACTTAATAGGGCGTTGTATCAGTAGTCCGATTAAATAGTTCGATGATCGAACTACTGAGACTTTTAGTCCGATTCAATAATAATAATATCCATAGACAGACTCTGTAACGTAGCAGCGTTCACGACTGCTACGCAGGAGGCGTGGGTTCGACTCCCGTTAACATTTGTATGCATGAATATGGTTATTACATATTAATGCGCTAACCTCCGTTAAGTTGAGATAAAGTTTTAAGTAATAATTAAAAGTAAACATATACCGTCTTGCGTAATTAAAACTTGTTTAACGGTAGTGGTCTACATAGAACCAATTAGAAGATCACCTTCCAAAGGTTATTGGTTTATTTCGTGTAGGTATTTATATCCGATATACTGCCGTCACATTTTAAAGTGTGTTGCAAGACGATAAAAATGGTTAAAATGACTCAAGGGAAATGTAATCTTATGCTGTTTATGTGGTTTCAAAACCTTTCAGAACTAACTAACCAAATTTTATTTATAAAATATTAATATGTAAGAATTCTCCTTCTGTGAAATTTTACATAACTATTTATTTTATGTATTTAGAGGTAAGCAATTGATATCAATTATTAAAGTAAGACTTAGATTAAATTTAAAGTGTGAAATTAGCTTACAAAGATTAACATAAATATCAATTTCAGCTATAATGTTGAAGGTAACACCTACTCACGTAACCTACGACGGCGAACGTGCAACATATATAACAATTGTTTGTGACTGTTGTTTATCATGAGAAAAGCAAAATGTAAATACATACTTTCACACAGAGAGCCTTACATACCAATCCCTGTACACCATTATCAATCCTCTCACACATGTTATGAAAAAGCGGAATGTCCTCCAATAACCATTATTGCTGAAAATCTAGACATGTAGGTAGGTAGGTACATAAATACATATACATGTGCATGAAGGTACATACAGGCTGTAAGGGGAACACTCCTGAAGCCGAAAGCTCCTGGCAGCATTACTACAGATACACAACATTATGACCTAAAAAAATTGAATAAAAAATTTTTTATATCGTTCAACTAGCGTTATTCACTTTCCATCGTGTTAGTGAAAGTGAAATGAAACAAATAGTTATATAATGAAAAAACATGAATCTGCTTTTTTGTAGTGACGTTTTTTTATGAAATTATCGTTTCATTTAGCTTTACTGATACAATGGAGAGCAAATAATGCGAAAAATAAATTGCCAAATCGTAATTTTTTAATGTCAATATAATATGTCCCAGAAATATCCACTACCTTGATCCTTTGGCTTCGGTGTTTCCCTTACACCCTGTATATGCATATATTTATATGTAAACGAAAACGTTATATTATTTAACGTCAAATAAATTAAGCACTGGACATCACACATCTTGTTGTCTGATTGATGTGTAACGTGACTTGGAAATGAATGATTAGGTAAGTATAGTAGGTACATCCCGTTTAAAATAATTGAAATTGAACCCTTTAATTATGGAAATAGGGAAATAATGAACAAGTACTTAACTTAAGGTGAGCAATGTATCTTTACATAATAATATGCACAAACATAAATTAAATAAAATAAATAATTAAACTACCTACTCCATAAATTAGTGATTACATTCCGGTTTTAGGCGCATTATGTTTTCAACACAAGAAAGATTAATAAATTGAGTTTATATAAAAAATATGAGGAGGCATATCAAAATTGTTATGTAACCTAATTAAATGTAGTGGGTACCTATAGTAAATAATTTTCACTACTGTTAATGACACTCCGAACGTAGGTGAGTCATTTGGTTTTTAAGTTTTTTGCCCACACTCTTGGAAGCCATTTTAAAACCGCAGTAGGCCCATAGTTAACCAGCGTGCTAGTAATATGCCAGCTCTGTTTTACTAGGTTCGAGCCCGAAATGACCACCGCCAATAACCGATGGGGGTGGCAAAAAGGGAGGAAGGGTGAAAAATGCGAGGAGTCTTGTACACGAAAACATAAAAAGTAGATAGTTACGTGTTCCTGGACACTTTGAAACTAAATTTGTATGAAGTCATACGTAACTACTAGTCTTAGAAGCTACTGGATAGGTAATATATCTATGTATTAATGTAATTAAGTTTAGACTACTTTTTTATCGTGCGCAAAATCCGCACCGACCAAAACGCACGCCGTCCATGGGTCCTTGATTACCTGAGGTGCGAATTATATAAGACAGCTATCTCTCGCACCCCGGCAGACCCGGGGACATCTCTGATGTGATGACCCTCTTCCCATAATGTGGGGACCATGGTGTCCCTATCTAGCCCCTGAGAAGTTTAGGCTACTAGGTACCTACTTGCATAAGTTGATTTATTTTCGTGTAAAGTAACAAGACATCGATCTAATTTATTTTATTACGTAATCTATGTTTCTTTTCGTTAAATTAGACTTAGGCTGTCCAAGGGTTATTAGATCTTAAGGTGTCCAGGAACTATTGAAGCCCCCTGTACCTACCTATCTATTAAATTCTACACAAAAACATCACACTAAAACATGTAAGGTAATTACATAAGGGCATATCGACGAAGAGTAAAAATCAGATAAATTTATTCACGTGGATCAAATTTCAAAGTTTACATTTTATAAAGTAAGAACTTAAAGACTATATTCACTCATTTAGTATGTTAGGTATATACCCAACACATTAACGAATATAGATTTTTTTTAATAAAAATGGACATTATCAAATGCTTAACAGCAATAAAAATGTAAATAAACTAACAATAAAAAAATTCATATCAATTTTTTTACCTACCTACTTAAACACAATTGTGTAGGTTATGTAAGATCGATTCATATTTAAAACAATATTATAAGTACTACCTCGACATATATTTCCGTTGATGGTAAACTCAATTACAGACATGTTTAACACAGCACTGTCAACGTAAAACAAACCTATGCCTATCTTAATATTCATAGTTATAGTCAGTTTCTACCACTCGTACGCTCGCTACACATCTTAAGCCGGCGGCTCACATTGGCCCAACATGTTGGGTCAAATCAAAGTAAAATATGTACCCCTTTAAAATTTCAATGACTTAAATTACGTTAACACTTGACCTGTTTCTATTATGTTCTGAAATAAGTATTTCAATGTGGCATATATTTATGTATCTCAATAAATTGATTGGATTGTAATTTATTGATATATTTCAGTATTTTGTATGCCTTTAGCGGAACATAATAATATATAAACACTTTATAAGGTTAAATTGAGAAGTTTGAGAACCCTCCATGCAACGGGTACCATAAGCCGTTGGTCCCGGTGGGTCTGATATGGTTGCCATACAAACATCTATGGCAGTTGTATTATCACTGGTAGTTGGAGCAATAAATAGTTCAGTAACAATAAGTTGTGAAGGTCATATGGCAGTTGCTTCAAGGAAAATTTCGAAATTCGGCCACGTCGCTGTCAGTAGTAGCCGTTTAAACATAACATAACAAACATTTTCGTAAACTGATAAGACTCGTGCTACGTCGTTCGTAGTTTTGCGTTATCTTGGGCCGAAAACAAATAGGTAGGTATAGGCGGAAAAACATAAACTCTAAGCAGCAACGATAAGGTCTAAAATTTACAATTTTATCGTCATGATTAAGCGTTATGACAGCCTCTGTTGCGTGGTGGTTGTAAACGCGACTGCTACGCAGGAGGCGCAGGTTCGATCCCTGCTCAGTGCAAATGTTTAATTTTGTATTACCATAC
The DNA here is from genome assembly GCA_963691645.1 of Pelosia muscerda. NCBI lineage: Eukaryota > Metazoa > Arthropoda > Insecta > Lepidoptera > Erebidae > Pelosia > Pelosia muscerda. The sequence continues at coordinate 13,471,448 of OY829109.1, read as the reverse complement.
GCCCATCTATGGCAGTCGTTACGGGTAGTTGTAGCCCTCAAAAGTCCGACTAGCCTAACTAAAGAACTTCGATATCACCAATTTGGTTGTTAAGGCAGTCGCTTCACAGAAAATATCGAAATTCAGCCGCATCTTAGTTGAAACTTCGCGAACGACGACTGTTCTTTCACTCGTGACACCTTAAAAACGCTGAGTAAGGGGAATACTCCCGAAGCCGAAGGCCCCTTGTAGTACTCATGGTACACAACATATTGGCACTAAAAAAATTACGGCAACGCAATTTTTTTTAACCGTTTAATTTGCGTTATTCGAACTCGCAAGATGGCGGCACTAGTTTTGAAATTTTCTTTTCAATTAGCTTTACTGATACGATGGAGAGTAAATAATGCGAAAAAAAAATTGCCTAATTTTTTTTCATGCCAATATGTTCTGTACCAGGAGTACTACCAGGGCCTTTGGCTTCGGAAATGTTTCCCTTACACCCTGTATGTAGGTATCACCAACGTTAAGCGGAGTAAAATCGTGATCTTAAAAACCGCGTACTTAAGTTCGTCGTCTATCGTCTATCACCAAAACAAAAAACACCTTGAAGCCTTCCATTTGAGAATATCCGCTGAATAGTTTACGGAAAATTATATTTGATAACTGACTTCCCTTACTCAAGGCTTTGTAATACATACCGACTTCTTACAAATGTCGATACGGGCGTGTGTGTTAACGATCGAACTAATAGTTTGGTCAGTTAGGTCACTGACCGAGTTGTTTCAGCTGATGTCGGCGTCAGCTGTGGAGTCATTGACCTACCAAAAAGTTCTTCTAACTTTTTACGGATGTATCAACTGGCTGTTCTCTGCAGCCGGACAAGTTTGCTATCAAACGTTTGAGCCGTAGCTTGGAAATACTCTACTGATTGAACTGTAAGGCCGAAAGTAGCCAATGAAGAGACAATGTTCTTTAACTTTGTTTAATTCAGAAAGCTAGCCTAAGAGGAACAAAGTGCACGAGCAATATGTGTACCTTTACACAAAACTTAGAAGTGAGAAAGTGACAGAGTATACAAACAGTGAAACATTTTTTTCGGTTCTTCCTCGTAGTCAAACTTTTTGGTCAAACTGGTTTGACCATGAGGTACCGTATACACCAAGTTGATAACTTTGACAGAATTAGGTAGGTATATAATATATTTCAATGACATCAATGTTTCTTCAATAAAGACAATCACATAAGTCACTCCAACACATTTTAAATAACGCGGCAATGAAGGAATTGAAGGAGTCTGCTAGTTTATTTACACTAGTAATATAAATGTCTATGGTTTAATTACAAAAATATCGGATTTAAACTGTTGAAACTTACTGCAGATACTTACCTATTTCGTACATAATAATTACCTAATTGATTTGAAAATTATTTCGTCCGGTAATTGCAATTATCTGAAGGCTTGTTCTTATGTACAATCGTCCACTGAAGACTATCAATAATTAAAAAAACAATTCTACTTAGGTGGGTACTTATATATTCTTTTTCGTCATCAGGTTTTCGAGTAGGTATTTGTAAACCCACTAAGACCTTTAGGCCTAGGACAACCTCACTTGAAGCCAGAGCACGTGCTGGTTGACGAACGACCGGCTAACTGCCACATTCCTCTTGAACTCAGGAGGTGGCCCCTTATGCGAGAGGCAAGAATGATTGGTTACTTCTATGTATACCATTGGATGATAGTCTGTTCTTACATTAGGCAACTAGAAGAAGTTGGAGTTTCATCAATTTGAATTTCGAGCCATCCGCGGAATCCGCCATCTTGCTGATAGTTTTTGAAAGCTCCTGATTGGTTGTTGAGACGTCAAATTTGAGTTTCGGTTTGCATAATGTAAGAACGTGATCAAATTTATACCTACCGATTGCGACGGTATCAGTTGAACGTATCCATGATTATTGATAAATACATAATTGTATTAACACCTCACGATGTTGCTATTCCTACCGACTGCCTTGCGACTAACGCGTTTAATTACTCAATAAAACATTCTGCCAGAATCAGCAGCGTGTCCACTGCCTAGATAATGGTGGCAATCGGGAGGAACTCCCCATTCACCAAAGCAGCTATGCTCCATGAAAACTTGGGTCAACAGGAACTAGGATCATTACAACTTGAAAGTTTTGAGGCGCACGTTTCATGTGTCTTTACTTCTTTGCGAGACTATCGCAAGGCCCTCACTTCCAGACCTCATAGGGGGTCGGTGCGTAAGAGTATGCCAAAGGCTACTGATAACCAATGCGCAGGTCACAAGTTGCTGAGGGTCGACAAAACAAACTAACAAGAATTTAAAAACAAATGTGTTCTGTATCATTAAAATAACATAACCCAAATATTTTATTTTTAAATCTCCAATGCACCGGACTCGATTGACTCGAATGCACTTTTTAGTATAAGATTTTAAGTTATAATGGGTGAACGGGGAACATGAATTCACCCCTACCCTACCAGTGGGTGGAAGGGACATGCCCAAATAAGAAAAATATTCTGTAATACAAGTTTATTCTCGCATCATCAAAAAAATCTCGTTTACATACAAAATATATGATACACAGATAATCCAATTTAGGCCTGAAATTCTTAATTTGGATTAGGCCACAACAACAAAAATGGACTCGTCAAAAATAATCAGAAAAAATTATACAACCAATTATATTAATACAAATAAATATTTAAAAAATAAATTAAATTCTTAATTATAAAATTAAAATAGTCTTATTAATGTAAAATATACATTATAGTCTATACATATTAATGTCAACAGGTAAGTGTAATGCAAAAAGTGCAATTGAAATGTTGGCTTATTCCATATTATAGGACTACATAGCTGTCTACACGCGACACGCGATTTTAGCCCTTGTATAAACTCAAGTGTTAAGCATTTTCATTTCTATTTACTTCACTAATAAGGGTTACAATCGCGTGTAACAGTCAATGTTTTAGAAATCATGTCCTGCACACCAAAAACTGTGTCATTAGTCATTACAGAACATTATTTTGGTATTATGTATTGTGAATTTCGTCAATACATGAATTATTCTATAGCCTGGACTATCCAGGCCATCTCGGCTCGGATGGACTGGCCACGGAAGCAGATTGGTCAAAATTGTTTTGTTACCCTTTCATATTACCTTCAATGGTTCTTAAAACTATTTTATAAAACTACCTCTATTTACAGTTCCTAGGAATAGATTTAGCAAGTTGGGAAGAAGAGTGAGAGACACGGGTAAGGTCGGCATATTTCGGCTTGTGATGCGACAGTTTGATATCTTTTAAAAGTAGTTAAAACCGAATACTAATATTAATATTAAAAGTGGTTTTAACTACTCTATAAATTTATATAACTGTCAATGAATATGAATCGGAGAATACCGATGTTAGTATGATTCTTCTATCCAACGTGCTAAATCAAAAGCCACAGACTATATTTGCTGTTTGTATGTAGCTGCTTCACAATTAGCCGTTTAAAAGCAAATGTACGAATATGAGAACCTACAAGCTGGTAACGTAATCTGTATGTGCATGAGTTCCCTGTTAGTAGAAAATATTACAGAAATAAAGACGAATTCGCGGGCACAACTAATAAATACTATATTCTAATGTCCACAATATTTACACAGAGCTGTTAAAACCCATGATCTTAATAATATTACCACTGTCAAAATGTTTCGCTATCTAAGGGCTTCACATAAGAAAATTTATAATTTCATGTATTTTTCTAGTAGTCGATTATTATGATGCAACTTACATTATATTTTAATTCTATGCCTGTTTTTAGGGATTGGAACATCATAATTATGAATCGATAGTATTATGCGCATAATATAATCGATGTATGATTATTAAAACACAATACCTGACAATTAATTTGATACGTAGGGTAGAAGTGTGTGTCTGGCTAAGGTAAAAAATATTGGGGTAAACTTTGGGGAAAAAATGGAGAAAACAGATTGACTTGCTTCGGTTCTCTTCTCTCTATTAAGTGGAATTTAATACTGGGATAGATTAAATCTGCTACGCATAGGCTAGTTAATTTCATCCCGGAAATATGTTCCAATGGGTTGCAGCAACAGGATTAAAATGAATGTGGGCCGAGCTGCAAATAACAGCTAGTATTATATTTTGAGTTTTAACTACTCTATAAAAGTGTCAATCAAATGTGTGAAAGAGAGAACGCTATACAAGTCCGAAGCAAGACTCACTCTACGTCCCTACGTGGCAAAAAGCTGGATAACGTATATTGGACCTTATAATTTTTTTCCAGGATTTCCTATTCCAATCCCTCGTCGCCAATATTATTATGAATATTCTATCATTGACAGTGTATATGTATACTTAGCACGATGGAACACATTGTTATCAGATCAATAATTTATAAAAAAAAATACAATTTGAACTTTGAAAATGAGAACACCCAGTGATTTGAACTGATTTGAACCTGGCAATTTGTTGGCAATTCGCTTTTAGAATAGAATAGAATGATCAATGTATAGAATTGACAAGTATTTAACATACCTATTCACTTTTAAACTTACGTGTTAGATGATATTATGGTTAACGAAACCCGGGTACAGTCAGCTTGTTTACATACCTAATTACTTTTAAAGGAGACTGAAATGATTTCATACAATCTTGGGCCCAGGGTGTAAGAAGATGAAAGTGGTGTCAATTAATAGCTTATATATATTATCAACCTTTTACTGAATATTCTGCGGATTTTGTCAGTCTGAGAACAGAGATATAAGAGATTATGTAAAAGTGACATTATGTTACAATCTTTAACCAACAGCTGATTCCTGAAGTCCAAAATGTGTTCTTTTGCACTCATAATTATTATATTTACTAGAAAATGTCTGAAAAATCATATGAACTTCAAGCTATAGGTAGGTAACAGGTGAAAAGATAGGCAAAGGATGTCTAAAATAAAATAAAAAATCATTTAATATAGTGTTTTATTCGCCTTATATTATAATTAAAATGTCGTCTAGAATATGAGCCCAGCAGCCTATAGGTCGTTTCCCTACAATACAATTCAGTACCAGTAACGCATTAGGTACTATAGCCTCCCTTCTTCTACGAGAGCCGTCGACTAAAATATTAATAAAATAAGTTTTATTAATCTTCAGCTACATTAAACAATACATAATTAACTGTTCCGTATTAGGGTAATAAAACATTGTTTGATAAATAAATAATTCTTTGCCATAACTGTAAACAATCTCCATAGGCCTTCTAAATATATATGTATGTATTTTACACCTGCCAGGATGGTAGTATGGTGTAGTAGTAGGATGGTGGTTAGATGAGGTTATATTTACTCACAGACTGAGGTGCAAGCCATTGCCGGATCACTGACAGAATTGTTTCATCGTGTAAGGGTGGTCTACCCAGTGTATTGGATATCCCACAATTCACACAGAAATCCATAGTTTCAATAATATCCAATTCACAAGCCGGCGGTAAAATCCAAAATAACAATCAAAATTAAATCAAGTCAAACGTGTGAGCGATCTTCGGTGTCCAACGTAGTATAAGGTAGGCAGGGTCAGAATCCGTAAAATACAAAGCAGTGGTCGTTAAAAATTACAAATAATCGGGAAAGCAATCAAAACGCATTGGAAAATACGAAACTAGAGATGAAGTGAATATATTAATATTAGTTAAAAGATTACTTTCAAGATTCAGGTATTAGTAATCCGACCGACTATGATATGGTAATATTGCTGATATCAGTAATATTTCAGATCTTGTTTACCATCTGACATGGTCGTGTAATATCATTCTGTTTTCGATTGGTGAATATTAGTCTATGGAATGGATTAGTGTGTGATGTATTCGCTCGGATCGTATTAACTTCGTTGCTGATTGGTTGCTGACTGAGAATAAATATTCATTACTTGGTACCATTTTTATAAACAATAATTTGAAACTTGCCATCGCAAACCATGTTGGTTAGACTATTCTTATACACAGACATAACTTGTATTCTAAGTATCAAGCAAGTCTTATATTGGAAGCCGAGGGCAACAGCTACTAGAAACTAATTTACTTACTTACAAAAAGAAACACAACTGGTCCTAACCTACCTATATCTGTATTTAAAATATAAGAAAAATGTGCCACCGACTTCAAGTAGGTACTGTAACTATGTTTGTTATTATTATTATTCCAGTCCTCAATCACGATGTGTTAAAGTATGCTGTACCTACTATCATACATAAATCAAAATCATTATTAAAAATATATCAATTTTTCATATCTTCAGCGATAATAATAGGTACCTACCTAATCAGTCTATTCAGCGCAAGAAGATTGACCTATATTTATTAGTGCAATAATATGTCAATATTAATACGATCATAGATCACCGCGGTATTTGACGATTGGTTGTCGGTAAAATATTACTAATATTCAAATATTAGTTAAGATATTATAATATCATGAAACTAATATATTAAGATTAGCTAATACCAACGAATATCGGTACTAACCCATCTCTACACGAAACGAATGAGCAAACAAAACTGCAACTGTCAGTGTCAATGCTATTATTATATTTTTATTTTTTACTGTCATGCCAGTGACAGCCTAAAAATATACGAGAGATTTGAATCGATATTAAATCGATAATCTTTAATATTGGTTTTTCAGTAATTAATTGATATTTGGTTTAATAATATGACTGTAATTATATGCACTATATTGCAAGTAAGTATATATAGTGCATTTAATTACTTTGAGTTAATTATTTACTGCAAATGTGTAATCGATTACTTAATCGATAATCTACCGAAAACTATTTTCTCATATTTCTCCGCTTCCAGACTGAGAATTGAGGTGATTTTTCATATTCTAAGACACAAAAATATGACTGATTTTTTAGATCATATCTCAACTTATTCCATTTTGGGCCCACCGATTTCCGTCTCCTTTACGCGTAACCTGGTATATGGTTAACGAAACCCGGGTACAGTCAGCTTGTGACCACGGCTAGTGCAACCTGAGCGAAACCTCAAGCAAATCCAAAGGTAAATTATTGTATTTACCGATGATCGCGTTAATACCCGGATTTACGTTTACGACAGGCGTGAACGAAGATTCTATTCTACAAACGTGTTACCATTGTCTAGAGTGATAGGTAATATTTTTTATTACAGTAGGTACCTGAGACCATGTGATTTAGGTAGGTATTACATTTAGTTCAGACAGAATGTTACCTACTTAAATCATTGTTAACATTACCTATTCTAGATTTGTGATGAGACAATAAACAAACTATTATTAATAATAATAAATTACAACGTATTGTTACTTAAGAGTGAATGTGTTTAGATTCGTTGACGATCTTAAATATAATTCAGTCCATTAGTATATCACATTCACGCATTCAGAATTACCGATTCACAAATATTTACTCGTAATAATGTGGGTGTTAATACACTTCTGTCTACCCTTTTACGATATGCAGGAGTGAATATTATGTATGTAGTGATGTTTAAAATGGATATACACAGAACGTATTATCATTAAAAATTATCCAACGATTTTTTTGTTAACTGCTATTTAGAAGATAAAAGTTCTTTGAGAATCGAGAATCAATAATGAAAGAGTATAAATCCCACTTTAGACAAATGGTAATACGTTTGTAGAATAGAATAGAATGATCAATGCATGAGATTGGTATAAATTGACGCTTGTCATAAACGTCAAAATACGTGTAATACCTATAAAGTTATCTTTAAAATAACAATGTTAACAAAACCTAGGCGTGAAAAATTGACAGAATGAATTGTGAAACGTTTTTTTATAAACCATTATCAACTTTGACAGAAATAGATACTGCGGTGACGTCACAAGTCACTGCGGCTGACATCCTAAATTCGGTAACGCTAGTAATATTAATTCTATGGTCATACCCACACATTTATCATTCTATTCTATGACTAACGAATTAAAACTTGTCTAGAGAGGCAGTTCATATTTATACTTCTATATACAGTGGGATGAACTTAGTTTAAAGTGTCACATTAAATTTTGAGATGTAGTTACACTTGCGTTTTTTAAGGAGATTCATATTGAGATTCATGATTGAAAACATTCCACATATATACATATTTCATTCAGTAAACCATGAATATGATTTAGTTGATGTGGAGTGGAGAGAGATACCGTTATATAAACATATAGTATAAAACAATAGCTGGGAACCATTCATTCCAAACCTGGGATGTTTCAGCATTTTTAATACAATTAAAATGTTTATTTCATACACGAAACCGAGTCGATAAGCACAAGAAAATTATAAAAATTATTCATTAGTATTATTCACGCAATAATACTATTTAATGAGTTTAAATATCATGGTACCTACCAAAAAAGGATTGCTATATAAAAAATTGGTAGCTTAACATTGTTAAACTTGTCCGTTTTGGGAGTCTTCCCCTAACTCACTGTATATTAAATTAGGAAAAGACAAAATTCTATATTTAGGAAAAGATAAACGTTAACATAATTTTTATAGTGTCGTATTTTTTTAATTACTTGACTGTGTCTATCTCCGTGCTGCCCTCAAGTGGAGAGTAGGTGAAGCATGAGATCGACCCCATATAAAAAAACGATATAAAAAGCAAGTGTAATCACAGCTCAACATCAGTCGTTTGTGAGACAGATCTACCCGCACTAGAATGAGTATAAAACATCAGAACCGTCAACGCTTTCACCCGTCGTAAAACGCTAAATGGACTTTCATCTAAATATATACAGGGTGTCATAAATGTATGCAGATACATAAATACTATTAAATCGGCCAGCCGGCGTGGCGGTAGTGAAGGCAACTGCTAAGGAGGAGGCGCGAGTTCGATCTCCGCTCAGTGCAAATATTAAATAATATGGCTATTTCCACTGGTCTGGTTGTCCCTCAAAAAACACGTTAAGCCGTCGGTATAGGCTTATACGAACATATCTATGTCAATCGTTATAGGTAGTTGGAGCCCTAAAAATTTCAACAACTGGTCCAAATAATGATTATATTAAGATCTACTTTGTTGGTCTGCGGTTATCGTGAGATGGTTCGACACTGGTTAGGTATTATTATTGTGAAACAATAATCTTGTTAGATCATGATCAGTTGTGACCAGTTACCTTCAAATTAGAAAAGAAAAAGCGAATTACGTTAAATCTTGGATCTCATTACAATAGCTGGCGGTGTCATTGAAATAATTAAAATTCAACTAGTTTTAACAAGAATTAACGTATACCCAAGTAAATAAAAGTTTATGATACATTTATCACACCCTGTACATTTTACACATATCTACATGTATAAAATTGGCATTTAGACCGCGCACAAACATCTATACATCCATACGCCACATAGTTGTATACAAAGCCAAAAACTTACTAAATATAGCCACCATTAAAAACAATATTACGCTGAAAATATAAACCATAAACTATTTTTTTTAATCTATCATTAAAAAGCCAATAAAATTAGGCTGAATCGTTCGCTACAAAATATGAGGTATATTATCATTTCGTTATGTCTCGTCGTTTTATATTTGGTGGAATGATATCACTGTATATTATGTAAACGGAGTCATTCTTTTTTCTTCGAACCACAAGCAGCTGGCGACCATTTTGAAATTAAAACGAAATTTTATTTCGAAAATAGAACACAATTCAAAATTGTTATGATAAATGTAGGTATTAAAACTATTTAGTATGCGTTTCAAGTAAGAATAAGATCGAATTTCCGAGAAGATTAGTCTCATAATCCTCATTCTTTGAGCCTATTCCCAACTTAGTTGGGGTCGGATTTCTAGTCCAACTAAGATGAGGCTGAACTTCGATATTTTCCGTGAAGCTACTGCCATCGGACCTACACAACCAAATTGGCAATATCAACGTTCTGTAAACTTAATTCTAATTTTAAACATAATTTTGTCAGAAATTGTATATATTTCTTTTTTGTTATTATTCTTCATCAAATTTTATTTCTTTACATACGTATATGCTGTTTACGCCTGTTTACCTCTGAGATAGGCATTGATATATGGAGATGACAGCCCAGCTTCTATCCTTACATACTTTTATTTCACGAGTTTCTTCTAGAACATTCGTCGTCACGGTAAGTATATCCTGAGATCTAGAGGACATCGCATTCCATGGTACTTACTAACATTTTCTACAATTGCTCAATGAACATAAATTGTATGAAACACTAAAAACGTTTACAAATGAATTAAAAGTATCTAATATAAGATCTTGAAGTTTACACATAGTAAGTAATACAAAAGGGCGTATGACAGTCCTATTCTTAATTGAAACGCATCCCACTAAAATTATAAACACTAAACATCCAAAAACATTATAATTAACCACTAAAATAGAAATAAAAATGTGATGACAATAATAAAGCATAAATAAACAATAAAATCGTCGCTACAATCTCTATAACCCCGAAATAACCCCAAAACGGCCGCACAAGTACTTCAAACCACATTTTTTTCACTAAATCCATATTAAAAGTTTTTATAATACACTCACAATCACGCAACCCCACTGTCCTGCGTGTGACTTCTTTTCTTCTCACTCCTGTGATGATCAGGCGTCGACTTAAGAATATCTGGTTGGCCGTGGGATAGAACCCTCGCTTCTACGTGTTGGTTGAAGGTGGAAGTGTGTGAACTTAGGGTTAGGGTTGCGTTTCTATCTGAGCCTAGTGTCATGGTGGTTGCGTGTGAGTTTAGCGTGTTATGTCCTGTTGTGTGGTGCGTGTGGTGGGACTGGGATAGTTGGTGCGTGTGTGGTAGTGTGGAAGGGCTGGAGTGAGGGAGGGTGGAGGCGGGCTTGCGAACGGAGCGGAGGCTGCCGTTCCTCGTGAGGGAGTTCATCTGTGGAGTGGCCGTCCCTCCGGGCCGTAGGAGAGCGTTCTTGTAGTCGGCTATCAGATGGGTTAGCTCGGCCATCTGGAATACAAAATGGTTTTGATTTTTTTTGATTTCGATTTCGATTTCGATTTCGATTTCGATTTCGATTTCGATTTCGATTTCGATTTCGATTTTGATTTCGATTTCGATTTTGATTTTGATTTTGATTCTGATTTTGATTTTATGTGGCGTGGAGGTATTGTCACAGTCATACGTCAGAGTGTCGATGTTATTTCACTTAATTCTGTGAATTCATAAATTGATTTTACAATATCTTAATTTTTGCTGTAAAAATCTATTAAACGAAGTTAAATCAACTGAAACTATGAGTTTACATTATTATTAGTTACCAAAGTAGGTTAAAATTGATAAGGGTCAAATTGAGTCCACAACTTTTAGATTCTTAATTAAATTTAAAATGGATTTTATTATCAACATGTGTAAACATAATACAAACCGAGATAAATACGACATTCTTTTACGCTTTATGTATTTGCACTAGAATTACTTAAAATAGCTTGACGTCATGCTTCCTTACGCGATAAGGGAAGCATGACGTCAAGCTATTCTAACTATTTTATATACAGCGTTTCGAGCGGCTTAGAAATTTTAACTTTTAAGATCTAAATCTTTAGTAGTTCATTTTGTTAATATCAATTGATAATTTTTCGAGAATTAAAAAAGGAGTAATAGTAAGTAAGTAAGTAAGTAAGAGTTCATGTTCCATATTGTATTCATTATGTAGGCATAATCCTCAATATACAATATGGAAAATGGAATCTCGAATCTTTATACATAGGTATATTATCGTTTACATTACTTACTTTTGGCTTATTGAGACTGATCAGCATCTTGTGGACCGGGCTCGCTGCGTCCTCCGCATCGATCAACATCATCAGATCATCCTAAAAATACAATAAGTTATTAGCTTTAGTAACTTATATCTTAAGTAGACGTAATTTAGTCTATTAGTTTGTTGTAGATACTCAATTATTCCCCCCCTCCCTCTCACTCTTTCTCTCTCTTTTCAGTGACAAATTAAAAACAAACACGTACCGCCTAGAAAAAAAACCACGGTAGCCTAGTGGTAGGGTGCAGAGACGAGGACTCGGGTTCGATCCAAGGTTTTACCATGGCACACACCAATGACTTTTCCATGCTTTTCGAAGTTATGTGTGTATTTATCGCAGGTTTATAAGAGCCCGGTTAACGCTTAACATTGGGACCTAAACATAAACTGGCGAAATGTGGGTGCTAGCACCTCTGCCTACCCCTTCGGGGATATAAGCGTGAGTTTATGTTATGTTACGTCACAGCTTTATCGTATTAATTATTGTTTGTATTCAACATTAAGGACACAACACTAGTTTTCATACTGACGAGGTTTGTGAAGTGATCACCATGTATGTGAAGAACTATATAGTGTACTAGCTGACCCGCGCAACTTCGTCTGCGTCACCCCGTTTTTGCAACATTTTTCATTCCTGCTCCGCACTTGTTAGTCGTAGCATGATGTTATATACATATAAACCTTCCTCTTTAACCATTCTATCTATTGAAACAAACCGCATCAAAATCCGTTGCGTAGTTCTAAAGATTTAAGCATACAAAGGGACAAGAAAAATAGGGACAGAAAACGCGACTTTATTTTATACTATGTACTATATAGTGTATGTTACCTGCAAACCCCCGAACAGTCCTATGGAGGTGAGCGCGTACCGCCCTATGACCGCCATGGAAGCGAGCTCCAACACCGTCACGCCCTCTTCTGAGACCGCCAACCACACCATTGAAAGATCTGGCTGTTTTATCTGAAATGTTACCAATGAATTAGCTCAATTCGAGTGATAACCACTGGTTGAATCGAAGCGTCGATAGCTTAGTGGTTAAGGAGTAGGCCTTTTGATCGAGAGGTCCCGGTTTCGAATTATCTAGAGGTTACAAATCTTTTATAAAAAGAAAATATTAAGAAAAAGTATGTATACATGTAAAAGTATGTATGATATATCATTATATCATTTTGGTTAGGTACTTAAAAACGGTAAACAATGTTGTGGTGACTTTTTAATAAAAACATATGTTAACAAATAAACTAAGCTAACTAACTGACTAACTTGTGGTTCGATACCGATATTTAGTCTTCATAATATGTTTCTAAACAGAAAAGTATTTTTACACTGAGTTTTTGAACAGAATTTATTTAAAAGACATACCAAGATTGTTTACCTGTCTTTTTTGGGCATTAGTGTAAAAAAGAAAGTAATATGTTAAGTCTTACCCTAGCTTGGAACAACGTAGCACCAAAGAAAGGCCATTTCCTTGTACAGTTGAGGTATATGCGTACGCAGTCCGCCGTACTTCGACCCTTTAGGGCCACCCATTTTGAACGCAGCTTTTCTTCAACGTCCCTAAAAATATTAAAAATTATAAACTTACACAATTTTCACACATAATTATGACGGAACGGGACTTTGTATAAAATTAATTTACATATTCACTATTCAATATTACGGGATATTTATCATATTTGGTCTGATACTCTACAAGACGTTAATTGATAGTGTTTATGCGGCTAAGCATGTAATTAATTTCCTTGTCTAAGTCTCAAAGATCCAAGATCCGGCGTGCGTTTTAGTCGGTTCGAGTCCGACATAATCACATCCGATTTTGACGGAATACGTGGGGAATTTGAGCAACCGGGACTGACGGCTTAACGTGCTCTCCAAGGCATGACCAGACTAGTGCAAATAGCCATATCCATGCATACAAATATTTGTACTGAACGGGGATAGAACCCGCGCCTCCTGCGTAGCAGTCGCGTTCACTAGCGCTACGCCATAGAGGCTGTCAGAACGGTTGACTATGGAAATATGATCAAAAGTTACGACAGCCGACATATACGCAGGCAGACCCGCGGACATAAGTTAGTAATAATATGATATCTTACCTAAGTTCCTCATTACTAAGCCCCGCCCTATACCGGTAGGGGTAGAACCTGTGCGCCAGGGGTTGGTTGTGTTGAGTATTGGAGGGGGAATAGTCCCCCATGTCTAATTGAGCCATCAGGGCACCCAACTCCGCTGCTAATTCCCGGGTGACTGGGAAACGGCCTGCTACCACTGGGAAAAAAAAACAGTTAAATATGTGTTGATAGCTTAGTGGTCAGGTTCCGGGTTCGCAACCCACTTTTATTACAAGCAAAGCATTAGTGTGTAACACGTGGTAAAACGTGGGGTAGAACCCGAGACCTCGTCTCAGCAGTCCATTACCACTAGGCTACCGCAAAGGCAGATCAAAATAAATATTATCGCATACATACCTTGTTGATTAACTTGATAACATAGTAGCAGTCTTTCTTTATCGGTCTCAGATCTTATAGAATTCTTGAAGTAAAGACGGTTCCTGTACGTGAGGCGAATCACTCGCGAGTTCTCGAACTTCCCAGACCCTTTCTCTCTGAGTGCCGTCTCCCATTTTGATATCACATCGCATAGCTGGAATTAGATATAAAAATTAGTATATTACATTAAATAAATAAATATTCTAGGACAGTTTACACAACGCTATCTAGGACTCATAGTAAGCATAGCTTAACTAGCTTGTGTTATGGGTTCTAGAATGCGGATAAACATACTTACATACATACTCTCCTTAAGCTTAACGTAGCTTATTAAATAATTTTGTGTATGTGAAATTCGTAATTGGCCTTGTTCATGCTATGATGTTGTTCATATCAATTTATGTATCTAGCTGTAAGAAATACCCAGACCAATGCAAATATTCATATTAACGCACACAAATATTTGCACTGAGAGGGAATCGAACCCGAGACTCCTGTGTAGCAGTCACGTTCACTACCAACACGCCACAGAGGTAAGACTTAGGAAAAAATCAATATACCTTCTTGTCAGGTTTGATATTGAGTTCCAGGTCCTTTTCGATGGGGTCGTCACTGAACAGGGCGAATCCTGAGGCGCCTGACTCGCGGCACCCGAGCTCGGTACTCAAGGTCGAGAGGAACTCTTCCACGGTTGTTGACCCGTCGAAGCTTATCACCTGGAAAAATTTAGGATATATTTATTAATACCAGTTATGATACTATTAGTACTTTTAAACGATAAAAACGCAACAGTTAGGTCATGAATTGTAGTTTTACGGCACGTATTTTCCACCACGATATCGCAAGTTGAAGTTATATTTTATCTATTTCCTTCAAGACTTTGGATTACCTAATGGCATTTTAGCAAATTTTCCGTTTCGTTGCTGAAAATGACTGAATTTTGTTTTATTTTTACGCATTTAAAAGGTCACCGCTGTTCACCCAACAATAAAGTAGCAATTGACAACTACGAAAATATATCGCAGGTAGCCTGGTTAATGTCAATAAGCTCGCCACCTATTACATAGGGACCTTAACATAAACTAGCGCAATGTGGGTGCTAGCACCTCTGCCTACCCCTTCGGGGATATGGACGTGAGTTTATATAAAATTCATAATGCAACTCTCTGATAAGATATCACCCGGGAGGCGATTGGTGAGACAATTCTCCAAGTTTTTTACCACTACCCTCACCAAAGCCGGCGGTGGTAAACTAAAACGCACACCGTCTTTTGGTCTTTGGATCCAGAGGTGGGATAATACAAGACGTAGGTACTCCACGCATCTTCGCTGACCCAGGTTGAGGAGGCGTGTGTTACGGCTCCGCCGCGTCCTGCTTCTGCTAGAGATGCAGGCGGCTTCACCCGTCACCCCCAAGCCCGCGCTCTTGGAGGACGGAGGTCATTCTACGACCTCCGATGCCCAAGTTGTAGGCCGTGCGGGTCCTCGGGTCACTTCACCGTCTCCTTCTCGAGCAGCAGCCCAAGTTCTCGCACATTATACCATCGCCGTGATCAAGGCGGCGAGCGAGAGAACTCCCAACTCCTATGACTGCCATTATTACTCAGGATGTCAGCCTTTGTACTGTTGCTGGCCCGCGGACCACCTAGTTAGTGAGTTGCAAATGAATCTCTAAATCTTTACCTGATAAGTGTTATTGAGCATATGAACAGGTATGGCGTGCGGCAGACAATGGTGATAAGGGTTCTTCAGTAGTATTGATAGCACTTCCATCCGAGAAGGTTTGTCCTCGCGACCACCATTTCGTATAGTTCTTTCTAACGCGCGCGAACAGTACGCTGCGTATTTACCGCATTCCGTTCTGAAATAGTATTATCTTTATAATGATAGCATAGTAGTTTAGTGGTTATAGTCGGCCTTACGATGAAGAGGTTCCCGGTTCGAATCTTGGTCCTTACACTACCGACGTGTACCCCACTCTTAACACAAGCCATTGAGCTTAGCTGTGATTAGTCATTCCGGTTGCTAGATAATAGTCTATATTTAAAAAAAAATATGACAAAATTATAAAAATAAATCAAATAATTAAATTTTGTAATATCCACTCAACAACTAGTAGTAAATTACTTGACAATAATCTTTGAGAACCAAAGTCAACTTTCCTACGTACTGTATCTTTCTTTCCTTTCAGATCCCAGACGGTTGTCGATCCCGTAAAAATAAAAATAATGACCTTGTCGGAGATCCACTGTCCTACTCGAGAGCGGACACCGGTCACCAAAAAGTTAATTTTTAAGCAATGATAAGGCCATAACGTTATAATAGTGTGGATGATACCGTTGACTCTCTGTAGTGTTAAGGTGATTGAATATCATCACTAGTACTACTATTATTATAAATGTAGAAGTTTATTTGGATGTTATACCCTGACGGCTGAACGAACCTGACTGTAGTTAGGTACATCCCTGTACTGTTAAAGCCTAAACCTATTTAATATATAATTTAATTGTATAATCTAACTCTATTTAAAGAAAATAAACTAATGAGTAAAGGCAATTTTTTAGTACCGGGAAAATATTTCCATGGGTTGCTGGAATGGTATCAAAAGTCCGGAGACGAGGTCAGAAACTACAAGAAAACGGGGTGAATAGGGATGAAATGGTCAATATAATATTGAAAAAAAATCTTTTATTGGATTTCAAATAAGCCGTTATCAGATATTTGATGATTCTGTTATTACAATGAACTAGTCCAAAGTACGGTATCTTGAAAGAAAATAACTACCGAATTTAGCTGACCATTTTATCCCCATTCACCCCTGGATCTCTCTTCACCCAGTTTTACTATAGTAGGCAAATAATACTCACTTTGAATCCGCATGCCTGCTCAAATGAAGCTTCAAATACCACAGTAGCCTATTGTTCCTTGGCACAAAGAGGCTCACTGCTAATGCTAAGAGTTGCCACCCTTGTACGAAGCTATACGTCGGGGGGTTGCTCTTGCAGTCCACAGATAACAGAGGCGCCTGAAAACATAGCTGACATGGTAGAAAAAAAAGGAAAATGTTGCAGGAATAACCGACGGTTGGCGTTGTTTCTAGTTGAAACTTGGTAGTACCGCCTTGGTTCCTAATTTCGACAGGTGGGCAAGATTATATTATACTAGTCATTGGATTGATTTGTATAGTATACTGGCATGTATTTTGACCCTAATGTACTTTATACTCTAATTATGCGTTTTTGGGCATATATGGCTGGTTTTAGAGTAATTTCTGAAAAACTGATTTTGGACACAGTTTAGATTGCAAAATCGTCTAGAAGAGTTTTAATTGCGCAAAAAAAATATTATATACTTTATATATGTGATTATGAATATGTACACTTGAACAGAAGAATGTATGAGACGTGTAAAAAAAAATTTGGTGTAGTACTTCCAGACGATTTTGTTATTTTAAAACTGCCTAAAATAGTTTTTCTGAAACGACTATAAAATCATTCGGTATACGTTGTACTATTATTAATTCTGTGATATAGCATACGATGCTCAGCGGAGAAGCTCAAATCCACCATCACAGACTCTATTAGGATTTGGGTCAATATATATGCCGGTAACTATAAACATAAAAGGTTAAATATATATTAAATACAGTTCCTATTTCCTACTGTCAAGTTATTACGAGGATATTATCTTGCTTTTCTCATATGAGTCTATAATATTGTGTTAATTATAACTGGCTTCAGGAATATGCTAACTATTGCAGACATTATATTATTCAGGTTTATGGAAAGCTATAAAAGACAGCTACAGATCTGGAATGGCACTGTGGATTGCCGAATTAATTTTCATATATCATCATTTGCGTGGAAGAAATTACTCAATTACTATTTTACAAAATATCTCATCACAAACATAATAATATATTATATTGGTTCTCTGGTTAAGTTTGAGTATAGTAATAACATAATTAATTCTAACGTAACCACTACAGCAGGTCTATATGACAAGAGATTATTTGCAGCGTGTAAATGTCACCATCAATGGGTCAATTCCCTTAGACAAGACTCAGAAGAAGTTCATTTAAACTTCATAGGGGACGTGCAATGACGTCCCCTATGAAGTTCTAATTATTCTCATCTATTTATTGGGGGTGAAGGAGGGAACCGCCTTTCACCCTAGTAGAAGTAGACCGCGGCGGGCGGCGCAAAGTCCGCCTCCGCATGCCCGGGAGCTAGATGGGGACATGGTTCTCACATTAGGGGAAGGGGTAATCTCAAAAGAGATGTCCTCAGATCTCCGGCAATCACAGACCCATACGTTTTAGTCGGTTATAGTTAGACATAATCACCTCCATCGATTTCGGCGGAAGAGGTATCCGTGAGGATTTTCGCTACAAAATAAATAGGGAACGTGCAATAATGTCGTGAATACACGTAGCAAGAATTTAAATAATTGATTGCAGACCTTTACAGTTGGCTTCTGAAGTAATATCTGCTAATGCTCTATTGGTGTTTGACCATTTTTTTTTTAATCTTTATTTTTAAAGACGGTTTTATCACACAGTGAATATGATCTATGTTTCATAAATGAACATACTATTCTGTATAATATTCTTGCTTTCTCACTGGCTGAGAAAGCAAGAATACTATTACATGCCCTCAAAACTTGCACATCTATATTTTTCCGTTCAGAAATCCCCATGGATACCCCCGCTGACGTCAGCGAGAGTGGTTATGTTGGACTCGAATCGACGAAAACTGCACGGCCGTCTTGGGTTTTTTTTTATACAACTTAGGTCGCAGACAAGCACGCAGCCTACCTGATGGTAAGTGGTTACCGTGGCCTATGGGCGAGTGTAACACCAGAGGAATAACACTCGTGCCGCAACCCCTGTAATAACAGAGACATTCTGTGTCGTCAGCGCAAAAGATGTAGGATAAGCCTTTGGTCTTCCCACGGACAACACAAAACCTCTCTAGTGAGCTCTGGCTACCCTACTCACCACCGAAAACACAACACAAGGTTATTAAACGGCGATATTCTGTAGAGTACTTCCCCAGTCGGACTGCTCGATTGGGACGGATATACCGTCGTGTCCTACCTCCTCCAAAATTATCACGGAGGTAGGACACGACGGTATCTCCCGTCCGAAATGAGCTGTCCAACTGGGGAAGTACCTCCGCCCTACAGAAGACCGCGGTCATAATAACCATCGTGTTGTGTTCCCGCCGGTAAGTAGGGTAGCCAGAGCTCACTGTACCCCTCCTTCCCCTCCCCTTCCTAGCCTCCCCACCCCTTCCCAGGTCTCCCCCTTTCCCTTCAGGGTGGGCAGCGCGTGTGTAACACCCTTAGTTTTGCACACGTTCATAGGCCACGGTGGCCGCTTTCCATCAGGTGGGCCGTGTGCTTGTCTGCCACCTACGTAGTATAAAAAAAATGATGATGTTTGTCCCTGTGCGTAACAATTACCTGTATCGAGCTAGGCGAGCCCGCGGCGTTGGGCTGCACGTCCCCGCTCTTGTTGTCGCCGCCGACGGACGAGGCGCCGGTGTCGCAAGTGAAGAGCGACTGAGTCGCGCACAGTAGGAGTTGCTGTACAAATGAAATGTTGGTAGGGGATGCGATCGCTACTGGTCGTGTTCGGGACGTGTGGTAGGGGTGTTTTATATAGCGATATTTAGATTCTTTTAGAGGTTGTATTGATCTTTTATTTTTTTTAAATGTGTACTTACTTATATATATTTAATAATGTGTATGTATATATATTTAATAATATTTATTTTGTGATAGTGTAATATATTAAATAAAACGTTACTCTGGTACATTTATTATTAGTTCTGTAGTAGGTAAATTACTATATGTAGGGATATAATTTTATTTTTAAATAAAATCAGAAAATAATGTGTGTGTATTTGTTTGTGTGACCAGTGTATAAATATATATGATTATTTTACACTTTAAATTAAAAAATATATGTATAAACTTGAAATAACATGATAAACAGGTACACAAATATAAGATGATAAACAATTGAACATGAAGTTAACGGTTCTTTGTACAACAAGATTGTATACAGTATGTATTATTTTTTAACCTTTTATTTCTACAGCTTGTGCAACAATTCTGTGCAACCCGCACCCATTAAAGCATTACGGTAAAATATATATGTATATCCAAATATCTTACAATATACGTTGTTAATAATTAAATGACTGAGTTTTTTCTTTTTATAATCAATAATTTATTGGAGACATCTAAGCGCAGAGGTCAAGAGAGCAAATTACGAAAGAGGCTGGACACTTGTGATACTTTGCCATATTTCCCTTGAATATAATATTAAATGTATACAAGTTTATTATATCGTTTCATTCACTCTACACAATGCCATTTAATTTCGAACTGTAAGCGTGTAAAGGTAGAGTCAAAAATGAAATGTCATTTTTTGTAATCACAGTTGTAATGACAATGGTTGGCAATTAGTAGAATCGAGACCCTGTTTACTCATCTCGTTACTTGAGCAAATTACTGTTAAGTAATCTTTTATAAATAGACAAGCCCGCAGTTTCAGTTTCTTGTTGGAATCTTCTCAGGCAAAGGCCGAGTTTCTGGTCCATTTGCTAAACTGATGTATGATTGATTGATTGAAGTTTTGCAAGTGCCGTTTAATGGTGTATACAGGATAATTGATTTTTGATTTATATTAAATTAAATACTTTTAAAAAAAGAATTAATATATTTAAAAAGGTTTTCACTTACTGTATACCAATTAGGTACAAGAAAGATATCACAGCCAATAGTCATAAATATATTATACCAAAAGGAAACCGTTAGTGCTAGTGCAAAATGTTCATGTGTAAGTGCTATTGTCATTTATATCCCACTACACAGTGTTGTTCCCGTGTCGATAAATAAGAAAATATATATTTATATATACAGTGATGTGATTAAATGTACAGTGTTGGTGTATACATATCGATGAACTGCTCAACATGTCGTATTTTGTATATTTTCACTTATATATTGTATAGGTCTTCAACAAGTAGTAATGTTCAGAAAATAAAAAAAATGTAATCGGTAGTTTGGTTATCCATTACAATTTTTGAGTCATCAAAATAATTATAGATTCTCTGTAGATTGAGAATCATTTTTATTCGTTATTATACACTTATACATACATGTATATTGAAACAAGTATGATCTCTTGTGTATGTTGATTTCGACAGGTTATGCAGTATCACCAGAGCTTAAACCTACTTATGCCTACATACTTACCATATACAGAAAAATGTGAATGCTATATATTGATATATATGGGTAAATAACAGTCTAAAAACTTGCAACATCAACCTTTCCATACAAAGGAGATTCAACAGTGCGAAGGAAGGCTAACTATGATAGATATGAATGACAGATAAACGAAATTAAGATTTCATTCCCTAAGTCTATGGGATTGGGAACAAACATTCTCGGAATAAAAAAAAATCGGGGAAAAAATTTACACCAACATTCCATTTGAAATTTTGCAACATAACAACATATTTTTTTGCTGTGGCAACATTATAACCTTTTCAAAAATCGACCGCATAATGCATTTTTTCTGCCACACGTATGTTGCCAAAACTGAACGGATCAAATTGGAATAAAAACTTATTCCTTTTATTCCATGTTTTATAAATTTTGTCGCAAATCACGATATGCTTTCGCATATATATTATTCGCATATATTCCAATGAAGCCAATATAATTTGTATCCACAATACGCAATTCCAAATTGATCGACCACGACAAAAAGCCTTCTTACAGCGACACACAAAGCTTGTACTATACCACAATGGCTTGTTAGTGTATATTTACAGATCTGACGCAAATAAAGGTTACAGTTCAAAAGCTATGTTATATATACTGTGCCCTTTTTAAAATACACAAACCCAGCAAAATCTGTTAGATGTGTAATGTGCATTATGTCGATATTGATTGGTAACACTATTTTAGACCAACAAAAAAGTTAAATTTGATGACAGAATCGATTCTGCTGTGAAAAATTATATTTAAGTTAAAAAAAATTAGCAAGAACGTTAAAAATTTAAAACGACGTTAACCACAAAGTATACGTTCAACATTATAATGTAAGTTTGATTACATGTTTTGAAAGACTTTAATTCGATATCAAATAAGCTATATTTATAGATATTTTAGATAACTTGCAGCTTTTTAATGTTAGAGATTTGCAAATACATTTTAAAGCATTAAATGAATTTACCAATCAAATATCGAACCGCTGAATCACCAACTAAAAATGCTTTGTTCTAGGTATACGTATTTGAACCTTTGCACTATACAATTAGAGCACAATATTCTAACACTACAAAAAACTAATGCAAGATAAAAATAAATGTCAGTTGTATGAATTCGATGAGTATAAAATGATGACATATATGAGAAAAGCATCGAAGCGATCGCCCGTAAGCTTTGCCTTGCGAATATAAAGCTGGTATACACAATTGTATGCTGGTATACACATTATGACATACACACTTTTAAGTTTGGCCTTTCCGTCATTACTTTTTTTCAAAGAAGTAACAGAATAGTTTTACACATTATCTGACTCACGACATCATTAATTTATTAAAAAAAATACCCAATCTCGTTGTTCTCAAATCAAAGGCTGATAATACTGGTTTTGAGAAATTTTGAGAAAAAAGTCACAAAAGTAAAAAAGTGTACGTCAAAATGTAAAATAAAAAATGCTTTATATTCATTAGACGGCTTTTTAAATATAAAGTTGGGATGACTTTTTTATTCCGTCATCGTCCCAACTAAAAGCCATGCTATAATCTTCTTTATAAGTAAAAATTACTTGCCATTATAATAGCTGAATGCATTATTTATAATAGCAAACAAAAAATAATTATGATGTACCCTTTGTAATGCTAATAATTTACAATTTAACCGACTTATTTACATAACATACAAAAAGTACATCATTATTTTACTTAAATATAAATAACAATTGTATTTTCTTTTTTATAATATAATAAGACTTATACAAAAGGGAACCAATCCACACATGTGCCAGAATGAGACAGGTATAAAAATCTTTTCAAAATCCACCTTTATGAATCCTGTTAAGTATAAAATGGTCTGACAAGTTATATAGGATGTTACGACCTATCAGATCATTTTGATCGTTATGTAGTCGACGGAAGGTGTATTTTTCAAAGTATTCACACTCATCTCTATGACCTACATGCTTGGATTGATTGTAATATCATTTTTATAAAGATTGTAGAATATGAAATAGACAATTGTCATTCTCAGGATTTCAGTGAATTCAAACAGGGATCAAACAGTCAATATTTATTGCGATATTCGCGACCCTGTCAATATATATTGATGACCAATCGTGTTTAATAACTATATTGACACCGGCTCACAATACTGGATCGCGATATTTATTGGCTGTCTAACCTCATACGTAGGTATGTACACGTTTTTGAAGAAACATAATAATGTTGTTAATTCACTTAAATCCATAATACGTTTTGCGGTTTGGGTAACAACATATAGTATTTTGATCTTGACATTGAACTTAAGACATTGATAAATTACTAAAGTGACCTTGAAAAGAAAATTCATACCTAGTGTATTATTGATTTTATTGTTACTAAGTTAAGGCCCAATTCTGCTTAAACCTAAACTAATAATAAATCTGATACCTATGTGTGTTAATTTGATTTTAAGAACTAGAACTTAAGCACGGTTAGTTTAATTTTATTTATTGAAAAGGTTATAGGCTATTTACCAACCCTACAACCATAAGGAGCTGGGCAATAAGAAAAAGAAGTATGTAATGGTGGCCAGCCATGAATAGTACTGAACACAGGTGAACACAGCTAGTATTAAATAATATAAGTCATTTTATTTTTAACTAGCTGACCCGCGCAACTTCTTCTGCGTCACCCCGTTTTTGCAACATTTTTCATTCCTGCTCCGCACCTGTTTGTTGTAGCATGATGTTATATACATATAAACCTTCCTCTTTAACCATTCTATCTATTAAAATAAACCGCATCAAAATCCGTTGCATAGTTTTGAAGATTTAAGCATACAAAGGGACAAGAAAAATAGGGACAGAGAACGCGACTTTATTTTATACTATGTAGTGATTTATCTTCTCTAGACGTTTAGTTTCGTGACCGAATAGTAAATACTTCAATTATATCTGCCGTGTATGAAGCCCTTAACTACGATATATCGTAATCTACAATGACATTGACATTGATCTTGACTGAATGTCACTTTGACAGTCAATGTCCGAATCAAACTACCTTCAACTCAACGTTCGGCCTTCTGAAAACCGATACTAGTTATTAAAGGTCGAATATCAATGTCGACCTTGAAATCGTGGCAATGTCCTCTAAATTTAACCTTGCCTTGAAAAATTCGGCCTTAGAAGCGAGGACAAATCCTTGAGTGACTTTTGCATTGAACAAAGGTCATGTGACCTTGGATATGGCGGCCATTTAGTTTCGATAAATTTTGTTACAGATATATTTAGCAGATGCGGAAGTATAAAATATTGACGGCCATTTTTGTTTTTTAATAGTATACATACATTAGTTACGCTTGTTATCTCAATAGAGTTGGTTTATTATTTTATTTATTATCAGTCTATGCCCGCGACTTCGCCTGGTGGATTCTGTTTACAAGGACTTTTGGCGATATCTTCAGTTTTACTCAACTTATTGCGATCAAATAAACGTAAGGTTTTAAGTTTAACCAAGATCTTTCTTGCTTGTCTCTTCCAAATCACTACATAATATAAAACAAAGTCGCTTTCTCTGTTCCTAGATCCCTATGTATGCTTAAATCTGTAAAATGACCCATCGGATTTTGATGCGGTTTTTCTAATAGATAGAGTGATTGAAAAGGAATGTTTATATGTATACAACGTTATGCTACAACCAACTGGTGCGGAACAGACAAAGTTGCGCAGGTCAGCTAGTTGGTTTATAAAAAAAAAATTCTATCAATTTCTCACACCTAGGTTTTGTGTCACACACACACTTTGTTCCTCTAAGGAAAACTTCATATTATATGTCATAACCAATATAACACCAAATCGTCTATAAAAATCAAAACCGCGTGCGTTTTTAATCAGTTCAAGGCGATTTGCCTTCAGCTTAACATCAGGCGAGGTGAAGTCAAACTGAGGTGCCATAAATTAAAAAAAAAAGATTTCGAAGTCACCCAAACCGCAAAAGTAAGAAACAAAGAAACTCGTAGCAGTGATAACTTACATTCTTAAGCTTGGCGGCCTTAACGTTTAGCTTGGGCGTTACCTGCACGCCGAGCTTGGAGGGCGCGTGCGGCGCGAGCTGCTTGAGCAGCGCCGACACCAGCTCGTCCGCCAGCTCGCCCGCCGCCAGGCACTGCGCCAGCGCGTTCTGCGCCAGCACCACGTGGTAGTCGATGCCCGCCTGCTCCACCGCCACCGACATGAACAGCTGCACGCACTGCCCGCCACACGGTTCAATCAGTGAACGAATGAATGAATGAATGAATCTGTGAGCACTGAACGTGTTTGCAATGGTGACCCTCTTTTAAGAGACTTTGCTTTCAACTTAACGTCAGGCGAGGCGAATTGATGTGATATAAATAAATAAAAAAGAATGAATGAATGAATGAATATCATTTTGTTGTACATCACTAATTATTACATAATATATAGGTTGTAAGGGGAATATTCCCGAAGCTGAAATGATACACAACATATTGGCATGAAAAAAAATGACGGGCAAATTATTTTCATTTTTTCAAACCGTTTAATTTGCGTTATTTAATATGTTAATATGAAACAAAAATTTCTCGAAAAGAACACAAACTCGCAAGAGGGAGCCTCTTGTTCTTTTTTTGTCTTTTGTGAAATTGTCGTTTTATTTAGCATTACTGATACGATGGAGAGTAAAAATTAGTGTCCTCCCTCCCCTCTACCTTCTAAAATAAGAGAATGATAAATCTAAAAAAAATATATGATGTACATTACCATGCAAACTTTCACCGAAAATTGATTTGAACGAGATCTACTAATTAGTTTTTTTAAATACGTCATATACCGCCATTTTTCGCCTTTCTTTCAATTAACTCAAAAATTATAAGGCAAAGCGGCTGATCGAAGCTACGCGTGACCAGAAGACTGGGCGAGTCCGATTCGTACTTGGCCGGTTTTTTACTTTATTCTGTAAACGGCGATGGATATCAAAAACATCCGATAAATTTCACATCCATCCATCTCTTATAACATACAATAATTTGTTGATTCTTATAGTATTCTTAACTATATGTATTATTATTATTCTTACCTTAAATAGTTTCAGTGCTTCGGCTTGTAACGCCTCTGAGTTTAGCGAAGTGAGGGGTGACGTCAGATTTTCTTTGGAATACAAAAGTGTTGGATGTCTCCATAGAACACAATCTGAAAGAGAAAATTCAGAGTAATGGTAACTGAAAATAACCTGCGACCTATACAACCTGTCGACTATATAGAGAAGAGGGGGGAATGGGGAAAGGGGAAGGGGAGAAGGCTAAAAAAGCCTCTGTGCTGCCACTGCAGAAGACAAAGAAAGGTTTCTTGGTCCTCCCACTGACAACATAAAACCTCTCCATTGAGCTCTGACTACCCTACCGCCGGAAACACAACACAAGATTATTATTAACCCTAGTACTCTGATATACTTACTAGGGTCTCCATCGGTCTCCATAAGCTTCTGCACGAGCTGTTCGAAGTGCGTGCCCTGACTCAACCCTCCGCCGCTCACCACCGTGAGGTGGTACAGCCACGAGTCTTTGTCAGCCTTGCTCTCGAAGAGCAAGTACGTGGGGCCCTGGAAGTTGGAGTTTTTGACGTCAATATAGTTATCACAAAATGTAAGGCCCGTTTTGACAGTTCACGCCCATGAAGTTCTCAATTTTTTACTGATTGAAATGTTCTGAAGGTAATCACATTTTTCATTGACAGGTCTACAGATAATCAGTTAAGGAAAAAAAATATCGACCGAGAAATGATTTTTCAAGCCCGACGCGCACTTTTATTTTTATTCATTTAAAAACTAGTGTTTAGATCAAAAATTTACTTTAATTACTGAATTTTAGCACCTGTGTAGTGATCTTTACTGAAAATTATGAGCTTGAAGCTCAAAGCAGTAAATAAAGGCAGCTTCAATTTCCACAGAATGACTAGTCTCTGACCAAGAGGCATACGCGTGTGTTCGCTATCTTGTGAGTTGACTGTGCGCCTGTTCCGTTTATCAAAGGTTATGCTAATTTTTCTAAACATAACATAACATAAACTCACGCCTATATCCCCGAAGGGGTAGGCAGAGGTGCTAAGAGACGACATAAAATCATGCTTCTGTATATATTCCATTTGTCACTTGTTTAACTGACGGAACTATCATGATGTGATTTTACACATCCATCGTAAGAAATAAACTACTGCTTATGCTTATTTGAAAAAATAATTAACAAAGATGTATTAGAAATACATAAATAAATAAAATAAACTGAGTTTCATAACAAAGATTTATAATCTGAGTTCCTATATTTAAAGACTTTTTACTTTTAGTTAAGTACTTAACCAAATGGGGAAGAAGGGTTCCCTTTGGTTAGGTATATTATAGGTAAGGGAAACTGGGGACACTTCATCCCTATGGGAAACAAGGTACACCAATATTTTTGGAATTACTAAGCGTATTAGACTATTTTTAATGTGGTAACACTAAGGGTAATAATGTTTACTTAGTGTTGCCTCACTAAAAAATACTCTAATACACTTTTAATTCAAAAAATATTGGTGTACCTTGTCTCCCATAGGGATCAAGTGTCCCCAGTTTCCCCTATAGGGAGAAAAAACTGCCTTCCCTTCCTAGTGGTATTCATGCTCATTCTATTTCTATAACACTAGGTACAATCACGTTCACAAGACACACAACTGTATAAATATGTTGATGTTCACTGACCCCAGTTACCTGGTGTTGCGGATAGATGGCGACTGTGAGGTGGTTCCTCGTGTCGTCGTTCTTCTCCTCGGAGTCAGAATCGGAGACATGTTCTACGTCTTCTACACGAGCGTCACGCATGTTGATTTGGCCGGTTG
This sequence comes from Pelosia muscerda, assembly GCA_963691645.1. Lineage (NCBI taxonomy): Eukaryota > Metazoa > Arthropoda > Insecta > Lepidoptera > Erebidae > Pelosia > Pelosia muscerda. Next base: position 13,442,991 of record OY829109.1, on the reverse strand, counting down.
GGTTCTGGAAACAATTAAAAAATAATAGAAATTAATATCAATGAATTTGTTAAAAAAAAACTGAAGTAGGTATTATTGACTTTTTATGACGACCTTTAATATATTATATTATGATCTATAATATAATTAATCTTCTTTTTAATGTATTTACATAATAGAATAATATTTTATAAATTAAATTAAATACAATTTTTTTTGCTACAAATTTTGGTCAATTTTGTGCCCCTCGACCGAATGTGCCCATTAGGCTGGCAGCATTTCCCCTCTGCACGGCCAGAGAAATATTTTGTGTTAAATATTGACCTATAATATATTATATCATTTTCTGAACCTATTCTCAACTCAGTTGGGGTCGGCTTTTTAGTCTAACTAAGATTCGGCGCTGAACTTCGATACCTTCCATAAAGCGACTGCTATCGGACCTCCACAACCAAACAGGCGATATCGAAGTTCTGTAGTTAGGCTAGTCGGACTTTTGAGGGCTCCGACTACCCGTAACTAGATGCTTGTATGGCAACCGGGACCAACGGCTTAACATGCTCTCCGAGGCATGACCAGACCAGTGCAAATAGACATATTCAGGCATACAAATATTTGCACTAAGCGGGGATTGAACCTGCGCGTCCTGCGTAATCGACTTCAATACCGCCACGCCACAGAGGTTGTCTAATATACTATAGGTATAGGCATAAAAATATAGTGTACTAGCTGACCCGCGCAACTTCGTCTGCGTTTTATAGCGTCAACAACACGTGGTAATTATGCTGTTAAAATGTAGCTTATATGACACGTTCGTAGATTTACCATAGCAGCGCCATCTATTGATTACTTACTCAACCCAGTCGAAAGGTATCGACATCTGTTAGAATCATTTGGAGTTAACAGATAATTGTGACTGTCAAATAATTACAGACAAATAATTAGCAATTAATTAAAATTGCGACTATAATTTGAGATGTAAACTATCCTATCTCTCAAGTTGGATCGAACTGCACATGGTGTGCGAATTTTATTATAATCGGTTAAGTAGTTTAGGAGTCCATTGAGGACAAACATTGTGACACGAGATTTATATATATTAAGAAGAAGAAGATAGAATCGTGTCGTAATGTGTGAGAATGAACTCCCTGCCCGTGGCGAGCTGTGCAATGATGTAAAAGTATCACGTTACCTGGTCTCCAGGAGACTTGAAGTACAGGAACATCTTGCCGATAAGCACACACCAGCTCTTCTTGGCGTGGCCGTTCTTAACCTTAGTGAGCCAACCCTGGATGGTGGGTTTATTGTCTTCTTTGCTTAGCAGTAGTTTTGTCGCGTTACGCCGCTGTACGTTCTGTAAATAAATAGAGAAACATTGAAATTTTTCGTGTGATTTTTTGTTTCTTCTTTTTGTTTAGACGGGGAGACTAAAGATCATAGTCGTGTTGAAGTTTGAATTATTAATTAAATTATTATCTCATAAAAGTTACGTTAGACTGAAAAACCGACGCCAACTGAGTTGGGAAAAGGTTCAGAGAATGATGATTATCTCATAAAAAAATACCAAATCGTAATTTTATGCCCATATGTATATACCAGGAGTACTACCAGGTAATTTCGGCTTCGGGAACCTTTCCCTAACATCCTGTATATCTATGGCATATATTGAACCTATGTCTCGAGACAAATGAGACCCTCAGGCCCGAGGTTTTGATTGAATCTATGGTTGGTAGATTTGAGCTTGCCATTATTGTAGCCCTCCCTGGTATCCTTAAAAGACAGCCTGAAAACGCGTACTGCGAATATGCAGCGTATTTTGAGCACATCTTGGGCTACAACTTTTTTCTTTTTTTTTAATGAAAAATATTTGCAACCGAAACTACTAATATTCCCTTTAACCCCTCCAGCTAAGCTCAATGGCTTGTGTTAAGAGTGGGTTCACCTCGGTAGTGTAATGGCCAGAATTCCAACAGGGGACCTTTCGATCGTAAGGCTGACTCCTAAACCACTAAACTTCCGACGCTCGAACTCGAACTCGTGCCTGTACCTATACTTAGCCTGAGTTGCACGATCGTACTTTAACATTAACAGTGCAGTTAAAATACCGGTCAGGTATAAAACAGGTTGCACCATTTGACAATTGTTAAAATCACGTCGTAACTTGACGCTCACTGTAACCGGCTAAAAAAAAAGATAACCATAACAGAGCTACTAAATACACTGGTGCAACACATTTAGCCAAACCGTTAGAATCAATGTTACTCTTAAATTTAACGGAAACCTTAACTTTAACAGATAGTTGGAGCAACTAAGCCGTAGTTAGTTAGTTAGTTAGTTACTAGTTGTATACCTGCAAAACCCTGATCCAGTCCTCCATAGTAGCGATGCTGTCTGCCGTCAGATAGTAAGTCCTACTGCCAGTGAAGATCTCGAAGGTGGCTGCCCCCTCGTTTCTGGATATCTTGCACGCTTCGCCTAGTCCGATCTGTCCTTGAGGCTTGCGGTTCACTTCAGACTGGGACTTCCAATACGATAGAGTACCATTTTTAAGGACGAACCTGGGAATTAATAATGTTGGAGTTTAAGATAATGTCAATTTAAAAAAATATATTGGGGGAAGGTAACAGTCCCAATGGCGGCATTTTCTGCGTAAATAAATCAATAAATATTCTAGGACAATGTACACAACGCCACATAGACCCATGGTAAGCATAGCTTAACTAGCTTGTGTTATGGGTTCTAGAATGCGGATAAACACTTGACTTGCTGCTTTGTTACACCTGTTTAGGTCCCTAAAGGCGCGTCCAGATTTATGACATGAACAGCGGACCGGACAACGTGACATCAAGACAAAACATTAAGTGTGGCCGTTGTAGCACATGAGCACACGAACTAGAGTTGTGCTGACACAGCCACCAGTCGACCGATGGTTTCATTTAAGCTCAGCTATCACGCAGCTGAATAACTGGACACGCACTTCTCGGCAAAATTTTACAATAAATAAATTTTACATAAATGTAGACGAGGCATAACACATTTCGACAACGACGACCTCCGTGGCGTAGCGGTAGTGAACGCGACTGCTACGCAGGAGGCGCGGGTTCGATTCCCGCTCAGTGCAAATATTTGTGTGCTTGAATATGAATATCTGCATTGGTCTGGGTCTTTCTATGTTTAATATGTATGTATTTACAAAAAAAAAAATATTTATGTATGTTTATCTGCATTCTAGAACCCGTAACACAAGCTAGTTAAACTATGCTTACCATGGGTCTAGGTGACGTTGTGTAGATTGTCCTAGGATATTTATTATTATTCCACTTTATTCATAAATATACCTATAAATTACATTTCTAAATACATATACAAAAAAATATATTTAAAAATATAAAAAAAAATATTATTTATTATTATTATTATTGTGGTTTATAAAGAAGACTTTCTAAGCTTTTTAGGCTGGTATATGTTGAACCTATCAGGGGCTTAACCCAAGTGGGTCGGTTCGGTCGCTCACCCTCGAGCCGTGACATCGTTATCATTACCATCGTTTCCTCCAAGTTTTAAGCTTCCCGCCAAGCTTGGCGAGATGTCCGCTTTTCTCCAAGGCGTCGTGTCTCCTCGGCGAGTCGGTGGCAGGTGGAGCGCGACAGAGCGACGCGAGTGAGGGAGACGCAGTACTGTCGCAGGAGACCGCGTCCGGTGGGATCGCGTAGTCGTCCGACATTCCAGATTCGAATGATGTGTCTATGGAAAAAAGGAACACTGGTACAGTAATCGGCAAGTAACTTGGCAAGAGCCGTCAGCGCATCTGAGACGATTTTTGAGTCTCTTTTGCGGTAAAGCAGACATATTTCAAAATAAATGATGGCATTCTGGTGAATGAATAGAATAATGACAAGCGGCTTTTTCCTCCTGGCTAAACTGATTTACCAAACTGGTTTGGCCATGAGGAATTAAGTTTCCTGGTGGCCAAACTGTTATTTATTTGACAAATTTCCACACCCCTCTATCAAACATTGATAAGAGAAAACAGACATCAGTTATAAACTTTTTAATGGATACATTCTCAATTTGCCAATGAAAAGAATACTGTCTTTATAATTGATTACCCGTGGTCCAGTCAACCAGACCACGGGTAATCAATTTTTTTTGCGTGGTTCGGTCAACCGAACCAGTGGAAATTACTTATTTTCCGTAGTCTGACCAACTGGACTACAGATTGATGAATGACTGAAAACAAAAAACAGTTGCATACAATTGGTTTCGGGAGATGATTCCCACCTATTCTGTTGAGAGGGCCGAGCATAGCTTTCGCTCTTCGGGAAGGTTTACTACGTCCCCTATGTACCTAGTGGGCTCCAAAAGTTCCAGGTGTTCGAAACTAAAATTGTATGAAGCGATATGCCACTACACAGCTACTAGTCTGAGAAGCTATTGGACAATAGATCTACTTATTTAAATTTAGGATTTTAAGTAAAGAATTTTACTAACGCTATCTATGTTACTTTTGGTTAAATTAAACTCTGTCTAAGGTGTTTTGGAGACCACTGTATATAAGCGCAAACTTAAGTCACGAAACGCACGATATAAATTGTGATATAGAAAACAAGAGAGTGGCTGGACGAAAACCTTCAATGTTTTATGTTCTAATACTTTTATAATGGCGTAACTCAAAGAGACAAACGGTGGTTACCAAGGTCTTGACTATAGGTTACTAGTGACGACAAGAAACCAGCTGTTGTCAGCTTGACAACACGTAATACAGGGCACGTCTAAGGTTGAATATTACAAGTTCAGGGTCACTTGTAATGTCCTTGGAGGCTTGACCTAATATTATACACTAAATACTAGGTTTCTAGTCGTAATTATAAAGTTTTGTGGAATATAGGCATTAATAAATAAATATGAGACACGATAGGTACTTCATAATAATTATAAAAGCCGGAAAATATTTTATAGCTGTTAATAATTTTTCGTGTTTTGAAGAAGACGGTTCACATCACAAAAGTCGAACTATCAATATGAGTTTTTCTGACAAAGTTGTTATAGTAACTGGGGCAAGCTCTGGTATAGGAGCAGCGACAGCGAAACTGTTTTCTCAAGAAGGGGCAAATGTAATTCTCGTAGGAAGAAACGAGGTTAAACTGAACCTAGTCGCATCTGAATGCAAGGACCCACTTATCATTAAAATTGACATAACTGAAGAAAAAGCTGCAGGACATATCATCGATGAAACTATTAAAACATTTGGTAAATTAGATGTTTTAGTCAACAACGCAGGTATTGTAAGATACGAAAGCATATTCGATGCGAACGTTCTAGAACTGTTAGATGAACAGTTGAATACTAATCTACGTGCACCATTCAATATGACACGTTTAGCCGTTCGCCATCTTATCGAAACTAAAGGTAACATAGTTAACATATCCAGTATTGCTGGTAAGAAAGTTCTAGCATCTAAATTAACAGCGTATGGAATTACGAAAGCTGGTGTGGATAATTTTACTAAAGGAACAGCTCTAGAGCTAGCGGAATATGGAGTAAGAGTGAACAGTATAAGTCCTGGACCAGTGAAGACTGATGTGTTGATTAACGCTGGAGATGAGACTCCATGGGAATGCTTTAATGCAGCAGCTCCGTTAGGTAAAGTGGCTGAACCAGAGGATGTTGGAGAACTGGTGTTGTTCTTGGCAAGCGATAAGGCGCGTAGTATAACAGGAGTTAACTATGTTATCGATAATGGTGTGCTTTTGACGTAGATTTAAGAGTGGATGACGTCTGTACTTTACCAATTTTATTTTTTTTTCTTTATTGTACGCACAGTAAGCATATTACAAATATGCATTTTATAAAGGCGCTCACTATTGAGTTTCCTCCTAGCAACTATTTGGAGAAACATAGAGGATCACTTCGAATCAGATAGTTTTGAGATAGTAGTTGTGAAAGGTTTTACTTCAGAATCACAAACAACTTTTCCATTTACAATTAAGTTGTCATTATTAGACTCACCAATGTTGTTTAATGAAAAATCAATTGCAACAAAATGTTTAATAAAATTGTAGATGAGTTACGCGAAATTATTAAATTAGCTATGTACATGTACCTACTTACAAACTACAAACAATATAGAGTTTGAATTTGGCTTCGTCTGAATACCTTACCTCTAGTCTTGCTCTGTTTACTCGGAGATCCACTGCTCGATCTCTTGGCCGGAGACAGGCTCGAGCTGGTCTTCACACTCTTCGATGGACTGCTGGCACTAAGACTGGTGTCTGAAGAACTGCACTGCCCGTTCGCATTGTTGGTTAGCACCAAGCCGTTGGATGTTTGTTGGATGGACGCTGGGAGGACGCTGGTTAGGTTGACATTGTTGATTGGGATCTGGTTTGAGGTTTGACCACCTGGGGAGAAGGTTATGATATTAGTATGTTGATGAAATTGTTGTAAATTTTAAATTTTTTTTTTGCTAATAATAATGCCCTTTGTTATATTATGAATTAAAAATAAAAAATCCGACTGCTTATAACAATTTGATAGTAGGCGGTACCCACTGATTTTATTTTAGCTTGTAATTATAAAATAAAATATTATAGGACAATCTACACAACGTCACCTAGACCAATGGTAAGCATAGTTTAACTAGCTATGTTATGGGTCCTAATAAGTACAAAAAATACTTAGATACTTTTTTTTGTAAATGTATACATATTATACATAGATACACCCAGACCAATGCAAATATTCATATTCATGCACACAAATATTTGCACTGAGCGGAAATCGAACCGACGCCTCCTGCGTAGCAGTCGCGTTCGGTACCGCCACGGTCGTCGTTATTAATGGGTACCGACTACTATAAAACTTTTTTGACATAACAGACAGACATTCACACAATTTTATTTATTCATAACATAACATAAACTCACGCCTTTATCCCCGAAGGGGTAGGCAGAGGTGCTAGCACCCACATTTCACCAGTTAATGTTTAGGGTCCAATGTAAAAGGTGGCGAGCCTATTGCCATTAACCGGGCACTTATAAACCTGCTATAAATAAGCACATAACTTCGAAAAGCATCGAAAAGTTATTGGTGTGTGCCATGGTAAACCTGGGGTCGAACTCGAGACCTCGTCTTAAACCATTACCCATACCTACTACTAGGCTACCGCGGTACTTCATTCATATGGATCAAATAACAGAGCAAGTACCGTATACTGGGTTGACATTGACAAGTTGATGGTGTGGCGTGTTATGGACGGTCACCCCCATGGACTCCTCGCCGTCCGACGAGTCGTCTGACGAGTCACCAGTGAAAGGCATCGATCTTATCTGACTAGCACGCTGCAATGAACAAACATATTATTATTAGATTACTAGTTGTTGCCCGCGGCTTCGTCCGCGTGGACTTCTTACCCCGTTCCCGTTCCTCCATTCCGAGACCTTTTAAACCTTGCCTGGACTGCCTCGAATAATTCAAGACCAAAATCAGCCAAATCGGTCCAGCCGATCTCGAGTTTTAGCGAGACTAACGAACAGCAATTCATTTTTATATATATAGATTTATAGGTACTGTTGATTGATGGCACTTGATGGAACGCACTGTTATACATATAACTGAATTACTGAGAACACACTTGAACTTCTCCAACCTACATGCCTGACCTACATGCTTGGCTTCAAGTGCGTGAAGTCAGATCCGACTGCAGACAACTTTATGCGGTTGAATATAGCAACTGCATGCAGTTAAATATATCGAATGCGTGGTCGCACAACAAGCAAGCGGCCCACCTGATGGAAAGTGGTTACCTAAACGTCCATAGGCACGTTTGCAACACCAGGGGCGTCTCATTCGTGCTGCCGACCATATAGAGCAGAGGGGGGAAGGGGAATGGGGGGGAGAAGGTTCAGAGAGTTTCTGTGCTGTCAGTGTAGAAGACAAAGAAGGGTTCCTCGGTATTCCCACTGACAACACAAAACCTCTCCAGTGAGCTCTGGCTACTCTAATCACCACTGGAAACACAACACAAGTTTATTATTAGCCACGGTTTGTCTAGTAGTGGACTGACTTACCCCTTTGACAGTGGCGTAAACTGGGACGGATATATCCTGGTAGCTGGTGGACTCGTGCATTGGTCTGGGACAAGGCGGTGGACTCAGTTCCTCTTCTACAGACTGCTGGAGGCCGTCGTCTGCGACCTTTAATCATAGAAATAATGTTACACTATTTTTTATTGTTATAATACCGAAATTACACTACCGTCGTTAACCTACACCTAATAGAAGCTAAGACTGCGGTAGCCTAGTGGTATGGGTAATAGACAGCTGAGACGAGGTCTCGGGTTCGATCCCAAGTTTTACCATGGCACACACCAATGACGTTTCGATGCTTTTCGAAGTTATGTGTCTATTTATCGAAGGTTTATAAGTGCTCGGTTTATGGGAATAGGCTCGCCACCTATTACCTAAAAACATAACTGGCGAAATGTGGGTGCTAGCACCTCTGCCTACCTCTTCGGGGATAAAGGCGTGAGTTTATGTTATGTTATGTTATTATTTTAAGAAGGCTTACAGACTCATAGACAATTAAGTAAAAAGAAATACAATTTTCAAATCGCTATTGACAAGCCTTTACATATAAACTCAACATAATACATACATATGCTCACGCCCGTAATTCCCGAAGGGGAAGGCAGATAGGCCGAGGTATATTAAACACCCATATTTCGCCAACTTATTTTTCGGTCCCACGTATTAGGTGACAATAGGCTCAAACTCTTTTTCTTCTTCTGTCGAATCGACGGCATTGAGTTGCTATCGGGGTGTAGTAGGTAGGGTAGTAATTAGTTTCACGGTAGCGTCGCTACTCAAGGAGAGAGCCCGAGCATAGGTTTCGCTCTACAGGAAGGCTTATTACGCCCCGTATTACTTGGGACCGAAAATCATAGTTGGCAACATAATATCGATATTTAAACAAACAATGATTACAATACTATATAAACCTACAACTATACAATAATATTGCACAATGAGCGCCACAAAAAATCTGTTCAATCATGTATAGTCCTGCAATAATATGTATACGTTTTAGAACTTTTTCCCATTAAACTTGTCAAAGTTTACCGTTTAACGTAATAATGTTGACTTCTCATTTATTATTGTGACAAGGTTCCAAAGTGTATACATATTATTGCAGGTGACTGTACAGTCGACAAAAGAGATACGGTAGCATATTTTCATATTCATGTGTAAATGTGGTACATATCTCTTATGTTGGAAGCTGGATACCGTACTCCAGAAGAATCAAGGTCATAGGGGCCGTTCAAGTATTACGTAAGCCACCATGGAGGGGTGGGGGGTCTCTGTTTTGCTTATTTTGCATGACATGGGGGGTAGGGGAGTCTAGATGATGATGACGTCATCGGTAGTTATTTACTTTTTTATACGAATGGCAACCCTCACATTGTCTATGCTTGAAAACGTAACGCATTTTCAGTGATTCCCGCAAATAATACGTACGTTTAGACACTCTCTTTAGAACCGATTAGAGGAATTACCGCGCGCTATTCAGCTGTCTAAATTTCATAGTCTGTCAATGGTCAGTGTATTGTTTCGTTTGGATACTATAGCGACTAGACTAGACGTATTGTAATTTTTAAATTATAATTCATTAACATTACAATATAAACAAAAATATAAAAATGTTTACGTAAGCAAAGGGGGAGGGGGGTAAGACCTTTGCTTACTTTTGCTGACAAGGGGGATGAGGGGGTAAATAATTGTAAAAAATCTGCTTACGTAGTATTTGAACGGCCCCATAGTATTTCTACCACATACCTGGTAGATCTTGGCCTCCCAGCTGGGGAACCTGTGTAGCGGAGGAGTGGGCGGGCGCGGCTGTTCCGACGTGGAGCTGTCGCCGGTGGACGAGCCCCCGCGACTGTTGCCCTGAACTACCACGTTGACTGCGCCTTGCCAAGCTGGAGTGCGTTCTAGAAAGTGAGGATGATGGTTAATGTAGGTTATAAATCTATTCTGTATAGACCATTGAACGGAACATATACTTACAAAAAGTCAAAATTAATAATATAGGTCAGTTAGCAAATGGCCGACTGCGCTGATTCGAAACGCGATCTTGCCCTGAGAACACTCCGGCAAGAAACTCAGCGGGCATTTTTTCTTCTTTCTTATTAACAATAATTTGCTCAAGTGGCAAGTTTTCTTTTTTATATATATTTATGGCACGTCACTTTGACTTCACCTCGTTACTGTTGTTAAGCTGAAGGCAAGTCTCATAAAAGAGGTTCACCATTGCAAACACGTACAGTGCTACAAATGAATAACTCATTTCCAACTAGTTTTATCATCTAAGTAGTCTTGGATTTTATTAGAGCTTTTTGGGAATATTTTTTTAAATTACATAATAAAGCAGCAACATTTATAGGTCATTACCTTCCCAAATCAATTACCAGAGCCAATTCCCATGGAAAGAATCACGACCTGCAGCGACCGATAGCAGTCAGAATTTGTTACTAAAATTGGTAGTGAGAAGGTTCGCGCAGTTTCGTGACCTCACTAATCCAATGCCTTCAGAGGTTTTAAACATTTCTCGTCAAAAACCGTTGACGACCTCAGACCTCCGAGTCTGGGTCTACGGGGAGGAGGTCTCCCCACATTATATCTATCGGTAATTGGTAATTATGCTACTCAAGTCTAAAGTATAATAGTATAATTACCTCTGCTAGGTGTATAAATTTCGGCGTAATCATGTGTCGTATCCCCGTCAGTTGAGGTATTCGGCGTCGTCGGTAGCACCACTAGGTTTTCTACTGCAGCCTGAAACAGAATGAACATTGTAAACGGGGATGATGGCTACTTTTACTTTATAATAAGACTTATCATTATATAATGAACTGCTAAGTTGATAATTTCTTACGACATATTTGAGTTTTAAAGGTATTTTTGATTTTGAAAAGTCAATTTCTCGAGCCACCCGAAAACGCTTTATACAAAATCGTTAGAAAAACGTGACGTCATGCTTTTATAGCACGTTGGTCAAATGTATTCTGGTTGCAATCGCAGACTTATATCGTGAAGTTCAGAATCCGCATACCCATCAGTCTTTATATCCATAGTCACATAATAGGGCTTCACCTAGAAGACCGGGGTCTGCTTTTTAATGCTGTTTCAATATTTTCCGTGAATCCCTGGTCGGTCCCTGTTATTGTGGTATGGCATTGTATGGCGGGCCGATTTCCGCAACTCCCCGTCACGGCGCGGTTTTTGCGTAAGGGTGGGAAAATTTATTCAAACCACCCCAGCTCTTCGCAGTACGCCAGCAGACTGCTCACTCTGCTCATAATTTCTCGGAGCGTATCTGGGTTTTTGATCATATATACATCACGGGATACGTCCCTGATGTCCGTACAGGGACCGGCGCGGCGGCTCAACGAGCTCCCCGAAGCACAGTTACAGCCAGACCAATGCAAACACACTTGTTAATGCTTACAAAAACTGAACCCGCGCGACATGCTTAATAGTCGTGTAGTACCGCCACATACACACCATTTGATATTTAAATACTTACAGCTAAATCATCTGCCAACAAGCTGGCCGTAGTTCTCTCATCCATAGTCCTGTTCATCGTGTTGAGCACCGGTGGGTTGGCAGCATTGACGTTGTTCGCTATGTTGGTAGTGCCGATGGATAAGTTCCGTCTGTGCCTTACTGGAGTACTGTAGTGAGGTTCTGATGAGTTTATAGGTAGCTGTGGGTGAAAAGAATAAACATAAGATACTAAGTTATTGCCCACGACTCCATCTGTCCTATATCCTCTTCCAAACTCTAGTTTATGGCCCAAATTTTATCAGGTTGTTTTCGAAAATTATGAATGGTCAATGTCATTTCCAAAGCTTTAGGCAGTCTATTCTGTACCACATTTCATCAAGATCGGTTCAGTGGTTTAGGCGTGTAGTATACATACATACCGACAGAGTTATTTTCGCTTTTATAGTACCTATTATCCTATGGACAATCTGTTTTTATTCAGTAATTGTTACAATTGATTTTAGTCATTTCTTGTATACAACCACTTCGTTAACACCTAAGTGAGGTATATTACTCAGCTGATAAAAGAAAGATAGCCTAGTGATGCTCTTACGAGATTATTTTAACGAAATGTACCTATTATGTAAAAGGATGGAAAACAAATTTCATGATGCTAGTATCTATCTAAAATATGGCCAACTAGCCCTATTACCTAGGAAAAAAATAAAATTGTGCTTCAATAAACTAAAGGTTAATTATTTATTAATTCAATGTTTAAATTCTGATATGGTGAAGGAACATAAGAATGTGCTGTAAAAAGCAAAATAAGCTAATAATAGTCTTGCAATTTTATTGGGTAATATAAATTTGCTATTGCAATTTACAGTGAAAATTGTTAGTGCAAATATTTGATAATTTTTAGTATGTGCCTTTTTCATTCTAAACTTCTCTATTGAGTCTGTTGAGAATACAAGTTAAAAACTTATATAAATGAACATCAAGTAGAATTTAAACAAAATTGTAATTATTCTCTAATTCACAAAATTTCAAATTTGAAGTTTGACAAACAAAATGTAGAATAAATAAGTAGTTTCATGCTTCTTTGGATGGAATTAGACTGAGTTTTTGTTGTAAATTTTTATATAAACATGCTTATTTACTAAACCAGTGAGCAACCAACACAAAGGATCCAATAGGGTCGAAGTGTCCGCGAAAGCTCCAGAGCACGCACCCCAACAACATAAGATAAGATAAGAAACCATGATAAGATGAGCAAAATTATTTCGGCGGGCGATCACAATGGGCGCTGTTATTATATACAAATTTTTAGGCAGTAAAAGCGCCTAATTGCTGGAGAAATGGAGAAGAATTAAAATACACAAAATACAAAAGAAATTTTACAATATTTAGTGCATGGACTGGTTGCGTTGAATATGAAGCATAACTTAAAAATTGTGCCTTTATTACTAAACTATACATTCACTTGGACTTCCAATGCCCTAACGGCAACGTCACAATGACTACCTGAGGCCCTTCAAGGCTTTCTGATCGTCGTCGGTTGCTAGCCAAGAGACTTGATGTGGCTCGGGGAGAGCCCTCATCCGTCCTCACTTCTAGTGAGAGGCTCGCTCGAGTTGGTAGAAACTGGGAAGGCAATCGGGTAAAATAAATGGTGCTACTATTATAAAGATGTAACTGTGGGTTTATAAAAGTTTATACTGTGCAGGCTGGTTGTTTATCATTTATATATGAAAACGAATAATACTATTACTAAAATTATTATATTATATATGGTTAGTTCAAACCAGCACAAGATAATTCTAATAAGAGTAAGACTTTCTTGATATTGTATTCCTAAAAAAAATTTTTCATTCTTCTTCTGTCGAATTGATGGCCTTCTTGAGTTGCCATTGTGGTGTAGTAATTTGTTTCATGGCAGTGCCGCTACTCATAGAGGGGGCCCGAGCATAGGTTTCACTTATCGGGAAGGCTTACAATGTCTCGTTTTCATTGAACAATAATGTTGTTGATAAATAAATAAAATAAACTACGGATATATTATAATTATCATAATTGTAATATCAAATTATGAATATTTCTGCCATCAATACCTTCTTCAGTAAACTTCTTAGTTTCAGTTATAAGAAAAGCAATTTTTTTTTCAAATAATTATTATATGTACATACTTGGCCCAAAACATTTTTATAACCCAGTTATATGTTATGGTAAGCACAATAAAAACCTTTTTATGATACTACAAGCTTCGAAAAACACAATTTTTGTATCTGCATTAAATCTAATGCATTAATGTCTTCTATTTTAATGACACTGTCAATTATAATATGGATTAATGACACTATTTAACTGAAGTCACATTAGTACCAGTATGTGAACGTTAATACATACCGTGCAATTCCTGCTACCCTGAGTAGCGATATGATTGCGTAACAACTCCAACTGTTGATTGCACCGGTCGTTCTGTTCTCGCAGCAACTGGTTCTGCTGTTCCAACTCCCTAAGTTTGTTCGTCACCCACTCTTTGATACGGGCCGCCTTTGCTTCCACCTGTTTCGCGTCCTGGAGTCTTAACTGCTTCTGTCAGAAAGGTTATCAGTCAGCAATAGACTTGTAGGATACTAGAGTAAAAAGACAACACAGTGAAGCGGAATGATATTATATTAGTATCACTTGGTAGCCTCATGTGCTATGTGTTCCCTCTGTGTTATTTTTTTTAGTCTAAGGTAGGGAAATCAAAATTGCGGAGTGTTAAAATTACGATGTTCTAAATCATCTTAATTGGAGAGTATAAAAAAAAATATATCTTTTGAGACATTCCTCAGCACCTTATATTAATTTATAAATCGTTTCATAGTTTACTTAACGTGTAATTATAGGTACTGTTTTCGGTTAAAGTCAACAGGAATCAGCATTTAAAGTTACTCTTCTATGAATTTATTGAAATAAGAAGGTCATCTATGAAGTTTTCGAAAGCGTAGTGTTCAATTAAATTTATTTTTGTTGGTACTGGCGCCATGAAACATAAAAGTTCTATAATTTTAAAGATAGGATACCTAGTTGTTAATGTACAAATTATGGGGTAATAAGCTACATATTATCCACAATATTTTCAAAAATTTCATACCTGCATATTGTGTACTTATTTTATTTCGTAGCTCATAATACAGAAGTAGTTTCTAACCATTTAAACATTAATATATTATACACATATGAACAATAATTTGCATCTTTTCATTCAATTTCGTGAATTAACAAGACAAAAACAATTTTGTTTACATACAACTTTCCTATACGTCATAATTGACATTACTTGAATTCCAACTTCACCTCAAAAGCGCTCAAAGGTAAGTTTAGAAACCGGTTATGACGACATTAGGAAAAGATGCGTTCGTAGTTCGTTACTATTCGTTTTTGTAAATATTATTTTTGTGTCTGTCTTTTGCTAAAATAGAAAGGGAATATTTTAAATGTGTTATAATAATAATAATTCGTGCCAAGCTGAATTAAGAAATTAATTTAAAAGTAATGTAGAGGAAGAGATTATACTCTTTTGATGTCACCGTTTTAAATAGCAAATAATCAAAACAGTATGCATTACCTGTTCTTCAATTTGGCCCTCTAGCCGTGTGATAGCTCTGGGTGCACCGTCAGTGCCCGCTGGCCATTCGCACAGCCGCTGCTCCATGGCGCGGACCTACAACAAAATAGACAATAACGTTTAAGCATTAAGTATATTGTAACATCTCTATTAGTGTTGTAAGTAGCTTCTGGTGCCCGGTAAACTATGTTTGTTTATGGGGCCTGCTCCATTAACACTTCCCTCGTGAGTTGGATTGGTTGACATTCAGGTACAGGAGTGACTGCGGTCTAATAATCTCCCCCCCCCCCCCATTTCCAACATGAACGCACGTGCAAGAGTTTCGTCCGGCCTGGCCCTCAGATGAGAACTTAAATGTCGGTCGAGCTAGTAAAAACATTAAAAATTTATTTCTATTAAATCAATAAATAACCTAATGGCGATCTCGTCAATGAAGAATTTAAAATCTTAGGGAAAATATATCGCAATAGCTTACTCACTTAAGATATATAAATTAACTCTAAACCTTAATATCTATAGAGATTATATTATTTATAGAGAACCAGAAGACAAGAGATCTGATAAAAGTTACAAAACTGTAATGTGCCGTAAGTACACGCAATTGTCACAACTACCTATCTACAAAGTTGGTTAACAAACCACGAAATTTAAAACCTTACTGTGAATGCTGCAACTGTGTTTGAATAGATAAGTAGCTAAGTCTTAACGCAAATTGTGGTGACAGCCTTCATAGCTCCACTAACCGCAGCATGTCAGATACCCTCGCATTGTCCTCTTGGAATGGTATCATATCACAATATAGTTTAGGTAAATATATTAGAGTTATATTTATTCAGAAGTAAGTACTTATGTATGACATATAATCATTTTTAGAAGCACCTTTCTTAATTCTATGCCAGGCGCTAGCTGTGCTTCATGATTAACCCGCAACTTAATTTACCTAAATAAAAGTATATCATACTTATTCCTGAAATTAGCACAATTCAAACAAACAAGGAAACTCATTAGGCAGATATTATTAGTACTATAAATAGAAGTTGGGATATAACAAGTAGGTAGGTAGTAACAATAAATCGTGGTTCCATTAAAGTAGCCGTTGAAACAAATTAATTAGGGAAACCGACGTAAATATTAATTAATCCAAATGAAAAGGAGTAGCGCACACAGGCGCCTTGGGATTGAATCTGGTTAAATAGACAATAGATAATAATTTAATACAAATTTGAAGTAAGTATATGGGATCCTATTATTCCTTCGGGATTGGCCCTTTAAATACAACGTCACTAGGTAGCTCCAGTGTAATGTGTGGCCAGTGGTAATGTACGGTAGCGAAGCCTGGACTCTGAAAGCCAATACCCAAGGGTTTCTCGAAGCTTTCGAGATGTGGTGTTACATTAGAATGCTGCGCATTAGCTGGACGCAGAAAGTTTCAAACGTGAGGGCACTCCAAAGCGTCGGGAAAACCGCGAATTGTTGCAGACCATCAAACGAAGAAAAGTCGCATACCTAGGTCATGTTTTGCGACACGAGAAATACGACATCCTCCAATTATCATGATGGGTAAAATCGCGGGCAAGAGACGTGTTGGACGGAGAAAGAAGTCGTGGCTAAGAAACATCCGAGAATGTACAAAGATTGCCAGTGTGGAACAGCTTTTTCGCTTGGCCCAAGACCGAGAAAAATTCGCTGAGCTGACGGCCAACCTCCAGTAGTGGAGAGGCACTAGAAGAAGAAGAAGGTAGCTGGTACATCTGTCAACCAAGGCTTTTGTATCGTAGTTAAACACAAAAATTAGATAGAGAAGTCGGAAAGCGGGCTCCGAAGGTTGAGGTGAAAGCCACAAATGTAACCAGCAACCAAACTGAGATGATGATGATGATGATGAATCTCTCATATGAAGTAACTATAACGAAGAAATACAAGTGTTACACGAAATTAAACAACGTTCAAACCCAAACATGCAAACGTGTCCAATTTCATTGCACACAGTAATCCAATCACGAAATAGGGATTAAGTGGGATTACGTGTTATTGAAGTAACATTTATATGATACGACCAGGATTGTTTACACCTAGCCCCGGCTTACGATATTGAGAAGGATTAATTTTAATAATTCAATTTCGTGGTGCGTGTTCGTGCTTTGTAATATATAAAAGTTCTAGACTGAATAATCAGTTATATTAATACGAAATTTGCTTAAAGGTAAAATTAAAAACTACCACAACAACACACAAACAGTGCCCTTGGCACAAAAACTGTCGGATTTGTAATTAAAGATATCGAGAGAGCGGAGCATTTTGATAAGCAGCATGCCTACTTTGAACCTGTGTGTATGTGGAGCCCGCCAATCACAATGCTACGCTATCTTGAAATATACATACAACATATGATCACGCACGTAATCCCCGAAGGTGTAGGCAGAGGTGCATTAAACACCCACATTTCGCCAACTATGATCTTCGGTCCCACGTAATAGAGAGCGAGCCTATTGCGCTCTGCTGACAATAATTTCCTAACTGAAAATGGTGAAGCTAAATAAATTTATAATTTTTTTTCACCCGATTCTTTGCTATGCGGTGTAAATCGCATGGAAATTAATTACGTGCTTAGCCACACCAGCACTGCCAATTAACGTCTTGGAGAGTAGCAGACGCTATATTGATACCTTTATATTATAAATTAGGTTTTCATGCTAAGGGTACGAAACTTCTGCATTCAGAATCGATCAAGCATGCTAGTACTGTATTACTAAACAGTATTCCGATGGCTTCACCCGCCGAACGTCTCAGTATTTTGACGCTGAATCATCGGGCTGCCAAAGTTTACAGTCCATAATCCTTATTACACACGCCACCGTAGATTACCGTTTCCGCTGTTATAAAAAATGTGTTAGTAGCTTTTTATAACCAAGTAAATTAGTTCGTTAACCCTGATTTACAGACCGAAATTATGTTTCCCCTAAAATTTATAGCACAACTTAGGACGTATCTATAAACTATAATGATTTTTTATTTTTACTGCAGTTTCTATAGCCACTTTATCAGTAAAAAAGTTTATTCATCGACAGTTATGTTCAGTTACCGTTTCAATAGTCATTCGAAGAACAAAGAAAGGTAACATCGCGCGGGTGAAGAATATAGTCAGGAATAGCTCGCATTAATCACAAACGCTATAATTTGCCTGACTCACGACAAGAGGGGACGCGACGAGTATCGGGAACTTTCTATATCGGGGCAACACTCAGACGTCAGAATGCAAGAACGATGAAAAACAAGCCATAAACGTTGTATTGGTCCAAAAGAAAATAAAAACGCTGATTGAAATAGAGAAAACTAATGGTTAAACATCACGATAGGCATCAAACAAGAATATCATAAAGTATTATTTTATATCTGTGTTATTTTCAAGAATCCTCATCATATAAAACTGTAGCCAATTTAAGAATTTTTCCCCTAACATTACATCCTACTAATTGCTACGAATATTATAATGTCAAAAATAGTTTGTATGTTTCTCAATCACTTTCTAACCGCTGACAGCATCTAGCTGAACTTTGGTACAGGGATAGATTAGACCCTAGAAGAACTCAAAGCTACTTCCTATCCCAGATTGCGGGAAAGCCGAGTTCCACGCAGGTAAAGCCGAGAGCATTTAGCTCGTAATAATTTCTACCTAATCCATTTCAATGATCTGTCAATTATAAATACCTACACAAGAACTCCAAAAATGTTGCCAATTAATCAACAAATCGTTAGTATCGTTAGTGATTTGCTATGCTAACCCAACTTTGGCTACATTTGCGGCCAACAGTGAACATCCATAAATACACATAAACACACGACTCGTTGATGCTACGCTATGTGTAATTAAACTTAGCGGCGTTGCACTCTACAGTAACTTCCTTGTTTATACAGTCTCACTACTAGTTAATTTCGTAACGACTTTGTTAGGAAATAAGTAATTGAGCGAGGTGTTGAATTAGTGTTAATTACTGTCCGTTTGCGGGTAATACTCGTTGAAATAAATCCATCAACGCATACATAATTAGGCAAGGCGCCATTATTAATTAAGAGGGAATGTGTCTAACACCATGACTTTTCAGTAGTTTTTCAATGTTTAATTTACTTTTCTAGGAGAACTTATTTTTTTATTAGGGTATTATTTAAATCCATAGGTTTTTATCCATAGGTATTACATACATTAGGTTTATTTCCATAGATATATAATCAGTTGACGCCCAATAAACGCTCTAAGCTTGGTAAAAGCATTAAATAAAGCAAAAGAGATGAAGAAAAGGAAAGATTTTTGATAGATGTTCTCAGGAGATGTATCAAACCAGCTATGCATACATATAACTAAAGAATACATTAGTCACTGTTAGTCATGTGACCAAAGCCAGTTAAGTGTAACCTGGTCGAAACATCAGGCAATTTAAGATATATACCAATACCTCGATTTTGTTAATACTTAGTTGTGGTAAATAATTCAAGAAACGCGAAAGTTTAAAAGGTATTAAACAATGCATATGTCACATTTGTTCAAATTAAACACAGCTTACGAATAAACAAAATAAATAACTTACACAATGCTAATTTTATTGTATTAATGTAGTGCACATTACATTATTTGTAGCAATATTATCATAATGTATTGTCCACCCGTACGGTTACACGCTTTGTGGGCACAAGGAGTGTCAACGACAAGGGGACGTCTACTTACTTCAGTTTATTGTCATTCTATATATGCCTGAGAGCTATTAGTTAAAGTGTGAATCATAAAGTGGACTGTAGTATGGTTATATCCGATTTTACTGTTAAAATTAGTCAAGTGTCGCCGACCTGTGATTTATGATTTGAAAATAACTCTCAACTGAACGCATCGGTAAGCGCCACCGGATGTATCTCGATCGTTTTCTTCATCTTTTATGGGGTTATTGAATTTCTGAACAAATCTCTAAATATTTATTCACGTAGGTACTCTGGTTTTGAATTTCAATATAACTATTATTTTATTAATCACCAATATTATAAAGAGGGAAGATTTATACTTTTGTATGTAACGAAACAAAACCTACTGAACCGATTTCAAACATTTTTTCATCATTGGAATGCTACATTATTCCTGAGTATCATAAGATACTTTTATTCCGATATTCCCACGCGACGGTATTAGAACTTAAGCGGGTGAAACAGCGACGCGATGTTAGTAATTATTAAAGTGCAAGTAATAGGGTAAACATACCGGTTATCGACCGTTTAAGCGGCTTGTTGACTTTAAAGTTGATTTCTATCATTAAACTGCACTCCAAGACCTTTGATTTTTTTTTTATTTCATCCTACAATAGTCTAGTTTCATAAAACCTAATATTTATAGCCGTATCAGTGATACATAATTAAAAAAAATATATTATTCGTAAAAATAGCAAATATACCGGCTATCGGCCTTTTCACTGAGTTATCGTCCACCAGTGCACTGGTTATCGGCCACCTAATTCACGGTAGAAAAACGACTCATATTCTATAGCTCATAGGGTTTATAATGGTATGCAAGTAAAACAAAATTAAATTCACAAAAAGCGGCATATTTTTACTCTTTTCTACGAATTAAAAATACAATTAAGTAACAGATCTAAAAAAAATCTCGACTCAAATATCTTCTGGTTTTAGAATCAATAAAAATCACATAGACAGTTATATAAAATAAAATTTAAATATAACATATATTTTATGCCCTGTAAAAGAAACTAAAATAGGTACCTACACTAATACCATTAATAATACAAATCAAAACAATGTACATAACAGTAAGAATTCGTATATAAAGCAAACATTTAAAAATAAACCACAATAAGTTCAATTAGGTAAATCACTTAATCAGTCTATCTATCAGTCAGTGAGTAGTGTTATTGAAAGTCTTCAAAACTTCTCTTCTTGCATTTTCAGCAGCTTCACACATCATACATTCATATGGTTTAGTAGCTGCTTGATTGTATGATAAATTCTTAAGTTTCGTGCATTTAAGATGATACCAACGAATGCATTGATCACAGCCAATATTCATTTCACCCTCTTCTTCAGTGTCACTTATAAGGTCAAGATCACAAGAACCACATTTAATACGTGATTGAGTTTCTTCTACTTTCTTTTTCTTCATCCTATTCTTTTTTGGCGGTGGTTCTTTTCTCTTTAGCTCTCTTTCAAGCTTTCTTTTCTTAATTTGGTTTTCTTTGTCTTGTTTCGCTTTTTCTTTTTTTTCGTAGTATTGTTGCCAAGCTTTGGATGTTATAGCACTCGGGTACTGATTTGACTTCAATGTACGAGTTCCTTTGTTTTTAGTGACGACTTCAGGAAATTTCAAGTGTTTTTTAAATTGGTCCTCATGTATTAGATTTACTGGTGTTTCCGGAGCTGACGCTATTAATACATTTTCCAAAATTTTTATTTTAGTGGCATTTCCCAATTTATTGTGCAAAGATTCTGTAGAAAGTATTGATTCTGATTCTGCCAATGTAATAAAATCATTATCAGGTTGTGCGCTTCCATTCTTGTTTCAGTGGCTTGAAGACACTTACGTCTGCTGGTTGTAGAATATAAGTAGCGTTAGGCGGTCAAGCATAGAGAATGATATCATTATCTTCGCAGAACTTACTCAGTGGCATGGACATGTGTGACTTATGTCCATCTACGAAAAAAAGTACAGGCTTTTTTACGTTTTGTTTCGTGAGCCAATCGTTGAACCCGTTAGACATGTACTCGAAAAATGTATCCGAACGCATCCACCCAGTCTCCGATTTCCCCAAAATCCAATCAGGCTGCATGCTGTCGACGACTGCTTTGGGTGGTCTTTTATACGGGAACACCACTAATGGCGGACATATTTGCCCAGATGCTGTTATTACCATTAACACTGTTATATTCTCTTTCTCATTGCCTTTCTTGACAACGTATACGTTTTTATATCCTTTAGGAGCTAGAACCTTCCCTGATTTAGGACACAATGAAACACCAGTTTCGTCAGCGTATAGAATACGACTCGGATCATCTAAAATATCTGTTGCATTTCGTTCAATCAGGAAAGTGTGTAAGTCTGCGAAACATTTTCGAATTGAACTTTCCTTGATGGCTTCTCGCGCCTTATTAATAGCTTCTGGCTCTCGGATGCTTATGTTTGGATGGCGTTTGAGAAAGCTGAGATACCATCGTATACCAGGTTTACCTCCTGGAAAGCGATGGTCTATGCCCAGTTCTATCGCAAGTTCCGCCACCGTATCCAGAAGGTCATATTTGTTGATTGGAATTCCAGCTTTAGCCAATTCAATTATCCAATCAACGAACTTCTTTTCTCCATCAAAACCAAATATAGGGTCTGGGCCAACTTTTCTTTTTCGATCAGCCACACGTCCGGAAAGCCTGTCCTGTATCGTGGACCTGGGAACTCCGTACTGCCGGCATGCTTCTCTTATGCCGCGAATGTTACTGCGAATATCAGAAAGAGCGCCTTTAAGTGCTTCTTCACTGTAAGCAAACCTTCGGGAAGGCTCTTCATTTTTTTTCTTTTTTTTATAACTGACAGGTGCCATCTGCAAATAAAAGCGAATTTCCAACACCAAACACAATTCCAACACCAAGCACAACAATTAAAATGTAGCTATTATCACAAATAACCGGTGAATAAGCTTGAAAAAGTCATAATTATAAGTGAACCAGCTACGCCCTCGCGGGTAAAAAGTGGCCGTATTAATTCAGAGTAAGACTATCTCTATGGCATATTTCATTTTAACCTTTAGCCATTGCAGCATAAAGGGGTAACAAACATAAAGTCACAAACAAATATAACAGCCAGAAATGGGTTACATTTTTACCACTAATCGGCCGCCTTTATTTCTAACGGCCGGGGCCAGGTTTTGTTTTTACTGGTTATCGGCCGTCAAACGGCCGGAAACAAGTTTTGTTTTTACCTGTTATCGGCCGCTAAACTTTACATATTTTTGAAAGTCATATCTTTGAAAATATGAGGTATACTGGCGGCCGGAATCTAGTTTTAAATTCACCAAATTCTAGCTGTTCACAAATATTATGGAATCTATGTTGGTGAATTTAAGGTTTCCGCAATAAAGGCAAAGAGAAATAACGTGAATAAACCGGTTTTGCGACCACCCGGTCGGAAAGTAGATTTTGAAATAAATCGTTGACGTATTAACCGACCACCTAAAATATCATAAATTATGGAAAGTTTGATGAGTTGGGGCACTTGAATCATGAAATTAAACATGCTAAATACACACAAACCAAATCAATCACCAATAAACCGACAGTAACACTTAAAAACTTACCTTTGAAAATCAACCTATGTTCTATTTTTTCCCCTAAATTTGACACGCGTGCACACACTAATTTTTTAAATGGCGACTGAGGGCTCAGTTTGTAAATTTCAAGGTCATGCCGTTGGATTATGAACCGTGAAGTTCGTCCGGATAGAATGGCGCGAAATTAGAAAGGAGCGGTCTATAAAAAATTATATTATTCAAAATAACGTGCAAAGTGGTCGAAAAGCGGTAGTGGTCGGCAAGCCGGTATGTTTACCCTATTCCAAAAGGTTGTCATTCTTTGAACAAAATAATACGAAATATTCCGAAAGACAAATTGAGGAGACTGAAATCAGCTTTTAGCTTAGTGCACAATGACTTTGCTTACGAGTTAATTACTTAATAGCAAAGCCAGACGAGCAAAATAAATTCAATTTGCACTAAGTATTTAATTTATAACAGGCATCTGTCAGCGAGAATAATATTAGGCATACTTAACAATATATTGAAGTCTAGGTATAGTCAAGAGTTAACTTTTGGTGGGGATTTTGGCCACGGAAAACAAAAACAAAAAAAGGTACTTATAGCCAAGAGTTATGGACCCAAAAATGTGCTCAAAATGCGCTCTATGTGCCCAGTAGGTACGCTTTTTTGGACTGTGTTTTGAGGGTAACATGGGGTGCAACTGTGATGGAAGAGCTGAAATCTATTTTACAATAACGGTGACAGGTCCTCGTTTCTCCCCCGACTTAGGCCCAAGATCCGTGCCGATAGGTATAATAACTGTAACTAAAATGGCTAACAGCTATAATTGAATAAAATTGCTGCAAAAGCTGTTGATAAGCTGATCGAGTCCAGGCACTCCTTTTAAGTGGCAGCTGACGACTGTAATCACTATTTGTTAGTGCGCCAGCATCGTAATCAATCGTTCTTGACGCAATCCATTTGCCGCCAAGAATAGATCAAAAGTCACTTCGTGGCCATATCGTGATTGGTTGGTTTTGTGACTCGGATGCGAGACGTGAGACATCCGGAGTTCACAGAATTTCGAAGATTTTTGGAACTACTTATTTTTGAATTTGGAACTAAGTGGGTGGTTTGTTTAGAAATTAAAGTTTTTATTCCTTTTCTCGTAACAGTTATAAATTCAAATGTTTGAACGCAATGTACGCAGTAGGTATCTAGATATAAAGCCTAGTATACACTATGGGCCACATTGTTGCGCAACATGTCGCGAGACATTGTTGTACAATGTTGCACAAGCCGTCCAACAATATCGTCACTCCACGCATGATTAATCGTCGAACATAATAACAGATCGCAACATGCAAAATTGTGTGTCCCGCAACGTTGTCGAACTTGTCATAGTTAAATATTCTAGGACTATCTACACAACGTCACCTAGACCCAAGGTATAAGCAAGCAAAACTAGCTTGTGTTACGGGTTCTAGAATGCGGACAAACATACATTGATATTTTTTTTTTTGTAAATAGGTACTTACATACATATTATACATAGAAGCACCCAGACCAATGCATATATTCATATTCAAGCGCAGAAATATTTGCATCGAGCGGGATTCGAAGCCGCGCCTCCTGCGTAGCTGCCGCGTTCACTACCGCCACGCGACGGAGGTCGTCATAGTTGGCTAGTGGATACGAGACTTAGCACATTCTACAAGAATCAACAATCAGATCGAGAACAATTTGAGAAACAATACAATCAAGAAAGGCCGAGATTGTATGAAAACAGTAATTATGAACTGAAATGAAACAACGGGCATAATATAAGTTAGGATCTTTGCAAGTGGAAAGATGTTGTCTTTGCCAATTCCATTGAGAAAATGATAAGTCCGCTGAATTTCTTGTCAGAATCTTAGCCAGGGTCGCGTTTGAACGCGGTGGTGGTCCATTTGCTAAACTAATCTATAATATATTTTTAATTTTGACGTTATTTATGTTTCGATTTTTTTGCTTTTTAATTTTTGTGACTATTTAGCCGAGTGCAGGAAAGCAAGAGTCTCCGTATTGACAAGCTTTCAGAATTTGTTTTTGTCTGTATTACTTATATTATGGGTGTTTCAGTTTTGGCATAGAAGGTCCTTAACCGATTTTCACTTATATTGGCACACGTATTTTTTTATTTAAAGCACAACTTTTGTCGAGAGTATAAAATTATGGGGAAATGGTGGGAAAAGGGGAGAAGTTTGCTGTCGCGTTATTTATGAACGCATCTTTATAATTATTGGTTGAAATATACAGGTCTTTCAGCCAGTAATTATAAAGATTTGTATATGTTAATTCT
Source organism: Pelosia muscerda (assembly GCA_963691645.1). Lineage (NCBI taxonomy): Eukaryota > Metazoa > Arthropoda > Insecta > Lepidoptera > Erebidae > Pelosia > Pelosia muscerda. Next base: position 13,417,242 of record OY829109.1, on the reverse strand, counting down.
AAGAAAATGCCTGCGTTGGCCTCCATATTGATTGCATATTAAGACTTGTCAAGCGTGAAAATGGTTTCGCCCCTCTTCAATCACTTGTTCGAGCAGTCTTTCTCGGAGCATCATTTACATGTAAGAAGACATTCGATTTATTATTAGATCTGTTTATTTAGAACCTGTAAGAGAATATATTTACGAGATAAAATTGAAACTGTGATGATCGTGACACAATTTAGATGTGTAAAAATTATTTCAATGTATACACACCTTAAACATTCAATTCTGAAGTTCGAAATTCGAATAAAGTTTTTTTTTTATTTTCAGTTTTAGTTACTTAGTTTAGGAAAGTAACGTGGCATAAATAAAAAAATGTATGTACGTAACGTTAAATGTTAATAGGCTCGCAAAATACATATAAAAAAATACACGCAAAGTTCGTTATTCAGTAGTCCTAAAAGGTCTTGATAGGGATTCATATCATACACAGAAAATTGTCCTATTATTAATTCTATGAGCCCCATATAACTCACACTTCTCAAATTATACAAACGCAAATCGTCACGTACAACAGCACTTCTAAATTAAAAGTTCGCATTTAGTATGCGGTTATGCACCAAAAACCAGTCATAATAATTATTATCCTTGCATACGAGAGTAGGTGTGTGTGTTGTATGCCGCACCGCAGTGCAGGCTAATAATAAGTTATTAGCTTGGAGCCACTGTAAATCTTTTTGCTGTGACAAGCATTTTGCATTAGAAATTTCAACTGAAGATAATATTAGGTAGTTGGCCTTACTACACAGAATAAATAGTAGAAATGATGCTGTGCAGCAAAGCAATCATTCATAATCAGATTCAGATTTAGTGCCTATTGACATAGTCAGAGTCATGGGTACCCGTTGGATGCAGACCGCCTCCAATCGGTCGAATCGGATGTAGATGAGGAAGGCTTTGGTTCAGCAGTAGACCTGGTGAAACAATGAGGGGTGTAATTTGAATTTGAATTTGAATTTGTGGTTTGGCATTCCTTTCTATGACGATAAGTAATATTTTACTAATTGCTATCGTCGGTATTGAATGACAGTTAAACTGTGGGTGGGTGTGTGGGAGTGGTGGGTTCTCTCCCTCCAATAGATTTTCTTGTAATGAATTTCCATTATGTGACGTCTACTATAATATCTTACGCTTTGTAATGCTGCAACGTACTTAGAGTCGATGCCTAAGGATCTTTACCCACTACAAGGACCCTTGTAGGTGCGGATCGTGTGAGCCGACCTTTACTCGTGGGGTACTCGGATATTTGATAGGATAGTTAATAGATAATATCAACTTACATACTGTAGAATTGATATTTATGGTAAGTAGTAATAAATGTTGATAATTTATTTCTCTTATCCAGCAGAAAGTGCTTAAGCAAGAAAACAGCTTATAAAGGAATTAATTGCAATCAATAAAATCGTTGAAAATATTAGGTTTATGTGTAGTCTACCAGAGAGTAAAAGGTTTTCTTTTCTTATGTTTCCAAGACATTTTCAGTTCGATTAAAAAATAATTACATCAACTGACAAAAATTTTGGTTTTATTTCGCAAAAAAAATACAATGGCGTTAATTTTTTTTTTAATCGTCTGAAAAATCCTCACGGATACCGCCCACTGGAGCCGGTTGGGTAGGTTATGTCTCGAACCGACTAAAACGCACGCCATCTTTGGGTCTTTTGTTGCCGGAACTGAGATTGTAGCCAACATATCTCTCGCACCCTGGCAGACCCGGGGCCCTCTCTTTCGAGATGACCACTGACGGGACAGGGACCACGGAGTCCCCGTCTAGCCCCCGGGTATGGGGACCCGCACTTTATGCTGCTAATGGCGTTATGCCTGAGAGTAATATATGCGCCTGTTAATTTTACTAGGTATGCAAGCTGTGAGATGACTCCCAGCTGTGGTTTTCCCGCGACTGCAATATGGAGTACTTCAAAGACATTAGGTTTCTATAGGGTCGGTAACACGAATATGACGCCCCTGATATTGTACACGTCTATAGACCACAGTAACCACTTTTCATCAGGTGAGCCGTGTGCGTGTTTACCAAAAAAAGACCTAAGAAGTACTGTTGGACGCGGGAATGGATTGTATCATGATATATTCTGTGTTAATGGGTTTAACTTTAGGGATGTGGGGATGAGGGGAGGGGATGAGGGGAACCATGAGCGTGTGAAATAAAAGGGTAGGAAAAGCTGAAAAGACGACTGTGGGCTACAGGATAAATCCTCTAATGCAACTTGGACTTAACAGCGAGGTGACGTTTTGTGTTGTTAATGGGAAGACCGAGAAACCTTTCTTCGTCTTTTGCACTGACAGCACAGATATCGATAATCCCCTACCAAAAAATTCCAACATCACTTGGCCTATCCTAAGAATCAAACACAAAACCTCACGGATACAATCATCAGTACCGCTACCTGCTCTACCAGGGCAAAAATAAAAAACAGAAAAATTAAAAACATTACCTACCTACTCACTAAAAAACTGGAATCAAATCAAATCTAATAAGAGACAATACTTTTATAAATAAATAAAACTACCCACCTAGAGCCATGATGACTTTGACACACAATCCAAAAAAAATAATCATTTTAAAAAAATCACTGACAGTTATTAAATAAATTCACACACACGCACAACACAATATTATATTAACGCATCAATATGGCGAGTTCACACTATACGGAGTAATTCCCAAAGGAATGCTCGTTTACGGTTTATTTTATAATTGGAATGTGAGCGCGACGTGTACGCTCAATGCGGCGCGGAAGCGAACTAACTGACTAACTGTGGCGAGGATATCCTACAGGACGTGCCGCGTTGACGTTATAAGATCGATATTTACATAGAGCTTTTAAAATTTAAATTACTTTGTTTCTCGTATACTAATTAGTATACAAGTAGTAAGTACTAAGTATCCGGCAAAATGTGATGTTAATTGTTAAGAATACCAGTCACATTTTGTTTCTTTTTAAAAAAAGAACGTAGGTTGTACAATCATGAAGGTTCCTTTTTTAAAAATAAATGTGCCTATGTATAATAATTCCTTTTTAGTAGATATTTTTAAATTCATCAACATTTTTTTTGATTTGTTAGAGATATCTGAGACTAGTTCACCAATGATAAAAAACCTAGATTTAATATAATATTCTTAATTCTTAATTCTTAATTCTTTATTGCACACATAAAGTACAGAGATTATTTAGGTTCTTAAACTACTTGACAATAAATCACTGTATTTACAGTGAAATCTTGCCATCAAGATTAAATAAAATATGCCTGAAAGAGTTGTTAAGTTTAAAGTAACTCTTTTGTTTACCTACTTGATCCCCAAAGCGGAATATGTCGCTTGAATGTCCCAGTCTATTTTTACCAAACGATATAATTATCAACCAGCTACCAGTGAATCAAGTGTAGGAGTAGGATGCCTCGTCAAAGAACTCCAAACTTAGACATGAACGCTCGACTTGCATACCAATCGTTTATAAATGAGACTATAATCTATACTCTATGAAATTCTAATTTCAAATATTAACGTGGATGTTTGAATAAATCGCACCGAGATACACAAAGGTTGTACGTGACTAATTGCTTTTCGATTCTATACTTACTTATTCATATTATGTAAATTATATTTCATTTATCAAATCTCCGTAAAAATTGACGTGATACAAATGAATGAAATCTTTAAGCAATATAGGTAATCTCTTTACCTTATATATTTTTGCCTATAAAAATGGCTACCAAAGGTGATGATAAGACATCTCTGCCAACCCCTACAGTCGTGATGACAGAAATAAAAAAATGTTGTATCAAGTAATGAGACTAATTTTATGGCATTTAATCAATTAATGAAATTGGTTTCGTTATCCCAGGTCAATTGAGTTCAAATGTCATTGATGAGACTTCAACCGCAGATTGTCAAGATGTTTGATGCAACTGCCATATCGTTTTGAAAAATGATAATAATTTTGTTTCATGTCACAATACAAATAAGTACAGAATATCGTGTGGTATAAGTATAAGTAAAAGTATGTAGTATAAGTAAGATTTTATGTAGTATATGTAGTATAAGTAATTATGTAGTATAAGTAATTAAGTAAAATTACTTATACTACATAGGTGGCTGACAAGCAAGCTTGGACGTTCGTATCACCAAGGGCGTCACACTTGTGCTGCCGGCTCTGTAGAGGGTAGACGGAAAGAAGGAGAAGAGTTGAAGGTTAAGAGATTTTCTGTGCTGTCAGTGCAGAGGACAAAGCAGGGTTTCATACCATTAACAGTCTTCCAACTGACAACACAAAACCTCTCCAATGAGGTTCGTTGAACACTCTTTTGTGAAGTAAATACTATTTACTTTTTATACAGACTGCTGCAGTGCTACAATTTATATTGTACACTCACCTGCAATAATATGTATACGTTCTAGAACTTTATCACATTAAAGTTGTCGAATTTTACCGTTTCATGTCATAATGTTCACTTGTCATTTATTATTGTGACAAGGTTCCAAAGTGTATACATATTATTGCAGGTGACCGTACTAACTGTAACCTATTAATAGTACCTATAAAGGTTGTATGTATGAACGGGGCTATCCGTTCATTAGAGAAATATTCGTGAGGGATGCTAAAACATTACCTATTCTCTGCGCAGTTCACTTAATATTTATGTCCGTGTGAAAAGCTTTTACAAAGTACCATCATTACATTTCACAAAGTACCATTAAAAAAAGATGAATAAAATCAGTATTGCTCAGTGTAAAAAAATACCTGTTTAATTTTTCGCTTACGACGAATAGATAGCGTTGTTTATTATTCGTACAAATTATTTTTATACACAAATAATAGCGCAGAATTTTCGAAGCTTATTTTACATAAATAAGCTTGCAATTTGATATTCTGTTGCGTTCCACACAAGGCCTTATTTTCATCATCGTTAATGACGTCATAAATTACAAAGTGGAAGCTGCTTCACAGACCCTCGTTTGCGTTAATATCTAATTACGTATGTAAAGTAATGCCTAAGCATTATCACTTGTAGCCGATTTCAAGAAATGGTGTATACTTTCGCGATTTTATTCTGGTCAATATCTTAACTAGTCACACAGCATTTTAACAGCCTCTGTGGCGTGGCGGTAGTGAACGCGTTCCGCGGGAGGCGCGGGTTCGATCCCCGCTTAGTGCAACTTGGTTGTGGAGGTCTGATAGCATTCACTTCACGGAAAACATCGAAGTTCATCCGCATCTTAGTTAGACTAGAAAACCAAAGTGAGTTGGGAATAGGCTCAGAGAATAATGATGAATTTTAGACTTAGAATTTGTACACTAAATGGCTTTTATGAGGAACTGCTGAGATCTTCGGAGTCTAAGCCAACATCACTTGGGAGCCGGTCATCATCATGATCCTTGAGTTAATCTTGGTCACATCCGACAACCAATTTGCGTTGAGGCGGAACTTCGAGAACTTACGACACCGTTCGGATAAAATCCTACTAAATATACATTTATTTAGTGTTTTTTAAAGAATATTATTAACCGAAATTACTAATACTTTCGTTAACCCCTCCAACTAAGCTAAATTGCTTGAGTTAGTAGTGTATGTTAATGTCGGTAGTGTAATCGCCAGGATAACTCTAGAATAGGTAGGTACCTACTTGCATTCATATTTTCTCTGTTGCAAGATAATGGATGGCTAATGGTATACTTATAAAACTAATATGGTATTCTATGACTACGATATTAGCAGATATGTTTTCTCCACCAATAAAACTTACAAGACATTAAGATTTAACTTTTAAGAATTGCACAATAAACTGTCATGGCCGCCGGTCGCCATAAAGCGATGCCCAATAAATGTTCTAACGCGATCATAAATCAAATAAGATTAAAAAGGAAGACATAAGAAAGGCCAATAGGAAAGTTAAGCTACAGTTTTATTGCGATGCGTCGCGACACCCTACATGGATGTAATATACGTGCCAATAAAAATACCTAGTATGATACTAGGTGTCTACGCTATGAAAAGTCTTGGACATGATCCAAGAACAAGACAAGTCTTCAAGGCCCTGAAAACAATAGAATTTTGTGCCAAACACGGAATTGGGAAACAGAGTTACAGTTTTTGTATCTTGTTTTGTAAGCGAGTGAAAAGAAATATTTGTTTTCATTTTCATGAAAACTGTAGTCGAATAATACAAAAAAAAACATAAAATTCACTGTAAAAAATAAATACAATGGGTAGAATTCACTTTAATAATTATGTATCGTTGGGAACATCTAAACATGCTACTTAGGTATACAGATTTCTCTTACTTTGTTCTAGTTTTGGCAATGAAATGTTAAAGGGATAGTAGGCAATTATTTTTTGTATGGATGAGCTCTATAATGTTTACAAAATTTCATAATGATTAACCAGCTTTGTTTTATTTGGAGTCAACCCTTTTTTACCATAATATATGACTGTTGTAGATGACTGAACAAAACCTCCATACATTTTTATTATGCCGAGAGTTGACGACAAGAAAAATAGGTAAAACCGAAAAGTGCCAACCCGTGGAATTTAGCGAGTTGACGAACCACCCGCAGTTTAGGTGTGAAAGCGAATATAGAGGGGAGACAGGGGAAAGAAGGCGAAGGAAGATGGTTCAGAAAGTCTCTGTGCTGCCAGCGCAGAAGACAAAGCAGGGTTTCTCGATCTTCCCACTGACAACACAAAACCTCTCCAGTGAGCTCTTAGCGGCTTCAGTCGTCTTTACGTTCCTTCTAAGTTATTCTTTTAGTCTAAGGTAGTAACATCAAAATCCTACCCAAAAATCCAAGAAGTTACTTGGATTCAATAGGGTAAATATATACGATATTTCACTCGATAAAGTATCAATTTCTCGTTGGAAAGTTTCCAGAACAGATAATCTAGTACGGGTCGTCCTCAATGTGGCAGTGTCCTCCGATGCATCTAGAATGTTCCTAGCATACTTTATTTTGCATAAGTTTGTGGAAAGCTGTTTGGTATGTAAATGTCCTTCTACTATGGTAGGAATAAAGCCTAAAGTTCGCTTATGAGCGTTCCAGGATTGCGGTTTTCAAATATAAAAGTCTCTGGAAATAGTTGCTTTGTGGTCTAGCACTTATATTATACTTTAAAACTCGTCTAATAATGCAGTTACCAGTCTTTTTCGTCGAGATCTGATACATAAAGGGGTGGGTTTTCAAAGTTTGTGAGTTCAACTCTTGGGTATTACAGCCTACAGCATTCTCTGTGATTCTACAAAGGTCCACGCTACTACAGGAGGGGCAGTGGCAAATAATACGAACTTATGAGTTTTGATATGGACCTCCTTCGTTCTCTAGAGTAGTCAGTCGCTTTGTAGCGCATCCGAAGATGTCTCGTGTCGAGGTTTGTTCTTTACACTTCCAGAACATTGTGCATACGAAACCATATCTCCACGGGTATTTTTTTTTCTTTGCCCGAGGGGGTACGATTTGCCATTCCTTTCTATGACAAATAGTAACATTTTCTTTACTATCGTTGGTATTCTTAAACCGTAGGTGAGTGGTGGGTACCCCCCTTATTTTAAAGCTTTTTTGAATTTCGAAATCCAAAATAAAGTAGGCCAGTCGCGCAGTTAATGATTAGTAACACATAATTGCTCTTTCGAATCGATAGTCCCATGAAGGGTTATAGGTAATAGAACCTAAAGGCGTACGATTGAATGGACATTGTGCATGGACAGGACAGGGCGCAATGGGGCGATGAAACCCTTTAGGTTAATAATGACTAACTACTATTACGGTGACAAACAACGTAAAGAGTATAAAAACGTTTTATTAAATATAATACTGACTGATGTGTATTCCAGAAGCCCAATCCCCGTAACATTTAATATAATTACAGTTTGACTGCACCCAATGAAATCACGAGGACGGTGACGTCTTAGTCCTGTGGCAGCTTTTTGAAAGATTTTATTGGTTGAAGAGATATCAATATATTCGAAAATGGGTATAAATTTAGCAGAAGGAGGGTTCAGAGTATTTATTCATTTAAGCCCTTTACACACAAGCTACATATTTGCGAGGCAAAGTTCACATTCACAATATTTGAACAGTCACAATATGTTTGTTTGTGTTGCGGTTATTTAATTGTCAAACAAACTATACCCTTTGTTTGTATGAAACACGATTATGAATGTAAACGCCATTCCCGTGGACATTTTAACGTCGGCCGAGACCCATTATCTCCGGTAGAGCGAACTGCAGCTTTGGTCCACTGAACAAAAACATTTCAAAGAAACATTTTATCCGACGAATGAATCGGATTTTATTCGTACACGTACAATTAAAAGCTGGCAATTTTATTATAGCAGATTGGTTTTTCATTTTAACAATGTTATTTTCGGAATTTGTGTATTAACCCCACCGTCAGTGACCACGTTTTGGCACCGTAGGCCATAACAGGTCGAAGACCTTCGTTTTCAGGCATTGTGATAAGGGGGAGGAGAAGAACCGAAGCAATTGTTAAATGCTGCCCAATTGGATCCGTTGAAAGTAGCTCAGCGTGCAATGGAGCGACCTATGCTTGGGGTCTCTTTGAAGGATAAAATTCATCATTCGACAGAGAATTAAAGTTACAGACATAGCTCGCTGAATAACCAAGCTGAAGTGGCAGTGGGCTGGCCACATCTGCCGAAGGACCGATATCCACTGGAGTCCTTAAGTGGAGATCGCGAAAAGGCAAACGGAAGGATGCCTCCTAGCCAGATGGATGCGGGATACTGGATGTGGAGGGCAGAGGATAGGGAGCAGTGGCGCACATTGGGAGAGGCCTATGTCCAGCAGCCACCACTTAGCCTCGAGCTTCTCACACATTATAACAGTATACCACTAAAATAATAAATTACCCATATACGTATAGGTATGGGTTGTGAACACGGAATTTGAAATCCATACAATTATTTCCAGTGCTAAAATCCCGGCTAAAAACATTACTCGCATAAATCACATCAAATGAACTATATAAGGACGGCTCTAGAACTTCTAGAACATTCCTAATTTCCTGCTACACAATATAAAACTGTATATATCATGAGGCTTGCCAAAAAATCTTAAAAGGTCAAGGTCACTCTGGATTCTGATGTTTTTGGAAAGATTCCAGAGTCTGGAATTTATCTAAAAACATTATACTGAATTAATTTTTCCCCGAAAGAAACATTCAATTCATTAGAATATGTGCCAAAATATCGATTAGTGAGTCAAAGTCAACCCTTAAAAGTAGGGTAAAGTTTGTGGCACCCTTGCAACCCTGCTACGCTGACTCATATTAGAGGGTCTTATTTTGTGAAATTATAATTAATTGTTATACAATTTTGAACCTTAATGCATTGGCATAAGACTATGAGGTATCATTCTAACGTGCCAATCAAATGCATTCTCTTTCACTATGGATGTAAGGTGATCAAATATTTGACCATTAGTTTGATGAAATTAAATATTGCAACCATATTGATACGATGGTTTTGCACAGTAATTTATTAACGAATAAATATATATACATAATTGTGCACACTGCCAAATATACGCGACTGCTACGCAAGATGCGCGGGTTCGATATCCGCTCAGGTACCTACTAGTATTTGTATGAATATGGCTATTTGCATTGGTTTGGTCGTGCCTCAGAGAGCACGTTAAGCCGTTACAGGTATTTGGAGCCCTAAAAAGTCCAACAACTGTTCTAACTGCCGTAATTCTATATCAGTTTTATCTATAGGTTGTGGAGGCCAGATGACAGTCACTTCATGCGAATTTCATCGATAGCATTAAGTAGCATTTATGATCGCATTATTGTTTATCAAAATAGTAAATAACATATTTATCTAAGTAAAAATAAATCTAAAACTTTCCGTCCACTTTCTCAATCTTTCCAAGTCTCTTGAAAGATTTTCTTAGAATAAATATACCTGGTCAAGTTACATAGCTACATTTTCAGCTTACAGCGTGAATACGGTCTCCTCTTGAGAAATTTAATTAAAACTACCTGCCAACATCGAGAGCATCGAGTATGTTGTACAAGTAAGGGCACTAATAAAACGCTAGATAAATTCCAGTTCAGGAATTACTGGTGTAATTGGAAGCTGAAGGATGTTTACCGAAGCTGAAAAATAGAGGTATCTAGTAATGTGTTAACTGTTCAAAAAAGAGGTTGTTTTTTATACCACTTAGGTGGCAGACAAGCACGCGGCTCACCAGATGGAAAGTGGTTACAGTGGCCTATGGACGTTTGCAATATCAGGGGCACCACATTCATGCTGCCGATCATATAGAGAAGGGGAAGGGGAAAGGGGGCGGGGAAAAGGCTAAGAGTCTTCTGCTGTCAATGCAGAAGACAAAGAAGGGTGTCTCGGTCTTCCCACTGACTCTGAGCTCTGGCTACCCTACTCACTGCCGGAAACAAAACACAAGGTTATTATTAGCCACGGTATTCTGTAGGGTCGGAGGTATTTCCCCAGTCGGACTGCTCAATTAGGATGGGAGATACCGTCATGTCCTACCTCCGCCCTATAAGTACCTACTTTAGTAGCATTTGTATTTCTAGCCAAAAATGCTACGGTTATAATACAAGAATTGGACAAAGTTTTACGTCACATAATTTTAAGAAATTACATACAAAAGGTAAGTAGATGTTAGTCTTAAGTAAAATGGTTGTAAAGAATTTTTTCCTGGAAGCGGTCGCGTGTTAATAAAATATGTATGAGAAGGCGCCGAAGTTGGGAATACGGTACGATATGGGATATTTCCAATATGGAATAGCAACACACATTATGTATAATGTTGCCAGATAAAACTACACATAAAGAAGCCTACGCCTGTTATTCCCGAAGGGAAAGGAACGTTGTTTTTACATTTTTTTTTTCATTACAGGTTATAAAAAATATACAAAGATAACTGTATGATTGAAACAAATACATCATAGCTGTTTGCCCTTATAAATATATCCCTTTAAATACGCGTCTTTTCCATCGGAGTAGGTACAGAAAACATTTTCCCTTTTTTTCGTGCTCACAATCCCTACGGATACCACCCCTGTCAAAACCGTTATGTCGGACTCGATTCGACTAAAACTGACGCTGTCTTTGAATCTTTGATTGCCGAAGGTGAGATTATTTACTACTTATCTTTCGCACCCCGGCAGACCAGGGACAATCTCTTTCGAGGTAGGCCCTCCACCTGTTGTGAGAACCACGATATCGCAATCTAGTCCCCAGGTAAGGAGGTGTGCTTTGCGTCGCCGGAGCCTGCTTCTGCTAGGGCGACAGACGGCTCCACCTGTCATCCTCAGGCAATTCTTTCCTGGTCCTTTCTTTCTACTTTCATAATTATTTTCATATATATACCTTTAGGTACACTAATTGCAGATACTCCTGATCTTTCCTTAAAATGTCTGATTGTATGTCAATCAGATTGGGGATATTTTAAGCTACCGCTGATAGCGTCAATAGAGCTTTACTATTGATAAATAAATAAAGTACTTATCCTCTGCCTGGGTAGGCAGAGGATAAGTACTTTATTTCGGGGAAGTACAAGCTGAGTGATTATCATTCTCTGAACCTTTTCCCAACTAAGTTGGGGTCGGCTTTCCAGTCTAACTGTGATGCGGCTGAACTTCAATATTTTCCGTGAAGCGTCTGCCATCTGACCTACACAACCAATGGTCCAATGACCAATGGTGATATCGAAGTTCCAAGTTAAACTGGTTGGACTTTTGAGGGTTGAATGTTTGTATGTCATCCGGGACCGACTGCTAAGTATATAGGTACCTATATATATATATATATATATATATATATATATATATATACCTATATATATAGGAGTGATGACGATTTTAATATTAGAACAACTGTAACTCTCACTACTTGTCCTTGGCTTTTTTCTCGTATTTATTTTTTGTTTTGTTTTTGGTGTACAATAAAGAGTAATCTATCTATCTATCGAAGACGACAGTTAGACATATGGCCAATTAACACAATATTTAGTTCAAAGTTAAAAAGCCGTACCATGACAAACCGCTGTAAGCGATGTCATCAGACGCCGTCTTGAATAGGGCTGACACTCGTGTTAAGTTTTAGATTCAACTTAGGCCCCATTTTATGACTTTGTCATTTACCAAAAAGCTGTTTCCTTCTTGTGCTTTTGCTGTACAATAATTTGCCACTCTACTTTTTACTCTATCATTTTTTTTCACGTTTCACGCTTGACGGCAATAAGCTCTCTACATAGAACTGAAAGTGATGGTTGGCAAAATGTGGATGTGAATTATACACTTCGTTTTGTGTGTGTTGTGAATTTACATGTATTTAGGTATGTACAATGTTATAACATATCTACCTTGACAATGATTTTTTTTTATTTATGTCACGTCAATTTGACTTCACCTCGCCTGATGTTAAGCTGAAGGCAAAGTCCCATGAAAGAGGGTCACCATTGCAAACACGTTCAGTGCTACAATGGTGGCGCTCAGCTTGACAGCCTCATCAGATGCTTTTTCACGCCCCGCTTAAAGGACCCGGGACTGTAGGAAGAAGGAATGATTTTATTTGAAAGTAATACTGTACTAGAGCAAGGCACAACCCTAATCTAACGCATGAGACGTTTGCAAAGATAGAGCCCGGCCTTTCACCCACATGACACCCACACTGGCGCCACCTAGACGAACACGCTTTTAATATTAGAACCAAAGCTGTCACGCTGTTCACTTCAAGCTCAATTACACTGTTTCACAATCATGGCGTAACCGTCAGTCGCAGAATATGGGCAGAGGTTTATTGACGACGTCGTATCTTACTTACTGCGATAAACTTATATTGTACACACCCTCCTACATTTAGTGTAACTTTACGAGTATTTGGTTAATCCTTTTTTATATATGGCACGTCAATTTAACTTCACCTTGCCTGATAGTAAGGTGGTTTTCCCTGTGCTGAAATCCCCACGAATACACTCCCTCGCCAAAGGTATAGGACTATTCTACTAGCAAACCTACAGTCGATGACAAACGTACCCGCTTGACGACGATAAACTCCCCCTATTACGTGGAACCGAAAATCATTGCTGACGAAATGTGGGTATACACTACAATACACTTCTTCCTACTACGTCAGAATACAGGCGTGTACCTATGTATGTGTGCCTATTCATGACAGCGTACGTTGATATACCGCAGTTTGCCCGGCGTATCGGATCATAAAATAAATCTTCCTTAGTGATGGCCGATGAATTATGTCATTCAATATCGTAAGAGATGAGAGTACCCCATGTCTAATCACAATTAAGTGCATCTATCGACACATAATACGAACCTAAACCGTAAGAGAAATAAGATTGCTCTGACACAATGATATAATAATCTATGGTTAGTTGATTTGAGCTCGTCGTCACGTGTTATCGTCAAAAGACATTTAAAAAACGCGCACTGCGTATATGAAGTACATTTTAGGCGCAAGATACATGCCCCTTGCTTTATTTTTTTTATGCCGTGCGGAAATCGCCACGGATATTTCCCGCCGGAGTCAGCGGGGATGGTTATGTCAGACTAGAACCGACCAAAACCGCACCAGTTGCCGGGGTGCGGTAGCCTCTGGCATATTCCTTACACCCCTGATTCTTGATTTACCTACTGTCAAATACGTCAAGTTATTTGCAACAAGACACAATTCAATGTTGCGTTATTCGCAAGAATAACATAAAACGTTAGTTCTCAGCTCGTACATGTTGAATTTAGTAATAAACATATCTAAATAATGCTTCCATAATATTACTCATATTCCTTTGAGCATTTATTTATTTGATTAGCTCAAAGTAAAGCGTGAAACACATGCTAATATTAAGTATTGCTTACCGACTGGCAGACATAAATTATAATAAATTGGTGTTGTGCAGAGAGTTTGCTATTCTGATTTTACATATAAGATCTGTTTATCTTAGCGGTTCTGACTATAAAATGAGATTTTCAAGGTGTTAGCAGTTTAGTAATAACCTACATTGTTATAATCATTCGAGATTAAAATAGATATTTTATGGATATTTAGATATTTTATGGAGAAAATGCCGCGGTGAAGTTTGTTGTACGCTTCTTCTCCACTAGCGCGTAGGAAGCGGCGGTGGTGTAAATAGTGATGTTAATTGAGCATTGACGTATTGTTATTTAACGCGTTGGAGAAAATGCCGTAGTGGAGTTTATTGCACTGCTTCTTCTCCACTAGCATATGAAGCGTGAAAAGTGTTTTATCCATTTGAGATTTTAATTTTATACACACATAAATGTTTTATCCATTTGAGATTTTAAATTTCGTAATGCGGTAAAAAGGAGACTGTACTGGCACTATTTATGCTAGTAATAATAGCTTTATGGGTATAACATGTGAAACAAAATTCATAAAATTACGTATTCCAGCCAGATGTATTCAAATAGCTCGTTAACAGGATATAACAAGAGCAGTTAACACCGGTGTGAAATAAAACAACTATAAACATTAGTCAACTTGTATGTGACAACATAACTTAGGAAACAGGAGAGGAAGTCGACCAAATGAGTAACATAAACTTTTTAATTTAATTTTCTATTTTGGGTATCGGTTTGATTAATAAATCTTGAAACGAATTATATTAGGAGGAGATTTTGACACTCATGAATCAGCATGACGTCGATACAAACTCTATAAGAACAGTGATGGCTACTACAACGAAGTTTTTACTTAACACACGTCAATTCGCCTTCACTTCACCTGATGGTAAGATAGCAAAGTCTCAGGAAAGAGAGTCATCATTACAAACACGTACAGTTTTACAATGGTAGCGCTCAGCATGACGGCCTCATCAGATGCTTTTTCACGCCCCACTTGAAGGACCCGGGACTGTAGGTAGAAAGAAACACGTGAGCTAGTAAAGAATTCCAAGACTTAATGGTGCGGCAAAGGAAGGACTCATTACTTCACTACTTTGGTACAAGTCGATGTTAATCACCTGATCGAATTTGAAGTTTCTTTTTTTTCTCAATAATTTACTAACTGTTTTATAGCCAAAATAGGTACCTTTGTGCCATAGACATAATCTCTCTAGTATATTTGCTCTATAGCTAAGACATATTATACCATTTTAAGCCGTAAGTTTATTTGGATCAGCACGGAAAGATCTCCCTGTGTCCATGTGTAAATAAGCTGTTTTTGGACACCCACCAGACCGTGAATCCGTTGATTTTTTGTACGTTTTAATTCTCATACACGCCAGTCGTTTTATTGCAATTTAGATGTCCATATGACAACTCTTGTTTGTGTATTCGGTTTTCAGTTATGTGCAAATTGGAAAGCTACATTCACTCTGAGTAATATAGGCTATATTTAATGCTAGAAAAGATTAGATTAGGATGCTTAAAAAGCTAAAGTAACGTAACACAAGCAGTAAAAAAGTGCTCTAAAACGTCTTTCGTTGCATGTGCTGCGGAATCTATTGATAATAAAACAAAAGTATGTTCTACGCGATAGGCGACATCCACGCGAGGGGAGCCGCGTGTAAGAGTTAGTTATATATATAAGTAATTGATTGTTGTCATGGGGATCTTCAATGGGCATAGGCCTCTTGCAATATTACGAAGCTTTGGTCTATTGTTACCACGCTGGCCAGATGGGTTGGTACATTGTACCCACAGGCCACGGTAACTACCTAATAAGTGCCTGTAAAGTAGGTACTATACTTTATTGCAGTTGCACTGTAACATCTTACAAACTTGCACAAGAGTACACAACAGTAAGTCTAAACACCAACATAAAAACTTCGTTATTAAAAAAGATTGGATGTGTTTTTATTGTCTTTTCCTTTTCATATAAACTTTAGCTACAGCGACTAACTTCTGACAAGCTCTGGTATTATTGTTAAACTTATGCGCATAAAACTGAAAATTCAATGGCAAATTTTATGATCTCAGTGGTTTGACAATGATTAACAATTAGTAGCGGTAGCCTAGTGGTATGGGTAATGGACTGCTGAGAGGAGGTCTCGGGTTCGATTCCAGGTTTTACCATGGCACACACCAATGACTTTTAGATGTTTTCGAAGTTATGTGTGTATTTATCATAGGTTTATAAGTACCCGGTTAATGGCAATAGGCTCGCCACCTATTACATTGGGACCTAAACATAAACTGGCAAAATGTGAGAGCTAGCACCTCTGCCTACCCCTTCAGGGATAAAGGCGTGAGTTTATGTTATGTTAACAATTAGTAGAATTTGGACCCTGGTTAACCCTTAGCTGGTATCGGGGTCAAAATTGACCCCAAGAGCTCACATTTTTAATCACAACTTTGCAGTCTAAGTAGCAACACTCTCGCGCATCGAGGTATTCTCATTACGTCGCGGGGTGCGGCGGGTGAGGGACGCGCGGCACTTAATTTCTACTAGGAACGAAGGTATGTACATCGCTGGGGTCAAAACTGACCCCGATACCGCAAGTGTGTATTTTATTGTTAGATTTATTTTGTAATATTTTATTGTTTTTTAGGACATAATCATAGCAATGGCAGGTTATTAACGTGATAACGATATCGCAGGCCTTTTAGAAGATGTAGACGAAGAATCTGGCTCTGAAATTACGAATGATGCCGCAATTGCTGCCTGTGACCAAGAGATTATCAGCGATTGTGAAGAAGCGGAAATACTTAGCCGTTCTGAAGACAGTGTTATAATTGGGTATACCGATCTCTCGAGTTCAAGCAGCGAAGGCGAAGAACAGGATGAGGACGAAATCCCGCAAACTTCTGGCTTTTATAGAGGAAAAAATCCGCCTAGCTCATCCCGTGTAAGACAACATAACATCATTACACATCATTTTTTTTTTTTGGAGATTAGTTTTAGTTCGTCATTTTTTTTATTACGGGTGATCTCGGAAGAAGTTCCTATTTTTTGTTAAATTGATTGTATAAGAAAACGATTTCAAGATAGCTTATTACATTTTTTATAGTTTTTTATATAAGTAAGAGTACTTAAATTACAGTTAAAGAAAATAAGAAAGTATTAGGTATATTTTGAAATAAACACGTGATACCTTGTTAAAATATGTCAAAATTTAATTAATGTTTACATTATAAGTACTATTTTCGTAAATAAAAAGAAAAATTAATATTTACTTTTCTATTTTTTTTATTCCTATATACAAAAATAATGGGGTCACTTTTGACCCCCCATACCACTTACGTCGCTCTTTCTAGCGATACCAGCTAAGGGTTAAGAATATTTTATCATATATCTAAAGATGAAACTCACCTGATTCTTGAAACATAGTGCGACCTGAAAACCACTGTGAATCATTTTATAAACACAATAATACAACTGCAAACTTAAAACAATTTCATTATGACTACACAGAAATATTTTCTTCAGTACATCAGTTATCGTCTTCATCGAGAGATATGTCAAAGATGAATGAGTAAAATGCGTAAGAGTTGACAGATCATTTGACAATAGATTTGTTTATAGATAAACAGCCATTAAACTATTGTTTAGAAAACTATAGGCGGTTGTAAACCTCTTTGTTGTGACATTAGAGGTTATAAACAAATTGTACAATATTCCTTTTGTTTTAGTTATCATAGTATGCTAGGTATAGGTTGGAGGAATGTTTCTAACACAATAAAATATAACCATTTGATTGCAGTACCAGTCATGACTACACGGAAGGTGACTACGGGTCAAATGTAAAATGAATGAATGATGATGAACCTTTGAATTTTACCTTTTTTGTCCATCTGTATGCCCATTTGCATACATCATTTTGACTTGAACTCAGTTTTTTTAGAATGGATAAGGGTTTGCTTCGTGCAAAAGACGAACATTGATTACTAAATAGTATAGTACCTAGTAGTGAGTACAGTATTAATTAGGCTGTAATTTTAAAGGTTATAATGAATATCGATCTGGTCACTATAACCTAGAATATTACTTATTTCAGCTACAGATTGCCTTCGTGTGTGGACACCGTAGTCCTACATCTGAGAAGGCCTTTCCTGGTCAGCGTGAGGCGTGTCAAGCGACAACAATATAGAGTTCTACAAGAAGGGAATTAGGTATCTACGAGGATGGCACGAGTGTAACGCTTTCCATCAGATGGGTCGTGTGCTTGTCATCTAAGAGGTATTTTTGTAATGTTAACAAAATTTTCATTACTCTTTTGATAGGAAATAAATAAAAAAAAGTACAAATAAGTGTTTGTCAAACAAGCCAATTTAAAGCCAGACAAAGTGGTTCAGTTCAAATGAATTAGGCACGGCTTTCCATTACTTGTCAAACTCTCATCCAGTTGACAAATGAGGTGCTTAGGCCCCGCTGATATTACTGTGTCGAATGGAAGAAAGGATTACATGAACGAGGAATAGGTTTATATGGTTAAGTAATGTTGCCATAGCAAATATGATTAAGTAATTAAAATTTATCTTCGCATAATACATGGCAATATTAGGAGAGAAAATTCAAGCCGTACCATATTTAATCGAACTCCGGACTCTGAGGTGAAGGCTCGGGTGTAATCGGCGCCAGCGCAGAGATGATGATGAATATAATTACCAAACCTTGACTTTTCTACTTTTTATTCAGCAGTGCATATTCAAACTCCTGTCAGTGTACTCATTCCGACCATTCTGTACTTATTCTGACCATTCCTGACTTATTCTGAGCGCTGTCATAATTATTCTAACTATTCTCGTTGTCCAAATACGATAAATATGCAGTCGTCTTGCATTTATCGCGTTCAAGTGAAACATAACAGTCCTTACAAATGAGGCTATACGTTTTCAGGGTACACTGTACAACATAGTTTCATTATGAACAATTCTCCGTTTAGGAACAGCGACTAGTTGTCTATGACTTCGAGGGACGAGCCGAGCATATTAATAATATGGTGGGACTATAAAGGAAACTATACGATACATATCCTCGAGCGTTTTTGGACGTGATTTCCTGTATTGCATAACGTTTTACGATATCGTAGGGTGGCCAAATTAATAAATACAATAATAACGATATGTAAGCTTGTTTTGACCTCTGAAAGCATCAGTTCAGTAATTCAGTAAATCGGTTCAGTTAAGTGTGTCAAAGTCAAATTGGGTTCCAGTTGAAAACCAGCGACAGGTTTCTACCTGGCACACGTTGAACTGGACATCTATTTGGTGTATCTGAGTGCCACTCCGTTTTATTTATTTTTCTTTATTTTTTCATTATATTACCGGTGAAAGCCGACCCCAGCTGAGTTGGGAAAAGGTTCAGAGAATGATGATTGTTGATTACTGTTATCAACAATATTTTGAAAAAAGAAACATTTATTCGGTGCAAGGTGGTCACGAAACCACCTTGCACCAAATAAATGTTCCTTTCTTTCAATTTTTTTTTACTTTATATAGGTGCTAGGTTTAGCTTTTTTAGACTATTAATACCTACCTATTATTATACCTCGATTTCCCGCAAATCAAGGTCGTCAAAATAAAGACTAGTATTCTAGGGAAAACTATAGCACTCGTAAAAATTATAGATAAGTAAAATTTACAATCACAGCTACGTGCCGAGACCTAGTAACACTCTTATCGCTTTAAAGCACCATAACATCAATTTCCATATCATTTTCAACATCATCTTAAAAGATTTAGAGCTATTTCATGCTAAAACTACTTTGAATAAGAGAGAAAACTATAAAAAATGTATTAGAGAAGCAGCTGTGTTCGATATTTGAAAATATATGTAAATGCGCAATGCGTCATACGATGCGCACACTCATGAATTATGGAAATATCGGATACAGGGCTGGCAGTAATGATATTGTACCCACAGGCAAATTTCCTATAACATTGGTCAGGCATGGGCTAGACTTTTTTATTTTTTATCGTCCGCAAAATCTCTACGGATACCACTTCCACCAAGAGCAGGTGGGGGGGGGGGGGGGGGTTTACGTCGGGCTCGAACCGAACAAAACGCACGCCATCTATGGGTCCTTGATTGCCGGAGGTGAGATAGTAGCAAACATATCCCTCGCACCCGGGCAGACCCGGAGGCCTCTCTTTCGAGATGTAGGGACCACGGTGTCCCGTGTACTTTGCGCCTCCGCCGCGGCCTGCTTCTGCTAGAGTGACAGGCGGCTCCTCCGCTAAATCAGGTGGAGGTGATTATGTCGGACGCGAACCGACCAAAACCCACGCCAACTATGAGTCTTTGATTGCCGGAGGTGAAATAATACAATACATATCTCTCGCACCCCGGCAGACCCGGGGACATCACTTTTGAGATGATCCACATCCCGTAATGTGGGAACCATAGTCCCCCGTAATGAGTAGACGCCACGGCCTGCTTCTGCTAGGGTCACAGGCTTGTCTGCCTAAGTGGTATAAAAAAGAGACTTTATATCATCCGGGAGATTGAATTTATATCATCTAATATTTATGAGGCAACCCTATCACGGCTAGATGATATAACAGATGCTTTTGTGCTCGCTACTGATAGTTTTGGGGTATATAATTATTTATAAAGTTACCCACTTTTGTATACAGGGTAAAATATCCATATAACATCACGTTATTCCTCCTTTTGTGAGATATATGATGGTTGTAACTCTATTATCTCTGTTCTATCTAGATAAGATATTGAAGACACTAAAAACTAAAATATTAAACTATATTAGAAAGAATCGGTCGACCTACTCAACATTCCTATTGCCCTATAGTCTTGCCGGAATATCATAAATATTTTTTACATGTGCCTCTACACTATTAAATGAACGCGTAACATAATATTGGCCACAATTTCCACCTCTACGATGGCAAAAGTTCTGATGATATTTTTCAATTAATCCCACTGTCGCCCTTCTTAACCACAGAACAACATTGGACTGGACTGAGGGGGGTCTCATACAATACCGTCTCGACCAAAACGGTTCAGCATTTCCTTTCTTTGTTGCCCGCTAAAGAACTGAAATGCTCTACCCTTACATGTCTTTTCTTCGTATTCGCATGCACTTGAAAATTCCTGGATTGTCCAGGAATTTTTAAGAGCACGCTTCACTGAAAAATCCAGAAATTCACTTGCAAAATGTGCGCGTCAAAAAAGAAAATATATTTTAGGTATACGACATTCTAAGTTTGAATTCGGCGTATAAACGTAATCATTATGTAGAGATATCTCATAAGACACCAACGCCTAACCTCTCGTTTTACCAAGAAACAAGTTGTAAATATGTATGATACAACAATTGGTTGAAGATTTGTCAAAAAACTTCTAAAAGACCTATCTGGTTACAATTACTTATTTTATACATGTATTGAGACTGTCTCAAACAAGTTGTTAACAAGTTTAAAACACATTTGCGTTTACACTGAAGTTTACCACATATTGCAGTTTTAAAAAGTGGTGAATACAAAGAGTAAATAGACGAAGAAGCTTTAAATTACTTGACGTTTCAGCCATATTGCATTATGTCTTGTTATAAAGAAGTGCCAACCAGCTAGCATAAACACCAGCTACAATATCTCTTGGCCAATTTAAGTACATAATATTCGGTCCAGAGAGGATCCAGCCAATGTTTATGCAAGCTGCAAAGCGGTAAGAATAATGGCTACCTCCTGAGCAGTAAACAGAGATGAGTTTGAAGATTAATGCAAGAAACGAACTTTATGCATTGCAGGTAAATATAGCTACAGGAAATACGAGTAGACACTTAAGAAACCATAAAGACAAAAGTTTTTTTTAACACTTAAGTGGCAGATAAGCCTACCTATGGAAAGTGGTAGTATCGTGGCCTACAGATGACGTATCCATCACTATGGGCGTCACATTCGTGCTGCCAATCCTGTAGATTTAGGGGGGGGGGGGGGGAGAGGGAGGGAGAGGGAAGAGGGCGGTGAAATTCAAGGGAGTTTCAGTGCTGCCATTGTAGAAGATAAAGCACAGCTTCATACCACCACAGAGCAATAGCAAAACACCTCTCCAGTGAGCTCTCGCTACCTTATTCACCGGAAACAGAGCACAAGATTATTATTAAAGCGGAATAGCGGAGATACTTCCCCAGTCTGAATGCTCAGTTAGGACGAGAGATACCGTCTTGTCCTACCTGCCTATGGACTGCATAAAGCCTATACTTTGGATCTGAATAATGGTTCAAAGTTATGATTCAATATTGAGGAGCTTCTAAACTAGGCACGAATGAAACAGCGTATGAATTATGAAGAAATACAGAAATTAATTAAAGGTTGCAGATAATACACCATTTTCAGCACGGAAAATTTTCTATCAACCAAATTTACTCACAAATGTTACAAATATTTAACAGAAGTAAACTTCGAAGAACACAGAAACAAATCCCAAATCCAATTGGTCCAACTGAACTAATTTAAACAAAACAAACTCTTAAGGGAGGTTTCAAACCACAGAACAAATTTAACTTCAACTCAAATCTTTAGCTAAATTCCAACCTTTTTCTTCAAGCAACAATAACACACATAAATCGTTTAAATCACTATAATTCCAAGACTCTAATAAGTATTGCAAGTAAAATAGAACTGCTTCGAGTCTTTCTTTGAGCTGGAAATCTGCAGACTAATCTAGCAACTGATCCGCAATGCCATCCGTCTGGACGAGGTTATTGCACTCGGTGACTCACAGCCATTTGATAGTACTATAGTTTGTAGAACAGTATGTCGCGTACGTGAATTATTTGTGAGTTTACGAGGGAAGTTGACTAGCGTGTACTACGGATGTCGACTTTATATGCAGAAACTAAAGCCTGTGTTTATGTAAATCTAATCCTATGCTATAACGAGGAATGTTAGTAATATTTGCGGCAATTGTTCTGAATGCGAAAGTTGTAGGTATTTTGATAAGTCATTGCATTTTAAGTTCACCTAAGCTGCGGTAGAGGTGTGGTTTTGCGAAAAGATATTTTTACACAAAACCAACGGATATCATGGCTATCGCGTTTGATTTCAAGATCCTGAAGACGCCTTGAGTATTGCACTTGCGGAATAATACACATACAGATCCTATCTACGCGAGTAAGAACTAAGAAGTCTATTTGCTTGCTTAAAGGGTGCGGTTAGGCATTCTTTTCTATGAAAATTAGTGAAATTTTACTTTTGCTATCGTTGAGACTGTTAAACCGTATTCTTTGCTTCAGGGTTCTATTTTTATATTTTATCTGCCAAGAGTCAATTTCGGTTACATCCGGTTGCGTATAAAGGAATTTTAAAACAAGGTCGAACGTGTCTTCTTACGATAGGGTTTAAACTAAAAGGCCGTAATGGTATTCCGGGCTCCGAGATTATTACCTATCCATTCTTAGTAAGCAAGTTATATACAGAGTTGTAAACAGGAACTTAATTGAAGTAAGATTGGATAGGTACGTCAGGTGGTGTGTACTCAATACCTTGAGCAAATAATCACACTTATACGTGGGAACTGCACCAGCCGTGTCATGACTACGTGTGTGTCGGTAGAGGTCACAATATGAGTGGACTTATGATTGTATGACACCGTATATACTATTAAGTTTATTTTTTATTTATGGCACGTCAATTTGACTTCACCTCGCCTGATGTTAAGCTGAAGGCAAAGCCTCATGAAAGAGGGTCACCATTGCCAACACGTTCAGTGCTGCAATGGTGGCGCTCAGCTTGACGGCCTAATCAGATGCTTTTTCACGCCCCGCTTAAAGGACCCTGGACTGTAGGAAGAAGGAAACACGTGCGCCGGTAAGGAATTCCAGGACTTAATGGTGCGGCAGAGAAAAGACTCACCGAACCGCTTGGTTCTTGATGAAATGTTCTGCACCGTATGCGGGTGACATCTAAGCCCTGCACGTGTTGTCCTGTGTAGGAAAGGGGAAGGTGGCATTAATTGCAAGAGCTCATCAGAACATTCACCATGGTAGAGACGGTAAAATACTGCCAGGGACGCAAGATCTCTACGCAACTGCAAAGGCTCGAGGCCTGAGTGATGATTTTGTTTTGTTGTCGTAAGGTCAACCCTAATCACCATAATTTCAGATACATACGTCCACTGCTGAAAATATACCTCTCCTATGGACTTCCATTTCGATCGGTATCGGTAGGCATACGGCATCCAACCCGCGACCCTAACTACTTCATCCGTTGGGGGGTTACCGAAACGTTGCAATTTTTCGAATGATTACAAAAAAGTTTATTTATGATATGTGTACTTTTTAAATTTCTCTTCACCCAAAGGCTGACCTGTGTAGTAAAATCAAGTATAAAAAGTAGTCACCTCCTAGATATCTAAACGATATATACTTTTATACCATGTTAAAGCTTAGTGGTTAAGGAGTAGGCCTTACGAGAGCCATTGAGCCATAGAGCTTAGCTGGAGGGTCTAGACGAAATATTAATAATTTCGGTTGCTAATATTATTTAAAAAAAACAAATAAAAAAAAGCTTAAGGACTACATAAAAGTGTAAGAACTTCCGGAGTTTTTGAGTCATGTGGCATTGCACGATAGCACTTTGCGTGTTTATACAATTAATTAGCATATTTCCTCGGTTTAAACTAGGTTATCAGTCAAATAATGAGATTATTATGGTTAAAGTTAAAAAGATTAAAACATAAAAATTAGCCAGCATAACTTTGGGGTCGGTGTTGATAATTACTTAATTTTTGAATAATTTTTTTAATCAAATTTAATCTAACACTGAAAAATAGTCTATGGTTTACACACAGGATTTAAAATTGGTAGCTGGCGCGCGTATAAAAAGGTTTTACAGTGAAGTTTAATTTAATATGTACTAGTGCCGTATTAACTTAGTAAGTTACCTATACCGTAACGATGCGGGCCATGGAACGAGCCATACTTGGAGTCTCTTTGAAGGATAAAATTCGTAATGAGGTCATCCGACAATGAACAACGGCATAGCTCGCAGAATAACTAAGCTAAAGTGGCAGTGGACTGGTCACATCTGCCGAAGAACCAGCGGCTGCTAGAGCAAACGAGTCCTTGAGTGGAGACCGCGAGAAGGCAAACGGAAGGTAGGACGTCCTTTAGCCAGATGGACTGATGGCCAGAGAAAGGCGACTGGGAAGATCAGTGGTGCACATTGGAAGAGGCCTACGTCCAGCAGCTGCGATAGGCTAATCAATTGATTGATAAGGAATGAACATCAAAAAGTGTCAAAAAACTTTAAATAAAAAGTATTTAAAGTTGTGAGATTAAAATACGCGATTCATGTGGTTCTAGGTAGAGTAGAATTTGGGTCACCCCATCTTGTGTCTTACAAGGCGACTAAGAGATAGAGCTCAGTCAACAATAGTGCCCGGCGAAATGTGGGTGTTAATTTACCGCCGTCGCCGGCTGCCCCGAGGAAAATAGGCGTGTGTATATGAATGTATGTAAATAGGTAGGTACTTGTACTTACATTATATTTTAAGGTGATATAATTAAGTATATGATAGAATAGAAAAGGAGAAATATTTTTTAACCTGTAGCTTCAATGTGGATAATGTGTAAACTGTAGACCTAGAGAGCATAATTATTGGAAAAATGCGTTTCTATAATTCGTAATATTCGTATCCATGTCGTAACATAATTCCCACGAAAGCCAGAACATATTTTATTATAAATTCCATATGCAGCATTTTAGTGGCTTTGTAGGGCAAAGTTCAAAGATGGCGGGAAATGTACAGCGCATGCGTACCTGGTCGAACAGCTGAGTGGCGTCCATATTGGTTCGTAGACTCATGTGCTACTATTACGAGTACAACCTTTTTATTTCAATAAAGCTATCAATGATCTACTCTTTCCTCCTTCAGTGACATTTCTAGAGTATTATAATTTATGATCCAATTTAGGAGGCACAATAAATAAGTACACGAATGAGTCAAAACGTCAGTGCCACTATGAAGTTATCAGATACTACTAAAGTCTACGCATTTAATAGGAGTACAGAACTAAATCTAATTTGTACCTACTTAACCTAATTTGCCAAAGATCGAGACACCCAAATTAGCTAAACCTTCATTATAAATTAAAGGGGAATCGATATCCGATTCCTAATTTGTTTAAGTGGTTACTCTACCGAGCAAGTAAAGCACCTTTGATTTTATTATAGTAAGTAGTTATTGAGGTATTCAACCTCGTGTTCGTCAATAAGTCAATACAGTTCAATATTCCTAATTCAAAAATAGATTTTTAATAGCTAGCACAGACAATAAATAATTGTAATCTGTCAGAATTGTTTTTTAATTTACCTGAATATTGTCTGTCAATGGTATTATGAGATTAAGTAGCAGTCTGTAACACAATATTATTTGCTATGAATAAAAATTGTTTTACGATCAATAAAAGTGACAATAATATGCAGTACTTACGGGTGGTTGCTATGAATTAGATGGATCTGTTTTCTTCATTGACTGTAAACGTTTCTCAGCAAACTCTGCACTCAGTCTATGCGCTTTCAACGTATTAGGTTTCGACATTTTTACACTATCACACACTCGCAAAACACTGAGTATTAAAATTGACGATCGAGTTAAAAAACAAACACTATTATTTAAATTACACGCGTAAAGCTTTACTAAAAATACGTTCGTTGTAACACTTAGGCTTAGATACGCGATTTATCACAAGGCTTACGCTACACCGGAACACATTTTAGCGGTGAATAGAGATGATTTTTTATCTAGAACACAAATAAATTAATAAAGAGCTCCTATTGATCAAAAGTATTTTCTATATAGGCAACCGTAACGTTAACGCGCGCGTTGCTGTACAGTAGAGTTATGTTCAGTAATCACAATGTGAACTTGTAAGTCGCGATAGAAGACGGATTAACCTTACGTTTAGTATATTATTAGTTTTAAAATAATAAGAAGAAATTGTTATGTATATACAGGTATCGGGACGAAGTTGTGGAGTACCATGGCTTGGTGTATTGTAGTGAAGTTGGTCGCCGCAAAGGGCGCATGCGTGATAGGGTCGCCATTGAAGACTTTTCTATTGTTGCCATAGCCAGACTTTTGATATGAAAAAAGTTGTATGTGTGTTTTATATTAATATGCATTTTATTGCAACGGTATAAAGTGTATTATTATTTGATAGTTAAGCAGTCAATGTTATTGGGGTGCGTACCACATGGGGTAGATATCGGTAGGGTTATTATGTCATAGCTTTTTTGTGTAGCACAGAGATTTGTATCGTATACATTTGATAATGTTACCGATAAGCTTTTGATGGATCGACCGTTGAAAATTGCACAATTCAAAATTCTTTCACGGAATATTTAGACGTTTGTAAAATCACGGAAGTTCATGAGATTTTATCGAACGACTAAAGCAAATTTGACCTTAAAAATAGCAGCTTAAACTATTTTATCATTTATATTAGGTGAAGAAGCGATCTAAGCGGTCTCCAAAGTGAAAAGTTTGGAGCCCGAAGAAGGAATTGTTAGGAGTAATCATGATGAATAGGTCTAAAGTTCTCACTGTGTTGCTTCACAGTGAGAACAGATCTCAAAAAGACTCCGTAAGGAAGATCCTTAGTCACAGAGTCCACATTAGTATTAGAAGGTTTAGAAACTCTCACGACATGAGTCTATTACAATCGTCGAGTGCTACAGTAGCTGCTCATCATAAACGGCAAATTGATATTGGCATTTCACTAATTGTTAATGCCAATATTTTATTTTTTAAATAATCAATATTTTATTAGACACTGTTAAAATAAGAAACTATGTTGGAGGAAGAAGAAGACCTATAGCATTTGTACATTGTCATAGAAAGAAATTCCAATACGCACCCCTCAAAGCAAGTATTAAGTAGTAGACTTCGCTCTGTAGCTTTCCTGAAGATGCCTTATGTAGAGACGAAACACGTATCGATGTTTGTTCTTCGCATTTGCGGTATATTGCACATAAGACATTATATCTCCTTGAGTAAGAAATCTTTAATGCTTTGAGGAGTGCGGGTTGACATTCCTTTATAAGACACTTAGTGATATTTTGCTATAGCTATCGTTGGGATTCTTAAACCACGGTAGAGTGATAAGTTCCCCTCCTTCCTCCAATATATTTTCTTGTGATAGATTTCCGCCATGTAGCACCTACTTCAAAACTGTTGAAATAACTGCGGTTTCGTTGAAGAAGTCACTCCAAAAAAAAAGAAAGACACTTTAGTATTGGTACGCAGACAATAGAGACCTGTACCTACTTACTCAGTTGTGTTGATTTGACCTAATTACTGAATTAGGTTTAGACTAAGCAACTGTGTAAGTACCTTTTTTGGTTTTTTTTCGTACGCAATACCCCACGGATACCGCCTCTACCCACGTTGGTGGAGGTGATTATGTCGGAATCGAACCGATTAAAACGCACGCCGTGTATGGGTCTTTGATTTCCGGAGGTGAGATTATACAAGACGTCTCTCGCAAGCAACTGACTACCTACTATTTTGTAATCATTTTGCAGCTGGTACTAACCAATGATCAAAATTTATAATCAACATACAAACAAAAATAGTCACGCATCTAGGATACAATAATTTAATGTGTGTCATTATATTATTGTATCCTAGATGCATCTATGAAATAATTTCTAAGAATCAATAAATAGTAATTTAAAAAATCGATTGATTGCCATGACGAAACAAAAGAAATTTATAACCGCCATAAAATAAAAAAACTGTATATCAACGAACAATCGGAATTATAAGGTAAATGCGTGTCGTTGTTGTCTACAATATAAAAGAGAGCAATAAAATGTTGCATCTAGTCAAATAAACTGTATACAGTCAGACAGTCAGGCTGTCGAGTCAGCATTCTCTAGCGTTTCGTCTGTCGCCCCCTAAAATCCAACCACACGTCCTGATCGACTACCTGATCTCGTGGGGGGCAGACACACGGAAACAAATTTACTGGCGTGGCTAACGTGGCTCTGGAAGATTTTCTTGAAAAACTTGACAGTGACGTATCGCCTTCGCTGCCCCCCCTGCGTAACCCTGATGGATCCCTGGCCCATGAGCCGCAAGAGAAAGCAAATTTGCTGGTTAATCTCTTTGCGGCCAACTCCCGAATCGACGACTGTGGTTTGCAGCCTCCGACACTACCCAACAGTGGCCACGCAATGCCTGATATTCGTATCAGGCAACGCGATGTCCGAGCAGTGCTGCAGTCACTCGATGTCCGGAAAGCCAGTGGTCCGGATGGTATACCAGCGGTGGTTCTTCAAAAATGTGCAGCGGAGTTGTCTCCAATGCTCACGCGGCTGTACCGACTTTCCTACATTTCGGGTACAGTGCCGACGGCGTGGAAAGAGGCGAATGTACAGCCGATTCCCAAGAAGGGAGATCGCTCAGACCCAGCCAACTATCGGCCCATAGCCGTCACCTCAGTGCTGTGCAAGGTCTTCGAGCACCTTATCAACACACAGCTCATGCGCCACCTAGAGGATCACTCCCTAATTAATGACCGACAATATGGTTTTAGGCCGAAACGGTCAACGGGTGATCTTCTGGCGTATGTTACCCATCTTTGGGGTGAGGCTATGGACAAGCATGGTGAGTCACTGGCTATTAGCCTAGACATCGCCAAAGCGTTCGATAGAGTCTGGCACAAATCGCTTCTTTCCAAACTACCAGCCTTCGGTCTGCCTCTTAGACTGTGCAATTGGGTTGCTAGCTTCCTGCAGGGGCGCAGTATTCGCGTTCTCTGTGATGGACGAGCATCGGAGTTCCTGCAGGTAAATGCTGGTGTGCCGCAGGGGTCCGTCTTATCACCCACTCTCTTTCTTCTGCATATCAATGACATGCTGTCCACCGGCAGCATCCACTGCTATGCAGACGATAGCACTGTACACGGGAGCTACCACGGACATTCTGCGGCCAAGCAGTCCGATATAGCGGAAAAGAGGCGACTTCTTGTCACTGGGCTTGACCGGATCCTCAATCACGTTTCCCAATGGGGATCTGAGAACCTGGTCGAGTTCAATGCCAAGAAGACGCAGGCATGCGCGTTTTCAGCAAAGACATCTCCTTTCCTTCCTCCTCCCACTCTTCAGAGCACACCACTGCCATTACAGGATAACCTCAATATACTCGGTATGGACGTGCGCTGCAAACTGAACAACAAGAACTATATCGAGAGCATCATCAAAACAGCTTCGCGTAAACTCGGAGTCCTGAACAGAGTGAGACGTTTTTTCACGCCGGAGCAGCGGTGTCTTCTTTATAAGACACAAATTCGCTCCTGCGTGGAATACTGCTCGCATCTCTGGGATGGCTCCGCAAAGTACTTATTAGATGCTCTCGACAGGTTGCAGCGACGTGCGGTCCGCATTATTGGGAGTCCTGAGGTCACAGAGTCCCTCGAGCCTTTGCAGATGCGTAGAGATGTTGCGTCCTTGGCAGTATTTTACCGTCTCTACCATGGTGAATGTTCTGATGAGCTCTTCCAACTAATCCCACCCTCCCCTTTCCTACACAGGACAACGCGTGCAGGTCTTAGGTGTCACTCG
This sequence comes from Pelosia muscerda, assembly GCA_963691645.1. Taxonomy (NCBI): domain Eukaryota; kingdom Metazoa; phylum Arthropoda; class Insecta; order Lepidoptera; family Erebidae; genus Pelosia; species Pelosia muscerda. The sequence continues at coordinate 13,386,687 of OY829109.1, read as the reverse complement.
CATACGGTACAGAATATTCCATCAAGAACCAAGCGGTTCGGTGAGTCTTTTCTCTGCCGTACCATTAAGTCCTGGAATTCCTTGCCGGCGCACGTGTTTCCTTCTTCCTACAGTCCCGGGTCCTTTAAGCGGGGCGTGAAAAAGCATCTGATGAGGCCGTCAAGCTGAGCGCCACCATTGTAGCACTGAACGTGTTTGCAATGGTGACCCTCTTTCATGGGACTTTGCCTTCAGCTTAACATCAGGCGAGGTGAAGTCAAATTGACGTGCCATAGATAAAAAAAAAAAAAAAAAAAAATCGCCATTAATAATTTTGTATTACATTACATTACCACTTGACATTGGCGAAATTCCGGCGGATCTGCTTGCAGAAGAAGTCATCTTAGAGAAGAAGAAGAAGAGTCGTCTGTCAGAAAATACACAACACGTGATATTATGGCCAGTTCATAATGTTTGTGTAATGTTTTTTTATATTTTGGTTTTGTTTAAAAAAAATAACAGTATTTTGACTATTTACTGCAAGCTTAGGCAAGCGTGGTTCATCCATATCTTCATTTATTTCAAGCGAGATAGTGATAAAATCATAAAGTTACTAGTAAAACTTATAGGGACAAAGTGTGCGAGCGACATACATATATTTACACATAATCTAGGTGTGATAAAGAGAAAACGTTTCTTATAAATCTATCAACTTGTCAGACATAGCCGGTCATAAAAAGTGCCTATTTAAATTTATTTGATATTTTAGATTTGGTAACGCGGTCATGAAGAGACCATTTCTCTATTCACGCTAGTAAAAATAACTTTATGGGCAAAACACGATCTCCTTTGTTTTCACGTATTTCACCTATAACATAGAAAACATAACATAAACTCACGCCTATATCCCCGAAGGGGTAGGCAGAGGTGCTAGCACCCACATTTCGCCTGTTTATGTTTAGGTAGGTATGTAATCGGTGGCGAGCCTATTGCCATTATCCGGGCACTTATAAACCTGCGATAAATACACACATAACCTATAAAGAAAATCTTTAAAAAAAACCACAAGAACTTTGCCAACCTTCTCTCTTTGCCTCTCTTTACCCACTTTCTTCACCAAACTAAATCCAAAATTGATTAAAACTTATCTGTGAATTGTTTACATATTGCATCGTATAAATTAATAACAGGCAGGGTTTGCGAGTGAGTCATAATCGTGAAAATCAATAGTGGGCATCCCCACTTCGATCTGTACACACTTGTGTACTTTTGTGTACCGTGTATTATGTACTCTACAGCTCTCACAATGCAGTACAGTTGGCAAAAGAGTCAGAATTATTAAATGTATTAAGGGTAAAATATATTTCACGTGTTTTTGAATTTCATATTTGGCGGACTTTTAGGATCTGACAGTTGCTAATATCAATAATAACTAAAGGTATAGTTATACTATAATACTAAATAGCGTATGCCAGCGACTGTTCTTCTATAGCTATTCGTCATCAAGACTTAAGGCTATATTTCATTATTATATCTTTACTTGAAATTCTTATAAAATGCGGCATCGAAATGTGATTAGTATTTTACATCAGTTGCGAACAAACAGACAAACAAGTTTAAAAAATAGATCGGTTTGGGAATTTATTATTTAACATAACCTAAGTACTTTTTTATTATCAGTCATATCAATAGTTACATTGTGTAATAAATTCTACAATACCTTTATTAATAAATATTACTAAACTGTACGTGCGAAATAGAGATAACTTTAGATAAAAAAAGTATTTAGGTAAGACATTTTAGACCTTTAATCGAAAAAGCTTGAATATTTTCGAAAAGTTCAGACGTATGCCAGTGTATTCTAAGAAAGTTATTCAAGGACTGTAAATTTTTACAAAAAGGTTTATATTGCCGAATTTGTGCACCTATGCGTAAATACGCATAAGAAATATACACCACGCCTACTTTCCATTTCCGCTTGTTTTTTTGTTTTACATGGTTCTGACAGAATAAAATATCCGTCGATAAAAACAATGTTTACATTTACCAACATATAAAACCATTATCTAAATTGTTATGTTCTGCTCACAGTACCCACTCGTCCCCTCGCATAATCCCACGCCCCGTATTTCTCTGTCAGCAATTGTCAGAGTGTATTCCAACAAATGCCTCAGTAGACCCCCGCAATTTTATGACGTGGCCGCTCAAATGATCCCATTTAAGCAATTCATATAAGCCTTGGGGAAGTAAAAATGTGGTTGGAAAATCGCTATTTACTTATTTTTAAACTAGTATACCTTGTGCTATGAGTTCTAGAAAGCGGATAAACGAAAGTTTCTTCTATCTATGATTAGATACATTTTTGAAGATCAAGTTAATAGGCATGTTGTGTTTGTTCTGTTCGCTGAAAATTTTGGATGAGGAAATAATTTCAAAATCGTATGTTATACCTAACAGCACGTCACGATCCGATTCAAGCTCTATCGGATGACGCACGACGTTATAAGATATAGTCATTAAATAATTGTACTCTTTAAATGGTTGTTTACTCTTTATATTTATTATTAAAATTATTTCCAAATGTAGTTATACTAAATGTGTCCTTAAATTGTATATGTTCAGAAGGTTTTTGACAAACAAAGTTGTTAGCCAACGACCATGCAATCTGATAAGTCATATGTGATACCTCATTGGAGTAAAACTTTTATCCTGGTTAAACATTTTTTTTTTGTGACGTAAATACTTTTTTTATAGAGACTGTTTTCATTGCGGGTCGGCACTCCTGCAGTGCTACATTTCTTTTATTTTTATGCATACATTCATATGACCGAAACTTTTAACCTAACTTTTAACATACGAACAAATTCCTTGGTATGTGAAGTATATTTTCTTCTATTTTCTTCACCATATTTTTCTTTAGTTGTCGTCGTCTAACAGTTCATTGTTCAATATTAAAAGCATCACAAAAGAGAAAACTAGCAAAATCAATTTGTCAAAACGGTCATCATAGCGTGCCGCAACTAACGTATAAGTTTGATTTTTTTATTTTACTAGTTCTACTTTATTTCATAGATACTGGATATTATTTCATAGATATACTTTTAATAACCTCGTCAATATCTGGTTCTCTTTAGGTAGCAGTTGCCTCTCTGACGAAGGCCTGTTCCATTTTCCTGCAATATAGCCTCCAATGTGTCCAACATACAGACTATTTTATTATCATTAAAGCCTGAAAATGGATATTTTAATGGGTCTTAAAGCTCATTTTGGTTGTCACAGTAATAATTACATTTACTATCCACCGTGCGATGTCGGTCCATACGTTCCGATGTTAATTAATTTATTGAGCACTGGTATACAGGGTCGGACTGGCCTTGTAGTTGATCACATTATTACAGCCAGGCCAAAATCTGAGCGACCTCTGAGGCTCCAAGCAAACCTGGCTGATGAACTATGATGTTAAACCAATGAAATTTATCGAGTATAATGTGGTACTGCCAGCAGCTTAATTCACCTTAGTATAGTAGTTCTTATCGTTTGTGTCACTAATCTTAGAGATAATGAAATGGTAACATGTTAAAACTGGTTGACGTGCGGCCATATCTGCACTCTGCGGCATTCTGCAATGTTCAGATTCAAAGCGTGTAAAAATATATCCTGCCAGTATCACTTTGAAAACTAACAATTTGCTTTTAAAATGCTTTACAAACCTGCCATTGCCTTTGGCTCTGACCTATGTGTTCAATTTATCTATAACCGGGGTCAAATTTCATCCAGATTCGTTAAGTTCCTCACACGTAATGTAATAATAAACATCTAGGTATATAAACTCTCACACTTATAATATTATTATTATTTTCTTTATTTCATTTATATACATATAGATTATATTTTTAAATACATAAAAAAGAACAAAATTAAACATATTTAAAAATATAAAAAATAGTAGCCCACCGGTATCGGGCACAGGGACCAAGCTACCGGAGGTTAGGGCTCCAGAGAGAGGAACCTCCTCACAATACGTGCCGTGTCAAGGAGTACTGCCTTCTGCATCAAGCCCTTGACCCAACTGCCTAACGCGAGCCTCTTGAGATGTTGGTGCTCTTGGCAATCAGTCCGTGAACCGATACGACAATCGGCACAATAATTGCTGAATCAACATCCCACATGTCGACAACCTCGTGAGCCAAGTCCAAATATTTTATTTGTTTATCTTTTTCGGCTTTCACGAGATTATCGTCATGGGGAATGGTAACATCAACAATTATTGCGAGACGCTCTGATCGGTCAATCACCACTATATCAGGCTTATTGGCTACAATAGTACTGTCAGTGATAATTGATCGATCCCAGTACAATGTGGCACGGCCATTTTCAAGAACTGGGTCGGGCACATATCTGTAATACGGCACCTCCAAATCTACAAGATTGTACTTCAGAGCAAGTTGCTGATGAACGATCCTGGCCACTTGGTTGTGTCTATGCAAATACTCACCGTTGGCAAGACGAGAACAACCAGAAACAATATGCCTGAGGGATTCTCCGGGACGATGACATGCCCGACAGATGTCAACCGTACCATCCTTCAGGATGAATCTCCGATAGTTGTTCGTCATTACAACTTCGTCAGTAATTGCACAGACAAAACCTTCAGTTTCTCCAAAAAGGTCACCGAATCGTAACCAGGATACCGATGCTGTTAAATCTATATCGGGCCCATATAAAGCCCGATAAAATCGTCCATGCAGCTCCTTGCTCCTCCATACCTCCTTGCGATCATCAATGCTGAGTATTGCAGGTTTGCGCCAGTTCTCTTTCGCAAGAGCGAACGGTGTAAGCCCATGGTCCACAGTTACTACATCTCGATGCACATCCACGTCAACATTGAGAAAGTATTCTCTAAGATTGCATATCTCGCGGTTGTGTAGAGTCTTAATGTTTAAAAAACCACGACCCCCACACTTCCGCGGTATATACAATCTCATTACTGAAGAACGTGGATGGTGCATTCGATATGAAGTAAGCAGTGTACGGACTCTTCTATCCAGGGCGTCCAGTTCAGTCTGAGTCCATCTGAGTATACCAAAGGAGTAGGTAAGGACGGGTATGACCCAATCATTGTAGGCTCGCACCTTGTTACCGCCTGACAAAAGACTTTTCAGTACTTTTTTCAGGCGGCCAAAGAAGCGTTCCCCCAAGGACTGTTTCATACCCGACTCATTAATGCCTAACCCCTGTGACATACCCAGATACTTGTAGGTATCGTTTGCAGTAAGGGATCTAAGTTTTGTGGAATCTGAAAGTTCTATTCCTTCAGATTCCACAATTCTACCTCTTTTCACATGCATGACCGCACATTTATCCACACCAAACTCCATCCTGATGGAGTATGATTATTATTATTATTATTTATTAGCAGGCAGGCAGTTGAGACAACTGTTAGTTGCCTGTATCCAGTTATCCATTGTTGGTGTCTTTCCAAAATGAGCTTTAGACCCATTAGCGCAAGTGTCTCATCGTACCTTTATCGTACCTCCAGCAATCAAAAACCCAAAGACAGCGTGCGTTTTAGTCGGTTTGAATCCGACATAATCACTATCATCCGCTCCGGCGGAGGTGGTATCCGTAGGTACTTTTCGCACGATAAAAATAAGTTTATGGCCTCTCAGACAACTTCGGTCAAATACGGCCCTGTTCGTACCTACGTGCAAAGGGCTACATACAGGACACATTTAATTAATTCTTCTACTCACACGGCACTATTTGGATGTGCAGCTGAGCACACGTATTTTAATTATATTACAGCAGTTGACATTTTAATCAAACGTAAAACAGCTATCTTTTCCATTGTGTTGTACGGTTTCATGGGAAATGTTTGGGATATTAAATACTTCCAGATAGATGCCAACGTGCTAGTGCCAGCTTGCGTGATGTGATGTAACGTCGCGGTAGTGAACGTGATTGCGCCCCCGAGTTTTCTTTTGATTTGTACCTACTCAATGCAATTTGTATTTATATGGTAATTTGCAATAGTCCTGGTTATTCATACCTCAGAGAACACGTTAAGCCGTCGGTTCCGGTTATTATACGAATATCTATGGTATTTGTTTAAAGATTTTTGTAATGCTCAAAGAAAGGTAATTAAAATAACATAAACTCACGAATATATCCCCGAAGGGGTAGGTAGAAGTGCTAGCACCCACGTTTCGACAGTTTATGTTTAGGTCCCAATGTAATAGGTGGCGAGCCTATTGCTATTAACCGGGCACTTATAAACCTGCAATAAATACACACATAACTTCGAAAAGCATCGAAAAGTCATTGGTGTGTGCCATGCCATATGCAGATCAATGCGCATTTAACACAAAAATGATTTACTTATCTCTTAACATAAATAAACACTCCTTTATCTTTCTCTATAAAGTCTGTTATCCACATGCAGTGACTAAATATAAATATAATATCCACATGCAGTGACGAAGGTCTTTCTCGAACACAAGTTACCAACAAAACAGGGGCAATATTAATGGAACGTTTTTGCTGACTGTACTGACTTGCACATCCGATGTAGAGGAGAATCTACTTGTGAGTGAAAAATCCTTTTTTATTGGAAAACTGAGAGCTTCACGTGTCTGAATGGGTCTTGGCCGGATTTTCTATTTGTACGTGATTGAAACTGGCTTCATTGTGAATGTGATAAATATTTCTTATGACGGTCATGCACTATGGAGCATATCGTCCAATTCTCGTGATTCAATCGGCTTGATTTTGGTTGAATTGAATTTCGGTTGGTCTTTACCGTAAAGTACCTAATTAGTAATTACTTGGAAGGACATAGTGTGTGAGTGAATCTTTACAGATCTTTAAGAAAGTGACGAAGAAAATAAGTATGAGTCGTGGATTGTATTCTACACTAATATTATAAACAGGAAAAAAATGTTTTTTGTCTGTTTCTTTGTACTTATAGGCTCCGAACTGGAAATATTTCATAAATTATTATTTTTTCATCATGCTTTATCATCATCGCTACTATCCAACGGAGCGGAGCAATAATCATAAATCTGAATAGATCCTCTAGATTTCTCTACATAAGCGCTAATATTGCTAACTATTTTCGTTATCATGCCAACAGGAAGAAGTAGTATAGAGAGGCAAGTAGAGTCGTACAACGCGATAATAGCCATCGGCGGAGCCGCGGGCAACAGCTAGTTTTTTTATAAACCTATTAACTTCTCAGGTACCTATAGCCGGTTATATTAGAGCTTATTTGAAAAATAAAAAGTATATAAATAATTTACCTTATCTTCCGCTTCCTCCGCTCTCCCTTCAGCCTCCAGGACCCTCTGCTCCAGCTCAGAGAGCTGAAACAATAAAAACAAAATTTTAAAATTTGGTTCATCAATTAGTCCACATCCAACCACTCACCACAAGTATTAGGTATTAAAAATTTGTTGCATAAAAATGTACTTATTTATACCCCCTGGGTGGGCAGACAAGCAGACGACCCACCTAATGAAAACTAATGGTTACCGAGGCCTATGGATGAGTGCAACACTAGGGACGTTACACTTGTGTTGCCAACCCTGAAGAAACCTACTAATGACCTTCTTGAAGAACCCCATATTGTAGTTACAGCAGGTGTTTCTTTCGCACCGCACAGTGCGCACCGTTTCCCGTCAAAATGTGTGAGAATGAATTCACTGCCTGTGGCTAGCGCAGCGGTGCGATTATAAATTGGAGTTACGGTTATCAAATAATAATGAGACCTACAAACCATTGGCAGGACACACAGCGAGCAAAGTCCCAACCGAGGCCGAAAGGTTCCACCCGCCTTTTAACCTTAAAACGTTACTCCTAGCGCCATCTATCGGCAAATACTATAAAACATTCCCGTTCGTTGTCACAGGATAGCTTCACTGAAGTGGCAGTGTACGCCTACACTACAGTTTACGAAACCCGAATCACTACGTAGTACTACGACCACCTTCTAGATGGCGCTGTACAACAAAGCTTAGTTTATTGAACAACGTGGTGTAGGTTACGAAATATAAGTTATACTTATATCCACATATTTATCAGTGAGGTAGTAGATATGGCATTATTGTTATGTAAGAGCAAGTATTCGTGTGGTTTGTGAGGCGCGGGGCGGTGAATCGTCTCGCAAAAGGGTGTATGCCACTTGCAAAATGTTATAGCAGTGATATATGTTCGTAAGAAGCGATTTGGATTGTATTTGAAAGGTTTATTTTACGGCGACTATGAAACAGACTATCCCTCTTTAGGATGCTTTCAATACTTTATGTTATTGTAGATATGGTTGTAGAAATAAAATCTCATTGTCATTTTTTTATCCGATTTGGATTTATTCGTGTTTTTTGATTAACACTAAGTTTTTTGGTTAGGTTAGGAAAAACGGCGAAAATATTAATTCGATATGACTTAATTACTCAATAGGACTTAAAGATAAGAACTTGTGAAACTTTATCATCATCATAATAAAAATAATAATGAAAAGGAGACGGAAATCGGTGGGCCCAAAATGGAATAAGTTGAGATATGATCTAAAAAATCAGTCATATTTTTGTGTCTTAGAATATGAAAAATCACCTCAATTCTCAGTCTGGAAGCGGAGAAATATGAGAAAATAGTTTTCGGTAGATTATCGATTAAGTAATCGATTACACATTTGCAGTAAATAATTAACTCAAAGTAATTAAATGCACTATAATATACTTACATGCAATATAGTGCATATAATTACAGTCATATTATTAAACCAAATATCAATTAATTACTGAAAAACCAATATTAAAGATTATCGATTTAATATCGATTCAAATCTCTCTTATATTTTTAGGCTGTCACTGGCATGACAGTAAAAAAATAAAAATATAATAATAGCATTGACACTGACAGTTGCCGTTTTGTTTGCTCATTCGTTTCGTGTAGAGATGGGTTAGTACCGATATTCGTTGGTATTAGCTAATCTTAATATATTAGTTTCATGATATTATAATATCTTAACTAATATTTGAATATTAGTAATATTTTACCGACAACCAATCGTCAAATACCGCGGTGATCTATGATCGTATTAATATTGACATATTATTGCACTAATAAATATAGGTCAATCTTCTTGCGCTGAATAGACTGATAAGGTAGGTACCTATTATTATCGCTGAAGATATGAAAGATTGATATATTTTTAATAATGATTTTGATTTATGTATGATAGTAGGTACAGCATACTTTAACACATCGTGATTGAGGACTGGAATAATAATAATAACAAACATAGTTACAGTACCTACTTGAAGTCGGTGGCACATTTTTCTTATATTTTAAATACAGATATAGGTAGGTTAGGACCAGTTGTGTTTCTTTTTGTAAGTAAGTAAATTAGTTTCTAGTAGCTGTTGCCCTCGGCTTCCAATATAAGACTTGCTTGATACTTAGAATATAAGTTATGTCTGTGTATAAGAAAAGTTTCAAATTATTGTTTATAAAAATGGTACCAAGTAGTGAATATTTATTCTCAGTCAGCAACCAATCAGCAACGAAGTTAATACGATCCGAGCGAATACATCACACACTAATCCATTCCATAGACTAATATTCACCAATCGAAAACAGAATGATATTACACGACCATGTCAGATAGTAAACAAGATCTGAAATATTACTGATATCAGCAATATTACCATATCATAGTCGGTCGGATTACTAATACCTGAATCTTGAAAGTAATCTTTTAACTAATATTAATATATTCACTTCATCTCTAGTTTCGTATTTTCCAATGCGTTTTGATTGCTTTCCCGATTATTTGTAATTTTTTACGACCACTGCTTTGTATTTCACGGATTCTGACCCTGCCTACCTTATACTACGTTGGACACCGAAGATCGCTCACACGTTTGACTTGATTTAATTTTGATTGTTATTTTGGATTTTACCGCCGGCTTGTGAATTGGATATTATTGAAACTATGGATTTCTGTGTGAATTGTGGGATATCCACTGCTCATTGCAATACACTGGGTAGACCACCCTTACACGATGAAACAATTCTGTCAGTGATCCGGCAATGGCTTGCACCTCAGTCTGTGAGTAAATATAACCTCATCTAACCAGCTACCATCCTGGCAGGTGTAAAATACATACATATATATTTAGAAGGCCTATGGAGATTGTTTACAGTTATGGCAAAGAATTATTTATTTATCAAACAATGTTTTATTATGATTTTAGATTGACATGGTCATTTACACATTCACTATTAAATTCGGTCATCAGTACACCGTGATCATGGCGCTTGCAACAGCGCCGAAATATCGGTTATTCAACAAAATAGACAAACATGGTAAATATCCCGATGAATTTAATAGTGAAAATGTTTTATTACCCTAATACGGAACAGTTAATTATGTATTGTTTAATGTAGCTGAAGATTAATAAAACTTATTTTATAAATATTTTAGTCGACGGCTCTCGTAGAAGAAGGGAGGCTATAGTAATGCGTTACTGGTACTGAATTGTATTGTAGGGAAACGAGGCTGCTGTAGCTGCTGCTTGTAGGCTGCTGGGCTCATATTCTAGACGACATTTTAATTATAATATAAGGCGAATAAAACACTATATTAAATGATTTTTTATTTTATTTTAGACATCCTTTCCCTATCTTTTCACCTGTTACCTACCTATAGCTTGAAGTTCATATGATTTTTCAAACATTTTCTAGTAAATATAATAATTATGAGTGCAAAAGAACACATTTTGCACTTCAGGAATCAGCTGTTGGTTAAAGATTGTAACATAATGTCACTTTTACATAATCTCTTATATCTCTGTTCTCAGACTGACAAAATCCGCAGAATATTCAGTAAAAGGTTGATAATATATATAAGCTATTAATTGACACCACTTTCATCTTCTTACACCCTGGGCCCAAGATTGTATGAAATCATTTCTGTCTCCTTTTTAGTTTTAAAAACAATCATCGTCATTTATTTTGAAGCTGGTGTACTTTATCATATGAATGTGGAACCACATTTCATATGCTCTTTATTCGGCCGCATACGATGAAGTGATTTTTTTATATTTGTTTCATCACTAGATCACTACATAGTATAAAATAAAGGCGCGTTCTCTGTCCCTTTGTATGCTTAAATCTTCAAAACTATGCAACGGATTTTGATGCGGTTTGTTTTAATAGATAGAATGGTTAAAGAGGAAGGTTTATATGTATATAACATCATGCTACAACAAACAGGTACGGAGCAGGAATGAAAAATGTTGCAAAAACGGGGTGACGCAGACGAAGTTACGCGGGTCTGCTAGTTATAAATAAACGCATCACGAAAAATATATTGTAAAATATTTAAAAAGTATGTTTAAAATTAGACATAGGTATTAAAAAGCTCATAATACTCGTAGGCTCACTCCCAGGCTCCTTAAACTTAATTAATGTAGGTACAGTGTATTAGGGTAACGCTTCCGAAACCGAAGGCACATTTTAGTACTCTGGGTACAATAACATATTCAAAGAAGTGTGATTTCGTCTCAGTATAGACGCTATTCCAAGTACAGCAGACTCAATTTTCTACCAAATAACTTCAAATCTGACTCAAATAACCTTTATATCTTTATTTAAATACAATTTTGTTATAACGAGGAGACAAATAAAAGTGTTCGCAGCGGAATTGCAAACACGACAGTCAAAGGAAGAGCTCGCGTATGCAATAAATCAAATTCGAACCAACCTTTTAGCTCTCCAAAGGAAATTCTTTAGAACCGCGTTATTCTTGCATTTCTTTTTCTTGTAATAACTATTTGAATTTCACATACTCAAATTACTTTTCTACTGTAAAAAACTTTCTTACAGTGTGTTTACAGTTTTAAGGTACGTTAATACACGGTGTTCGCATATTGCAATAAGCTCGCTCCCAGTTACGAGAGATTGAAAATCATCTTTGACGAAATGTTTGGCTTAAATAATCTTGATATACCTGTACAATATTTTCAAGAAGGCTCAAAGTCATTAAAAATGGCCCATAGGGTCAAAACGAGGAGGTCATAAAAAGTAGCCTTCATTTTTCTACTTCAACACTTACACCTAGTACTTACTGAAGTTTACACGAATGTAACAATGTTTACACATTGAAATTAAATCACTTTTCACGGAACTACCATTTATAGTGATTCCGCAAACATAGCTGCAGAAAAGTAGCCGAGATGTCGAACTAAAAGTAAAAAAAACCAAATACCCAATACGATAAAAGTGTGTGTATGATTTAATATTCCGCTAAAAATTTCTTCCAAAAACACTTATCCAAAGTTCAGTAACGCATACTGAACTTTGAAATAAGTGTAGGTATCAAGGGGCTAGATGGCAACACCATGGTTTTCACATTAGGGGAAGGAGTCCAAGAGATGTTCCCGGGTCTCCCGGGGTGCAAGAGATATATTTTGTAGAATCTCACCTCATAACCAAAAACCTAAAGACGGCGTGCGTTTTAGTCGGCTCGAATCCGACATAATCTCTTCCACCAACGTTAGTGAAGGCGGTATCCATGGAGAGTTTGTACACAGAAAAAAAAGAAAACGTAATCGATACAACAAAATCAATTACCTATTTGTTATCCTGATCTATAATATAACATATCTGAAGACATTTCCACAACATATCAAGCCGAACTTAGAAGTCTAAACTGATATAAACACTCTATTAAAGCGCTGATATGAAGCATACGTCAATAAAATTGACATTACTCTTGAGGCGAACTTGTCAGAAGCACTGCCCCAAATGCCTCAAATAATTGAGCTATAACACAGTATGACCAGCACAGACAGACCTCTGATATTCTAACAGATGAAAGTGTAAATCATAATAGAAGAGCTCATGTGAAGTGGCCGTATGTAAGCTTTGCGCACATTACGTCGATTTAGTGTTGATATGTGACCCCAGGCAATGTCACGTCCTATGCTTGTATAGTTAGAAGTCATAAACATTGGGCTGATGGTAAAGGGTCGTATTGACACCGTTTATATGGCAATCATTGTGAAGCATAATATTTATATTTAAAATATGGGAACACTAGGAACAACTTCGAAACGCATCGAAACGTCATTGGTGTGTACCATGGTAAAACCTGGGATCGAACCCGAGACCCGAGACCTCGTCTCAGCAGTCCATTACCCATACCACTAAATCATTAACGTATTTATCCCCTCCGGCCGCCAGGTTCGATCGCACAGTTCGATTAGTCGAACTGTGAAGAATTGTATATCTTTATGGTTCGATTGAAAAGTCGCACTGTGCGGAGTTTGCTATTTTAAGTAAACCGTGGTTCGATTAATCGAACTATGAGGAATTGTATGTCCTTATGGTTCGATTGAAAAGTCGAACAGTGCGGAGTTTGTACTTTTAGTAAACGTAGTTCGATTAATCGAACTGTGCGATCGAACCTGGCGGCCGGAAGGTACGTCTCGTCTTCTGTAAGCTGGCCAAACTGCTGCAAAATTATAACAACCAATTGGTAACAAAAGTTTATAATATCATTCACGGAGAGCCAACCTTACAAAGTCTAATATTTACAATATAAAAGCTAAACTAAATAAGAATCATCGAAGCTTGACAACCAAATATGGATTTGAATGCCTATTTCATACACCACCAAACAAAATACCGTATCATACCTCTCAATTTCTTGCTTCGAAGCCTTCAAAAGGAAGCAAACTTCCAAGCTCAGACTTCAAACAGCAAGAGGGGTCATTGATGCATCAAATCAAAGAGCTTTTCCAGAGGGAATTATAAGGAAGTATTAAATTTCTAATCATTAGGGAGATCCTGTCATAATACCAGTATGAAAGGTTAGGAATATATATTTTTTGTGGGAATATTGACATTGGTAATGTTGAGGTTTAAAGATGAGTAGGTATGTAGTTTTATTCCAAGAGGAATTACCCACGGATACCAGTGGCGTGCATTCCATAGAGAGAAAAAGACACTGTAATTCACCTAATTTATATGTATTTTACTATAGTTCAATTGTTTAGGTACTTAAATAAATGTAAACAATCTTGGTGTCTTTTCAACATGTTTCGTTTAAATGTCAGCATAAAAATAATAGAAATAATAAAGGGAAACGAAGGGTGAATAGAAATAAAATGGGCAGTTCAATCTTGTAGTTATTTTCTTCCAAGCGAAAATTTGGACTAGTTCATTATAATACCAGAATCATGAAATATCTGGTAATGACCTTAGTTAAAATTTTGTGAAAGAAATCATTTAAAATATTACATCGACCATTTTATTTCTATACATCTCTCTATTCTCCTCGTTCTACGGTAGTTAATTCTCCAATAACAACTTACAAGTTTCCACTACGGTACATAGTATAAAACAAAGTCGCATTTTCTGTCCCTATGTCCCTTTGTATGCTTAAATCTTTAAAACTACGCAACGGATTTTGATGCGGTTTCTTAATAGATAGAATGGTTAAAGAGGAAGGTTTATATGTATATAACGTCATGCTACGACCAACAGGTGCGGAGCAGGAATGAAAAATGTTGCAAGAACAGGGTGACGCAGACGAAGTTACGCGGGTCAGCTAGTATTTCATAAAAAATATACTGAGTTAACAACCTACTATAATATTCTACTACGCTACTATTCAACCCTGCAGATGGGTAGTCACTGTAGTGAAAAGAGGGTTTGTTCTTAAGCTATCAACTCCAAAACGTAATGCTGTTTCCGTGTTGCCGCACGACTTCAAAGTACCAAGTCCAATGGAAAATTTCACGATTCACAGTTGAAATCTTTACCAAGCCACATACGTACTCACTGGACGGCTATTTTACTAAACGGAGGAGTTCAAATGGAAAGGAGTAAGGCCGCATCCTCAACTGTAGCGGGAGCGGTAGCGGAGCGTAAAGGATTGATTTTGAAACAACTCAATGCCTTAAGGTATGGTTCTGTAGCGAACCGTAGACCACAGTAGCAAATACAGCGTACCGTGATATAGATATGAATGTTATGTTATACCGCGGTAATCTAGTGGTATGTATGGGTAATGGACTGCTGAGACGAGGTCTCGGGTTAGATCCCAGGTTTTACCATGGCACACACCAATGATTTTGCGATGCTTTTCGAAGTTATGTGTGTATTTATCGCAGGTTTATAAGTGCGCGGTTTATGGAAATATATGTAGGCACTAGGCTCGCCACCTATTACATTGGGACCTAAACATAAACTGGCGAAATGTGGGTGCTAGCACCTCTGCCTACCCCTTCGGGGATATGGCGTGAGTTTATGTTATGTTATGTTGTTTAATGTTGTTTATGGATGTTTAATATTGTTTACTGTATAATTCATTATGGTTTGTCAATGGCGCCGTTTATCCGGATCAAAGTTCAACAAGTAATGTACAACACATCACCCAACCTGAACTTCGATATTTTCCGTGAAGCGACAGCCATCTGACCTCCACAACCAATGATCCAATGACCAATCGCGATATTGAAGTTTCAAGTTAGACTGGTTGGCCTTTTTTTGAGGGCTCAACTACCCGTAACCACTGCCATAGATGTTTGTATGGCAACCGGGACTGACGGCATAACGTGCTCTCCGAAGTACGACCAGACCAGTACAAACAGCGATATTCATGCATACAACTTTTTGCACTGAGTGGGGATCGAACCCGCGCCCCGTGCGTAGTAATCGCGTGCACTACAGCCACGCCACGGAAGTCAAAATTCATATAAATACAATTTACAGAGCTCCCAAGAGAGACCTATCATTAACTAATAATAATCTGATCAGGTAAATCCCCAGGTATGACAGTGTTGCAAGCGGTCATAAAGTAATTATCACCTGTATAATTACGAGTGTATCCATCAATCATAGGAGCCAAACCGTATAATTGCGTCTTGATCCACTGGGCGGGGGCTATGAGTTGACAAATGCATTCATGACCTGTATGTTACGTAAAGGTAAATTACTTCGGATCTAATTTGATTTATTATGTATTATTGTTTGTATGTGTTACTGTTACTATCACTATCACTATCTCTATCATCACTACATAGTATAAAATAAAGTCGCGTTCTCTGTCCCTATTTTTCTTGTCCCTTTGTATGCTTAAATCTTTAGAACTACGCAACGGATTTTGATGCGGTTTGTTTCAATAAATAGAATGGTTAAAGAGGATGGTTTATATGTATATAACATCATGCTACCACCAACTGGTGCGGAGCAGAAGTGAAAAATGTTGCAAAAACGGGGTGACGCAGACGAAGTTGCGCGGGTCATCTAGTATTACATATAATAACACTTCTTTTCCACTGGAATAGACAACATATTGCTAATTGCTACCATTGTGGAATTTCTGTGTAGAAAAAACACTACATATTACACCTACGTCCATTTAATATTTTAACATAAAATCGAAGATGTTGTGATTTCATAACACATGAATCGATAGCATATAACAGAACTTAAACACCAATTGCCAATAATTAAAACACAATATCTTAGTTAACCGCAATGATCGTTTGGAAACACCGCAAGACGTCCGCTCGCCGCGGTGGCCGAACGATAAATGATCCCGGAGGTGCAACACGACACGTTCGCACTCAAATATTAACAAACTACCCGCTTTATGGTGATTCGAATGTACACGTTTATTGCTACAGTCGTAAGATTCTACAAATCATGGCCACTGTTTTTGGATTCCTTGTAGCAATGCTATGATTTTGTGTTATCTGTACGGATAGACAGTTATTTGATTTAGTATCTACCTAAAACCTTTTCAGTTAAGATGCGGTATCTCCTTACTTCAAATCGATAGTTTAGACTAAGAATCGATTTGTTATCACGATTGATGCTCCAAAAAATGTTCAGTGAGTAAAATAACCAAGTTCAATAAGGTACTTAGGTATTTGCTCTTAAAAGACATGTGGTACCGCACCAACTTAACTAAAAACTAAGTTTCAACTTTACATTTTAAAAGTCCTATTAAGTTATGTAAAACTTTTTATCAGACTCCCTGAAAGTTGGTACTTGTGTCCTCTAGTCAAGGTGAGGGTACAAAAGCATCATGAACCGCATACGGTTGGGGCAGTTTTTTTCGTTTCAAAATGAAACTTAGAAAAGACTACACCTCACCTAATGGTAAGCTGCAATCAAAGTCTCAGGACAGAGGGTCACCATTACAAATTTTACAAATATATTGTAACGTGCGTTGGAAGACACTTGTGCAAATTTCGTTAACGTGTATTTGCACAAGTCAAGGTTTGTGCAGTTATGAACGCGTATGGTTACCATTAGGAATAAATGTGTTGGATTCTAAATAACATTATTGTTTATCATAAACCGCGAAAGCTAAAAAAAAGACAATTGAACCACTAAATGGAAGTCGAAAAGTAATATGAAAATTCTGCACCAAATGAAACTAAATCCAAACGTCTGCAGATCTTTTAGATCTCAAAATTAAATTTCGAGATTTACTCGAACTTATTTACTTGCTACTTTCGAAGGCTAAGTCTTTTTAGGGTGCCGTAACATCAGATAACATTTAAGCTTATTGCTAAGAATTTGCTGTATATTCCTTTACTAGCGGGATCTATTCCTAAACCTCAATAGTTGATAGTGTGTACCTTTTTCCTACTGCTGTCTCATAACAACAATAACATCTTTAAGTTATTATTGAAATACTACATAGTATGTAATTATTTCTAGCCTATACACCATATGGGCCGCGCCAACATCATTCGGGGCTCAAGCTGACTGTCTAGGCAAGTGACATTTCGTGGGCCGTCGTTTTGTGGAATGGAATAGTATAAAATGTTCAGCGTGTGGAATAGACACCTATTTTGACGTTTATGACACTTATGACAGGCGTGAACGAATGCCAACCATAGGTACATTGATCAATTTATTTGATTCACTTATTAAAGAAGGCTATTGCTTGACAAAGGAGACCCTGGTACCGGCTTTCTCGTGGTTGGAGAGTCAACCGGCAGCCGTTTCCGTAAAAGCTATAACGAGTCAAATCAAGGTGATCAACCTCAGTCGCCAAAATCGAAACTTCCAAGATAAAACCGGTGGCAACGTTGATGAGTGCTAAGTATTATCATTATACGGAACACCTCATAAGCAAATTCAATTCACACTTGATCGATTTTTTAAAGTCTGGTATTTAAACAATAGTCTAGGGAAGAAACTTTTTTATACGGTGTCTCCGAAGAGTTTTTATTTTTTATTTTACGCGCACAGAGCGCAAGTTCTGCGAAGTTTTGAAGTTGGTAAACTTCTTTGTGATTAAGTTACAAAAGAAATGGATCTATTTCGTAAGTTTGGACTTTGGAGCGGAGTTCTCGGATTTATGATTAATATAACACAGTTTTTGATGAACAATTGAAGAAGTATGTTGGGTAATAAATCGCTGTTGAGCAGAGCGATGCCATACCGGACTTTACGAAGTTTTAACTTTTAACCGACGGTAATTACAAATTTATTTGTAGGTTTGTATAGTAATGTAATCCATGTTTGTTTAGATATCAATATTATGTTATGTTTATATGTGGAGGAAAGTCAATAGCGATTCGAAAATATTGTTTGTTTTTCACTAACTTTTTCACACAGGTTCTCTAGATATATGAGTCTGTAAGCCTTTGAAAAAATGTTTTAAATATTTAAAGAAGAAGGTTAATTTTCTTGAGAGTTTAAAGTATTTAACATAACGTAATTTAAACATAACATAACACTTACCCATTTTAAAAATAATAATTTCTTAAATACTTTCGAATGCAAAAGGTACCATAGCGTTCGAGTATTTTAATTTTTTTTAAGCCGGGTAACGCGCTACGCGTTTGCGAAGTTTATTCATTATTCTTAAATCAACCATTCAATCTTATAGGGTGGTGCCTACCTCACCTGACAGTTGCAGGTTGCAGGATGCCGGTCAAGGTTGGGCAAAAAGACAGTTAAAATATCCCTGCGCAAATAGGTTTGCAGTAATATATTTCAACGTATGTAGGAAGACACTTGTGCAAATTTTATCAACGTGTATTTGCACAAGCCTAAGCTTGCGCAGTTATACTTGAACGTGTATAGCTACCACACGGAGGACCGAACTAGCTACCATAACATAAGCTACTTAGTTTATCTGAAGCCTCCATTCCCCCCTACGGAGGGGTACTCTAGTACTTAACTGTGCTTAGTATTACTCCTTAAAAGAAAAGTAGATAATAAGTTTCAAGTTGTCATAGCCCGATTCATCCTTGTTCTATAATCAAAATGCCATGGCCAACTGTAGTTTCATCTGACCGTTGCAATTTTCCGTCGGACAGTTCTTCAAAATGAATTACATTCACTTTCAGCTGCACGAAAACTGCCAGGGGAAATAAAGTTGTCGTCTGTAGACTCATATTTTGCTGCAATTAGACTTATGAGATGTTCGTAAATTTGCTTACTTCGTGTGCTACTCGTACTCGTACCTGAATATAAATTCCTTTTAAACTAACAAATAAATAAATAATTGGTCTTTATATATGAAATGGCCGAAATTTTCTTACAGATTAATGAGTTCGTTATTCCTGTGATTTAATACTTATTCCCATGAAATTTTGATTTCTAGTTTTCTTTTTACTGGCCGCTTGATAAATTAATTTCGATCTTCAAATCCGTGCCTACTTCCTAAACGCTATCCATTTCGATGATAACTTTCGTATTACGTTTTTACAGCTGTCACTTTTCAAAAAGGTAATAAAAGTTGATGTTTACTTAAGGTTGTCTCATTCATTTACAAAAAATCATAAAATTTGGATTCGTCATTCCTAAAAAAAATGCAAAATGTTAATATTGAAAATTGGGTCTCCTCCAATTTCTTCAAACAAAACGGCTATTGCATATGTAACGACCTAATATTTGTACAGCTTATCATATGATAACCGTACTTATAATGTCATGAATTATGAAAATAGCCTTCCATAAGAATATATTCGCATGATCTAGGTAAAACAATGGATGTTTTAGCTAGATCATGCGCAATCGTTAAAGAAAATACTACGCATAACTAAGCATAACTAAATTGGACGTGCGTTGCGGCAAAAGAAAACTAGGGAGTTTTTAATCTTCATGGTACGATCGAATCCATTCATTTGCGTTCACTTTCAATCGTTTAGTGTGTACACAGCATTAGGGAAACTCAATACCCAGATTCCCCAGTCTTCCATATCTATAACAATAAATTTGGTTAACAAAATTGAATTAATCCAACACACACTTAGTTCCAGCCTTTATCACCGAACGAACAAACTCCTAATTTCACTATCCCTGTACCTGACATTCTATTTACACTTTCCAAAACTTGTATGAAAGTACGTCGTGTACCTGACATAACCCGGCTAAGTTCGCGTCACCCGAGATAATACTAGGCACTATTAACGGTGGTGCCTTCCCAACTTGTCAGCGTAAACTTTATAAAATCACTTTAGTTACGTTTTACACCTGTGCAAGGGTAACGATTGTTTGAACTAACTTTAGTTCGTGCTAAGGTTGACTGTGTGCCTGTATTATGTTATGGAAGTTAGGTATCATCTTGAAACTTTCTATTGCGTCGTATATAATAGTTATTATTCTAACTCTGGGATGCAGCGTAGTGTTCAACTGCTATACTTAGGTATTGAGGTTGGATTTTCGTACATTGCTAAAATTTGTACTAGACTAACTCTATTTGCTTTAATCTTGGTGTTTCTATGTCAAACTTAGATCATAAAGTATATAAGCATAAACTTAGATACAAGCGTAAATAGAGCGACCGTCGCCTC
Source organism: Pelosia muscerda (assembly GCA_963691645.1). NCBI lineage: Eukaryota > Metazoa > Arthropoda > Insecta > Lepidoptera > Erebidae > Pelosia > Pelosia muscerda. Next base: position 13,365,874 of record OY829109.1, on the reverse strand, counting down.
ATTACCGCGTTACTGAATTTAAAATTTCAAATGAATCTAAATATGCACTTTTTGCAGACAAGTTGATAGGTTTATAATAATACGTTTCACGGTTCATATACCTACTCTGTTACTTTCTCATACCTAGGTTTTGTGATATTTATATCCCTCGCACACCCTTTAAGACTATTACTTATAATAGTTTATAGTAGTATATATTATAAAAAATACTTAATACGTTTCAAAAACCTATTAAATGAATCATTACAAGATGGATGCCTGCCAATATATCGAAAAAATATTAAGTACATGTTTGTATTATAATATAATAACATGAAAAACATTCCATTTAGTAACACACAGAACTATAATTATATCAAAATATAATGTTTATTAAATGCATACAACATTTCGTAAACATTACATATGTTTACTACATTATATTTAGCCTCATATCCCTGACATACAAATGTTAAGCATCGTTGCTCAAGGCCATTGAAAATGTGCAGGATGTTGTTCGCAGTTGAGGGGAGCTAACTCGATTTTCCAAATTCATTGAATATAATACGCAGTCCATTCGCTTCCTCACGATACAACATTCATTATTTACTGTGTATTGTATAAATTTAAGGGGAACTGTATCGTTAGCTTTGTAAATAAAGTGGAAATTCTTGGGCTACTTTAGTTGGCAATAGAAATGTTAAGGAATGTCTTTTTGTGATACTGTAGAAAGTATACGCGAATATCACTTGGATTATTATTTTGTTGATTTTAGATTGACATGGTCATTTAAAAATTCACTATTAAATACGCGAAGAAAGTAACAAACATGGTAAATATCCCGATCGATTTAATAGTGAATTTATTATTTTGTTCTTAAATTTTGACAAATATTTAGGTTTTCAACAACCATGGTTGCGGGATGACGGACGGTGAAATATCTTCTCGATTACAATATTAAGGACTATGTACTCAGTCACTATGAGATGTAATGACACAATTTAGGTAAAAACGCTTAGCTTACGCGACAACGTAAAAAACCGGTCAAGTGCGAGTCAGATTCGCGCATAGAGGGTCATGTACCAACTTATAATATCTAACATTATTATTTACAACAAAATAAATTATTTACGATTAAATTAACAATAATGGGTGGATATTAGAAATAATAAATCTAATATGTATCAGTATAAATGTTATAAACTAATATGTAATAGGTGCGTGTCGCCACAACAGCTGACATCTTTTTATGATTGATGTTCTATGACACTCCGTTCTGACAGGGCTGTCTAAAATAAATTTGACATCACAATAATCAAATGAATATTTATCGATTTAATTGGAAAAAAGTAAACGCCCAAGACGGAATTTTAACCCATGAACAATGTCTTATAGGGGAATGCTCTGTTTTAACCGAGTTACGTGGATACATCTTGGACATTCAAAATTCTGCTTTATTTATGTTATTTTTATGTTTTTGTATGTACCAATGTTTTTATGTATAACAACACTATATTTTATGGGACTAACGTCGGTCATTCTTTATCCGTGGTAATATATCACATTTCACCCGAAACGCGTCGTAAGAGGCGAAAAACAGAAAATGCAAGGAAAACTCAAAATAAAACCGTGTACCAAGTATCAATCCATCTGACCAGCGAAGAAACAGTAGGTCAAAGCCGCCTAACATTGGGAGAGGCCTAGTAAAGGATAGCGTTAGGACAAATCATTGATTGAGTAGTCAAAAACTCATCTAAAATATGTGAGAATGTGCTGATGTGTGAAAATTAAAGGTCTAAACCTTTTTTTTTATTTACTTGTGTTGAAATCTAGACTACCTTACAGCTAACGTCAATTTACTGACAGCGGTGGTTTTTGTATGAGCGACATACATCAGTACAAATACAAGAGCGACATACATATTACAAATTAAAATTATAACAGTACCCACATATTAAGGAATTTCATCGCTTAGCGTTATATTTTTTTCTACACTACCTTTCTCCCCCTTCCTTCGTTTCAACTGTTATTGAGCGCGACCGATATAAATCTTTTATATATAATAAAAACATCTTAACACCCTACCTTCTTTATGAATATTAAGTGTAACTTCCATAAATAAAAATGCTGACATACATTCCTCAACAAATACGAGAAACAACATATAACAATCAAAATAAACACCCGTCCATATTTCTCTCGAGCGCCACCCCTATGGGCCGGCGTTCAACAAAAGCACCAACGGGCTTTTAATAAATTATTCTACGGAACCCAGTGTAGCTTTCAGAGTGGGTTTGAGAGAATTTAGCTCCGTATTCATTTATTACAGTACCTTTTGGAGATTCATCCAACGCAACTGATTTTTGACGAAATTCTAAATGAAGTCAAACGGTTTGATGTTTTCATTCAAATATGATTAAATGTAATTTGTGATTGATATTCGATTTTTATCGCTTTATGAGTAAATATTTTAAAAATATAATTATAATTATGATTGATTGGTTCAGTCGGTTGTCGGTTGTTGTAGTCAAATAAAGTCTATGGCCTTTCTCGAGGTCTAATCTATCTGTTTAACAAATTTCATCTGGTTATTTAAAAAAAATTACGAACATTTTACACCTACTTGATCCACTTTTTGCGTCTAAGGCAGGCGTTATAAATTCTCAAGGTCTAGTATATATTATCATCAAGATCGGTACAGTGGTTTAGGCGTAAAACCGTTACAGACAGACGGATGACAGATAAAGTTACTTTCGCATAGGTATATAATTTTAGTATGGAGTATTTATGATAGAGATTGAGATGATGGAGAGGTTGTGTTTTGTGTTGTCAGTGGGAAGACCGAGTAACCCTTCTTTGTCTTCGGCACTGACAGAACATAGACTCTCTTCGCCCTTTCTCTCCTCGCCACCTCCCCCGTGGCAGCACGAATGTGACGCTCCTGGTATTACAAACGTCTATAGGCTACGGTAACCACTTTCCATAAGGTGGGTCACGTGCTTGTCTGCCACCTAAGTGGTATATAAACAGTACTATCGAGCAATCGAAATTCCTAGTATTCCCGTATACCCTTGCAACTAAGGTAGTTGTTTGTCTTAGCCTAAGAAAAGGGTTCACATCTCTAGTGCAAAGGTCAGGATTCGTACCTGGGCCCTCTATATCGGACGGTCGACTGCTTAACCACTAGGCTCCTTCCTAAGGGTACTTCCTCTTAAATTTATTTGTCGTTGAAACTGCCTGTTGAAATAAATAAATAGGTATCTCAATTCATTTAGGTCACAAAGTAAAGCTTCTTAACATCAAGATTTATTGCTTTTGTACTTACATTTACAGTTAAGAGTCGCAAGACAATATAACTAGGCCTTTGAGAACAGGATCTGGCAATAAAAACTCGAGTTAATTAAGTTAAGCTAGGTATATAAATTTATATAAATGAGTTTAACAATAAAGATAAGTACTTTATGTTATCATTTCGTTGTTTATTGATCACCATTTACAACCATTAACTCCGATTCTGTTGTGCCAACAATCTTTAAACGGAATAAAAAGAGAGTTATACTTCATCATCATCATCATCCTCATCAGTCATTCCCTGAACCTTTTCCCAACTCAGCTGGGGTCGGCTTTCCAGTCTAACTGTGATGCGGCTGAACTCAATGAATGTTTTCCGTGAAGCGACTGCCATCTGACCTCCACTACCAATGGTCCAATGAGCAATGGCGATATCGAAGTTCCAAATTAGACTGGTTGGACTTTTGAGGGCTCCAATTACCCATAACGACTGCCATAGATGTTTGTATGGCAACCGGGACCGACGGCTTAACGTGCTCTCCAAGGCACGACCAGACCAGTGCAAACAGCCATATACATGCCTACAACTTTTTGCACTGAGCGGGGATCGAACCCGTGACCCGTGCGTAGCAGTCGCGTGCACTACCGCCACGCCACGGAGGCTTCATCCTCATCAGTAAGTAGCACTTAATTTATTTTGATTTAAACGGTTTTAATGAAATTTTGAGGCATGAATATGTTAATTGTTTCATCACTACATAGTATAAAACAAAGTCGCTATATTCCCATGTATGCTTAAATCTTTAAAACTACGCAACGCAAATTGTCCAAGGGCTACTATAACAGTCTACTGTAGTAGCTATGTGTAAAGACAAAAAAGAAAACTAACGTTTTTCCATATTTTCAATTCCAATAAAACCACGACTGTGGCCCGTGACGTATTTGAAATTCCATTTCAGCGTCTGGTTCGCGGCAAAAAAATCTCTAACGACTGTCATATCACATTTGGAATGGAATCCATCAAACTGTGCATTTTTTTGAAATTTGCAAACTTTTTTTAGTAATTAATAAGACAAATCTCATACTAGTGTGTTAGATGTGCACGGCTTGGGAAATACTTCTTACTTTATCATCTGCATTGGTCTGGGTGTTTCTATGTATAATTTGTATGTATATACAATAAAAAAAAAGTATTTAAGTATGTTTATCCGCATTCTAGAACCCGTAACACAAGCTAGTTAAGTATGCTTACCATGAGTCTAGGTGACGCTGTGTAGATTGTGCTAGAAATTTATAGAAAATGTATTTATATCACCTACCTTTTAAGATAAGTGGCAATCCGTAGGTCGTCGTTTTGTATAAGGCGATAGAATAGGAAATTCAGTGTATGGTATTTATCATTCGTTCATGTTTGTTATAAGTACCATAAACTTTGAAATGCTCGTCAATCCTATACATTGAACATTGTATGCTATTCCAATGTGTATGTGTGGACTGAGAGCCCATTTTTAACGAAGAATAGTCCTTAGTAAAAGTTGTGGAAATATTTGTAAAATGAATATTAGAGTTTGTAAAGAGTTCATTCGAAAGACGACATCGACGTTCTATAAAACGACAATCAAAGAATTGTCATTTATCTAAGGGAGTCAGGCAGGGTATGAGAATGAGTGACTAGCCCAATATTACTATAATCTTTGGACTAGCCTAAACGTTCCAAAACTTTTCTTCGTTAGTTCTCCACTGGTGGTACCTAAGTAGTAACACGCTGGTTTTTTAGGTTTTTCTGAGCGGAATATGTTTAGAAATCCTCAGTAGTAAGTATCTATCTAATTGACAACAATTAGCGCGTCCCTTGTAGTTAGAACTTGAAATAGTTGATGCAATGTCCAATTTTACAACATAATGAACACTGTTTACAACATAATGAACACTAAAAAATTAGTCCTATTGACGACAATGGGCTCACAACAACGTCTTACGTACAATTGCGTCTTACGTTAACGACACCTATCTACCTACGTTTTGAGCATTAATGTAATAAAAATATATACATATAATCACAGTCGTGAAATTCCCGGCAATTTTTCCCGCGCAAGCGTTAACAAACGATACAGGTAACATGACGGGAACACATTGCAATATTTCCTTGTGAATGATTAATGACCTTTTCAACTGTACCGTAGTAATGTTACGAAAAGGTCATATGTGCAATAAAAGGCCCTGTTAACTGCGGTGTAGGGCTTGTAATAGGTACTTGGTTTAATGATAAATAAACTAATAATTCTGTACTCCATTTGGTTAGGTTTTTTTTAAGGGATTTTATGACATGTTAACTAGGACCTTTATATCAAGTCTTTTTTTATTTTATAACACTTAATTCACTTATCTAGTTGGAATGATTGTTGTTGATGATGGATGACGATGACGGATGATAGTTGCCCCAGTATAGCGGTGGAGACTTTACTAGAAGCTTTTCTAAGGGAGATTTTGACATCAACACGAAAAATCAAAATTCACTACAATATTTCACTTTCCTACACTTCTGTGGTTTGTCTGAGCTGTTATGTCTAAAACTGTACCATTTTTACACATAATAACTCGAATTTATACCAAATATAGAAAATGCAACACAGGAGCGTTATGATATGACACTTTCCGCGTTCCCGCCAAACTGCGACAGCTTTTTTCATTTGGTTAGGTACTTAAAAAAAAGTAAACAGTGTTGTGGCAACTTTTTATAAAAACACACGTTAAACAAACGTCAAATTCAATCAAAAAAGTAACTATAACAGAGCTACTAAATACTCTGGTGCAACACATTTAGCCAAACCATTAGAATCAATGTAACTGTTACTGTTAAATTTGACGGAAACCTTAACTTTAACAAGTAGTTGGAGCAACTAAGCCTGTCTAACTGGTGGTTCGATACCGATATTTAGTGTTTATAATATGTTGGTTCTTTATAATTGATGGTAAGCTAAAGGCAAAGTATCAGGAAAGATAGTCCCCAATAGTTACAAACACGTACAATGGTACCGTTCATCAGATGCTTTTTTACGCCCCGCTAAAAGGACCCGGGGCTGTAGGAAGAAGGAAACACGAGCGCTGGTATGGAAGTGCGCTGTTTTAGTGCAACGGGCCTTATAAAGCACCGGGCTTTCTTAGACACCATTATTTAAACAATTTAAAAATCACCTTCTATATCTATCTATTTATCTTCTATAGTATCATATAATTGTAAAAAGTTTATGTTTGGCCGCGATGGATGCATAAACTACTGAACGGATTTCGATGCCGTTTTGTGTGTTTGATTGCAATCGGTTAAGTAGAACCAAAGTTATGATTAGTAATATAGAATTTAAGTTGCACAGATGGCGTTTCGCGATAACCGACAGCCACGCGGGCGGAGCCGCGGGCATAGGCTAGAGTAAACAATAATAATGCATTGCAATCTGTCTTGTCATCAACCCAAACCGGCCTAATTCTTAACGACCATTTAACAGCCCATTCGTCTGTAAACAGACCCTTGAAACGTTTATTTCACATCACGTTACAGACTATCATAGTACAAACAAGACCAATTCAAGTCACTTTAAAATTCTTCACAACCACGATCGCCATACATCGTCAGTCCCATAGGGGTAGTGTCTTCAAGAAATACTGATAACTGGGGTTTAATCTTGAAACTTAAACGATTTAAACGTATATGGGTAGGAGGGCTCATTCTGAAGATGTACGGTCGTGTAATGACGCTTGAAGTTGAATATAAGGCTGTATTTTATAAGTATGTGGCTGATATTGAATTCGGTGTTTGAAAATTGTAAAAAAAATCTTTAAACCGAAATTCTGTAGTCTATACAGGCTGTGAATGGCTCCGAGGCCGAAAGCACATGTTAGTACTCATAAATTCCTAACCGAAAATGTAGCAGCTTAGTAATTTGGAAAAAAAAATTGACCCAATTTCTTGCTATGCGGTGTAAATCGCGAGGATATTAATTATGTGTACTTAGCCGCAAAAGCACTACCAATTAACGTCTTGGAGAGTATAAGACGGTTTTTGATTTCGAATGTTTTTTCATTTGTTTATTATCATATTTTTTCTTTTATTTTTCTGTTCTTTCTTCTTAAAATGGTTTCTGCAAAATCCAGAGAAAATATTTAAAAGTAGAATTTAACAAAAATGTAACATGACAAGAATGCGTGTAAAATTCGCAATTTGGCGCGAAGAATGACGCTTAAGTGCTGGCGCTTTTTGCACTTATTTTAATCTGCCGTGTATAGGGGCCGATTATGTTGCGCATCTCACTAAACTATCTCTAAAAGGAATTAAAACAAAGTGATCTAGGGAACGATTGGACAGCTCAAATCGATCATATCTTGATTATATTCAAAAAATTATTACTTTATTGAGATTTTTTTGTAAAAAGGTTTTTACTTTTTATTCAATTTCTTGTATCACAACAGCTCCAAACATATACAAATATGTCTCTATCGTGTTTGAGTATGAACGTAAATATTATTAATATTTTATTTATTGTATTTTGTCGTTCATATTTTATATAAATTGTAAGAATATTTGTTACATATAAATAAGCCTAAGTTTCACACTCTTATTTGTGCCAATTGTTCCTAAAAAGGTAGGTACATGAAGCTTTCGCTTTACGTATTAATGCACAGATTTCGAAACTAAACTTCTAATAACATTGAAGTCATTTTAGAATTAAACAGATAATATTAAAATATAAATATTGTTACAATTATAAGTACACTGTAATTTGCATTGCCATCGTTTTAATGGGACTAAATATCTTCTAGCGATTTTAGTCTAGTTTACAGAATCGGCACCATTCCTAGCTTAAATAGTAGGGTGGGGTTCTGGTGGGCAAATACCGAATTTTAACGCAGAAATTCAGTGGAGCATGTATTTTAGCGGGTGGGGTATGGCACATGTTATCTCGGCAGTGTATTATGGAGTGGGAAGTGTGTTGTATTTAAGAAACGAATATTCCGTAACGGAATATAGTGAGTACGTGTTTAGATTTACATTGAGCACTGTATTTTATAGATGATCATTACACAATCGATCAAAAAAGGAGAGTAATGTTTTTAGAGATCTCAGGCATGACATTAAATTAGACAAGTTAAAAATACATATAAAATTTAATAATAATTATGAATTGCGATATAAATAAATGGTTAATAATAAATAAATAAACTAATGACGTATGTATGTATATACAAACCAGATTCTTTAAGTTCAAAACTAACCATTTTAAAAACTTAATTTGTACACCACATGAAACGGTTGGACATAGTGCACTGTTATTTAATTTTAAGATCTTTTGTAATACCTACCTATGTTTAACAAAGTAATAAAATAAATAAATAAATATCGGTTGACAGTAAAAAGTTTCGTAACAAGTCATACATTACATAATGTGAGTAGATAATATTATAATAAAAAAAGAAAAATTACAGTAGTATATTTCAACGTAAACACCAAAACCATTCGCAATTTTATTTATTACATATCGTGTCCCGCCAACCACATGTAACTGCACAAAGCCCTCAATTCTATAAAAAAAATTGTCAACGGAAACAATCCATCCCGCGCAAAATTTAAAATTCTGTTTTTTAATCTGGGCACAAATGGGTTTTTAACCAGCCAGTGTGCAAACACCAGACAATAGCATACGTTATATAAACGAATGTTTTTGAATTTCGAATGCCATTTTTGTGCCGGACTCATGTGTGTGGTGTTTTTTTTTCTCCTCCACCTCGACAATTTATTCACTGAGACGTATCTTCTACCTCTACCGGGTTTTTGCCCTAAAGCTGTGTTTAAATAATCGTTTGTCCGCCTTTGTTTTTTCTGAGTATTTGTCAGAGCTGATCGCGTGTCGTTTTTTAGAAGTCCGCAGTTTCAGAACCGTCAGAGTTTTGACATTTCTAAATTTACCTATAACAAAGACTTCTATGTAGGTTGTATATTGTTTATACTATTTAGCAAAGCAAGCTAGTTAGAACAAAAATTGTGTCAATGTTTGGCTTTGGCTGTGGTTTGGGTGTGTCGGGCATAAATTCTGAATTTCAAATTTGGAACGCACGTGGAAATTAAATAAGAAAATTACAAATGTATTGTTTTAAGACTACTTCTAAGGCGTGGCGGTTGTGAACACGATTGCTACGCGGGTTTGATTCCCGGTGAATGCAAATATTTGCATTAGTCTGGGTGTTTCTATGTAGGTATAATAATATATGTAAGTATTTACAAAAAATATTCCTAAGTATGTTGATCCGCATTCTAGAACTCATAACACAAACTAGTTACGCTATGTTTACCATGGGTCTATGTGGCTTTGTGTAGTTTGTCCTAGAATATTTCATTTTACTTATTTATAAAATGAGGTCCAAATATTGAGGTCGTATGTTGTCATCATCATCATCATCCTTGCTTTAGTCCCGGTCGCATCCGAAGCTTACACCTCAGAGTCCGGGGTCGTATCTCGTATGGGCATTTAACCAATAAGACTCACTCGCTTATTAAGTTTTTTTAAAGTAATTTTTAAATTTCGAAACATAACCGACTTCAACCCTGTAAATGCTGCATGGCTTAAACACTTTTATATTTCGGCAAAGTTGCTTACGGTTGAATTAGTTGAAAAGTGGGTCAAAGTGTGTCGCTTCGTTCGCTGTCAACCACCTGCGTATTTTTGTCATAACGTAATTTTTATCTCAAGTTTGACGGTGATATTAAGTTGTTTACGTCATAATCTTGTTTTTTACTTTACATATTAACAGCTTATTTATATTTATGAAGATTTATTTTCATATTAAGTACACAGTAGATGAAGATGTTTTTGATTGCTTTTATGACAAGGGCTGAATTAAATTTGGGTACCGTGATGTGGTTATTATTTAACTATACTAGCTACGAGCGACAGTCTTATCGTCGTATATACAATACCAAATCAAGCCTCCTTTCCGATCTATATCATATAAAGAAAGTAGAAAATTGTGATGTTACACATTTATATCTCGAAAACGACTGGACCGATTTGGATGATTCTTATTTTGTTGGTGTCTTTTTGCCTGGGTTAACAGAATAACAAAAAAAAAATGTTATTCTGATTAGTCATGTTATTATACTATAAGCTTAGGTCTGCTAATAAGATAAAGCACGAAGTAGTAACAGGTATTAATACTTACATCCGTCGTAATGTAATACTCATTACAGTAACACAATTTCAAGATTATAATATTTCGGCTTCCTTTGTTCCAGAGAGCTAAAAAGTTTGCCTTTATATGGAAAGATGTGTGTGTGGGTGTATGCGAGTAGTGATGTTACAAATAGTAACATTACTACATGCACCCACGCCTATAATGTCCCCAGACCCCAGATACGTAGGCTTCTTTAACGCCCACATTTCGTTTTTGGGCGTACGCAGTTGAAAGCTTTGATCTTTAACAAAGTATATCGGAATTAATTATGTATGAATTGAAGAGATATCACTTTACAGTGAGATTTAAGGTTATTAGGGTCGAAAATTCAAAACCAATTTGGTCTTTAAAACATCAAACGATTTCTGAGAACGAATTTAAATAATATTGAGAGCAGAGTTCAATTAAAATGTATCTGTTTACATTTCTTCGGTTTGGGGAAATCAGCTTTTAGTGAAACCCGAGAGCCCTAACTAGCACGACTGATTTTCACTGGTTATATCCCGCCTTAAACTTATACTGATTCCAATTGTCAGCAAAATTAAAAAAAAAAACACGAAATCCGGCTGAGCACCATCTAATCCTCGAGAAGTGCGAACACTGCAGAGGCGTGGCCCTCGCCGTGATAAATGGTCAGTCGGGATGATGGTATTGACAGTAATGGCACGCCTAATGTCGCGGAGGGAGGTTACGTGACCATCGACGGGTTAAAACTAGGCGATGTTGGTATATTGTAATCGTTCGAATTTGTGCTAGTATTCGGAGTTTTTCTTATTTAACTTGTATCAACTGTTTTTTAAATATAGAATCATGTTTTTTTTTTCATGTGTTGAATTCGGTTTTTTTTCATGGGCCTTTGGAGACAAGCATTATTATAAATTGTGGTCAAGCGACCTGCAAGCCGGAACCTCCGCACATTAATTGAAGCGGGTCTGGCATATCGTTAGTTTCATCCAAAAGCAGTAAGAGATGAATCAAAATGAGTAGGAGTAGACGGATTCAGGTAGGCAGTATCAAGGTATGTATATTATAGTTACCAAACCATGATGAGGACACAGCTACAGAGCGACTGACCGAAGCACCTCGTGTCGGCCAGAAATTCCGGATGCTCGGTGCAGAAGCGAAACACGTGTCGAGGTATGTTCTTCGCACTTGCGGAATATTGCACATACGAAATCATTTATATTCCGAGTAATTTTTGCTGTTGCTATCTATCTAAAATTATGGAGAGTAATGGGTTCCTCTCGCTCACACAATATATTTTCTTGTCACAGATTTATGCCATGTAACGCCTATTTCAATATCTTATCTGTATTCAGCAAGTTCAATTCTTCAAAACTACTTACGGTCATTTAGAAAGTTATGTGTCAACTTGTTTCAGATATAGGTACCTACTTCACTTCTCAATATCCAACATAAACAATAAATGTTCTTAAATATCTTCCAGCTCGCTGGTCACCACAATATAATATCTAATAAATAAAAGAAAGTTCGTCTGCAAGAGTCAGCAGTTTCCAATGGCCCAACAAACAAAACTTTTCCCTTGATAATAATAGCGTTATTAAGGCACCGCCATTTTTAATTTATCGACAAGAAACTTGAGACAAGTTTGGAAACATCAGCGTAGCTTACAATAAAGTGCTTAATCATAAACATCCAAGTTAATCTACCTAAGAAAGGAGGTCATTCTGACACAGTTTTTCTAAGGTTCACCGCCTCCGGTGAGATTGATATCTGTGGAGATTTCGTGCACGAAAAAAACAGGTTAGTTGAACGAGCATCTACCCAAGTATCCAGAGACTATAGATACATCGTTATATTAAAATTAAAATAAATAGACCCAACACACCAGAAGACTGCTAGACCAATAGATGAGAAGATTAATATTTTAGATTAGATAAAATACTTGTCACATATAAACTTGTCGCATTGCCGCGCTATCCCTGCTTGTGGGCGCCATGTCTAATTTCATACTCAACACCTCTGCAACTCTAGAGCTACCTTTCATTGTCTATGGACTTTATTCGATTTTCAAAATTTGTACCAAATTACAGAGACACTTCTGAACAAGTAGAAAACTTCAACATTTTAGATAATTCTTTTTTCGAATGTTGAATTATATTGTAGCACGTTTTAATACTGCTAGTGTTGAGTGAAAAAAAATTTAACTTTTACTAGTAGAGTAGAAATCTAGGATTGTCGTTCTCAGTTTATTTATCAGGTATACCCAGCTATTCCCAGCTAGGTAAAAGATCTTATAAGAGCAGGTATTATGCTATAAGTCTTTTTGGTCAGTTGAAACCTGTAAAAGTTCTATGTGAATTAGAAACAGAAGCACAGGTTACCTAACTATAGTACCGAAAGTAAACTTTTAGTGTTAATAACTGTAAATTGAAAAAGGTAAAAATTCAAAACAGAATTTTTCCGAGTTCAAATCGAATGCCTCGACGCGATTCGACTCGGCGAATTGTCCCTTGCAGGGGAAATATTGTAACTGCTGAGCCACTAAGTCACACAGATTTGAAATTCTCCTAAACAATTATCTTAGGTATACTAATGGTTTTAAAATTAAATTACCTACATATTTTCCGTGTAGTAGTGTGAAAGAGTTTGTGAAATAATTTAATCCAAAAACCCTTTTTCCTCTAAACCAAAACTAATAGACTCTTCTAGAACCAATGTTAATTTTCAACTACTTTCGAATTAAAATCAAATAGATAAGGTATGTTGACTTAAAGTTTAATTTGCAGCATAAAATCATTTCCTCGTACAAAGGATGAGATAAATATTTAACAGAATTGATTTCCTGCAGGGCAGGAGTCACCCTCCATCATGATTGGGTTTATTTCGGTGGATCATAAGAAAAATATGTTTTTCAAAGAGAGTGCAGAGGGGTGACCCAGTATTTTGTCGAGGGATGTATTAAGTGGCTTCAGGTAGGACATTTTTTGTTAATAAATTGTTGAGAAGAACAATGTTGGAAAATATTGCCTACTCATATATATATATCTGCAGTAATCGTATAGAAGATTTAAACCACTACGTAATTACGGAGAGAATCAGTACAGAGCATAAAGTTATCCTTAGAGGAACAGAGTGTGCGAGTGAGATACGTATCTTTACACAAAACCTGGACGTGAGAAAGTGACACAGTATATGAACTGTGAAACGTTTTTTATAAACCATTATCAACTCTGACAGAAATAGATATTGCAGTGACGTCAATTTTACTACACTAAAACTCACAAGTCACTGACATTGAAGTTTAAAATTTGGTAACGCGGTGATAAAAGAGTTTGTGGGTCTATTTACGCTTGTAATATTAATGTATGTATATGGTACAGAGGCTCTTTTTACTAAGCTTTTAAAAATAATTATTTTAACTCTTATGAACACTGTAAGATTTAGTAAAAGCTCTGAAACAAATTGTATTTAAGTACCAGTAAAAAATCCACTTACAAAAAAAACAAGACGGTAGGAACAAAAGTAAAAATAAACGAGAGATTATTTGACGTTTTGTAAGTACCGATTAAATGATTTTTTTTAATATTGAATATTATATTGTACGTACTTAAACTAGTTACAAATTATACTTTTATAAATTAATTTTACACAAATATGTAGGTACCTTTATCGTAATAACTGCATCAGTTAAAATGATAACAGTTGAAAAATCAACTCAATTCAATAAAGCGCTGCGATATGGAAAACAAACTTAATTACTAGCAACGCTACTTTTAATTAACTGATGAAACTCAATAACGATCAGTAAGTAACTAGTCAATACATGAACTATAATTCCAGGGTGTTTCCACTTTGCTCCGCCAAGGGCCCTCACTAGTGGGGCAAAGTGGAATATTAAAAATGTTAATATCCACTTTGCCCCTAAATTTATTCTGATGTGACAAATTGTCAGGTATAATTTGCCCTACTCGAACGAGTTCAGTGACAACATATTTTTAGACCAGGACTAAATTTTTTTAGGCAAACTGAGTACTTACATACACACTACTTTATCTACAAATTATTATTATGTTTAACATACACAATATTCACACCTGCAAATCTCTGAAGAGGTAAGCAGAGGTATTTTAACACCGACATTTCGTCAATTTCAGCACTACCTACCATGAGACAAGTTTATCAATATGATGTAACAGCTTCTAGGTGAAATTGGCTTGGACCTGAATATCTATATAAGACCCCATACACCCCTACCAACTCCATAAGCCCCCCACTAAATACCCCATAAATAAGAACCATTCCATTTTTGTAACTTCGTATCAGATCAAACTTTATTTCAGAATAAAATCTAATTGGAGTCCGGCTTAAAGCGTATCTGATATCGTGATCTGTCCATTTTAATTGAGGCTTATGGTGCATCGTATGGCTTTGGAGACGAATTTTATATACATTTGCATGGAAAGGGGGATCCTATAAAACTGATTATAATCAAAGTTTATGATACTACTGCCAGAACAGTTTGCGAACGGTTATAGACTTATAACGGCTTTCCTTATAAATGCATCATCACGGACGAATTTCTTTCCACGGTGTGTAGTTAGCGACATCACGAATGCGTCTGTAATATTGCGACCTTGAAAAGCAGCCTTTATAAGATATACATTGACGCTTGTATGTAAAGACACGGTAACAGAAATTTGGTAACAATAATCAGTAATCTATCACTTACAATCATCATTCGTTGAACCTTTTCCCAACTCAGTTGGGGTCGGATTTCCAGTCTAATTGTGATGCGGCTGAACTTCAATATTTTCCGTGAAGCGACTGCCATCTGACCTCCACAACCAATGGTCCAATGACCAATGGCGATATCGAAGTTCCAAGTTAGACTGGTTGGACTTTTGAGGGCTCCAACTACCCGTGAAATCTATCACTAACAATGCGCTTTTTATAGTTGTTGTTAACCAAATAAGAAAAAAAGTAGGTAAGTAGTGGATTGCCGACCCTTGAAAACAAAGTAAGTACCTTGGTACAAAGTAGATATGTTATAGAAAGCATACTTCTTGATATACAAAAAAAGGCACAAAGAAAAAACTAAACATAATATACCTTATCAACCTTACTATACATTTAAAATGTATAAAACAAAACATCCACAAAACGTTGCATCATTTGTTCCATTTTCGTAACAAAGGTGAACATTTTAACCCGTTGGCTGCCGCGGAACAAAGAAGATATATTATATTTCGCATAAAACGAGGTAGACACGTTCACCTATTTCTCTATTCGCCTAATTTGCGTCGTAACAAATTTTATGTTGGAAATTATGCTTCATTCTTTTTCGAGAACGCCACAGTGTTTTGAGGTTATAGAGCGGGTTTTCCAACATACGATGTCTATTTAACAACCGACAAATAACACACAGTGCTATAAACGATAAATAAAAATTGTTAAGTGACAACGTATCTTTCTTTACATAAAATGATTGAAAGTTAAATTTAGTGGAAGCCGGTATTCCTGCTGATTGAAGGCTCTGACGCAAGCTTTCCTGTCGAGGTTATTGGCTCAGATTTTCGTTCTGCGTCAAGATAAACCAATATTATAGCAATAAATGGTTCGGTTTTGGGGTCCAAAATACAAACTTTAGATGCAACCAGGATTGATACTCGGGTGATAACGATTTTGATTTAAAATATCATTCACTTCAAATGTTATTACGCTGTAATACACACATGAGCTACTTGAAATAATTATTTCAAGCCAACACAAATTCATTAAACCTTCATCATTGGTATAAACGAAGTTCTAGAAGACTCCAATTTATATGTGAAGCGTGATCGTGAACAGTGGAAATGGAACAGGATATGCATTTTAATAACGTTTCAGCTATACCCTTTTATTGCGGGCATATTTTAATACGTAGGTGTCGTGTGATATAGCGTGGAAATAATAGCATATGAAATTACAAGAAGGAATATTTGTTAGAAGTTGTCTTGAAGTTTTATCGTGGCTATACAACTGTCGCATCTGCGCTCTTTACTGTTTCATACTTATCGTGTTCAATATAAGAGTATACTAATCTTATTTTCAATTGCTTAGTTTGGATGCCTTTTTTATAGTGCGCAAAATCTTCACGGATACCACCTCCGTCAAAGTCGGCGGAAGTGATTATGTAAGACTCGAACCGTTTAAAACGCACGCCGCCGTCTATGGGTCTTTGATTGCTGGAGGTGAGATTATACAAGACGACCCCTTCCCGTAATGTGGGAATCATGGTATCCCTATCTAGCCTCCCAATATAGGGAGACGCACTATGCACCGCCGCCGCAGCCTGCTCCTGCTAGAGTGACAGGCGGCTCCATATGTAACCCCCAGGCCCATGGAGGACGGAGGTCATTCTGCGACCAGTTTCAATGTCTAAGAATTAGTGATATTTTTGACACACTCATTCATATTTTTTATTTAAATATAACCGTTGATCGATTTGAATATAGAATGCGCGTAACATGTTTCAATATACTTTTGATATTAATATGCCAAATAAGTATCGAATAGTAGTTGGAATAATATATTTTTAAACACCGACGGCGTTCGATGTGTTAACAATCAAACTGTATAATGCGCTATTGTGCATCGAAAATTGGTTAATTCAGATTCATACTACGTACGATTGTTCCTGTAATATTATTTATAGCGTGTAATGGATCGTGTGCGTGTTTCCCGCTATCCGCTGCGTTTGCGCATGTACTCGTATGTTAGTAGCTAAGGATTTTTGTAAGGCTATTGTGCTTCTCGGTTTCACTTGCTGCTGTCGATATTAGGGCAGTGACCTTTCGCTTTAAATGAAATAAAACTCTTATTACTCGGCTCCTAGAGGTTGTAGTATAACATTGAATAGCATTTAGCATGCCCCTAAGTAAGCAGCTATCAAATGCAAAATGAATTTTTAAAATCGCACAATATTTGGTTCGTCAGATTAGTGTGTTCAAACAAACTCTTCTAATCGTACCCAGTTGTCGAGTCGATTTTTAAAGGAATTTATTGAGGTTGCAGTAACAACGTCCGTCCTCTGGTTTAAAATGACATTGGATTATAATTTAATACGAGATGATATAAATATTATGATTAAAGATTAATATGAGACGAAATAGGGTAGGGAATAGATACGAAAGTGCAAACATGTTGCTTTACATAAAAATGATATATAAAACAATAGATTTTAATGCTGAAAGTTGAAAATAAACAGCGAAATCTGTGTAGCGGATAGATAAAATCCATAGAGAATTTACATCCCAACTAGATTTGGCACTACCTTTGTTTCCTTTGCGAGTTTGAGCACAGGTGATAAAAATAACTATAGTACTTGTGCATTCACGTAATGTGGTTGTCTTCCTTTCATTATAAAAGTAGTTGACTTGCGTAACTTTATCAAAGTCACAACAACATTCCTGGTTTTTACAAAAATTTTCATTCCTGTTTCGCACCTTTTTGTCATAGCATGTTGTAAAAAAAATTAAATGAAAAAAAAATTGCTTTGCCCTAATTTTTTATGCCAATATGTTCTGTACCAGGAGTGGGTACTAACAGGGGCCTTCGGTTTCGAGAATGTTTCCTTTACACCCTGTATAAGCTTCAATGGTTTCCAATGGCCGTAGGCCAACCGGGAAGAGAGAGATATCCCAGAAGCATTTTCACTCTCAGAAATTGATGATACGAGACGGCCGTGCGGTTTTAGTCGGTTCGAGTCCGATATAACTGCCCCCGCTGGCTTCAGCGAGGAGGGTATTTGTGGAGATTTCTGCACGTGAGGAGTTCTGCATGTCAACAATATAATCCAAATAAACCGTTTGGATAAACGGATAAGTAGTCCTTCAACAAAACAGTTTTCACCTCCATCTATATCCAAACAAGTTGTTTACTCATAGTAGGGGAAAGATTATTCACCTATGAATTTTTCATCGTTACTCTGCCGAGCCACATGTAAACCTTTTATATACATTTGCTTTTAAAATAGGTTTATAAAAAGCCCTCTGCGAGATATAATGTATATATTAATGGAGGGTTAACTTAACAAAAATATTAGATACAGATTCAATATACTTGATGGAAGTACGTGTTATATAGCGGCACTCCATTACAATAAAATATATATTGGATGGGGGAGGGAGGGGGGTGTTACCCATCACTCATGCATGGTTTAACAATCCCAGCGATACCAATAATAACATATTATTAATTGTTATAGAGAAGCGAGGATGAGTGGTCGGTAAGCCCCTTCCCCAATATATTTTCTTGTAATGGATTTATCCTTGTAACGCCCATTTCATTTTTTTTTATCGTGCACAATATCCCTACGAATACCACCACCGCCAAAACCGGTGGTGGAAATTATCTTATTTGCACTGAATAGAACCCACGAATTCGTATCAACTGAATTAAAAGTTCAACAACAATAACAAAACCCAAGAAAAAAATCATTCGGGATAACCCATAAGTGTGGTTACACACGCGATATGAAAGGTTTTACTCGTTTTATACATTTTACTGCACTTTTTACCATCGCCCGTTTATTATAAACTTTATGACGTCATAAAGCATAAAATAATGGCGTATTTTTATAACCAGGTGCAGTAAAACACCTTTTATGTAGGCGATAACATCGGTATTGAGCATTCGGCATGGGTATTACATTAGTGCACGGATTAAATGGTTAGTTAGATCGGGGGTTTAATTCTAATCATTTCGTTTGTTTGGGTTCGTGTGTACGGGTTTTTATAGTTTGTTGTGAATGTTAAATGTAAAGTTTATTTTGTACACACACATTTCTTGTAGTTTTAAATTAAGTCTAGATAAGAATAAACAGTTTTTGTGTGGTATACTGTTGTTTTTAATGTATATTTATAATGTTATTCAGGCATTTAGAGTTTTAAATGTTTATTTAAATATGGCATTAAACATTTAACTAGTTAATATAGGTGTAAGAAACGCAAGTTACTGAGGTGATAATAAATAATTATTCTAAGACAATCTATAGGTACAACGACACCTAGACATAGTTTAACTAAGTATAGTTAGCTTGTAGTCTTAGATTGTACTATGGGTTCTAGAATGCCGACAAATTTGAGTTAAGCTCGCCTTTTGTACATAATATCTTAAAACTATTATATGAATGAAATTTATGTGTGCACTAAAGAATTAAATAAATAAATAAACATAAATGAAGTGTTTAAAAATTGAATAAAACAATAATATCGTACTAAACGCTGAAATAAAACCTGAAAAGTTTTGGAAAGCCAAAGGATTCAACTTTCCCAATAAACAAACCCAGGTCCATTGTGGATTCAAGGCACACGCGGACCACTGGAGAATTTTCACCTATTTTCTACAAAATAGATTTTCAGTGGAGCTCTGTGAGAAACAATGTTAGGCTACTAGTTTCAGGTGTTTGAGATTTTTAGTTTTAAACAAAATTTTAGAATCGACTTTTCAAAGCTTGACGTGTGTCCATTGTGTGTTAAATGAATCTATACCTTAGCAACATTGCAATAAATATGATTTCAATATGATAAAAAGATTTTTTTTGATTTTGTGATCGATAAATTCTAAAATTACTGGAAAGTTTAAGGTTATTATTTTTTAATCATAACTATTTCAACTTCAACTTTGCCATTCGACATTGTCAAGTAGTGGTAAATGTAATGGCAGATAAATAATGTCATGTTTGTAAGAAAATGTACAAGAGTCATGTTAGCCATGCAAGTAAAGTAAAAACAAAGAAAAAGAATGAGTCTATACTCGAGAGACAGCGGTACAGCGATCGCGGTCAAATTATACTCAATAACGCTCAAACGGCTGGATGGATTTGGATGAATTCTGGTACAGAGATAGGTTATAGTCCAAAATAATACAGACAACTTTTTTTTCCGGAATAATTAACTTTTTAATGCAAGCCTGGAAACAAAGTGCCAACAGCTAGTTGTTTCATAAATTTCCAATTTAGATTTCGAATCTCAAAGTTAATCTTATGCGCATATATTCGTCCTTATTTCAAAACGAGTTACAAGCAAGCCCTAGGGAATTAAAATTAGGACGGTCTCAGACACTGTATTAATATTTAATACCCCGCTAATGAAGCGGACTAATGCGTCTAGCTCTTAGTGGAACAAGACCGCCACATTATGTCATAGTCACTAAGTAATAACGTGTTACGCTAAGTGTAAGACTCTAAGGGCACTGACCTTATAAGGTACAAATGACAATATTTGAAAAATCATAGTTGGCGGATTTGTGGGTGTGTTTAATACACTTTTGCCTACTCCTTCGGGAATTACGGGCATGAGCATATGTATGTACATTAGTATTTATGCGTGGTAATGGGTGGTAAAACAACACACTGTCTCCTATTTTCAAAGAAAAAGAAGTATTAAATAATACATAATACTTTTTCACAGTACATAATCACCTACTTTCCGAAAACCCCAATTCCCATCAACACTAATGGATGCTTTCATTGCGAATCCTCTAAAAAGTCCAAAACCCTCGTTTTCCCCTTATAAAGCAAAAATAATCCCATGAAAAGCTTCAGGAAATGACGTCAGAGGGACCAATAGAGACACTCAAGAATGTGTGTGGGACAATTTAATAATAAGTCCATACTTTACTTTTCTTTCAACAAGCCGCGGTAGCCTAGTGGTATGGGTAATGGACTGCTGAGACGAGGTCTCGAGTTCGATCCCAGGTTTACCATGGCACACACCAATGACTTTTCGATGCTTTTCGAAGTTATGTGTGTATTTATCGCAGGTTTATAAGTGCCTCGGAGAGCACGTTAAGCGGTCGGTCCCGGTTGCCATACAAACATCTATGGCAGTCGTTACGGGTAGTTGGAGCCCTCAAAAGTCCAACCAGCCTAACTTGGAACTTCGATATCGCCATTGGTCATTAGACCATTGGTTGTGGAGGTCAGATGGCAGTCGCTTTACGGAAAATATCGAAGTTCAGCCGCATCACAGTTAGACTGGAATGCCGACCCCAACTGAGTTGGGAAAAAGGTTCAGGGAATGAATGAATGACTTTACTTTTCTTTCAAAGGAAAATCGTCTTTAAAGTGTTCGTAATTAAATAACGGAATGGAGTGATAATGATATTAGGGTTGGCGCGAATGGGATTAGTGATAGCAATGAACGATTTCAGAGTAGAATACCTTATCGAAAACGAAGTTTCTTTTGTATTATTATATCTTGTACGGAAATCATGACAATATAGAGTCGGTGAATATTACTTACTAAATTTAATTGAGATGTTATTCTGTTACTAGCCTATGCCCGCGGCTCCGCCCGCGTGGCTGTCGGTTGTCGCGACGTAAGCGTCATCTGTGCAATAATCATAACTCTGGTTCTACTTAACCAGTTGCAATCAAACAGACGTAAGATTTTAAGTTGGACTAAACTCCTTCAAACAAAAAAATCCGCATTGAAATCCGTTCAGTAGTTTTTTCGTCCATCGCGGACAAACATATAATAATATTTTACAATTATATAATAAGTACAGATTTTTTTATATGGTTTGTGTTCATAAAGAATTGTTCAACATGATGCCCACCACCTACTTTCTATCATCGCACAACTTACCACTGGCAGATATTTCATCCTCGCACATTACGACCGAAAACGGTGCTCACTGTGCGGTATTTGCGTACGCTTAAACTATGGAATGCGGTTTTCTCAAGCGACTACATTATGGGGTTCTTCAAGAAAGATTAGATGGATATTATGGAAGTAGGTAACAGCAGGGTAACTCCCTTGGTGTTGCAATCGTCCATAGGTCACGCTGACCGCTTTCCATCAGATGCTTGTCTGCCACCTAAATGGAATAGAAAAATATCGACGTTTACTCAATATTTCGGCTGTTAATCATCGTCCCAATTGATATTAATTGCCATGTTGCAAAATGGTTTTCGCTAAAGTTTTCTGACCGGCTATGCGATTTACGCACCACTTGTTCGGTGCCTTACAGTGCAGTTCATTATGCACAAAGTTCCTTGTTCAGCTGTTAGTCACATTATATGACTAGCCAATGCCCGCGGTAACCTAAATTCTATATTACTAATCATAACTTTCGTTCTACTTAACGGCTTACATGCAAACAAACGTAAGATTTTAAGTTGGACCAAACCCCTTCAAATAAAAATAGGTTTTGCGTCCATCGCGGACACACAAACTTATTACAATTATATAATAGTATAGATAGACGTTTCGAAGTGATTCTTCTCATGTTGAAATCTTACCAATTTCTTTGCACGCTGTATATCCAAATCCATGACCGTACCTGAAAACAAACAAAAAACAAATTAAAATTAGGAAGTCACCTGTTTTGAACATTAAAGGACTATTCAAATATTATGAGCCAACTATAGAACTATCCTACAATTGAATATGCACAGTTAAACTTTCCCGTTGCATGATATATGGTTACCAAAACCCGGGTATTAACGCAATCATATGATAAATATTCACCTTTTCACCTTTTCTAACCTAACCTAAAATTTCACCTTTTGATTTGCTTGACGTTTTGGCCAGGTTGCACTAGCCGTGGTCACAAGCTGACTGAAGTATGCGTTGTCACCACTCTGAGAGCTGCGGGTAGGGTGAAGATTTTTGTTCGACTACCCTCACATCACACTTGTTACGACGCACTACACTGCCCAGGGTTCATACCATGCTTTCGCTAACCATAGACAGGGTGGAATTTTGTAATGCCACCTGAAGGGAAAGTACTCTTGTGAAGTTTGTTAGAAAGATTTCATCCTTATAATTGACCCTAACGATCTATGCAATAAAAGTACAGGGTGCAAATTTTACAGATTTTAGTCGGTTCGATTACCGGGTGCGGCAAGCGATTTTTTAAAAATCGCTGAAAGCAGTTTTGTTTCTTTTCAAAAATAAAGAAATGTTTGCTTTGAGTAAAATTTTCTATCTACAGTATTAAGAGACTTTCAGGTAGCATTACAAAATTCCACCCTGTATATTGAATATCTTGCAAGTCCCATCATCATCATCTGTGCGTTAAACCTAGTCGCATTCGAAGCTTCACCTCGGAATCCAGGGTCCGCGTTTTTGGTCTAACTGGTCTGCGGCTGAACTTGGATATTACCCGTGAAGCGACTACTATATCGAAGTACGACCAGTTCTTGGACTTTTTTGGGCTTCAACTACCCGTAACAACTGCCATAGACGTTCGTATGACACCGAGGCACGACCAGAACCGTGCAAATAGTCTTTTCTCTACCGCACCATTAAGTCCTGGAATTCCTTGCCGGCGCACGTGTTTCCTTCTTCCTACAGCCCCGGGTCCTTTAAGCGGGGCGTGAAAAAGCATCTGATGAGGCCGTCAAGCTGAGCGCCACCATTGTAGCACTGAACGTGTTTGCAATGGTGACCCTCTTTCATGAGACTTTGCCTTCAGCTCAACATCAGGCGAGGTGAAGTCAAATTGACGTGCCATAAATAAAAAATATAAAAAGTACTAAACAATGATATTAGATAATGATGATGACATGTGGATACTATTTTGCCTAGAGTCTGACTAAAATATTCGAAATAACAATAGTATAACAAAAAAAATTCCAAAAATATATTTCTACAAGCACAAACAGTTTTGAATAGGATTAGGTAAGCGTTGAACTCTAACATTGACAGCCCTATAATTGAATGTGCTCTGATTGGCTAGTTCATATCACGTTCGATGACGTCATGTCCGGTCGCGTCACGTGACCAATTTCCGATCCAATATCCTCTGCCAGTTTCATTTGAAACACGGCCTCCGACCGGATC
The DNA here is from genome assembly GCA_963691645.1 of Pelosia muscerda. Lineage (NCBI taxonomy): Eukaryota > Metazoa > Arthropoda > Insecta > Lepidoptera > Erebidae > Pelosia > Pelosia muscerda. The sequence goes on along the minus strand of OY829109.1, from coordinate 13,341,587 downwards.
GTACATCTTACTTAAATCTAATTTATTAATGGAATTTAATTTAAATATTCAATGAATTGTGAGTAATTCATGATTAATGTAATGTGTGATTTGTGGGTTTTTATAGTTCGATTTCTGGTCAGCGTTTATTAATATAATACCAGTATTTATGGAGGACGCCATTATCCTATTTAATATCATAAAGGACGATTCACACAGCGCTGATATGGTTCAGTTTGCCATCCATCGCTTACACTGAATGAACTAAAAATGCTATGTTAAGAAAACGGCGATGGATGGGAAACCGAAACGCACCCGATCCACCCCCGCACTATGCGTGAAGTGAGGATATTTAGATGTTTGTTTCTCTAACGGCTGAACAAATCTTGCTGAAATTTGTTACAGGGATAGATCGGAGCCTGGGATAACACAAAGACTTTTTATCCCCGGAATGATTCACATGGATTGCCAACAGAATCAAAATTCCACACGTGAGTTATGAAGGGATGTTTGACCAATACATACATACATATAATCACGCCCGTAATCCCCGAAAAGGTAGGCAGAGGTGTAATTAAACTCCCACATTTTCCCAACTGTGATTTTCAGTCCCACGTACTAGGGGAGCCTATTGCCGCCAATCAGGCACCTTGTAAACAATTGTTTTTGTATTCCGTTTTCTCTATTCTCCTAACAGGCTATCCTGCCAGTAAAAGATTATAAATTATCAGTTCGTATGTACCTGCCGCTTTGGGTAAACAAACTCTTATCAAATCGAGGGAATACTGTTTGCAATGACTTGCTATTGCAGTTCGTTACTGAATAATTCTTAGCTGTTGACATCATTGAGATTGACAAACAGAGGGTGCGTTGTAGCTTTCCTCATTCAATTGTTATATTTTAAACTAGCTAACCCGCGCAACTTCGTCTGCGTCATCCCGTTTTTGCAACATTTTTCATTCCTGTTCCGCACCTGTTGGTCGTAGCATTATATTATATACATATAAACCTTCCTCTTTAACCATGCTATCTATAAAAACAAATCATTACACACACATCTAAATCCGTTGCGTCGTTTTAATGATTTAAGCATGCAAAGGGACATAGGGACAGAGAACCCGATTTTATTTTATACTATGTTGTAGTGATTATTCCTGGCATATAAAGTACAATGGTTTATGTGTTCTGAACTTTCTTTATATAATCTAAATCTGAGAAATTGGATATGGATGTGTTCGGGGATTGGCTCGGGGATAGACTTCAAGAAAAGAATTTTACGAGTATTTTATCTTTAATTAATATGTAATTTATTATATAATTTGCCATGCAATACAGTCGGTTGAATTTTTTGTTAAAAGTAAACTTATTACATTTCTTATTTTAGTATTTTGATTTGATTGGCATCTCCCGTCCCAATTGAGTAGTCCGACTGAGGAAGGACCCTCACCTTACAGAATACGGCGGCTAATAATAACCATGTTTCTGGCGGTGAGTAGGGCATCTTTTGCATTAGTTGAACTGTGTGCGTGTTTGCCACCTAGGTGTCATAAAAAAAGATAAGGTTAGGTAGTGTCTAAAATGGAATCTACATTAACAAAGTCGAGTAATTCACACCCTCAAGAATCCATTTATTTAGAGAAGACAATGAGAGATTTTTTATCGTACGCAAAATCCCCAAGGATACCTCCGCCAAAGTCGGTGGAGGTGATTACGTCAGACTCGAACCGACTAAAACGCACGTCTATGCGTCTTTGATTGCCGGCGGTGAGATTATACAAGACATCTCTCGCACACAGAGAGAACTCTAGAATCTCTAGCCCTAAGCTCCGAATTAAATCACCCATTGTGACGTGGAACCATTAAAAACTTTATTAAGGCCCTCTTATTCGTTCGGTGTTGATAAACTAATTGAATTTTCCGCCGCCAAACTTTCTTGTTAAGCTCAAGTTTGATAACTTGAACGTAAGTCAAAGAATCTTTTGAATTGAAATGAATTGATTTTGTATTATTGTTTAGTTGGAAATTCATTCGCTGGGAAGGCCTAATGAGACGTAAGCCGGGTAAGCCCCAATTAGATGTGATTATGAATATTTGAAGAGCTTGTTGAATATGAGAATGGAAAATTAATTATTGGGAACAGATAAGTCTGGATTATTTTATGCGAATTTGGAACAAATTTGTTTTATATAGTCACGCTTGAGTTTGCGTGGGAGAAAGGTAGAGGGATAGGTACTCGTACATTATCATAACAGGTTTTACTCAACTAAATAGGAACTTATGCGTGCATTGGGAGTAACGAGAAAAGAATTAAATTATTTCTGGGTTAATTCATTCAGTATATTTTCACTTAAATATTATTTAAACATATCTATTAGGTACATACATACATATACTACATATGCTCACACCTGTTATTCCCGAAGGTAAGCAGAGGTGTATTAAACACCCACACTTCGCTAACTATGATTTTGCTAATAGGGGGCGAGCCTATTGCCACCAATCGGGCACTTTGTAAAACCGAAAATATTGCAGCTAAATAAATTTGAAAAAGAATTTTGACCCGATCCCTTGTAAGTAGCAATTAATTACGTGCTTAGCCGCACAAGCACTACCAATTAACGTCTAGGAGAGTATCAGACATATTATTATATCTAATTACAGTAGGTACATTTCGCCAGTTTATGTTTAGGTCCCAATGTGATAGGTGGCGAGCCTACCTAAATACAGACACGATTAAACATTATAATTAATACAAAATCTTTATAACAGCGAAACAGAAACCAAATATATTACAAATGTGTTATATTCGTAAGTAAAACCGCGAGCAAACAGTAGTATATATAATAATCTTCCTAATTAGTCTGGCAATCGCGTGATAGCGCTAATATTGCAGGTCAATCGCTTATAGTCGCAGTTTATGGACCACTTAGATAATATTGGCGGCGATTTGCAATGGCCAGAGGACTGTAGGAAAATCCTACCTAGTTATGGAGTATTGGAAATCGATTGGGAATATTTATTTAATATTACTTTTTTATAAGTACTTACTTAGTTTTCATTAAATACTAGCTGTTGCCCGCGGCTACGCCCATGTGGACTTCTTACCCCGTTCCCTTTCCTCCATTTCGAGCATTTTCATATTTATTCCTTTTAAACCTTCACTGGACTCCAACAAATAATTCAAGACCAAAATTAGCCAAATCGGTTCAGCCGTTCTCGAGTTTTAGCGAGACTAACGAACAGCAATTCATTTTTATATATAACTAGCTGATCCGCGCGACTTCGTCTGCGTCACCCCGTTTTCACAACATTTTTCATTCCTGCTTCCATTCCTGCACCTGTTAGTCGTAGCATGATGTTATATACATATAAACTTTACTCTTTAACCATTCTATCTATTGAAACAAACCGCATCAAAATCCGTTGCGTAGTTCTAAATATTTAAGCATACAAAGGGACAAGAAAAATAGGGACAGAAAACGCGACTTTATTTTATACTATGTAGTAAAGATAATTTGAGATTTGAAAAGGTGTGCGTCTGTATAGTATAAACATACTATGAGAAGTGGTAATAGTAATATTGTAAAAAAGACCCAAAGTATGAAAAAAGAAAAGAAAATATATTTATTTGCGAACACAACGCACATTACTTAAACCAGCGTCAGGTCTACCTGGCACATGCTGAACTGGATACTTATTTGGTGTATCTGTGAGCCACTCGGTTTTATTTATTTTTATAATTATACTAGCTGACCCGCGCGACTTCGTCTGCGTCACCCCGTTTTTGCAACATTTTTCATTCCTGCTCCGCACCTGTTGGTCGTAGCATGATGTTACATACATATAAACCTTCCTCTGGAACGAATCTAACTATTAAAAAAACCGCATCTAAATCCGTTGCGTTGTTTTAAAGATTTAAGCGTATAAAAGGACAAGAAAAATAGGGACAGAGAACGCGACTTTGTTTTATACTATGTAGTGATGTGATAGTGATGTAGTGATTGTTAGTTATTGTTATCTCTGTGACCACCTTGCACCAAATCTTTCTTTCTTTCTTTCTTTCTTTCTTTCTTTATTTCTTTCTTTCTTTCTTTCGTTCTTTCATTCTATAGGCTTATAATATCCGTGTAGTGTCAGAAAAAGAATATCACGAACTCGTCTCATCCGAAGGCGATAAACAGAAAAAAATTATAGGCAGCAAGAATTTACTAAATTAATTAGTATCGAGATATAATTAAGTTTGAAACAACACAGCACCACTGTATCTTCGTCAGCCATCTGTGACCAGCGATTTATCATCTTAATGTAATTATTAGTGCTATATTTAATTTAGCTGATGAACGATTATTAAGATAAAGAACGATTCAAGATACGATATAGATGTAGGTGTTACCTGGCAGAAATCCATTACAAGAAATTATATATTGAGGGAGGGAGGGGAGCCCACCACTCACCCACGGTTTAACAATTCCAACGATAACAAAATATTACTAATTGTCATAGAAATGAATGTCAAACTGCACTCCTCAAAGCAAGTAAAAGTATTTCTTACCCGAGGAGAAATGTTGTCGTATGTGTAATATTCCGCAAGTGCGAACCTTGACACACACACACTAGCGATAATCATGTACACGACTTGCAACTGGAAAATTAGGTACCTCTAACCACATTACCTGATGGTAGACAGGGAAGTACCAAAAAAAATTTGCTATAAAACATTCGACTGCCAAGTCAGAAGTCTCGGCTTCGATTTTCACTCGGTGCGATTATGGCCATTTGCATTGATCTGGGCGGTGAGAATACATGAATAAAATATACCTACTTAGTCACTTTTTGTTGTTGAACATTTTATACATAGAAACACCCAGATCAATGTACACATTCATGCATATAATTCAATACACTGAATGGGAATCGAACCCACACCCCCTGTGTAGCAGTTGAACGGAGGTAGGACACGACGGTATCTCCCGTCCGAAATGAGCTGTCCAACTGGGGAAGTACCTCCGCCCTACAGAAGACCGCGGTCATAATAACCATCGTGTTGTGGCCGGTAAGTAGGGTAGCCAGAGCTCACTATAGCCCTCCTTCCCCTCCCCTTCCTAGCCTCCCCACCCCTTCCCAGCTCTCCCCCTTTCCCATTAGGGTGGGCAGCGCGTGTGTGACACCCTTAGTGTTGCACACGTTCATAGGCCACGGTGGCCGCTTTCCATCAGGTGGGCCGTGTGCTTGTCTGCCACCTACGTAGTATAAAAAAAAAATACTATACTTCTACGCCACAGAAGTACGAGTAAAATGATCATTTTATTTTTATTTTTACTTACTTACTTTTACTAACTTTTCAGAACTAAAACAAGTTTCAGATAGGTTCCAACACTGCAATGGTTCTGGAAGCTGATTACATGTATGTAGCGAGATTCATTTGCTTAAAGGATTAAATGAAAAGTTTCGAATTAATTACGTATACAAGTTTATCCTGCAGCGATTTCACGTTAAATTGATATTGGATTCGGTCTTTTGGTTGGTAATCCAAAGACCGAATTTAAAAGGAGTTCGAGTATACTTTTGGTTTGGTTTGTTTGGTTTATATGACAACCCTAAGAGAAAAAATACCCGCACAAGGTGCAGAATATTCCATCAAGAACCAAGCGGTTCGGTGAGTCTTTCCTCTGCCGCACCATTAAGTCTTGGAATTCCATACCGGCGCACGTGTTTCCTTCTTCCTATAGTCCCGGGTTCTTTAAGCGGGGCATGAAAAAGCATCTGATGAGGCCGTCAAGCTGTGCGCCACCATTATAGCACTGTACGTGTTTGCAATGGTGACCCTCTTTTATGAGAGTTTGCCTTCAGCCTAACATAAGCCGAGGTGAAGTCAAATTGACGTGCCATATATAAAAAAAAAATTTAGCTTGCTTATTCTATGAGCTATATCGGTAACTTTAGATCTTTGTTGGATAACCTCATTGCAAATTTCATCCTTCAAGGAGACTCCAAGCATGGCTCGCTCCTTGTTCCGCTGCGTGGCTTTTAATTGGTGGACTAACCTCACCGTCAGTGTCCACGTTTCAGCACCGTAGGTCAAAACAGGCATGGTAAACGCCGCCCAGGCTTTACTGTCTTATGAAGGAAAACTTGAACTAAATTTAGATAATGTTATAGAGAGTTAATTGCTGTTATGTTCATTTTTATTTTAATATTATTTTTGTTTTGACATAATTATTATTGTTATATTTATTCGTTTTATTTTGTTGTAATATATTTTTTATGTGTACTGTAAGTGTGTAATGTGTGTGTGTGTGTGTGTGTGTGTGTGTGTGTGTGTGTGTGTGTGTGTGTGTGTGTGTGTGTGTGTGTGTGTGTGTGTGTGTGTGTGTGTGTGTGTGTGTGTGTGTGTGTGTGTGTGTGTGTGTGTGTGTGTGTGTGTGTGTGTGTGTGTGTGTGTGTGTGTGTGTGTGTGTGTGTGTGTGTGTGTGTGTGTGTGTGTGTGTGTGTGTGTGTGTGTGTGTGTGTGTGTGTGTGTGTGTGTGTGTGTGTGTGTGTGTGTGTGTGTGTGTGTGTGTGTGTGTGTGTGTGTGTGTGTGTGTGTGTGTGTGTGTGTGTGTGTGTGTGTGTGTGTGTGTGTGTGTGTGTGTGTGTGTGTGTGTGTGTGTGTGTGTGTGTGTGTGTGTGTGTGTGTGTGTGTGTGTGTGTGTGTGTGTGTGTGTGTGTGTGTGTGTGTGTGTGTGTGTGTGTGTTTGTGTGTGTGTGTGTATAACAAATGGTTCTTTCTTTCTTTCTTTCTTTCTTTCTTTCAAATCTCAAAGCTACAGTCGTTTTATATATTAACGTAATAGAAAAATGCACCGTATTCATATTATACTAATTCTAAGATCAAAGAATTTCGGAGCGTCGGAAATTTAGCCCCTTCTTGGTCGTTTTTTTTTAAACTTCGTTATACTTTATTCCATTTGCGATCAAAGGCAAAGGACTTACAGGAAAATGTGTTTTTCAGATTTATATATTTTTTGATCCACTTTGTAACCGGTTCAATTTGGTTTTAACAAGTTATAACCTACTTTAGTTAAACCGGTTAAAACTTTTTTTGTATTCGAAATATTTTTGTTATATTCATTTTAGAAAAGATATTAAAGTATGCGTTACATGGCGTAAGTCTATTAAAAGACAATAAATTGGGTGAAGGGTAGGGGGGGGGGAGGTTACTCAAAACTCACCCACAACTTAATGTATACAATAATGGCATATTCATTTTACTTTTGTCTTGCACTTTTCATTTATTACTGGGGACTTATGCTCGGGCCCTCTCCGTAAATTACTACACCACGATGGCAACTCAAAAATGCCATCGATTCCACAAAACAAGAAGATTGACGTCATTATATGGTGTGTAATGAAAACAAGCTGTTGGATCACGGTTCTGGAGGACAAGCAGGAACCAGTTTTACCATCACCGAAATTCTTTGATAAAGTTGAATTTAGTTATTTTTTTATGTTTAAATAACTGCACCTCAACTGATAGATAAGCAGAAGTTCAAGGTATGGTACTGGGTCCATTGATTGACTTAGGCGATTCAAATTTCTTCTTTCCATACAACCGACTGTCGGATTTGAACCGATTATAACGCACGCCGTCTTTTGATTACTTATGGTTGATACTTTCGGCAAATGGTGGGTATCCAGACAGGTACTACCCTTAAAAATTTGACAAACTCCATACAACCAGTCCACGCCTAATATTATATTTATGTGGATTAACAAAGATGGATTAATTAACCCAGATAACATTGTTAAACATAAATAAAACAAATAGGTGCGTGAATTTCTGATTTATTTTTATCAGTGACACGTTGTGACCCAGTTGTGTCAAGCCAGCTTATGCGTGGCAATGCGAAAGACGAATAATAGGACAGTAAAAATTAATGTACCTGTTAAAACGTGATATTCATTCGTGTACGAGGAATAAAGTGACTTTAATACTGTTTAATTACCGAAGATGAGCTGACATATTGGTGTTTTATAATGTACCAATATGTATTTTTCTTTCTTTCTTCTAATTTTACTTTTTGTAAAAATCACTACATAGTATGAAACAAAGTCGCGTTCTCTGTCCTTATGCCCCTTTGTATGCTTAAATCTTTTAAATTACGCAACGGATTTTGATGCGGATTTTTTTAATAGATAGAATGGTTAAAGAGGAAGGTTTATATGTATATAACATTATACTACGACCAACAGGTCAGGAATGAAAAATGTTGCAAAAATGGGGTGACCCAGACGAAGGTGCGCGGGTCAATATAATATAATAGGTCTTTAAACATGAAATTGCCGAAATTTTCTTACAGGTCATGAGTTCGTTATTCCTGTGATTCAATACGAGTAGCTATTTCCATTATTTATATATTAGTAAAACAGCGGTGAAGCGACTTTATTTTATACTTTGTAGTGATATATAGCGCAACAGCATATATTTATAATTTTATTTATGAATTCTTATTTGATCTTACGGTTCATTTCCACAAAACTCATTTAACTTCAAATCCATTATCATTACCCTTAACCCTCTAATGCTGATTCGAATAATTCCGGATTAGAAACACACGGCAACGTTCCCGTTGACAAATAATATTGCACGAATTGCACGAACAATGGCGTGGAGCGTTCAGTAAGGCTTTAATCCTTGTATCGCTAATGTTATGCGAGGCACGGCTACGACCCGGTTCGACTTGCCCGGCTTACCCGGTTACCGGTTAAGCTTTGCATCTTGCGTTTGATGTTTTATCCGTATTTTATGATAAGGTAAGGTATCGTTTTGCGGATTTGTTTTTGGTTTTTGAAACGGATATTTCTAAATACGAATTTTGGCTATTACAACGACGTCAACTCACTTCTAGTAAAACGGATTAAATATATCTGAAAGAGTTAAAGGGAATGTTAGTATACTTTGCTATCGGCACGGATCTTAGACCTAAGTCGTGAGTGAAACAAGGTCCTGCCACGCGTGGATGGTTTTGATATAATCTATGGTTGGTAGATTTGATATGATGGTTGGTAGATTGACCGATTGAAAATGGACCGATGGCCACGGCTCACCGTGTTCTTCGTGTAAACGACCAGATCAATGCAAATAGTCATATTCATCCACTCAAATATTCGCACTGTGTGGATCGAACCCGTGCCTCCTGAACGGCAGTCGCGTTAACTACCACTACAGACGCTATTATTGTTTACATTTGACTAGTGACCCATAAACATTACAAAAACAAAATCAACATAACAAAACATATATTCGGTTTGTAAACACGTTCGGGACAACAAAACATTTGAAAATCAACTGATTGACAAGAGAGATAAATGCTCTGCCGCTAATACGAGCTAAACGCTAATAAATCAATACCGTCGAGCGGGTCATTACGAATCCGGATCAAAGCCCGGATATGCCGCGTTCGTGCTCGCGGATCGAACGTTGATAAAACGTGAAATTACGCGGCAAATTTTCAGCTACTGGAGCGGATATTTTTGTGGTTAAAGGTGATGCTTTGATGTGAGGTGGTTTATCAATAATTTATGTCAAAGGAATAAAAAGGAGAAAATAAAGTTCCAATCTTAATGTGAAGGAAATCAAATGTATTTTTATGTAGCAAAGTAACCAATATCAATGCTATATTTAAAGTCAGTATTGCATATTTTATATAATTATTGTAACCTAAGCCTTCCGCATCCAGTCCACCGCAGTCACCTTTTCAGGTCGTCTATACATACCCTTCATTACCGAAACCAATTTAGAAAGAAGAAATATTATTCTTATTTAGAAACTAGTTTCGAAACTTAGTTTCGTACATGGCCGAAGGGATTACATATTATATATGGTTCATATTAAAAGTTACTTGAAATTGAATTAGGAATCTAAAAAGCTATAAATTTGGCCTCAATTTCATTGTTTATATTTTGGCTTATTTAGGAACTGAAATACGTAATAGTTTAGAATAACCAATAAAAGAAAAAAATGAGCTGGGGGTCCCCTTCCGTATACCTCCTCCCGGTCTCCTCTCTAGGACTGGTTTGCTCCCACGACTGGTTTGATCCTGCATCAAATGTGGCCAGTCCACTGCCACTTCAGCTTACTTATTCTGCAAGTTGTGTCGGCGACTTTCGTTCATTATCGGATGACCTCATTTTATTCTATAAAGAAACTACTAGCATAGCGCCATAGCCGACTGTGCGACTACAAATTTGTAAACTTACCTCAATCAAAATCATGAGCTACGTAATGTATATATATATATATATATCCTACTCTTAAACATAAGTAGGTAAGTAATACACATAACAAAAACTCACGCCTATATCCCCGAAGGGGTAGGCAGAGGTGCTAGCACCCACATTTCGCCAGTTTATGTTTAGGTCCCAATGTAATTGGTGGCGAGCCTATTGCCATTAACTGGGCACTTATAAACCTGCAATAAATACACACATAACTTTAAAAAGCATCGAAAAGTCATTGGTGTGTGCCATGGTAAACCTGGGATCGAACCTGAGATTTTGTCTCAGCAGTCCATTACCCATACCACTCGGCTACGGCGGCTTTTAGGTAAGTAATACGATACAGAGTATAATGTCAAGAGTAAAACGAAGGACCTGTATAAATTAGTTCTGCGTTAGAAAAAAGGAACATATGTAGGTATAGCAAAACTATTGCGTTAACGTAAAAAATCTAATTCAAGCCCGCAGACCATAACCGAACGTACTGACCGTGAAAATGAGACTAGTTTCATATTACTTTTTACGGACACAGCTGAAATATACGCAAGTAAATAAAGGCGAAAATCGTGTACCAAACTTTTGAATAAGTGAATTTTTTTACGATAAATAGTTTTAAAGATATTCTTTTTGAAAATTCTATTTTTTGAACTGCAGGAAAACGCTCTTGTAAAAATCGTTAGAAAAGAGTGTCGTCATGATTGTGTTTTTAGCGCGGAGTGCAAATGCATGAAGCGCTAGAGAATACCGCATTTATCTCGGTCTGTGTTGTATTGTTAATAATAAAAGTTATTTGAATCAAATAAGGTATTTAAAAAGTTCTAAAAGTGGCCTCAATCTGATTCTTTACATTTTGACCTAGGTACTTTGGGAACTAAAAATAATGACACATACTTTAGAATAACCAATAAAATGTCGGAATTTACGTAAACAAAATTGCAATGCAGGCATAACTTGGTTGAACCTGAAAATATTTTTGGGTCGGTGATGGAAGCTCTGTCGGTGGAGCAGTAGGTCAACGGATATTGTATTATCTTTTTTTTATAATATCACGCCTATATCCCCGAAGGGGTAGGCAGAGGTGCTAGCACCCACATTTCGCCATTTTATATTTTAGGTCCCAATGTAATACATGGCGAATATTGTATTATCTAATCTAAAAATAGATTAACAGCTTATAAAGATAAACACAACAACAATGATTTTTAAGCGAAACGAAGCTTGCCTATTTAGCTAATAAAAGATAAATTAAGTATAGGTAACTACTAGAAGTCCAAGTCGCGGGTACCAGTTGGAAGCAGACCACCTCCAACCGGTCAGATTAAAGGTCGATAGGGGAGGCCTATGTTCAGCAGTGGACGTCCCATGGGTGAAATGATGAACTATAATAAGTTATACAAATTAGATGAAAGAAAAATCTTTTCTTATATCATTTGATTTATTTATGATACGAACGAAGCATACATATTAATAATCTCTCCAAAAATATCTTCCCACATACATATGAAAGGGCTTTAATTGCAATATGTAAATGTTATTATACATAATTTGTAACGCAAGGCGGGACGCAATTCTGTAGAAAGTAGGCCAAACTGAGGCCAAAGTCATGGGTTCTGTTCGCTGTTTGGTTATCTTTGGGGCTCAACATGTATCAATCAATGTTGTGCCCTCAGGGATCCGTTGAGGTTTCTGAGAAATAAGATAATAGTTATTTTGTTTATATCATGGTAAGAAAGCGTTACTTTTTGACATTGAAGTGAGATATAAGGATATTGGAGGCACAGTTATCGTTTACTAGGCATTACCAGGGCTTTGAAGGGTAAGCCAGCAAACCGATACCCTTGCTGATTGACAGCCTTCCTTTTTTTTTAATTCATGGCACGTCAATATAACTTCACCTCGCCTGATGTTAAGCTGAAGGCAAAGCCACATGAAAGAGGGTCACCGTTGGAAACACGTTCAGTGCTACAATGGTCCTTCTCGGGGTTGGGAGGTAAGGTGGTAGTCCCTCCAATAAAGTATTTATCATCAATAAGGCTATCGTAGTCTAACCATGAACATAGGCCTCTTGCAATGTTGAAAGGCTCTGGCCTATTTTTTCTACGCTGGATTGTTTCTAGACGGGTTGGTTCCAAGGATATCTGTGGTTGGTACCGTGCTTTATTTCGAGTTCTCTTACGACAGCCCAGAGATGAGGTGGTGTGGTGATATTTGTCTTCTTTCTCTGTCACCAAACGAATAAAGTATTTATAGGTCAAGCTAAAAGGTGGAGAACTAAGCGAACCCCAAGTCCGGTAGGTGCACGGGTTCTAACCCGTAACCTTCTAAGGTTAGATCGACTTGACCCCAGAATCTTGGTAGGGTCTTATGTTTCTTTATCTATTATTCTCATAATATATTCATTGAAAAGATTAGGTTAGTTTAGTCTAACTAGAAGGGTTAACGAGTATAGGTACCAGTAATTGCAATTCTTTTTAGAAGAACCGATAAATTTTAAGATTGGTATGCTTATGATGAGAAAGTGTTCATCTGAGAGATTTATTTATTTCACTATTCCTAAACAAAGAAAGTAAATATTCGACATAAACACAAAATACTTAATTAATTAAAGACCCAAGTGCGACAAGGTTATCAAACATCTCCGTATCCGGTCAAAATGGCGGATGAAAATAAGCGCGTCACGTTCTAATTTATTAAACAAATGATTAATAGTCCCAATTAATTAACATCTTGAATTATATCAGAATAATTCATCATAATTTAAAGGGTGGAAGAATTGAGATTAACCCTATATCTTCACCTTGCCCGGATTTAACCGGGTGCGGATCGACGTGCGACGAATACATTAGCGGCTGTTTCCGTTTCCGGGGTGCGTTTTATCCGTATAGCCGCGCACATGATTATCCACATTTTCTGGTTAATCCGTAATTTGATCGCGTAAGGATTTTAATCTGTGTCATTGATCAATGGTTTCGATTCGCTTTTATACAGATGTTATTTCGTGAATACGTTTTTGTTTGTTTGTTTTTAATGTGATTTTGAACTAAACTTTAAGTTTATCACAGTTCCTCCAAGTTTAATTTCTTGCAAACCTCTCTTCATTTGCTTTGGCTTTTCCAAGCAATTACAATATGGAGTCCAAGAAAGTTTCTAAAGGGTCGGCAGTGCGAGTGTGATACCTCTGGTGTTGCAAACGTCCATAGGCCAATGTGAACATTTTCCATCAAGTGGTATGTGTGCTTGGGAGACAAGCCTAAGTAGTTTAAAAAGCTTACTTTTATTGGTTTATTGTGGCTTCACGTGTGTTTGACTGCCCAACCTTTAAAAGAAAGCCTGCATGTCTGCCGTCAATCAGTAGGTAGGTATACTGGCTACCAGTTCAGGTTGGCTAGCAAATACACCAAAACAACAGAATATGGGTAATGAATGTGACGCAGGAGGCGCGGGTTCGATCCCCGCTCAGTGCAATAATTTGTATGCATGAATATGAATATCTGCATTGGTCTAGTTTGTATATAATATGAAAGTATTTACAAAGAAAACTCTAAGTAGGTATATTTATCCGCATTCTAGAACCCATAACCCATAACATAGCTATGCTTCCCATGGGTCTAAGTTTGTTATGCAGATTGTCATAGAATATTATTTATTTACGATCTGTATATTTTACATAATTATTATGTTTACATAACAATGAATGTATGCATAAAACTAGGTCACAATGATTAGAAAAGTAAATAGCAGCTATATTTTACTTTCATGCCCGACTCCCGGAGGGGTAGGCCTTGCATGCCTCGCGAGCTCCCTCTATAAATAGAATATGCAAACTAGTCAAGTCTCTCAATGTAAACTGTACCGAAATGTTATTTCTGAACAAGAGAAGTGCTTTCATTTAGCAAAAAATGCTCCTTCCCATTAAATTATTTATTACTAGTTGTTACCCGCGGTTTCACTTAGATTGATGTCGGACCTACGCGTGGAGATTTAATCTAACTTTGTTCTAAATTTCATTGAAATGGATTTAGTGGCTTAGGCGTTAAAGCGTAAAGGTGCGTCTGAAGTTCACGCAGGTGAAGTCTAGTTCTCTGTAATAAAATCATAAGACAAGTATCAAAATTAGTTAGTCCAACATTGTTAAATAATAAAGCCACAGATTAACATCACAGACGGGGCACTTGGTTTGATTTGCATCTGGTCCGCAGTTCACTGTGCTCTGTCATTTGCGGGCGGGCCTCTTAGACCGTAACGCTGACCGTAAAGCCCTGTACTTTAGTTGCTGCAATTTTGGATGCGTTGCTATTTATTGTAAGTAGAATGAAGCCGAACAATGGTTGTGGGTTACGGAATGTATAATAAATATTCACTGATATTTTAGACAGGCAGATATCGGGCCCCTGGTCTCAAGCCTCAGGTTTTTGTTTTTTTTTATTTTATATATAGCACGTCCATTTGACTTCACCTCGCCTGATGTTAAGCGGAAGGCAAAGTCTCATGCAAGAGGGTCACCATTGCAAACACGTTCAGTGCTACAATGGTGACGCTCAGCTTGACGGCCTCATCAGATGCTTTTTCACGCCCCGCTTAAAAGACCCGGGACTGTAGGAAGAAGGAAACACGTGCGCTGACAAGGAATTCCAGGACTTAATGGTGCGGCAGAGAAAATACTCACCGAAACGCTTGGTTCTTGATGGAATATTCTGTACCGTATGCGAGTGACATCTAAGCCTTGCACTTGTTGTCCTGTGTAGGAAAGGGGAGGGTGGGAATAATTGGAAGAGCTCATCAAAACATTCGAACCAGGACGTTGTCATAATGGGCAATGATTGTAATAGTTAGAGTTTAACCTTAGAGCCAAGGGCAAGCTATACTTGGAGTCTCTCTTTGTCTCTTTTCAGCTGGCGCATTCTCTGCCCACTGAGCCACGGAGGCACGGAGGAGTTTTATTCATGCTACCCTATGACAGGTATCCTTGACCAGCTCTCCTAAACAAGTGATAATACCTTGGCAATTTATTTGTAGAATTACATACATTACGTATTCTAATAAATTGTATTCTACAAACGTAATGCCAGTCTCCGTGGAGTAGCGGTAGTATACGCGACTGCTACGCGCGGGGCGCGGATTCGATCCCCGCCCAATGCAAAAAGTTGTATGCATGAATATGGCTGTTTGCACTGGTCTGGTCGTGCCTCGGAGAGCACGTTAAGCCGTCGGTCTCGGTTGCCATACAAATATCTATGGCGGTCGTTATGGGTAGTTGGAGCCCTGAAAAGTCTAACTTGGAATTTCGATATCGCCATTGGTCATTGGATCATTGGTTGTGGAGGTGGTAGTCGCTTCACGGCAAATATCGAAGTTCAGCCGCATCACAGTTAGACTGGAAAGCCGACCAACTGAGCTGGGAAAAGGTTCAGAGAATGACGTTATGATGAAAAAAAAATTAAAAACGTAATGCCATTTCTGTAGGGGAGCTGATCTTTACTGAAAATCATCGGTCTGATTGACATACCTGAGTACACTAGCGCTTAGTCGAAACTTAACAAGTGGCTCATAAACTCTCAAAATACAATACGCAAAGATATTGAATTATATAGCATTTTCAGCGTAACAATAATTTATCCTCGACAGTCAACTTCACTCAACAATTTCAAAATGAACGCTGTACACGTCTGTACCGTAATACCTATTCATAATTCCCTATCAATATCCATATTGTATAGACACCCTCGAGCACATTCCCATGCGAAATCAGCGTATAAGCACAAACACAAGTGTTCTCACTGTCAATACAGTCACGTACAGTCTGCGTTACGCGTGTTATCGGCGTATCGGCAAATACATAATATATGTTATGAGGTGCTATTTTACTTAGTATGTATTTACGTGTATTTTCAAGTTTAGAAGGTCGCAGGTAAAATCGGTATATTTAGGAAATTGGTGCTTATTCTCATAGGGTTATGTGTGATTTATGGATGTTTAGCGCCCCACTTAAATCTTCGGAGCCCAAGCCAACCTCATATTAATACTGAATGACGAACGAGACTCTAGAGATTTTTTTTATTGAGGTTGGGGTTAAACGCTCATCGCTCCCGTAAAAGTCTAAACCAATCTAAATGATGCAGTTGTAGTAGAATGAATCTTATAGCCTGCCATCGATGTTGTCATGATAACCGAGACCGACAGCTTAACGTGCTCTCCGAAACACGATTCATTCATAAAAATATATGCAACGACCGTGAATCGAACCTGCGCCTCCTTTTTTTTTTTTTTATCGTGCGCAAAATCCCCACGGATACCACCCCCACCAAAACCGATGGAGGTGATTATGTCGGACTCGAACCGACCAAAACGCACGCCGTCCATGGGTCCTCGATTCCCGGAGGTGAGATTATACAAGACATATCTCTCGCACCCCGGCAGACCCGGGGACATCTCTGTTGAGATGATCCTCTTCCCTAAAAGTGGGGACCATGGCGTCCCCATCTAGCCCCTGGGTATGGTCTGGCATTATGTGCCATCGCCGTGGCCTGCTTCTGCTAGGGTGACAGGCGGCTTCACCCGTCACCCCCAGGCCCGCACTCATGGGGGACGGAGGTCATTCTACGACCTCCGACGTCCGAGTCGCCTCCGCTCATCGCCGGCAGTGCGGGTCCGGAGTCTTCTCCGGACCCGCTCCGCCTCCTCCTTTTCGAGCATAACTTGCTCGCAGAAGGAGGCGGCGGCTGCCCAAGCACTCGCGCATCGTACCATCGCCGTGAGCAAGGTGGAACCTGCGCCTCCTGAGTAACAGTCATGTTCACTACCTATACGCCACAGAGACTGTTACTGTAAAGTGGGTGCTAATATACCTCTAGCTACCCCTTCTTGCTTGAATTGCCGTTATAGAATAGTCGCATAAAAGCATATTTGACAGGGCGGTGTTCTAAATGGGCAAGGCTGGGTGCTCTTCGCTCAGTTGCTATTCAGCTAAATCTAAGTAAACTAACTCAAAGAACTGAGAGTATACGAAGACTAAATCCCATTCAATTTACGCCATCTTCACTTACGTTACAATCCCTTCGCTGAAACTGTTTTATCTACTTCCAATGGGGCAGTTAAACGTTTTGGAGTTAAATATTACAGTTGTAAACGTTCTGGATCCTTATTAGGCTTGATGAAACATAAATAGGACCAGAGTATTACATGAGTAGAGTACATTAATAACACAGTGGAGAAGTACAAGGTGTATTATCCATTATGTTTAAAAGTGAGCTCCACCAAGTGCCATCAATCAACAGTATACATAATCTATCTGCACTTTATTTAACGTTACCACTGTAAGTTATACGTCAGTTCTATCATTGAAACCCAGGGTCTTCACACGTTACGACTGCGTTTAAAACTCATTGGCAAGTAGAATAATGTTCCAGAATAAAAATAAATCGGGTGAGTTAGTAAATCTAGCCACTGCATCGCCAGCCGCTGAAAAGCGCACCTTGGGAGCCGGTACAATGTTTAAGGGGTGTAAGTTTTAAAGTAAATCACTGAGGGATATATAGTGGGTCAATTCTGTTGAAAGTACATTTTCTTTAAACTAAAATCTTTAAATTTAAATTTCGTTTCAGCTAGGCTTTGTTTGTTTTAAATTTATATATCATAGTTTTTATCATTTTTGGAAATACAATTTGTATGATAGTATCGGTGCAGCAGGCTGTAGAAGCTCCTGAACGACGCAAATATTCCTATCTCATTAGAGATTATGAATTTGTACTGTTTGGAGTCGAAATGTTAGGTTTATGGGGTCCGAGCGCCCGTAATCTCTTCAGAGAGATTAGGTACGAAGCGTACGGTCGACGCTTCTCGTGACCATACGCACGTTTTGGGGTGAACAATTAGCGTTGCCATACTAATTGACAATATTGCCAGTCTTTTGGGAACGCTTCCACAAGAGGCATGCGATGCAGATGAATTTATCCATTCTTTTTATTTGTATATAGTTATGTTTATAGTATATTTGTTCAGCGATAGATTATATTCATAGATAGCTGTTATATATATAGATATCGGTTGTGGCGTAGTACAATATAGTCTATGTTACTCAGGGTGAATTCCCAATGATGATGAAACACACACACATACACACACATTTGATGCTCGATGTTCGATGTATGGGATTGACACGTATTTTGACGTTTATGACATTAATGACAAGCGTGGACAATCTCAATCCCATACATTGATCAATCTATTCTATATTTTTACAAAACAATTGCCACTTTTCTACAGCCGTGACTCTTCGTAAAGCAGTGTTTATACTTACTCCCAACTTACATAATCTACCTTCGTGCCGACATTACATCGGACCGCCATTGAGACTATCGCGACATTCCCTTGTCATGTCCATCTTGTCATTAAGGTCACCACTTACTTAGTGTCTAAGTACTTAAGTCTTCCTAGCGAAAGTTTTTATCTATGGTTACATTGTTAAATCATTTCCTTATGAAAGAGTAAATTTTACTTACAAAATTCGTCTCGAAAACTACTGTGTAATGATTATAGAACTTTATATCTTTGGTTTATTTATAATATTGATAGTTTAAATATAAAAATGGATGTGTGGTATAACGAGAATATATAGAATAAGGAATGAGTGTATTAGAGAAAGTTTGAAAGAGGTACCACTAAATCGTCGTGTTGGAGCCAAAATGTGAAAGAGAGATATATAATATAAAAGAGATGATAATAATGTTGTAAAAAGGTCCAAAGTATGAATTTAGAAGGTTTTAAGAGCAGAAGTTGGCTGAATGAAAAAGATGAATCTTTTGAATGTGACTGAGAAAATGACATTTGACAAAATTATGTGACTGAAGCACAGGGAGAGGATGATATATTTGAACTGCAGTACTTTGATATTACCTATGGTGGTTGTGGGGGCTAGAAAGCATTCGCTTCACCGAAAATACACCGAAGATCAGCCGTAACTCAGTTAGACTGGAAAATAGTGGACTCCGAGGTATCTAACACTTCGGATGCGATCGGGATTAATGCAAGGATGATAATGATGTTTATTATTATTATTTTAGTTAATTACTTCTCAAATTGTGGTGAATTTTAACTCCCGTACAACGTAGAACCCGTAACACAAGTAAGTTACGTTTGCTTTGGGTATAGTCAGCGCTGTATCATTTTTTTTTATTTATCACACGTCAATTTGACTTCACCCCGCCTGATGGTAAGCTCAAGGCGAAGTCTCAGGAACGAGGGTCACCATTACAAACACGTAAAGTGTTACAATGGTGGCACTTAGCTTGACGGCCTCATCAGATGCTTTTTCACGCCCCGCTTAAAGGACGCGGGACTGTAGGAGGAAGGAGACACTTGAGCAGGCAAGGAATTCCAAGACTTAATGGTGCGGCAGAGGAAAGACTCACCGAACCGCTTGGTTCATGTCATAGATTACTTATTTTAAAACAAAACTAATAAAAACCTGTCAAAAAAGGTTGACGACCGCTGCTTTATAGTATCGAGAGAGTGTTGGTCGGTTCACCCAGTGTATTTATTAAAGCAATCTGTGGGAGAGCCCAACGTTCAGTAGTGGATGTTTACGGGCCATTGACAATTTATTGACGGACTGCCGCCATTACAGCGCGACATTAATTCCGCGCCATATTAAAACATCACGTTTTTGTATGTATATATGTATGTATGTATCTTTATTAAGTAACATTATATAAAAAGTTTATGCTAAACATGGCCCCCCAAAACCATTTCCACGGTTTGACTGTGGGAACAGAACTATAATTGCTAAGTACTATTTTACAGGTGGCCATTTTCATATCATATTTTTATTTTTTATTATTGTTTTATTAATGTGCATAGGCAATTACATTTGTTTTATTAAATGCTCTCGAAGCTGCTAATTGCGTTATGTTCAATTAATCTCTTATTATAATAAAAGTCTAGATAGATAGAAATATAGACAGATAACTCTTTATTGTATACCAAAAAAAGGAAAATTACAGTAAAGAGAAAGTATTACAGGTATACGTAAATAATTGTATGTACAATGGGCTGCGTTATCGCTAGAAGCGATCTCTTCCAGGCAACCTTAGGATGGATAGTAAAGTGATAGAACAATAAATATGGTGTAGTTATCATGGTAGGCATAATACCAGATGTATTAAACAAATTATATAATAAGAGGACGAGAAAAGGGAAGTAAAGAATCAAAGAATAATACAAACAATAATGTTACATAATAGTTCAGCGCTAATCAACTATTATTGATGCATTTTGTAATTTGTTGCCTTAATTTAAACTAACAGGAGCCATTTAGCTATCTAACGGGAGTAACCTATCTAACTGTTCCCAGCATATATCTTGACATTAAACTGCAAAAGAAAATTAGAAAATGGCGCGCGCGAGTCTTATCGATTTACTTGCGAACAAATATTATTATAGTAAATATCCCGACACAGAACAACACGTGCAGGTCTTAGATGTCACCCGCATACGATGCAGAATATTCCATCAAGAACCAAGCGGTTCGGTGAGTCTTTCCTCTGTCGCACCATTAAGTCTTAGAATTCCTTACCAGCTCACGTGTTTCCTTCTTCCTACAGTCCCGGGTCCTTTAAGCGGGGCGTGAAAAAGCATCTGATGAGGCGGTCAAGCTGAGCGCCACCATTGTAACACTGTACGTGTTTGTAATGGTGGCCCTATTTCCTGAGACTTTGCCTTAAATTAAAAAAGAAATCTCTAATGATAACTGCCCATGAGTTAGTGATTCCTGTTACTCGTAGTACTATAATGTTGGCAGAAGTATTCGAACTATGATCAGTTAACACGACATAAACACTAGTTATCATCGCGTTTAAATTGTCGCTATCAAATACTCGGTTTGGATGCCATCCAAATTGGGAACGGAACGTAAAGCTGGGAATATATGGTATTGACATTATTAGAATGTAGTTAAATTGGAGTATATCATACCATACGGTCGAAACTTTACGTGAATTTCATTGATTGGAATTAAATGACATAATATATAGTATTTCTATCATTTTATATCGTATTATATTACGTTTCTATGTATAATACGCATGTGTATGTATGTATTTACAAAAAGAAGTATCTAGATCTGTTTATCCGCATTCTAGAACCAAGCTAGTTAAACTATGCTTATCGGTCTAGGCGGCGTTGTGTAGATTATCCTAGAATATTAAAAAAAATGAAATTACCTTCAGCTTGCCATCAGGCAAGGTAAAATCAAATGAATAAACTGTCCTAACCTAATAATCAAACTATACTCCATTTGGTTAAGTACTTAAAAAAAGGTAAACAATTTGTGGCAACTTTTTATAAAAATACACGTTAAACAAATAAACTAAGCTAAGTAACTTACTAACTAGAGGTTCGATTTAGTCTTTATAATATGTTTCTAAGCAGAAAAGTATTTATATACTGAGTTTTTAAACAAAACTCATTTAAAAGACATAGCAAGATTTTTTACGTTTTTTAAGTTGGACTATGGAAATGGACTATAGAGTTCCCTACACAGTGGACAAACGGAGTCTCTACAGAAACCAACAAAGCATCTAGGGAGACTTCCCAACTACGTAACTATTTAATAAGACCGCAACTTTTCCAGTTGTGGTAGTATTTCGATGTTCATATACTTTTTCTTTTATAACTGCAATCTTGCGTGCTTAGTTCACATTAATCGAGTTTAACGCCGACCGTGCGTTTCGACTCGATTTATACATCCCCTCAAAGAACTGCATTGCAGGGTGGTATATTATACAATTTTAGTACGCCCGGAAGCCGGTACTATTCTAAATATACACCGAAAATGAGCCCTAAGTACAACACTGTAATGTTATTCAACTTCTAATAACATAAGTCAAGTACAGAGGACCAATTCTGTAAAGTCACGTTTTCAAAACGCGTGATTTCAATTCGTTTAAAAAAATATTGATCTGTCAGAACAAAACTTAACTAAAGTTTCATTTAAATTTAGAAGTTGTTTTAGGATTTGAAGTCACACGTTATAAAGACGTAATTTTACTGTATTAGACCCCAGAATAGATTAGCATCTCAAAGGAGACAGAAATGATTTCATACAATCTTGGGCCCAGGGTGCAAGAAGATGAAAGTGGTGTCAATTAATAGCTTATATATATTATCAACCTTTTACTGAATATTCTGCGGATTTTGTCAGTCTGAGAACAGAGATATAAGAGATTATGTAAAAGTGACATTATGTTACAATCTTTAACCAACAGCTGATTCCTGAAGTGCAAAATGTGTTCTTTTGCACTCATAATTACATATTATATTTACTAGAAAATGTTTGAAAAATCATATGAACTTCAAGCTATAGGTAGGTAACAGGTGAAAAGATAGGGAAAGGATGTCTAAAATAAAATAAAAAATCATTTAATATAGTGTTTTATTCGCCTTATATTATAATTAAAATGTCGTCTAGAATATGAGCCCAGCAGCCTATAGGTCGTTTCCCTACAATACAATTCAGTACCAGTAACGCATTACTATAGCCTCCCTTCTTCTACGAGAGCCGTCGACTAAAATATTAATAAAATAAGTTTTATTAATCTTCAGCTACATTAAACAATACATAATTAACTGTTCCGTATTAGGGTAATAAAACATTGTTTGATAAATAAATAATTCTTTGCCATAACTGTAAAGAATCTCCATAGGCCTTCTAAATATATATGTATGTATTTTACACCTGCCAGGATGGTAGCTGGTTAGATGAGGTTATATTTACTCACAGACTGAGGTGCAAGCCATTGCCGGATCACTGACAGAATTGTTTCATCGTGTAAGGGTGGTCTACCCAGTGTATTGCAATGAGCAGTGGATATCCCACAATTCACACAGAAATCCATAGTTTCAATAATATCCAATTCACAAGCCGGCCGGTGTCCAACGTAGTATAAGGTAGGCAGGGTCAGAATCCGTAAAATACAAAGCAGTGGTCGTAAAAAATTACAAATAATCGGGAAAGCAATCAAAACGCATTGGAAAATACGAAACTAGAGATGAAGTGAATATATTAATATTAGTTAAAAGATTACTTTCAAGATTCAGGTATTAGTAATCCGACCGACTATGATATTATGGTAATATTGCTGATATCAGTAATATTTCAGATCTTGTTTACTATCTGACATGGTCGTGTAATATCATTCTGTTTTCGATTGGTGAATATTAGTCTATGGAATGGATTAGTGTGTGATGTATTCGCTCGGATCGTATTAACATCGTTGCTGATTGGTTGCTGACTGAGAATAAATATTCATTACTTGGTACCATTTTTATAAACAATAATTTGAAACTTGCCATCGTCCATGTTGGTTAGACTATTCTTATACACAGACATAACTTGTATTCTAAGTATCAAGCAAGTCTTATATTGGAAGCCGAGGGCGACAGCTACTAGAAACTAATTTACTTACTTACAAAAAGAAACACAACTGGTCCTAACCTACCTATATCTGTATTTAAAATATAAGAAAAATGTGCCACCGACTTCAAGTAGGTACTGTAACTATGTTTGTTATTATTATTATTCCAGTCCTCAATCACGATGTGTTAAAGTATGCTGTACCTACTATCATACATAAATCAAAATCATTATTAAAAATATATCAATCTTTCATATCTTCAGCGATAATAATAGGTACCTACCTAATCAGTCTATTCAGCGCAAGAAGATTGACCTATATTTATTAGTGCAATAATATGTCAATATTAATACGATCATAGATCACCGCGGTATTTGACGATTGGTTGTCGGTAAAATATTACTAATATTCAAATATTAGTTAAGATATTATAATATCATGAAACTAATATATTAAGATTAGCTAATACCAACGAATATCGGTACTAACCCATCTCTACACGAAACGAATGAGCAAACAAAACGGCAACTGTCAGTGTCAATGCTATTATTATATTTTAATTTTTTTACTGTCATGCCAGTGACAGCCTAAAAATATAAGAGAGATTTGAATCGATATTAAATCGATAATCTTTAATATTGGTTTTTCAGTAATTAATTGATATTTGGTTTAATAATATGACTGTAATTATATGCACTATATTGCATGTAAGTATATTATAGTGCATTTTATTACTTTGAGTTAATTATTTACTGCAAATGTGTAATCGATTACTTAATCGATAATCTACCGAAAACTATTTTCTCATATTTCTCCGCTTCCAGACTGAGAATTGAGGTGATTTTTCATATTCTAAGACACAAAAATATGACTGATTTTTTAGATCATATCTCAACTTATTCCATTTTGGGCCCACCGATTTCCGTCTCCTTTGGTTCAATGAGGAAGGTTACATGAGTCGTATATTACTTTTATATTCCATTTTTGTTTCCTGTAAATGAAATCTTGAAGTCATTAGTGTGTTAACTATTTCTACATAATTTAGATTAAAAAAAGGCAAAATTCAGGACAGAAATTACTATAATTGGGCATATTTTAAGGACAATTAGTAATATTTTACTAATGCTTTGTTAAACCGTGAGTGAGTGGTGGTACATTTTGTTGTAATGGATTTCCGCCATGTAACGTCTATTAACATATCTTATTTACGTTATTTTTTTAGTCTGAGGCAACAATCGACATCCACGCGACCGAGATTGCAGGTTACAACAAGTGCAAACTACACAATACAAACGTATCTATTTGATTTCCTGACCAACAAGGTTGTATAAATGAAAACTATTCTCTCGCAATGGCCGTCTACAGACTAATTTCAAACGAAATCTATGACGCAACTAAGCAAAGCAAATAATGTTTAATACTTAACTCAACTTCAGCACGAAGCTTAACTTTAAGCTTCAAAGTGGCTCTGAAGCGTTGTCTTAAGTTTTTACTACCTTCGAGTTTAAAGCCTTCGTTAGTCTTTAAATAAAAATGAGTTTAAGGCTGCTTTTCCACTAGAGATGTGCTTTAAAAATATAAAGATATAACGAGAGGTTGGCAACTGATGGGGGGAGGAGGAGGTAGGAGGAGGAGTTACTAAGCTATGTGATTGTTTTCAATAATGGGTTCTCATCATCAGATCTTTGCGTTAATCCTGGTCGCATACATTTCGGGGTCCACTTCAGTCTAATTGCGACTTCAATGTTTTCCGCAGATCGACTGTCATCTGACTTCTACAACCCAGTCAGACAGATAGATACTTATATAGATAGGTGTAAAAATTCAAATTGGAATTTAATAAGAATTTTAATTGTACAATGCGTTCAAATTAATTTCGACAATTAATTTTATTACATCATTTAAAATAGAACGCAGCTGATCTGAATTCTAAATTCAATATTCGTTATTATTACTTACCGAGAAATCGTGACATAATTTTTTTGGTGTTGAATATGTGTATGTTTATGTAAATAAATGGCAGTCATTAGTTTTCACCCACAGGTTTTCTTTTAGAATAACGACACTAGCCGGAGTATGATACCTCTCTCTTGCCCTGCCTCAGAAGGGGAGGTATTGTCTGAGTATAAGATTAGTGGATCTCTAGTGGACAAGCAGCCTAACTTTTCCCGTTTCGCATCCACGACAAAGTCTCTTTAACAATTAAAAAGTTATTTTATGACATTTTGCAACAAAATTGATTGCGTGATTATGTTTCGTTGGTTGAGTGGCGTAGGTACTTGCTTGCTGATAAAGGATTTAGGGTTCGGCAAATTGTCATCAGTCAAAAATTCCATTACCAATTTGGACAGTTGAGTTGGGTTCTGTAAATGGTTGTAAAATGAATTTCTAAGCCTGAGAGCTGACTGTTAAAAAATATATATAGTATAAACACTAGTGGTTTTTATCATGTAAGTACTAGTTGTTGCCCGCGGCTCAGCCCGCGTAGACTTCTGATCCCGTTCCCGCTGCTCCACTCCGAGCATTTTTATATTTGTTCACCTTTAAAACCTTGCCTGGACTTCCACGAAGAATTCAAGACCAAAATTAGCCAAATCGGTCCAGCCGTTCTCGAGTTTTAGCGAGACTAACGAACAGCAATTCATTTTTATAAATTATAGATTTTGATTTTTTTACATCACTGAGGTGACAGATAAGCACATACCTGATGTAAAGTAGTTGCCTTGATCTATAGATGTAAGCAACACCAGGGGGCGTCATAATCACGATGCCAACTTGGCTCCTACTACCCATGGGAACATATTAACGGGATACCCTTGAGCCTTTGCAGATGTGTAGAGATATTACGTCCTTGGCAGTATATTACCGTCTCTACCATGGTAAACGCCGATGAGCTCTTCCAATTAATCCCAAACTCTCCTTTCCTACACAGGACAACACGTGCAGGGCTTAGATGTCACCCGCATACGGTGCGGAATATTCCTTCAAGGACCAAGCGGTTCGGTGAGTCTTTCCTCTGCCGCACTATTAAGTCTTGGACTTCCTTACCAGCGCACGTGTTATATTCTACCTACAGTCCCGGGTCCTTTAAACGGGGTGTGCAAAAAGCATCTGATGAGGCCGTCAAGCTAAGCGCCACCATTGTAATATTATACTTGTTTATAATGGTGACCCTTTTTCCTGAAACTTTGCATTCGTTCATCAGGCGACAGGAAGTCAAAATAAGATATCTAAGTATTCCGTTTCAAAAGGTTAAACGTAAATATTTGACTTTTATTGACAACATATAAACAGATTGGTCCCATTCATCAAAAATATACCTCGTTACATCAGCATTCTTTAGAAATTCACCCCCACAAACGTAAAATTCGCCAGGTGACATTTACAATAACAGCCGTTTCGCAAAATTTAATGAATAAATAAAGGACTTTTCGAATTGAGGCCAAATCTTTGGCGTAACGAGTTGAGAAAACAAATAAGGGCCTGTTGCAAAAACTTATTATGTTAGCGATAAATAATAAGCAGGTACAATCGCGCTCAGAAATCATCGTATTCTGAGGGTTGCAAAAACTTTTCTTTAATATAGGACACGTCAACTTTACCTCGTCTGATGATAAGCTGAAGGAAAATAATCAGGCAAGAGAATCACGATTACGAACATGTACAGTTTACAATGATGGCGCTCAGCATGACGGCCTCATCAGTTGCTTTTTTCTGCACCCGGGACTGTAGGAAGAAGGAAACACTAGAGCTGGTAAGTAATTCCAAGACTTAATGGTGCGGCAAACAAAAGACTCACCGAACCGCTTGGTTCTTGATGGAATACTCTCCACCGCCCGTATGCGGTTGTTCTTGTTGGTATCGAGGTTGTCCTGCAGAGGCAGTGGAGTGCTCTGAAGAGTGGGAAGGAGAAGGCAAGGAGACAACTTTGCGGTAACCTTCTTGGCCATCGAATTCGACCAGGTCCTCAGAACCCCATTGGGAAATGTGATTCAAAAACTGGTCAAGCTCAGTGACAAGAAGAACTGCCTCTTTCCTGCATTATTATGTAATCGATAAATTCAACCCGACCGGTTCAACCGCGTTTAGAAGGCATTTATTTTTTATATCACTTAGGTGGCAGACAAGGCGCTACACTCGTGCTCCCTACCATTTTTTTTTTATCGTGCGCAAAATCCCCACGGATACCACCTCCACCAAAACCGATGGAGGTGATTATGTCGGACTCGAACCGACCAAAACGCACGCCGTCGATGGGTCCTCGATTGCCGGAGGTGAAATTATACAAGACATATCTCTCGCACCCCGGCAGACCCGGGGACATCTCTGTTGAGATGACCCTCTTCTCCCAATGTGGGGACCAAGGTGCCCCCATCTAGCCCCTGGGTATGGGGTGGCATTTTGCGCCATCGCCGTGGCCTGCTTCTGCTAGGGTGACCGGCGGCTCCAGCCGTCACCCCCTGGCCCGCGCTCATGGGGGACGGAGGTCATTCTGCGACCTCCGACGTCCGAGTCGCCTCCGCTCATCGCGGGCAGTGCGGGCCCGGAGTCTTCTCCGGACCCGCTCCGCCTCCTCCTTTTCGAGCATTACTTGCTCGCAGAAAGAGGCGGCGGCTGCTCGTGCTCTCTACCCTGACACTCTTTCTGCCTACCCTTATACTCCGCCTGTTGCAAACACTTAATGTTATCAATCGTACTACGAGTACTTGATATTATAAATATGAATCGGATATCGATTTTACAGATTTCAATTATTTTTCACAATAAATTTAACTTAATAAACAGTACAAAATCAAATTACGCTTAACACAAAATTAATTAATTATATCAACACAGAAGTGAAAATTCGATTGCACAATTTTAATTATTTACTAATTAAGTAGTAATAGCATTTGTGAATGAAAATGTTAAATGAATATTTCAATTGATAACGGCGAACAGCTGATAATGTTCAATGTTTGTTTTAATATAATAAATATTTTATGGATTCAGGTGGATTAATTAATTAAGTAATACTAAAGTGATTTTGCCTCTGCTTCACAGTAAGCGCTTACCTATAAAAACGGGCTACGCTCTATCTTTGTATGCATCATCATCGTTCTATGACCCTATCCCAACTCAGTTGAGATCAGCTTTCTAGTCTAAATAAGATGCAGCTGAACTTCGATATATTCCGTGAAGGCACTAGTCTAACGGCTGAACTTCGATACATTCCGTGAAGCGACTGCCAGCGGACCTCCACAACCAAATTGGTGTTATCGAAGTTCTGTAGTTAGGCTAGTCGGACTTTTGAGGGCTTCAATTACCCGTAAGGAGTGTAACGACTGCCATAGATGTTCGTACTTCTTCTCTTTAAGCATATACTCAAAACACAAAGATTATAACCTTACCACTATCTCTTAAAAATAATGTTATATTAATCTGACTTTGTTTCCTAGTACTTTGTAGCCTAGTGGTAAGGGTAATGGACTGCTGTCACGAGGTCTCGGGTTCGATCCCAGGTTTTACCATGGCACACACCAATGACTGTTCGATGCTTTTCGAAGTTATGTGTGTATTTATCGCAGGTTTATAAGTGCCCGGTTAATGACAATAGGCGCGCCTATTACATTGAGACCTAAACATAAACTGGTGAAATGTGGGTGCTAGCACCTCTGCCTACCCCTTCGGGGATATAGGCGTGAGTTTATGTTATGTTTGTTTCCATAGTAAGATTCGGACCGGTATCGTTAGCGTCCGTTAGGATACACATAATTAGTATTATGTTTGTTAAACTAGTGTTTTAAATGGTTAAAATGGTTCAAACAGCATCTTACTATAGGGATTATTTGAATTTATACTTATCTTCCAAGATATAGTACACAAATATCGATAGACGACAACGGTCCGAGTCTGAATCACAATATGACAGTAAAGTAAGATTGTGTGCCACGTCGTGTCGCACACATATATTGGCATGACCCGTGACGTATAGCTGACAGCCAAGTGACACTGACATTCAGAGAACTGTCAGACTTCTCGTCAGCATACGACACTTAGTCTTAAGTCTTTTTACTCGTTTTTTTTCTGTCGATAATGATTTTATTTATGTAGGTACTTTGTGTGTCATTTTGCGCTGGTTCTCAATAAATGAGTTTTCTTTTCTTTTCTTTCTTTCTTTCTTTCTTTCAGATAATATTACTTTGAAGACATGATGGTATGGTCCCTATCTCTTACAGAGGTAATTAAACTGTGACGTATAAAGTTAATAATATACAAATTACTTTTTTTAAGCATACAAAATTAAAAATAACATACTGTAGATCTCACTGTCTTTTCAGCATTGTCATTTGGTCTGAAAATTTATGTAAAATTTCCCGCCTTTTCATACGGTTATGAAACCTGCTATTAATTTTTAATTCCTCTTTTACGACTCTTTTTAATGGCGTCCGCTTTTTATTTTAATTTTTTATGAAATCCGGACCTTGTTTGTTATAATTTTGGGATAAAAGTTGAGAGGGTGAATGGATGCTGAATTGTAAAAGTGCTTACGAAAAATATACTTTTAATGACGTGGGTCATATCATATTACACCTACATTTAATGTTGTTCAGAAGGTGTTTATTATTCTGTTTATCACTATACATAGTATAAAACAACGTCGCTTTCTTTGTCCCTATGTATGCTTAAATCTTTAAAACTACGCAACGGATTTTGATGCGGTTTTTTTGATAGAGTGATTGAAGAGGAAGGTTTATAAGCATATTATATCATGCTACAACCAACTGGTGAAAACGAAAAGCTAGTTACCTATCTTATATTCAAAGTGACAGCATAAATATCTGAGATAGGTCACTCAAACTTAAGTGACTTAATTCACCTATCTGAACGAGAGCGCCATTATTGTTATCGATAGTAACATATTAGTATTTAGTAATCTATACGACTAATCTATAATAATCTATACCCCTATCTATAATAATATATACTAATCTATACCCCCTATCACACTACTGGTGGTAGAAATTTGATGCCACAAATTTGTCACAAATTTCGACCGGGTTGGTACCACCGTGCACATATGCGCAAAACCCTTCATAGTAATCCAATCTCGGTTGGATTGCGTTCAGGGATCAGCAAGTGCATAGCCGGGCAGAGGTGATGGTGGTCGCAGTACTAGTGGGACCAGTGGGTCTTGGCGTAGTCTAGTGAGAGTGGCGCGGGGCGATCCGCCGACCAGGGAGACCCGTAGAAACGGTGGTGCCGCTGGCCGCCCGCGGTATAGTACAGGGGCCCAACCGGGGCTAACCACCCCGGGAGGCTGCCTCACCAGGCCGCGCATAATCTCGATATGGTTCGTCGTGCCGGTTGGTGACCGGACGTGGGACTCCGGCGACCATATTCGGGGGGGTACGGGGGCCCTTCCGATCGGCGCGTCGGCTCTCGCCACTCCTCACATTCATAGACAAAACCAATCTCCCGCGCTTTGTCACGCGGTACTGTAACGACCATCATCTCTTTTCACGCCTCCTCTTACCCCCTCCATGGCAGTGCAAAATAGAGAATATGGCAACACAGCGGCTCTTCGTTTTCCCACAAATTCGCTATTTGAGGTGGAGTCCACGAACATCTGTGGGCTCCATGCAAACCTCAACGCCGTCCACCAACATCTAGAGACGGCGAAACCAGCCATGCTTTTTCTCACGGAGACACAAATATACCGCCCTGATGACACGACCTACCTGCTCTATCCCGGCTATGTTTTAGAGGAAAATTTCCGTGCCAAAGCCGGGGTATGTGTGTTTGTTAGGGCGGATGTTTGTTGTCGCCGTTTGCGCTGCCTTGAGGACCCATCCTTTTCTGTCCTGTGGGTACACGTAGACCATGGCTGTACTATGTGTGCCTTTACCGTTCCCATACTGGAGATGCCGAGACAACTCGACTCTTCGAATATCTGAGTCAGGCGGCAGATGATGCGCAGGAGCGGTTTCCGAACGCAGAATTGGTATTTTTGGGGGACTTTAACGCCCACCACGAGATCTGGTTGGGCTCCTCCAAAACAGACCATGCGGGAAGAGCCGCCCACGCGTTCGCTCTGGCTCACGGCCTGACCCAACTGGTACACGAGGCCACCAGAATACCAAGAGGGTCAGCCCAAGCACCCTCTTTGCAAGACCTTCAGCTGACGAGCCACCCAGACCAGTACAATGTTTCGGTGCATGCTGCCTTAGGCAACTCCGACCATTGTCTGGTCTGTTCCAAGGTGCCTATGATAGCGCCCCCACGACCAGTGCAGGGAAATCGGCGTCTCTGGCACTACTCGTCAGCGGACTGGGATGGACTGCGAGACTATTTTGCGTCCATCCCGTGGGTTGAGCGCTGCTTTGAAGGTAAGGACCCATCGGATAGTGCAACTGCTGTCGTCGGTGAGATCAGTCTGGGTATGGAGTACTATATCCCATACACTGATGTCACCGGTGCCCGTGGAGTGCGCCCATGGTTCGGGCACGAATGCGCAGAGGCTGTTCGCCAAAAACAGTCTGCGTATCGTGCTTGGGTAAGGGCGCGGGCTACGCACGATTCCAACCTAGGGTACTTCAAGGCAGCGTACAACAAAGCCACTAGGGTCTGCAAGAGGGCTTACGTCAGAGCGGATGCCCAGCGCATAGCACGGGTTGGTCAAGAGCTGGTGGCGCATCCCACGCGCAGCCGTGGCTACTGGCGACTGGCCAAAGCCGTGCAAGCCAACTTCTGCCAGCCTTCGCTGCCCCCCCTGCGTAACCCTGATGGATCCCTGGCCCATGAGCCGCAAGAGAAAGCAAATTTGCTGGTTAATCTCTTTGCGGCCAACTCCCGAATCGACGACTGTGGTATGCAGCCTCCGACACTACCCAACAGTGGCCACGCAATGCCTGATATTCGTATCAGGCAACGCGATGTCCGAGCAGTGCTGCAGTCACTCGATGTCCGGAAAGCCAGTGGTCCGGATGGTATACCAGCGGTGGTTCTTCAAAAATGTGCAGCGGAGTTGTCTCCAATGCTCACGCGGCTGTACCGACTTTCCTACATTTCGGGTACAGTGCCGACGGCGTGGAAAGAGGCGAATGTACAGCCGATTCCCAAGAAGGGAGATCGCTCAGACCCAGCCAACTATCGGCCCATAGCCGTCACCTCAGTGCTGTGCAAGGTCTTCGAGCACCTTATCAACACACAGCTCATGCGCCACCTAGAGGATCACTCCCTGATTAATGACCGACAATATGGTTTTAGGCCGAAACGGTCAACGGGTGATCTTCTGGCGTATGTTACCCATCTTTGGGGTGAGGCTATGGACAAGCATGGTGAGTCACTGGCTATTAGCCTAGACATCGCCAAAGCGTTCGATAGAGTCTGGCACAAATCGCTTCTTTCCAAACTACCAGCCTTCGGTCTGCCTCTTAGACTGTGCAATTGGGTTGCTAGCTTCCTGCAGGGGCGCCGTATTCGCGTTCTCTGTGATGGACGAGCATCGGAGTTCCTGCAGGTAAATGCTGGTGTGCCGCAGGGGTCCGTCTTATCACCCACTCTCTTTCTTCTGCATATCAATGACATGCTGTCCACCGGCAGCATCCACTGCTATGCAGACGATAGCACTGTACACGGGAGCTACCACGGACATTCTGCGGCCAAGCAGTCCGATATAGCGGAAAAGAGGCGACTTCTTGTCACTGGGCTTGACCGGATCCTCAATCACGTTTCCCAATGGGGATCTGAGAACCTGGTCGAGTTCAATGACAAGAAGACGCAGGCATGCGCGTTTTCAGCAAAGACATCTCCTTTCCTTCCTCCTCCCACTCTTCAGAGCACACCACTGCCATTACAGGATAACCTCAATATACTCGGTATGGACGTGCGCTGCAAACTGAACAACAAGAACTATATCGAGAGCATCATCAAAACAGCTTCGCGTAAACTCGGAGTCCTGAACAGAGTGAGACGTTTTTTCACGCCGGAGCAGCGGTGTCTTCTTTATAAGACACAAATTCGCTCCTGCGTGGAATACTGCTCGCATCTCTGGGATGGCTCCGCAAAGTACTTATTAGATGCTCTCGACAGGATGCAGCGACGTGCGGTCCGCATTATTGGGAGTCCTGAGGTCACAGAGTCCCTCGAGCCTTTGCAGATGCGTAGAGATGTTGCGTCCTTGGCAGTATTTTACCGTCTCTACCATGGTGAATGTTCTGATGAGCTCTTCCAACTAATCCCACCCTCCCCTTTCCTACACAGGACAACGCGTGCAGGGCTTAGGTGTCACTCGCATACGGTACAGAATATTCCATCAAGAACCAAGCGGTTCGGTGAGTCTTTTCTCTGCCGTACCATTAAGTCCTGGAATTCCTTGCCGGCGCACGTGTTTCCTTCTTCCTACAGTCCCGGGTCCTTTAAGCGGGGCGTGAAAAAGCATCTGATGAGGCCGTCAAGCTGAGCGCCACCATTGTAGCACTGAACGTGTTTGCAATGGTGACCCTCTTTCATGGGACTTTGCCCTCAGCTTAACATCAGGCGAGGTGAAGTCAAATTGACGTGCTATAGATAAAAAAAAAAAAAAAAAAAAAAAAAAATCACCTAAGTTGTTCACGGCAGTACTGGAACACGTTTTTAGGAAAATGAACTGGGATAATTTTGGAATAAGTATAAACGGCGAAATGCTCAATCACCTGAGATTTGCAGATGACCTCATTTTGCTCAGTGATAATCAAGAAGACCTAGAATTAATGTTAACCCAATTAGATAGAGAGAGTCAAATCGTAGGCCTAACCATGAACACAGAAAAAACAAAACTAATGTCAAACCATGTAAAAACGCCGATCATTCTTAATTCACACCAAATAGAATATGTGGATCAGTATACCTACTTGGGACAAATTTTCACCTGAAAATCAAATGCAGAAAGAAATAGACGTTAGAATAAACACTGCTTGGAAAAGATACTGGTCACTTAAAGAAGTCATGAAGAACCCAAATATACCAATGAAAGACAAGACCACAGTTTTTAATTCATGCATATTGCCATGCCTGACATATGGATGCCAAACATGGGCACCTACTGACAAACAAATTGAAGAACTAGCTGTGTCCCAAAGGAATATGGAAAGGAGCATTCTAAACATAAAGTTGAGGGACAAAATCCAACTAATAAATATAAGGAGAAGGACCAGAGTCATAGATGTTGCATACACACTGAAAAAATTAAAGTGGAACTGGGCAGGTCATATGATTAGAGACAACCGAAACAAATGGTTTAAAAATGTCACTACTTGGTACCCACGAGATGGAAAAAGAAAGAGACGACCGAGAATGAGATGGGAGGACACAATAAAAAGAAATGCCGGAACAACATGGCACAGACTGACTAGTAACCGAAATCTATGGCGATTCCTAGGGGAGGCCTATGCCAAAGGGCAAGCTGATACTGATGTTTTGCAGTAACACAAAATAGGATATAAATGAAAATAAAATATAAATATTAACACAACAAAATTAATTAATCACTCAATATAAGTATACAAATATATACAATAATCGATTTGTAATTATTATTATTATATAACGTATAATGATAAGTGAATTTAATTGATTCGAATATGATAGTTTTTGCATGAACGTTAATGGAATTAATTAATAGCTAAAATAATGAAATTAAAATGAATGAGTGGTATATAATTGCATGTCATGTATCAGATAATAAAGGCTATTTTGAATTTGAATTTGAATTTGAATCTATACGACTTAGCCCACCGGGTTAGCTAGCTGAAGTGGCAGTGGGCGGGGCACATAGCAAGAAGTACAGACAGCCGTTGGAGTTGAAAGGTGCTCGAATGAAGACCATGTACAGGACGATCCCTCGCAAGACTCGGGGATTTGATTGTTGTAAACCGCTTCTGACTGGTCGGATTGGAGGTCGATGGGGGAGACTTAAGTTCAGCAGTGAACGTCCTTTGGCTGAAATGATGATCATGATGATGAATCTATAAAAACTGTTCGTAACGTTAAAATAACAGCATTTTAATGAAATTTATACATAATATCTATAAAAATTCCCTGTTAGCGAAACCCGGGTATTAACGCGATCATAGCGGTAAATACAAGAATTCTCCTTTTGATTTATTCGACGTTTCGGCCAGGTTTTAAAATAATTAATTCAAACAAATATTTCTATACAGTGTTTATTACTTTGAATGCGAGCTAAGCTACGCGTCTGATATATAAAATAGAAGATAGTGGTTGCCTGGAAGAGATCGCCTCTAGCGATAACACTACCCATTGTACATAGAATTATTTACGTTTAATATATTTAGGTATGTTTTCTCTTTACTGTAATTTTACGTTTTTTGGTGTACAATAAAGAGTTATCTGTCTATCTATCTATCTATCTATCTATAGTTATACTAGAAGCATAGAAGATAGCTCATTTGATAAACCGTGACTGTGTTTGGTAAGTTAATTAGTTTTCTAGGTAAGTAGTAAAAATGTTATGAAAAGATTTAAAGATAAATTTTTCAATAACAGTGAATGTGCCATGTCATTTACACATTCACTGTTAAATACTTATATCGGAATATTTACCATGTTTATTGATTTCATTGAGCAACCGATATTTCGGCGCTGTTGTAAGCGCCATGATCACGGTGATGAGCACTGTGTGCTCATGCTCAATGAAATCGACAAACATGGTAAATATCCCTATATTGTCTATTGTATTGGGACTCCTTTTTCCGCACCTAGCCTCCTTTTTGAGCCGTTGTGCGAATATCCCCATATATTTAACAGTGAATTCTTGAATTATTTCAGAATTTCAGCCACGACAAATTATGTGAAGTACTGGTGTAAAGTCAATTTTGTCACATGCGCTAGTTTCAAACTGAACTTCAAAAGCGGCGAATGCACTAGTCAGTAGACAGACGACATGAATCTGTAAAAAAAACAAATCCAGCCTTCAGCACTTTTATTCACTGTGGTATTTTTTTTTACTTTTTCATATGTGCGAACGTTTTTTCGTTTCGATGCACAAGCCTTGGAAATGAAGGATTTATCGATGTAAAGTGTATTGGTCAGATTTTTGCGATACCATAGAGAGAAGTATCAATTTGGAAATTAAAAACAGAATATGGTTTTGGTACTTTTAGTTGCAGAGTTTGTAATGTAACAATAAGTTGGTTGGAAGGCTGAATATTTGGAATACTTTACTTTTTAGGTTAAAAAGAATAAATAAAGTTTACCACAGATGTCAAACTGACAAACGGACAAACATTTTGTGTATTTTTTTTTATATTCAATCATATTATGTCTGTCTAAATTAATAAAATTCATTCATAAATACTAATAAAGTAACCGGGAACAGTATATATATATATTTATTTGCATTTACTATAAAAATATTATTTTAATGTTACAAACATACATGTATTTATTCTACAAACATTTTTTTTTTATCATACATCATACTATTATATTATATAAAATTATCGTTATACCAAACAAAATATCCAACTGCTTTACCAAAAATACAGTTTTATTACAATTTAGAGCATCGAAGGTACCTAATGTTGTGTGTCGGAGGTAAGTTGGCGTGTTCTATCAACCTCGGCTCAAGACCTAAGTAACTCAAGGCTAAGTTGAACACAAACAGCGTCTACGCTCCCACGTAATTAATAAACGTGTAATTTATCCAGCGCTTAATTAATTCGGCGTAGTAGGTCCGCCACTACAGAGAGATGGCTGATTTTGACTGACGGTTTACGTTAAAACTTGATGTTTAATAATATATTTGTGTAATTGTATTGATTTATTGAATATTTACGAATAAATACTATAGTTTAAAAATACTTATTTTGTTAATATTTGTAACGTAGGTATAGGGGCTTGGTAAAACAAAGAGAAAGCTCTGAACCTGTGCTAAAACAAAAACTGTTTAAAAGTTCTGTTACTGACATTCTGAGCCCATTAGCTCGGTTTAATGGGTCAAAAGTAATTTCTTGTTACCCTTAGTGTTGTTTACAAGTAGATTAAATGTTTTAAAAAGCAACTGGAAAGCCAGAATCCCACTCGAGAACATGTTTCTGAAAATTAACCGAAATAAATTGAATCGGTTAATATTTGTTCAATTTCATTAAGTAAAATTTAATTAAACACTCAAGTATCGTGTAAAACTGGTAGCTTAAAATGTTTTCAACTTTTTACACATCGCAATTTAGAACATAAAACTTTCAAAGTTTCTTCAAACGCCCGCTGAAAAACATACGGGTATATAATAGAATTTAAGCGTGCTGAAATAAAAACACCTTGAAAATGTGCACTTGATATAAGTTTCCTTACCTTACGAAGCATTTCCTCGAGCGAATCCATGTCGACGGAGGCAGGCTCGCCGCCCGCGCTGCCGCTTACTCCGTTATTATTATTCGTCATAGGTGAGCCGCACCCCACCGTACTACAACACGGCACATGTGAATTACACTTAGGTAGACCGCCACTTTATAGCCGATATTTTGTGTTCCTTTTTCGAAATTCGTAGCATGTAGTTCGCACTTTTTATTTATATTTGATTAAATAAGATTATACTAGTATTGAATCACACTGGTTTTTAGACTAGAATACGTTTGGGAAGACAGTATTTTTCTGTAAAATTAAATGATTTTAGAATAAGTTAAAGGTACTAGTAATATTATATGGCTGTGTTTAAAATGTTATTGCTTTATAGGAGACTAGCGCGTCAAATTTCATACGTAAACACCCGGAATTTCGAAATTGAACAGATTTGGTTAAAGTTAGCACTAGCACACAATATTATCTTTAAATCTGATACCAGATACCTGCAGGTTACAGGAATCACTATCGTGGTACCGCTGGTACCTTTTATTTCATGCGAAAAATCCTTACGGATCCCGAGGGTATCCCTTCGCCGGTGCCGGTTGGGGACGTGTATGTCGAATTTGCATTGTATCGACTAAAGCGCATGCCGTCTATGGGCCTTTAGTTGTTGGAGGTGAGATAGTACCCATTGTACCCAACATAGGGCTTCCACCCCGCAGACCCGGGCCCCTGGTATCATCTGGACTTTTAATAATAATCTCTTGCAAAGATAATAATTGAAATGCATACATACTTTTTCCATATCGCGTGGAACAGATAAAAATAAGTAGTAAAGTATCTCTACCAATCCCGATTAATAATATTTCCTCCAATAACAAAATCAATATTACACAATCAATTAATTACGTTTAACCAACTTCAAAAACTCATCATCATTCACAATGCGCACATTTGATAACGATTCATGATCCTTCGAGCCAAAAAAGGGAGTTTAATTCCGGCCCTGGCTGTATAAACAGTGATAGCAGGGGAGACAACGCCAGGGGACATACAATATGTGACTACGCATACGTTTAACATAGAAGTCACCCTCTAGAGGTTCTCCTATTGAAAATTAAACAATAATTATACTCAGGTTTGGATTTGGAATTTAGTTTTGAATTTGGAAGTGGAAACTGTAATGGAGAATCAACTCTATCTTTTTCTTGTTTTTGATGATATTTTTTTATAATTAACGAATCGTCGTTCCCACTTTAGAGTATAACTGAGTTCATAAAGCTGTAAAGATATATCATACTGGTCTGCTGTGCCGATTGTAAGCAGATATTTTTAGATATAATATCGATAGTATGTTGCACCTATAGTGACATATCATTACGTTACCGAAAATATCGATAGTTGGACTTCACTACATAGTACCTATAAAATAAAGTCGTGTTCTCTGTCCCTATGTCCCTTTGTATGCTTAAATATTTAAAACTACGCAACAGATTTGGATGTGGTTTTTTAATAGATAGAGTGATTGAAGAGGAAGGTTTATATGTATATAACATCATGCTACAAACAACTAGGGCGGAGTAGAAGTGAAAAATGTTGCAAAAACGCAGGCGAAGGTGCGCAGGTCAGTTAGTATTAAATAAGTGTATATATGTTATGAAAATTTTGAGATTTGAGTCCCGTCGGTGCATTCAATTTGAAACAGTTACCATAATAATTGCCATACATTTCATTGCAATGGTGTTTATGTTTATGAAATTATTGTCGTATTCTATTCCACTAACGCCATGGAGAGTGATGCTAGTTCAACGGTTTAAAAATATTTGGTAATTGTATTTCTTTACTTTATACTCGTAGTACTACCAGGCGTCTTCGTCTTCCGGGGCGTTTCCCTAACAACCTGTTCACCACTCATGCAAATACATATAGACAGAGAGAAGTGAAATAATCAAATCATCTGTGAATAGGCGCCGAGTCGCAGTGGGTTTTAATTAAATTTCAGAAACGACCCGCCAAAGTAAACATGGCTGCTTGCAGCACAAACAAAGATTGATAGATGGGGTGCCGATGTTAGGCTCGGTGTACACCGATAAGGACCATTAAAACTACTATTACCATCTGTATGGATGTCATACATAATCGTACAGTCGGTCATGTTCAATCAGTCTTTCAGTAATGGTTGATTCTCTTACTTCTTTTAAGTTAGAATATTTGTAACAGAAATTTTAGGATTCTCTCAAATTACTCCAGCCAAAAAACCACTTTGTATTGGCCCATTTATAATATTTTTTTTAAAATTCTATTTCTTTCTTTCCTTTTGACCAATTTGGCTGTTGCGTTGGCGGCACAGGAGTTCTTTTAACCGTCACTTCAAGAAGGAAATTAGAGAGGTACTATAGCAACGGTAGCACGAGAGCAACGCCACTGGTAACCAGTTTCCATCATATGGGTCTTGTACCCTCGTACCGTACCGTATCTGCTACCTGAGGCCTAAAAACAAAATTTGCCAATTGCAGTCTACTACTGGACATAGACTTCTTCCAATGTTAGGCTTTGGCCTAACTGTTACCACACTGGTGAGACGGGTTGGTACGAGATTCCATATTTTTTTTTTGGTTTTAGGCCTGTAATAATGGTTGTAGACGATTATTAAATAAATAAATAAATAAATATTTCTGTGCTGTATCTTGTAAGACAAGTGCAAACTGTCACAAATTGAACAAATAAAGACGGTCCGAATATCACTATGAAAGTATAGATAATATTACTTTTAAAAAATGGGGGGCCCATGTTTTGATAGTAAAATATACGTGTTGCCTGATGTCTCAAGCACCTTTACTTACCGATCGTGTACACCAACCTTAGATATAACCGCCAGACATTTTAATAATGAAATTCAAATTTTCAAACTTTTCAATAGAGACATTACATTTCATTAAACTGATATTCTGAGGCTTATAAAACGGCAAACATTTATGAATACGCAAAATTAAATTTTACATCAAAGTTGGTACCTATTCGATGTATTTCATCGGTTCTGTCAACCTCGCCTGATGGTTAGTTACAAATGTATATGTATATCTTATGTAAACTGAAATAACATACATAAGCTACTTTGTAACGCCCGAAAAGGGTCCCATGGCATAATAAAGGTTCCCCGTGGAAGAAAAAATACAAGATTTTATTTTATGGTGCGCAAAATTTTCTCGGATACCACCTCTGCCAAAGCCAGTGATTAAATCGGACTCGAAGCGACTAAAATGCACGCCGTCTACGAGTCGGTTAGATAATACAAGTCAGATGCTGAAAATCGAGATTAAAGCTTCAGATGCGAATCGGAACAACGCTGAACAATGGCGAGACGATAAATGTCTGTATGGACGCCATTTTGTACAAAAACTCTACGTTATACTTTTGATAATATCCAACAGAGCCCAGATTGCGTACAGCGCAATAGCCTATTCCCACTTCCCACAGTATATCCCAGGCACCTAATAAAGTAAGCTGAGTTAAAAGCCAGCTAATTGCCAGTGTAAATAAGCTGTTAACTTAAGTGAGCCCAGCTTAGTCTGAAATATGGCTAAATATATATCTGGGGTTAGTTTCTTGCTGGATTTTTTGTGGACCACTGAAGTTGGCTTAAGTTTTTGAGATATAGTAAGTATTATTCGGTGGTTAGTTAGCGTTCTATGTATGATCTTGACTGCCTCCGTGGCTCAGTGGGCGTAATATGCGCCGGCAGTGCACAAGGTTGTGGGTTCGATCCCCACACAGGACAAAAATTTGTGTGATTCACAAATAGTTGTTCTGAGTCTGGGTGTACTTTGTGTCCGTTAGTTGTATGTTTGTAAAGTCCCCCGCGAAACAGGGCTTGTTCCATGAGTTGTCTTTTTAAAACAGAGATCATAGTGCTTTTAACATCACCGAAATATCGGATACTCAATATAACTAAAACACATAGTAAATATTCCGGCGAGTGGTTTTACTTCTCGTTACTTATAAGTATGCTCGATGTCTGTTTTCGCACTTGTATAATATTGCACATACGACATCATATCTCCTGGGGTCTTCTGACTTGCTTTGATGATAACAATTACTTATATTTTACTATTGCTATCGTAGCCATGGAAACATTCCATAATTAAAAAAAAAAACAAAGCAATATTGCATTCAAAGACTCCTGAGAATACGATCTTGACAAAAAAATAAACGTATGTAATATGTTACATTATGTTTGTTCTATGTTCAAAATTTGTATAACACATCTTGTAATACGCCTATCAAGATAGCTCATTGTACCTACATACAATTATTCACGTATATATACAGGTATGTTTTGCAATTATTTTATGTTTTTGATGTACAAAAGATTTATCTATCTAGACGGACAGACAACAAAGTGATCGCATAAGGGTTCCGGTTTTTTTTTTTTGGTTTTATCATGGCACACCAATGACTTTTCGATGCTTTTTGAACTTATATTTTTATTTATCGCAGGTTTATAAGTGCCTGGTTAATGGTAATAGGTGGCACCTATTACATTGGGACCTAAACATGAACTGGCGAAATGTGGGTGCTAGCACCTCTGCCTACTCCTTCGGGCATACAGGCGTGAGTTTATGTTATGAAATATTTTCTGCATAAGAACCTGCAGGCTCCTTTCAATGCGACACAGATGTATCTACAGACCTACCGCCTGCCGGTCTGTTAGATTATACAAACACAATTATCGCGGAGAACACCTGAGATTCACAGAGGTGGAGACGCTGTTTGATATTGTGCTTGCAGAAATTTACATCCTACTATTAGTATTGCAAATGTGCACGTTTGTGAAGATGTTTGTTTGTTTGTTACTCAATCACTCTCTAATGGCAGCACAGCGACAGCACATTAGTCTGTTCCGAAAGGAACAAAGAAAAAAAATTTGGAACGCTCTTCAAAATTACGACCTAATGAGCGTTCCAATTTTGATTATTTTATGGCAAAGACAAACACCAGTAACGGCCTAACAATGTAGTTATACGGTTATACAACGGTCTTGTACACTTAGTTCACTGCGAGTCCCGCTGGGCTGCAATCTAGGGCCAGTGCCAAGTGTCAATGACCCCGCACTATGCGTACATAGATGGTATTATCGTGGACGTACGCTAATATCTTTCTGAGTATGTGAATATTAGTTTATAATAATAGTATTATTATGGCAATAACTTGTGAATATGTATAGTACAATATGTGTGTTTGTTCTCTTTTCGACCGAAGATTGTGATGAAACATAGATTAAAATGAAAATTATATATAAATAATTACTATTAATAAAAAAAACTAAACTACGTAACGTAAGTGCACCTCGCGAGTACCTACTCTTTTGCAATTTTTTAGTTGAGAAGGTCTCCGCTGTTCACTTCGATCGCTCCGTCAAGTCAAGCAAATATAAAAAAAGAAAAAAAATCTACAAATTTATACAATGCTATCTAAACTCAAAGCATGCGTAGCTTAACTAGCACTCCCATAATCCCCGAAGGGGTAGGCAGAGGTGTATTAAACACCCACGTTTCTCCAATTATGATTTTTGGTTCCACGTAATACGGTCGAGCCTATTGCCATCAACCGGGCACTTCGTAAAAAAATGGGTTACCCAAAAATGTTGCAGCTAAATAAATTTGGAAAAAAAGTAAGTGATCGGTTAAGAAATGCGCCGATTATGTCGGACTCAAACCGACCCAAACGTACGTCGTCTATGAGCCTTTTATTGGAGGAGGTTAGATTATACAATACATATCTCTCGTATCCCGGCAGAAAGTAATGCACCCCGTTAACCAAAACAAACATATCATCATTCCCTGAACCTTTTTCCCAACTCAGTTGGGGTCGGCTTTCTAGTCTAACTGTGATGCGGCTGAACTTCGATATTTTCCGTGAAGCGACTGCCATCTGACCTCCACAACCAATGGTCTAATGACCAATGGCGATATCGAAATTCCAAGTTAGGCTGGTTGGACTTTTGAGGGCTCCAACTACCCGTAACGACTGCCATAGATGTTTGTATGGCAACCGGGACCGACGGCTTAACGTGCTCTCCGAGGCACTTATAAACCTGCGATAAATACACCAACACAAACATATATACGGACAAAAGCAAAATCGGCCACCCTGTCAGAACGGAAACCTGCTCCCTTCACGGTCAAAAAGTATATCAAATTTCCACTATAGAGTCTACCACAAATAAACAAAAGTGAGTGAACA
The DNA here is from genome assembly GCA_963691645.1 of Pelosia muscerda. Classification (NCBI taxonomy): domain Eukaryota; kingdom Metazoa; phylum Arthropoda; class Insecta; order Lepidoptera; family Erebidae; genus Pelosia; species Pelosia muscerda. The sequence goes on along the minus strand of OY829109.1, from coordinate 13,297,374 downwards.
AGGTCTTCGCCCACGTGCCTCTCAAGTTCCTGTCAAATGAGCACTTAACGATGAAATATGGCGTTTTTAACTAACCATTGTCTAACACTGTTACGGCACAGTTCAGAGAACAACGTTGCACGTATGTTACCCTATTGTGTCGTATGTGTAACTACTGGCGAGGTTTGTGGACTAGGCATTGTTACAAACGACTTTTTTGTTGATTAAAAAACATTTAAATCAGACAGATTAGGTACAGCTCAGACTCAGCGTCAGATGCATCAAAGAATCAAAGAATCAATTTCGTTTATTCAATTTAGGCACATAAAGAGCACATATGAATGTCAAAGTTAAAGTTATAATTTATAATAAATAAAATTGTAAATAAATCATTTGGAAATGATTCTTTCGCTGGTTCGGTAGTTAAATCTACTGAGAAGAGACCAGCAAGATACTCAGGTAGATTATTGTTATCCTTCCTTTTTTTAATGTAGTTTTGTTTATTTATAATAAATATGTGCAAGAGCACGAGATTAGGATGATCATGCATTTTATCATCAAGATATTCGGTAGCCTAGTGGTATGGGTAATGGACTGGTGAGACGAGGTCTCGGATTCGATCCCATGTTTTACCATGGCACACACCAATGATTTGATGTTTTTCGAATTTATGTGTGTATTTATCGCAAGTTTATAAGTGCCCGGTTAATGGCAATAGGCTCGCCACCTATTACATTAGGACCTAAACATAAACTGGCGAAATATGGGTGCTAGTACCTCTGCCTACCCCTTCGGGGATATAGGCGTGAGTTTATGTATGTATATTCGTCTACTTTAAATAGTCTTTTTACATTGAACATCTTTTCACTTCTATTTTAAACTTATTAAGTGGCATGTCTCGATCGTAAGGCCGACCCCTAAACCACTGATCTACCGACTCTAAAACAATATAATTAGTGTAAATAAGCTATGCTTACCATGGATCTAGATGGCGTTGTGTATATTGTCCTTAAATATTTATTATTTATTTATTTACATTTCCAATCTAACCAATAGCTAATACAAAACAATCTAGGAGGCCAAGGATTCCTACCACGCATTATGCTAAACATCAGGAGTGCAAGACAACCGGTTGTCTGGTGTCCATTCATAAGCGTTTGAATTCATTCAACAACACCTACACGCATTAATTCTGTAGTCCATGCGAGTATTGTGGATATCCATTGGAAGCTTAGCGAGAAGATATAACTTTGTTTATTTTGTTATCTATACTATTATATAGTGACTGTAAAAAGTTTATGTTTATCCGCGATGGACGCAAAAACTACTGAACGGATTTCGATGTGGTTTTTTTTTGTTTGAAGGGGTTTGGTCCAACTTAAACCCTCACGTTTGTTTGATTGCAATCGGTTAAGTAGAACCAGAGTTATGATTAGTAATGAAGAATTTAAGTTGCACAGATGGCGCTTAGGTCGCGATAACCGACAGCTACGTGGGCGGAGCCGCGGGCCTAGGCTAGTTCTTAATATACATGTATTCATTATTCTGTGCTTAAAGTGTAGAGTGATGACTTTAATAAATACCTAGTTGCAAAACTATATTATTATTAAAAAGATTTGTCGTGTTGTACAAATTGAGTGGAATAACTAAACGCGATTACAGAAGTCATTGTATGTTTTACGACTTTTAAAATATGACATAACGCGCAACGCCACACACACTAAATTGTAAACGGGGCAAGTGCAAATCGGATTCACACACGAAGGGTTCCGTATCATCATGTAACAGTCAACATCACATACAACGGTAGTTCCAGTTATATTTAAAGTTTGTACATCAGAGCTAAGGTCCACTCTCTTACTCCTTGAAAGAACTTGACTTGGCTTTTATAGAGAGAAAAGAGTTCGTCCGAAAGTCGGCAGTTTATTAGGAAATGGATCACTATTTGTGTGTTGTGCGTGTACTTAATAGATTTTTTTTTTGGCGAGGTTGGCTTGGACCCGAATCACTGGGTGGTATACAAAGAACGTTAACGATTGTCATCAACGGGATATTTACCATGTTTATTGTTTTGTGGGTGTAACGGATTTTATATAGTGGAAGGAGCTTCAATCCAAGCACGTTCAAGCTATGGAATGAACTCACTTCTGTGGTTTTCCCAAGCGACTACAATAGTGAAAGAAAGGCATTAGAAGGTCTCTTCAGGGGTGACAGCAAACCACTTTCCTTTAGGTGAACCGTCTGGATATCTCCCACTTAAATTGGTAAAAATAAAAGTGCAATTTTGAGGAAATTTTACCATTCTTTTATGTCCCGTCAAACTTCCTCAATCCTGTTTTTCAATGATAGTTAGGTACTTCACTAGTTATTGTACTTATTTAATTTTCACTATGTATTAAAAATATTTATGCTAATCTTCTTGTTCTAGACTGCATCAAAATTGCACTTCGGGTCACATTTCACTACAACAGCACGAGCACTGCTCAAAGTAGTCAGACATGGCGGTCAAACTTTTCTATAGCTATACACAAGTGTAGCTTCTAGTGGAGTCTCACCACAACATATGGAGGCCGTCGGGCATCGAACGCTTTCTATTTGCAATTCCTTAAGCGTATTAAACGTCTGCTAGTATTAAGTAATAATGTATTATTTATGTTTTTTTTTATACTACGTAGGTGGCAGACAAGCACACGGCCCACCTGATGGAAAGCGGCCACCGTGGCCTATGAACGTGTGCAACACTAAGGGTGTCACACACGCGCTGCCCACCCTGAAGGGAAAGGGGGAGAGCTGGGAAGGGGTGGGGAGGCTAGGAAGGGGAGGGGAAGGAGGGGTAGCTCTGGCTACCCTACTTACCGGCGGGAACACAACACGATGGTTATTATGACCGCGGTCTTCTGTAGGGCGGAGGTACTTCCCCAGTTGGACAGCTCATTTCGGACGGGAGATACCGTCGTGTCCTACCTCCGTGTTTGGGTGACGGAGATTCAACTGGACATATCAGACAATGTGCTAAATTATCTGTCGGTTGCATTATTCGGGTGAGTCAATTACCCATTGCTGGACATTGTGTCATTCTCCCAATGTGCTTTGGAGGAGGTAGGACACGACGGTATATCCGTCCCAATCGAGCAGTCCGACTGGGGAAGTACCTCCACCCTACAGAATAACGCCGTTTATTAACCTTGTGTTGTGTTTTTGGTAGTGAGTAGGGTAGCCAGAGCTCACTAGAGAGGTTTTGTGTTGTCCGTGGGTCCATGAATTTTTTTGTTCCGTTCCACCAGTCTTCATTTCACAGAAAATCTAAATTATTATTATCTTTTGCCACTGACTGTACTTCATTCAAGTTCTTATTTACGTATACATTAACTTTGTACTCGGCAGCTACTTATCACAAAATTTAACCGAACAATGAAAACTGTACAACTTGAAAACTAAAACATTTTACGTAACAAAACGGCGTGGAAATCAGATTCACCATAAATAAGTACAGTTCGCTGTAAAATGCAAGCGAGCCAAAACTTGGTGCAATTAATGTATACGAAGGAGGAAGTTTCTCGGTGCGGTACAGTCAACCACAGAAGTTACTGAACACTAACAAATTTATAAACGATCTTTACATTGTTTTATATAACATGTCAATATGACTCCTCGCTCTGATATGAAGCTGAAGGTAAAATCTCAGGAAAATGGGTAATCATTACAGATGCTAACCATTTTATAATTGTGGTCATTAGTTTAGGCTCAACAGACGCTTTTCAACGACACACTTCAAATAAAAAAAAATAATACATAAAAAATCGTGACACATTACACTCCAAATACCTACAGACAATCCATCTCAACTGGAGGCCCTACAATGAATTTTAGTAATTTCGTTTAGTAATAATTTTTAATTTTATTTTTAAAAATTCTCAAATTTCTAACGTTACGCAGTTACGTTTTTTTTTCTTGTTTTGTAAAAAGTTTTAGAACTTCTGTAAAAGTGTTAGCTAATTCTGTTGGTGGCTGTACCTACACCTACCTGCTACTCGCGAACGAAATAATAATTGTACTGGTACATTAGTGAACACATAATCACTGAAAGGGCGGGCAGAAAACAATGAAGCTAATACGAAAGAGTTGTTACATAAGTAAATATGTGTGTAGCAGTGTGTAAGAGAAGTTAGTGAATTTTGCAACACCCTTGTTTATTTGCGGAGAAGTACGAGGGGTTTATAATTATATGATATGATCCCTACTGGTTTCCCTTCTGAATTACAATAAACCAATCAATAATAAAAATGGGAATGTGTTGCTACTCATTCGTACTCAAACGACAGAATGTATTTTTTTATATAGGATACGTCAATTGAGTTCACCTCTCGTGATGGTAAGCTGAAGGCAAAGGAAAGAGGGTCACCATTACAAACACGTACAGTGTTACAATGGTGGCGCTCAGCTTAACGACCTCATCAGATGCATTTACACGCCCCGCTTATCTGAATAAAATCTGGTGTACGAATAAAACATAGTCTAGATACTCTGGAATAACACATAGGTAGCCTACTTTTTATCCTATCTTATCTTATATTATCTTTTTATAGGTTACGTGACCTAATAACACCACTGATAGTGTCAAGGGTGTTATGCAATCTCCATGACACCATCGTACTAAAATTCACCTTCAGTTTGTATTGCTTTCTATGGGAAAAAGAAACAAATTGATGAATTTTGCTAGTTAAAATGATAAAAATTGACGTTCATAAAGAATGTTCATTCATCAAGAAAGATTTCAATATATTTCCTCTGTTTAGTTGATCATAACATAAAAAAAAAAATTACTTGCCTACCCTTGAGGTTACCAATAATTTCGTCGTTATCTTCAATATCTTGCTACATTTGATACTCATTTGAATCCATTACAACGCTCCATTTCACTGCAAATTCCCACCGAAACCATTCCAGTTTCGACCAATTTATTTCGCACACAAACTCACATAATTGTGTACAGATTATTCCAAATATTTGCTTCTGAATAACTCTATTTAAAAGATTTCGAAATCTGTGAAACAAAGGCCCTATGACAATGGTTGCCTTGGTCGTGATTTTCGCAAAACTCTGGGTTGAAATTGCCAACGAAAATGTAGGTATTTCGAAGATATTATGAACAATGGACTGTTGAAATGGAAACTACCACGGGTTCGATGTAATCGTTATTTTTATATTACTTAGGTGGCAGATAAACACACGGCCAACCTGACATTAAGTCACCTTGGCCTATGGTCGTTTGCAACACCAGAGGAGTTACACTTGTGCTTTTACTCTGTAGAAATCATCTAATGCCTTTAAAAGCACAAAAAATTTCATCAAAATCGGTCAAGCCGTTTCGGAGGAGTATGGCAACGAAAACTGTGACACGAGAATTTTATGTATTAGATTTTCTAAAGCAAGTAAGCAGACAAACCGTGATCGACCTTTTTTTATTTTTTTTTATATCGTGCGCATAATCGCCACGGATACCACGGACTCGAACCGACCAAAACGCACGCTGTCCATGGGTCCTTGATTGCCGGTGGTGAGTTTATACGATACATATCTCTCGCACCCCGGCAGACCCTGGGATATCTCTTTTGAGATGACCCCCTTCCCCTAATGCGGGGACCATGGTGTCCCCATTACCCCTGGGCATGGGGTGGCACTTTGCACCGCCGCCTGGCTTCTGCTAGGAAACCGTGATCGAACTGGTAAACATGTACATATCAAATTAGTGATATTAAAAGTATTGGGACGATACGGCAAGCTTTCCAAAGTTTCGTGAAGGTTTCACAACAGCGAAGAGAGCTTGTAAAGTATGTGAGGACAAGATAGTGGGCTGACATCAATGTCTCGAAACAAAATGACATGACTGTACGTGTGTATATTAGGGTCGACAAACGATGGTATGAACAGTGGTAGCCACCAACAGTGAGAAATGTTTGAATGGAAGCATTCCACTGTATTGAGCTTTATTTTTCTCTGTCTGATGCTACAACCTCAATAGAATATATGTGCATGAGGTACTAAAACGTGGAAGTATTTTGTAAAAAAGCAACAAACGATTTTGTGTATCAAAGTAATCATAGCGAAATTCAAGTGGATCGTGAAACAGTATTTGTGAATGCCGTCAACAACCGACCACCATTTTAGGTTTCTCAGCATTTAAAATAATGGTCTTTAGTATCTGAATTTTACCCTAGCTTCTCTAACGATAATCTACCTGAGTATCTTGCTGGTCTCTTCTCAGTAGACCTAACTACCCGACTAGCAAAAGAATCATTTCCAAATGATTTATTTACTATAAATGACAAATATAATTGTAAAACTTTGACATTCATAGTGTTCTTTATGTGCCTAAACTGAATAAACGAAATTGATACTTCGATTAAATGATATAATATTACTTTCAAGAGGTAAAGACCAAAAAGCCCGCATAGATTGGCAGCAGTTCCATGCAAGTGACACATATGAACCACACAGCTCCGTACCGCTGGTAAATCTCCGCTGTGTGACGCCTGAGGCAACTTCAGAGGCACACGGGTTCAGTAAGGCTTTAGATTACAGGTCGATTTTGCATATGAAAGCTTAGAGAATAGAGTGTTTTTGGATATTGAGAGTCACTCTGTTATTTATGTTTGAAAGTGTGTTCTAGTGAGTCTTTGGTCTATTTGCATTATTATTTTTTACGAATTTAAAATTTGATTGGTCGAATAGCATTGACGTTTGTATACCTGCGTGAAATAACATCTATGTATGTTCTATTGAGCATTATATATGCTGTATATTCAAAAGATTTATGATTGGAAAAAGTGAATACCCAGACGAAACTAGAAGCCGCGACCAGTCCGTTTCAGGTGGAGTGCTCTGCCCGACTGATCTACCGGCCCTCGTCTAAATCTTAAATCAATCTATATATGTGCCAAAACTGAGGTAGGTAATTGGAATTGTGTAGTACCTAATTGAAAGTGAATATTGACATGATCACAACTTCACTAATAGCTAACTGTATGAAACAATATACTAGTGAATTTGTTATTGTATATTTTGTAACGGAGTATTCTCCTGAGTTCCGAGGGAGCTGGTCTCCATTTAATAGTAATTACGCTCACATCAAATGGTATGACACCAAATAATGACAAAATACCCGTACCTTTTTAACTGTCCCTACAGACGTATAAAAGTACTTCTAGTACATGTATATAGTATATAGGTACTTTAATTATATGTATACAAACACAATCTGGCAACCAAAACAATCAACCAATCACAATTAAATATCATAGTTCTTGTGCTTTTTAACGACAAACAAAAAGAAAATATTACAAACAATATTAATAAATATCAATAGGGATTTACGCGCGACTGAAAAAGTTCAGACCTTAGAATCGAACCCAGAATCTCATGAACAAGCGGCTAAATTGTTAATTGAAATTTAAAAGAAAATAACTTCACCAAAAATTATGGTATCCGAAAAAGTAATAAGTTTATTATTATGATTATTTATGTCAGATTATAATTCCTTTGTTTCTTAGAAGACCATATTTTGCACTGTAATCCTTGCATTAACACTCGCAAAATAAAATGCAAAATATTTTTTGATAAACTCTAAGTAGAGGTCGAAAGATAAATTTTTGTGTTGTATTCTTTTTTGATTAACGAATGTTACTGACAGAATGAACTAAATTTTACTAAAGAATAATACTAAATTTATAAGTACTTGTTAAAGAATATTATATATATAATGTAATCGAACTAAGAATTTACAAAAATATCTTTGTTGCACTACACTAAAGTATTCAATTTTGCGAAGTGCAATTATTTACATACGAATTTAATAATTTTATGTGTCATCCCTTTTCTAATAGAAAACAAATATTGAAAATCAAACAAAGTAGTATAGAGTTTTTTATGTATTGTTTTATTATTTTTCTGTCAAGATGGTAGAAGTCACTTTTTGTGAGTTAAAATACCATTATAATATATACGATACAATGAGATAAATGTATTTTAGGTTATTATTTTAATGTTGACACTATTCGGTGTTCCGGTTTTATTAAAATTAAAACAGTTTTATTCCACAGAGTAATAATTTTGTAAACTTCCAACAATATAATATTTATAATTTTAACTGCATTCATTTATTGCTTAGAAGTATGTCTTCACCAAATCGATCTACTATACAGATTTAATTGGTCATAAGTAAACTTTATTATCAGCCATACAATATTAATAGTAACCATTAATAAATTCACAGGTCTAAGTCATGCTAATTCTAAAGATTTACGAGAACCTCGTAAACAAATCTGTGTCCCTATCCTAACATAATATTTGCATAGCCTTAACGACATCTATATTTCATACATAACCCTACAGTTACGTACCGTCACATCACACAGAAACACTAACATTTACACAACGCACGACATAAACAGTCCAAAAAATTCACACCACTCAGAAATTCACGTCACTAGAATCACCCAGACCAAATTCAAACTCGACACCATTAATTAAAAACACCTTTGAATTTCGAGATAAAAGGGGGAAAAAATCTCGCGAGAAAATTTGTATTGCACCCCCGTGAGTGAAATTGGGTTTCGTAGCACGCGGCGCGCGTCTACGCGGTCGGCGGCCGAGGCGCTGACTGATCGGACGTTACTATAGCAGCCGCCGGCTACGAGCCGCGCGGTCGTAGCTAGGCGTTACGCCGTAGCTAAGGGTGTATGATTGCAATGCAGACGTGAAAGTCATGTTTCGTAGTATACATATGGTTTTGTGATTAAAAGTTAATTGTTGCAGATTTGCTACGAATGACAACGGCGGCTTTATAGTTGGTGAATAACTTAGATTAATAATAACTAATAATTAATAACTTGTAATTATGATTTCATCTAAAGACTTGCTATAAACTATACTCTTATGAATTTAACGAAATAATTTTGTAAAATAATATAATAAAGAAGGATAAAGAAAAACGATCTTTCGGTAAAACGTCCTTCTTTTTTACAGTCAGTCATTTAACCCGTTGCCTACGTTAATACAATGTTACTTAACCCTCAGAAATTAATTAGCATAGGGCTTACAAATTAAGCGCAACTCCGCTAATTTATTAGCCTGTGGGTGCAGTGTAGGAGTTATTGTGATCATTTATATTTAAATGAAGGTAGTGTAGCAACAGTGTTACTATTTAACAATAATATTGCTGCATTACCTTCAAAATTTTATTTATCCTAAATGTATCTTCAGAAAGTACCAAGTACTTTTTTATGAGTCGTTTTACTAAAGTAGGTACCTAGTAATTATTATTAAATATTATTCTTTAATTATTATTTTCTCTTCATTTTTCAATAGTTTTTTATAATTCAAGATATTGGAATTAATGAATTTCGTAAGATTGCTGGTAGATGATTCCAAAGATTTTACTTTTAACTACTTTTAACTTTACACTAGGTCTGGTTGCTTAGTGGTCAGAGCATTCTCCCTGTAAGTCACGGGTTCAAGTCACGCCTGTATATTCGACTTTTTCCAATTCTTCATAGATTTTTTAATATTCGGTCAGTTAATTGACTGAAGACCGTTATATATCATATTTAGTATTTCGTACACAAAAGTGAAAAAGAATCCTATTTACTAAAAATCCTCTTTGTGTATTTCTGTTATTGCTATAATAAATAATAAATACAGAAAAAAACGTACTTACTAGTACGTAACCCTTCGTGCGCAAGTTCAACTCGCACTTAGCTGTTTTTCCTCTAACGTACTAGAGAACCCAGAAAACACATTCACAAATCAAAAATTAAAAAATAACCAGCGTTACTGAAACTGATTTGAATGTTACGATATTCCATAAATATAAAATCATCTGTCCCGTAAATATACGATCAATAAAGAGTACACAGCATATTAACACCGTACTTATCTGAACCCTGAATATAAAAATCAAACTAGCAATACACAAATCAGCCAGAAAACCTCCAATCGCGACGGCCATGCACAGATGTAGTGACAAATTGACACTGCATTAACCATGAGACAGTATGCCAAGTATAATACAGTAGTACAACTCTCTTTTTTAGATTTTTAAGTGATTTTAAAGTGTCTTTATTTATGAGTAGAATATTACAAAGATAGTAAACAATTGATCTTATTCTAATTGTTACTAAGGTTAAATTACAGTGTTTCTTAGGCTAAGTGCGCCTTTATGAACTTTTAACATGGCGATTATACATTTTACTTTAAATAAATTTATAAATCGTAACAAAGTATTTACCTATTACTTTGATAACAGTGAGCCAACCAATCTTTTTTAGATTGCCATGGACATAAGATAAGGTATTAAGATATTCATCTATGTGGTGTAGCGGTAGTGAACGCGATAGCTACGCAGGAGGCGTGGGTTCGATCCCCGCTTAATGCAAATATTTGTATGCATGAATATGGCTATTTGCACTAGTCTGATCGTACCTCAGAGAGCACGTTAAACCATCGATCCCGGTTGCCATACGAACCTCTATGGCAGTCGTTATGGGTAGTTGAAGCAGTCAAAATCCGACTAGCTTAGCTACAGATCTTCGATACCGCCAGTTTGGTTGTAGAGGTCCGATGTCCGTCGCTTCACAGGAAGTATCGAAGTTCAGCCGCGTCTTAGTTAGGCTAGAAAGCCGACCTCAACTAAGTTGGGAATAGGCTCAGAGAATGATGACTAAGAAATTCATTAGAAGAAAATATATTAGAGGAGGGAGAGGAACCCACCACGGTTTAACAATGATACAATATTACAATTCTTACCATAGTTTTCGTAGTGAATGATGAATATGAATTTTACCTGTAACACAAAACGAGTACATGAATAGTGAATATTTAATAATGGCAATTTTTTATCAATTATAGAAGACTATGACTCTGAATTTATTTAAAATTATTTTGAAGATATTAAAATTACTATCCAAACCACACAATAGGTGATAAGTAGATGATTAAAAGAATTACAAGTAATCATAGTCATTATGTAATATGACCTCTGCGGTGTGAGTTCGATTCCCGCTCAGTGCAAATATTTGTGCAAGCACACAAATATATAATTCAATAACATTATTCAACATTAATAATTCAAGCAAACATGAATATTTGCATTGATCTGGGTGCCTCGATATATAATATTATGTAAAAATGTATCTATGTACCTTTATCTGCATTCTAGAATCCGTAATACAAATAAAGTGAGGTTGAGTAGATTGTCCTAGAATATTTATATATTTATTATTAATTTATTATTTAATTCATAACAACTTTATGCAAAGTACGAATTTAATCGCGAACTTAAACTTCTAAAGATTACTTGTGCTACGTATTTAAACCCTAATAAGTAGTCCGTAATACTCGTAATCCTAACCGCTCATCATACACAGTAATGACATTCAACACCAATAAGAGGGCCGATTTACTAAGAAATTCATTAGCAACTGAAGGGTTGGACGGATTAAATGAAAGATTGGGGGGCCAATGAGCGATTGGTGGCCAATGTTGGTCAGATAAATGAGGTTGAGGGCTGTTGGCCTTAACATTGGTAGTTAGATATTTATCAAACGTTACTAATGAGAGGTCTGTCTCATTTCTCCGTCGGGGCCTCGTCGCATAGTGGTCGATTTTGATAATTTAAGGAGACATTTGTCAAAAGCATTAGGCACAGTAGCGTGAAACCGTTTCTTAGTAAACAGAATCATTGGGTTGTGCTTTTATTTCCAATTCAAATTCAAATTCAATCAATTTATTGCGATATATGGGTACAATGTTGTTACGATTATATACAATTAGGTTCCACCATATTTTAGCCAAATTGGTATGCAATAACATCATTAGATGAGTATTATGACAATATCATGGGTAATTTAGCAATTTAAATCGAGATATTAAGAATTTACATTTCAAAATTATAAATGTCAGAATATACATGTCAAAATTTTATAAAATGTCAAGAGTTGTGTCTTATTTCACATGGGTGAAATAAAAAAGAACAATGTGTTGCAACTTGTGTAAATGTTATTTTTACCAACACATACGATTTGTAAAATTTAAAGCTAAAAATGATAGACTACAGAAAAGGTATAAGGATTGAGGGCCGGCTTTGAGAACCAGACGGTTCGGCGCGTTTTTTCTTTGCCGCACCAATAAGCCATAAAGCGCTTTGCCAGCTCAATTGATTCAAGCGCCACAAGCCGGTGTTTGCCTGAGTCGCCATGTCTTTTAAGTTCCCACAGAGTTCAGGGTTATCATTTTAACTGAGTCATAGTTATGCCAGTGTATATCGCCTACGAAACTATTATTCAATAACCGCACTAACTCTAACACGTTAACCTCATAACCACTTATACGAAAGAAAATACACTTTATTACAACCAGCTAAGGTTGAAAGTAAAACACCAGTTTATGTAACCAGAGATAATTAACTTCAAAATGAAAACAACGTATTTGCTATCTTAAATTTGTGTACGTAAAGTTCAAATTAGTTTGACAGCGTAAACTGCACCTACTCAATGAATGAATGTTCACGTGCGCCTACGCAGGTTTTAGTAAAGGCCTTGAGTAAGTATATTACACAATTCACAATGCAATAATTACGAGGAATGTTTATGAATCCGGTGTGCAATAAAATTTGATAATGCATCATAATTTTTTAATACTATGTGTGGTGGCAGACAAGCACACACCCCACCTGATGGAAAGTGGTGGCTTATGGCCGAAGTAAAAAGTAAGGGGTAGGCTAAGGTGCTAGCACCCACATTTCACCAGTTTATGTTTAGGTCCCAATGTAATAGATGGCGAGCCTATTGTTATAAACCTGCGATAAATACACACATAACTTAGAAAAGCATCGAAAAGTCATTTGGTGTGTGTGTAAAACCTGGGATCGAACCCGAGATCTCGTCTCAGCAGTTCATAACCCATACCACTAGGCTACCGCGTTACTTTAGGGCACTTCTAATTACAATAAAATTTTAATAAAATGTTGTGTACATGTCCGTGAAGGTAAATAAAATAAAAAATAGCTGTAAAAACAAGTATTGCTACATATGCCAGACATTTAGGTAGTTGCTATTAAAATAATGACTCTACTGCGTGCTAATGAAATTACTTTTTATTTCAGAAAGTTCAGTTTAAGCGCCAGTTGAAATGCAAATTCCGTTGAACAGCTAAAAAACTCTGCCAAGTTACGTCGCATTACTTTTACATCTAAAATAGTTTTAATGAGCTAAATATTTTTTCTATGATAATAATAGGTAACTACACTTATACGACTACATCATTATCATTACATAGTATAAAATATAGTCGCGTTCTGTGTCCCTATGTCCCTTTGTATGCTTATCTCTATCTTTAAAACTACGCAACGGATTTTGATGCGGTTTTTTTTATTAGTAGATAATTAAATTTATTATATTTTTATATTTCGTCACTTTATTAACCGTTTAAATATTTCTATATATTATCTTCTAATTTTAATAATAAATCAATTTAGAAAAATATATTTTGAATAGCATCCGGGCGGTCCTTTACGCCTCGCTTCACACGGTTGCCTAGCAACGGCACGATCAACCGAATTTTCTAATTCTACCCCCTTAATAAGGGTTCGTTTAAAGAGGTGACAAATACGCTACCCAACCAGAGCTTGTTTATTTGTCATTAATTCATTTTCATTTTTATATAGGATAGAACTGTTAATAAATATGGATAGGATGTTAGATATGGAATAAATATAATAGAAATCATGGAGTTTGTCACAAAGTAGGTAATCGTGAATCGCAATGACTAGGTACGCTATGGATAGAGGATGGTGTTGCCATTGCAATTATTTTAGATTTCGTTGATAATTTTAGTTTGTATTTTTAGATTATTTTAAGTAGAGATCTTATATATTTTGTATTGTACAATTTATATGTGCTGCAGTTTATGCAGAAATAAACACATTTTTCTTTCTTTCTTTATTTAATTCAATAAATGTCATTTTAGATACTATAAAACATAATGATGTATAAATAGAATTTAGATTTGTAAGTATAACATTTCATTTGATGCTTACTTTTTTTTTTTTATATACCTAGATATTAATTAATAATTTGTACGCACTTAAACTTTTCAACACAATATAAACGTTATTATGAAATAAATGAATTGAATGTGTTCAATAATTACCTAATAAAACGTATATTTTTATGAAATATTTCTTTTTCCCAATGTTATTAACAATGATTAATAAATAACAATATTCACAGCTTGCTAGAACCAGCTGGTATAACGCTAAGTTGCTCATGACAGTTTATACTGAAACTCGTAATGGATAAGTACATACCATAGATTAATATATACATACTAGAGAGTACATACGTTGCGTTATACAACACAATTATGCATGAGTTAGCAGATTAAGCTAACTAGTTCTGGAACGAAGGCTGAGATTGTACAGTGTGTACTTCGTGGCATCTGTTTTAAGATGATAGCTGTTGCCCGCGGCTCCACCCACGTGTATGTCGGTTATCGCGCAGTGCAATGTAGCCTATGATACTCAGAGTAAATTTTGTGAAAGAATTTGCAAAACCGGCACAGTAGTTTTTGAATTAATTTAATACAAACGAATACAAAGGAATTTAATACAAAGTAGGTGCGAGTTCGATCCCCGCTCAGTGCAAATATTTGTATGCATGAACATGGCTATTTGCACTGATCTGGTCGTGCCTCGGAAAGCACGTTAAGCCGTTGGTCCCCGTTTCCATGCGAAACTCTATGGCAATCGTTACGTGTAGTTGGAGACCTTAAAAGTTCGACTAGCCTAACTACAGTACTTCGATATCGTCGCTTCACAGAAAATACCGAACTGCAGCCGCATTTTAGACTAGAAAGTCGACCCCAACTGAGTTAAGAATAGGCCCAGAGAATGAAAATAAGGAATACTCGACGTCATACCTTAGGTAATATACTTAGATAAGGATAATTATGTTTGCACCAAGTTCTGTTTCCCTTTGCACGAAGTAATATTTCAAAGTTTCTGTGTATATAAACTGTACATACAGCAATTAGCTAGGCGCTAGAGTATCTATTAAGCGCTAAGCGCTTTACGCTACATTTTCTGTAGACAGATTATAACACTGTGATCGCATTTTAATTGGCCCAACTTTTCTTGTTAGCGAGCAGTTTCAATATTAGCCTGGAAATATGGTTCGTTTAGTTTAGAAGGTAATTTAGACCGGGACGTAGGTACCTATCTACGAGACCGGCATTTAGATTCAAACTACACGTGGTTTTTATTATTAGTTCTACCTATAATGTTAATTTTGTTTATTTAATATTATTTATATGCATGCAATATAAAAACATATTTATCATTGTAAGTACTCAAACGTAATACAAAGATTTATGAAAAAATATATATTAAAAATATAATTCGGTAAATTAAGTGCTGAAATATCTGATAAACAAAAAAAAATATAGGTATATTCAATAAAATAATCATAAAAGTTCATTTCGAAATTAACCATACGAAATTTTAAAAGAAAATATACAAATAAAAATCACAAAAAGTGTTTCTAGCAGAGCGTGGTTTCGATCCACGGACCTCTGGGTTATGGGCCCAGCACGCTTCCACTGCGCCACTCTGCTCTTGTGTGAAGCGGTGAAATAACCGTTCGCTTGTTACTAGAGATAACTCGAGTGCGCATGCGGGTGACGTCATGCTGTTGCGTGGTACTTTATCGGCACACCGTTAAACGATAATGAACTTTGTGTTGAAGGACATCTAAGGTTTATTTTTAGAATGTCTTCCAAAGAACCTGTCTTGCATGTAATTATGATGCAATAAGCAATAATGCAACTCATTGTATACATAATTGCAAAACTGTTTCATTGTTTTTTAATTTCATGTCTATTATTATTTATTTTAAATTAAGTATTATTTTTTATAATTTGAAAAAATAAATATATATAAATTATATTTTTTATGTTTTAAGGGCTTTTTCTTTTTTTTCTATTTTTTTACCTCATGTATTATAATTATGTATGAATAAAATATTTATTTCTTTCTTATTTGTTTTAGGTATTAACAAGTAATAGTGAAACAATAAAATATTTCCTATGTATGGTAGGCATATAAACCAGAATGAGGGCTAAGTAGAAAACGTGACATTGTGTTTTGTTGCCGGACCGTCATTTTTAACGGCTTAGACACTTATATGCTAAATATAACCATGACCACTTTTTTTATTTCTTTTTCCAATATGGATTAACGCGAACCCAGGTATTAACGCGATCACGTGGTAAATACAACCATTTACCATGTGATCGTGTTAATATTTATTAATTTAGTTTTATTTAGCTTCTAGGTCGAGGTCTGCTGGCAGGTAAGATTCATCGTTCAGTAAATTTTATTAGTTATTTAAACTAACATGGTCGTTAAAAATATTTTATAGTTCATTTGTTTATGTACTTAAAAAACGTAAACAATCTTGGTATGTCTTTTAAATAAGTTTTGTTCTTGAACTCAGTATAAAAATACCTTTCTGTTTAGAAACATATTATAAAGACTAAATATCGGTATCGAACCTCCAGTGAGACAGTTAGTTAGCTTAGTTTAGTTGTTCAACATGTGTTTTTTAAAAAGTTGCCACAACATTGTTTACCTTTTTTTAATTACCTAGCCAAATGGAGTATAGAGATATTGGTTTAATTACCATGTACTGTTGAACAATAAATTTCGGTATTGTCGTGTTCCTGCGTGATATGTATAACAGCACCAAAATATTGAAGACTCCAACAATACATGAAAGAGATCCCGTTATATCTAATAATAATGTTTTATTTCAATTTGCAATATTTGTCTGAGCTTAAACCTGCAAAACTAAACTATTAAAATTACAGGTAAAAGTTATAGTGTTAAAGACTGTTTTTAACTTTTTTTCTGTAAGTAGGTACCTATATTAAGTTCGAAAAGTTTAAAAATAATAATTAAAAAAAAATATTTTAATAAAACATGCATGGTTACATAACTAATACCGTCATCATCGCCCCGGGACACATGTATCAAAATAATGAAGCCAAAATTAAAGTAGCCAGTGTTGCCCAGTATAACCACCCAATTTCCGGGTAAAAATACCAACACCTGTCCTGTACGCCACACTGTGTAATGGGGTAAAGATTTATCTTACGTTACACGGAATTTTAATGTTGGTTGGACTCAGTGTAGGATGCGAAGAAAAATGTGACAATAATGGCTTTCGGGTGTCCGTTTAATGACTCTCCGAAAAAAGGTAATAAATGTTATTTGTGTTTTTAGGCTGGTAACATTTTTGTAGCGTCGATTACAAATTCTAAGTTATAGTGTTTGCAAGATTGTATGAGGGCGCAGCAACATCTTCAGGGTGAAACCATCTTCAAACCCACTGAATTATATTCTTATTTCTGAACTAAATTTATTTTCTGTTACTAGTATGCTTAGTGATGTTCAACAAAAATATAGAATGACGGAGGTAGGACATGAGGATATCTCCCGTCCAAATTGAGCAGTTCGCCTGGGGAAGTACCTCCGCCTTACAGAATACTGA
This sequence comes from Pelosia muscerda, assembly GCA_963691645.1. Lineage (NCBI taxonomy): Eukaryota > Metazoa > Arthropoda > Insecta > Lepidoptera > Erebidae > Pelosia > Pelosia muscerda. The sequence continues at coordinate 13,279,792 of OY829109.1, read as the reverse complement.
GGCTAGTAATAACCTTGTGTTGTGTTTCCGGCGTTGAGTAGGGTAGCCAGAGCTAACTGGAGAGGTTTTGTGTTGTCAGTGGGAGGACCAAGAAACCCTTCTTTGTCTTCTGCACTGAAAGCACAGAGACTCTATTAACCTTCTCCCCTCCCCCTTCCCCCCCTTCTTTATATGGTCGACAGCACGAATATGACGCCCCTGCTGTTGCAAATGTCCATAGGCCACGGTAACCCATTTCCATCAGGTGGACCGCGTGCTTGTCTGCCACATAAGTACCTAGTATAAAAATATCGACTCAATTGAACATCTTTTGAAAGCCAGTTTCAAAATAAATACCTAGCTATCATCATCAATGATTTTGAAGGGGACGCAATTGGATTACATCATAAACATCGAGCTCATTAGTGACACTTAACAGATTAAAACATAGCGTGGTGTGTCTATGATATAATATACTTGTCAAATGAAACATTATGTCATGTTGACAGTTGACAAATAACCTAAAAGGGGATGTAGATGTAATGCCTCTAAAATGCGACTGTTTCCTAATTACTCGTATCTGTCATTATGAATAATCAAATACACTTAAAAGCATGTTTTAGAATTAGGTACTTACCTATTTATTGATGGGTTTCTCATGGTGTATATTTTATTACTAACTTTTTACTTTTTTAATAAGTATCATGATTATTATAAATAAAATTTGTATGTAAATTCAATGACAGATATACCTAATAATTAAATGATTACGACGAAACATAGTAACATTATTATAAAAATAAAGTAAAACACATAACCGTCCCTTTATAGCACCGCTGCAGTAAGTCCTAACATGTTCAGTTCGGATATCAACTGTTTTTAACTTAGACTTTTACAGAAAAATTACCAATTTGCACATAACCCTAACAAATCAATAGTCTTTAATCTTTTAGTGAGAACACTATTAACTTAGCAATTTAAATTGCAAGTATCTCTCAGTAGGGTGAATATTTTACCTTCACCCTCTTTTCCCGTTACCTTTGCCATTTCCACAGGTGGCAACACTTGATTGACACCTATGGTATTATAACTATTCATAATTTCTCACCTCTATCTGCCAAATATTTTTTTTTATCTTTTGGATATTCATTTTATATTTAAGTAAATGTACTTCTAAGGTTATATTTGCAAAAAGATTCGCAAGGCAAGCCTATTAAAAAATTATAATGGTATTGTTCACGAGCTGGTTTGACAAGTAAGATGTTTGCAACACATAAAGTTAGCACACTGAACGATTAAAAATAGTTTAAAAAAAACTTTGCAATAGGTATCTATTGTGAGTAAAAAAATAAGTCGCACACTTTTTGTTTCTTTCAAATATTCATTTTGAATTTCTTAGCACCAAATAGAAGCGCGAAAATATTATAAGTATAATTAACATAATTGTTGTTATTTGTCTTCTGCACTGACAGTACAGAAACTCTTACCTTTCACCCCTCCCCCAGTACCCTCTATGTGGTCAGCGTAAAGTTTGTGTTGCAATCGTCTATAGGCCGCGGTAACTACTTTCCATCAGGTGGGCCGCGTGCTTGTCTGTCATCAAAGTGGTATAAAAACTGATTTATTTATATTCTTAACCGGTACCTTCATAAAAATTAATAATTAATAGGTCATTGAATATGAAACTAAATCATTCATTTTGTTTGAATACCTACCTATCATTGCCTGGACAGCGTTAACTGTAGCAGACATTTTAATTAAACTGACTGCCACACACATTGGCAGCCATTGTGCCTGCATTGGAAATTAAATGTACTTTACGAACCGATACAAATGCTTACAGAATATGACCATTACCGATGGACGCACCGGCCCATCAATTCCACTTCATTTCTCATGTCATTTCCAGCCATACACCATAACCAGCCATAACTGACCTTCCATATTACTTAACGCTCACTAGATTCTCCTTCAATAAACCGCTTATAAAGGACCGTGATGGGTCTATAAATATTGGATAGTTAAAAATACTAGCCAGATTAATTTGAGCTCTAAGTAAGTTTGAATTCTATGGTAATGATAAAGATCTAAATTGCTTTGGGGGTCTAATTAAATTGGTGTTCGTAGCCAGCGGTTCGGAAACTCACGATAATGTAGTTGAATTATGGATTCGAACTCCAGCATTAATTCCTTCTAGTCTTATATTTCAATGAACTTAAGTATGTACGTAGGTACTTAGTTAGTTGTGTACTATATTGTATTATATAACTGCATTCGCTTTAATCTGATTTATACAAAAAAGTTCTTTATTTAAGTCCTAGAGAAGTTTTTTAAATATAGGTACAATCTTTAAGAAAGTAATTAACGAATCGATGAAGAAATTTTCAAATCGATTAATAATCGAATTTGATAGTGGTACATACCGTGGAACTTCTAGTACTTCTAATTTAGTTATTCTTAGAGAAACAAAGTACGCGAGTGACACAAAACCTAGGCTTGAGAAAGTTACAGAGTATTTTATTTATTTGTTTTATACCTACACTTTATTATACCTACACCAAGTAAAAAATCATAATTAAAATCTACTATGGAATGGACTATGGAAGCAATACAATGGGGCGACCTTATCGTTCTATTTTTTTTATAAACCATTATCAACTTTTCCAAAAAAAAGATATTGCAGTGATGTAAACGTCACTGAAACTGATATTTTAAATTCGGTAAAGGAACACACATAGACATTATTACTAGCGTGAATAGACCCACCGATCCCTTAAATACCGTGAAAGAGTCTGTGCGTCTATTTACGCCAGTAATATTAATGTCTATAGGTGTTCCATGATTACTTATAATGAATGTAGTACACATAGGTTACAAACATTCTCCTGTTTAGTTCTTGCACCAACAGTTGATTTCATATCGATTTCATACTATATATTTCATCATTTACTACCAAAGCCCATAAAATAGCTACGTTAGTAACACTTGAAAGGCGCTATTTCCACATGTCAATTTTATCATTTTGCGATATCACACACCCATTGCGAAATCTACCTCTTTGTACATAATATCATTGCCTAATACCGCCTAAATCCACATTTCCGCCAACCCCATATGTTATTTCCCTTCCACAAAATACAAAATCCTGAAATTCCGCACAAACAGGCTGGCCGAGCCGCATTTACATAACTCTCAATTACATTTGGATTTAAAATGGCCGCCACGTGCGTGAAATAGAAAGAAAAAAAAAATATTGGCGCGATGCGTGCACGGAACGACCACAGGTAATAAAGTTTTATGATTTCTGTGCATTCGGATAACGCAGTTAGCTGTACTATGGAATGAACGGTGGTCATTGATGATACTTTTTGTAATCGAACTTTTTGGTTCTGTTTGAATTATTGAATGAACAATGACGCGTTTCATTCACCTCAGTATTATCGTAACATTATTTTATAGGTAGTAATGTTTTGTTTTTATTTCAATATGATATGGCATGGAGTCAAACTAACATTACTTGCGAGCCAGTGCCTGCTGTTCTCTCAGGGGTTAGATTCTCATTGTTTACGTATAACCAAATCAAAAGGTGGAGAAGGAAACACAACCGGGAACAACGTTCAATCAATCGATAATGTTATACACACCACTATCATTACATAGTATAAAAAGTCGCTTTCTCTGTCTCTATGTATGCTTAAATCTTTATAACTACGCAACGGATTTTTATGCGGTTTTTTAAAAAGATAGAGTGATTAAAGAAGAAGGTTTATATGTATTTAACATCATGCTACAACCGGTGCAGAGAAGAAATGAAAAATGTTTCGAAAACGGGGTGACGCAGACAAAGTTGCGCGGGTCAGCCGGTCTTTATAATCTTCCAAGTTGTCATTACCGCAGTCAGTTTGAGTAGAAGTTTTATAACGATTCCACCGGTACACCGGTATTCATATCATCATCATCATGGCGTCAATCCCGATCGCATACGAAGCTGTCCCCTAGGATTCCTAGGTCTGCTTTCATCCAGTCTAATTGCGTTGCGTCTGAACTTCGATATTATTCGTGCAGCGACTGCCATCTGGCCTCTACAAGTTAGTATAGGCGATATCGAAGTACTGCAGTTAGACCATTTGTTGAACTTTTTAGGTGTTCAAGTACCATTAACGACTACCATTGATGTTCTTATGCAGAAATATTTGCACTGAGTTGCAGTCGTGTTCGCCACAGAGGCTTTTCCGCTTCAACATTATTTTATGTAAGTCAAGCCTGTACGTGTCGAACATTTACAAATAATGTCCACCACTCAATAGAGAGCGGACCAACGTAGCAGTGATTAATCCACTCGCTCACTATCAGTCTTTTATACATGACGATTTGTCGAGCATGACACATTTATTTTTTTCTTTTATTTTATAAGCCAGCTGGTAAGGAATTCCAAGACTTAATGGTGCGGCAAAGGAAATGTCTAACTTTTTTTTGGTTTGTGGGGTGAACCCAGAAATTCACCCAGACGGTATCACTTCAGTGCATAGGATTTATATGTTTACAACATAACATAAACTCACGCCTAAATACCCAAAGGGGTAGACAGAGGTGCTACCACCCACATTTCGCCAGTTTATGTTTAGGTCTCAAAGTAATAGGTGGCGAACCTATTACCGTTAACCGGGCACTTATAAACCTACGATAAATACACACATAACTTCGAAAAGCATCGAAAAGTCATTGATGTGTGCCATGGGAAAACCTGGTATCGAACCCGAGACATCGTCTCAGCAGTCTATTACCTATACCACTAGGCTACCGCGGCGGTCGACTGTAAATGTCAAAACAAGTGTCAAACCTATGCAACGATTTATTCTATTCTCCCTAAGATTGTGCCACAATTCTAGACGGCAGAAGATAAAGTTTTCACTATTTACCACATTCAAATAGATTGTATTACGACTAATTTATTTAGCTAGGCAAACTGTACGCAATAAATCACTTCGAAAATACAAACGTTTGTGCGCCCAAATTTGTATGTAACATGGTACCCTAGGCACTTAGGGGTGGCTAACTGAATTAGCATATTGATTGTTTACAGACGTGTCCAGGCGTGTTGTTGGTGGCTGTGGCCGTCCTCGGAGACTGGTAACACTGGACAGTATAAATATGATCAATGCATAAGATAATATTATGTTAGTATCTTGTTTTAAAACTATGTTCAGTTAGACAGATATACAAAGATAAATTAATTACACAACGCTATCTAGACCTAAAAAAATTATAGCTTTTAATATGGTATGAATATACATTTCTACTGTAGGTTCATTCTATTCATTATAATATATGTCATAGAGATATTCAGATCAATACGAATAGACATATTGCAATGATGTATGCAAATATTAACACTGAATGGAATACTAATCTTAATTTTGTGCCGTGTATATGTAACTTAAACAATTTAATTACGGATGTTAGTGAAAATAATTAGGCGATGTGAGGCTTTGTTCGCGAAAATACCTCTATCGATATACAATTAGGATAGATGTTTTAATCGTCCATGGAGGAAATTGCCAAAGTCGGTGGAAGTGATTATGTCGTAATCGAACCGACTAAAACGCACGACGTCTATGAGTCCTTGATTGCCAGAAGTGAGATTATACAATACATATCTCATACATCATACAAAAGCACATAGGTATATAGGGACAGAGAACGCGACTTTGTTTTATACTATGTAGTGATAGTTCATCAAACAATCTTATAGGTTAACATTACTTGTGGAAAAAAAATTCATGAACAGTCTTACAATTGCCATTATCCTCAGCACTCAAAATGCCATCTATAAGAAAGTTGTCGCTAATGGAGGTGTCATGTTCCTCCCTCGAATTAAATATATCGGCGCACTTACTTTTTCTGTTTCAAGATAAGGAACGAAGTCTTTTAATAAATTATGCCTAGTTATCGAAAGGTATTTGTGTGGTGACGTAAAAATTACACTGACGGACTCATAAACTGCATCAAAGTTCAGGTTTACTCTAAAAGGATTTTTTATAATAAGTATGCAAACTTTTTAGATTAAATTATATAAATATGGAAAGACTGGCTCTTAATCTTAAAAAAAAATTAAATTTAAAAATAGAACTGCAGTAAAACAAATGAATATAGCCGGGAAAAGAAAATTTACTTGTAGTATCAGATTTGCGTGTTATTTATAGCAAAGTTTTAAATTGATTCTCATTGATTTTTTTTGTTTTGTCAATTGAATTATTGTTACCAGCATAATTGTTGGGTTAGTTTTTTAACACATCGAGAGTTTTTGAACCATAATATGGATACTTCGTCCGAACAAGCGGCACAAATTGTAGCATTGGTGCGGGAGGGCTTGGATCAACGAACGATTGGTAGAAATTTAAATTTAAACCAGTCTACGGTTTCTAGAATATACAGAAGGTTTGTAGAGACAGGTTCTTACAGGAGGAGACGTGGTACAGGCAGAACTCGAGCAACCACAGGTCGTGATGATCGATTTATTGTTATAACTTCCCTGCGAAATCGTTTCCTCACGTCAGTTAACATCAAAACCGAGCTTAATGAAGTGCGTGGAGTAAACGTGTGTGCACGAACAATAAGAAGAAGGTTAAAGGAAGCGGATATCACCCCTTTTAGACCAGCAAATGGTCCAAAGTTGTCTACAGCTCACAGACAAGCTCGCTTAAGATTTGCGCGTCATCACCTGAATTGGACAGAAGAGCAGTGGGCCTCTGTATTGTTCACGGACGAGTGTAGGACATGTTTATATGGTGCAGATGGTCGCAGAAGAGTCTATCGTCGACGTGGGGAGCGATATGCTCAAAGTTGCATTGAGGAGCGTGTTCCTTTTGGAGGCGGTTCATGTATGGTCTGGGTGGCATATCGATGAACGGGCGAACAGAACTTGTGTTCATAGACATGGTCCGTCAAAACGGTAATAGAGGGGGTTTGACAGCACATCGCTACATAACAGAGATATTAGAAGATCACGTGGTGCCTTACATGGGATTCATAGGCGAAAATTTTACTTTAATGCAGGATAATGCCCGGCCGCATGCAGCTGCACAAGTTCAACATTATTGCGAAGAGGTTGGGATACGTACAATGAATTGGCCAGCACGCAGCCCGGATCTTAATCCCATCGAGCATGTTTGGGACAATTTAAAAAGAGCTGTATATGCGAGAAACCCTTCGCCCACGACAGTGGCAGCACTGAGAACAGCACTTTCAGAAGAATGGGACAATATTCCGCAAGATCTTTTAAAAACCCTTATAAAATCTATGCGGAACCGATTAGAATCCGTAATAAGGGGCGTAATACACCTTATTAAAACACAAATAAACCCTTGCATAAAGTTTGTGTCTATTGTTAAAACCAATTTTTTAATTAAACCAATTTTTCTTAAATTTCTGTTTTTCTTCAAAAAAAGTCTTAAAGTCCTTTCCAGTACATAAACTTAAACTTAAAGATATGACCCTACGCTGTTTTAAAGTTCACGAACCAATCTAGAGGTTTCAATTTAAATCTGTATAGAAAGTATGCATACTTGGTTAAAATATTTATTTCAAAGTTGTCTATTACTTTGATGCAGTTTATGAGTCCGTCAGTGTATATCTACTACGATCTTATCTCACTCGATTGGTATCATAAGAAGCTACAGGCGGGAAGGTCAGGAGGTCACTTCGAGAGAAGGAAAACTCGAATTTAAACCATGTACAGTCACTTGCAATAATATGTATACGTTTGTATACAGTTAAAATTCACTGTATACTCTCGTTACATACAACTGGCATTAAAAGTCATTGCACACATTTGACCCAATCAAGTTTAATTTTCAACTAAATTATTTATAACTAAACCGGATATAATGACTCAGTTATAGCAACACACCGCTTATTGTGATCCATTTTTCGTAAATTGGTATGAAATTAATAGTGACCTACAAGATTCCTAATACCTTCTTCCACTTCACGTACTACTTTTATGAAGTAATTACTCAGTGAAGTTCGTTTATCCTATATTTTCTTTATAATAAACGGTTAATTATAACGACATATAATATATATAATAGAAACCGCGGTAGCCTAGTGGTATGGGTAATGGACTGCAGAGACGAGGTCTCGGGTTCGATCCCAGGTCCACCATGGCACACACCAATGACTTTTAGATGCTTTTCGAAGCTATGTTTGTATATATCGCAGGTTTATAAGTGCCCGGTTAGGACCTAAACATAAACTGGCGAAATGGGGGTGCTAACACCTCTGCCTACCCCTTCGGGGATATAGGAGTGAGTTTATGTTATATACACTCATAATAATGCTCCTAGCTCCTGGTGTTAAGCTGTTTTCGTAAAATATTTATATTTTTGTTCAATAAATAAATAAATAAGCTTCATCTGCTTTTCATTAAAATATATATCTAACAAAAATATTAAGTTTTAATTCTCAGTTTTTTAAAAATATGCTTCTTTAATGTCTTTATAAGCGGATTCTTCAGTATGTTATCAAGCAATCAATAATATAAAAATATTGCAGTCAGGAGCAGCTGTTAATTTCTTTTTGACTGATCACCAGTGCACATTCAAATATCCAAATTACCATCGCGAATAAAACAAGGCCAAGTCTGGCTTTTGCGTCTGGGCTAGCCCACCAGTGGGCTATAACTCAGCCCTAGAAATGCAATTAGCGGTTCAGGTGATAACACCTCCCCCCGTATATCATTTTGGGGATAAAATGTGTTTGTGTTTAATGAATGATTTATATCGTTACGAAAAGCATTGTTGGATATTGCATTATGAGGATATGCATATACCTATTCGCTACTAGGTATAGTCCATTTGGTTAGGTACTTAAAAAAACGTAAACAATCTTGGTGTGTCTTTTTAATATGTTTAAAAACTCAGTATTAAAATACATTTCTTAGTAACGTATTTTGAAGACTAAAAACTGTGTCGAACCACTAGTTAGTCAGTTAGTTAGTCTTGTTTATTTGTTTAACATGTGTTTTTATAAAATGTTGCCACAAGATTGTTTACCTTTTTTTATGTAGGTACCTAAACAAATGGAGTAACGTTGATACGTAGGTTTATATAGATATAATAGTTAGATTATTTAAAGTAACGGTCGGGATGCGGTAGCTTAGTGGTTAAGGAGTCGGCCTTACGATCAAGAGGTACCGGGTTCGAATCCTGGCCATTACACTACCGACGTAAACCGACTCCTAACTCAAGTCATTGAGCTTAGCTGGAGAGGTTAAAAGAAATATTTGTAATTTCAGTTGTTAACATTCTTTACAAAAAAAACCCGGGTTGACCTTTTCGCTTGTAAGGTCGACTTCTTCACTACTGAGCTAGCTAACTAACTAAAAGGGAAATTGTACTAGGGTAATCTCAACGGCGGCGTATTGTATGTTGCATCTTAGGCTTTTATTCTGACCCCAAAGTCAGAGTTGCACTAAATTCTAATAAGTAATTAACACATAATATCAACTCACGCCTATATCCCCGAAGGGGTAGGCAGAGGTGCTAACACCCACATTTCGCCAGTTTATGTTTAGGTTCCAATGTAATAGGTGGCGAGCCTATTGTCATTAACCGGGCAAATAGAAACCTGCGATAAATACACACATAACTTTGAAAAACGTCGAAAAGTCATTGGTGTGTGCCATGGTAAAACCTGGGATCGAACCGAGACCTCGTCTCAACAGTCCATTACCCATACCACTAGGCTATCGCGGCTTGTGTGGCTGCTGTCAAGCCCTACCGGGGTTTACAGGGGTGAATATACAAATGTCTGAATTGACCATTGATCTCATTGCACTTTGAACGTCGATGAAACGAGATGAAATTGCAATTTTTTCGGTAATAGCTTTAGATAATATTAAAGATTTATCACAGTAAGATGAAATCATCAGACGTCAATTACGAGCTACTATGTAACCACCATTTTTATATTTTATGAAAAAAAAATCTAACAGAAAAATCGTTGTAAATTACTTCGTAAGTTGCCTTCTCAAGGGCGTCTGGAGGCTCTCCCAAGGACAAAAAACAAATTAAAAAGTCACAGTCACATTCAAAATTTATTTTCATTTTATACTTTAATAATTTTGACAGTGAATGTAAATCTAGACGTTTTCTTGTTGTAAACTCCTCGGCTTTCGCTTCATCAGGGCCATTTTTGAATTCATCGTTTCGGAGTGGTGTGAATCGACGAATGTTTATTTTTCATGGTTAATAATATAAAACTAATTAACCTGTATTGGGTAGAATCATCATCATCATCATCCCTATCGTATAAATCTTGCACAATTCACAGTTTTAACAAACAACGACGATGTATAATTGAACTTTGAAAGGGAAATAGCTACGAAATATAGAGAATAAAATATTTCGTGCCAACAAAATAGAAATTACTGGGAAAATACGGTCAGCAGTGTCGTGACACAAGAATATATTTTAGCAATGATCTATTGAAAATATACGATGACAGCGATAGTGAGTTTTGGAGCAGCGAATTGGTAAGTAAACTATTTCAGTTAATAAAAATGGTACAAATAATTCTGGCAACATTCATTATGCAAACTTTTCATAAATAAAATATACTTCTAGAAGTTTATGCGAATATTACTCATTGAAATATTATTTTTTCGCTGTTGCGGTGCTGAAAAACTGCCAAAAACTAGTAAAATCTGATTAAAATGTGATTTGTTTCAAAAAGTTGAAGTATTTATGACTATGGTAGAACAAAGAGACACTAGCAACAGCAAATAGTTTTAAAGATATATTAATTTGGAAAATGCAATGCAAATCGATACGTGTAGGTGACGTCACTCGACTGTCGCGTTGTAAAATAATATATTGCAACTAAACTGAAAGAAGTTTCGATAATATATTATATTGCAATGCACCGCTGTAGCCTAGTTCTGAGTTCTCCGGTTCGATCCCAGGTTTTGCCATGGCACACACCAATGACTTTTCGATGCTTTTCGAAGTTATGTGTGTATTTATCGCAGGTTTATAAGTGCCCGGTGAATGGCAATTGGCTCGCCACCTATTTCATTGGGACCTGAACATAAACTGGCGAAATGTGGTTGCTAGCACCTCTGCATACCCCTTCGGGGATATAGGCGTGAGTTTATGTTATGTAATGTATTTTTTTAGTAAAAACTTAGATATTAGGTAGTGTTGCGAGGAATCGGTCCACCTTATAATCCCTTATATCTCTTAATATCTTTTCCTTGTCAATATGGAGCGGAACGCCTAAGGGATAAGGCTGTTCTCTATTTGACAGTAAACAAAACGCTCTTTTGACGGTAATAGGTTCATCCCCTATAACCGAAAATTATGACAGGTTAATTAGACTTCTGCCTACTCCTTCTATATGTATGGATTTGTATACGGGGTGTAAAGCAAACACGCCCAAAGCCCTAGGCCCCTGATAGTACTCCTGGTACACTACATATTGGAATATAAAAATTACGATATGGAATTTATTTTTCACCACAGCAGCTCAAACAAGTGAGTTTTGCTGCGTAAAAACAGTGTGCAAAATGCGATTTTGCTCACTCAGTGAGACAAAGTAGCTTTTTAATTATTTTTTTTTAATTTTCAATAAAGAGTGCCAACCATAGATTCAAAAAGAATTGTTCCGCGAATAACTTTCGAATTACATACACTGCACTCTGTCTCTTGGCCGTCCATAAAAAAGTTCGAGTGACAAACACAAGTATTTTGAAGGTTTTTTTTTTAAATTTATGGCACGTCAAAGGTCCTATTTCGAAATTCTAAATTTGAAAGATATTTGTAAAAGAATAACCATGTATTTTATTTACATTATTTAATAATTATGTAATGTTATTGAATACCAAAATAAGTAATGCATAAGTATTTATAATGATTACTATTATCAACATTTGAAAAATAAAATGTCACGTACGCTGTTTCTGAACACACGTTAAAAATAACGGGTATAAAATTTAACTTTTAACTTTTAAAATTTTCTGCATTATTTTAATTAATAATAGGTGTTCTGTTCTGTTAATAAGTGTTGCATTATCTTCTAAGTAATATTTCTTATGTGTTCTCGCTGCTGAAGTGAAAAGTAATGTGTGCCACACGAGAGCAAAATTATTTGCATCTCGTGCATTTGAATCCCTCACTACGCTCAGGATTCTACAGTAGAATCACTCGCTACGCTCGCTCGTGATTCAATCCTAGAATCCCTCGCTTGCTCAGGATTCAAAATCAGCACTCGCAGCAAAAAACAGTTTTGCTCTCTTGTTGCACAAATAACTATTTTACACTGTTTAACTCGCGTTATTCAATCTACCATCGTATAAATAAAACTAAATGAATGATGTTTTTTCATGAAATGTTTTCATGAAAAACCATCAGCTCGTATTGTACGTCCATTTTGTGTATTTTTTGCAGTGATGATTTTTCATTAAATTATTATTGTTCTAATTATATTTACTGATACGGTGGAGAGTAAATATTGTGAATTAAAAAAACAAAAAAATTGCTAAATTATATTTTTCATGCCAATATCCTTCGGATTCGGGAGTGTTTTCATTACACCCTGTAGGTATATACTCATTCAACAATCGGAATTTTCCATCATATTTAAATTTAACATATATAACATAACATAACATAACATAAACTCACGCCTTTATCCCCGAAGGGGTAGGCAGAGGTGCTAGCACACACATTTCGCCAGTTTATGTTTAGGTCCCAATGTAATAGGTGGCGAGCCTATTGCCATTAACCGGGCACTTATAAACCTGCGATAAATACGCACTTATCTTCGAAAAGCATCGAAGTCATCGGTGTGTGCCATGGTAAACCTGGGATAGAACTCGAGACCTCGTCTCAGCAGTCCATTATCTACACCACTAAGCTACCGCCATTTCAATTACTCGCTCTTGAAAAATTAATAAAGACGTGTACAAACGTGTCGAAACATGTTTTTTTTTGAATGTGTAAGTGAATATATTTACTTACGTAATACCGATACTACAATCGCTGCAATACACAGACAGTAAATTCAAACCGGCAATTTCGCACCTATGCACTTCTCACACAACACATTACGTTCGCCGTAAAAGTTGCACCCAAATTGCAATTTTATCGCTCGCTCTGATCAAATACATTTGCTACTGATCTATAGCGCCGTTTGTCGCCGTCTGTACGATGTATATTCACAACCGAAATTTCGTTCACTATCGAACATACCTACTGTTATTGAGTTTAAAAGTACAGTTGAGTACAAACGATCGATAGATAGGTACTCAAAAATGCACTCGGCGTGCGCTCATAAAAGTTGGTAGGTATTTATATTGTAATTCCTTATGAACTTGGTATTATTTTCGAAAGTCAAAGTCAGTAATGTTTGTTTGTTTGTTTATTGATTCAAGAACAATTTACATTATACTTGAAATCGTACACAGTCAATACAATTACAATCAATACATAATATATAAATTACACCAGAAATTAAAGAATTCAAAATAACTAAAAAAAATGATTCTGTAGGTATATTATGTATTTATATACTAAGCCAATCACCCTTTTTCGAATTGTATATGACAATGGCATTCTTCGAAACAAGTATAGTAACGCTTATTAATTTTAAAATCAAATGTGGGAATTTATGTCAAAATTTTGAGCATTTATGATTACTGCTACGATCCCTTATAAAGTTGCATGTAGATATATTGATACCCTTCATAGATAAACGGTATATTCAACAAATATTTGAACCGGTAATTTCTGAGACTAACCCGTTCAAACAACGAAACTTCAGCTTTATAATATTAAGTATTGATACGAGTCTGTAAAGTAGAGATAATCTGGTGTTGCAAACGTTCATAGGCCACGGTGACCGCTTTCCATCAGGTGGGCCGTGTGCTTGTCTGCCACCTAAGTGGTATAAAAAAACAAGTATTATCGAAACTCACAAAATATCAAAGAAAATAAAACTAAAGGAATTAAATTAGTTCACTAATTTCACAGATCCTATCATGCTCCAATCCATTTACTATTACATTGAAGATTATTATTAATAGTATCTGCATTAAGATACGCGAAGATTTCCTGTCTAAATTAAGCTACGATCGGCGTAGAGCTTACCGTAGAGGTTTCGTAGCGCGTCGTAGTAGATATATCATTTTTGTTTATATGTATGTTTGTTTATAAAGCGTAAGGAGAAACAGACCACAGAATTTATAGCTAATACATAATCTCCTGTACAGTCTTGTTAAATACATCTCAACGGAATACCACATCGCTAAGGAATAAGGGCGCTTTGCTCCCCGGCTACAACAAACGCTATGAAGAATGCACTGGTAACGAGCATGACGATAATATTGCATGACATAGCGGAATATGGTATGGGATTTAACCGACTGCAGTGGAAGGATAGATTTTGTTTTTGTATGTATTGGAAAAAGATTTTCAAGGCTCAAGCTAATCGTATCTGCATGTCAATGTACCTACTGATTGAAAAATGAGACAGGAGCAGGTTTTACTCTTGATATTGAGAATCAGAGTACAGTCGCTCCCGTAAACTAAACCAAATTAAGGAGCAATAAATCAGTCGATTTCTGCCTTTAATGTGCTTCGGGTAATGAAATATGTATTTAATATTATAATGGCTCATATGTATAAGTTAACAAGTTTTATTTTCATATTCTTTTCTTACAAGTTTTGATGTCTTCTGTGGTATTTCGATTTTTAACACAAGCAGGAGACGCGGTTTCGATTCCTGCTTTGTGCAAATACCTATTTGTCTGTGTGCACATGAATTTTTACAAAAAAAATATGTTTATGTACGTTTATACATTTTCTAGAACCAATAACACAAGCTAGTTAAACTATGCTTACCATGGGTCTGGGTGGCGTTGTATAGATTGTGTCCTAGAATATAAATCTATTTATTATCCACTTTTTTTTTGGAAAATTTGCTGCAAAAATATTCAAAACTTTAATATTAAAGTAAATAAAACTAATAGCGTATATTGTAAAAATACACATACCCAAAAAAATTGAATTAAAGCAAGTATTTTTTTATCGTGCGCAAATTCCCCACGGATACCATCTCTGCCAAAATCGGTGGAGGTGATTATGCCGAAATCGAACCGACTAAAACGCACGCCGTCTATGGGTCCTTGATTGCCGGAGTTGAGATTATACAACACATTTCTCTCACATCTCAAACAAATCTATTTCACATTATCAGATATAAACCTTAATCTAGCTAACAAAATCCTTTCACTATGAACAATGACGTCATACGACCTCCCATATAACTCAACATTCATGCTCAGTAAGCGATCATTATCCGATTTCATATATGATAGAGACATCAACGATGGCCACACTGTACAAATTAACAACAAAACAATACACTAACGAACCAAACAATATCGAAACTGGCAACACTACTTCAAATCCAATCAAAACATCCTAACTTTAGAACACACACATTGAAAATTGAACTCTCTACTTTGAAGATAAGATATAATTTCTCATGAAAATAAAAGTGATTATACTGGTAATGTATACTGTAGTTAGAAGGGGTACTGAAGAATCACGGATGGGTAGTTTTCAATTGGTAGTATAGTTCTTGGCTCATGTCTATTGAGTTCGATGAACGTGCTGCGTGCGGGAAATTCTCGTCAGTTCGGAAACTGGAGATTTTGATCCGCCTTTTGTAATCAACTTGGAAGTTGTCTGCATAGTCTATTGTGGAGCGGTTCATATATGAGGTGTATTGTGACTTGAGGGAGATTACGAGTTGGAATGGGAAGTTTACTGATTTAGTAAGGTGTAATGAATGGATATGGAGGTTTTGGTTCTTATTAGATTGAAATAACTAATGATTGCTGATTAAAAATATTGGTCGCTATTTTCAACTTTCTGTCATAGACAAATTTTGTAAAATTTTTCATTGTACACAAGACAAATGATATACTGAGCAATTCATTTGAGTTATACCTTGGTTATGAGAGATTTTAAAGTATTTAATAGGTAGTTATCGGCCGCGGCTCCACTCGCGTAGATGTCAGTTATCGCGTAGTGCAATATAGCCTATGTTAATCAGATAATAATAGTTTTTGAGGTCAGTCATTACAAACATACACACACAATTTAAAAAAAAATTCTTCATGACATATAGTGTAGATAAGTAAAATAATTTTGTCTTTTAAATTAACATGTTTACTTGTAGATTTTTACGGAGCACCGTATTATATTTGGGTAAAAATGGCGCTTATTTGAAGACGATTTGAGTTTAAATATTTAAATAAATAGAAAAAAAAACAAACTGTGCATATCAATTGCCTATTTATTGCTCGGGCCATATGCTTACCTAACCATTTTTTCCTTAGAACCATTTAGAATATATAAGTGTCGTGAAGGTACTAGAATCTTGCCTATACGGTTATAAGTACTAACGTTTTCCAATAAGCTTCGTTCAGCATTATCTTACTTGTACACCTCATTACCTTCTGTATTAGGTCGAGAAGGGACGCGCACCTGCTTTCCAATGCTGACGTCTTTTAAAAAGTTTGCTGTTACCTCACCGAGTTGCACCTAACTAGCACGATTCGTGAACATAATAACCTTATATTTTTATGTTTATCAATTGAATTTGACATACTTTTAATTATGTTTCAGAGATTTTATAAGAAATTTGCACTTATTAGTGAATTTAGTCCTATGGATAACTTTAGTCCTAGTAACTTAGTCCTACCTTATGCAATTACAAAATTTTGATTCATAATTAAATTATGTCACCTTAGTACTAATCGGGCGAACAGTCAATTTAGCAACCTAAAAATAAAAATACAGAGAAAAAATATTTTTGTGCGATCCTTAAGAACTTGCACAATACATTTTTGAAGCATCTATTTAATCACCCATTTAGTTTAGGGTCGGCAACCCTACCCAAACTCAACTTTCGGAATAACAAAACTAAAATCACACGAGTCGTTTACCACACAATTCGCCATTAAAAACTTTTCCCCAACCGTTATCAATAAGCAATCAGCTATTCAGTGCACAATACCCACATATTTAGATTCGAATCCGGGCTGTACAATCAATCATACAGGATCTTCTGAGACTAGGCTAAATAAAGTATTAAAAAGACATTAGGAGCAAAAACTTGTGTGAACTCGACGAGTCCCCGTACTACGCATTTCGGATATAAACTTCGTTTAATATCTGCGGGGAGAGTGTGTTTTGTGATCAACATTCAACAAATATGCATACACAATCGAAATAGTCCGACAGTTGTCATGTAACACAAAAACATCTGATAGATTTATTTGATTTACTGAATGTATTTTGTTCCAAGTGAAGCTGTAAATAAAATTGTAAAATAACTAAAATAATAATAATAAGAAAGAAAAGGTTACTTTTCGTTTTTCTATTCCATATAACTTTAAATTAAAGTATTTTTGAGTGGAACATTGGTTTTACCGGGACCTTATTTTCTAAGGCATACCCTGGGAATCTTTGAGCTCCCGTAAAGAAATATCGTGTGGTTTGACTCAGTTTTAGTTCAACACACTTATCTCTCGTATGCAGAGGGATTTCAATGCTATAAAAGAGACTGCAACCATCTGAAATCGCTTCCAATCCAACATCCATACAAATCATTGCTGACTACACAGTAACTACTGATTTTCAACATTTCCTTATCTTCTAAAATATTGTGTTTTGTTTCAATGTTTCAGTTACATGTTGACAGAAAACATGGGGAAGACACGTTTCACCAAAAACCTTTGAATGGAACTAACGACCCGTGTACCACAGTATTGAAAATTTATTCTAAGTACGCGAGGGCGTTTGATGGTAACTTATGGTACTGCTTTCAAGACAACACGACCAATATACAGAGATACTTGGATTTCATAAGAAAAACACCTTTAAGTTCGAGAAGAGATTATAGAGAGGGGGTTGGAAGGTCTTACAGAACTGGTTTGGTGTGGTGTGGTGTTTCAAATAAATGTTGTACAAGATATGTTGTGTGTGGAACGTTATTTTTTGGATTGTAAATGGGAGTTTATTTTATGATGGTGTTAACATGAGATGTAAACGGAATTTTTGAATGTTCGTATGAATTGTATGGAAATTGTGCGCGCCATTCATTTTGTATGAAGCGTAAGAACGATGGGGCTGTAAAGCGGTTGGTAGCAAGCCATGCTTTTTTATGAGTATTATAACGAAATATGATTCAGTTGTTATGCGTAATATAATAAATGTAAAAATTGAATTAGTGTTCATAAGTATTACAGATATTTCGTTCAGAGTTAAAGAATCGGTCTTAATATCGAAAGATCCCGGGTTCAAATTCTGGTCATAATACTTTCGATTTGAACTTTCTTTTGACATAAACAATTTAGCTTAGATGATAGCCTAAAGCCAAGCAAGTTACTTTTCCCCCTGTTTATTAAAAATGTAAATTCAAAAAATCCGCAGAACTTTATATTTAAGCATGTCTGAAGTATATGCATTAGTGATACACAAACGTACCAAACATATACACATATGCAAAAAATCAAGATCAACATTAATATTTTCATCTAAGGATATCCCATCTGCCAAGAGGGTAGGAACATCCAATAATGTGAAATCTTTGCAAATGCCTTTTCTGGAGTACTTATATTTCTATAGCTTATATTAATAAATTCCTGCCTCAGCCGGGTTCGAATTTTTGTGAGAAATCAGATTGAACATCGTTGAGATGTATTGATTGAGTGTGTTAGTGAAAAGAGAAAGAGAAAGGTACATTTGATTACGTACAACTCAATGGAATATTTGTTCAATTAAGAGTTATATTTATCTAACAATAGAGTTTTATATCATTAGTGATTTCAATTCATAAGCCCACTTGAATGAAAACTTATATTTTGCAGCACGAGTGCCCGAGGTCCTCTCTTTATATCACTTAGGTGGCAGAATAGTACAACCCAACTGTTGAAAAGTGTTTACCGCGGCTTATAGGCGTGTGTAATACCAGTGACATCACACTCGTGCTGCCGACCCTGTAGTAACCTTAGACTGCTTGGTTTATAATTTTTTATGGCACGTCAATTTGATTTCACCTCGCGTGATGGTAAACTGAAGGCAAAATCCCATTACAATCATGTACGGCGTTATAATGGTAGCGCTCAGCTTGACGGCCTCGTTAGATGCTTTTTCACGCCCCGTTTAAAGGACCCGGGACTGTAGGAAGAAAAAGAAACACTTGCGCTGGTAAAGAATTCTAAGACTTATTTAGGCTTTTACAAAAATAACTGCCATCCAATCATCATCAACCATCTGTCGAGGTCTATAGCGACATGAGGGTGTACATAGAAGTCACTGATTCTAAAATACGGACCTGGTGGCACAATAGCCAGCAAGAATTCAACCGAATTCAGCCATACGTGCTATACGTACAATGCCCACAGGGCCGGATTAAGTGTGGACCAGCGAACGCATTCTGCAAGGCACAACGTTCGCCTGTGATTTATGATGGATGCCGGGCCCACCTTCGACATATTTTTCGCATTACTCGAGCGAAAGAAAAAGCTATGGTGCGATGCAGTGACGCATGTTGATTTCCAGGTTCTTTTTGTTGGAAAATTGAGGGTAGAAATATTTTTTAGTAACACTTCAAAATAGTATTATGGTCTAGTGTTATGAGTCAAATTCAAATTCCATTTATTCTGTGTGAACCATTAACCGTTTAATTTAATATTAGTTACAAAACATCAAAATTAATAATATACTATAGGTTAGTTTAGCATATGGCCGGTTCGAAACGCGGCCTCCATTTAAGAAAACTCCAGCAAAATACTAAGCGGACTGTTCTTTTTTTCAGATTCAGTACAAATTCAATGATGGGTTTTTGTGAAATACGTGGTAGCTAAGGTGCAAAAGCTGCAATTGAGACGACAAAGGTTCGAATTTAGCCGTTACGAGAATACTAGTCCTAACATGCTCTTCAAGAAGGGAATTACGAGTAGAAGATTTCTACAGGAACAGAAACACGAGTATGACGCCATTGGTTACACCACATGTCACGGTCATAATCACTTTTCATCAGGCAAGTCTTGTTCCACTAAGACGTATAAAAATAAACAACCTATTTGGCCTGACTAGGGTTAACGATACTATTTCTTTAAGAAATGATGATAAATTACCTAAAAGACAAGCAGTAGTAATAAAGTGTAATATCGTAAACATTGCATCTATAATTTCATCAATGCCCCCCTTGGGTCACCAGACAAAGAATTAATAAAAAAAATATGACAGGAGCTACTTAATAGCTCTAAGATAATTTGCCAACAAATAAATTTATTAAATAAAGATCTGGCTGGTCACCTCGATCAGTTTTCACCATTATACGAAAATTGCTGTCACCCCATTATAATTAAATTGGAACATTTTACGGGGCCTTCGGAACAAAATTAGAAAACTTGAATTGCCATTTCCCGTGAATTCTTTACGTCCAAAACATCTGACGGATTTTTGTCATAATACTTTGTGAATAACTTTGTTCCGTCTAATTCTTGGCGGGATTCACGTCAGAAGTCGAAAACAAAGTTAAAAGGATTTAAATTGCTGTAAAAATATGTCTTTCATAGTAAAATTGTTTTGTAAGTTAGAATTCTTTTAGAAGTTAATCGACAAATATTTTTCATAAATAGGCCATTATTATTAAGGTTTGCAAGACGGCGATCGATATTATATTACGCCAACTAATGCCCTCGGCTTTGCCTGTATGTACATTATTTTTATTTATTTTCAAATCTAGCTATAGCAATGAGATTAGAACTAGAAATAGGTATAAGTTTTTTAAGATCAATTACAGGTTTTGCGCGTGTAAAAGAATATGAGGTAGGGGTATAATGAAATTTTAAAGCAATTTATTTGCCAACTGTTTCACATCATCATCACACTTAGATCGGAAAAATTGAATGCTTCGACGCTTTAACCGCTGAGCAACGCAGCCGCGTCAGCCATCACCTCAAGATGATTGTATAGGAAAATTTTGAGTGCTTCAGACGCGGGACCGTGCCTTAACGGTAAGAGCATCTTTCTGGAGCATTGGTGCCGTATACATAATGGCGGCCCTGATAGTTCAGGAAGATACATGAACTGATTTATTTTTAATTATTTTTTGGGAAATTAGTGGATAAGATGAACTAACATAGTTTTATTAAGTTGTGATACTAACAAACATTGTATGGATTTTTAGTCTGAAATAAATGATATATATTTACAAAATAATTGCACAAAGGCGGACTTAATGTCATTGGCATTTTCCAACAATCAACCTTAGAGTGATGCAGAGATTTGTTAAGGTAGGTGCTCGAATTAGTATTGTTGGATGTATCGAGTAGTATTTACGAACTATGAGTATTCTTTTAAACTATCAAGGCGTTTACTCATAGTGTTTATAATTTTCAGGACTTCACGCGATATATTTTTGAACACTTACTTTTGCCGACGTCGGCAAAAGGCCCGAAAATTATAAACACTATGAGTATTCTATCTGTAAGGCAAAAATCACGTCTCACTATCAATCAAAAAATCGATTTACAAGGTATAAACTTCTTTTTCTACTGTCGAGTCAAAAATAATAATAAATAAATATTTATTGCGAAGTTTCAGAGACAGTGTGCACCCACAAAATATTATTATTTATAGCACGTCAATGGCATTGTTGAGTTACCATCGTGGTGTAGTTATTTACTTTTCACAAAATAAAGTTATCAACAAACATAACTGAGTAAAATAATGTCGACTTACATCGCAGACGAGCAACGTGTAAAATAATATCTTGAAAGGTATCTCTAACATTTTGAGTGCACGAGTCCTAGAAACTGCCGTGGAATAACAAATGATTCACTTTATTGAATAACATGTAGACAGATAAATAGATACTGGTATTTTTCTCTAGCATTCTTTAAAACAATTCGTATTAAACAATTTCATTACAATATTTATAAAATACATAGGCGGTCTGAAAAGTTTCCAAACAAACAATAACACAAGATATTTTTATTAATTTTTGATTTTTCAACGTAGTCTCTTTGTAATCCTACACACTTCTCCCAGTGATGCTCCTATTTTTTATCTAGGACTCGTCAATTTGACTCCACCTCGCCTAATGGTGAGCTGAAGGCAAAGTCTCAGGACAAAGAAATACCTTTACAAACACATATAGTGTTACAATGGCGGGGCTCAGCCCATCGGATACTGTGCTCGGGACTATAGAAAGCAAGCAACACGTGAGCTGGTAAGGAATCGCTCTAGATCGTCTAATAGTACCCTATGTTTATCTCTGCAAATAATTATTCACTAAGATGATTGCCTTCTCATTTGACGAAACTCGTCCGAGCGTAGTTTTAAGAGAACATAAAGAAGTCGCTTGTATCAAGATCTGGTGAGTGATTTTTTTTAATTTTTTCAAAAACCCTCATATAGACTCAATCATAAGACTGTCTGTTCTGTAGTAAAAACTGCGTCTTCAAAATGAAAGAAATTATTGACGAAAATTGATGAGAGGCTAATCTTTAAGTTGAAGTCGAATACTTTTGAGACCATCCAATCGTAGTGTTAATGGTTCCGTTCGATTACAAAATGGAACCTGCACTATCTACTCTGTGGTCAAATCCGACAGCGTTTCTGAGCTTTTCAGTTAGAAAATTCCCAGTTGCCCCATTAAGGAACAGCAAAAAGCAATATAGTTGGTATAATTCCAACCCACACGGGAATAAAACGACGTGGGTAGCAATACTACATATTGTAGTTATTCCAATATTAAAATAACGAAAATGTACACACAGTAATTACAAAAGGAAAACACACAAAAAACTGCGCAACACAAAAATAGAAAAGCCGAGTAGCGTAACAAAAGTTCATGTTACCGTCAGACCAACTCATATCGAACAATACATTACTGAAATGCCCCGATCCTAGCTTCATTTTGACTTTATAACACATTTAACATTACTCAATTTTGAACCTTTACACAATGTAATACAGTTGAACTTCGATTGAAGTTTATAGAATTTTAAGGTCGAATAAGCGAGCTATTTGAGCCAGTTTACTTGCCTACGGTCAGTTTTGAATCGTTCATGTGTTGGTAGCGCGTAATGAAAGCAGGGGAGTGCAACATTTAGTACCTGTTGCAATTCGTTATTGTGTTCAAATAAAATTGTTATCGTTTTAAATTGTTACTATCAAGGTAACCATTTATCGGCGTGGGAAAATTTCCATGGGATTGAATCTATTAGCCCGTTCTCTAGTATCTATTAAAAAGTATCAGCAAGATGGCGGATTCCGCGAATTGTTCGAAATTTAAGATGACTAAATTCCAGTTTTATTCGTGATTCTCCGTAACACTACTAATAGTGTCCAGGGGAATTTCCGTAATTGTAAAGACTAGACTAGATTCCAGTGACGAGGGGTTTATATAGCATTATAATCACGTTTCTCCCGGTTTCTCAGTAGGTTGTTACCGTTGCCTAATGTGAGAATGACCTTAGTATTATAAATAAATAAATAATTCCTAATTAACTTTGTCCATTAGTACGATAACATTATTGTCACAGGCGTTTGGCCTTTTATATTTGATTTTCAAATAAATTGACACTTAAAATACTTATTTAAAAATGGAACAATGAAACAGCGATGTGCTTTGTATATTTTCAAATTGACATAATAACGTTCCATACACATAAATTATAATGGTCTACACACACTGGTCGGATTGGAGGTCGATGGGGGAGGCCTATGTTCAGCAGTGGATGTCCTATGGCTGAAATGATGATGATGACATACACATGGAGAGGAACAATATACTTATGCATGTTCTATACGTGCTTGCTTAACGTAAAATAATGATGGTAACTTTTGAATATAACGTCTCATACTCTCTAAGACGATAATTGGTAGTGTTTGTGCGGCTAAGCACGTAATTAATTTCCTTGCGATTTATACCGTATAGCAAGGAATCGGGTCAATTTTTTTTCCAAATGTATCTAGCTTCATCATTTTCGGTTAGAAATTTATGTTCGGAATACCCATTTGTTACAAAGTGCCCGATTGGCCCCTATTGGGACCGGAAATCATATTTGGAGAAATGAGGGTGTTTAATACATCTCTGCAATGATTGTAAATAATGAACCAAATTATTATAGGTAAAGCACAGTTTACCACTCGTACATTGGAATGTTTTCTATTACCAAATTTTCTTTAGCAAGCGGGCACGGAGTATAGTAGGTGCATCTAATAAAAAGTTTGTTCAACCACCCACGAACAGGGATTACACACCAAACACCTAACACCTTTACCGGCAAATTGGCAATCACAAACAAGTAACACAAAAATAAACGGCCAACAAGTAACAAAAAAGAAATAAATAGTTGAACTTATAACAAGAAGGTAGAAGGCGGTTACCGGTCTCCAAACAAAAGTTCCTAATGAGATATCCCCTGAAGACAGGATTTACGGCCTACTGTGTTGTGGAAACTCTTATAGTTTACTTGTTATGTTGGCTTTATGAAGTAAGAGTCTCTGATCAGAGATATGCAAATTATATAGTCTTGCTTTTTTCCACAAAGTGCCCGATTGACGGCAATAGGCTCGCATAAAAAAGCGGAAACTATATATGCTACAAGCGTTGCTTTTTTCACAAAGTGCCCGATTGACGGCAATAGGCTCGCATAAAAAAGCGGTGTATCACACTAATGATATATGCTACTAGTCTTGCTTTTTTTTCACAAAGTGCCCGATTGACGGCAATAGGCTCGTATAAAATGCGGGGTATCACACTAATGATATATGCTATACTAGTCTTGCTTATTTTTCACAAAGTGCCCGATTGACGGTAATAGGCTCGCATAAAAAACAGGGTATCACATTCGTGCTGCCGACCACGATATAACTAAACGATTAGTACGATTAATCCCCAGTTGGAGATTAATAACAAACTGACATTACCTACAATCAACGACATAAGTGATTTACACTTTTTTAATTACTGGCCATCCTAGGCGTAGTAAGCGCCGGCTGTGTACGAGGTTATGGGTTCGATCCCTAGACAGGACAAAAATATGTGTGATCCACGAAAAGTTGTTCTAAGTCTGGGCTGGAAGAGTACCTACTTTGTGTCCGTTAGTTGTATGTTTGTTAAGTCCACTGCGATACAGGGCTTGATCCCTAGTGCGGGAGTTGTCGTTTTAAAAACATAAAAAACTTTGGAACCCCGCGTCATATTCTTCTCCTTTCCTAATCGATTTGTTCAACTCAGCTTTTACGGAAGCGACTGCAGTCTTGTCCTTCTTCGAGTCAATGGCTCCAGTAAATTTGGCATATGCGGCAGATTTTTAATATTTGACTTAAACAGCAATAGCGTTTTCCATTGCTCTACAGAGGTCTTCGGACTGGGACTGGGGTTGGGCCCAGCAGGAGTCTTGTGATCGCTCGATATAGCCCCATTTCGCCATATTTTCCCTGTAGTGGCAAATTTGGGACCGTAGGTGATTTAATGAATTCCAAGATGGCTACTGATTATGATATGATGATATTCAGCCGGCAGGTTTTCGCTAGGTGTGATGAAACCTTTACCCATCTTTGCTCTCTTGTCCGCTGTGAGGGACTATCTGTAACAGGGTCGTTCTGCACTCTGATCCCTTAAGTCTGCACCAGAACCTCGTCCGTCAAGTATTGAACCCATATTACATAACCAAATTACGTTTAATATAGAATCATGAAAATAAAAATATATACGTTAACTAGCTGTTGCCCGCGGCTCCGCCCACGTGGACTTCTGATCCCGTTCCCGCTGCTCCATGAGCATTTAGGGGTATGAAAAATAGATGTTGGCCGATTCTCAGACCTACTCAATATGCTCACAATATTTCATGAGAATCGGTCAAGCCGTTTCGGAGGAGTATGGCAACGAAAACTGTGACTCGAGAATTTTATATATTAGATATTAAATAACTTTTGTCTCTCATCGTACATTTAATCTGTTCCAACAACGAAATAGGTAATGAATATTATATGACGTACTAAAAAGCGAATTTTAGAGCTCATTTAGTTTTCAACTCATAACCACGAACATGATGATTGAATTTTAAATGAACAGACCGAATTAATTTACATTATACTCAAAATAATGTAATTTATAGGATAATACGGGAAGCGAAAACGGCGAATTTATTTTTAGCAGGCTTTTAACATAACATAAACTCACGCCTATATCCCCGAAGGGGTAGGCAGAGGTGCTAGCACCTACATTTCGCCAGTTTATCTATTAAGGTCCCAATTGCCACTAACAGGGCACTTATAAACCTGCGATAAATACACACATTACTTCAAAAAGCATCGAAATATCATTGGTGAGTGCCATGCTAAAACCTGGGATTACTGTATTTTATTACCTGGGATCGAACCTGAGACCTCGTCCCAGCAGTCCATTACCCATACCACTAGGCTTCTATTATAGTTGCATTAATAATATTGCTTCAATAAAGAACCCATTATTATTATTATTTTCAAAGAAAGAGCGCCCCGTATTTAGTCCCTGCATGAGGTAAATCTCTGTTGTGATTAAGTAGGTATTTCTCAAGATGCATTAGTGAGGGGAGCTACTAAGCTCCAAGTTTACTTATGTGGTCGTGTATTTGATGTAGGTGAGTGTGCTGGCTTGGACAATGGGTTTCTAAATCTTGCTTAAGGGACTCTTGCTAAATGTTGGTTGATTTTTACGGTTTCCTTCCCGAAGGGTTCACAAGCGTATTACTAAGACTCCGTTGGGTATGCATCCTTAGTAATACGGTTCTTCTGGTTGTGATCGATTAGCTGTATATTACAAAGTATTGAGGTAAGTGAGATTTTAATAGGGTGTGGCTAATTATTGCTCTTATTACCATTATTGTTCAATAGAAGTGTGAGGATCAAACCGCATTTTCAGACCGCCACATAGCGACTTTCAGTCTTATCGTGCCTCGAGGAGCACGTAAAGCCGTCGGTCCCTTTTTTTCTTATGACAATTGGGACCGACGGCTCTATGTCAACGTTGCTGGTAGTTGGAGCCCTAAATGTTCGTCCAGATTTGTGACATGAACAGCAGACTGGACAGCGTGGCATCACTACATGACGTTGTGTGTGGACGTTACAACTGGTGTCACACAAACTAGAGTTGCGCTGACACGGCCATCAGTCGATCGATGATTTTATTCAAGCTCAGCTATCACGCAGCTGAACACGCGACGGACACCCAATTCTGACACGGTCACGGTAAAATGTTACGTAAATATAGATGAGGCATAAGAAATCTAACACAACTAATGTAGCTAAAATTGATGAAATCAAAATCACCAATGGATTGTGAAGGTCTGACCACAGTTAAATCGGCAGTTAGAATGGTAAAGTGGACTTAAGACTTAGATGTGAAAGCTTCAAATAGGTATGATTGGAATTAACGCTGGGGGGAAGATGGTACTGGATTACTGGTGACATGGGTTTGAGAAAGTTTCTCGATAACATCATAATAACTAACGTTTTGAAGGCCTGTCCGGATCAGCTTAGCGGTTTCTAAACCAAGTAACTGAAACAACCTAACATAAATCTCCGTTTAGTTTGACTAGGCAAACTCTCATAAATCATTCGAGTTCCATCTTTGTGAAGTGTCAAAACAAAACTTCATATTCATATCGCTGGAGATAACGCTAAAACGGTTGGGCAATGATTAAGGAAATACAGACTGGGACATCCATTCATAAGCTTTATTAATGTGAGTTAGTTCTTACTTCTGAATTAACCCTTTCGCGAGTACTGGTAAAATATTTATAAAGCCCCTTTTTTGAAGTTGCACCAAAATATATAAAGTATTTAATTGCTATTTTGCAACTGTAGACTAAACCATAAACGGAGTTATTAACGAGCTAATTACCGTGAAAGTATTACGTTAATACGACCAATTTTAATGAACTCCAGCGCAATTTATTTTGTATATCATTGTAATATTTGTGTTAATTATTTTTTGTACTTTTTGTATAATTGATGTTGTTACCATGATTATTCAATAGAAGTGTGAGGATCAAACCGCTACATAGCGACGTTGGGTCTTATCGTGCCTCAGAGAGCACGTTAGCCCGTCGGTCAAATGACGATGTATCTTAATGTATATATTATTCGAATTATAATAATTATTTATTTGAGTATTATGTTGAGTTGTTGATTATTGATAATGATATTTCAGATATCAGTTCTTAGATATTGTACTACCTAAGTACCCATGCTCGAAAGCGCACAAACATGTCACAAAATAAGTGTAGCACCATAAAAATACCAAAAACTTTTGTACCTAATGTCGCGTCTGCAACGCTTTATGTACAGACAATGCCATTAGTATCCGTCGACCTCGTAACACCAACTTATTGATATTTCTGCCATGATAAATTGTGTTACAAACACGTGTTTATGCGGACACTGCTAAAATATCGACGATCATAAAAATGGCGCCTATATTTCACGACACCCGCAATATTTCTAAGTTAAATTGTTCGCTTTTTGTTGACAGTTTAATAACTCACCCTTTAGTATCACAAAAATAATAAAACAAAAGATAAAAAGTAAAATGTTTTTATGTGAAACATTATTTTATAAAAATCTAATGGGCATTGAGAAGTACCTATACCTAACACTATGTTCATATCAGGACAGTTGCTAGGATCTTTTCATTTCATGGCAATTTTTTAAACTTTTTCTACGTACGTTTAATTAGTCTGAGTAGTTAATAGTAGGGTAACTGAAAAAAATATTATTTTGATTTTGTTAAAGAATAATGTTTTATTTATGCAAATCACTTGCGATAATGTACCTACATTAAGTAAAATTAATTAATAAAGCAAGTTTCCGACGAATGTGTCAACTTTCTGACATTTTGAATGATTTATTTGAACATTGATATGCACAAAGATGGACAAAAGGTATGACGCAATGCGGTAAAAAGAAATGGAGCTTTGGATTGTGAAAGATTAGTTGTTTCCTGCGGCTCCATTTGTATTTAATGCGGACCTGGTCCTGAAACCTACAGCAATAGTTATACATTGTGGTAATGAAAATGCGATCGATCATCTCTCGATCACAAATTGTACACATTGGTTTTAAAGAAATCGCCATCAATAAGCATTATTATGTCATACCACAAAAACACAGTATTTCAACCCGTGACGGTACCTATTTAATTCAATTACGGACAGCCAAAGGTGAATGAGAATCATCAGTTTATTCATTTACACAAAATGTCTTCACTTTTTAATAATAACTTTTGTACAACTAGTTTCTTAAATGACATAATTTCTTAGCGACACTATAAAATGAAGTAAGAATATCTTGGAGTGGCACTTTACACTTTCCACCTAGTAATTGGATATCGTCCTCACCCTTTGACAGGTTAAGTTGTTAATTATGTGCCGTTTTATATAATGGTGTCTAGTCTGCCTCACTGAGGACGGTGTAATGAAGGCATTTAACTTGTAATAACTTAGTCTTTATATTATTATATTTTATATTCTATATGGGTTTTGAATTATTTGTGCGCGTGTGAATTATTTGTCAACTGGATTTTATGGTACTTACAGTATTTTTACCATCTCTTTGAAGAAGAGGAAGGCAATTTTCGTATGGTTTGCAATACATATACATAATAGACTAAATTATTCCATCGCAAACCCCAGCACTATTCACAGTTGTGGTCGAAATGGCGAACTTTAAATGCAATTCCGAATAATATCTCTTGGTCATAACATGTTTACGTAATGTTATGTATTAAACTTGGCTCGTACTGTTTGCGATTTCAAATAGACGGAACAAAATATACTGTGAAGTTATTTTCATTTATACAATGTAATCGCAATGTCATCATTCTCTGAACCTTTTCCAACTCAGTTGGGGTCGGCTTTCCAGTTTAACTGTGATGCGGCTTAACTTCGATATTTTCCGTGAAGCGACTGCCATCTGACCTCCACAACCAATGGTCCAATGACCAATGGCGATATTGAAGTTCCAAGTTAGACTGGATGGACTTTTGTGGGATCTGTGCCACTTAAGTTCTATATTGCTAATCATAACTCTGGTTCTACTTAACCGATTGCAATCAAACAAGATAAGATTAAGATTTTAAGTTGGACCAAACCCCTTCAAACAAAAAAAAACTCCATCGAAATCCGTTCTGTAGTTTTTGCGTCTATCTCGGACAAACATAAACTTTTTACAATTATATAATAGTATAGATAGATACTTAGAGAGATCACAAGGGAATCAGATCCTATATACTTCCCATTGGGCTTGGAATGGGTACGTATAGTTTCAATATGACTTGGGAGGGTCAAGACTTATAGCAATAGGCCTACTCTATCAATAACGTTATATTGACGTACGTACGTATGGAACGTAGTAAGCTTTCCCGTTAAGCGAAACCTATGCTCGGGCCCTCTCCGTGAGCAGCGGCGCTGCCGTGAAACCAATTACTATACCACGATCCAGAACGCAACTAAAAAATGCCGTCAATACGACAGAAGAAGAAAAAGATGTAACATGCAATGGTGGTCGTTAACATCAGCTTCAGAATGCAGTCACTTGATGGACAATATAAAATTTCAGCCGCTTCACAATTAGTTCAGTAAAAGTTTAATAGGATGGTGAAACATTTTCTCTTATATAGCCTTCCTTTTCACTGTAGTCGGATAAAACCTATAACACAAAGCTATAAAGAGTTTATTACTAGTCGTCCCTACAGTGCACCGGTGCAACTAGGTATATTAAATGTGTATTATCGGAGTTTCTCGCATTTAAACGACTTGATTATTCTAGTTACGGTGGGTAAATCGATCGATTTATACTATAAAATGTTTAAGCACAGGTGAGTTAGCTTACTTGGGTCTTGACTTACATTTGAAAGTATCAAAGTGGATAAATTTTTTTTGGCACGTCAATTTGACTTCACCCCGCCTGATGGTAAGCTCAAGGCAAAGTTTCAGGAAAGAGGGTCACCATTACGTACACGTAAAGTGTAACAATGGTGGCGGTAGAGAAAAGACTCACCGAACCGCTTGGTTCTTGATGGAATATTCTGCACCGTATGCAGGTGACATCTAAGCTCTGCACGGGACGTCCTGTGTAGGAAAGCAGAGGGTGGAAATAATTGGAAGAGCTCATCAGAGCATTCACCATAGCAGAGGGAGTAATATACTGCCAAGGATGCAACATCTATGAGCATCTGTAGAGGCTCAAGGGTATTCGTGACCTCAGGACTCCCAATAATGCGGACCGCCCGTCGTCGCTGCAAACTATCAAGAGCATCTAGTAAGTACTTTGCGGAGCCATGCCAGAGATACAAGCATTTCACGCAGGAGCGAATTTGTGTCTCTACAGAAACAATTTACTCGTACCTAGGTATAAAAAAAATTACATGAATTCCTCAATTAAATAAGTCCATAATTGTTTGATTATAAATCTGCTATTTTTTATACCTTTATAAATTATAAAAAATAAGTTAATGAAATTATTTCACACGAATTAGGATCTCTGGATCCTTAATTACAGAAGTAATTACACCGACATATTCCGAACTTATGGTATTTGAAAAGTAAATAATGTTCTTGTAAACAAACATATTTCAGTCAGGACTGACTATACTTTTTACTCACACAATAATTTCAGTTCTAACAAAATTTATGAGTAAAGACCGCGACGCCTAAATAAATCGTATACCGTTTTATTTTCGAGGTTTTAGCATTCCGTTGCACAATGCTTGCATGCAACACGCCATTTCTACTATTAATTTAGTGTATTTACAATCATAATTTCTTAAGATATTATGCGACAGTGTACGAAAATAGCATAACTTCAAAATTGGTATTTATGTGAGACTGTTGAATAGGTTTTTACTTAAGATTGTTAGTTCTTTGTTGGATAATTGATATAATAATAAATATTCTAAGACGATCTACATATCGTCACCTAGAATCCATAGACATAGTTAAACTAGCTTGTATTATGAATTTTAGAATGCGAATAGACATATTTTTATATACCTACATTTTTTGTATATACATATATTTACACATATAAGTATTCCATATTGGGCACCCTTTTCAATGCCACCGGAGTAAGGTATTCCACAATGGGTACCTAACGATATTTTTCGCAGATGCCATTAATGGAACCATTTATAAATTTAAATTTTATTCCACATATGGCGGATCCTTTTCTACAGATCAATTTACTAGTGTTGGGAAGTTTTATTTACTAGAACGTCAAATGCCACTGAAACGGGTGCCCAATATGGAATACTTAATAGAAATATCCAGGCCAATGCTAATATAAATATTCTTGCACACAAATATTTGCACAGAGCAGGAAACGAACAAACACGAAAACGAAAGATTTCAACACTTTCTAATCACGTGGCAATGAACGGGTGATATTTCCTGCAGTTGAAGCCATTGAAATAGTCAACGACCAATCGGTTGTATGGTGGTTGAAAATATTCAAAATGTCACACGTGCGGTGTCCCGTGCAAAAGTACCTAGTTTCAAACTTTCTTCTGCACGTGGCAAATATAACATATTTCATGGGAATTAACTACCACTTTGATATTTGATTGTGCATTTTTGCATAGTTTAACACATTTTAACAACTTTAGATGAAGTTACCGTACATACATACTTTTTTTTTATTTTTTATTTATGGCACGTCAATTTGACTTCACCTCGCTTGATGTTAAGCTGAAGGCTAAGTCCCATGAAAGAGGGTCACCATTGCAAACACGTTCAGTGCTACAATGATGGCGCCCACATTTCACCAACTATGATTTTCGGTCCCACGTAATAGGGGGCGAGCCTATTGCCGCAATTATTATAATCATATTATTAATATTAGTTAAAAGGATTCTTGTCAGTATCGAATATGTTTTTCATTTAACCAATGCAGATAAAATTTGCAGACGTGGCTTATATTTTATAGGAATATTATTATATATCAGTATTCCTAAGGGACATTGTTATAACGCTACGCTTCGCGGTTAAGCTGGGCAAGATATCCTCAATATTGCAGTGGAAGCTACTGTTCTTGATAATATTAATTAATGTAAGGTTATTACCTGATCAAGAAATATTATAATATTCTTTTCAGAATACCGCGTGTAATTTATAATTAATAATGGTGAGTAGAGTAGCCGGAGCTCACTGGAGAGGTTTTGTGTTGCCAGTGGAAAGATTTGACTTAGATTATTGCTTATTTGACATTGAATTGATATAAGCTTTACGAAAGTCGCGTTGTGTACCTGTATCCCTATGTCCTTATGTCCCTTTATATGCTTAAATCTTTAAAACTACGCAACGGATTTTGATGCTGTTTTTTATAGATAAAGTGATTGAAGAGGAAGGTTTATATGTATTACAACCAACTAGCGCGGAGCAAAAGTGAAAAATGTTGCAAATACTGGTTTTATTTGCAAAAGCTGGTTAGCTAAAATAAGCTAAAGCTGGTATTTGGGTTAATTAGAGTGGTATAATTATGGTAATATTGTTGTTATTTGTAGAATTTTATTTTAATTCATGTGACATGCTACCGTATTGGGTATTAACCTATAATGATAGCTATACCTATGTGTGAAGTGAAATATATAAATAAATAATAAAAATATTACTAAACATCCCAATCTAAATTTACAGCATCTAAGCAACGTCCAACAAACAGAAAATATTCTATTTCTTTCTAAAAAGCAAAAAATCTAACTACGCCGTCTCCGGACTATTCTAGCGAGACGACAATAATTGGAGCATGATGTATATAATAACAGGCAAGGCGGGCCTTTGTTGGACCAAATTAAAGGCTCGACTGCGTTGCCATGGCGACGGGACGGTACGGATGAATGTCTTCAGACGATGTTGTTTGCGAAGGAAACGCTCTGAGCACTTTCAAGTTGGCTTTTTGATAATTTCTAATGCACGCAAGCTTTTTCAAATTTCGATTTCAAATATTCCACAAACGAACAGTTGTAACTGGTGTGTTTTATTACGATTGACTTGTGGAATGCGTTATTGTTCTTGTGTTATTTATTTAGTTTAATTTGAAATTCAACAGATTTTATTTCTTCCTATAGGAGTTGTACAAGATAACAAGGCCGCCTTTCGTTGGTTATTCAAAAAGTGACCGGTTGATGACAATAGGCACGCTCTTTATGTGGCGAATTTGAAAAATATACGACTACATAATATAGGTGAGATGTGTTAATAAAATTCACTTCTGTCGATCTCTTCAAAGGTGATAATATGAAAGCCTGTATATGTATCTAGACTTTTACTTACTATCTTAAACCCAGTCATTGGTTGCATATTAGTCACATAAGTACGAGTTTACCTGAAACAAACAAAAATATCTTGTAAGTTTGGCAATAACATTATATAAAATAGTATCTACACTGAGAATGAAAGTCGGAAAGAGGACTCCGGACTCTGAGGTGTTCTGTGTGAGCTTCGGATGCGACCGGGACTAACGCAAGGATGATGATGAATTTTCATTATTAATGTACTCCATTAATAATGAAAATTGAGAGAAATGCCTGTTTTTGGACAACTTTGTGACTTATTGTCATAGTAAGCGTTCGTTAGTCTCAGCCTGTTTTCCGCTAGTATGTTAGTCTGTAGTAGTATGCTAGTATGAAATAAAAATATAAACAGTTATAGTCACTTCATGATTAATACATGAACCACTACATACACTATGGACTCATCATTCTCTAAGCCTATTCCCAACTCAGTTGGGGTCGGCTTTCTAGTCCAACTAAGATGCGGCTGATTTTCCGTGAAGCGACTATCGGACCTCCACAACCGAATTGGCGATATCAAAGTTCTGTAAGGTAATCGAACTTGTAAGGACTCCAACTATCCGTAATGACTGGCATAGATGTTATGTCAGGACCAACGGCTTAACGTGCTCTCCGAGGCACGACCAGACTATTGTAAATAGCCATATTCATGCATACAAATATTTACACTGAGCGGGGTTCGAACCCGTAGCAGTTTCGTTTACTACCACCACGCCACAGCGACTATGTACTTGGCAATGTACTATCACAGCACAAATCACCTTCTCCTCCAAGAAGTCTGTTTACGACAGCATCAGCGAGTCATCACTTAAGAAAATCATCTATTTCACCCACCTATTCCAACACAAAAGCACCGTTCAGCCTAATGGCTACCAACCCAAGAATTATGAGAACAAAACACGGCAACTAACAAAGCCGACAAAAATGATACAACGTACAAATTCTCCCGAAAATATGGGTATGTACCGATAGCAAGGGAAGTTCTCCCCTCAATAATTCTTAATTAAACCTACTATTGTTGCACCTTGCAAGCAATTCATAACAAATGTCAAGCGTTAATAGCACAACTTGTGAAAGAACTGTTGGTCCAACTGAGTCGGGCTCCTCGGATAATTGGTTTTGTCTTGGAATAGAATGGCGTGGATAGTCAACTATCATCGATGTAATATTATAAAATTACTTTCGCTGAAACAATAATGCAATCTTAGCTAATTTAATAATTATGTTCAAGTTTGTGTTGAATCTAAAAGTTATTAGGAAATTTTAGGAAATAAAGTAGAGGAAAGTGTATAATTAGTAATGTTATTACACATGGACACCAAACGCTTGTATGATCAGAATATTTCACTGCGCTTCAGTGAATAGTTAAAGGCGTGGAGGTCAAATTCAATAAAAAATAAATTGTTGATTCATTTGATCAATGGTATGTGCAAATCGAGAATTACTAATTTACTAATATACCTACTAGTAGGTAACTAGCGAAATATTTATAGTGTTATGAGTATCCAGAAAATACAGTTTACCTAGGTTACGTTTTACACACACATAACCCCAAACATAGGTGTAAAACAAAGATGGATTACATGAATCGAGTCAAAGACAACTGGATATTCTTAAACATACACATATTTTGGACATGTTCAGTGTCTATTCTTATTTCAAAATAAGAACCAATTCATACATAAGAAATAGTTCTATCCAAATTTTTAGATTCCGAGTACATCTGCAGTGTTTTTGAGGCACAAACATTAAACTTAATTGAATACATCTATGATGTGCTTGCCCCTTGAACGTTGCACTATTATTATTTTCACTTACAAGGAAGTTATGAAACTTATTCTTGAGCCAAAACTTGCACAAGTTTTACGTTAGTATTTAAATTTACTTCCATACGCGGGGTATTACAGGGGATTTTCTCGACCTAGACATTTAACTTGTAAAATGTAATTACTGAGATAGATGTAGGTACCAAAAGAGATTTGAACTCACATATAAACATGACTGTAAATTCGTTAAGGGGGTAGGCTGAGGTATGTCAACGGGTTGAATATGGATATATTTTGCTAACTATGAGTTTTTGGCCTAACGAATAAACCCAAGGTTGTCTAGATAACACAGCAAAAGCTTTTTGTCAACCATGTACAGTCAACAAAAGAGATACGGTAGCACTTTTTTACAATGTTGTATGTTAATCTGGTACCGTATCTCTTTTGTTCACTGTACCTACATCCTGTACCTACTAATGGCCATGTATATGAATATTAATAAATAACTAATAAGGTGAAGTTCTCTACAAATCACTGATAAAATGATACTAATATTATTATGTAAACAAGAACATACACTGGAAATCTTCCTTAACCAACTTTTTAGTCGGTTACGTACCCGGAAACAGCGGAACGGGTTCAGAGAAGACTCTGTAGCGAGGCGACTCGAGAGACGAAGATCGCAGAATGACCTCCATCCTCTATGAACTGTCATTAGCAGAAGCAGGTCACGGCGGCGAAGTAAACGAAGTTATATAGACAGGGATATTATTATGGTCCCCCTACGCTCGAATGGGGTCATATCATGCGAACTCTAACCTAGCTCGCACGATCAAGCTGTGGAATGAGCTCCCTGCCGTGGTTTTCCCAGGCGACTACAATATGGGGTTCTTCAAGAAGGGCATTAGAAGGTTTCTACAGGGTAGGCAGCACGTGTGTGACGCCTCTGGTGTTGCAAACGTCCATAGGCCACGGTGACCGCTTTCCATCAGGTGGGGCCGTGCGCTTGTCTGCCACCTAAGTGGTATAAAAAAAAAAAAATATCGAAAGAGAGGACCCTGCGTCTGCGAGGGATATGTTGGCTACTATCTTACCTCCGTCAACTAAAAACCCGAACAACGTGCGTTTTACTCGCTCTAAATCTGACATAAGTCCAAGAATTAGGTTCGAGTTCGCATGATAAAAAAATCGCAACTAAGTACCCGTACGAACTCATAATTTGAACCTCATCTACAAATGGGTCTTAAATTGAGAGTTAAATGGACTCCAAATATTTAGATCGTACATACATATGCTCACGCCCGTAATCCCCGAAAGGGTAGGTATTGGTGTATTAATCACCCACATTTCGCCAACTAAGATTTCCGGTGCCACGTAATAGGGAGCGAGCCTATTGCCGCTAATCGGACACATTGTAAGAAAATGGGTATGCTGAAAATAACTTTCTAACAGATAGTGTTGCAGCTGAATAAATTTGGAAAAAAAATTGACCCGATTCCTTGCTATGCGGTGTAAATAGCAGGGACATTTATTACGTGCTTAGCCGCATAAGCACTAGCAATTAACGTCTTGGAAAGTATTAGACGACTGTGTAGTTCCCTCACGCTCTTATTTGTACAACAATCGTACTCATTACCGCTGGACTATAGAGTCATAGTAAGTCGTTTGTAAAGAAACAACACAAATCCCTAACATACGTCGACTATTATCAAAGTCGGTGATCTGCCGCGGGGCTCCCGTTATTGTGGAACACAAAGGACGCCACACAATCCAGTATCCATACAGGATAGCGTTACATCTGTATAACTCAGACCAAAGAATAATTCTTTCGTCTGAGCTGTAGAAAGATTAAATTCTGACTGAAGAATGTACATGCGATGAAAAATACAAGAGACAATGAATTTTGCACAGATTTAATTACAAATATGAACTGCAATTGCTATTTTACTTATACTGTAAGCAAATTAATAGAGAATTTAAGTAGAGCACACAGTGTAGTTCAACAACCGTCTGATTAAGAAATAGAAATTAGGTACTTTAAATACATAAGTATAATAAATAAAGGCACAAATCAATAAATAGTTACTACATAAAGGTTTGTCTGTTGTAAATGATGATCTTACTGTCAATCTTTAGGGCTTTTCTTATATTACCGAAATCGAAGGTAGCCATTATTGGTAGTTTCTATCAAATTGATCATGTTGATATAAGAGATTTGCATATTTACTGTGTACTGTACACACGTTGTACAATGTGTGTCGATTGGACAATTTCCTTCGGTACTATGGTTAATATGGATATGGTGTGACGAGAATGGATAGAATGAGGAATGAGTGCATAACAGAAAGTTTAATAGTAGCACAAGTAATTGAAAAATTAAGAATTGAACGACTGTTATAGTATGGACATACTATGTGAAGAGATGTTAGTAAATATTGTAAAAAAAGTCCGAAGTATGAATGTAGAGGGCTTCAGGAGATAGAGGTCGGTCCAAGAAAACATTGATGGGTTGTGTAAAAGAAAATATGGTGAAGAAGGGAGTGACTAAAGAGATGATGATGACATGATGTCCTTTTGTTGGGCAAGATTGACCAAAAGGCTGAACACATTGTAATCCCTAACAGCTACGTTACGGTAGCCATTTTTTTTAACAACACAATATGTAACAAATAATGTAATGTCAGGGTTGACTAACAATATCGTGAATCTTGATATTCTGTAAACAAAGTTTTACAACCAAAAACTTTATCACTTATAGTGTATCGCTATATCGCGTGTTACGTCGCGTAGTTTCACGTTAACTGAATAAGGTGTTCGAGTAAAAAACAAATCTAACGCAACGTAAACGCATTCCACTTTATAGGTACATTAATAGTTACAAGAAAATATATTATACATATCCCACCACACTTTAACAATCTCAACGATAGCAAGAGCAAAATATTCTAATTGTCATAAAAAGAAATGCCACACCGAACTCTGAAATGAAGTAAAAATACTTCCTACCCGCGGAGAGATGTTATTGTATGTGCAATATTCCGCAAATGCGAAAAAAAAACCTCAACACGTGATTCGTACCTTGGCGAGGCATCTTCAAGAGCGCTATCAAGCGAACTTTCATAGTAATAATATCAGTTGAATTTAATCCTTGCATGTACATTGACATATGCAAGACAAGAAACGACAGCATGTCATGTTCTTCATTAAGCGTTGTCTTGTTTCATTTGCCTCTGCAAATAATCTCATACATAGTTCATTAGGGCATGCCATTCTTGTTATTAAAGTACACAGTGTAACGTGTCATTACTGTACACGTGTCACCTCCGTAGAATTTGAATTAACCTGTGCTTTTTCATCACGGCTAAATGAGACTGATGAATATGCATGTTCTTTGTATTTCTTTTGATGTGAATATGAAAGTCGAGTAGTTATACTCGCATCTGTGAGAATCAGAATAATGCTATGGTCGTAGCAAATTCAATTGCTATTTATTTTGGTTCGAGACTGACTGAAAGTTTTATAAATATTTTGTTACGAATTCCCCAGCTTGGATCGAGAAAACTGACCATTAACCTGTGATTATAAATCTAAAATCTGAGTTGTAGAGCATACCGTACAAAACACGAGCGTGCTGTGATGCCTCCTATTGCCTTCTTTTATCGTGCGAAAAAGTTATAGGAAGTTATGTGCGTTTTAGTCGAACCGACTAAAACGTACTCCGTCTTTGTTTCTTCAGTTCATATCCCTCGTACATCGGCAGACCGAGATCCATCTGAAAGAGGCCCTATGTAGCCCTCTGGTATGATAAGGGCGCCTTGCACCACCGCCGTAGTCCGTTTCTACTAGGGTGACAGGTGGTGCCATCCGTCACTCGCAGGAAGCCCCCTAGTGCCTGCTATTAAATTAGCAAACGGGCTTGATATTACAGTGAAAACTTTTCACTTACTGTCAAAATCAAATTACTTTTACTATTCTCACCAATATACTAATTGAGTCCCTATTTTGAAGTTGATACATTAAACCCTTAATCACTCTACTAGAACTGGCACCATAAAACAACGAAGAGAAACTGTGACACATATAGACATACCACCGCAATTGTTCTCAGCTCTGCATTCAAAGTAGAAACGTTGGCCCAGTTCGGGTGTTCCCAATATTCGAGTATTCCGCTTTTGAACGAAAAGTCTAAAACATTGGAAGACGAAGTGTGGCGTATATGTGACCGAAATGTCGACTGTGAGAGCCCTTACCATATGTTTGGTATACGAAAATATCGTTACCGATTGTAAATCGATTCGCGCTTAAAGCTGCTCTCGATAAGTGTGCCACTCGATAAAATATGAGTCATAATCGATTCTTATGGACCTATTTTCAATCTCACCACTTGATTCCTTTTTTACGTTTTACTTTTTTTTTTCCTTTAGTCTCTTTAAGGGAAATAACGATGAAATGGATATGTCAGCATCGAACTGACTACAACCACTAGTTGTTTCTTCGTTACATCTGTCTATGTTGCAGGGGCACCATAATTATATGCCATATAGAGGTGATCCTTGAGATCCCAATAGGCCTTAGCCGCCAAAATAGATATTGTATCGACAATTTATGTCGGTTTCTTCCTTCTTCATAAAATGAATTCTGCAGCAGAATCGCCGCAATTTTCCAGTTTCTAGAAAATATGGAAAACGTAATATCAAATTTATGGCGAGACGCCAATGTCAAGTTTTTAAGAAAGTTTACGAGAGCCACGTTAGCTAAGCCATTCAATTTGTTGCCGTGTACCCGCCCCACACGAGGTCAGATAGTCGATCAGGATGTGTGGTTGGATTTTAAGACAGTAAAACTGTAGTGTCAGATAAATTGCGAGTTCAAATCCTTCTTAGCGTACGATAGGGATAGATTAGCAGACTATCCGATTAAAAACGCTCTAATTGTAATCATTAAAAGAAAATTCTTTGTATACCAGTTTATTCCATTAAACCAATACTCGATTGATAACTCACTTATTACCATGACAATGACGACCTCCGTGGCGTGGCGGTAGTGAACGCGACTGCTATACAGGAGGCGTGGGTTCAATTCCCGCTCAGTGCAAATATTTGTGTGTATGAATATAAATATTTGCATTGGTCCTGGTGTTTCTATTTATAATAGATATATATTTACGAAAAAAAAGTATTTAAGTATGTTTATCCGCATTCAAGAACCCATAACACAAGTTAGTTAAACTATGCTTACCTAGGTCTAGGTGGCGTTGTAGATTGTTCTAGAATATTTAATTTTAGATTATTTATTATTTAACCATTGGTATCGAGAACCGATAGTAGTAGCTACATAAGTCTCGAACATATCCGACCGTTTTTATCTAGGTTACATTGGAACATACTTTAGTAATATGAGAACTTAGGACGTAACTAATATCGGGATTGAAGTCTTAGTGATAGATCTCAGTTCATATTTTATATTTATTTGATCCATGTTAAAACTTTTATAGAACGTTCTAGATATCGTGAAAAATGTTACAATATTTTTTGAAAAATGTAATAGAAAATGTCAGCGTTAAATTTGAGATTGGTCCATTTTTG
The DNA here is from genome assembly GCA_963691645.1 of Pelosia muscerda. NCBI lineage: Eukaryota > Metazoa > Arthropoda > Insecta > Lepidoptera > Erebidae > Pelosia > Pelosia muscerda. Next base: position 13,238,037 of record OY829109.1, on the reverse strand, counting down.
TAATTTAATGGAGTTTGTTCTCTTCGTTTACTTTTTTTCCCCGTGTGAGTATTTCCTCTGCCGCACCATCAAGTTCTGGAATTCCTTACTAGCGCACGTGTTTCCTTCTTCCTACAATCCCGGGTCCTTTATGTGAGGCGTGAAAAAGCATCTGATGAGGCCGTCAAGCTGAGCGTCACCATTGTAACACTGTACATGTTTTTAATGGTAGCCCTCTCTCCTGAGACTTAGCCTACAGCTTACCATCAGGCGAGGTGAAGTCAAATAGACGTGCCATAAAATAAAAAAAAACTAAAATAGTATGTACCGGTACATTCGCATTTTTTTTTGTTATACCACTTAGGTGGCAGACAAGCACACAGCCCACCCAATGGGAAGCGGTCACCATGGCCTATGGACGTTTGCAACACCAGAGGCGTCACACACGTGCTGCCAACCCTGTAGAAACCTTCTAATGCCCTTCTTGAAGAACCCCATATTGTAGTCGCTTGGGAAAACCACGGCAGGGAGTTCATTCCACAGCAATATTGCAACGGCAGTCTAACCGAAGTATTATCATTCAGGTCACAAAGCAAATCGGTATCGAAAACACATTTAGATAAATAGGTTAGCACTATAGATTCAATTAGAGTTAAAATAGTTGGCCATCTGGCGCTCGCTGCCGTACTAATCAGATTAAGTTAGTGACGGGTTCAGTTAGCACTATTTCAGTCGATGGTTACTAGGGTACCCATTCTCGTGTACTGTTTAAATATTGTTAAGAGAAAATGTTATTATTTAGATAAAGTAAAGTAAAAGTAAATAAAAGTAGGTAAAGTTTAGACAAAGTAAACAGAGAGAGAAAAAGTAAACGCTTCGATGTGATTCGAACCCGCGATCTTTCCCTCTGACGGCTAAGACACGAAGCCTCGTTTGAATCATTCAAATTATCCTATACAAACATCATCTTTGGGGCGATGATGAGAGTCATCGACCAACAATCATACGAACTATCGGTCACAATGAAGGTTACAGTTATTCATTGTGACCGATAGTTTGGAGAAGACTACGAGCCCCCACAGCACGCGATTAGCGGTGGCGACTCGAGCGTCGGAGGTCGCAGAATGGTGGCCACCTGTCACCCTAACAGAAGCTGGCCGCGGTGCCGGCGCAGAATGCGTCTCCCTACACCCGGGGGCTAGACTGGGTCACCTTGGTAGACCTGAAGGGGGCTATCTCGAAATAGATGGCCCCGGGTTTGCCGAGATGCGAGGGATATGTTAGTTACGATCTCACCTCCGGCAAATAAGGACACAAAGACGGCGTACGTTTTAGTCGGTTCGAGTCCGACATAACCTCCCCAACCGGCTTTGGCGGGGGGTTTCCGTGTGGATTTTTCATACGATAAAAAAGCATACTATTTGCTTTTCAAAATTTTCAGGAAATGTTATTTTTAAGATATCGCAGTGTAAACTATTTTTTACATCGTTTCTGCTGATTACAAATATTGTTCACGTATTGTGTGTGAAGCTATGCAAATAACAATATATATTAAACAATTCAATAGAAAAGATGGATTCAAACTATCTGGAACTTGGAATCCAGTGATTAAAATACTCAAAAACAAAATGAGAGTAATTCAATCCCAAGCAACTTTTGCTCTATAAATCATATATTCTACGATGGCCAGCAAACCATACAACTTGTTTCCTACATGCATGGTTCTGTCAATCTTCCCTAACCGCATCTCTCTCCTGTAAATAATATTAGGTCATCCGTTGCTTGGACAAACAACAAATAAATGCCAAAATCACATACCGTACAGCATACTACTGTCGGTTAGTACATAGTTACACGGCTTAGCCCTTCTAAGTATCCCGGGGTTGTACTCAACACGTAGTTGAATTAAAATACCTTGCGACCCTTTTTCATTAATAAGAGATCTTTGGCCCACACTGAATATTTATGTAGAGATTGTGGTCCAAGATTTCATGTGTGGTTTTCGTGAATTATTTTTCGGGATGAGTTTGTTATTTGGTTAAAGTAAACTGACTAATGATAATGATGTAGTTTGATATTCAATGAGGCATATTAAACCGCGGTAGCCTAGTGGTATGGGTGATGGACTGCTGAGACGAGGTCTCGGGTTCGATCCCTGGTTTTATTATGGCACACACCAATGACTTTTCGAAGTAATGTGTGTCTATTTATCGCAGGTTTATAAGTGCCCGGTTAATGGCAATAGGCTCGCCACCTATTACCTACATTGGGACCTAAACATATTCTGGCAAAATGTGGGTGATAGCACCTCTGCCTACCCCTTCGGGGATATAGGCGTGAGTTTATGTTGTGTCATGTTATATTATATTAAATGATTTGATGTCATCAGCTTACAACACATCTAAAATACGGTTTAAAAACGATTTTTCTTTAATTATATTCAGTATTATCCAAAGTGAATCTAAGTGGTTTACTAACCACTATAAGCTGATAATTTTTTGACAGATCAGATACGAATTTTTTTTTTTCGTTTTTCTTTCGAATTGAAATAACGCGCTTTACGTGCCGTAACTGAATCGGGGTGTTGAGACTTCGACATTCAAAAGTGATTAGACTGGTATAAACAAAGCGAGAAGAAATAGTACATTTGGGCCTGGATCAGCCATTCGTGATTAGTCAATGAGATATCGATTGAGATGGTTTGAAGTGTTACTTATCTCAAATCGCAAAAAACAAGAACTCGAGATCAATGTTAGTAAACATTTACGCTTTTTCCTTAAATAATAGGATCTAAATCGCTTTACAATTAAGGTAACTCTTGTAAATTGTACCATACGCCATCACAAGAGACGCAGGAGCGGTTACTTGATTTTTCTGATACATTTTCATGAGGTAGCCGACGTCACGAGTACGGCGGTCTCCACCGGTCGTGATTGGGACCCTAAACTTATTAACTCTATCTCTGCTTGTGTCAATATTGTTCCCTTTTGTCTTTAAGGGTCATGGAAGCGAGTGACATGAATAGACTAAACAAAGATAATAAATAGAGAATAGATGGCTTATAACTTTTGACTTGCGGTTTGGTAAGTCTGTTCTTTGCCGCACCATTACAGTGCAATTTATACATAGCGCGGGTGCGGGTCGGGCACGGGTCGTTTAGTCATCCATCGTTGTTTTCAAATTACAATATTTTTATACTTTATTCTGGAAACGGCAATGGATCACACAATGACACGCGCCCGACCCGCACCCGCGCTTTGTGTGAATCGCTCTTAAGTTTTGGAATGCTTCACCAGCTCACGTGTTTCCTTCTTTCTATAGTTCCAGGTCCTATTAAGCGGGACGTGAAAAAGCATCTGATGAGGTCGTCAAGCTGGGCGCCATGATTGTAATACTGTACATGTTTGTGATTTGTAATGTTGACACGATTTTCTGAGCTACAGCTAACCATCAGATGAAGTTAAGTCAAATTGACGTGTCATATATAAAAAAAGAGACTGTCCAGTGGCCAAAGTTCAATTTTCGTGGTCTTCCACTTTCGTGAATGATATTTGATAACCAGCTACATGGAATAGTTTTCTTGCTTTAATAATTAGATACTTAGTTCGCGTATAACAATGGAGAATGGCTATGACACTTGGTTATGAAATCGTTTTCATATCTATCAAAAATATCAAGATAAATAATCGATATTTATCTATACCTTTATCTATCTTTTGCACCGGGAGCGGGCTGATCGGAATATGTCAGATCAGTAATGCAATTTGAAATTCCTAACATTGAAATTATTATTAAAATTGAAATTCAGCCGCATCTTAGTTAGACTAGAAAGCCAAGCCCAACTGAGCCGGCAATAGAGTCATAAAATGATGAAAGAGATTAGAAAAAAAAGTAAAAGAATATTTATGTGCTCTACATCTAGAAAGATGTTGTCTGTATTTGATATCTCAATGTAGAATACTAATATATAAAACAGAAGTCACCGACGATTCAAAACAGAGGCAGCAATGTTTCGTATAATATTCGCATTATTTTCGCTCGAACGCTCGCGAATGATTAACAGCCAAAGAAAGAAGATCGGACAAATATTTTGGAACGGCATTGAGGTTATCTTTGCTTCAGAGACATTATATTTACATATAACAATACTTTGCAGTCCTCAGATATAATTACAGGACAAAAAAGTATGAAAAAAGGGAAAGAAGGGAAGAATGATATTTTTGGGGTAAGTCACATAATTTTGAGAAATTGGGGGTGAATATAATCTTAATAGTGCCTAAAGTATTGGATATATGGTTGAGAGTTGGTTTATTCAATAAGACTAAACGATGCAAGCAAAATCATTGACAATTTTATTGAGAACCGAATGCCAATTTTCATAATACACAGATGTTCAATATTTACTCAAAAAGAACATATGGACGTCGTGTCACAAACGGCCATCATAGCGTGCTGGAACTGTAGTTTTAATCGATTTCTTCACCATAAAATTATTAAACGAATAAACACGTACATCATTGCATTTTCCCTAACCATTTTGCTCTCGACCTAAATACAAACCAATCAACAAAATTCAAACTCATCAACATTCAACAATTCGTAGACAAAAGAAGCCTTCAAGATAGTATTAAGTAGAAATAGCATTTCGCAGTAATCTGCAGACAATTGTTACGAAAACAATAAGCATGCTCTAAGCCCCTGATCCGCTTATTGCTGGAATGAGACACAACGAGCCATTGTTATTTATGGCTAGATTTCAAGTAAAATGCAGTCCTGAAATACTGCTACTAAGCTGTTTCAGGACTGCGTTTACACGGACTGCGGCATCTATTAGTTTAAGCAGACTAACAATAGGAAATCGTATGGTTTTAGCTTGATATAGTCTTTTACATATTCACTGTTAAATATTTCATGATATTTATCATGTTTGTTGATTTTATGGACCAACCGATATTTCGGCGCTGTTGGAAGAGCTATGATCATGGCGCTTGGTCGGACCAATTTTCTGAAAAAGTTTTATATGAATCTTAATCTTATGTATTTATTACCATAAAAAATGAAACTTTATTCATTTTATAGCCTTTTAGGTATGTACTAAAATAGTTTGCACTATATTGCATATAGGCATGAGTTTATGTTATGTTATGTAAATACACACATAATTTCGAAAAGCATCGAAATTTATTGGTGTGTGCTATGGTAAAACACGTGATCGATCCCGAGACCTCGTCTCAGCAGTCCATTACCCATACCACTATGCTACCGCGGTTATCCGCGGTAATTATTTAGATAGTAATAAGTGGTCTCAGTGTGTCTCAGCCATTGTACAAGACAGTTAATATCTATCGAGTGATGAGTAATCGCTATATTACAAAGCGGATCAGGGTATACAACAGAGTATTATCTTAATGCTGTGGTTTGAGTACTTGCGTTCTGTTTACTAGAGCTTACGTATTTAATGCTATTGTAAATACATGACATTAATGTAACTGTAAACTAAGTCAAGGCAATACTTTATTACTAGAGTTATACTTTACCCAACAATGACAGCCTCCGTGGGGTAGCGGTAGTGCACTCGAATGCTACGCACGGGTTCGATCCTCGCTCAGTGCAAAAAGTTGTATGCTTGTATGCATGAATATGGCTGTTTGCACTGGTTTGCTCGAGCCTCGGAGAGCACGTTAAGCCGTCGATCCCGGTTCCCATACAAACATCTATGGCAGTCGTTACGGGTAGTTGGCCGCAAAAGTCCAACCAGTTTAACTTGGAACTTCAATATCGCCATTGGTCATTGGACCATTGGTTGTGGAGGTCAGATGGAAGTCGCTTCACGGAAAATATTAAAATTCAGCCGCATCACAGTTAGACTGAAAAACCTGGACTGAGTTGGAAAAAGGTTCAGAGAATGATGACTTTACTCAAAAATAAATTGACCGATTCGAAATAAAGAAGATAGTTTATAGGAGTGTTAAGGTACTGTTCCTGAAAACGATAAATATATTTTTATTTCAACAAACAAAGTATATTATTTATGTTAAAATATACACCACAGTAACCTCTGTTTATCTCACAGACGACTTGAGATTCTGACAACGGTCACCTAAATAATTCACTCACTAAGTCAACCTATACACAAGAAAATAGACTTCAAGCCATCCCCAACAATTACTGGGGTTGAGTATAAGGTCCAAACACTGTGTTAAACGTCCTCTGGGATTCACTACAGCTACATTATCACCTATCATGTTTGACCTCTCAACCTAATGTAAACATACATTTAACAGAACATTTTACGAGGCACACGAGATCAACATATAGTGGTTGTCTTGGATAAATGCTATGACCACGTCTTAGCGTACTTTTAAGACGATATTAATCAATTGTGTGTTTTGTTGCTAAACAATTAAGAGTGGTTTTTGTTTGTCGTGGAATTAAGTTATAAATCAGATAGGAAGGGGGTTGAATAAGGACTAAATGGTATTAGTAGATAGTGATTTAGTGTCGGTATAATAGAAATTACGATATATACAGTCCTAATTGAGCAGTCCGAATGGGGAAGTACCTCCATCCTACAGAATACCGCGACCTATAATAGCCTTGTGTAGTTTTCGGCGGTGAGTAGACCTAGAGCTCACTGGAAAGGTGTGTTGTCAGTGAAAAGACCGAGAAACCCTTCTTTGTCTTCGGTACTGACAGCACAGGGGCTCCCTTAACCTTCTCCCCTTTCCCCTTCCCCCCTCTTCGCTATATGGTCGGCAGTACAAATGTGACGCCCTTGGTGTTACAAACGTCTATATGCCACGATAACCACTTTCCATCAGGTGGGCCGTGCTTTTTATACCACCTAAGTGGTATAAAAAAACATGTCACATAATTCCATCATCCTTAAAAGCTACTAGAATTCTCTTCAAAGAAAAAATCCAACTCTTCTAATTTTGCGATTCATTTCACTCACAATTTATAATTCGCAAGCCCAAATCAGAATTACTATTACCTTTCAGATCAAAGGACAGGGATGAGAAAGCCAATGAGATCGTTCGATTCCCTAAATATCATTTATTCCAAAATTAACCTCCTTGGCCAGGGATTTCCTTCGGTAAATTTAGTCCAATCCTTAGAATGCAACGTCAGCTATATGAACAATGAAACCGACCAATTTCTCTTGACCTCCGACAAACTCTTAACGTTAGGGACACCAGGCTTAATACTAGTTCGGTAAAGATACAGTTATTCTGGTCGTTCCGGGATTCCAGATCGGTTATTAATATAGATTTTCGATTGGTCTGTCAATGTGTAACGGCATTTTGTGAATTATGTTTTGATTTATAAGATTCTTCACTTTTTATTTGCGAGATATTGAGAATTTAAATGATGGGTTTCTGGTGAAGTAAAACAAGGCCACTCCATCTCTAGTCCCTCTGAAATAATGAATTTACTAAAATGTGGATACTCAGGTCATCATTTTCTGAACCTTTGCCCAACACAGTTGGGGTCGGCTTTTCAGTCTAACTGTGATGCGGCTGAACTTCGATATTTTCCGTGAAGCGATTGCCATATGACCTCCACAACCAATGGTCCAATACCCAATGGCGATATCGAAGTTCCAAGTTAGACTGGTTGGACTTTTGAGGGTGGATACTCAGATATTCTTAATAAATACTTAGATAAATATACAACATACGTAAAAACATAAAGGGAAATTGTCAAAAATAAGCATAAACCTTATATATTTCATTTAGCAAACTTGAAGTAATATGTAGAGCAAGCCGGTTTAATTAAAGTGAATATCTCTTTGTGAAATTCGCAAACATCACATGAGTAAAGAAATCTACCTCTGACCATATATTTAAGCTCTCACTGAGCGGCAATAACAGTAAAGCGTCCTGAGGGAACGCTAAGTCTGGGCCGGATTAGGACACTTGAAGAAATAAAATATTCTTATAGCTCATATGACATTTGAAAGCGAAATTTATGGACTAACTTACTTTTTGTATTGTGACAACTTTATATTATTTAAAATAATTACAAATAAGTGCTCATCAACCGTTGCCTCTGACGAATATTCGGTATTTACTGGCCCGAAAACATCTTTAATACAAATCTATGGGATCACTACAATGATCCCCTCATCCAACAACAGGTCAATCGTTGAAAATGGAGCTGGATTAGTCATACGCTCCGAATAAAGGATAACCATATATCGAAACAAGCGCTAGACTGAAGACCATTCCTTTCTATACCTACCAATTAGTAATGCCCACCACTTAGTGGGTTCCGCCATGTAACGCCTACTTCGATATCTTATCCTTTTAGTTTGTACTCCAACAAAAAAATCAACTTTTAATCTCACTACACACGTTATCTTTCAATCATTACGTCAGAAAATAGAATACGACTATAAATTGTGAAAAGCATGACATTGGCGTCTCCGCGATTCGTTATTTTATAAACATTCATAATGATTTTTTAATTGACACTGGTAGAACTGTAACAATTCTTTGTATAGCAAAAGTCAATAAATAAAAAGAATAAACAGTCCAAAAAATTAGCAAAATCAAACTATGTACTTACGGTGTTGCATTTTATAAATATCACCAGATGCCTCCCTGTTCTCACTTCGGCCGAGATTTAAGAAGATAGGTATTACGTACTCTGGTACTCAGGCTAGAGTGTCTCTCTTTATGGACACCTTAATGGCCTGATGGAGTAAATGCGAAATGTTAATGAAAAGTTCTAGTGGAGTGTTGGCAGCGATGAGGCGGAAAATTGGAAAGTTGTACGAGTGAAGAACTGCACATGTTACTGGATTTTATTTAGGTCATGTGGTACTGAGCCAGTTTACCTTAGGATTTTCTGTTCTTGTTTAGTTATTTAGTATTTGGTACCGTAAAATTGGGTGAATAGGGATCCAAGGGCGGAATATTCAAAATAATTTATTTTACAACATTTTAATTAAGCCCATTACCAGATATTTAATTCTTCTGTTTTTACAGTATATAATTTTAAGATAACCATTTTATTTCTATTCACTGTTTGATCTCTATTCACCCCGTTTTACCCGGTACATTCGTTTTAATATGTTGTATAAATCGTAATATGAGGTAAAAATGGCTAATCTTTTTTTAAGGTACGTCAATTGGACTTCACCTTGCCTGATGGTAGGCTGTAGGCGAAGTCACAGGGAAGAGTGTCACCATTACAAACACGTACAGTACTACCAATTAACGTCTTGTAGAGTATCAGACATTACGGTCGAGCAAATTCATAATCATAACATTAATTGTTATGATACACGTGGGAATCAAAATATAGACTTTTGTTATTAAAAATCGTAAAGTGATCAGTAATCAATAGCGTTCGATTTCCTGAGAAAAGTATCTCCAAAATCATCAAGTTGTGTCAAAGAAGAATCCAAGAATCAATTTCGTTTATTCAGTTTAGGCACATAAAGAGCACTTATGAATGTCAAAGTTTTACAATAATTATGTAGTGACCTACATTTGTCAAAAATATTATAATTTATAATAAATAATATACTTAGTAAATAAATCATTTGAAAATGATTCTTTCGCTGGTTCGGTAGTTAAATCTCATGGGAATCCTTTATTTTCTTTTTAATTAGTTCTGTTTATTTATAATATTAATAAGTTATGGGTGCAAGAGCAAGAGATTATTATGAACATGCATTTTATCATCAAGATATTCGTCTACTTACTGTGTGTGATAATAGTGCATCGACTGCTAGGACGATGCAGATTAGATTCCCGTTCAGTGCTAGTATTCGAATGTAAAGATTTATCTGGTCTATTTCCTAGATTTCCTTATCATTGATCTATGTACTTGGTGTTTACTAAACATATGTATTTACAACAAATAGTAAATAATTGTTGGTGCACTAGGAATCATATTTTCTCTTTGGTAGGTACAACTGACGGCGTGGCGTGGCGGCAATAAACGCGACTGCTACGCAGAAGTAGCGTGTTTGATTTCCGCATACATAAAATACAATAAAAAAATACAATGCAAATATACCTAATATGAATGTATTAAAAAAAAGTATCTAAGTAAAAAAGTTTCTAGAACCAGGCTGCAAGCTGATTAAACTATACTATATGTCCTAGAATATTTATTACTTATTTATTCATTTATTTATCTACTAGTTGGCGATAGCAATTTAACCACAGATAAATAGGTACTCCAATTATGTGAACTTTTTTTAGTGTCGGTGCAATTCGACTGCGTGCTAACCCAGCCGAATGGCAAATCTGCGAATAGCACCCAGCTTAGTTCACTTAGGTGCTCGTCGTGAACTAGGTTAGGTGCTATTTGCACAGGTGATATTCGCACAGAGGCTATTCGCACAGGTGCCATTCGCACAAGTGTTATTCGGCTGGGTGCTCTAAATAGACAAAATCATTATTTTTTTTAAATAATTATCAAGAAAAATACAAATGGATTCTCCATCATGGATACTCAAGACCGTGTGAAGTGGTAGAAAAAAGCCTGAAAACAGGCCCCGGATTCCAAGCTGAAAGTTTCGGAGGAGACCGGAACTAACGCTAGGACGATATCAAGAAAAATACAAATCCACGCTTAGCAGTTAACTATTCTTTTCGGCTACTCTACAAATAATAATATATATATATATATATTCCAGGACAATCTACACAACGCCACCTAGACTCGTGGTAAGCATAGTTTAATTAGCTTGTATTATGGGTTCTAGAATGCAGATAAATACACTTAGATTTTTATTTGTAAATACATACATAGTATACATAGAAACACCCAGACCAATGCAAACATTCATATTCATGTACACAAATATTTGCATTGAGCGGGAATCGAACCCACGCCTACTGCGTAGCAGTCGCGTTCACTACCGCTATGCCACGGAGGTCGTCGACAAAGCGTCAATACTTCTAAATTCTTTAAAATAAGATGGTTATCTGGTACCAGGACTTCGTAACAATTGCTCTAGCTATTCCGTTCAGTTCGCTCGAGTGCTTTCCTCGATATTTATGCTTCACTATAAGAGAGACCCTCTCGAAGCCTTCGTCGCAAGCTTAGCGTATTACTGTTACAGAATCCTCCACTAAGAAAATCTTTATTAATAGACGCAGACGACAACTGGAAGATTTTCGGACCGGATTGAGTGACAGAGATAAAAGAGATAATGCTTCAAGAAAAAATATGTCTGAAGGTTTAATGTCTGAGTAGGGTGGCAGACAAGGAGAAAGGATACTATATGGTGTTCTATTCTTGGGTAAATAAATTTAAGATCAGTTTACTAAAGCATGCTTGCACTTGATGTCTCTCCTTTATGATTGGTGTATTAATCAGCTAAAAAAGTTGTAATATTAATAATAAAAAACCGCGGTAGTCTAGTGGTATGGGTGATGAACTGCTGAGACGAGGTCTCGGATTCCATTCCAGGTTTACCATGGCACACACCAATGTCTTTTCGCAGTTATGTATTAGGTGATCTGGATATTCTGGATCAGAATTTCAAAGGGTACCACGGTAATGTATTAAACTGTTTTGGAGGACTATTAGGTACATGATATATTTCATAAGTACAAATAATAAATAAACCTAAAATAGATGACGTTTTACCATTTACATTTACGATTTTTTTTATATCTCTTGGGTAGACAAGAACACGGCCCACCTGATGCAAAGTGGTCACCGTGGCCTATGAATGTTTGCCAACACCAGAGGCTTCATACTTGGGCTGCCTACCCTGTAGAAACCTTAGATGTCCTTCTTGAAAATCTCCATATTGTAGTCGCTTGGAAAAACCACAGCAGGGAGTTCAGTCCACAGCATGAGAGTGCGGGATCAAGTTTCTTTCATACCGCAAAGGACACACCGTTTCCGGTCGTAATTATGAACATTCTTATAAAACAATAGCTTGAAAATTAATTAATTACAAATAATTAAGCAGTATCCATCCATTCCCCTACTTATTTTAAATTTCTTCCGCATCTAAACTCTCAAAGCCTTAAATAAAAGTTACATCAGCACCAAGTATAAAGCTGGCAGTATTGTCAAGAAGCCTTAGTTCCCGGTAATAACAAATGTGCACCTAACAATGGTTCAGCGGATTATTCCCCCATGTCAACCTTATTTGTGACGTGTTCAGGTTTAAAAACCTTTTCCAAGGAAAATAAAAAGTAGATTCGTAAACCCTGATTCTTATATTACAGTGTATTTACTACTTTCGGAGGATATATATTATGCTCCTATAAAAGCCATATAGTCATCAAAGAGAGCTGGTTATAGGGTATTTTAGGAGAGACTTTTTATACCACTTAAGTGGCAGAAACGGTTACCGAGACCTATGGGCATTTGCACCCATGCTGTCGACCATATAGAGAAAGGGGAAGGGAGAAGGGGGGAGATTAAGAATATTTCTCTGCCGTCAGTGCAGAAGACAAAGCAGGGTTTCTCGGTCTGCTCTCATCACCGAAGTGGGGACGGACCTCTCGCTGCCGGCCGTAGTTCTGTCTATGGTCGGCAGCGATGAGGCGTGGGCGGCGGTTCAAACCTTCTGCGAGACCGTTATCTCGCAGAAGGAGGCGGCGGAGAGGGGGAGGGAAAAAGACCCACTTTCCCTCCCACAGCGCCGCAAGCGAACCGGGGTCCGGAGGAGGCGGTACCACCAACTCCTCCCCCCCTAACTGTAGGCCGGGCAGTAGACGCGGGGGCGTCTGCTGCCCTTACATAGGCCTCGAGGTTGAAGGCGCACGTCGTGTCGCGTGTGCCTTGCCTAGGCGGGCGGCAGAAGGACTCCTCTTCTGCCGCACCAGAGACGGGCCTGCCACTGAGTAGTGGCGGGCGACTCGCACGGCGATGGCGGAAGATGTTGTTCCCGCCATCGTCGATATGCGATGACGACGGACACCGTGGTGGTTTAGTGGGTAGTCTGATTTCCGGTAGAGGTCAGGAGTCCCACACAAAGCTCGCCCCCGCCCCTGTAGGGGGTGAGCGAAGTGCGTAAATGCATTCCACCACGTAAAAAAAAAAAAAAAAAAAAAAAAAAAAAAAGGGTTTCTCGGTCTTCCCACTGACAACACTATACCTCTCCAGTGAGCTCTGTCTAGCCTAGTCTCCGTCAGCAACACAACACAGGGTTATTATTAGCCGCAGTATTCTGTAGGGCAGAGGTACTTCCCCAGTCGGACTGCTCAATCAGGACATGCACTACTAACTGCTAGCTAACCCTCCAACAGTGAGAGAAAACTCCGATTCAGTGTCTTATTCATCCATCAATAGTCCAAAAATTAAGTACTGACCAGAGTTTACCCAGATTAACACAACTATGAACTCATTATGAAGGCGATAGTACTAAAACATCGAAGTATATCCCCAAATTGGAACATACCTTCACAGAAACTCCATGATTCCAATTAAGATTGTACTGATAAACGTACATTTCTTCAGCCATGCGTGTCTACGCCCTAATTACCGAAAAATGTAAGCAATAACCGCAATAAAGTCGTCCAAATTGGACAACTTGTACCCACCGTGGCAAACTCAGAAATGACAAATAGTACTGAATCACACCACTGCATGTGACTACACAATAAATTGTACAAAAAAATTGTCGGAGGGTTAGGGAGGGAGTATTGTATAAGTATAATACAAAAACTCGGGTTAACTTTCCAAATTTTTGTTATTACTAAATTCAATATGACTTTAAAGGCAATGCTTCGGTAAGGCAAATAATTTGGTGTGGTTTTATTTGCACCATAGGCTTGCACCATCCCGCGCAACTTCGTCTGCGTCATTCCGTTTTTGAACATTTTTTATTCCTGCTCCGCACCTGTTGGTCGTAATATGATGTTATATACATATAAACCTTCCTCTTTAACCATTCTATCTATAAAAAATCCGTTGCGTAGTTTTGAAGATTTAAGCATACAAAGTTCAAGTTCAAGTTCAAGTTAATTTATTCGCATGAATATAGTACAAAATCAAGGTGTTACAATAATTTTATGCTGCTGCATATCCTGCCACATACGGCGTGCAAATTATATATACAAAAATATATGCAAAAGGGACATAGGAACAAAGAACGCGACTTTATTTTATACTATGTAGTGATATTAGATATCTAATATAAGAAAACTTAATCGTGTGTCCGCCACACATCACTTGCATGATGATGGTCCAAACGGTACATTGTATAATCTATTCCAAACTGCGTAATGGTGCAAAAAGAAATAAGGCATCGAGACATTATAAAGAATTTATTTATTTTTATAAATACTGTTAAACGAGCCCATCCATATAATAAATGTGTCTAGCTCGTTAAGCTGCTTCTATTTATTACGTATCTTCATCCAAAAACTCTTGTATCTCATGAATACAACTTCAATATTCTGTTTAAAATAATACCAACAGTATTCTATCCTGAAACCTAAGCACATAAATCAAACTGAACAGTCTGCAGGTTTCAAAAGAAGTTTTTTTATTAAAATATATAAATTATTATATTTACGATACTATTTGGTTGTTTTGAGTACTTATTCGATATTTCGGTGCTGTTACGATAGTCAAAAATGACCATGTCGCATCGAGACCGATGGCGATCAAGGGGCGACATTTAAACAATATGCCACACCCCCCCCCCCCCCCCTGCCGCAATGCCTGAAAACAAAGGTCTCCGACCAGTGCGTCCTATCTGTTATGACCTACGGTGCCGAAGCGTGGACATTGGCCTGCTTAGTTCACCAATTGAAGGTCGCGCAGCGGGCCATGGAGCGTGCTATGCTTGGAATTTCCTTGAAGGATAAAATTCCGATTCGATCGATTGATTGATTGATAAATTGAATGATGGACAATCTGTAACGTTGTTATTTACTTACCATTTTTTTCGCCTGATGACAATTATTGTGTGGAATGTCTATACGTGGCAACTGTTTGCCAAATATGAGAAATACACAAATAACAATGACCAAGTATGGTGCCAATATAAAACTAACGCACGAGTATCCCATGACACAAAATGGTGGCAGACGTCTAGACTCCATGAAATTTAATTTTGTTTATCTACATAATAATATTAGATTTCAAATGACCACTTCAATTCAGAATTGCGTATTGATTTTGATATTTTTAAGTACATATTTTATTTGAAATAATAATATGACACCTTTGTTTCGTATGATCAAAACCGTCAGGACAAGCCAACAATACATACTCCAGCAGGTGAACACAGTGATTGATGGACCACGCTTGGATGTAGGAGGTAGGCTTTGCTCATAACTTTGGGAAGGCGACTGCCATCTGGCCTCCACTGGAAATATCAAAGTATTGCAGTTAGAATTTTTGATCATAACGACTGCCACAGAATTCGTAAGGAAACAGGTACATACAGCTTAACTTGCTCTCCAACTTCTCCGAAACACGACCAGGCCAAAACAAATAATATGGTTATTTGTTTTCATGCATACAAATATTTGCACTGAGCGGCGATTGAAGCCGCGTCTCCTGCGTAGCAGTCGCGTTCACTACCGGCACGCCACAGGGACTGTGGCTGTACACACCAATCAGTATTATTTACACGGTATCGATAGAAACGTAGAGCTCAAACACATAATGCCAGTTCTTTTGTACAAAGGAAAACTCGTAAATGTCTGGTGTTGAATTTGTGGCGCTATTTTCTGAGGTCTGGCGTCCGCCGCAATGGATTGAATTGGATTTTAACAACTTGTAGTACAAGAGAGAAGATACAGTTGAATACTAGCTTATATTTTGAGAGTAACTCTTGCTAATTCATTTAGGAGTTCCTTTAAATGTTCGTGTTTTTTAATAAAATGTAGCAGCGGAATTACTAATATTCTCTCTAACTCCAACAGCTAAGCTTTGGTCTCTGCTAATGATCAAGATTCAAATCTGGATCTTCTCGATCTTAAAGCCAACTCCCTAACCACTAAGCTACCGACGCTATTCGTACTAAATAGATACTTACTATTAGTTGATACTTCGTGAAAATAGGGTCGAAAGAAGAAAAAAATATTTTTCTTTTTACTTTTACAAACATACTCGAAAGTCGAAATATTCATAAGCATCCTTCTAAACAAGATTACTTCTATAAACGATCAATCTCCAGAGCTCACTGTATTGGTGCCTACGAACGACGCCACTTGACGACACTAGCTACAAAAATCAGAAACGCTCGCTGACGGACGAGGGGCGGATGAAACTGAACTCCCTATTACCATAATGAACGTCCGATAGTACAAAATTGTGATCGGACCGGGGAATTAAATTTATAGAAGTTATATTGTAGGCTAGTTATTTTTATGCAAAAAGGTTTGAATTTGTATTATACGGTTCAGTACTTGTTTAGGGGAGGATGGCCGAGACGGTATAATATTAATAGGTAAATACCCTTAAGACCTCTGGAGCCAAGCTAATGTCACCTACAAGCATCACCATGGCGCTGTTTCATTTTCTGTAGTGATTGTGTTTTTATGAAATTATCATTTCATTTACATTTACGAATACGATGAAGGGAGAATATCGTAAATTAAATGGCATAAAAAATTACCCAATCGTAATTTTTTTTTGGCAATATGTAGTGTACATAAAGTACCCTTCTGTACCTAAAGTAAGTACCTAAAGTACCTCTGTTTATTAATTTATGAATGAAAGTCAATGACCTGCATTATACAAAATTTTTGAACCAATTTGTAAACAGTAGTAGGTTATTAATATGTCACAAGTTGCTTGCCTAAATAACTTATAAGTAGGTGTTATAACATAACACCTTTCTCCATACAGTGACGTCATAGACGATACAATACCCATTGTCCTACATATCACCTCCTTATAACAATGACATTACAGAATTCAACCGTCGTCACTCAAGTGAAGGTGGTCCTGCCCCCAACCGTCGGTAACTAGGTCACAATTGTCGGAATATCTATCAGAATAAATGGTAACTTATTAAATCAATAACACGCTCGTTGCCTTGAGACGGTGCGGAAGATTCGTCCAGAGTTCAAATGGAAAAACTGGAGAAAGTTTCCTGAACCGAAAATTGATTCATCATTAGAATATATGTTTGAAACATAAAAGGCATAGGGATGCGTTCTCACTAATAATAATGAATATTTCAGAACAATTTACATAACCCCACCAAGACCCATGGTAAGTATATCTTTAACTCACTTTTGTTCTGAGATATAAGTGCCATCTAACGACAGTAAGGTTCACTACTGTCATTCCGGATCCTGCATCGCGAACGCGAAGTTCTCGCGCTGGTGCAATATAAATACAACAACCCAACGACAACCGTTGGGCCGCGGCCCACCAGGCGTGATCACCTTGCCTGGTCGAAGGATCCTCCCTTTGTGTTAGAGGGAAATCACATTCCGTTCCTCCACACTATGATGATGATGATGATGTTTCACAATAAAAACCTGATTCCTATTTTCTCTATCTCTATATCATTCCCATTTTCTTATAATAACAGATTTTAACCCTTACAATGTACAAAAGAACCTTTTAAACTCTGTGTCATAATACCCGTATTTAAAAGTCAACTATCTAGACAGTTAAGTTTGCTGAATAGGTTATCTGCAACTAACGAGTTCCCTGCACTTTATGTGCCAACCGTCGTATTTCAGAGCCATTGTACTGAATGCAAGCTGAAATCATAGAGTTTATATTACTGGCGTAAATAAAGTAACAATCTCTTCATTACTGCGTTATCAAAATAATGTCAGTGGCAATGACTTATGAGTATGACTTTAAGTGGTATTACAACTACAAAATCTATTTCTGTCTAAGTAGATAATACTTGATAAAAAAAACGAGGTGAGGACGAAAAAAAGGACAACTTAAGCTAGGATCCCATGCACAACATCGATACAAAAAGCAGAAATACTTTCACTTAAGATTCAAAACAAACCCAACTCCTTCCATTATATCAATACAAACTTACTGTTATTGCAATGTTTATGATTTATAACGAAATGTTAGCAAATAAGTGCCAAGACACAGACAAGAATGGTTAGTCAACAACGTGTTGGCGCCACATTTGTCAAAGACAGACTTACACACCAGTCTGGCTAGAACATGTAACGCAAAATTGTTAGTGGCGTTAAAATTTGATTTCGGTAAACAACACGTTGTACCTATGACGACATCTGTAGGGTTTGGGGGGAACTTTTCATCGATCACCAATTCGGTATTGATGAATGGTTTCCCAATCTGACAACAGATGTCGCTAGTATGTTTACCTATTTCAAATAGAATTATAATATCGTGATAGGTTAAATTGTTTGTGATATTTTATTCAATCATGTAGCTTAATGTCTTTAATTTCAAATTGTCATAATCTAAATTCCTTGTTGCCCAAATTAATTAATCACGGCAAGAATGTCGATAGTTTATGCTTGTAGTTCTGTATGATCTGTGGTATATTTTTTTATTTGTTCCGCGATTCGATCAGGTGAACGAATAATTCGTGATATCAGATTAATTTACTAGAATATTCCATGAAAAAGGATATAAATACACCCCTCCCGGTGGATGCGAACACCTCTGATAATTACTCTGAAGATTAAGCACGAAACTCTGTTCGTATTTCATTGATTTTTCTGATAAGTTGGAACTCTGAATTATATGTACCTACCTACATATAAATTAAATATCTTAGACTCTGTGCATCTTTCCCGGACTTCTCTGGTAAGATTTCGTAATTTATCTCTCTGTTCTTAGTCTTTATATCTGTGTCTTTCGTTTGCGTCAATGATATACTTAGGTCTTTTTGGTATTCTTGATGCAGGGTCCCAAGGTTTAGCGGACAATATTAGTGACCTATCTACATTGTTGTGACTCCGTTGTTGGAGTCCCTGTTCGGAACAGCTGTCCCTTCGTTTGGCTCGCGGCAGTGCGGGCAGTTGCTAGCAGAAGGCAGGTGCCTACGCAAGCCGACAACCGACGCCAGGGGAACCATCCGAAGAGGAGTGCCAAAAGGTCACGTAATCTTAACTTGTACAATAACTGTAACTTCATATACCCGCTACCTTGAATTGTAATTACGAGATCAGCTGTGTGCTACGAGGGAGGCGCACAAGCATCTCATACTGTATTTATATTTCTATATCTCTGTGCCTGTGATAATTCTACTGTATGTACAACTGTGTACCCTATTGAATATATGCATGTATAAAATCTTAGTGTTGTTTCATTAAGGGTATCTGGAGCACGCACCTACTATCTCCACTCTGAAAGAAAAGGCGCCCAAGAGTCTCTGTCGTAAGCTCTTGCCTGGGTTAGCCGGTGGAGTAGCTGGGGAATTTCCCAGGTTACACAGTGGCGCGGCCAACGTACGGGCAGTTCAAGAATTCGAGTACCCACTGGATTTCTCTTGGTTCTGTGTGTGTGTGTGAAAGACGCCTTTAATGAATTCAAACCTACTATCCGTCTGATACTCTCCAAGACGTTAATTGGTTGTGCTTGTGCGGCTAAGCACGTAATTAATTTCCTTGCAATTTACACCGAATAGCAGGGAAACGGGTCAAAATTTTTTTCTAAATTATAAATAGCTGCTACATTTTCGGTAAAATTCATATTTCGGCATACCTTCGTATTTTTTTCTTTTTTTTCTTTTTTCTTTTTTTTACTGGTTGCTGGTTGGGTTGGATATATATCATCTCAGTAGTTTGTCCCGAATTTTAAATAAAATTAATATACATGCATATGTTTAACTTTGTGTTTTTTCTGAATTTAACTTTTAATTGTTATCGACATTTTCTATAAGTGCCGATATATGTAACTCTGTGTAAGGTGGTTTCCATTCGGAATTACCATTTTTTTTTTTTTCTTTTTAACCTTGGATCAGTATAGTAGCCGGTACTTATACTTGCTACCGTACATTTTGCTCTTAGCCTTTTAACTGTTTTTTAATTTTTTGTAATTTCATTTGTACCTATACGTACGGTACAACTTTTTTGTGTATATTTTTTCAATATTTTAGTAATTGTCTGCAGGGCGGTACATCTCGGGTACCTACCCGCTATTGGAGAATTATTCTCAATTGGAAATTTTTAAATAATTATATTATTAGGAATTGTCTGCAGGGCGGTACATTTTAGTTACCTACCCGCTAATGAAAATTGTTTTGAATTGATGAATTTTTTTATACCTATATTATTAGTATAGAAGGCGGTACATATTACCTACCTTTACGTAAATTATTTTTGTAATATTCTCAGTATACATAGAAGGCAGTACATTTACATACTGTCCGTTCAATTGAATACCCTCTTGGATTTATATCCATTTAAACTTTCGTTAAATAACGGAATTGTTAGTTAAATTTTATTTTTATATTCTATTCACTTAAAGTTCATTTCTTATAAGATGGCAAAAATGCACCAGTATGTAAACTATTTAAGAAAAGATGAGCTGTCTAATGAGTTGTCTTACATGGGCATTTCAGCGGATCCTGAGGCTACGGTTGTCAGCTTGCGTAACGAATTGAGGACGGCATATCGGCTAGTTCGCCGTGGAAGTCTGAAGCCTAACACCACGAAGTCCACTGATGCTGCAACTGAACGCACTGTCTGCGAGCCAAAAGTGAAGGAACTCGAGGATTTGCTATCGTCAGGTGACTTTGATGCCGATAAAAATAGTCGCACTAGGGCTGCTGTTAGGGCTAATTATCTTTTGACTAGGCTAGCTCGTTGTGGGTTAGATTGTTCTGAACTTGTTAGTATTCGCAACAGATTAGTTAAGATTGTGTCAGTAGCTGAATCGAATAGTGACTCAGAATCTGAGGTGTCAGATAATGATGATCGCGCTTCTCGTGTCCGAGTTGAATATACTTCACCTGCGATGAGAAATGAACGCTCGATGCGGGGTAGCTCGCAAAACATTAACTTAAATAATGATAATTTTATTTATAGGGAACGCCCTATTAATTTGAATAGTTTTAATTTAAAATATGATGGATCTGCTTGTGTGCGTGTCTTCATTGAGAGACTGGAGGAACTCCGGTGTGCTAGGGAAGTCTCCAAATCAAAAGTTCTCCTGGCTTTCTCTGACCTATTGGACGGACCAGCTTTGTCTTGGTTCCGCACCAATAAAGCCAACTTTATCTCTTATGAAAACTTATTAAATGAATTAAGAGACACCTTTGATATTCCCGATTACGATTATCGTTTACGGAATGAGATTAGGCAACGTACCCAAACCCGTACCGAGTCCTTGGTGAACTACATCTCCACAATGCAGGCCATGTTCTCTAGACTAACTTGTAAAATGCCCAGTGAAGAACAACTGGACATTCTTATGCATAACATTAGACCTGACTACATGAAGGAACTAGCCCTTCATGAAGTCAACACTATTGATGATCTAAGAAGGTTAGGAAAGCGTTTGGAACTTGCGCGTGCTAGGGCTGAGGCGTTCCAAGAGCCAGTCTTGGACAAATTTGAGATCTCCTCTGACTTACATTCACAGAAAGCAAAGTGCACACCAAAAGCTACCAAGCAGGTCTCTGCGGTGGACAGCTCGGCAGCCTCGCACGAACGCAAATGCTTTCGTTGCGGCGGCAGCGATCACACTGCTAATAACTGCTCACAATCAAGGGAGTTGGTGTGTTTCCGATGTGGTCTCAAAGGAGTCAAGTCACCTGACTGCCCCAAATGTACGTCGAAGTCAAAAAACGCGTAGGCCAGGGCCTTATTAAGACATTCTCAAGCTCTGTGTCTGAGTCTTCTTCTGATAAGGTCCTGTTTACTAAACGGGATAACGATGTTAGACCGTACTTAGTTGTTAGGGTTTTAAATTTAAATGTTCTTGGTCTTCTTGATTCCGGTGCCTCCTGCTCTGTGCTAGGAAAAGGTGCGCACCGTAGTTTCTTAGATTTAGGGTTTGAACTCGAAAGTGTCAACCCAAATTTTAAAATTACAACTGCAGACAGTTCACGTTTGAAATGTCTGGGTTCTATGTCCTTACCCTTAGAATACAACTCTGTTATCAGGGTACTTAAGTTTTATGTTGTACCAGAAATAACTACCTCAATGATATTTGGAGTAGACTTCTGGCAACAATTTCAATTAGGTGATAGATTAATTTCACAAAAAATTAATATGAATAATTTTAGCGATAACTGTCCTATTGAATCTTTGTCTCTTCACAGTGGTCTCGAGGATTACAACAACCTGACCGAGGATCAGAGGTGTGTAATGAACGGGATCATTGAAAAATTTGATTCAATAAATACAGATAAGGTGGGCTTAGGTCGAACTACGCTTGTGCATCACGTCATAGACACGGGTGACAGCAAGCCGATCAAGCAGCGGTATTACCCTCTCTCACCTCTCAAACAGAAGGCTCTGGAGACGGAGTTGGACCGGATGTTGGAGATGGGAGTGGTGTCACCATCACAATCCGCGTGGAACTCACCCGTGGTTATGGTGGAAAAGGCGAACGGTGATCTAAGGCTGTGCTTAGATTCACGTAAGCTTAATGCTGTTTCCAAAAGTGATGCTTATCCCTTACCGTACATCAATCAAATTTTAGACCATCTTAATAATGCTAAATATTTGTCCTCTATTGATTTAAGTGCAGCGTATTGGCAAATCCCGTTCGACTCTGCCCAGTCTGCTGAGAAGACTGCGTTCACGGTGCCGAGGCGGGGTTTGTTCCAGTATAATGTAATGTGTTTTGGTCTTGTCGGAGCTTCAAGTACGATGCAACGACTGATGGACCGCTTATTCGGCCCGGAATTCGACAACAGAGTGTTTTGCTTCCAAGACGACATAATCTGTGTGGCCAACACCTTCGAGGAGCATGTGGATCTCTTAAATAGAATCTATCAGCGACTCAAGGATGCGGGCCTAACGATTAATATGAAGAAATCACACTTTTGTCGAAGTGAATTAAAGTACCTTGGTTACTATGTGGATAGGCATGGACTACGTACTGACCCCGGTAAAGTCGAGGTCATCCTCAACTATCCCACACCTTCTAACTCGAAGGATGTCAAACGTTTCCTAGGTATGGCCGGCTGGTATCGTCGTTTCATTAATAACTTTTCTAAAATTAGTAAACCTCTTTGTAAACTCACCTCTAAAAATGTAAATTTTATTTGGACATCTGAAGCTGAGGAGGCTTTTAACCTTCTCAAGTCAGCTTTGGTCTCTGCTCCTATATTGAAAATGCCTAACTACTCTTTACCGTTCCGTATACTAAGTGACGCGTCAGCTTACTCAGTTGCTGCTGTTCTGACCCAAACACACGATGGTGTGGAACACCCCATCGCCTATTGCAGTCGTTCTCTTAATAAGAACGAGGTGAACTACAGCACAACCGAGCGAGAGCTTCTGGCCGTGATTTTTGCGCTGGAACAGTTCAGACAGTATGTGGAGGGACAGAAGTGCACTGTTGTCACTGATCATGCCTCACTACTGTGGTTTCACAAGCTCAAAAATCCTACAGGTCGTTTAGCACGTTGGAGTATGCGACTCAGTCAGTTTGACTTCGACATAGAGCACCGTAAGGGAAAAGATCATGTAGTACCTGACGCTCTATCTCGCATAAAGATTGACTCCATCGATGCGAGCTCCACCAATGACCCGTGGTATCTTCACACCATGGAGTGCGTGCGTAGGAACCCAAGGCATTACCCTAACTTTAATATTCGTGAAAATTTGTTATATCGATTTTCTAAAAATAAATATTCTTTGACTTCAGATTTTGATTGGAAGTTAGTAGTACCTCAAGAGGACAGGCTAGCACTCCTCACCAAATACCACGATGACACGCTTAGTGCCCATGGTGGTGTTTGGAAAACACATAAGAGGTTGTCTTTGAATTACTACTGGCCAAAGATGTACAATAGTGTCAAAGACTACGTGGGAAATTGTGAGGTTTGTAAGATGTATAAACCCGTAAACACTTCGCGTCCTGGTCTAATGGGAAGTGCGAAGCGTGTATCTAAACCTTTTGAAGCTATTTCGTGTGATTTACTTGGACCTTTTCCAGTGTCAAGCAACAGAAATATTCATCTGATCGTTGTTTCGGACTACTTTAGCAAGTATGTCATGCTGTGTCCTATAAGGATTGCAACAGGCGCTGCAGTAGCGAGATTCATCGAGAAGAATGTGTTTCTAGTTCATGGAGTTTGCAAGACTATCTATATTGATAACGGTCCTCAGTATGTGAGCAAGCAATTTAAAGATATGTTAGCTAAATATAATGTTCCAAACGTATACTATAGCCCGCGTTACCACGCTCAAACTAATCAAGCTGAACGAGCGATTCGAAATGTTGTTCAAGCCATCTCATGTTATGTGAAGACTCAGCACAAAAAGTGGGATGAACATCTTGTTGAGCTGCAGTGCGCTCTAAACACTGCAGTAAACGAGGCCACTCGATTCTCTCCCTATTTCTTAGTACACGGTAGGGAATTTATAGGTGATGGAGTTCTATATAGACAGTCTGACATAACCTGTCATCCGGACTTAGTCTCCATTGATGAGCCCTCAGCCTTCGGTGCCAAACTGAAAGAAATGCAACACATTTACGATCAGGTGAGGAAACATTTGATTTCGGCTCACCAGCGTAATGAGAAGTATTATAATTTCAGGAAAAGGCATGTCGAGCTGAAAGTTGGTCAAATTGTTTACAAACGGACTCATTATTTATCTAATAAAGCTAAACATTTTACCTCTAAACTCGCTCCTAAGTTTACTAAGTGTGTAGTGTCTGCTAAACGTTCCTCTTTAGTGTATAGGTTAGCAGATTTGGATGGTAAGGACTTAGGCGAGTATCACATCAAGGACATTTTAAAATACACTGATGAGAATCAATCTGCGGTACCTTCTCTGCCTAGCGTCAGCGCTATTTCAGTTCCGTAGCACTGTCGATTTATACTTACTTTACCGCGACTCGATGAAGTATGACCTTGTTGCTGTAGCTTGGGTGTCCTCGTATGGGACATATTATTTGTTAGGTACACCTCATCGAGTTTTCGTTTCTCATCCTCCTTTTCTCTGTAGTTGTGTTGCATATGCAACCATTTGACTATAGCGGTTAGGGAGAGCTTTCTTTCTAGTGATTTAGGGCATTTAGACTTAAAGTAAAAGAGTCTGTGTCAATATTTGCCTCTAGTTAGTTCTTAGTAGTTCTGTTTTGTACTTTGATCTGTTCTTTTTTTATTCGTTCTATATTTAACTTGTTAGACTTTTGACTTGTTTTATTCTGTTGTGTATTCCTTGCGTTACTTGTCTGTCCACACAAGTAATACTTTCAAGGGGGGGGATTGTGTAACGCAAAATTGTTAGTGGCGTTAAAATTTGATTTCGGTAAACAATACGTTGTACCTATGACGACATCTGTAGGGTTTGGGGGGAACTTTTCATCGATCACCAATTCGGTATTGATGAATGGTTTCCCAATCTGACAACAGATGTCGCTAGTATGTTTACCTATTTCAAATAGAATTATAATATCGTGATAGGTTAAATTGTTTGTGATATTTTATTCAATCATATAGCTTAATGTCTTTAATTTCAAATTGTCCTAATCTAAATTCCTTGTTGCCCAAATTACTTAATCACGGCAAGAATGTCGATAGTTTATGCTTGTAGTTCTGTATGATCTGTGGTATATTTTTTTATTTGTTCCGCGATTCGATCAGGTGAACGAATAATTCGTGATATCAGATTAATTTACTAGAATATTCCATGAAAAAGGATATAAATACACCCCTCCCGGTGGATGCGAACACCTCTGATAATTACTCTGAAGATTAAGCACGAAACTCTGTTCGTATTTCATTGATTTTTCTGATAAGTTGGAACTCTGAATTATATGTACCTACCTACATATAAATTAAATATCTTAGACTCTGTGCATCTTTCCCGGACTTCTCTGGTAAGATTTCGTAATTTATCTCTCTGTTCTTAGTCTTTATATCTGTGTCTTTCGTTTGCGTCAATGATATACTTAGGTCTTTTTGGTATTCTTGATGCAGGGTCCCAAGGTTTAGCGGACAATATTAGTGACCTATCTACATTGTTGTGACTCCGTTGTTGGAGTCCCTGTTCGGAACAGCTGTCCCTTCGTTTGGCTCGCGGCAGTGCGGGCAGTTGCTAGCAGAAGGCAGGTGCCTACGCAAGCCGACAACCGACGCCAGGGGAACCATCCGAAGAGGAGTGCCAAAAGGTCACGTAATCTTAACTTGTACAATAACTGTAACTTCATATACCCGCTACCTTGAATTGTAATTACGAGATCAGCTGTGTGCTACGAGGGAGGCGCACAAGCATCTCATACTGTATTTATATTTCTATATCTCTGTGCCTGTGATAATTCTACTGTATGTACAACTGTGTACCCTATTGAATATATGCATGTATAAAATCTTAGTGTTGTTTCATTAAGGGTATCTGGAGCACGCACCTACTATCTCCACTCTGAAAGAAAAGGCGCCCAAGAGTCTCTGTCGTAAGCTCTTGCCTGGGTTAGCCGGTGGAGTAGCTGGGGAATTTCCCAGGTTACAAACAGACAAACAATTCCCATGTTTTGATATAAAAGGTCATCCATTTTGGAATTAAATTCAGAATGTAACATCGCACTTGGAATAAAATGGTCAGTTTCTGAGTTCTGAGAGAAAACTTTCGTAAAAAAAATTTTGATCTAAATTCAAAAACGATATTCTCAAATAACGTGTTTTGATACTGTCCGTCTGATACTCTCCAAGGCTTTATTTAGTAGTGCTAGTGCGGCTAAGCACATAATTAATTTCCTTGAGATTTACACCGCATAGCAAGGAATTGGGCCAACATTTTCGGTTAGGGACTTATTTTCGGCATATACATTTTGTTACAAAGCGCCTGATAAGCTCGCCCCTTATTACGTGGGACCGAAAATCATAGTTGGCGAAATGTGGTGTTATACACCTCTACCTACCCTTTCTAGGCTTGAGCACATGAAACATTTGGTTGAACTATTTTTATAACGTTTTGGTCTTCTACTCCACCCAATAACTTTACTTTTTATTATCGACAGTGTGCAGTTCATTGACCGACTGAATAGAAACTGCAAAAAATTATTGAGTGTCTGTTAACGAAGGCGAATATATAACTGGCAGATTTGAATAAAAATTCTGTATATTTTTAAAGAAGACTAGCAGCATTGCCATGTTGTATGGCTATGCTTATTCTCTGTCCTAAGAAGAATATATCTATATCAACACTATCACTACATAGTATAAAACAAAGTCGCTTTCTCTGTCCCTATATCCTTATGTCCCATTGTATGCTTAAATCTTTAAAACTAGGCAACAAATTTTGATGCGGTTTTTTTAATAGATAGAGTGATTGAAGAGGAAGGTTTATGTGTATATAACATCACGCTACAACCAACTGGTGCGGAGCAAAAAATGTTTGCTAGAACGGGGTGACGCAGACGAAGTTGCACGGGTCAGCTAGTTTTATACATATATAAATTGTTAAAGTGGGTATAGGTTGAAAACTGTATTCAAAATTATATACGTACTGTACTTTTACCAATAGGTGCCCAGTAACCCCAAGTGAAAAATAAGAAATGAGCAAAGCTGTGGAATGAGCTCCCTGCCGTGGTTTTCTCAAGCGACTACAATATGGGGTTCTTCCAGAAGGGCATTAGAAGGTTTCTACAGGATAGGCAGCACGTGTGTGGCGCCTCTGGTGTTGCAAACGTCCATGGTCACGGTGACCGCTTTCCGTCAGGTGGGCCGTGTGCTTGTCTGCCACCTAAGTGGTATAAAAAATAAGAAATAAAAATTACTGGTCTTAGGTTCCATGCTTACGTTATTACTGATTTAGACTCTGATTACTGGCAATATTAGATTGGACCATACACTGGTTGTCTGGAAGAGATCGCAGACCGCGATAAGACCTACCATTGTACAACTATCTAACAATTGTGTGTATCCATCGTATGTATCCTATGTTTGGTGTATAATAAAAAGTATTCATCTTATCTTATCTTATTGAATTTCGTAATTACCTGAAACAAAAAAGAAATAGTTTCATCAATAAATGTTAATACAATAGACATATTTTTTGTAAATAGGAAAACTTTACATATAAGATATGTGTGTGACGCCTCTGGTGTTGCAAACGTCCATAGGCCATGGTGACCGCTTCCCGTCAGGTGGGCCGAGTGCTTGTCTGCCACCTTAAAAAAATAGGACATTGAATATTTCTCATGCCAATTTTTTCCTAATACTATCAAACGAAGATAGTCAAGGCTGAGACTAGGTTACTTTTGTGCCACGTAGCTCGTAGACAAGTACACGTCCCACCTGATAAGAAGTAATTACATTGGACTATGGACGTGTGCAACACGAGTGGCGTCATATCCGTGCTATCTACTCTAAAAGATCCTACTAATACCCTTCTTAAAGAATTCCATATTTGGGAAAATTTGCGAGATCATTCTACAGCATCTTGTCAAAGAAGCTCATTTCATAACCAGCTAGAATAAACAGATAAAGTAATCTGCTTCTCAATCAATTTCTTCATAAAATGTCATATTCAAATACAAATTCAGCATAGAACTAACACCATAACACTAAGAAGTAAGACCAAGTACACACAAACGAAAACATTCCACACACCGTGTTTTCCCCACACCCCATTTCCACATCCGAAACACTCACATAATCAAAATAAAAGTATACGTAATGATATAACACTGTAATAGTGCATGTAAGGCGTAACTTCGCTGCTTCCATAAAGTAGATTAAATTTAAATTGTCAATTCGGTTTTACGAGCGACAGCGGGCTCGGGCTGTGTCGGTAATTCCGCACTCGGTGTGAGGTATTCCGGGCATTTTCGGGCATTTGTCAAACTTGTGTGTATCTAACTTTAGGAATTTACTGGTGAAATTGTCGTGTGAAACGATTAGGTAAGTAATGTGTTGTGTTTTAAAATGATCGTCATGAATGCGGCATCCCTTAAAGCGGCATTTGGGGTTATTAAAGAAATTTTGTTTTTTTTTTACTTTCTGTTCACCTGCTAAACAAGGAATGAGGTTTTGGTGTAGGTAGGCGTTCCTCTTGGCATTGAAATGTTAGACAGCAGTCGAAAAAAGTATAAAGTGGTAATATTTATTTAAGCGTGACATAATATTTATAAATACCTATATAATACTAGCTGTTGCCCGCGGCTCCGTCCGCGTGGACTTCTGACCCCGTTCCCGCTGCTCCATTCCGAGCATTTAGGTGTATGAAAAATAGATGTTGGCCGATTCTCATAGATACCGGATAAGCACAAAAAATTTCATCAAAATCGGTCAGGCCGTTTCAGAGGAGTATGGCAACGAAAACTGTGACACGAGAATTTTATATATTAGATTATACAATTCAAATACTAGCCTTCCTTATAAACAATCGTTTCGCGTTGCATAATACCGTCCAATTTAGGGAGGGTGCACACTGTAGATTTCTTCATCACCCCCGTTTATGTTCGAATTATTAGGGGTAATAACTCCGCGTCACTAAGTGAAATATAGTACCTACGTATTTATATATTGGGCTCGTTGACAGTTTCAGGAAATATCGGAGCGGCGGTAAACTTGTTTAAACAAGTTACAAACTTATATGCGTTGTTTAATCAAATTGATTTATATTAAAAAAACTTATTAAATGTAAAATGTATTTAATTTAATGTAATGATAAGGTTTTTGGTGTTGTTTTAATTATAATTTTATTTTTAGTTTAATTAAATAATGTATGTTTATCATTAACTTATAAATATATTATTGATGACGTTTTGTAGACTATACAGAATTAATGATTAAAATGGTATGAATTAATATTTTTTTATTAGATTTTAATTTACTACTACTACTATTCACTGCTTCAAATAAACTCCAATATCTAAAGGTTGTATAATGCCACAGGAAGAAGTCTGTGTGTCTATTCCCGCCAGTAATTCTAAGGTTTATGGTTAGAAATAATTTATTTTAAACAACTTCTGAGTGCGGCTGTACTGGCTCAACCACCATGAGAACTATAATATTAATGAAACACAATACACGTTGGAATTTACAGGACCCTTGAGAAAAATTCTGTTGAAACTGGCAATGTTTTGTCATGCAATTACTAATTTCTACTAGCCACAGTAACAGTTTGTCTTTTTAACATAACATAACATAAGCTCACGCCTATATCCCAGAAGGGGTAGGCAGAGTTGCTAGCTAGCACCCACATTTCGCCAGTTTATGTTTAGGTCCCAATGTGTGTGTCCAGCTTATTGCCACTAACCGGGCACTTATAAACCTGCGATAAATACGCACATAATTTCGAAAAGCGTCGAAACGTCATTGATGTGTGCCATGGTAAACCTGGGATCGAACCTGAGACCTCGTCTCAGCAGTCCATTGCATGTACCACTAAGCTACCGCGGTTATTTGTCTTTTTACTTTTTATTTAAGCCTGAAAAAGCGTTGTAATTTTCAGGAATTAGCTGTTGGTCGGTTGAAAATCTATTTAGAGATCTTCTTGTTCTTCTTAAGGTAACCATTGACGATACGTCCAACAATTCAAATGGAGTGGACGTTTTCCAAAATTGTTACGTGAATGGTTTCGCTTGCTTTCGCAAGGATTCGCTTGAGAGCGCTCCTGAAGATACCTCGTTTGGAGGCGAAACACGTGTCGAGGTTCGTCCTTCGCACTTGCGGAATATTGCACAATATACTACACATCTCCCCTTGGGTAAGAAGTCTTTTCACTTGCTTTGATGGGTGCGGTTTGACATTCCATTCTATGATAATTAATAATAATTTGCTATTCTTATCATTGGAATTGCTAAACCGTGGGTGAGTGGTGGGTCTCCCTCCCCTAATATATGATTTCTTAAGATATAGAAGTAGGCGTTACTTGGCAGACATCCATTACAAGAAAGTATATATTTGGGTCTACTTACCACTCACCCACGGTCCACGGTTTAACAATCGCAAAAATGATCACTAATTGTCTTAGAAAGGAATGCAGAACCGCACCCCTCAAATCAAGTTTAAAGATTTCTTGACCGAGGGGATATTTTTTTGCATAATACAAGTTACACAACCTCGACATGATATATTTTCTTCCTATGACTTACTTCTTCTTCTTCTTGGAGTGCCATCTTCTCAATGAAGGTCGGCTTTTCGAAGGGTTCTTCAGCCAAGATTCTTCTTCCAACACTGCGCTTTCCCTGTTTCTTACCCTGAATTACGAGGAAGGAAATTCCAACATTTTAAGCTGTCAACTTTTCAACGTTGGAAGACAGTAGGCAGTTCTCCATTCGCATGACGTCATTCCGTGCAAACGACATAGAATTATTACGTACAACACAATGGTATGACGTCACATTACATTACTTTTAATGTCGTCTGTTGTGAGTGACCGCTTCATATTTAATAACGTTAGCCTTTTTGTAACGGTGCATCAGGGACTTACAACATTAGGTAAGTTATATATAAAGGTAATGATTCATTGAGAGCGTTCGCGTGTAATATAACAACATATTTTAGTTGCCCGCGGCTCCGTCCGTGTGGATGTCGGTTATTGCACAGTGCAATATAGCCTATGTTACTCAGGGTGAATATAGCTTTCCAATTGTGAAAGAATTTTTGAAATCTGCACAGTAGTTTTTGAGTTTATTCATTACACATGCATATATACACACACAAAAATAAAAAAAATCCTCTTTATAATATTAGTGTAGGTGTAATAATGCTAGCTTAAGGGTCTACACAGATTAAGTTGCGCTTAAAGGGTAATACGCATACGTACAGTCAGAGCTCAGAAGTGCAGTAGCACATCAAGGCTCAAAATGGTTTACCGTGCGACCGTCGCGCGTAGTTTTTACTTGTGTGCGAAATGCATATTATAGCGTAGAAGAGTACAACAATATATATAAAATGCCTACTAGACAAAGATAGAAGATAGACTAATCATAATAATACCTAATATGTCCGTTTTCATAACTGTTTTATTCTTTAAACCTGCTGTGAGTCATTAGATACTAATACAGTAATTTAACAGGCATAGTGAGTCAACGGATAGCTAAGTGGCTAATGCATGACACTATCGGAACGGAATGATTAGAGATGTTAGTGGTTCGATTCCAACTGATAATAATTTTTTATATTTATGTCAAATATTTAATTTTGAATAATTATAAATTATTTTTGCATGAAGTTGGCATTAATTGTTATTTATGTGATTAAAATTATCGGGTTATGAAAATAAATGATACAAAATGTTTGATAAGTAACTAAATATATTTCATCTTTACTATCTACCTGCCTACTCAATGTAAATTTTATTGAGGTTTATAGCTTAAGTATTCGTTTTCGCAAGGAAAAGAGGATTGAAACTTAACCTCAATCTTACAATCTTAAACTGACTTGTCCTATAGCCAGCACGTCCCCTTTTCACCAAATTCACAAAAACTACTTCTTCTTACTTAACTGGGTTATTGAATTTATTTTTTGTAATACATAGAAAGATCATTAAGTAGGTATAGTTTACTTACTTGTAAGTTATGTAACCAAAGTATTATTTTTTACAGTTTTGATATTTTGAACAACAAGACTAGTAGTACTTTTTTACAAACATCCAATTAAGTATAATTGGTATTGTAGAATTTCGATATCGCCAATTTGGTTGTGGAGGTCCGATGGCAGTCGCTTCACAGAAAATATTGAAGCTCAGCCGCATCTTAGTTAGACTAGAATGCCGACCCCAACTGAGTTGGGAATAGGCTTAGAGAGAATGATAGTAGGCGGGCAAAATATGAATAATTACTTAATAATAGTTTTTGTGCTAATAATTATTAATATTTTGTATGACCTCCATTGTTCTCAATACCGCAGAGTAGACGTCGGCGCATGGACCCCACAACATTCTGATAAATATCTGTCCTACGTAAATTGTCACATATTTGCATGCAATGTTGCTTTAATAATTTAGGACTTTATAAATCTTTTTACCATTACCGCATATATTTTCTAACGGGTTTGAATCATGGGATCGTGCTGGCCAAGAAATAACGTTGACCTCTGCATGTTCTCTAAGCCATTCGCGATCTATGACGAAAAGCACTACGCACTGTAACATTATATTATCTAAAAAGTCCACATAACTTCTGCTGTTCCGTGTTCCGTTAAAAACTGTTTTATTGCTGGCGTCCGGTGATGCAGGCCTTCGGCATGGAGTACGCGGCGAGCAGTCCTCAATGATGTTTCAAACTCATTGGCAAATCGTCGTGTTGGTATGAAACCATTGGTTTCATACTCTGCTACCATATAGCACCGCTGGTCGTGGTTAATCAGCGGTGGCCTTCTACTTCTTCAAACCTTCCGGCCTTCTCGTCCTCAAACCTCTTATCCCAGCGGCTCACAGTACTTCTCTAAAAAGAACGTTTTTACATTAATGTAAGCAAATAGATAGAATAGATTTTAATGAAACTTTACAGTAATATAGCTTATATACCACAGAATAACACATAGGCTATGTTTGGTCGCGATAATCGATATCCACGCGAGCGTTGTCGCGGACGACAGCTAGTATAATTTAAAAATAAAATGGTATATTATTATACTTACGGATATGCCAGTTTCATTTGCTATTTCACTTATATTTAATCCATTCATATATAAAGCCACAATATTAGCATTGACTTCCATTCTTATATAACTTGTAGGCATGTTAAAATTAATATTGAATCGATTCACGACAATAACAAGCACAAAACAAGCAACTAAAAACCAACAACGTCATTTTATTTTCTCTAAGTCAGTAATTATTCCATTTTATTTCAAATCTACCTTCATACTTTTTACATTTTATGTGGATCTTTGCTAAAGTTTAACTAATAATAAATTCTACTTTAGAATCATATTTTATTCATCAACCTGTTGTTAATTTATAAATAAAACACAAAAAGTGTTTTGATTGATCGTAGGATTTGAACCAACAACCTTACATTTTAGTAATCCTTATGCCAGAACCATTCGGCCACGGCCTACTTATATGTTTGTAGCGAAATAATGTATAATATTCCTACAGAAGAACAATTTACATGTGTGCGTGAATTGTCTTAAAAGAAAAAGGTAACAAGTAGCGTTAGAATGTTGACGCTATAGTTGCGTAGGATTGCTACTGCACTTTTGAGTTCTACTGTACATATTTATATTCAAACTTGTAAATCAATGAAGGGCAATGGTGCATTCGGTACAACATAATATGGGGCGAGCCTGTTACCGTCAAGCGGATACTTTATCATAGTCTGTTGGTTTACTATCGGATGCAGAACAGCTCCATCCTTTCGTTGCCTGTAAATATCATCATCATCCTAATATGGTACCTGGTTTCATGCAAAGCTATTTCCCTGAAGCACACGCTGATCGGGTGCACTATTTTGTGCAAATCAAATGTTTTGCGCAATATTATTTGAATGGAAAGAAATTGCGTTTATTGAATACTAAACACACACTCATACATAAATAGGTACAAAATAACTCCCACAAAAATAAATATAAAACATACATAATAATATACATATGTGCCAATGCCAATAGTAGCCAATGGCCTAAGAATTCGTAAGCTCTCAGTGAATATACACCTTTAAACTAATGACGTGATTCCGTTAATACGCGTGTTTTACTGACAGTTATTATATCCTTGGGTGTATATGAAATATGGTTTTAACAAACAATGTCATTACAGTTTCATTATATTTATTATACATCACATTTAGTTGGGCTACAAGCTAATCATAAGTGTGTAGGTTGACATCTTGGAAAGAAGTGGAAGTGTGAAGTAGGCGGGGTACACGTGTCATTGCTGTGCGCTTTTACGCAACGAAGGACAAATACTACAAATATAAACCTTATTGTAAGAAGATAAAGTTTTAAATAACTTTCTTAGAGATACGTCAAAACTTTTCGTCAGTATTCAAACTTGTTCGAATCATAGTAAGTAGTTTTGCTTTTTTTATTTTAGCAAAGTAATCTGTATTTTAAATGGTTAAGGTGTGTTTTCGTTTTGTAGTACGTATGATTTGAGCTAATTTGACTTTAAAGGTAGTTTATAAACGACAAATTAAAATCATTGTTTACTAGTAATGCAACGTATTATTATAGTATGTGTGAGCTTGGTGATATTGGCTACGCTACTGGATCTGTCGTGTCACAATTCTAATAGTTTTTTCTGTTCTGTGGTTAACATAATTACAAAAGTTGAATTGAGAAAAAAGCGCGTTAGCCTAGTAGTATGGGTAATGGACTGCTGAGACGAGGTCTCGGGTTCGATCCCAGGTTTACCATGACACACTCCAATGACTGCAATGCTTTTCGAAGTTGGCAATAGGCTCGCCACCTATTACATTGGGACTTGGGACATAAACATAAACTGGCGAAATGTGAGTGCTAGCACCTCTGCCTACCCTTTCGGGGATATAGGTGTGATATTATAAAAAAAAGTACTAGCCACTTAAAAATGGCCATGGTTTGGAGAAGACGCGTACCTATTTTAATATTTTAAGTGAAATTTGAGATTACAATTTTAATTTATTTTTCACTTTACAGCGCATTTATATTTTAAAAGTCGCTTTAATTTTTAAAGTGGAAACGTCTTTAAAACTGCTTTCGTAGAGACACAATTTTAATAATATAGGTACATTACACACAAATATAGGGAATATACAGAGAAAGAGTTTAGGGTTTTTTGCAAAATGTGTAGCTAACTTTAGTTATTTATTAAATATATACTTTGTAGTTATTATTGGGATTTTTAATCCAAAAAAATAAAATGCACTAATTTTTATTAGCAATTAAATTTAAATTACTATTGAACTTTCTATCTGCGATAGAAAAAATAACCAATGAAGCATTCAAAATATCCCATTAGTAACACTGACAGGGTGGATTTCAAAAAATCCAGACATATTTTCCCACTTTCATAATAACCTCGAGTACGACGCTAAGGAGACCCGTTGCAGTTTCCCACAGAAGGTAAACATAACGTCCCTTATTGAAAGCAAACACCATTAAAATGGGCACCTCCAGGCGTTATTCTTTGGAGCAAACGTTTTTGTCTGGGGTCGCTAAAGAAGCGGGCGGAGAAAAGGAAAAAAAGAAAAAAAAAAGATAATTAAAAAAATGTTCAGTAGAGTTAAGATTGTTATCTTTGAATGAGGGGGTCGTCTATTATCATTCGTGTCTATGATCGGGATGTTTTTGTAGATAATTGCAGGAAAAGTTGCTGCGTTTTTGTGTTTTGAGTTTTGGTCGCCTTTATATTGACAATGAGTTTTATGCGTGTGTTTTACGCTTAGATACTGTTATATGTTGAAATCGGACCGACTAAAACCGCACGCT
Organism: Pelosia muscerda; assembly: GCA_963691645.1. Taxonomy (NCBI): domain Eukaryota; kingdom Metazoa; phylum Arthropoda; class Insecta; order Lepidoptera; family Erebidae; genus Pelosia; species Pelosia muscerda. The sequence goes on along the minus strand of OY829109.1, from coordinate 13,201,664 downwards.
ATATCAGGTTTAAATAATTGAGGTGTAAGATTACCCATGAGTAGCGTATGCGTGGTATGAAGAGGTATGGTATCATTGTTGTTACAATTTAAATTAAGATATATGGTTAGCGGAAACCGGGTACTAACACGATAATTATGGTAAATACAATAATTTACCTTTTGATTTGCTTGAAGTTTCAGCCAGGTTGCACTAGCCGTGGTCACAAGCTGACTGTTTCGCTAACCATACGTATACGAGTATCATGCAACGTGAAAGTTTAAAATTGAGTATTAAATTAGAATGTCAAAAAATCACACTCAGAGTTTAACACTGATAAGGAAATTCAATACCCTAGTTTGAGTGTAATACATGAGGGTGTTGATTATAGATCCAGTAGGTACTTAGCAGTGGATGAGAAAATCAGCTTCCCACTTTGAGTGTTACTGGGAACTAGCCTTATGTATGAGTACAAGTCTTAAAGTGGTCCTTAGAGGAAGAAAGTGTGCGAGTGACATATATTATATTTACAAAGCTTGGCGTTAGAAAGTGACAGAGTATATGAACTGTGAAACGATTATTTATAAACCATTATCAACTTTGACAGAAACATATATTGTAGAGACATCATCAATTTCTATATACTAAATGTCACAAGCCACTGTTACTGTCATTTAAAATTTGGTAATGCGGTTATGAAGGAATCTATGAGTCTATTTACGATAGTAATATTAATGTCTATATCTACAAGTATTGTGGATAGCATATTTTGTGGCCATACCGATAATAAATATATTGGTTTTATAGATAGAATGTGACTTTTTAGGTGATATGATTTTCTTTCGAAATTTGATACAAACGGAAAGAATTTTTGTGATTTTATTTCTTTTAGAACAGAAATGTCATACACTTCACAGATAAAAACGTTATAGAATGTTATGAATAGATTATTTAATATATTACTTACAAGTCTACAGTTTGAACGAGTGACGCTATTGATATTGCACACGTCAATAGGCCACGGTGACCACTTTCCAACAGGAGCGCCGAGCGCCTGTCTGCCACTTACATGGTAAAAAAAATTATACTTGGAAATTTTTCAAAAATTCGTAGTGCAATAATTAAATAAAAAATATTCTATTAATTTTTTATTATCACGTCAACGTCAGTATAATTTCACCCCGTCCTTTATAAACTAAAGACCGTGTGTCAGGAAAGAGGGTCGCCCAATGCTAAAATGTTGGTGCTCAGTTCAACAGTCTCATCAGAAGTTTTTTCATCACCTTTCCTATTGTAAAAGCAGACTTGAAAGATATGATTCCGTAGCCGACTGCAGACCGCTGCAGCAGATACAGCGCAACGTGATACATATATGATTATATTGTTTTAATTCATTGCAGCTTCTTAATGGTGCACTTTATTCGTATCGAAGCTTAACAAATAATGTACGATACGCATCCGACCGCATATATTGTTCATAGAAATAAAATATGTCAATCCCACAATCCGTTCATTTGTCTTTTATCTGTACATTTTAATTATTTCACATACATTACTAGTTAAACGTCGAAACGGACGTGTAAACGGTCAAATTAAAAATCCACAAGCAATTAAAACCTTCACATTATTATCATATTTCAGCTATTTCGCTGTACCTGCTGCATGCGTCTGCAGTTGTCACATGTGGTCGGCTACACAATCAGACCTTAAAACCATTATTAACAAGGTTCCCAGTATTTTTGAGGCATTTTTATTTGCTTAGGATCTAAATTGTAAACCGTAGATTGCAATCATAATTAATGAACGTGACTTTTTAAAATTCCCCTTGGAACTTGGCCACTATCTTGCGTTCTGTATCGAGGGCCCAGAATACTTGGAGACGCTTGAATAATATTTTAATACAAGGACAAAGAATTTTGTTAGCATATTTTCTAATTAAATTACGTACGTACATTTTGTAATTTCCCTGAATTTTCATTCTTAGAAATATTTCCTTTCTCAGAATTTTATAACAAGATTTTCTGAGAAAGAAGATCTTTTGATATTCTCTTTCCTTAAGGAGTAGGCATGACCTATTATTTTTATTTAGACTTGTATTTTGCTGCTATTAACATTAAAACGTATTCTGTGTCTATATCTAATATTAAACTTGTGTTGTGTTTCTGGCGGTAAGTAGAGACAAAGCTCACTGGAAAGGTTTTGTGTCGTCAGTGGGAAGACCGAGGGCTTACACTTGACATTATTATAATTATGATGGTGTGAAATCCTCTCAACTTTTCACTATATTGGGGGACGAAGGGGGACCCACCACTGACCCACGGTCAAACCATACTAACGATAGAAATAACAAAATGTTACTAATTGTCATAGAATGGAATGACAAATCGCACCGCTACTACAAAGTAAAAATACTTCTTACCCGAGGGGATATGATTTCGTTTGTACAATATTCTGCAAGTGCAAAGAATATTTATGATAGTGATAACAACAAAACAAAACCTCACCCAAGAGGTAATATCATACATTTTAACAATTCAGTTCAAGTCCCGAAAACAAATCTCAACAAATTTAATCTTAAACCAGTTGAACTCCAACTGAACAACTTCACTAATATAAGAAGATTAATTAATCAAGTCCAAAATCACGCTGGGACGCAGAGTGAAACAAACATATTGCGAACTTAGAATTATTAGCCGTTGCTGAGTTAAATCGAAATTGCCAAAGGGAGTAGTTATTGGGCCCTGAGGATTTGAGAATTTGCAGCCCGTGCTCCGATGTTTATAGCGTTTAAAACCCCACCTGTTTAAGTTTTGAATGTAATTGTGACTAATGTGAGTTTGATGTTTTAGTTATGTTAATATTATAGTCCAATTGGTTGGATTTTGGTCCAATATTGTGGGTTGAAATTGTTGGTGGAGAAATAAAGGTAGAATTTAATTTAATTTTGATGCAAATACGTCTATAAGCAAACTTGTCATCTTGTATGATGAGTTTGCTTACAGATATAAATTTAAAAAAAGAAGTCAGTCACATTTTAGAAAAAAAAATCGCTTTTTTGAGAGTACGTATCTAACAAGATGACGTAAGTTATAAAAAAGAAATCAGCTCTATTTTAGAGAAAATATAATTATACCACTTTTTGAGAGACTAGTAAACGGCGTTTTAAACACTAGGGACATTCTCGCTCTTCTCACACTCGTGCTTCTGACTCAATAGAAAACTTTTAATGCCCGCCTAAGAAATCTATATTGTAGTCGCTAGAAAGAGCTCTATTACGATCTGCTATAGTGTTGAGGTGCCGCTTGAGTCGTCCACCTTATGAACTAATGAAAACAATAAATGATGTTTCACCGAATCAACAATACGGCGTTAGTCACATACTTCTCCCATCCCGAGAGGAAAATCTTCCCCAGAACATCATCTATCAAAGGTCAAGTTAAGCAGCAGTAAGGTTCAATTGGGCTCCAAAGATCTAAGTAATAACGGTACTTATCCTACTTAGATCTTTGGATCAATGTACCTTCTTTTTAATCATCTAAATCATAAACTTATTAACCCTCACTATTCACATAGACACAATATCTACTTCACACAATGGATGTATTCAAATCAAAATTTTACATGCAATCTACTATGCAGCGCTTCGCATCTCCGTAGAATTTCCATAGCAAAAGCTTTTAAACTTGCAGGTATAATCAAGTTTGTGTGCTGGATGTGGTAAACTGATTTATCTTGGAAATCTAATTAATCTTAGTTATAACCTTGTTAAGCATTATGATGCAGATTTTAGATTCGGGATTTTAAATACACCACATGATTTGAAGAATTCTATATTAGGATGGAGGAATCATTTGTATTATAATGTGAAACTTATGATGATCTGAATTTATATAAAATGTCTGTTAAGTACACGACTCCACTCGTGAAGAATTCTGCGGCCTTACTACCATGTCTTAAAAGTAATATTATTTCAAATTTATTTTACTTTCGTGAGATTCCGACCATCAGCGATTGTCAGAATATACAAGATGTTATATGATTAAAATGAGTCAAACAGTATATACCCATATATTTACAAAAAAAAATCTAGAACCCATAACACAAGCTAGTTAGGCTATGCTCACCATGGGTCTAGGTGGCGTTGTAGTATATCGACCTAGAATATTTATTATTTATACCTATTTATTCATTTTATTTCTTAAAGTTTACACTTGTCTTACACGATACAGTACACAAATATCGATGGACGACAGCGGTCTAAATCGAATCTCACTTTTCAAGATATTACTTTCAAGAGGTGGTGGCAGGGCCCCCGATGTTTACCATCCATTGCCGCTTTCTTAATATAGTAAATTTTTATTTCATTCTGTAAACGGCGATATATGGCAAATCGACAAGCTCCCTACTCGCAACCGCGCTTTGTAAGAACCGCCTATAATAAAAGGTCTATTTTCAGACTATAATAGATGCTAATGCATATCGCCATTGGTCATTAAATCATTGATTGTGGAAGTCAGATGGCAGTCGCTTCACGGAAAATATCGAAGTTCAGCCACATCACAGTGAATGGAAAGCCGACCCCAACTGAGTTGGGAAAAGGTTCAGAGAATGATGAATAGATCCGAATGCAAAACAGCTGTTTTTACCATATCATCGATATCTTAATTTTTTTTATTAATTGAGCTGTTACATGCAAATAAAACTACAGACAAATGCCATACAGTGTCTCTTCATATACCCACGTCCTTTATACATCCAGGTCCAACGTCGGCTCTTATAAAAAGACACTTTGAATGCTCTAAAGAACGTGTGATTGCAGCTTTATTGCAATTTCAAAGCATGCTAGTACCTGTCACTCCTGGAGATAAACCCTTTTGAAGGTTTCACAAAATTCAATTTGCGGTCTTTTCGCTGAGAATAAAATTTTGAGAGCAAATATTATTTGAAAGCTATTGTTATGACTAGAAAGAAAGTACGTATGAATTTTGGACAGAGAGATAGGTTTTATAGAATAATTTTATAAGATTTTAAATTGCAATAATTAATATAATTATACATACATTTTAAACATTGAGAAACAGTGAATGAAAATTGAGTAATGATCGATTGCAGTGGTATGGACATACTATGAGAAGAGATGATAGTAATGTGTCAAAAAGGTCCAAAGTATGAATGAAGAGAGCTTTATGAGCTGAGATCGGTACAAGAAAGAATGGATGGATTGTGTGAAAGAAGATGTGGCAAAGAAGGCAATAACTGAGGAAATGACATATTATGACAGAAATTTATGGAGGAGAATGACATGGAGGCAAAGGAAAGGGCAGGAGATGATGAATACATTTCAATGAATCACAATAAATGATTACTTCCCTAGTTAACAAGGATGTTTAAATCTAAAGCCTTTAAGCGGGCCGTGAAAAAGCATCTGATGAGGCCGTCAAGCTGAGCGCCACCGTTGTAATACTGTACGTGTTTTTAATGGTGAACCTCTTTCTTGAGACTTTGTCTGTATGCCTGAGCTTACCATCAGGCGAGGTCAAGTCAAATTGAGGTGCCATCAATTTAAAAAAAGTAAGTTTCAAGTCTATGTTGGCCGGATTTCTACGACAAGTTTTATAGCTGAATTTATTGGTTATAAGTAACTTAGTTAACTGCTGGTTAGTAACTGTATGGGTACTATGTATGCATGTATATGTCTATATATGTACCTGTTTATTCTACTCCTCTGATACTCAAAGGTTTGCTGGTAGAGAACTCGTTGTGAGTTAAGGTCGCCTTTGTACATGACTCTTGCAAATATTTATGTACTTTGTGAGTGCAATAAAGAATAAAGAATTAGTTTAAACATCACTGAAATGATGATAATGTTAATGATGAAGAATAACTTTTCCTTTTTTGAAGTCGGTTAATAATTAAAGATATAAGCCGTACACTCAGCCACAACTCGAACATTAAGATTTTCCTTTCTCCAAAATTCCAATGTTTGTAATGTTTTCCGTGGAGGAAACCGGTTGATTGTCTGTGACGTAAATGCGATTTGTCGAGATGGGAACGCGGGCAACGAACCGTGGGTAGTTAGGCTAACTCTTGAGACCTGATATTATTGTGCACGTGAGGGTTTAAAACGAATGATACTGAGCCGTGGGAAGGCCATTTTCGGAGAAATATAGATTACGAGATTGCTATTGTGAGGTTTGCGTGGCGTTTGATTTTTTTAATGAAAATATAAGGGATAACTATGTTAGAGTAATGTTTGTTAGTTAAAGGAATAGGAATGTTGAAATAGTTTTAGCATATTTTTACCCACGATAGAACGGAGACAGTATATTAGGTACGACCATAGAGAACTCATCTAATCATATTAGATTTGTCCTCCATGGGTACGACGGTATACTGAGGTGAGAGAATGCTTGTTTGTTGTAGCAAATACATGTTGCCATTTTTCTCCAAAATTACTGGTTCGATTGATACAGTTTTTCGTTATTTTAGTTATTATTAAAATGCAGTGCCAATTGTAATTAAACTAATATATATTGTTAACATTATGTTCTAGGAATTTCGGGTTCATACACTTTCATAACTGATTTTTGACCAGATACCATAGTTTTCATAACCAAATGCCATTACCAGCATTACGAAAAAAGATTGCTCTTTACGTTTTGGTAACTGGTCATTAAATATAGAATTAATAATTAGTTATGGATACGACAATTTAATTCCAGTTTCGTAGATGGTCAAGTGGTCAAGCAATAAAAAAATCTGTGGTTATCAAAACTCAGTTTCCAAGTTAGACTGGTTGGACTTTTGAGGGCTACAACTACCCGTAACGACTGCCATAGATGTTTGTATGGCAACCGGGACCGACGGCTTAACGTGCTCTCCGAGGCACGACCAGACCATTGCAAACAGCCATGTTCATACATACAACTTTTTGCACTGAGCGGGGATTGAACCCGCGCCCCGTGCGTAGCTGTCGCGTACACTACCGCTACGCCACGGAGGCTGTCACACTATACATAACAGGGTATATTACTGTGAGGCAGTAACATACCATCATCACACCAATGATATATAATAAAGTCACCGAAACATCTAAATCGGTTGCGACCTCTGTGTGTACACACTAAAGTTAGTGTTATTTTACTTAGTAGTGGTAGTTAGTAGCATAATGTGATTATATTAGAACAACACAATGGTTTACAAGGCTTATCACATAAAATCCGTACGTCAACTAATGGACAATTAACCTAATTAGGGAATATGCGAGAGATGCCACAAAGTCGGCGACGTCAAAGTAAATAATTAAGTTAAGGGTGTCTGGAGCTAATATGAGTATTCTAATATGTGTAAGATATGATTTTTCTGCATTTTTTTTTCATTGAGGATAGGCCACTATCTCACCTGATGGTAAGTGACGATGTAGTCTACAATGAATCACGCTTGCCTAGAAGGATTCTATTTACTCGTGACTTGAATATTCCCAGATAATAGCTTTTATTAATTGATTGTGTTGTCTAGAAGAAATCATGCCATGCGTCAAGATCGAATGTTCTATAGACCATTTAAATAAAAAAAGGTGGCAGACAAGCTCACACATTTTACCTTGGGGTATGAACTATAAGAATCTGCTGATAGATTTCGTAGTAGAGAGAGATGTGTTTACATTGAGGTTATTTTTTTTTTGGGTATTGTTAAAAATACCTAAGTACTTGAGCCTGAACCCTTGGAATTCTTGTCTGTTTGGCGCACTATTCAATAACACTAGTAGCACTTTATTTTTCTGATTATTCTTCTAAAATTTACATAACATAACATAAACTCACACCTTTATCCCCGAAGCGGTACGCAGAGATACTAGCACCACATTTCGCCCGAAGTGCCTGGTTAATGGCAATAGGCTCGCCACCTACTACATTGGGACCTAAACATAAACTGGCGAAATGTGTGTGCTAGCACCTCTGCCTACCCCTTCTAAAATTGTTTCAGTTATTAAAGCTTGTAATATCTAATTTAAAGCTTAATTATTATACAAACAAAAGAATTCAAATCAACAAAAAAATTTGATTCAAACTACAAACATCGAAAGGGCAATGAACTTTGGGTAATCAACTCGTCCATAAACTTAGAAACCAAGTACGCATTCTAGAGAGAATATTCTCTAAAGAGAGTACAGTACACACCCTTCCACTTACGTGTTCAACGCCCTTACTCCCTTACTCCACTGACATAATTACACCCTATTCCAACACTTTCTCGTCACTACGTTCAGCAATTTCAATGATTCGTCCCATCTACCATGTCAAAGCACCTGCAGCCCTCATTCAGCTCGTTTTTCAAAAGTCTCATGTGGTACACACTGTCATTATCGCGCTGTTTCACCTGTGTCGCGTGAAAGTATTTTTGTGTTAACATAGAGGAATGCGTTTCTAAACTTTTAGAGTGATCATAGTACGTGTGAAATTTTTGTACTGGTTTTTAAACGTGTTGGTGACAATAATCTTGATTTTGTAAGTGTTACTTTGTGACTTATATAAGCGTTCGAGGTTGTCGCGGTTTCATCCACAAGGAAATACAATTGCTTGATGTTTTGACGTTTTGAAATTATAACATGTTATTTTATTGAATAGAAACTTGTACATTTGCAAGTTTTGAAGTTTAATTATAATTTTACGAGTCGTAACATTAATTGATAAAGGCCCAGCACCCCGCAAATTGGTAATCTCTGCCCACCACACTCAGGACCTGTGATATATCTAATCATTTTTCCAAATAGCTGGAACGTATCTACATAATAGGAGTGACATTTATTTGTGACAGTATATATTATGCGGTTTCTACATAAATAGGTATGTAAAGATTTAAGAAACAGCACTTTTAATAGTACTAATACAAGTGGAGAGTGCCGCCTATATCACTACGAGTGCAGCAAACCTCAAAATAAAATCCTGTACCACCCAATCTGGCCTGCGTGCAAACAGTAGGCTAAGCCTACCAACATTGGTAGAGGTCTATGTCCATCAGCAAGACTACAAGAGGTACATTGTAGCACTGAACGTGTTTGCAATGGTGACCCTCTTTCATGAGACGTTGCCTTCAGCTTAACCTCAGGCAAGGTGAAGTCAAACTGACGTTCCATAAAAAAAAATAAAAAAATACCCATATCACCTAAGCGTCTCTTGATTTTATGATTCGTAGCTACCTTATCAGTAGTAGCTCACTGGAGAGGTTTTGTGTTGTCAGTGGGCAGACCGAGAAACCCTTCTTTGTCTTCTACACTGACAGCACAGAGACTCTCTTTACCTTCTCCCTCCCCCCTTCCCGTTCTTTTCTTCTCTATATGGTCGGCTATGTAACGCCCCTGTTGTTGCAAATGTCCATACGCCACGGTAACTACTTTCCATCAGGTGGGCCGCGTGTTTGTCTGCCACCTAAGTGGTATAGTAAAAAAAGGTAAAAAATCTAAACATGTTTTATCCTGTTTCATTTTTTAAACTCCAACGCTTACATCGCATTTTTCCGGTATCACGGGTCGTACATCAGCCGTGAACGATTTCACCCATCAGACGTTTAAGGTACCTGCATGCCGCCCTATATTGAGTCATATTTCATGGGCGGAAGATGCATGGGACCATCATGGGGTTGATCTTGGGGAAATTTGTGCAGAGTTGAATTTCAATATTGAACATTTTAATAGTCTGAGAGTTAAAGTCGCAAATGTTGAAATTTTTAACAAGTTTTATTTTATCTGACCCGCGCAACTTCGTCTGTGTCACCCCGTTTTTGCAACATTTATCACTTCTGCTCCGCACCAGTTGGTTGTATCATAATGTTATATACATATAAACCTTCCTCTTTAACCATTCTATCTATTTAAAAAAACCGCATCAAAATCCGTTGCGTAGTTTTAAGGATTCAAGCATACAAAGGGACATAGGGACAGAGAACGCGACTTTATTTTATACTATGTAGTGACTTGATGCCTGATGGAAAGTGGTTACCGTGACCTATTGACGTTTGCAACATCAGAAGATAAAGAAGGGTTTCTTGGTCTTCCCGCTGACAACATAAAACCTATCCAGCGAGCCCTTAGTCAGAGCTACTACGGCCATACTCAACGCCGGAATCACAACACAAGGTTATTAATAGCCGCGGTATTCTGTAGGGCGGAGGTACTTCCCCAGTCGGAGTACTAATTAGAACGGGGGATACCGTCACATCCTACCTTCGTTGTTAGTAAATAACACTTAGGTTATGTAAAATTTTTGATAATGAAAACAATAAAAGATTATTTTTAATGTGTATTGTCGCGATGGACGCAATGGATCTCAATCCAGTGAAAGAGAAAAAATATATGTTAAATATATTAGGACTTATCGGTACAGTGAGTTCATTCTGCGTGAAATACTAACACCAATATTTTTTTTTAATTTTTTCTTTTTTTTTTATCTATGGCACATCAATTTGACTTCACCTCGCCTGGTGTTAAGCTGAAGGCAAAGTCTCATGAAAGAGGGTCACCATTGCAACCCGTTCAGTGCTACAATGGTGGCGCTCAGCTTGACGGCCTCATCAGATGCTTTTTCACGCCCCGCTTAAAGGACCCGGGACTGTAGGACTGTAGGACGGGACTAGGTTTTCTATACAGGGTGTAAGGGAAACACTCCTAAAGCCGGGGGCCCCTGGTAGTACTAATGGTATACAACATATTAGCATGAAAAAAATAGCAATTTTCAGACCAGCCCAGTGTTTATAGCCGTATTCATGCATCCAAATATTTTCATTGGGTGGTATTTACAACGGGAATCGTACCCGCGTTTCCTCCATAGAATTCTCGTTCACCACGCCACAAAAGCTGTCTAAGTTTTTAAAAGATAATATTTTTCTGTAAATCTTAAGTAGATTGCAAACACTTGCACAGCATCCCTCAATCCATCTTGCCGCTATTGCCCTTCATCTATCTCGGTTCCCTCAACCCTCATACATAGTACTTGGGAACAATACATCAATGTTACACACAATTATTGGTACTATCAGTTACTTACGTGTGTGTATTGTAAATAAGTAAACTGTGAAACCAGTCATAGTTAAGTTTTTTTTTTTTAAATCACTTTGTTGTCTATCTATCTGTCTGTAGACAAACGGAAATTGTCTATGTACCGGTCAAGATGTTTTTCTCATGAACGTATATTTAGGGATTTTTATGTAGAAATTCATATAAAATAAACAGGTTTGCAACCTTTAGGATCTGTTAGAAATTAACATAGTAAACTCGCACCTAAATCCCCGAAGGGGTAGAAAGAGGTGCTAGCACCCACATTTCACCAGTTTATATTTAGGTCCCAATTTAATAGGTGGCGAGCCTATTGCCATAAACCTGCGATAAATACACACATAACTTCGAAAAACATAGATATCACGCTCCTAAAAATCCCCAGTGGGTTAGACCACACTATTATCAAACTCGTATAAACAGCTAATTCAAAAAAGAAATTGATAAAATGCGACAGGGCCCCTCCCTGTCCCCGTAAGTAACTAAACATCAAACACATTACTTTATTAGGTGCGCAAACGTCGGTACATTCGTCAAAGTCGCTGCAGCAGGGAGCGTTACAACCCATTTTACCGCAATTTGCAGTTGTCCCCCTCTGGGTGTGGTGTCAAGTATAAGAGGTAGCGATAGTGTTTATAATTTTCGGCACTTCACGCGATCTATTTTTGAACACTTACTTTTGTCGACGTTCAAAAATATATCGCGTGAAGTCCCGAAAATTATAAACACTATGAGTAAACGCCGCGATAGTTTAAAAGTTACAAGAGGTAGCGATATTGAAGGATGAGATTTAACTCAGCAGTTTTGAATTGCCCTTGAATTTTAGCATTCCATATATCTATGGAAAAACTTAGGAACTATTATTGAATTAGCACTACACAAATTGCAATATGTTAGTAACATGAAAAGTCTAGGGATATCGTGCTGGGCAGTGTTGCCATATAAGAAATATACCTTGCATTTTTATTGTTAAATAGTAAATTTATTGCTATTTCATATATATTTTTGTTGTATTGTTGTTATTGCCTATGTGCTGCAGTTTAACAAAATATTCATTTTTGTCTGTTTCTTTCTCAAATTAATTTACGTTCAGTCTGTCAAACTAAATTGAATTTAATATAATGTTATGATAATGTTAGTCGCCAAAGCTTTATTCTATTTTAAATAAACATACATACCGTAATACTAACCATTGATAAAATCAGAAGCTAAATAATTTAGATGTGATAAATAATATAGGAGAAATACTATCGTTTGAAAGGTCAATAACAATGTTACGAAGAATGATGCCTATATCAGTCAGTAAAGCTTGAAGACACAAGAACAGAAGAAATGTCACTTCTGTTGAGCAATAAGTCTAACTGTTTTTAGTTTCGAACTGTCGTAGGACCCATGTAGTTTTACGTAGGTAACATGAAACTGAAAAGCAAAAAGGTTAGATAATTTTACAAAACCAACACTATATCTAATAATTACCCTCCTATCTCTTACAACTTACACCTCTGCCAATTGCAGTAGGGCTCTCCCCAGAGCCTCGAACCGCAACTCAGTGCAGCGGCGTCGGCGATTTGTCTCTTCCCTACGACGATTAAGAAATTGTCCTGCGGTCTTACCCAGTAGACATGCATTAGAAGAATTAGATTGATGGTACAGTTTATTCGGAACGAGTACCTAAAACGTGTTTTGTGTACTACACACAGAAATACTTTCATACGAGAAGGAATTAAGTAGTTTGGATTGGGATATTCATATTTGACAGCTTCTGTGGCGTGACAGTAGTGAATGGGACTGAGCTACGCAGGAGGCGTGATTTCGATCCCCGCTCAGTGTAAATATTTGTATGTATGAATATGGATTTTCATTTATTTATGGCACGTCAATTTGACTTCACCTCGCCTGATGTTAAGCTGAAGGCAAAGTCTCATGAAAGAGGGTCACCATTGCAAAGACATTCAGTGCTACATTTGTTTTGATCTGGACGAGTCTCAGAGAGCATGTTAAGCCGTCAGTCCCAGCTGTCGTTCGAACATCTACAGTAGTCATTATGGGTAGTTAGAGCTCTAAAAATTCCAACAACTGGTTTAATTGCAATAGGTACTTCGATATAGCCATTGGGATGTGGAGGTCAAATGACAGTCGCTCACGGAAAATATCGAATTAGTCAAATACGCGCTATTAGACTCGGAAATGCGGACGCCGGATTCCGAGGTGAAAGCTTCGGATGCGACCGGGACTAACGTAAGGATGATGATGATGATGATTTGTTATTATAAATAAGATAGATTGAAAGTATTTTTTTTCTAATAACAATATTATTATACGAGTAACTTATTTAATCGAGTTATACAGCTACAAAGTCAAAGTACTATTAATGAAAATAATACCGTAATAGTCTGGCGTAAGTAATTTAAAACCAATTAAGGTATGATCCCGAGAAGCTAGACTTAATGAACCGCTTGCTTGAAGCAAAGCCCTATTAGTCTAAGAATAAAAGAGAGTTTTCATTAAATACTTAGTGAAATATTAATCCCTTTTAATATTGTAGATTCAAGAACATGTGATCCGAAACTAAAATTGTATAAAGTGATAACCACTACATTACTATTAGTCTTAGAAGCTACTCGATAATATACCTACTTATTAATGTTATTAAGTATAGCCTACTACTTGCAAGAGTTTACGTATTATCACTACATAGTATAAAATAAAGTCGCGTTCTCTGTCCCTATGTCCCTTTGTATGCTTAAATCTTTAAAAATACGCAACAGATTTTGATGTGGTTTATTTTAATAAATAGAATGGTTAAATAAGAAGGTTTATATGTATATAACATCATGCTAGGACCAACAGATACGGAGCAGGAATGAAAAATATTGCAAAAACGGAGGGTTGACGCAGACGAATTTGCGCGGGTCAGCTAGTTTTCTTATAAAGGAACAAGATAAAGATCTAGTTTATTTTATAAACGCTATCTATGTTGATTTTAGTTAAATTAGACTTAGGCTGTCAAGGGATTATAAACCTTAAGGTGTCCAGGAACTTTTGCTACATCAGTTCAGATCTTCAGAAGTAAGTGCGTTGTCAGCAAAAGCTAATAACGTTAAAGTCACCGGCTTTGCCTTCATAGAATCGTTTAAATGCTTTGTAATTTTAAACCCCCTTTAAACTAAAGGTTATACCCAAAATGAAGTATTCTTACTTAAATATAATTATTAACTTGAGAATTGATTACGCCCAAATTTGTTGGAAGTAATTACGAGAGGAGGGCAGGAAATCTATTCATTTACAGTTTGTATGAAAAAGGTGGGTTCAAAGTTCAGCAAAAGGGTCGAATATACAAATATTGTTCTTAAATTATTAAATGAAAACAGTCGTAACTTTCATTTAGGTACATTCCCTTTATATAATTATTTTGCTTTATATTACCTTTTTAGTACTTTTAAAGTATTGCATACAATAATCTGAAAAGGGCTTTTGTTTATCAAGCTACTATATAATATTTACAAGCGGGCAGTAGCTTAGTGGTTAAGGACTCGGCCATAGGATCGAGAGGTCCCGTGTTCGAATCTTGGCTACAACCGACGTGAATAAAACCCTAACACAAGCTTTTGGAGCTTAACTGGAGAGGTTATATGGATTACTAGCCTATGCCCGCGGCTCCGCCCGCGTGGCTGTCGGTTATCGCGATCAAATCGTCATCTATGCAACTTAAATTCTATATTACTAATAATAACAAACGTAAGATTACAATCAAACAAACGTAAGATTTTAAGTTGGACCAAACCGCTTCAAACAAAAAAGCTGCATCGAAATCCGTTCAGTAGTTTTTGCGTCCATCGCGGACAAACATAAACTTTTTACAATTAGATAATGGTATAGATAGGTAAATGCTAGATAATTGATAATTCTGGTTCTTAATTTGTTTTAAAAGTACATGTAAAGCAACGTATCAAAATATGATGTAACGTCTTTTTTGACTTGAACACTACATGCGTTTTGAAAACGTGTGCCTATAAAAAAATCATTACTGAAACAAACTAGCGACCGAATGTTAACGTTAATATAATAGATTATGAAGTGGGGCGTGCTGTCATGGTAGGCGCATTATCGAATGAGCAACAGCGGTATTTTTATCAGTGTCAATAAATTCATGTCAGTCACACAAATTGCATCAGCCATCAATCTAAACGGTGTTATGTAGTTACGAACCCTACTGGAGGGACGTTTGTGTGGTGGGGTGCTAGTGCTAGCGACATGCTAAGCGTGATATAGGTTATGAAAATTATATAAAATTGTAGTTGCACAAAGTAAACTGTGTAATGAAACTGTGTAACAGTAAACTGTAGGTGGAACGGTCCCCGACCTAGAGAAATTGAAGACTAGAAGGGTATTGACTGTAGATATACGGAATGCGGAGAGTCCATTTAATGTCTATCAATCCAGGTCCAGGAAAGGACTGCAAAGTGTTTGTGATCTTGAAAAAGCGAACTGAAATGGAAAACTGCGAAAATATTTTATCGAATTGTGACCAAGTTAGAAGACACGGCCTAAATGAAGAATGAACAGCTGTCAACTTCGCAAGCCCCAGCAATGTGTTTTTTAATTATTTTCAGTGTAACAATATTATTTAAAACTATGTGAAAAGAAGCTGGTACACGACGGAAATATATAGTTAAACATGTCTATATCAGAAGTACCTCTTGTCTAAAAGTTTTATTGCCTATATTTGGTATAAAACCTAACGATATGAACGTCAAACTTTTTAAAAAGGTACATGCCAAACTTCCTTACCATAAATTATTCGTACAGACAATTGAAATGAAACTTTTAATAAGTTATGTTGTTGTTCATAAACGGTACGTTTTAAGTTGCCAAAGCATGTTACGCAAAATATATCATGCATGACTTTGAAAACTTAAGTTTTTATTTTTTTTTCCTAATTGCACACATAAATTACATTTATATAATAATTATGAGATGTTATGTACAATAGGTGAGTTTACTCAAAGTTGAGTTTCAATGCAAAGAGAGGTAAAGTCTTGTGTAGGTACACGGTTCTGATAACTTCAATGTATGAAGGTTCTTTTTTCACCAAAAATACACAATCACGTTACCGTAACCTATAAATTTAGCCCTATTTAGACCATCAGGGCACAGTCTAACCTCATCTGTAAGACGGTACATTGGCTAATTTGCCTACGAGGACTCTGACGCAGGCATTTCTTGCGGGATTCAGCGCTGGATGTGTGAGACTTTTTAGATTTACTTTTGAGAGTTCTTCACGACATCCTTAACATTACGCGTAAAGATAAGGATCGCACCTTCATGTCCGTAACACCGCGAATAAAATGTCGTCTCGGGGTCATACGGTAATCGCGTCCATAAATAAATCAATAGCGCTGTAAGAGAGCAGACCCCAAGTTCCAAATCGCTCGCACTGGCACCCCACCCGTCAGCCCCCAGGCTAAAGACACACAGTATTTACACAGTTATTTCTCTTCGTTAGATGACGATTTGTCATGAATACTTTACAGATATTGTTTTTAGATTGAGTGCTATCTAAGGAAGTGAGGGTGGAAGGGCTGCGGTTTCACTGTTCCGAGGGTGAATTGATTGACGCAATTACCGTTATGGACTTTTAAATATGTGATACGATAAATATCATTTTTACGAGTTTTAACTTAACATAAAGTTATTAGACAGAGACATAGTTGCAAAAGACAAAGATAAATTATATATACTTTACTAAATACATACTAAGTAAAGTGTATATACAATTTATCTGATTTGAGTAGAGTATGCTGTGTGCATATTTTTTATACCACTTAGGTGGCAGACAAGCGCGCAGTTCACCTGATGGAAAGTGGTTACCGTGGCCAATGGACGTTTGCAACACCAGGGGCGTCACTTTCGTGTAGCCGACCATATAGAGAAGAGGTGTTGCAATCCATAGGCCACGGTAACCGCTTCGCATCAGGTGAGCCGTGTGCTTGTCTGCCACCTAAGTGGTATAAAAAAAGACGAAGGAAGGGTCCGGGGAGAAGGTAACCACTTTCGTGCTGTCTACCACCTAAATGTTATAAAAGAAAAACAAATAATTCCAGTAAGATTTTACAATTTTAGATCACCTATTAGCTGTCCAATATATTGCTAAGTAAGGTAACCACTTTCCATAAGGTGGGCCGCGTGCTTTTCTACCACTTAAATGTTATAAAAAAAACAATAATTCCAGTAAGATTTTACAGTTTTTAGCACACCTATAGCTGTCCAATATATTCCTAAGTAGCAGTCACCACCAGGGGTTATACCGTTCTTGCGTTATCGTACAATAATGTGCAGTAGGGTGTGGGGGGGGGGGGGGGTCTCGGCAGCCGGTGCATACCGCGGCAGGCGATCCGGGAATTCAATAAAGAAAGGATTATGGCCCAGCTGTACAGATAAGCTATTTTGTTTTGTATTCCACACCACGGTGTTGCTTAACAATATTGTGTTAGTAGTTGAGAATTGTATTGTAAAGGGGAATAGTTTTACACCCAGTTTCCGAAAGGCTGATCAACGCTAAAATTGACCAATCAACTGTTAAATCTCTTGTCAAGTAGTGATCATCGCGTCAGTCAATATAGCAGCTGTCAAATTTACCTGGAGATTCGTATGGCGACCGCAATTTATATTTATATTTCATAAATATTTATTTTAAATAATAGTAATATATAGAGGAGGAGGTGGTAATTTGGAACCCCACTTTGTTTTTTGAGTATTATAAGAAAACAATTTGACTAATCATCACAAAACTGTCTTTTTACATTAAATAACTTGTCAACTTTTATTTTAGAAATTAATTTATAGAATAAAATCACCCAATATAGGAAATAATTTGCTTTATTTGAAAAATAAAAAAAAAGTGTTCGGAAGTTTGGTGCTGGTATTATGGAACCCGGGTTCCGAATTACATGTATGGAATTAATTTAATCACAAAAATCACATAATATATAATATTCCGCGTCGCATCCTAAACATTCAATATGTGCCTGCATCCTACACGATTGGCACTGAATCCAAGTTTCACCCTGCTGATCATTGGAGTAATTTTCCGAGCAAAAAATGCAACAAGCGTCATCTTGGTTTGTAGGCTGGATATGCGCGGTATCATTTTCCGACATGACCGTGTCACCTGATGTAACAGAAGACTCAGAATCCGAAGAGGAAGAGGAAGAATCCTGGCTGTTAGGCAGAGTTCTAGAAGACTGTCCACCTCTACGCCCACGAGCTCTTCCCCGAGCTCTTCCCCGACTATTTCCTCTCTGCGCTATAGACTTGATTGACTCCTCAAGTCGCTGTTTGTAAGGAGATCCGGTTAATAAAGCGGCAGATGACTTAGGGTCCTATCAGACAGAGAGCGGTCACGCGGTCAAGCGTTCTGCGTTCGCGTTCTGCGTTCGAGCGTGCTATTGCCCACAAACCCCGCTGTTGAACGCCTCCTGTGTGAATATATCTATGTAACGTAATATAACACAAAGAACGCAAAACTGACTGCTAGAACGCTCGACCGCTCTCTGTCTGATAGAACCCTTACGGCCTCTGTTCGACCTTTTATTCTTTGGCATGACTGAAACCAAGAAAAAACAATGTTAAATGCATTGTGGGTAATTTGGAACCCGGTTCCAAATTACCTGCACCTATAGGGTTCCAAAATCCAAACCTTACTTTGTTATCAAATAGTCAAGAAAACAAAAACTAGTTCAACTAAATAATAAAACTTACCTCTGACAATGTGAACTGTGGCGTATATACTTCGTGTAACACCTACTGTAGTTACTTTTAGACAGAAATAAAAGTTTTAGCAGTAATAGGAAATAAAAGTAAAAAACATTTGGCGGTAACACAAAATTTCATCTTCGTATGACAGGTCCAAACTCGATGCAAAAATGGCGCTAGTGGCGGTAATACGTTAAATGACATGAGTTCAACGTAATTTCATAGGTTTTTAACAGATATCGTTGTCTGTTTCTGAGATATTAAGGGGTTCCAAATTATCAGCAGGTTCCAAATTACCACCCTTTCCCTATACCTAATAATAATAAATAATATATTATTTTATATATGTTTTTATTTATTTATATTTTGACCTGATCATCGTTTCAGAAACCCAAATTGATTTGACATCCTTGTAAAAATAATAGCAGTGTTAGTTGATCAATGATTTGACGGGACTTTCAGAAACCGGCGGTTAGACTATAATGTTGACTGGATATATACATGTTTGATAACACACTTGTATTTCTCCACTGCCGCAAGAAGAAAACGGTTAGGTACAACAATAAATACAGTGGAGAAGTACAAGTGTGTTATCAATATTAATTATGTATAACAATAAGTGCCACCAAGTGCCATTAATCAACAATATAAACCTTTTTTAAGGTAGTAGCAACTATACTACCTTTTTTTTCAACCGTTCTAAATAGCAATTACTTTTCTATAGATAAAATGTATTTAAAGCGTTTCATACTTTCGAACGAACAAGCTTAAATATTTACGAATAAATTTGGACGTATTCTTACAAAATGGTTCATGTTATTGAAGTTATCCTTCGTTGCGTAAATACGCACACCAATGACACGCGTGCACCGACTACATTACCAATTCCACTTGTTTTCCATGTATATACCCAACTGCAACGTCACAAATAAATCAAGAAAACAACACACCCTGTAATATAGTCGTACAATATATCTCAATGATTCCCCAGTTCCCCACTATAATCTAACCTGTACTGGTTTATAAAATCGGACGTCCGTATTCCGTGCAATCGAAAGTTCCAGACGATTTACGTGTTACACGTTGACTGATGGCCCCTATTAACGCTATCCATCTCCCTGCCCTGAATTATTTATTGCCAAAGATGCACCTAAGTGCACTGCGTGGTATTGGCTTGGCGCTCGATACAGAATAGGGCCTTTTTACACACGTTTTTGACTGTGAATAAATAGGTTTGAATCTGCAAATAAAAAGTGTAATCTTATTTGCAGGTAGGTAGGTGAAAAATGCTAATTAGTTTTCTTGTGTGACTTTAGGCTTATTAGATAATATATCATTAGATAACACTCATTCGATTTTTTTTTCAAAATGTGGGCTTGGGGCAAGGGTTGTAAGTTGTAACCCTAATAACTTAAATTTAACTTAAACTGACACATCATTGATATCTAAATAATGTAATTGCTGACAAAAGTATGCTAACCCCAAAAAATGTAATAATTTAACGTATAGGTAGAGGCACGACTCGTGGAACCAAAATGTGGTCAAAAAGCGAGGTAAGCCTTTTTACAAGATCCGTGCCGATAGGTATATCAATTCAAGAACCGATTAAGTACTAAAGTAGACATTGTATAATACGAGTAGTAGCTAGAACTTTTCTATTCGAAATTTGAATTTAAATCAAAATTTGACATCTAAAACAAACGTCGCATCTCAACTGAAATTTGAATTTCGAACTTTATTCATTTCAGTTGTATATCAGCCTTCAAACAAAGCCATCAATCATTAAGCAATTTATAATCTGACATAAGGGCGCGCACACACGCACCGCCGTGCCCTCATTATGCATGGTCACAGACAGGCGATTAAATATTACAACACGCGTGATGGCATTCAGAATTGTATATTGGTAATGAAATACCGAATTTGAGGCCATAACATACAATAAATAGTTGGTCTGGGTGCATACTAATGTAATTTTATCGGCTATTCATATGATTTAATAGACAGTGTGATGAAGCTTGAACGAATTACGTTGAATATTGAGAAAAGCTTATAACGGATTTTCCCGCCATGGAATGTAAAAGTAGAATAAAAATATTCTAAAACAATTACACAATGCTATCCCTTAGTAAGTTTGCTTAATTAAATCAACTATACATACCCAATCATAGATGCAAATATTTGCTCAAAGCGAAGCGAATCAAACCCGTGCCTTAACGCTATCTATAGCAGTAGAAATTGCCTACTTATTATTCTCCTCCCTTACTTTTCTCCTCTACAGGTAAGTATTATTTCTTCTAATGTAGCTTATAGCTATGATAACCGCTTACTGTCAGTTCGAGCGTATATTTCTTATCTTGATAACATAAAAAGTCAACCACCACAATCCACATTCATGAAAACCCAAATCATGCACAGCTGATACGTTGATACATATTTCAAGACGTCTTCATATTTCAGTGCGGAAATCGTGAATAACAAATACAAAATCCTGCCCTCATCCACATCAAAATGTTTGATAAATATCAGAATTTTTCAAACTTCATAACTTTCCCAATATATTTCGAATGAGTTTAAAACGTGGAAAACGTTTGAGTGTTGAATTCCAAATCTGGAACAACATTTCTGGCCGAACTTTGTCGGAATGCATATGTATGTATTGCATAATGATGTTTGCCTATATTCCAGTTTACAAAAATATAGCCTAAAAATATTTTTAAAATAATTAACAAAACACGAAATAAATAAATATTATCCACTGTAGACCATAAAAACATTTATTCATAAATATTATTTAAGTACACTATTTATTACCAAATTATTTATCTATAAACTATCGCTATTTCTATGAGAAGAATGTCTATAAATCACATCAATTTAATATCTTTCGCCTATTGCAACACCATCATCATTTCAGCCACAGGACGTCCACTGCTAAACATAGGCCTCCTCCATCGACCTCCAATCCAACAACACATTGCAACACCAGTAGCAGATTATTATAAGATCAATATAATTACATGTTTAATTAAAAAAATATTGCAAAAAAACTCCCATAGAGGTATTAAAAGCAACATCTTTTCTTATTCTGTACAAGTTTACACCACTAAATAAAATCTAAAACTTCACACCCTATACTCTAGAGGCGTTTAGCTTACAAAATTGAATTCCACACGACGTTCCTGGCATAAACTATCGCCAGCCGGCTATGCAAAGACGGGCACCATAATGACACGTGCCATTTGAACATAATGAACGCCGCTTGTGTGTTACTGCCCTTAGAACTGTTATTGTACTGATGAAATTGTAACGTGTTGAAATAATAATAGTGATTGTGATTATAAAATATTTTGTAGTTTTGATAATGACCGTTTAATAGTAATGTAGTAAACTATAATTATGTAATAGTCAATGGGTATATCGAAAAAAGCATTAGGAACATTATTTTTTAACTATTTTTTTAAATTTATACTTTCAAAAAGCGCGATCCATTTTCAGAGTGTGTTTTGAATTCCTGCTGAAAATCTTTGTGGGTAAAGATGGATGATTTAAACAGTAGTTTATTTTAACAAAATTAGTATAAGTACATAGTTTTAAAAAAATGACATTATTAATTGATTGATATATTATTGAAACGTCATAGACATAGTACCTACCAATATAAGTAATTACATATTTTTAACTTATATTATTTTAAGTCAAGTTTGCCATTAATATATCTTATGAAATTAATTATTTTAAGTGAATCGTCTGTAAACAAAAATGCTAATATTGTCTAATTTAATTTAATGCATGAAATAAAGGGCTTTTTTATTTTTATTTATTATTTATTTTATTATTTTAAAAAAGCATTTCATATTTCTTAGTAAGAATTTAGTGAAATATCTATTAAAAAGTCATTAAATAACGTACATCGCTTCAAAGCTTTCGTATTCGCCTCACCACATGATGCAATATCTACGCTTCGAATTACTGAAAGCTCAATTCAGAAAATGATTCTCCAGAGAAATGAGAAAATATTCAGGTTTCACTACATTGAAATAGAAATATATTTCATTGGAATAGTTGTTGAGTTCAGTTCATTTTACAAAGAGTTCTTCTCTTTGATGTGGCGGTTACACAAACGATGTCGTAATTCAATCGCGTTGCTGTTATTCGTACTTTTGTTTTATTTGTGGTGAGTACCGTTGAATAGAATAGAATATATTTTTTATTTTCGATAGGCTAGGTTTGACCACTATCTAACCTGGTGGTAAGTGATAATGTGATCAACGGTGGAGCACTCTTCCCTAGAAGTACTTGACTAAATAGTATTAGGATTCTCTATACAGTGGGTACTCGAAGTAATATTATTCACTCTAGTCTAATCACTACATAGTATAAAATAAAGTCGCGTTTTCTGTCCCTATTTTTCTTGTCCCTTTGTATGCTTAAATCTTTAGAACTACGCAACGGATTTTGATGCGGTTTGTTTCAATAGATAGAATGGTTAAAGAGAAAGGTTTATATGTATATAATATCATGCTACGACTAACAGGTGCGGAGCAGGAATGAAAAATGTTGCAAAAACGGGGTGACGCAGACCAAGTCGCGCGGGTCAGCTAGTATTATATAAATGACCTAGTGTTATGGGTAATGGACTGCTGAGACGAGGTCTCGGGTTCGATCCCAGGTTTACCATGGCACACACATGATTTTTCGATGATTTTCGAAGTTATGTCCGTATTTATCGCGGGTTTATAAGTGCCTGGTTAATGGCAATAGGCTCGCCACCTATTACATTGGGACTTAAACATAAAATGGCGAAATGTGGGTGCTAGCACCAATGCCTGCCTCTTCGGGGATACAGGCGTGGGTTTATGTTATGCTAATATTATTATTTTTCTTCGTTATATTAAATCCACGTGGTCTAAAGTCCCCTAGCTAGTTAGATTATTTATATTTACTAAAGCTTTTTAACGCAACTTCAATGGTTTTTATTTGACAAAATATTATTAAAAGTATCCTCGGCTTCTCGGACTATATTATTCTGTATTGAATACAATGTTCACTACCAATTTGTATTCCGCCGGGGAAGTGAAAACTCAGCTAGCTGCATTTTGAATGCTAAAAGAATACCTATTGTTTTTATTGTATTAGGGATAAGCTGCGAACTTATTAAAATATATATTTTGTTGTTATTTGTGTATTATGTTTTGCAATCTCATAACTATATTATCTTATAGATTTTCGTTATGGCGTCTTTGTGTAAATTCAATGAGGTTATATCCTAGCACCGATCCTAGTAGCGGACTTACAAATCACGGACTAATTGTAAACCCGGTTTAAATCGTTTTTAGACCTTAAACCAAATACTATCTCTGATCTAAAGATAAACCAATGTGACCCCTAGTTTAGAGTCGGTTTAAAGTGTAAGTCACAGGAGATATGGCATTAATTGAATTGTTGTTACGGGGATATAGGCGTGAGTTTATGTTATGTTAGCCCTCTGATCTAGGCAGAATTAACAAACCAGCAATGTGCTTACATACTCGCCTATTACTTAACCAGTACTAAATATTAACCTTGGAGGTTCGTAAGTACATATTTATTATCTCCTTTAAAGACCCACCTTTTTTTTAAACCCCGAACTAAATAATTCGCAAGGTTTAGTTTGAGGTTTTGATATTAAAATAAACATGAATAAATTCACAGACATGTTCACACGTTCACTAAACACCTGTGTCTAATAGACACGTTCTAAGCAAAGGAGCATCTCGAGACACGTCATTTGTCACCGTAGTACACAGTCTGAGACACTCAGACTCGAACGAATAACTAGACAAGATGTAGAGACAAGGTACAGTCAGCATATGATCGAACTTGACTAGCAAAGTACTCAATTTTGCAATAATATTCAGATAACTTTGAGTACAACATTTAGACCATTTTAAGTACTTTGCTTGACAACATTGATCTGATGTTGTACAATGTACAGTCAAAAAAAGCTATTATAAAGTAGACGAATATCTTGATGATAAAAATGCGTGGTCATAATAATCTCTTGCTCTAGCACCTAGTAATTATAAATAAACGGAACTAAATATTAAACTAAATATTAAAAAGAAAATGAAGAATAACGATAATCTACCTGAGTTTCTTGCTGGTCTCTTCTCAGGAAATTTAACTACCGAACCAGCGAAAGAATCATGTTCAAATGATTTATTTACTAAGTATTTTATTTATTATAAATTATAATATTTTTGACAAATGTAGGTACATAATTATTGTAAAACTTTGACATTCATAAGTGCTCTTTGTATGCCTAAACTGAATAAATGAAATTGATTCTTTGATTCTTTGAGTCGCCATTGGTCTTAGTTCAACACATTCTAAGTTGCTGACACGTGTGTTTAAGTTTGTGAAGCTTTGTGGACGTTTGTTATTCATTACGCTCTTAACTCCTGAACGGATCTGGTTGAAATTTAGTACAGGGATAGATTAGAGCCTGTAATAACACATATAGGTACACTTTTTATTACAGTAATAGGTTCCCGTGGCTTGCGGTAATGGGATCAAAATTTGTGGGTGATAATGCACGCACAGTCAATAAAATACATACATTCATACTCGTATGCTCACGCCTATTTCCGCCCGGTATAGGCAGAGGCAAATTAACACCCACATTTCTCCAACCTATGTATTCGGTCCCACGTAATAGTTAGGTCGTGAGTATATTAAATACCTACACTATTGTTGACACGAGCCTTGCATTTGATGCCGAGTTTGGGCGGTATACATCTATTTGACGGTAACCAGCCATGGCAGAGGCAAACTAACACCCACATTTCTCCAACTTTTGTATTCGGTTCCACGTCATAGAGGGTGAGCCTATTACGAGCGCTATTATACACCGCATGGAACGATTCCCAATTCCAAGTGGTCAATGTTACTCTACCTACCTCTGAATGTAAAGATTGATTGTGAATTTAATACTTTTCAGCTACTTCTGAGGACGACTGTACAATATACATGCACTTAGGATATTCCCAAATGTCAAGATCTCTGTATATAAAGGCTAGATACGAAGAATATAAAACGTAGCTCTTGTGAGTAATAAAATATTGATGTATATTTGAATGTGTCTATCGAAGCTACTGCAAAAAGATCAATGACATCAATTTATGCTACTACGATGCAAAATTGGTTACTTAGTTGATTGCAGTTGCTATTAACCCGAATTCTGTTATCATCTATCATTATTCTTCTTCATGCCTAAGTCCTGGTTGCATTCGAGTCCTGGGTTCCTTTTTACCCACTTTGTCTGAAACGCGGCTGAACTTCTCTATTTTCCGCGATACGACTGCCGTCTTATCCGTGCGGTGACGGAGAATATTGCCATCTCAAATCATCAGAAAGATGTCGTAAAAGATGACAAACGGAAAACGCAGACGATATAACTGCGAGAGAGAAAAGAGAAAAGCATACGCGCTAAAATTTATTAATTCATTAATATTATATTTATACTTATTTCACGTTGTTAAAAAACAATATAAACACACAATGTTCTCACTCAAACGTGGTAAAAACCAAACAATACCTAAGAACAATCCAACGAAAATCTCAACCCTTCAAAAGCTACGCGCAAACAATGACAACTGTATCCGTCAAAATAACGCAACGAACAATCTCCAGTGCACGGTTTGTCTGTCAACTTGACAGACATAGCCCGCGGCACCGAGATAACAGAAACTTCAGTCGCATTCGATACTAGCAGTAACTAGAGAGCAGCTATTACGATGCATTTCGGAAAAATAATTGCATGTTAAAAGCTGCTGTTCATATGTAGATAGACAAACTAGTAAGAATTGATATTACTAGCATGAGTTTACTTATTTTCTTACAAAAAACGCTATGTATGTTACGTATTTGATTTTATTTCATTTAAACTTTTGGAGCCCGTTGTACATTATCGAAGTGATAGGTAGTGTAGGGTTGTGAACTGGTCCACAGTATTTAGTCTCGTCTAGTTGATGATGCGATGAGTTTTTTCCGTTTTGAAAGATTTTAATTTCGCTAGAATTTAGTTTTTCCTTTTGGCGGCAGGTTCTTGTTCTGACAGCGTGTCACTTTGTTTTCTCAAACGTACAGATAAGTATAAAATAAAATACCATAAACCAAGAACTGAACTGAGTCTAGGACGTTATGCTTTAACAGACTGATTGCTACCCATAAGTATTTAACAGAAACACCTTACACTTAGGAATCAAATAATGGGCATAGCAGCGGCGGCATCAAGGCTTTGGCGAAAGCGATTCTTTTGCTAAATAGATCTAAAATTAAAAAAATATTTATTCTGTTTTATTACTTGTCTCACAAAACGTCAACATTACATACAAATGTTTACGCCCGTAATACCCGAAGGGGTAGGCAGAGGTGTATTAAACACCCCATATTTCACCAACGTCAACATTAATAATTAATAATCTTGAATTTTGTAAATTCAACAAATGGACCACCACCACCGGTTCGAAACGCGCCCAGAGAAGAATCACATATCTTTAACCTCTCTATCACTATCTCTATCTCTATATATCATATATCTCTATAACTATCAATATTTTTATTTAAATCAAAGGGAAACGAACCAAATATCCCAAAAGTCATAATCTCTACCGCAGCACCACTAAGACGAATATATTACACAATTAAGGACACAAGACATTATTACAAGCCATTTATAAACCGCTGTCTCATTCCTTAATAGACGCCTTGAAAACTTTGCTCAGAAACGGCCGAAAAAATGTCCAATACCCAAAAATAATATCTTGTCAAGATTGGCGCGAACTCGCAACTGCAATAGCATTAACTGGCATGTCCCCTCCCACTGTCCACAGTAGGTAAATTGGGGGATTTTTCGCGATTCTGGGGTAAAAAATTGTACTTGGGGAATTTTTGAGGAAAGGCTAATTTATTATCGGATTTGAGGTCAGAAATTTTAATAGGCTTATTTTTATGTGAATGAACGTAGGTTTAGATATGTATCAAAACCTGAATGAACTTTCAATAAAAAGTTCCAAAAATATAGTTCTGACAATATTTTACATAATCTAAGACGAATTTTCATTTGATTTATTCATTATGATTTTATAAAAATAAAAGTCACTTAAGTTTCAGTTATATTTTAGAAATTAGGGAATAAATTGCAAAACAGTTTCAGGGGTAAACTTTATAGAAAATGGGGAAAACCTAGAAACTCAACCTAGCAACCCAGCGGCGTCCGACACTTAGCAACGCTCGTGTCGGAATTTTTAATTCAATTATGATAGCGATCATGTTTAATGACCGTCTTCTTATAGCCAAGAACGTTTTTACCCCTCCATTCGAACGCAAATTTCTTTTTTTCCCCACCTTAAATGAAAAAAATTGTGATGCCTCGTTTTAATGTCTCGGAAAGATTGATAAATTTTCATAATTGTTTACGTGGAGGTATTTGTAGGACATTTTGCTGTCGTTATAGCTAGGGATTTAATATTTTCTTGTTATAAATATATGTTAACTATAATACTATTATCTTCAATAACAATAATTCTTTCATCATTTTAAATGTGCGTGCATACCTATTTTTATGCACAAAACTTCTTAGTTTTTGTTATACACACCCATATCTTGTTAGACACACACTCAAAACTAAGACCTATTTTTATGCACAAAACTAAGACCCATATCTTGTTAGATATGGGTCTTAGTTTTGTGCATAAAAATAGGTATGCACCCACATTTAAAATGATGAAAGAATTATTGTTGGTGTTGCAATAAACCGTAAAATAATTTCATAATAAATGAATGAACAAATGAATGAATGGTTTATTTATTTGACCATGTAAATGCATTGGCGATATCAATGTAATTTCTATTGACTCAAATTAATTCAGTTTAACTCATATTACGATTATATTTTACCATCTTTGCTAAAGATACTTAAATAAATAAAGGTAATGATTATGATTAAATAATTTTGGTTGTGACTACTTACAACCAAAATTATGTAATCATAATCATCGCCTCAAATCTTGAAGAAAATAAAAGAAAAAACCAGACAAAAAAACATAAAGCACCGAATTCGAATAATATAAAAACGTAATTTCAAAGTTTAACTTGGTTTTTACGAGTCGGATGGCCACAAAAATCCTGTGACGATAAATTTGTCAGGCAAGCCGTGAAACTTTCATGTTAATTCAATCAAACGCCCTGCCTGCCTCAAATTTGATGAAGGAAAATCTCCTTCTTAATGTCATATTTTTTTAATTTTCCGAAAAGGGAACTGTTTTACTGGATGGCGCATTAAATTGTTTTTAAAGTCCTTTGGTAGGAAACAATTCCAGGTAAACGCCGATGCTATTACCGATATACCAGAATCGTATTCAGCTAATAATAAGACCATATTAGTTAGTTCAACGCGGGCCTCTGTGGCGTGGCGATAGTGAACGCGACAGCTTCGCAGGAGGCGCGGGTTCGATCCCCACTCAGTGTAAATATTTGTATGCATGAATATGGAATATTTCCACTGTCGATCTCGGTTGCCATACGAACATATATGGCTGTCGTTACTGGTAGTTGAAGCCCTCAAAAGTCCGACTAGCCTAAATACAGAACTTCGACATCGCCAATTTGTTTGTTGAGGTCCGATGGCAGTCGCTTCACAGAAAATATAGAAGTTCAACCGCATTTTCGTAAGACTAAAAAGCCCTCAAATGAGTTGGAAATAGGCTCAGAGAATGATGACAAAATTTCCAAGATATCTCTAAAATACAAAAACGTTTGTTACCCTAAAGTGAAATAAATTACATGCATTTTAAAGAGCATTAATGCATTAGACACCATGATCATGCTATAAGATACTCGGAGGTTAAAGAAAAATGTTGATGAACTTACATTGTGTTCTTCCCCCTAAGCTTCAAAGAATAAGATGGAGAAAATTTCAATGGTTAATTTTCACATTAAAAGTCAAACAGGCGGGCATTTTTGTCAAACAAATGAATGTTTTGGACAAAGATTCTCAGTATGGAGGGAGTCTTCGTGATTACATACATAAATACTTACATATTATGTTTATGCCCGTAATTTCCGAAGGGGTAGGCAGAGGTGGACTAAACACCCATATTTCACCATACTTCCTTTTCATGAAACTTACTCTAATCTATTAAAATAATGCACCTTCGTCCACCTAAATTGCATCTGAATAAGCCACCGTCTGATACTCTCCAAGACGTTAATTGGTAGGGCTTGTGCAGTTAAGCACGTAATTAATCTCCTTACACCGCATAGCAAGGAATCGTCAGAATTTATTTTCGGCATACTCATTTTTTCACAAAGTACCCGATTGGCAGCAAAGGGCTCGCCCCCTATTATGTGGGACTGAAAATTATAGTTGGCGAAATGTGGGTGTTTAATACACCTCTGCCTAACCCTTAAGGGATGTATGTATGTATGTACCAACTGAGTCTTTATCTGCACCACCTTTTGGTTGACTGTTAGAGAATGTCTCACGGCATTAAGTTCGTCTTTGTACTTGTGTAAGAAGTTTTATAAATCAATAAAAACCTCGTAGGTACTTTGAAATAGTTAGAACAAGGTAATTTAGTCAGTTAAATAAATTATAACTACAATAAGTACCACACGACACATCTACATGATTTATAAGTGAAAAGTAAAAGTTTAGTACAATTAGTATTCAACAGTGAAATACGATTAAATATGAAATGCCGCCATGTTGGAAATTCGTGCAAGCGTACACACGTGACACACAGTCAGTAAGGGCGGGCAACGAATAAAATTAATCAATATATTGAAATGTAACCGTCGCGTACACTTCCGACAGTATTATGAATTAATCACGTCTGGTGCGAAAGGAACATAATGTAAGAATAGTCACCAGTCTCAGGAAAAAAAGCATGATTTCATTTTTCATTCAAGTTAACATATTTATAGCACATGTATGTCATTTATAGCAATTTCTTTTGCTTTGATTTCTTTTATTATGCACTACATACAACAATAAACGTACAATAACAGTTTTTGAAGGGAATTTTATATCAAACTAGCAAACCCGGCAAACTCCGCTTCGCCACCAGATGGCTTCGTTTTTATGTAACATTTCGTTTGGTGATTAGAAGATGAAGAATAATTTTTTTTTTCCTAAATTTTCTTTGCTATAAGCCCGAGACCTTTCCAACGAATGCAAAACCGTGTAAATCGGTTAGTGCGTTCTGGAGTTATAGCGTCAGGAAGGAAACCTCGACTTATTTTTATATAGTAGATAAATGCTACAAAATCCGCCAAAATTGTTCTTTTTCTGCTTCAGCCATTATAATTTTAAATTATTCTGATAACCATAAAGACAGTTAATAATCATGCAAGACGGGGGCTAAACAAGGACACCGTGGTCCCTACAGCCAAAGGGGGTCATCCCGTAAGAGAAAACCCCGGGTCTTACGGGGTGCGAGGGATATGTCCGCCGTTTTAGTCGGTTCGACTTCGACATAACCTCTCACACCGGCTCCGATGGGATTGGTATCCGTAGGAATTTCGCGCGCGAAAATAAGTTAACAATCATGCTATATATCTTAGGGAACAGTATGTATCAGTCATGCTAGTAACGTGATTGCATTACATGACAGTGACACGACATAGCATGACGTCACAACGAGCTGCTGTTAACATTATGGCGCGTCAAAACTCGTATTTGAACGCCCTAGCGTCATGTTTTCAGGTTGGAACCTGTTGTTGAGTTACGTAACCTCAAGCCTATATTCCCGAAGGGTAGGCAGAGGTGCTAGCACATTTCGCCAGTTTATGTTTAGGTCCCAATGTAATACACATGTAATACACATGTAATACAAATGTCCCCTGGTAGTACTCATAGTACACAACATATTAACATTAAAAAAATTACTGTAAAGCAAATTATTTTTTTATGAATTTTTTTTTATCTTTTTTTTTGTACCCCGGTAGACCCGAGGACACATAAATAGAGACTTAGATCAAAAAATGCTTTTATTACGAGATTGGAGTCCTGTACGGGTGTAGTTTGTATACTAATTGCTAAATGGGAAGGTAAGCTGATGGCCTAGTTCAGTGTCACCAACGACAGAGGCTTTAAGACCTTTGATTAGTACAGAAACTCCAGTTGATGCCAATGTGGATCGATATTCCTCGTTAGACGACTATTTGATTTTCGTTTTCGTTTTCAATGATATGGTTGCATTCAAGAAGAGTTTAAAAAGATCTAGTACCTAGTAGGTACAGGGTGAATTTATTACATTAATAACTAGCTGACCAGCACGACTTCGTCTGCGTCACCCCGTTTTTGCAACATTTTTCATTTCTGCTCCGCACCTGTGAGTCGTAGCATGATGTATATACATATAAACCTTCCTCTTTAACCATTCTATCTATTGAAACAAACCGCATCAAAATCCGTTGCGTAGTTCTAAAGATTTAAGCATACAAAGGGACAAGAAAAATAGGGACAGAAAACACGACTTTATTTTATACTATGTAGTGACTATGTAGTGAAGAGGAATGGCGAATAATGTTTCAAGCTTCTCCAACTTCTTTTTTCCTCGTGCAGAACTCTTCATCCCTCAACCTAGTTGAAAACCAGCGTCAGGTTTCTACCTGGCACATGCTGAACTGGACACCTATTTGGTGTATCTGTGACCCACTGTTTTATTTACTTTTCTAACATTTTTTTAATAATTATATTGTTAGTTATTGTTATCTCTATGACCACCTTGCACCATATAAATCTTGCTTTCTTTTCTTTCAACCCTGTGACGAAGTCAGAGAGATGTGGTTATATCGAACTTGAACCGACCGAAACCACAAATTCGCTAGTTTTTATCATAAAGTATTGTAAGCCCAGATTTTTCTGTTTGTTTTGATAAGCCTATGGCAGTCCACTGTTGGACATACGCCTCTGTTAATATTGTTAGAAAGAAGTTACAAGTTAATTTCGAGTGTAACATGATGAATTGAGGTTATATGGTCAATTATTAGTCCAAATTACACAGTATAATAACTAACCATATAAATTATAACTGATTATATTTATATTATTACTGTACAATACTTAAAAATGAAGTAACAGTCTGAACACAGGTAATTTGCCCCCCCCCCCCCCCCCCCTCCGGCCCGCCCCACTTACCCTCAGCTAATATTATCAAGTTCTTGACATCAACAACATTGTAATGATAAGTAAAAAATAATTAAACCTTTGACTGTGCTATCTTAACTAACACAAACATTTTGTACAACGTCGGCCACAATAAACAGAGCCCTTATAAGGCTTGACCAACCACAATGGAACTAAGCACGTTAGTAACAGTAAAAACGCACATTTAAGAAATAGTATTTCGCGGGTCCCCAATTAAAACAATAACCGCGCTGTAACCTAACACCAAGAGATTGGCAGAGGTCTCACAAATCACTTTTATGCTATTTAGCAACGACGTACGGTGTAATAAAAAGCTGTATAGCCAAAATGATGTATTTCCCGTTTAATTTTACGCCATTTCTATTTAGGTATGTATGTTGAAATCCGTCTTTTACTTACGTCAAGAGATTCTAGACCGTTTTAAATTTGATATCAATGGAATAAATGACAATACGGTGATTTTATTAACAAAATAGACTTATAGATTGTATATAAATATAATATTTAATTTTATACATTTATGTTAATCCTATACTTTACGAAGCGATATCGTTTTCACCATTAGGATGCCTCTTTGACTAGAGGCCAAGAACATTGAACAAGTAAAATAATATAAAATACTTTTTTTCTCGTGCAAAAATCTGCGTTCCTCAACCCTTCCACAAAGTCAGAGAGGGGTGATTATTTCGGACTTAAACCGACCAAAACTTCGCTAACTTTTATCATAAACTATTGTCAGCCCTATTTACACTAGTCTAGCCCTTCGTTGTCAAGTAGAATAATAATCTAGCTCAGAAATTAGCATAATAAAACAATCTAATCGTGGAGCTTATAATAACGCGCAAGTGTAACAAGTTGATAGTGTAACATTCGTTATAGAAATACCACTTATGAGTAAATTAACTTTATCGTGACATGCTGGCTATTTATTGTGGCCGACATTGTACGTAAATTATTTTAGTAAATATTTAAGTTCACTTTGGTATTTTGGTTATTAATATTTCATTTGATTTATGGATAGATCAGGGACCCTACCACCACCTCTTAAAAATATTTCAGAAAGAAAGAAAGAATGAACCATTTATCATTCACACACACACACACACACACACACACACACTTACACTGCAGGTAAAATAACAATTATCACAACAAAATAATTCGAATAAATATAACAATAAGATGTAAAAAAAAAATAGCCAAATTTCATTTACAGTTGCCATTTTTAGAACACAGATTAGCA
This sequence comes from Pelosia muscerda, assembly GCA_963691645.1. Lineage (NCBI taxonomy): Eukaryota > Metazoa > Arthropoda > Insecta > Lepidoptera > Erebidae > Pelosia > Pelosia muscerda. Next base: position 13,167,440 of record OY829109.1, on the reverse strand, counting down.
TATTCCGGATACGGTAACCACTTTCTATCAGGTGGGCCGTGTGCATTTCTACCAACCAAAAAAGAATAAAACTAAAAAAAGACAGTATAAAACTACGTCAGGTAAAATCATTTCAGCATTTGACGCGAGGGGAACCGCGGGCAACCTCACTAAATAGTATAAAACAAAGTCGCGTTCTCTGTCCCTACATTCCTATGTCCTTATGTCCCTATGTATGCTTAAATCTTTAAAACTACGCAACGGATTTTAATGCGGTTTTTTAAGTAGATAGAGTGATTGAAGAGGAAGGTTTATATGTATATAACATAATGCTCCAACCAACAAAATTAATTACTTGTCCTACGCAGGGAATATGTTGGCATTCGTGACACAGGGTCACCTAGTACGAGTGCCATAGCACTTCTTGGATATAACGGACTAACATTATTATGAATCACAAATCCAAGTTTTTTAAAGAGAATGTTGTACTACTTTACGGGATTAAATGAATTATGAGTACAATTATGAGTAAATGAATTATGGTGCGGAGAAGAAGTGAAAAATGTTGCAAAAACGAGGTGACGCAGACGAAGTTGCGCGGGTCAGCTAGTTTAGTATAAACATTAACCCTACAACAACACGACACACTTCTCTAATCACCAAAATACCGAATAACAGTCTTAACCCCTCGCTAGAAGACCTCCAATTACCCGTCGTAGTGGTGGGTAATCGAAAAGGCATTAGCCGTCGTAATTAAGAGAGCATGCGCGCGAAGCGTATAAATTTGCATGGGCTGCGGTCAGCGAGCACTCGGCAGCTGTAGCAGGGAATGTAAACCATAGGCGGAAGCGATTTATACATTCGAATAACAATTCAATTGGATGTGACCCTAGATCAGCCGAGGTGTTGGGAATGTGCTTTAGACAATCTTACACCGTATCTGAAGAACCGTGACGGCGTGCGGTTTTAGTTGGTTCAAATTTGACTAATTATATATATTGCCGCACAAAAAAGGTAAGTACCTACCTAGCTACACTGCGATTATCTGAATGTTGTTATAATATGACATTGATCACGTGATCGTGTATGCTAAAAGCTACTAAATCGGTGAGATCAATGCAAATACACTGACGGACTCATAAACTGCATCAAAGTTCAGGTTTACTCTAAAAGGATTTTTTATAATAAGTATGCAAACTTTTTAGATTAAATTATATAAATATGGAAAGACTGGCTCTTAATCTTAAAAAAAAATTAAATTTAAAAATAGAACTGCAGTAAAACAAATGAATATAGCCGGGAAAAGAAAATTTACTTGTAGTATCAGATTTGCGTGTTATTTATAGCAAAGTTTTAAATTGATTCTCATTGATTTTTTTTGTTTTGTCAATTGAATTATTGTTACCAGCATAATTGTTGGGTTAGTTTTTTAACACATCGAGAGTTTTTGAACCATAATATGGATACTTCGTCCGAACAAGCGGCACAAATTGTAGCATTGGTGCGGGAGGGCTTGGATCAACGAACGATTGGTAGAAATTTAAATTTAAACCAGTCTACGGTTTCTAGAATATACAGAAGGTTTGTAGAGACAGGTTCTTACAGGAGGAGACGTGGTACAGGCAGAACTCGAGCAACCACGGGTCGTGATGACCGATTTATTGTTATAACTTCCCTGCGAAATCGTTTCCTCACGTCAGTTAACATCAAAACCGAGCTTAATGAAGTGCGTGGAGTAAACGTGTGTGCACGAACAATAAGAAGAAGGTTAAAGGAAGCGGATATCACCCCTTTTAGACCAGCAAATGGTCCAAAGTTGTCTACAGCTCACAGACAAGCTCGCTTAAGATTTGCGCGTCATCACCTGAATTGGACAGAAGAGCAGTGGGCCTCTGTATTGTTCACGGACGAGTGTAGGACATGTTTATATGGTGCAGATGGTCGCAGAAGAGTCTATCGTCGACGTGGGGAGCGATATGCTCAAAGTTGCATTGAGGAGCGTGTTCCTTTTGGAGGCGGTTCATGTATGGTCTGGGGTGGCATATCGATGAACGGGCGAACAGAACTTGTGTTCAAAGACATGGTCCGTCAAAACGGTAATAGAGGGGGTTTGACAGCACATCGCTACATAACAGAGATATTAGAAGATCACGTGGTGCCTTCCATGGGATTCATAGGCGAAAATTTTACTTTAATGCAGGATAATGTCCGGCCGCATGCAGCTGCACAAGTTCAACATTATTGCGAAGAGGTTGGGATACGTACAATGAATTGGCCAGCACGCAGCCCGGATCTTAATCCCATCGAGCATGTTTGGGACAATTTAAAAAGAGCTGTATATGCGAGAAACCCTTCGCCCACGACAGTGGCAGCACTAAGAACAGCACTTTCAGAAGAATGGGACAATATTCCGCAAGATCTTTTAAAAACCCTTATAAAATCTATGCGGAACTGATTAGAATCCGTAATAAGGGCACGTGGGGGTAATACACCTTATTAAAACACAAATAAACCCTTGCATAAAGTTTGTGTCTATTGTTAAAACCAATTTTTTAATTAAACCAATTTTTCTTAAATTTCTGTTTTTTCTTCAAAAAAAGTCTTAAGGTCCTTTCCAGTACATAAACTTAAACTTAAAGATATGACCCTACGCTGTTTTAAAGTTCACGAACCAATCTAGAGGTTTCAATTTAAATCTGTATAGAAAGTATGCATACTTGGTTAAAATATTTATTTCAAAGTCGTCTATTACTTTGATGCAGTTTATGAGTCCGTCAGTGTATTAATGAATCGCGATGGAATTCGTTAAATTAAGTTTTACCTAGTACTCGTAGTTTACTCAAACTTAATTAAATAATATTTCACGTGAATACAATGATAGTTCTCTTTAATTGATTTCTTCATTAATTTAATATAAGGAATTCTAAATATTGTAAAACTCTTAAAACTTATAATGACATATTTGTAAAAACTTCCTGGGCATTTCAAGGGAGTGAAATAATTCAAAATGAAACATATAAATTGGGTATTTTTAGTAATGCAGTAATTAATACGGTTTTATCCACCTTAGAGTACACGAAGTTCCTATCAGATGTTAGACAGCAGTGGCTTCTGTTAAAATATAAATAAACCATTTGTGGAAAAGACGTGGAGGAGAGGAGTGAAGGAGCCAGAGCCAGGTAATCCAAACTAAATTGAAGCGCTCGAATTATGATGATTGGCAGATAAACTCATTTTCCCATTAATTTCCCTTCTCCCTTCCACTTTTATCTTCTCTCCTCCACTCTGGAGCAACACGATAGTGACACCCCTAATGTTGCAAACGTCCTTAACCACGGTAACCACTATCATAAGATGGACCGCATGCTTGTTTGCCACGTAAGTGGTATAAATAAATATCCTTTGCCTGAAACACTTACAGGCCTAATATACAACTGACTTTACCTTAATTTGATAAATAAAGGTGTAGATTTGATTTTTCCTAAAAATATACTGGTTATGTTTGAGCCCGATAATTGATATCCACGAGGGCGGAGTCACGGGTAATAGCAATTCATAATGTTTAAAATGTCAATTATTATGCAGTACCAATAAATAAGCATATTACAGTTTCCAAAAAGCTGCAAAGATCGTATAATTAAGAGAGTATGTGTAAACGTTCATTACATAAAAGCTGCGGTCAGTGAACAGTCGGCAGCTTTCGTTGTGGTACAAGCGACAAGCGGTGGCGAGAAGTGATACACTTTTACTTATCGGATTCAATCACGGATTATTACGACACACTGGAGAGGTTTTGTGTGGTCAGTGGGAAGAAGACCGAAAGTACAAAATCCCGAAATTTTAAATTCTAAAAAAAATATTTTTGTATGGTTATAAAAAACATAACCACTAAAGTTAATCTAATTACATCATCATCATCATTTCAGCTTTAGGACTTCCACTGCTGAACGTAGATCTCCCCCATTGATCTCCAATACGACTGGTTGGAGGCGGTCTGCATCATCCGAGCTAAATTGCGTGTGATGGCCATTGCACGCATCCACGCCGACATGCAGAGATATCGGTCAGAAGGATATGGCGAAGGTACCTAAACTGTAAATGACATAAACCGTAGGTTCAATGAAAATAATTTAATTTTAGAGATTTTGAATATCGGTATGGGGCTATTCATTAATTACTTAAGACGGTTTATGGGCTAGGGGTCGACAATGTCTTACAAGGTAGGGAATTTTGATAGTATAAGTCACAAAAATGCGATAAATTAATATTGCGCATTGAATGAGCGCGATTCACTTTCCGAGTGGGTTTTGAAGGAGTTCAACTGAAGAAAGTTAGTACCAAAAATCAAAAAAATATTAGTAGATAACGTCCAAATATTTTTTAAAGCAGAAATAGACATATTTGCAAATTGTAACTTTGAAAAAAAAAATTATAAAACAAATCAAATATATATTCATTTTTCCCTGACATTCTTAAGTAATAAATATTATGCAGAAGGGTGGGGGTCTTACACTTATTTTTTTTCTTACAATAGGGTCAAAAACTATAGAAAATAGTATTTAACAAATAAATGGCCCCATTTTGATAAGTAACCATTTTATCAGTAAAATAACTTGAGAATGAAAACAGCTGTCCTCTGTCTTTTCATCCGAAAGTTATTTTAACAGAAAGGTCGGCGTATGAAAAGGAAAACGGAGCTGTGTGTACTTTGTATCTATTAATTGTTTGTTTATAAAAGACTGCGCAAGAACGATGTTGACCTATTGCGGAAATTGATATGAAAACGTACTTGTTTGTACACTTTGTACCAGGAAAAAAGGTCTTCATCAGATTCCTGTATTTTTTATATAGTATGTCAATATGATTACACTTTGTAGTCAATACGACTACATTTTGTAGTCAATATGACTACACTTGTAGTCATATTAACATCCTATATATAAAAAAATACAGTAAGTTTGATGTGATGTATTCGTATGCATGAATATGGTTGTTTGCAGTGGTCTGGTCGTGCCTCGGAGAGCACTTTAAGCCGTCGGTCCCGGTTGCCATACATACATCTATGGCAGTCGTTATGGGTAGTTGGACCAGTCTAACTTGGAACTTTGATATTGCCATTGGTCATTGGACCATTGGTTGTAGAGGTCATATGGTAGTCGCTTCACGGAAAATATCGAAGTTCAGCCGCATCACAGTAAGACTAGCAGGCCGACCCCATTGAGTTGGGAAAAGGTTTCAGAGAATGATGTCAACATGACTACACTTTGTCTGATGGTTAGCTGAAAGCAATGTATAATCTAATCTAGAAAGAAAATATATTGGGGGAGGTACCACCAACGATAGCGATAGCAAAATATTACTAATTGTCATAGAAAGGAATACCAAACCGCACTCATCAAAGCAAGTAAAAAGACTTTTAACCAAGGAGATTGATTTCGTATGTGCAATATTCAGCAAGTGCGAAAAATAAATCTTGAAATGTGTTTCGCCTCTGCACGAGGTATCTTCAGTACCGCTGAGAAAGCTTACTAGAAGCAAAGTACTTTAAAAGGTAGCTTCGTGGTTAAGAAAACGGCCTTATGTTCGAGAGATTCTGCGCTCGAATTCTGGAATTTACATCACCGACTTGAACAATTATTATGTTAGCTGAAGGGGTTAGAGGAAATATTGGTGAATCCGAATTCACTATTGCTAATATAAAAAAGAAATCAGATGAAAGGGAGTTACCATTACAGTACAGACGCCAACTATGTCACCATGAGGGCACTCAGTTTGAAGACCACATCAGGTACTTATTCATGCCCCGCTTAAAGATTTCATTATAAGCATTGCTCAAGAGACAGTTTAATTCACCTATGCCTACCCCGGAGGCAGAGGTGTATTAAATACCCACATTTCGCCAACTATGATTTTCGGTCCTTCGGTCGTCGGGGGCGAGCCCATTGCCGCCAATCGGGCACTTTAATAAAAAATGAGTATGCCGAAAATAAATTCCTAACCGAAAATGTTGCGGCTAAATAATTTTGGAAAAAAAATTGACCCGGATTTATGACTTAGGTGACAATTCATCCGCAAAAATTTCATCTGCGGATGAAACGTCACCCTTTTTAAATTATTAGGGGTCGAATCATCCGCAAAATATTTTATCTTCGGATAAGATGTCACCGTCTCAAACTTTGAGGTGTCAGCTCATCCGAAAAATATTTAATCTAATTAACTACTAATAATAGAAAAGACAATGATAAGAACAATTTGATTTTTATATACACGTGAGAATAAATTATTAGGTTGAATCATTTGGAAAATCAAAATATTGAAACATAATTTTAGTTTTTGTAAAAAGTTCTTCTAAAATAAAAAAAATCATATGAAAACAAGTACTAAAATAATGTAAAAATAAATCACTGTAGGTTCTCTATATAAATATAATTTAAATTGAATATTGATTTAAAATTGAATTTGAAAGAAAATATTCAAGTCAAATTAAACAATAGTTAACAAAAACAGAGTTATAAAAAATAAATGTAAAAAGTTCTTCAATAATAATTTATGAAGTCATGTCAATCAAAAACCAATATCGTAAACTAACGTAAAAAATACCACATAAAATAAATCACATTATTATAAATCACGCAACAGTACCATTGGACGAAAGATTCTTCTAAAATAAAATAAATAGGTGTCAGTAAAAAATGTGAAGTAAATAAATGTTGATGTGAGCATTAAAAAAACAAAAAATTGCGACTCAATAAGCTAACTTTTCGATGCAGTGTCCGAGACTAATTTCATTATCAATTAGTTCTCTTAAGATTTTAGAATTATTTTCTTCTTTCAGTTTACTTTCTTCAGTTCTCTTTGAAATATAGCCTTGCCTTCTGTGTAAATTGGAATAATACGAACTATCTTTTTTAAGAGTGCACACACGTTTACTCCACGCACTTCATTAAGCTCGGTTTTGATGTTAACTGACGTGAGGAAACGATTTCGCAGGGAAGTTATAACAATAAATCGGTCATCACGACCTGTGGTTGCTCGAGTTGCTGTAAGAACCTGTCTCTACAAACCTTCTGTATATTCTAGAAACCGTAGACTGGTTTAAATTTAAATTTCTACCAATCGTTCGTTGATCCAAGCCCTCCCGCACCAATGCTACAATTTGTGCCGCTTGTTCGGACGAAGTATCCATATTATGGTTCAAAAACTCTCGATGTGTTAAAAAACTAACCCAACAATTATGCTGGTAACAATAATTCAATGACAAAACAAAAAAAATCAATGAGAATCAATTTAAAACTTTGCTATAAATAACACGCAAATCTGATACTACAAGTAAATTTTCTTTTCCCGGCTATATTCATTTGTTTTACTGCAGTTCTATTTTTAAATTTAATTTTTTTTTTAAGATTAAGAGCCAGTCTTTCCATATTTATATAATTTAATCTAAAAAGTTTGCATACTTATTATAAAAAATCCTTTTAGAGTAAACCTGAACTTTGATGCAGTTTATGAGTCCGTCAGTGTATTATTGAAGAACTTTTTACTTTTATTTTTTATATATACTATATATTTGACTTGAATATTTTCTTTCAAATTCAATTTTAAATCAATATTCAATTTAAATTATATTTATATAGAAGAACCTACAGTGATTTATTCATACATTATTTAAGTAGGTACTTGTTTTCATTTATGATTTTTTTATTTTAGAAGAACTTTTTACAATAACTAAAATAAGGTTTCAATATTTTGATTTTCCAAATGATTCAACCTAATAATTTTTTCTCACGTATATGAAAAATCAAATTGTTCTTATCATTGTCTTTTCTATTATTAGTAGTTAATTAGATTAAATATTTTTCGGATGAGCTGACACCTCAAAGTTTGAGACGGTGACATCTTATCCGAAGATAAAATATTTTGCGGATGATTCGACCCCTAATAATTTAAAAAGGGTGACGTTTCATCCGCAGATGAAATTTTTGCGGATGAATTGTCACCTAAGTCTTCCTTGCTATGCGGTGTAAATCGCAAGGAAATTAATTACGTGCTTAGCAGCACAAGCCCTACCAATTAACGTCTTGGAGAGTATCAGACGTATTGGGAAGGGGCGTGGACGGTAATAGGCATAACCATACCTAGTTTGTAAGATTAGCTTTAAGATTTCATTTGTATTCACTGTCGCATTAGGTTTACCTGTAAGGATAGTGTATTTAAGTAAATAAATAAATGTATGTGTGTACGAAAAAGCTTACACTTTATTAAAACGTTTTGAAATTTCAACCAAAGTTTCATACATGCAAATGTTACCACGTCAACCTACTAGGGTAACATAATAATAAAGTGGAAAAGTCATGTTCAGAACTTGGGGCATGCATAAAACCAGTGCACGGCCACTCGGGTAGTTCCGAACAAGCGACGCTGCATTTAAGCACCGAGTTATCTTCACTGGTGTGAGCTGGTAAATGGGTGCTTAGACCGAACTGTGTGCATCTCGTCCGCAGGATAAACTTACATGAGATCATGAAATGGAATATTTTTTTAGTATTATGCTTCATAGGAAGGAATATCGTAATTCCTAGACATTAACTCCAAGATAGGTTATCACTACGAAGTATTTATAAGAACAAGGTCGCGCATTTTTCATATCCTTATTCCCCTTTGTATGCTTAAATCTTTAAAACTACGCAACGGATTTTGATGTGTTTTTTTATTAGATAGAATGGTTAAAGAGGAAGGTTTATTATGTAAATAACAACATGCTACAACCAACTGGTGCGGAGCAAAAGTGAAAAATGTTGCAAAAACGGGGTGACACAGACGAAGTTGCGCGGGTCCGCTAGTAGGTTATATAAAACAAAGTCGCATTCACTGTCCCAATATCCTTATGTCAATTTGTATACTTTAATATTTTAAAACTGCGCAACGGATTTTAATGTGTTTTTTTATTAGATAGAATGGTTAAAGAGGAAGGTTTATATGTATATAACATCATGCTACAATCAACTGGTGCGGAGCAAAAGTGAAAAGTGTTGCAAAAACGGGGTGACACAGACGAAGTTGCACGGGTAAGCTAGTTTTTATATACACTTTGGGCTTTACTCAATGGTTTTAGTTACCATCAGCCTCAGTAGGGTAACAAATCTCTTTACTTTTTTCGATCAACGAAATTTCTGGAAAACCAAGACGACCTAATGTAGACATGTCTCTTTGAATTCGTTGAGAAGCGAAGAGACGTGTCGATGCCTCATTACTTGTTGTCGACGTAACATGGCATTCTACTTAATACATAATGCGACAGCCTCTGTGTCGAGGCGGTAGTGAACGCGACTGCTACGCAGAAAGCTCAGGTTCGCTTTGCTCTGGTTTTGCTTCCTAAATCCACGTTAATTTATGGCTTTTATGGCAGTCCTAAAAAGTTCAACAGATGGTCTAACTGCAGGTTGTGAAGGTCATATGGCAGTAACTTCACTGAAAAAATGGAAGTTCAGACGCGCACTGAAAAACCGGAATCTAGACTTGTTCAGACGCGCAGTAAGACTGAAAAAAAACGGGCTTCAGACTTCTAGGTTACAACTTCAAATGCGCCCGGAATTAGCACAAGACTGAAGACATTCCTGTATGACGTCATCTTTGCAGTCACTCTCTTTTTTCTTTTTTTCTTTGTTTGCTCTTACATACATTCTTTTGAAAAATAATAAATAAATATTCTAGGACAATCTACACAACGCCACCTAGACCCATGGTAAGCATAGTTTAACTAGCTTGTGTTATGGGTTCTAGAATGCGGGTAAACATACATATATACATTTTTTTGTAAATACTCACATATTATACATAGGAACACTCAGACCAATGCAGATATTCATATTCAAGCACACAAATATTTCCACTGAGCGGGAATCGAACCCACGCCTCCTACGTAGCAGTCGCGTTCACTACCGCCACGCCACGGAGGTTGTCATATTAAAAATATAATTAGATTTTAGGAATAGGACATTGCTTTACAGTGTAACCTAACTTTGTTTAAGTCTAAATAGCGCCGTGTAATAAGTCCTGTGTTTACATTTCATAAAAAAACAGCAATGATTTAAAAAAAAATAGTACAAAACATTTTTATGAAGCGGGTTTAAACACAAAACCCTATAAATGCGCGGGTTTTTTTAATCAAGGCTCCCACATTTTTTTACGATTATTCCTTTATTTTGGCATCTTTTGTGTATTGTCATCAGTTTTTGTGTGTAATTTATAAGTAAGTGGTTAAATTAAATTAAAATATTGCATTGTATTTGCTAGTTGAATATAATTTCATCTTTTTTTTAATGTAGGGGACGTAGTAAGCCTACCCGAAAAGCGAAACCTATGCTCGGGCCCTTTCCGTGAGCAGCGGTGTTGCACCAAATTACTACACTACGATGAAAACTCCAAAATGCCGTCGATTCGACAGAAGAAGAAATGTAGGGTACGTCAATTTGACTTCACCTCGCCTGATGGTTAGCTGTAGACAGTCTCAGGAAAATGGATAACAATTACAAACACGTACAGTATTACAATGGTAGCGCTCAGCATGGCGGCATAATTTTTTTCACGCCCCGCTTATAGGACCCAGGACTGTATGAAGAAAAACGTATGCTGGTGGTCCGGGGTAGGTAGATATGAATTAACACCCACATTTCACCAACCATTGTATTTGATCATACGTACTAGAGACTCTATTGCCGTATTTCGGGCACTATTGTTGATTCAAGTCAAGCATTTGAGGCTGAGCCTATACTATATAAGTATATATCTGTCTGGTTTTAAACAGCCCTATCCCTTAGGCCTTGTACGACATTGCACGGGAAGGGATGGGTTCACCCAAAGTCTACCCTGCCGTACACCACGTGGGAAGCCCTCTATATATGATAATAATTATAATAATACAAGAGATATTATTCGATATTCCACAATAGATTCAATTCCACTGTATCCATACACGTGTAGAAATTTCTAGAGACTAACATAGTCAATATTAAGTTAAGGTAACAATAAAATCGGTTACTAGACATCTGTGTGCGACGTGCACGTTGCAACAACGTAGGCAATCTTGAAGAGACACCATGTTTTGTGCAGAACATGAGACTTTCCTTCTAGTGATAATAAAAATGTAGTCCAACTTTTAAATGAATACTACACATTGATACTCTCTTAGAATATGGTTGTCTGAATAAAACTGATAGTTCTTAACAATAGCCCACCATTGTGTAATTTAATACTAATAACTACATGCACTTATGTGCATGCAAAAAAGAATTGGTGTAGTCCAGTTAGAACACCCAGCCGAAGACCACCTAGCCATGTCCAGTTAAAGCACCTATCGATTTGTGGCTATCTAAATATTACACAATATGTTTAGTTTTATTTCTGTATTTACTATTTTCCAACGGTACTCTTGTCTCTCTCCCTTTAGAACCGGATTATATAAAAAAAAATTGCAGCTGACTGCTATCTTTTAAATTAGATTTTAAGTTTTAGTTATAATATTTATTTATTAAACACATATAAGCAGGAATTTGTGTGCATTAATATGAATATTTGCATTGTTCTGGGTGTTTCTATGTATTTACAACAAACAAAATTTATAAGTATGTTTATCCGCATTCTAGAATCCATAACACAAGCTAGTTAAGTTATGTTTACCGTGGGTCTAGGTGGCGTTGTGTAGGATGTGCTAGAATATTTTATTTTTTATTTTTTTATTTAAGCTGCTAGAGCTTGTGTGTGATATAAGTACGTCATCGTCGTCACGTTTTCGTCGTTATATCCTGTCTTCAGAAATATACCCATAGACAACAGCGATACACTATCTATAACATGGACATACAACATTAACTTTCACAACAAGAACCAAAAGACCTTCTTATTTCCTATGAAGAGTCTAATAGAAATCAAGTATCCTCAGTTTACCTCACAGTATGGTCACCCATAAGACTTCAGAGACATTTTAGACCGTACAGCCACCACAACACGTACGCCTGGTCACATTACTTAGGTAGAACGCTATTGGACCGTTATCAATTCCATTTGCAGTATCTTCGGAAGCATAGATTTGATGGCCAGCACCGATGAAGCGATATTTGACTAAATAACGGAGGTACGCTTGAATGTGGTGAGCATTTTAGTGTTTGCGTTGAAGGTATGAATACGTATTTGTAGAGTCAATAAATTGAAACACAGTATTGACTCTACTTGGAGGGACGTAGTAAGTCTTACTGGCCCTCTCCGTGAGTAGCGCCGCTGCCATGAAACATGAATGTTTTCTAGTCAACGTTGAAGGTACAGCCTCCGTGGCATATCGGTAGTGCAAGCGACTGCTACGCAAGAGGCGCGGGTTCGATCCCCGCTCAGTGCAAAAAGTTGTATGCATGAAAATTCAAATTCAAATTCAAATTCAAATTAAGTTTATTTGCAAGAATATGGTACAAAAGGTGTTACAATAAATAATACAGTGCATATTTCTACACTGGCTACGAAAATGGCTGTTTGCACTGGTCTGGTCGTGCCTCGGAGAGCACGTTAAGCCGTCGGTCCCGGTTGCCATACAAACATCTTTGGCCGTCGTTACGGGTAGTTGGAGCCCTCAAAAGTCCAACCAGTCCAACTTGGAACTTCGATATCGCCATTGGTCATTAGACCATTGGTCGTGGAGGTCACATGGCAGTCGCCTCACGTAAAATATCGAAGTTTAGTCGCATTACAGTTAGACTGGAAAGCCGACCCCAGCTGAGTTGGGAAATGGTTCAGGGAATGTTGAAGGTAATTGGTTATTATAATTCATACGGGAATATTATTATGTACTAGCTGTTGACAGCGGCTTCGCCCCCGTGGACTTCTAATCCCGTTCCCACTGCTTGGACTTCTGATCCCGTTCCCGCTGCTCCATAAAAACGTTCCGTAGAGTTCAAGGAACAAATAAAAAAAAGAATTACGCGATTTGGTCCAGCCGTTTTTGAGTTATGCGCTTACCAACATATTTCGCGATTCATTTTTATGAATATAGATTAAAAAGAGCATTAGAATCGATTACACTGGCTACGAAAATGGCTGTTTGCACTGGTCTGGTCGTGCCTCGGAGAGCACGTTAAGCCGTCGGTCCCGGTTGCCATACAAACATCTTTGGCCGTCGTTACGGGTAGTTGGAGCCCTCAAAAGTCCAACCAGTCCAACTTGGAACTTCGATATCGCCATTGGTCATTAGACCATTGGTCGTGGAGGTCACATGGCAGTCGCCTCACGTAAAATATCGAAGTTTAGTCGCATTACAGTTAGACTGGAAAGCCGACCCCAGCTGAGTTGGGAAATGGTTCAGGGAATGTTGAAGGTAATTGGTTATTATAATTCATACGGGAATATTATTATGTACTAGCTGTTGACAGCGGCTTCGCCCCCGTGGACTTCTAATCCCGTTCCCACTGCTTGGACTTCTGATCCCGTTCCCGCTGCTCCATAAAAACGTTCCGTAGAGTTCAAGGAACAAATAAAAAAAAGAATTACGCGATTTGGTCCAGCCGTTTTTGAGTTATGCGCTTACCAACATATTTCGCGATTCATTTTTATGAATATAGATTAAAAAGAGCATTAGAATCGATTAACCTTCATCATAAAATATCATCGTAATAATTTTTTAATGACCAAATATTGGATATTTGTGATCGTGAGGACTAAACTAAGATTTTTTGGGTTTCAACTAGATAGTCTTAAGGTATGATTCCTAGCCGACCGCTAACGACAACTGCAGAGCATGCAGCATATACAGCGTACCGTGAAATGGGCTTGAATATGATAATATTATTTATTGTCTATTACTTGCGGCTTCTCAATGGGACCGTTTACGCATATCGAGGCTTAACAAGTACCTTATGTACCTATGTGTAAAAATGACTGAATGTACAGACATAGGCAACAGAACGGATTGTGGGATTGGCATCATTTTATTTCTATTGACAATATGTGCAGTGGTAGTGCTTGTGCTGCTAAGCACGTAATTAATTTCCTTGCGATCGGAAGCATGGCAAGGAATCGGGTCAAATTTTTTTATTCCAAATTTATGGAGCTGCAACCTTTTCCGCTTGGAATTTATTATCGGCATACCCATTGTTTTTTACAAAGTGCCCGATTGGCGGCAATAGGACCACCCCCTATTACGTGGGGCAGAAAATCATAGTTGGTGAAATGTGGGTGTTTAATACACCTCTGCCTACCCCTTCGGGGACTACGGGCGTGTGCGTATGTATGTATATATACTCAAGCCCTATTTTCTTCGGGGTAGGCAGAGACAACGGCTTCCCATTTTACTCTATCTTTACATACTTTATGACTGTTATTAATTACTGTTATGTAATGTATTAATTAAATCGCTTCCAGTACTACTGACCTGGCCGGTCCAGAACAAATATACCCCAAAATTCATAACCTTACCTTTTTTTAGGTTGGTTGAATACAAGATTTATTGGATATTTATTTATTCATGTCCATTGCAAATAAAAACGCCTACTTAACAATTCGTCCCGCGTTCAAATAAATCAAAAAAACCAATACGCACGGCTATGGTCACCATCTTCTACGTAAAATATGTGCCGTACACCAACAGCCAGGATAGATTGATTTATAGGAACTTGGGAACTGGCGTGATGAATTACTCTATAGAGGTTTGCATAGAGTTACATTCTATAGAGGTACTGTTCGTGATACTAAGGCTTAGTTGCTTCAACTACCTGTTAAAGTTAAGGTTTCCGTAAAATTTAACAGTAAAAGTAACATTGATCCTAATGATTTGGCTAAATGTGTTACACCAGAGTACTTAGTAGCTCGGTTGAAGTTATCTTTTTGATACAATTTGACGTTTGCGCGTGGCCGGTTACAGTTAGCGTCAAGTTATGACGTCATTTTAATAATTGTCAAATGGCGCAACCTGTTTTATACTTGACCGGTACTTTAACTGTACTGTTAATGTTAAAGTAAGATCACTGTTATGATTTTAGATTGACATGGTCATTTACATATTCACTGTTAAATCCCGATCGATTTAACAGTGAATAAAGTAAGATCATGCAACCCAGGCTTAATGATCTTATGTTAAACAGAGACTGCCTCCATGGCACAGTAGGCGTAGTATGCGCCGGCTGTGCACGTGGTTATGGGTTCGAACCCCACACAGGACAAAAATTTGTGTGATCCACAAATAGTTGTTCTGAGTACTTTGTAACCGTTAGTTGTATGTTTGTAAAGTCCCCCGCGATACAGGGCTTGTTCCATAGTGTGGGAGTTGCGTTTTTTAAGAAAAAAAAAGGGATATAATAATACCTATCAATAACAAATAACAATAAAACAATAACAATAACATAACATGCGTTATGAATGAATGCGACTACGACGAATCATCGTCATTTTAGCGTGATTCCTTTCGTGACTACCACCAACCACTAAATCCTCCATAAAACTAAGTCAGCAGCTATTCCAAACTGAACATTTCAAAACTCACAGCAAGTGGCCACGCGGCACGATAAAGTATGCGTCAGGGAGATGCATAGCCTTTCTTGTAGCGAACACAGCCGGGATTTCTCGTGAACTGCTGCTAAAGGATTTTACTGCAATATCAGATTAAAGTAGAAGGATGGATCGCCGTACTGAGGTGCGAAAGAAACTTCATACAAGTTTTAACATAGCCGTTCCTCGTAGCGTGTGCAATTTGTCTCAAAGACTTCTCCATGACTTCTGTTGTGAGTTTTCGAGACAAGTTGTTTACAACAAGAATTCTGCCATATACATACATACATATGCTCGTGCCTGTGATCCCTGAAGGGATGGGCAGATGTGTATTAAACACCCATATTTTGCCTACTATGATTTTCGGTTCCACGTAATAGAGGGTCGTCTATTGCCGCACATCGGGCACTTAGTACAAAAATGGATATGCTAAAAAAAATTGAGATTTATGAGTATTGCTCCGCTCCCTTGGATAGCTAAAGATAAGATAAGCTGAATTATTGTAAAGTTTTATTTAAGTCCATTCAGTGGTTTTTGCGTGAAAGAGGACAAACATCCACACATCCACACTCACAAACATTCTGCTTTACAATATTAGTAGGATATAGCATGTATTTTATTTATGGTCGGCCATTTTGACGTGCCGCCATAACGACATTTTTTCAACATTTCCATTTCCAAATCGATCAGCGTCGACTTAAATCGCTTCCAGACTGTTCCCAGTTGTTGACAGTCGTTAAAACTTCACAAATTGCCCCAAACGACGTTTACGGAAATTCCCTTTACTTAATTAAAAGTTTCTACTCTCTTGTCCATAAGTTTACGATTCGCATAACAAATTTCAATTGTTTGATTGTCATTTGGTTGAAAATAAATGTTTGAACAGTCAAAAAGGAACTAAATGCAAATTGGTTGTTTATCGCGGACGTGAACGTCAGAATAACAAAAATATGACTTTGGAAATAAAATCATAAACTTATGATCACTATCGTAAATAGGGCAACAGTTTCCTTATTCAAATTAATTTTAAATATGCACTTCTTATGACAGCCGTAATATCTAGCTAGTAAGATTTATAGAAAAGGTTTCACAGTTTGTTTAGTCTATCACTTTCTGTTCCTCTGTCCCTCTAAGTATTACTAATAACTTTATGACTAAAATACAACCTACTTCCGTGATTAGTACCAAAACCATGCACCATAGTACAGATTATTTTCTCAGTCAGAAGTTACAAAGAATTCATTTTCTGAGCCCATTACCAACTGTTGTGTAGTTGGGGTTGGCTTTCTAGTCAAACTAAGATGCGGGTGAACTTCAATATTTTCCGGACTACCATCGTACCTCCACAACCATAGTGGTGATATCAAAATTCTATAGTTAGACTAGTCAAACTTTTGAGGCCTCCAACAACCCTTAACGACTGCCATAGATATTCGTATGGCAACCTGGCAACCTACAAAGAATATCTTTTCAAATTTATTTAAAGCTAGGAACCGCTGTGGGCTATCCCAGAATATTATATGATACCGTAATAAGCCAACAAAGTACCTGTAGAACTTCACGGCTACCTTTCTGTCCGTCACAAAATCTCCGGCGAAAAAACCTAATTTACCAAGGAGTTATGAGATAAATCCAGGATATTCTTCCTTGTAGCTAGGTTTAAGTCGACATACACCGGTGTATTTATTAGGTGTATGAAATAGGAATGGGTATCATAATGGGATAGTTTTTATTTATGTTGTCTTTCCCATAGGGGTAGGAAGAAATCAATATTTTTCCACACACACTGTACATTATGAATGCTAATAGACCTCGTTTTTACCTTTAAAGAAATAAAGAGCCAATTTCATATATTATATACTAAGTAAAAAGCTCAGTATCGATCGAATCTCATATCTGTCATATGTCAAAAACGATCACAATGAAAATAAAAATGATGTAATACGAGAATATCCGTTTTGACATTTTGCAGATTAAGATTAGATCGAGATCGTATTTTGAACAGATTTTAGAACGAGAATGAGTATACGAAAGTATGGAAAATTACAAGTACGAACTCTTTGAAACTGAAAATGATGTTCAAATTCAAAGTTATTTATTTCCTGAAGCATAGGTTTTAGAAAAGTTGTTATAATAATAACAGAACTACTCGTAGCTATGTATCGCCAAAGGCAAACAAAATATTAAAATAAAAACACAATTCACTTACACAAGTTAATTAGGTCAGAAAGTAATAGCAAAAAAGAATGAACATGATTGCTAAACTAATTGCATAATGATGTAAGCACGAAGAAAATGGCGCTGCTTATCCCATAACTCAGGGCCCCTACGGTTCTATTTTAGGAAAAAAAGGAAAACTAAAGTCAGAATAATCAACTCCAATGAAAAAATGACAAAATATCCAATGTTATTATATTTTGTGTCATTTTCTCGGGGAAGATATGGGCTGGCCAGAATTCTACTCTGTCGGAAACCACGCGAATCAATTTACAACAGTGAATAAATTATAGTTAAAGCAATTTTATCTTTAAATATATTTTTAATAAGTATATGTAAGTGTAACCAAAGATTTAAATTAAAAGGAGTCGTGGAATTCCTCCGCATCGCATGCCTTTTGCGATAACGTTCCCAGAAGACTGGCAGCCTTGTATTGCAATGCTTATTTTATAAGAAAAGGCCAGCCTTCTGGTCACGACAAGCGTCGACCATACATCTTCGCAATCTACCTGAAGAAATTGCAGGCGGGCCCCATGACTCGACTCCAAACGGCACAACTCATAATCTAATCTTCTACTATCTATCTTAAATACATCTTTGAAACACCTCACAAAAAAAACAAGGCAAAAAAAAATACACATTGCGCAGCGACTCCGGGCCATCTCACTGAAGTTAACTGGTTCTACGTCATCTGTTCTTTATAGCCCGGGATTTAATTTCGCACAACGTTATTCACCCCGGGAACTTTTTGTTCAGCTGACTTACCAAGAAAGGACTTCGGTGATAGATGGCTGATACATTTTTCATCGATTCGGAAGGTACTGTTTTCCGTTTTATGAAATATGCAGTAGTTTTTCTTGTAAACAGTGTTTGAATTTTTTTTTGTTGGATATTGGATTTGACTGTGATGTTTGTAATAACCATATTTTTCTTACCATGTTACATGTATACCACTTTTATGATAAGTCAGTGTATAGCGTTACCGCAGATGCCTCGTGCAAAGGCGAAAATATGTTTCGAGGTTTGTCTTCGTACTTACGAAATCATATCTCGGGTAAGTAGTCTTTTTACTTGCTTTGAGGTTTGCGACTTGGCATTCCTTTCTATGAGAATTAGACATATTTTAATATTGCTATATTTGGCATTGTTAAACAGAGGATGAAGGGTAGGTGTCCCCCTCCCTCCCATAATATATTTTTATAATGGTTTTTCGCCATATATCGCCCCCCTTCAATATCGCATTCTTACCGCATCGAAAACTGTAAACTGTCTTTCAAGTCTCTTCTACTATTAAATCGAGTTCTTTTAGTGACGTGATTAGCTTTTCTGCTATTAATTAGCACTATAAAGTAATCGTTCGAAAATAAAAAGTTCATATAGAAAAAAATAAAATGGAAGCATCTCATATTATATGCCTCATATACCTGTTATTGTATATAGGTACTCCTATCACCTATAATATAACGCCCCTATTCACATAATATTATTTAATACCTACAAGAAGGTCGTATTTCCCCTCAGGCTTACACCGAACCAGTGACGTGTAAACAGTTCCCTCCTTCAGCGTTCATGGTATGAAATATCGTAAAATCAGTCGCCTATAAGAGCTGATACCAGCGAGAAACAAAGACAAAGACACAACGACACTCGTGTATGAGACACGTTATAGGTTTTAGACGTGTTTTTACACATCACAAAAGAAATTTTGATCAATACAATGCATCAGAACGAAAAAAAACGAGTTTATCATGCAGAAAGGAAGAAATATCACCAAATCATGAAATCGGTAAATTCGTTCTTAAGTCATCGCGTGAAATGATGGTATTATATCTTCTATCATTTTTGTTTTGCATCATTCATCGGTAATATTTTTAACTAGGTGACCCGCGCGACCTCGTCTGCGTCACCCCGTTTTTGCAACATTTTTCATTCCTGCTCCGCACCTGTTAGTCGTAGCATGATGTTATATACATATAAACCTTCCTCTTTAACCATTCTATCTATTGAAATAAACCGCATCAAAATCCGTTGCGTAGTTCTAAAGATTTAAGCATACAAAGGGACAAGAAAATAGGGACAGAAAACGCGACTTTATTTTATACTATGTAGTGATAGTGATAGTGATAGTGATGATGCTTTCTAAAAAGCAAATTGTATTTCTTTTAATAGTGGTTTGATACAAAAATATATCAAAAAATGTTGCTATTCAATGAATCCCAATCAATATAATACAATACTCAATACAAACTTAGAATTATTACAAACATTTGCAATTAATAGTGACGTGTCAAGACAACTGTCTGTGACACTGATGACGTCACGTAATGTCTGACGTCACTAACATTTCTCTCCTTGATAACCAGATATTAATGAATACAAGTCTTGCCGTCAATAATTACTATATCGTATGGAGCAAGTAATGGTAGTATACCTAGTACTAATTATTCTGTTATTTATTAGATATCAGTTTACATAATGACGATATTTCAGAATGTACTCAATAGGCTATTATTAGTAATGTAACCTTATCGAGTTTTTTGGTAACTGAGTACTAAGAAGATTTTTTAAGTAAATATTTGGTTAAAACTCAATCTAGATCTGTCTAAATCAAATGAAATGTCAAAAACGATCCCGATTAACATTTCTTTTAATCTATTATTGATTAAAAAAATTATAAATTATAAATTATTATTTTTGGAGCGACCATGGTGTCAATGTTCTTTCTTGAAAATTGTGTCACAAAATCGGTATATTTTGTGACACAATTTTCAAGAAAGATCTTGACACTTCATTTGATTTTGACAGATCGTTTTTTTTTGGGAGAATTGACCTTCAATTCTGCTTAATATAAGATTCGATATATTCATAGGTATTTGTCCACAAAAGTTTCAATAGTCAAGTTATGTTATCTAAAGCGTGAACTCCACTTTCGCGATGCAAGATCACGATCAAGATGCTTCATTACATTTCCTATCGCTAGATGGCGTTATATAGGTATATTAAATACCAATTCAATGACTTTGTAACAGAAAAAAAAATATTGTCATAAACATACCTTATCTCTAAGCATATCCCGGACCCTGGTTGCCTGATGCCTGCTCCTATGCAGCTCGAGCTGTAGCTCCAGGCACCGCTCCTGCCAGTTGATGGAGCCTACCTCCGGTAGCTCGTATTCCAACGGGTCTAGCCGGGAGGTGTGCGCAATCGGCCTGGAAGTAGAGATAACGTTAGTGGTTTTCCATCATCAGCGTGACAGCTACTTCTTATAAATATACTAGCTGATAAGCCTAAACCTAAATGTGAACCTATTCCCGAAATAAAATTGTGTTATTTAAGAAAAAAATATTTATCCCTGTACCGTGCCCGGTTGTGCCTCGGAGAGCATGTTAAGCCATCGGTCCCGGTTGTCATACGAATATCTATGGCAGTTATGACGGGTAGCTGGAGCCCTGTAAAGCCCAACAACTGATTTAATTGCAGTACTACGCTTATAAATACCTATAGTTTGAGCAGGTCAGATGGCGGTCGTTTCACGGAAAATATCGAAGGTAGGGTACTTAGTTGCGTCGCAGTTAGATTAGAAAAAACGGACTCCGTACTCCTAGGTGAAATCTTAGAATGCGACCGAAATAAACGCAAAGATGATGATGATTATGAATCTATCCTCGTGTCAAATTTTAGCCTTATCTGTTCAGCCGTTAGAGCGTGATTGGAAAACAAAACATCCAAACATGGTTGCATATTCGTGCAAAAAAAAAATTTACTCCGAGCGGGCATCAAACCATCTTCTGACTCGAAAGCTCTACTCATACGCCACAAAAGGCTGATAGAGAATTCTAAAATATTCCACGCCACCACAGCTATTTGACTATAATTATACATATAACATTTCATCGGGGACCAGAGAAACATAAATTCGATCCACGTAACCAATCTTCGCCCAAAAATGTTCAAAATACTCATAAATATTTGGGGCGTTCATTAATTTAAATGCACAATATTTCGTTCTACTATAAGGGTGGTTTTCCACCAAAGATATGCTAAGCTAAGGCAGGGATGTATATTTTTTTAACACCAAGCATTGTTTTCAACTCGGTTGAGGTCACCTCTACGATGAGTCTACGATATTTTGTCAATCAGATCATCAGATTTCAGCAACCCAATTACGATATCAAAGTCATGTGTCGAATTTTTGAAGTCACGTGTTTATATGCTTAACATCTTCATCTTATGCATAGGTTAACCGTGCTCGCCGACATATGTAGAGGTATCAATGATTTAAAGTAACACCTATGACTGGCCTGACATGAATGGCTTAAGTTTGCAAGAAGGTGTACTATATCAGTTATTAGCTTTAGTAGAAAAAGGTTTATGAAAACAAGTGTATAACGCACGCGTTGGTGCAGTGCAAAGTGCCGAAGGGTGAAGCGGGAAAGTGCATTAAGGATGTGAGCTATACAGAGGTGAGAAAAGTATCGCCGTGTAAAGCATAGAGCACTCAGTCGCACCTCGCCGTACAGAATAGGTAGGCTACACAGTAAGTATTGCTAGCGGTTCCGCCTGCGTGAAATACGGATTCCGATCATCCAATTGAAAATAGTTTGCGACAGATTCTCAGACCTAGCAAATTTACATAAGAATAGGTCAAGCCGTTCTGAAGTATGAAGACACTGTGACACGAGAATTCTCTATATTTTATACAGTACGCTATTCTGTAGTTTAATATAAAAAAGGCTATTTAAAGATAAAGAAGTGAATTCAGGTGTTTTTTGATGTTAACAGTCTGATATATGCCCATCTTTCTGAAGTAGTTGAAATCTAAACTTAAAGTTAATATTTTATAACGACAACTCTATAAAGGTATTAAATTTACAGTCTAACACGTGACAGAGACAACGCTTTGCAAAACCGATATAAGCCGATCTTAGCCGAATGCTCACTCTTTTTCCCGACAAACGTAACGAATTAAAAGTCGAATACTATCATTTGGTAGCTTCAATATAGCTTAGATAGCTTGCCTCTCCTTACTGGAAAACCAGTCTTAATGCCTGGACGGGGTTTAAACAGCCCAGTTGATAGCTTTCACAGGATTAATACGAACAAATGAGGTATTATTAATAATGAATGATTCATTTGCGAGGGAGACTAGCCGGATTATTTGATGAGGTCATCGAATTGATCAAATTGTGTACTGTACTGTATTTGTACACGGAGTTATTGTACCTAGTGCAAATGATTTTCAATGTTTGTGACCTATGCCTATTGAAAAAGGGTGTTAGGGAATCGTTCCTAAGGCCGAATACACATGGTAGTACTCTCGTAGGATACCTAGGTACACTACGTATTGGAATTTTAAAAAATAGCATGCGGTAATTTTTTATACCATTAGCACACATAGCATTATTTACTCTATATCGTATCAGTAAAATTAAATTATTAATTACTAAATTATTAACCTGCATAGATTCATCGACCGTTTTATTAAGAATTGGTATATACGAGTAGATTACCTAAAAAAGTATTTTCGAAACAGTTTATTGTGAGAATTAACAAGAGTACAAGCTATTACTATCGAGGTATAATTAGAAATTATTTATTCCTTTTTCATTTGACCTTTAAACGTAACGTAAGTAGTAATATTACTGGCATGAAACATCTAACAATGTTAAAAATAAAGTAGAAGTGTTGGTGATTATATCGGACTCGAACCGACTAAAACGCACGTCGTCCATTGGTCCTTGATTACCGGAGGTGAGATTATACAAGACATCTTTCGCACTCCGGCAGACTGTTTGCATCGGTCTGGTCGTGCCTCGGAGAGCACGTTAAGCCGTCGGTCCCGGTTGTCATACGAACATCTATGGCGGTCGTTCCAGGTAGTTTGAGCCCAAAAAGTGCAACAACTGGTCTAGCTGCAATTATTCGATATCGCCTATACCTATAGGTTGTGGAGGCTAGATGGCAACCGCTTCGTTGACATGGTACCTTTTTTTTTCTGGCAGGAAAAAATGCACCTTCCGCATTCCACGGGCTTGGGGAAGCCACGCAGGTATGTGGGGCTCTCACCACACTAAAACAACCTGCCGTGTGCCATACACCGCGACTTAGTGAGTGAACCGTCGGAAACACTACGCTCTCATCAACAAATCACCCAAGCGCTAGCCCGCAAAGGTGTGGTGCGGGCCCGACTACTGATTGAGCGATGTCCAGACACACCAGGACATCACCCCTACGCGGGAGGCTCTATTGCGGGTGGAGGGCTAACCACACGGTACCTGGCCCAAGCTCAGTTGAGGTGTAAGTGAAATGCCGGATAAACCACCTTTACACCTATTCTAACCTATTCTATTCTTCGGATGTGGGAATCCGAGTGATTCCATCTAGCCCTAGGTTCAATAATATTAAACTTATACTGGCACATAGGTCAGGGTCCTGACCCTCGTTATATACAAACTTTTAAAAATTGGGCTATATCGCACTGTTAACAATAATGACAAGTCACTTAAAAACACTTGTTTAACATCTACATAAGGGGGGTAAGCAGAGGTGTATTAAACACCCACCTTTCGCCAACCATATTTTTCGGTCCCACGTAATAGGGGTCCCACCTATTGCCACCAATCCGGTACTTTGTACCGAAATAAATTCCTAACCGAAAATGTAGCAGCCCAATCAATTTGGAAAAAAATGACCCGATTCCTTGCTATGCTATAATTAATTACGTGCTTAGCCGCACAAGCACTACGAATTAACGTGGTAACTTGGAGTGACAATACTGCTAGGTACTGTATCTAATACCTTTAGAAAATTCTCGTGTCACAGTGTTTGTCCAACTCCTCCGAAACGGCTTGACCAATTCTTAAGAAAATATTTGTGTCTATTCTAACGACATTAAAAAGCAATAAGTACCATTTGATTTTATATCCCATAGTTCATACGCATGAAAAATTGACGGAGGTAGGACACGACGGTATCTCTCGTCCGAAATGAGCTGTCCAACTGGGGAAGTAGTTCCGCCCTACAGAAGACCGCGGTCATAATAACCATCGTGTTGTGTTCCCGCCGGTAAGTAGCTAGAGCTCACTGTACCCCTCCTTCCCCTTCCCTTCCTAGCCTCCCCACCCCTTCCCAGCTCTCCCCCTTTCCCTTCAGGGTGGGCAGCGCGTGTGTGACACCCTTAGTGTTACACACGTTCATAGGCCACGGTGGCCGCTTTCCATCAGGTGGGCCGTGTGCTTGTCTGCCACATACGCAGTATAAAAAAAAATTCTAAGTTACAAAAAAACTTACCTAGGTGGCGGTGGCGGCGGATCTCGGGACCTCCTCGGCAATAGTCGGGGACTATTCGGCGTACTAGCCGAATGCCCCGCCCCACTGTGGTCCGTAAACCGCGCGAGAGGGTCAAAGATCTGCGACAACCGCCGCGACCTCTCCTCAGACATTTTAAACACTCACAAACACAAAACACAACACTAAATAATTATATCATTTATATACTATCACATCACGGCTCCGCACTGTCACAGTTAAATCACAAATGACTATTTCGAACGGTCTGAATAATTCAAGCTACGGAAGTGGTTATCGTACGCAGTTGACAGATGGCGTTGTCGGTGACGCAGGATTTGGCGCGCAATCCCGGCCGCCATCTTGGTGCGTGTGATCTTTTTCACAGTTTAATTTGCGTTTGCGCCGCCTCTGCTGTATTTAGAACGCTGAAAAATAAATAATAAGTATTAGTTGACGTGTCATCGTTAGCTGGTGAGGTGAGGAAGTGGAGATAACGCAATTAGTTATAGATTTTCGGAGACATTTTGGATCAGTGTCAAAATAATGTCGGCAGTTTGTCGTTAACTAAGCGACAGTTGTATTCGAATTACATTTCAACGGTTAATATATTATGTTTCAAATTACTTGTCTAATTAATTTGTTTCAAAATATTTTTAGTATTTTTATTTCACATCACTTGTTGCAGGTCTTAACCCAGTAGGTAGGTACAATGTGTAGCACCTATGTATGAAAATAAGTACTTATTTGTAACTTTGAGTTCTAGACAATTTCATATTTCATATAAGGGGCAAACTATCACTTAGGTGGCAAACAAATACCAGGCGCACCTGATGGAAAGTGATTACCGTGGCCTATGGAAGTTCGCAACATCAGAGGCGGAGAGGGGGGGGGAGAGGGAGAAGGTTCAGACAGTTTCTATGCTGTCAGTGCAGAAGACAAAAAAGAGTTTCCCAGTCTTCCCACTGTCAGCACAAAACCTCTCTAGTGAACTCTGGGTAGGTACCCTAATCACCGCCGGAAACACAACACAAGATCATTATTAGCCGCGGTATTCTGTAGGATGGAGGTATTTAAATATTTAAATATTTAAAAATTATCACTACATACAGTGAACTTCATTTCATTCCAGTGAACAATGTGACTTGTAAAAGCATTAACAAAACATGGGCCCGTTTACAAGAACGTTACATTTTTTAGACTAGCTTTAGTAGAACAATTATTCAAATTACAATGGCTTATTTATTATCGTCATTAAAACAGAGCTAAATGTGACATTTACTAGCAATATACACGACTAACATAAAAAACTGAAAATAAAAAATACCCTGTAACTCATACTTTTTCAGTTTAACGATATCCATAAAACTATTTTCGAATGCATTAGCTTGGCGTAAAACAGTTTCACATTATTTGTTTTATTAGATTTTATAAATTTTCAATCTATATTAATATTATAAAGCTGAAGAGTTTGTTTGTTTGTTTGCTTGAACGCGCTAATCTCAGAAACTACTGGTCCGATTTGACAAATTCTTTCAGTGTTACATAGCCCATTTATCGAGGAAGGCTATAGGCTATAAAACATCACGCTACTACCTGACGGAGCGGAGCAGTAACCATAAATGTCAACACATTTGGCAGATTCCCATACATTATTTGAAAAAATGTTAACTAAGAACCACGGGAGTCAAATGATGCCACGGGCGAAGCCGGGGGCAACAGCTAGTGTATAAATAAAATGTCGTACAATAAATTATCTTAGGTATGTTTTAAACGTGATGAGTAGTGTATTTTATATTTTGGTGTCTAACCAATGTTAATGGATTGTGTTTCCCACAGATGGGCCGTTGAAAAGCAATTTCTTTTTTTTTCTTTTTCTTATTTTTTTTGTTGAAAAGCAACTAAAACGTTGGGAATATTTAACACTAACGACTACTTTTCTCTTACTAATCAGTGAAAGAAGAGTATTCATTGCATGCGAGTTATTTATTTATTATTAACTGGGAAAACTTTTAATTGGCCTTCACATACATGATAAGTTATTGTACTACTTAGCTGTAAGTTTTCCCAAAATTTTTAAATAAAATAAAAACAAAATAGTTAGCGAATTTTGTTTTGTTCTTTTTCCCACGTGGTGTTGTACAAGGCAACTACGGCGACAAATTAAAAAAAAATTATAAGTCAACACTTTTAACATCACGTAATTAAGTGAATTGGAATATAGTACACTCCAACATAATTCATATTTCAAATATGCTTGAAATATTAATCACCTAACACATACTAAAACAACACTAAAACAAAAAACACGACAGTGTCATAAATAATATCACAGAATATCACAAGTTGTTATGCAGCGCAGACGACGATACAAACTAACTTCCAATAAATAAACAGGGACTCTTTGATATTCAAAATTAGTTCGTCTCACCGGTTTGAACCGGACAGTGGTTCTCAAAGGTGAACTATAGCAACATTAATTTATTAATAATGTATTGACAGTATTGTAATGGAGACGGAGAAAGGATGTTACCACCCTATTTTATCCGAAGAAACAAACGTAAGAGCAGTAAAGTAGTAAGAGGCGACAAACGGAAAAATACGAAGACGGTATTACGGTGAGAGAAGGAAAACTCAAAATGAAACCCTGTACCAAAGTTGAAGGAGTAGGTTAATGCCTCCCAACATTGGGAGAGGACTATATCAAACAAACAGATTGATTGTAATAATAACAGTTAGTCAATTTAGTTTTGAAATTTATTGAAAATTGCTGTTACATACTTGGACTTCTTATCCCGTTTCATAGAGCGGATAGCGTGACGACATATACTTAGCCTATATATAATCCTAAGAGTGGATTTGTATTGGCAAAAGAATTTCAAACTCGGTTCAGTCCAGAGATTGCCCTCTACAACGTTATAAACTCACTAACTACATCTCCATGATAATAAGTATAGATATTACGATTCGTCTGATACATCGTATACATCTATACTGTTAATCACACAGGGCATATTTCTGCCCGCTCTTCAATAGTATACTTAGTTACCAGCATATATTTTGCCACACGTCATGTCATACAATGCACTCTTTATCTGCAGTACCTACCCGTACCCGTATTACAGCATAAAGAAAGTATCTTACAAAAAGAATAAAATGCACGAACCAAATAACACATAAACGACCTTCAATTAGTATTCAAAGTGACAGCCACACAGAACTTTGCATACAAACAGACGAACCCACTGTGAAGTTAAGCCACTTAAATTTGCGCTAAAATATTCTGCACTCATATATTCATTCACTAAAACATTCATAATTATTTTGAAGCGAAATCACTTTGAAAACTTCTAAAGAGTGGTATCTCATTCGTTTGAATGAATGACTGCAAATATATGAACATTTTCCCATACCTACTTTAGTTAATGAAATTTTGAACCATTCAGTATGCTATCTATTTCAATTCATGTAGATTGGAAAAAGTAAATGCCCAAACGGGACGTGAACTCGCTATCTATCAGGTTGTGTGTATTTATAGCATTAGAAATTTTCCTTTATGTCTCAGGAGTTCACGTTGGAGCCATCTGCCGATAGTCTTACGAACTATCAGAATAATTTTCGAAACATGGTATTTTTTATTAATCCACCCAATGAATTCAATGAAATTTTGAAATAATAAGGAATGTTATCTATTCTAATCTATTTAGATTGAAAAAAAACTGAATGCCCAGTGAATGAATCCTTAGTTAATTGAGATTTCATCTTTTTAATTTTGTAAATATTACTAAAGAGATTTGATTAAAAACATTCAAGAGACAAAGTCGTACACTAAAGCTGTATAGCACTTACATTTACAGAACCACTGACTTAAAGCTCATGTAAGTGGTATTGGTGATATTCAACACCAAATACAAAAGATTTTTATTCATGTGCAATAATGTGTCGTGAGAGCAGGGTCTTTTTAGAATTCACTTTATCCCTTTCTGCGTATGAATGGAACACGTGGAATACTCAAGCATAGAATTTTTGAATTGAATTTAAATAATACAGTTAAAATTTTTGTATAAGAAGCCGGTACTTTATATGAGGTTGGACTAAAAGAATAAAATAGACAGAGCGCACATAACTATTGAATGAAGCCGCTTAAAGTACTACTAAGTACTATTAGTACTATTTCGCTCGCAAAAAAGGCGATTTTTATACCACTTAGGCGACAGACAAGCACACGACTTATCTGATGGAAAGTTGTTGCCGTGGTCTATTGACGTTTGCAATACCAGAGACGTCACAATCGTTATGCCGACCACGTAGATAGGTGGACAGAGGGGGAAGTGGTGAAGCCTATCGACGTTTGCAACGTCATCAGTGGCGTCGTCACACTCATGCTGTTGACCATGTAGATGAGAGGGGGGAGGGGGCAAGGGTGAAGTTTAAGAGAGTTTCTGTGCAGAACACAAAGCAGGGTTCCCTGGGTCTTCCCACTGACTGAATTTAAGTACGAAATAGTCGAATTTAGATATATTTCGCTAAGCGATTTCCATTTGACTAGTGATGTCGAATTTTAATGACATTTTAAAGAAAATGAATGGTCAGATGGGACTATCGATCAGTCCCTTAGAAGTGGAATATTTTAAGCTGCTACGCCACGTCGTCGTTTACATTCAAAATTCTCCTTCACAATCATCTTGGGGAGAAACGCGACCATCTACCGACACTCTAGCCGGTCCCGGGTTGAAGTCCCATTTGAGCATCCCCTCCTTCCAATCTAAATCGATTTCAAAATTCTATGGTAAGACAAACTTTTTAGTGTTTTACCTGTAGCGAATGCCAAATTACATTCACATATAGCATAATCCCTTCTCTTTTTTTTCAATCCGGGTATAAAGTAGTATTGAAACGACACGAACTACACAACTCACAATAAGATTTATATCCTCAAGCCCCACCTGAATTTTTCGTCCCCAACAAATCCCATAATGTTTATTATATAACAGTTGAACTGAAAAATTGCTAAGGAAACAGAAATTACGGGGGCAGTGACCAGAAAATGGACGGCACACACCCACAGCTACAGTTACATGCCCTGATTAATGTTATCAAGGCAGTTATCTAAGGGTTCCCCTTTTTTTCCAAACCCTTTTTTAGAAATTTGGGCCATCCGCGGAAATTTTTATCTACAAATATATTTGTTTTAATTTAAACGGTTTTTGTTCTGGAAGTCATTTGAAAGTTACAGCACTGTCTCTGTGTGTATAAATGTATACTTTGGTGAATTCACGACACTTTTGAATTCATTTGAAGTTGTTATTTTAGGTTATTTATATTAGGAGATTGTTATTATTACAGGCTATTAAAAGAGTAAATAAGCACTACAGATTTTGCATAAAAATAAAAGATTGTTAATCTATTTTAATGCTATATCATGTTAGGTAAGTACCTATAAATCTATGGCAGCCTCGGTGACGTGGCGGTAATGAACGTGATGGCTATGCAGGAGGCGCGGGTTCGATCTCCAGTCAATGCAAATATTTGTATGCATAAATAAATGACTATTTGCACTGCAATATCTATGGCAGTCGTTACGCGTACTCGGAAATAGGCACAGAAAATGATGATGATCATGTTAGGATTGAATCTATATCAAGGGTCACCAAATGGCGTACCGCGGTCCATATTCGGTGATTCTGTGTGATTCACACACCTTGAAGCCCCGGCGAAGCACCACTCTCCCCCTCTGGCTGCAAGCAGCATTCACTGGTGAGATGGGGCCCTATTTAAGTTCGCGCAATGTGAAAGTGTCACAAATTACTATTATAATTATATTTATATCATACACACAAATAATATTTTATTTATGATCCTCACAATGGATCATAAATAAAATAATATTTTTTTCTTTCTTTAAAATTATATTATTCCAACGTGATGCATACATACAGATCGTTGTACAAGTGAGACATTTATATTTGTTTCAAGGCAGAAGCTGCGCATGCATGACACATTAAGCTCATTTGATGTCACCTGAAAATGTTTTACCTTGCATCTAACACTGGTTTTGGATGTCGAGATAAATTTACTTACACAAGACTTATAGGGTTGCCAATAATACGGTAAGTAGTTATATTGCACAGAGGCCTTTTGCGCTAATTTTTATAATGATTAAAATAGGATTCCGATTCCAACACATACTAAGAAACAAAGAATATTTCTAATGTGTGTTTTGCGAAACGTCAAATAGGGGGTACACTCGTAACAGGGACATTTTTATTAGATTTAATGTTTTGAGTGGAAGGCATATATAAAATGTGGTCGATCGAAGATTTTCTCCGAGGATCCAAATTTGGAGTTTGAAAACGTAGCCAAGTTTTGCAGAGTTTTGCAGTTTTAAGGGCCTCAGAACCAAAATAAAATTCTTGTGTAATCTGTAGGATGATATATGGGAAATTCACCACGAATACCCGCCTACCGAAGCTGGTTAGGGAGGTTATGTCTAGCTCGGATGGACTTAGAACACATGCAGTCTTTAGTAGTTCCGGAGGGGAGATAGGAGCCAATATATTTCTCGCACCCCCGCAGACCCGCGGCCACCTTCGGGTGTCAGGATAGGCTAAGAAATTCAACCTTTGGATATACTTAACCAGGACTATCTTTGTAATGATGAAATTTACCAGTAATGGTTCATAAAGTCAAGCTTCTCTATGTTATTCGCAAGCCCTAAACAATCCTATTATATCTTGGCTTAATCTTAGGCGTGTCTCACCAGTTGCCAACGGCCGGGCCGCCAGAAGCCACGGGTGCCATAGCTTACGAGCTTATAGCTGACACCTGATTTAGCATGTAAGTTAGCCGAGTACTATGTTTCACGTCTAAAGACATAGGTATATACAAATAACCTACCTAATAGGTACCTACTATTAAACTGACAAGACTAATTAGGTACGGGATTTTTTTTTTAATAATCTGATGACAAACATAATGGAAAAGGTAATAACACTGCATTACTAGGAAATTTTGCCAAACGTCCGATTCAATGAAACACATCATTCAAACGTGTGCTTTCAAAACTTATAAAATTAAAATTTCAGTTTAATTCAAATTGAATGAATATTTTTGACAGATAATACTGAATATTAATAAATTTTTATTTAATTTTTTTGCACAAATACAAAATAATTGTACAAAGGCGGACTTAATGCCATTTTCTACCAGTCAACCTTAGGGTGATGCAGAGATTTGTCAAGGTAGGTGCTCAAAGTGTTATAGTGAGTTTTAATAAAGTATATATATATATATATATATATATATGTACGAGTATGTCAACCACCCTGTTTAAACACTATTAACCTGTCATAGTAAGTAAATCTTCTAAAGCCCAGCACATAAACAACCTACTGGGTGAGCCTAATGTCTTGAAGGCGCCGTCTCATTAGTGACACACTTCATGAGCGAGCCTTGTTGACGGCAATCTGGCGATAAGAATACAGATACAGTGAGGTCGAGTGCCTATATGCGTCAAAGGGAGATAGATGTTTTTTTGTTTACTTTTTTTTGTACAACATGTCAGGCGGCAGCGTGCCGCTCCTCCCTATTCGGGGAATGTTGTGGACACCGAAGCCCTATACCCGAGTGGGCCTTCATTGGCCCTGGATCTAACCACTCTTGCTAATCCTGATCCGTGGGGATTTTCGCAGGGGCGGGGGGGGGGGGAGTTCACGTCATTACATTCTGAAGTCATTACTATTTTTACTTTAGAAAAGTATTAGGGTTAGGTGCATAAGGTTATGGTACAGCGAACAAAATCACGTGTACAGCTTGTTAATACCATTTAGATGGCCGACAAGTTCACAGCCACCTGGTGGAAGGTGACCATCGAACTCTATGGACGTTTGCAACACTCAAACTGTCACACTGTAGAAACCTTTAGATGACTTTTTTGAAGAACCCTATATTGAAGTCGCATGGTTAAACCTCAGCATTGCATTCAACAGCTGGTGGCTTAAGTGTGCGCGAGATAAATTTCCTTACATACCGTACAGTGCACACAGCTAGTACCTACAGCTATAGCTAGCACAGCTAATAAATAAATAGTAAAGTGATGCCTTCCATATCGGTTTAAGTGTATAGAACCATAAAGTAAAGATCAGTTTGCTTGTGAGGGTAGATACGAATGTCGTAAAAAAAGGATGAGTAAAAAGTTAAGATGTTCTCCTGGAAATAAGTGAAAGGATAAGTTATCATTACTAAAATGTGAAAAAGAATCACTATAACTTTTGAAAATACAACAGAATCCATTTTCGGTACCGTTCTCGTACGACCTCAAAGTATGGGTCCACGGACAAAAATCTTCGTACGACCTCTTAATATGTAAGTTTTCGACCCCAAAAAGTACATTTTAAACTTTTGAAAAACCTTTCTACTTTTTTGAAAACGGAACTGTAATAAAGTCTATGCAATATAGCGCATTTGGCAAAATTTATACGTGTATTAATCAGTAATTGTAACTTTTCAGTATTTTAAATTAATAAGGATCCCGCGAATATTGAGTTTTCTGTAGTGTAAACTGTACCTTTTCTACATGGCTGGCAGTCCCTTCCTCTTGGGAGTTTAGTACTCATAATACAACAATAACACTTCGTGGTTAGTCAATGTAACTCTAAAATGATACTATAACAAAATTTTGTAAGTACTCTGAACACAAATCCAGTAATCCAACTCAAAAGAGTCAAACAAAAGTTTTAATAGCTTGCAATTATGACGGACAGCTACCAAAACTATAGGAACATAGAGTAGCTAGCTGTAGACTGGTATTGTAACCGTTTTTGTCGGGTAACAACCCTCATTAGCGTCGCACAATGTAGCTGTCATTACTTCTCTTTGTTCAAAATGGCGGCCGAGCGAATGGCGCCTTTTTACGCGATGTTACGGATGGATTGTTCAGGTGCTAAGGATTTCTGTCTGTTTTTCTTGCACAAGTTTGTTCTTTTCCTTTTGGTTTTTATCGGTGATTCTAATTAGTTTTGAAAGTGGCAAAATTTTGGTACAATACGAAAAAAATCCTACCGATTGAAATGACATCTGTATTGAATTATATATTTGCAAAACATATTTACTCAGGTATGTTTATGCACTTTCTATGCTCATTCATATTTTAAATAGATAACACTGTCTAGAATGTGTATGCGTACTCTTTAAATGTATTTCCAAAATGTGTTTCGAAATGATTTCAAAACGAATTGTGAACGGGTGCAGCCTGCAATCTGATTGGCCAGCGCCGCCGAAATGCGCGCCAAATAACCTATCTATTAAAAAAGAAGACTCCTCGTGAGTACAGTGCAGGCACCTATATCGTTTCGATCGTTTAAGAAACTCGATTTTTGAATAAATTTCAACAGCTACCGAGCAAGTTGTGCTTCGATATGGTATCAAAACACCATTCAAAATGATAAGAAATATTTGTTTGAAAAAGTTGTTTAAACAATAAAGTTATCCTTAGAGGAACAAAGTATGCGAGTTACAAACGTTTCTTTACACAAAACCTAGGTGTGAGAAAGTGACAGAGTATATGAATGGTGAAACGTTTATTATAAACCAAGTTGATAACTTTTACAGAAATATATATTACAGTTATGTCAATGTTTCTACACTAAAAGTAACAAATCACTGCCACTGACATTTGAAATTAGTAACGCGGTAAGTAAGTATGAAGGAGTCTGTGGATTTACGCTAGTAATATTATTGTCTATGGTTTGAACAATGTAGAAGTAACTATAGAATAATATTATTGTCTATGGTTTGAACAATGTAAAAGTAACTATAGAATTTTATAAGCTTACTAATTATTGTAAGTTGGTTTAATGTATACACAGAGGTCGCTAATGACCTAGACGTTTCAGTGACCATAAATAAATAAATAAAAATACACACCCCTGAAATAGCGCTTTTCCTTCGTATTGTTCACGTAACAAATTTAACACAACCAGCTCTGAGACATTACCACAAAACTACTTAATAAATACTTAGAATATAAAGAAGAATCAATTTGAAATGAAAAGCTGGCCGCCAGCCAAAGAAATGCTAATCAAGGTAAGACAAAACTTCAAGTCAAGGAATTTTCAAGCACTTATTCTAACTAGATGCAGTATGTAGGTATGTGTGAAGTAAAATTCATTCTCGCCTGATGTAGTGTGTGAATTTGAATGAACACATTTCATCGATAATTTTCATGTACCTAACATAAAAAACTAATAGAAACGTGATACGACAGATTCTGTAACAGAACCGATGTCACCAAACTCACACATACAACCGTTCATAATATTTTGCATTATTAGTTAAGAAATGTTTTGATTAATCGCATATGCATATATATACCTCTTATACTAATTCAATAACAAATTAGCTTAAATCATACGTAATTCAAAACGTAAATATACCTTATCATTTAAAAAAAAGATACTTTAATTTGTATAAAAATGTATTTACAACGTTTCATACCTTGTAAGCAACAAATGGCTCGCACCCCGACCGACCTAGAGCCCCTTAGGGTGTGGTCATCTCGAAAAAGATTGGCTTTGGGTCCATACAACAAATTTACCTCAGAAGAGACCCGCAGACGGTGTGCGTTT
Organism: Pelosia muscerda; assembly: GCA_963691645.1. NCBI lineage: Eukaryota > Metazoa > Arthropoda > Insecta > Lepidoptera > Erebidae > Pelosia > Pelosia muscerda. The sequence continues at coordinate 13,131,810 of OY829109.1, read as the reverse complement.
AAGTCGGTTCGAGTCCGACATAACCTCGCTCACCAGCTCCAGTAAGACTGGTATCCGTGGGAATGTTGCGCACGGAAAAAAATACCCTTGAATTAACCAAGCTCTAATATTTCCGAAAAAGTTCAGACGTATGTCACTGTAGTCCAAAAATATATCTAAAACCTTATTTTTCTTCTCTCTGGCGATCCCAACGGTTTCGCCCACAACCGTAAATACATGTAAAATTGTACAGTTTTTCAAAAATTTCTACCAGAGCCACGTTAGCCACGCCAGTAAATTTCCGTGTGTCCGTCCCTCACGAAATCAGGTAGTCGATCAGAACGTTAGGTTGGATTTTAGGGGGATATTTAAAAGTTTAAGTTACTGCTTGTCTGCCACCTAAGTGGTATTAATCCTGCGTGGAATACTGCTCGCATCTCTGGGATGGCTCCGCAAAGTACTTATTAGATGCTCTCGACAGGTTGCAGCGACGTGCGGTCCGCATTATTGGGAGTCCTGAGGTCACAGAGTCCCTCGAGCCTTTGCAGATGCGTAGAGATGTTGCGTCCTTGGCAGTATTTTACCGTCTCTACCATGGTGAATGTTCTGATGAGCTCTTCCAACTAATCCCACCCTCCCCTTTCCTACACAGGACAACGCGTGCTGGGCTTAGGTGTCACTCGCATACGGTACAGAATATTCCATCAAGAACCAAGCGGTTCGGTGAGTCTTTTCTCTGCCGTACCATTAAGTCCTGGAATTCCTTGCCGGCGCACGTGTTTCCTTCTTCCTACAGTCCCGGGTCCTTTAAGCGGGGCGTGAAAAAGCATCTGATGAGGCCGTCAAGCTGAGCGCCACCATTGTAGCACTGAACGTGTTTGCAATGGTGACCCTCTTTCATGGGACTTTGCCTTCAGCTCAACATCAGGCGAGGTGAAGTCAAATTGACGTGCCATAGATAAAAAAAAAAAAAAAAAAAAATAATTAAAAAAAAACAAAAAAAAACTGTCATCAAACCGTCAACTTTACGTTCCTGTTTGAACATACGTACAAATATATTTGTGCAATATCAGTGCACCCTACTCTGTGGCCTTGCTCTTAATGGGTCATGTGTGATGGATACGTTAAGTTTTTAAATTTGTTAGGATTTACACTAGTCTTTTTTTTGTTTTTTTTTATTTATGGCACGTCAATTTGACTTCACCTCGCCTAATGTTAAGCTGAAGGCAAAGTCTCATGAAAGATAGTAAATTTAGAAATAATAAAAAATAATACCGATATACTGCTGAATGAACAGACGCAGTTTCATTCGTCCCCATTACTATAATTATTTTCATACCGGCAACACACAACATCTGATGTTTCATCGAACGGTGGGGGTAGCGACGAAATAACATAAAAGCGCCAGACACTCGCAGCTCAGCTCATTCGCTCCTGCGCTCCTGAAGATGCCTCGTGTAGAGGCGAAACACGTGTCGAAGTTTAAGTCCTTCGCATTAGCGGAATACTGCAATGGTAAAACATCACTCTCTGGTAAGATTTTGTTTTTCTTACTTTGAAGTGGGTGGTTTGACATTCCAATATATATTGTTGGAGTGTTGAACCGCGGGTGAGCGGTGGGCCAAATCCTCCCTCCCCCAATATAAACCCTTTGTAATGGATTTCCGCCAGGTAACGACTGCATCTATATCGTATAGAGGCAAACATCTCATTGCAAACACGTTTAGTGCTACAATGGTGGCACTCAGCGTGACGGCCTCATCAGATGCTTTTTCACGCCACGCTTAAAGTCGGAGCTGCCTGAATAAGAACTCGCCTCCATCCTAAAGAATCTTGTTACCTCACCTGGAGCTAAAAATAGTTCACCGGTTGTTCAATCAGTGTTCCCGAACGCGCGTTATTTATAAGGTCAATCGCGTTATCATGAACATGCGGGGGTAAATGGGCCTCCGGAGTAAGTTCAAAATGGCCATGTTAAGGTGAGCGTCCATCAGCGGAACGGTGCGATATTAAACCTTTATTTTGGCTGAAACATTCGTTTTTTTTACAATTAGGTTTTTTAGATAACATAACATAAACTCACACCTTTATCCCCGAAAGGGTAGGCAGAGGTGCTAGCACCCACATTTCGCCAGTTTATGTTTTTTTGCTTTATTTTGTTTTGTCTTAAACATGTTTTTATTTTACAATTATGTTTTTTTATGATGTAAAAAAAAGATCCAGACTAATTCAAATATTCATTATTCATGTACGCTATTTGCACTTAACGTGAATCAAACCCGCGCCTCCTGAATTACAGGCGCGTCCACTACCGCCGGGTCAATGAATTCGTCATACATAAACCTTTGTTTGTTGTCTGTAATGATGACGGTCTTTCCTGAGACAGTGCCTTCAGCTTAAGTATACTGCCAGGTGAAGTGAAATTGTACTGAAGTGAAAAAAAAAACAATTCCCGTGATAAGAAATTATATGCTAATCCAGACTATAATCTCTATACTAAAATGTCGTCCAGATTGTGTGGATGGTAATGAACTTATCCATCTAAAAAATTTTATTCTCTGTAAATTTTTCTATGAATTTTTATTCCTTTCTGCACAAATTACAGATTACACCGTTCTCAACAAATATATCATGAAATTAGATCTAAACCTACTTACTATAGCATAGCATCGCTTCATCGTCTATGTGACTTGACCCTAAATAGTCTAAACGTATCGCGAGATATTTAGGCACCCCTAAAATTAGGGTAATCGATCCTTTACGGGGTAAATGAGGAACAGTATTAAGGGAGCTGATAGCTTTATCGCCCATTTTTAAGCCCTTTCGAGCGTTTAATGGTGTTTCACCTTGATATTATAATGCGGTGCTTTAAGATTTTGTTATGGGAGCCATGGATAAGATCGTTTATGACATCCTATTTACGCAATAAATAGCTCTAAAGGCTGGGGCTCAACGAATCTGTCAATAAAAAAGACCTGAAGAAGAATAAGACAGACGGAACATATATAACTAGCTAGTAAAGCTGCCAAAACTACTATAATTTGGAATGTACAGGGCTTAGACGAAAAGTATAAGATAGAGGGAATGCATAGAACTAGCAAGTGAAGCTGCGAAAAGTAAAAATACCAAAGTAACGCAAATTCGGGATAGACTTATAATTTGGAATAAACATAAGATGCTTTCATCATTGGAATAGGTTGCTATAGGTTGCGGAAGCAACTTCACTGGCGGCTTCACGGTTCAGCTATATCTTAGTTAGACTAGACAGCCAACCCCAACTGAGCTGGGAATAGGCTCAGAGAATGATGAAGTTGGGGAAACAGAATGCAGCACAGGCCAAGGCGCAAGCAACGGCTAATTAAAGATATATTTTACTCAGAATCGGTCAAATTGAGGATATGAAGAATTTAATTCTAAAAAGAAAACCTACATGCTTGTACAGTGGGCTGCTAAAATTCCTGGACATTTTGAAACTAAAATTGCATGAAATGATGCCACTACACAGCTACCAGTCTTAGAAGTTACTGGATAATAGATCTACATATTAATGTAATGCAAAGAAGGCAAACGGAAGGTAGGATGCCCCCTCGCCAGATGGGCTGATGACCTGAAAAAGGCGACCGGGACCCACTGGATGTGGAAAGCGGAGGATAGGGAGCAGTGGCTCACTTTGGGAGAGACCTATGTCCAGCAGTGGAATGCGATAGGCTGATTGATTAATGTAATTATGTTTAGGATACTACTTCATTTTCTTGTAAGGAAACAAGATCTATCGATCTAGAACAAGATATAGATATCAATGAATTAGATTTAGATTGTCAAAGGATTATAGATCTTAAGGTGTCCAGGAACTTTGAGAGCCTACTGTACATAGCAGTACAAAAAAAATGTCTATCGAAAATAAACAATGAAATAATCGTCCAGATAAGAAAAGTATACGAAATCATGTATAAAAAAGGGGGAAATGAAAATACCGGCGCAAGATTGACGAGTTCCCAATGTCTGTTACTGACATAAGCAATTTAAACGATTCCGCATCGGAAATGACTATCATTCAAACAATAAACACCAATAAATTCCGCATTTTTTTCTGTTTTGTGAACAAAATATGTAGAACAAGGATCCTGTATGAATATATTTAAAAGTAAGACTAAAAATACGGATTTTGGAGAGGATTTTTCAGAATGCCAAGCTGACATGCGTCGTTGGACTTCTTTATTTCAAGAGGGATTTTGTTTCTGTTTGATTTATACAGTCCTGACTTTATTTTGTTAAGTAAGGGGAACGTCACTATGATAATAATGAAGCATTTCCAATTTTTATCAACGTTTCAGAACAGTCTATGAAGTTATGGGTTCTGAAGAAGATTAAACTGTATGACCGAAATAATGCAACTGAAGAGGAGTCAGAGATGTAGAATACTAGATGTAGAAAAACACTATTTTATAATATCTTAGCAACGCGGTAGTATCTTGAGAATTTTAAAAGGAAGCATAACACGGAAATAATTGCACCATTATAGTATATGATCCCACCATAAAACGACTTTCATCCATCTGTGTACTGCGTGAAAGTTATATTTTAGGGTATAAAATCTGTTACTGAACACAACTGAAGACCTACCAATGAAGTTGCCATAAAATATGGTCCAGAACTAAGATTAATTGATTTCAAAAATAATTCCATCTCGAAAACGTCTCAGCGTATTATAACATTCAAAGCTTGTGCTTATTCCATTGATAGCTAAAAACCTATACCTACGGAACGAAGTCGAGAACCATTTTGAGTATTCTTTTTAAAGGATGATATTGCATAAATTTGGATGTGTTCTTTCCAAATTTCAATTTTGCCAACTCGTATTATAGTGTAAAAATGATATTTTAAAACAGTTTAAAAGGTAAATAGGTTTTGTCTTTCTGTAGGTTTTTCGTTGTTTGTACAAAAAAACAATATTGTATAATTGTCATGCGGCACGCGGCAAATGGCAATAGGCTCACCACCTTATTACATTGGAACCTAAACATAACCTGGCGAAATGTAGGTGCTAGCACCTCAGCCTACCCGTTCGGGGATAAAGGCGTGAGTTTATGTTATGTTATGTCATGCGGTAAACAGATAGGTGAAGGTCCATTATATAGCGGTATCTTAGACCACTGAATTTTAGACGAAATATGGAATAACCAGTAAATATGTCAATACACATAAATCGGTATCACTTCACTATCACTATACATAGTATAAAATAAAGTCGCGTTTTCTGTCCCTATTTTTCTTGTCCCTTTGTATGCTTAAATCTTTAGAACTGCGCAACGGATTTTGATTCAATAGATAGAATGGTTAAAGAGGAAGGTTTATATGTATATAACATCATGCTACGACTAACAGGTGCGGAGCAGGAATGAAAAATGTTGCAAAAACGGGGTGACGCAGACGAAGTCGCGCGGGTCAGCTAGTTTATTCATAAAACTCATAGACGCAAGATGTAATACACAACTAGAATAGTTGTGTATTACATCTACCTTCAATAAGAGAGTTTATAGCTATCTTAGTTCCATTTTTCATACATTTAAGATCAACGTTCTATGGAAATAGGAGCAAGATTGTTAGCAACGCTAGCCCCGGTGGAACTAAGACGTCGATTTGGCACAGTGCCCGACTTGCCACACTTGGTCATCTCGTTCTAGGCTCTGTTCGGTGCACGCTACTTCGTTGAAACGAGTATTAAGTTTTATACCATTTATTCCAACCTATTTTAGGAACACTAAACGATTTCAATATAACTTACGACTTGACTTAACTTTATTTTCTACTAGCTGATCACTTTTTAAGAACACACGGCACTGATTCAGTACAGGCAGCCACACAAGTTACAGTATGCTTGCGCAAATTTAGGCTTGCTCAAATATATTGTCACATCTGTCGGAAGGTACTTTTGCAAATTTCAACAACGTGTATTTGTAGAAGCCTAATAAGCTTGCACAACATAGGTTAATTCCTAATTACTTGAATGACTTCAATCAAATTAATGAAAGCGTACATTGCTGGGGGTTGAAAAAGTACCGGACTAACTAAATATAGGTCGATATGTTGTAAAATTCAGCGGGTTTTTTGTTATGGGTTAACAAATATTCTTATATAACATATTGAAATAGACATTACATTGCGAAAAATATTTGGGTTGCGCTCCACTCACCAACGGTTTACCAATCCCGACGATAGCAATAGTACAATATTACGAAGTGTCGTAGATAGGAATGCCAAACCGCATCACTCAATCTGGTTCAGGTGATTCATCTAGGGTAAACAAGTCCAATTTTGGTTGATACTTTTTTTATAGTGCGAAAAATCCCCTTGTATACCACCCACCGGGGAGTTTATATCGGATTCAAACCGACCAAAAGGAGTCTTTGGATCCTTAGTTGCCTGAGGTGAGATAGTAACCAACATATCCCTTGCACCCCGGCAGACCCAGTTTTGGTTGACACTAAGACCTTTTTATTCATTTTTTGCAACATATTCTTATTCCTGAAATAAACTACCTTGACGTCAAAAGCTCTTTTAATAAACATAACATAACAAAGTCGACGTCCAACTATTCATATAACTTAATAATGTAGACACACAAATAGACACAACCTTCACAAACACACACACAGTTATCGCATTCTAACCCTGCGCGCTGCCTCAAAACCCAAAAGGCAGATTTTAATTACCGCCTGTGCCGGGGGGCACGAGTATGCCATTGTGCCTTTGTGTTAGCCAAGCCTATTTCTGTTTGTGAAACAACTGAAATACACTTTAGACAACCGAATTTGTTAACTGTCTTTTGAATATAGTCGAGTGATATGAGGTTGCTGTTTGAAGAGCCCATTAATTTTGAATAACGTTTAATTTTCAGTTTTGTGGAGTCTTTATTCATTTTACCGAGTAAATAGTAACTGTGGGTATTTTTTTTATCTAAAACATGTCAATTAGATTTCAAGTTGCCTGATGGTAAGCTGGAGGCAATGATTTAGAAAAGAGGGTCACTATTACAAACACGTAAATAGAAACACGTAAGCTGGTAATGAATTCAAGAAATAAATGGTGAGAGAGAAGAAAGACTCACCGAACCGCTTGGTTCTTGATGGATATACCTATGGAGTCTCGCCCAAAAACTTCCGGGGCAAAACTAACCTAACCTATAAGTCTGTAGACCTTCTGGTGAGACTATATCGCAGTTTTTTAATCAGAATTATAGATTTTGTTCGAATTTATCGTACTAACATTTGCTGAAAGAAAATTTAATATTGAACCTTAGCTAATCTGTGGCCATCATTTGATACTTATTACAAAAATATGGAGATACACTCAAGAATATGAAAGAATAAGATTGCATAGAACCCCTAAAACAATTGTATTGGGTTATCAGTGTAGACAATTGTCTAAAATTAAAACACATTTCCACCTTGCGAATCTATTTGGGCGCATGAAGAAGGTGGTTAGGTCTCGCGTTTCGAAGACTGGAATTTTCATTCGTAGGTTTTGGAATTTTCATTATTTGACAACTGGTGTGCTTGACTGCGGGTACAGAGCTCGGAGTGCGCCTATTCTTTTTGCTTATGCAACTCTATATCTTACATTCTGCAACCAAAATATATTCCGAGATGAAACTACTCGCATTTTCCCAGCACAATTACACTACGGTTGGTCTATACTACATTTTAATTACGCTTATATTTGACTTTCATTTGCACTCAGTACATCGAGGATCCGAGGTTCCTCGATAACATAGGTTCTCAAACTTTATTGCGACCCCATCTTTTAGGAACCAACTTCAAATATTCTACATTTATTAGGTAGAACACAAGGCGTACTGAATCGGTTCCCGCGATAACCTATAAGGTGACGATAGCTGAATATTCCTCATTCGAAAGAAAACTTTGATAAGATTAATGCCTCGACTCAGTTCCAAGCTCCGACTACGTGCAGCTCTATAATCCAACTAAAACAATATGACTCAATTGCAAGACAATAGAAAATAGTGCAAAGATTTCTGTTGGTTGGTATTGAAACAGGGATTTTAAAGTCAATATTTAACATCTGTATTTCAAGCAGCTCCATTTTCTTTGTCTTATTGAAAGTGAATCAACGTACTTAAGGGGTCGTACACATTATGTTGAGAATCGCTGACGTTTATCAAACAGTGTTCATTGTGTAACTACCTTCTAGTTTGATTTAAACTTACTGATTTAATTACGAGCCGCTGAAGGTGACCGGTGGTATTACGAGTATGTATGTGTTAAATTATACTGTACCTTCTATGTATGTTGTACGCGTTGTAGATATAAGTGGCTCTTAAGCTCTTTAGTTCACATAAATATTATTAAGTTTTATACTTGATAATTCCAAAGAGATGCAATATAGATTTATATACATGTATAGGACACGTCAATTTGAGTTCTCCTCGCCTGATGGTAAGCTGAAGGTACAGTCTCAGGAAAGAGGGTCACTATTACAAACACGTACAGTGTTATAATGGTGCCCCTCAGCTTGAGGGCCTCATCAGATGCTATTTCACGTCCCACTAAAAGGACCCGGGACTGTAAGAAGAAGGACACACGTGAGCTGGTAAGGAATTCCAAAACTTAATGACAAAACGTAATGGCATAATCAAAGATTCCCCGAACCGCTTGGTTCTTGGTGGAATATTCCGCACAGTGTATGTGGGTGACATTTAAGCTCTGCTCGTGTGTGTACTGTGTCGGAAAGGAGAGGGTGGGACTAATTGGAAAAGTTGTGCATTCATTCAGTAGAATACTGTGGTAGTATTCGAAAATAATATTGGTGAGGATGTAGTAAGCCTTACCGAAGAACGAAACCTATGCTCGGGCCCTCTCCGTGAGTAGCGGTGCTGCCGTGAAACAAATTACTACACAACGATGGCAACTCCAAAATGCCGTCGATTCAACAGAAGAATAATTCAAAAATATTTTTTAAAATTGGGAAAATTCGTTTACTTAAAAATATAACGTGTATGCATGAATTAAAAAAAAGTAATATTTCTTAACTATGGGTTATTATTTAATTCTGTGCGAATTATTTCAAAATAAACGGCGACCCATTTTTCACGCAGTTTTATTATTTTCACGTGAAAAACCGATAAAACCGGTGAAAGTAATTAGAGCAATATTGAATTTGCTCCAGTAAAAGTTAATTTGGCAGACGAGTGGAATTAAGCACCGTTTACAATGTCCGCGGCGCCATGATTGATGAGGGTGTGTGACAGTTTGTGGCCATCAAATCACCGAACTGAAGTATAACTAAATAAAGATACAGCTTTCATTTTTAACCTCTGATGCAATAAAGTGTACATCTAAGTAGCTTTATTTGTGGTTTCATAGCTCCTAAACGGTATGATTGGAGGCGGTTTTGTAAACATTAGTTTTTTTTTTTTTATACCACGTAGGTGGCAGACAAGCACACGGCCCACCTGATGGAAAGCGGTCACCGTGGCCTATATACGTGTGCAACACTAAGGGTGTCACACACGCGCTGCCCACCCTGAAGGGAAAGGGGGAGAGCTGGGAAGGGGTGGGGAGGCTAGGAAGGGGAGGGGTAAAGTGAGCTCTGGCTACCCTACTTACCGGCGGGTGTGTTCCCGATACACGATGGTTATTATGACCGCGGTCTTCTGTAGGGCGGAGGTACTTCCCCAGTTGGACAGCTCATTTCGGACGGGAATTACCGTCGTGTCCTACCTCCGATTAGTATCGTAATTTTCTACTAAATGCACAGAATTTCCCTTTTATATACCTACCTATGTAGTATAAAAACCTAAATAATCGCTTACTACAAAACATAACCCCTGTGTATTCATGTCATATTTGTTCAGTCTCAACAACAATAAATATTTGAGTTATTATTTTACACAAACATAGGATATAATCTCTTGTTGACACAAAACAAATATGACCGGACAAATTGTGGAATACTGTAGGGATTTCATTAATTATTTAGGTTAGCGAAACCCGGGTATTGACGCGATCATAGTGTAAATACAACAATTTTACCTTTCAATTTTGCTTAACGTTTCGGTCAGGTTGCAGAAGCCGCAGTCACAAGTTGAAGATGGACGCTTTAGTGCCCAGATTTCGCTAATCATGTATCAAACAACGCGAAAGTTTAACTCTGAATAATCTAAGTGTTATAAAAATCCAATATCTATTTTTGTCTACCTGTTTGTCTATATTTAGCGACATTTTAATGAATACACCTATTAGTATAACCTAAATATATAAAAAAATCGATAATACATGAATTCCTTAAAGAAATATTCCATAAGGTGCAGTGCTGGTCAATACTCGTAGCTAGTATTTAATTAACTATTCATTGTTATCTATACAATTTTTATAGACAACAAACAACCTTTATACACACCGTAGCTTCCGCTTTCAAATATCTTGTTCCACAAAAACTGACTAAAGAAAAAACAACAAACTCCTTAATCAAACACATCATCGCGATTTAATATTCCAAGATTTACGCCGCTGTTTTCATGGCCCTCGGCTAAAACGAGCGATAAACGTTGACGTTAAAGTTTACGACATCAGAGTTTGACAGGCTGTCTGACAGACGATACGATCATATAAACAAAATTTCTCGCGTTTGATTGAATACGCGTTATAGATAGGGTTATGTGTATCCAGCTTTATAGTGTTTGATAAGTCGTTTAGTGTGAACGGCCTTTATTTTGGTACAGTTTGTGTTCGATGTAATAATTTCCATCGAACACGTTTTGCTGATCTAGCAACCTAACACGGCCGCGTCAAATGCGCCGCGGCCTCAGTGCATATTCCGACAGCTAACCGAGTGCATTCATTTCAATCATTTTAGCAATTAGCATAGCATAGCTTTTTATTGTTTTAGCAATAAACATCGTTAAAGTCTTCGAAGTGTTTAATTCCCTACCAACCAAATAGGAACCACTTAGGTCGACTCCTCTACTAATGTGTGTAAGGGTCTCTATTAAGATTAATACAAGCCAAAGTAACCTGCCAATCGATCTGATAATAGGGATGATGACAATGTTGTTTGATTCTATCCAAATCTGCCTAATATCATCGTTTTTACTTCTATTATATGAAATATGAAATAAAATATTGGCAAAGTACACTGAAACTATGACTTTTCATTATTGCTGGTTCCTGAAGTATGTCAAAATATGAACAATCTAATTGAGTACATATTCTTAAAAACTTCTTAAATTCTTTATTAAATTTTTAAATGACTTTTGTTATGAACCATACACCTGTAACGGCAGTGCAGATCGAGATAAATGCGATATTGTGCGTCAAAATATAAACATTGAGTAAACATTCTTAAGAAATTTTAAATTCTTTGTTATTTTTTCAAAGGGCTTTTCTTATGAACCATACACCTGTAACGGCAGTGCAGACCGAGAAAAATGCGATATTTTCTTGCGCTCCATGCATTTGCACTACGCGCTAGGAAAAAGAAACAAATAATTGATACTAAACTATCTTTGGTGGATAAATACAAGAAAAAGAAAAAACAGAAACTGACTCTATAACCCAAATAGTTATTAATAGTACTTCTTATTTTAAATTTAAATACCACTAATATCAACAATATTGAAATAGAATGATGATTGATGTTCAGATAATAAGAATCGGCTAATATTAGCCGCTGACGGACTATAGCCGGAAACATATCCAGGTTACCCGACCGTCGACGGACGTAAACAATATTTTTCAACGAACGGCATTTGGAGATGACTGATCACTCTTTCTGTTGAAATTGAAAGAATAGGCGGATAGATGAAGCTGTTTGAAAATAAAAATATAATGTGTCGGTAATGGACTGCTGCAGATGAGGCCTCGGGTTCGATCCCAGGTTTTACCATGGCACACATTAATGACTTTTCGAAGTTATGTGTGTATTTATCGCAGGTTTATTAAGTGCCCGGTTAATGACAATAGGCTCGCCACCTATTGCATTGGGGCCTAGACATAAACTGGCGAAATGTGGGTGCTATCACCTGTCCCTACCCCTTCGGGGTTATAGGCGTGAGTTTATGTTTTTATGTTATAATTTTCGGCATAAAATGGCCAAAAATAGAAGAAGACCCGTGGTCAAAATGGATTTAGGATCATAATTTGCCTACGGTCGGTGCGATATCAGTCGGTACTAAGTGTTAAAAAAATATTCAAATAGAACATTTGTTTTCAAAAACGAATCAAATGACACTGGGCTTCAATCAGTTCAGCACTTCTTACACACACACACACTACAGGCATTAGAAAGTGACAGAGTATATAAACGGCGAAACGTTTTTTTATAAACTTATCAGCTAGCAGATTCATTTGACATAAAAATATAGTCCTTTATAAAATGGTCAGTAAAAAGTATCCATATAACCTAGAATGATTTAATTGTACGGAGACACAAAGACAAGCATAAAAAATTTTATGTTTAGATATTTTTATTTCATATCGAAAACCTAAACATTATATAGACTTGAATATACTTTGAAATGAAAGCACGAAAGCTACGAGAACAGATATTGACAATATAAACGACGATGATATAAAGTCGTAAATAATAACAATAAACTAAGATAGGTGTTTTGAGAATGCAACCACTTCTGAAGTATCTCATGGGCATAATAAACTCGAAGACGACGATAAAGTATCATCTCGACGGAAATTGCGGGCTGTTTTAAAGAATAAAATTTACGAGTTTGCCAAGACCAATGATCTGAGTTTATGAATAGACTCAATAGAATAATGACGAATAAATCTCTATGAAGGAAATCCGGGACATTAACGTCTCGAAATTGGATTACAACAAATTTAATAAAATGTTTAGAATTTGGATGAAAGTTTTTGCGAATATTAGACTAGCTGAAGTTTCGATTTCAGTAGCCATTCTCAAAGATATGTACGATTTAATTAACACAATATACTGGAGCTAGGAGTTAACTGAAAACTAGCGGCGGGAACTAGTGTCCAGCAGAATATTAAATTGAAAGTTTCGTTCTCGTAAAAATTTAGTTTCTATTTCAGAAAACCTTTTATGTATTACATTTCAATTTCAATTTGGAATGAAATGTTATAAAAGGAAAGAATTTTCAATTTGAAATGTTATTAAAGGTTTTCTAATAAGGTCTTCAACGTCCAACATAAACTGTAATATAAAATGTGGAAAAAAGTGCAAGTCGGTATTTTGCTAGATATTGTAGGTGCGTTATATGTATGGTAATGTTAAACTGATTGTCATTTAACTTACAGAGATTAGATTGCGATTAGGTCAAAATTAATACGGGATTTTATTTTTTGTGCACAGAATAGAACACCTCTTCTGAGTCAATTCAGAAATTAATACAATGCAATCACTTTTCACTCAGTGGTAGTTCAAGATCTTGACGTCAAAGAAGACAACTCGTAGTCGTCCATTTTAGTGAAACAAAATCTTTATTACAGATTTTTTTATCAAAGTTTTAATAAGTAAGTGATTATGGTACGGTTTAAATATCTTTAAACCGAGTTTTACAAAACTGTCACACGTCAAAGTTTCAATAACAAGTTTTACTAATTATACGAAATGTCCCAAATTATTAACACCTTTCAAAATATTTGTGGACATAAAACAGGCGACAAGGTAACAGGTATTATAAAATATGTCCAATCGACAGCGCGCCGTGTTCATGTGTAAAATTAAACGGTCTTTCGACGGTCCATCGCCTAGGTTAAATCAATATTTTAAATGCCCTGCAGCACTCCTGTTTTTTTTTTAATTTTCTTTGTTCAGAATTTATTTTTTTATGTTTTGGACCGGCCTTGTTGCTGCATATTCAAATTTTATAGTGTAAATCGAATAAAAATTTTATTGGTTTAATTTGGAAGAGAAAATTTTACCATTTTTATTTTTTATAGAGAATCGAGTATAGCCTTTTATGTAATTTAATTAAAACTTCGTTATACTGTTGGGTCCACACTGAATGAATGTAAACCAAATGGAATTAATCGATTTTCCCGCCGTCTAGCTACACCCAGCTTTACTTATTGTTGAGAACTAAACTTGGGGCAATCGGAGGTCCACCTATGAAGTCAGGTAAGCCGATACACCTGCTGATTAAGGGTCTGACTTTCGTCACAGGGTTAGGACATCGGACGGCAACACTCCAGCAAAAGCCAAATTGAGAAAAAGGAGTATGCAGACCCCAGGCTCCGAGGAGAAAGTCAATTTTGAAACCGAGAAACAACGCTATGATGATGATGAGAACGAAGCCTAAAGTAAGTCAAAGTACATATACACATATTATATGTGATTTCTTGATTTCTATTAGGTACAAAATGATTCGTGTAACAACAGTCTAAAGTGAGTGTAGCTCATAAAAGATTTATGCCCGATGTAGAACTCCATTCGAAGATAGCTAGATAGTAATGGAAGTTAAACGCTTAAGAGCCGGGCTGAGCTTGACTTAAGATTTCAATGAAATTGAAACTTGGATTAGTTCAAGTTTTATTGAATTTTTCGACAACTAGAGAAGGGTTAAGTGTTTCAATTTTAAACTTGAGGAATTGGTAATCAGTGATAGAAGTTAGCTTATAACTTTCTATCAAATGTAAGATACGCTAGGCTCGAAAAGTTCATAGTAAATATAAATAATGGTCTATGTATATATATATCCACATTCTAGAACCCATAGCACAAGTTAGATATAAGCCTGTTTACTATGGGCCTGGGTGGTGTTGTGTAGATTGTCTTAGAATTTTGATAAAAAAATATATAAAAAGGTAATAACCCTTAACAAGGAACCGCGCTATCCATTGCCAATATAGCTTTCTAAATCAGATAGGTAGTTAGATATTAAAACCGTAGTAACCATGCAGAACCCAAATAACCGGTTCATTATTGCACATTCGTAGTAATTTGAACATCATTAATTAATATAATATCCATGCATTTTAAACCCTGTTCACACAATTCCGGTTAAGCCGTATATCATTAAAAAAGCGAAAATAAAACATTGTTATTCAGCTGAAACACCGTCGTAATCCCGTCTGAGTGGGGCTTAACAACTTGCTCCTGTAATTACTTAGCAGACATGTTTTCCACTCACTCATCAATACTTGAAGTTCGATTTGATGTGGGTTTTTCGTTTTCAAGTGCGTGAGAAATAGGAAAAGCTAGGAAAAACTATTTCGAAGGATGTCTAATTCAAAAAGGCTTCAAAATATGGATACATTTGATTTCCGGCGAAGTGGAATTTGGGCCATCCCATGAATTAGAAATAGAAGAAGAAAATGCCAATGGCATTAAGTTCGCCTTTGTACATTTATTATATATCTGTGCAAAAAAAAGAAGTGTCGTAAAAGGCGTCTAAGGGATAGGCCAGTTCAATATTAGACAGATTTATACAGCCTCGGATACATAACTCAAGTCAACATTAGTGCCCGGAAAACGGCAATAACAAACAGCCTTCCCGTAAAGCGAAACCTATGCTCGGGCCCTCTCCGTGAGCAGCGGCGCTGCCGTGAAAACAATTACTACACAACGATGGCAACTCAACAATGCCGTCGATTCGACAGAAGAAGATAGGTATTAGCTGTCAAAAAAAAAATCTAATGGGCAGAGTTTAACACCCATAAATCGACACACTATCACTTTACGGTCAAAAAAAAAATCATTAAAATACATCAGGAAACCTTAAAATGCACAAAATATATAAAATGTTAAAATAAAATATAGAGAATTAGGTACGAAACTAATGTCCGCCACTATTCGCCGTTATTCGCCACCATCAGCACAATTTTTCAGTAAAATCTTTATTACCCAACACCGCAAATGGGACAGTGTTATATTTACGTATATTTCTATAATGACTATGAAAATCAACTTTCAAATAAAAATGCTAGGCATTTTCTTGGTACCGTGTCATATTTTTCCAGTTTTTTGAAGGGAATAGTCTTAAATTCATGTTCTATGGGTGTAGAAGACCCTACTAACACCAACAGAGAAGAACTGACGCAGACTTTTCGAGGCTGGAAAAGTCGACATACCAATCAAAAACAGTAAGTGTGCCCTTCAATCTAATAGGCAACAGGGAAATCGCAATGAAGATAATGATGACTGTAATGATTTATAAGTTATCAAACTTAAACTTCTGTACAAAACATACATAACTTATTCCGTGATTTTAATATCAACCATCTGGCGGGGCCTGTGCCACCTGTACACAGAAAAACCTACCAAAAACTGAAAACATATCTGAAATTCCGAACATAAATCATTCTGTAAGGCCGGCGTGACAAAGAAAAAAGTACTATTACGAACAATAGAAATTAGTATGCCTATTTAGGGCTGTTTAATTTATTAGGGGTTCTCACCCCTAGGGGTGAGAGGGGGTTCGCAAACAGACCTCGTAAAACCGGCTTTTAGATGATATTGCGAAAAGCTGAATGTAAATGTGCTGAAGAAAATCATTGCACAAAGTTATGTTACTGTACGGATTTCAGTAAAATCTTGGGCTTTACCAATACCTCTTAAATATAAAAGTAATATTATTTCAATTTTACTTTACTTTCATAGTAAGAATCGAACTCGGATTGTCATCGTCCATCGATATTTGTATACTGGTGTAAATTCTATATCTATATCTATAAATGTGTACTGTTCTTCTTCTGTCGAATCGAGGGCAATTTGAGTTGCCATCGACGATGGCCCATGGCCCATCGTGGTGTAGTAATTTGTTTCACGGCAGCGCCGCTACTCACGGAGAGGGCTCGAGCATAGGTTTCGCTCTTCGGGAAGGTGTCCTCTGTGTACTGTAGTAGTAAAAGATACCATTAGTATTCTGTTTATTCTGACGGTGTTACTAACAGGATCTTTAACTTTAATTCTCAGATTGAGGAAGTAAGGATACGCAAGGTCAAGAATATCCGTAGCCGTAGAACCCCGTGTATGGTGTATATCGTGAAAAGATTTTTTTTATACCACTTAGGTGGCAGACAAGCACACGGCCCACCTGATGGGAAGCGGTCACCGTGGCCTATGGACGTTTGCAACACCAGAGGCGTCACACACGTGCTGCCTACTCTAAGATACTCTTAGATATTGTCCCTTCAAGAAGTCATGCCTTAATATGTGAATAATGAGTACCCAATCCAGCTATTATTTAAATTTCAGGCACAAAAAGATTTTATTTTGATTAAAATCTAGCACTAAGTTGTACACAATCTGACGCAAGACCCTAGCTTCAAGCTCAGCAAAGGACAAAGTGAGGGGCACAGGCTTCCTTTATTTTAAATCTCTAATTACTTAATTAGGGTTACTTGCTAAGTTTTTCAATTAAGAAACCCGACCAAAGATTTCGAGTAAACTAGATACCGTAACAGTATGACCATTAAAATAAAAGTAACATGGTAACATTTTGGTGTGTGCCTTGGTAAAACCTGGGATCGAACCCGAACAAATAAAAAAAAGAATTACTCCAAATTGGTCCAGCCGTTTTCGGGTAGTGCGCTTACCAACATATTTCTCGATTAATTATAGATTATTATTATCACGTCAATGTTTCTGCACTAAAAGTCACAAGTCACTGCGATATCTGTGGGTCTATTTACGATAGTAATATTAATATCTATGGGTTACTTATAGGATTTTCTTTACAAAGTTTACCCGTGCGTTTCCCGGTCGGCTCAGTTAGTGATTTACAGCTAAGGCTAAGGACAGTTAGTGCCGTTAACACAAAATTACGATAATTAAAAACAGCAATAATGTAACTATCGTTAAAATTATGGCTACTAAATCTTATTTTAGTACCATTTAATGCAGATACTATAGACTTACAGCTTTACTAGCTGTTGTTCGCGGCTTTGTCTACGGATACTGAAATGCCTTGACACAAAATATACCGAGTCTAAGCTAGTTATAGCTAGTTATAACGAGTTGTGTTTTTCTGTGTGTTAGTTATAAATTATTTTATTATTTAGGTATGTTGTTAGTATAAGTCCATTACTTGGGGTACTAGTTTAGGTTGGGGTCCAGTACTGTCCTGGTGAGGTGGTGGAACAAAGCAACAACGTTAAATAGTTGAAAGGAAATCAGAATTCTTAGGATTCTCCGCACAGTTTTTCTTTGAACATTCTCATTTTGATGGCGGTTCAAGTTTTCAGTCTAAGGTGTAAGTAAATAATATGCCGTCACCTTTTTTCTTTTTTTTTGTACGACAAATTCCAACGGATAACTGTACCTATATGTTTGCCAGTATTCTAGAACTGTGCTTAATTTTTTATATACCCCTTAGGTGGCAGATAAGCACTCGGCCCAACTGATGGAAAGTGGTTATCGCGGCCTATGACCGTTGCAAACCAGAGGCATCACAGAGTGCCGTTTCTTTAGAGGGGGGAAACCTTACCGTTACTTTTAGTAAAATGTCCTAACTTTTTTTTATCCAAAATTTTCCCGTGCAAAGCTAGGACGGATGAACTAGTACAAAGAATAATATACATTAAATAATAGTAGTATGTACTTCAAAAGGTCGGAAAGTCGCTTGCCTCATATTTCATACCCGTATTAGTCTAGACGCATTAAATCTTATCGATATAATTATGTTTTGGTACAAGCATTTAAATCACGCAATGAAATGAAGCTGATTGTTTTTACAATTAAAATGGCCGACTAACGTATGACCTGCTTCGTAATAAGACATTACAAACCTAGATTTTACTTGATCCAGTTATAGAATAAATTCTCTTATATTTAGATTGGAAAAGTGAACCTCTAAGACGAGATATAAGCCCGCGACCTGTCCCTTTGTCCCTTACAGGGAAATGCCCTGGCCAACTTTTGATAGAATTTATTTTTATGGATAAATTTTATAGTTTATATATTATTACTAGCTGTTGCCCGCAGCTTTGGCTACGTGGTTTTATTATCGCGTTTTACAACTCTACTTGCCTTTCTATAATAATAATAATAAATAATAATAATAAATCCATTTATTGCACGAAACATGGTTAGTTATAAAGGTGTTAAATTATTATCATGGTGTACAGCATGTCTCACAGAAATTTCCGCATGCAACATTGTCTATAAAATTTATAAATTTAATTTAAAACTAGCGGCTGTGACAATTATTGTGGCCAAGGAATTGATTTAAATATAAAAATTGAGGCAAACATGTCAAAAGTTAAAATGAGTCAAAATCAAAATGTCGAATTTATATTGAGACAGATATTAAATAAACATGAAAATTTAAGCAAACATGTCAAAGTTAATATAAGTCAAAATCGAGATGTCAAAATTACAAAATATGTCATAAATGTTAGGAGCAGTCAACAAGATTAAATTATCGTAGCAAGCAATAGTACAATCATAATAAGCTAAATATTTCAAAGTCAAATAAATTATCAATTACAACATGTGAAACAATGCTTCCCAATCAATGCGCACCGAAACGGCAAGAACTGCCCTTCAAGAAATCTGCAGTGTCGTAAAAGCTTTGCTCAAGTAACCACTCCCGTAATGCGCGTAGAAATTTTGAGCGGGATAGTTCCGCCATTCCCTTGGGTAAGGAGTTGAAAATTAGTGGTGCCATGTAGACACAGTTATTCCTGAACAGTTCCAACTTGGGTACAGGCATTTTTTTTGGGAGGTGCGTTACCTGTCGCTTTCCCATGTTTTCGTTATTCTCGAATAGATGGTCATGGAGTTTTACAAATTTAGCGACTTCGTAAATGTATATGCTTGGAACCGTTAACAGATTTTCAGATTTGAATACAGGTCTACAGGATTCCGACCATTTTAGGTTAAACAATGCGCTATACTACTTCTCCTTATATGACAACGGAAATAGTTAGCGATATTAGCGCCAATGTATAGAAATCTATTAAGATTTATGATTATTGCTCCGCTCCCTTGGATGGTAGCGTGATGAAATATAGCCTATGTTACTCCTAGTTATTGTAGCTTTTTATAGATGAAAGAATTATTGAAATCAGTCTATTAGTTTTGAAGTATTAGTTAGTATCGGTCTAGATCTCAAATAAACCTCTTATCATCTTCATGATTCTGTTATTACAATGAACTAGTCCAAAATTACGGTTGAAAAAAACTAGAGAGAGAACTAGAAATAATTACAGAATTTAGCTGACCATTTATACTTTGTAAAATGTAGCTTGGGTCCTATGACAGCTGTCAGTGAAATCCCGCACATGAAGTCTTGAATTTTCTATTACTGAATGTAGTAGCTGTCAATGTCATACTTTATGGGCATACCCAGCTAATTAGTGATGGGCGATGAATCATCGTGACCACATACTATGAACTATCCATATTTTGAATAAAACTTAATTTAAAATTGAAATTAATATAAGAAAAAAATAATTAGAATTTAATCTTATTGCTCAGATATTTTAATATCATAATAATGTTTATATTTCAATATACTTGATCCTAAATAATATTGAGTAAATAAAATCCTACATTCAATCCATCAACGCCCTGAACCTGTTTTTGGATTTTGTAAGAAGACACGCCGCGTTTGGCTCTTGGGCCATGATATAGGCATAGGATACACGCACCAGCATCTTGTTTGATATGAACTTCCACAGATCCACTCCACCATTCTCATCAGTACGAGTGCCGACGTCTTGTATGCTACGTATATTCCGTTCTCATTATAATTAAATACACACATACAATTAAATTAAACCTAATTATATGTAACATGCATCAATAATAGCTGGTAGTATCGATATTTTCATCGAATTTCGGACATCCCTATGAACCAAATTTTGACATCTGTCATAGGACCCAAGCTATATTTTACAAAGTATAATACCTATTCACCCTTGGATCCCTATTCACCCCATTTTACGGTACTGAAAATTGGGTTCCCTTTAATTTCTTGAAACAAAATGGCAATTTCATTTGTTACGACCAGGAAAAAAAGAAATTTGACTGACCTTGCTATGCGGTGTAAATTAAAAGTAAAGCAAAGTCTGAATAAAAAAACATATTGACAATATTTTCACGTATGTAGATTAATCTATAAAGCGCTTCTAAGATATTCAGAGCCCAAGCCATTCTCACCTGCAACTAGTAATAAATATCCTGTCTACCACATCAAAAGATAGTTTCAGGTTAATTATAATTATGTAAGATCAAAACAATTTATCAAGGCACATTAACATTTCAATCTGTTTAAGTGATTAAAAGCTGTCGCGTTTGATGTATGAAAGGAAATTGAAGACATAATGGTTGACATTAACTGAGATGTTAGTACAAGGAAATGAGGTAAATCGTAATGAAGCACTGAGGTTTATACATAGAGTTGTTGCCCGCGGTTTCGGTCAAGTAGAATACTGATTTAAAGAATCTTTCTTCCCATAGAAAACATTATAACTTTATATAGTTAGCGACACCACAATATGGTGAATCATTAATAATTAAAGTTACCTGGAAGATATTGCTTCTAGCGATAAGGCCGCCCATTGTACATACAATTATTCACGTGTTTCAGATATGTTTTGTAACTGTAATTTTACGTTATTTGGTGTACAATAAAGAGTTATCTATCTATCTAAATACAATAATTTACCTTTCATTTTCTTGACGTTTCGTTCAGATATCCCCGGGTTTGCCGAGTTGAGAGATAATTATGTCTTGTATCAACTCACCGCCGGCAATCAAGTTTAGTCGGGCTTGATGTTTAGGAACCACTTCTTCTTTAGTCTCTTTCTAGGTATTGACTAGTTCTGCATTCGACCACTTCTTAAGGGTCACCTCCACTGACTTTGGTGGAGGTGGTATTCGAAAATACTTTGCGCACGGAGAAAAAAAAGCAGCCGTGGTCATATTGTGATTTTAGACCCTTAAGTTATGTAAAAGCTTAGTATCCTAGGTAACATTGTTGCCCAATGTTGCACAACAAAGACGCGCAACAACTCAGAAACATGTTGTTTGTCCACGTGTAATTAATCGTCAAATAAACAACGAACCGAGAGTTAGTTAGCAACATCGCATGTTGATCAACGTTACCAAACATGTTTAGCAACATTTTTTGCGCTTCAAATGTTGTTTGAATACAAGGCTAAACTTGCATGCATATTGTATACCAAATGGTGTAACATAGCTGAACTCATTAGGCTGTAAACATGTTCTGTACCTATGATTTACTATAAATATGATTTAATTTGATATCATTTACACACTGGAGCTCGGGGTCCACTTTTTCGATCCCACTGCCAACCATTTGACCCTTCAACCTCGAAAAGAACATCTGCACAAGAGCCTCATCGCCTAACAAGCAGGTCTTCCAGCTTGCAGATACTATATAAGGTGTTCATGCCCCCATCATCATTCCCTGAACCTTTTTCCCAACTCAGTTGGGGTCGGCTTTCCAGTCTAACTGTGATGCGGCTGAACTTCGATATTTTCCGTGAAGCGACTGCCCTCTGACCTCCACAACCAATGGTCTAATGACCAATGGCGATATCGAAGTTCCAAGTTAGGCTGGTTGGACTTTTGAGGGCTCCAACTACCCGTAACAACTGCCATAGATGTTTGTATGGCAACCGGGACCGACGGCTTAACGTGCTCTCCGAGGCACTTATAAACCTGCGATAAATACACACATAACTTCGAAAAGCATCGAAAAGTCATTGGTGTGTGCCATGGTAACCTGGGATCGAACTCGAGACCTCGTCTCAGCAGTCCATTACCCATACCACTAGGCTACCGCGGCTTTCGTGTCCATGCATAGGTGTTCATGCCCCCATATACCCCCATAACTCTATTAACTAATTAAAATCAATTATTTACCATCGAGGTACGCCCCCAACTTTCCCCACAGAATGGTAAATATCTCCGATATAGTTTTGTTAAGCAAACAATTCGGTTTCCCTTTTAAACAGCCAACTATCGGACGAACTGTTAAGACACCATAAATCGCTTCACGGGCCACTTAACGAATGAACTGAAAAACTTATCTGAGTCTTACGGCCTATGTACAGTGAACGAAAAAAGTGTTTGGAGGAAATAAAAAAAGGGAAAGTTAAATAGTCGTTACGGTGTAAAGAATTGAGCGCTCAAATACGAAACGTACACATTCCGGTAGAGGTGTAAAGAGTGAGCGCAGGAATTAATCACCGTAACGTAAGCACTCACTTATACGGGCCATAGTAGAAAATGGAATAATGGAATTTTAGAAAAGAAATATTCCTAATAATTTCAATTCATCGGTATATACTACCGTGAGTCGCGTTTCGGTACTTTAGGGCTACAGTTTATCGCTATTTTGAACTTCGAAATT
Organism: Pelosia muscerda; assembly: GCA_963691645.1. Classification (NCBI taxonomy): domain Eukaryota; kingdom Metazoa; phylum Arthropoda; class Insecta; order Lepidoptera; family Erebidae; genus Pelosia; species Pelosia muscerda. Next base: position 13,108,508 of record OY829109.1, on the reverse strand, counting down.
CAGTACGACAGTCATAATTAGCCTATTGAATACAACTAGACTATTGTATAATGTCCTTACCGATTAAAAATCCCTCTATATTGAGGCTAAAGCACCCGATGCTCAGTTTTGTTTTGTTTTCAAATATATTTTACTATCATTGCTACATTTATGTGTTAAATTTTTGAATATTTTTTACAACGGTACACCTTGTTCACCTGGGTGAGGCGTAAAGATGGCAAAGTGAGTCGTAGCTTATACAACGACCCAATGTTTCACTAATTATATGCCCTGCCACACTCATTTATTTGAGAGTATTTTTCACGACGACGACAAAATTGAATCGCGAGTTCAATCACTGAAAAGTACACTTGACTAAACAAAATAAATCTTAACACTTTTGTGTTCACATGTACCCACACCAGTTATAAAGAGGCATATCGATGGGGTTGGCTCCCCTAATGTCCGCATAAATAATCATGTCGAGATCTTATCACATGAAAATACGACATCAACCTCGGAAATAGTTTCCTTTAACCCCCTAACAACCCACTAGCCGTCAAGAGGCCAGAATTTTAATTAAAAAGCCTCATATATGAGAAAAATGCACTTCTGTATTTAAACGCAATTAACACAAGAATACTTCAACATAAAAGTACTGAATTTAGAGTAATTTGGGAAGCTTTTGTGTGAATACATTTACATTTAGAATGAGGGTTTCGCTCATTTTAAATGTTCATTAAATTAGGAAAGTTAATGTATGAAGATGCGTACATTTATAACGTCTACTAGCTGGTGTCCGTGACTTTGTCTGCGCAGGATTAGTATTTCGAGTAGATTATATGCGTAGCGTAAAAAGGAACTAACCGCGGTAGCCTAGTGGTATGGGTAATGGATTGCTGAGACGAGGTCTCGGATTCGATCCCAGGTTTACCATGGCACACACCAATGACTGCGATGCTTTTCGAAGTTATGTGTGTAATTATCGCAGGTTTATATGTGCCCGGTTAATGGCAATAGGCTCACCACCTATTACATTGGGACCTAAATAAAAAACTGGCGAAATGTGGGTGCTAGCACCTCTGCCTACCCCGTCGGGGACATAGGTGTGATATTATAAAAAAAGTAAAAAAAAAATAAGGAACTAATATTATGACATTACAATTCATCATTCTCTGAGCCTATTCCCAACTCTGTTGGGGTCAGCTTTCTAGTCTAACTAAGATGCGGCTGAACTTCGATATTTTCCGTGAAGCGACTGCCATCCAAGCTTCACAACCTAATTGGTGATATCGTAGTTCTGTAATTAGGCTAGTTGAACTTTTGAGAGCTCCAACTACCCGTAACGACTGCCATAGATGTTCCTATGGCAACCGTGACCGACAGCTTATCGTGCTCTCGGAGGCACGACCAGACCAGTGCAAATAGCCATATTCATGGATACAAATATTTGCACTGAGTGGGGATCGAACCCGCGCCTCCTGCATAGCAGTCGGGTTTACGACCGCCACGCCACAGAGGCTGTTATACCCAACATAGTTGCAATAACTATTGATCGTATTTATCAAGGAGGTAAAAGCTATCCAGGGTTGGTCGTACCACTGTAGGTACAATATGAAAAATTACATAGCCAGCAGTGGCCATACATCGTGTTTCTCCGAGCTGCTTATTATGATCGAGCACAGAGTGATGCGAAAACAGAGAGAATCCATATCTTTTTTTCATAATTTTAAGCACCTTCCTCAGATATATTAATGCAATGCAATCTAGCCGTCAACTTAGCATAGCTACAAATAAAATAATTGGCACAGAATATGTATCCGTTCGATTCCAGGTCGATTGGGGAGGGCTATGTTCAGCAGTGGACTTCCTTTTTCTTATGGCACGTCAATTTAACTTCACCTCGCCTGATGGTAAGCTAAGGACAAAGTATCAGGCAAGAGGGTCCTATCGCTGAAATGACGATGATGATGATATAACGGGTTTTATTGAACAGAAAAAGAAACTTATTTTTTGTAAATATGTATGTGACAATATTAAATATCATTTCGATACTATTGGCGCCACACAATTTACTCTAAGTGCTTTACTTACTTAAGCTATTCGATCGAGTACGAAATTCTGACCAGTTGTTCAACAAATCTGGTTACAATGGCGCATGTATCAGTAATTTCAACCTACACATAACGCAGTCAAACACATATAAAATTAATTCGCCTTGGCTAACAGCACTGATGTTTGCAGTCAATTAACCTGCATTCATGTTTAAACAACAGAAACCGTGCAGCAATATCGCAATTTCATCCCAAATTTCAAAGGTACTATACAATCTCTGTTGCCAAACTAACCTATATTCTAACACTATAATGTAGGTAGGCGGTCGGTTCGACCCGTGCAAATGAGCGCGGAGCCCGTCTGACGAATGCACGACATTTGTTTGGTCTCGTTTGTTAACCCTCCACCGCGCACGGAATTACCATCATTACCGCTCGCGCGATCAACTCTATTAAATTGGTTATTACGACCCCCAAGAGTGTGGGTATTTTGTGACGAAATATTTTTTTTTAGAATCGACAATTATTTGAATATTTTTTTGAATTTCGAATTTTTTACACATAGCTATCAGGCACAAAAGAAATAGAATGTGCTGATGATAAGAAGTTAACGTATTCTATACACGCTCAGCACACCAGGGTGTATGTTAACCATATAGGGAAAGTAGCCAAAACAATAGCACTAAGTATTTATAAAAAAAATTGTGGAATTTTTTCAAACAAAGAATGTTTAAACGGTAATTTTGGACGAAAAAAAGTAAAATGTATTGTAATTTTCATAAAAAAGGAAAAACGTTGTTTAACTAATGAATTTATTAACCTTTATATAGCGATACATAAATAAATATCAAGGACTTCTATATAGGGTAGATTTTTACGCGCTACCTGGAGGATAAAATACCTACTGTACACTTAAATCTCCTCTTATGACATGCCAAAAATTATATATTTTTATGACAACATTTTTATTATTTTACCGTTTAATTTTTTTTTCGAGTTTAATTTTTTCTTTCTCTCTAGTCTAAAATGAGGCTAAGCATCGATATTTTTTGAGAAGCCACTGTCATCTTGTTTCCACAACCAATTCGCAATATCGAAGTTCTGTAGTTAAATTAGACGGACTTTTGAGGGCTCCAACTACCTGTAACGATGGCCACTGTTATTTGGGACCAACAGATTAATATCATCTCAGAGGCACGACCAGGCCTAAATAAGATTGTAGAGCTAATGTAAAATGGATTTTCTTACTTTTGGCTCCCAATGAACGAGGAGTTCAACGAATCCGACAATACCCAGACTCGTCAATAATTTCCTTTGGGAGATGAAATTTTAAGAGAGAAGTCGACGTCTGTTATTAAATGTTCCGTGTTTCATTAAATGAATACACATTTCGTTGAAAAAAACGTAAATAGAATTAAAATATTTTTGGTGAAAGAAATTTAATCTTAATACGTGCTGAATTGTCGTGAATATTTTGGATTGTATTTTTTTTATATTGGTACACAAAACAGAAAACAATCAAAATTTTACAAGATATCATTTTAAGGTTCGGTTCCAGATTGAGTTCTAAAACATGTATTCTTCCTTTTTGATGGTGTTTCATATAAAAAAAGGTTTTTAAGAATCATTTTTTGTTTTCAATTTAGTATAGTTTTTATTATGTTATAATATAATTTAAAAACTATTTATATTCCTGCTCATCCCTCTTCTTCCCCAGTTCCGTGTAACGAGTGAGTTAAAAACGGTACCCGAATTCAAACTCCGGTCCTTTCGATCGTAGGAAGACTCTTTAACTACACTGGGCAGAAATCGAACTCGTGACCTCAGTTGAATACTCTACAACCACATTTTCAATCATAATGATACACATATTAAATTTTACTTCGGTTTTAGTACACAATGAATGAAAATTGAAGCAGAAATTGCCTGTAATACATGAAATGGAAAGAGCCAGGTGCAGAGAGAATTGCCGGCAATTTTCTAAGCGTTTCGAGGGAAAATTATTACATATTATGTTATGGATAAATTCGCTACACTAAGTAGTAAAGCAGCTGGCTATAGTTTATATGGAAAGCACTCACGGAACTGTGCACTGTGCTTTATGGTAAGTACACTTAATTATACGAGACCTCGTAAGAAAGAGGAGGGTGAATAAGAGGGGATTTTGTAGCGGGAATTGTTATTTGCAACTATAGTTTTACTATTTCTTTTTGATATACCACATCACTTATTCCCAATGAGGAGGCACATGTTAAACTAATCTCAGATGGCGTCGCCGTCACTGGTTAATAACGAATTTAAGACTAATATATTCATTAAAATTTTAAGTTATAGATAAATAGTATGTACCTACTTATTTTGTGTTGAAGTTTGACAGTAAAACAAAATTAGTACCAATGACCTACCAGGATGAATAAGAAGAGTCTCCTCATTGCATCCACCGTTTTAACTTCAAAACATGAGGTCAACTTAAGTCTTTGCCGCCTTTTAGTTTAGCTTATTCGAATTTTATGCCCACTACTAACAAAAGCAAATCATATAAATATTATCATTAAGAAAAAAAAGAATACAGTTGAGTGCATTTATCCACAACTTCTCTCAAAAATAGTATCATTACGAAAAATTGAGAACAGTTGAGTACTTATCCCCACTGGCTCTCTAAGATCAACTCAACCCTAAACAACTGAGTAACCTCATACAACAGGAATACCACATAAACGCCGTCATTTCTTAATACATTTAACATTACATTTAAATAATTCACTTAACCCTCTCATTGCGAGTGGTACTTCAGCGAAGCGGTACTACGCAAATCACAAAATCGTGGATTGGCATTGTGTACGTTGATATTTCAATTCGTTCGTTCATTCGTTCCATCCTTCGAGCAATCTTGAATGCTCCTTTTGTTTCTTTTATAGAATGGCAAAACAGATGGATGTGGTTCGAGATAATTAAAACGGATTTCTATTTATTGTGTAATTCGAGTTTGCTGGTGGAGTTTACACAGAGAGACACAGCTTTAGGATGTGAAAATATAACTATTTCATTGTTAATACCTATTTGGCTTGGCACCGAGTTCAACAGAAAAGTCTTAATCGTAGATTTGTCTTTTTCGTATACTAGTATATTTTTGGTTTCATTCTGTTTGTCAAAATTTCCGTATTCCAATGAATTTTATTACGATTTATGTTACTTTTATGTATTACACTAACCCATTTCGGTTGCTTTTCAACAGCCAGGTTCGATTTTTTTTTTAAATTTTAAACAGTGAAAGTGCAAATAAGAATTCCTAATCACTAAGCTGTTGTGGATATGGCAATATACTTCATATATCCCACCACAAATGTATATCAAACATAATGTGACATCGTTAATGATAAAATAAATAAATAAATAAAAATTGTGTATTGTGTGTATTGCCATATCCATTCATTAACAACTACGTGTATTTTCTATTACGAAGCGCAGCCTGTGTCTAACTAGTGATTAGAAACGCGAAATCGTAGCGAATCTCTGATGTTCTGTCGGTTACAACGCTCTTGTTTTCATTCAGTCGCGTAAATTGAATCCACTGTTGATTCTCATTCAATTAATTATGCCTCAGTTTGATTTACAGACACAGATTTTTCTGGTTTATTTTATTTATGTGTCTACTGCCTATCAGTTGTCTACGTTTCCACCAGTTTGGATGTCGGTTATCGTGACCAAATACCTATAGCATATGTCCTTTCGAAAGTTCTAGGCTATCTCTGTACCAAATTTCATCAAATCAGTAAAGTGGTTTAGGCGGGAAAGCGTGACTAACAGTTCCACAGTCAGATTTACTAGTTACTTTTTCATTTTCATTAGGTATGGGTTTCTATGTATGGAAAAAGATCTTGCTTACGTCATAAATGGATGTTCGTGATTCAGTCACGCAAACGACTAAACCGATCAGAATGAAATTTGACACATTAGGAAGAAAAAGAAAGAAAGAATACTTATTTATTGTGAATACAGTCAAACAAAAATGTCTAACGGTAATAATAACAATACAACTAAATAAATAATAAAAAAGAACTGAGAAAAAACAATAGCTCAGGTAACGCAGTGAACGTTCGAAAACTCGATGCACTTTACTTTATCTGTGGCCACCCGCGCCGTCTGAGCAGGTGACCTGTCAACTCAAACGTCATATCAAATGACATGTCATGCTGTGTACGTGACAAAATGGCTACACCTTCATACTCTACGTTACCCACTGAAGAACAAATAACACTTGCGTTATGAAAATCACAAGATTGACTATATTCTGGAGTAGCATAAAGGCTTATCTTATCTTATGTTATTGGGGTGCGTGCTCTGGAGCTTTCGCGGACACTTCGACCCAATTGGATCCTTTGTGTCGACCCCATCCTGGCTCCTAGGTTAGAGGAGGGATAGTCCTCTCATAGCATAATGGCTACTTTTTATACCGAGAATTGAATCATGTAATCAGCAGAAACGGGTTCAGTATTTCATGCTGGTAGAATTGAATCATTCAATTGCGAGTAGCACTCGCACGTAAGGGTTGAGTTTTTTTTCTTCTTAACCCTAAAACAATACTTAACCAAGAAAGTGATATTTCATTTGTAATCGCATGTTAACCCACTGATAGTCATGAATCATTTTAATACTGTACATTTAAGAAATGAAATGAGCATTTTAAATAAAGTGAGCTTTTTAAAATAGTTAATTAATCTGGAAAAATAAGTGTTAAGCTATGTAAATTATACGGTCTAGCACTCATAATTGGACCGATTTAAGGTAGATTTAAGGTAGGTTTCCGTGGCCGACGACATACGACAACTACAGTAGCCTTGCACGAAATACTACCGAATTCGTAATGTAAAGGTATCGACAAAACGGAGCATTGCGATTTGCGGGCTACACACGCACACAGGTTCACAAGAGGCAGACTGCCAATCGCAATGCTCCGTTCTCTCGAAACCTTTACATTACGAATTCGATAGGAGTTCCTGCTAGTGCTACAGACTCATGCAACAGACGATGTCTAGAAATATTACTAGATCTATAAGTTAGGCTTGCTATATTTTGAGAAGTCTGCGTAATGTTTTTTTTAGGGGAATTCATTTTGACATCACTCCGCCTGTTGGCAAGCTGAAATCAAAGTCTCAGGAAAGAGAGTCACCATTACAAACATGTAAAGTGTTGTAACACTAGTGATGGACACGATGATAGTGGTGCTCAGTTTGACGGCCTTATCAAATGCCTTTTCACGCCCCGCTTACAGTACCCGGGACTGTAGGTAAAAGGGAACACATGAGCTGGTAAGGAATTTTGAGACAAAGCTCCTTCACACTGGCGTTTATCCAGTGTAGGCGTTCGTTGAACGAAATAAGCGACGCTTGCGTCGCGTTGTCGCGGCGTTTTTGCCGGAACATTTGAGTACGCTACAGTAACGTCGATGGAACGCTCCAACGTCGATAAAACGCTCGACGCTACTGCAGCGTATTCATATGTTCCAGCAGAGACGCCGCGTATACGTTCATCAAACGCCTACGCTGGATAAACGCCAGTGTGAAGGCAGCCACATTCACACAACAACACATACTCACAAACTTTATAATAATAGTTTAGATAAAACTATGAATACGAATACCAATGCCAACAATTTTATTTATCTACGCAAAACACGGCCTTCAATAAAATAAAGCGGTCTATTCATGTCCTATTAAGGGCACGCTACAAAGAAAAAAAAAAGTTTAATTATTCAAATGATCCGCAGTGGTCACAAATAACAGAAAATGTCCCAAATAACCTATAAAGTCGCGTTCATATCTAGATATTGCCCACAAATTTCTGTAATTGTTTTGTGTTAATAACACATTGACATGCTACCGTATAGTGTGGTAACATTGAATAACGTAATCAGTTGGGTTCCGTATAATTATAAGTCTAAATAAAGTTATTAAATGTCAGTGATGGGTAACTAAGTGGTGATTTTTGTCAGTGACTTAATGGACTGTTATTATAAGTTGATTCCAATAAATATGGGTCAAGTCGAGCAATGTAGGGGTGTATGTTATATGTAGGGTCACATAAAGAATTTCTAGGTCAAGAACAGTTCACCGGCAAGCCGATACACATCTGTTTACTGCTGAGCAATAGGCGAAGCTCTGACGTAATCATTCCTGTGATAGTTTGGGTGTTTACACGTCCCTACCAAAAGAGACGAGTTAATCAAAGCAAAAGGAAAAGAAGAAGTAAGTAGACGTCCAAAATGACTCATATCTCAGAAAATAATGGACTAACGTAATGTCGTCAACTGTGAAATAAGCAAATTGTTCAATTTACCTTACTTCCGCGCCGCCGCGGTAGCCGCGGTAGCCTAGTGGTATGGGTAATGGACTGCTGAGACGAGGTCTCGAGTTCGATCACAGGTTTACCATGGCACACACCAATGACTTTTCGATGCTTTTCGAAGTTATGTGTGTATTTATCGCAGGTTTATAAGTGCCTCGGAGAGCACGTTAAGCCGTCGGTCCCGGTTGCCATACAAACATCTATGGCAGTCGTTACGGGTAGTTGGAGCCCTCAAAAGTCCAACCAGCCTAACTTGGAACTTCGATATCGCCATTGGTCATTAGACCATTGGTTGTGGAGGTCAGATGGCAGTCGCTTCACGGAAAATATCGAAGTTCAGCCGCATCACAGTTAGACTGGAAAGCCGACCCCAACTGAGTTGGGAAAAAGGTTCAGGGAATGATGATGATACCTTACTTCATCAGTGTGCTCTTGTTCTGAAAATTTCATAAATTCGTCAGTGTTTCCAACTTATAAATACTTAATCAGTCACTTTACAGAATTCTAAATCTTAATACTTTGGAGACCGCTGGACAATATTTGACGCATGATGTGCGTTCGACACGACAAAATAAGGAAACCTTCACTGCTCCCCCTTTCCCCTTAAAATGGGAATAACGCTTAAGTTATTAAACTGAAAACATTGAACTGAAGCGACAATAAATATTAGGGTGCGCCTTAGGAAGTAAAATATAGACAACAATTAATTTGATTCAAGGACTGTTTCTAAGGCGGAGTCACGCGAGTCCCTAGTGGGTACGTAGCGGTTCTGGAATACAAACTTGAAATACATTCACGCTTGTGATTCCATGTGTAGGCAGAGGTACGTAAACAGTTCCACTATCACCTGATTGGCGGCCGACGACCGACCGACGCGACAATTACGTGGGACCGAAAATCATAGTTGGTGAAATGTGGGTGTTTAATACACCTCTACCTTCGGGGATTACGGGCGTGAGCATAGATACATCTATGTATGTTTCCGTTCGTATGTTCTGTTCCGTTATCCGAGGTCAAGGTGGCTTTTCTCCTCCACGTTGCACGTCCATATAGTTCCTTCAAAGGAACTACTGAGACTGTAAAGTCCCTTCAGTTCTTTTGGCAGTTCTTTTGAAAGGACTAATGATTTTTTGCGTCCATATAGTTCCTTCAAAGAAACTAAGGGTACGACTATAAAGTTCCTTTATATCTGTGTGTGCGTGCGTGCGTGCATGCGTGCGTGCGTGTGTGTGTGTGTGTGTGTGTGTGTGTGTGTGTGTGTGTGTGTGTGTGTGTGTGTGTATTATTTGAGGAGCATCTTGGGCGCAAGACCAGTCCACGGCGCCAAGACTAAACTTTTCTGTTCAACTCCTTCTACAAAGAGACATCTCTCAACTACAATTTCAAGAAATCCCGTTATATTTTTCGTCATCTTAACCGCGATAAATCCGATGTGAGTCATAAGATGGAAATTTAAGCGGTCCAAACTATTATAACTAAGCACAAACTTTGCGGTTTTGTTCAAAAGCTTTAACTTTAACCGTATTACACTTGTCCCTTTTCACTGACACTCTATTGAGCTGCATAAACTTCAGATATAAAACTTTGAGTATATTAAAACTTGACCAAACTATTAGCCTAAATTTACTACATTTTGAACGGGTGTACAGGGACAAGATTATCAAGGCATAATATGTGTAACATCGTATCGTAGCGTAAGCATGTAAGTATCGCAGGTTTATAAGTGCCTCGGAGAGCACGTTAAGCCGTCGGTCCCGGTTGCCATACAAATATCTATGGCAGTCGTTACGGGTAGTTGGAGCCCTCAAAAGTCCAACCAGCCTAACTTGGAACTTCGATATCGCCATTGGTCATTAGACCATTGGTTGTGGAGGTCAGATGGCAGTCGCTTCACGGAAAATATCGAAGATCAGCCGCATCACAGTTAGACTGGAAAGCCGACCCCAACTGAGTTGGGAAAAAGGTTCAGGGAATGATGAATATGTGTAACATGTAACCTAACCTATCCTGAAGTTGATACACCAGGGGCCTTGCCACCACCCTTAAAAGTAATATTATTTCAATCTCACGTTATTTGAGTGCGATTCGTACCATCAGCGTCCGTCAGGATAGACAAGATACTAGAGTTATTATGGTTAAAATGCATCAAATAGTGTCTCTAACTGTATATTTGGTTGTTGTATTTGTTAGATTTTATACTTCCTACAAGATACAGTACACAAATATCGATGGACGACAACGTTCCGAGTTCGAATCACACTATGAAAGTAAAGTAAGAATAATGAATGTCCATCAGACTAGGGTCTGGCGCTGGATTTACCTTCGGGGCTAGAGGATCAGGCGGCAATTACTCATAAAGCTACTAACCCGTAATATGATGATGAGACCAGAATATCCTCATTATACTTTGTAAAATGTAGCTTGGGTCCTATGACAGCTGTCAGTGAAATCCCGCACATGAAGTCTTGAATTTTCTATTATTGAATGTAGTAGCTGTCAATGTCATACTTTGTGGGCATACGGAGCTAATTAGTGATGGGCGATGAATCATCGTGACCACATACTATGAACTATCCATATTTTGAATAAAGCTTAATTTAAAATTGAAATTAATATAAGAACAAAATAATTAGAATTTAATCTTATTGCTTAGGTATTTTAATATCATAATAATATTTATATTTCAATATACTTGATCCTAAATAATATTGAGTGAATAAAATCCTACATTCAATCCATCAACGACCTGAACCTGTTTTTGGATTTTGTAAGAAGACACGCCGCGTTTGGCTCTTGGGCCATGATATAGGCATAAGATACACGCGCCAACATCTTGTTTGATATGAACTTCCACTGATCCACTCACTCCACTCATTCTCATCAGTACGAGTGCCGACGCCTTGTATGCTACGTATAATCCGTTCTCATTACAATTAAATACATACATACAATTAAATGAAACCTAATTATATGTAACATGCATCAATAATAGCAGGTAGTATCGATATTTTCATCGAATTTCGGACATCCCTATGAACCTCATTTTGACATCTGTCATAGGACCCAAGCTATATTTTACAAAGTATAATCTTTCGTACCTATTAAACTAAATTCTTGACTACACTAAGTTAGGGATAATTCCATATAAATAAACACGCTGTACAGTCCCTCGCAGTGTCCCGTATACGTGCCGGTAGATTACCCAGTGCATTAAACACTGGTGTTCCTGGCAGTACAGACGACCTCTGAGCGTGATAATCTCTATCACGACTGTACAGCGTGATAATTACGGTGTGAGCTAGTCCTTAGCGTTAGAGTTACTGAATTGGGAGGTATGTGTGGGAGTGGTTGCCAATTAGCTGTGGCTCGAAGGCGTTAGATGGTAATCGGCTATTCATAAACAAACATAAACTCAAACCTATATCCCCGAAGAGGTAGGCAGAGGTGCTAGTACCCACATTTCGCCAGTTTATGTTTAGGTCCCAATTGAATAGGTGGCAAATCGGTTATTCTCATACTAAAAATATGTTAAAATTCAGTGTTATTTTACTTTAAATGTGTGTCTCGGCATGTTTAATGTTTGATCTTGAAAATAATTTTATTTTAATAACATTTCTGAGGCATTAATATGCTTTTTTATCGTGCGCGAAATCCCCACATATACCATTCCAACAGAGCCGATGAGAAAGCTTATGTCGGACTCGAACCGACTAAAACGCACGTCGTCTTTGGGTATATAATTGTCGGAGGTGGATAGTAGTGAACATATTCCTCGCACCTCAACAGACTCGGAGCTCTCTCTTTCGAGATGACCCCCTTCGGGTATAAGGACCACGATGTCCCCGTCTAGCCTTGGGTATAGGGTGTGTATATGTACAACAACAATACAAATTTTACTTATACAACTGGAAGGGACGTAGTAAACCTTCCTGAAGTGCAAAACCTATGCTCGGGCCCTCTCCGTGAGTAGCGACGCCGCCGTGAAACAAATTACTACACAACGATGGCATCTCAAAAATACCATTGATTCGATAGAAACTTATACAATTTATTTAGGCTAGGAAGGGGAGGGGAAGGAGGGGGAGGGGAAGGAGGGGTATAGTGAGCTCTGGCTACCCTACTTCCCTATTTAATGATACAGCGTGAGCAAAAGTTGCAAGCCGCGCCCATTGAGTGCAAGCCTCAGCCGCAAGTCGCAAGACTTTCATTGTTACCCGCAAACTCTAGTAGAACACAACTTGGAACTACTATAGATGTGGAAGTGGAACTAGCGTAGACTTAGTGAGTTATGCACGTTTGAACTTTCGATGGGAGTATATTGCTTTTATGATGTTGAAAAAGTTATGTTAGAAACTTTAATGTGTTAGTGTGGAAATTTCGAGTTGAAGCTTTTGAGGTTCTGCTTGTTAAGGAATATTTTTTTAAGTGTAGCATACAACTGTGACTTCGTACTGGATGATATTTTTTTTATTTAGTAGCTTCTACAATAAAAAATAGCCTAAGAGATACCTTATAACAATTACCGTGTACAGTAAAAAAATCCAACAAATTTGGCTTAGCCGTTTTTTTTAGATTATCCATTACATACTGGCAATAAGACAATAGTTATTTGTGCAACAAGAGAGCAAAACTTTTTTTTTGCTGCGAGTGCTGATTTTGAATCCTGAGCAAGCGAGGGATTCTAGGATTGAATCACGAGCGTAGCGAGTGATTATACTGTAGAATCCTGAGCGTAGTGAGGGATTCAAATGCACGAGATGCAAATAATTTTACTCTCGTGTGGCACACATTACTTTTCACTTCAGCAGCGAGAACACATAAGAAATATTACTTCGAAGATAATGCAACACTTATTAACAGAACAGAACACCTATTATTAATTAAAATAATGCTGAAAATTTTAAAAGTTAATAATTAATCTAATTACTTATTGCTGTTCTGCAAATTTAAAGTTGAAAGTTAAAAGTTAAATTTTATACCCGTTATTTTTAAGGTGTGTTCAGAAACAGCGTACGTGACATTTTATTTTTCAAATGTTGATAATAGTAATCATTATAAATACTTATGCATTACTTATTTTGGTATTCAATAATATTACATAATTATTAAATAATGTAAATAAAATACATGGTTATTCTTTTACAAATATCTTTCAAATTTAGAATTTCGAAATAGGACCTTTGACGTTCCATAAATTAAAAAAAAGCCTTCAAAATACTTGTGTTAGTCACTCGAACTTTTTTATGGACTGCCAAGAGACAGAGTGCAGTGTATGTAGTTCGAAAGTTATTCGCGGAACAATTCTTTTTGAATCTATGGTTGGCACTCTTTATTGAAAATTAAAAAGAAATAATTAAAAAGCTACTTTGTCTCACTGAGTGAGCAAAATCGCATTTCGCACACTGTTTTTACGCAGCAAAACTCACTTGTTTGAGCTGCCGTGGTGAAAAAAAAACATTCTTTGTACACAATTATGTTCAGAATGTATAGTCAATCTTCTTATTTGATGATATACTTCATGTACGCTGAATTTGTATTTGACTTTCATCGCAGTAGAAAAGAATAAAAAATTGCCTAGTTTTGTTATTAATTAATGCCTAGTATAGTACCTACCTACTAGTAGACTAATGAAACGGAAATGCTGCCCCATAATAGGAGGGGACGAAAGTCACCCATTGTGTACGCAATTATTGCTAGAGACATACTAGGGAGAATGCCCTGAGTAGAGATAATGAGTTGCGTACAATGCCACGGATGATTAGAAAAAAATTGTCGTGGTTTGACGCGGGAACGATGGTTTTATTTTGAATTTGGAATTAGATGTCAATGAATGTGTTCGTGTATCATATTGACTTCTATGTCGTGTTTAGGCACAATAGGAACATAGATTATACAAAATGTCGAAGTTTTGCGATTGTATTTACGAAAAATATTAAGATAAATCATTTGAAAATGATTGCAGGAAAAAACTCAGGAACATTATCCTTTCTTTTCCTTTTTTAAAAATGTTTTGTTTATTTGTAATAAATATTATGTGGGACCAAGGGACCATGCATTTTTATCATTAAGATGATTCGTCTACTTTTTAATAACATTTTTTCATCAATTTTTTGCTTCTATTTTAACTTATTAAGTAGTCAGTCAAATATCCCAGTAATATCGAAAACCTGTACTTCAGGGCCTATGGTATGGGGTTCGCTCACCTGCACTATCTACGAATTTTAGAAGTCATAACTCAAGCCAGTTAAGCTATTCTTACCGTAGATTAGAATATTTATTTATTTACTATTAATATTATTATCTCTTATTAATGTGATTGATTCTGGATATTACGGGAATGACTGTCTGCGCGTTGACACAAATTTGAAAAAAGAACAAGAAATAAAGTATTCTTTATAAAGTATTCTTTATTAATAAGAAATAAAGTATTCTTTATTTCTTGTTCATTTTTCAAATTCGCAAATTAATTAAAAGTTTTCTTGCATTATGTTTCACCGCAAGACATTAATCCTGCAGCTATTTAAAGAAAAATTAAAACGAAATTAAATCACAACTTACCTATTCCTTTTTAACTTGTTTGCGGCGAAGCTGAAAAGTTTACAATGAAACAGACTTTTAACTCTAAATTGCATTATTTAACAAAAAGGATTGATACAATTAAATCTAAAACGAGTTTCAAGAATATTGTCCTCTTTTTGAATAAACTGCCTTTTCATATCTATCACTATCACTATCACTACATAGTATAAAATAAAGTCGCGTTTTCTGTCCCTATTTTTCTTGTCCCTTTGTATGCTTAAATCTTTAGAACTACGCAACGGATTTTGATGCGGTTTGTTTCAATAGATAGAATGGTTAAAGAGGAAGGTTTATATGTATATATAACATCATGCTACGACTAACAGGTTCGGAGCAGGAATGAAAAATGTTGCAAAAACGGGGTGACGCAGACGAAGTCGCGCGGGTCAGCTAGTATTAAAATAAAATTTAAAGTAACATGTCTAAACATCGGAGATATTTAAAAACACTTGCATTTTGAGCCTATATTTCTTTTTATTCTAGTCTCTTTGTTAGCGATGGACTACTGAACGGATTTTTTTCGTTTGAAAAAAGCGTTGGGTTTTAGTCGGTTCGAGTCCGACATAACCTAAACAGGCTGAGCTGCCGGGGGGGTATCCAAGGAAATTTATGGCACAATAAAAAATGCGGAGACTTAAGTACAAGATAAAGTCGACTTTGAAATCAGAACAAAGCTCTATATCAGTGGAATTTTATCTGTTGTGGTCTGGAAGCCTTCAAAGAAAAAATCTTTAGAAATGCTGAACTTTCGAGAACCTTTTAGTAAATTGTACTTCGGTTGTCGGTTAACAAAAGATGGTAATGGTTTCCTTAATATCACTAAGTTGGCAGATGAACATACCTACTCGTAAAACGATTAGATGAGAATCCAGTGTTATCAATAAAAAAAAGTTATTCATACAAATACACTTCCTTAAAGAAATTGTAGGGCACATAAAGGTCCCTACAATTAGTCGAACGCAGACCGCAGCAGCATACCGTGATATGAATGTGAATGTGATAATATTGTTTATTGTTTATTATTTTAATTCACTGCGGATTCTTCATGCTGACGGTGACGTTTGTCTATATAAAAGTTTAACAAAAATGCATGACACGTCAATTGACCGCACATATTACGCGACTATAAAAGAAAGTCAGTCCTGTCCCCGTTTATTTGTCAACATCTACACATTTTTATTTTTTCACTTACATTACTTATCAACTTCGATATAGAAAAATGACCCCCATTAAAAAGCCGCAAGAAATTAAAACACTATTATCACATTTTATCTTATTTCACGGTACCGCTCCATCTGCTGCATGCGTCTGCAGTTGTTGTGTCGTATGCGGTCGTCTGCACTATCATACCTGAATTGTCACAATCTATTACAAAAGGTAGGCACACGCAATCCCAATCACCACGAACCAGACTGTTGAACAGGTACAACACCTTTGCATTTCATCAGATTGAAGAAGAATCTACTAAACCTAGTCTTGGGTCTCCGGAGTGATGATCACCTCTGTACCGAGCATATGGGGCAGAATATTCCATCAAGAGCTAAGCGGTTCGGTGCCTCTTTCCTATGCCGCACCATTACGTCTTGGAATTCCTTAACAGCGCACGTATTTCATTCTTCCCACAGTTTCGGGTCCTATAAGCGGGGCGTGAAAAAGTATCTGATGAGGCCGTAAAGCTGAGCGCCACCATTGTAATACTGTAAGTGTTTGTGATGGTGACCTTCTTTCCTGAGATTTTGCCTTCAGCTTTCCATCAGGCGAGGTGAAGTCAAATTGACGTGCCATAAAAAAAAAAAAATTGTTTTTTTTCATCTGAAAAAGTTCTAAAAAAAATTACAAACGCGCCTAAATGTTTCCATAGCTAGATTTGGGTCTATGCCAAATAGCCTAATATATTCCAATTTATTCACCGACCATCTGACCTATATTCAACTTTATAACCGTCCTAATTTTGAAGGGTCGTATTAAAAAAGTAGGCAATTAAACAGAATATCCCTCGTGGAGATAAGAGAGGCAGTGATAACACGCCTGTCGTCCTAGCCCATCCATCTTTGTCTGAGCCTTATCTCGACGGACAGACGACGGGCTCGCACCTTTCTTTTTTATTACCCGCCCTAGATAGCTATTTGGATATTTTTTTTCTGTCCTGTAAATATAATCACCACATAGTATGAAACAAAGTCGCGTTCTCTGTCCCTATTTTTCATGTCCTCATGTCCCTTTGTAGGCTCAAATCTTTTAAACTACGCAACGGATTTTAATGGATAGAATGGTTAAAGAGGAAGGTTTATATGTATATAACATCATGCTACGACCAACAAGTGCGGAGCAGGAATGAAAAATGTTGCAAAAACGGGTGACGCCGACGA
Organism: Pelosia muscerda; assembly: GCA_963691645.1. Classification (NCBI taxonomy): domain Eukaryota; kingdom Metazoa; phylum Arthropoda; class Insecta; order Lepidoptera; family Erebidae; genus Pelosia; species Pelosia muscerda. Next base: position 13,091,182 of record OY829109.1, on the reverse strand, counting down.
AGTTGTGCGGGTCAGCTAGTCTAATATATAAAAATCAATGTCACTTTTCGTTGTAATTTTATAACTCATGATCGGGCACACCTATCCAAACCAAATGTTCAGGCTATGTTCGGACTATTAAGTAGATGGTTTATGTGAAGTTTGCAGAAAATCGGTCTAGTGGTGTAAACATACCACGGGCGAAGTTGGGGCAGGTCAGGTAGTCTATATATATAAAAATGAATCGCGAAATATGTTGATAAGCGCATAACTCGAAGACGGCTAGATCAATTCGAGTAATTCTTTTTTTTATTTGCTCCTTGAACTCTACGGAAGGTTTTTATGGTGCAGCGGGAACGGGATCAGGAGAAGAAAGATTTTCATAAATTTCACTACTAAAAAACTAAAATAGGCGATGAATGGTTGTATGAAAATTG